>OY743219.1:18165489-20665489 GCA_963555745.1 Cardamine flexuosa
TCCCCGTCCTTTAAGTCAATTTCCCTTTGGTAAGACCACCGTACCTTTCATTCCATTAATTTATGTAAAGAGATGAGAATGGAATCCCAAAAACTCCTTTGGATTGGAGTAACTAAGGTTTGAAGATGATCCTTATGGTTAATCTCGGACTATGTTCCAACGCCCAGTGACGAATTGTTTGAAGTCCAGACATCCCCAAAAAGCTAAGTGAGTTCCCTTGATTTTCAAACCTCTCTTCCATTCTATTTTGCTTGGGGACAAGCAAAGGTTTAAGTCTGCGGGAGTTGATAACAGTGTATTTTCACCCGTTTTTACTATGGTTTTCATATTATTTTAAGAGAGATTTAATATGATTTCAAAGCTAAATAGGCTATTATCAAGTATTGTTAGTGTCAAAGAGGTTTTACAGGTTTTATGGAAATATGGATCAAAAAGGAACACAGACCCGTTTTGAGGCAGTTTCAAAGCATCAGAATTTTGAAAACATTTGAAGACCTTCCTGTGAACCAAAGTTGGAGTTCTCTATATCATTGGAAAGCTTGAAGAGTCAAGATTCGTATGGAATAATAATCAAAGCAATCCATTCAGCCGTTTGGAAGATGCATCCCAGAAGATGAAGCTATGTCAAACCAGCGCCAAAGCACCAAACCTCGGTCACTGAGCTCGTGACCGAGGCCAGGCCTCTTTGGCACCCCGGTCACTAAGCTCGTGACCAAGGCCAGCCTCCTTCACCGCCTTAGATGCTTGGCCCATCACCAAGATTGGCCCATTGCCTCCACACTCACTAAGATGACGAGTCTGCCTTTCCTAAACCCTAGAAGCCAATCTCTTGCGCCCCAAGACCTATATATACAAGTTTATGAAGCTAGGGTTTCGTGTGCCTCATCAAAGTTTCAAACCACCACCTAAGTTCACCATAGAAACCCTAGAATGTCCATCACCACCTCAAGAAGCCGACGCCGCCTCCAAGGAGCCGCATAAGCAACTTGATCTCGCTGAAGCTTTGAAGTTCCACCATCTCTTTCTCTTGTAACATTATCAAAGGAAAAGTCCTTACATCTTGTTATTTTCGGATCTAAAGAAGTAATCTTTAAACCTTTACCTTATTGCATTGGATCTATGTTTTACTCTTTCATATCATCGATGACAATGGGGTCTAAAGGGCCGAGTAAACTATCGAGTTGGGTATAAAGGGCCAGTCAATGGGGTGAGATGATCATTGTCTTTTGAGTGGCGAGTTTTATTATATTTGCATATCCGTCTACACTGTCTTTCGGTTTTGTCTCATTCTTAATGCATATAGTTAGAGTCATGAACTATCTATTGATCTTAGACATCTAAGTAATTCAAACCGTTTAATTAGTTTGTTGGAACTTAGATTTGATGAATATCGGGTCATAACTAGCACATACCCCTTAGTTATAGAGTCTTATGGATTAGGATTGAATTTAATTTTAATGCTTTGAAACCTATGTTATTGCCTGCGATAGTTGAGTAATAGGATTTGTGGATTTCAGCCGGTTTTCTCTATGACAATAGGTTAGCCGAACTTTCGTGTTTTATAGTCCGAGACTTTAGAGTAGACATGCATTACATTGAATTTATTTCGAATAGACAGATCAATGAACCCTAGAGACCCCCTTAAGCACCCAACATTCATCTCATATTGATTTACATTCATTTTATTTGCTTTTCGTGATTTGCGTGACACAAAACCCCTTTTTTATTATTGAGTTCTAGCGTTACTTGTTGCTCTTGATTTGCAATACATCTTCTCTCTATGTGGGATCGATATACCTTAAGTACTACAATTGATTGCTGTGCACTTGCAGCTTATTCATTGTATGGTTTCCTTGAGGAAAACTTTACGACACATCAGGTTACCATATCAACTCATTGATGTATGTCGAGATAACTGCATGATATTTTGGAGAGAAGATGCAAATTTGGAATCTTGTTGATTTTGCGGTCAAGATAGATTCCAAGTCTCAGCATGTCGGTCTCGCATTCCTTATCAACGAATGTGGTACTTACAATCACATATAGATTAAAAAGGTTATATTAGTAAGAGAGAACTACAGAAGGAATAAGGTGGCATGGAGACCATAATTTTACCGGTGATATTTCACATCCATTAGATGCCGAAGCTTGGAAACATCTCCGGTATACATATCCAGATTTTGCAAGGGAAATACGTAATGTCTAATTGGGGTTAAGCACATATGGTTTTAATCCATTTGGTAAGAGAGGACGGAAATATTCACTTTGGCCAGTAATTATCACTCCATATAATCTTCCTCCCGCTCTATGTATGAAACAAGAATTATTGTTTCTCACCATACTTGTGCCAGTTCCAAATCATCCCCAAAAATCTCTTGATGTGTTTTTGAAGCCGTTCATTTCAGAGTTCCAAATGTTGTGGCATGAAGGAGTTGTGTGTATTATGTATCGTTGAAAAATAATTTCACTATGCATGCTGTCTTGATGTGAACAATCAGCAATTTTTCAGCATATGATATGTTATCAGGATGGACAACCCATGAAAGGTTATCGTGTTCGCATTGTCAAGATAACTCTGATGCATTTTTGTTACAGAATGTGAGAAAATCGACTTGGTTTGACTGCGATAGGCGATTTCTACCAAGTAATCATCCTTACCGCCGTAACAAATGTTTGTTTACAAGGAACAAAGTCATCAATGATGGTCCACCTCCATTGTATGATGGTAACTATATTTTGGAGCAATTTTGAGACTTCTATGTTCTTGAAACTCACGAATGTGGTCGTAATGGTCATGATCAAATTGATGGTTATGGTGCTGCACATAATTGGCATAAGAAGAGCATCTTTTGGAAAATGTCGTATTGGAAAGATCATCTTCTGAGACATAATCTAGATGTGATGCATATTGAAAAGAAAATTTTCAAAAACATCATCAATACGGTGTTGAATGTGGCAAGCAAATCAAAGGATAAATTGAAGTCAAGATTAGATCTGCAGCAACTTTGTCGACGTGTGATATGCTCAAATTAACCCTTAGAGCTACTCTCTCAAATTAAGAGATCACTATAGTACTTAGGGATCAAATTTCATAGAGACTCTAGTTCACACAATAGATTATCAGTATTGAATTAAGCTAAACCAATGAATGTAAATTTAAATAAAACACGAAAACAATGCAATAAGGATGTAGATTCAATATGACAAGAAGCTAGACCTAGGGAAATCAATTAGGGAATACTTTGAATTGCAAACTGGGCGGTTCGATATAGGATGCAATTGTTTGTTCGGTTCTTAAACTCATAACACAACTATGATATCTATCCAACTCTCGCTGCGACGACATCTATCCTTTACACAATAGAAAACTAAATCTCTTTGCGAGTCCTAATGAATGAAGTTTGCATGAATAATAAGTATGATATGTTCACAAAATTCCTAAACCAACTCTCGCTGCGAAAAGGCTGTTTGCTCATCTATGATTAGGTCAGGATATCAATAACATTCTCGTGTCTACCAATTGTCCTAAGATTCTAGATTCTGCAGCTAGCCTAGAACTAGTATAGATTCAAATCTAGATGAAGAAGATTATGAATATCCTAATATGTTTATGCACGATTCAACAATTCATCATAAACCCTTGAAAACCCTAATGTAACAAGGAGATTACTCAGACATAATTAATGAAACACAAATCATAATCTGAATAATACTCATAGAATAAATCAAAAGAAGAAATAAGAGTTTAGAAATCCTCTCCCAAACTCTCTGAAAAGGTGGCTGTAGAAAATAAAGCATAGCTCTAAACAATGACCTAAAAAATACTATATATAAGTAAAAACACAAAATTTGACTAATTGGAAATATAGAAAACTTTTGGGCAAAAACTGCAAATCTTCGGCGTGAATAGTACCATGTCAACCGACACTGGTGGGTCGTGTCGATCGACATGAACAGTAACTTGGTGAACAGTAAATTGATGAATAGTACCGATGAACAGTAACTTGATGAACAGTAACTTGATGAAACAGTACATGATGAACAATGCCGATGAACAGTACTTTCCAACTTTTGAGCTACAATGCTCCAGAATTGCTCCATAATGTATCAACAAGATCCATCTCGCATTTGTACATAACAAGACTCATATAATAATAGAAAGATTCTAAAACCAATATGTATATCATGACTAAAAACCATAAAAAACATGATATATCAACTCCCCCAGACTGAACTTTTGCTTGCCCTCAAGCAAACAGAAAACTGAATCAAGGAAGAAGTTTGAAAATTGCGAAACTCACTTACTCTTTAGAACATTGTGCTTACCAGTCATCATGTAATCCACATGGTACAAGAACAATTCAGAGACTAACCACCATGTACATTCACCATAGTCACTCGCATTCTTCTCAATACCCACCATAACTTAACAACATATCCCTTTAGTAAGCCATTCATTGATGGGTCTCATCTCTGATCTCAATGCTAAGAACGTTGTAGACTCAGCTGTCATCCTATACCATAACAAGAAAAACCTCACAACAACAATGGTGTTTTCGTATCCCCCACACTTAAATCCTTTGTTATTTTGTATTTTATTTTCTTTTCTTTTGTCTATGAAGGTAGGCTACTAGAAGTGAATAATGGGTCATTGGATCGCTCCAACCCTCACAGCAACCCTACTTTCATCATCTCCTTAAGAAGCAAGTTATTGTGGCATTGATTTCTCCTACATTCTTTACCTCAGAGAATCACTTGGTCATTCATAGACTTAACCATACAGGTTTTATTATACACTTTATTATTTTCTTTGGGGAGACTAGACATCATAACTTACTTTGGTTTTATCAAGTCAGGTATGAATGAAAAGTTAAGCTCTTAGACACCAATCACATCAATGAGGTAAAAGGAACTGACAGAAATTAGCTCAGGCTATAGTGGCATCTGCTGTAAGTATGGGGGTCTCAAGTTAACCGGTCAGACTTGGGGCTTTTCCATTAGTTGAATCTGAATAAGTTCTGCAACAATGGTCACCAGAAAACATAGCAAACAAAATAAACCAAGAGATAGTTCATAGTTTCTAACTAGGTTTGACTCAATAAAACAAAAATTTGAAAAAAAAAGAAAAATTGAGACTGACTCTCAAAAGAATAAATCTAGTTAGTAACAACCTCCCCCAGATTTAAACTACACTGTCCCCAGTGTAATTAAGCTTAAAGAAGGTGATAAAAATAAATAAAAATGGATATATGATTGAATTGTTAAGTTCTGAAAATCGTAACCTGGTAATGGTGTGTGTGTCGATCGACACACAGATTGTGTGTCAGTCGACGTGAGTGTGAAGATCGTACATTGAAGTCTCACACCATTCTATTGATCATTCAATCTGTTTTTTGACATTAAATCCTGATTTAAGAGCTCCAAATCACGTCAAATAACAAGATAATATGATAACAAAACAAGTTCAGACATGATCCAATGAAAATAAAATGTAAAACTGACTCAAAAGCAAGAAGAAAAATGACTCAAAAGAAAAAAGATAAAGAAAAAAAAGTGTACAAGTGGTTTACCTCGCACTAAGCGCTTGTTTGGGAAGTCATTAGTTTGACTTGGCTGAAGCACGGGCATCTGGTGGATGAGTGAGTGGCAATGAATGTCTCTCGGGAAAATGTCTCTTCATCCATGGTGGAGTATAAGTATTGGGTGCATGAGGACGACCAAGGTAATGAGGAACATCAACTGGGCGGGATATTGGTATGTGTGGGATGCTTCTTTTCCCTGCAAAATCATCAACAAAATAAACAAGAGCTCTACGAGAATCTCGTGGCTTGGTTAACTGCAAAACAGTCTTTGTATCTTGAAAAATATTATTGATGATCTTAGATAATTTGAGCTTAGAAATTACATACATTTGCTTTTCCCGGGGTGAATGAAGTGTGAGATCTGGAGCTTTATGTTTGAAAACAGCTCTGAGACTTGCAGCATTGAAATCATCTTGAAAACCAACTGTTTTGGACAACTGCGGACCAACTGGTGGTGCGTGTCGACCGACACAGGTGGGTCGTGTCGATCGACACGAACCCACATCTCAGATATCTGCACTTTTCTGAAACTCCTCTCTGCAATCCTTGTTTCCATCAGAAAACATCATCCTCTAGCAATATTCTAGTGTGTACAACCTTACCTTGCAGCCTAGTCTTTAAGACATGATCACCACTCCAATTCTCAAGCTCAGAAGCTTGTTTATTCACTTGCTCATTAGGACCCAACTCCTTGACATACCCAGCAGTAATGTCTTTGGAAGTTTCTACAGAGAATGATTAACCATCAATAGTTGGTGTTTTTCGCAGCTTGTCCATATCAAAGTTCATGACTTGATCACCCAAATTCAAAGCTATCTTGCTTCCTCTTACATCAATGAGAACACCAGCTGTAGCCAAAAAAGGTCGTCCCAAAATAAGAGGATCCTCAGGTTCTTCCTCATATTTCAACACCACAAAGTCTGTGAGAATCAAACGATCTCCAATTTTCACTAGAACATCTTCTAAGACACATTATGGAATTCTTTTGGCCCTATCAGCCAAGACAATAATGATCTTTGTTGGCTTCAAAGCAGTCATCCCAAGTCTAACAGAGACGGAGTGAGGTATCAAGTTGATAGTTGAGCCAAGATCACAAAGAGAATGAGAAAATACTTCTTTTGAAATGCAGCAATCAAGCACAAAACTTCTTGGATCAGGTAGCTTCTCAATAATCATGGCACTAACTTGTTCAGAGGCAATCACTTCCTTCTGCTTTCCTCTCCTCTTCTGTGGGATCTTGTTCAAGCAAATTGCACTGATGTATCTGGTAAGCAAAGCTCCTTCCTCAGGACTCACACCATTTGTAATCATTCTCTTAACTTCATTTCAGTCATAACCTTCTCTATCATATCCTTGCATCTCATTTCCTTCATCTCTTGCTTAGACTCTCTTGGCATTGGATAAGGATATGGTACCTTTGGTTTGTAAACCCTTTCTGCAGGATGTGGAGTTGTTTCAGATGAAATCGGGCTGCTGATGTCCTTGTGTCGATCGACATGGAAAGATTCTGTCGCCTGTATTCCTGCCCATGTCGACCAACATGGTGATTGCATGTCGGTCGACATGGATAAAATCTCCTCGGAAATCACATCATCTTCCACTTCTTCCAGATCTATGTTGTCCTCAGATGAGAATCCCTTCTTCACAATAGGCTCTAGTTGTTTCCCAGTACTCAAAGTAACAACGTGGCATGGTTGATGTTGTTTTGTATCATATCATCTTGAAGAGCTAGCTGTTTGGGAAATCCGAATATCTAACTTCTTCACATGGCTGTCCAAAGCTTCAAATTTTTCATTCAAGTGTGTACAAAGCATTAATCTTCCCATCAAAATTAGTTGCAATCTTCTGCTGACACCAACATAGACTTCATGTCACTTTCTTCAATGTTTGGAAGAGGTGTCTGGTGATATGAAGATTCATAGTTCTTGGTGAAACTATTATTCGGATATAGCTGCTGGTACTCAGGCCTTGGTGTGTATCCATATCTCTGTTCCTGATATCCACTTACATTGATGTAGTTGACATCCGTTTCTTCAACCTCTGTAGCACAATTAACTGATTTCTTACCCACAAGAAGACTGTGTATCTTCTCAAGGTCTGAATTCTTGGTACTATTACTAGAAGACAAGTTCTCGATCAGCTTACTCGCAGCCCTTGGTGTATTGGTCTTGAAGTTTCCATTGCTAGCAGCATCTAAAGCCATCTGATACCTCCAATCAACACCTCTGAAGAAAGTATTCAAGAGCTGAACCTCATTGAAATAATGATGTGGACAGTCTCTCTTATATCCCTTGAATCTTAGCCAAGCTGCTTTGAAAGTCTCAGTAGGTCCTTGAGTAAACTGGGAGATCATGTTTCTAAAGTCTTCAGATCTTGCATCATCATAGAAATTGTTCAGAAAAGCTGTCCTAATATCCTTCCAGTTTGTCAAAGATCCTGGTTTCAATTGCTTTAGCCAGTAAGCTGCTTCCCCAGCAAATGAGTATGGGAAGAGCTTGCAGAACAAGTAATCCTGTGAAACTCCATTGGCTTTAATGCTAGAAGCCAAGTTCTCAAACCTCTCAATGTGATCCATCGGGTGTTCATTGGAAAGACCATGAAAAGGGTGCTGTCCCACAAGAGTGTAATATGCGGGTTTCAGCTCAAAGTCATTCCTCTGAAAAGTAGGAGGTCGGATAGCAGACCTATTAGCATAGAAATAACTAGGCCTGTTGTATTCAGAAAGTGTTTTCTCCTCATCTTCGTTTCAATTGTACCCATGCTGCGGACCACCAACATTGTGTCCGTGTCGACCGACATGGCCAGCTTCCTGTCGGTCGACATGCTCAACGACTTCGAGTATTGCGTTTCCATCAGCATCCAGTTTCTGACCTTGCACATTGCGCACATGCCTCTCTGAATCAGGCAAAACTCCAGCCTCATCCCTAAACAACACCAGTGGATTAACCATCTCTGATATCCTCTGTACTTTCCAATTACCTCGCTCTAACTTTGCTAGTTCTTGAGTAGAAAAATTCACAAGTGAAATATCATTATTACTCCTGGTGTTATGCATGCATCTGAAATACACAAGAAAATAAAGAACGCGTAAGTACCAAAATAAAAGAAAAAAATTAGACTAAATTCTAACCTAAACCTAATGGTGAATCAAAGAGTCCCCGACAACGGCGTCAAAATTTGATATGCTCAAATTAACCCTTAGAGCTACTCTCTCAAATTAAGAGATCACTATAGTACTTAGGGATCAAATTCCACAGAGACTCTAGTTCACACAATAGATTATCAGTTTTGAATTAAGCTAAACCAATGAATGTAAATTTAAATAAAACAAGATGAAAACAATGCAATAAGGATGTGGATTCAATATGACAAGAAGCTAGACCTAGGGAAATCAATTAGGGAATATATGAATTGCAAACTGGGCGGCTCGATGTAGGATGCAATTGTTTGTTCGGTTCTTAAACTCATAACACAACTATGATATCTGTCCAACTCTCGCTGCGACGACATCTATCCTTTAAACAATAGAAAACCAAATCTCTTTGCGAGTCCTAATGAATGAAGTTTGCATGAATAATACGTATGATATGTTCACAAAATTCCTAAACCAACTTTTGCTGCAAAAAAGGCTGTTTGCTCATCTATGATTAGGTCAGGATATCAATAACACTCTCGTGTCTACCAATTGTCCCAAGATTCTAGATTCTGGCGGCTAGCCTAGAACTAGTATAGATTCAAATCTAGATGAAAAAGTTTATGAATATCCTAATATGTTTATGCTCAATTCAACAATTCATCATAAACCCTTGAAAACCCTAGATCTAACATGGATATTACTCAGAGACAATCAATGAAACACAAATAATAATCTGAATAATACTCATAGAATAAATCAAGAGAAGAAATAAGAGTTTAGAAATCTTCTCCCAAAATCTCTGAAAAAGTGGCTGTAGAAAATAAAGCATAGCTCTAAACAATGACCTAAAAAATACTATATATAAGTAAAAACACGAAATATGACTAATTGCAAATAAGGAAAACTTCTGGGCAAAAACTGCAAATCTTCAGGGTGAATAGTACCATGTCGACCGACATGGACAGTAACTTGGTGAACAGTAACTCGATGAACAGTGCCGATGAACAGTAATGTGACGAACAGTGCTGATGAACAGTAACTTCCTTCTTTTCAGCTACAATGCTCAAGAATTGCTCCATAATGTATCAACAAGATCCATCTCGCATTTGTACCTAATAAGACTCATATAATAATAGAAAGATTCTAAAACCAATATGTATATCATGGCTAAAAACCATTAAAACCATGATATATCAACATGAGGAATTTTATCCTATGGAGAACGGTACAGGAAAAGTTTCTATTTTAAAGCTTTATCCAAGTTGCAAAACTGCATGTTTTGAGCGGCTTAAAAAATCAGTCAAATTTCCTGATGGATACGTCTCTAATCTGAGTAATTGCGTCAATGAAATATCTGGAAGACTAAGTGGATTGAAGAGTCATGACTGTCACGTCATTATGGAGCGGCTTTTCCCATTTGTATTTGACGATCTCCTCCCTAAAAATGTCCATGAACCAATATCAGGTATGTTATTAATATAGTCAACTGTTCATCTTTTTAAACTTATTGATTTTCTCCAGCAAATGAATAACTTATTTATTTTCTCCAGACATTGGAGCATTTTTCAGAAATTTGTGTTCTCGGTCATTAAGTGAGAGTGGGTTACGTACACTTCAGCAGAATATTCCTGTCATACTTTGTAACATTGAGAAAATATTTCCACCTTCATTTTTTCGATGTGATGGAGCATCTGCCGATTCATTTACCTAGGGAAGCCGTTTTAGGTGGTCCTGTTCAGTACATATGGATGTATCCATTCGAGAGGTACATGTTTCATCTTAAAAAAAGTGAAGAACTTGAGTAAAGTCGTAGTGATCAATTGTTGCACAAACTTTGAATGAGGAAACAACAAATTTTTCTTCGTACTACTTCGCTCCAAATGTCCAGAAAAAAGCAAGAAAACCTGGAAGATTCTGAAAATTATGGAGGCGGACTTTGGTCCCCATCCGAGTTGGGGTAAAGTCGATAAAAGAAGAAGGGAGCGTTGGTTCAAAACCTTTGCGGTAACTTTAAATTATATATTTTCTGTAATTAATTATAAATTATTTGCTATAATTAATTATAAATTATTTGTTATAATTAATTATAAAATTTTAAACTTATTTATTTAATATAGATAATAATTTTTTTATTAAATTTTTGTAGCAAAAATTTAATTGGGACTATGAAATCACTGAACTAGTGCGTGATGAATTTGAGTCCCATGTGAAAAACCGTTTGAAAGATCCCGTGTACGAGTTAAAACAGAAATGGAAACAAAATATTGATCCACCTCTTTGGATTAAACCAACAGCTTGGTTGGGCCTCATAAAGTTTTGGGAGAACGAGAAAAGGGTGTAACTTACTCTGGGAATCGTAACAGCCCTTGAAATGGTTACGAAACTGCAAAAAATACTTGTGATTCAATGCTGTATGTCCGTAAATTCAACAAAATGGTATTATAATTCTATTACTTAATTTCATTATGCTATAATACTAATTTTATAATAAATTTCACTATAATATAAGTTAATTATATTTGTGATTTTTTAAAGGTCGATCCCGAAACTTGTGAACATCCAGATATGGTCACCTTTATGGAAGCAACACATACTTGGGCTGATGGTAATTTCATCGATAAGAAGTGTGAGGCGATCGTCCAAAAATGTAGAGAGCGTGAGCAAGAGTCCGAAGATCCAGATAATGTTCTTCTCACCCAAGCCCATAGAAAGCAAATCTATCATGAGGTAATTAATTAGTTTTTAGATATAGTATACAATTTTTTTTATAACCTCATAATTTTGTTACACAATTTTTTTATGACCTCATAATTATTTTTAAAATTGTTTTTTTAGGAATATCCCAAATAGAATGGTTCTTGGTACGAGTATGGGTCAATTCCTTATGATGAAGATTTCAACGGCATCAACAAGTACACTTCAACAGCAATGAGGAACTTGCAAGAGGAGATGGCAGCTGACAAAGCCGCTTCACTAGCTCGGGAAGAAGCCACCAATAGAAGGCTCAAGGAGTTAGAAGCAGGAAAAAGTGAGATCAGTTACTGGACTGAAATGATGCGATCTCTACATCCTAATTGCGTTCCGCCAACATAAATAGTTTCATCAAATGATGTTGTTGATGATTTAAATTTGAATTTGTAAATGTTTTATTTAAGTTTGTTAGTTTGTAAGACTTTTATTTAAGTTTGTAAGACATTTATATTTTATGTATTTTGACGTATTTTTATTTTTAATTCATGTTTTCTTTTAGTTTTGTTTTCGTTTTTGATATCTTTTAAAACAAAATATCAATTTTTACCGACCATTTTCCAACCAAAATAACAAATGGTCAGTTGGAAATTGATCGGATTGTGTATTTCATTTCTGACCATAATTAAATTTGTTTTTGTCGGAAATTGGTCGCTAAATTGTCGGTAAATTCCCGACTAGTTTCCGATCAAACTCCGACCACTCTTTCTGACCATTTACCGACCATCTTCCGTCTACTTTGGATTGTTGTTTGGTCAGAAATTAGTCTAAATTTTCCGACCAATTTCTGACCAAATCTCGTTTCGACTCCCACATTCCGACTATTTGACTTCCGTTGGAAATTGGTCCAAAAGGCATATTCCGACAAATTCCGACCAAATTCTGACCAAAAGCCTCGTCGGTAAATGCACACATTTCTTGTAGTGGAAGTCTTTGTGTTGTGTTTATAAGGTGATTTTTTTGTGTGATAAAAACACACAAATTCAGATTTTTCTTAGGAAAACAAGTTGTTCCCTTGGAAATATGGACCTTGAGTACACATGCATGGAACTTATAGCGTAATTTTTGAGTACATCCTTTGGGGAACATACAAAAGTTTCCAGAAATAATGAGAAAACCTTAGACAGGAGTATCGATGAGAAAACCTTATAGTTGTTCTTGTGGATCCAATATACATTTCTCATGAAATTCTTGTAGCAAGTTAGCACCTTCAAAGTCAAATACTTCTTGTAACTCCAGGCTATATTTTTTTTGTAGCACTCCTTCTGGAATCTAAAGGAGGTGTATTGAACTGAATATTTGGAGAGATTTGAGTTTTAATGAGTTTTGAGATGATTTGGTGAAATTTTGGTGAATTAGAAATTTTGTTATTAAATTTTCTGAAATCTCACTTAGAACCATGAGATTTGGATATTTGTATTGTTAACTAAGAAATCCCCTCAAATCTAACTGTTGATACCGGATCCCACACCAGGGATCTATCAGCATTAAAGGCAAAAACACGTGTCGACCGAGTCATTATAATCAAAGAAAGAAGTCCGGTCCAAGATGGAAGTCTTCACTTCGGGGAGCAAACTCAAAAGAGTTCGATTGGAAATAAGAGCTCGGAGAAAATAAAGAGTCCGAAGGAAGGAATTCAGTCTTAAAGTCAAAGAAGGAAGCTATCAAAATACCAATCTACTTATACACATTTCAAAATACCAATCGTTATAACATTCAAGATAGAATAAAAACCGATGTATTTAATTAGAATAATACGAGTTATTGTAATTTATTAATAGCATTGATATCTAAAAATGTGTATAAGTAGAGGGGAATGGGTATTGTAAAGGGGACCTTTTTCCAATTTCAAAGAGAGAATGTAATCAGAGCAAATATCAAATTTTCTATAAACTTATTTTACTTGAAATTATTGGGTGTGGATTCGTATACAAATTTTGGCGCTAGAAAGAGGGGATCTTCAAGCTAAACAAGAAATCTTTCAACAAACAATCTAAAAGATCTTCAAACAACAAAACCATGACTGGTGTCACTGAAGCTTTGACCAAAATAAACGACATTTTGACAAGCTTGACCGCAAGCTTTGTTACCATGCAACAAGATATACAATTGCAAAAAAAGGGTCAGGTAACTCTAACTTAAACAACTTCATCTCTTACCGCTCGTGTAGATGCTTCAACTGCAGGTGTCAGGCACATGAATTCTCACAAACGAGTCTTATTCAACAGCCATGTGGCAACCACTTCTTCAAATCTGGCTGCAGACAGGACACCACTCCCGACCAATGTAGAGGGGCAGAATACAGCAAACCAGCAGACAGAAGATGGAGAAGATCCAGTCATCCAAACTGCATATGTGGAGCTTGATTCTGTACGTCGCGAAATGAGGAAAATGAAATCAAAATTCCATGGAGCAACCAGTTCGCCTCCGGACATTGACAGAGTAATTGAAGAAACTAGGCGATCCCCATTTAGAACATGGATCGCAAACATCAAAATCAAAGATGCTCAGAGGGTCAATTTACCAACCTACGACGGACAAGGAGATCCAAAAATCCACCTGACAGCCTTTCAAATCGCAGCAGGACGAATTGACTTGGAGCCTCATGAAGAAGATGCTGGCTTTTGCAAGTTATTTTCAGAGAATCTCTCTAGACAAGCCTTGCTATGGTTTACTCGGCTCGGTCCGGGAACAATTAATAGCTTCAATGAGCTATCTTCTGCTTTCCTTATGCAGTACTCTTTCTTAATGGAGAAAGGAAAATCTGATAGCGACCTGTGGAACTTATCACAAGGACCCCAAGAGCCGCTCCAGAAGCATATCTTTAAATTTAAGGAGTTATTGGCAAAAATATCAGGAATTTCTCAAACTACCGCTTTGTCTGCACTAAAAAATGGACTTTGGCATGAAACAATATTCAGGGAGGAACTTACGGTAAATCGACCAGAAACAATTCAAGATGCTCTTTTCCGAGCTAATAGCTAGATTGAAGCAGAAGAAGAAAAAGAAACTTTTGCGAAAAAGTATCTATTTCCTAAACCGACAGTAAACCAGCTTGTTAGGAAGTTCGAACCAAGGGAAAGTGGCGGAATAAAGCGTTTTGGGGCGACCCAGGCAATAATAACGTCAGACGGCTGTACTCCCGAGGAGAAAGATCCGGAGAGTCATTGTCTAGTAATTGGATCCAAAATGATAGTTCTTACTGTAAGATTCATTGGATAAACGAACATATAACTAAAGAGCGTAGTGCATTGAAATGACAACATGCCGAGATTTGGTCCTCCGAAGGACTTGCGAAGTTTAATCTTGAAGATTTTGTTCGGAGCTATAATAGAGATCAAAAAGATGACCAACTCTCTGAGCCGATTACAAAAAAGCAAAGAGCATCGGATCTGCCCGGGCCATCAAGAGGACGAATATATGTCATTATTGGAGGCTCCAAATTGTGCCGTGATTCAGTTCAGGAAATCAAAAATCATAAGCAAGCAGCAGTCATGGCAGTAAATGCAATGGCCAAACCCTTTGAGTACATCACCGTGATGGTGTATGAAGTTTTCCTCAAGGGAACCACACAATGAATAAGCTGCAAGTGCACAGCAATCAATCATATTACTTAAGGTATATCAATCCCACAGAGAGAGATGATGTATTTCAAATCAAGAGGAACAAGTAAAGCTAGAACTCAATAATAAAAAGGGGTTTTGTATCACGCAAATCACACAAAGCAAATAAAATGAATGCAAATCAATATGAGATGAATGTTGGGCGCTTAAGGGGGTCTCTAGGGTTCAATGATCAATCAATTCAAGATGAGTTCTACGTAATGTATGTCTACTCCTAAGTCTCGGACTATGAAACACTAATGTTTGGCTGAAATCCACAAATCCTATTACTCAACTATCGCATGCTTGTTATGACGCGATATTCATCAAATCTAAGTTCCAACAAACTAAGCAAACGGTTCGAATTACTTAGATGCCTAAGATCAACAGCTAGTTCATGACTCTAACTATATGCATTAAGAATGAGATAAGACCGAAAGACAGTGTAAACGATTATGCAAATACAAAGAAAACTCGCCCCTCAAAAACAATGATCATCGCGCCCCATTGACTGGCCCTTTAGACCCAACTGGATAGTCTACTCGGCCATGCTCAAGGTTGTCATTGATGATATGAAAGAGTAAAACATACATCTAATGCAATAAGGTAAAGTTTAAGAGATTACTTCTTTAGATCCGAAAATACAAGATGTAATGACTTCTCCTTTGACAAAGTAGAAAAGAATAGAGAATTAGTGGTGGAACTTCAAAGCTTCAGTGAATCAATCTGTTTCTGCGGCTTCTTGGAGACGGCGTCGGCTTCTTGTTGTGGTGATGAACTTTCTAGGATTTTTACGGTGAACTTAGGTGGTGGTTGAAACTTTGATGAGGCACACAAAACCCTAGTTTCATAAACTTGTATGTATAGGTCTTGGCGCGCAAGAGATTGGCCTTTAGGGTTTAGGAAGGGCAAACTCGTCATCTTGGTGAGTGTGGAGGCAATGGGCCGATCTTGGTGATGGACCAAACGTCTAAGGCGGTGAAGGAGGCTGGCCTCCATCACGAGCCTAGTGACCGAGGTGCCCAAGGGGCTAGGCTTCGGTCATGATCTTAGGGACCGAGGTTTTGGTGCTTTGTCTCCGATTTGACATAGCTTCATCTTATGGGATGCATCTTCCAAACAGCTGAATAAATTGCTTTTATTTTTGTCCCATACGAATCTTGACTCTTCAAGCTTTCCAATGATATATAGAAGACCAATTTTGGTCTACAGGAAGGTCTCCAAATATTGTCAAACTTCTGATGCTCTGAAACTGCCTTAAAACGGGTCTTTGCTCCTTTTTGATCCATATATCCATAAAACCTGTAAAACCTCTTTGACACTAAAAATACTTGATAATAGCATATTTAGCTTTGAAATCATACCAAATCTCTCATAAAACAATATAAAAACCATAGTAAAAACGGGTCAAAATAAGATGTTATCAACTCCCCCAGACTTAAACCTTTGCTTGTCCTCAAGCAAAACAGAATGGAAGAGAGGTTTCAAAATCACGGGAACTCACTTAGCTTATTGGGGATGTCTGAACTTCAAACAGTTCGTCACTGGGTGTTGGAACATAGTCCGGGATTAACCACAACGGTCATCTTCAAACCTTTGTTACTTCAATCCAAAGGAGTTTTTGGAATTCCATTGTCATCTCTTTACATAATTTAATGGAATGAAAGGTGAGGTGGTCTTACCAAAGGGAAATCAAATTAAAGGCAGAGAAACTTCTTCTTACCAAGGCCTTCTCCAGCATACTTTCCCTCTCCTCTTTTTATTCAAAACTCCTTGATATCACGTTTACAGCCACCGAGTTTTGTTGTTTCCGGTGCTTCGCCTTTTCTTCTTTTTCTTTCTTTCTTTCTTTCTTTTGTTTTCTTTGGGACGAGTCTCCCTGGAATCACAAAGGATACACGGGTCTACGCATCATCCCTTGTCCACTTTGACTCTTATCGTTTCCCTTACAACAAAATCCTTCCAT
The DNA here is from genome assembly GCA_963555745.1 of Cardamine flexuosa. Lineage (NCBI taxonomy): Eukaryota > Viridiplantae > Streptophyta > Magnoliopsida > Brassicales > Brassicaceae > Cardamine > Cardamine flexuosa. The sequence continues at coordinate 18,182,524 of OY743219.1, forward strand.
GAGGTTGCAAAAGATACACGGGTTCAAGCATCATCCATTAGTTCACTTGGGCTTGTTGCTTTGATTTGTTTCCTTCTCCTTTCTTTTTCTTTCTTTTCCTTTCTTTTCTATTTTTCTGAGCTTGCAAAGAGGAAGAGTGGTAATTGTATGCTTGGTGGAAAATTGCATGGCCTTGTATGGTTCGAATAGGTCTATGTCCAATGAGTGCTAATCCCTGAGGAAGAAATTGAATGTCAAGTTTGGTTCAAATAGATTTAGAGACAACTCTGGTTTACCCCTACTTTCCAACAAAAATAAGCTTTTGGGGAATGTTGAATCCTCCTACGGCCTTTCCCAAATGGAACCTCGGCCAAGCTGTGAGTCATGAGAGTAATCACCAGTCCAGATAATCCAATAGATCAAGGTCCTCATTCCCTAACAGTTTTGACTCAATTAAATTTTTTGACTCGATAATATCGCATAAATAGGCATAATCATTGATGTAAAAAGTGGCAAAAGGTCTCAGGTCAACAAAATAGAGGTGTCAGTAAAGGATGAACATCCTTCCCCCAAACTTACATCATACCGTCCTCGGTGGGAAAAAAAGAAGGAGAAAAGGAAGGAAATCATAAGGAAAAGTTGAGTTAAGAACAATGTCACATGAATTGGAATGTTGGTGACTAACCAGTGTTTCTTCCCTTGAAACTTGATATTGCATGGACTTGGTTCTAGTCCATTGAATTCTTTGTGAAGATCTTCTTCTAAATGCATCTTTCCGGAGACAAAAACCTAAAAACCATCAATGATATGCTAAAACATAAATAGAGATAAAGAAATAAAGATAAGGATAGAATGGTGGTGGTGTTGATGGTGAGATGGTGGTGATGCTATCTCTTTGATGTCATGATTGCCATGGTTGAGATCTTCCCATGGTGATTGATTTGCTCCAAATAATGCTATGTGGTTAGATTGGTGAAGTGATCTGATCAGTGAAGTGACATGGTATAACAGAGAAGTGGTGTGGAGGCACTAGGGTGTGAAAACCTCGGTCACAAGTGGTCGTGACCAGGGCTGGCCCTCCTTCACGCCTCGGTCATTGCCCTCGTGACCGGGGTCGGCCTTTCGAACCCGAAATGGATGTGGCTGCCCTCCTCTTCCTTGTTCCTTCTTTTTATCATGCAAGTATATCCTCCTATCCTTCAAAATGTATCAAAGGAGTGTACACTTAATTGTGGATCGAAGATTTGGATGCCCCATTGAAGTTTTACCCATTACGGTCCAAGTATACCTTCAAAATAGGGTCCAATGGAGAATCTCGAAATCTAGCCCGATCATGGCTACATTTTATTCGATCATTGCTTCCCAAATATTCCCATATCCTTAGATATTGAATCTTGTGTCAATCCATCGAACCATTAGCAATATGGCCCAAGATTTGTGAAATTCCTAGCCGTAGTTTGGTTTCGGCAAAGAACATGTGGAATTTCTAGTTTTGAATTTCATTCTATATGATAATCCATGATCATCACTCTCAAACATACTCAAACATGTTGAGTACCCGATTATAGCTCATTTGACCAAATATTTCTTAGAAATTCTCTTACCTTGGTGGGTTTCGTAGCCGCAGAACAATGCCAGCTGCGGACTCGATTTTGATTATTAGCCATTTTCTTCTCTGAGCTTATTTTTCTGAAACTACTTCTACCAAAGATTCCCCATGGTCAAATTGTAGGTGTGTGACAAGTTGGACCAATTTGACTCGAGTGGATTTTGATATCCTTTAACTTTGGTGAATTATGCAACCGCGAAGCTTGATATGGGATAATCTTCTAACCATGAATCCTTTTCCAAATATTGACTCCACCATTACTCTTAGAATACCCATATGATGTTGAGTACCTGATCCTTGATCGTTAGGCTGAGTTGAACTTGAAAATTCTTTATGAGGCTTAGCTTTGACCTAGTCGAGGCTTGGTTTTGAACTTTATTCATGAATTGGTTAAACTCAATGGATGAGGTTGGGGGAAGTTGCATAGCTCCCTAAGATGATGTAATTAGCTCCAATAAGCTCTATAAGGTCAGAAATCTACCAGATCAACAAAATTCTTCAAAACCTCCTTAGAACCTGGAATCGGCTTTTGGAGCAATCTCTCCCCGGCAACAGCGCCAAAAACTTGATGGTGTATATAGTTTTCCTCAAGGGAACCACACAATGAATAAGCTGCAAGTGCACAACAATCAATCGTAGTACTTAAGGTATATCGATCCCAAAGAGAGAGAAGATGTATTGCAAATCAAGAGGAACAAATAAAGCTAGAACTCAATAATAAAAAAGGGGTTTTGTGTCACATAAATCACGCAAAGCAAATAAAGCGAATGTTAATATATATGAGATGAATGTTGGGCTCTTAAGGAGGTCTATGGGGTTCAATGATCAATCAATTCAAGATGAGTTCTACGTAATGCTTGTCTACTCCTAAGTCTCGGACTATGAAACACTAATGTTCGGCTAACCTATTGTCATAGAGAAAACCAGCTGAAGTCCACAAATTATATTGCTCAACTATCACAGAAAATAACATAGGTTTCAAAGCATTAAAATCAAGTTCAATCCAAATCCACAAAACTCCATAACTAAGGGGTATGTGCTTGCTATGACGCGATATTCATCAAATCTAGGTTCCAAATATCTAAGCAAACGGTTTAAATTACTTAGATGCCTAAGATCAATATCTAGTTCATGAGTCTAACTATATGCACTAAGAATGAGATAAAACCGAAAGACAGTGTAAACGATTATGCAAATACGAAGAAAACTTGCCACTAAAAAAACAATGATCGTCTCGCCCCATTAACTGGCCCTTTAGACCTAACTGGATAGTCTACTCAGCCATGCTCAAGGCTGTCATCGATGATATGAAAGAGTAAAATATAGATCTAATGCAATAAGGTAAAGTTTTAGAGATTACTTCTTTAGATCCAAAAATACAAGATGTAAGGACTTCTCCTTTGACAAAGTAGAAAAGAATAGAGAAAGAGGTGGTGGAACTTCAAAACATCAGTGAATCAATCTGCTTATGCGGCTCCTTGGAGACAGCGTCAGCTTCTTGTTATGGTGATGAGCTTTCTAGGGGTTTTGTGGTGAACTTAGGTGGTGGTTGAAACTTTGATGAGGCACACGAAACCCTAAATTCATAAACTGGTATATATAGGTCTTGGGGCGCAAGAGATTGGCTTCTAGGGTTTAGGAAGGGGCAGAGTCGTCATCTTGGCGAGTGTGGATGCAATGGGCCGATCTTGGTCAAGGGCCAAACGTCTAAGGTGGTGATGGAGGCTGGCCTCAGTCACGATCTTAGTGACTGGGAGACCCAAGGGGCTAGGCCTCGGTCACGAGCTTAGTGATCGAGGTTTTTGTGCTTTGGCGCCGATTCGACATAGCTTCATCTTATGGGATGCATCTTCCAAACGGTTGAATGGATTGGTTTGATTCTTGTCCCATACGAATCTTGACTCTTCAAGCTTTTGAATGTTATAGAGAACTCCAATTTTGGTCCACAGGAAGGTCTCCAAATGTTGTCAAACTTCTGATGCTCTGAAACTAGCTCAAATTGGGTCTTTGCTCCTTTTTGATCTTCATTCCCATAAAACCTGTAAAACCTCTTTGACACTAACATTACTTGATAATAGCCTATTTATCTTTGAAATCATACCAAATCTCTCATAAAACAATATAAAAATCATAGTAAAAACGGGTAAAAATACGATATTATCACACCTCATTGAAATTTGAAGACTCTGAGACTCGGAGCTTAGCCAAGCCTCACGACGATACCCTGGTCATAAGACTTGACGTGGTAAACTATGAGGTGACAAGGATATTAATTGATATTGGTAGTTTGGTCGATCTTATTTTCCTAAGTACATTACATCGAATGGGATCAACCAAACTGAAATCGTGGGGTCACCGTCTCCATTAATAGCATTCACAAGTGAGGCGACTATGTCACTTAGAACCATCAAGCTTTCCATATTTGCGTATGGAGTATCCAAAATTGTGGAATTCACAGTTTTTTAATCGAACTGCTGCATACAATATAATACTGGGGCCCCCATGGCTATATCAAATGAAGGCAGTCCCATCAACTTACCATCAATGCATAAAATTCCCAACCCCGACAGGAGTTGAAGCAATATGGGGGGATCAAGAAATTTCAAGATCTTGCTATCTTGCGAACCATCGAATGAAGTTACAATAGCAATTAATGACTTAAACTGTGGAAAAGAACCATGCTTTATCATTGGACATAAGCCCGACGATATAACTCAAGAGGTTTCAACTGATGATGCATGGCCGGATCGGAAGATCAAGATCGGTTCGGAGTTAATCCCAGAATTACAATCTGAGCTTATAAAATTCCTATCAGAGAACAAAAATTCGTTTGCATGGTCAGTAGAGATATGCGAGCATAATATCACATGAGTTGCAACTAGATAAAGTCTTAAACCAATCAATCAAAAAAGGAGAAAGCTTGAACCGGATCGTGCAAAAGCAGTTAATGATAAAGTGGATAAATTGTTAAAAACAGGATCCATACGAGAAGTGAAATATCCTGATTAGCTTGCAAATCCATTTGTAGTGAAGAAGAAGAATGGAAAATAGAGAGTATGCGCCGATTTTACCGACATCAACAAAGCATGTCCAAAGGATAGTTTTCCTGTTCAACATATCGATCGGTTGGTAGAGTCTACCGCTGGTCACGAACTCCAGAGCTTTATGGATGCTTTCTCGGGATATAACCAAATCAAGATGCATCCAGAAGATCAGGAAAAGACTTCGTTCATAACCGATCGCGGTATATACTGTTATATTGTAATGCCGTTTGGTTTAAAGAATGCAGGTGCAACTTATCAACGTCTTGTGAACCGGATGTTTGCAGAGCATCTCGGAAAAACAATGGAAGTTTATATAGATGAAATGTTGGTAAAATCCCTACAAAAAACTGACCACGTGAAGCATCTTGCCAAATGTTTCGAAATCTTAAATAAATTCGGGATGAAGCTTTAACCCGGCAAAGTGTATGTTTGGTGTTACACTGGTGAATTCCTAGGATACATAGTAACAAAGCGAGGGATTGAGGCTAATCCGAACAAAAATAATGCCTTCTTGACAATGCCACCTCCAAGAAACCAAAAAGAAGTGCAGCGATTAACAAGGCGTATTGCTGCATTGAATAGATTCCTATCTCGTTCCACGGATAGGTGTCTCCTGTTTTATCAATTATTAAAAGGAAACAAGCAGTTTGTGTGGGATGAAAAGTGTGAAGATGTATTTAAGCAGCTGAAATCTTATTTAACGATCCCACCAGTGCTTTTCAAACCTGAGTTAGGGGAAAGGTTTTTTTGTATACGTGTCTGTTTCAGGACATGCAATCAGCATAGTAATTTTATGAGAAGACAGGGGAGAGCAACGACCAATTTATTATATAAGTAAGAGATTAACCGGTCCAGAGACCCGTTATACCATGATTGAGAAGTTAGCACTTGAAGTCATAGTTTCAGCGCAAAAGTTGCGGCCCTATTTCTAATCAAATCCAATAGAAGTGTTGACTTCACAGCTATTTCGAACCATATTGCATGGTCCAAGTCAGTCCGGACATTTGGCAAAATGGGAAATTGAACTAAGTGAGTACGACATTGAGTACACAAGTCAAACCAGCGCTAAAGCTCAGGTATTAGCAGATTTCTTAACCGAATTTCTAACCAATGAAACAGTCGATGAGCATGGCAATAAGGTATGGAGACTCAATGTTGATGGATCATCTTCAAAGGAAGGATCTGGAGTCGGAATCATTTTGGTAACCACAACTGGTGATTTCATTCAGCAATCATTTTGTCTTGAATTCCCGGCATCAAATAATGAAGCAGAGTACAAAGCATAACTAGCTGGTCTCCGCCTCGCGAATGAAATAGAGCTCGGGAAGTAATAGCGTATAGTGATTCTCAACTAATCGTGAACCAGTATAAAGGAGAATACGTAGCCAAAGATTCAAGGATGGAGGCGTATTTGTCGCTCGTAAAGAAACTTGTGAAGCAGTTTGATAAGTTTGATTTAATTCGGATCCCACAAAGTGAAAACACTTCGGCCGATGCTCTGGCGGCATTGGCCTCCACCTCCGATCTCACTTTAAAAAGAATTATACCGGTTGAATGCATTGAGACTCAAAGTATAAGTAGTAAAGATGAAGCTATGGCCATAACTAGATCTCATTCTCGCGCCTAGACCTTGCAAATTCTGCAAACGAACAAACAAGAACCTCAAAACAATCGTCCAAAACCACGACATGGCGTCCTCCAAAGGCGAAAAAGCCTATAATTATTATCAAAGATGGTATAGTGACGACATCCAAAACTGTCCCGGTTCCAGAAATCCTAGTTAATTATGAAACTCCACAATCGATACATTCTGAACCCGTTGACCTTGTGGCCGAGTCCGAGGTGGAACAAGAAGAACCTTTTAATGAGGAACTCGGAGATGACAACTTTATGTTAGCAAGTAATCAAGAAGATATTCCCACTAATGATTGGGGGGCTGATTGGAGGGATCCAATAAAAGAATATATCCAAACTGGTGCACTTCCAAAATCAAAATGGGAAGCAAAGAAATTACGAATCATTAGTGTGAAGTATTGCTTAATTAAGAATTCACTGTTCAAACGAGGTGTTAGTGATCCATATTTACTATGTATTCATGGGTAAGGAATGGAAGTTGTTATGAGCGAAGTTCATGAGGGGCTTTGTCGAAATCATACGTCAGGTCGGTCGATTGCTTTTAAAATCAAAAGGTTAGGATATTAATGGCCAACCATGATCATGGATTGTGCTAAGTATTCCCAACGGTGCATAAAGTGTCAGCAACATGATCCGCTTATTCATCAACCTTCAGAACTTATATCATCAATAACAGCTCCTTATCTATTTATGCGATGGTCGATGGACATCATTAGACCAATGCATAAGTCAACTCGAGGTATGCAACATCTTCTTGTCCTTACAGATTATTTTCCCAAATGAATTGAAGCAGAGGTGTATATTGCGATTAAAGATTCGGTAGTAAAGACATTCCTGTGGAAAAACATCATATGCCGTTATGAAGTTCCTTGTGAAATCGTTACGGAAAACGAATCACACTTTATATCAAAAGACTTTGAAGACTTCCTTTCTGCATGGAGAATTAAGATGAGTACTCCACCCCAAGATACCCACAGGGAAACAGACAAGCAGAAGCGGCAAATAAAACAATTAAAGTAATCTAAAGAAAAGGCACGAATCGTACAAAGGAGGATGGTATGTTGAACTTCAACCAGTACTATGGGCGTACCGAACTACCCTACAAAGAGCTAGTGGAGAGACTCCCTTCTTGTTAGTCTATGGAATGGAAGCAGTAGTTCCAACCGAATTAACTGTACCAGGACTCCGACGAACTGAACTCCCTAATAACGAGTCCTGTAACACACAAATGATGAAAGATGCACTAGATACTATTAATGAGCGGTGAGACCAAGCTTTAATCCAGCTTCAGAATTATCAGAAAGCAATTGCGCGCTATTATAACTCGAATTTAAAGAACCAACCCCTTCAAGTTGGCGATCTAGTTTTGCAGAAAGTATTTAAAAATACAAAAGACGTCGGGGCTGGGAAGGTCAGAATTAACTGGGAGGATCCGTATCAAGTAACCGAAGTAATTCGTAACATTGTTTATAAGTTAGCGGACCAAGAAGGAGTCCCAGTTTGGAGACCGTGGAACATTCTGAATTTGAAAATTTTTTATTCATAAATGATTATAGTGTTTAATGAACTACGATTTGGCTTGATCCCAACATCGGTACGTAGGCAACTCATTTTGAGTGCAGCTATTACTTATTAAAAAATACAAAATTTGTATTCATATTTTAAAGAGATCTTTCTCGCGGACTGGAAGCAGCGAAGCATTTTGAAAGCGGAAGAGAAAGCAATGAGGAACAATCAAGGAGAAGCATGTTCGATATATTTGCATAAATTCTCAGCTCCCTGCCCCGCGAAGTCAACAATCCCACATACACTTTGGCGGCATATAATGTCCGAATTATTCAAATTTGAGTTGAATTCAGTCGATGGGTGTGCTTCTAGAACACACATTTCACGAGATATTTGGAAAATATTTTCCATTTTATGAATTCTCGACTTCAGCGCGATCTTCTCCCGATAAAAGATATTTGTGCTTAGCAACCAACTGGAAAACAGAATTCGAATAAGACATTGAGAAAGATAGAGATATATGATCTTGATCTATTTTTTACCTTTTAAATAAATTTCTTTGCAATCTTTTGACCATGAGGAGACACCTGCTTGATCAGACCACAAGGGATGGTTATTGGAGTCCCCCATCCAAGAGATCATGTACAGGAACGAGCATCAGAGTTGAGCGCTGCGGTCGGATCGTCGTGAAGACAGATGACACTTGTAACGGTGATCGAGCTCATAGCAGCATGCTTTTGGCAAAGGTAGTTGGATGCCATTTGAAGTAAGCAAAAGAAAGATAAAGGATTTGAGATGCTCAATCCATGGTTTATATAGTTAACTCGAGCAAGTCATGCTGGATTATACGCCTAGGAATCATCAGAGGAATGGATTTAATTTGCATTAAATGGCGTAAATAGAGATTCAGCATGACATCATGGAATGAATCAAGAAATAAATGTGGTTGCTGTGATTAAATAAAACCAAAGTGGAAATGAAAATTTAAAGAGAGGGACGAGTTCAAACAGAAGCAACAATGGGACTTGGTCCAGCAAAATTAAAAGAAAGTTATTACAATTAGGGTTTGAGCTTTGGAACAATTTCCATCACAGCCACTTCGTTTTCAGAAGTGACCTCTCCTTTTGGCTCAGACGTCTATAGGTGCGGAGTCCAGAGCATCTTCCCAACTGAGTGCCGGTTTTCTCTGAAGACCACGGAGGTAGGAACGCAGCAATTCGGGGATAGGGATGATGGAGTCGATGCCATTCCTCTTCCAGACAAGAGGGTGACTCTCCAGGCGAAAGATCTTCCTTTCTAACTTCTAGATATTCTTCTCCAGAGACCTCCTCTTTCGTCCGAGATATTGACTGTCGCCGCATGCACCGTAGTGTTCAATAACAAGCTGAAAAATAGATGATAGTTCAGCGTAAGCAAATAAAGGAAGTTCAGAATAAAGTCTTAAGGGATTCGGATAAACAAACCATATCCATGAAAATCATGGTTTTTTCTTTCTCTCTCCCAACAAAAGTATTGATGAAGCGAGGGATACAGATCCTACTCGAAGAGAATCCATCTCAAGATACCGGTGGCGGGCTCGATGGGGAATCGGGACAAGAGGCGTAGTGAGGGTAGTAGCGAAAGGTATCCATGACGAAGCATAAGAAGTTTGGAAAAGAAAAACTACGCTGGAGACGAAAGAAAAGTAAGAGGAATTTCCGGAGAACAGATTGAATAAAAAGAAATCTCAAACGACGGGCATTTAATGAAAGTAGTAACTGCTTCTTTAAAAGTACACGCAAGTTTTTTGTACTCGAGTAAGGCTTAATGACACACACAAGGAAGTCATTAAACACATCTCAGAGACAGGTTTGATGGGAGGATCCATGATAGCATTCTTTTCCAGAGGGTTGTCATTAACACCTCGATCTGGAGATAACTCCATAGGACGAACTTCCGGTTCGGAAGAAGTAGCCTTGGAAAGAATGCCTTATGTCACATCCTGAATATTTTGAATTATACTTGTTATAATGGATAATACCATTCCTTAAGCCAAGCAAGATGACTGTCTGTAATGAAGGGAGATTTGATCCAAATTGATCGAATCGTACCTTATTAGAAGGAGCAGGCGGAGGAACAAGAGCTTCATCAGGAGGGAGTGAGGTCTGTTCAATAGGCAGGTCAATGTTGAGTTCAGGAACAGGGGGATCCACGATAACATTCATTTCCAGAGGGTTGTCATTAACACCTCGATCTGGAGATAACTCCATAGGACTAACTTCCGGTTTGAAAGAAGTAGCCTTGGAAAGAATGCCTTCTGGCACATCCTGAATATTTTTAATTATACTTCTTATAATGGATAACACCATTCCTTAAGCCAAGAAGGATGACTATCTGTAATGAAGGAGAGATTTGGTCCAAATGGATCAAATCGTACCTTATCAGAAGGAGCAGGCGGAGGACCAAGAGCTTCACCAGGAGGAAGTGAGGTCTGTTCAATAGGCAGGTCAATGTTGAGTTCAGGAAGAGGGCAGAGTCCGTAAAAGCAGTAGCAAAATGCTCCTGGTCCAAGGACGCAATGAAACAATTGTTCAGCTCGGAGGTCGACTCAGCCGGCGAACTCGTCACCTCGGCAATTTCCTCGTCCAGGTCAATCTTACATTCCTTAATTTTTCCAAGGAGGACCAAGTTACTCCTCATTTTGTTAACGTCAGCCTGAAGGGTGGCGCGATCTTCAATAGAGTTAACATGTTCGAACAACTGATTCAACATAATTTTGCCATTCTCCTTCACTTCCTTCCGGGCCGAACTAGCAGATTTCTGTATGTCATGATCGCAAAGCTTGAGCAATGCATTGTACTTAAGAGAAGTCTCTTCAAGTTGTTCTTTCACATCAACGGTCTCACGTTGAAATCGTAGATTTGAAGCTTGGACATCACTCCTTTCCATGCACATAGCTGTGTACTTTTCTTCATAGCCTTTGGCTAACCTATCAGCTTCGTCACGAGAAACCTCAAACTTCTCTGTGAACTCACTCTGTTCCTTCCTCAGACGTTCGATCGCTAGCATATCCCTCTCCTTCGATTCAGCCATGACTTTCTCATGATCAGCGGACATTTTCTTGATGACGTCAGCTTCCATAGAGGAGGATATATCATGAATAAATTGTTCATAATAGAAAACCATGTCATTGAAGTCAGCGAGGGCCTGCAAAAACGAAAGATGTAAAAGGTACATAAAATTATAAGAAACAATAAGGATAAAGAGGAGTAAGAACCTGGCTAGTATGGCAAGCATGGTTTAAGAAGATCTCAAACGAGGCGGGGCGCCAATGATCAAAAGTGGGAAGTATAGTACCAGATCGGTTTGGAAAATTTCGAAAGACTTCGGCCATCTTTATCGCCTCCGGGAGCAAAAATGAAATAGTAAGATGATAAAATCAGAAAAAGAGTTCGTAAAACGTATAAAAATAGAAAACATACCGGGAGAGGCGGTAATATTTCCGGCAGAAGTCAAGACTTTGCCCGAGTAGAGCAGGACGCAACCGAAGTCCGATTACCGGAGTTATGGGGTGGAGGTGGAGGAGGCATTTCAGAGGGTCCTGCTTCCTGATACTCAGTACAAGGATGCATGTTGTCCCCGACCAATGCCTCAGATCCATAAACTTTCCTCTTACGTATCAGTGAGGAAAGAGTTTCTCCATCTCCAACATCAACTGGAGGTGGCAGAGCTGAACGAGAGGAAGGAGTAAGGAATTAGGGAAGATCTCCAACTAGGATATTATGACCCAGAGAACCTATAGTTAAATCATCAACCTTCTATTGGTGACGACGGCCCACAGCATCAGTCTCCTCCTTCAGAATTTTTCACGGAACCTCTCTCTCCTTTCTCTCTCGATAACTAAAGCGATTTCCAGGTATTGATTCAGGAGCAGCGTCTAGAGCCCGGAGATTCCCACTCCTCACTAGTCCTCCAGACAAGTGGATCCTTTCAAGAGTAAAGGAGTTCCAAATGGTGTTTCCTTCAGTAACGATAGTAAAGTAGTCCATGAAGCCTTTCCCAGGAGAAAGAGGAGGCTTAGAAACTACAAGGAGTAAAAGAAGAATGAAAGCATAAGGGTTAGATAATCAGTAAGCAACAATTAGAGAGCACAATCATAAATGTATCTACTGATATATCATGGATTTTATGGTTTTATGACATGATATATGTATTGGTCTTAGAGTCTTTTGTATATATATTGAGTCTTATTAGGTACAAACACGAGATGGATCTTTATGAGCACTTTGGAGCATTTAGAGGCTTGTAGCTGAGCAAATCAACAAGGAGACGGATAGTCCTGTCCACGTTGATCGACACGCTTCCCTTGTGTCGGTCGACATCACCTAGACGATATTGAAGCCTCCGAGTTTTATCAAGTTTCAAGAATTGCAACTTTGCCCCAGAAGTTTCCAAAGTTTATAAATCATGCCTAATCATGTTTTTAGCTTAAATTATGTTTTAGAAGTCCCAGAGACTAAGTTTGATAAAATTCTAAGTTTTCCAAGTTTATTGGAGATTATTGGAGAGAAGATTCAGATCTCAAACTTTGTAGAGAGAAGAATTCTGAAATCCCCTTGTTTCTTATTTCTGATTTTATGAGTAGTATTCAGACAATGATTTGTGTTTCATCTTCTATGTCTGAGTAGTCACCTTGTTAGATCTAGGGTTTCAAAAGGGATTATGAAGGAAAACTGAATTGGGTTTAGTATTATTAAGTTATCTATTATGTTCTTCATCTAGATTTGATAATTACACTAGTCTTAGGATTGATCAACCTAATACTGGTACCATAGGATTATTGGTAGACACGAGAGTGTTATTGATACCCCGAACTAATCTTAGATAAGCAAACAGCATGTTCGCAGCGAGAGTTGGTTTAGGAATTTTGTAAACATATCGTACCCGCATTATCATAGAGACTCTATTTATTGGTATTTCGCAAAGAGATTTGGTTTGCTTCTGTTTAGAAGATAGATGTCGTCGCAGTGAGAGTTGGATAAGATATCATATTAGTGTTACGAGTTTAAGAACCACACCAAAACTTTAGACTTAATTTACGAACCGCCCAGCTCATTTCCCAAATTTTCCTGATTGATGTCCCTAGGTCTCGCGCTTTAATCATCTGAATTTAATCCCGTTTAATTGCTATTTTTGTTTATTGCATTGTTCTATTTAGTTTTCTTTTTTCCGTCTAGCTTAACTTGAATCTGTTCAATATATTGTGTGAGTTTTCAGACTCCTTGTGGATTCGATCCCTAAGTGCTGCAATCGATCTCTTAATTTGAGAGAGTAGTTCTAGGATTATATTTGACACCTGTCATATTTTGGCGCCGTTGCCGGGGACTCTAAATTCACCATTAGATTTCAGTTAGGGTTTAGTCTAGGTTTTTCTTTTTATTTTTGTTATTCACGCCTTTACTTTCTGTTATTTCAGGTGCATGAAACTTAGGAGCAGCAAGGACAAAGAACTAGTTGCTACTGAGGAGATTGAGAAATTAGAGAGAGCTAATCGCAAAGCACTGAGGAGATCAGAGATGGTGATAACTGTTTTGATTGAGAGAGATGCTGCTGGGATCATACATGATTGAGAGGGCAACCAATACAATGCTCAGGGCCAGAGACTTGATGCAGATGGGAACCCTATCGTCGAGATTGTCGACAATTCTAGTTATGTCGACCGACAGGGTAATGTTGGTGTCAGTTGACGTGAAGGAGACGGAAATGGTCCGGACAACTTGGATGCTAGGATTGAGAATGTGAGAAAGACACTTGCTGATTTCAACAGACCCAATGAGTTCTACTCTAACAGGTCTGCTATATGTCCTCTTGCTTTCCAGAGGAATGATTTTGAGTTGAAACCACAGTACTACACTCTTTTGGGACAACACACCTTCCATGCTCATCCTGCGGAGCATCCAATGAACCACATAGAGAAGTTTGAAGACTTGGCTTCGAGTATTAAAGCCAATGGAGTGTATGAAAACTATCTATTCTGCAAGCTCTTCCCATACTATTTTGCTGGGGAAGCAGCTCAATGGTTGAAGCAGTTGGAACCAGGTTCTTTAACCACTTGGAGAGACATCAAGACAGATTTCTTGAATAAACTTCTATGATGATGCTAAGACATAAGACTTGAGGGATTTGATTATTCAGTTTACTCAAGGACCTGCAGAGACACTGAAAGCTGCATGGTTTAGATTCAAGGGGTACCGAAGGGATTGTCCGCACCACACATTGATGAAGTCCAACTCATTAGGACTTTCTTCTGCAGAATTGATCGGAGGTATCAGGTTGCTTTGGATGCTGCTAGTGATAGTAACTTCAAGACCAGGACACCAGAGGCTGCTATTAAGTTGATTGAGAACTTGGCATCTAGTAGTAGTATTAAGAATGATGATTTTGAAAGGAAGAAGTTAGCTGCTGGTTTGAACAACAATCAGATGGCGGAAGTCAAGGTAAAGCTTGATACTGTGCACAACCTTCTAGTGAACAAGAATTCAGTTCACTTTGCTCGAGAGGTTGAGGTTTTTGAAGCTGAAGAAGAAGCTACTGAAGAAGATGTGAACTATGTGAATGGTTCCGGTTTCAATGGCCAAAGGTTTGGCAATTCTCAAGGCAACTTCAGAGGTTACAACAACCAGAGAAACAACTAGGGGAACAACCAGAACTCATCTGGATTTACGCCGAGTCCTGTGACTCAGGAAGCTCAGAGAAGCAACAGTGGTTTCACTAGGGACTTTGGAAGTTCCCATTATCAGAATTTTTCTCCTAAGACTGCAGATTCTGAGTTGAAGGATATGCTTGACCAGAGGGACAGCAGAAGATGACTGTGAATTTCAATGGTAAGATAGATGCTCTCTATGCCAATCTCAATGGGAAGTCTGAGACATTGAATAACCACATCAAGAGGTTGGATACTCAGTTTGCACAATCTGCTGTGAACATTAAATGCCCTGATGGCGTTTTACCTGGAAGTACTGACACTAATCCTAGGTACTCTTGTGCTGCTGTTATCTCCTGGGGAGATATGGTCAAGAGAGAGATCAAGGAAGAGGTTCTGGAGAGTTCTGAAGCTAAGGAAAAAGTTGAGACTCTCATCTCAAAGCTCATGTCGATCGACACCACTGCTACGTGTCGGTCGACACCACCCAACTTATCAGAGGATTTGATGCAAGTCACGACTAAGGACGGTCCAGAGTTCAGGCAAATCGATCGACAGGCACCTGGCCTTGTCAGTCGACATGAACAGCCTAATGAAGGAATTTATCTCCGAAAATTGCCTAAGTTGGAAGATCCTGTAATTTTTGTTGTACCTTGCTCCATTGCTGGAGTTAGCTCGATTGAGATTACATTGGCTAATGCCTCTTTGAAGAAATCCTTGGGGTATATTGAGAATCTGAGAAATCAAGTGGGTGATTGTCTGCTTCCCTTTGTATTTCCATGTTGTCGAGATGGACATCGGTTCTGATATGCCACTGATTTTGGGTAGGCCGTTCCTTGCTACTGCTGGAGCTGTGCTTGATCTGCTGAGTAGTAGGATTTCTCTGAGTCATGTTGATCCTGATGGTTTTATCCTGCTAATCCAGACGGATATGTGATGTGGAATCCCTAGGTTGTTGTCGAAGAAGTGAATGAGATTCACACCAAGGAGTTCACTGCAAAGAATCTGAAAGCTGCGGGTAAGAAGAAGAAACCGCAGAGAAAAGCAGTGACTGCAAGACCCCTTATGACTTTAACTCCTGTGAGGAAAGTTGATGATACTATTGAGTATAAGCTTCAGTATGGAAGTGGTTCCAGCCATTTGCCAAGATTAAAGATATCATCACTCCTGAGTTTAAGGCTAAAGGACAAGCCGCGATGGATGAGATGATGAATATGGTTCTGAAACCCAAGATGCTTGACTTAAGTGAGGATGATCTCGGCTCTAAGACTTCATCTTCACCACCTTCGGATTCATCCGGAGATCCACCATCCATCTGAATTCTGACAAAGTCAAGCTAACGACTGAAAATAAGCGCTTAGTGGGAGGCAACCCACTGGTGAGTCTTTAATTAAGTTTTTATATGTCTTTTAACTATTTTTTCTTTGTTTTTGTTTTGTCTCAGGAAATAGACATGCTTAATGATGATTATGTAAAGATTTGCATGGATTGGAGAAGCTTTACGTAATTTTTCGACCAAGGAACACAAGGTTTGTGTCCGTGTCAATCGACACGAACACCTTGTGTCTTTGTCGACGCGGACCCGAGGTTAGTATAAATACCTAATTTCCTTTTCTTCTTCACTTCATCTTCTTCCCAATTTCGTAAAACCACCGCTTCTAATACCCCAAATTCACAAACTTGCTATTTTTCACCAAATTGATTAATTTTTGTCTCTAACATCAAGAGAATTCTATTTTATTCACTCCTATATCTTTCATTCCATCAAAATCCAAGGTATTTTCTTCAAATTTTATCTTGAAATCCAAAAATTTCAAGGGTTAGATTTTCACTTCTATGATCCAAAATTGGTCTCAAAACTTGCTAATCTTGTTACATTAAGTTGTAGTTAGAAGGATTGAAGTGTTAATTGTTGCTAAATTAGGTTGATTTGATACAATATTCATGAATTTCTATGATTGAAACTTGAACTAATTTGACATGAAATTCAGAATTTAGAGATGTTTAGGAAGATGGATAGTTGTAGGTTTGATAATGATGATGATTGTTTATGCTTAAACATTTATGGGTTTGCGATTTAAGATGAAATTGTGCTTGATTAAACTCCGATTTTGGCATCATGTCGATCGACACGATATGCTCATGTCGGTCGACACGAGTACACTTATTCTGGATTTTTGCTGATTTTTGGATTTGTTCTCGTCTCTCTTTCAGGTACATCATGTCTGGTAGGGGAAAGCGACCACAGACTTCAGAGGCGCAGGGAGAGTCCAGTAGTACACCATCTCCGCCTATCGAATCTCATCGTCCATGGCCTTGTCGAGAGGGGTTGAAGATTAGACCCCAACATCATTGGGACGGAACTCCTAAAGCGGAGGTGATGAAGCCCGAGTGTTACAACCGGGAGATCTCTGATGAATGGGACGAGTATGATACTCTGTTCTACAATGCTTGGTTGAACATGGAGA
Organism: Cardamine flexuosa; assembly: GCA_963555745.1. Taxonomy (NCBI): domain Eukaryota; kingdom Viridiplantae; phylum Streptophyta; class Magnoliopsida; order Brassicales; family Brassicaceae; genus Cardamine; species Cardamine flexuosa. The sequence goes on from OY743219.1 coordinate 18,199,447, forward strand.
TTAAGCCCACCCGGCTTATGGACAGTGTCGCCTTACGACGTATGAAGATCAAGGATGAGTGTCTGCTAGCTTTGTAGAAGATTGGGCTAGGTACTATGTGCACTCTGTACTACGAGGTCTATCCGAGTTGGTCCGGCATTTCATGGCCACTGTGCAGCTCTACTACATCTCACATGAGGGGTTAGCTCAGAGGGGTATCCTCACATTCATGATTCGAGGGGTTCGGTACAGGATCACTATTCCCGACCTCTGCTCTGTCTACGGGTTTGACCCGACCACGACTAGGTATACTTTGGTCCTCAATAGGTCTATTGATTTTCAGACTTAATGGGGTAAGTTCGCGGATGGCCGTTACAGCTCTAACAGGTCTACGAACTCTGACATCCAGCATCTGGTTCTTCGATACATGATTCGAGCCATCTCGAACACGCTGATGTGTAAGATGGAGGCCAACAAGATGATGCCGAGTGAGTTGATTCTGATGTGTTATGCAATTCAGGGGCTGTTTACTGAGGAGTGGACTGAGCAAGTTTCCGATGTGAACCTTGGCGCGATCTTTACGCATCATTTGGTCAGCTTGAAGATCCGCCCATTCACGGGGACGAGGGATAAGTCATAATATGTGGGTAGCTTGTTAACTCCCATTTTCCGTTTATGTGGGATCAGCACCGATGGTGTCAAGGTGTTATCTGATAGATCCGTCATGGATGAGGGGTTCTTGACGCATGCTAAGTGGATTAGGAAGGATTGGGTTTGGTGCTACCATAGTGAGGGAGTAGACTACATGATCGCGCTTCCGCAGACAGAGCTCACTGGCATCACGGGCACTCAGGCCCACCTACTTTTCCAGCCGCATCACACGTTGTGCACCCGTGCTCCTCAGGCCTGCCATCACAGAGGCGCATTCTTCACAGTCCGTTCCTACAGCCTCCGAAGATGATCCTATTCCTGACTTTACTGCACTTCAGTACAGACTTCCCGCTACACCTCCCATTCTGATGGAGACTGCTGTGTTTCAGAGGTATGACGCGGATAGCTTCCAGAGTGTCTGGAATGCGATTGCTTCACTTTTTCGCTGCATCTCCTGCTCAGCCCCGTCCTATCCCGATTCCCACTCCATTTCCGTCTTCAGATCCCGTTTTAGAAGAGGATTAGCTCTTCCCTTTTCTTTTTCCTTTGAAACATTGCTTTTATTTTTGCTTTATTTGCTTCTGTTTTTGCTTCAGTACTTTTTTTTATTTTCATTTGAGTATTGTTGAAACTCATTTGTGTTATATATCAGCTTCTTATCTAGATGACAGAAAACGAGTTGAATGATCAGATAGAATGGTGCAGAATTTCAGAAAACCACACCCCTGCTCATGTCGATCGACACGCAGGGTGTGTGTCGGTTGACATGGATACACCGTATCAGGTCACATTTTTCAAAACATAATAGTTCAATTTCTACTCAATTTTAATATTTTTATCACTTTCCTTAGGCTTATTTACACTGGGGACAATGTAGTTTAAGTCTGGGGGAGGTAGTTGCTAACTATGTTTATTCTTTTGAGAGTCAGTTCCAAATTTTTGTTTTTCAAAACCTTTGTTTTATTGAGTCAAAACTTGTCTAGGAACTATGAGCTATCTCTTGGTCTATTTGTTGTTTGCTATGTCTTCTGGTGACCATTGTTGCAGAGCTTATTCAGATTCAACTAATGGAAAAATCACAAGTCTGACCGGTTAACTTGAGAGCCCCACACTTACAACAGATGCCCGCTATAGCCTGAGCTAATTTATGTCAGTTCCTTTTACCTCATGGACGAAATTGGTGTTTGAGAGCTTGACTTTTCATTCATACCTGACCTGATAAAACCAAAGTAAGTTATGATGTCTAGTCTCCCCAAAAAGTTGTTACTAATAATAAAACCTTTAGGTATAATAATAAGACCAAGTGATTCTCTGAAGTAGAAGCGGGTAAGAGAAATCTATCCCCCACATTTGTACATCTTAAGGAGATGATGAAAGTAGGGTTGCTGTGAGGGTAGGAGAGATCCCATGACCAACTATTCACTTCTAATAGCCTACCTTCATAGACAAAAAGATAAGAAAGAGAAAATCATATGAAATCCAAAATAACCAAGAATTTAAGTCTGGAGGAGACGAAAACATCATTGTTGTTGTGAGGTTTGTCTTGTTATGGTATAAGATGACAGCTGAGTCTAGAAGGCTCTTGAACACTGAATTCGAAAGTGAGACCCAATGATTAATGACTTACTAAAGGGATATGTTGTTAAGTTGTGGTGGGTATTAAGAAGACTGCGAGTGACTACGGTGAATGTACATGGTGGTTAGTCTCTGAATAGTTATTGTATCATGTGGATTACATGATTACTGGTAAGCACAATGTTCTAAAGAGTAGGTGAGTTCCGCGATTTTCAAACTACTTTCTTGGTTTGGTTTTCTGTTTTGCTTGAGGACAAGCAAAAGCTAAGTATGGGGGCGTTGATATATCATGGATTTTATGATTTTATGACATGATATATGTATTGGTTTTGGAGTTTTTTTAATATATATTGAGTCTTATTAGGTACAAACACGAGATGGATCTTTATGAGCACTTTGGAGCATTTGGAGGCTTGTAGCTGAGCAAATCAACAAGGAGACGTATATTCCTGTCCACGTCAATCGACACGCTTCCCTTGTGTCAGTCGACATCACCTAGACGATATTGAAGCCTTTGAGTTTTATCAAGTTTCAAAAATTGCAACTTTGCCCCAGAAGTTTCCAAAAGTTTATAAGTTATGCCTAATCGTGTTTTTAGGTTAAATAATGTTTTAGAAGTCCCAGAGACTAAGATTGGTCATATTGTAAGTTTTTCAAGTTTATTGTAAGTTTCAAGAAGATTCAGATCTCAAACTTTGTAGAGAGAAGAATTCTGAACTCCCTTTGTTTCTTATTTCTGATTTTTATGAGTATTATTCAGACAATGATTTGAGTTTCATCTTCTATGTCTGAGTAGTCACCTTGTTAGATCTAGGGTTTCAAAAAGGATTATGAAGGAAAATTGAATTGGGTTTAGTATTGTTAAGTTAACTATTATGTTCTTCATATAGATTTGATAATTACACTAGTCTTAGGATTGATCACCCTAATAGTGGTACCATAGGATTATTGGTAGACACGAGAGTGTTATTAATACTCCGAACTAATCTTAGATGAGCAAACAGTCTGTTCGCAGCGAGAGTTAGTTTAGGAATTTTGTAAATATATCGTACCCGCACTATCATAGAAACTCTGTTTATTGGTATTTCGCAAAGAGATTTGGTTTGCTTCTGTTTAAGGATAGATGTCGTAGCAGGGAGAGTCTGATGAGATATCATATTAGTGTTACTAGTTTAAGAACCGCACAAACACTTTAGACTTAATTTACGAATCGCCCAGTTCATTTTCCCGAGTTTTCCTGATTGATGTCCCTAGGTCTAGCGCTTTAATCATCTGAATTTAATCCCATTTAATTGCTATTTTTGTTTATTGTATTGCTCTATTTAGTTTTCTTATTTTCGTCTAGCTTAACTCGAATCTGTTCAATCTATTGTGTGAGTTTTCAGAGTCCTTGTGGATTCAACCCCTAAGTGCTGCAATCGATCTCTTAATTTGAGAGAGTAGTTCTAGGGTTATATTTGACCCCTGTCATCTACCAGTGGATAAAGCCCACGAAGAGTATAGCATATCGGACAAACTGTTAACAGAAGCAGCATCAATCTTAACGAAGAAGCATGAATTTCTCCAGTGCTCGTCCTTATCCGAAAATCCGGTGACAAGAGCCCTATCAATGTGCGGATAGATAGCATAGTAACCAGAACCACTTTTGTTAAGATCCAAACACTACAGAGTTCAAGAAGGTCACCCGCACTCAAAGCGTATCCGGCTTCCGCAGCAATCTTAAGAACAGAAAGAATGACACGAATCATGTCCGGTGTCATTTGTGAGAAAGTGAGCCCTAAACCATGCAGATAGAGAAGAAGGACGTCAGGAAGGGGGAATAATAGACTGCACTCGGTAAGATAGACTGAATAAAGACACAGCCAGCCGGGGCGGCCCGATTCCGGTGATTCATCCAAAGTCGGAAGAGAGAATTCAACCGCTGATGGAACTTTGCAAATTGTCTTTAGAGTTTGAAGGTTTTCTTCCTTCTTAAGCATTGACAAAGGATGAGGACCGAATCGGTCATTGGATTTCGAAGGGGGAGCAACTGACGGAGTTTTTGCAGCACTCTACATAGGTGAAGAATGTAGAAATTGAAGAAATTGTGAAAGAAGGAAGGATGGAAAATTATTTACAGACGAAAGAGATTGAGTAAAGAAAAGGAAAGTGAGAAGTCAGTGAGTAAAAAGAAGAAGGAAAAGAAGTTTACCTTATTAAACGAATAGATAGAAAACTGCCTCGAGATTGATGGAGGAAACGGACAAGTTTTTGTCATTTTAAAAATAAAAATTCAGAGTAAATGAGAAGGTGAGTCAAGGGGATCACATCAATAAATTAGGAAATTTATGGGATGCGATGATTAAAAATAATAAGGAAATAGCAAAATCAACATTTATTACTTAAGTCGCCCGAGCTGAAAATCAGCTCACAAGACTTGTGGGGCAAATGTTGATACCAGATCCCACACCAGGGATCTATCACCATTAAAAGCATAGACACGTGTCAACCAAGTCATTATAATCAAAGAAAGAAGTCCGGTCCGAGACGGAAATTTTCACTTCGGGGAGCGAACTCAAAAGAGTTCGATTGGAAATAAGAGCTCGGAGAAAATAAAGATTCTGAAGGAAGGAATTCAGTCATAAAGTCAAAGAAGAAAGCTATTTCAAAATACCAAGCGTTATTACATTCAAGATCGAATCAAAACCAATGTATTTATTAGAATCATACGAGTTATTGTAATTTATTAAATTGCATTAATATCCAAATATTATTGCATTAAACGTTCAATTACTTGTTTGATTTTGTGTTTGAGTGACTTTGCATTTCAGCTCGACCACACCACTCGACTACTAGGCTAGAGTGGTTCTTCGCTTTTTATTTCTTTGTTTCATTCACTTGTTTACTTGAACTGACATCTCAAGTATGCTTAGTGATTAGCTTATCTACTGTATTGCATTTCAATTTCCATAGGTTGTTTGATTTTAAACATCTTCTTTTAATTTGCTTGACGTAAACTTCATTGATGCATCTTGATTGCTAGCACATCACCCATTATGGATTGACACCTCATGTATTACAACAACAATGAGGAATTGAAATCCTCCATGCTTATTTAGAAACCACAAAAACACCTGTTTCAATTTGGCGTCGTTCCCATTTCGGTGATTCTTTGTTACATTTAAGATTTCTTTGTTTTTAAGATCAAGTTCTGTTACTATTATCTTTGATAACTAACTTGGGTTATTAATTCTGTCTCAGGTACTGTATAGAAGCGCACTGCTCAAGATGCTATTTGATACAGCAAGGAATGTGAGCTTTCTTACTACATAGTCTGATGGGAATTATGCTGAGGAGTATTGTAAGAGTTTGAGAGGAAATCCAGACCCTGAGGAGGAGTATAAGAAAGAGATGCAAGCTTTGAATGAGAAGTTGGACAAACTCCTCATGGCACACCAGAAGCCTGTTCATTTTGCTTACGGGAAAGAACAGTTTCAGGTACAGCAGCAACAACATCAAAACAAGCATTTTTATCCTTACAATCAGAATCAAGGCTTTATTCCTCAACAACAATACCAAGAAGGTTATCCGCATGCCCCAGTACTAACCTCATTGCTTGGTTATGCACCTCCACAATCCCAAATAGCCAATGCTCCAGACCAAGAAATCAAGAACATGCTACAGCAAATCCTTCAAGGTCAGGAAAATGGTGTAAAGGAAGAATCAAAGATATTTTCAAAGGTGCATAACAAGATGGATTGCAGTTTCACTAATCTCAACGACAGGATTGAGTTGTTAAACTCAAAAGTGAAATGCTTGGAGAATATGAGTGCATCTACTTCTTCTCCTAATCCCAAGAAATATGCCACTGTCCATGCTGTCTCATTGAGGAATGATCAAGAGCTACCATATAGAGTAGAAAATGCCCAATTCACCGGGGACAGTGATATTCAAGATGGGGAGGGTCTCACACAACAAAAAACTTTTTCTTGGAAATCTTCAGAGAAAATGCCACTCAATCAACCCACTCGACTGAGTGGTCGATTCCATTCCCTACTGAGAAGGAGAAATGAACTGCTGACCTATATGCAATGGTCACATGTCCTTTCCCAGCAAGAATTCAGAAACAGATAGAGGAAGGATTTGAAGATGTTATGGAAGAAGAACTACAAGATTTGGAAGCTAAGATGCCTTTAGCAGAAGCAATTAAGATGCTTAGCCCACTTAAAGGTAGTCTAAAAGAAGAGCCCTGAAAACAATCTTGGGTAAGAGAGAGCTTGCTGAAAAGAGCCTTGAATGAAAATCTATAACTGAGAAAGAGATTATAGTTCAAGAGAAGCTTGAAGACCCTGGATCATTCACTCTCCCATGCTCTCTGAACCAAACAGTCTTCATGAACTCTCTATGTGATCTTCGAGCTTATGTGATCATTTTGCCTCAGTATGTAGCCAAGAAGTTGGGCTATGATGATTACAAACCAAGTGAGCTTTCTTTGATGTTAGCTGATAGGACTATGAGACGTCCCTATGATATCTTGGAGAATCTCCCTATCAAAATTGGGCGTGTAGAGGTGCCTACCAACTTCTTGGTGTTGAAAATGGATGAGGAGCCAAAAGATCCTCTAATTCTGGTAAGCCCTTCTTAGCATCTGCTGGTGATGTGATTGATACAAAGAATAGAAAGATCTTCAGCTGGGAAGTGATCTAGTGCTAAAGTTTATTTTTGATAGTGCTGCCAAAAATCCAACCATTGATGGGCAGCTTTTCTCTCCTAAAGAAATAGACCATCTTTTTGATGCACCATTTAGATTGCTTTGACTAAAGAAGAGGAAGTTGGAGATCCCAACAGTGAGATTTTGAACCCTGAAGAGGTTTTAGACCCAGATAAAGTATGTATCGGAACATAAGTTGCTGAGGATGCAGTTGGGTCACAAACAGAGAAAATTACAGTGGATGAAGAAGGTTCAAATGAGGTCGAGTCAAACCCGTTGTGCCCAAAAACGTCTAGTTTGATGTCTAAACTCGACGTTTCCATCAACTCAGTCAAAACTGCACCATATGACTGTTTGAGCAGGACTATCAAGGCATTAAAACGGGCTGAGAATGAGCTTACAAGCAACCTGGAAGAGATGAAGCTTCAGATAATAGAGCTCAAGAGTAATGGCAATAGTTCCTCTCCCAAGAAAGTCACCAAGGAGTTAAGTGTACTAGGGAAGAGTAGAGCTTTCCACAATGCCACAACAGCTTCCAGCCTCCATTACCCACCTAAGCTCTTTCAAATGGAGTGTCTTGTACCTCTCTATGACCCACCACCTGATTAAAATGAGTATGAAGAGTCAAGCTATGTGACTTAAAAAAAGCTCACTTGGAAGGAAATCCAATGTCTATCCCTATATATATTGCTTTAAGATATTATGTTTTTGGTATTTTTGATGTGTTTCTAGTGTTAAGAGTCTCAGAAAATAACCAGTGGAACGTACAAAGCCAGGCTAGACCAAAGAGATCATGTATACAGTTGCTCAAACCCTCTTCACACCACCATAAGGTACCAACTCCAAACCTTTCACTATATATACCACTACATATTTTTGTTAAGCTTTTTTCTAATCTCTCAAATCATCTCTTGAACACTACAAAAATATTGATTATTTATAGCATTAAAAAAATAGCAGTTGGGATGGTTATGCTATAATAGACTTAACCCTGCATTTTTATAGCGTTTGTGAATATTGAAACGCTATGCATTGTTATTTAAAAAAAAAAATTAAGAGAAGTGAATTTTTCGTGTATACATTTTAATAACACCATTTTCTGCTGCATATACACCGAGTAAACGTTATGTATAAGTTAACCCTGAAAATATTAGAACAAACCGTACTAAATTAATTTTCCTCAGAAAAATCAAAAGTTTTTCTTCAATCACTAAACGTCCTTTGTATATGTAAAATCGATAATGAACTCTCAAGTCTTTAAAATTTCTTTAAAATTTCTCTTCTCACCTTGATTCTTATTCTCCAAGCTCACTAGATCTCGCTGTCGGCTGTGAAAGTCGCTGTCTTATCTCACTGTCACCGTTGTCTCTCACTGTTGCTATTCCGTTGCCCCTCGCCGTCGCCGTCAGTCACTTCTCATTCTCGACGAATTACATCAAACAGTGGATTTCTCGGAGGAGAAGAAAAAGTGTTCATGCTTCATTAGGTGGTCTTCTCAGCGGATTTTCAAGGGTTCTGATAATGGAGAGTCCACAAGGCAACAATAAGCAGCCATGGTCGCCTCCGTCAATCACTTAGAGACTGAGATTTCAGCTCTTTCGGATTCAGAGTTACTTGGGAGAATTGATGTGTTAAACCAAAGCAACGATCTCAGCAAGGAGAATTCATGGATTCACTTCTACCTGTAATTTTCCAAACCTTTAGTTTCAGTTTTTGGTTTTGACACCAGAATTTTGGATTCCAACTGTGGAATTTCAAATTTCAGGAGGCATTTGCTGTTGTGAGAGAAGCTGAAAGGAGAGTTCTTGGACTCAGACCTTTCGATGTGAAATTAATAGGTAACACAAGCTCTAATTCATTGTAAATTTATTAGTTTCACTGTTTTAGTGAAATTTCTATTTGGTATACTTGCAGGTGGTATGGTTATTCATAAAGCAGAATAGCAGAGATGAGAACTGGTGAAGGGAAAATGCGTGTTGCCATTTTACCAGCTTATTTGAATGCATTAAGTTGGAAAGGTGTTCATGTGGTTACAGTTAATGATATTGAATAGGTTGGGTTGGCTCGAAGAGATTGTGAATGGGTTTCTTGGATTGAGGTTGGTCTAATCCATTATATGTCTCTTTCTCAACTCCTTGGTCAATGTGCTCATTATCGTCTTTGTTCGTTGTGTATTGTTCTCCCTGTTTATAGATGCTTCATTTATTTTGCTACTTTGACAGAGAATATGACGCCGGAACAAAGGAAGGAAAACTATTTATGAGACATTACATATGTCACCAACAGTTACCTTGGATTCGATTATCTGAGAGACAAATTTTCCACGGAGAGTAATTCTTGCTTTATTTTCTCTTTACATTTCTGGGTTATATGAATATTCTTTGAAAGTCTTTTCTGAGTTTGTTACTAAATGTACATAGTGTGGAGGACCTCGTCTTGAGGGATTTCAATTATTGTGTAATTGATGAAATTGTTTCCATACTTATTGATGAAGCAAGGACTCCTTTCATTATATCTGGGCCTGCAGAGAAACCTTTGAGCGGGATTAATTTTTTTTAGTTCATTACCGAGACTTGATTTCTGTCTGTATTGGTGGATGTAGGTGTTTGACCAGAAAGAGATCGTTTCTCCTGGATGTTCAACTGAAGTGATCCAACAGCTGTTGTCCATTTTGTCCCATTTGATCCCAACGCTAGCAAGGTTTGGGTAGAAGTTTCAAAAGATTGGTGATGCATGTGTGTGAAGATCAAACTCAGAGATCAAATACATTTCTCATGCAGTAGGCACTAGAATGGCTTGACTTAATGATAAACTCATGTTTTAAATTTGGTTTGCAATATGATTTATGTTGACTCGATATGGCATTTTTTTATTTAAATTTTTGTTATACAAAATATATAATCTAAAATTTAACAATACAATTTAACAATAATCAAAATATATAATGTAAGTTAATCAAAGTCTCAATTAATAAATATGTATATAAATATTCTCACATAAAATGTAATCTATATATAACATTTTAATTGTATAGAGAAAAGAAGTTTAGATTGGATTTAGGGATTATGGTATTGGAGTATATAGAGTTTGGGGTTAATGGATTAGGGTTAGAGGGATTTTGATTTACGATTCATATAAGTAAAACTGAAATTGAGAGAATTTTTTTTTTTTAAAAGTCATTCTTATTTATCAATTAACAAAAATATATATACAAAAAACTTATTTTCATTTTAAAAATACAAAATTGGAAAAGAAAATAACTTTAGATTGAATTTAAGGTTTAAGGTATTAGAATATAGGGTGTCGAGTTTAGAGGTTAAGGTTAGAGGGTAAATTCACACTTAACTTATATTTTTCTTATTTATTAGTTAACAAAAAATAATACAAAATAATCTTGTTTCATATTTAAAACATAAGAATTGGAACGTAAAATAACACTACAAACTAACACTAACAAAAAAATACAAAATAATCTTGTTTCAGCTATAATTTAGTATCTCACATTTTCTGCTATATCAAATTTTGTTTTATAAATCTTTTAACTTGAACATTATAAATTATTTAAAAAGTAAATAATTTAGCATAAACTCATTAATATAAAACATTTTCATTAACGTTATGTTAATAAAATGTTTTTTAAATGCTTTGAAAAATGCATAACAAACCATTATCCCTCACAAGACAATACCCAATAAAAAAATAATTACTAGGATCTCATACGTGACATAATCTCACACCATGGATCCTTCCGTTTTCTCTCTCATCTTACGCTCACCTTTTTCTTTTATAAGTGAGAACAAGGATCAGTGACATGGCATAACTCTCACTTCTTCAATTTTCTCACAAACGATTAGTCTCTCACAATTCCTTGATCTTCTTCCTCCGCCGCCGCCATGGAATCCACCGCCTCATCTCCTTCTGATATCTTCTCTTTCTTCGGTTCTGACCCAGGACTACTAGACCCAACTCGATAGATCTGATCCACAGGTGTGATATGGAGACTATTCATAAATTTTGCAGATCTGATGATTCTGATATTCGGTCATTGGTGCTTGATGAATGTGATAAGAGATTTGTGATCTCTTAATGATTGGGTATTAGAATTTCCAATCAATTTGTAAAAACCCTAAATTTGAAAAGTTTGGATTAAAAGTGATCTATCTCCCAATGGACTTGGAGAGATGATAAAAAGCTTCTTGAATCTTTAAAATCCTCTTTTCAATATAAAAACATGTTTTAACCTAAAAAGGTTGGGCTTAGGGACTATGCAGTCTTCTACAAGTAGTTGCAAATCACGAACTAGTCCATCAGGGATCTTCTGCGATGAGTCTCAAAAAACAAGACTCAAATTGGACGGAGACAAGTCTCTAAGTCCAAGTTTCTCAGCAACATTTCTCGACATAACATTGACATTAGCATCGGAATCACATAGAGGGTTAGAGAATTCAATGCCTGTTATGGAACAAGAGCAAACAAAGCGTCCAGGATCTTCTACTTTTTGCAGTCTCCTCATTGGATAGTGTTGTTGCTTGTCATCTTCCATGGTACGTGTCATACGCACCATGTCTTTATGAGAATCAAAAAGCGGAACCAATGGCTCACTTACATGACTTGTAGAGGCTGGGATGGTGGAGATCACATTGCAGTAACCTTTGGGATTCTCCTCGGGCTTACCTGGAAGTACACCAACTTGTCTTGGGGCTTGATTCACGGTTTGAGCAACCTGAGTTTCCAGTTTCTTCACAAATGTGGAAAGGCCTTCAAACTTACCATTCAAGTCGCCATAGATGTTATCCACCTTGGCATTTATATCCCTTGTTGCTTGTTGGTGAGAAACAAGTAGTTCCCGCGTCATAGTTTCATGTCTATCACCTTGTGGTATTGGAGCTTGAGCTTGTGCGGCTGGAAAGGGCACCTTGTTGTTAGTGTTGAATGGAGGTCGCGGGTGAAAGTTACCACCAAATTTGTTGTTGTTGTTCTGAAACCGATTCTGAAATGGTCTATGCTGTTGCTGCGAATAGGTCTGATCTTGAGGGTTCTCAACATTGGGATTCCTATAAGATAGGTTAGAATTGTACCAGAAGTTGTTGTTGAAGTTGTTGTAGCCGCGGTACGGGAATGAACCACATGCATTGTTTCCATCATCAAACGTGCCACATCCATTGATAGCACGGTTCTGATTCCGTAGAAGCTGGCTCATCATGTTCTTAAGCTCGGTGATCTGCTTAGCATCAGAGTCACTAGAACGTGTGGTTCTATCAAAATCAGTGCAAGAGTTGCTACTACTTGCTGCGAAGTTCTCAATGAGAGCTCTTCCTTCTAGGACAGTCTTAGTGGTGAAATCTCCATTGATGGCCGTGTCGAGTGACAACTGAAACTTTGGATGTAATCCTCTATAGAATATACTCAGAATATTACCTGCACTGAAGCCATGGTGAGGAAAATCTCGTTCATAGTCCTTAAAGCGCTCCCCATGCTTCATAGAATATCTCGACAGGTCCTTGTTGAAAACTTTGAAGTTTGTTCCTAAGAGATGGTGATCTTGACTTCGTGTAGAAGTGATTGAGAAAGGTTGACTTACATCCTTCCCAAGTAGTGATGGATCCAGGGGTTAAAGACTTCAACCATCTATGAGCCTTGTCGGCCAAAGAGAAAGGAAAAAGCTTACACTTCAAATAGTGTTCAGACACTCCATTGGTTCTCGTAGTGCTGTAGATTTCTTCATAAAGATCAATGTGATCTATAGGATATTCCGTGGTGAGTCCATGGAACTGGTTTTGCTTCACCAAACCAATGATTTGAGGTTTAATCTCATAGTCATGCCTTGGTGGATTGGGCACTTGTATGGCAGCTCGGTCTTGTGGATACTGATTAGGTATGTCAAAGTCAGCTATTGTACGGTTCTGATTGGCACGTCTTAGAGGGTGCACATAAGCAGCTTGTCTAGCACCAACACTCGCATGTTGAGGTGCATGGAAAACATCAGGAGGCTGGTGAGGAGCATTGAGGTTATCTCCCACGCCTACATGGTTAGCTTCTCGTGGAGCTTGGTTGTGAATCTCCTGAGGATTCACGGGTGCTTCTTCAGGTCCATAGATGGGGTTATCATCCTCATCTTGCATCTGTTGCCTCTCAGCATCATTGGCAACAGCGTGGTGATCATCAAGGTCACCTTGATCTTGGTCTCGTAATTCGGCCATGAGTTATTGTCTCCGGAGTTTTCTGAGTTCGCGTTCAACTCGGTCTATGTCTTGGATTGGAGTGACAGCTTCAGAGTTTTGGCTCCTTGTCATGCACCACGAATCCTGAGATAGAAACAAAAAGGGTACACAAATGTAAAAGAGTAAAAGAGAATATAACTGAAAGATTCAGATGAAAAATTCAAAGTATCTTAGACGAGAGATCTTATCGAATTCAAAGGTAGCTTGTAGATTCCCCGCAACGGCGCCAAAAATTTGATGTGTGTCAGGTTTTCCTCAAGAATCCACACAATGAATAAGCTGTAAGTGCACAGCAAATCAGTAGTAGTACTTAAGGTATCGATCCCACAGAGAGTAACAAGTACGTGGATTGAATTCAAACAACGATATCTAACTAAGACAATGCAATAAGGGGTTTGGTTTTGGGGTTTTCTAATTAGTGAATGCAAATGAATGAATGAAAGCAAAGTGAATGATTGGTTGTAAACTATATGATTAAGAGGTTAGGCATCTAGGGTTTATCTAAGGTTTCCATGGTTTCTAACAAGTAGGGGATAGATCTAACTAATAGGTTTTCATCAATGGTTCTCAACTACGAACACGGACACACACCCAAGCCATAGTTCATGACAGAGGCGTCTTAAGTCACCACACCCTGGTACTAAACTTCTGCAGGTAACAACACGCTTAGACCAACCTTATAAACAAGTTAGATATGTTCACAAAGTCCTATAACTCAACTATCGCAGGTTATAACACAAGGCTTCGGTAATACTAGTTCCGAGAAGTAGGTTTACGCGGATAGCGCTCCTATTTTCCTAAATCAGTGCTTGGTAATCAAGTCAAGCAACATGCACTAAGTAAAAGATATCCCAAGAGAACTCTTAATGTAGATGAAAGTCAGATCTAACAACCTAATGAATGCAACCATATTTTCGTAAGATATTACCCCGTCAAACCAAACAAAAGAACTACTCGCTCATGGTGTAAAGAAACACAATAGAGATCATGGAAAACATCAAATAACCGATTCAATATATCAAAGGGGGTTCAAAGGAAACTTCTCTAGATGTCACAGAGGAGATCTCGTCTCCCCAGTAGCAAGTACAAAGAGTAGAAAAGAGAAAAAATGAAGAACAATAGATGAAACTTCAAGGAGATGGTCTTCTAGGTCGAGGCGACGAAAGAGGGTGAAGCGGCGGTGTGAGAGGTGAATTTAAGTCGTGGGTCTCCTTGTCTAACTCCTTGGGATGTTCCTTGTGTGTGGATGTGCTCGCTTAGGGTTTCCAAAACCCTAAGAAAGGTTTATATAGGCTCCTCCACAAGATTAGGTCAAGAGGCATCCAAAACTACGTCATTTTGATAAGTGTGGAGGCAATGGGCCGAGCCTGGTCATGGGATGAGGTCCTTAGGTCAGATTAAGAGGGCTAACCTCAGTCATGGGTCTTGTGACCGAGGTGAACATGTCTTCACTCTTTGGTGTGCATCTTCAAAACGGCTGAATGGATTGATTTTATTCTTGTCCGAGGTGAATGCTGACCCTTCTAGCTTTCGATGGATATGGAGAACTCCAAAATTGGCTCATGGGAAGGTCTTCAAATGTTGCCCAACTTCTGATGCTCCGAAACTGCTTTAAAACGTGTTTTGCTTGCCTTTGGATCCCTTTTGCTCCAAAACTCCCAAATGTCTTTGGGAAGTGTAAATGGTTGAATGTGGCCATAAAGCTTCCATAATCTCTTGTTTCTTCATGATTTACCTGCCAAAAACATATGAAATATAGGCGAACTTATGATTATATCAGTGGGGCAACACACTTTCCATGCTCATCCTGCGGAACATCCAATGGACCACATAGAGAAGTTTGAAGAATTGGCTTTGAGTATTAAAGCCAATTTAGTGTCTGAAGACTATATATTCCGCAAGGTCTTCCCATACTCTCTTGCTGGGGAAGCAGGTCAATGGTTGAAATAGTTGGAACCGGCTTCCTTAAGCTCTTGGAGGGATATCAAGACAGATTTCTTGAATAATTTCTATGATGATGCTAAGACAGAGGACTTGAGGGATTTGATCATTCAGTTTACTCAAGGACCTGCAGAGACACAGAAGGCTGCGCGGTTGAGATTCAAGGGGTACCAACGAGATTGTCCGCACCACAACATTGATGAAGTCCTGCTCATTAGGACTTTCTTTTGCGGAATTAACAGAAGGTATCAGGTTGCTTTGGCCGCTGCTAGTGATGGTAACTTCAATACCAGGACACCAGAGGCTGCTATCAAGTTGATTGATAACTTGACATCTAGTAGTAGTACTAAGAATGCTGATTATGAGAGGAAGAAGCTAGCTGCTGGTTTTAACAACAATCAGATGGCGGAAGTCAAGGCAAAATGGGCATGGAGGATTTCAATTCCTCATATGTAGTTGTAGTATATGAGGTGTCAATCCAAATGGGTGTGATGCTAGCAATCACGATGCAATCAGATACAACTAAGTCAACCCAAACAGAAGTAAAGATTTATCTAATAACCTAAGTGAATGCAATAAAAAAAACTACAGACCAAGCCTACCTAAGGTCGTCAATCTCAATCCAGCTAACAAGCAAAGCAAAGAAAAACATAAAGCACACGACCAGAGTGGTCGAGTGGTCAGGTCAAGCTAAACAAAAGTACACAAAACAGAACCGAACTAAAGAAGCAAGCAAGAAATATAATAGGGATCATAGGGATGAACTAATTGACTAGGGGATCACTTTCATAACCTGGTGAAACTAGGATTTTTGCCTACTCTAAGCAAAGAAAGACAACCACGCAATCAACCTAAGTCTAGAGAGACCAAATACCAAGTTTATCAATTGTAGTATAGTGGTAATAGTTGTGTAACAATGTCGAACCAATCAAGAGTAGTCTACAGCAACTAGTAGATGATCAAAGCTAGCTATTCAAGTAAAATTATCAAAAGGTTGTGGTACTACCAGTCTAAATGAGAAATCTACTGAAAACCCTAATTGATGCTAGAGGTACCAAAGTCTGCCACACTTCAGCACATCGTGAGACTAAGCAAGAAAAATCACAGATTTTAGGACAACTCAACTACACTGATCGAGTGGTGAGGTTGAGTGCCACAGTAAAAATAGAGAAAAGCTACAGTGAGCGATAACTAAGCAGACTGTGAACTATGGGGAAAACATAGGGACTCTAGGGATGGAAATCATAGGTTTGGGGTACTACTATAGCTATCAACTAGACATTTTATCACAGGAATACCCTAGACAACAGACTTCAAAACCAGCTCAATCCATGGGTCATGGTGGAGAGCCACAAGACCCAACCCAGTCAGCATAATGTGAGGAGTCGGATCAGGCATGAAGATTCAGCCTATTCAAGTTGAGAAGAGTTCATAACAAGTGAATAGGTGGAGTCGTGACATAAATAAATGTCTGATGCATCCACCCTCACGCTATTGTACTCTAAACCCCGAAAAAAGTTTATCTAATGGCTCAAGGCATGGGTCGTGCTCATGAGACCATATAAAATCATGTTCTCCTTGATCAGGGGAAAACAAGCATTAAAATCACTTATCCAACAGGGAGTCAAAACTGAGTGATGAACCTATCTAAACAATAGAAAAACAGAGTGAAACTACCCTAATCCATCCCCAAAAATCCCAACTTTACTACTCACTCACGAAAATCATAGCTTGGGTCCGAAACCCAGAAAAGCCTAAGCTTGACATATGTGATAGCCTATGATCTTGTGAGGAAGGTTGAAGAAGAAATAAAATGCAAGTACTGATTTTATTAAAAGTTATCAAAGATACAAGGTTGTAAAAATGAAGAACAGCTCAAGAACAAGAGAGAAAGAAAAACTAAGAGATAAAATCTAGATTATCCTAAAAGCCGCGTTTTTACTCGATCTCTACTTGGTCTCCCTTGATTAGGTTTAATGAGCCACTTTTATACTAAGTGACAAAAGCGCTTATTACAATTCTGAGTTTTTAGGAGAAATAGTCAGAGAGTGCCCACTCGACCCAGCAGTCGAGTGGTGAGGTGGATTGGCATGTGATTGGTTAGTGAGTGGTCACTCGAGTAGGCAGGTGGTGCTGAGGTCGAGTGAGCCTGAGGTCAAGTGAGCCTGAGTTCGAGTGAGCCTGTGGTGAGTGCTCACTCGAGTGCCTGATCGAGTGGGCAGGTCAACTGAGCCGTCTGTCTTCTCTGCAATCTTCACTCGAGTCCATAGGGCTTGACTGCACATCTCCACTCTGTCCATACAGGTTCACTGCAAATCTTCCATAGCCTAAAAGCTTGATCCAAAACCCAAGTATGCCCCATATGCTTCATAAGTACTTGATAAGACCCCAATATGCAAAATGCATGCAATGCTTATACAGAAATACTAAACATCATATATAAAGGATAAATGCATAGAAAGGTATGAACAATGGGTAAAATCTACACTAAGTCATGATAAAAGGCCCGTAAAACATGCATAAAGTGGTGTTATCAACTCCCCTAAACTTACCCTTTGCTTGCCTTCAAGCAAAAAGAAAGGATTAGATGAAAGGAGTAGTGTGAAAAGTGGGGACTCAGAACCTCAGCAGACTAATCAAGCCTTTAATGTCAATGTCACAGTTAATAGTTCTAGAATGCAATCCACAAAGTTCTACTTAAAAGCTTTAGCCATACTCATCACATCAAATAGAACACTAAAATTCAGCCACAAGCAAACATTCAAAGCAAACTATCCCTTTAACATTGATTAAGCACGAACTGGTGAATCATGATATGCAATAACTGTAAGTCATCTGGTTAAGGGACCAGTTTTAAGAGATAAAAATGATATATTCTTCCTCTGGTTTAAGCGCATGTATTAAGATCTCTCAATGAAATGGATTGAATTATAAGAGAATGCTAAAGGTAGAGCCAACTGGTGCATACAGGAGCAGACTATCATCTACCCATGAAGAACCAATGACTCTCCTAACTCTAAAATCCTAGAAACTTCATCCTAGTTCTACCATTGTTCTTAAAAGCTTTTCTTTTCATTTCTTTGACTCAAGGATTGATTTCTGTTTTCTTCTAAGGAGAGGATACTTTACTTTTTACTTTTAGCGGATTTGGAATTTGTAATTTTTCACTAGGCTATCACTCGACCACTCACTAGAGTGGTCTGGTCGAGTGGCTACACGATTTGTTTCTTTTTCTTTTACTGAGACAACTTTTATCTTTTTTTCCAAATCCTTTACTAGGCTCATATTTTTAAACCTATCCTCTCGTAAGGCTTATGATTTTTAGCAAACACTTTTTCTCTTTTATTTTCTTTTCCCAGACACAAACCCGAACTCATTCAAACTCTTAGCCTAAATCTGGTTCAAAAATTGTGAACCAGAGACTACATGAGAGGCTACTCCTGTCGGCAAAACCTAACACTTTCTCTCTAATTCAATCCAAGAATATGCCTCACTTCACTCAGAAATAATGTATGGTCTGAAATTAAGTTTTGGGTTTGGTTTTTGTGGAACTATCTCAATGGTGGAGACAGCTACTTGGATTAGCAAAAGTGGTAAAAGGTGAAAGAAAATCCAAGTATTTTGAGGTATCCATGAGTTACAATTTAGAGCATATCATGATAATTAAGTTTTTCAAATTAGGTTCTAATTCATAGGGATAGTTTTACAAATCACAGTAAGCTTCAACCAAGTGAGAGTGCTAAATCTAAATTCCAAGCAAGGTGCAGCCTTAATTTTCAAACTTAGGTGAATGCATTAGACAACTAATAACAGTGGCATTGAAGTTATATGTTTGGTTCTTAAGATTTTTATGGTTTGACTCATCATCATCCCCTATGCATATGTACAATCCTAAGCGAAATTCTTAAACTCAATCCTAAAATAAAAATGCAACTACATGACACTCTGTTTTTGTAAAATAGTTTTCTGAAAATTTTCAAATTTTTAGGTTTTTTCAATGCACATGGATGATGAAAATTTGAATAAGAAAATAAGGAAACATGTCAAATACGTCTCTCAAACCCTCCCCCAAACTTAAATTACACACTCTCTTGTGTAAAATAAATTCAAGAGATGATTTGAGAGACCAAAACAAAAGAGAACAAAAAAAAATGCAATGACATAAACAATGATAAGGAAGTTGGGTGGTACCTCATTCTTGTGGAGTGAAAAAGGCATTTGTGTTAGCCTCCATGCTCTCCTGGGTGTAGGCTGAAACTTTTGTGGTGAGAGGATCAGCGTGGTGCATCTGGTCAGCTCTGGGGTGTGACTCGACTGGTCCACTCGACCCAGCAGTCGAGTGGTCTGGCATGTATCATGCACTCGACCCAGCGTAGTCGAATGGTACGCTCTGGTAGTACCCCAGGTAAGGTGGAAGCTGTGCACCCTGATCATAGCATGGGTAAGGCTCAATAGGCACACTTACTCAACCCAGGTGGTCGAGTGGGTTCGTCAGGGGACAAATGCTCCAGATCCTCTATGGGATGATCTGGGCACCTCTTTCTCTCCTTCTGCTCAGCCGAAGTCCTTATTGACGAGCCAGCTGCTGCTAAGCGGCTGGTGGTTCCCTTCATTGTGGCGTTCATTCCACTCTTAAACTTGCTGAATTGCTTATCCTGCCACTTGCACCACTTCTGAAGCATGGAGATCTTATGGTTAGCCTCCTTGAGGCTTTTGCACTCTGTCTCCTTGAAATAGAACCTCTCTGGAGCTTGTACAGTCCCCATGAAGTCCTGAAACGTCTCACCTTCTTGGAGTCTATCTCCCTCATCAGAGAAGTAGAGACTGACTGGTGGTACAAAGTAGACGCTACGGTCACCATCCATAAGGTAGAAAAATCTTCGCCTTACTGCTCCTTGGATGTGAGAAGTTATAGATGTACTTCTCCCTAACCCTTGCACCAATAGTCTGAGTGTCCTTCATGTGGTCCATGTCCATCAGTGTGTATGGTGTAGGCGCGGATATGAGTTCAACTCCAGCAGCTTCTAGAAATGGAGTAACTATCCCTCCCACTGTGAACTCTGCCTTGTTTAACATCTTGTCATTCTTGATCGCAGTCGCCCTGTGTAGGCTCTATCTCCACGCATCTCAATCCCATTGGCTCTGTTCTCCTCAGATGAGTAAATGAGGTAATTACAAAGAGCCTTGTCCAGCATCTTTAGCTCGCTCTCATTCACTGTCCCTGTGGACTTCTTCGCAAACATTGTGTTTGCGAGAGTCATGTGGAGGTATCTCACTGCTGGGTGAATGATCTCACTGCTCTTAGCTCTAGCAGACTGATAGTGTTCCTTTCCTCCAAGCGCTAACCACAACTCGTTGAGCTCTTTCTTCTCAAAGTCTTGAGCTTGTCATGTTCCTATGCGGAAATCAAACAATATGTCGACCACACTAAGGGGTAGCTGATAGTCTGTCCCTCTAACTCTGAAGCTCACATGCCCCAACTCTGCAGTACTAGCCATGCCTCTCATCTCATAGAGGTGGAGATCCACTATTTCCAAGAAATGGCAGGTCTCAGTCTTGAAACCATCACATGGGCTGTGTGTAAGTCCCACGATGTCAGCAGACTCATAGAGCTTCCCCACCTCTCTGCAAATTCCAAATCTTGCATGGTGGGGCGATGTGGGTACGTAGTCCCAAGGAAATTCACCCTCTCAAGGATGGAAATGGGCTTAGCTTCCTCAGAGATCTCAGCCTAGATATCCTCTGAACTCTCAAAACCAGTTTCATCCTCACTATCCCTTCTCACTGATTCTTCTTCTTGAACCCTCTTGCCCTTAGCCTTGTCTTGCCGTGACCCATATGTTTGAGTGGCTCCTGCTCGTGTGGCTCTTGCTGCGGTTTGGCTTCTTGTTGCCCTTGTCCTTCTGGTGCCAGAGCTCCTGAAAAAAAATTCAAATATCAAAAATTTAGCAAAATTTTGGACCACTCGAGTGGTCAGGTCGAGTGGGCAAAAATTTTCCAAATTAATTTTTGCCCGACTTGACCCACTCGAGTGCTTTGATCGAGTAACTAAATAAACATTCATATTCATCCAATTTCAAGCTCAGCAAGGATTTAAACAACTTAGGCTCATAAATTTTCCAAATTCATCAATTTCTCAAAGTGATTTTCGATATGCATGATTTCAAAAATTTCTAAAAGTTGTCCAATTTAATCAATGACTATCAACGTGGGTTCTCTAATCATCAAACAAGCATTAGCTAAACCGAAATTTGATCTAAGGTTTCATGAAAATTTTCAAAAAATTTCACCACTAAGAACAAAATTTCAGTTTCTAGCAATTTCAACCATAGAAATCAATGCATATGCTCTACGATTCCTTAGCATACCCTTATCAACCAATTTTAACCACATGCAAGCTAAAAATTTGATGAAAAGTTTCAAAAAAATTTCAAAAATTTCCGAACCCAGATTTTCGCAAAAGTGGGTTTAATTGGTTTAAAAACTTACAAGTGAGTTTCAGAATCCTTGGTGCAATGAGACATGATGAAGATTTGATTAAAAACTTGATGATTTTTATGAAATTTTTTAGAGAGAAGTTGGAGAGTTTTCGGTTTAGAGAGATGAAAAATCGGGTGAAATGGAGAAGAAGGGTCGAGTGACTCTTAAAGAGGTGGGTGATTTCAAATGAACGGCTGAGATTAAAAGTTGAGATTTCAGACAAAACTTGGACCACTCTACCTGGGGGTCGAGTGGTGTGGTCGAGTGAGTTTTCAAATTTCAGGCTGACCCTTTTGAGACTCCACTTTGACTCATACTCAGCTCATATCCTCTCCTGAAACTCACAACACTAAGAAAACACATTAAAAATAACAAAATTCATAAAGACATAAAATAAATTAAAGCTAGTATATACAATCATAAACATGGGAATTCCTCCCAAGTGAGCTTGTTTAAAGTCACTTAGCTTTACTCTCACTCTGTTTAGGCAGGTGGAAGGTCCTTGAGAGGCTGTGTTGACCCCTCTGGAATCGGCTTCTCCACAATGAAGGTTGATGCCATGATAGCGTGATAGAAACTATCACTCATTCCTAGTGGCTTGGGCCTCCTTCTTCCCATCTCTGGTGGGGGTTGTTGAGCCTCCTTTAGCTTGATAGCTTCTGGAACCTGTTGAGCCTTCTTGAGGTTAAAGACTTCCTTCTCAAGCTTGTCCGCCTTCTCTGCCAATTCAATAGCAACACCTTGTAGAGCTAGGATTGTGCTCTGGTCTGATCCTGGTGTTGTGAGTGGGTATGTTAAGTTGCTCTTCCCTGTACAAAAATATTCCTGGTCCAAGAATCAAATTGAACCAGGTGGTTTTGTAGCGGTCGGCTATGCTCTCTGGTGATGACTCGAGTGGTCACTCGACCTAGCAGTCGAGTGGGCTGGCCGAGTGTGCCCTGTGCTGTCTTCATCAGAGTCACCTTCTGCTACAAACGGATCAAACTTGTGTACTGCTCCATCAGAGTGACTACCTATGGTGACTGTGAACCCTGGAGGTCTGGATGGTGTCTGAGAGTACTGTTCAAACTTTCCAAAGTTTGTCTTTTCATAGCGCTCAGCTTCTTCCATGTAGAAGATCTGTCTCTCAAAAGTAGGGTTCTTCAAGCCGGAAGAGGTGTCAAAACGCATCACCAACTCATTGCCGGTTCGAAGAACAATTTCACCACTTTTGGTATCAATAACAGCTCTAGAGGATGCCAAGAATGGTGTGCCTAGTATAAGGGGATACTGTGACATTCTCTAGCAAGCCATGGGAAAATCTGATGGTTCTGTCAGCTAGGACTAGAGACCGCGTACTAGGCAGAAATTTGTGATAGCCTAGCTTTTCTGCCACAAACAATGACATTATGCTGACTGAAGCACCCAGATCACAGAGAGAATTCTCGAAAGTCTGGTTTCTGATGGTGCAGGGTATTGTGAAAGATCCTAAAGAAGTTGGAGTAGAAGGGGCTTAAGGTCACCATCAGCTGGCTGCGCTGGTCTTGGGGCAAATCCAGGTGGATTGGCTGGAGCTGATGGTATAAAAGGCTTGTTCTGGCCTAGGTTCTGAGTTGGCTAGACTTGATCCCGAGGGTTTGCTACGTTGGGATTCCAATAGGAGAGATTAGGAATTATTCATATAGTTGATGTACCCTCTATTGAAGCCAGCTTGATTCTATATATACATGATCTCTTCAACCTGATCATCTTCACCTTCCTCAGCCTGACTTGCTGATGCTTCACCCACAAAGTTCACAGATTTCTGCTGAGCCAGGATTAGCTTGTCAAGTTTCTCACTAAGAGACTGGATCTCCTGCTTGGTCTTATCAGAAGACGAAGATGGTCCTCTAACTGATCTGTCGAAGTTATCACTGTAGTTATCATCATAGATTGCAAGGTTCTCCACTAGCTCCCAGCCAGTGACTACGTCTTTGTTGAGGAAATTTCCATTACTGGCTGTATCCAATAGCATTCTAATCTTCGGGCTTGCCCCTCTGTAGAGCGTACTGAGCAAAGACTCCTTGGTGAAACCATGGGGAGGACACTACATTGTGTACTCCTTAAACCTCTCTCATGCTTCAGAGAAACTCTCATTGGTCCTCTGAGTGAAGCTGGAGATTTTGTTCTTGAACTTGGCAGTCCGTGACATGGACTTCCTGAGGCTGTGCTTGTTCCCAGTAGGAAGCTTTATCACCTAGAGAAAATGGAAAGAGGCGTAGCTTGAAGCTGTCCTCTGAGTTTCTATTGATGTTTGTGAGCTCGCACAGTCTATCAAACTGGTCCAAATGAGCAAGCGGGTTCTCCATAGGAAGTCCATGGAATTAGTGGTTCTGGACCAAGGAGATCAAACTTGTCTTGATCTTGAAGTTATTGTTGTTGACTGGAGGAGCTACGATTCCCTGCCTCTGAGAGTGAGGGTTTGGAGCGTCTCCTGCTCCAATCACCCTAGGCTGAGGAACTTGTTCTGCCATGACTGGAGGTGTCTCTGGAACTGGTTGTGCTGGAATGAAGGTTGCAGGTGCAGGTGTGGCTTGACGAGTATGCTGGTTGATGCAATGTATGTGATCAAGTAACTGGATTAGGTTTTGGCTGCCTTGAGAACGCGTTTGCATTCAGAGAGTAGTTACTCGATCAAGTACTCGAGTGGTAAGGTCGAGTAGGGGTCGAGTGCTACAGTACCTGATGCAAAACAGACAATTTCAAAACCAAATGAGTACCAAGATTTCAAAAGTAACATACTTGATCTAGTAAGCTTTAAACTACTAATTGTGTAGACAAAAACACTCAAAACTGGCAACGGCGCCAAATTGAAACTAATATTATCGCCTACTCTAAGCAAAGAAAGACAGCCACACAATCAACCTAAGCCTAGAGAGACCAAATACCGAGTTTATCAATTGTAGTATAGTGGTAATAGTTGTGTAACATTGTCGAACCAACCAAGAGTGGTCTATAACAACTTGTAGATGATCAAAGCTAGCTATTCAAGTAAAATTATCATAAGGGTGTGGTACTAGTAGTCTAAATGAGAAATCTACTAAAAACCCTAATTGATGCTAGACGTACCAAATTCCGTCACATTTCAGCACATCGTGGGACTAAGCAAGCTTAATCACATATTCTAGGACGACTCGACTACACTGATCAAGTGGTGAGGTCGAGTGCTACAGTAAAAATAGAGAAAAGCTACAGTGAATGAAAACTAAGCAGACTGTGAACTATGGGGAAGACATAGGGACTCTAGGGATGGAAATCATAGGTTTGCAAACACACTGTACTACTATAGCTATCAACTAGACATTTCATCACATGACTACCCTAGAGAACAGACTTCATAACCATTCCATGGGTCGTGGTAGAGAGCCTCAAGACCCAACCCACTCAGCATAATGTGAGGAGTAGGATCAGGCATGAAGATTCAGCCTATTCAAGTCAAGAAGAGTTCATAACAAGTGAATAGGTGGAGTCATGACATAAATCAATGACTGATGCATCCACCCTCACGCTATTGTACTCTAAACCCTGGAAAAAGTCTATCTAATGGCTCAAGGCATGGGTCGTGCTCATGAGACCATCTAAAATCATGTTCTCCTTGATCAGGGGAGAACAAGCATTAAAATCACTCACCCAAGAGGGAGTCGAAACTGAGTGATGATTAACCTATCTAAACCATACCAAAATAAAGTGAAGCTACCCTAATCCATCCCCAAAAATCCCAAGTTTACTACTCACTCACGAAAATCGTAGCTTGGGTTCGAAACCCTGAAAAGCCTAAGCTTGACATATGTGATAGCCTATGATCTTGTGAGGAAGGCTGAAGAAGAAATAAAATGCAAGTACTGATTTTATTAAAAGTTATCAAAGATACAAGGTTGCAAAAATGAAGAACAGCTCAAGAACAAGAGAGAGAAAAACTAAGAGATAAAACCTAGATTATCCTAAAAGTGGTGTTTCTACTCAATCTTTACTTGGTCTCCCTTGATTAGGTTTAATGAGGCACTTTTATACTAAGTGAGAAAAGCGTCTATTACAATTACGAGTTTTTAGGAGAACTAGTCGGAGAGTGCCCACTCGACCCAGCAGTCGAGTGGTGAGGTCGAGTGGGCCTGTGATTGGTCAGTGAGTGGTCACTCGAGTAGGCGGGTGGTGCTGAGGTCGAGTGAGCCTGAGGTCGAGTGAGCCAGTGGTCGAGTGAGCCTGTGGTTAGTGCTCACTTGAGTGCCTGGTCGAGTGGGCAGATCGATTGAGCCGTCTGTCTTCTCTGCAATTTTCACTCCAGTCCATAGGGCTTGACTGCACATCTCCACTCTGTCCATACAGCTTCACTACAAATCTTCCATAGCCTAGCAGCTTGAACCAAAATCCAAGTATGCTCCATATGCTCCATAAGTATCTGATAAGACCGTAAATATGCAAAATGTATGCAATGCCTATACAGAAATACTAAACATCCTATATGAAGGATAAATGCATAGAATAGTATGAACAATGGGTAAAATCTACTCTAAGTCATGATAAAAGGCTAGTAAATATGTGCATAAAAGTGGTGTTATCAACTGGGTACTTAACAAACACAACCTACTTTAAGGCTAATCCTTTGACGATAGATATCTAAACAATTCAAGCCCACTGTCGGGATGAATGATCTCGAACCTAATGACTTAGCATACCCGATTTTGCCAGAGTCAAGCCATTGGACAAGCATTTAGAATCAACCTACCTAAGCCAACATAATTTCCTAACAATAGCTTTGAGTATCATAGGTTCCTAAACACCGTTGAAGCATACTCTCTATATAACTATGTCTCTGGAAAAAGATAATCAAACAATCTCAAGGAACTGCCGTGAAGAGATCATCTAAGATCATATTCAAGTTGGCCAAAAATGATTAAGCATTAAGAAATCTCACCCAAAAAGGATTTAAATCAATTAAGAACTTTAAAACTATCAGATTAATCAAGATCCACCCTAATCTAATCCATCCCTAATAATCCTAAAGCTAACTACTCAGATCCTAAAATCATAACTAATTGTTCAAACCTAGAAAACTCTAAATCTGATATATAAGATAGATCAGACAGAGATGAGAAGGTTTGATGAAGAAACTAAATGAAAATACTAATTCAATAAAAAGTTATAAGGAATTACAAAAGTCTACAATCAAGAACAATGAAGAACAAGAGAGAGAAAGTTAAAAGAGGCAGAAAACTAAAGCTGAGGTAGCATAGGCGTGAGTTTTGACCTACAAGGGATGTTTATAATAAAATGGTCAAAACCCTAAAAGAACTAGAAGTTAAGATAAGTTTCCAGGAAATCCGGAGAGACCAACTCGACCATACTGGTCGAGTGGTGTGGTCGTGCTGGTTCAGGCTCCAGTTTGACATGTCTTCACTCTTTGGGATGTATCTTCCAAACGGCTGACTGGAATGTTTCGATTCTTCTCCCATGTAAATCTTGATTTGGTTCATGGGAATGTTTCGATTCTTCTCCCATGTAAATCTCCAAACGGCTTTCCAATGGTATCAAGAAATTCCAATTTGGTTCATGGGAATGTCTTCAGATGTTGCCAAACTTCTGATGCTCTGAAGCTGTCTAACGTCTGCTTATAACCAATAGCTCCAAAAGCTCCAAAAGTACCTAAAATCAACTCCAAAATGCAATATATATGCAATGCTCATGTAAAAGACCCTAAAACTCAAAACGGAGTGAAATATGCATATAATGGTATAAACATGGAATGAATATGCACTAATATGATGATAAATATATGCTTAAAACTGGTAAAATGCAGTGTTATCAACTCCCCCAAACTTATCCTTTGCTTGCCCTGAAGCAAATAGAAAGGATGAGATGAAAGGAGTAGTGTGAAAATGAGGACTAAGAACCTAAGCAGACTAAGAAAACCTCTAACCTCAATGTCATAGTTAACATGTCTAAAATGCAATACACATAAGTCTTACTTAAAAACCTAGCCATGCTCATCTCAACAGAACTTATCAATCAGACTGAGCCTCAACAAGCATTCAAAGTAAACTATCCCTTTAACATTAATTAAGCACGAACAGTGGATCATGCTACACATTAAGTAAGAACTCATCTGGTATAAGGACTGGGCTTAAAAGATAAAATTGATCTCTTCATCCTCTGGTTTCTGCGTTTAGTAACAGGGATCTCTCACAGAATTCATTGAACTATAGGAGAATGCTAAAGGTAAAAGCCAACTGATGCATACAAGAATAGATTCCCATCTACCCAAGCACACACACTACTGACTTTCCCTAACTCTATACACAGAACTGATCCTAGCTCTAAACCCTTTTATTTTCACTGAAGGCATTCATTCTTTTCTCATTCTGGGATCAATATTTTCTGATTTTCTTCTAAGGAGAGGATTTACATTCATTTTCATTTTATTCTAGCTGAACTGGGGATTTTTCTTTACTGCTAGGCTCTGACTCGACCCCTTTGGTCGAGTAAAGTGATCGAGTGAATTTTCACACACTATTTTTCTTTTTCTTTTTCTTTTTCTCTTCACAGAACCTTCTCATATCATATATAAACTTCTCAAATCCTTTACTAGACACATATTTTTGTAATATCCTCTCCAAAATAAATGTTTTTAGCACTCTCTTACTTTTTTCTTTCTTTTCTCACTCTTTGTTTTCTTTCCCAGACTCAAACTAACGCCTATTCGAATTCCCTATCCTAGTCTGGTCCAAAAAGCGTGGACCAGAGTCTATATGGGAACCTACGCTTGTCAGCCTAAACCTAACACTTTCTCTTAAGTTCAATCGAAAATTAGGCCTTCTACTCAAAATTGATCAGGGTCTGAAAGAAGTAAGGTTTGGTGCTTTGGGGAACTGCTCCAAAGATGGGAACAGCTACTTCGATCAACAAGAGTGGTAAAAGGGATAAGGAGATCCAAATATGTATAAGGTATCCATGAGTTCATACTGTAATATATAACATGATAATTTTTAATCAGATTAGGTTCAAATTATTAGGGATAGTATTACAGATCAGAACAAATTTTAACTAAGTAAGAAAGCTAAGTCTGATTCCAAACAGGGTTCAGCCTTATGATTCAAACTTAGGTGCAAGCATTAGAGAACTAGAAACTATGGCACTCAAGCCATATGTTTGGTTCTTAAGCTTGTTAGGTTTAATCCATTATTTCCTATGAAAATGTACAGTCCTAAACGAAATGTTACTAGACCCAATCCTAAAATGCAAATGATACTACATGAACACTCTGTTTTTCTAATGAAATAGTTTTCAGAAAGTTTTCAAATTTTATGGGGTTTAAATGCACATAGATGCTGACTCAAATATACAAAATTTGAATAAGAAAATAGAAAATATGGTCAAATGAATCTCTCGGACCCTCCCTCAAACTTAAATTACAGTCCCTTGTATAATAAAAATTCAAAGAAAGGTTTGAGAGATTTCTAAACAAAGCTAAACAAAAACATAGTCTCCCAGACTTCTAAAAACATAGTTTAACCTAAAAACATGATTTGGCATGAAGTATAAACTTTGGAAACTTCTGGGGCAAAGTTGCAATTCTTGAAACTTGATAAAACTCGAAGGCGTCATTCACGTCTAGGTTGTGTCGACCGACACAGGTGAATCCTGTCGATCAACGTGAACAGGAATATTTGTCTCCTTGTTGATTTGCTCAGCTACAAGCCTCCATATGCATCCAAAGTGTTCATCAGGGTCCAATCCGTGTTTGTACCTAATAAGACTCAATATATGTAGAAAAGACTCCAAAACCAATACATATATATCATGTCATAAAACCATAAAATCCATGATGTATCACTCCTATAGATAGATTCATGTATCACCAGGATCATTTTAATCATAGAACCACCCCCCTGAATTCTTTCATCCTTATCTGCTCAGAGAGTATCTTCCTTGGTTCAGCAATGCTCAAATAATTGGTGGTTATAGCAAGCTTCTTGTCCAGTATGCTGTCAACAACCATAAAACTTCCACAAGGATCTTCTGATGCTTTTCCAACCATGCCTACTCTTTTCCCATTGCTCTTAGTTGAATAACTCAATGTTGTCAAGGGTTCAACCTTTGCTTCATACCTCAACACAGGATTTTCATCAACAATGCATTCAAAGTAATACAAGACTCGGTGGTGAGACTCGTATGTGGATAGATATGGTGGCTTCACAAGCTGGCGGTCGCTTCTCTCTTGTGAAGGAAAGATGGTCGAAGGTGGAAATCTTACACGATGGCGGTCGCTTCTCTCGTGTGGGATCAAATGAGGGGAAGTGATGGTGAGATGAGGTGCACCACAGAGTTATGATAAGACTCTGATACAGCACAGGCTCTAAGCCTTGATGACTCTCTCAATAAGACATAAGAACAAAACGTTTACTAAGTAAAGGAATTCATCCTAACTTAGATAAACCAAAAACAAAGCCTAAGCTTTTAGAGAAAACTCTCTTTTATTTTCCAAAAACTCTATCTGTCTTTACAATGAAACAATCTTTTTATATCTTTTACAAGGAGATATTGACAATAAATTACATTAAAAGTAATTATTCACATTCAAATTAAAAGAGGGAAATTAGCTAAATAAAATCATCTTCTTGCCACAAATTTAGCCTTTGATTTGAATGAGAATCCTTTGATATTTTTTTTTGAATTTATGAAGATGAGATTCTCATAATAAATCCACATATTGAAGATTCACTCTTTTCGATATTGCATCGAAAAAGCAGATAACACTCTTGCACAACTTCTTCAACTTCTTGGAGGGCTTCAACTGCAATGTAAGCACTCTCACGAAGGCTCATTCACGTCTAGGTTGTGTCAACCAACACAGGTGAACCGGTCGATCAACGGGAACAAGAATATTCGTCTCCTTGTTTATCTGCTCAGCTACAAGCCTCCAAATGCATCCAAAGTACTCATCAGGGTCCAATCCGTACCTAATAAGACTCAATATATATAGAAAAGACTCCAATACCAATACATATATCATGTCATAAAACCATAAAATCCATGATTTCTCAGCTTTTGCTTGCCCTCAAGCAAAACAGATAACCAAACCAATAAAGTAGTTTGAAAATCGCGGAACTTACCTACTCTTTAGAACATTGTGCTTACCAGTCATCATGTAATCCACATGGTACAAGAACTATTCAGAGACTAACCACCATGTACATTCACCATCGTCACTCGCAGTCTTCTTAATACCCACCACAACTTAACAACATATCCCTTTCGTAAACCATTTCATTGCTGGGTCTCACTTTAATTCAATGCCCAAGAGCCTTCTAGACTCAACTATCATCCTATACCATAATAAGACAAACCTCACAACAACAATGATGTTCTCGTCTCTCCCAAACATAAATCCTTGGTTATTTTGGATCTTTTATTATTTTCTTTTTCTTTTGTCTATGAAGGTAGGCTATTAGAAGTGAATAGTGGGTCATGGGATCTCTCCTACCCTCACAGCAACACTACTTTCATCATCCCCTTAAGAAGTAGAAATGTGGGGTCATAGATTTTTCTTTCCCGCTTATACTTTAGAGAATCACTTTGTCATTCATAGACTATACCTAAGGGCTTTTATTATTAGTAACAAATTTTTTGGGGAGACTAGACATCATAACTTACTTTTGTTTTATCAGGTCAGGTATGAATGAAAAGTCAAGCTCTCAAACACCAATTTCGTCCATGAGGTAAAAGGAACTGACAGAAATTAGCTCAGGCTATAGCAGGCATCTGTTGTCAGTATGGGGTTCTCATGTTAACCGGTCAGACTTGGGGTTTTTCCATTAGTTGAATCTGAATAAGCTCTGCAACAATGGTCACCAGAAGACATAGCAAACAACAAATAGACCAAGAGATAGCTCATAGTTCCTGGAAAAGTTTTGACTAAACAAAAGTTTTGAAAAACAAAAATTTTAGGACTGACTCTCAAAAGAATAAACATAGTTAGCAACTACCTCCCCCAGACTTAAACTACAGTGTCCCCAGTGTAAATAAGCCTAAGGAAAGTGAAAAAAGAAATAAAAATGAGTAGAGATTGAACTGTTATGTTTTAAAAAACGTGACCTGATACTGTGTGTCCATGTCGACCGACACACACACTGCATGTCGATCGACATGAGCAAGGGTGTGATTTCCAAAAATCTGACATCATTCTATCTGATAATTCAGCTCATTTTCTGACATTTAGATCCTGATTAAGAGTAAAACATGTCAATAAGAAACTGATAGATAACATAAATAAGTTCAACAATATCCCAATATAAGTTATAAACAAAATATGAAGCAAAAACAGAAGCAAATAAAGCAAATCAAGCAAAAACAAAAGCAATGTCTCAAAGGAAAAAGAAAATAAAGAAAAACTAATTCTCTTCCGAATGGGATCAGAGGACGGATTAGGGGTGGGAATCGGATAGGCCGGGGCTGAGTAGGAGCAGCATCGGTCCAACGTACACATCTGCAACAAGAAAGTGAAGCAATCACGTTCCAGACACTCTGGAAGCTATCCGCGACATACCTATGAAACACAGCAGTCTCCATCGGAATGGGAGGTGTAGCGGGAAGTCCGTACTGAAGTGCAGTAGAGTCAGGAATCGGATCATCCTTGAAAGCTGTAAGAACGGACTATGAAGAGGCGCCTTTGCGACGGCGGGCCTGAGGAGAACGGGTGCATTGTGTGTGATGCGGCTGGAAAAGTAGGCGGGCCTGAGTGCCCGTGATGCCAGTGAGCTCTGTCTGTGGAAGCGCGATAATATAGTCTACTCCCTCGCTGCAGTAGCAAATCCAATCCTTCCTAATCCACTTGGCATGCGTCAAGAACCCCTCGTCCATGACAGATCTATCAGTGAGCACCTTGACTCCATCGGTACTAATCCCGCAGAAACGGAAGAAGGGGGTCAACAGGCTACCCACAGACTCTGACTTGTCCCTCCTTCCTGTGAATGCGCGAAGATCGCGCCAAGGTTCACATCGGGATCTAGCTCTGTCCAATCTTCAGTGAACAGCCCCTAAATCGCGTAACACATCCGAATCAACTCACTCTGCCTCATCTTGTTGGCCTCCATCTTACACAGCAGCATGTTCGAGATTGCTCAAACCACATAAGGAAGAACCAGATGCTGGATGTCAGAGTGCGTGGACCCATTGGGGCTGTAAACCCCATCTGCGAACTTACCCCAATAAGTCTGAAAATCAATCAACCTGTTGAGGGCCAGAGTAGACCCAGTCGTGGTCGGGTAATACTCGTAGACAGTGCATAGGTCGGGAAAAGTGATCTTTTCTGAGCTAACCCCTCAGGTCAGGTGTAGTAGAGCTGCACAGTGGCCATGAACTGCCGGACCAACTCCGGAGAGACCTCAAAGTACTGAGTGCACATAGTACCCAGCCCAATCATCTGCAAAGCTAGCATATACTCATCCTTAATCTTCATACGTTGCAAGGTGATGCTGTCCATAAGCCGGGTGGGCTTAATCTCCATGTTAAACCAATCATTGTAGAACAAAGTATCGTACTCGTCCCACTCATCAGACATCTCCCAGTTGTAACACTCGGGCTTCATCACCTCCTCTCTTGGAGTTCCATCCCAATCATGTTGGGGTCTAATCCTCATCCCATCTCAATGAGGGCATGGATGATGAGATTCGATTGGCGGAGATGGTGTACTACTGGACTCTCCCTGAGCCTCTGAAGTCCGTGGTTGCCTTCCCCTACCAGACATGATGCACCTGAAAGGGAAACAAGAGAAAAAATCCGAGAATCAGCAAAAATTCGGAATAAGTGTACTCGTGTCGACCGACATGCTCATATCATGTCGATCGACACGGTGCCGAGATCAGCTTATTCAGCAAATTTTCATCTCCAATTCGCAATTCATCAATGTTTTAAGCAAAATCAACCATCGACATTATCAAACCTACATCTGTCCATCATCTTAAACATCTCTAAATTCTGAATTTCATGTCAAATTAGTTCAAGTTTCATTCATAGAAATTCATGACTTTTCTATCAAATCAACCTAATTTAGCAACAATTAACACTTCAATCCTTCTAAATAATACAACTTAATCTAACAAGATTAGCAAGTTTTGAGACCAATATCGGATCATAGGAGTGAAAATCTAACCCTTGAAATTTTTGGATTTCAAGATGAAATTTGAAGAACATACCTTGGATTTTGATGGGATGAAAGATATTGGAGTGAATAAAATCGAATTTTCTTGATGTTAGGGATAAAAATCGATCGATTTGGTGAAAATAGCAAGTTTGCGAATTTGGGGTTTTAGAAACGGCGGTTTTATGAAATTGGGAAGAAGATAAAGTGAAGAAGAAAATGAAATTAGGTATTTATTCTAACCTCAGGTCCGCGTCGACCGACACAAGGTGTTCGTGTAGATTGACACGGACACAAACCTTTGTGTTCCTTGGTCGAAAAATTACGTAAAGCTTCTCCAATCCATGCAAATCCATCCATAATCATCATTAAGCACGTTTAGTTCCTGAGATAAAAAAAAGTAAAGAAAAATTAGTTAAAAGACACAGAAAACTTAATTAAAGACTCACCAGTGTGTTGCCTCCCACTAAGCACTTATTTTCAGTCATTAGCTTGACTTTGTTAGAATTCCGATGGATGGAGGATTTCTGGATGAATCCGAAGGTGGTGAAGATGAAGTCATTAGCTTGACTTAGTTTTATTGGAGCCGAGATCATCCTCACTTAAGTCAAGCATCTTGGGTTTCAGAACCCTATTCATCATCTCATCCATCGCGGCTTGTCCTTTAGCCTTAAACTCGGGAGTGATGATAGCTTTAATCTTGGCAAATGGTCTTGAACCACTTCCATACTGAAGCTTATACTCAATAGTATCATCAACTTTCCTCACAGGAGTCAAAGTCATAAGGGGTCCCTCAGTCACTGCTTTTTTGTGTGGTGTCTTCTTCTTACCCGCAACTTCCGGATTCTTTGCACTGAACTCGTCAGAGTGATTCTCATTCACTTCTTCAACAACAACCTGGGGATTCCACATCACATATCCGTCTGGATTAGCAGGATAAAACAAATCAGGATCAACATGCCTCAGAGAAATCCTGCTACTCAGCAGATCAAGCACAGCTCCAGTAGTAGCAAGGAATGGTCTACCCAAAATCAATGGCATATCCGAACGGATATCCATCTCAACAACATGGAAATCACAGGGAAGCAGACAATCACCAACTTGAACTATCAGATTCTCTATAAAACCCATGGATTTCTTCAGAGAAGCATCAGCCAATGTAGTCTCAATTGAAGATCTCTTCATATCATTGATTCCCAACCTCATTGCAACATCATTAGACATGATGTTGATACTAGCTGCAGTATCACAAAGTGAATCAGTGAACTTAACTCCAGCAATGGAGCAGGGAACAGCAAAACTTCCGGGATCTTCTAACTTAGGCAATTTTTGGAGATAAACTCCGTCATTGGGCAGTCCACGTCGACCGACACGGCCAGGTGATGTGTCGTAAAGTTTTCCTCAAAGAAACTACACAATGAGTAAGCTGCAAGTGCACAGCAATCAGTCGTGGTACTTAAGGTATATTGATCCCACAGAGACAGAAGATGTAATTCTGATAGGTCCAAGAGAATAGGTCCAAGAGGATTCGAGAAGGTGTTCTAGAAGATGTTCCAGTAAGGATTGGAGATTTTTTAATTCCCACAGACTTTCTAGTGTTGAAATATGAGGAAGAACCAGAAGATCCTCTCATTTTGGGAAGACCTTTATTGGCTACAGCTGGTGCTCTCATTGATGTAAGAGGAAGCAAGATAGCTTTGAATTTGGGTGATAAAGTAATAAACTTTGATATGGACAAGCTGAGAAAAACACCCAACATTGATGGTCAATCATTCTCTGTAGAAACCTGATGGTGTATAAATTTTTCCTCAAAGGGACCACACAATGAATAGGCTGCAAGTGCACATCAATCAATCGTAGTATTTAAGGTATATCGAATCCACAAAGAGAGAAGATGTATTGCAAATCAAGAGGAACAAGTAAAGCTAGAACATCAATAATAATAAGGGATTTTGTGTCACGCAAATCACGCAAAGCAAATAAAATGAATGTCAATAAGTTTGAGATGAATGTTGGGCGCTTAAGGGGGTCTCTAGGGTTCAATGATCTGTCTATTCAAAATAAGTTCAATGTAATGCATGTCTACTCCTAAGTCTCAGACTATGAAACACGAAATTTCGGCTAACCTATTTTCATAGAGAAAACCGGCTGAAATCCACTAATCCTATTACTCAACTATAGCAGGCAATAACATAAGTTTCAAAGCTTTAAAATCAAGTTCAATCCTAATCCATAAGACTCCATAACTAAGGGGTATGTGCTTGTTATGACGCGATACTCATCAAATCTAGGTTCCAACAAACTAAGCAAACTAAGTTCAATGTAATGCATGTCTACTCCTAAGTCTCAGACTATGAAACACGAAAGTTCGGCTAACCTATTGTTATAGAGAAAACCGGCTGAAATCCACTAATCCTATTACTCAACTATAGCAGGCAATAACATAGGTTTCAAAGCTTTAAAATCAAGTTCAATCCTAATCCATAAGACTCCATAACTAAGGGGTATGTGCTTGTTATGACGCGATACTCATCAAATCTAGGTTCCAACGAACTAAGCAAACGATTCGAATTACATAGATGCCTAAGATCAATAGCTATTTAATGACTCTAACTATATGCATTAAGAATAAGATAAGACCGAAAGACAGTGTAAACGGATATGCAAATACAATAAAAATCGCCACTCAAAAGACAATGATCATCTAACCCCATTGACTGGCCCTTTAGACCCAACTGGATAGGCTACTTGGCCATGCTCAAGGTTGTCATCGATGATCCGAAAATAACAAGATGTAAGGACTTCTCCTTTGAAAAAGTTACAAAATAATAGAGAGAGAGATGGTGGAACTTCAAAGCTACAGCAAGATCAAGTTGCTTCTGCGGCTCCTTGGAGACAGCGTCGACTTCTTGAGGTGAGGAACAAATTTCTAGGGTTTTCGTGGTGAACTTAGGTGGTGGTTTGCAACTTTGATGAGGCACACGACACCCTAGTTTCATAAGCTTGTATTTATAGGTCTTGGGGTGCAAGAGATTGGCTTCTTGGGTTTAGGAAGGGCAGACTCGTCATCTTGGTGAGTGTGCAGGCAATAGACTGATCTTGGTGATGGGACAAACGTCTAACACGGCGAAGGAGGCTGGCCTCGGTCACAAGCTTAGTGACCGGGGTGCCCAAGAGGACTGGCCTCGGTCGCGAGCTTAGTGACCAAGGTTTGGTGCTTTGGCGCTGGTTTAACATAGCTTCATTTTCTGGGATTCATCTTCCAAACGGCTAAATAGATTGCTTTGATTCTTGTCCCAAACGATTGGTTCACAGGAAGGTCTTTAAATGTTGTCAAACTTCTGATGCTTTGAAACTGCCTCAAACGGGTCTTTGCTCCTATTTGATCCATATTCCCATAAAACCTGTAAAACCTCTTTGACACTAATAATACTTGATAATAGCCTATTTAGCTTTGATAATAGACTTAAACCTTTGCTTGTCCTCAAGCTAAATAGAATGGAAGAGAGGTTTGAAAATCATGGGAACTCACTTAGCTTGTTGGGGATGTCTGGAATTCAAACAATTTGTCACTGGGCGTTGGAACATGGTACAAGATTAACCAGAAGGATCATCCTCAAACTTTAGTTACTCCAATCCAAAGGAGTTTTCGGGATTCCATTGTCATCTCTTTACATAAATTAATGGAATGAAAGGTATGGTGGTCTTATCAAAGGGAAATCGACTTAAAGGCAGGGAAACTTCTTCTTACCAAGGCCTTCTCCAGCATACTTTCCCTCTCCTCTTTTTGTTCGGAGCTCCTTGATATTATGTTTACAGCCACCAAGTTTTGTTGTTTCCACTGCTTTGTCTTTTCTTCTTCTTCTTATTTTTCTTTCTTTCTTTTTTCTTTCTTATTTTTCTTTTTCTTTCTTTTGTTTTCTTTGGGATGAGTCTCCCTGGAATCAACAAAGGATACACAGGTCTACGCAACATCCCTTGCCCGCTTTGACTCTTAATGTTTCCCTTATAACAAAATCCTTCCATGAGGTCAGAAAAGATACACTGGTTTACGCATCATCCCTTCGTTCACTTGGGCTTGTTGCTTTGATTTGTTTCTCCTTTCCTTTCTTTCTTATCTGTTTTTCTTGCTTTTCTGTTTTTTCGAGCTTGTGAAGAGGAAGAGAGGTATTTGTATGCTTGGTTGAAAATGGTGTGGCCTTGTATGGTTCAAATAGATTTTAGAGACAACTTTGGTTTACCTCTACTTTCCAACAAAAAGAAGCTTTTGGGGAATGTTGAATCCTCCTACGGCCTTTCCCAAACGGAACCTCGACCAAGCTGTGAGTCAAAGTCCTTGTTCCCTAACAGTTTTGATCAAAGTCCTTGTTCCCTAACAGTTTTGACTCGATAAAATCGCATAAATAGCCATAATCATTGATGTAAAAAGTGGCAAAATGTCTCAGGTCAATAAAATAGAGGTTTCAGTAAAGGATGAACATCCTTCCCCCCAGAATTAAATCACACCGTCCTCGGGGGGAAAACAAGAAGGAGAAAAAGATGGAAATCATAAGGTAAAGTTGGGTTAAAGAAGAATGTCACCTTAATCGGAACGTGGGCGACTAACTGGTGTTTATTTCTTTGAAACTTAACATCACATGGACTTGGTTATAGTCCATTGAATTCTTTGTGAAGATCTGTTCTAAGTGCCTCTTTCCTGAGACAAAACCTAAAAACTATCAATGATATGCTAAATATAAATGAAGATAAATAAAATAAAGACAGAGATAGAATGGTGGTGGTGTCGATGGTGAGATGGTGGTGATGTTATCTCTTTTGATGTCGTGAATGCCATGGTTAAGATCTTCCCATGGTGACTGATATGCTCCAAATATGCTTGTGGTCGGATTGGTGAAATGATCTTGATCAGTGAAGTAACATGGTAAAAGAGGAGTGGTTGCCCTCTAAATCACGTATGATCCCAGCAGCATCTCTCTCAATCAAAACAGTTCTAACCATCTCTGATCTCCTGAGTGCTTTGCGATTAACTCTCTCTAACTTCTCAATCTCCTCACTAGCAACTAGTTCTTTGTCCTTGCTGCTCCTAAGTTTCATGCACCTGAAATAAGAGAAAGTAAAGGCGTAAGTAACAAAACAAAAGAAAAATCTAGACTAAACTCTAACTGAAATCTAATGGTGAATTTTTAGTCCCCGGCAACAGCGCCAAAATTTGACAGGGGTCAAATATAACCCTAGAACTACTCTCTCAAATTAAGAGATCGATTGCAGCACTTAGGGGTCGAATCCACAAGGACTCTTAAAACTCACACAATAGATTGAACAGATTCGAGTTAAGCTAGATGAAAATAAGAAAATAAATAAAGCAATGCAATAAACAAAAATAGCAATTAAACGGGATTAAATTCAAGTGATTAAAGCGCTGGAAAACTTGTGAAAGTGAATTGGGCAGTTCTTAAATCTAGTATAAAGTGTTTGTGCGGTTCATAAACTCGTAACACTAATGTGATATCTCATTCAACTCTCGCTGCAACGACATCTATCCTCTAAGCAGAAGCAAACAAAATCTCTTTGCGAAATACCAATAAATAGAGTCTCTATGATCAGCGGGTACAATATGTTTACAAAATTCCTTAACCAACTCTCTCTGTGAATAGGCTTTTTGCTCATCTAAGATTGGGTCAGGGTATCAATAGCACTCTCGCCTATTAATAATCCTATGGTACCAGTATTAAGGTGATCAGTCTGAAGAGTAGTGTAATTATCAAATCTAGATGAAGAACATAATAGATAACTTAACAAGATTATGCCCAATTCAACAATCCTTCATTAACCCTTTTGAAACCCTAGATCTAACAAGGTGACTACTCAGACAGAGAAGATGAAACACAAATCATTGTCTGAATATACTCATAAAAATCAGAAATAAAAAACAAAGGGAGTTCAGAATTCTTCTCTCTACAAAGTTTGAGATCTGACTCTTCTCTCCAATAATATCCTTGAAACTTACAATAAACTTAGAACTTCTCAAAAACTTAGAGAAAAATCAAAACATAGTCTCCCAGACTTCTAAAAACATAGTTTAACCTAAAAACATGATTTTGAATGAAATATAAACTTTGGAAACTTCTGGGGCAAAGTTAAAATTCTTGAAACTTGATTAAACTCGAAAGCGTCATTCGCGTCTAGGTTGTGTCGACCGACACAGGAGAATCCTGTCGATCAACGTGAACATGAATATTCGTCTCCTTGTTGATTTGCTCAGCTACAAGCCTCCATATGCATCCAAAGTGCTCATCAGGGTCCAATCCATGTTTGTACCTAATAAGACTCAATATATATAGAAAAGACTCCAAAACCAATACATATATCATGTCATAAAACCATAAAATCCATGATGTATCACTCCTATAGATAGATTCATGTATCACCAGGATCATACTCATCATAGAACCATCCCCCTGAATTCTTTCATCCTTATCTGCTCAGAGAGTATCTTCCTTGGTTCAGCAATGCTCAAATAATTGGTGGTTATACCATGCTTCTTGTCCAGTATGCTGTCAACAACCATATAACTTCCACAAGGATCTTCTGATGCTTTTCCAACCATGCCTACTCTTTCCCCATTGCTCTTAGTTGAATAATTCAATGTTGTCAAGGGTTCAACCTTTGCTTCATACCTCAGCACATGATTTTCATGAACGATGCATTCAAAAGTGATACAAGACTCGGTGGTGAGACTCGTATGCGGATAGATATGGTGGCTTCACAAGCTGGCGGTCGCTTCTCTTTTGTGAAGGAAAGATGGTCGAAGTTGGAAATCTTACACAATGGCGGTCGCTTCTCTCGTGTGGGATCAAATGAGGGGAAGTGATGGCGAGATGAGGAGCACCACAGAGTTGTGATAGGACTCTGATACGGCACAGGCTCTAAGCCTTGATGACTCTCTCAACAAGACATAAGAACAAAACGTTTACTAAGTAAAGGAATTCATCCTAACTTAGATAAACCAAAAACAAAGCCTAAGCTTTGAGAGAAAACTCTCTTTTATTTTCCAAAAACTCTATATGTCTTTACAATAAAACAAATGATCTTTTTATAGCTTTTACAAGGAGATCTTGACAATAAATTACATTAAAAATAATTATTCACATTCAAATAAAAAGAGGGAAATTAGCTAAATAAAATCATCTTCTTGCCACAAATTTAGCCTTTGATATTTTTTTTGTTGCTCCTTTGATATTTTTTTTGAATTTATGAAGATGAGATTCTGATAATAAATCCACATATTGAATATTCATTCTTTTCGATATTGCTTCAAAAAGGGAGATAACACTCTTGCACAACTTCTTCAACTTCTTGGAGGGCTTCAACTGCAATGTAACCACTCTCCCACATCAGCTGTACCTCCTTCTTCAATACTTCATGGTTGGGGTATGATAAGAGTAGATTTGGGTTGGAAAGCTCTGGTGGTTGCACAATAGAGGGCTTGACTCGACCAGTAGGTCGAGTGAAGTGGTCGAGCTCAACTTCCACCTTATGTTTCTCTTCCTGATCCTGCAACTCACGGCTCAAGTCATAGCTCAATTTACATCTCTCCCCAACTTGGATATAACTGTCCTCAGTGAATGCTGCTTTGCTTTCCATAGACTCAATCTTGTTGGTTTGTATCCCAATGGTGTTGCTGAGCTCTGCCAACCAATTTTCTGATTCCGAAGCAATGTTTTCTTGACCACAGATGAGTTGCTGTAGCATTTTTGTGATGTCAAGATCTGGTGCATTTGTCACCTGAGGTTGCTGAGTAACAAAACCTGTAGATGTCTATTTCTCATTATCCTGTGGATATCTGCTACAGTGGTGCTGCTGAGATAGAAAGCTTTACTGGTGATGGTAAGGGTTGAAAGATTGGTGTTGAGGCTGTTTCTGTTGTATGTCATAGAACTGATCTTGTGGGACTGCCACGTTGTTGCTCCTATAGCCATACTCCATGTTTGATGATTGCAACCTCTCACCCTATCCATACTGGTTTCCTAGAGCATAATTCCAATCCTGATGATGCTCTCTTGGGATGAACGTCTCATAAGCTCCTTGATGGCTTGGGGGAGACCAAGCATTACTTTGTTCTTGTGCTTCCAGAATCTGCTTCAACAGAGAATGCACATCGGTATCCATGAGCTTGACTAGATGACTTGACTCGAGCAGTGTGGTCGAGCTAGGTGATTGAGTCAATATGTACCTGATGCATACAGATCAGGAAAGAAACACAGAATTAGTAATCAAATTAATCAGAAAAAGAACTTGATCTTAAAATATCTGAAATTTTAAATGTAACAAACACACACCCAATTGGCAACGGCGCCAACTTGAAACACGTATTTTTCGGGTTCTAAATGAGCATGGAGGATTTCAATTCCTCATATGTAGTTGTAGTATATGAGGTGTCAATCCAAATGGGTATGATGCTAGCAATCAGGATGTAATTAGATACAACTAAGTCAAGCCAAACATCAGTAAAGATTAATCTAACAACCAAAGTGAATGCAATAAAAAAATTACAAACCAAGCCTACCTAAGGTCGTTAATCTCAAGCAAGCTAACAAGCAAAACAAAGAAAAACAGAAAGCACTCGACCAGATTGGTCAAGTGCTCAGGTCGGGCTAAGCAGAAGTACACAAAACAGAACATAACTAAACAAGCAAGCAAGAAAGATAATAGGGATCATAGGGATGAACTAATTGACTAGAGATCACTTTCATAACCTGGGTACTTAACAAACACAACCTACTTTAAGGCTAATCCTTTGACGATAGATATCTAAACCAATCAAGCCTACTGTCGTGATGAATGATCTCGAACCTAATGACTCAGCATACCCGATTTTGCCAGAGTCAAGCAATTGGACAAGCATTAAGAATCAACCTACCAAAGCCAACATAATTTCCTAACAATAGCTTTGAGTACCATGGGTTCCTAAACACCATTGAAGCATACTTTCTACAGGTAAATATAACTATGTCTCTGGAAAAAGCTAATCAAAAAATCTCAAAGCACTGTCGTGAAGAGATCATCTAAGATCATATTCAAGTTGGCCAAAAATGAATAAGCATTAAGAACTCTCACCCAAAAAGGATTTAAATCAATTAAGAACTTTAAAACTATCAGATTAATCAAGATCTACCCTAATCTAATCCATCCCTAATAACCCTAAAGCTAACTACTCAGATCCTAAAATCATAACTAATTAATCAAACCCAGAAAACTCTAAATCTGATATATAAGATAGATCAGACAGAGATGAGAAGGTTTGATGAAGAAACTAATTGCAAATACTAATTCAATAAAAAGTTATAAGGAATTACAAAAGTCTAAAATCAAGAATAATGAAGAACAAGAGGGAGAAAGTTAAAAGAGGTAAAAAACTAAAGCTGAGGTAGCATACGCATGGGTTTTGACCTACAAGGGGTATTTATAATAAAATGGTCAAAACCCTAAAAGCACTAGAAGTTAAGATAAGTTTCCAGGAAATCCGGAGAGACTAACTCGACCATACTGGTCGAGTGGTGTGGTCGAGCTGGTTCAGGCTCCAGTTTGACATGTCTTCACTCTTTGGGATGTATCTTCCATATGGCTGAATGGAATGCTTCAATTACTGTCCAATGTAAAACTTGACTCTTCTAGCTTTCCAATGGTATAAATAAATCCCAATTTGGGTCACCGGAAATTATTGAAATGTTGCTAAACTTCTGATGATCTGAATCTGTCCAACGTCTCCTTATATCCAAAAGCTCCAAAAGCTCCAAAAGTACCTAAAATCAACTCCAAAATGCAATATATATGCAATGCTCATGCAAAGGACCCTAAAACTCAAAAGGGAGTGAAATATGCATATAATGGTATAAACAAGGAATGAATATTCACTAATATGATGATAAATGTATGTTTAAAACTGGTAAAATGCAGTGTTATCAACTGTGCACAACCTTCTGGTGAACAAGAAGTCAGTTCACTTTGCTCAAGAGGTTGAGGTTTTTGAAGCTGAAGAAGAAGCTACTGAAGAGGATGTGAACTATGTGAATAGTTCCGGTTTTAATGGCCAAAGTTTTGGCAATTCTCAAGGTAACTTCAGAGGTTACAATAATCAGAGGAACAACTACGGGAACAACCATAACTCATCAGGATTTTACGCCCAGGCCTGTGACTCAGGAAGCTCAGAGAAACAACAGTGGTTTCACTAGGGACCTTGAAAGTTCCACTTATCAGAATTTGCCTCCTAAGACTGCGGATTCGGAGTTGAAGGATATGCTTGACCAAATACTTGAAGGACCGCAGAAGATGACAGTGGACTTCAATGGTAAGATAGATGCTATGTATGCTAATCTTAATGGGAAGTATGAGACTTTGAACAACCACATCAAGAGGTTGGATACTCAGTTTGCACAATCTGCTGTGAACACTAAACGCCCTGATGGCGTCTTACCTGGAAGTACTGACACTAATCCTAGGTACTCTTGTGCTGCTGTTATGTCTTGGGGAGATATGGTCAAGAGAGAGGTCAAAGAAGAAGTTCTAGGAAAATCTGAAGCTAAGGAAAAAGTTGAGACTCTAATCTCGGAACTCATGTCGATCGACACCACCATTACGTGTTGGTCGACACAACCAAAATTATCAGAGGATTTGATGCAAGTCAGGACTAAGGACGGTCTGTGTTACGAATCCGAGGGTCGAGATAACCAATCCACGAATAGATGGACCAAAGACACGGCGAGAAACTCGAGCCGAGTGACCGGGAACCGATTAGGGAAAGATGCGGAGCCATGACCG
Organism: Cardamine flexuosa; assembly: GCA_963555745.1. Taxonomy (NCBI): domain Eukaryota; kingdom Viridiplantae; phylum Streptophyta; class Magnoliopsida; order Brassicales; family Brassicaceae; genus Cardamine; species Cardamine flexuosa. The sequence continues at coordinate 18,243,953 of OY743219.1, forward strand.
AAGAGAAACTCGATTCGGGACAAGTGGAAGGGATGAGTGTGGATCGAGATGCAACACACGAGCTATGGAGAGGGTTAGGATACAGCGGAACCAACAAGATTCAAGCCCGGCTCAAGAGTCTTGAAGGAAACCTAGATCTAGAGACGACGGCTCGATAGAACTAAGGAGAGAAAATCCTCTAAGGGGTTTGTTTATCAAAAATAGCGTAACCTAAAATGAGAGAGGTTCAGCCCTTTTATAGACGATACAAGGAAGCAAAGGAAATCCTAACAAGTGGGGTAAAGACGCGAGTTACATTCACGGTAAACAAGGTCCCGGTAAAAACATATCATCCGGTAAAGTCAAAGTAACAAAGTAAAGAGATAAGAAAAGAGAAGGCTTTATTGGTGGGTCGTCCTCGGGATAGATCCAGGAAGCAATGCATAGTTTATCTTATCTAGGAAAGCTTCTAAGTAAACTATGCATGGAAGTTACTTCTCGGGCATCAAAATGATTACCTCGTTAAAATCCCTATCGAGAAAACCCATTTGGGACAAAACTAGCAGGGGAAAATGTGTATAACCTCTTGACGTCTTAGACGGGTTGTCTTCACCTTTGGGTAAAGGTGAAGACAAGCAGATCGAGGTTTTCTTAACCGCTCGTAATCTTCACGTTGCCTTGGCTTGTTAACAGACTTGCGGGTGCGTCGTCGGGGTTGTGGTCGATGAACTCGATGGCAGCTTGGGCTAACGTGTCGAACTTGTGCATGCATGCTCGGGATGCGGTCCTGCTTCTTGTAATGGCACCTGGGTCGATTTGGGGCGCTACCTAGGCAACCTCACGATCGTCCGGGTCATTGTTATCGTCCAGATTGGGGTCCCGGACGACTCCGGTTCCATGATTCCCTCCCTCTTCAAGAGGTTTTGTCCTCCAAACTGGATCATGGTCTGTCACACATGGAACCAAGTCATACACATTGCAAGTAGTAGACATGTTAGTCTCACCGGGTAATGCTAGGCGGTAGGCGTTGTTGTTGATCCGTTTGGTGACTTGGAAGGGTCCATCACCGCGAGAGCATAGCTTATCCTTGCATTTAGCCGAGATCCTTTCTTGCCTGAAGTATAACCACACCCAATCTCTAGGTTCGTAGATGACTTCCCGACGGCCCTTATTGGCAAACTTGGCCGTACTCTCATTCATCCTCTTGATGTTTCCCCAGACCTTCTCGTGTAATTTCTTCACGAACTTAGCTTTGGATAAACTGTTCTGGTCCTCTTGTTGTCCGGGTGGTAGGGGAAGCCAATCCATCGGTGATAGTGGGTTGAAACCGTAGACAACTTGGAACGGAGAGTGCTTAGAGGCTGAATGCACTGCTCGGTTGTAGGCAAACTCGACTAACGATATGCACTCGACCCAGTTTCTTAAACTTTGTCCGATGGTGACACGGAGTAGGGATCCCAAGGTTTGGTTAACCGCTTCCATTTTGCCGTCCATTTAGGGATGAGCGGCCGTGGAGAACAACAGCTTCGTACCGAGTTTCTTCCACACGGTTCTCCAGAATTGGCATAGGAACTTGAAGTTGCAGTCCGACACGATGGTTCGCGGGATGCCGTGTAGCCTTACGAATTCCCGGAAGAATAACCCGGCTAAGCTGGTGGCATCTTGGAGAACCGATCTACAATGAAAAAGATCATGTCCTTGTGAGAGATGGTTGGGGGGCCAATGACAAAATCCATGGATAAATTGACCCACAGGGAAGTGGAAACCGGCAGTGGATTATACAACCCCTGAGGTTGGACGTGGCCACCAATCTCTTCATCCTTGGCCAGTATAAATGCTCCCACAGCACAGCCAATGTCTTGGCGATCCCAAAGTGAGCCGCCAAGCCTCCTCTAGGGGCTCCCCGTAACCACAACTCACGCAAGGATCCACGCGGAATGCACAAATGTTTTCTCTTGAATAAGAAACCATCACGAAGATAAAAACTCGCGTGCAACCCTTTCCCATGGTCGCGGTAGCTTTCGCTCAGTTCCAGGTCGTCCTCGTATTGATCCCTCATGCCTTCAAACCCCAAAGCCTTGGCTTCCATGATGGTGATCAATGCATATCACCGGGATAAGACATCGGTGACAACGTTATCCTTGCCTTTCTTGTACTTGATGACGTAAGGGAAGCTTTCTATGAACACCAACCATTTGGCATGCCACTTCTTCAGGTTTGGCATGCCCTTAGGTGCTTCAGCGTCTCGTAGTCCGAATGTATGAAACATTCCTTGGCCAGCAAATAGTGTTGCCATATTTCCACCTTAAAGGTCTTAGTGAAGTCCAGTGAGACTAGTAGCAGAGCATGAGTAACCCGGTGCTTGAGGTCGCGGAAGGCTCGATCCTGTAGTTCTCCCTAATGGAACTCCAAATTCTTCTTGATGACCGTGGTGAGAGGTGCGGCCAACGTGCTAAAATCCTTGACAAACCGGCGGTAAAAAGTTGACAAACCGTGGAAGCTCCGAACATGGCTGATACTAACCGGGGTTGGCCATTCTTGGATGGCCTTGATCTTCTCTGTATCCACCCTCAGTCCATGGGAAACTCACAACGAAACCCAAGAATACCAAGTCGGAGGCTCCGAAGACACACTTCTTCAAATTTGACGTGTTCGACATGGGCGGTTAGGCTATGCGCATGGACAAGGATGTCGTCAAAGAAGATGGCCACAATGGGGCGTTGGATAGCCCGAATGGCATCGTGAGCCATTCGTACAGGTCTTGCTTGGTGTTGAACGCGGTCTTCCATTCGTCCCCTTCCCTCATCCTCACTTGGTGGTACCCGCTCTTGAGATCTATCTTAGAGAAGATAGCGGAACACTTCAAGTCATCTAGCATATCATCGAGTCGTGGTATCGGATGTCGGTACTTGATGGTGATGTTGTTCACGGCCCGACAATCCACACACATGCGGCAGGTCCCATGCTTCTTCGGGACGAGTAGAACCGGCACGGAACATGGGCTAAAACTCTCCCGGACATAGCCTTGTCTCATCAGTTCCATGACTTGATGCTCCAAATCCCTGGCTTCCTCCGGATTGACGCGGTAGGCAGGCCAATTGGGCAGTTGAGCTCCGAGGATTTTGTCGATCTGGTGTTCGATTCCTTGGAGAGGTGGCAAACCGGGTGGGAGGTCTTCGGGAAAGACGTCCGAGTAGTTTTCCAGCATTTGCTTAAGCTCCCGGGGCACAGTCTTGTCCGGGGTACCTGAAACCAAAGCTTCTCGATATACCATTAGCAACACGCAACAAGTCGAATCACTTAGTGAACGTCTAACTACACTAGCATTGATCAAAAAGTTTGACTTAGTGCTAGCATCCCTATTCACTTTAACTTGTAACTCAGCGACTTGTGAGGGTGAGTGTGGCGTGAGACTAATCTGTTTGTTAAGAAGAGTAAAAGTGTATTGGTTGCATTGGCCAGTGTGAACCACATCCTTATCGAACTGCCAAGGTATACCAAGCAAGACGTGGCCAACTTCCATAAGAACGACATCACAAAGGACTTGGTCCTTGTACGGGCCGACTCTAAAATCAACCATGACTTGCTCCCCTACATGGAGAACAGTCTTAATTCTTAACCATCTAAGCTTATAGGGTTTGGGATGGGCGGTGGTGGTGAGCTGCAATTTCTTTACCATATAAGAGCTTGACAAGTTAGTGCAAGATCCTCCATCTATGATCAAACAACACACTTTCCCGCTTACCGTGCACTGCATGAGGAAGATATTGTCACTCTGGTTGGCATCGTCCACGACGTTGGTGGCACTGAGGACGCGTTGAAGCATGAGCATTTCCCCCACATGGGGTTCAGTGACTTCCTCCTCGAGTGCTTCCTCCTTTGCGGCTTCTTCGGTCTCGTCCTCGTCTTGGACTCGTATTCCCTAGTTGGGGTAACGATCATCACGCGTTGGTTTGGGCAATCCTGGGCGTAGTGGCCGTGGCCTTGACACTTGAAGCAAAATGATATCCCGAGTCCCAGTAATGTTGGGAGGTCTTCCCGGGTTTTGGTGACCATCCCAGGGTGCGTGCGTCTGGGGGTCGGGGCTTAAAGCGGGTGTCAATTACGGTGGCCTTGGATCGATCCATGTATCAAGGAACATTGTCCGGAGAGGAATTTAGAGAAGAATTCAGTGACCAAGTCGGGGCACCTTGGGCTCAGAGCCGAGGAGCGTGGGACGCCTTGGTCTTGATCTGCTGCTCCACTTGGTTAGCGAGGTGGAGCACCTCCTCGAAACAATTGTAGCTTTGCCTTTTGACCTTCCGGGCAATGTGATCATTCAAACCATCGAGAAACTGAGCCATCAGGGTTTCCTAGGTCTCGTCAAGTTGTAGCCGGTTACGGAGATGTTCGAACTCTTTGAAATACTCTTCCACGGACTTGGAGCCTTGAATGAGTCGTCGGAAAAACTTCTAGAGATCTTGGTGAAACAAGGGCAGAACGTATCGTCTCTGCATGGAAAACTTCATGACTTCCCAAGAGGGAACAGGATCTTCCTAGTTTTGGATTTGTTCCGCCACATCGCGATCCCACCATGTAAGCGCATGTCCCGTGAGCTGGGCAGCCGCATACATGACCTTTCGAGGCTCGTCATAGGCGTAACCAGCAAAGATGTGATCCATTCGACGTTCCCAATCGAGATAGCCCTCGGGGTGAACCTTCCCGGTAAATGTGGGAGCCGTGAGTCATAGGTCCAGTATAGGAGGATGCTGTTGGTGGTCTTCATGACCGTCTCCGGCTTGGCGAGCTTGCATGCGATGATTTTGAGGCTCTAGATGTGCCTCGGGGTAATCCTCGTATGGAGGTTCTACCGGTTTGTGTTGGACGGGTGCGGGAGGCACGGGTCCGGTGGGACGGGTCCCGGTGGTGGAGGTCGATCCACTATTCAGGCCAAACGCTCCCTTAATTGAGTCAGGGACGCTTGAATGGCTGCGAGTACACCTCCCATATTAGGTGGGGCAGGTGGGTCATCTATTGTCAGATTCAGACAATCCGTACGGAAAAGTCCGGTTATACGGACGGTAGCGCTAGAGGGGCCAACGGTGGTTGGCCGGAGTAAGGACGGCGGCCAGAAGTACGGGCGGTGGAGTAAGAGTACCGGTGGTGGTTGGCTGGAGTAATAAGGCGGCGTCCAGAGATACGGACGGATGGATCGTTGGTACAGACGGTGGTGAGTAAACACCAGTACCGGAGGTCCGGTGGTGAGTAAACACCAGTACCGGAGGTCCGGTGGTGAGTAAACACCAGTACCGGAGGTCCGGTGGTGAGTAAACACCAGTACCGGAGGTCCGGTGGTGCTCGGCGACGTTACCAGTGACTAACGGTGGTCGGAGGTGAATTCCCAGTGGTCGGAATAGACGTCCGGCCAGTGAGGGAGGCGGTTCCCAGAAGGGACACTCGTCCCGTGATGAGTCCAAGGACCGAGTGACTTGTGTGGTGAATATGGTTAATCCTAACATTGTTTACCCCAACAATGTTATGTCACCTGAGACCCGACAAATAAGCTTTAATCACAACGTTTGGATTTGACCAAAATAAGATAAGTTGTACGGTTACAAGCGCATGGGTTACGAGCGGATGCAAAAAGAATTTTAAAAATGCTCGGTAACAAGACAAGACGCAAAAAGCAACTCAATCCTACACCATCCAAAATTTAAACCAACGAATGACAACCACAATTTGAAAGACGTGAAAGGAAATGACACTTCTTCAACCTAAGCTTGGATGGATCCTAACAATGGCGAAGATGGTTCTATCAACAAGAACATGCATAGAACCTAAGCAAATATCACAGAAATAAACGAAAAGACAAACGTGGATGAAAGACTAAAACATTTAGCAGTACATTTTCAGTTTGCGGATGCAAAAGAGATGAGCAAAATTCCTAGATGCAAAGAGATGATTTTTATGGGTTTTTATGTTTTTAAACGAAAACATAAAAGATAGAAAGACACAACCTTGTAGGAAGTTGTGCTCTGATACCAGCTGTTATGAACCCGAGGGTCTGGATAACCGATACACGGATAGATGGACCAAAGACACGGCAAGAAACTCAGGCCGAGTCACCGTGAAACGATGGGGGAAAGATGCGGAGCCATTACCGAAGAGAAACTCGATTCGGGACAAGCGTAAGGGATGAGTGTGGACGGAGCTGCGATACACGAGCTATGGAGAGGCTCTGGATACGGAAGAACCAACAAGATTCAAGCCTGGCTTAAGAGTCTTGAAGGAAACCTAGATCTAGAGACAACGGCTCGATAGAAACCTAGATCCTCTAAGGGGTTTGTTTATCAAAAATAGCGTAACCTAAAATGAGAGAGGTTCAGCCCTTTTATAGGCGATACAAGGAAGTAAAGGAAGTTACATCCAGTAAAGTCAAAGTAACAAAGTAAAGAGATAAGAAAAGAGGAGGTTTTATTGGTGGGTCCTCCTCAGGATAGATCCAGGAAGTAATGCATAGTTTATCTTATCCATGAAAGCTTCTAAGTAAAATATGCATGGAAATTACTTCACGGGCATCAAAACGATTACCTTGTTAAAAACCCTATCGAGAAAACCAATTTGGGACAAAACTCAACAGGGGAAAAAGAGTATAACCTCTTAAAGTCTTACATGGGTTGTTTTCACCTTTGGGTAATGGTGAAGACAAGCTGATCGTGGTTTTCCCAACCGCTCATAGTCATCACGTTGCCTTGGCTTGTTAGCATACTTGCGGGTACGTTTCCGGGGTTGTGGTCGACAAACTCGATGGCAGATTGGGCAAACATGTTAAACTTGTGCCTGCATGCTCGGGATGCGGTCCTGCTTCTCGTAGTGGCACCTGGGTCGATTTGGGGCGATACCGAGGCAACCTCACGATCATCGGGGTCGTAGTCATCATCCGAAGTGGGGTCTCGAACGACTCGGGTTCCATCAGTCTGGCTCCACTGAAACAGATCAACAGGTATCTGGCCGTGTCGGTCGACATGCTCAGCCTCATGACGGAATTTATCTCTGAAAATTGCCTAAGTTGGAGGATCCTGGAAGTTTTGCTGTACCCTGCTCCATTGCTGGAGTTAAGTTCACTAATTTACTCTGTGATACTGGAGCTAGTATCAATATCATGTCTAATGATGTTGCAATAATGTTGGGAATCAATGATATGAAGAGATCTTCAATTGAGATTACATTGGCTGATGCTTCTCTGAAAAAATCCATGGGTTTTAGTGAGAATATAAGATTTCAAGTATGTGATTGTCTTTTTCCCTGTGATTTCCATGTTGAATAGACGGATATCGGTTCTGATATGCTACTTTTTTTGGGTAGGCCATTCCTTGCTACTGCTGGAGCTATGTTAGATTTGCTAAGTAGCAGAATTTCTCTGAGGCGTGTTGATCCTGATGTGTTTTATCCTGCCAATCCGGACGGATATGTGATGTGGAGCCCCCAGGTTGTTGTTGAAGAATTGAATGAGATTCACTCTGATGAGTTCACTGCAAGGAGCCCGAAAGCTTCGGGTAAGAAGAAGAAGCCGCAGAGAAAAGCAGTGACTGCAAAGCCCTTTATGACTTTGACTCCTATGAGGCAAGTTGATGATACTATTGAGTATAAGCTTCAGTATGGAAGTGGTTCAAGACAATTTGCCAAGATTATGGCTATTATCACTCCCGAGTTTAAGGCTAAAAGACAACCCGCGATGGATGAGATGATGAATAGGGTTCTGAAACCCGAGATGCTTGAATTCAATGAGGATTTTCTCAGCTCCAAGACTTCATCTTCACCACCTTTGGATTCATCCAGAGAATCCCCATCCATCTGACAAAGTCAAACTAATGACTGAAAATAAGCGCTTAGTGGAGGCAGCCCACTGGTAAGTCTTTAATTAAGTTTTTCTGTGTCTTTTTAACTAATTTTTCTTTGTTTTTGTTTTGTCTCAAGAACTAGACGTGCTTAATGACAAATATGGAAAAATTGCATGGATTGGAGAAGCTTTACATAATTTTTTGACCAAGGAACACAAGTTTTTTGTCCGTGTCGATTGATACGAACACCTTGTGTCAGTTGACGCGGACCCAAGGTTAGTATAAATACCTAATTTCCTTTTTCTTTTCCACTTCTCCTTTTCCTTTTTGCAAAACCCTAAGCTTCGATATAAAACCATATCGGGATTTTTCAGTTCTTCACCAAAACTTTCGATTTTTGCTTCTAAACTCAAGAGATTTATATTCCTTATCTTCCTATATTATCCATTCTATCAAAATCAAAGGTATGTTCTTAAATCTCTATTCCTAGTTTTGAAAATTTCATGGGTTTGATTCTCACTTTTGAATTCCGATTTTCCTCTTAAAGCTAGCTAGTCTTGACTGATTAGGATGAATTTAGAAGGAATCAAGTGTAGAATGTGTTCTATTTAGGTTGAATTGATTGAAAATTCATGAATTTCTTTTGACAAAACCTAGCACTAATCCAATTGAAAATTTAGAATTTAGGGTTGATTAGATGATAAATTGATGATTATCAGATGAATTTGGTGGTTAATTTTGATGATTGTGAAGTGTTAATCCTGTTCTGACATTGATCTTGCTTGGAATTTTTGATTTTCATAAGTATATACAATTCGGCATTGTGTCGATCGACATGGTTCATCTGTGTCGGTCGACACCCACGCAAAAATTCCAAACATGATTTGATTTTGCAATTTCTTGTGTTTTGCAGATCACTACTAGGAGATCTTTGAGGAACAAGCGTACCACAGAGAGGAGATTAATCTTACTGATGCTGAGCCTAGGGTTGAGATGACTCCCACCACCATCATAGCCAGCACACCCACTTCTGACTTCCCGGTTAATGCTCATATCCATGCCCCTTGGCCTAAGCTTGAGACTCAGATGATTAAGGTAAAGCGTCACTGGGATAGTGATCCAAAGACCAAGACAGCCAAGCCCGAGTGCACTCAAAGACATCTTTCAGCGTATTCAGATGAGTATGACACGTTTTTCTATAATGCTTGGTAAGGTGTTGATGTGAGGCCTACTCGATTGTAGGATTGGAAAGCTATGATAGCTCTTGACATTGCTGATGATGTCCACCACATGCTTGAGAAGATAGGTCTACGCTCTATGGCGCGCGAGCACAACACTCTCTACCTGGATTTAGTGTGCCAGTTCTTAGCTTCCTGTAGAGTCTATTATGCTGATGAGAGTGCTAAGGTAGCACAGCAGGGAGTTTTGACCTTCATGTGTAAGGGTATGAGGTACATGATCACTATTCCTGTGTGATTTGTATGGCTTCAGGAGAGATGCTACTCATGCTGTTATGGATACAGAGTGGGGGGATATTAAGACTTTTTGGTCCCACATCAGGAATGGCGAGTATGATAACGGTTCTTCGAAGCAGACAGATGTTTGTCATCCCGCTGTTAGGTATGTGTTTTGCCTCATTGCTAGCACCATCTTGTGCTGGTCTGATCCTACCAAAGCCTGGAAGTCAGATATTATGCTCCTTTTGCTTGGTGTTCACCACATGTTTCCTACTGCGGTTTGGAAGTATCCTGCCCCCAATACTGATCTGAATTTGGGTGATGTGTTTGCTCATCATTTGGTTTCTCTGAAAGCCAAGGCCTTTGGTAAGAAGCAATTTGAGCATGTTGGAAACCTTTTGACTCTGATCTTCCGCTACTTTGGTATAGTCTTGTCCAATGCCACATGCAAATCTAATCATATCACCATGGATCTTGACTATCTCAAGCATGTGACTTGGATGAAGCCTAACGACATATGGGTATTTGCTTATGAAGATGGCACAGTGAAGAATGTGAAGCTACCTGAAATTTCTTTCCGTATCAAGAAGGATCACGCTATGCTGTACTTCGCGCCAGATGAGACATTGTTGGTTGAGAGTTCCAGCCGCAAGCTTCGCCGTGGCGCTTCGTCTAATGCCGCACCATCAGCTACTGAAAATGAGGCTGTGCTGCCACTTCCAGAGACACCACTTCTCCTAGATACTTCCATTCTCAATCTTGTGTTTCTGGAGCCCCCAGTGGGCTATGAGGATGATAGTCCTATGTTTCGGAGGTACATGGTGAGTACTATGAAGAGTATGTGGCAGCTTATTGCTTCCGGTGTCAATCATGCCCAGGATACCTCATCACCTCCACGCCCGCGTTGCTCTCTCGTTGATCCTCGCACTCCTCGGAGTTCTAATGATGACTTTGTTTAGTCATCGGGTTCCTAGTTTTTCAAATTTATTATTCCTTTGAGACATTGCTTTTGTTTTTGCTTTATTGAAACTTTGATTTTGCCTATCCTAAGCAAAGAAAGACAGCAATACAATCAACCTAAGCCTAGAGAGACAAAAAACAAAGTTTATCAATTGTAGTATAGTGGTAAGTGGAAATGAGTGAAGTAACAATGTCGAACCAATCAAGAGTGGTCTACAGTAATCAGTTGATAAATAAAGCAAGCTATTCAAGTGATTATCAAAAGGGTGTGGTACTAGCAGTCTAAATAAGAAATCTACTAAAAACCCTAATTGATACTAGAGGTACCAAAGTCTGTCACACTTTAGCACATCATGAAACTAAGCAGGAAAAGTCACAGTACTAATACTACTCGACCACACTGATCGAGTAGTACTAAGCAAGCTGTGAAACTATGGGAAAAACCGGGACTCTAGGGATGGAAATCACAGGATCGCAAACACTCTGTTCCATTGCAGCTATCAACTAGCAATCTCATCACAGGACTACCCTAGACAACAGACTTCAAAACCAGCTCAATCCATGGTTCGTGGTAGAGAGCCCCAATATCCAACCCAGTCAGCATAGTGTGAGGAGTCAGATCAGGCATGAAGAATTAGCCTATTAAAGTCGAAAAAAGTTCATAACAAGTGAATAGGTGGAGTCGTGACATAAATCAATGTCTGATGCATCCACCCTCACGCTATTGTACTCTAAACCCCGGAAAAAGTCTTTCCAATGGCTCAAGGCATGGTTCGGGGTCATGAGACCATCTAAGATCATGTTTTCCTTGATCAGGGGAAAATAAGCATTGAAATCACTCACCCAAGAGGGAGTCAAAACTGAGTGATGATCAAACTATCAAAGCAATAACAAAACAGACAGAAGCTAACCTAATCCATCCCCAAAAATCCCAAATCTACTACTCACACATGGTGATCATGGCCGGGGTCCGAAACCCAGAAAAGAATGAACTTTTCATATGTTATAGCCAATGATCTAGTGAGCAAGGTTGGAGAAGAAATCGGATGAAAATGCTAATTTTATAAAACGATAGCAAAGTTACAAAGTTGCTGAAGAAAAATGAAAAACTATCAAGAACACCAAGAACAAGAGAGAGAAGAATGAGAGAAAACCTAAAAATTACTAAGCCAGAGCGGCGCTATTTGATTCTTTCTAATTAGGTTTAAGAGGCGTTTTTATACATAGTTTCCAGCGATTATTACATTTTGCGAGTTTTAAGGAGAAAAAGTGAGAGAGTGCCCACTCGACCCAGCAGTCGAGTGGGGTAGTCGAGTGGTGTGGTCCGAGAGTGCTTCACTCGAGTGGACTGGTCGAGTGGGCAGGCGGTGATGCTGAGGTCAAGGCTGATCGCCTGAGAGTGCTTCACTCGAGTGGTCTTGTCGAGTGAGCCTGTCCGAGAGTGCTATCTAAGAGTGCTTCACTCGAGTGCTCTAGTCGAGTGAGCCTGTCATCTGCAACGGCTTTGAGAGTGCTTCACTCGAGTGGTCTGGTCGAGTGAGCCATCCATCTTCTCTGCAATCTTCACTCGACTTCACAAGGCTTGCCACACGTCTTCATTTCATGAGCCAAAATCCAAGTGTGCTCCATATGCTCCATATGTACCTGATAAGACCCCAAATATGCAAAATGTATGCAATGCCTATACAGAAATATGAAACATCCTATATGAAGCGTAAATGCACAACATGATATAAACAATGGATGAAATCTACTCTAAGGCATGATAAAAAGGTGGTAAAAACAGGTATAAAAGTGGTGTTATCAACTCCCCCAAACTTACCCTTTCCTTGCCCTCAAGCAAATAGAAAGGATAAGATGAAAGGAGTAGTGTCAAAAGTGGGGACTCAGAACCTAAGCAAACTAAACAAACCTCTAATCTCAATGTCACAGTTATTAGTTCTAGAATGCGTTTCACAGAAGTTATACTTAAAAGCTTTAGCCATACTCATCACATCAAATTCAACACTAAGACTCAGCCACAAGCAAACATTCAAAGCAAACTATCCTTTTAACATTGATTAAGCACGAACTGGTGAATCATGATATGCAATAGCTGTAACTCATTTGGTTGAGGGACAAGTTTTAAGAGATAAAAATGATCTCTTCTTCCTCTGGTTTTAAGCGCATGTATCAGGATCTCTCAATGAAATGGATTGAATTATAAGAGAATGCTAAAGGTAGAGCCAACTGGTGCATACAGGAGCAGACTATCATCTACCCATGAAGAACCAAATGACTCTCCTAACTCTAAAATCCCAGAAACTTCATCCTAATTCTACACTTGTGCTTAAAAGCTTTTCTTTTTCATTTTTTTGGCTTAAGGACTGATTTTCTGTTTTCTTCTAAGGAAAGGATACTTTACTTTTGACTTCTAGCGGATTTGGCATTTTTTATTTTTCAATAAGCTATGACTCGACCACTCACTCGAGTGGCCAGGTTGAGTGGCTAAATATGATTTTTTTCTGTTTCTTTATTGAGCCAACTTTTATCTTTTTCTTCCAAATCCTTTACTCGACTCATTTTGTTTTTCTTTTGAACCTATCCTCTCCAAAGGCTTATGATTTTTTAGCAAACTCTTTTCTTTTCCCAGACTCAAACCTCAACTTATTCAAACTCCTAGCCTAAATCTGGTTCAAAAATTGCGAACCAGAGACTACATGAGAGGCTACTCCTGTCGGCAACACCTAACAGTTTCTCTCTAATTCAATCCAGAAATAGGCCTCACTTCACTCAAGAATAATGTATGGTCTGAAATAAAGTTTTAGGTTTGGTTTTTGTGAAACTGTCTCAATGGTGGAGACAACTACTTGGATTAGCAGGAGTGGTAAAAGGTGAAAGATAATCCAAGTATTTTGAGGTATCCATGAGTTAAAGTTTTAGAGCATATCATGATAATTAAATTTTTCAAATTAGATTCTAATTGATAAGGATAGTTTGACAAATCACAGTAAGCTTCAACCAAGTGAGAGTGGTAAATCTAAATTCCAAGCAAGGTGCAGCCTTAATTTTCAAGCTTAGGTGAATACATTAGACAACTTATAACTGTGGCATTGAAATTATATGTTTGGTTCTTAAGCTTTTTACGGTTTGACTCATCATCATCCCCTATGCATATGTGCAATCCTAAGCGAAATTCTAAAAACTCAATCCTAAAATGATAATGCAACTACATGACACTCTGTTTTTTGTAAAATGGTTTTCTAAAAATTTTTAAATTTTTAAGTTTTTCCAATGCACATAGATGATGCAAATTTGAATAAGAAAATAAGAAAATATGTCAAATACGTCTCTCAAACCCTCCCCTAAACTTAAATTACACAGTCCCTTGTGTAAAATGAATTCAAGAGATGATTTGAGAGACTAAAACAAAAAGGAAGAAAATATGCAATGGTATAAACAATGATAAGGAAGGGGGGTGGTACCTCATTCTTGTGGAGTGAAGAAGGCATTTGTGTTAGCCTCTATGCTCTCCTGAGTGTATGCTGGAACTGTAGTGGTGGGAAGGTCAGCTGCGGGGTGCGACCCAGCGTGGTCGAGTGGTTCGCTCTGATAGTACCCCGGGTAAGGTGGAAGCTCTGCGCCCTGATCATAGCATGGGTACTTACCGACTGGTGCACTTGGGTTGAAACCCTGATAGCACTCAAGTGGCTCACTCGACCTAGGTGGTCGAGTGGCTTTGTCTGGGGACGAATGCTCTAGATCCTCTATAGGGTGATCTGGGCGCCTCTTTCTTTCCTTCTACTCAGCTGAAGTCCTTCTAGATGAGCCAGCACTCAACTTCCTCTCAGCTGCAGCCAAGCGACTGGTGAGCCCCTTCAATGTGGCATTCATCCCACTCTTGAATTTGCTGAATTGCTTATCTTGCCACTTGCACCACTTCTGAAGTGTGGAGATCTTATGATTAGCCTCCTTGAGGCTTCTGCACTCTGTCTCCTCAAAATAAAACCTCTCTGGAGATTGCACACTCCCCATGAAGTCTTGAAATGTCTCATCTTCTTGGAGTCTAACTCCCTCATCAGAGAAGTAGAGATCTCTGACTGGTGGTACAAAGAAGATACTGCGGTCACCGTCCTCTGCATAGATCTTGGCTAGACCTCCATAAGGTAGCAAAATCTTCGCCTTGCTGCTCCTGGGATGTGAGAAGTGGTAGATGTACTTCTCCTCAACCTTTGCACCAATAGTCTGAGTGTCCTTCATGTGATCCAAGTCCATCAGAGTGTATGGTGTGGGCTCTGATCTAAGCTCAATTCCAGCAGCCTCTAAAATTTGTCCTAAGGTTACAAAAAATTTTCGAAAATTTCAAGTGCACTACTAAGAAAAAAATTTCAATTTCAACCAAATTCACCCATAGAAATTCATTGCATACTCATTCTGATTCCTTACACTACTCTAGTCAGCCGATTTTAACTACATGCAAGCCAAAAAAATTTTGAAAAATTTCAAAAAAATTTTGAAAAATTTCAAAAAAATTTTGAAAAATTTCAAAAAAATTTTGAACCTGGATTTTTGCAAAAATAGGTTCAAAGGGTTTAAAAACTTACAATTTGGTTTTGGGATTGCTAGAGTAGTGAGACATGATTGAAATTTAGTTGAAAATTTGAAGATTTGAGTGAAAAAAATTTTAGAGAGAAGTTGGAGAGTCATGCGCTTAGAGAGATAAAGAAAATCGCAAAAATGGGGAAAAAGAAGATGGTGGGTCGCGTGGGAATTAAATGGTGGAGTGATTTCAAATGAACGGCCTAGATTAAAAGTTGAGATTTCAGACAAAACCTGGCCACTCGACCTGGGGGTTGAGTGGTGTGGTCGAGTGACTTTTGGGATTTTTGGCTGACCCTTTTGAAACTCCATTTTGACTTATACTCAGCTCCTTTCCTCTCCTGAAACTCAAAACACTAAGGAAACGCATTAAAAATAACAAAACTCAAAAGACATAAGAAAATCAAGCTAGTATATACAATGATAAACATGAGAATTCCTCCCAAGTGAGCTTGTTTAAAGTCACTTAGCTTGACTCTCACTCTTTGAGGCAGGTGGAAGGTCTTTGAGAGACTGTGTTGATCCCTCTGGACTTGGCTTCTCCACAATGAAGGTTGATACCATGATAGCGTGATAGAAGCTATCACTCATTCTTGGTGGCTTACGCCTCCTTCTTCCCATCTCTGGTGGGGGTGGTTGAGTTTCTTTGAGCTTCAGAACATTCTTCTCAAGTCTATCCACTTTCTCTGCCAACTCAACAACAACACCTTGTAGAGCAAGGATAGTGCTCTGGTCTGATGCTGGTGTTGTGAGTGGGTATGTTGAGTTGCTCTTCCCTGTACAAAAATATTCCTGGTCCGAGTACCAAATCGAACCAGGTGGTTTCGTAGTGGTTGGTTGTGCTCTCTGGTGATGACTCGAGTGGTCACTCGACCTAGCACTCGAGTGGAGTGGTCGAGTGTGTCCTGTGTTGTCTTCATCAGAGTCACCTTCTGCTACAAATGTATCAACCTTCTTCACTGCTCTGTCAGAGTGACTACCCATGGTGACTGTGAACCCTGGAGGTCTTGATGGTGTCTGAGAGTACTGTTCAAATTTTCCAAACTTTGTCTTTTCATTTCCCTCAGCTTCTTCCATGTAGAAAAGCTGTCTCTCAAAATCAGCCTTGAACCGTTCTGGGAAAGGACTTGTCATCATAGCATGCAAATCCAGTATGCGCTTCTCTTTTGCAGTCTTAGGAGTGACTACTCGACCACTCACTCAAGTGGTGTGGTCGAGTGCTACAGTGCTCGAGCCAATTTTAGCAGCAGATCGAAAGGTTCCCCCCCCCCCCCCAACTTGAGTATCACTGTCCCCAATGATGTTGGAGAATCTCTTCTTGTAAGGAAGAAGATGGAGAGCTGGTGCTGTGCTCACTACATAGAGAGTTGCAGGTTCCTTAGGGTTCTGCACAGCTTTGCCAGGAAGTTGGCATGTGGTCTTAGTAGAGGCTGAAGCAGCACTAGACTCGACAAACTTCAGTCTGCTGTTGAGAACCTCAATCTTATGGTTCAAATCATCATAAGAGAAATCGATGTGGGTTTTGAGTTCAGTGAACCTCTTTGACGTCTCTTGAGTAGCAGTATTCTGGCCTTGAAGAAATTGGAGTAGCAGAGACTTAAGGTCACCATCAGCTGCCTGAGGTGGATGTGGAGCAAATCCAGGTGGATTAGCTGGGGCTTGTGGCACAAAAGGCTTGTTTTGGCCTGGGTTCTGAGTAGGGTAGACTTGATCCTGAGGGTTGGCTACGTTGGTATTCCTATAGGATAGATTCGGATTGTTCCTATAGTTGATGTACCCTCTGTTGAAGCCAGCTTGATTCTGTATATACAGGATCTCTTCAACCTGATCATCATCACCCTCCTGAGCTTGAGTAGCATAAACTTCACCAACAAAGTTCTCAGATTTCTGCTGAGCCAGGATTAACTTGTCAAGCTTCTCACTAAGAGACTGGATTTCCTGTTTGGTCTTATCAGAAGACGAAGATGGTCCTCTGACTGATCTGTCGAAATCCTCGCGGTAGTTTCCATCAGAGATTGCAAGGTTCTCTACTAGCTCCCAGCCAGTGACAACGTCTCTATTAAGGAAATTCCCATTACTAGCGGTATCCAATAGCATTCTGATCTTCGGGCTTACCCCTCTGTAGAGCGTACTGAGCAAAGACTCCTTGGTGAAACCATGGTGAGGACACTGCGTCGTGTACTCCTTAAACCTCTCCCATGCTTCAGAGAAACTCTCATTGGTCCGCTGAGTGAAGCTGGAGATTTCGTTCTTGACCTTTGCAGTCCTTGACATAGAGAAAAATTTTAGCAGGAAAGCCTTCTTGCAGTCATCCCAGGTGGTTATAGAACCCTGACGCAGTGCTCGTTCTCAGTGGGAAGCCTTATCACCAAGAGAAAAAGGAAAGAGGCGTAGCTTAAAGCTGTCTTCTGAGATGCCATTGATCTTGGTGAGCTCGCACAGTCTATCAAATTGATCCAAATGAGCAAGCGGGTTTTCCATAGGAAGTCCATGGAATTTGTGGTTCTGGACCATGGAGATCAAACCCGTCTTGATCTTGAAGTTATTGTTGTTGACTGGAGGAGCTATAATTCCTTGTCTCTGAGAGTGAGTGTTTGGAGTGTCTCCTGCTCCAATCACCCTAGGCTGAGGAACTTGTTCTGCCATGAGTGCAGGTGTCTCTAGAACTGGTTGTGCAGGAATGGTGGTAGCAGGTGCAGGTGTAGCTTGACGAGTATGCTGGTTGATGCGATGTATGTGATCAAGTAACTGAATTAGGTCTTGGCTGCCTTGAGAACGTGTTTGCATTCAGAGAGTAGTGACTCGATCAAGTAC
The DNA here is from genome assembly GCA_963555745.1 of Cardamine flexuosa. Classification (NCBI taxonomy): domain Eukaryota; kingdom Viridiplantae; phylum Streptophyta; class Magnoliopsida; order Brassicales; family Brassicaceae; genus Cardamine; species Cardamine flexuosa. The sequence goes on from OY743219.1 coordinate 18,261,561, forward strand.
TCGAGTGGTAAGGTCGAGTGGGGGTCGAGTGCTACAGTACCTGATGCAATACAAACAAATTTTCAAAACAAAATCAGTACCCAGATCTTGAAAGTAACAGACTTGATCTAGTAAGCCTTAAACAACTAACTTTGTAGACAAAAACACTCAAAACTGGCAACAGCGCCAAATTGAAACTTTGATTTTGCCTAGCCTAAGCAAAGAAAGACAGTAACGCAATCAACCTAAGCCTAGAGAGACAAAATACAAAGTTTATCAATTGTAGTATAGTGGTAAGTGGAGATGAGTGAAGTAACAATGTCGAACTAATCAAGAGTGGTCTACAGCAATCAGTTGATAAATAAAGCAAACTATTCAAGTGATTATCAAAAGGGTGTGGTACTAGCAGTCTAAATAAGAAACCTACTAAAAACCCTAATTGATACTAGAGGTACCAAAGTCTGTCACACTTTAGCACATCATGAAACTAAGCAGGAAAAGTCACAGTACTAAAACTACTCGACAACACTGATCGAGTGGTGAGGTCAAGTGCTACAGTAAAAGCAGAGGAAAACTACAGTGAACTAATACTAAGAAAACTGTGAAACTATGGGAAAAACAGGGCCTCTAGGGATGGAAATCACAGGATCGCAAACACTCTGTTCCATTGCAGCTATCAACTAGCAATCTCATCACAGGACTACCCTAGGCAACAGACTTCATAACCAGCTCAATCCATGGTTCGTGGTAGAGAGCCCCAAGATCCAACCCAGTCAGCATAGTGTGAGGAGTCGGATCAGGCATGAAGAATCAACCTATTAAAGTCAAAAAGAGTTCATAACAAGTGAATAGGTGGAGTCGTGACATAAATCAATGTCTGATGCATCCACCCTCACGCTATTGCACTCTAAACCCCGAAAAAAGTCTTTCCAATGGCTCAAGGCATGGTTCGGGCTCATGAGACCATCTAAGATCATGTTTTCCTTGATCAGGGGAAAACAAGCATTAAAATCACTCACCCAAGAGGGAGTCGAAACTGAGTGATGATCAAACTATCAAAGCAATAACAAAACAGAGAGAAGCTAACCTAAACCATCCCCAAAAATCCCAAATCTACTACTCACACATGGTGATCATGGCCGGGGTCCGAAACCCAGAAAAGAATGAACTTTTCATATGTTATAGCCAATGATCTAGTGAGCAAGGTTGGAGAAGAAATCGGATGAAAATGATAATTTTATAAAAAGATATCAAAGTTACAAAGTTGCTGAAAAAAATGAAAAACTATCAAGAACACCAAGAACAAGAGAGAGAAGAAATGAGAGAAAACCATTACTAAGCTAGAGCGGCGCTATTTGATTCTTTCTAATTAGGTTTAATGAGGCGCTTTTATACATAATTTCCAGCGCTTATTACATTTTGTGAGTTTTAAGGAGAAAAAGTCGGAGAGTGCCCACTCCACCCAACAGTCGAGTGGGGTAGTCGAGTAGTGTGGTCCGAGAGTGCTTCACTCGAGTGGACTGGTCGAGTGGGCAGGAGGTGATGTTGAGGTCGAGTCTGATCACCTGAGAGTGCTTCACTCGAGTGGTCTGGTCGAGTGTGCCTGTCCGAGAGTGCTGTCTAAGAGTGCTTCACTCGAGTGCTCTGGTCGAGTGAGCCTGTCATCTACAACGGCTTTGAGAGTGCTTCACTCAAGTGGTTTGGTCGAGTGAGCCATCCATCTTCTCTGCAATCTTCACTCGACTTCACAAGGCTTGCCACACGTCTTCACTTCATGAGCCAAAATCCAAGTGGGCTCCATATGCTCCATATGTACCTGATAAGACCCCAAATATGCAAAATGCATGCAATGCCTATACAGAAATATGAAACATCCTATATGAAGCGTAAATGAACGAAATGATATAAACAATGGATGAAATCTACTCTAAGGCATGATAAAAAGGTGGTATAAACATGTATAAAAGTGGTGTTATCATTTATTTGCTTATGTTTTTGCTTCATATTTTGTTTCTAACATTTATTGAAATATTGTTAAACTTCTTTATGTTATATATCAGCTTCTTATTGACATGTTTTGCTCTTAATCAGGATCAAAATGTCAGAAAACGAGTTGAATGATCATATTGAATGGTGTCAGACTTTCAGAACTTCACAACTGCTCATGTGGATCGACACGCAGGGTATATGTCAGTTGACATGAACACACCATCTCAGGTCACGTTTTTCAAAACATAACAGTTCAATCTCTACTCAATTTTCTTATTTTTTTATCACTTTCGTTAGGCTTATTTTCAGTGGGGACAGTGTAGCTTAAGCCTGGGGGAGGTAGTTGCTAACTTTGTTTATTCTTTTGAGAGTGAGTCCAATTTTTCATTTTTTTAAAGCCTTTGTTTTATTGAGTCATAACTTGTCCAGAAACAATGATGTTAGCTAGGAATCAACCACACTTTACAGTAACCTCTCATGTGACCATTTAATTCTATCTTGATGCGAATCCGAGACTAATGGAAAACTCAATGGTCAGTCAGATTGTTTAAGATCCCCATGTTTACAGTATCCTAGATCTGAGCTAAGTATTCTATTTTATTGATAGAATTGATATCCTTGACACTCTGGCCTGTTTTATTTAAATGTGGTACTCTTCTCCATTGTCCCTAATTCTGAATTTATAACGGTGAGATTATTGTCATAAGGATAAACGGTAGGAAGAAAATTCCGATGACCATTTGTATATTCTAATGAAAAGATCACACATGAATGATAAACAGTAGGAAGAAACTTCCGATGACCATTTGTTTAAAATCTCTGAAGTTATGGATTTAATCCTTAAAAACAAAAAAGAAAAAAAAGTAATAATAAATAATATGTCTGGGGGAGTTTAAAGAGTACCAATAAAGTTGGTAATGACTGGGTTGTTATAGTGAAATACGGTTATAAATCTAGAAGATCCTTGACATTGAAACTGTTGGTAAAATAGAAAAACAGCGATGAAGGTTGTTTGGAAATTAGGAATGCTGCGAGTGCCTGCGACGAAGTACATGGTGGTCTGGATCTTGTTAAGCAAGGATTTCTATTGTTTCACTATAGTGAATGTTATTGTGGTGTTCCAATGAAGTTATGAGTTTCGCGATTTGCAAACTACTTTCTTGGTTTGGTTTTCAGTTTTGCTGGAGGGCAAGCAAAAGCTAAGTCTGGGGGAGTTGATATATCATGGATTTTATGGTTTTATGACATGATATATGTATTGGTTTTGGACTCTGATAACATCGTATTTTGACCCGTTTTTACTATGGTTTTCATATTGTTTTAAGAGAGATTTGGTATAATTTCAAAGCTAAATAGGCTATTATCAAGTATTGTTAGTGTCAAAGAAGTTTTACAAGTTTTATGGGAATATGGATCAAAAAGGATCAAAGACCCGTTTTGAGGCAGTTTCAAAGCATCAGAAGTTTGACAAAATTTGAAGACCTTACTGTGAACCAAAATTGGAGTTCTCTATATCATTGGAAAGCTGGAAGAGTCAAGATTCGTATGGGACAAGAATCAAAGAAATACATTCAGCCGTTTGGAAGTTGCGTCCCAGAAGGTGAAGCTATGTCAAACCAGCACCAAAGCACCAAACCTCGGTCACTAAGCTCGTGACCGAGACCAGGCCTCTTGGGCACCCCGGTCACTAAGCTCGTGACCAAGGCCAGCCTCCTTCACCGCCTTAGAAGTTTGGCCCATCACTAGGCTCGGCCCATTGCCTCCACACTCACCAAGATGACGAGTCTGCCCTACCTAAACCTTAGAAGCCAATCTCTTGCGCCCCAAGACCTATAAATAAAAGTTTATGAAGCTAGGGTTTCGTGTGCCTCATCAAAGTTTCAAACCACCACCTAAGTTCACCACACAAACCCTAGAAATTCCATAACCACCTCAAAAAGCCGTTGCCGCCTCCAAGGAGCTGCAGAAGCAACTTGATCTCGCTGAAGCTTTGAAATTCCACCATCTCTTTCTCTATTCTTTTGTAACTTTGTCAAAGGAGAAGTCCTTACATCTTGTTATTTTTGGATCTAAACTATCTAAACCATTACCTTATTGCATTAGATCTATGTTTTACTCTTTCATATCATCAATGACAACCTTGAGCATGGCCGAGTAGACTCTCCAGTTGGGTCTAAAGGGCCAGTCAATGGGGTGAGATGATCATTGTCTTTTGAGTGGTGAGTTTTATTATATTTTTATATCCGTTTACACTGTCTTTCGGTCTTATATCTTTCTTAATGCATATAGTTAGAGTCATGAACTAGCTATTGATCTTAGGCATCTAAGTAATTCGAACCGTTTGCTTAGTTTGTTGGAACCTAGATTTGATGAGTATCGCGTCATAACAAGCACATACCCCTTAGTTATTGAGTCTTATGGATAGGATTGAACTTGATTTTAATGCTTTGAAACTTATGCTATTGCATGCGATAGTTGAGTAATATGATTAGTGGATTTCAGCCGATTTTCTCTATGACAATAGGTTAGCAGAACTTTCGTGTTTCATAGTCCAAGACTTAGGAGTAGACATGCATTACATTGAACTTATTTCGAATAGAAAGATCATTGAACCCTAGATACCCCCTTAAGCGCCCAACATTCATCTCATATTGATTTACATTCATTTTATTTGCTTTGCGTGATTTGCGTGACATAAAACCCCTTTTTATTATTGAGTTCTTGCTTTGCTTGTTCCTCTTGATTTGCAATACATCTTCTCTCTCTGTGGATTCGATATACCTTAAATACTACGATTGATTGCTGTGCACTTGCAGCCTATTCGTTGTGTGGTCCCTTTGAGGAAAACATTACGACACATCAAATTTTTTGCGCCGTTGCTGGGGAGAGATTTCTCTGTTTGAAAATTTACGAACTAGAGTAATGTCTAGAACATTGTGCTACTGATTTTCCTTTGTGATTTGCATTGTGTTGTGCAGCTGTTGGCACAACACAACTCTATGGACGAAGATACCTCCGGACCACTCTCTAGCTCACCTTCTAGAGCTTACCACGGCTACTCTCAGCCATCTCGTGGTACACCTATGATGCGTTCCTCGTGAGGAAACACTTCCCAATTTCAACAACGAGAGAGTGAGATCAATGTGAGGGGTATGGAGCGATCCAGTTAAGTCTCTGATCACACTGGTGATCCAATTTTCCTTAAGCAATATTCTTAACATTACAGAAGTAATTATTAAGAACATTCCACTTTAAGCAACATCCCCTAGACGAGGTCACATGGAGTCTTGATGTGCTCTGAATGAAGCCTTGATGCTCTTTTGTCCCGTTAGACGAATCCATGTCCTGTGATTGGAGCTTTGAAGTCTTGCCAGTTAAATTCTTTCTTTTGGTCTACAAGCAAGGAGGTGTTTCCAAGTTAGTACAAAGTAAATCAATAACCATACCAGGTTGTACTATCATCTGCTTAAAACCATTTTGAGTGATTTTGAAAAGTTTAGAAACGCGTGGATGGTTAGTGATGTCAATGCCTTGGACATGAAAGGCAGTTCCAAGCTGTTGCTCATCCAAGATCTTGAAGACGAATAGAGTCTTCTCGCCATCATAAGCAAAGTGTTTGGCATTTGGTGAGGCTTGCTCCTTTGGGAAAGCAACATGTTGCTTTCGACTCTCTTGAGTGTCTTGTAGCCCTGTTCTATGATGATGCTTGGTTTCCATCTCGGCATGTCTTCCTTTGAACCTTACATGCAAAGTTTGTAAATCACTCGGTATTGCCGGTGCAAGGTTAGTATAACAAGCAACAACATTGGGACTGATATAAGTTTTGGGGTCAAAAGGATCATCATACAATGTTTTTCCATTCATGGTAAAAAGTGTAGGCTTCTTACCTGGACCCTTATTTCCCGTGAGTTGTATTTGATCAAGATAAACTTAATGAGGGGTCATTGGTACAAGTGTGGTCTTGTGTCCTTTAATTCAAAAGTATGACGATTGGTGTAACCATCATGTATCATTCTTCGATTGGACTGCTAGGGTCTCCCAAGTAATATATGACCAGCCTCCATGGGTAAAACATCGCATAGAACTTCATCTTTATAGTTTCCAATGGATATGGGTACTTCCACTTGATGCTTCACTTTTAGTTCTCCTTGTTCATTGATCCACTGAAGGTTATAAGGCATAGGATGTTTCTTGATCTCCAATCCTAGCTTCTTCACCATTGTCTCAATAGCCACATTAGTACAACTTCCACCATCGATGATTAAACTACACACTTTTCCATTACATAACATCGCGTGTGGAACAAGTTAACTAGTTGGGCTTGTTCTTCGGTTTTGGATTTGAGACTTAAGGTGCGCATAGCTACAAGTAGCTCCCCTTTAACTGGAGACTCGATCACTTCCTTCTCCTCTTCTTCTTCTTTTGTCCTAGTGTCTCCTTCCTCTTCTTCTGTTTCTACTTCCCCATCGCCTTTGAGTATCATCACGCGTTTGTTAACACACTCATTCGCATAATGTCCTATTCCATGACATTTATAGCACTTGATATTGCTAGTTCTGGTGGCCACCTTGGCTTTCTCTTCTGGTTGGGCTCCAAAAGGTTTAGCCCCAATACGCATAGTATTAGATGGGTTGCTACTCGCTGGTATCCTCATCCTTTCGTCCTTTCCCACATTTCTCGTAAGAGATGAGCTTCCATTATAAGTTCGTGTAGAACTTCTTCTTGTCAATTGCTGCTCAATCAGGATGGCCTGATGTAACATTTCTTGTAGATCAACATGAGACTGCATTTCCAACCGGTCTTGTATTTCACGTTGTAATCCACCAAGAAATCGGGACATGGTAGCTTCTCGATCTTCACGAACGTCCGCCTAGATCAATAGAGCTTCCAACTCCTTGTAATAGGTCTCCACGTTCCTTGTTCCTTGCACAAGCTTCCTAAGTTGGTTGTGAAGCTCCTGATGGTAGTAACTAGGAATAAACCATCGTCGCATGATCGCTTTCATTTAAGCCCACATGTCCACTGTTGGTTCAAAGTTTCTTCTTCAAGACGTAATGAGTTGATCCCACCAACATAGAGCATAATCACTAAACTCGGTAGTTGCTGCTTTGACCTTGTTCACCTCCGTTTAGTAATTGTAATCAAAAACCATTTCAATTTTCTTTTCCCACTCGAGACTCAATCTAGGTTCAGATCAAATTGATTTCAAGATTTTAGCACAAGTAGTCGATTTATGAAAAATGGAAACGATAACACAGAAAAATCACTTAACTCTCGATGCAGCTCTGATACCACATGATGCATTCCTCATGAGGAAACACTTCCCAATTTCGACAATGAGAGAGTGAGATCAATGTGAGGGGTTGCAAGACCTGATTAACAATCACCGTGCGGTTTAATGGATCGAATGTCGCCACAAAAGGATGCGGAATAGCCTTTTGATGAGACGGGTTGGTCAATCGAATCACACGAAATGACCTAAGAGTTTTCCTAGTTTGAATCACACGAAAAAGGAGGAACAATGATCTATAATTTGAAAGGGTTTTTGATTAAAAGATAGATAGGTTTTACAATGAGTCTCAGCCTCAATATAAAGGAGAGGAGGCGAGAAGGAGAAGAGACAAAAAGATAAAGGCAAAGAGAGTTACGAGACATGGCTTGTGACCACTCAAAGACCATGCAATAAACACTTGTTATAATTCAAACTAAAGATGGCGAGATAAGAGATCATGGGCCATGTAATGGATCAGATTAAGGGTTGGCAAAGATGAGCATATGAGCCACAAGCCTCATTAAAAACCTTGTTCGGAAAACCCATTGGGACAGAACCGAACTAAGGGAACAAGAGTGATAGTGGATCATATGGCCAAAGCCTTAGCCATCTTGGACATGTATCACAACCAATGTGGCATGAACACAACCCTTAAGGTCCAAGTGATCCTCTTGAGTACCCTTGGATGATAAGGACACTCGCAAGCCTTGATGAAACGTTTTGGCCAGGAAGAAACCCATGGACACTTGGTGACTCCCACGCACTCCTTGACACACTTTCTTGTGGACCTTATGCATGAGTTGCAATGTTCCGGAGCTTCCATGCTTCAGTTTCCGGTTTCTTTTTGTTCCAAGATTCTGTTTCCATTTTCTTCTTGTTCCAAGATTCAGTTTCCGGTTTCTTCTTGTTCCTTGGTAGTCCATTGCCTTCTTTTTATTGTCCATTCCTTGACTTGCGTTGTTAGGCCCAACCAGGAACGCATCACACTCTCTCGATCCTCTGGATATCGCCCAATGAGATTATCTCATACTTTCAGTCCACACTACTCGGACCGAGTCTGTCCTTCTATGGATGATCACTTTGATTCAAAAGAAGCCATGAGAACTGAAGCATATGAAGGATATGAAGCACCACTCTCTGATGCTTTCACTGATAAGATGATGAAGTTTATGCAACAATTCTCCTCTGAACAAAAGAAGCATCATGAAGAGCTTGACGCCAAGTTCACTAAGATGGGAGCTGAATTTGATTCAAAGATTTCAGATCTAACCAGCCACATTCAAAGATTGGAAAGCCAAGTTCAAGAAATCCAAATCCAAGCAAGTCTTAATAGAGTGGATATTGATGAGCATGGATCAAGATTCTATTGCATGAAGCCCAACATGGATCAGCTGGAAGAACACTTGGAGTGGAAGATTGAAGCACTGCAACAAGGTTTCAACAATCCAAATGACTATGTGAAATGAAAAAATGAGAAAGACTATCTAATTCACGACAAGGAAGAAGAAGAAAGGGTTCTAAGGGAAGAACACGCAGCCAAAGCTGAATCGGTGGAGTGGCCCGAGGATGAAGTTTTCCACTATAAAGAGTGTAATCACCTTACTAAAGAAGAGACAAAATAAAATTTCCAGGAAATGTCCTGTTTTATGACCATGGAGATCCCTTGAGAAAACATTGAAGATAGAGATGTCTCACAAAGTCTAGTTGAATGTGACCACAATGCAGACCATATACCACCGTCAACCTATAATCTGGACCACAAGAAGCTTTGCGTCTTGACAAGAGGATTCCAAAGATGATTTCCAAAAAGTCAGACCCATAACTACACCCGTTCCAAAGCTTTGTTGCAACGAAGTCTACAAAAAGGTTAAGGCAAGGAGACTCGAGAGATCAACCATGCAACGCCTTGCTACTCAAGAGAAGAATTTAGAGGAGCTTATAAAGAAGATCAACACTATTGAAAGAAGCGTGTGGGGGCTTGGTAGCCGAGTGACAGAATTGACATGGAAATTGGATGATCTGGCCGAGAACACAACCAATAAAAGTAATGAAGCATTAAGAGGTCAGGATCCCGATTCTAGAGAAGATCTGGAGCAGCCTCATACTTCTAATGAGTGCATCCCAGTAAGTTCCGGAAGATGGTGTGATGATCTACATGACAAGCTAGAAACACTAAGCAAGAATCTCGACACACAATTCTCCAAAGAGGTTGAACAAGAGGACGACGAGTGCAAGACTAAGAAACTTTATCTTAGGACAGAGGATTCTTCTCATCTCTAATAAGAGAAAGACCAAGTCTAGCCAAGGACTTTAAACAAGGGCGCTTACTGGGAGGCAACCTACTTTGTAAGTTTTCTTTCCCTTTAATAGATTAGATTTCCTGTTGCTTTTGATTTTTTCATGTTTTATCTCAGGTATTACACATAAACAGAAAAGAAAATACAAAAGAAGAAAATAGAAAAGCATAAAAAGAGAAGAGAATCGAGTTGGAGCCAACCTAGGTCAGCAGGCCCGTGATCGAGGTCCCAAGGAGACCCAACCCCGGTCACAAAGCCTGTGACAAGGTTCTGAGTATGGCAACTCCGAAAATAATGTTTCAAAGTGGCAAGAAGATTTCACAACTCTGGTCAGATTCATTTGGCCAATGCATGCAGAAGGCAACAAATTGATTATACCGAAGATCACTGCTGAAAGTCCCTACAAAGCATAACTCATCTTCAACCTGAAGACGGACAACATCAGGCCCATACCCCAGTCACAAGACCCATGACCGAGGTCCCATGAAGGCCACACCCCGGTCACGAAGCCAGTGACCGAGATTTTCTGAGCAAAACCGCCGAGAGCTGATTTCTGGGTTCCAAGGAGATTTTGTTGATCTGGTACGGTTCTGACCTTATGTAGCCTATTGGAGCTAATTACATCATCTTAGGAAGCTATGCAACCTTCTCCGACCTCATTCATTGAGTTTTACTAAGCCAAGGCCAAAGTTGAAAACCGGGCCGCGACTAGGTCAAAACCAAGCCTCATGAAGAATTTTCGAGTTCCACTCAACCAAACGATCAAGGATCAGGTACTCAACATCTTATGGGTATTATATGAGTAATGGTCGATCCACTTTTTGGAAAAGGATTCATGCGAAGAAGATCATTCCACCTCAAGCTCAATGGTTGCATATTTTACAAAATTTGAAGGATATTGAAATCTAATCGAGCAAAAGTTGTCCAACTTGACACACGCCTAATTGATGAACCTTAGGAAGTTTTGGTCAAAGAAATTTCAGAAAAGAGACTCAGAGAAGAAAAGGGCCAATCATCAAAACCGAGTCCGCAGCCAGCGACCCTCGGCTAGAAATTTCACAAATCTTTGGCCATTTTGCTATTGGTTCGATGGATTGACACAAGATTCAATATATAAGGATATGAAGATATTTGGGAAGTTATCATCAAAGCAAATGTAGCCATGATCGGGCTAAATTTCGAGATCCACCATTGGACCCTATTTTGAAGGTTACCCAAGCTATGAGGGGGTGAAACTTCAATGGGACATCCAAATCTTGGATCCACAAGTAAGTATACATTCCATTGGTACATTTTGAAGCATGGGATGATATTTTTGCATGACAAGAAGAAGGAACAAGGAAGAAGGGGGCAGCGACAATCCATTCCGGGTTTGGAAGGACGCCCCCGATCACAAGGGCCATGACCAAGGCGTGAAGGAGGGCCAGCCCCGGTCATGACTACTTGTGACCGAGGTTTCTCACCCTAGTACCTCCACGCCACTCCTCTTACACAATGTTACATCACTGATCCAGATCACTTCATCAATCCGACCTTAAGCATTTTGGAGCATATCAGTCACCATTGGCAGATCTCAACCATGGCAACAATGACATCAAATAGATAACATCACCACCATCGCACCATCAACACCACCACCATTCTATCTTTATCTTTATTTTATTTATCTTTATTTATGTTTTAGCATCATCATTGATGGTTTTTAGGTTTTTGTCTTTGGAAAGATGCATTTAGAAGAGATCTTCACAAAAAATTCAATGAACTAGAACCAAGTTCATTACATCAATGATTATGCCTATTTATACGATTTTATCGAGTCAAAAAATTTTATTGAGTCAAAACTAGTTGGAAATAATTACTCTATGACATGATGTGACCTATATGCACTCTGATATACCTTCTAAGGAGAAGTTTTTTAGGATTCACCTACAGACAACACCTAGAAGCTCACCACTAAACCTTTCTCCCCAAGTTTCATCCTACGGAGAACACGGGAAGTTTACTCTACTCTATTTGAACCATAATCCTGACTTCAATTATTTCTCATGAGCGCATTAGATCGAGGAAACGAGCAGCATATTCAGGACTTCTTATCCCTTTCACCACTCTATGCTGATCCTGAATGGCCACTCATTTTAGTGGTTACACCCTTCACCATATATCTTTTTCAGACCTCTCACCAATCTCTTTTTCGATCTTGTTGGCAGATATGCGTAGAAACGCGAGAGAGAAATTTCCGACACAGTTTTCCAACCACTTGAAGATGGAGAGCTTGAAGGAATCAAAGAAGAGATAGATAGAGAGTCACGATTTGGTCTACACAACATTACATCTTGGAATCAATAAGAAAAGGTACTCACATCTTGTGCTTGAGACTTGTAAATATATATACCGTATTCCCCTTTCACAAAAAAAAAGAAAGAAAAAGAAAAAGAAAAAGAAAAGAAAGGAAGGGAAACGATTACACAATAATCTCATAAGCAGAGGAAATCCCGAGAAGAAGTTTATGAATAAAGATGTTATGAAGATGATGCAAATAACCCTGCAGAAACATCTAAGTCTGGGGGAACCAGAAGAAGAAAAGAAGTAAAGGAACAAAGTGTTGACATGAAGAAGTGGTTGGAAGCTGTGAACATCAATGGGTTCATACTCTCTTGCGGGTCTGCGACATAGCTGCCCTCTGAAATCATGGTACACTCTAAATACTTTAAACTCCACTTAAACACCAAAAGCTTTTCTATACCAAGCAATGTCTACCCCGAATGATGCTCCCTCTTGAGAAATCCACGCCACCTTTATTGAATGTAAGGATTTGACTAAAGTGAATTCCAAAGTCTCTTGACGGTTTGAGATGGAAGGATCAGAGATTGAGAATGTTGTGAGTCTATAGTGAGAATGTTTTTGAATCCTTGTACTAACCAATCCGCAGGATTTCCATTGTAGTTTGGTCCCTGATCATAGAAGAGTTCCCGTGATTTTCAAACCTCTCTTCCATTCTATTTTGCTTGAGGACAAGCAAAGGTTTAAGTATTGGGGAGCTGATAACATTGTATTTTGACCCATTTTTTCTATGGTTTTCATATTATTTTAAGAGAGATTTGGTATGATTTAAAAGCTGAATAGGCTATTATCAAATGTTGTTAGTGTCAAATAGGTTTTACAGGTTTTATTGGAATATGGATCAAAAAGGACGTAAGACCCATTTTGAGGCAGTTTCAAAGCATCAGAAGTTTGACAACATTTGATGACCTTCCTGTGAACCAAAATTGGAGTCTCTACATCATTGGAAAGCTTAAAGAGTCAAGATTCGTATGGGACAAGAATCAAAGCAATCCATTCAGCCGTTTGGAAGATGCATCCCTGATGATGAAGCTATGTCAAACCAACGCCAAAGCACCAAACCTCGGTCACTAAGCTCGTGACCGAGGCCAGGCCTCTTGGGCACCCCGGTCACTAAGCTCATGATTGAAGCCAGCTTCTTTCACCGCCTTAGAAGCTTGGCCCATCACTAGGCCCGGCCCATTGCCTCCACACTCACCAAGATGACGAGTATGTACTTCCTAAACCCTAGAAGCCAATCTCTTGCGCCCCAAGACCTATAAATAAAAGTTTATGAAGCTAGGGTTTCGTGTGCCTCATCAAAGTTTCAAACCACCACCTAAGTTCACCACAGAAACCCTAGATAGTCCATCACCACCTCAAGAAGCCGACGCCACCTCCAAGGAGCCGCAAAAGCAACTTGATCTCGTGAAGCTCTGAAGTTCCACCAATTCTTTCTCTATTCTTATGTAACATTTTCAAATGATAAGTCCTTACTCACACCTCTATTTTGTTCATCCTCTATTTTGGGGGGAAGGATGTTCATCTTTTACTCACACCTCTATTTTGTTGACATGAGACCTTTTGCTACTTTTTACATCATTGATTATGCCTATTTATGCGATTTTATCGAGTCCAAAAATTTTATTGTCAAATTTAGTTGGAAATAATGACTCTATGACATAATGTGACCTATATGCGCTCTGATATACCTCCTAAGGAGAAGTTTTTCAGGATTCACCTACAGACAACACCTAGAAGCTCACCGCTGAACCTTTCATCCTACGGAGAAAGCGGATGGAACGGACATTGACTCTACTCTATTTGAACCATAATCCTGACTTCAATTATTTCTTATGAGCGCATTAGATCGGGGAAACGTGCAGCACATTCAGGACTTCTTATCCCTTTCACCACTCTTTGCTGATCCTGAATGGCCACTCATTTTTAGTGGTTACACCCTTCACCATCTATCTCTTTTAAGACCTCTCACCAATCTCTTTTTTGATCTCGTTGGCAGATATGCGTAGAAACGCGAGAGAGAAATTTCCAACACCGTTATCCAACCACTTGAAGATGGAGAGCTTGAAGGAATCAAATAAGAGATAGATAGAGAGTCATGATTTGGTCTACACAACATTACATCATGGAATCAATATGAAAAGGTACTCACATCTTGTGCTTGAGACTTGTAAATTTATGTACCATTTTCCCCTTTCACCAAAAAAGAAAAAGAAAAAGAAAAAAGAAAAAAAAAGAAAAAAAAAGGATAGAAAAAGAAAAGAAAGGAAAGGAAACGGTTACAAAATAATCTCATAAGCACAAGAAATCTCGAGAAAAAGTTTATGAAGAAAGATGTTATGAAGACGATGCAAAGAACCCTGTAAAAACATCTAAGTCTGGGGGAACCAGAAGAAGAAAAGAAGTAAAGGAACAAGGTGTTGACATGAAGAAGTGGTTGGAAGCTGTGAACATCAATGGGTTCATACTCTCTTGCGGGTTTGCGACATAGCTGCCCTCCGAAATCATGGTACACTCTAAACTCTTTAAACTCCTCTTAAACACCAAAAGCCTTTCTATACCAAGCACCGTCTACCTCGAATGATGCTCCCTCTTGAAAATTTCACACCACCTTTAATTAATGTAAGGAGTTGACTGAAGTGAATCCACAAGGACTCTGAAAACTCACACAATAGACGAATTCGAATTAAGCTAGATCAAATAAATAAGAAACTAAAATAAACAATGCAGTAAACGAAATAGCAGTTAAACGGGGTTGATTCAAGTGATTAAAAGCGCTAGACCTAGGGACATCAATCAGGAAAACTCAGGAAAGTGAACTGGGCATTTCGTAAATCAAGTCTAAAGTGTTTGGTTCTTAAACTCATAACACTTATGTGATATCTCATCCAACTCTTGCTGTGACGACATCTATCCTCTAAACAGAAGCAAACCAAATCTCTTTGCGAAATACCAATAAATAGAGTCTCTATGATTAGCGGGTACGATATGTTTACAAAATTCATAAACCAACTCTCGCTGTGAAATGGCTGTTTGCTCATCTAAGATTGGGTCAGGGTATCAGTAGCACTCTCGTGCCTACCAATAATCCTACGGTACCAGTATTAAGGTGATCAATCTTAAGACTAGTGTAATTATCAAATCTAGATGAAGAACATAATAGATAACTTAACAAGACTATGCCCAATTCAACAATCTTTCATAATCCCTTTTGAAACCCTAGATCTAAGAAGGTTATTACTCAGACATAGAAGATGAAACACAAATCATTGTCTGAAGAATACTCATAAAATCGAAAATAAGAAAACAAAGGGAGTTCAGAATTCTTCTCTCTACAAAGTTTGAGATCTGAATCTTCTCTCCAATAATCTCCTTGAAACTTACAATAATTTAGAACATCTCAAAAACTTAGAGAATGACAAAACTTAGTCTCTAGGACTTCTAAAACATAGTTTAACCTAAAAACACAATTAGGCATGAAGTATAAACTTCTGGGGCAAAGTTGCAATTCTTGAAACTTGATAAAACTCGAAGGCGTCAATATTGTCTTGGTTGTGTCGACCGACACAGGTAGAGCCCGTCGATCAACATGGACATAATTATTCGTCTCCTTGTTGATTTGCTCAGCTACAAGCCTCCAAATGCTCCAAAGTGCTCATCAGGGTCCAATCCGTGTTTGTACCTAATAAGACTCAATATATATACAAAAGACTCTAAAACCAATACATATATCATGTCATAAAACCATAAAATCCATGATATATCAACTCCCCCAGACTTAGATTTTGCTTGCCCTCAAGCAAAACAGAAAACCAAACCAAGAAAGTAGTTTGAAAATCGTGGAACTCACCTACTCTTTAGAACATTGTGCTTACTAGTCATCATGTAATCCACATGGTACAAGAACTATTCAGATACTAACCACCATGTACATTCACCGTAGTCACTCGCAATCATCTCAATTCCCACCACAACTTAACAACATATCCCTTTAGTAAGCCATTTCATCGCTGGGTCTCATATCTGAATTCAGTGATCAAGAACCTTCTAGACTCATTTTTCATACCATAACAAGAACAACTTCACAACAGCAATGATATTTTTGTCTCCCCCAGACTTAAATCCTTGGTTATTTTGGATCTTTTATTATTTTCTTTTTCTTTTGTCTATGAAGGTAGGCTATTAGAAGTGAATAGTGGGTCACGGGATCACTCCTACCCTCACAACAACCCTACTTTCATCATCTCCTTAAGAAGTAGAAATGTGGGGGCATAGATTTCTCTTACCCGCTTCTACTTCAGAGAATCACTTAGTCATCCATAGACTATACCTAAAGGCTTTTATTATTAGTAACAACTTTTTGGGGATACTAGACATCATAACTTACTTTGGTTTTATCAGGTCAGG
Source organism: Cardamine flexuosa (assembly GCA_963555745.1). Lineage (NCBI taxonomy): Eukaryota > Viridiplantae > Streptophyta > Magnoliopsida > Brassicales > Brassicaceae > Cardamine > Cardamine flexuosa. The sequence goes on from OY743219.1 coordinate 18,277,845, forward strand.
TATGAATGAAAAGTCAAGCTCTCAAACACCAATTTCGTCCATGAGGTAAAAGGAACTGACAGAAATTAGCTCAGGCTATAGCGGGCATCTGTTGTAAGTGTGGGGATCTCAACTTAACCGGTCAGACTTGGGGTTTTTCCATTAGTTGAATCTGAATAAGCTCTGCAACTATGGTCACCAGAAGACAGAGCAAACAACAAATAGACCAAGAGATAGCTCATAGTTCCTGGACAAGTTTTGACTCAATAAAATAAAGGTTTTGAAAAACAAAAAATTTGGGACTGACTCTCAAAAGAATATACATAGTTAGCAACTACCTCCCCCAGACTTAAACTACACTGTCCCCAGTGTAAATAAGCCTAAGGAAAGTGATAAAAAGAAATAAAATTGAATAGAGATTGAACTGTTATGTTTTGAAAAATGTTACCTGAGTTGGTTTGTGCATGTCGACCGACACACACCCTGCATGTCGATCGACATGAGCAGGGATGTGATGTTCTGAAATTCTGACACCATTCAACCGATCATTCAACTCGTTTTCTGACATTTAGATCCTGATTAAGAGCAAAACATGCCAAATAACAAGCAAATATATAACATAAAGGAGTTCAACAAGACTCAATAGAAGTTAGAAACAAAATACTGAAGCAAAACCAGAAGCAAAAACAAAAACAAAATTGTCTCGATCGACATGAGCAGGGATGTTATGTTCCTCTTCCGAAACGGGATCTGAAGACAGAGTAGGAGTGGGGATCTGGATAGGCCAGGGCTGAGTGGGAGCTGTATCTGTCCGACGAACACATCCGCAGAATGATAGTGAAGCAATCGCGTTCCAGACACTCTGGAAGCTATCCGCAACATACCTCTGAAACACATCAGTCTCCACAGGAATGGGAGGTGTAATGGCAAGTCCGTACTGAGGTGTAGAAGTGTCTGGGATTGGATCATCCTCTGTAGCTGTAGGAACAGATCGAGAAGAGGTGCCTTTGCGATGGTGGGTCTGAGGAGGAAGGGTGCGCAGTGACTTATGTGGCTGGAAGAGGAGCCGGGCCTGACTGCCCGTGATGCTCGTGAGCTCCTGATGGGATGTTTTATGCATCAGGTTTTACCCAACATCTAAACTCCGCAAGTGCACGGTTGTGCGCGGCAATATAGTGGTGGGATCGATCCACAGAGAGTAAAGAGCGCTATAGATCCTTAGATCTAAACAGAGCTAGGATGAAAAATATGGAAATTGTCACTTTCGGAAATCGGAATAAAAACTGAATAAAAATCTTTAAAATAAGGAAATAAATCAATTTAATACAAATATTGAGATCTGGGAAATTGCAGCGATTTAAATAAATAAAAATGATATCTAACCGGAATTAGCAATTAAATTATCTAGATCTAGAACACAAACATTGTTCCGAAATAAGTTTTTTTAATAAAAGCAAATATTATTCTATCATAAATCCGCTAGGACCCTATGATAGCATATTTTGACCTAGTTTGATAGAGTTCACTTGTAGATCCAGCTTCAACTCTTGGAAATCTAGAAATCAAGCCTACAAACTATAGATTCCGGGTAGAATAGCCAACGCTAGCTGTACTATAAAACCCTATGAATCATTTGATAGATTCATCAACCTAACAAAAGTAATTGATTCATAGAAGTTGAGATCTATTAACAATATTTCTAATCTATAACAATAACCTAAGTAAACATTAAATCCCTTTCAATAAATCCCATCTCCCAACATAGAGATTTACTCAACCATGGTAATTGGTTGATAGATCATTATGTTGTATGGTTGAAAACAACAAGAAAGAGATGAAAACAGATTGTAGATTTTGAAAACTTTATAGATCTGAGAAAAAGCAATGTAAAAATTACAGATCTGAAATGAGAAATAAAAGTGGCATAGTAACAGTAAAATTTGTGTTGAAGTCTCTCTGGCCGCTCAGGAAATGAACCTTATTTATAGAGTGTCTACTAGCTCAAAACTCGGAGTTAATGTGTGATTTGGAGAATATTCGTGACTGAGATCGATCCATCCAATCTTCTTCCTCTGATCCGTCCCACCTAATAGGTTACTTTGACTAACCGATCTGCTTTGGGATCGGTCGAGCCTCATCATGCTTGGTCGATCCTCTTTAGGATCGATCGATCCAGGATGTCTCCAAAATCCAATGATGTGTAAAAACGTCCAAAGTTGCTCTATTTTGCACATTTTAGTTTCAAGGAAGTGAAAACCTGAAAAGACACTAAAACTGACCAAAAGAATACAAAACCTAACTTCTAGACTCAATAAGACAAGTAAAAAATCTATAAAAATGGGTCAACATAGACACTCATGACACCCCCAGACTTGAATCCTTGCTTGTCCTCAAGTAAGAAACAAGTCAATGAAACAAAGTACAGAGGTGGAAGTTTGAAAAACGGGAACTTACGCTTAGCTTTAGAAATCTATCATGTTGATCATGTAAACCAAAAAGAAACCTTGTGAAAGGTTAATCGGACTTTAGCAGTACAACATGTATTTTACCATAAGCATAGCAAACATTACTGTACTCTAGCATCCGAGATCAAGGGAACTTCTGAAATATCCATTGTTGGCCCTTTAACATTTATTAAGCGTTGCGTGCAGTCTCACAAAGGGAGTCGAAATCGCTAAGGCCTAGTAACGTGGGACCATTTTAAGGGTGATGGTTAGGCATGATAGATGAACCCCAATGCAAACCAATGTGCAAAATCATAGTGAGACGGGAACCAAAGATGGTGCACAACCTCCTAAACCTTGGATCCCAAGTAAGCTTCTATATAATGATCCTAATAAAGTTGCTATTGGTGCTAAAATAAAATAGATAACAGAAACAAATAACTAACTAAATAAATAAAAAGTTTTATTCTGGTTCCTTCATTCTTCTTTCCCTTCTCTTTTTTTCGTTTTTTTTTTTCAAAGAGAGTCTCGGGATGAGACTGGATCGATCGATCAAGGTAGGATCGGTCGATCAAGGTAGGATCGGTCGATCCCAGAGTATATTTTCTGAGAAGGGGAAGTTGGAACCAGTTCTAACCATGTACATTAATCCTACTAAAAGCTGCACCAATAGTCAACTCAAACTCATATAGATGAAGTACTGATAATAGAAAGCTTACTCGGAAATCTTTAGAACATTTGGTTGTACCGGCTCCCATACTCCGTAGTTTTTGCACTTGGTTGCACATGCTCCTAATGTTGCGAAAGAGGACTGGGGTCTGAATGAAAAAAGGTGTAAGGGTGTGGAACCAAACTAAAAATGAGCTTGGCCATCTGGAGCTTCAATAAGAATGGGGTGAACTCCAGATGTATATGATTCTTTTTGCAATATCGAGCCCCTAAGTGAGATGATTCGTCCAAGTTAAAGGTCCAAGTAGATAGTGCCAACGCTGGATCATTCAAATTTCCAAAGGATAGGTTGCTTTGGGTAAAGTTGATTCACTTATGGTGTTTCCAATCTTCCCGAACTAAGTCCAATAAATGTCAACATAAAATGGAAACCAAGTTGTAAAAATCCCATGTTTTTACTCAATAAAATGACTCAAGAAAAATGAAAAAGTTTTATTTTTGAAAAAGTTTTGAAATTTTTGTTGGGACAAGTAAACAAAAGAAAACACAGTGTTAGTAACATATGAAAGCAGTCACCCCTTCCCCCAGACTTAAATCACTGCGTCCTGCAGTGATATAAAATCAAAGAAAATTGGTGCTGCCAAACAACAATGGAGATAATGAATTGTGAACAAGAAAGCAAACCATAAACCGTGGAAGAAATTTTACGACCAAAAGGGAGCATTGGTATGAACATGAACTGGTTTTCAGATTTTCTCTTCTTGGGGATCGATCGATCTGAGTAGGATCGCTCGATCCCAGCGTATTGAAACTTCTTGAAATTTGCATCTTCTGCGTTTTGCACCTGTTTTCAGTCAACTCAACAAAAAAACATCATCATATCTTATTTTAGAAAATAAATAAATAAATTGAAATAACTGAAGGGAAATAAAATAAAATAGTTTTATTAATTCAAAAGCAAAAAGCAAAAAGAAATTTTAAAAGAACATGTTGGGTTGCCTCCCAACCAACGCTAGTTTTTATAAAGTCACTAGCTTGACTTAATTTTATTTCAATTGGTTTCGGGGTTCATTGGAGGGGTGGTATCCTCCTCATCTGGTAGCTGGTTTTTTGCCCTGCCCTGATCCATGAACTGCCGGACCGAATCTGGATAGACCTCGTAGTACTGAGTGCACATAGTACCCAACCCAATCTTCTGCAAATCCCGCAGACATTCATCCTTGATCTGCATACGTTGCAAGGCAATGCTGTCCATAAGCCGGGTGGGCTTAATCTCCATGTCCAACCAAGCATTGTAGAACAGTGTATCATACTCGTCCCACTCATCAGATCGGTTGTAACACTCGGGTTTCATCACCTCCTCCCTTGGGGTTCCGTCCCAATCATGTTGGGGTTTAGTCCTCAGCCCCTCTCGTTGAGGCCATGGACGATGAGAATCAATAGGTGGAGACGGTGTACTACAAGACTCTCCCCGATCCTCTGAAGTCTGTGGTCGCTTCCCCCTAGTAGTCATAATGTACCTGAAAGAGAGACAAGAGAACAAATCCAAGAATCAGCAAAAATCTGGAAACGATGTACCCGTGTTGACCGACACGAACATACCGTGTCGATCGACACGGTGCCAAAATCAGCGTGTGAAGCACAAATTTATCTCAATTCAAAATTCAGTCAAAGTTTAAGCATACCTACATTTATCCATCATCCTAAACATCTCTAAATTCTGAATTTCATGTCAAATTAGTTCAATTTTCATTCATAGAAATTAATGACTTTTCTATCAAATCAACCTAATTTAGCAACAACTAACACTTCAATCCTTCTAAATTCAACCTAATCTACCAAGAGTAGCAAGTATTAAGATCAAATTTGGATCATAGAAGTGAGAATCTGAACCTTGATATTTCGGATTTAAAAGATGAAATTTGAAGAACATACCTTAGATTTTGATAGAATGGATAATATAGGAGTGAATATAATTGAATTCTCTTGAGTTTAGGAACAAAAACCGAATGATTTGGTGAAAAATAGGTGAAACTAGGATTTTACCTACTCTAAGCAAAGAAAGACAGCCAAGCAATCAACCTAAGCCTAGAGAGACCAAATACCCAGTTTATCAATTGTAGTATAGTGGTAATGATGGTAACAATGTCGAACCAATCAAGAGTGTGGTCTACAGCAACTAGTAGATGATCAAAGCTAGCTATTCGAACAATTATCAAAAGGGTGTGGTACTAGCAGTCTAAATGAGAAATCTACTAAATATCCTAATTGATACTAGAGATGCCAAAGTCTGTCACACTTTAACACATCATGGAACTAAACAGGTAAAATCAGAGTACTAGGGACGACTCGACCTCTCTGATCGAGTGGTGAGATCGAGTGCTACAGTAAAAACAGAGAAAAACTACAGTGAACGAATACTACGCAGACTGTGAACTATGGGAAAACAATAGGGACTCCAGGGATGGAAATCATAACCATAGTTATCAACTAGACATTTCATCATAGGAATACCCTAGACAACAGACTTCATAACCAGCTCAATACATGGGTTATGGTAGAGAGCCTCAAGACCCAACCCAGTCAGCATAAAGTGAGGAGTCAGATCAGGCATGAAGATTCAGCCTATTCAAGTCGAGAAGAGTTCATAACAAGTGAATAGGTGGAGTCATGACATAAATCAATATCTGATGCATCCACCCTCACGCTATTGTACTCTAAACCCCGGAAAAAGTCAATCTAATGGCTAAAGGCATGGGTCGTGCTCATAAGACCATCTAAAATCAGGTTCTCCTTGATCAGGGGAGAACAAGCATTAAAAACACTCACCCAAGAGGGAAATAAACCTAGTTATGATCAACCTATATAAACTATAGCAAAACAGAGTGAAGCTACCCCAATCCATCCCCAAAAACTCCAACTTTACTACTCACTCACAAAACTCATAGCTTGGGTCCGAAACCCAGAAAAGCCTAAGCTTGACATATGTTATAGCCTATGATCTTGTGAGCAAGGTTGAAGAAGAAATAAAATGCAAGTACTGATTTTATTAAAAGTTATCAAAGGTACAAAGCTGCAAAAATGAAGAACAGCTCAAGAACAAGAGAGAGAGAAAACTAAGAGATAAAACCTAGATTATGCTAAAAACAGTGATTCTACTTGATGTCTACTTGGTATCCCTCATTAGGTTTAATGAGGCGCTTTTATACTAAGTGACAAAAGTGATTATTACAATTCTGAGTTTTTAGGAGAAATAGTCGGAGAGTGCCTACTCGACCCAGCAGTCGAGTGGGCCTGTGATTGGTCAGTGAATGGTCACTCGAGTAGGCAGGTCGAGTAGGCAGGTGGCTCTGAGGTTGAGTGAGCCTGAGGCTGAGTGAGCCTGATGGTGAGTGCTCACTCGAGTGCCTGGTCGAGTGGGCAGGTCGAGTGAGTCGTCTGTCTTCTCTGCAATGTTCACTTGAGTCCATAGGGCTTGACTGCACATCTTCCATAGCCTAGCAGCTTGGTCCAGGCTTCACTTCATGAGCCAAAATCCAAGTATGCTCCATACGCTCCATAAGTACCTGATAAGACCCTAAATATGCAAAATGCATGCAATGCCTATACAGAAATACTAAACATCCTATATGAAGGATAAATGTATATAATGGTATGAACAATGGATAAAATCTACACTAAGGCATGATAAAAAAAACTGGTAAAAATGTGAAAATATAAAGGATAAGATGAAAGGAGTAGTGTGGAAAGTGGGGCTCAGAACCTAAGCAAACTAACCAAACCTCTAAATTCAATGTCACAGTTAATAGTTCTAAAATGCAATTCACGGAAGTTCGACTTAAAACCTTTAGCCATACTCATCACATCAAATTTAACACTAAGTCTCAGCCACAAGCAAACATTCAAAGCAAACTATTCCTTTAACATTGATTAAGCACGAACTGGTGAATCATGATATGCAATAACTGTAACTCATTTGGTTGAGGGACAAGTTTTAAGAGATAAAAATGGTCTCTTCTTCCTCTGGTTTAAGCATGTATCAGGATCTCTCAATGAAATGGATTGAATTATAAGAGAATGCTAAAGGTAGAGCCAACTGGTGCATACAGGAGCAGACTATCATCTACCCATGAAGAACCAATGACTCTCCTAACTCTAAACCCTAGAAACTTCGTCCTAGTTCTTACCTTGTGCTAAAAAGCTTTTATTTTCTTTTCTTTGACTCAAGGAACGATTTCTGTTTTTCTTCTATGGAGAGCATACTTTACTTTTTACTTCTAGTGGATTTAGGATTTTTAATTTTTCACTAAGCTATGACTCGTCCACTCACTCGAGTGGCCTGGTCGAGTGGCTACTATACGATTTGTTTTTGTTTCTTTTACTGAGCCAACTCTTATCTTTTTCTTCCAAATCCTTTACTAGATTCATATTTTTGAACCTATCCTCTCCAAAAGCTTATGATTTTTAGCAAACTCTTTTTTCTTTTTTCTTTTCTTTTCCGAGACTCAAACCCCAACTTATTCAAACTCTTAGCCTAAATCTGGTTCAAAAATTTTGAACCAGAGACTACATGAGAGGCTACTCCTGTCAGGAAAACCTAACACTTTCTCTCTAATTCAATCAAGAACTAGGCCTCACTTCTCTCAAAATTAATGTATGGTCTGAAATGAATTTTTGGGTTTGGTTTTTGTGGAACTGTCTCAATGGTGGAGACAGCTACTTGATTAGCAACAGTGGTAAAAGGTGAAAGAAAATCCAAGTAGGTATCCATGAGTTAAAGTTTTGGAGCATATCATGATAATTAAGTTTTTCAAATTAGGTTCTAATTCATAGGGATAGTTTGACAAATCACAGCAAGCTTCAACCAAGTGAGAGTGCTAAATCTAAATTTCAAGCAAGGTGCAGCCTTAATTTTCAAACTTAGGTGAATGCATTAGACAACTCATAACCGTGGCATTGAAATTATATGTTTGGTTCTTAAGCCTTTTACGGTTTGACTCATCATCAACCCCTATGCATATGTACAATCCTAAGTGCAATTCTAAAACTCAGTCCTAAAATGATAATGCAACTACATGGCACTCTGTTTTTGTAAAATAGTTTTCTGAAAATTTTCAAATTTTTAGTTTTTTCAATGCACATAGATGATGCAAATTTGAATAAGAAAATAAGGAAATATGTCAAATACGTCTCTCAAACCATCCCCCAAACTTAAATTACACAGTCCCTTGTGTAAAATAAATTCAGGAGATGATTTGAGAGACTAAAACGAAAAAGAACAAAAAAGCAATGGTATAAACACTGATAAGGAAGTGGGGTGGTACCTCATTCTTGTGGAGTGAAGAAAGCATCAGTGTTAGCCTCCATGCTCTCATGTGTGTAGGCTGAAACTGTGGTGGTGAGAGGATCAGCGTGGTGCATCTGCTCAGCTCTGGGATGTGACTCGACTGGTCCACTCGACCCAGCAGTCGAGTGGTGAGGCATGTATCGTGCACTCGACCCAACGTGGTTGAATAGTTTGCTCTGGTAGTACCCCGGGTAAGGTGGAAGCTGTGCGCCCTGATCATAGCATCGGTAAGGCTCAATAGGCGCACTTGGGTCAAACTCTTGATGGCACTCGAACGGCTCACTCGACCCAGATGGTCTAGTGGCTTCGTCTGGTGACGAATGCTCCAGATCCTCTATGGGGTGATCTGGGTGCCTCTTTATCTCCTTCTGCTCACCTGAGGTCCTTCTGCTCAGCTGAGGTCCTTCTAGACGAGCCAGCACCTAACTTCTTCTCAGCTGCTGCTAAGCGGCTGGTTATCCCCTTCATTGTGGCGTTCATTCCACTCTTGAACTTGCTGAATTGCTTATCCTGCCACTTGCACCACTTCTGAAGTGTGGAGATCTTATGGTTAGCCTCCTTGAGGCTTTTGCACCTGTCTCCTCAAAATAGAACCTCACTGGAGCTTGCACACTCCCCATGAAGTTCTAAAATGTCTCATCTTCTTGGAGTCTAACTCCCTCATCGGAGAAGTAGAGATCTCTAACTGGTGGTATAAAGGAGACATTACGGTCACCATCCTCTGCATAGAGCTTGGCTAAACCTCCATAAAGTAGTAAAATCTTTGCCTTGCTGCTCATGGGATGTGAGAAGTTATAGATGTTCTTCTCCCCAACCTTTGCACCAATAGTCTGAGTGTGATCCAAGTCCATCAGAGTGTATGGTGTAGGCGCGGATATGAGCTCAACTCCAGCAGCTTCCAAAATCGGAGTAACTATGCCTCCCACAGTGAACTCTGCCTTATTCAACATCTTGTCATTCTTGATGGCAGTCGCTCTATAGCTCATGAGGTGTCTCACCAAGAAAATGGAGTTCCCTGTGTAAGCCCTATCACCTCACATCTCAATCCCATTGGCTCTTTTCTCCTCAGATGAGTAGATGAGGTAATCACAAAGAGCCTTGTCCAACATCTTCAGCTTGCTCTCATTCACTGGCCCTGTGGACTTCTTCGCAAACATTGTGTTTACGAGATTCCTGTGGAGGTATCTCACTGCTGGGTGCCTGATCTCACTACTCATGGCTATAACAGACTGATAGTGTTCCCTTCCTCCAAGCGCTAACCACAACTTGTTGAGTTCTTTCTTCTCAAAGTCTTGGGAATGCCCTGTTCCTCTGCGGAAGTCAAACAATATGTCGACCACACTGAGGGGTAGCTGATACTCTGTCCCTCTGACTCTGAAACTCACATACCCCATCTCTGTTGTACCAGCCATGCCTCTCGTCTCATAGAGGTGGAGATCCACTATTGCTAAGAAATGGTAGGTCTCAGTCTTGAAACCATCACGTGGGCTGTGGGTAATTCCCACGATGTCAGCAGACTCATAGAGCTTCACCACCTCTCTGCAAATTCCCAAAGCTTGCAAGGTGGGGCGATGTGGGTACCTAGTCCCAAGGAATTTCACCCTCTCAAGGATGGAAATGAGCTTAGCTTCCTCAGAGATCTCAGCCTGGATATCCTCTAAACTCTCAAAACTAGTCTCCTCCTCACTATCCCTTCTCATTGATTCTTCTTCTTGAACCCTCTAGCCCTTAGCCTTGTCTAGCCGTGACCCAGATGGTCGAGTGGCTCCTGCTGCGGTTTGGCTTCTGTTTCCCTGGTCCTTGTGGTGCCAGTGTTCCTGAAACAAATTCAAAAATTGATAATTTAACAAAAAATTGGACCACTCGACCAAGCCACTCGAGTGGTTAGGTCGAGTGGGCAAAAAAGTTCCAAATAAATTATTTCCCGACTTGAGCCACTCGATTGCTTTGATCGAGTAACTAAATTAACATTCATATGCATCCAATTTCAAGCTTAGCAAGGATTTAAACAACTTAGGCTCATAAATTTTCCAAATTCATCAAGTTCTCAAAGCGATTTTCGATATGCATGATTTCAAAAATTGTAAAAACATGTTCAATCTAATCAATGACTACCAACGTGGATTCTCTAATCATCAAACAAGAATTAGCTAAACCATAATTTGATCTAAGGTTTCATAAAAAGTTTCAAAAAATTTCAAGTGAATCACTAAGAATAAAATTTCAATTTCTAGCAATCAATGCATAGAAATCATCAAACTTATTGACCATAGAAATCAATGCATAGTATCTACGATTCCTTATACTACTCTTATCTACCAACTTAACCACATGCAAGCCAAAAAATTTCAGAAAATTTCAAAAAAATTTGAGCCCATATTTTCGCAAAAATCATACGCTTCTGTGGCATTAGCACTGAGGGCGTCCATGTGCTGTCTGATAGATCAGTCATGAAAGAAGCTTTTCTGACAAGTGCCAAATGAATCAAGGCAGATTGGGTTTTGAGTTTTCGGAGAGAAGGAGTGGACTACTTGATCCAGCTACCGCAGCAACACCTCACACGGATCATAGGTGATGTAGCACACCTTCTTTTCCAGCCTCAACAGGACCTCGTCCGCCGTGCACCTTCGACCAGACGCAGGAAAGGATCCTCATCACAGTCTGAGGATTATCCAATTCCAGACTCTGCTTCACATCAGTATGGACTTCCTCCCACACCCCGCATCCCTATGGAGACAGCGTATTTTCAGAGGTATGTGTTGATAACTTCCAGAGTGTCTGGAATGTGATGGCTTCTCATTCCCGTTGTGGATATGTCCGTTGCAGTATTGCAGCTCCTACTCAGCCCCAACCTATCTCGATCCTTACTCCATCCCCATCCTCGGATCCTGCATGTGAAGAGGATTAGTTGTTCTTTCTTTTTCTTTTTTCCTTTGAGACATTTGCTTTTTGCTTATGCTTTTTGCTTCTGTTTTTCCTTGGATATTGTTGAACCTATTATGTTTATTATATTATCTTGTTATTTGACATTGTTTGGAGCTCTTAGTCAGGAACTAGTGTCAGAAAATGGATTGATTGACCAAAGAATGGTGTGAGACTTCATTGCACAACATTTTCAGTTGTGTCAACCGACACACACATTGTGTGTCAATAGACACGCACACCCATATCAGGTTACGATTTTCAAAACTTAACATTTCAATTTCTATCCAATTTTTCTTATTTTTCTCACCTTCCTTAAGCTTAATTACATTGGGGACAATGTAGTTTAAGCTTAGGGGGGGGGGGGAGGGGTTGTTACTAACTTGATTTATTCTTTTGAGAGTCAGTCCCAATTTTTCTTTTATTTTTCAAATTTTTGTTTTATTGACTCAAACCTAGTTAGAAACTATGAACTATCTCTTGGTTTATTGTCTTTGCTATGTTTTCTTGTGACCATTGTTGCACAGCTTATTCAGATTCAACTAATGGAAAAGCCCCAAGTCTGACCGGTTAACTTGAGATCCTCATACTTACAACAGATGCCTGCTATAGCCTAAGCTAATTTATGTCAGTTCCTTTTACCTCATTGATGTGATTGGTGTCTAAGAGCTTGACTTTTCATTCATACCTGACCTGATAAAACCAAAGTAATTTATGATGTCTAGTCTCCCCAAAGAAAATAATAAAGTGTATAATAAAACCTGTATGGTTAAGTCTATGAATGACCAAGTGATTCTCTGAGGTAAAGAAGGTAGGAGAAATCCATGCCGCAATAACTTGCTTCTTAAGGAGATGATGAAAGTAGGTTTGCTGTGAGGGTAGGAGCGATCCCGTGACCCATTAGTCACTTCTAATAGCTTACCTTCATAGACAAAAGAAAAGAAAATAAAATCCAAAATAACAAAGGATTTAAGTGTGGGGGAGACGAAAACACCATTGTTGTTGTGAGGTTTTTCTTGTTATGGTATAGGATGACAGCTGAGTCTACAAAGTTCTTAGAATTGAGATCAGAGATGAGACCCATCGATGAATAGCTTACTAAAGGGATATGTTGTTAAGTTATGGTGGGTACTGAGAAGACTACAAGTGACTACGGTGAATGTACATGGTGGTTAGTCTCTGAATAGTTCTTGTACCATGTGGATTACATGATGACTGGTAAGTACAATGTTCTAAAGAGTAGGTGAGTTTTGCAATTTTCAAACTTCTTCCTTGATTCAGTTTTCTGTTTGCTTGAGGGCAAGCAAAAGCTATGTCTGGAGGATTTGATATATCATGGATTTTATGGTTTTATGACATGATATATGCATTGGTTTTAGAGTCTTTTGTACTATATATTGAGTCTTATTAGGTACAAACACGAGATGGACCCTGATGAGTACTTTGGAGCTTTTGGAGGCTTGTAGCTGAGCAAAACAACTTGGAGACGAACATTGCTGTCCTTATCGACCAACAAGCATTACCCGTGTCAGTCGACACACACACAACGTGAATGACGCCTTCGAGATTTATCAAGTTTCAAAAATTGCAATTTTGCCCCAGAAGTTTCTAATATTTATAATTAAGGCCTAGTTTGTGTTTTAGGTTTTATGCTTTGAGCGTTCCAGAGACTAAGGTTTCATTGTGTAAGTTTTCATTGCAAGTTCTAAGCAAGTTTTGTTGGAGAGAAGAATCAGAACACAACCTTTGTAGAGAGAAGATTCTGAACTCCTTTGTTCTTATTTTTATATTATGAGTATTATTCAGAATATGATTTGTGTCATCTCTTCTATGTATGAGTAGTCACCTTGTTAGATCTAGGGTTTATCAAGGTTTATATTGGTTTGTTGAATTGGGCATAAATCTGTTAGGTTATCTACAATGTTCTTCATCTAGATTAGCTAATTACACTAGGCTTGAGACTGATCACCTTAATTCTAGTATCATAGGAATGTTGGTAGGTGTAAGAGTGCTATTGATATCCTGACCCAATCTTCGATGAGCAAACAACCTTTTTGCAGTTAGAGTTGGTTTAGGAATTTTGTAAATATATCATACTAGTTCATCATAGAGACTCTATTTATTGGTATTTCGCAAAGAGATTTAGTTTGCTTCTGTTTAGAGGATAGATGTTGTCGCAGCGAGAGTTGGATATATATCATATTAGTATTATGAGTTTAAGAACCGAACATACACCTGAAATCTAATTATTGAAATGCTTGAATATTTACATCTTTGCCTGCGAAAGTTGAGTACTGTTTGCATATATACGTTAGACAATTGGTATTATGAACTGCATATATTTTGTTCATCCGTGTTTCGTAGTTCAAGAACATTCATCACTGAATAATCCTTGTTTGATTTCCTATGCATACATTCATGTTGTGAAACCCTGAGAAACCCCTTGCAACCCAGCATTCCGTTTTATTGATATTTGCTTTGTTTTTTGCTGCATATTTTTTTGACCAACAAAACCCCTTCTTTGTTTATTGAGTTCTAGTTTTATTTGTTCCTCTTGATTTGCAATACAACTTCTCTCTGTGTGGGATGATATACCTTAAGTACTACAATTGATTGTTGTGTACTTGCAGCTTGTTGATTGTGTGTCCACTAAGGAAAACTCACAGAGAACAATTCTCTCGTACATCAAATAGCTGCCAACTGTTGGCTTAGGTTACCAGACTGTTATGGACCTCATTGTCAAATTTTTCTTGCAAGAAAAGCTTACAACCTTCCTCCCACCGGGAGAGATCGCCTTTATGGCTTCATCATCCTCCTTTAGTAAGGAGATAACCTTTCCACCATGTTTATCTGTTACAGAGTTCGTTTTTAAACGCTCAAAAATCTTGACATTGCGAACTATATGTTTCGTTCGATCACCTCTAGTGACAGAAGAATTAGTTTCAATTTCAAATCGATAATTTCTAAAACTTTTGATAAAAGTTTTCAGTTTTTATCTATGATGATTACCATTACGCTATAATACATTTGCTTTGTACTTCAATTTATGTAGCAAGTGAGTCACAAATATTTGGCAAAGATCCCCCTCCCTCCCGCGCTTGTAATTTGATGTTTTTAATATAATGGTAGTAAATTGAGTGAAGAAAAAACAATTACAAATCCTTCCACTAATTTATACTCTCTATGTTCCTAATTAATCCTATTTCTAGCATTTTCACACATATTAAGAAAATACATTAGAAACTAATTATAAATGTACTGTTTTGTGTAATTAACAATTTTCAACAACTTTAAACCAATAATATTTTGTTATTTTTCTTGAATTTTACAATATATCATTAATAATAAATAAAAACTACATAGAAAACCTAAAAATTGAATCTTTTTAAAACAAAAATTTTTCTTAGAAATAAGATCAATTAAGAACAGAGAGAGTATGTCTCAAATCCGACCCGTGACATCCTAATTTGGGTCTCTAAAAATCCAATTGTAATTTGAAATCATTTTAATTAACAACTCACTTTTTAATCAATAAATTTAACATTCTAATCCAAAAACAACTTAGTGGATGAGTTGAGTTTATTCGCTTTTCCCTCTTCACAATAAAATAGGCGAAATCAGAGGAAATAAAGAAATACTATATTTTAGTAAAGGAGAGACGCTAATGGATACCTTTGCAACTAAACCTATACATGTATTTTGAGCTTTATGGAAGAACTACTAATTGATCATTAATAAGGGGATTAAGTTACTGTTTGTATCTTCTTATGAGGTAAGTTGGGTACTTTTTTATCAATGGAAGCAGACCGTAATAATTGGGTAGCCACAGTGATGAGATCATAATTGGAGATTATATATCCCCACTTCTCCATGTTTATTAGTTATTAGATTAGTACCCACCCGATTGATGGATTTTGAATTTTAAAACAAAATAAAATTAAACATAGTTATTTAATTAAATATTTATTATTAAAGATATATTTTAAATTATTTTAGGACAAAAATATAAATAATATTTTGTTAGAAAAATAGTTAATTTATAAAAAAAAATTAGTTGTTGACATGAATAAATTAATTAATTTTCTATATTAACTTTTTATTGTAAATATATTAAAAATTTATATAATATCCAAAATATTTTGGTTCCCAGTTGTTGTTTTTTTCCCACAACCATGTTAGATAACGTGAAACAAATTATTAGAAATCCGAAAAACCAAACCAAATCTAACCTGAAAAAAAATCTAAATGAATCTTAGACTCCTATATGCAAAATAATAAATTTGAATTGAATCAAACCGTAAACCGAATAGATACATCCATAATACTCGAAATCCAATTATATATCACAAAGTTCAATTAGTTGTTGACATGGATAAATTAATTAAGTTTCTATATCAAAACTTTATTGTAAACATATTAAAAATCTATAGAATGTCTAAAATCTTTTGGTTCCTAGTTGTTGTTTTTTTATTCGACAACCGTGTTGGATAGTGTGGATAAAATATCAGAAACCCGAAAAACCAAACCAAATTTAACCCAAACAAAATCTAAATGGATCCTAGACTCCTATATGCGAAAGAACAAACTTGAACTGAATCGAATCGTGAACCGAATAAATACACCCATAATACTCAAAATCAAATTATAATCAAAAAAATATTTACAATATTTACACTTGATATAACTCAATTATTCTACAATTATAAAGCCGAAAATATCAGTTATTTTTATATCAAATAACTAAAATTACAACATTTAACCAAAATATCTTAAAGTTTTTGGAAATATACATAATGTTCTTAAAATATATATTATCAAAAAAAATTAACATAACTGATTATAGATTTAAATTAACACAATTTAAACATTTATTTGAGGTGAATTTTCAAACATCTTAATTTGTTTTAAAACATATTTGAAATTACATATGTAAGAATGGAAACTAAATAATAAGATTTCATTATTTATTTAGTTTTTCTCTTTTTCGTTTTTATTTTAGTTAAATAAATAATATGTAAAATATGAAAATAAATATTATCTATTTTATTATTTATTTATTTTCCCTATTTTTTTAGTTTTCTTTTTTGGTTAAGGAAATATTAGTTTTACACATGTCAAAATCTGATCAATTAAGCGATACGTGTCAAGATCTCGTGAGTTATAATTTTGACATGTGTCAACTTTTGATGAGTATAACCCAAATTTATATAATAAAATTTATTTTATTTGTGTTTAAATATCATCATAAAAATAAAGAGAAGAATATAAAATTATAGTAACTTATTTAAAAGAACCAAAGTGTTCTTGTCAGTTGTCATCTTGTTCTTATAATTAACATTGATACTCTTATAATTGGGACATATCACACAGCTTATGGTACGAAAATCCATGCTTTTCGAGGACTACCGACCTTGTCACTTGTCAACATAAGTCTTAAACATTATCTACAACGACATTACATTTATTTTGTCCAACTCTATTCAAAATCACACACACATAATTTTTTATATATTCTTGAAAATAGTTAATTTAGTTCATAGTAAAATTCAATTTTATCTATATATATATATATATATATATATATAATATGTAATAATCATGTATGATTTTCAAAAACAGTATCAACAGTCTTCATATTTTATTATGTATAATTGACAAAAATAAATTAGAAAATTTTATAATCTTTTAACATACATATATATTTTTTTTTATTACACATGATGTTAACCAAATAGTGGTGACCTAATAGTTGAAGAATTTGTTAAGAATTTGTTCTTAATAACTTTTGATTTTGGGAAGAGTTTGAGTCATTCTGCTGCTATTTCAATTATTTTTATTTTTAGGTATATGTAAATGTTTTTTGTGGAAAAGAAAACCGGATTATATGAGTTTTTAACCCAAAATTGCTTCGGTTAACAGAAAAAGTACAAATGATTTTTGTGAAACACTAATTGGCCAATTTACACTAAATTTTGAAAATTTTTAAAACCTTTTACAAATGTTAACTCGCTCTAATAACACACGCACACACAATATCATCCAAAGTAGGCAATAGAGCTCATAAAAGATATTGTAAATGTAATAACCGAACTCACCATTGCTTAATTCATTTTTGAACAATATTTGGGTTCACCACTTCTTTCTCTAACCAATCAAAATATATCATGTAATATTATTATTAACTACTTTTTTAAAATCTAATCAATTAATTAGATTAATTCCATAAGAAAAGAGAATTGGAAGGATCGATTCTAAGTGTCTGAATTCCTAAACAAAACAATACATAATGTCAAACCCAATATAAGTGAAATACGGGTTAAGAAAAACTCGGGTTGTATTGGGAAGAGGAAAAATTTTCTTTTCAAAAATATTTTTTTGGAACAAAGAAAATGCCTAATTAATGTATCAGGGAGCGTGTTTTGAGTCTCGAGTCATAAGGGTTAAAAGAGTAAAATACTTAAGTCTTCGAAGCCGGACAGCGGCTCGCAGGACTTGAAGGACAAATGTTGATACCAGATCCATACCGAAGATCTCATCGCTCAAGATTATGATATGTGTCACTATATTTAAATATGTTAAAACATATATTACATATATCAAAGTAAGGAAGAGCAGGCAAACTAAGCCAAGGCTTGGGAGAGCAAATTAAAATCTGGAAGTAAGTGAAACCTCGTGGAACAGGAAGCAAGTGAAGCAATAAGAACTCTGCAAAGCGAGGTGGGTATACTCATCGGAAAAAATTTCATTTAAAGGAGAAAGCATTATAACATTAAATCTTAGTCGAAACTGACGACTTAAAGAGGAATGATATAACTAATTAGTTATTATTTTTTATATTTATTCTCTAATTCATGTATAAATACTGATTCCCATAGTCCTGTAACGGGTCTGATCATATTCACAAAAGATCAATATACACAATTCTTACTATTTTCTCTTATTATACTTAAGTTCATTTGTAAGTCTATTCTTTTAAGCATTTTCTATTTTCTATTTTAGTTAGTAAACTTTTTCATTATTTTATTAGGTATGAGATCCTGTATCCACATTTGTGGCTCATGTCCTCTTCTAAGAAGATGTTGTGGATACATTTCTCCATGCCTGCAAAAAATAAAATGGTTCATAACACTGTGTACTAATCAAAAAACTAATATTACTGTCACAATTGAGCTTCATAAACAAGACATATTGATCCTATAAACAAGAAAAACATTTTGAAACAAATCAAATACTTTACAAGACTACAACCACTATGTTAGAAACAAATTGAGCTTCATATTGAAATCAAATACCCTCTACATGCATCCATGTATCCTAAATTTTATATGTCAAGTTGATGCCTTGGTTTCAAAAAGTGATCGACCGATCAGTTTGTCTGATCGACTGATCATACAGGTTGTGATTGTACACGCCTTGGTCTTAGCCAACTGATCGACCAATCACTCTAACTGACTGATCGATCATACAGCCTCTGATCGTACATGCCTTATTTTTAATCAAGTGATTGATAAATGAATTTAGTAAACCAAGACATGATCCAGAATAAATAAATGCTTTCAAAATCAATTCTAAAAAAATTGCACGGATCCAGAATGATTTTGAATTGCTTTTCAGTATTTGTTAAACCTATGTATATTTTTTCAGTATTTGTTTGGTGTTATGAAATTTTTTGTAAGCTTTTATTTGATTGTTAAAATTTAATATCATTGTTTTACTAATTTTTAAAAACTTATAACCAAAATTTAAAATATAAAATGATAATATACATCAATATATATATAAACCAAAAAACTAAAGAGTAACAATTCAAGTTTTTAAAAAACTAAAATCTACACAAAAATCAAAAACTAAAAAAAAAATCAAAAACCAAAAGCCAAAATCCAAAAAACGAAAAACCATTTAAAAATTCTCAAACATTCATGGCCTAAAATAATTTTTGTAAGGAAATTGGTATGATGTGAAAGATTTGTTAGCCAATAAGAAAAGATGTGTGATTTAATTTGTTTCAATAAAATGTCTTTTGGAGCAATGCGCGTAATTAATAAATTGAAAATTGATGGGCGTTACATTAGTTTTGGCAAAATAATATGATATCAACAAGCTTTCTTTTAATAAGGAAAGAAACATGATTTTTTTTTTGTCGTCAGAAGAAGTGAGAATTGCACAGAATAACACACATTTTACCTCTTATTACTAGAATAACACCCTTGTCAAATTATAATCAGAATGAATAGTAAAATACAAAAAAACTCTTATCCATTAATCTTTTATAATTATTAGAATATTAATTAAACATTTTATTCTAATAGAAAAAACATTTTAAAAATAATAATGAAATAAAGGATTGAAACTTAATCCTAAATTGTCCAAAAAAAAAAAAACTGTCGAGATTTGAAAAAAAAACTCCCGACACAAAAGAGATAAAAAAAACTGTTCATCTTTTTCTCTCTCAAAAATTTCTCCACCATTCTTCTTGATTTTCGTCTCTGTCGAATCTCTCCGCCGTCGAGTCTGTTCACTGTCGAATCTATCTGCCGTCGAGTCTGTTCGCCGTCGAGTCTAGCGACTTGTTCACCGACGAGTTTTGTCGATTTCACCGACGAGTTCTGTCGATTTCAACGACGAGTCTCCGTTATTTCAATTGACTCTGTCTCATCTCCTCTACTCTGTTTCATCTTTGTCGCCAAATTTAGGTTAAACCCTAATTTTTTCTTTCTTTCAATTTGACGTCCAAATTTAGGTCAAACCCTAGTAGCCGTAGGTTTGTTGTTGTGTAGCCACAGGTTTGTTGTTGTGTAGCCACAGCTTTGTGTATTTGTTATCAGAGTTTAAATATTGAGTAGTCGCAGCTTTGTTGTTGTGTAGCCGCAGCTTTGTTAGTTGTGTGGCCGCAACTTTGTTTTTTGTATGGCCACAGCTTTGTTTTTTGTGTGGCAGCAGCTTTGTTTTTTGTGTGCCCACAGCTTTGTTAGTTATGTGGCCCCAGCTTTGTTAGTTGTGTGGCCGCAGCTTTGTTAGTTGTGTGGCCGCAGCTTTGTTAGTTGTGTGGCAGCAGCTTTGACACTCTTGTTTGATCGCATATTTTTGTTTTTTGTTTTGAGTGCAGATAGATGACATCTTATCCTCCTAGATTGTTTGAGGATGTGAAGCATTGCAAAGTTGCGGTCATGAACCACAATTGTTATCTATCTAAATTTAAGATGATGAAAGAGTATATTGGTTCAGATGCTTGGAATGAGTTGAAGGACTCATCTGTTGGGGTGTTTCTTAAGCTACTTATAAGAAGAAGAAAAAGAAGAAGATCGAAGGAAATGACCCCTCAAATGTTAGTAATCTAGTTTGTTTATTTAAAGAAACATGTGTTTGTGATTACTCACACTAATCAGTCTTGTTTTTAAATGTGTAGGTTGATGAAGATAGCAAATTTACCATTGCTGGAATGATGAAGGTCATAGAAACTTTTGGCCACAAACTTTGCGAGTTGGACAATAAGTTTGATACAAGAATGGATGGTTTTGATGCGAACCTTGCTGTAGTTAAGGGAGAAATCCAAGATCTGCGAGAATGAGAAGGGAAGAGTATATGTAAAACAGAAGTTAGTGTCACCAATTCAAACCTACCAGATGATGAAGGCGACTAGTAAAACACCGGTTAGTTTTATTATTACCGCAGCTTTGTTTAGCTTTAGCCGCATATTTGTTTAGCTTTAGCCGCAGATTTGTTTAGCTTTAGCCGCAGCTTTGTTTTTTCTTTAGCCGCAGCTTTGTTTAGCTTTAGCCGCAGCTTTGTTTGTTCTTTACCGCAGCTTTGTTTGTTCTTTAGCCGCAGCTTTGTTTGCTCTTTAGCCGCAGCTTTGTTTGCTCTTTAGCCGCAACTTTGTTTAGCTTTAGCCGCAACTTTGTTTAGCTTTAGCCGCAGATTTGTTTAGCTTTAGCCGCAGTTTTATTTGTTCTTTAGCTGCAGCTTTATTTGTTCTTTAGCCGCAGCTTTGTTTGCTCTTTAGCCGCAGCTTTGTTTGTTCTTTAGCCGCAGTTTTGTTTACTCTTTAGCTGCAGCTTTCTTTTTTGTGTGGCCGCAGTTTTGTTTTTTGTGTGGCCGCAGCTTTGTTGTTGTGTAGCCGCAGCTTTGTTAGTTATGTGGCCGTAGCTTTGTTTTTTGTGTGGCCGCAGCTTTGTTTATATGTGGCCGCAGCTTTGTTTTTTGTGTGGCCGCAACTTTGTTTTTTATGTGACCGCAGATTTGTTTACATTTAGCCACAACTTTGTTTGTTCTTTAGCCGCAGCTTTGTTTAACTTTAGCTGCAGCTTTGTTTGTTCTTTAGCCGCAGTTTTGTTTGCTCTTTAGCCGCAGCTTTGTTTGTTTTTTAGCCGCAGCTTTGTTTGCTTTTTAGCCGCAGCTTTGTTTAACTTTAGCCGCAGGTTTGTTTGTTCTTTAGCTGCAGCTTTGTTTAGCTTTAGCCGCAACTTTGTTTGTTTTTTAGCCGCAACTTTGTTTAGTTAGATTGTTTTTTACACGTTTAATGGACTTTTTAACATGTCAATGCAGTTACGGTTGGATGCGGGGACCAAGGATGTATCTGCTGTGAGGACCAATGATGCAAAACTAAACAAAGAACATAAACAAGATGATGAAGCATCTACTAAAACACCGGTCAGTAGATGCAAAACTATTTAAATGTTTCTGCAGGTTTGTTTATCTTTTGCTTCATAGACTTGTTAACTTATTTATGCAGTCATGGTTGGATGCGGGGACCAAGGATGTATTGGCTGTGAGGACCAACGATGCAAAGCTGCGGTCACTATAACAAAGCTGCAGTCACTATAATAAAGCTGCAGTCACTATAATAAAGCTGCAGTCACTAATTATCTCAAACATAGCTGCGGTCACTATAATAAAGCTGCAATAACTATAACACAGCTGTCATCACTAATTATTTCTAAACAAAGTTGCAGTCAAAGCAAAACAATCCTGTAAAAAGAACAAAGTTGTCATAACTAAAACGGAGGGACATTTTTGTAATTAATAATTACGCATATTTTAAATATTAATGGCATTTTTGTAATTATATTTTCGTTTACAAAGCTTCAGAAAAATACTTTTGTGATTTAAAAATATCAAAAAATACTCTAGTAATTAAAAACAATTATGAGTTACTCTACTATTTAACACACTTTTATGGGTTATTTTAGTAATCCTCCCTCAAAAGAAACATGCTTTTTGCTTCAATAAAATGTCATTTCGTGCAATTCATGTATTTAATTGAGTGAAAACAGTGACCCTGCAGTTATTCTGGGTAGGGAAATTATATTATATGGAAGAAATTTTTAGTCAATAAAAATAGGGATATGCGTTTTTTGTTTTGTTTCAACAAAATGTTTTTTCGAACAACGCCAACGTGTGTAATCAATAGAGTGAAATGGGAAGGACGTTACAATAATCTTTCGTGTAATACGTTATACATGTAATCAAAAGAGTAAAAAACGACGAATGTTACAAACAATTTGACTATAAAAATAACAGGGGATTTGCATAAAATGACATTTTAGTGGAAATTACTAGTTTGGCTTATTTTTGAAATGGAGGAAAAAATTGGTAAAAGACTCATTTATTTAACATTTGCAATATAATAACAAAAATACCATTATATTTTTTCCAAATAATTTTTTAATTAACTTTTCCAAATAATATTTTTTCTAAAAACTATAAAATTCAAAATATTTTCAAAAATAAAAATAAAAGATTATAAATAATTATTTAACGAAATAAAAAAATGCCATTATAATTTACATAACAATATGAAAATAATATAAAAAAGATTTAAAAAAAATTAAAAATTGAAACTTATTAAAAATAATAATAATAAAAAAATTTAAAAATAAAAATTTTTAAAGAGTTAAACATAATAATAACTAAACTAAATAATATATAAAAAATGAAAATGACATAATAAAAATCTTTAAAAATAAAAAGAACTTTTTAAAATCTATCATAATTCAAAAATATCTGGTCTACAAATAAAATTTAATAAAACAATTTACAAATATCTTATATAATTTATTAAAAAAACCTTATTCAAATAACTAAAATATTAACATAATTTAAAATAATTAAAAAATATCTTACATATATTTTTTTAAAAGATATATATATACAAATATCGTATTTTAAAAAATAAATATATATATTAATAGAACTTCAAAATATCTAACATAAATTAAAAAAAAAAATTATAAATCTAACCAAATACAAAAATATATTATTCAAATAACTCTGCGATATCATATTTCAATAAGTCTGCCACAACATGAACAAATATAAGTCTGCGGTGACTGAGTTAGCCAAATAACTCAATCGTGAGGTCCAAATTTAACAATTAACATACTCTGCGACAAAGTTCTAAATAACTCTGCGACAATGTTATAAATAACTCTGGGATGACTAATCCATTAAGTCTGCGGTACCATATTACATTACTCTGCGACAACGTTATAAATAACTTTGCGATAACGTTATCAATAAATCTGCAAGTACATAGTAACTCTGCGATAATTAAGTTTATCGAATAACTCTGCAGTCATAGCAAATAACTCTACAACTCGAAATAAGTATGCGGTAACATTGACAAATCTGCGGTCATTCAGTTTGTCAAATAATTCTGCGGTCAAACAAAATAACTCTACAACTTGAAATAAGTCTGCGGTAACGTTGATAACTATGCGGTAACTGAGTTTGTCAAATAACTAGGCGGCCAAGGAAAATAACTCTGCATAACTAACAATAAGTCTGTGGTAACATTGATAAATCTGCAGTCATTAAGTTTGTCAAATAACTCTGCAGTCAAACAAAATAACTCTACAACTCGAAATAAGTCTGCGGTATTTTTGATAATTCTGCGTAACTGAGTTTTTCAAATAACTCTGCGGTGAAGGGAAATAACTCTGCGGTGATGAGAAATAACTCTATAACTTGAAATAAGTCTGCCATCACATAAAATAACTCTACGGTAACTGTTTGTCAAATAAGTTTGTGGTCAAGGGAAATAACTCTATAACTTGAAATTAGTTTGCCATCATATAAAATAACTCTGCAGTAACTGAGTTTGTCAAATAACTCTGCGGTAAGGAAAATAACTCTATAACTTGAAATAAGTCTGTCATCAAGTTAACAAGTTTGCGGTAACTAAGATTTGCAAATAACTATGCGATCAAAAGAAATAAGTCCGCGACAAAATAAGTATGCGATCACATAGACGAAATGGCATTTTTATAAATATATGTAGCGCTGGAATGATCTCATTAATGGCATTTTAGTAATTCTCTTTTTCCTTCCAAAGCTTTATAGGATTATTTTGGCAATTAAAAACTCAAAATGACAAACTAGTAATAAAAATAAGATTTGTGTCATTCTAGTATTTAAATGGGAAATGTGTGTCATTCTAGTAATTCACCCTAAAAATAATGTGATGTGAAAGAGTTTTCAAATAATAAGAAAAGAGGCTTATTTGTTTTTGCTTCAACTAAATGACTTTTCGAGATATATATGTAATGTTTTCAGTCAATAAAATAAGTTGCATAGTTTTTTTCTTTTCAATAAAATGTTTTTTGAAAGAAAAATGCCCTAAAACACCATCCATTTATGTTTTTTGGCCACAAATACCATTAAATTTTTTTTGTCTCAACTATACCACAAAACCTAAATTATTGAGAAAGTCTGCCTAAATTACTATTCTAACTTCGGTTTTATAACGGGATTTTATTGTTGATTTTATTGAAAAAAAATTCAACAATCTTTGATGCCGATCATCGACGGTGACGGATTCAACGGCGACAGCGACGGCGACGGATTTAACGGCGACATCAACGTCGACTGATTTAACGGGGTTTGATTTCTTCTGCAATTCTCGATTTCCCCCAATTTCATCTTTCAGATTTTTCGTTTTTCATCTTCCGATGTCTTTCATATCTCTTTGTGTTCATCATATCTCTTTCCTAAATCATCACAATTCGATATCATCATTTAATTCTCATCAATTCAATTGGATTTCATCTTCAGTTCAGCAAATTCAATTAGTTTTCATCATCAATTCAGATTTGTGTCAACTATGGTGAATCTATATTGTGTATGTGGAGAGTGGAAATCGAATGGAAATAACCAGTGGAAATTCTTAGCTGATCATGAGAGAGGAGCATCACCTACTGTTGTTGATGAAGATATCACTTTCAATGACTTATTTGAAATGGTGATTGAAGATTTTGCCATTGATTTAAATTTACAAGATGTTAAACTTAGCTACGAACTTCCATCAAGTTTGAAAACCTCTATAGATGATTCTCCGCCTATGTTTTTACGGAATGATCACCAAGTTTGATTTTTTTTCAACATACTTAAGGAAGAGACATAACGTATTAGCCTTTGTGTAATGGATTAATTTTGTTCCTAACTCTAATCTAATTCTTTCTTCTAAACATTTTTTGTGATATGTTTTTAATCCTCTCTTTTTCTGGTTTGATGTTATGCAGTTGTTAGAAAGGCTAGAAAACGCTCTCATTCTCACCGGAAACTATCAGTAAGGCTTTTCATCAAAGTTTTTGCATTCTCCGTGGTTCTTTTAGTGTGTTTTTTAGTCATGATTGCCGATTTAGGATAGTTTTTCTAAATCCAATACAATACTTTCTAAACTACCTGCAATCCTCTTGTTTTTGTGTTAATTTTTCCCTATGCAGTTGTTCGTAAGGCCTGACAATGTTGAGATCATTGGAAGTAATGAAGAGATTCGTGAAATTGAGACCATTCAAGGAACAAGACCTCAAAGTTTAGTTGGTTATTCAAATTTTGTGGAAAGAAGACCTCAAAGTTTAGTTGGTGATTCAAGTTTACATGTGACTCATGAGAATATAAATCATCAGGTAATTATTCTCAAACAATCTTGCATTATCCTCATTGGAAATCCATTTTGTCATTCTTGTACGATTTCTTTAGGATACCGTTTCCTAACTTTTATGATAGCTTTCCTTAATCCACTATAATACTTCCTACAAATTTGTCTTTTTAATCCTCTCTTTTTGTTTTGTGTTTATCTTTCCGATGCAGGTGTTTGTAAGGCCTGCAAATGTTGTTTCTGCTGAGATTATTGCAAGTAATGAAGAGATTCATGAAGTTGTGACTATTCAAGGAAGAAGACCTCAAAGTTTAGTTGGTGATTCAAATTTACGTGCGTCTCATGAAAATATACAGTATCAGGTAACTATTCTCAAAGCATCTTGCATATTCCTCACGGATAATCCATTTTAATCATTTCTGTAAGAGATTTTAGGATAACCTCTCTAACTTTTAGGATAGCTTCCATAAAGTTTAGGATAGAGTTTCCCAAATCAAATGTAATAATTCCTAAACATTCATTGTTTTACTCATTCAGGTCAATCAGAGATGTACTGTAAGTGAGCCATGCTCATTCTCGACTGAAGATTATACGAGTCTATTGCATCCTAGCGACTGATGACCTATATGTCAAAAAATATTTCAAGAATAAGAAAGAAATGATGTTTAGGATGAGGAAGTGGGTTTTACATCGAAAGTTTGAGTTCAAGTCTGTGTTGTAAAATTAGAGTTTTTTTAGGTTGTGCCGATGTTAACTGCACTTGGAGGTTTCGTGCAACAGTTGTACCTCATTCGTAATTCTTTGTGGTGACACATTATGTTCATGAACACATCTGGGACACAACACAGAGGAATCCTAACAATAGGCAAGCTACTTCAAAAACCCTTGCAAGTCTTATATGTAGCGGTTACACTGAGAAGAAGGATGGCTTGAAACCATAAAAAATCATTGATTTGGTCAGAATGGCGCATGGTGTGCATATAAATTATAAGAAGGCTTGGAGAACTAAAGATTTTGCTGAGATTTTTGTTAGAGGAATGCCAGAAGAAAGTTATTTCAACCTCGCGAAATGGTTGTTTAGAGTGCAAGAGAAGAATATAGGATCAAAGGTTTTTTTAGAGCTAGACAATGGTACTAAGTTCAAGTACGCCTTTGTTGTGTTTGGGCAATCCTTTAGAGGTTTTCAATACTTGAGGCGTGTCATTGCAATTGACGGTACCTTTCTCAAGGCTAAATTCAAGGGGACTCTTCTTGGAGCTACTGCACAAGATGGAGACTTCCATCTTTATCCTTTGGGTTTCGGCATTATTGATTCTGAAAACAAGGATTCTTGAAGTTGGTCTTTAAGAGGGTTGAAAACAGTGATCCCTGATGGTGAAGGCCTCGTTTTTGTGTCTGACCATGCCATATCAATTGCTACTGCTTTGTCAACAGACTATCCACTCGCACACCATGGTGTTTGCAAGCTCCATCTTATAAAAAATATAAAATCTCAGTTCGGGAAGAGAGGTATGACCCCAACAGTTCAAACTGCTGCTGATGCTTACACTCAATTTGAGTTTCGTGAAATTTTCTCAGAAATTAAGAGAGCAAATCTGATGCGTTCCTGGTTGGGCCTAACAACGCAAGTCAAGGAATGAAAAATAACAAAAAGGCAATGGACTACCAAGGAACAAGAAGAAACCGGAAACTGAATCATGGAACAAGAGGAAACCGGAAACAGAATCTTGGAACAAAAAGAAACCGGAAACTGAAGCATGGAAGCTCCAAAACATTTCTACTCATGCATAAGGTCCACAAGAAAGTGTGTCAAAGAGTGCATGGGAGTCGCCAAGTGTCCATGGGTTTCTTCCCAGCCAAAACATTTCATCAAAGCTTGCGAGTGTCCTTATCTTCCAAGGGTACTCAAGAGGATCACTTGGACCTTAAGGGTTGTATTCATGCCACATGGTTGTGATACATGTCCAAGATGGCTAAGGCTTTGGCCATATGATCCACTAGCACTCTGTTTCCCTTAGTTCGGTTTTGTCCCAATGGGTTTTCCGAACAAGGTTTTTAATGAGGCTTGTGGCTCATATGCTCATCTTTGACAACCCTTAGTCCGATTCATTACATTGCCCATCTTCATCTTTTCGCGTGGCCCATGATCTCTTATCTCACCATTTTTAGTCTGAATTTGAACTTGTGTTTATTGCATGGTCTTTGAGTGTTCACGAGGCATGTCTCATAACTCTCTTTGCCTTTATCGTTTTGTCTCTTCTCATTCTCGCCTCCTCTCCTTTATATTGAGGCTGAGACTCATTGTAAAACCTATCTATCTTTTAATCAAAAACCCTTTCAAATTATAGATCATTGTTCATCCTTTTTCGTGTGATTCAAACTAAGAAAACTCTTAGGTCATTTCGTGTGATTTGATTGACCAAGCCGTCTCATCAAAAGGCTATTCTGCATCCTTTTATGACAACATTCGATCCATTAAACCGCAAGGTGCTTGTTAATCAGGTCTTGCAACCCCTCACATTGATCTCACTCTATCGTTGTCGAAATTGGGAAGTGTTTCCTCACAAGGAACGCATCAAAATCCAATGCTTGCTAAATACTTGGAGGACGCAGATTTTGTTAAATGGGCTAGAAGTTTTGCACCAGCCAACACATACAACATTATGACAACAAACATAGCTGAGTCCTTGAATTCACTGCTAAACATGCCAAGGGAGATGCCTATTATATCTCTTCTTGAAACGATAAGAATGACCCTCAGCAACTGGTTTCTTGAACGCAGGGAATTGGCTTCCAAACTTACTAAGTATGCAACACCAAATGTAACAGAGATGATTGCTTCAAAGTTTGACGAAGCTATAGTGCTTGATGTATACCAAATAGACGAGTTCGAGTTTGAGGTCAAAGACAACACTCATAAGTTTGTAGTATATTTGAAGAACAAGCATTGCTCTTGAAACGTCTTCAACATAGACAGGTTTCCTTGCATCCACAAAATAGCTGCTGCTAAACGCACAAGGATAGACGAGTACAAGCTTGTTGATGATTTTTACAGTAGAGATACATGGGTTAAGGCTTACTCTGAGAGCATACATCCTTGTGGTGATCTATCGACATCTTCTTTTCCCGATAGTTTGTCTGCTTGGTTTTACGGTCCTCCATCCACGAGGAAGAGTAGTGGAAGGCCACCTAAGAAGAGGAAGAGAGCAGCTGGGGAATTTGGTGTGCCTGGTTCAAAGTCTCAAGGACATAAGTGCAGTAGATGTAGCATAGGAGGACACAACAAGAGCACATGCAAGAACCATATCGGATGAACTCCCAACTTTCTTTATTTTTATAAACCTATTCATTGTGTTTAGGAAGCTGTATACTGTTTTTAGGAACACGCTTCCTATTATACTGGAATGTTTATTTTATTTGGGGAAGACATATACTTCTTTTAGGAACACACTTCCTATTATACTATAATGGAAACTCTGTTTATTTAGTGCTCTAACAAAGGATGTTTTTAATCAGACTCTTTTTGCTTCTACTCTTGTATGTTTCTTAGTTTTTCATCTCAGTTGAATCTTACAAAGTATACATTTTCAATACTCGTCATAATCAACATGTTAAGAAGAATATTTTTTTGTTTTTTTGGGAAGATATATGCTGTGTTTCGGAACTCTTCATCCAAATAAACCAAATACAATATAAACCAACAACAACACCAAGTAGTATTCAAACTAAACAAATAAAAACAAAAACAATACCAAGTACTAAATTCCATAACTAAAACACATAATGAAAACAGAGATTGTTTTTTAGTGGTGGATCCTCTTCAATCCTTTTTCGTGAGTTCATTGCAGTAGTATCGGATACAACTTGGCATAGGACGAAGCTTGTCTAGTCCAACTTTTGCCCAATACTTGGTTCCACTTCAAGCCTACGGATGCCACTCTCAATATTTTGCATTTCTTTAACAATATCGTTGTGTCTTCTAACCATCCAGAGGTGTTGATTCTTGATCTACGAAAATAAAAAACCAATTCAATGTTTCTTTATCTCTTTTATGACTTGATTATAAACCAAAAAAAACAACAAAATGAAAGTTTACCGTTTTGATCCATCCTCAGCCTGCCTGATATCTTCCTGGGAGTAGTTATCAAACAGAGAAGTAGGGTTTTTCACTTCGTCAGGGTCGAATGTTTGTGGCTCCAGGACAAAATTTTGCAATGAATTCTTCCATGGATAGTAATGTACACTTTGGTTTTCCTCACGAGTCGGATTGCTATGGATCAGATTACAACGCACAGGAGATGGAGTGCGTCTTTGATTAGGTCCAGAGAGACAAACTCTCTTTGCAGGTGATTGTTTTGGAGGAGATTCTGAACTTGATTCAGATGTTGTTTTGGAAATTAATGAAGGTGATGATGGGGTAGGAGATGAATGAGAAGGAGATGAATGGGAAGGAGATGAACGGGAAGGAGATGAACGGGAAGGAGATGAATGGGAAGGAGACAAACAGGAAACAGATGATGGAGACTCCATTACTTCGTAAGAAGATGAAGTCGAAAAGTAAATGTGATGAATAGATAATAGAAGGGAGATCTCTAGTTATATAGATTCCAAAAGTCATGACTCTTTCAAATGATTCATGAACGGTTTGAGATGCACCCTTTTGCAACTCTTCAAAAGATTCATGTACGGTTTGAGATGCACCTTTTGATTTAGTTTTTGACTATAACAAATGGTTCCATACGATTCATGAACCGTTTCAACTCATTTAGGAATGTGTTTCCTAAATAACTGTTTTTGTTTCCCTAAACCTTGATTCCTATATATGTGTAACTGGATTTACCAAACTAGGTTTCCTAAATACCTGTAAATGTTTCCCACAGGTGTTTCCTAAATAGGTGTAAATATTTCCCAAATGTATATGTAGTTGTTTAGGAATTGCTTCCCTAACACACTAAAGGCAAGTTTCCGATTTATCAAAAAATGGGCCTAAACAAAACAATCAATTGGGTTATTGGGCTTATGTATGAATTGAACTTTTAGTAATTGGGTTTGGAGCCCAATTATTGTGGGTTATTTTTGATTTT
Source organism: Cardamine flexuosa (assembly GCA_963555745.1). Lineage (NCBI taxonomy): Eukaryota > Viridiplantae > Streptophyta > Magnoliopsida > Brassicales > Brassicaceae > Cardamine > Cardamine flexuosa. The sequence continues at coordinate 18,309,168 of OY743219.1, forward strand.
AAAGTGCATTGGAAACTGGTGCACTTAATTGAAGGGGGAGTTGAAGAGTTGCACCTTTCTGATTATATATTTACACGCTCTCTTCACTCTATTCATTCATCACAAAAAAAACTTAAACTCTTCATATTCTCTCTAAAAACCTATCTCTAACCATGTCGAGCCCTTCCTATTCATCACGATCTCCAACGACAATTTCATCTCCTCACCATTCCCGAACGACATCAGAATCCGATATGGAATCTGATGCTCAAACAATGGAACAATCTCCTCCTCAATCTCCTCCTGCAAGTCTAACTCCATCACTGGAGAGGAATTTATTTTCGGATTTTGAGGCGGAGCCTCATTTTTTCATGCCTTACGAAGTGAACCCTCCAATTGAATGGATAGAGACGCTCCCACAGCAAGACAAAACCGAGGTTCATCAGTTTTGCCAAAAGGTAAATTTACAACTATGTATATATTAGGCAGGTAAATGAAGTTATTTAGGAAGTTCTTTTGTAAAACATAGATGTTGGTTTTTTGTTTATAATCATATCATAACAATGAGTAGAATACGGAAAATGAGTTTTAATTGAATTGTTTTTTATTTGAATGAGTAGATGTATAAAATTAGGAAGACTTATTTGATTTGGTTATTCTTTTGTCACATATGACTCTGGAACATGAAAGGTTGGCGATGCAGCACAACCTTATGGTTGAGGAAATTAAGAAGATGGAGATTGATCAGATTCGTAGGCTTGAAGCAGATCCGAAGACCACTGCAGATCTCTCAACTGTGGCATATGCTCGGCTTTGACAAGATGTGGCCTATGCCCTCCATTCTCCGAGACCACTACAGATCTCTCAACTGAACCTCTTCTTTATTTCCTATGTTTTGTACTATGTGTTTCTTTTCCCTTAAACTTTTGTTTGTTTTTGAACATGGTATCTTTTGTGGTTGTTAAACTTGGTATTTTTATGTTATGAAATGTTTGGTTTTGTTGCTATTTTTTGTTGTTTTATATTTTTGATAGTTTAAAGAAAACTCAAACATTTGAAAATGCTTCCTAAAATACATTCAACACAAAAGAAAAACAAAAATGAAGTGAAAAGTTGTTGAAAAATAGTTCATGTTATGAATTAGTTTAGTATACATGTACACACATATAGGAATGATTCAGGAAGAATCTGTATCTGTTAAAATGTGAACAAAATGAATATGTATCCGCATGTGCTGCTTCTATTCTATGATTATAAAAGAACATGCATTGTTTTTGAGTTTTTATACTGCTAATACACTGTTTTTAGGAACAGGGTTCCTAAAACAATGCAACTGCTTCATAAACATGAACTATTTTTTTAAATAACATTTTTGTTTAGTCTTTTGCTGCTCATAAAAATGAACTATTACAAACGAAACTTGACGAGCAACAAGCATAATACAGTTTTTGAATATTTTTATGAAAATGTATTGTTTTGAGTTTTTAAACTGCTAATACACTATTTTTAGGAACAGGGTTCCTAAAACAATGCAACTGCTTCATAAACATGAACTATTTTTTAAAATAACCTTTTAGTTTCGTCTTTTGCTGCTCATAAAAATGAACTCTTACAAACAAAATTTGACGAGCAACAAGCATAATATAGTTTTTGAGTATTTTTTATGAAAATGTATTGTTTTGAGTTTTTAAACTGCTAATATAGTGTTTTAGGAACAGAGTTCCTAAAACAATGCAACTGCTTCATAAACATGAACTATTTTTTAAAATAACCTTTTTGTTTCGTCTTTTGCTGCTCACAAAAATGAACTATTACAAACGAAACTTGACGAGCAACAAGCATAATACAGTTTTTAAGTATTTTTTTATGAAATTGTATTGTTTTGAGTTTTTAAACTGCTAATACAGGGTTTTAGGAACAGGGTTCCTAAAACAATGCAACTGCTTCATAAACAAGAACTATTTTTTAAAACAACCTTTTTGTTTCGTCTTTTGCTGCTCATAAAAATGAACTATTACAAACGAAACTTGACGAGCAACAAGCATAATACAGTTTTTGAGTATTTTTTATGAAAATGTAATTGTTTTGAGTTTTTAAACTGCTAATAGACTGTTTTTTAGGAACAGGGTTCCTAAAACAATGCAGCTGCTTGTATTTTACGATTATAAAAGAACAAGAACAAAAATATAGCATAACGTTTTTCCAATAATAAAACAGAGCATAACATTTTTTACAGAGCATAACATTTTACAGAGCATAAAAATTTGACTCAACAAAGGAACATGTTCGAGAATTACAAAAAAAAAATTTAAATTGTTGCTCTGTTTCCAGCCTATGCATTCCCCTCCCCATTTGTTGTATCAATCCTACAAGCTCAGTGCGTCATCTTGATCTGACAAAATCACGGAGATTAACAATTAAACCATGATAAATAAAGGAAACACAACAATTGAGTTAAAGCATACCTAATTCCTCTTCCTAACAAAGCGATCAAATATTTCCCATACTAGATTGCCCCGGAGATCCTGAATACCCAAATTGGTGATCTTTGACAAGTCTTCTATCTTCAACGAGTGACATTCTATCATTTTGTGGACAAAGATACCACAGTTAGATATTATCTTGGAATGTAGAAAATTATCTTCATCATCCTGGACCACATTGAATGGAGCGAGGTCTTTCACTGGCTTTATGCTCTCAGCAAGGCAAAGGAGGCTTGGTATCGCCTCTGCACAATTCAAAGATTTACTCCTATAACTTTCCTACTGTTATGAAAGAGTTCCTAAATCAACTAAAACAATATAAATCTTTATGTGTAATGAGAATTTCTGTACCTGCAATATTCGCAACTATTTCCAATGCTCTTTCTTCTTTTTCACTTGGGTGTTTGCATGTGAAACAGTTGACTTTCCTGTTCTTTATATTGATTGTCAGTCCAATCCAATGCTTATATCCCTTCGGTTTAACCATTCCGTAGATGACATCAACATCCTTCTTCCAGTATTTGTTTGGATACACTTCACCTTTCACAGATTTAATGAGAGCATCAGGGAATTGTTGTTTTCTGCCACTAGTGGTCTTGAACTCAGTGTGGTAGTTCAGTAGCTCCTTGAAGAACACTGAGCTGAAGAATCCAGCTCTAGTGAATCTGTTGTTGTGAAAGTATGTGGCATAATCCACACGTTTCAGATTGAATATCATCATTGATGCGTCTACTCCCTGGAATCCAAAAATGTAGTTAATCCCCAATATACATTTCATTCCTAAAACACTTCATAACCTTCCCAAATTATTCCTAAATAACTATACATCCTTCATAAATTAACTACATATACTTTTCTTAAAATATTTTTAACAGTACTAGTTTGTTACCTCTTCCATAACATTAATTTCCGGATCTTCTAGTTTCCTGAACCACTCTGCAGTAGCATTTATGTCACCAATCATTTGTTTTTCGTTTATTTTATCAGTGTTAGTCACAGTTTTTCATTCATTAATTCACAGTTATTAACATAAAATATAAACACAAATGTTATGATTACACCAACCTTGTTGTCTTATTTTTTTTCCAACCAATCTTGATATATTGTTAACTCATTAAATTCTGGGGATAGAAATGGATTCAGCACCTCATAAGCTTCAGGCGTCGTGGTTAACGTTGGGTTTCGTGGTACTCTGAAAGGAGTGATGGTTGATGAAGATTTTTTTGTTTCTCATTGGCTCCTCCTTAAATATGTTTGCATCTCCATTTCAATCTTCATCTTCTTAGCCTTTCTGTTTTCTTCATCTTCAACCCTTTTCTTCTTCTGTTTATTCTTTTTAAATAGACAATATGAAGACTAATCAACAACTGTAATATAAATCTTTTACTAGATAATTACTCATCAATTAAAATTGATACCTTAACAGTCACAGGTGGACACCATGAACCGTTCACCCATTCGTAACAAATCCTTACATCCTTAACGTCAAACTGCTGGATCTCGTGTGTCTCATGGATAAAGACACCGACCTTGTTAACGTTTAAAAGTGACCGCACTTTCCCTTTGCACCAATGGTCTTTGTTAAAGACTTCAACATCATTCATCAGACTTAACTCAGCTATATATCCTTTTGACATTGTAGGTGCATGAGGGCGTATCCGGATCTCCCTAACATTTATCATGTGCTTGGTTGTTTTGTTAGTGTACAAATCTCTGTACTCCACAAGAAACATTCTTTTATCATTTACTTTTTGAGATTTGTGTTTCATTGATCAACGTACCACCTGCCGCCTCCATGTGATATCTCAACAACAGCACCCTCTTGTAAGTGAGGTGGTAGAATTTCTTTTTCTGCCTCAGAACTACCAGAAGCTGGGTCTTCTGTTGGCCTTTCATCAGCTACTGCCTCAGAATTACCAGAAGCTGGGTCTTCTGTTGGCCTTTCATCAGCTACTGCCTCAGAACTACTAGAAGCTGGCTCTTCTGTTGGCCTTTCATCAGCTACCTGCCTCAGAACTACCTGAAGCTGGGTCTTCTGTTGGCCTTTCATCAGCTACTGCCTCAGAACTACCAGAAGCTGGGTCTTCTGTTGGCCTTTCATCAGATAATGGCTCTGAACTACCAGAAGCTGGGTCTTCTGTTGGCCTTTCATCAGATAATGGCTCTAAAGCTTCAGGAGATGTCTCTTTAGGATCACTGTCAGTACTTTGCTTCTCAGTATCGATCTCAGTATTCTTTTTTTCAGTATCACTCTACATCCACTTTGAACGTGTTAGGGATTATTAAATATAGTATTAGAATATTAAGATTCAAAAAGAACCATGGATCTTACCTCGGCTGTTAGGAAGATTTCTTCTGTAAGGACCTGTGTTGGAGATTCCTCAGCGGTCTCATTTATATCCATCAGCTCTTCTGTCATATCCTGTCTTGGAGTCCCCTCATCTGTGTCATTAATCTCTGTCTGCTCTTGGGGCATCTCTTGCATTGGTGTCCCCTCAACGGTCTCATTTATTTCCATTTCTTGTGTCATCTCCTCAGTCGCGGTCCTCTCAACTATCTCATTATTCTCAATCTCTTGGGTTATCTCCTGAGTTGGTGTCCCCTCAACTGTCTCTGGTGTTAACTCCTGTGTTTTTGAACGCTGACTTGTTCGATTTTTATGCAAAACAATGGGGAAGGTAAACTCAGATTCAATCGTGATAAAACCAACCCAAAATTACAAAAACTTTCTACGGATAAATCAGATAATTCTACAAATGATTCATTGTAAAATACAATTCCATTATAGCTGACACACGTAAATCAAGTTACATATCCTTCCAAACTATTTCCTAAATAACAACACATACTCCCTAAATAACTATAGATCCTTCCGAACTCTTTCCTAAATAACAACACATACTTCCTAAATATCAACACATGCTTCCTAAATAATGTAAAAAAGCAAGTTCTTTTAGGAATAAGTTTCTTACAACATCATCAGCTGTATCTACTTCATCCTCTTTATCTTCATCCTCTTTATCTTCATCCTCTTTTTCTTCATCATCTTGCACATTTTGGTTTTTGTTGTTGTCTTCATGTTGTTGTTGTTCGTTTCGTTCAGTCATTTTCCTGCGTCCAAGTTTTACAAACATTCAAAAGGAGAAACAAATCTAAAATCTAAAAACATGTTATCTTTTTTTGGAAGTGTTTCTTACAACAGCATCGTAAAAGTTGTCTTTGTCAATCTCCGTCTGGTCATTCTCATCATCAGACGGTAAGCTTTCTCCTTCACTGTGTACAGGTGTGCTGTTGGAGTCATCTTCGTTTTCCTGTGAAATATAAATAGTACAGGTAGTTGTTGCTTGTTATGCACAATCTCTATTGTAATGAAGTTTTTTTCGTTTTACCTCTCCATTGATTCTCATCTTTTTCTCAATCTCCGATAATCGATCACTGATTGCTTTGTTCTGTTTTTCAACCCTCTTGATAGCCTTGTTTCCTTTTTAAACCATCTTTATGAGTTTTCCCAGCTTTGTATCTACTGAATCGCCTGAAGAAGAACTTGCTTCGTTTCTCACATTAGCTGGTCTAGAGGCTTCTCTTTGCTGTTCCGAATATGGATATCACCTTCTTTTTCTTGCAATTTCTTCCAAAGCATCATATGGATCAATAGACAAATTTTCCCAGTTCTCATTTGTCAGTTTTAATCCCTTTGTCAAAAAATGTTCGATTGTAGATAGATCTCTATCAATGATGTCTTCTAAACAGACATTGTCTTCAGGATCTCCTGGAATCTTTGTCAGGACGCACACAACTGTCAGCTGCACAACAGGTAAATCAACATTTTGATCAAAAATAGGAAGATAAATCAATAAAAAAACATCGAAACTACAAAACACTACAAATTCTTCCTAAATAACTATACATCCTTTCCTAAATAAACTACACGTCTTCCTAAGTAAGTACATACTCTTCCCAAATCTGCAGAAAAAAATGCATATGTTTGAAATTACAAACAATAGTGATGTTAGATTCAAAATTAAATCTATCTATATGAACACATGAAACTAAAACTAATAAATAAATAAAACATCTCAAGTAAAGTTATACAGTACTTACATCTTGTTGTCCTTCTATGTACACAATATTTTCAATGGAGGCTGGTTTTAGTTTAGTGTATTTCTCGCACAGGAATGCTGCTCGCCGGACTCAATTGTCGATGGTAGAGAATGCCTTCTGAATCTGAGGTATGGATTCCAGAATCCATAGGTGAAACATCGAATCATACTTGTCTTTTGTTAACTTATCTGTCATAGTCTTCGTGATTGAACTTAGCAGAAGATCATATGCGTCTCTCCCCCACGGATGATTCACCAATGAATCCAAATTCCTAGCTTTCTCCATGTTATCTCTTGGATACTTGAACTTTGAATGCCTATGCAAGAAAATGGTCTTTATAAGCACCAACATCGCTAAACAAAAATTCTCATCATGAGAATCGGTATTAGCTGCAGCAATCCTTTCCATGAGATTTTCAGGTGTATGATTCTCGGGCAGCTCACCCCAGTCAAACGGATCTTGCTCTTCTTGCTCTTCTTCGTTTTGTTGGACCCATTCACTGCATTTGAGACCTGTTACCATATGAAATTCTCGAATCGAGAATTTCATAGGCTGGCCACCAAAATGCAACCATATCTCATTTTTCTTCTTTATCATTAGGCTCCTCGTCAGCAAACAGTGGACAGTTTTTGCTGCTAGCATCATCTTGCCTCTTGATATGAACTTCAGGATTAGACCCAAAAAAGAGTTTTTAATCCTTGCAAACTGATATGGTCTGAGCGCTTTCTCTACTTTCTCAATGTAGCTGTAATCAGGAAACTGGTTGATTTTGGCAAACTGTTTTGTCGGTTCTGTTCCCATTGCGAAATGTGGTTTTGGGATCTTAATCTCAGTCAATGGATCATCCATTTCCATTTTGTTTTCACCTACGAAGAAGAAAGATGAAGAAAACTATCAGAATTGACAACATTTTTTTTCAAATGTTAAACTAATACGTTTTCTTTCCCAAATGTTTCCTAAACAACTACACAGCCTTCTCAAATCTTAATATCAAGTTCTAGAATCAACGTAAAATCAAAATAGAAACTTCATAAACTTCACAAATTTCACAATAAACTTCACAAATTTCACAACGTAAAACTAAACCAACCCGATATCAATAGCAGAAGAACAGCTTAAATGGAGTCTTTTTAATGGAGCTTAAAACCTATATGTTTGAGAGAGAGAGAGAACAATCCTATAATTTGTGGAAACCGTTACAGCCAAGAATTTGTGAAAACCATACCTGTAAAATTCAAATTGGGAAAGGGAAATAATGCGTAAGAGAATTGGTAGTTTCAGAGACGACGACAGGATTTTCCGGTGAATTTCCGGCGTCTGAGTATAATGAAGTTTTGTAATCGAATCTGCGAAACCTAAGGGATTTGAAATGTAGAATTGGAATGAGATCTGGGAGAAGTGGGAAGGGAAATTGGAATCCTAAGGGAAATTGGAGTTTCCGGCACGACGACTGGTTTTTCAGGCGACTTTTCTGACATCTCCGGTTGAGAATCAAATCGGGTAGGGTTTGAATTTCTAAATTGCGATTTTGGAATGAGATTTGGGGTTTTTTTGAAAAATGGTATTTCTGGAAAATTATGATATTTTTTAATTAATGAAATGGTAATGTTGGGCCATTTAAAAACTGGATGTATTTGTGGCCCAAAAACTTTTTTAAGTGTGTTTTAGAGAATTGCCCTTTTTAAAAATAGTGGTAAGTGAAAAGCGAGAAACGTTACAATAATTTTTTTTTTACTAAAATACGATGAAATGAAAGAGTTATTTGGATTAAGTATTTCTTGTAATAAAAAGTTAAATACCTCTCGCATATCATCTTATACTATTAAAACTGAAGTACAAATTTGAGAAATCCTATTACCAAACAATCAATATCTTAATCTTACATCCAAACATCTCTTAACTAATTAAATCTCTACAATTATTTTCTTATATAATATTTTTCTACAATCTTTTCCTTATCTAATATTGTGATTTCTGTAGTTTGAATTATAATTCTGCTATCATCTTTGTTTGATATTATTTTCATATTATTTTAATTTATTGATATAATACATATTATTTTAGATTATTATGCATATGTTGTGATTTGAATTTTTGTAAACGGGTATATAATCATGTTTTCTGTTATAGAATTGGGATTATTCATGTTTCCAAACAAACAAAAAAATAAACAAAAATATATTAAATAAACAAAAATATATTAAATAAACAAAATAAAATTATTCATAACAAATTAATAAGTTAAATTTATACATATAAAGTTATAATAAATTTAAAATATCAAATATTTATAAACAGTAAATTAATTAATAAAATATATAATTTTATATGAAACAATTGACCTACGGTGTACCGCGGGTTCTAATCTAGTCGTATTTGTAATAAAATCCAAACGTTTACTTCAGAACCGATCGAACGGTTGAGATTTTTCTCACACATCTCTTCATACCATTTTTTAGGGTTTTGGTCTTATTTTCGGACTGAAACAAAAAAGGGAAAAAAAAACGATAATTAAAAATTTAAAATAAAAAATTCATAAATTATAAAAGCAAGAAATGGGACTCGTTGTGTCTCTCTTTCATCTTCGCAGTTGTCTTTGAACTTTGTCCCCCAAATCTCTCACCAACCTATCTTCGATATAGCACGCGCCGCCGCAGGCTTCGCCGCCGGCAACTGCTTTTACCCCTTTTCTGCTCCCCTCTCCTTCCCTATTTATAAAATCCATAATAAAAAAATCAATTCTACTTCTTCTTTTAAAATCCTCCTCTTCAATTTCTTTGTTATTTCGTTTTCAATTTGATTACTGTGAGAATAAACGAGAGGGGAGGGAAGAGTAAAAGAAAAAACCCCAAAAAAAAGAAGAAAAGAGTTTCGAAAAAAAAAAGAAAAAGGAAATGGCTCAGGTTCAACCTCAACCACAAGGTCAAAGTCAAACTCCAAATGGCTCTGTTCCTCCAGCGATGGTGGCTGGGTCTGGAGCAGTTGGTGCTCAGTTTGGTACTACATCGCTTTATGTTGGAGATCTGGATATGAATGTGACAGATTCGCAGCTTTTTGATGCGTTTAGCCAAATGGGTCAAGTTGTTTCTGTTCGAGTTTGTAGAGATTTGGCTACTCGGAGATCTCTTGGCTATGGATATGTTAATTTCAGCAGTCCTCAAGATGGTTAGTCTCTTAATTAGGGTTTTGCCAATTAAGAGTTTGGAATTCTTGATTGCTTAATTGCTTTAGTTCCCTGTGAGTTTGAGTAGTGTTTAGATTTAAACATTTGGAGATAAAGTTTGGGTTTTTGGAGTTGCATTTATGTTAGTTTCAAAAAAGGTCTTGACTTTTATCAAAAATTTGTATCAATTAAGGAATGTGGCTATTGATATTGTGGTTTATGTTGTCTCTGTGGATGATCTTGCGATTGTCGTTGGTCTTTTTGCTAGAATGTGCTGTTCTTCGATTGCTCAGTTGTGTAAAACTTTGTTCTCTCTGTGAGTTTGAGTAGTGTTTAGGGTTAAAAATTAGGAAAAAAGTTTGGATTTTTGTAATAGTAGTGCGCTTATGTTGCTTTCAAAGATCTTGACTTTAACAGAACTTTGCATCAATTAAGGAATGTGATTTTAATAATGTTGGTTATATTGTTTCTGTGGATGATTTTGAGATTATCGTTGGTTCTTTTGCTAGAAAACTTAGCCTTGCTAGATTTTGTTAACTTGTTATCCTTAAATCTGACTTTTGGTACATTGTGTTGCATTTATATCCTTTGTTCAAAGATCTTAACTTTAACAGAGATTGCATCAATTAAGGAATGTGCTTTTAATAATGTTGGTTATGTTGTCTCTATAATTTTGATGTTGTGGTTGGTTCTTTTGATAGAAATTTTTGTTCTTTGTAAAGGTTGTTAACCGTAATTGTGATCTTTGATGTTTTGCCTTTGTTGCAGCTGCAAGAGCGATCCAGGATCTAAATTACATACCTCTTAATGGGAAACCTGTCAGGGTTATGTATTCTCATCGTGATCCTAGTGTTCGTCGAAGTGGTGCAGGAAACATCTTTATCAAGGTATTCTTCTGCTTCTTTTCTTTCAATGTTCAATCGAGATATTCTAGGCTGAGGTTAGCGCTTGTCTCTTCTGTGAGAAGACCGTATCTTTAGTGTAATAGGATACTGAAATCTACTTTGGCCCTTGGAACAATGGCAATGTAGTTGCTTTCTTTTTGAATTGGCTTTTTTTGTTCAGTTTTGCATTCTCTGTCTTTTGTTCCTCCATACCTTGCTAAACCTTTTTATATATGGCAGAATTTGGACAAGTCCATAGACCACAAAGCGTTGCATGATACGTTTTCTGTGTTTGGTAACATAGTCTCGTGCAAGGTGGCTGTTGATTCTTCAGGGCAATCTAAAGGCTATGGTTTTGTGCAATATGAAACTGAAGAATCTGCTCAGAAAGCCAAGAGTCAATTGAATGGCATGCTGCTAAATGACAAGCAAGTGTATGTCGGACCTTTCCTCAGGAGGCAAGAAAGAGATTCTACCGCTAACAAAACAGTTTTCACCAACGTGTATGTGAAGAATCTTGCTGAATCAACTACTGATGATGATTTGAAGAACACTTTTGGGGAGTTTGGAAAGATAACAAGTGCTGTGGTGATGAGAGATGGAGATGGGAAGTCAAAGGGCTTTGGGTTTGTTAACTTTGAAAATGCCGATGATGCTGGTAAGGCTGTGGAGTCTCTCAATGGAAAAACATTTGATGACAAGGAATGGTTTGTTGGTAGAGCTCAGAAGAAGTCTGAAAGGGAAACGGAACTAAAGGTTCGGTATGAGCAGAGTTTGAGGGAAGCTGCAGACAAGTTTCAAAGTTCTAACTTGTATGTTAAGAATTTAGATGACAGCGTTTCTGACGAGAAACTCAAAGAGCTCTTTACATCTTATGGCACTGTCACATCTTGCAAGGTCCAATATTCCCTTCTCTGCTAATCTGAATTGTTCTATATTCTGTTGATTGCATTTATTTACAAATTCCCTTTCCTAAAACATAACAGGTGATGCGGGATCCTAATGGCATAAGCAGAGGCTCTGGCTTTGTAGCATTCGCAACTCCTGAAGAAGCAACTAAAGCTGTAAGCCAATTGTAATATCTTGTTGAGTCCATGCGTGATGAACTAAGAGAAGAAGTGTTTAGGTTTTACTAACTGTGGGAATTTGTACAGATGTCAGAGATGAGTGGTAAAATGATTGAAAACAAACCACTTTATGTTGCTGTTGCTCAGAGAAAGGAGGACAGAAGAGCCAGGCTACAGGTTTGTACTCTTGAAAATTGCATCGTATTTTAATATTCTGAGCATTTGGCTCTTTTTACTTGTTTATTTTTCGATTTGGACCTGTCACTATTGAGTGTGTATATGTATTCAAATATGTGTAAAATTGACAATTTTTTCCATCACTGATACATAGATGCATCTTGATAATCTAGTTCTGAGACATCTGACTCATTATTCTGGGTTTATTAATGTGTTATGTATTCAAATATCTCACTTGCACTCGTCATAGTAATATTTTCCAAACATGAGTTCAAATAACATTATTCCTGACTTGTAAGGGTAATAGATTTTTCTAACTTTACTATTCACCATGTTTGCATCCGATTATCTAAGATTTAGATGATGCCTTTTGGAACTTAATGTATATTCCTATAATAACTGTCAACAGGCTCAGTTTTCCCAAATGAGACCAATTGTTGCAATGCCACCATCTGTTGGTCCTCGTATGCCGATCTATCCCCCTGGTGGTCCTGGAATTGGACAACAAATGTTTTATGGTCAGGCACCTCCTGCTATGATTCCTTCTCAGGTATTTTTGCTTTTTCCTTTCACTTAATAGCTAATCACTACTTTTCTTACTGAGAAACATTTATTCGTGTACATGTAATTCACTTCTAGCTTCAAGCTGATTTAAACCTCCTGATAAATTTATCTCTACGATTTAAGTCATAGCAGTGTTAATAAATTTATCTTTAGTCTTATTAACACAAATATTGGTTTCATAAATCTTTTTACTCTTCTCAAAACTGTTGGATGATTCGTAACCTGTGATTTTTGTACATGAACAGGCCGGGTATGGCTACCAGCAACAACTGGTTCCTGGAATGAGACCTGGTGGGGCACCGATGCATAACTTCTTCATGCCAATGGTTCAGCAGGGCCAGCAACGTCCTGGAGGGAGACGCACTGGAGGGATCCAGCAATCCCAGCAGCAGCAGCAACAACAACAAGTTCCCATGATGCAGCCGCAGCACCAGGTTCTTTTTTCTTCTCCATTGCAGCTGTTTGTTTTCTGGTTATCTGCGTTAGTAGGAGGTTTCATGATAATCTTTGTTTGTGGGTAATATAATCAGATGCACCCAAGGGGACGAATGTTCCGCTACCCGCAAGGTCGTGGTAGTGGTGGTCCTGATGGACCTGGAATGCTTCCATACGAGATACCTAGTAACCCAGCGCTTTCTCAGCATGTTCCTATTGGAGCTTTGGCTTCTTCCCTTGCTAATGCTCCTCCAGAACATCAGAGGACGGTGAGAAAGCTTCTTTTTGGTTCACTTTGATTTCTTGTGGTTTGGTTCTTAACTCGTGATTGTGATGTGTAGATGTTGGGTGAGAATCTGTATCCGCTGGTGGAGCAGCTAGAGGCAGAGTCTGCAGCTAAAGTGACTGGGATGCTGTTGGAGATGGATCAGACTGAAGTGCTCCATCTTTTGGAGTCACCTGATGCGCTCAAGGCTAAAGTAGCCGAGGCTATGGACGTTCTCAGAAGTGTCGCTGCTGGTGGTACAGCCGAGCAGCTTGCCTCCTTGAACCTCAATGACAACCTCGTCTCTTAAGTGTGTGGCTTTGTCTTTCTGTTCGGTTTGAAAAAATACATTTTTCGCAAGTGTGGCTTTGTCTCTTCCATACACAATTGGAGAGCTCTCGGAGTTTTTTTTTTGTTTCTTTCTTTTTATGTAGGATTCTTTGACATGGTTTGTGCTTCTCTCCCTCCACCCCAAACTTTAATTCAATTTGCTTGAAAACTTCATTTGATATTTTTCTATCATGGTTTGTTATCAGTTGTGCTAGTAAGTTTTACCATTAAAACATTCTCATCCAAATTTGAGAAATGGTCAAAGAAAACCTATGGCTCATGTCATGGGGATCGAATCTCAACAAAGAACTAGGGGAAACCAAGTAAGTCTAAAGAAAATGAAGTCGTAGAAAAGATTAAAATAAAGCAAGAGACGATAGCAATTATAAAGAAGAAGAACACGGGACATTCTTAGTCTCAAGAAAGGTAATGCACGAATTAACTTCTCTTGCAATGTGAGATATATACATTGTATGGAAAATAATCTCCCATTATATGTGGAGACTTTAGAGTTCGAAAACTTTGTCACGAAAATCATAAAATGATAGAAGACGCTACTAAAGAGAAACTAGCAATTTTCTTGAAAGATCAGTCGTCTTAGATTTGGTAAATTCATCTAATGTCCCAAGTGATGCTACGATGTTGTGACATAGAAAATAGAGCATTTGAATTAAAAAAATCTCGAAAACAAACAATAAAACTAGAATTGTTGTCGAGATAAAGGATGTCCACTATGTGGTGCAAAAGAAGAGATGATCAATCACCTTATCTTTGAGTGTCCCCTGGTAAAATAAGTTTGGGCATTATCAAATATTCTCTCAGCTCCAAATATCTTTCCCACATAGTCATTGTATTGCAATCTTTATTATTTGTTTATGGCGGATAAATGATCACGGATCGAAAAAGGAGTGCATGCATATATTTCCATGGGTCATGTGGTATATTTGGAAGACAAGGAACCATAAGATATTGAGAAAATTATTTAGAATGGACCCTTTTCAAAAGATCCATTTTAGACATGCCCTAAGATATTTAAGAATGTTAGTAAACAACCTCAAAATATTCTCGAATTAGCCACTCATGAAGAAGAAGCATGGAGACGAGCTAACACCATGAAGGATCCATCTGAGATGCAAGGGGGGAGGGGGGGGGGGGGTGGGGGTTGACAAAAAGAGAGTCTACCCATTGATATCCCTCTTTGTTATAAGGATGGATCGTGGAACAGCAGCGAACTTAGGAGTGACCAAGGTTGGATAGTTACTATTGGAGAGGAGCTACAACTTGAAGGATTGAAAGGACCCCGACAATGCCTTCCCAACTCCACACTGAGCTGGAGACTCTGGTTTGGGCTATGCAGTGCCTAGTTGCCAACTCGTATTCAGAAATCACGTTCCTCACAGATTGTTCCGATCTCATCCGGATAACGGCATGCCCAGAGGAATGACCTCTATTTGATTCAAAGTTACACGACTTCCTATATTACATGGATTTGTTTATATCTGTTATGATTAAGTATATTCTGTGTAGTGAGAAGAATGTATGTGCATATCACCGTCCGAAATGTGCAAGAGCAGGTTTCTGTTTTTTCCGTTGTAAGTACATTGTTTCCTGATTGGCTCTCTCCGGAGGAAAGTCAACCGATAACTTAATATATGGGGTTTGATGGAAACAAAACTAGAATTGTTTTAAAAAATCCACTGAAGTCTCAAGAAAAACCTGCAAAATTAACTAAACATATACACAAAACAACTGTTTGATGAATTAATTAAATTATTTTGGGTTTAATTTGGGATTTTTCCAAATATAAAAAATCCATATAAAGACCAATCCAAATGAATAAATATTGAACCTAAATGAATTTTAATAGGAATCTATATCCAAACTAATCCAGATATCTTGCGTTGGTTTGGTTTAGTTTGCGTTTGATTGCCAAAATTGGCCATCCTATTCATGCATGTACATATACATACTGATCACAAAATATTTTAAATCAAATCTAAGATGCTAAATATGGCTTTTCAACCCGGTACAGTTCAATCATTTTTAATGCTCGAAACCGGAACTAGTTGTAAAATACAACTAGTACCAAAATAAAACTATAATACAAATATTATATGAACTCTTACAATTATTTTGGTACTAGTTGTATTTTACAATTGAATATTTCGTATATCTGTGAAAACCGGAACTTTGTGAATTATTCGAGCCATTGGGATTTAATTTGGTTTTGCCCAAATAAAAGTAAAATTACAAATTATTCTTGGAAAAAAAGTTAAAAAAGCGTGAATGTCTAATTTTTAACACTTAATAACTTCATTCACACGATAGTGAAAGCCATGTAGGCCAGATATATGTGGTGAACACCAAACCAAAAAAAAAACCAGTAGGCAACATCTGGTTCTACAAAAAAAAACAGAGCAACCGTAAACAGAAAAAAGAAAGGTAGCAGATAGACATAAACAGAGATAGTCGGATAGGCTCAATGATGGAAGACTCTCCTCCTAATGTTAACTCTATCTGCTGCGATTTGCTCCAAAAGTTAATCGTTAACTTATATTTTTTAAATGTTTTAATCATCAACTTACGAAATACCATTTAAATGCCAAAATTTTACGTTGACTATTTAAATAAATGGGTAAATTGTGTTGACTGAGCCATATGAGGCACATTGTACGATTATTGCGTTAAGTATACAGAAAAATCTAATTATGGTGTTAACTTTTCGTTAACGGCTTCGCTATGTCAAAACAATGTCGTATATCTTCTTACTAAAACAACGTCACTTTAATAGAGTGAAGTAAATAAAATCCAAAATGCTAAAAAATCCCCACATAGATTTTTGAAATCCCTATATTGAAACTCAAACTCTAGAAATCAAATTCTCTCTGTCGATAGTCTTTCGTTGGTTTTCTCCTTGGGTTTCTGTTCTTACTACTCTGATGAGTTCAACCTCTGTGACATCCGGTATTGTTGGAGACCGTGGTTTCTCGTCAAAGTATGTGTATGGCTTAGGTGTCACAATCTTCACTGCTATGATGCAAGATAACCTGATGTGTGGTTTTTATATCAGGTTTTACCCAAACAAATAAACTCCGCAAGTGCACAGTTGTGCGCAACAGTATAGTGGTGAGATCGAATCCACAGGGAATAGAGTGCACTTTAAATCCTATAGATCTAAACAGAGATAGAATAAAAAATAATAAATGTTGTCACAAAGAAATCCAAATAATAAATGAAAAATAATTTAAAAAGAAAAATGAAATCAATTAAAACAAATGTTAGGATCTGGGAAATCGCAGGGATTTAAATAAAAAAAAAAATATCTAACCAGATTATCAATTTAATGATCTAGATCTAGAACTCAAACACTGTAACAAAATAATTTTTTTTTCAAAAAAGAAAAGGAAGATTATTATAGCATAAATCCGCTAGGACCCTATGCTAGCATATATTAACAAGTTTGATAGAGTTCACTTGTAGATCCAGTCTCAACACTTGGAAAACTGGAAATCAAGCCTAAAAACTATAGATTCCGGGTAGAATAACCAACACTAGCTGTATTATAAAACTCTATGAATCATTTGATAGATTCGTCAACCTAACAAAATCATTTGTTTCATAGAAGTAGATATCTATTAACCATAACCCTAATCTATAACAATAACCTAATTAAGCATGAAATCCCTTTGAATAAATTTCATCTCCCAACAAGCAGATCTACTCAATTATGGCAAAAGACATAGAGATTATAGTATAAATAATCCTTGATTGCATAGAAAGAGATGAAAATGAGAACAATAGATTCAATCTTCAAAGGAAAAGAGTACAGATCTAAAAATATCATAGGAACAGTTTATAGATCTGAAAATATGAAAAGAAACAAAGGATAACAATGAAAAAGTGGCCAAAAACGGCCTAGGTCGTGTCTCAGACGAACTCCTCTTATTTATAGGGATTCACTAGGTCAAAATTGAAGTAAATTCTTGATTTGGAGAATATACGAGATCTAGATCGATCGATCCTGTTTTGGATCGGTCGATCCCAGTGCATTCCCAAAAATGCTTCGTTTGCCGCCAGATGGACATGTTTTCAGTAAAACGGGCATAACTCTTGAACCAAGAATGAGAATGACATGATACCGGTGGAAAATGAAAGCTAACTCAAAGGTATTTCTTGGAAGTCTTTCAAATATCGCATTGCAATCCGATATTTGAAAGACTTCCAACGAATGTCAAACTTATGGAACCTCTGCATTGCTCAGCATCTTCAAATCCATAAATTCATCACAAATCGTCATGTTTTGCTCTAATTATGTGTAAACCAGTAAAACCCTTAAAAGAACCAAAAAGATACAAAAAGACACAAAAACCTAATCCTAGACTCAATAAAACATGTAAAAACAATAGTAAAAACTAGTGAAAATAGAGACTCATCATAACCCATACTGACAGCTCTTCCGCTGTATTAGCAAACAAGATGTGAGGTCGTGGAAAACCGAAAGGGTTGTCATTATTCTTTTCTTGTTATGTTGAAATTGTTGGAAATGTGTGAACCAGATGTGGAATTCATGGATTTAAGGATTGTCATTTCGGTTTAGTCCAAATAAGGTGTGATTGCTTTTGGTAATTGGACTTCGGTATTGAGTTATAAATTATGAATATGGAGGTGATATGCATAGATACTAATTCAGGTGTCATTTATATTCTATGATGGGCTGAATTAAGTGACAATAAAACAAGAATGGTTGAGTTGCGTTTTTGTGATTTGGTTATGGTCCATAGCTCATGTATGGTTAAGGGTATATAAATTTGGTTTATTGTATACCATGAAGTGATGAAGTATATAAGGTGGAGAGATGAGAAATAAAGTAACATGAGTTTTTGGTCTTCTCATTTGGTAAGATCTCTTATAAGGATACTTCTCTCTATTCTCTACACAAGCTCCCATCTCTTGGTAGAGAATACTTTGGATGCATAGAGCTAGAAGACCATCTACCACACATCTTCTTGTAAGATGAGTTCAAGTAAATTTTTATTACTTCCTAAGGCTTTGGGTACATATATTCACATAGTAGATCTTGGGCTAAAGGGATTATAAGGATACAATCCCTATTCAAGTTGTTGTTTAATCCATCAAGTGGTATCAGGGCCTCCTACTATGTGGATATGTTTACATGTTTTATTTTTCATGATTTGGTGATATGGTTAATTTACACAAAATTCATGAATTTAAGTTTGGGAATTCGGCCAAAAAAGCACTCAACTTATGAGGAATTGCCAAAAACAATACGAACTTTTGAGCTGGCCAAAAAGCCCAAACAATTGTTGAATTTCAAACTAATCAATAATATTTTCATTGACTGGCCAATTAAGCACACCGTTAGCAAATTAATAGTTTGCTTTGACTGAGGTTTAAACGGTGGTCGTTAAGTAAAACGACGTCGTTTTGTTTCTTATTAAAAAATCAGGAATTTTACCATAAAAACATCAAACTTATCAGAAATTGCCAAAAAAACACGAACTTCAGAGCTCGAAAAAAAAGCTCAACCAATTGTTGACACGAACTAAAACTTTCAGATTAGTTTCAAAGCAGTTTTCCTTCACACAAACCTCAAATGCACAAACCACAAACTTAAGATGGGAACAAAGCTCTCAAGACCAAGACTCAAAAACATGTGAATGAGCCCTTGGTTTCGTTGAAACACCAACTTTTTGATAAACAGGTTTTTAAAGACTCTAACGCTATCAAATAAACCTATCGTGCATATCATTTTATGATAGAATCCACAAGAAATAAGGATTATTCACTAAAGATGCGAGATTCTAAACTAATCTAGAACAAATAAAAGAATTGGTTTTTAACAATAGGAAATGAAAATGAGATGACATCAAAAAAAAAAACAAAGGATCATGGGGTTGACTATCAAATGAATAAACTAATAATCAAATAATGATCATGGAATTCACAATTATCTTAAATAATGCTTAATTGTTTGATTGTGAATTTTATGATCATTGTGTGATTGTGAATTTTATGATCATTGTATGATTGTGAATTTTATGATTATTGTTTGATTTTTAGTTCATACATTTGATAGTAGAACCCATGATCATTTGTTTTCCTTTTGATTTCATATTATTCTCATTTTATTTTGTTAAAAATCAATTCTTTTATTTGCTCTAGATTAGTTTAGAATCTCGCATCTTTAGTGAATAATCCTTTGTCTTTGTGGATTCGATCCTAAAATGCTATGCACTGTATGTTTATTTGATAGCGTTAGAGTCATTAAAAACCTCTTTCTCAAAAAGTTGGTGTTACAAAGAAACCAAGGGGCCCATCCGCCTGTTTTTGAACCTTGGTAAATCAAAAATCAGGATCCCATGGTAAAATGGTTTTGATTCCACCTATTGCAGTGGGAGCTGAAAACCATATCAAAAATGTTGGCTCAATTGCAAACCAAAAAATATACCTGAATCTCATGAAGAACAAGTTATTCGGCCTCAAGAGCAGATTCCTGAAGAATCTCAAAAATTAATGCCATTAAGAAGATCCACTAGAGAGAAGAAAAAGGCCATTCCGAATGATTATGTGGTCTTTCTTCAAGAACATGAGGATGGCATTGGGTTGACAAGTGATGATCCATTAAGTGTTTTTCAAGCCATCCAAAGTGTTGACTATGATAAGTGGACCGATGCCATGAAGGCAGCGTATAAATCCATGATCGACAATGGCATTTGGAATCTTGTCCCATTACCAGAAAATGTTAAGCCCATTGGTTGTAAATGGATCTTTAAAACCAAAAGGGATGTTAATGGTAATGTGGACAGATATAAGGCTTGTCTTGTCGCCAAAGGATTTATTCAAAAGGAAGGCATCGACTATCAAGAGACTTTCTCTCCAGCATCAACGAAAGACTCTTTAAGGATAATAATGGCTTTGACAGCTCATTTGGATTTAGAGCTCCATCAAATGGACGTAAAGACTGCGTTTCTCAATGGGGACATTGAAGAAACCATTTACATGTAACATCCGGAAAATTTTGTGACCGGTGATCCAAAGAAAGTTGTATGTAAATTAAAGAAGTCCATTTATTAGTTAAAACAATCGTCTCGTCAATGGTATCACAAATTTCCTAAGGTTGTTACTTCATCAGGTTTTGAAGTAAATCAAGTCGAAGATTGTGTATACCAACAGATCATAGGGAGCATATTTGTTTTCATGCTCCTATATGTCGATGCTATTTTAATTGCCACCAACGATGTAGGCTTGCTGAAAGACACTAAGAAATTTCTCTCTAAGGAATTTAAGATGAAAGATCTTGGTGAAGCCTCTTTTGTATTAGGTATAAGTATAGATCAAGATCGCTCTCGAGGTATACTGGGGTTATCACAAAAGGGCTACATCAATAAAGTTTTGGATAGGTATGGCATGAAGGATTGTAAGTCGATTAATACCCCAATTTCTAAAGGGGATAAATTCAGCTTAAAGCAATGCCCTAAGACTCAGTTAGAAATTAAAGCAATTCCTTATGCTTTAGGAGTTGGAAGTCTGATGTATGCACAAGCGTGTACACGACCAGACTTTGCATTTATAGTTGGGATGTTGGGGAGATACTTAAGTAACCCGGGGATCGATCATTGGAGAGCAGACAAACGGGTGATGTGATATCTGCAAAAGACTCGGGATCTTATGCCTGTTTATAGACGAGGTAACCAGCTCAAGATCACTGGTTATTCCAATTTACGATTCCGATTATGCTGGATGCCTTGACAGTCGTCGATTCACTTTGGGTTATGTATTCATGCTTGCTGAAGGAGCCATATTGTGGCGAAGTGCCAAGCAAAAACTTGTGGCTTCATCCACTATGCAAGAAGAATACATAGCATGTCATGAAGCATCCAATCAGGCTATATGGCTGCACAACTTTTTCACAGGGCTGCATATAGTTCCTGGTGTCGAAAAAACCACTTAGGATTTTCTGTGACAATGGTTCGGCAGTGCTATATGCAAGAAAGGATCTAAAGTGATGTAATTTCAATTGAGCATATAGGTACTAATTCCATGATAGCGGATCCGCTGACTGAAGGTGTTACACCTAAAGTATTTTGGGAGCATGATGCTCATATGGGTTTAGACGATATATCGGTTTAGTGGGAGTTTTGTATCTATTTAAGTTATTATGCTCTTACGGTTAATGAATAATGTTTAAACACTATTTCGTTCAGTGTTTATAGTTTCATCACTTTGAATTGTTGTTCATAAGATTGATCTTGTTAAGGTAGGACCAGTTGGAAAAAGGCACAATAATCACATTGGTGTGCTATTTCCATGCTATGCATCCATATTTGGTCTATTTTCATTTTATTGTATTGGTGTGTATGTGATCATTGTGGATCTAATTACACTTTAATATAATTATATCTCCTTGGTCCTACATTGATATGGTAAATGGATGAGATTGTTTCAATACCAAGATTTATGGCAATCATAAAGAACGCTCATTAGGATTAATCTATAAATTATATTGGTCACATTTAGGTCCACAAGTGAGAGATTGTTGGAAATGTGTGAACCAAATGTGGAATTCATGGATTAAGGATTGTCATTTTGGTTTAGTCCAAATAAAGTGTGATTGTTTTTGGTAATTGGACTTCAGTATTGAGTTATAAATTATGAATATTGATGTGATATGTATAGATTCTAAATCAGGTGTCATTTATATTCTATGATGGGCTGAATTAAATGACAATAAAACAAGACTGGTTGAGTTACATTTTTGTGATTTGGTTATGGTCTCTAGCTCATGTATGGTTAAGGGTACAGAAATTTTGTTTATTATATACCATGAAATGAGGAAGTATATAAGGTGGAGAGATGAGAAATAAAGTAATGTGAGTTTTTGGTCTTCTCATTTGGTAAGATCTCTTATAAGGATACTTCTCTCTATTCTCTACACAAGCTCCCATCTCTTGGTAGAGAATAATTTGGATACATAGAGTTGGAAGACCATCTACCACACATCTTCTTATAAGATCAAGTAAGTTTTTATTACTTCCTAAGGCTTTCTGTAGATATATTCACATAGTAGATCTTGGGCTAAAGGGATTATAAGGATCCAATCCCTATTTAAGTTGTTTAATCCAGCAGAAATTTCAAGAAATGTAAGTTAACATTGTGTAATCTGTTTATTCAATAGGGTAATTTTCTTAAGTGGGTGGAGAATGTCGTATTAAAGGCTCTGATGCAAGAACTAAAGGAAGAAGCAATGCTGAGCAAAGTGGAAATCAGCAAGTGGAAATTGTGCTTCAAAGTGTCTTTTTTTGGGGCATTGTCTAAAATAGATCCTTTGAGAATTTTATTTCCAGACCCCCTGGGAAAGGTTTTAAAAGTTGTTGGGGTCCCTGTTTGGAAATAAATTTTTAAAAGGGTCCATTTCTTGATTTAATCTTGTTTTTTTGTGTGTGGCTATGCCTTATGACCATTGTGATTGTTCATGCATTGTTTGGTCAAGCAAATGAAAAGAAAATTGTAGAGTTCTAAACTTGTTGTGTTTCAAATTGTAGTTGGTTACTAGCTAAGCTATATGGAATCGTAAGCGGGTCCGTGGAAGCGGAAACATTTGGAAGTGCAAAAGCATTCTTCAAAATTATAGGAAGCGGATATGTGTTGGAAGTGTTTATGTATATATATATATATATAATATAAAACCAAACATAGAATATATTTTTAAATAACAAAAATCTAATACAAAGTCTTAAATATTAAGCAACTCAACTAAAAATAAAAACAACTAAATGTCAAAATTGTTTCAGCCTCATTAACATCAGCTCCATAAAAAATAACCGCCTATAATTCTGGCTCATCAAGAGAAAGATCCTCAAACTCAAGTCTTCCTATTAATTTCATCCAATTAACCAAAGTTGTCACCTCCAACATCCCAAATTTTGTTAGGACCTTCTTTTATAAGCAGAACTCTTTCTAGATAAAAGAAGAAGATTAATATGCACAAATACCAAATATTCAACTTTTTGTGGAACATTCTTGTTTCTTGTTGCATAATGGATGAATTTGTAAGTTCTCCAGTTACTTTCACAACATGAAGATGAAGAAGGTTGTCCAAGCCACTTAAAAGCTAGGGCCTAAAACTTTGGAGCTGAAGATCCATGAGCTGCACACCATCTTAAAGGTTCAAAGATAAACCTAACACGAATTGCATCAACACTACCAAAAGCTTCCAAGCCTGAAGAGAAATTATAATATTCAATATCTCCTTATCTTGATTTGGAAAATACTTCATAATACAATTTTTTTTATTTCTCTAGTAATCTTCAAATCTTGATGTGGAGCTTTCCTATTACTCTCTTATCCAATCAACTATGAGCTATAATATAGGGTGATTATCTAAAATGGACCCTCTCAAAAATTTACTTCCAAACGTGGTTGATGCAGTAGAGGTCCCCGTTTGGGAATAAAATTTCAAAAGGGTCTATTTTTTATATTTAATACTATAATATATGCATCTAACAAAATATATAATAATGATAGTACTTAAATAACCATTTAATTTTTTTTTATAAGATAATAAATCAAATGAACTATAATATATTTATAAACTTACTTGGGATTTAGAGAATGTGCTATACAATAGAGAGGAGTGTTGCTATTGTTCACACGAGATGTCAAAATAGACTCCACAACATTCCAAAAACTGAGTCATCTTCAAGTTATTTTCTTTCTCTTCTAAAGATAGTCTTCTTCACCTTCTAAATCATAATTTCCCACTATTCATATACTAGATGAAGTGAAGGATGATCAATATCAACAACTCTATCACATGACAGGGGTCAAAAGTAACCTTAGAACTACTCTCTCAAATTAAGATATCGATTGCAGCACTTAGGGGTCGAATCCACAAGGACTCTGAAAACTGACACAATAGAAACACATGTTCGAGTTAAGTTAGATCAATAAATAGTAAATAAATAAAGCAATTAAAAGTAAACAAGATGAATGGGATTGAATTCAAGTGATTAAAAAGCTAGACCTAGGGATAATCATCGAGAATAATCAGGAATGTGAACTGGGCAGTTCTATAATCAGGACTAAATTGTTTGTTTGGTTCTTAAACTCGTAACACTAATATGATATCTCATCCAACTCTCGCTGCGACGACATCTATCCTCTAAACAAAAGCAAACCAAATCTCTTTGCGAAATACCAATAAGTAGAGTCTCTATGATTAGCGGGTACGATATGTTTACAAAATTCCTAAACCAACTCTCGCTGCGAAAAGGCTGTTTGCTCGTCTAAGATTGGGTCAGAATATCAATAGAACTCTCGAGCCCACCAACATTCATATGATACCAGGATTAAGGTGATCAGTCTTAAGACTAGTGTGATAATCAAATCTAGATGAAGAACATTATAGATAACCTAACATGTATATGCCCAATTCAACAAACCATCATAAACCTTTTGAAACCGTAGATCTAACAAGGTGACTACTCAAACATAGAAGAGAAAACACAAATCAGTGTCTTAATAATACTCATGAAATAAAATAAGTAACAATGGAAGTTCAGAATTCTTCTCTCTACAAAGTTTGAGATCTGAATCTTCTCTCCAGAACTTGCTTGACACTTACAATGGAACTTGAATAATTAAAACATAGAGAATGACAAAAATTAGTCTCTAGGACTTCTAAAACATAGTTTAATCTAAAAACACGATTAGACATGAAATTTAAACTTTAGAAACTTCTGGGGCAAAGTTGCAAATCTTGAAACTTGATAAAACTCGAAGGCGTCATTCACGTCGTGGTTGTGTCAACCGACACAGGAATGGCCTGTCGGTCGACATGGACAACAATAATCATCTCCTTGTTGTTTTGCTCAGCTACAAGCCTCCAAAAGCTCCAAAGTGCTCATAAAAGTCAAATTCGTGTTTGTACTTAATAAGACTCAATATATATACAAAAGACTCTAAAACCAATGCATATATCATGTCATAAAACCATAAAATACATGATATATCAACTCCCCCAGACTTAGCTTTTGCTTGCCCTCAAGCAAACATAAAACTAAATCAAGGAAGAAGTTTGAAAATCGCAAAACTCATAACTTCATAAGAACACTACAATAACATTCACTATAGTGAACCACTTGAAATCCTTACTTAACAAGATACCGACCACCATGTAGTTCGTCGCAGGCACTCGCAGCATTCCTAATTTACACCACAATTTACTCAACATAATCCAACAAACAACCTTCATTGCTGTTTTTCTATCCTCCAACAGTTTTAATGTCAAGGATCTTCTAGATTTATAACCGTATTTCACTATAATAAACCAGCCATTATCAACTTTATTGGTACTCTTTAAACTCTCCCAGACTTATTATTTATTAGTTTTTTATTATATTTTTTATTTATAAGGATTAAATCCATAATTTCAGAGATTACAAATAAATGGTCATCGGAAGTTGCTTCCTACCGTTTGTAATCCCTGTGTGATCTTTTCATGACAATCATCTTACTGTTATAAATTCAGAATTAGGGACAAGGGAGAGGAGTACCACATTTAAATCATACAGGTCAGAGTGTCAAGCTTATACGAAAAATCAAACCCAACAGACATCAATTCCATCAATAAATACAATACTTAGCTCGGATCTAGGACATTGGAAATATGGGGATCTTAAGCAATCTGACTGGCCATTGAGTTTTCCATTAGTCTCAGATTCAGGTCAGGATAGAATCAAATGGTCACATGAGAGCTTACTGTAAAGTATGGTTAATTCCTCGGTATCATCATTGTTTCTGGACAAGTTTTGACTCAATAAAACAAAGGTTTTGAATTTCAAAAGAAAAATTGGGATTGACTCTCGAAAGATTCAAATAGAATTAGTAACTACCTCCCCCAGACTTTCTACACTGTCTTCAGTGTAATTAAGCTTAAGGAATGTGATAGAAAGGAAAAATATTGAATAGAAATTGAACTGTTATGTGTTGAAAAATCGTGACCTGTGATGGTGTGTGTGTCGACCGACACACATCTTGCGTGTCGGTCGACACGAGCAAGATTATGTATTTCCAAAGTTCTGACACCATTCAACTGATCAATCGACTCGTTTTCTGACATTAGATCCTGATTAAGAGCTCCAAACATGTCAAATAGCAAGATAAATAATAACATAATAGGTTCAACAATATTTAATAGGAGATAGAAACAAAATCTGAAACAAAAACACAAGTAGAAAGCAAAAAAAAAATGTCTCAAAGAAAACGAAAAAGAAAGAAGAAAAACTAGGAACCAAATTTCTGAAAAGATGACTAAACAAAGTCATCATCAGAACTCTGAGGAGTGCGAGGATCAACAGGAGGGCTACATGGTTGCGGACGGGATGAAGTAGGCTGGGCACAAGTGACACCAGAAGCTATAAGGTGCCACATACTCCTCATAGTACTTACCATGAACCTCCTAAACATAGGACTATCATCCTCATAATCCGCAGGGGGCTCCGGAAACACAAGGTCAGGAATGGAAGTGTCTAGTAGAGGTGGTGTCTCTAGAAATGGCGGCACAGTCTCATCCTCAGTAGCTGAAGGCGCGACACTAGATGAAACTACTCGGCGAAGCTTGCGGCTTGAACTTTCAACCAACAATGACTCATCTGGCGCAGAGTACAGCATGGTGTGATCCTTCTTGATTCTGAAGGACATGTCAGGTAACTTCATAGTCTTCACTGTGCCATCTTCATCAGCAAATACCCACATATTGCTAGGCTTCATCCAAGTCTCATGTTTGAGATAATCAAGATCCATGATGATGTGATCAGATTTGCATGTGTCATTGGACAAAACTATACCGAAGTAGCGGAAGATCAGAGTCAAAAGGTTTCCAACATGCTTAAACTGCTTGTTACCAAAGGCTTTGGCTTTCAGAGAAACCAAATGATGAGCAAACACAGCATCCAAATTCAGATCAGTATTGGGGATATCATACTTCCAAACCGCAGCAGGAAACATGTGGTGAAAACCAAGCAAAAGGAGCATAAGATCCAACTTCTGGGCCTTGGTAGGATCAGACCGACACAGTATAGTGCTAGCAATGAGGCTTAAGACGTACCTGACCGTGGGATGATGGACATTTGTCTGCTTCAAAGAATCAGTATCATACTCACCATTCCCAATATGGGACCAAAAATTCTTGATATTCCCCCACTCTGTATCCATAACAGCCTGAGTAGCATCTCTCTTAAAGCCGTAAAAATCACGTAGATCAGGGAGAGTGATCCTGTACCTCAAACCCTTGCACATGATGGTCAGAACTCCCTACTGTGCCACCTTAGCACTCTCATCAGCATAGTAAACTCTACAAGAAGCTAAAAGCTGGCGTGCCAAGTCAGGATAAAGAGTGTTGTGCGTGCGCACCATAGAGCGTAGACTTATCTTCTCAAGAATGTGGTGGACATCATCATCAATGTCAAGAGCTTTCATAGCTTCTCAATCCTCCAACCGAGTAGGTCTCATATCAACACTTTGCCAAGAATTATAGAACAATGTATCATACTCATCCCAATTCTCTGAAATAGGTCTTTGAGTACACTCGACGTTAGCTGTCTCAGTCTTTGGATCATTATCCCAATCACGCTTCACCTTAATCATCTGAGTTTCGAGCTTAGGCCAAGGAGCGCGGACATGTGCATTGACCAGGAAATAAGAAGTGGTTGTAGTGGCTATGATGGCGGTGGGTGTGGTCTCAACACTAGGCTCATCATCAGTAAGATTGATCTCCTCTCTGCGGGCACGCTTGTGGACATCTGTAATGACACAAGAAAACGCAACCCAGTTCAAATTTAGAATTCGGGCGTGCGTGTCGAACCGACACAGGGAATGCCAGTCGGTCGACATGGTGCCAAAACATAGACACCGAATGAAAAACGAAAATCCAAACAAGATCAGTTCCAAATCAAGAATAATACTGCACAATCATCAAAATTAACCATCAAACTCATCTTAAAAACATCAATTCATCATCCAATCAACCCTAAATTCCAAATTTGCAATTGAATTAGTGTTAGGTTTTATCAAAAGAAATTCATGACTTTTCAATCAATTTAACCTAAATTAACAACAATCCACACTTCAATAGTTCTAAATTCATCCTAATCAACTATGACTAGCAAGTATTAAGATCAAAATCGGATTATGAAAGTGAGAATCAAACCCTTGAAATTTTGAAATTAGGGATAGAGATTTGAAGAACATACCTTGGATTTGGATAAAATGAATGATATAGGAATGCAAAGAAAAGAAATCTCTTGAGTTTAGAAGGAAAAAACGAATGATTTGATGAAGAATAGCAAAAAGGCAATTTGGAGTGATATAGGCGGTGGTTCTATGAGTTTTTGGAAAAGATGAAGTGGAGAAGGAAAAGGAAAAATGGGTATTTATACTAACCTCGGGTCCGTGTCGACCGACACAGGGTGTGCGTGTCGGTCGACACAGACACAAACCTTGTGTCCCTTGGTCAAAAAATTATGTAAAGCTTCCCCAATCCATGAGCAATCCTTCCAAAATTGTCATTAAGGCCGTCTAGTGCCTGAGACAAAACAAAAACAAAGAAAAATCAGTAACAAGGCACAGAAAAACATTTTTACAGACGTACCGGTGGGTTGCCTCCCACCAAGCGCTTATTTTCAGTCATTAGCTTGACTTTGTCAGAAATCAGATGGATGAGATGTCTTTGGATGAATACAAAGGTGGTGAAGACGAAGTCTTTGAACCTTGATCATCCTCACTCAAGTCAAACATCTTGGGTTTCAGTACCCTATGCATCATCTCATCCAGTATGCATGGTTTGTGATATATCATGGATTTTATAGTTTTATGACATGATATATATATTGGTTTTGGAGTCTTTTCTATATTTGTTGAGTCTTATTAGGTACAAACACGGATTGGACCCTGATGAGCACATTGGATGCATTTGGAGGCTTGTAGCTCAGCAAATCAACAAGGAGATGAATATTTCTGTCCACGTTGATCGACAGGCTTCACCTGTGTCGGTCGACACAACCTAGACATGAATGACGCCTTTGAGTTTTATCAAATTTCAAGAATTGTAAATTTTCCCCAGAAGTTTCCAAAGTTTATACTTGATGCCTAATCGTGTTTTTAGGTTAAACTATGTTTTTAGAAGTCCCAGAGACTAAGTATGGTAATTCTCTAAGTTTTTGAGAAGTGCTAAGTTTTATTGTAAGTTTGAAGGAGATTATTGGAGAGATGACTCAGATCTCAAACTTTGTAGAGAGAAGACAGCCTTTTCGCAGCGTGATTTGGTTTAGAAATTTTGTAAACATATCGTACCCGCTAATCATAGAGACTCTATTTATTGGTATTTTGCAAAGAGATTTGGTTTGCTTCTCTTTAGAGGATAGATATCGTCGCAGCGAGAGTTGGATGAGATATCACATTAGTGTTACGAGTTTAAGAACTGCACAAACACTTTAGACTTGATTTACGAACTGTCCAGTTCACTTTCCTAAGTTTTCCTTATTGATGTCCCTGGGTCTAGCGCTTTTAATAACTTGAATCAACCCTGTTTAATTGCTATTTTGTTTCTTAAATTGCTTTATTTAATTTCTATTTATTTAATCTAGCTTAATTTGAATCTATTCGTCTATTGCGTGAGTTTTCAGAGTCCTTGTGGATTCGACCCCTAAGTGCTGCATTTGACCTCTTAATTTGAGAGAGTAGCTTCTAGGGTTATATTTGACCCCTGTCAAATTTTGGCGCCGTTGCCGGGGACTCTAAATTCACCATTAGACTTCAGTTAGAGTTTAGTCTAGATTTTTCTTTTATTTTGTTACTTACATCTTTACTTTCTCTTATCTCAGGTGCATGAATCTTAGGAGCAACAAAAGAAAAAACTTAGTTGCTACTGAGGAGATTGGGAGGTTAAAGAGTGCTAATCGCAGAGCACATAAGCAATTAGAGATGGTTAGGACTGTTGTGATTAGAGAGATGCTACTGGGATCTTACGTGATAAAGAAGGCAACGAGTATAATGATCAAGGTCTGAGACTTGATGCTGATGGAAACCCAATTGTCGGAGCTGTCGACGAAACTGGCTATGTCGACCGACATGGCAATACTTGTGTTGGTCGACATGATGGCAACGGTCCAAATAACTTGGATGCTAGGATTGAAACTGTGGGAAGAACACTGGCTGATGACAACAGACCCAATGATTTTTACTCCAACAGGTCTGCTATATATCCTCCTGCTTTCTAGAGGAATGATTTTTAGTTGAAACCCCAGTACTACACTCTTGTGGGGCAACACAGTTTCCATGCTCATCCTACGGAACATCCAATGGACCACATAGAGATGTTTGAAGACATGGCTTCGAGTACTAAAGCCAATGGAGTGTCTGAAGACTATCTATTCTGCAAGCTCTTCCCATACTCTCTTGCTGGGGAAGCAGCTCAATGGTTGAAACAGTTGGAACCGGGTTCCTTAACCACTTGGAGAGATATCAAGACAACTTTCTTGAACAATTTTTATGATGATGCTAAGACAGAGGACTTGAGGGATTTGATTATTAAGTTTACTCAAGGACCTGCAGAGACTTTGAAAGCTGCATGGTTGAGATTCAAGGGATTCCAAAGAGATTGTCCGCACCATGCTATTGATGAAGTCCAGCTCATTAGGACTTTCTTTTGCGGAATTGACTGGAGGTATCAGGTTGCTTTAGACGCTGCTTGTGATGGTAACTTCAAGACCAGGACACCAGAGGCTGATATCAAGTTGATTGAGAACTTAGCATCTAGTAGTAGTACTAAGAATGCTGATTTTGAGAGGAAGAAGATAGCTGCTGGTTTGAACAATAATCAGATGGCGGAGTTCAAAGCAAAGCTGGATACTATGCACAACCTTCTAGTGAACAAGAAGTCTGTTCACTTTGCTCAAGAGGTTGAGGTTTTTGAAGCTGAAGAAGTGCCTATGTGAACTATGTGAATGGTTCTGGTTTTAATGGCCAAAGGTTTGACAATTCTCAAGGCAACTTCAGAGGTTACAACAATAAGAGGAACAACTACGGGAACAACCAGAATTCTTCTGGATTTACGCCCAGGCCTGTGATTCAGGATGCTCAGAGAAACAACAATGGTTTCACTAGGGACTTCGGAAGTTCCACTTACCATAATCTACCTCCTAAGACTGCGGATTCTGAGTTGAAAGATATGCTTGACCAAATACTTGAAGGACATCAGAAGATGACTGTGGACTTCAATGGTAAGATAGATGCATTGTATGCAAATCTTAATAGGAAGTATGAGACTTTGAACAGCCATATTAAGAGGTTGGATACTCAGTTTGCACAATCTGCTGTGAACACTAAACGCCTTGACGGCGTCTTACCTAGAAGTACTGATACTAATCCTAGGTACTCTTGTGCTGCTGTTATGTCTTGGGGAGATATGGTCAAGAGAGAGATCAAAAAAGAAGTTCTGGAGAAGTCTGAAGCTAAGGAAAAAGTTGAGACTCTCATCACGGAACTTATGTCGATCAACACCACCCTTACGTGTCGGTCGACACCACCCTTACGTGTCGGTCAACACCACCCTTACGTGTCGGTCGACACCACCCTTACGTGTCGGTCGACACCACCCTTACGTGTCGGTCGACACCACCCAACTCATCAGAGGATTCGATGCAAGTCACGACTAAGGATGGTCCTGACTCCACTGAAATCGATCGACAGGCACCTGGCCGTGTCGGTCGACATGCTCAGCCTAATGACGGAATTTATCTCTGAAAACTACCCAAGTTGGAGGATCCTGGAAGTTTTGCTGTACCCTGTTCCATTGCTGGAGTTAAGTTCACTTATTCACTCTGTGATACTGGGGTAGTATCAATATCATGTCTAATGATGTAACAATAATGTTGGGAATCAATGACACGAATAGGTCTTCAATAGAGATTACATTGGCTGATGCTTCTCTGAAGAAATCCATGGGTTTTATTGAGAACCTGAGAGTTCAAGTTGGAGATTGTCCGCTTCCCTGTGACTTCCATGTTTTTGAGACGAATATCGGTTCTGATATGCCACTGATTTTGGGTAGACCATTCCTTGCTACTGCTGGAGCTATGTTTGATTTGTTGAGTAGCAGGATTTCTCTGAGGCATGTTGATCCTGATGTGTTTTATCCTACAAATCCGGACGGATATATGATGTGGAGTCCCCAGGTTGTAGTTGAAGAAGTGAATGAGATTCACTCTGATGAGTTCACTGCAAGGAATCCAAAAGCTGCGGGTAAGAAGAAGAAGCCGCAGAGAAAAGCAGTGACATCGAAGCCCCTTATGACTTTGACTCCTGTGAGGAAAGTTGATGATACTATTGAGTATAAGCTGCAGTATGGAAGTGGTTCAAGACTATTTGCCAAGATTAAGGCTATCATCACTCCCGAGGTCAAGGCTAAAGGACAAACCGCGATGGATGAGATAATGAATAGGGTTTTGAAACCCGAGATGCTTTAGTTAAGGGAGCATGATCTCAGCTCCAAGAATTCATCTTCACTACCTTCAGACTCATCCGGAGAATCTCCATCCATCTGATTTCTGACAAAGTCAAGCTAATGACTGAAAATAAGCGCTTAGTGGGAGGCAGCCCACTGGTGAGTCTTTAATTAAGTTTTTCTGTGTCTTTTTAACTAATTTTTGTTTTTTTTTGTTTTGTCTCAGGAACTACACGTGCTTAATGACAAATATGGAAATATTGCATGGATTGGAGAAGCATTACATAATTTTTCGACCAAGCAACACATGTTTGTATCCATGTCGATCGACGCGGACCCGAGATTAGTATAAATACCTAATTTTCTTTTCTTCTCCACTTTCATCTCTTTTCTTTTCGCGAAAACTGCCGCTTCCAAACCCCAAATCGCAAAAACTTCTATATTTCACCAAATCGATCAATTTTTGTCCCTAAACTCAAGAGCATTTGATTTTATTCATTCGTATATCATCCATTCTATCAAATTCCAAGGTATGATCCTCAAATTTCATTTTTAAATCCGAAAAAATTTCAAGGTTTAGATTTTCAATTTTTCAATCCAAATTTGATCTTAAAGCTTGCTAATCTTGTTAGATTGTGATGAATTTAGAAGAATTAAAGGGTTAATTGATGCTAAGTTAGGTTGATTTAATAGAAAAGTCATGAATTTCTAGTAATGAAAAGTTGAACCAATTTGACATGAAATTCGGAATTTAGAGATGTTTAGGATGATGGATAGATATAGGTTTGACAATGTTGATGATTTTTTATGCTTATATGTTGATGGAATTGCGATTTGAGATGAAATTATGCTTGATAACACCAATTTCGACACTGTGTCGATCGACACGGTATGCTCGTGTTGGTCGACGCAATGCCATTATTTCTGGATTTTTGCTGATTCTTGGATTTATTCTCTTGTCTCTCTTTCAAGTACATTATGACTGGTAGGGGGAAGCGACCACAGACTTCAAAGGCTCAGGGAGAGTCTAGTAGTACACCGTCTCCACCTATTGAATCTCATGGTCCATGGCCTCGTCGAGAGGGATGAGGATTAGACCCCAACGTGATTGGGATTGAACTCCAAGAGAGGAGGTGATGAAGCCTGAGTGTTACATTCGTGAGATCTCTGATGAGTGGGATGAGTACAATACTCTGTTCTACAATGCTTGGTTGAACATGGAGATTAGGCCCACCCGGCTCATGAATAGTGTTGCCTTGCGACATATGAAGATCAAAGACGAGTGTCTGCTAGCTTTGCAGAAGATTGGGCTGGGTACTATGTGCACTCAGTACTACAGGGTCTATACCGAGTTGGTCCAGCAGTTCATGGCCACAGTGCAGCTCTACTACACCTCACCTGAGGGGCTAGCTCAAACAGGCATCCTCACATTCTTGATCTGGTGAGTTTGGTACAGGATTTCCATCCCTGATCTTTGCACCGTCTACGGGTTTGACCCGACCACGACTGGGACTACTCTGGCCCTCAACAGGTCGATTGATTTTCATTCTTACTGGGGTAAGTTCGTGGATGGGGTTTACATCCCCAACGGGTCTATGCACTCTAACATCCGGCATCCGGTTCCTTGTTACGTGGTTCGTGCCATCTCGAACATGCTGTTGTGTAAGATGGAGGCCAACATGATGAGGCAGGGTGAGTTGGTTCTGATGTGTTATACAATTCAGGGATTGTTCACTGAGGATTGGACCAAGCTAGATCCCGATGTGAACCTTGGCGCGATCTTTGCGCATCATTTGGTCAGTTTGAAGGTCCACCCATTCACGGGTACGAGGGACAAGTCAGAGACTGTGGGTAGCTTGTTGACTCCCATCTTCCGTTTCTGCGGGATTAGCACCGATGGAGCCACCGTGCTCACTGATAGATCCGTCATGGACGAGGGGTTCTTCGCGCACGCCAAGTTGATTAGGAAGGATTGGGTTTGGTGCTACCGCAGTGAGGGAGTAGATTATATGGTGAAGCTTCCGCAGACGGAGCTCACGGGCATCACAGGTAGTTAGGCCCGCCTTCTTTTCCAGTCGCATCACACGCTGTGCACCCTTGCTCCTCAGACCCGCAGTCGCAGAGGCGCCTCTTCTAAGTCTGTGCCTACAGCATCAAAGGATGATCCGATCCCAGACACCTCTGCACTTCAGTACGGACTTCCCGCTACACCTCTCATCCCTATGGAGACCGTTGTGTTTCAGAGGTACATTGCAGATAGCTTCCAAAATTTCTGGAACGCTTCACTCTCACGCTGCGGATGTGTTCGTTGGACAGATGCAGCTCCTACTCAGCCCAGACCTATTCTGATTCCCACTCCTACTCCGTCTTAAGATCCCATTTCGGAAGAGGATTAGTTCTTCTATTTTCTTTTTCCTTTGAGACATTTCTTTTGTTTTTGCTTTATTTGCTTCTGTTTTTGCTTCATATTTTCGTTTTTGACATATATTGAGATATTTTTGAACTTCTTTATGTTATATATCAGCTTCTTATTGACATCTTTTGCTCTTAATCAGGATCTAAATGTCAGAAAAAAAGTTGAATGATTAGTTGATTGGTGTCATAATTTTGGAACATCACATCATGTCCATCGACACGCAGGGTATGTGTCGGTCAACATGGACACACCATCTCAGGTCACATTTTTCAAAACATAACAGTTCAATCTCTATTCAATTTTAATTCCTTTTATCCCTTTCCTTAGGCTTATTTACACTGGGGACAGTGTAGTTTAAGCCTGGGGGAGGTAGTTGCTAACTTTGTTTATTATTTTGAGAGTCATTCCCATTTTTTTTGTTTTTCAAAACCTTTGTTTTATTGAGTCAAAACCTGTCTAGAAACAATGATGTTACCGTGTAATTTACCATACTTTACTGTAAGCTCTCATGTGACCATTTGATTATATCTTGACCTGAATCCGAGGCTAATGGAAAACTCAATGGCCAGTCAGATTGCTTAAGATCCCCATGTTTCCAATGTCCTAGATTCGAGCTAATTATTCTATTTTATTAATGGAATTGATGTCTGTTGGGTTTGATTTTTCATATAATCTTGACACTCTGGCCTGTTTGATTTAAAAGTGGTACTCCTCCCCATTGTCCCTAATTCTGAAATTGTAACGGTGAGATGATTGTCATTAGTATAAATGGTAGGAAGAAACTTCTGATGACCATTTGTTTATTCTAATGAAAAGATCACACAGGAATTATAAACGGTAGGAAGAAAATTTCGATGACCATTTGTTTATAATCTCCGAAGTTATGGATTGAATCCTTATAAAAAAAAAACTAATAATAAATAATAAGTCTGGGGGAGTTTAAAGAGTACCAATAAAGTTGATAATGGCTGGTTTGTTATAGTGAAATACGGTTATAAATCTAGAAGATCTTTGACATTGAAACTGTTGGTAGGATAGAAAAACAGCGATGATGGTTGTTTGGTGGATTATATTGAGTAAACTGTGGTGAAAATTAGGAATGCTGCGAGTGCCTGCGATGAAGTACATGGTGGTCTGGATCTTGTTAAGTAAGGATTTTTAGTGGTTCACTATAGTGAATGTGATTTTGGTGTTCTTATGAAGTTATGAGTTTCGCGATTTTCAAACTACTTTCTTGGTTTGGTTTTCAGTTTTGCTTGAGGGCAAGCAAAGGCTAAGTCTGGGAGAGTTGATATATCATGGATTTTATGGTTTTATGACATGATATATGTATTGGTTTTGGAGTATTTTAAATATATATTGAGTATTATCAGGTACAAACACGGATTGGACCCTGATGAGCACTTTGGATGCATTTGGAGGCTTGTAGCTGAGCAAATTAACAAGGAGACGAATATTTATGTCCACGTCGATTGACAGGCTTCACCTGTGTCAGTCGACACAACCTAGACATGAATGACGCCTTCGAGTTTTATCGAATTTTAAGAATTGCAACTTTGCCCCAGAAGTTTCCAAAGTTTATACTTCATGCCTAATCGTGTTTTTAGGTTAAACTATGTTTTTAGAAGTCCCAAAGACTAAGTTTGGTAATTCTCTAAGTTTTTGAGAAGTGCTAAGTTTTATTGTAAGTTTCAAGGAGATTATTGGAGAGAAGATTCAGATCTCAAACTTTGTAGAGAGAAAAATTCTGAACTTCCTTCGTTTTCTTATTTTCTATTTTATGAGTATTATTCAGACAATGATTTGTGTTTCACCTTCTATGTCTGATTAGTCACCTTGTTAGATCTAGGGTTTCAAAAGGGATTATGAAGGATTGTTGAATTGGGCATAATCTTGTTAAGTTATCTATTATGTTCTTCATCTAAATTTGATAATTACACTAGTTTGGAGATTGATCACCTTAATATTGGTACCGTAGAACTATTGGTAGGCGCGAGAGTGCTATTGACACCCTGACCCAATCTTAGATGAGCAAACAGCCTTTTTGCAGCGTGATTTGGTTTAGAAATTTTGTAAACATATCATACCCGTTAATCATAGAGACTCTATTTATTGGTATTTTGCAAAGAGATTTGGTTTGCTTCTGTTTAGAGGATAGATATCATCGCAGCGAGAGTTGGATGAGATATCACATTAAAGTTACGAGTTTAAGAACCACACAAACACTTAAGACTTGATTTATGAACTACCCCACTTTCCTGAGTTTTCCTGATTGATGTCCTTAGGTCTAGCGCTTTTAATCACTTGAATCAACCCCGTTTAATTGCTATTTCTTTTCTTGCATTGCTTTATTTAATTTCTATTTATTTAATCTAGCTTAATTCGAATATGTTCGTCTATTGCGTGAGTTTTCAGAGTCCTTGTGAATTCGACCCCTAAGTGCTGCAACTGACCTCTTAATTTGAGAGAGTAGCTTCTAGGGTTATATTTGACCCCTGTCAGTTTGTCCTTTAGCCTTAAACTCAGGGGTGATGATAGCTCTAATCTTGGAAAATGCTCTTGAACCACTTCCATACTGAAGCTTGTACTCAATGGTATCAGCAACTTGTCTCACAGGAATCAAAGTCATAAGGGGCTCTTGGGTCGCTGCTTTTCTTTGCGGTTTCTTCTTCTTAACCGCAGCTTTCAGATTCTTTGCAATGAATTCCTTAGAGTGAATCTCATTTACCTCTTGGTTACAAACCTTGTCAACATCTCCAGCAACAACCTGAGGGCTCCACATTATATATTCTTCCGGATTAGCATCATAGAACACATCAGGATCACCATGTCTCAGAGAAATTCTGCTACTCAGCAAATCAAAGACAGCTCTAGCAGTAGCAAGGAATGACCTTCCCAAAATCAAAAGCATATCGGAACCAATATCCGTCTCAGCAACATGGAAGTCACAAGGAAACAGACAGTCACCAACCTGAACTAGCAGATTCTCAACAAAACCCATGGATTTCTTCATTGAAGCATCACCCAATGTAATCTCTATAGAAGATCTCTTCATATTGCTGATTCCAACCTTGTTGCAATGTCACTAGACATAAGATTGATACTAGACCCACTATCACAGCAAAGCTCTCACGATCAGATAGATTACATCAGATAGCTGAGCATGTCGACCGACATGGCCATCAGCTAGTCAATCGATTTGGGTGGAGCCAGGACCGTCCTTAGTCATAACTTGCACCAAATTTTCTGAAAATTGGGGTGGTGTCGACCGACATGGGATACATGTGTCGATCGGCATGAGCTCCGTGATAAGAGTTTCAACTTTTTCCTGAGCTTCAGACTCTCTTCTTTGACTTCTCTCTTGACCATATCTCCCTAGGACATAACAGCACCACACTGATACATAGGATTTGTAGCAGTTCTTCCAGGTAAGACGCCATCAGGGCGTTTAGTGTTCTCTGCAGATTGAGCAAACTGGGAATCCAACCTCTTGATATGGTTGTTCAATGTCTCATACTTCACATTCAGATTTGCATAGATAGCATCAATTTTACCATTGAAGTCTACAATCATCTTCTGATGTCCCTTAGGAATTTGATCAAATAGATCTTTCATCTCAGAATCCGGAGTCTTGGCAGGTGGATTTTGGTAGTGGGAACTTCCATAGTTCCTGGTGAAACTGATGTTGTTTCACTGAGCTTCCTGACTACAGGCTTGGGCGTAAATCTAAAGGAGTTCTGGTTGTTTCCATAGTTGTTCCTCTGATTGTTATAGCCTCTGAAGTTGTCTTGAGAATTGCTAAACCTTTGGCCATTGAAACCAGAACCATTCACATAGTTCACATCCTCTTCATTAGATTCTTCTTCAGCTTCAAAAACTTCAACCTCTTGACCAAAGTGAACCAATTTCTTGTTCACTAGAAGGTTGTGCACAGTATTAAGCTTTGCTTTGACTTCAGCCATCTGACTATTGTTCAATCCATCAGCTAACTTCTTCCTCTCATAATCAGCATTCTTGAAACTATTACTAGATGTCAAGTTCTCAATCAACTCAATAGCTTCCACTGGTGTCCTAGTCGTGAAGTTACCATTACTAGCAGCATCCAAAGCAACCTGATACCTCCAATCAATTCTGCAAAAGAAAGTCCTTATGAGCTGGACTTCATCAATACCATGGTGCAGAAAATCTCTTTGGTACCCCTTGAATCTCAACCAAGCAGCCTTAAGAGTATCTGCAGGTCCCTGAGTGAACTGAATGATCAAATCTCTCAATTCATCTGTCTTAGCATCATCATAGAAGTTATTCAGAAAAGATGTCTTGATGTCCTTCCAAGTGGTCAAAGATCCTGGCTGTAATTGCTTCAGCCAGTGAGTGCTTCCCCAGCAAGAAAGTATGGAAAGAGCTTGCATAATAGATAGTCTTCAGCCACTCTATTGGCTTTAATACTCAAAGCCAAGTCTTCAAACTTCTCTATGTGGTCCATAGGATGTTCAGCAGGATGAGCATGGAAAGTGTGTTGCCCCACCAGAGTATAGTATTGGGGTTTCAACTCAAAATCATTCATCTGAAAAGCATGAAGACATATAGCAGACCTATTAGTGTAGAACTCATTGGGTGTGTTGTAATCAGCCAGTGTTCTTCCCACAGCTTCAACCTGAGCATCCAAATCAGCGCGACTACGTCCTTCGGCAGCGTGTTGACCAACAGGCACAGCACCGTGTTGGTCGACATGAGTAGTATCGTCGACGATTTTGACAATGGGGTTCCCTTCAGCATCAAGTCTCTGACCTTGTTCATTAAACTGGTTGTCGTCTTTATCACATAAGATCCCAGAAGCATGTCTCTCAAGAACAATAGTTCTAACCATCTCTGATTTTCTCTGTGCTCTGCAATTTGCTCTCTCTAACTTCACAATCTCCTCAGTAACAACTAGTTCTTTATTCTTGTTGCTCCTAAGATTCATGCACCTGAGATTAAAGAAAGTAGAGATGTAAGTAACAAAATAAAAGAAAAATCTAGACTAAACTCTAACTGAAATCTAATGGTGAATTTAGAGTCCCCGGCAACGGCGCCAAATTTGACAGGGGTCAAAAGTAACCCTAGAACTACTCTCTCAAATTAAGAGATCGATTACAACACTTAGGGTTCGAATCCACAAGGACTCTGAAAACTCACACAATAGAAACACAGGTTCGAGTTAAGCTAGATCAATAAATAGTAAATAAATTAAGCAATGCAATTAAAAGTAAACAAGATGAACGTGATTGAATTCAAGTGATTAAAAACGCTAGACCTAGGGATAATCATCGGGAATAATCAGGAATGTGAACATGGGCAGTTCTATAATCAAGGCTAAATTTTTTGTTCGGTTCTTAAACTTGTAACACTAATATGATATATCAGCCAATTCTCACTGCGACGCCTTCTATCCTCTAAACAGAAGCAAACTAAATCTCTTTGCGATATACCAATAAATAGAGTCTCTATGATTAGCGGGTACGATATGTTTAAAAAATTGCTAAACCAACTCTCGCTGCGAAAAGGCTGTTTGCTCATCTAAGATTGGGCCAGGATATCAATAGCACTCTCGCGCCTACCAACATTTCAATGATACCAGAATTAAGGTGATTAGTCTTAAGAATAGTGTGATAATAAAATCCATATGAAGAAAATTATAGATAACATAACATGTTTATGCCCAATTCAACAAACCATCATAAATCTTTTGAAACCCTAGATCTAACAAGGTGAC
Source organism: Cardamine flexuosa (assembly GCA_963555745.1). Lineage (NCBI taxonomy): Eukaryota > Viridiplantae > Streptophyta > Magnoliopsida > Brassicales > Brassicaceae > Cardamine > Cardamine flexuosa. Next base: position 18,350,306 of record OY743219.1, read on the forward strand.
TACTCAGACATGGAAGAGAAAACACAAATCATTGTCTGAATAATACTCATGAAATAAAATAAGTAACAAAGGGAGTTCAGAATTCTTCTCTCTACAAAGTTTGAGATCTGAATCTTCTCTCCAGAACTTGCTTGAAACTTACAATGGAACTTGAATAATTAAAACTTAGAGAATGACAAAACGTAGTCTCTAGGACTTCTAAAACATAGTTTAACCTAAAAACACAATTAGGCATGAAATATAAACTTTAGAAACTTTTGGGGCAAATTGCAAATCTTGAAACTTGATAAAACTTGAAGGCGTCATTCACGTCGTGGTTGTGTCGACCGACACAAGAATGGGCTGTTGGTCGACATGGACAGCAATAATCGTCTCCTTGTTGTTTTGCTCAGGTACAAGCCTCCAAAAGCTCCAAAGTGCTCATCAAAGTCAAATCTGTGTTTGTACCTAATAAGACTCAATATATATACAAAAGACTCTAAAACTAATGCATATATCATGTCATAAAACCATAAAATACATGATATATCATCACACTATCTAGGCAAAGTGAAAGATAAAGCATATTCAACTCCTAGAACATCTCATCTAATATTCTTTTCTTCACTGCATATGTTCTTTCTACATCATATTCTTATAGTCATCCCATTTAGGACTGATTAACATTTGTTGTAACCCAATTTTTATTTTTTTAATCTCTTGAACATCGCAACAGTTGAAGCAAACCTGTAAAAAAGAATCTTGATAATATAATATTTCAATTTTTGAAAACATAAGTCAGATTTAAATTAACAATAGTTAAAAATAATTTTGTAGAATACATTGTAAGGAGTTTAAAATCACAATGCTCTGTGAACATGACAAGCCTCATTACATGGTTCATAATGAAAATTTTGATCCAAGTAACATCTTCACTAATAGACTTTATCCAATATAAAGCATCATATACATCTTTGTTGTTTCTTGTATTATGAACTGGTGCACATATGTTCTTTAAAGCAAGATTTAAAGTATGAACCGTCTATCGTGTCCAAAAGATAGTAGGAAAATTGACTGAAATAAGTGCACCGACTTTTACACAATTTGGAGCATTTTCTGTGACTACGTGAACCACATTCTCATGTACATCCTCCTTTATGCTTTCTATGATCATTTTTGCAATCATCTCACCAGCTTTTTTTCACCTTGGGTTTTGATACCCCTTAACATCATTGGACAACTCTCATTTGCAAAAATCAAAATAAAAACTGGGTCTTCGATGTGGATCTGACCAACCATCACTACATATGTTAACTCCTTTATTATTCCATGAATCCTTCAAAGGCTGCAAGTGCGCTTTGATATTTTTCCTTTTCTTTTTGGAGAAGTGTAGTCAAAGCATTACATGCAGGGGAGCATATCCTAAAATTGGTGAAGCTCGCACATATGATTTTAGGTAATGAGGATTTTTTGAAAGGTTAAAAGATAAACCACTTGTACAGAATATCTTAGCTACTTCACTGTCACATTGTTCCATAGGCGGATTGTCAAATATCTTTTCCAAAGGTGTACTCATCCCTTTCCTCTTCTTCGAATCAGACTCACTTACATCAGGAACTTTGTAGCTTATATCATAATCAAGAGAATACTCATACATTTTCTTTGATGACAAAGGTAATGGGACTGTCTTAAGATATGCACATTTTATCCTCTCCTTACAATCATTAACAATTTTTTTCTATGCAATCGATATATTGTGGAGTAACATTCCAACATCCTTTTATTTCCTTAATTCAATCTTGTAAAGGATGAGTCACGACTTTACTATGAGATCCAACATATGTTTTATTGCAAAATTTGCATTCAAACCTCCATCATCATTCTCATGTTTGCTTCTTAATTTTTTCAGAGAAATCCATAAAGGTGTTTTATCATCCGTAAGAAATGGCTCATCATTATCAGATGTGTTCATATTTTATGGATAAGGGAATGGTTAAAACTTAACCAACAAAAAATCAAACATACCATCACAAAATATGTAAATTTTGTATATGCAAACAATTCTCAATCTAAATAAAATTCAAGCACCAATGATCAATTGAAACTATGACAAAGCCAATTAGCTTAGGAAAAGTTGTGATAGTGAAAAAGCTGATTGCTAATTATGTGTAAGGAAGAACCATTAAATTAATATGAATATGAAAATTTAACTTTGGTTTCATAATCCAAATTGACTATTGCTTTCAACCATTATACACCACTAAAAACAAATCAAATGGCACTATGATGAGTGTAATGAATTGCCTATATAAGCATTGAAAGTCATCATCACTTCCAAAAAATAAGAACAAATAAGTAATGATGCTACAAAACATAACAAACAAGCAACAATCTAACAATAATTACCTTGCTTGGTCTTCTAGTTTTAGCCTTCAAGGCCATGGCAAAGAAAGTATAAAACTATGAAGTAAAGAAGAGATGAGAACGACAATTCATGTTTCTTGCTTTTTCTGCTTTCTAAATTTTAATTATGGTTGTCAATTATATAATAAAATATTAAAATATCTAATGTTTCCTACTTGTTTATTTGTTTACAATTCCAAAATGAGATTCATCAAAAACATTATGCTTCCTAATCAATCACCACTTCCACTTCCCTCATGATTCAATATTCTGTTTATTTTTAGAATTGTGCCTAAGTCGGGTTTCCAAGCGATTTAAAGCGACTATGATTTCATTTCCGGTTTGGAACCAGGACCAAGAGCTTGAGCCACACTTCCATGTAATGTAAGTTATTAGTAGTTGTAAACCTTTGATATCAATGTATCTTGTTTGTTCAAATTGTTGCTTTAACTTGTTGTTATTAGTAGTTTTAAACTTGTTGCCTTAACTCTCAGTTTTTTAGGCTTCAGTAGTACTCAAAATGCAGTAAACAAAAGTGAAGCAAATAAATCAACCATGTTTATTACACATAAACCATGTACATTTCAAAACAAATAGAAACACTATTCATTACACACCTAATCCAAGAAAAATAAAGAACCTAAAACTAGCTAAACTATACGCTTGGAAAAAAATTGTAACTGCATCAACACCAGGGACAGATCCAGAACAGTTTTTAACCCGAGGCATACCGTAGAATAATACTCAGACCGATTATTTGAACCAGAAACGACCTGAATGTTTTTTGGTGATAAGCACTATTTCTTTTTCAAACATCCATATTTGATAAACACTATTGCTTTAGTTAATTTAAATGAAAAATACATTTTTAGGTTAAATATTTGGTAATACTTATTCATTTGTTTATTAATTAGATTTTTAATTAGTTTTACTTTATACTGGGTATAAATCTTTAGACTTTATAGAAAATTTGTCAATTTTACTTGGGCTGATGCACTTAAAAATAAAATAGAGTGAGGCACATAGTTTTTTTTTCAACCAAACTAAGAAACAAAAAAAATTAAGAAAAAAAGAGAGAGGGTAAGGCACATTCCTACCCTCCTCTCTATGTGAGTCTGTCCCAGGTCAACACATACTGCAAGTTCTGATCCGAGCTAAACAATAACAAAACAGAGAATCAAACACATGTTTGTAATCCTTCTCTTCTTTTTGAACATTCAAATCATAATTCTCAGCCTGTAAGTGATCTTTCTGTCTGTGATACTTCTCATGCATGTGGTCTTTGAGATGGTTGTCCTTGAGAAGGTGGTTTTATAGATGGTGGTACTTGAGGTGGTGCTCCTTGAGATTGTGATCTTTTGATGGTTATGAAAGAGATGGTGCTCCATGTGAAACTCCCTCAGATGCTTCTCCTTGTGATCTTTGCCATGGTTGTCCTTTTCCAAACAAGATATTCTTTGGCTCCTGGTTTTAATCAATCTATCAATATGCATTCTATATATTTTAAATTTTAAATTTTTTTAAAAAGATATAAACATGACATTTCTTAGGTCGACCCTATAGTTTTTTTTTTTGGAGTTGCAACTCTTTGATTCTGACATCCTTTTTTTTTTTATCATAACCTGTTTTCTTGCAATTTAAACATGTCATGACTCAGTGCATGTGTGATAACTTGGTGTAAGTTGAGGAAGATGCAATTTCATAAGTTCTTTTTCTCCTATCATGATTATTTGGTCTCCCATGATTGCTTCTTCTCCAAGGAGGTGGCAACACATCTAATTTGTGTATTTTTGGCCACAAAGCATGCCTGGAACATGCCCAATCCCATCATAGTATGTTTGCTACCACACTTAAGTTGTGTACCAATATCTGACATAATCTCCAAGCATTTTCTGCCGTATGACGTTACATGCATCATGAACAAATAGTACAACATTCATCTCCCAGTTCTTGCAACCATAATTATTTTTATTCATATTCACTGAGAAAGTGTCATTACTCAGTTGTACCTAAGGTTTATTGTGCTTTTCCATCCATCTTTCAAAAAATTATGATCCAACAATCATCATTTATATCTCAGCATGTGCTCTTTTAGTGAATCCAGTCTTCAGTCTTCCAAAAACTACATACTTCTCTCAGTATGCATCAATCAATATGTTGCCTCCTAATGTCCTCTAAAATGTCTAGTAAAAGTTTATTCATTTCTAGTCAGATTTTTCTAATGAAAGACTCATTAAGATTATTTAAGTTATCATTACAACAAATTCATATTTTGAAAAAAGTATAGATTATGTCCCTGAATTAGTCTTTAGCAGAGCATCAAAAGCACTTTGATTGTAATTCTTCAATTCTTGCATATGACCAACAAATTCTCATTTTGTGTAACTCCTAGCAATCTTCCATAAGAGTCATTGTAGCTCCATATTATGGTTATTTCTGTTCCAGTTGTCCATGATGTGCATAACACATTTCATATATTTAACTTGTGGAATGACACTATGAATTGGTTTCACTAAATCCTGGAAACAATGATAAAACAAAATCTAGTTAAAGAACAGTTTGATGATTAAAAAAATATAGTTAATGACACAAACCAATTGTTTGTCTAATATGATTGCAACATTCCTTCCTTCTCCAAGATCTAAATATGCAGAGAGCATCCTAACAAACCAGTTACGTTGATCATCATTTTCAATTTCAACAATAGCCCAAGATATGAGAATAATCTCGTTATCCCCATCTCTCCCATTTGAAGCTAAGAAATGTCCCTTTACATCCAATTTAAGAAATTAGTGTTAGTTGACGAAGATGAAGTTTCATAAATTATTTTTCTCCTACCATGATTCTTTTGTCTCCTAGGATTGCCTCATCTCCAAGGAGATGGAAACAGTTGAACAGGCCCAAGATAATCATAGTATGTTTGCTACCACATTTTAGTTGAGTATCAATCACTGACATAATCTTCAACTTTATTATGTCCTATGATGATGTTTGCATCATGAACACATGATACACCATTCATCTCCCGGTTCATTCAACCATAATTGTTTTCGTTTATATTCCATGAGAAAGTGTCATTTCCCAGTTGTACTTCATGTTTAGTGTGCCTTGCCATCTGAGAACACTGTATTTAGCACGTTTTTATAGTCTTTTTATCATGCCTTAGTTTAGTTTTAAGCCATTTTTATACCATTTTTCATTTATCTTTCATATAGGTGTTTAGTGTTTTTGCATAAGCATTACATGCATCTTGCATATTTGGGATCTTATCAGGTGCTTATGGAGCTGTTGGACCATATTTGGATTTTGGGCATATGGAGTGAAGCTTGGATCAGCATGCTGGACTAGAGTGGATGAGCAGTGAAGCTTGCTGGACTCGGATCAAAGTGAACCTTGCTGGACTCGAGTGAGGATGTGCAGTGAAGCATGTTGGACTCGAGTGGATATGCAGGGGGAAGAAGGAACACTTGACCAGAGCAACTCGACCACAGCATCACTCGACCAGGCCACCCGATTGTTGGGTCGAGTGGCACATATTTACTATTTTCCCCTTAAAACTCGGATCTGTATTAAGATCTATTTTTCACTTAGTATAAAAGGCTCCTGATTAGGTTATCATCATGAGTAAGTAGAGTCGCCATTTTTAGCATAAGCTTTAGGTTTAGGACTAGTTTCTTTCTCTAGTTCTTTATCTTGTTCTTCATTTTATGGGATTTTGTAACTCTGATAACGTTTTACTAAATCAGTATTTGCAATTGTTTTCTTCTTGAAACTTACTCATAAGATCATCGTTTATCACATATGTCAATCTTAGAGATTTCTTGGTTTGAGACCCAAGTGATGATTTTGATGAGTGAGTAGTCTTATTAGGGTTTTTGGGGATGGAGTAGGACATTTGTACTCTCTATTGCTTTGTGTTTCATTTAGTGATCATCAATCGGTTTTTATTCCCTCTTGGTTTAGAGATTCTAATGCTTGTTTCTCCCTGATCAAGAGAAGCATGATCTTAGATGGTTTCATAAACAACAAAAGTGTGGTGAAACCATCAAATCCACTATTTCCATGGATTTCGATACAATAGCATAAGAGCTGATGCATCAGATGTTGATTTACATCACGACTCAGCCCCCTTATTTGTTATGAATCTTTATTGGCTTTAACAGACTGATTATTTATACATGATCCTTTACCACCACAGCAGATTAAATCTTCAGGCTCTTTACCACGACAGTGGATTGAGCTGGATAAGAAGTCTGTTGTCAAGGGATGTCCCTGAGATAATTTTTTATTGATACCTAGAGTAGTATATAGTGCTTACAAGCATGTGACTCTGTCCCTAAGGTCCCTATAGTTTTTATATAGCTTCAATCGTCTTAGTAATCGTTCAATTTAGTATTTTCATAGCTTTAATATTTTCACTTGACCTCACCACTCGATCAATATGGTCGAGTCGTCCTAGTTCTCTTTGTTCTGCTTGCTTAGTTCCATGATTGTTAAAGTGTGACAGACTTTGGGATCTATAGATCATTGACCCTTGTATATCTACTTGAATAGCTTGCCTTAATAGTATACTAGTTGCTACAGGCATCACTTTTTTCTTGGTTTGATATTGACACCCCCCTATACTACAATTGATACAAACCTGATGTTTGTATGTGTGTTAGCTTAGGTCGATTGTTTAATGCTTTCACCCCTCTGCTTTCATACTCACAAATATCTTGTTTCACCATCCATTTTTCACAAAATTGTGATCCAACAATCACCCTTTAGTGAATATAGTCTTCAATCTTCTAAAAGTTACATACTTCTCATTACACACCAATACATTGCATTCTAATGTCCATCAACATGTCCGGTAAAAAAAAACTAATTGCTAATCATATTGTTCTATTGAAAGACTCACTAAGATTATTTAAGTTGTCATTATATCAAATTACTATCATGAAGAAAGATCTATACCATGTCCTCGGATTAATCTTTAGTAGAGCATCAAAATCACTTGGATTGTAAGTCTCAGTTCTTGCATATGGCCAACAGATTCTCCATCTGTGTAACTCCTAGCAATATTCTAGAAGAGTCATTGTAGCTCTATATCATGGTTATTTCTATCTAGTAGTCCATGATGTGCCTAACACATTGCATATGTTCAGCTTGTGGATTAACACCGTTAGTTGTTTTAATTAAATCCTGAAAATCATGAAACAACGAAATATAGTTAAAGAACAGTTTGATGATAGAAAAAAATCTAGTTAATAACACAAACCAATTGTCTATCTGATATGATTGCCATATTTATTCTATATGCAAGATTTCAAATTGGCATAGATCATCTTACCAAACCATTTCCAGCTATCATCATTTTCAATTTAAACAATAGCCTATGACATGAGAATAATTTTACCATCTCCATCTCTCTCAGTTGAAGCAAAAAAATGGCATATTGCATCCAATTTAAGAAATTGGTGTTAGTTGAGAAAAATGCAGTTTCAAAATTTCATTTTCTCTGATTCTTTGGCCTCCCAGGATTGCCTATTCTCCAAGGAGATGACAACACATCTAATTTGTTAAGTATTAGCCACAAAGCATGCTTTAAATATGCACAATACATTCGTAGTTTGTTTGCTACCATATTTTAGTTATGTACCAATCACTGATATAATTTTCAACTTTTTTTTCTATCTTATGATAATAGATACAACATGAACACATAGTATAATATTCATCTCCCAGTTCTTCCAACTACAATTGTTTTCGTTCATATTCATTGAGAAAGTGTCATTACCCAGTTGATCCCATGTTTATTATGCCTTGCAACTACATCCATATTTCACAAAATTGTGATCCAACATTCATCATTTGTATCTCACCATGAGCTCTTTTAGTGAATCTAGTCTTCAGTCTTCCAAAAATTACATACTTCTTCTCATTATGCACCAATACACTGCCTCCAAATTTCCTCCAACATGTCTAGTATAATGGTCTTCATTGCTAGTCGGATTGTTCTATTGAAAGACTCACTAAGATTGTTTGAGTTATCATTACATCAAATTCCTATCCTGAAGAAAGGTCTAGACCATGTCTTCAGATTAGTCTTTATTAGAGCATCAAAAGCAATTGGATTATAAGTCTTCAGTTTTTATAGATGGCCAACAAATACTGCTTTTGTGGAACTCCTTGCAATCTTCCAAAAGAATCGTTGTATCTCTATCACATGGTTATTTTTGAACTTGTTGTTTATGATATGTCTAACACACTACCTCTGGTCATCTTGTGGAATGACACCGTGAAAAGCTTTAACTAAATTCCAACAACCATGATAAAACAAAATCTAGTTAAAAACAGTTTGATGATTGAAAAAAAATATAGTGAATGACACAAACCAATTTGGTGTTAGTTGACACATTTCTTCCATCTCCAAGATCCAAATTTGCAGAGAGCATACTAACAAAACAGTTCCAATTATCATCATTTTCAATTTCATCAATAGATATGGAAAAAATCTATTTATCTCCATCTCTCTTAGTTGAAGCTAAGAAATATCCCTTTACATTTAATTTAAGCAATTGGTGTTAGTTGAGGAATATGAAATTTCATAAATTACTTTTCTCCTTTTATGATTCTTTGATTTCCCATCATTGCCTTTTTCCAAGGAGATGGAAACACATATAATATGTTAATTGTTAGCCACTAAGCATGCCTTGAATATGCCCAATTGTATCAAAGTATGTTTGCTACCACATATTTTAGTTGTGTACCAATCACTGACATAATCTTCAACTTTTTTTATGTCTTATTATGATAAATGCAACATGAACACATGGTATACCATTCACCTCCCATCTTGCAACCACAATTGTTTTTGTTCATATTCATTGAGAAAATGTCATTACCCAAATATGCCTCATGTTTATTCTTCTTTGCCATCCATCTTTCACAAAATTGTGATCCAACAATCATTATTTATATCTCAGAATGAGCTCTTTTAGTGAATCTAGTATTCAGTCTTCCAAAAATTACATACTTCTTCTCTTTACACACCAATACAATTCCTCATAATGTCCACCAACATGTCTAGTAAAAATTTCTTTATTGCTAGTCAGATTTTTCTATTGAAAGACTCACTAAGATTGTTTAAGTTGTCATTACATCAAATTCCAATTCCTGGAGAAAGGCCTAGAAATTTTTCTCAAACTAGTATTTAGTAAAGCATCAAAAGTACTTAAATTTCAAGTCTTCAGTTTTTGCATATGACCAACAAATTCTCTTTATGTGTAACCCTATCAATCTTCCAGAAAAGTCGTTGTAACTCCATATCATGGTTATTTCTGTTCCAGTTGCCGACGATGTGCCTAATACACTGTGTATGTTCAACTTGTGGAACGACACTTTGAATTTCTTTAACTAAATCTTGAAAACCATGGTAAAACAAAATCTAGTTGGAAAACCAGTTTGATGATTGATAAAAAAATCTAGTTAATGACACAAACTAATTCTTTGTCTGATATGATTGTCACATTTCTTCCATCTCCAAGATCCAAATGTGTATAGAGCATCCTAACAAACAAGTTTCGGTTATCATCATTTTTAATTTCAACAATAGCCCAAGACATGAGAATAATCTCATTATCTAATCTCTACCAGTTTAAGCTAATAAATGTTCATTTACATCCAATTTAGGAAATGCACCATCTATTCCTAAGATAGGCCTACGTGTCTGCTTTCAAGAGTCTATTTATGACTTAAAACAAACAAAAATAACAAAAACAAATATTTTTAAGCTTCCTAATAATTGGCCTTGGAATCGTCTTAATCTCAAATGTAGTCTTTGGATTCGTTTAGAAGATCTGTACTTGATAATCCAATATCCGTAAAAAATGATGTTGATTAGTAGATTTTCTCTCTCTTACAACTATTGTCTTCACCATTTCACATTGGTCTTCAGGTATACTCATGATGTACTTTCTTTTGATTTCTTCAACCATCTCTTATTTTGTCAATTTCAGATTCTTTCTCAACCTTTCTCCAAACAATCAAGCAATTGTCCTTTGCTTTAACATCTTATAGTAACCTGACCTAGCACATGAACGTTCATCCTCGTAGATAGTTACTTGCATCTTATGTTTTCTCTTATCATATGAGTTGTAACATCTCCATGTACTTTTCACCAATCCTTAAACTTTATGATCTCAAAGTTTAATGTCATATCTTGTTTTCAAAGAATACTTGATCACAACAATCTTGAAATCTTCTGGTATGAATGTTTTCCCTAACCTCAACAGCTCTTCAGGATCATCAGCTTGTGGAGGAGCACCACCTTCGTCTACATGAACTTCCTCTTCATCATCAATGTGTGAGAGAGGTTATGGAATCCTCTCTTTATCCCATTTATCATCTCAACAATCTGCATTACTCTTACCTTTTTTTTCTTCTTCTCTAGCGCCCACTCCAAACTCAACTACAAAGTCCTCGCAATCTTCTTCCTATAGACCTACACTTATATCTTCATTGTTATCTTGTTTTCATACAGAAGCTCATCACAGTCTTCATTTCCAGCAACCTCACAATCATCCCCACTCACAGTCTCATGACCTTCATCAATATCTCCATCGTCAGCTGAATTCCGGTTTAACTTCTTCCGTTTTGGTTTAGGTTGAGGAACATCTTCACGATCTTCTGGCGACTTCCGTTTTTACTTCTTCTGATTTTTTTTTCTATTTTTGGTTTGGTTGAAGAACACTCTTAGCCTAAGGTTTAATTGGTTTCAAACCACTTCACCATCTGATGAAATTTGGGACTCATGTTTTGGTGGATCTCGAACCTCCTCATTAGTCCAATTTTAAAAGTCTAAGATACTAAATAGGGTTTTTCACTCCGATCAAATTTAAATATTTAAATATTCGATATTATATAAACTATTACAATTATCGTGGTGGTTGTATTTTACAGTTAGATTTACGTTTATTTGTAAAAATCGAGAAATTTTTTGAATTATTTGAACTATTGACATTTGGTTTATTCAAATAAAAGGAAATATTTAATTATTGTTACTGTAATAATTGTATTTACAAATTATATTTATTAAATAACTGTTTAGTTTTTTCTTTTTCAATTTTTTACTCAATGTACCATTTAATAAATAAATTACTTATTACAAAAGTTTTGGTACATATACAGTACAGTTTGATTCTTACCGTGACAGTTGTATTTTACCATCTATAATTTATTAAATCACTGTTTAATAAAAAGAAGAAAGGTAGCTAGAGAAGCTAGGCCAGCACCATCTAGACCACTCAGACAAGTGACGTCCTGCAAAATCTTACACTAAATAATGGCAGAGATGATTTAGTACCAAACCTTTTTAATTTATTAATTCAAAAGAAAAAAAAAACCTATCTTGTTTCATTGTAAATTTGTAATAAATCCAATAACTATAAAAAAATATTTAAGACTTTTGGAAACAAATGTCACATGAAATCTGTACGTCTCTAAATCCCCTCTTATTCTTCTCTCATCCATTGCTTATGTTCTTCTAATAACCCAAATTTCATACTTTTCTTTTATGTTCTTTCCAGTTTCTTGTTTCTATACATCTCCGAGGAAAAAATTGCATTTTCCAGGAAAAGATTAATCGAAAGAGACTTAAGAAACCTAAGAATCGTGTAGAGGAGAGGACATCACACCACACCACACCACACCAAACCCACAAAATTAAAAACTTTTTTAATTTAATCTTCAATTGAAACTTTCAAGTTACCAATCTGATTCCCTAGGGATTTTGCTGGTACCCTTTTCTCAATCTTATGAAAGTTTTCATTTTTTTTTGGTTTACACTTGGTCTTGAATTGATGTTCATTGTTTAGATCGCATGGATTTGATGCATTGCAATAGCTTCGTTTATCGATATTGACCCAGTTTAGGTTTTCATCTCAAGATTGGAATTTTTTAAATTTTGGCATCGATTTCTTTGTAAGTAATTCGATTTGGTTTGTATTGAATCAGAAATTTGTATATGTCTCATTCTTCTGTAATGGTTTTAGTTCTCAAGGCTACTTTAAGCTCTTTGATTTCAGAAACTATTAAGAGAGATTTGGAATATTTCAGTTATGTTACTTCAATCCTCAAATTCTTTAGGATTTCCTTTTCATAAATATTTTAGGATCTCTATTTTTCTGGTTTCCTTTTCTTTAAATTGTACGTTTTCATTATAAATTAAGGATATAAGGTTTTGTTTGTGAAACCTATCAAAGTAACTGAGAGTTTTGGAGGTTTTCGAACGAGCTTTGGGATTGTTCTTTTCAGTTTTAATAAAGAGGAGTTATAGGTTTACTTCTGGTTTCTTGATTCTTATCTCTAAACAATATATATGATGATATAGACCTATCAAAGTAACATGATTTTTTTTTTAAGTTTCTGATGTGAAAGTTTCTGATCTTGCAGAAGCTATTATTGGCGCCTGATTAAAGTCTGAAGCTAGTTAGGCTTGCCTATGATGATCATAATGGTATATGTGGTACATTTGTTTCAGTTGTGCTATTATTTTTTCGTTCTCATCCATGGATTTTTTATTATGTGTATTTATTTTATTGTCTGCTTCTGTTTGTGTGACTCTAGGTCTCTTCAAAGTCCTTGTAAGTTTTTGGTCTGTTCTAGTCAAAGTTATGAATCCGATGCAAGGGCCATGGAATAGTGGTGGTTCATCTACAAGAGTGAATCAGGCAGATGGTGAATTAATTTATAGTGCAGAGACCTCTAACATGTTGAATCCAGTGGAGAATGAGTTTCAAAACAATAGTATGTCTTCAGGACGACCAACTTACGCAAATTCGAGTTCTCATGCTGTTCAAAATCATAACTGGTGGAGGTTTGGGGAATCCAGCTCTATATCGGAGTCTTCTGATCAAGTCAAGACAAATCACCAGCTGTCTCATGATGGTGTTGGTCATCCATTTGTTGGCTATGGATCTGAGGGAAGGCAATTAGGTTTTAATGGTATGATGGTACATGGAGGGGTTCATGCCGGCACTCACATCAGAAATGGAACTTCTTTCTTGCGCGGTTCAAGCTCTAATACTATGCAACAGCATGTAAATATGAGCATGGACATGGACATGGACGGCGATGGTTATGATGCACAGACTTCTGGGGTAGTTATCCGTCAGAGTAACCGTGGGATTTCATTAGGAAGCTCAATTCAGGCTGCTGGGGAAAGCAGTAGTGGTCCATCTTCTTCGTTTGGTAGTTGGGGTCAGTCCTGCAAAAGAAAGGCTCTTGAAGGACCTTATTCTGGTGAAACAACTCCTGACCGTGTTTTCCAGACTGAGAATGTTGCTTCACATGTAGGTCTTTCTCGATATGGTGCTTCAAGTAGCTTAAGTTTGGCTACACCCTCGCAAAGTTCTCCAAATGTTGCTAATCATTTTAACCGGACAGAACAAATGTTTGGATCTGGTGGTGGAAGAGTGGTTGCAGCCAATGCTTTTCATTCTACAAGAAACACTGACTCCTTATCTAGACCTGGCAGACGATTAAATCCCAGGCAGCCTCAAGAGTCTGTAGCATTCAACATATCACATTCTGGAAGTTCTGTGCGTCCTAATGGTTCTTTGCAACAGAATTTACCATTAAACTCTACTTTTGTTGATCCTCAAGATGTGAGATCAACATCAGTTGCTGCTGGCTCAAGCACTGGTGAGAATCAGATGAATATAGTTCACCTCCCTGCTTTGACCAGGAATATTCACCAATTTGCTTGGGATGCTTCTTTCAATTCTAGAGCCAGCAATTCTTCAGGTATTGGGATGCCTGCAGAGCGATTTGGACCACAGTGGGAAGCACCGCGAAGCAATCAAGAGCAGCCCATGTTTGTTCCTGCCACTGACATGAGAAATCCGGTGCATGATCAATCTACTTGGAGTTTCACTCGTGGAAACCCTGGTTCATCTGTAGGTTCTACCTTTGTTCCTCGAGCAGGACCGAGTTCAGCTTTTCATGCACAGCAGCCCAATCCCACATGGATTCCTCCTCCTCCTCAGAGTGCTTCACTAGATAATTCATCGAGAACTTCAGATCTGTTTGCTTGGTCTTTATTTCCTAGTGTTGAGTCTCAATCTGCTAGTCGTGGTGCCTCTCTTCCTGTATTACCCACAGGCCCTTCTGTTTCCTCAAATGAGGTGGCAATGCCATCTAGTTCTAACAGCCGGAGTCATCGCTCACGGCCAAGAAGATCATCAGGGTTGTTATTGGAGAGACAGAACGATCTTCTCCAGTTGCGTAACTTACAGAGGAGCTTAGCTGCTGATGGTTATGGAAGGAATCAGATCATCTCCGAGGTATGGGACTATGGGTTCCATATAATACTTATTCTTTGATTATAAATTTGGTTGATGCTATAAATGAATCTTTGTAGAATCTTCATTATCTGTTATAATCAAATTGCCACAAAAACATCTCCTGTTATGAATAACTGGGAGTTAAGAGTATGCATGTATGAGAGTTAGAGCAGTTTGATGCACTCTAGTATGACTTCCATATGCAAACCACGTTGATGCATTTTGATAAGAACTTTAATTGTTTGCAGATACGTCAGGCATTGAGCGCCGTGAGAAGAGGGGAAAATTTACGGGCTGAGGTATGATTTTAACACTAGTGATTTTCAACGATCATGCCTGTTAATGTATCAGTTAATGGCTATACCACTTTTCGTTTCTTGGTAATTCTGTTGTCCTAAAATGTGATTTTTCAATCATGTGTGTCCTGATCTATATTTGTTAAAGAAGCCATGCCTTTATAACCTCTAAGCCAAAGTAACCTGCGTTTAAGTGTCTGACATCTTTGTTGCTGGTTTGTATCATAGTTTTTAACTATTTTAGGTATCTCATTATGAATAAAAGTTTAGGAATTCCTTATCACTTTATTGAATTGGATAGGATTACATGGTGTTCGATCAACTTATCTACCAGGGTATGACTGAAGTGCAAGATAGGCATCGGGAGTTGCGACTTGATATTGACAACATGTCGTATGAGGTAATATTTTCGTTCTTTGACTCTTATAATTTGCAATCTTTACACTTTGCAATATCGTGTGGGAATGAATGTAGGAGCTAATGGCACTTGAGGAACGCATAGGAGATGTGAACACTGGGCTAAGGGAAGATGTCATTTTGAAAACAATGAAACAGCACAAACTTACATCTTCTTCTGCTGAGCTGCATCAGGACATACAGCCTTGCTGTATTTGTCAGGTAATTTTAATTATGCATTAAAGAGAAAACAAAAATTGGGGTTGGGAGAGTTTCAGGAGTTTTGGTTTGTTTGAGAGCGCCTTTTAGGCTTTGGGGGAGTTCTTGGGGTCTCTATAACAAAACCCTAACCATCACTTGGTTCTCAGTATCTGGTAACCCTTGGTTCCTTGTGTTCATTGGCAACTTAAAGCAAGAAACGAAGGAAATCATTATCGACTTTTGTTGTTTCTCTACTCTTTTTCTTATCACTACTCTCTGAGCTGTTTGTTTCATCTAGCAATAGTCCTCTTCTTTGATCACTCACACATGATGCGCATACTTCTTGTCATTCTACTTCCTTGTTAGGATGGTTGTGTTTTCTTTAGTCTGTAGTGTAAATGTCGATTTGGGATAACATTAGTTGATTCAATTAGTCTCGTACTGATGTGAAAAGCTGTTGTGACAGGAAGAGTATGCAGAAGGTGATGATCTTGGGACCTTGGAATGTGGCCATCAATTTCACACAGACTGTATCAAGCAATGGGTCATGCTTAAGAATCACTGTCCAATTTGTAAGACTAAGGCATTAACAACGTGATATTACATACACCTGCGATCATCTTCAATGCGCCTTCCGGCTCCATTCATCATCATCCATAAGAAAATAAAAATAGAGAGATCTTTAAAGTTCTGTTATAACCATCTCATATGTGAAAATTAACTGTTATGCTTAACTTCTTGTGTCACATTGTTCAAAGAACATTATGACCATTTCGTTCCCATTTTAGTTATAATACTATTTGCTGCAGACAATACATTGCAGACAATACATTTGTACAAAATTTCACAATGGTGCCATAAACAGTCTAAGTGAAATCCAAATGTGGTAAAGGTCTGTAAAGCCAGAGGAATCGTTACCGAGTGCTAAGTTCTTCCTTACTAATTTCTCAAAAGTAACAGAAGTGCAATGCAGAATCAAAGCTTCTGTATAAACTTTTTGTCCAAAGGAAAGAGCAGAGAGCATATACAATAATACTCTAGAGCGGCTCAGGCAACGAGCGAGCTTAGAAAACGGCTAATACAATTCACTATCTAATCATATATGACTCAGAGTTTTGCTTGCCTAGATCGCGTAGATGAGTTTGCTACCTGTAGCAGGATCTTCGTATATAGCAACAACATCACTGAACTTTTCAAAGAGCTGATACAACTGATCCATGCCAAGCTTTTTGTAGTTCAATGGCTTCTTGTACCTTAGCTTGTATATCGCCTCAAAACAATCCATCTGTACCTGACAACAATAGCTCACCATAATATCTTGTAGCTCGAGCTTAAACTCTTCAAGGTTCCTCTCGCTTTGAACCGAGCATGTGTCTGACAATTCATCAGAGGAGACTCCGTTTATCGCTTCCTCTTTTCCTTTATTCTCCCTTCTCAGTAGAACCACATGGGGACGTGGAGAGGGCGAGGGAGAGGCGAGGTTCGGTTTGGAGTTCCGAAGATAAACAAATCTCTTGTTTCCTTTACCATCCACTGCAATCACATCACTCATCTTCTTAAACAAATCAACAAGCTTAGCAGCACCGTAATCCGATACAAAAAGCGGTTTACTGAAATTCCTTTGGTATTCAGAAGGAATACGCATAAGAGGAATACAACCACCGGAAAGTTCGATAAGCTTCACTAGTTGTCCTTTCAACCCGTTTAAATCTCCCGGTGCTACCCACATAGTGGACTCAAGGTGACCAGGAGGAGGATAAGCCGAAGACTCGCCTAAACTAGATGGCCAACAAGACATTGCACTACTACTACTATACTCGTTATGAAACTGCGAAACCATCATTGACGATTCTCTAGAGTTACTATAACAGTTACTACCTCTATAAAGAATCATCTCATCTTCAATCATCCCATCCATATTACCATTATCATTGCATCCCATCAGATACGGCATAACACGAGGTTTAGGTATCGGCACAAAACCTTCACCATGAACAATACTATTCCAATCCCAAACAAACTTACCAGCACTAGTCAAAGCTGAATTCACATACACACCAGACGGTATAACAACAATCACAGTGTACCCACGCTGACCCAATATATGAAGCGCAGGCGCGAAATCAACATCTCCCGATATGAGTATAATAGTCGCAGGCGGTTTATTATCAAGAACAAACAAGAACATATCAATCAAAATCGCTTTATCAGACGCATCTTTCCTACCGTTTGGTACATCAATAAGTTTCACACCGGTTCTTTGGCAACCTTCTCTAACACGACGAGGAAACGCATTGAAATCTCCGTAAGCCGAGAAGTTAATAACCGGACCGGTTATCACAGGATGTAACTGTATAGCCATTCTTATGTTACCAGCTACATCTTCAGGACGTACATCACTAGGAACTTGACAATTCTCAATGTCCCAGAGAATAGCTTGAGGACCATCTATAGTACAACATCTCTGTGTTGTTGTTGTCATCATGTTTAAATCTGTTGCTATGTTTAATCTTTGTTCAGAATCAACAGAGACTATAGCTGTTGCTGATGATTGATTACAATTACTTGACATTGACATTAGCTTTTTGTATCATCAAAAGGTTCCTGGAAATGCACAAACAGATTATTTAAAAAAAAAACTAAATTCACTAAAATTAGGGTTCTTGACCTACATGATTGAAACCAGTATAATTCAAGAATTTGCGATGAAACCACAAAACCAGGATCTCGGTATTGATTTCAAAATACCTGATTAAACTGAGGGAGACAAGGATTTAGAACGATACGAAGATGAGAAAATCTTTCCAATGTGTTTGATGATTCTCTTCCTAAATCTTCTCCGGCGGAAGAAATTGAAAATGGAGATTATGCAATTAAAGATGTGGATTTTGATTTTGGGCTTTTTAAGGTTTTTTACTGGAAGTTTGCGATAGCCCAGAGTCGGTGAAACTATTAAACTTGCCTGCCGTCTCCATCCCAACAAATATCCAAAAACTTTTATTTCTTATATAATTAAAATTGTTAATAACCTAAATCTATTAAAACCAGATTTGTTAATATATTCACAAAAATAAAAATGTAAAATTTCATTATCTTAATAAATTTTTTAATTTATTGAAATTTAAACATATTGAAAAAAATTGTTTGTTAATATATTCAAAAAAGAAGAAGAGAAGTTCATCATCTTATTGGAAAACAGTGCAAACAATTTTATATGTATACTCAATTTTCAACAGATTAACTAATTTTTAATGAAACTAAAATTTTTAATGCAATTAACATTTTTAGTTAATTAGTTTCCTAAAACGTTTCCTAAGTATACTGAGAAAATAATTTATTAATATTTCATAAAAAACAAAAACGTAAAAAATCTAAAGAGATTTTGACAAAAATAAGTTTTTAACGAGAGATATTGCAAACGTCTATTAGACAATTAGATGTTTACATTTGTAAAGTTAAGAATTTTTATTTGAATTGAGTTTCATTTACAGTTTATCATATTTCTATTTTCTCCAAAAGCTTGATAATTTATTTCTCATATTCCTATAAGTTTCTATCATATTTTCTGTTTATTCTACATAATAAGAGTTAATCGAGTTCTCAATTTCTTTTCCTATAAATTTTTTGTCATGGATTTCAGCATAAATAATTATCAATAAAAAGGTAAAAACAATGAGTATGATAGTTTAAATAGTAATATATATGTATAGTAGATTAGGATTCATCCGATGAAAGGGTTTTAAACTTTAAATAAATTAAAAAGCATTTTTATTTAATTAAATATTTTTTACTAATGATATATCTAATAATATTTTGTTAGAAAAATAGTTATCTACAAAGTTAGTTTTCTACATGAATACATTAATTAAACTTTCTATATTAAGATTTTATTATAAACATAATAAAAATTTATATAATGTCCAAAATCTTTTGGTTCCCACTTTTCTTTTTCGACCACCGTGTTACATACCGTGGACAAAATATATGAAACACGAAAAAAATAAAGCGAATCCAACCCAAAAAATGATAACCCCAAAAAATCTAAATGGATCATAAACTCCTATATGTGAAAGACCAAACCTAAAGTTAATCGAATCGAAAACCGAATGGATATCTAAAATACTCGAAATACAATTACATACCTAAAAAATATTAACAATATTTAGCGTTGATAACTTGGCATAACTTAATTGCCCTAGAATTATAAAGTCAAAACTATCAATTATTTTTATATTAAATAACTAAAATACTCAAAATTAACCAAAATATCTGAATTTTGTTTGTTATTAACTCTTTGTTAATCATCTTATTTATTCTTCTCTTTTTGTTGGGTTTCTTTTTGATTTAAAAAATAATTGAGATAAATAGTTAATTAAATATACATAATATTCTTAAAATATTTATTATCTAAAATTTTACACTAGTTCATTATAGATTTAAATGAATAAATTTAAACTTTTATTTGAGGTAATTTTAAAACATCTGACACTGGGAGTTTTAATAAAGAGTGGTTATAATCCCTCTCTTTCCGTTTTTTTTTTAAACAAGTTCAAAATTATATATGTAAAAAAGGAAACTAAATAATATCTAGAATTTTTTTTATTTTTTATTTTTTTCATTTTAATTACAGAAATAATATTTAAAATATGGAACATAAAGATTAAATATGTAATTACTATTATTATTATTATTATTATTATTATTATTATTATTATTATTATTATTATTATTATTAATATTATTATTATTATTATTATTAGTATTAGTATTATTATTATTATTATTATTATTATTATTATTATTATTATTATATTATTATTATTATTATTATTATTATTATTATTATTATTATTATTATTATTTAGTTTCCTTTTTAATATGAAAATAATGTTTACAAATGTCATAATTTATTCGAATAATCAACACATGTCATGATCTCCTGAGTTATAATTTGGCACGTGTCAAACTCTCGTGAGTGCAACTAAACTTTATATAATATACTAGTATTACCTCCCATGATACACACGGGTACTGTTTTCTTTTATTAAAATTAAAAAAATTATAAAATGAAAATGTAATTTTGATTGATCTCTATATTAAAACTATAAACATAAGGGCTAAAAATTAATGTAAATAATATTAGGAAGTAAATATTATAAATGTTAAAATTTATATAACCCATATTAGGGGTATAAGTTTTCTACAGTTTTTTTAATTTATTTAGAGATAAATTAATGAGAACAAAATAAAATTTTCCCAAAACAGTAAGAAACAAAATAAAACATGTGTTTTTCTATTAACTATTAATATTATTTTTGTCTCTCAAGCCTTTTTACAGTTTCACCTAAATAAAAGGAGTGGTGTGCAGTTTTGTTTTTGCTAGTTATATATTTTTGGTTTTACATTTTTGTCTCTCAATTTTATGTAATTCAAATTAGAAAAAATGAAATCTTATGTGGCAGATTTTGGTTGGTCAGGTGACATGTGCTCTATTATATAAAGGATAAAATATATATATATATATATATATATATATATATATTTAAAACATTAGATGAATTGGATAACATAAATGTTTATCACCAAACTGTAAAACATCTTATTAATAAAAATATAAAAATAAAATAAAATAAAAATAATGATTGGATCCATTTCAAATATTTATATATTATTATGTAATTAGTAGAAATAACCATTGAAAATCAGATTCCCCTAACCTTAATGTTTTTTCCGTTAACTATGTAGCCACCATAGTTCAGTTGTATAATAGCAGATTCTGGTTTTTAAACATTTTTCCAAATCATGTAATTATATTCTCTCTTAATATAAATTTAACATTTAAACAAATAAATAACCATTTAAATTGCCAGAGCCGGTTGCGTCAATACTATCTAGTCGCCCTGGGCGTTTGGTTTAGTCGGGTTATTCGGGTCGGGTTATTCGGTTGGCTGAAAATTCTATTTATGAAAAATATTACTGAAATGAACCGAATATTAAATCGGTTTGGGTCGGTTCGGTAGTCGGCTAGAAACTTAATTCCAAATTGAACCGAATTTTAATTTTTTTTGGTTAATTCGGTTAACCGAAATTAATTTTCAAGCCACTAAAAATATACAAACCAATTAACAAGTTTTTTTAACTAAATACAAATCCATAATAAAATTACATAAATACAAGCCCATTATCCAGTTACATAAATGCAAGCCCAATATCAAATTATATGCCCAAACCCATTAAAAACTAGGGTTTCGACAGTCTGAGATGGTGACGAAGACGGTGGTGAAGTTGACGGAGTCAGTGACGGAGATATTATCTCAGATCCTACCTTCCGACGAGGCTTGTTATCTGCAAGCCGCAATCTAAATAAATCACAAGATAGAATCCATTAATACATCCGAATTGATTTGATAATATGGGTTAATTGGGGATTTTCTCTTTTATTTTTGTTAGATCTAAACACTTACCAATGAATCCAGCCAAGAAATGGTGTTGAAAACGCTGGTAATGATGAATCCAATGAATCGACCTGAAGAGAAATAATATCACGACAAAGAAGAAGAAGAAGATAAGAAAAGAGGTGGAGAATAAGAACAAGATAAGAGAAAAATGAAGGAGAAGAAATTTTATTATTTCGTAAGAGAGGAGAAGATACCAGAAAATAGAAAGAAAGAGAGATCCATGCTTACCGGAAGAAGATCGGAGAAGAAGATCAATTTGGTCGGAATCGTTTTGAAAGAGCTTAGCCGCAGAGCCAAATCAGGAGAAGAAACCTGAGATTAGGGTTAACGACTGATACTCTTTATATATGTCTCCCAAATCTTGGTTTGATTTAATTTCCGATTACCGAACCGACCCGAATCGAGTACCGTTATTCTATTTTAAATTGGCCGATCGGTTCACGTCTCTCCTAATTCTCGGTCCTGATAACCGAACATTCTGGGTTTCTCGGTTCGGGTTGTTCGGTTCAAACCGACAGCCCAGGGCGACTATCTAGAGTCTAGACTTTGATCCGGGTTTATGGCACAACAACCAATAAAATCTCGACCAAAATTTTTTTTTTACCTCGGCCAAATTTGATAATGACTTTGAGTGGAAAAGGTTAAAAAGACGTTTAATCAATTCACCAAAGCTTTAGAGGAAATAGATGATGAACGGTGCGATCCCATTAAGCCAATGAGAAGTACCATCAAAAGAGGATTGATCCAGTACCACCGCAGTCTCATAAACAAAACAACGCAGCACAAGAAACACAACAAAGGTCAAGAGGAACCAAAATGATTTATATACTATACCCCTAAAACAAAAACAGTTATACAACAATACTTAAACAATAATTCTGAACCTTGGCCGAAGACAAAGATAGATAGGACTTAACCAAAATCGGATATCTATGATAAATTACTATAAGGGTATGGTTGTTTGTCAATTTGTCATTTCCATTTAGATGGGCCATCCAAATAATCCATATGCACGATCCATCTGAATGTTGTTTGTTTATATTTTAGGTTAATCATTTAGATGATCCATCCAAATGAAGTTTTGTTTCTTTGCTTAGTTTTGTAGATTTTCATCTTCATTTAGATGCTTTTAATAAAAAAATGACTAAAATGCCTACTATTTAATTTATTTATATTTAAATCTTAAACATATTTTTAAAAGATAATTTTTAGAACCATAAATATATTAATATATTAAAAATAGAATAACCGTTTAACCGAGATTTTTTAAAAATACAAAAATGACATTTTCTGCAAAAAAATGTTTATTCATGAAACCACAATTTTTACAGAAAATAAAAAATTGACGTTTTCCCGCCAAAACCATAAATCGTAGTTTGACCAAAATCATAATGATGTTTTCATGCCAAAACCAAGAAATCAGAATTTGACAAAAATCATAAAATAACATTTTCATGTCAAAACCGTAAAATCATAGTTTCCACGAATAATGGCATTTCCCGCCAAAACCGTGAAATCATACTTTTGACAGAGAATCGCAAAATAGTGTTTTCCTGCCAAAACCATGAAATCATAAGTTTGATGAACAAGAATATTTTCCACCAAAACCGTGAAATCGCAATTTTGACATAAAATCGCAAAATGATTTGTTCCGCAAAAACCATAAAACCGCAATTTCAAAAAATCGCAAAATATTTTTTTCTTGCCAAAACTGTGAAATCGTAATTTCGACGAAAATGACGTTTTCCCGTCAAAACAGTAAAACTGAAAATTTAATGAAAAATCGCAAAATGACGGTTTCCACTAATAATATGAAATTACAAAATGGCATTTTCCTGCCAAAATCGCGAAATCAAAATTTTGATGGAAAATGACGGTCCCCCCCCCCCCCCCCTCAAATCCATAAAACCGTAATTTCAAAAAAAAATCACAAAATGATGTTTTCTGCCAAAAACCTGATATTACAAAATAGCATCTTCTCGCCAATACCCTGAAATCGCAATTTCAACAAAAATGATGTTTTTACCAAAACTGTAAAACCGTAATTTCAACCGAAAATTGCAAACTAACGGTCCGAGACCGTAAATGAATGATGGTTGTCGCCAAAATGATAAAAACCAAATTTTGATAAATTGAAAAATGACATTTTGGGATAAAACCGCAAAATCTTAAAATTATATTTTTCAAAATCAGAAACCTAACTTTTATTGGAAAATAATGAAATGCGTAATATTTTATAAATTAATAGTGGATGACCCGCCCTCCGGGCGGGATTTTGATTATGGATTTGAATTATTGTTAGTCAATATTAGAGTTCTTCATTTGTTTTGGGGTATATTGTGTTTGTTTGTTCTCCATTTTTTGGTGTTTAATATTTTATGTATGTTTTTAATCTCATGAATTTTTGTATGTGTATCTTGCTTTATAATTTTTATTCAACAAAGAGTCAAAATCCGAACCTGCAACAAAGACGATTCTATATAAGATTTAATACTCCCATTCAGGGATTATACTCCACCGCAATATAGAGATTATGATGTATCGAAAAAGGTTAGATAAGTGTTATATTATTGTTTTGTAATCTTCCACCTTTAACAAACAAAGTTTAGAATATGAATCATGATCTTTATACCCAACACTTACACCTTGAGGTCGATGTTCAACTATAGAGATTGTGAAGATTTGACTTGTTCTTATGAGACTCCAAATTATATGGTATTGGAAAAAAAAATTGGACCAAATCTTATCAATCAATAATGAGTAAGATGTGCTGAGAAGATGTTCTTGATGGGAAATACTATCTTAAATGCAAAAAGACAGAAAAACCGCTTACAATGAAAAACCGATAAAAGATTGAACCACATATAATATGTTTGCCTACTTTATATTTAACTTTCACTATTTTCCCATATTTCCTTTTTTCTATTCATTCTCGATCTATTCTCATTTTTATAAGATTTCTTTATAAGACTTTACTTATCTTTTTTTTGTTTATAAGACTTTAATAATTTTTTATAAGACTTTTCTCATTCTTTTTCTTAAAAGATTTGGTTATGAATATGTCAATGTAATACCATAGATTATCTCTTATAACATGTATTCTCATATCCCCTTTAAAAGTTCCGAGTTGTCATTCAAGGTTCTAAAAGCTCTTGTAAATATTCTATAGTTAAATGAATATGTGTTCGCTTGAACACCGATTTTGACCATCATAATACCTCTTTTTGTTTTTCTTTGCATTTAAGCTATTTAAATTCAATAGTTTTTTCGTAATTATAAAGCTTACAATACATATGTAAGCAATGTATTTTAAATTATATTTCATAATTCCATAATATTTTAAAAATTCTTTTTTTATAATTTCAATTCTAATATGACAAAAAAATTAGAAATGAGAATAATAATAGTTGATAGTTTGATTTATTTATTTGTAGTTAAATATTTTCTAAACTATAAAATTAAATCTAATAAGACTAAAACTATAAAATTAGAAATAATTATTAATATTAATACTTTGATTTATTTATTTGAAGGTAGTTAAAAAAAAAATCGATTAACGCTAAAATTGTTAAATTAGAATTTTTAGGATTATTTTCTATGGAGATGGATTTTAAAAGTTCTGTTAAAAAATATTATTATAGTTATTAAAATTGAACTGTATACTTAAAATTTAAAATTAATATAAAATAATTACTTATGTATCACAATATTAGAGTTTAAGTGGAAGCATTTAAAGAGAAAGATTAAAAGAATAGTAAATAAATCTAATGAGGAAGTTCTTATGGAAGCAGTAGGGACGGACCTGGAGACTATCCAAGAGTCTCTTACTACCGAGACTGAAGATGGAGTTAGGGAGGAGGGTGAATTGGCTGAGGTTTCTATCATTGAGGAGGGTTCTGAGGCTGACTTGGAGTTAATGGCAAACAATGGTATACAGCCATCTGACGAAACTAAAGGTATTATTGAAATTCTGGTTTCCTCTTTATCTAAGGAATTGGGTCTTGTGAATAAGGCTTTAAGTCCTATGAAGCCGGTAGAGCAAATGAATCGTGTTACAGGAACTAAGGGGTTGTTCAATAAGAAGAAGAATTTGATTTTGGCTTCTCCAAGGAAAAGATTGATGGCTAATTTTTTATCATCATAATCAATAGGTACAAAGGTTCAAGGGGAAACGAATGGGACAAAGGCGGGTGCTGGAATTCCTGTTAAGAAGAAAAGATGGTGGCACTCCCGAAACCACCGGCGGATACGTGAAGATCCTTAGCTGGAACTGTCAGGGCATAGGGGTTGATCTGACATAGGATTGTCTTGGAGATGTTTGGAGGAAGCACAAGCCTGATTTTTTATTTCTTGGAAACAAAGCGTTGTTTTACTTATTTACAAAAATTTCAGTTAAAATTTGGTTATAATAATTTGTATACGGTCGACCCCTGCAGAGCTAGCGGTGGTTTGGCTTTGTTTTACAATGATGGAATAAATTTAGAGATTTTGTCTCAAAATAATAGATGATTGATGTCAAAACTTTAATGGAAAATAAAGTGGTTTTATGTCATTTGTTTATGGAGATCCTGTGGTGACTTAACGAGAATTAGTTTGGGAACGATTAACGAGGATTGGATCCAATAGAAAAGCACTTTGGTTAATGATTGGAGACTTTAATGAACTAACCGGAAATCATGAGAAAAAAGGAGGAACATGAGATCTGCATCATCTTTTGTCCCTTTTAATTAATGATTTGTCATTGCGGAATGATGGAGTTGCCATGTTATGGTAACCAGATGTCATGGAGAGGGCGTCGTGGTAAACAAGTGGTTAGGTGCCGTTTAGATCGGGCCTTAGGTAATGAAGATTTACATGAGTTGTATCCCTGTTTTAAGGTGAATTATTTGGAAATGATAGGTTCTGATCATAGACCGGTTTTATTAACATGCGAAATATCACAATCGTTTGCAAAACAACAATTTAGGTTTGACTAGAGGTGGATAGGGAAAGATGGCCTTGCTGAGGCGGTAAATACGGGTTGGAGTAGAACTAGAAACTTTAGAGTTCCAGGATTTGTGGATAAGATAAAGAATTGTAGAAATTCAATTTCTTGGTGGAGGAAATATAATATCCCAAATGGGCAGGCGATCATAGCTACACTTAAAGCAGCATTAGAGGATACGAAAATGATGATTCTATTCCGCAGGAGGAAATTTCAAAAATTGGACAAAAATTGAAACAGGCGTACCATGAGGAAGATATATATTGGCAGCAAAAGAGTAGAAAATTATGGTTAAAAGTTGGGGATAAAAATACTAAAAATTTTCATGCTTCTGTAAAGAAGAGGAGGGCACGTAATAAAATTATGGGTTTATTTGGAAGAGTCGGAGAAGGGTATGGAGGATATTGCTACAACTTATTTTAAGGATCTTTTTTGGGTTCGAATACAAGTGGTATCGAGGAAACGGTACAAGAGGTACAACCGGTGATAACAGATATAATGAATAAGGAATAAACAAAAGAAATTACAGAGAAAAAAGATTAAGAAAGCACTTTTTGTGATGCATCCAGAAAAAGCACAGGGTCCAGATGGGATGACAGCGCTTTTCTATCAAAGAGTTTGGTATTCTGTTAAGGACGATTTTGTGGAATTGGTTAAAATCTTTTTTCTCTCGGGGCGGTTTGATCAAAGATTAAATGAAACAAATATTTGTTTAATTCTGAAGAAAGACAAACTGCAAAGAATGGCCAAATTTAGGCCAATAAGTCTTTGTAATGTTAGTTACAAGATCATTTCAAAACTTCTTTGTTTAAGGCTTAAGAAAGTATTACCACGGTTAATTTCGGAAACCCAATCGGCATTTGTTTCGGGTAGGCTAATTACAGATAATGTTTTGATAGCTCAAGAAATGTTTCATGGTTTACATACAAAAAAGTATGTCGAGAGCAATAAAAACGGATATGAGTAAGGCATATGATAGGATTAAATGGAGCTTCCTGGAGGCGGTTTTGTTTTGTTTAGGGTTTAATTCAGTATGGATTTATTGGATTATGTGGAGTGTTAAATCAGTTTCTTATAAGGTTTTGTTGAATGGGCAACCCAAAAGTAATATTGTTCCAAATAGGGGACTCAGACAAGGAGATCCTTCATCCCCATATTTATTTATTTTATGCACAGAGGTATTAATAGCGAATATTAAAAAGGCAGAAAAGGATAAAAAAATTACCGGTCTTTCAGTTGCTCGGGCGTGTCCAGCTATCTCGCATTTACTTTTTGCTGATGATAGCCTGTTTTTTTGTAAAGTGGAAGCAGGGGAATGTCAATCTGTGTTGGATGTGCTTGGGAGATATGGGAGAGCTTCAGGACAAGAGATTTCAATAAATCATCGGTTATGTTTGGTAATCGAATACTGATATACTCGTATTTTCGCCTATATTTCATATATTTTTTGCAGGGAAATCATGAAGAAACAAGATATTATGAAGCTTTATGGCCACATTCTACCATTTACACTTCCCAAAGACATTTGGGAGTTTTGGAGCAAAAAGGACCCAAAGGCAAGCAAAACACGTTTTAAGGCAGTTTCGGAGCATCAAAAGTTGGGAAACATTTGAAGACCTTCCCAGCAGCCAATTTTGGAGTTCTCTATATCCATGGAAATATAGAAGAGTCAAGATTCACCTCGAACAATAATCGAAGCAATCCATTAAGCCATTTGGAAGATGCACCCCGAAGATTGAAGACATGTCCACCTCGGTCACAAGACCCGTGACCGAGGTTAGCCCTCTTGAAGACCTCGGACGTAGTTTTGGATGCCTCTTGACCTAATCTCGTGGAGGAGCCTATATAAACCATTCTTAGGGTTTTGGAAACCCTAAGCGAGCACAGCCACCCACAAGGAATGTCCCTAGGAGTTAGACAAGGAGATCCACAACCAAATTTTGCCTCTACCACCACCGCTTCATCCTCATTCGTCGCCTCAACCTAGAAGACCATCTCCTTGAAGTTTCATCTATTGTTCTTCATTGTTTCGCTTTTCTACTCTTTGTACTTGCTATTGAGGAGACGAGATCTCATCTGTGACATCTAGAGAAGTTTCCTTTGAACCCCCTTTGATATATTGAATCGTTTATTTGATGGTTTCCAGGATGTCTATTGCGTTTCTTTACACCACGAGCGAGTAGTTCTTTTGTTGGGTTTGATGGGGTAATATATTAGGAAAACAGGGTTGCATTAATTTAGGTTGTTAGATCTGATTTTTATCTAGACTATGAGTTCTCTTGGGATATCTTTTACTGAATGCATGTTGCTTGACTTGATCACCAACCACTGATTTAGGAGATTAGGAGCGCCATCCGTGTAAACCAACTTCTCGGAACTAGTATTACCGAAGCCTCGTGTTATAACCTGCGATAGTTGAGTTATAGGACTTTGTGAACATATCGAACTTGTTTATACGACTGGTCTAAGCGTGTTCTTACCTGCAGAAGTTGAGTACCAGGGTGTGGTGACTTAAGACGCCTCTGTCATGAACTATGGCTTGGGTGTGTATCCATGTTCGTAGTTGAGAACCATTGATGAAAACCTATAAGTTAGATCTACCCCCTACTTGTTAGAAACCATGGAAACCTTAGATAAACCCTAGACGCCTAATCTCTTAATCATATAGCTTACAAATCAATCATTCACTTTGCTTTCATTCATTCATTTGCATTCCCTCATTAGGAAACCCAAAACCAAACCCCTTATTGCATTGTCTTAGTTAGATATCTTTGATTGAATTCAATTCATGTACTTGTTACTCTTTGTGGGATCGATACCTTAAGTAGTACTACTGATTTGCTGTGCACTTGCAGTTCATTCATTGTGTGGTTTATTTGAGGAAAACTTTATGACACATCAAGTTTTTGGCGCCGTTAACGGAGAGTCTACAAGCTACCTTTGAATTCGATAAGATCTCTCGTCTAAGATACTTTGAATTTTTCATTTGAATCTTTCAATTTTATTCTCTTTTACTCTTTACATTTGTGTTCCCTTTTTGTTTCTATCTCAGGATTTGTGGTGCATGACAAGGAGCCAAAACTCTGAAGCCATCTCTCCAATGCAAGACATATACCGACTTGGACGGGAACTCAGAAAACTTCGGAGACTACAACTCATGGCCGAATTACGAAACCAAGATATAGGTGACTTAGATGATCACCAAGCTGTTGCCAATGATGCTGAGAGGCAACAGATGCAAGATGAGGATGATAACCCCATCGATGGACCTGAAGAAGCACCCATGAATCCTCTGGAGATTCACAACCAAGCTCCACGAGAAGCTGACCATGTAGGCGTGGGAGATAACCTCAATGCTCCTCACCAGCCTCCTGATGTTTTCCATGCACCTGAACATGCCAATGTTGGTGCTAGACAAGCTGCTTATGTGCACCCTCTGAGGTGTACCAATCAGAACTGTACCATTGCCGATTTTGACAAACCTAATCAGTATCCGCAAGACCGAGCTGCCAAACAAGTTCCTAATCCACCAAGGCGTGACTATGAGATTAAACCTCAAATCATTGGTTTGGTGAAGAAAAACCAGTTCCATGGACTCACCACGAAACATCCTATGGATCACATTGATCTTTTTGAAGAAATCTGCCGCACTACGAGAACCAACAGAGTGCCCAAAGACTATTTGAAGTGTAAGGTTTTCCCTTTCTCTTTGGCCAACAAGGCTCATAGATGGTTGAAGTCTTTACCCCCTGGATCAATCACTACTTGGGAAGGATACAAGTCAACCTTTCTCAATCACTTCTACACGAAGTCGAGATCCAACTCTCTTAGGAACAAACTTCAAAGGTTTCAACAAGGACCTGTCGAGACATTCTATGAAGCATGGGAGCGCTTTAAGGACTATGAACAAGATTTTCCTCACCATGGCTTCAGTGGAGGTAATATTCTAAGTACATTCTATAGAGGATTTCATCCGAAGTTTAAGTTGTCACTCGACACGGCCAACAATGGAGATTTCACCACTAAGACTATCCTAGAAGGAAGAGCTCTCATTGAGAACCTTGCTGCAAGTAGTAGAAACTCTTGCACTGACTTTGATAGAACCACACGTTTTAGTGACTCTGATGCTAAGCAGATCACCAAGCTTAAGAACATGATGAGCCAGCTTCTAAGGAATCAAAACCGTGCTATCAATGCTTGTGGTACGATTGATGATGGAAACAATGAAGGTTTCCATGAGTTTGATGATTCATTGGATCAAGAAGAAGATGTTAACTATGTTGGTACTCAAGGTCCATTCCCAAACTATGGCTACAACAACTTCAACAACAACTTGCGGTACATATCTAACCTATCTTATAGGAATCCCAATGTTGAGAACCCTCAAGATCAGACCTATCCGCAGCAACAGCATAGAACATTTCAGAATCGGTTTCAAAACAACAACAACTTTGGTGGCAACTTTCAGCCGCGACCTCCATTTAACACTAACAACAAGGTGTCCTTTCCAGCCGCACTAGCTCAAGCTCCAATACCACAAGGTGATAGACTTGAAACTATGATGCATGAACTACTTGTTTCTCATCAACAAGCAACAAGGGATATCATTGTCAAGGTGGATAACATCTATGGCGAGTTGAATGGTAAGTTTGAAGGCCTTTCTACATTTGTAAAGAAACTGGAAACTCAGGTTGCTCAAATCCTAAATCAAGCCCCAAGCCAAGTTGGTGTACTTCCGGGTAAGCCCGAGGAGAATCCCAAAGGTTATTGCAATGTAATCTCCTCCATCCCAGCCTCTACAAGGTGTGTGAGTGAGCCATTGGTTCCACTTTTTGATTCTCATGAAGACATGGGGCGTATGACACGTACCATAGAAGATGACGAGCAACAACACTATCCGATGAGGAGACTACCAAAAGTAGAAGATCCTGGACGCTTTGTTTGCTCTTTCTCCATAACATGCATTGAATTCTCTAACTCTTTGTGTGATTCCGGTGCTAATGTCAATGTTATGTCGATAAATGTTGCTGAAAAACTTGGACTTAGAGACTTTGTTTCCGTCCAATTTGAGTCTTGTGTTTGGCGACTCATCGCAGAAGATCCTGATGGACTAGTTTGAGATTTTCAACTAGTTGTAGAAGACTGCATAGTCCCTACAGATTTTCACATTCTTGAGATGGATGAGAAGAATGAGAGACCTTTGATTTTGGGAAGACCATTCCTTATCACTGTTGGAGCCATCATGGATCACAACAACAAGAGGACAACCTACACCAATGTCAGCAAAAAGGTATTCTATTTAACTCTCTCTACTATGAAGCCGCAAGCTCCACCATATGATGAAGATTCACTAGATCCCGAGGTTGATAAGACCAATGTGGGAACTAAGAGTTTCACTAAGAAGATTCGGAAGCTACCATCAAAGCCTCTCGAGCAGCCCCAGATTTTGAAGATCAAGATCATTGTTCCTCCAGAACTTAGCAAGGAGAGCAAAGATCGGATTGAAGAGGTGATAAGGCACACCAAGGAAGTTCTTTTTTAAGCCAAAGTGTTTGAAACTTCATCAAAAGGATAACTTGTGATAGAAGCTGGAGCTGACTATCAAGATCTCAAGGAAGCTAAGGAGATATCAATCTCCAAGGCTACACCTTCTCAAGCTTAATAAGCTTCCCAAGTCTAGCCAAAGACTTTAAGCAAGTGCGCTTTGTGGGAGGCAACCCACTTGTAAGTTTTCTTTTACCTTTTTAGATTATTTTTCGTTTTTATTTTGTTCTTTGCATGTTTTATCTCAGATTTCACATAAACAAGAAAACCAAATACAAAAGAAGAAAACAGAAAAACGAAAAGAAGAGGAAGAAGGTTAGCCTTTGGGTCAAGTTGGAAATGACCAAGGCGACATGATGCAAACCTCGGTCACAAGTCCCAAGACCAAGGCCCGCGCAAGGCATCACCTCGGTCACAAGTCCCATGACCGATGCCCCGAGAAGGCCACACCCCGGTCATGAGCCGTGTGACCGAGGTTTTTGAAGATTTTGGCCCAAATCGTGTTTATTGCACTTTTGATCTATTGGAGTCTTCCCAAGCCATCCTTACTACCCCAGGGAGCTATGCAACCTACCCAACCACATCCATAACGTTTTACCAAGTCAAGGCCAAGGTTCACCCCATTTCCGAGCCGCGACTAGGTCATTCATGACCCATTGAAGAATTTTCAAGTTCCACTTGTCTAAATGACCAAAGATCAGGTACTCAACACCATATGGGTATTCTAGGAGTAATGGCTGAGCTACTTTTTGGAGAAAGACTCATGGGTAGGAGATCATTTCATCTTAAGCTTCACGGTTGCATAATTCACCAAAGTGGGAAGATATTGAAATCTACTAGAGCAAAAGTGGTCCAACTTGACACACACTAAGAGGTTGACCATTGGGAAGTTTTAGTCAAAGAAATTTCTGAAAAAAAGCTCAGATTTTAAAAGGGCCAACTTTTCTTTTCGCACCCTTTAGCCAGCACCTTCTGCGGCTACGAAAATCACCAAGGTAAGAGAATTTCCAAGAAATACTCGATCAAATGAACTATAATCGAGTACTCAATATAATTGAGTATTTTTGAAAGCGATGATCAAGGAAAATCTTAGAGAATGAAATTTGAAACTATAAATTGCCCCAATCCCTTGTCGCGACCAACCCGCGACAGCACTATCGCCGAGTCGTAAGTCTGGAATTCACAACTTGGAGGATCTTGCAAATGGTTAGATCAAATGCTTTGATATTGAATGTCTAATGATATGAGGGCATTTAAGAAGCAATCATCAAAGGAGAAATGACAATGCACAGATTGAAAGTTGAGTTTTCCAATGGACCCTCCTTGGGACCTTTCTTGGGAAAAATGACAAATGGATTCAACCAATCTCCATCCCATCAAGGTAAGTATTCTTCCTAGTCTCTATAATCATTGTGGGATGCCATTCTACTTTACAAGTTGAGAAAATAGATTTCCAAGATGCATTTGGCCAAAACCATAGTTTTGACCACGAGGAGCCAAAACCCCGGTCACGAGGCCCGTGACCAAGGTGCCAAGAAGGGCTGGCCCCGGTCATGATGCCTGTGACCGAGGTTTCACACCATGCCCGGCCAAGTTCCACCCGGTTCCTGTTTGTCCAAATCTTTGATCCCGAGCCGTCTTGAGAGTTTCCCAGTCTGTTTGTACAATCCGTGAATCAATGGACTTCCCGTTGAACTGTCTTTCACAACCAACAAAACGGATCACTACCGGAACTCACTGTATGTTTTTGTGAACCCCAATTCTGTGGGCCCTGCAGGTAAGTTTCCCTTCCTTTTCAAAAAGCCCAACCTTTTTAGGTTAAAACATACTTTTATATTGAAAAGAGGATTTTAAAGATTCAAGGAACTTTTTATCATCTCTCCAAGTCCATTGG
Source organism: Cardamine flexuosa (assembly GCA_963555745.1). Classification (NCBI taxonomy): domain Eukaryota; kingdom Viridiplantae; phylum Streptophyta; class Magnoliopsida; order Brassicales; family Brassicaceae; genus Cardamine; species Cardamine flexuosa. The sequence goes on from OY743219.1 coordinate 18,384,790, forward strand.
GAGATAGATCACTTTGAACCCAAAATTTTCAAAATTAGGGTTTTACAAATTGATTGGAAATCCTAATACCCAATCATTCACAAATCTCTTATCACATTCATCAAACACCAAGGTTTGTTCTCTAAATTCTAATTGTCTCTTTGAGCTTCAAAAGAGGTATTTCTAGATTCTCTTGATTCATTGACTTTTGTTACTAGGAAGTGATAGAGAACTTATAGATTAGCCTCTAGGTTATCTAAGAACCAATTTTTGTGATGTATTGTTGATGGAATTTGATTTTTGCTTTGCTAAAATTTTGTGACCTTAGGGAAAAACGGAATTAGTGATGCAACTGTTTAGGAATTGAACTTTTTAGACATTACTCACAATTGATAAGAGAACTTAGAATGATTTTTCACTTAGTATTGCTTTGAACTGGATTTAGAATGCAAATTTTATGAAGGTCACCATTGAATCCTAAAATTTGAACATGAGTTTTGATTTCTTGATTTATAATATTGAAAATACACTTACTTGTCTATTTCAATCTCCATTATTACATCTCATATGTAATGGATTCAAATATGTTTCTCATTGAGCCATTGCTAACTTGTATCAATCTCTTTTGACTCTAGGTACCAAACAATGGACACTAGATCCTCTAAGATGAAATTTCAGACCATCACTAGTGATGAGATGAGGACTAAGATGGTACATGACAAAGCAACACATGAGAACAAAGGCAAAAGAATGGTTGATGAAGGCGCCAACTCTAAGGACGAGAGTGATGAGATTCAAGATAATAGCGATTATGACGCACCAATCATGCTATGTGTACAATGCCATCTTAGAGCTGGAGTAGCTCACCGCTTACAACAAAGACGCAAGAAGAAGGAGCTGCCTTTGAACTTTGTTGGAAAGAAGATGGATGAGAGTCTTGATTATCACACACAACCCTATGGGTTCAAGCTTTTACCCACCTTGAGAGTTGAATACACATCCTTGTATGCCCTTGGATTGGCAAGTGATGTTGAATGGATGTTGAATGCTCTAGGACTCACCACTTTCTAGCATCTACTCGCCAAGAGATCTATGAAGAAGAGACAAGGCAGTTTCTTGCCACGGTCACACTAGCCTATCCGCTCACACAAGCCCCATTGGCGCGAGATGGAAAGCTCTTCTTCACCATCAATGGTGAGCACCACCAATCTCCATTCTTGATCTTGGGAATGCACTTGGATTTGAATACCAAGATGCTATTGAGTTTGGAAAAGTTGATACAGATACTTATTGGTCAAGCTTTGGAGAAGGAAGTTTTGATAGTGGTAAGACCAAGGGTGCCTCACTATCACACCCATCGGTCTGGTATGTACACAAGCTTCTCGCCAACACTCTCTTCTCACGCACAGCCTAGAACAATGGGATTAGTGATGAGCTCAATATCTTGAGCATCCCTTTTGTTGAGCATCCACAGAGAACCAACTATGCTGCCCTCCTAGCAAAGAGACTTGTGAAGATCAAGCATGATGCTATCAAAAGTATAGACAAGCAAGCTTGCATAAGCTTTGGAGGAGTCATCACTACCATCCTTGAGACCGCTGGAGTCAGCCTCGCGGACCGACCTCACACAATCAAGGACAACCATTTGGACCTTGCAAAGCTTGAGAAGATGAAGATACTTAAAGGAGCACGGATCAACCCCGGCCAGATTGGATATAGGTACCATTCTTCACCGTATGCCACAAACACCATACTACTTCCTAGCCCTACTGTTCCACGCCTTAGAGACGGCATCACGAGTTGGTACCCTTTTATGAGTGAGTATCACTCATCTCTTCCCGAAGACCGTCTACCACTCACTCTTGGTAAGTTTACCAAGGCCAAGGTGATTGCTTCCTTTGCTTCTCACCATGTCACACGCAACCCTCCGGGGAGTGACACCACTTCTCTTGAGGAGGAGAGAGCATTACGGATTGCAGCAGAGCAGCAGCTAGCAGAGTACCTCACAGCCACTACACTTGCGGAGAAAATGACCTCAGATCCCGGACACCATGATTAGTCCACCACCGAGCACCAGAACCTCCCGGGAAGTTGAAGGTTCACTCGTTCTATCTTTATTTTTTATGCATTTCGTTTTTATTCCCTCTTTTATTTTGGCTGTTCACTCTGGGGACAGTGCGATTCAAGTCTGGGGGATTTTATCCGTTTATTTACGCATTTTTATTTCTCGTGAGTCATTTTGATGTCTTTTTATTTGATTTTATGTGGATTTATTGAGTCAAGTTTGTAGAAAACTATGACCCTATGATATGATGATTTTGACATAAAGTATGTTCTGATTCATTCCCTGAGGACAAGTTTTGCAGGATTCACTAATAAACGGACAACACCTAGAAGCTCACCGCTGGACTTTTCTCCCCGAAGTCTCATCCTACGGAGAACGCGGTTGGAACGGACGTCAACTCCACTCTATTTAAACCATAATCCTGACATCAATTATTTCTCATGAGCACATTAGATCGGGGAAACGAGCAGCACATTCAGGACTTCTTATCCCTTTTACCACTCTTTGCTGATCCTGAATGGCCACTCATTTTTAGTGGTTTACCCTTACACCATATATTTCCTTTCAGACCTCTCACCAATCTCTTTTTCAATCTCGTTGGCAGATATGCGTACAAACGCGAGAGAAAAATTTCCGACACAGTTTTCCAACCACTTGAAGATGGAGAGCTTGAAGGAATCAAAGAAGAGATAGAGAGAGAGTCACAATTTGGTCTACACAACCATACAACTCAGAATCAACAAGAAAAGGTACTCATATCTTTTGCTTGAGACTTGTAAATTTATGTACCGTTTCCCCTTTCACCAAAAAGAAAAAGAAAAAGAAAACGAAAATGAAAAAGGAAAGAAAACGAAAAGAAAAGAAAAGAAAAGAAAAAGAAAAAGAAAAGAAAAGAAAGGAAATGATTACAAAATAATCTCATAAGCACAGAAAATCCCGAGAAGAAGGTTATAAAGAAAAGAAATTATGAAGATGGTGCAAAGAACCCTACAAAAACATCTAAGTCTGGGGGAATCACAAGAAGAAAATAAGTAAAGGAACAAGATTTTGACATAAAGAAGTGGTTGGAAGCTGTGAACATCAATGGGTTCATACTCTCTGGCGGGTCTGCGACATAGCTGCCCTCCAAAATCACGGTACACTCTAAACACTTAAAACTCCACTTAAACACCAAAAGCCTTTTTATACCAAGCGCCATCTACCCCGAATGATGCTCCCTCTTGAGAAATCCACACCACCTTTAATGAATGTTAAGGAGTTGACTGAAGTGAATTCCAAAGTCTCTAAACGGTTTGCGATGGAAGGATCAGAGATTGAGAATGTTGTGAGTCTATAGTGAGAAAGTTCTGACTTAAAATCCATGTACTAACACGTCTGCAGGTAATTTATTATGAACATCATCTCGGATCATAGGAGATTTTTCGTGATTTTCAAACCTCTCCACCAGTCTTGGACTCCTATTTGCTTGAGGACAAGCAAAACCTTAAGTCTGGGGGAGTTGATATACTCATATTTTTGCCTATATTTCATATGTTTTTGGCAGAGAAATCATGAAGAAACAAGAGATTATGGAAGCTTTATGGCCAAATTTCACCAATTACACTTCCCAAAGACATTTGGGAGTTTTGGAGCAAAAAAGACCCAAAGGCAAGCAAAATACGTTTTAAGGCAGTTTCAGAGCATCAGAAGTTGGGCAACATATGAAGACCTTCCCATGAGCAAATTTTGGAGTTCTTTATATCCATGGAAAGCTCTAAGAATCAAGATTCACCTCGGACAAGAATCGAAGCAATACAGTCAACCGTTTGGAAGATGCACCCCGAAGAGTGAAGACATGTCCACCTCGGTCACAAGACCCGTGACCGAGGTTAGCCCTCTTGAAGACCTCGGACACTACCCCTAGTGACCAATGCCGACTTACGCTGACCTAAGGACCTCAGCCCATGACCAGGCTCGGCCCGTTGCCTCCACACTTATCAAAATGACGTAGTTTTGGATGCCTCTTGACCTAATCTCGTGGAGGAGCCTATATAAACCATTCTTAGGGTTTTGGAAACCCTAAGCAAGCACAGCCACCCACAAGGAACGTTCCTAGGAGTTAGACAAGGAGATCCACGACCTAATTTTTCCTCTACCACCGCCGCTTCATCCTCCTTCGTCGCCTCAACCTAGAAGACCATCTCCTTGAAGTTTCATCTATTGTTCTTCATTGTTTCTCTTTTCTACTCTTTGTACTTGCTATTTGGGAGACGAGATCTCATATGTGACATCTAGAGAAGTTTCCTTTGAACCCCCTTTGATATATTGAATCGTTTACTTGATGTTTTCCATGATGTCTATTGCGTTTCTTTACACCATGAGCAAGTAGTTCTTTTGTTGGGTTTGATGGGGTAATAACTTAGGAAAACATGGTTGCATTCATTTAGGTTGTTAGATCCAATTTTCATCTAGAATATGAGTTCTCTTGGGATATATTTTACTTAATGCATGTTGCTTGACTTGATCACCAAGCACTGATTTAGGAGATTAGGAGCGCTATACGCGTAAACCTACTTCTCGGAACTAATATTACCGAATCCTCATGTTATAACCTGAGATAGTTGCGTTATAGGACTTTGTGAACATATTGAACTTGGTTATACAGCTGGTCTAAGCGTGTTGTTACCTGCGGAAATTGAGTACCAGGGTGTGGTGACTTAAGACGCCTCTGTCATGAACTATGGCTTGGGTGTGTAACCGTGTTCGTAGTTGAGAACCATTGATGAAAACATATTAGTTAGATCTACCCCTACTTGTTAGAAACCATAGAAGCCTTAGATAAACCCTAGACGCCCAACCTCTTAATCATATAGCTTACAAATCAATCATTCACTTTGCTTTCATTCATACTTTTGCATTCACTCATTAGAAAACCCAAAACCAAACCCCTTATTGCATTATCTTAGTTAGATATCTTTGCGTACTTGTTACTCTCTGTGGGATCGATACCTTAAGTAGTACTACTGATTTGCTGTGCACTTGCAGTTCATTCATTGTGTGGTTTCCTTGAGGAAAACTTTATGACACTTCAAATACCAAGTCATACTATGAACCAGTTGAAAGGTTTAATTGGTATTACAACGGAAGGAGGAATGGATAACTATCTAGGAATAGCAGAGACCTTGGGTGGCTCGAAATGTAAAATCTTTAACTATGTTAAAGAACGTCTTAATGACTGAATCAATGGATGCTCATCTAAATTTTTGTCGAAAGGTGGCAAGGAAACTATGATTAATTCAGTGGCCTTAGCTTTACCTTCCTATGTTATGTCATGCTTTAAACTACCACAAGAGTTAACTTCTAAGTTGACAAGTGCTATTTCAAAATATTGGTGGAGTTCTAATGGAACGGATCGGGGGTTACATTGGTTGGCATGGGAGAAAATGTGTAAATCAAAATCGGAGGGGGGGGGGTGGGTTTCCGCTGCTTGGAAAGATATAATGATGCAATGTTGGCAAAACAATACTGGAGACTTATTCAATACCCAAACTCTCTACTCGCACAGGTCCTTAAAGGAAGATATTTTAGGAAATCCCATCCCTTATTAGCAAAAAAATCATACTCTCCATCTTTTGGGTGGAAAAGTATTTTTTCAACAAAGGATTTAGTTCAAAAAGGGGTACGGTGGTGTTTAGGTGCTGGGTGGAACATTTCCATTTGGAATGTTTGAAACTTTGGACTTTCTAGGGTTTCTATGGTATGGAGGCGGCGTCGGCTTCTTGAGGTGGTGATGGACTTTCTAGGGTTTCTATGGTAAACTTAGGTGGTGGTTTGAAACTTTGATGAGGCACACGAAACCCTAGCTTCATAAGCTTGTATTTATAGATCTTGGGGCGCTAGAGATTGGCTTCTAGGGTTTAGGCAGGACAAACTCATCATCTTGGTGAGTGTGGAGGTAATGGGCCGATCTTGGAGATGGGCCAAACGTCTAAGGTGGTGAAGGAGGCTGGCCTCTGTCACTAGTTTAGTGACCGGGGTGCCCAAGAGGCATGGCCTCGGTCACGAGCCTAGTGACCGAGGTTTGGTGCTTTGGCGCTTGTTTGACATAGCTTGATATTCTGGGATGCATCTTCCAAACGGTTGAATGGATTTTTTTTATTCTTGTCCCATACGAATCTTGACTCTTCAAGCTTTCCAATGATATAGAGAACTCCAATTTTGGTTGACAAGAAGGTCTTCAAATGTTGTCAAACTTCTGATGATTTGAAACTGCCTCAAAACGGGTCTTTGCTCCTTTTTGATCCATATTCCCACAAAACCTATAAACCCTCTTTGACACTAACAACACTTGATAATAGCCTATTTAGCTTTGAAATCATACCATATCTCTCTTAAAACAATATGAAAACCATAGTAAAAACGGGTCAAAATACGATGTTACCAACTCCCCCAGACTTAAACCCTTGCTTGTCCTCAAGCAAAATAGAATGGAAGAGAGGTTTGAAAATCACAGGAACTCTTCTATGATCAGGGACCAAACTACAATGGAAAACCTGCGGATTGGTTAGTACAAGGATTCAAAAAAATTCTCACTATAGACTCACAACATTCTCAATCTCTGATTTTTCCATCTCAAACCTTCAAGAAACTTTGGAATTCACTTCAGTCAACTCCTTACATTCATTAAAGATGGCGTGGATTTCTCAAGAGGGAGCATCATTCGGGGTAGACGGCACTTGGTATATAATGGCTTTTAGTGTTTAAGTGGAGTTTAAAGTGTTTAGAGTGTACCGTGATTTCGGAGGGCAGCTATGTCGCAGACCCGCAAGAGAGTATGAACCTATTGATGTTCACAGCTTCCAACCATTTCTTCATGTCAACACCTTGTTCCTTTTCTTCTTTTCTTCTTCTGGTTCCCCCAGACTTAGATGTTTCTGCAGGTTCTTTGCATCGTCTTCATAACATCTTTCTTCATAAACTTCTTCTCGGGATTTCTTGTGCTTAAGAGATTATTTTGTAACCGTTTCCTTTCCTTTCTTTTCTTTTTCTTTCCTTTTCTTTTCTTTTCTTTTTCTTTTCTTTTTTCTTTTTCTTTTTCTTTTTTGGTGAAAGGGGAATATGGTTCATAAATTTGCAAGTCTCAAGCACAAGATGTGAGTACCTTTTCTTATTGATTACGAGATGTAATGTTGTGTAGACCAAATCATGACTCTCTATCTATCTATTCTTTGATTCCTTCAAGCTCTCCATCTTCAAGTGGTTGGAAATCTGTGTCAGAAATTTCTCTCTCGCGTTTCTACGCATATCTACCAATGAGATCGAAAAAGAGATTGGTGAGAGGTCTGAAAAGAGATATATGGTGAAGGGTGTAACCACTAAAAATGAATGGCCATTCAGGATCAGCAAAGAGTGGAGAAAGGGATAAGAAGTCCTGAATGTGCTTCTCGTTTCCCCGATCTAATGCGCTCATGAGAAATAATTGAACTCAGGATTATGGTTCAAATAGAGTAGAGTCAACGTCCACTCCAACCGTGTTCTCCGTAGGATGAAACTTGGGGAGAAAGATCCAGCGGTGAGTTTTTAGGTGTTGTCTGTAGGTGAATCCTGAAAAACTTTTCCTTAGGAGGTATATCAGAGCATATATAGGTCACATCATGTCATAGAGTCATTATTTCCAACTAGTTTTGACTCAATAAAAATTTTAACTCGATAAAATTGCATAAATAGGCATAATCATTGATGTAAAAAGTGGCAAAAGGTCTCAGGTCAACAAAATTGAGGTGTCAGTAAGGATGAACATCCTTCCCCCCAGACTTAAATCACACCGGCCTCGGTGGGAAAACAAGAAGGAGAAAAGGATGGAAATCATAAGGAAAAGTTGGGTTAAAGAACAATGTCACCTTAACATCACATGGATGTGGTTCTAGTCCATTGAATTCTTTGTGAAGATCTCTTCTAAGTGCATCTTTCCTGAGACAAAAACCTAAAAACCATCAATGATATGCTAAAATAAAAATAAAGGTAAATAAAATAAAGATAAAGATAGAATAGTGGTGGTGTCGATGGTAAGATGGTGATGATGTTATCTCTTTGAATCTTGTGTCAATCCATCGAACCAATAGCAAAATGGCCCAAGATTTGTGAAATTCCTAGCCGCGGGTCGCGGGCTGCGGACTTGGTTTTGATGATTGGATCTTTTCTTCTCTGAGTGTCTTTTTCTGAAATTTCTTTGACCAAAACTTCCCAAGGGTCATCCTTTAGGCGTGTGTCAAGTTGGACAACTTTTTCTCGAATAGATTTCAATATCCTTCCACTTTAGTAAAATATGCAACCGTGAAGCTTGAGGTGGAATAATCTTCTTCCCATGAATCATTTTCCAAAAAGTAGCTCGACCATTACTCCTAGAATACCAATAAGATGTTGAGTACCTGATCTTTTATCGTTTGGTTGAGTGGAACTTGAAAATTCTTCATGAAGCTTGGTTTTGACCTAGTTGCGGCCTGGTTTTCAACTTTGGCCTTGGCTAAGTAAAACTCAATGGATGAGGTCGGGGAAGTTTGCATAGCTTCCTAAGATGATATAATTAGCTCCAATAGGCTCCATAAGGTCAGAAACGTACCAGATCAACAAAATTTTCAAAATATCCTCGGAACCCAGAAATCGACTCTCGGTGGTGTTACTCAGAAAATCTCGGTCACTGGCTTCGTGACTGGGGTGTGGCCTTCATGGGACCTTGGTCACGGGCCTTGTGACTGGGGTATGGGCCTGATGTTGTCCTTAATAAAGTTGGAGGTGAGTTATGCTTTGTGGGGACTTTCAGCAGTGATCTTTGGTATAATCAATCTGTTGCCTTCTGCATGCATTGGCCAAATGAATCTGACCAGACTTGTGAAATCTTCTTGTCACTTTGAAACATGAACTTTGGAGTTGCCAAACTCAAAACCTCGGTCACAAGCTTCATGACCGGGGTTGGGTCTCCTTGGGACCTCGGTCACGGGCCTTGTGACCTAGGTTGGCTCCAACTCGATTCTCTTCTCTTTTTATGCTTTTCTATTTTCTTCTTTTGTACTTTCTTTTCTGTTTATGTTGAATACCTGAGATAAGACATGCAAAAATAAAAAGTAAAAGGAAATCTAATCTATTAAGGGGAAATAAAACTTACAAAGTGGGTTGCCTCCCACTAAGCGCCCTTGTTTAAAGTCCTTGGCTAGACTTGGTATTTCTCTTATGAGAGATGAGAAGAATCCTCTGTCCTAAAACAAAGTTTCTTGGTCTTGCACTCGTCATCCTCTTGGTCAACCTCTTTGGAGAATAGTGTGTCGAGATTCTTGCTTAGTGCTTCTAGCTTGTCATGTAGATCATCACACCATCTTCTGGAACTTACTGGGATTTCCTCATTAGGAGTATGAGGCTTCTCCTGATATTCTATAGACTCGGGATCCTGACCTCTTAATTTTTCATTACTTTTATTGGTTGTGTTCTCGGCCAGATCATCCAATTTCCATGTCAATTCTGTCACTCGGCTACCAGGCCCCCACACGCTTCTTTCAATAGTGTTGATCTTCTTTATAAGTTCCTCTGAATTCTTCTCTTGAATATCAAGGTGTTGCATGGTTGATCTCTCGAGTCTCCTTGCCTTAACCTTTTGTAGACTTCGTTGCAACAAAGCTTTGGAAAGGGTGTAGTTATGGGACTGACTTTTTGGAAATCAACTTTTGAATCCTCTTGTCAAGACACAAAGCTTCTTGTGGACCAGATAATAGGCTGAGGGTGGTATAGGGTCTGCATGGTGGTCACATTCAACTAGACTTTGTGAGACATCTCTGTCTTCAATGTTTTTGCAAGGGATCTTCATGGTCATAAAACATGGCTTTTCCTGGAAATATTCTTCTATGTCTTTTTTAGTAAGGTGATCACACTCTTCATAGCGGCAAACTTCATCCTCAGGCCACTCCACCGATTCAGCTTTGGCTGCGAGTTCTTCCCTTAGAACCCTTTCTTCTTCTTCCTTGTCGTGAATTAGATAGTCTTGCTCATTTTGCCATTTCGCATAGTCATTTGGATTGTTGAAACCTTGTTGCAGTGCTTCAATATTCCACTCCAAATGTTCTTCCAGCTGATCCATGTTGCTTTTCATGCAATAGAATCTTGATCTATGCTCATCAATATCCACTCTATTAAGACTTGCTTGGATTTGGATTTCTTGAACTCGGCTTTCCAATCTTTGAATGTGGCTGGTTAGATCTGAAATCTTTGAATAAAATTCAGCTCCCATCTTAGTGAACTTGGCGTCAAGCTCTTCATGATGCTTCTTTTGTTCAGAGGATAATTTTTGCATAAGCTTCATCATCTTATCAGTGAAAGCATCAGAGAGTGGTGCTTCATATCCTTCATATGCTTCAATTCTCATGACTTCTCTTGAATCAAAGTGATGATCCATAGGAGGACAGATTCGGTCCGAGTAGTGTGGTCTGAAACAGGGAAATATACCTTGGATTTGTTGGATGAAACAGGGAAATTAGGGTTAAAGCCGGCAAAGACAACACTTAAAGATGGCTACAAGATCAAGCGAATGGGGGAGAAAAAGAAGGATGGAAAACCAGAGGATCCACTTGACAAACCATACTCCAATCCGCTCCAATACCATCGCCTCGTTGGTAAGCTAATATACTTGACCATTTCGAGACCTGACTTATGTTTTGCTGTGTACCATTGGAACATGGTGGAGAGGATTCTTTGCTATCTCAAAGGCAGTCCGGGTCAAGGCATTTGGTGTTTGATTTAGTGGAACATTATGAGTAATTAAGAGAAGATTAGGAGAAGAATAAGAAAGATCTTGCGTTAAATAAAGAGAATAAAGATGTAGAGAGAATCGCTTAGATTAGATTGAAATATATGTATGTTACATGCCATTTATAGGGGCGACCACTAGGGTTTACATGAGAGATAGAGACGATAGTGACATGAGGTGGGTGTGCATAGAACAGAGGCTGAAAGTGACTGGTCCTTGTTTGAATGTAAGCGCTCATTGCTTAAGTTCACATGTGATGCATCCTTCCTTTTATCTCTAACGGTTACATTCTCATTGTCTCTAAACCGGCTGCATCACTATTGGGCTTACTCTTTGATGTGTCGTAAAGTTTTCCTCAAAGGGACCACACAATGAATAGACTGCAAGTGCACAGCAATCAGTCGTAGTATTTAAGGTATATCGAATCCACAGAGAGAGAAGATGTATTGCAAATCAAGAGGAACAAGTAAAGCTAGAACTCAATACAAAAAGGGGTTTTGTGTCACGCAAATCACGCAAAGAAAATAAAACGAATGTAAATCAATATGAGATGAATGTTGGGCGCTTAAGGGGGTCTCTACAGTTCAATGATCTGTCTATTCGAAACAAGTTTAATGTAATGCATGTCTACTCCTAAGTCTCGGACTATGAAACACGAAATTTCGGCTAACCTATTGTCATAGAGAAAACCGGCTAAAATCCACTAATCCTATTACTCAACTATCGCATGCAATAACATAGGTTTCAAAGCACTAAAATCAAGTTCAATCCTAATCCATAGGACTCCATAACTAAGGGGTATGTGCTTGTTATGATGCGATACTCATCAAATCTAGGTTCCAACAACCTAAGCAAACGGTTTGAATTACTTAGATGCCTAAGATCAATAGCTAGTTCATGACTCTAACTATATGCATTAAGAATGAGATAAAACCGAAAAACAGTGTAAACAGATATGCAAATACAATAAAACTCGCCACTCAAAAGACAATGATCATCTCACCCCATTATCTGGCCCTTAAGACCCAGCTGGATAGTCTACTCGGCCATGCTCAAGGTTGTCATCGATGATATGAAAGAGTAAAACATAGATCTAATGCAATAAGGTAAATGTTTAGAGATTACTTCTTTAGATCCGAAAATAACAAGATGTAAGGACTTCTCCTTTGACAAAGTTACAGAAGAATAGAGAAAGAGATGGTGGAACTTCAAAGCTTCAACGAGATCAAGTTGCTTCTGCCGCTCCTTGGAGGCGGCGTCGGCTTCTTGAGGTGGTAATGGACTTTCTAGGGTTTCTGTGGTGAACTTAGGTGGGGGTTTGAAACTTTGATGAGGCAAACGAAACCCTAGCTTCATAAACTTGTATTTATAGGTCTTGGGGCGCAAGCGATTGGCTTCTAGGGTTTAGGAAGGGCAGACTCGTCATCTTGGTGAGTGTGGAGGCAATGGGCCGAGCCTAGTGATGGGCCAAGCTTCTAAGGCGGTGAAGGAGGCTGGCCTCAATCACGAGCTTACTGACCGGGGTGCCCAAGAGGCCTGGCCTCGGTCACGAGCTTAGTGACCGAGGTTTGGTGCTTTGGCGCTGGTTTGACATAGCTTCATATTCTGGGATTCTTCTTCCAAACGGCTGAATGGATTGCTTTGATTCTTGTCGCATACGAATCTTGACTCTTCAAGCTTTCCAATGATATAGAGAACTCTAATTTTGGTTTACAGGAAGGTCTTCAAATGTTGTCCAACTTCTGATGCTTCGAAACTGCCTCAAAACGGGTCTTTGCTCATTTTTGATTCATATTCCATTAAAACCTGTAAAATCTCTTTGACACTCACAATACTTGATAATAGCATATTTATATTTGAAATTATACCAAATCTCTCTTAAAAAAATATGAAAACCATAATAAAAACGGTTCAAATACGATGTTAACAGTCATCTGACTCTACTTCTGGCCTAGGTTGGTTTTGTTGTCAGGGAGAAGATAATGTAATTCTAATGGGCGCAAAGTGTATCTGGAAAACGCTATCACCACTGCATACGGAATTGGAAGCACTATTATGGGCGGTGAATTCTATTATGTCAGCAAAAATTAATTGTCATGTGTTTGAAACAGATTGTGCAGAGCTTGTCTCCATGGTGCAATTTCCAGAGGAGTGGCCAGCTTTCTCCAATCACCTAGCAGATCTTGCTCAACTATGTGATTCCATACCTGAGTACTCTATCATACGCATCCCAAGACAAAATAATTCTCAGGCGGATTACTTAGCACGATCTTCAAGAACTCTTTTATCTGAATTCACATTTGTAAACAGTTTTCCTTCAGTGTGGGCAACTAACTGTGGAGTGTACTTCTAATTTTATTAATGTTTGGTTGGAAAAAAAAATAGTGATGTGTCAACTTTTAAGAGTATGAGAATGCTGAGATGGCCTAATAAGAAAACAAACATATCTTATTATATAAAGATGAATGGTTCAAAGTTAATAACTCACATGATCGTGACACGTGTCAATCTAAATGATCATATTTTGACATGTATTTAATTATATTAAAGTTTTAGTTATCAATAAAAAAAGAAAATTAATTAATTCTAATTTTACATATCTATAAAAAATAAATTCAACTTTTGTATAGTAACAAAACATAAAAAAAATGTTTAAGAAAAAGTAATAATATATATTTAAATTTTAAAGAAAAATTTAAAGTTTATGGCAATTTTAAAAAGTAACACAATTATAAAAGTAAAGTTAATAACTATTAAATAAAAACATTAATTATCATACAAAAAAAGGAAAACTGAAATTTCAGTAATTTTAAAAACGAAAAAAAAATATAAAAGGAAAGTTAATAAATATTAAATAAAAACATTAATTTTCGAAATATTTTAAAAAATTAATTATAAAAAAAAGGGAAAAGGCAAATTGAAGTTTCAGTAATTTTAAAAAGGAAAACAAATATAAAAGGAAAGTTAATAGCTATTAAATAAAAACACTAATTTTCAGTAAACCTATTTTAAAAAACATATTAAAGAAAAAAATAATATTTAGATATATTTTTAATTTTAAAAAGAAAATTTATGGTGATTGGAAATTAAAAAAAAAAAAAAAAGTAATTATAAAATTTTTAAAGAAATTTCTTAATCCATAAAGCTAAAAAAAAGGAAAAAAACTAAAAATAAAAATAAATTATAATTTTCCACTTGTATATAAACAGTTTGAGAGTTTCTCAAATTTAAAACCAAAATAACTTTTACACATCTAAACAGTGTCAAATTGTGATATGTAAAATGTATAATAAAAAAATATATTTGGAAATATTTACATTTTATAAAGAAAATTTTTAAAAGGAATATAAAGTTTTAGAGACCAAAAAGCTAAAACTAAATACATGATAAAATAAATATTTTTATTTATTTTCTAATATAGATATACTATTAAATTATAAATAACAAAATGATGTTACGGGTTGGTTGATCGATGAGATTCTGACATGTATTAAAATAATTGTATTATTATCTTTGCTTAATCAAAAATAAAAACCAAAACGATTAAATTAAATACATGATAAAATAGATATTTTTAATTATTTTCTAATATATATGTTAAATCTTATTGTTCAGTTTGTAAAAAATATAATAAAATAGGTAGTTTTACTTCTCCATTCCTTGGCTCTTGACGTTAGAGAAGATTAATGCTTTTAAATATTTTTAAAGCATTAAAGATGTTTAATCCTATATGCATTAAAATTAATAAAATAGATATTTTTACTTTTAATTTCTTGGCTCTTGACGATAGAGAAGACTAAATTTTTTATTTTTTCAAAAGCATTTCTCATGTACAAATATAGATGTGAAGGCGTAACAAAGATGATGAATTTCTATTGGAGATTAACAGTGGTAGGATGGATAAGAGAATTAACTATCATAAAATTAAAAAAGTCTTAAAAATTAATCATTTTCAGTTATATAGTTCAAGACATGCATAAAAATATATATTAAATTACATCACTTATAACAAATTTTAGTTTAACTTTTTAAAAATTTAATTTATTTTAATATTTTTTAAATCCGTCCATAGGACGGGTCCTAATCTAGTTACTTTTTATATATATATATATATATATATATATAGATTGTTGATATAAATATTTTTAAAATAAACTAATAGTAGCCAACAAAAAAAAATAGTTAAGAATACATTTGTCATTTATTATTTTGAATTAGTTATCTCCATCCAAATGATCCAATTTGGATAATTTAGATGAATATGAAAATTTAGCCTAAATTTTTAAAGTCATTCAGATGATTCATTCAGACGAGACATTTGAATGTATATAATTTGGTACTAAACAAACATCAATTCTTATCTCCATCTAAATGAATCATTTGAGTGAAAAAACAAACATGCCCTAAATTATTATAGTAATATTACCTATGGGTCTTATTTGGACCCTATATAATTGTTTAGTATATATTATGGTTGAATTTTTTTTATTATTATGGTTGTATGAACTCATTTGCTGATTCTTTTCTGTTTAGGTTTCTAACTAATCCTAGACAAAATACTCGGATCCGAGAACCTATATCGGAGTTGACGCAAATTAGGAGGCCCTGAACCATGGGTAAAATATAAACTTATGGCGATGATGGTCTGGTTAAAATCTGAATTGTGTATGTGCATATTATTCTTCGTTAAGACTGCGTTGTGTTTACACATCTTATTCAACTTGGAATCTGTTTAAGGTCTACCAACTTTTATCCCTGATGCCTAGACTTTAATTCTGCAGTTCTCACTCTCTTACATGCATGAAGGACGAAAATCCGTTACTCTTTCTCATTCATGCAGCTTTCATGTATCGGATAGTTTATTTTTTCATTTCTTTATATTTGTACGTATTTCCTTGCACAATTCTAATTAAGTAAATTTATAAATTATGAGAAAATAACATGTTTATATAACTCTGATTCTCTCTATTTTAAATTATATTTGTACGTATTTCCTTGCACAGCTGTCTATTCCTCTACTTTCCGCATAATTTATACTACTCATATGGATCCTGAAGTCCTATATATATGTATTTATAAGTCTATTGATAGTATAATATACGAGTAAAAAAGTTAGTTTACAAGCTTTCGTAAATGATGTGCAATTAGTTAAACGTCTTTTATTTTGACACATGGAGAGTAAGTGATTCTGCCTTCAGATATGCAATAAATGGATACAACTTTTAAACTCATATTTTGTTTTGTTGGCAATATACTGTTACAAACTAATATAATAAAAGGTGTATTTGTGTTACAAACCTAATATATTAAAATGTGTATATCGTACTCTGCTACTCACTTTTTCTTTGTAATCTCATTATCTACTAGCACTAAAATATGTCATCATGTGTTCTAACTTCTAAAATATCATGCCACTTTTGGAAACTAATTATTAAACAACCTAAGTCCACTTTTGGAAATTAAACATTAAACAACCTAGCTAAGTTTTTCATGCATTCACAAGCAATCATAGAAAACAATAATATTCAACACACACAATTTGAAATCTATATACAGAAATTACCGGAGAATAATGAAAGAAAATACATCTTACATGTCCACAGATCACACCCTCACATTAGCTACTAGATGATGCCAGATGCCTGATGGAGGCACCACCTCATTCTTTCTTATTGTACTTTCCTTAGGATATGTTCATTGCACCTACAAATTTCACAACTGTGTTACGAGAAAGGTAATCTAGAAATTTTCTAAAATAGAAACTTTCTAAGACTATGAACTTTCCCAAATAAGAACTAGGGTCTCTGGATCTATGGTTATCTGAAACTATGGTAGGATAGTCGTCCGTCAACTTTAAACATAGATTGCGGTTAAAGAGTACACCTTATTATGGATTTGAAAGAAGCTGTGGAAAGATTACCATCTCGGGCTTTTTAGTAATAAGTAAATTGGTTTCTAACACCATCTGGTTAGACAAGAAACTGCTTCTGAAGTTGGACAGCGGCAGGATACGCAGAGTTCTGTCCTGTAAGAACAGTCATAAATTTTCAACCATAACTATGATTTACGATCCGCTTTTGGATGTGACTAGATTTAGGGTTCCGTATATGATTATCATTCTCTTTACTTTTCTTTTACTTATATATGTATCCCAACGACTTTGAAAGTGTGAAAGACCTTTTATCGTTAGAGTGATAATACATATCTTTGATGTATATTTTTGTGTGTTATCTGTTGTCTTGTTAAAAGTCTTATCGTGGAAAATCTCTATAGGATAATATCATGATAAGGAAAAAATAGTCCATCAACTCAATCTCCCTCTTGAAATGATGGATATGAATATAAGATCATATCCCAAGGAGGTTCCCATGAATAAAAACCTCCTTTGCTTATTTTTACTTTTTACCTTTTTACTTTTTACCGGATCTTATGATTTTGACCGCGAATGTAACTCGCGTTTTACCCCACTTGTTTAGGGTTTCCTTTGCTTCCTTTGTATCGCCTATAAAAAGGCAGAAACATTCCATTTGTAGGTTACGCTATTTTTATTCCAAAACACTTAGAGAATTTTCTTTCCTTTACTTAGTTCTATCGACTCGTCGTCTCTAGACCTAGGTTTCCTTCAAGTCTCTTAAGCCGGGCTCGATTCTTGTTGGATCTGCCATATCCCGAGCCTCTCCACAGCTTGAGTGTCACATATCATCCCACGTTCATTCCTTCCACTAGTTTCCGAATCGAGTTTCTCTTCGGTCACGGCTCCGCATCGTTCCCCATCTTTTCCCGGTCATTCGGCTCAAGCTTCTCGCCGTTTCATCGGTCCATCTATCCACGTATCCGACATACAGATCCCTGGGTTCGTATCAGCTGGTATCAGAGCACAACTTCCTACAAAGTCGTGTCTTTCTATCTCATGTTTTCGTTTTAACCATAAAAACTCTTAAAAATGGTATTTTCAACTAGATCTTTAGTTTCATCTCGTTTGCATCCGTAAAACTGAAAATGAACTGCTAAAGATTGAGTCTTGCATCCACTTTCGTCGTTCCGCTTGCTTGTGTGTCATTTGTATCCGTTTCATGATAGTTTCACATTGCTAGCTTCATATCCACCATTGTTAGGGTTCATCTTAGCTTAGGCTGAAGGCGAGTCCTTTCATTCATGAGTCCTTTCATTCACGTGTTGAATTGAACGATTTGAGATTGAGTTTTTTTTTGTGTTTTATCTTGTTACCGAGCATTTTTGAAAATTCCTTTTGCATCCGTCGTAACCCACGCGCTTTTAGCCGTACCATTTGTCCTTATTTGGTCAAATCTGAACGTTGTGATTAAAGCTTTTCCCACTTGTCTCAGGTAACGTTACGTTGTTGCCAAGTACACCGAGGTTACCGCGTGATTACTGAAGAGTTACCGCGCCTTAATCTGGAAGTTTATCGCGTTACCTAACGAGTCACTCGGGGACTCGTCCCGGAAGCGGGGCCCTTGCCGGCAACTGCCTCCCTTACTGGCCGGACATCTACTCCCGCCATCAGGAACCAATCTCCAACCACCGTCAATCGCCGGAAGCAATCCCGAGCACCACTGGACCTCCGGTACCGGTGTTTACTCACCATCGTCCGTACCAACGTTCTATCCGTCCGTACCTCTGGACGCCACCATATTATTCCGGCCACCAACCGCCGGAACTCTCGCCTCGCCGTCCGTACTTCCAACCTCCGCTGCCCATACTCCGACCAGCTTCCATCGGCTCTCCTAGCTCTGCAGTCCGTACAATTGGACTTGACCGTACGGATTGTCCGAATCCGACCATGGATGACCCACACCTGCCCCACCTGACTTGGGAGGTGTACTAGCAGCCATTCAAGCGTCCTTGACTCAATTAGGGGAATGTTTGGCCCGAATGGAGGATCAACATTTGCTACCCAGACCCGTCCCACCTGGACCCGTGCCTTCCACACCCGTCCATCCCGAACAGGTGGAACCTCCATATGAAGAAGCTCCAGAGCCTCCGAACCGCCGAATGCGAGCTCGCCGAGCCGGTGACGGTCATGATGATCCCCAGAAATGTCCTGCCGTACCAGATTTTTGACTCATGGCCCCTACGTTTGCCAGGAAGGTTGATCCCGAGGGATACCTCGACTGGGAGCGCGGGATGGATCACATCTTTGCTTGTTATGCTTATGACAAGCCCCAGAAGGTCATGTATGTGGCTGCCCAGTTCACAGGACATGCGCTTACATGGTGGGATCGCGGCGTGGCCAAACGAATCCGAAACCGGGAAGACCCCGTTCCCTCTTGGGAAGTCATGAAGTTTGTTATGCGCAGACGATACGTTCTACCCCTCTTTCATCGAGACCTTCAAAAGCGTTTCCGATGCCTCACCCAAGGATCCAAAACCATGGAAGAGTACTTTGAGGAGTTTGAACATCTCCGTAACTGGCTCTAACTTGACGAGACCGAGGAAACATTCATGGCGTAATTTCTTGATGGTTTGAACGACCGTATTGCCCGAAAGGTCGAAAAGCAAAGCTATGACTGTTTCAAAGAAATGCCCCACCTCGCTAACCAAGTGGAGCAACAGATCAAGACCAAGGCTTCCCACGCTCCCGACTCCAAGCCCAAGGTGTGCCGACCTGGTCGCCAAATTCTTCCCCGAATTCCTCTCCGGCCAATGAACCTCGATACGCGGATCGACCCAAGGCTGTGATCGAAACCTGGTTCAATCTCCAGACCCCGGAATCATCCCGGGACACTCGCCAAGACCCACGAAGGCCTTCCAATGCCACCCAGACTCAGGATATCATATGCTTCAAGTGCCAAGGCCACGGCCACTACGCCTAGGATTAGCCAAACAACCGCGTGATGGTCGTTACCCCAACCAAAGAATACGAATCCCAAGACAAGGACGAGCCGGAAGAAGCCACAAAGGAAGATGAGCTTGAGGAAGAGGTTGTCGAGCCCGATGTGGGGGAAATGCTCATGCTCCAATGCGTCCTAAGCACCAAAAACACGAACGATGCTAACCAGAGTGATAACATATTTCACACGCGGTGTACAGTAAGCGGGAAATTGTGTGGCTTGATCATAGATTGAGGATCTTGCACTAATGTGGCAAGTTCCTATATGGTCAAGAAATTACAACTCATCTCCACCGCTCATCCCACGCCTTATAAGCTTAGATGGCTAAGTGACAAGACAGTTCTCCATGTAGGGGAACAAGTCATGGTCGGTTTTAGTGTCGGCCCATATAAGGACCAAGTCCTTTGTGATGTCGTTCCTATGGAAGTTGGCTACGTCTTAATTGGTCAACCTTGGCAATTTGATAAGGACGCGGTACACTATGGCTGGTCCAACCAATATACGTTTACTCATCTTAATAAATGGATTAGTGTGACGCCTCTCTCACCGTTACGAGTCGCTGAATTGCAAGTTAAAGTGAATAAGGATGCTAGCATTAAATTGAACTTTTTAATCAATGCTAGTGTAGTTAGGAAATTTCTAAGTGATTCGACTTGTCGCGTGTTGCTAATGGTCTATCGAGAACTTTTGATTTTAGGTACCCCGGACGAGACCGTGCCCCGGGAGCTCAAGCAACTGCTGGAATCATACTCGGAAGTCTTTCCCGAAGATCTACCACCCGGTCTTCCACCTCTCCGAGGCATCGAGCACCAGATCAACCTGATCCCCGAAGCCCAACTACCCAATCGGCCAGCTTACAAGGTCAATCCGGAAGAAGCTTTAGAGCGTCAAGTCATGGACCCGATGAAGCAAAGCTACGTGAGAGTTTTAGTCCATGCGCCATGCCGGTCTTACTTGTCCTGAAGAAGGATGGGACATAGCGCATGTGTGTCGATTACCGGGCTGTGAACAACATCACCATCAAGTATCAGCACCCGATACCGCGGCTAGATGACATGTTGGATGAGTTGAGTGGATCCGCTATCTTCTCCAAGACAGATCTCAAGAGCGGATATCAGAGAGTGATAAAGAGGGAAGGGGACGAATGGAAGACCACGTTCAAAACCAAGCAAGGCTTGTATGAGTGGCTCGTTATGCCATTCGGGTTATCCAACGCTCCGTCCACCTTCATGAGATTGATGAATCACACATTTATCAACATGTTTTTGGTCGTATACTTTCACGACATACTCGTGTATAGCCGGAGCCTTACCGCTCATGTCGAGCATGTGGAACTGGCCTCCAAACCTTACGAGATGAGAAGTTGTATGCTAACTTAAAGAAGTGTGTTTTCGAAGCTACCAAGCTAGTATTTTTTGGGTTCGTTGTGAGTGTCCAAGGATTAAGGGTGGATATCAAGAAGTTTAAAGCCATCCAAGAGTGGCCGACTCCGACTAGTATCAGCCATGTTCAAAGTTTCCTCGGCTTGGCAAGTTTTTACCGATGATTCATCAAGGACTTTGGCACGTTGGCTGCACCTCTTACTGCGGTTATCAAGAAGAACATGGAGTTTCATTGGGGAGATCTACAAGACCGAGCCTTCTGCGACCTCAAGCACCGGCTAACTCATGCTCTACTACTCATCATACCAGACTTCACCAAGAGCTTTGGGGTGGAGTGTGATGCCTCGGGAGTAGGCATAGGGGATGTCCTCACTCAAGGAGGAAGACCCATGGCTTATTTCAGCGAGAAGTTGAGCGGAGTCGCTCTTAACTACCCCACTTATGATTGGGAGCTATATGCATTGGTCTGGGCCATGGAAACGTGGCAACACTATTTTCTGGCAAAGGAATGTGTCATACATTCGGACCATGAGACGCTAAAGCGTCTAAGGGGGCAGACAAATCTGAAAAAGAGGCATGCTAAATGGTTGGAGTTCATCGAGAGTTTCCCGTACGTGATCAAGTACAAGAAAGGCAAGGATAACTTTGCTGCTGATGCCTTATCTCGACGATACGCACTGATCACTGTTATGGAAACCAAGGCTTTGGTTTTTGAGGGTATGAGGGATCAGTATGAGGACAACCCGGCGCTAAGTGAGAGGTACCACGACCATGGGAAGGGGCTCCACGCAAGTTTTTACCTTCACGATAGTTTCCTCTTCAAAGGGAAATGTTTATGCATTCCCCGCGGATCATTGCGTGAATTATTTTACGGGAAGCCCATGGAGGAGGCTTGGCAGGTCACTATGGGATCGGTAAGATCTTGGCAGTACTTCGGGAGCACTTCTATTGGCCATGGATGAAGAGATTAGTGGCCAAGCATTGCGGCCAGTGCATTTCTTGCCTTCGGGCCAAGTCCCGTGTTCAACCTCAAGGGTTGTACCATCCACTTCCGGTTCCGACTTCCCCGTGGGTCAACCTGTCCATGGACTTTGTCTTCAGCCTTCCGACCATCTCCCACAAAGATATGATCTTTGTCGTTGTGGACAGATTCTCGAAGATGGCCCATTTTATCCTGTGTAGCAAGTTCCACGACGCCACAAGCCTAGCCGGGTTAGTCTTCCGGGAGGTCGTAAGGCTACACGGCATTCCTGGACCATTGTCTTGGACCGCAACCCAAAGTACTTATGCCATTTCTAGAGAACCGTGTGGAAGAAACTCGGTACTAAGTTGTTGTTCTCCATGGCCGCCCATCCACAAACGAACGGTCAAACGGAAGTGGTCAATCGAACCTTGGAATCCCTACTCCAAGCCACCATCAGGCAAAACCTAAGAAATTGGGTCGAGTGTCTACCGTTGGTCGAGTTCGCCTACAACCGAGCCATGTATTCAGCCACTAAGCACTCTCCGTTCAAAGTCGTCTACGGCTTCAATCCACTCTCACCGATGGATTTGCTTCCCCTACTACCCGGACAGCAAGAGGATCAAGACGGGTTGTCCAAGGCCAAGTTCGTGAAGAAGTTACACGAGAAGGTCCGAGGCAACATTGAGAGGATGAACAAGAACACGGCCAAGTTTGCCAATAGGGGCCGTTGGGAAGTCATCTACAAACCCGGAGATTTGGCGTGGTTACATTTCTGGCAAGAGAGGTTCCCGGCCAAGCGCAAGGATACACTATCCTCCGCGGTGATGGACCATTCCAAGTCACCGAGCGGATCAACAACAACGCCTACCGCCTAGCCATGCTCAGTGAGCCCAAAATTTCTACCACCTTCAATGTGTCTGACTTGGTTCAATTTGTGGCAGACGATGATCCAGTTTTGCGGACAAAACCTCTTGGAGAGGGAGGGAATGATGGAACCCGAGTTATCCGAGATCCTGATCCGGATGTTAACAGCGACTCAGATGAACTTACGGCTAACCCGGTAGCTCCTCAGATCGACCCGAGAGCCACTACTAGAAGCCGGACCACAGCCAGAGCATGCAGGCACAAGTTCAACATGTTTGCCCGAGCTGCTCTAGAGTTCCTCGATCATGACCCCGACAACGCATCCCCAAACCCGCTATCTAGCCAACGCAGTGTGGGGACTATGATCGGTTCAGGAAACCGCGATCTGGTTGTCTTCACCATTCCCCAAGGATGAAGACAACCTCGTAAGACGTCATGAGGTTATACTCTTTTTCCCTTGTTGAGTTTTGTTCCAAATGGGTTTTCTCAATAGGGTTTTTAATGAGGTAACCGTTTTGATGCCCCGTGAGTAAGTTCACATGCATAGTTACTTGGAAGATTTTATGGACAGGTTAAACTATGCATTTGCTCCCTGGATCTATCCCAAGGAGGTTCCCATGAATAAAAATCTCCTTTTCTTATTTTTAATTTTTACCTTTTTACTTTTTATCGGACCTTATGATTTTAACAGCGAATGTTACTCGCATTTTACCCCACTTGTTTAGGGTTTCCTTTGCTTCCTTTGTATCGCCTATAAAAAGGCTGAAACATTTCCATTTGTAGGTTACGCTATTTTTATTCCAAAACACTTAAAGAATTTTCTCTCCTTTACTTATTTCTATCGAGCCGTTGTCTGTAGACCTAGGTTTCCTTCAAGTCTTTTGAGCCAGGCCCAATTCTTGCTGGATCTTCCGTATCCCAAGCCTCTCCATAGCTCGAGTGTCGCATATCATCCCACGTCCATTCATTCTGCTAGTTTCTGAATCAAGTTTCTCTTCGGTCACGGCTCCGCATCGTTCCCCATTGTTTCCCGGTCATTTGTCTCGAGCTTCTCGCCGTTTCTTCAGTCCATCTATCCATGTATCAGACATACGGATCCCTGGGTTTGTATCAATTAGAGTACTCAATGATTCACTTTATCCATAATAAAATATTATTAATGAGAATATATTTTCATCTTGAAAATGTTCTATTTAGAGCATGAAACAAAATTATTTTCATGATCTTTGATTTTGCACTCTTAATTATTTCATATGAGTTGTTTTATCATAAATCTCATTTTGAGTTCCAAGCTTAGATCATATTAGATATAACAACGATCACAAATCTAGGTGATAATTTCTTTATAAAAAGACAAAAGGGTATATTTAATTATTGGAAAAATACCCAAAAATGGATCCTTTCAGAAATTTATTTACAAACAGGACCCCTTCTAATTGAAAATATCCTTCATAGCAGACTTTGTTTGGAAATAAATTTCTGAAATGATCCATTTTAGACAATTCCCCTTAATTATTTAGATACTTTTTTAATAAATATTTGCTTAATCGATTATGCATCGAGATTATTTTGTCCATAAAGTAATCATTGTTATTTGACTTCAAATATCATTTTTGGAAGTTCTTACATATCATCTCTTAGCTACATTTTCAATTGGAATACCTGAAGACAATTTTTTCTTGGCGTCTTTTTTGCAGTAATTAACTCTTTAAGTGTTTTGATGATGTTTGAAACAACATTCTTCAAAGTTCAATTATCTGTTGGTTCCTTATTTCCATAGTGACATGGTTAATCGAGATCTCTTAATCATTATCAATGATAAGATTATATATTAACCATGCCAGTGGACTCATGCTCCTCTTTCGAAGTCTAATCCTCTAATCAATAACTATGTTTTTCTATTTATTTTCAAGAATTTTCTTATCTTCGAAATCAAATTAGTCTATCAAATTTCTTACGTGCCATGAAAAATAACAGCTCTTGAATGAAAAGGGCTCTATTGTGGACCAGACCAGTGCAACCACTTCAAGAAACCGCCAACGATGATGAACAATGTATATGGAAAATTTAAATGTATGTTTGTTAACAGGTATAAGCGGTCTTAAATGAATGAAAAATTGAGCATGATCCAAAATACTCCCCATGTCAATGTTGCATACGAACTCGGGAAGTCAGAAAACCATCAACTGTTTATTAGAACACAATCCATCTTTTGCCAATTGGATGTTCCTCGTGATTGTTGGACCATGTGAAACACAGGCCAGTAAGATACATCTGATAACTCACAATAGTTCATAGCTTCCTGCAAATTACACATATATGATTTATCCATCCAATACTCATGAGCCCGTGAATGCTCACTAAAAGCTAGTGTGATATTAACATCTCCACTCACATATTCTCTTTAATGCTACACATATTCTGCCAACGGATACGCCTGTCCATTACAAAATTAGATGCATATACATATGAAATTAGAAATGTGTCACCGACCCACAAAACTGAGTACAACAACTGATTAGTTAAGAGCTAATTAAAACTAGTGTGACTGCAACATCATTTGGCCATGTATCCAAATCATGCTATGCCTATGTGTTTGAAATTGTGTTCCAATTGACAGCATTAAATCAATATATTTATTTATTATTTTACTCTTGTTTCTAGAAGACAACCTACCAAAAACTATGCAGTTTGAACCCTATTTCTAACTGCCTTGTGCTTGTGCGACTTATTGAACTCACGCGTGTTCCATCCAAAGATTGATGTCACTATCTTATATCTTCTCCTATAAGCTATTTAAGATATACATATAAGACCCTTGTAAACATATTTCTTATTGTACAATTTGTAATATCTCATTTTTAGAAGGTTTCATTGTGTGTGTAGATTTTTCTTCTGTTACACATCTAACCCAAAGCCCATGAATGAAGCCCAATTCAAAACTAGGTTTAAGGGTAATTTGGTCCTTTTTAAGAAAACCCTAACACTCTCCTCCCATTTAAATAGAGAGCCACCAGAAGAAGCTGTTAGAAACCTAAAGTTTCACGCATGAGAGAGATAGAGAGAGAGAGGGAGAGATATATATATATATATATATATAGAGAGAGAGAGATAGAGAAAGAGAGAGATAGAGAGAGAGAGATCCGCCTGCCGTCATCGCCACCACTGTTTATTGCAATCACTAGGAGAGAGTCAAGTTGCAGAAACCCAAAAATCATAATCTACTGTTGCTAAGGTAAGAACTTTACTTGTGGATTTCTTTGTACTACTTAGGTTTAATACTAGTCTTGAGTAGATCTAGGATTTGTTAAGAATCTGTTGTGTGTGATTATTGATGATGTGATATTCTTTGATGATGTTATGATATACATGTGCTATGTGATGATCCTAGGTTGCTAGATGAGATGTGATTATGCTAGGTTGTTAGATGATAAGTATGATGATAAGTATGAGATGATTAGAGTTGATATGAGATAGATTCTAGTGTTCTGTGGCCGATCTGTGAGCACATACATAGTAGTCGTGTAGGAGGAGTCACACTAGCATAGAAAGTAATTTACTTGCAAAAGATGTGTGATTTGTTTGATGCTAGATGCTTGATAGCTTAAATAAACACATATTGTTTCACTTTGTTTTTTTTTTGGTCAAAAAGTATAAATTATTCTTTTATCAAAAAGCATAAATTAGTTAATACGGCTTAGAAATTCAAGCCAGGGGTACATAGTTTATATGCATGATAAACTGTGGATAAATTCTTGCATTTTGTGCTAATATATCCACATATTGTTTCACTATTCTAAGACTATTGATATTGTATGAATCATATTAAAGTTAGTTAGGTAAAACTATCAAAACATCCTCTTTGCAAATTTTAGTTCCAAATGGGGGACTCCTACTAGTTAAAAAAACATTCCCAGGATTTAAAAAACTTTCAAGTTCCAGGAATACTATTTAACCCAAAGCTTCTTAATCATCAATATAACATCACCTAGAAGAAGAAAATGGTTATTTTCACATCCAAATACCGCATGTTTAGCAAATGGATTCCACTTCAAATCTATAAGTTAAAATCGATTACTGATAAGAACATGGATAAACAAAACAACTTCAAATTTCACAAATGATTAAAAATCTACAAGGTTCACAAAACAAAATCGGTTTACACAGACAACAATCAATCAAAAGAGCAAAATCATGAAACTGATCATAGAGAGTGATCGATCAAAAAGCCTCAATGTCAAAAATCATAATTACAAGAAAATGTAAAAAAAATAAACCCCCAAGAAGGAAATTGAGACAGAAGAATATAGTTACTTTACTTACCGGTATTGTCAGACAGTATCACTTCATAGTGATCCAATTGAAACAGTGAACAAAAACCTTTTGTTTGATGCTTAACTCCGGTTTAAAGGAAGAATAGATGGAGAAGAAATAGTAAGAACAGAGAAAAAAAATCAAAATTGGAGGCTTTTTGTGAAGCCGCCGCCGTTTGCTTTTCCCAAAGGAAACAGGAAAAAGGAGAAAGCAAAGAAGACAAAAAAATATTTTCTTCTATTGACACGATGAAGAACTCTTTTATTTGTAAAAGAAAAAACTTTTTGTCTTCTGTGCTTTTCTCCTCTTTCATGTTTCCTTCGGGAAAAGAAAACGACAACTTCACAAAAAGCCTCCAATTTCGATTTATTTTTCTTTGTTGTTATGATTTCTTCTCCGTCTATTCTTCCTTTAAACCGGAGTTAAGCATCAAACATAAGGTTTTTTTCCTGTTTCAGTTGGATCTCTTTGAAGTGATACTACAACACCAGTAAGCACATTGTTCTGCCTCAATTTCCTTCTTAGATTTTTTTATAACTTTCTTGTAATTATGATTTTTGATAATGAGGTTTTTGATCGATCATTCTTTCTGATTACTTTCACGATTTTGTTTCTTTTGATCGATCGTTGTCTGTGTAATCTGATTTTGGTTTATGAACCATGCAATTTTTTTGATGATTTGTGAAATTTGAAGTTTTTTTGTTCATGAATGTTCTTATCAGAAATTGATTTCAATTTCCAGATTTGTAGTGGAACTCATTTGCTAAAATGAGCTATGTGGATGCGAAAAGAACCATTTGCTTCTTTTAGGTGTGTTATATTGATGATTAAGTAGCTTTGTGGTGAAATTGTATTTCAGGAACTTGAAGGTTTAGTTGATCCTATGAGGAAATAATTTGCTTTGGTTCGGAAGAAAATTGATTCTGTCAACAATGAACTAAATCAATTGGAGCATTCTGTTACCTTTGCCTGTGTGGATAATAACATTAATCTGATGATTGTGTCGTAGCTTTGTTATGAGATATGCATCACACACCGATAATTTTAGGCATTTTCGTTATTTTGCTGTTTGTCAAATTTTGTGTCTAGTCAAGTCACGCTGCTCCCTAAATACCACCATGGGTTCTATGTCTGTTGCATTGACTAGTGGCTTCAATAACATTTGAATTGTTCAAAATGCAGACACTTTCTGGTTGAGACTTGCCAAAAGAAAAGATCTTAGGTGCTAATAAAGTGTCTGTAGCACCAACAGAGAGCTTAATTGTCAGGATAGCTCCTCTAGAACCTGAAGGAAGAGTAAACAATTTTAGAGAAAGCATCTAGATGCCAAGGAAGACAGAAACTAATACGTTAAATCCACACCACCAAATGATAACTCTGAATCGATGTTAATGACAACAACAATTCATATATTCACCCCAGACTTTCTCGTGAGAAACACCCAGAAACGATGAACAAGAAACCCATAAAAGTATTACAAGATAATACAAAGAAGAAGAAGATTACAGATTCTGAAATTGCATAACAAACTCTCCAATTCTATTTCTATGTTATAACGTTCTTGTAACAAACTCTCACACGTTTATATACAAGCTGTCCACGTGTCATGATCCGCCCAATTCTTCTTTATCATCAAACCTTCTCTTTTGACTAGCGTCTCTCATGTACTTAACATATCTCCTGTAACAAATCTCCCCTCTTTAGAGAAACTTGACCTCAAGGTTCAAAAGCTGGGTACCTTCTCGTGATTTCAAACAAATACTCCCACGTCGCTTCTTCTTGAGGTTCGTTTGTCCACTTCACCAGCACCATAGTAGCTGTTTTGCCTTGCCTCTGCACAATCTTTCTTTGTAAAACACACTCAGGTTCCTTTTGTAAAACATCCAATAACACAGTTGGTAGATGTGTTGTTGTTTGAACATTTCCCACTAAAACCTTTAGCTGCGACACGTGAAATACCGGGTGGATCAAAGAACCACTAGGTAACTCCAGTTTGTAAGCCACAGCGCCACACTTATCAATGATCTTGTACGGCCCAAAATACTTAGGACTGAGTTTTTGGTTTGATTTAGTACCACTGATTGTTGTCTATAAGGCTGTAGCTTG
Source organism: Cardamine flexuosa (assembly GCA_963555745.1). NCBI lineage: Eukaryota > Viridiplantae > Streptophyta > Magnoliopsida > Brassicales > Brassicaceae > Cardamine > Cardamine flexuosa. Next base: position 18,414,086 of record OY743219.1, read on the forward strand.
ACGTATACGTATTCTCCCAATTCAAAACTTCTCTCAGTCCTATGCTGATCTGCCAATTGTTTCATTCGATGCTGAGCTCAAAGCAAATGAAACTTCAGAATCAACAACATATTCTCACGATCTTGTAACGACTGAGCCAAAACTGCCACTTTACTCTCACCAGGAAAATATGGTAAATGGGTTGGAGGAAGTTGACCATAGCCTGCTTCATAAGGTGTCATTTGAATAGCAGTATGGAAGTTCGTATAGTACCACCACTCCGCCAATGGTAACCATTTGCTCCATAAGTGTGGTCTATCGCTACACATACATCGGAGATAAGTTTCCAATCCCCTATTCACAACTTCTGTCTGACCATCACTCTGTAGATGGTAAGCACTTGAGAAATTCAATGCTACTCCTTGTAGAGTGAATAACTCCCTCCAAAACTCACTTAAGAAACTTTTATCTCTGTCACTCACAATCGATTGGGGACAGCCATGTAGTTTGTAAACATTATCCAAGAACACTTGTGCCGCCGTAATTGCAGTATAAGGATGTGACAATCCCATGAAATGTGCGACTTTGCTCTAACGATCCACAACCACTAAAATGACTGTTTTCCCAAAAAAACTCGGCAAACCATCAATGAAATCCATTGATATATCCTTCCACACTGCATCAGGAATTGGCAATGGTTGTAATAAATCAGGTGAAGCTACCTACTAATACTTACATTGTTGGCATACATTGAAGCCACAAATATACGCTTGTATGTCTTTTGTCATTCCTTTCCAGTAAAAGAGTCCTTTAACTCGCTGCTGAGTCACATCTCGACCCGAATGACCACCACTTCCTGAGCAATGTAACCATTGTAGTATTTTGTTCTTCAATTCCACCTTCACAGGTACTACAATCTTGCTCTTCCTCCTCAAAATATCCTGGACATATGAATAATGCTTCAGACTTTTTGGTTTTTTCTTTAGTTCTGCCATTATCTCTTTCAACACCGCATCATAGTCATATTCCTCTTATATCTCCTTCAAGAGATCATATTCCAATATGTAAAACATCTGCTCCTTCTATGAGAATATCATCAAAAAATATCAAAACAAATTTCCGCAAAAACTTCTTAAAAACTGCGTTCATGAGACCTTGAAACGTAGCTGGGGCAATTGTAAGTCCAAATGGCATGACAAGATATTCAAAGTGACCACTGTGAGTCTTAAAGGCTTTCTTATGTATATCCTGTGGTTCCATTCTAACTTGATGATACCCTACGCGTAAATCAATCTTTGAATAGATCTTAGAACCACCTAACTCATCCATTAGATCTTCTATCAATGGTATAGGGAATCTGTCCTTCACAGTTAATCCATTTAATCCTCTGTAATCCACGCAAAGACGCCAGGTTCCATCTTTCTTCTTAACCAACACTACAGGAGAAGCATAGGAACTAGAGCTATGTTGAATCATTCCACTTTTCAACATTTCTTCCACCATTTTATCAATCTCATCCTTCTGATACACGGCATAGCGATAAGGACGTTGATTAATCGGATCAGATCCTTCCTTAAGAGGAATTTGATGGTTATGACCTTTCCTGAATGGAGGTAATGATTTAGGTTCTTCAAATATATCCGTATAGGCTACTAACAGTTGCTCCAACTCCGGTTTTAACTCTTCTTTATGTTCCTCTGCTTCCAAAGCATAAAAGCTTACTTCACTATTGTCAAACTTTTCCTTTACACATAACATGGAAATTTGAACTTGATCTTCTTGTTTATTTATTTATTTTGCTGGCCTTAACCTCTCTGACTGATTCTTGTTCCAAGCCATGTAACAAAACTTTTTGATTTTCGTATTTAAACTTCATGTATAACTTCTTGAAATCCCATGTAATCAGACCAAGTGTCTCCAACCATTGGCAACCAAGTACCATATCACAACTTCCTAACGGAATCAACAAGAATCCACTTGAAAATGCAGTTGTTTGAATCTGCCATTTAAACTGATCCACCTTCCCTGTCACTCCAATTTTCCTTCCATCAGCTACTTTTACTTCAATCTTTGATCTTTTTGTAACATTACCTATTTTGTCTGCTATTCCTGCATCAATAAAGTTGTGTGTTGATCCTGAATCGACGAGAATAAATATCACTTTCTTCCCACATAAACCTTTTACTCTCATTGTTCGATATGTAGAAATCTCTGAAACTGCATTAACAGACATTCTTGGTTTGATATCTTCATCTGACTCATCTCATGAGTCTTCAAAATCTTCAAACTCGTCTTGATCCTCATCAGCTTCCATCCTAAAGAGTTGAGTCTTCTTATACTTCAGATAATGACTAGGGGTGTATTTTTCATCACAAAAGTAACATAACGCTTTTGATCTTCTTTCGCTCATCTCCTCATTAGAAAAAAACTTCCTTGGTTGATTCCCATTTTTTCTAGTCACATTCGCTTGTGTTTGATTCACAGACTTAAGCTCCACTTCTTTTTTATATTGTAATATGCCTTTACTTTGATTCACCGGAGGTATAGTTCTGTTGTTAACCCAAGAATTTGTCAGTGGCTTTCTTGGATGAGGTTTTTCATATAAACTTCCCAAAACCAAACAATGTCGAACAGTTTGAGAAAGAAACATTCTTATGTGCATTTGAGTATCATTCCTCAATCCAGCTAAGTAATTACTCACCAAATATTCTTCTGTCATGTTCAACCTTGTTTTTATGACCTCAAATTTCTCATGATATTCAACAATCCCATCTGTTTCCTGTAAACGTTTCAACTCAGCAATAGGATCATCACATTCATCTTCAAATCTTCCTTAAGCAGAGCTTTGAAATAATTCCAGTCAAACAATAAAGCACCACCATTTGCCGATTAAACCATTGAATGATGCCAAGTAAACGCATGACCATCAAAATGTATTGCCGCCATTTTCACTTTATAATCCGCAGCCGTAAGATCAATCGAAAAAAAATCTTCTACTTTGAATAACCATTCCTTCACTCCATCACCATTGAACCTCGGAAAATCCACATTTCCCAGTCTTGTTAACCCCGAATAGTTATGTTGGTGACCTTGGTGAATGTTTCTTTCCCTTTACTGCATATAGTTTTCACACTAGAATAACCTTTTTAGTGGCCGTAGATTTACAATCGCAGAGTTTTGGTAACCATGTTACCGCAGATTTTTGTCACATATATAATACAATGACATCTCAGATTTCTCTTCTTCTATCCCTAATTAATAACAAAATTAAGAGAAAATATTACTAAAAAAAGGTAACTTGATGCACAATTTGTATAGGACTTTTTATCAAACTCTTTTTTCTTCTTCCATAATCATTCATTCAGTTCCACCTTCATTCTAAGTTATTCTCTTTTATGAATTTTCATCTAACTCTTTCTCTATTTACTTAGATTTACATTCCACCTTCATTCTATGTAAACCTTTTATTGATTTTTTTTTTCTTTTTTTTTAATTGTAATGGCTTCGATTTATTTCATGTTCCATTTTTATAATTGTAACGTAATAATTCATTTTGTTTTATTTTCTCTTTTTCAATTGTAATGGTTTAATTTTATTTAATGTTCTTTTTTTTAATTGTAATGGTATTAGAGTTTTATTTATTTTCTCCTTTTAACTGTTATGGCTTAATTTTATTTTATGTTACTTTTTTAATTGTAATATTTTATTTTCTTTTATTTTTTTAAATTTTAATGAATTAATTTTATTTTATGTTACTTTTTTAATTGTAATGGCATTATTATCCTTTTACACAAAATTGAGGTTATACTAGCAAAGCCAATTTTGAGAAGGTTATTCTAGCAATTACAGTTATTGTAGTGTATTTTCACTATAAATAAAAAGAAAGATATATGTATTCACTATAATCCCTGAGCCATATCTTTCCACAAACCCAACAGGTACATTCACAAATAAAAGAACAGACAAGAAAATATAAAAGGTTCAAACTTTAGACAAAAGACTAGTTCTTGGGTCTCAATGAGATATTAACCACATTGAAATGGAGAGATTTTTAATCTCCCAACAATATCTTTGATCAAAGTAGTAATGAGACTTTCTCATCAACGTTATTACCTTCCCTACGAGTTCAAGACTCTTTCAATTGTGGAAATGTAGAACTCTTTAGGCATTGTACCCATGATGGACTTTCGTTTCTCACCGTTCTTAAAGAGCAGAACTATAGGCACAGCCTTGATCTCGTACTCTTCAGCCACTAACAAGTTCATTGTCTGCATTCAGGACATAGCAGCTTAGTTTTCCGGCATAGTCTCCTGCGATTTCGTCTATTATCATGTTAACCACTCGACATGGACCGCACCAACTTGTGTAGAATTCTACAAGTAGTGGTGTTTCGCTCTTCAGGACCGAGTCTTCCCATGATCGTTCTGTAGCTTCACCTGCTGCACATAGTCAAACCAAAACAAAACTTATTCTTTGATGAAGCTCCTAGTTTGTCCATCAAATTAAATGATTAGAGATCAATGTAAATAAATTCTAAACTTACAAACTGTGAGCTATAAGGAGCTTTTACCATTCCTAACCGATGTGATGTTTTATGCATCAGGTTTTACCCAAATCTAAACTCCGCAAGTGCACGGTTGTGCACGGCAGTATAGTGGTGGGATCGATCTACATAGAGTAAAAAGCACTATAGATCCTTAGATCTAAACAGAGCTAGGATGAAAATATGGAAAGTTGTCACAAAAATAAAATCCGAATAAAATCTTTAAATAAGGAAAAAAATCAATTTAAAAACGAATTATTGGGATCTGCAAAATCACAGGGATTTAAATAAATAAAAAGGATATCTAACCGGATTAGTAATTAAATGATTTAGATCTAGAACACAAACACTGTACCAAAATAAATATTTTTCATAAAAGCAAATATTATTCTATCATAAATCCGCTAGAACCCTATGATAGCATATTTTGACCTAGTTTGATAGAGTTCACTTGTAGATCCAGCTTCAACTCTTGGAAATCTGGAAATCAAGTCTACAAAGTACAGATTCCGGGTAGAATAGCCAACGGTAGCTATACTATAAAACCCTATGAATCATTTGATAGATTCGTCAACCTAACAAAAGCATTTGATTCATAGAAGTAGAGATCTATTAACCAAAATTCTAATCTATAAGAATAACCTAATTAAACATTAAACCCTTTCAACAAATAAGAAATAAAAATGGCAGAGTAACAGTAAAATTCATGTCTAGGTCTCTCTGGCCGCTCAGGAAATGCGCCTTATTTATAGAGTCTCTTCTAGATCAAAACTCAGAGTTAATGTGCGATTTGGAGAATATTCATGACTGGGATCGATCCGACTTGGATCGATCGATCTTCTTCCTCTGATCCGTGCCACCTCATAGATTCCTTTGACCGATCGATCTGCTTCGGGATTGGTTGATCCTCGTCATGCTTGGTCGATTCTTTTCAGGATCGATCAAACGAGGATGTCTCCAAAATACAATGATGTGTAAAAACATGCAAAGTTGCTCCATTTTGCACATTTTAGCTCCAAGGAAGAGAAAACCTGAAAAGATAAAACCGGCCAAAAGAACACAAAACCTAACTTTGAGACTCAATAAGACAAGTAAACGAATAATAAAAACGGGTCAAAATAGACACTCATCACACCCCCAGACTTGAATCCGTGCTTGTCCTCAAGTAAGAAACAATACAATGAAACAAAGTACAGAAGTGGAAGTTTGAAAAAGGGGAACTTATGCTTAGCTTTAGAAATCCATCATGTTGATCATGTAAACCAAGATGAAACCTTGTGAAAGGTTAATCAAACTTTAGCAGTACAACATGTACTTTACCATAAGCATAGCACACATTACCGTACTCTAGCATCTGAGATCCAAGGGAACTTCTGAAATCTCCATTGTTGGCCCTTTAACATTCATTAAGTGTTGCATGCAGTCTCACAAAGGGAGTCAAAATCGCTAAGGGCTAGTAATGGGGGGCCATTTTAAGGGTGATGGTTAGGCATGATAGATGAACTCTGGTGCAAGCCAATGCACAAAATCACAGTGAGACTGGAACCAAAGATGGTGCACAACCTCCTGAACCTTGGATCCCAAGTAAGCTTCTATATAATGATCCTAATAGAGTTGCTATTGGTACTAAAATAAAATAGATAACAGAAACAAATAATTAACTAAATAAATATAAAGTTTTATTCTGGTTCCTTCAGACTTCTTTCCATTCTCTTTCTTTTTCGTTTTTGTTTTTTTTTTTTTAGAGAGTCTCGGGATGAGACAAAAACGATCGATCAAGGTAGGATTGGTCACTTCCAGAGTATTTTTTCTGAGAAGGGGAAGCTGGAACCAGTTCTAACCATGTACATCAGGTCAGATGAGCTTTTGGGGAGCTACAGTAATTACAAGCTTAGCTAGCGCCATACCTGTAGTAGGAGATACCATAGTGACTTGGCTTTGGGGTGGTTTCTCCGTGGACAATGCCACCTTAAATCGTTTTTTTAGTCTTCATCATTTACTCCCCTTTATTTTAGTAGGCGCCAGTCTTCTTCATCTGGCCGCATTGCATCAATATGGATCAAATAATCCATTGGGTGTACATTCTGAGATGGATAAAATCGCTTTTTACCCTTATTTTTATGTCAAGGATCTAGTTGGTTGGGTAGCTTTTGCTATCTTTTTTTCTATTTGGATTTTTTATGCTCCTAATGTTTTGGGACATCCCGACAATTATATACCTGCTAATCCGATGTCCACCCCGCCTCATATTGTGCCGGAATGGTCAACTCAAACTAATATAGATGAAGTATTGATACTAGAAAGCTTACTGGAAAATCTTTAGAACATTTGGTTGTACCGGCTCCCATACTCCGTAGTTTTTGCACTTGGTTGCACATGCTCCTATTGCTGCGAAAGACGACTGGGGTCTGAATGAAAAAGGGTGTAAGGGTGTGGAACCAAACTAAAAATGAGCTTGGCCATCTGGAGCTCCAATAAGAATGGGGTGAACTCCAGATGTATATGATTCATTTTGCGATATTGAGCCCCTAAGTGAGAAGATTAGTCCAAGTTAAAGGTCCAAGTAGATAGAGCCAACGCTGGATCATTCAGATTTCCAAAGGATAGGTCGCTTCGGGTAAAGTTGATCCACTGATGGTGTTTCGAATCTTCCTGAACTAAGTCCAATAAATGTCAATAGAAAATGGAAACCAAGAAAATTGTAAAATCTCATTTTTTGACTCAATAAAATGACTTAAGAAAAATTAAAAAGTTTTATTTTTAAAAAGTTTAAAAAAAATTTGGGACAAGTAAACAAAAGAAAACACAGTGTTAGTAACATGTGAAAGCAGTCACCCCTTCCCCCAGACTTAAACAGATGGATGCTGTGAAACAACACTGGAGATAATGAATTTGGAACAAGAAAGCAAACCATAAACCATAAACCATAAAAGGGAGCATTGGTCTATACCTGAACCGATTTTCTGCTTTTTTCGTCTCGGGGATCAATCGATCTGGGTAGGATCTGTCGATCCCAGCGTCCTGAAACTTCTTGAAATTCGCATTTTCTGCGTTTTGCACCTGTTTTCAGTCAGCTCAACACAAAAAGATCATCGAGTCTTATTTTGGAAAATAAATAAGTGAACTGAAAAAACTGAAGGGAAATAAAATAAAATAGATTTACTAATTCAAAAGCAAAAATAAATTAAAAGAACATGTTGGGTTGCCTCCCAAACCAGCGCTTATTTTTGCAAAGTCACTAGCTTGACTTAGTTTTATTTCAATTGGGTTCTGGGTTCATTGGAGGAGTGGTATCCTCCTCATCTGGTGGCTGGTTTTCTGCCCTGATCTTAGGCTTTTTAGTTACAGCCCTCATCATGTAGTCCAGATTTTCTTCAGTGGTTTCAAAGTTTATTTCTGCAGGAACTTTACCAACATCGCTCTCCGGAGTCATGTCCATTGGATGAACAACATCAACAGAGTCCAAATCTTTCATATTGAAAGCTTGACCATTCATGGTGGGGACTCTGTCGACGGTATCGACGTAGAAGGTCATGGAGGTGTCTTTGAACCTAAGATTAATCCTCCTCTCGGGGATACTAATTGAGGCTCTGGTTGTTGCTAGAAAAGGTCTGCCAAGTATAACTCATTTCCATTGTTCATCCAACGCGAGGACAACAAAGTCTACCAGCGCATAACTTCCATTAAGTTTGACAGGAATGTTTAAGAGTTTCCCTACTGGTTTTCTTGATGTACTATCAGCCATCTCAACTTCCATGGTAACTGGTTTCATGGATAGCAATCCTAGCTTCCTAGCTTGGCTAAGTGGCATAATGTTAACGCTGGATCCAGTGTCAATCAGGCTGTTCTTAAATTGATATTGCCCTATTCTGACAGTGAGACTAAACCTTCCGGGATCCTCTAATTTTTGGGGAAGACCTTATGGCATCTTCTTGCTACATTCCTCTTGAAGGAAATCAGCTGCTTCTTGCATAGTTGTCCTTCCATTAATTATATCTCTCATTGAATCCATGACTTGAGGGGTCATTGATTTAACTTCCATGAAAGGCAATCTCACCCTCATATCAGTGATTACCTGATGTATCCTTCTTTGCATCTCAGGGTCTTCTTTTTCAGGTGGTTGTGGGTTATCTGTTCTAATCCCTACTTGATTCTCATTGGTTTCCATGTTCTCAGCAGAGTTCATCTCTCTAGGTGGCTGCAAGGTTGATTCTCTAAATTCTTTGTGATTTCTGATTTATTTTAGGTTTTTATTAAGCACTGGATCCCAAAATCGTGTCCGCGAGGATCAATCGATCTCAATCCGGATCGGTCGATCCGGTCCAATTTTTAAATTTTTTTTGGAGGAGTGGATCGGTCAATCTCACTCTGCGGGTCGATCCTGATAAAATCTGGGTCAATCCTCTCATCAAGAAAGCAGTGGCTCTCACCGATGGATCGATCGATCCTACCTTCGGATCGATCTATCTCAGTGGACATTTCCATAAAAAATTCCTCATCTCCGAACAGATCGATGTACTTCAGATATTCTCTGGGATTGTTTCAGGCTTCCCTGGGAGAGGCCCTGGTAATGCCTTAACCATTTCGGCTGACCTTTCTACTTTGGTTTCCAATATCTTCGCATGGGCACCCAAGGTTTCAAGCCTCCCATTCCAATCATTGTACATGTTATCAACTTTAATATAGATTTCTCCAGAGAATTTCTTCTGTCCTTCCATGATATGCTAGAATAAGGATTCAATCTTCCCCATGGAACCAGCATTCCCTGATTGGGGTTTGAATCCTGTTTTACCATAACCATCATTGTTTTGGAAGTTCCCTTAGTTTTGAGTACTCCGAGATGGATAAAACTGATCTCCGGGGTTCTCAGCATTAGTGCCGCGATAGGACAGGTTAGGATGGTTCCTAAAATTTGGGTTAAGACCCCAGTTTTGGTAGTTTCCCTATCCACCAAAAAAGTTGATCTCCTCAGTTTGATCCTCCTCATCATTGAACTAATCACTTGCCAAAAGATTTAATCACTAGCTGCCAGGTTTTCAATGAGCTCCATTACTTCCTCCAGCGTATAGCTCATGAAGTCTCCCCTACTGACTGTGTCCATAGCCATTTGATACTTCATTTCAACTCCATTGTAGAAGAAGTTCATCCTGTCCGACTCGGTGTAGCTTCGAGGGGGACAGTCTCTTAGGTATTCCTTATAGCGTTCCCAAGCTTCTTAGAAGAACTCGCTTAAGGTAACCCTGCATGGTGGGACTTGCAGTCCCGGCACAGCATTTATGCTAACCCCAGCAACTCCAGCATCATTGAGAGGTCCTCTATTATCCTGCCCTTCTCTCTGCCGGACTGCATCTGCATTCTCACCATCAACAACATGGGGAATGTTTCTAAGGTTATTAGGATCAGCCATACTAACCTTATATTTTGCTTTCCTTGTGCTTTTGTTTTTCTTTGTTTCCTTGATCTTCCTTGTGAACTTCCTTGTCAACTCTTCTATGCTCAAGTCTTGTAGATCTTTAGAAGCCTTGCTCCTTAATTGCATACACCTGAGAAGCAAAGGAAGTTTGAAGACCAGATCCGAAAGAGAGGCTCTGGGATCAATCGATCTTGGAAGGGATCGGTCGATCTCGAGAGAAAAATGATCAAAGATCAAAGAGGGATCGATCAATCTTGCACAAAGTAGGATCGATCGATCATGAAAGAAGTAGGATCGATCGATCTTATGGGGATCGGTCGATCTCAAAGACGTAAATAAAAATGCAGAGAATATAATATCCTAGACTAGGTTAAAAAACTTAAATCTAAAGGCTGCAATTACTCCCCAGCATTGGCGCCAAAAACTTGATGTGATGTTTTATGCATCAGGTTTTACCCAACATCTAAACTCCGTAAGGGCACGGTTGTGCGCGGCTGTATAGTGGTGGGATCGATCCACAGAGAGTAAATAGCAATATCCTTAGATTTAAACAGAGCTAGAATGAAAATATGTAAAGTTGTCACAAAAGTAATCCGAATAAAATCTTTAAATAAGGAATGAAATCAATTTAAAAACAAATGTTGTGATCTGGAAAATCGCAGGGATATAAATAAATAGAAAGGATATCTAACCGGATAAGCAATTAAATGATCTAGATCTAGAACACAAACACTGTACCAAAATAAATGTTTTTAATAAAAGCAAATATTATTCTATCATAAATCCACTAGGACCCTATGATAGCATATTTCAACCTAGTGGGATAGAGTTCACTTATAGATCCTGCTTCAACTTTTGGAAATCTGAAAATCTGGAAATCAAGCCTACAGACTATAGATTCCAGGTAGAATAGCCAACACTAGCTGTACTATAAAACCCTATAAATCATTTGATAAATTCGTCAACCTAACAAAAACATTTGATTCATAGAAGTAGAGTCTATTAACAATATTTCTAATCTATAACAATAACCTAATTAAACATTAAATCACTTTGAATAAATCCCATCTCCCAACATATAGATCTACTTAACCATGGTAATTGGTTGATAGATCATTATGTTGTGTGGTTGAAAACACAAAGAAAGAGATGAAAACAGATTGTAGATCTTGAAAATGCAATGAAAACTTTATAGATCTGAGAAAAAGCAATGTAAAAAATACAGATCTGAAATGAGAAATAAAAATGGCAGAGTAACAGTAAAATTCATGTCTAGGTCTCTCTGGCCGCTCAGGAAATGAGCCTTGTTTATAGAGTGTAGTTCGATAGACACTCATCACTAACCTCTAGTTTCCTAGACACATTTAAGTGTATTTCGATAATCTCAACCTACAAGATCTTCACACTAGTCTCATTCCACTTCTTGTCTTATTGGTTAGAGATGAAGTTAAATAAACTCTAGTTGTTGTATCTTGATGCTCACTTATAAGCTATGAACTCTAAGGATCTTCGACCATACCTAACCTCTTTTAAGTGAATTTCGATAATCTCAACCTACACTTCACACATCTTTCTTTCTCAGTCAAAACTTTGATTCATGACTCTTGCAGATATCTCCAAGTTGACAAAGTTACTTTTTTGTCCACCAAATTAAATGGTTAGAGATCTATGAACTCTCAAGAGATTTATAATAGCTATCCTAGTTTCAAAAAAGATTTTGATCTTCACATTGTTCTTAGTCTATTTATCTATCTCCCATCTCCAAGTTCACATTTATGATCTAGATCAAGAAAATTAAGCCCCTTGGCTACCAAATAAGTAAAAGTCTAAAATCAATCGAACAATAAATTTGATCAAGATTTGAAGATAACAGACTCTTATGATCACTAAATTTGATATAAATTCCCGAAATTCTACAAACCTGATTAGCTTATTGTTATTTAAATCAAAAATCAAAGCGTCAATTGAAGAAATGAGTTAAATGTACCCCGAGAAGCATGAATGCAAAGAGCAGAGAGGCAAAGGAGAGAGGTGGAAGAAGATAAGAGCGATTGTTTCTCGGTGAGAAGCTTGTGACAAGGAAGAGACGAGACGGAGAAGGAGCTTGTATATTCACAAATAAAAGAACAAACAATAAATTATAAAAGGTTCAGACTTTAGATAAAAGACTAGTTCTTAGGTCTCAATGAGATATTAACCATATTGAAATGGAGCAATTTTTAATCTCCCAATAATATCTCTGATCAAATTAGTAATGAGACTTTCTCATCAACGTTATTACCTTCCCTACGTGTTCAAGACGCTTTCAATTGCAGAAATGTAGAACTCTTTAGGCATTGTGCCCATGACGGACTCTTGTTTCTCACCGTTCTTAAAGAGTAGAATTACTGGCACAGCCTTGATCTCGTACTCTTTGGCCACTAACAAGTCATTGTCTGCATTCAGGATATAGCAGTTTACTTTTCCACCATAGTCTCCTGCGATTACATCTACTGATGAGTCTTTAGTTTCATAAATTTCTACTATATATTTGATGCGTCTGATCGAGTCTAGAGTTAGGTTTTGTGTCCTTCTGGCTTGTTTATGTAACTTTACAGGTTTTGACTTCATTGGAGCTAAAATGGACGAAATGGAGCAACTTTGAACGTTTTTACACTTTATGGGATTTTGGAGACACTCTGGGACCGATCGATCCTGAAAAGGATCGACCAAGCATGAAGAGGATAGACCGATCCTAAAGGAGATCGGTCAGTCAAAGGAATCTATAAGGTGGCATATATCAAAGGAAGGAGATCGATCGATCCAACCAGATTGATCGATCCTGATCGCGAATATTCTCCAGATCGCACATTAACTCTGCTTTTTGACCTAGAAGACTCCCTATATAAAGGGGTAATTTCCTCAGTGGCCCTGAAGCCCTAGACACGATTTTTGCAGTTTCTTTGTATTTTCATTTCATTTTCAGATCTGTAAACTTTTACTTTGAATTTTCTCAAATATATACTGGCTTTGATTGGTAAACAATGACATAATGACATAATGATGTGTCGTAAAGTTTTCCTCAAAGGGACCACACAATGAATAGGCTGCAAGTGCACAACAATCAATCTTAGTATTTAAGCTATATCGAATCCATAGAGAGAGAAGATGTAATTCAAATCAAGAGGAACAACTAAAGCTAGAACTCAATAATAAAAAGGGGTTTTTTGTCACGCAAATCACGCAAAGCAAATAAAACGAATGTAAATCAATATAAGATGAATGTTGGGTGCTTAAGGGGGTCTCTAGGGTTCAATGATCTATCTATTCGAAATAAGTTCAATGTAATGCATGTCTACTCCTAACTCTCGAACTATAAAACACGAAAGTTCGGCTAACCTATTGTCACAGAGAAAACAGGCTGAAATCCACTAATTCTATTACTCAACTATCGCAGGCAATAACATAGGTTTCAAAGCATTAAAATCAAGTTCAGTCCAAATCCATAAGACTCCATAACTAAGGGGTATGTGCTTGTTATGACGCGATACTCATCAAATCTAGGTTCCAACAAACTAAGCAAACGGTTTGAATTACTTACGCGATACTCATCAGCTAGTTCATGACTCTAACTATATGCATTAAGAATGAGATAAGACCGAAAGACAGTGTAAACAGATATGCAAATACAATAAAACTCGCCACTCAAAAGACAATGATCATCTCACCCATTGACTGGCGTTTTAGACCCAACTGGATAGTCTACTCGGCCTTGCTCAAGGTTGTCATCGATGATATGAAAGAGTAAAACATAGATCTAATTCAATAAGGTAAAGGTTTAGAGATTACTTCTTTAGATCCGAAAAAAACAAGATCTAAGGACTTCTCCTTTGATAAAGTTACAAAAGAATAGAGAAAGATATAGTGGCACTTCAGAGCTTCAGCGAGATCAAGTTGCTTCTGCGGCTCCTTAAAGGCGGCGTCGACTTCTTGAGGTGGTGATGGACTTTCCAGGGTTTCTGTGGTGAACTTAGGTGGTGGTTTGAATGTTTGATGAGGCACATGAAACCCTAGCTTCATAAGCTTGTATTTATAGGTCTTGGGGCGAAAGAGATTGGCTTCTAGGGTTTAGGAAGGGCAGACTCGTCATGTTGGTGAGTGTGGAGGCAATGGGCCTATCTTGGAGATGGGCCAAACATCTAAGGCGGTGAAGGAGGCTGGCCTCTGTCACGAGCTTAGTGACTGGGGTGCCCAAGAGGCCTGGCCTCGGTCACGAGCCTAGTGACCGAGGTTTGGTGCTTTAGCGCTGGTTTGACATAGCTTCATCTTCTGGGATGCATTTTACAAACGGTTGAATGGATTGCTTTGACTCTTATCCCATACGAATCTTGACTCTTCAAGCTTTCTAATGATATAGAGAACACCAATTTTGGTTCACATGAAGGTCTTCAAAAATGTTGTCAAACTTCTGATGCTTTGAAACTGCCTCAAAACGGATCTTTGCTACTTTTTGATCTATATTCCCATAAAACCTGTAAAACCTCTTGGACACTAACAATACTTGATAATAGCCTATTTAGCTTTCAAATCATATCAAAGCTCTCTTAAAACAATATAAAAACCATAGGAAAACGGGTTAAAATACGATGTTATCAAATAATAGCATAAAAAAATGAAGTTGCATAAAGAAATTTGGATAATGAAAAAGCGCATAATGAAAAATCGCATAATAAAAAATTATGTGATTGGATAAAATTTTGCAGAATTTTAGAAAAGAGAAAAAATAAATGGTTAGACAAAAAAGCAACACAAATGTCACCTAATTTCCTAATCAAAATTTACTTGTATTTATGTTATGCAAAAAAGCAGTTTTATGTTTTTACTTTTTGTTAGCCATTAGGCAAAGTATTATGATTGGTAAAAACTTTGCCTAAGTTTATTAGAAAACACCATTAGGCAATTATGCAGCTTACCAATCAAAGCCACTATTTTCTATTGCATTTGAAGATCTACATTATGTCTTCATCTCATTCTTTGCATTGCATGTCATTTTAAAAGAAGATCTATCAACACATTTCCATGGATGAGTAGATCTATATGTTGGGAGAAGGGATCTATTCAAAGGGATTAATGTTTATTTAGGTTATTGTTATAGATTAGGGTTATGATTAATAGATCTCTATTTCTATGAAACTAATGCTTTTGTTAGGTTGAAGAATCTATCAAATAATTTATAGGGTTTTATAATACGGCTAGCACATGTTTATTCTTTCCTGAATATGTAGTTTATAGGCTTGAGATCGTCAGCCGACGAGAGTTGACGTTGGATCT
This sequence comes from Cardamine flexuosa, assembly GCA_963555745.1. Lineage (NCBI taxonomy): Eukaryota > Viridiplantae > Streptophyta > Magnoliopsida > Brassicales > Brassicaceae > Cardamine > Cardamine flexuosa. Next base: position 18,429,331 of record OY743219.1, read on the forward strand.
GCAAGTGAACAATATCAAAACCAGCTAATAAATGCTGGCATAAGATCCCAGCGGATCTAAAGTGCATTTTACTCTCTGTGGATTCAATCCCACCATTATACTACCGCACACAACCTGCACTTGCAGGGACTATTTGTTTGGGTAAAGCCTGATACCACATCAAGTTTTTGGCCCCGTTGCCGGGGAGTAATTATTGCATGTAGATCTAAGTTATTAGACCTAGTCTAGGTTACTTTATTTGTGTCACTGAGTTCGACCGATCCCCTTTTGGATCGATCTATCCTACTTGTTGCACGGTCAACCGATCCTTTTTGGATCGACAGATCCTACTTTGTGCAAGATTGATAGACTCTTTCGAGATCGGCCGATCCTACTTTGTACAAGATTGATCGATTCTTTCGAGATTGACCGATCCTAGTTTTCTCGAGATCGATCGATCTACTTCAAGATCGATCAATCCCAGAGCCTTTTAATCGGTTCTAATTTTCAAAGTTCTTCTTCTTCTCAGGTGTATGAAATTAAGGAGCAGGGGTTCTAAAGAACTGCAAAACCTAAGCATAGAGGAGTTGACAAGAAGAATCAGAACCACAAGGAAAGCAAGCAAAAATGTTAGTATGGCTGAACCTAATAATTTAAGAAACCTTCCCATATTGTTGATGGTGAGGGTGCAGATGTAAGACAGTAGAGAGAGGGAATGGCTGATCAAGCACCTCTCAATGATGCTGCAGCTCCTAGGTTGGGAGTAGATGCCGCGTAGGGACAACAAGTTCCTCTGCGAAGGGTTACCTTAGGCGAGAAAGATGCCCCGCATGCCTATTATAGGAACCAATCTGTTACAATACCCCCTCCTATCCAGAGGCCAGACTTTGAGATTAAACCTCAGATAATTGCCCTGGTAAAGCAGAATCAATTTCATGGGCTATCTAATGAGAACCCCATGGATCATATTGATATTTTTGAGGATCTGTAGTACCACCAAAGCCAACGGAGTCTCCCAAGACTACGTCCGTTGTAGGCTATTCTCTTTCTCACTGGCTGATAAGGCTCATAGATGGCTGAAATCTTTGAGTCCCGGATCTATCACAAGCTGGGGTGAATGCCAAGCTACTTTCTTACAGCAGTTCTTCACCAAACCTAGATCCACAACAGTAAAAAAAAAATTGCCACTTTCCGTCAAGCTGGTACCGAGTCCTTCTATGAATCTTGGGAACGCTATAAGGAATACCTAAGGGATTTTCCCCCTTGAAGTTATACCAAGTCGGACAAGATGAACTTTTTCTATAATGGGGTTGAAATGAAGTATCAAATGGCTATGGACACAGCCAGTAGGGGAGACTTCATGAGCAACACACTGGAGGAAGCCATGGAGCTCATTGAAAACCTTGCAGCAAGCAACTCTAACAGATCTTCAGACTATCATTGGAGAGTCAACCCCACTCTAGTGAGTGATAAGATCATAGAGGAGCTAATGCTAAGTTGGACATTCTGATGAGAGCTCAGAAGAGATTCGTGAATCTCTTGGAAAGTGAAGAGTTCAATGATGAGGAAGAACAAACTGAGGAGATCAACATTCTCGGTGGACTGGGAAACTACCAAAACAGGGGTTTCAACCCAAACTTTAGGAACCATCCTAACCTGTCTTACCGCAGTACTAATATTGAGAACCCCAAAGACCAGTTCTATCCACCTCGGAGTACTCAAAACCAAGGGAACTTCCAAAACAATGCTGGTTATGAAAAAACAGGATTTAACCCTCAATCTGGGAATGCTGGTTCTATGGGGAAAATTGAGTCCTTATTCCAGCAAATCATGGAAGGGCAGAAGAGATTTGCTGGTGAAATTCACGCTAAAGTCGATAGAGTTTATGAAAACCTCAATGGAAAGTTTTTGATGCCTTAGGAACTCACGTGAGAGTGTTGGAAAACTAAGTGGCTCAAACTGCTGAGAAAAGTAAGGCGCTAACAAGAACTTTTCCGCGAAAGTCCGGAAACAATCCCAGAGAGTCTCTAAACTTGAATGAGCTCAGAAGTGTAAAACGCTCCATCCCGAAGTTCTATCCTGCTGAGGGTGATCAAACAATCTTTGATCTGCCTAATGATGAAGAGGAAAATTTCTTCAATGATGGTATAGATGATAGCTTTTATAATAATGAACTAAGAATCCCTGAAGTACCAGAGACATCAAAAAACAGAAGTGATCACTCATTCAATGATATTATAGGGGAAGAGGAGCGTCACTACGCAAACCTTTGGGAAATAGAAATTGATCAAGATCGACCAAACCCCAGCAAGATGGATCAATCTCTAGTGTTGAAAGATCAAGACCTTCCGGAAGAACATGGTGGATCAACTGCTAAATTCTCAGTACCTTCTGAAAAGAAATTACCACCAATCCCTAAATCAACCCATCATAAATTTGATAAATGGAAATGTGAAAAAATAACTAAAGAGATGAGAGTTAGATTACCTTTTCCAGAGATCTATTCGATGATTCCTTTGGTAGAAGATCATTTAAAGAAAATTTTCACTGAGTCCACTATGGAAAAATCCGTCAAATTCTTGTAGGAATTATGCAATAATCAGATGCGTGAGAAACTCCCCTAAAAGCTAGGAGACCCAGGAAAATTTGTTCTATCATGCACCATTGGAGATACCTGTTTTAAGAACAGCCTGATAGATTTGAGAGATAGCATTAACGTGCTACCACTATCTATTTCGCATAAACTTGGAACGCTAACCATGCAGCAAACCACCAAGATAATCACCATGGCTGATGAAACAACCCGGAGACCGCATGGAATCCTAGTTGACATCCCAATTTTGATAGGCTCGTGCTACATACTCGCTGATTTCATGGTTTTAAACTTGGACGATAATGGCACTGACCTTATCCTGGGGCGTCCTTTCTTAGCCACAGCTGGAATATCGGTAAATGTGCCAAAAAGAAGGATAAAAATACATCTGTGGGAGACAATTATGAAACTTTATGTTGATACCATCGATATGCAACCTACCGTGGATGGTCAAACATTCGTGATAAACGATTTTGATGCTATCGATGTTGTTCACTCAGTGAACGAGATCCTGAAAGTTTTCATGACTGAGCAATTTTTAGAAACAAATAGTGGGAAACCTGAAGACATCAGAGTTTGATCAAACGAGAGTAGAAGTTGATCAAACCGATGACAGGATTCTAGATCAAACTGATAAATGTGAGGAGCAACCGATCCCTATCGGGATCGGTCAAACCCATGATCCTTTACATGATATGACATCAGAAGTCCAACTTCCCGATTAACAAGAAGGAAGAAATCCCGCAAAGGAAGCACCTTTATTCCTTCAAGACATTATGAACCAAAAATTCCATCCCCCCCCCCCATGCAGAAGAGGAATGATGGAGGAAAAGGAGTATGAGAAAATGAAAAACATCGTTGGTGATTTAAAACTAAGACTCCCTTTTGTGAACGCAGTAAAGATGATCCCGACCATGAAAAATTATATGAAGGATATCCTCACGAACAAACGAATGTTGGAGAAAGGGAACCTGATGTTGACACAAGAGGTTAGCGCAATATTGCTCGACAGAGTTCCCAAAAACTTGTCGACCCTGAGAATTTCACACTTCCCTACAATATTGAAGGAAAAATGTTTGAACGCTGTTTATGTAATTTAGGAGCAAGCGTGAGTTTGATGCTGTTATCTGTTGCCCAAAAATTGGGCATGACAACTTTCAAACCATGCAAGATCTCATTGATATTAGCGGATCGTTCGGTTCGCCGTCCTGAATGACTTCTGGAGAATGTACCCGTCAGAATCAGAAAATGTACAATTTTGACAGATTTCATCGTCCTTAAGCTGGATATGGAACCTCGCGACCCAATTATCCTGGGTAGACCTTTCCTCGCAACTGCGGGAGAGATAATCAACGTGCAGAAGGGCATACTAAATCTTCACCTTAGTGACCTTGTCATGAAGTTCGATTTAGAAAAAATGACAAAAATGCCTATGATAGAGGATAAAACTTTCTAGGTTGACACAATTTATCAGATCAACCAAGAGATGATGCATGAAATACCTTCTGAGGATCCTCTTGAAGTTGCACTAATTTAGGCAGAAAATGAATATGGTTATATCAGAATGGAGACGACCGGATTCGCTCAAATACTCGATTCCACAGATGAAATAATGCGAGTTTCCTTTCCTGATCTCGACGGATATGGTTATAGCAGGATGGAGACGACCGGATTTCCATTTTAGTGAACCTAGTCATCCAACAAAATATGAAAAAGAAAAGTTTCCAAAAAGATCAACCAATCCCACATGGGAATGGGACAATCCTCCACTACAAGCGGAAAAAATTCCAAGGTTTGAACCAAACGCCAAAAAGCTAGAAATTGATAAACATGAATTTCAAAAGAAGAAGCCCCCCTCGACTTCTAAATATATTCTGCCAGGACATAGGGGAAGAGGAGACTTTTGTTTCTATCACTAAACCCAAAATTTCTAATGATAAAAGGAAACCCCATTTAATGCCAAACCTTGATGTGGATGATTTCAATCCCCGGGAGGGTTTCCATTGAAATCTCAGAAATATTCTTAGTCATGCTAGTGACTCAAAACAAGCGCTACTGGGAGGTACATTAATTTCCTTTTTAAATAAAATCTAATATATATAATAATAAAATATTGCCAGATCGATCCGCGCGGATCGCTTGATCCCAAATCAAAGTAGGCAAGGATTGAGGGTTTTATAAACGCGGTCGTCGATTCTAAAAACCCTAAACTCAAATTATCTTTAACTCTCTCGATATTCAATCATTTTCGACGATTCATAGCTCTATGAAGCTAGGGTTTCGTGTGCCTCATCAAAGTTTCAAACCACCACCTATGTTCACCACAAAAATCCTAGAAAGTCCATCACCACCTCAAGAAGCCAACGCTGCCTCCAAGGAGCCGCATAAGCAAATTGATCTCGCTGATGCTTTGAAGTTCCATCATCTCTCTCTCTATTCTTTTGTAACTTTGTCAAAGGAGAAGTTCTTACATCTTGTTATTTTCGGATCTAAAGAAGTAATCTATAAACCTTTACCTTATTGCACTAGATCTATGTTTTACTCTTTCATATCATCGATGACAACCTTGAGCATGGCCGAGTAGACTATCCAGTTGGGTCAAAAGGGCCAGTCAATGGGGTGAGATGATCATTGTATTTTGAGTGGCAAGTTTTATTGTATTTGTATATCCGTTTACACTGTGTTTCGGTCTTATCTCATTATTAATGCATATAGTTAGAGTCATGAACTAGCTTTTGATCTTAGGTATCTAAGTAATTTGAACCGTTTGCTTAGTTTGTTGGAACCTAGATTTGATGAGTATCACATCATAACAAGCACATACCCCTTAGTTATGGAGTCTTATGGATTAGGATTGAACTTGATTTTAATGCTTTGAACCCTGTGTTCTTGCCTGCGATAGTTGAGTAATAGGATTAGTGGATTTCAGCCGGTTTTCTCTATGACAATAGGTTAGCCAAACTTTCGTGTTTCCTAGTCCGAGACTTAGGAGTATACATGCATTACATTGAACTTATTTCGAATAGACAATCATTGAACCATGGAGACCCCCTTAAGCGCCCAACATTCATCTCATATTGATTTACATTCATTTTATTTGCTTTGCGTGTTTTGCGTGACACAAAACCCCTTTTTATTATTGAGTTCGAGCTTTACTTGTTCCTCTTGATTTGAATTACATCTTCTCTCTCTGTGGATTCGATATACCTTAAATACTAAGATTGATTGTTGTGCACTTGCAGCCTATTCATTGTGTGGTCCCTTTGAGGAAAACTTTATACCCCATCATGTTTTTGGCGCCGTTGCAGAGATTGCTCTGTTTGCAAATTTACGAACTAGAGTAACATCTAAAACATTGTGCTACTGATTTTCCTTTTTGATTTGCATTGTTTCAGGAGCCCTTGAGGATGAACCTCGACGCTCTCCTAGAGAAGTTTCGCAACCTTACTCTTGCGCAGCTATTGGCGCAACACAACTCTATGGACGAAGATACCTCTGGACCACTCTCTAGCTCACCTTATGGAGCTTACCACGGCTACTCTCAGCCACCTCGTGGTACACCTATGATGAGACACTCTGAATGTCCATCACCTCTCAATCCTCTGGAGATCGCCCAATGAGACTATCTCATTCTTTCAGTCCACACTACTCGGACCGAATCTGTCCCTTTATGGATCATCACTTTGATTCAAGAGAAGTCATGAGAACAGAAGCATATGGAGGCTAAGAAGCACCACTCTTGGATGCTTTCACTGATAAGATGATGAAGCTATTGCAACAATTCTCCTCTGAACAAAAGAAGCATCATGAAGAGCTTGAGGCCAAGTTCACTAAGATGGAAGCTGTTTTCAGTTCTAAGATCTCTACCCTCACCAAACAAGTATGGTGAATACTTTCAAGAACAAGATGAACAAATCCTTGATGCAATGTACTCTACCCACCAAGTAGAGGACCGGCTGGAGCAAAAGTTGGAGATTTTGCAGCAGAAATTTGATGATGGAGACTTAAGTTACGAGAGCTTTGGATCTCAGCAAGGAGAAACCACTATCTCATCTAACCTTAATCAAGGAGAGGATGAACCCGGAGAAGCATGCTGCAACATGATAACTAGGATCCCTTATGGAGAAATTCCCGAGAACAATAACTTTCATCAATCCCGGAACCAAGGAAGCATCTACTCCTGAGGTAACTACGGACCCCCTCCGGCTCCTTACCATCACTATGAAGGTTGGAAGACACCCCCAAGTCGTCACCAATCTCACTTTTCACATCCTTACCAAAGGAGGCTTGAAGATCTCCAAAACCGGTTCCCACAGAACCACCATGCCTATCATCCACCACAGCCGCCTCTTCAACACTATGGCCACGCCTATTCACATCAGAAGAATCTAGAGGAGAGACTTGAAAGCTATTTGAAGCAATGCCTGGAGCTACAGGAGGTAACTTCAAGAAAACTCCATGAGAGATTATATATGATTGAAAGGAGCATATGGGGACTTCCAAGAAGGATCACTAAACTTAAGTGGAAGAACAAAGATAAAAGACTAGCATTGGAGACCACATCCGAACTTCAAGAAGGATTTGAAGATAATGAGAATTCCGAATCTCCACCTCATGTTAGCTGCAATGTGATCACACCCCACAAGTTGGTAACACCATTGCAAGAACTAGAAGAAGGTGAGATATTTCAAGAAGGAGCAAGAGACCTTAGAAGGATGAGCCTCTCACGGAACATCTATGATTTCAGCTTGCAAAGAAACCAATGGTATCCACAGACGATAAGGCTAAGGGAGATATATAATCGCAGCGCACAGAAGCAATCAGAGATGGTTTGGACTGTTGTGAGATGCTACTGGGATGTTACGTGATAAAGAGGGCAACCAGTATAATGATCAAGGTCTGAGACTTGATGCTGATGGGAACCCCCATTTTCGAAAAATCTCGACAACACTGGTCACATCGACGGACAGGGTAACAATGGTGTCGGTCGACACGGTGACGACGAAGATGGTCCGGATAACTTGGATGCTCGGGCAAGAGTTGTGGGAAGAACACTTGCTGAATTCAACAGACTCAATGAGTTTTACTCCAACAGGTCTGTTATATGTTCTTCTGCTTTTCAGATGAATGATTTTGAGTTGAAACCCCAATACTACACTCTTGTGGGGCAACACACATTCCATGCTCATCCTGCAGAACATCCAATAAACCACATAGTGAAGTTTGAAGCCAAGAAACAACTTTGGGTTTTGCGTGCATGTTATGTTATGCCAATGTCTCACTCTTTATGGTATTCAGTTATTTACATTAATTAAAATATTAATTAATTAAAAACATATTCAAAATTTTTGTTTTCTAAATCATGTCACACTACTATTAAGGATAATGACTACATCTTATAAATATTCTCTCTGCATATATTTGGTTCTACTTTAGGTATAACAAAATATCATACTTGTACATATTGTATTATCAATATACAAAATTCATATGCTCTGCATGATAGTAGAGCATACGATCAAAAACCTAAAACACACAAAACAAAAACTCAAATGTTTTTCTTTCTCTTTTGTTTAATCAATGGTGGATGATAACACTGCTACCATCTTTCTACTCTGCAACAAAAATAGATCCCAACTCCTCCTTAATCAAGGTCATCATGCTGGCCATCACTAAGATAAAAATTTCAAACTACCTAACATTACATCTTCAAGTTCGAGCCCTCCTCGAAGGACACAAACTTCATCCATTCATCGAAGATGCAAGTCTAATGCCCTCTTAAGCAATCACAACTGCATGTGTTCTTCAACTGAATCTGGTGTATTCCCCATGTAAGAGACAAGATCAGCTACTATGGATCTCTCTCATTCTCTCACCATTTAACCAGTTATAGTGCGAGCTGTTATAGCACGTGACATTTGGAAAATTCTGAAATAAACTTATGGCACAGTAATTCATGGCCATATGAAGCAAATCAAACAACAACAGAAATCAGGATCTCAATTTTTGACCGAAAACATGCGTAGTATTCTCACAAAACCGATCAACTTGCAGTCCTAGGTATGCCAGTGGATCATGAAGATATGTTGGATACAATAACTGAACGACTTGGCAATGACTATCGCAAAATCATGGAGACGGTTAATAAACATTATTTTACCATCTCCATTGATGAACTCCATGACAAACTTCTTAATCGAGAAAATACACTTGCCTAGCTTCCTAATAGCACGATTGACCTGCATACCTCAGCTAATGCTGCTTTGTTTTGTCATCAACCTCAATGTCCTTACTTTCACTGAAAATAATCGTGATGTGGAGGATAACGTCCCTCGAAACCAAACATTGGCAAATATCAAATTTGTGGCACCCAAGATTATAGTACAAGGAGACATTCACGGCCAAACTTCAAAAGTTGTGAACATCTCCTAGCACTATGACCTTGAGTGCCACAAATCTGACATTTCCCAAGGTATGGTTTCAAGGGATTGCATCCTCCACAACCAGATTGATTGTAAAGAAATTTAGGATGTTGAGGTTGATGAGGAAACTTAGCAGTGTTGCCTGAGGTAGGCAGCTCAATCCTGCTATTATGAAGCAAGGCGAATGTGTTTCCTTAATTGAAAATTTTGTTTATGGAGCTCATCAATCAAGAAGGGAATATCACATCCATTAACCATCTCCACGAGTGTGCGATAATCCACGCCTAGTCTTTTAGTCATTGTATCCACAGATCTTCTTGTTCCACTGACATACCTAGGTGCACAAGTTGATTGGTTTTTGTGAGGATACTTTGCATGCATTCGGTCACAGATTGAGATCCTTTGTTGATGTGCTTGAGTTGTTGTTTGATTTGCTTGTTATGGCCACAAGATGTTGATCCATATGTATATACCATAATTTTCATGATAACAGCTCGCGCAACAACTGGTTGAATGGTGAGAGAGAGATCCGAGCAAGCCACTGTAGGGTAGACAATCTCGTCGTCCAGGGGGCATACACTGGATTCAATTGAAGAACACCAGCAGTAATGCTCGTTTCAAAGGACATGAGGCTTGCATCATCAATGAATAAATGAATTTCATTTCCTTCAAAGAAGGCTCAACTTGAAGACGCCATGATAGGTAACTGGAAGTTGTTACCCTTGTGATGGACGACATGTTGACCCCGATTAAGGAGGTTTCAGGATCTGTTTTGTTGTAGACTAGAACAATTGAAGTAGTATAATCATCGATAAGTGACTAAAGAAATGTAAAATGTGTGTTTTTGTGTTTTAGGTTTTAGATTGTACGCTCTGATACAATGTAGAGAGTACGATTTATGTATATTGATAATTGTTGTGTATAATTTTATCACCCGCATTTATCAGATAATATCCAATACAAATCTGGCAAACCTCATAAAATTGGGTTTAAAATGGAATATTCTAGAAGATATTGGACAAGATCAATACAAATCTTGCAAGATTATATCAAGAAAGATTTGGTCCTATCCAAGAATATTGCAACCGACCTTATCACAAGAAAATCTAGCTATGGGCTCCAAATCCCATGACAATTAAGAATAAGGACTGGCTCCCTATAAATAAGAAGGCCACGACCAAACCAAAAAAGAGAAATTGAAAGCGAGAGCAAGAAACCACAAGACTATCAGCGATCAACCTCTGTTCATTTCCGTTAATCTTAACGAACAGATTAAAATTCCCCAAAACAATTATAAAATTCCGTAAATTTTGAGTATATCTAATATATAACAAAATCTGTGTAGAGAGAATATTTATAAAATGTAGTCATTATCCTAACACATCCTCATTGCGATGGCTATCAAAAAGCCACAAAGATGCACCATGGCTTCTTGATATTTATAATATTTATAAGATCGCTACAAAGATCTTAATTTTCTTATTTATTAATATATCTTCAAAATTTCCTTATATAATATAACATGTGCGGAATTGTTAACTCAATAACAACATGTTAGGTAATTTGAATAAAAGTGAGATCAATAATTTATTTTTTTCTGTTTTATGAAATCGGAAGCGGATACACGAAACGGAAGCGTATAGAAACGTAGAAGTGACTTTTTGAAAAGTTTAGGAAGTTGATACGTGTTACAAGCATATACATACATACATATGTATGTATACACTTTCAACATGTATCCATCTATGTATGTATATCCTTGCAACATGTATCCATGTATGTATATCCTTTCTACATGTATCCATCTACAAATGAGTAATTCATGTATCCAAATAATTTAAAACTTCTTATTTATGTATCCAAACAATGGAAAAAATGTCAAAAAAAAGTGTGAACTTACAATTTTGGGAAGTTTAAACACCAAACTTACAGAAATCCATTTTAATTCTGAAGTCTTAAGTTAACTTTTTAAAAACAGCTATGTTATATTGACCGAGCCAAATTAGACACGTTGTTAAATCCACTAACGGAACACAGTTACGGTGTTACTGTCCCGTTAACATTTCTGTTAGTAGATTTAACGATGTGTCTAATTTGGCTCGGTCAAAACAACTTAGCTATTTTAAAAAAATTCAACATGAGACTTCAGCATTAAAATGACTTTTTGTAAGGCCGGGGTTTAAACTTCCCAAAAGTTGTAAGTTCGGTGTTTAAACTTCCCAAAAATTGTAAGTTCACACTTTTTTTTAATTTATATTTCTCTCTGTTTTAAATTTTATTAATTTTAAAGTTTTAAAGATTTACACACATATTTTTCAAATAATATATATTTTTGGGAAGTGTAAACCCCAAACTTACAAAAAGTCATTTTAGCGCTCAACTCTTAGGTTGACTTAAAAAAAAATCTAAGTTGTGTTGACCGAGCCAAATTAGGCACATCAATAAATCCATTAATGGAACTGTTAACGGAATAGTAACTCCGTAGATTTAACGATGTACCTAATTTGGCTTGGTCAACACAACTTAGCTATTTTAAGAAAAAATCAACCTAAGACTTCAGCATTCAAACGGTCTTTTGTAAGTTCAGGGTTTAAACTTCCCAAAATTTTAAGTTCGCGCTTTCTTGACATTTTTCCCTCCAAACAGTCCCCTATTTTATTTACTATTTTATTTACTATTTACTATTTACTTGTGTAGAATTCTACTAGCACAGGTGTTTCGCTCTTCAGGACCGAGTCTTCACATGAACGATTTGTAACTTCACTTGCTGCACATAGTCTATCCAAAAAAAAAACATAAATATTGTTTTGTTTCATACCAATAATCGAAACAAGAGAAAGGCTATGACAAATAATGGAAAGCAGTTTCAATTCATACAACCAGAAGAGAAGAGTGTATCAGCGAATGGTCAAATTTTATTATGAAAAGATATGAAATTTTGTATAAAAAAATTGGAACTACACGTTAATTAAACATGTTTCGCTTATTCGGTAGTACATTCTTAATTTTTTTTTCCATCAAACTAAATGGTTAGAGATCAGTGTAAATACCTTCTACTTGATGCATTTCATACCTGTGGCTATTGGATCCAATACTCAAATATAATATTTTTTGTATATAAATATAAAGTTTGTAGTTTTACAATGCATTTATAGGATATTTCTCTAAAAATTTGTAACGGTAAAAAGATATATGAAATCACGAATAATCCATCTCAAAGCCAAGAAAAAAGATCCCCCTTATATTTATACATTACAAATAATTTAATACTGCTACTTCATTTTATGATTTCCCCTTTAATGTGTCGGTTTTTATTAGGTTTTCAATGCTGTAACATCTTGATCTGTCTTATTCCACTTCTTTATTTCTCAATTGATATGTGGATTCGTGTTTTCCACCTAACTTATTGGTTAGAGATGAAGTTGAATATACTTTAGTTGTTGTATTTTCATGCCCACTTATAAACTATGAACTCTAAATAGCTTCGACAATACCTAAAATTTAGTTTCCTACACACTTTTAAGTGGATTTTGATAATCTCAACCTACATGATCTTCACACTAGTCGTATTCCACATATTTCTTTATCAATTGACAGGATGATTCGTAACCCCTGCAGCATGACATAGATAATGTTTTTGTAGTTCATCTATTGTACTCTTGTTTCTAGAACACAACCTATCGAAAACTTTGCAGCTTGAACCCTATTCCTAACTGCATTGTGCTTGCGCAGATTATTGAACTCGTGTGTGTTGCACGCAATAATTGACGCCATTATCTTATCTTTTATCTTATTCTATAAGTTATTAAAAGATCCTTGTAAAAATATTTTTATTGTACAGTTTGTAATATATCATTTTTAGTAGGTTTCATTGTGTGTATAGATTTTTCTTTTGAAACACCTATAACCAAAAGTCCATGAATGAAGCCCAATTCACAACTAGGTTTAATGGTAATTTTGTATTTTTGCAGGAAACCCTAAGACTCTTCCCCATATAAATAGAGAGCCACCAAATAAAGATGATAGAAACCCTAAAGCTATACGTCTGAGAGAGAGAAAGAAAAAAATATATGTATGCCGCCACCACCACCGTGCATCATAATCACTAGGAGAGAGTCAAGTTGCAAAAACCCAAAAATCATAATTCATTGTTGTCAATGTATGGATTGTACTTGTAGAGTATTTGTATTACTTAGATTTGAAACGATTATTGAGTAGATCTAGGATATGTAAAGAATAGGTTATGTGTGATTATTGATGGTGTGATATTCTTTGGGGATGTTACAATATTCTTGAGACTATGCGATGGTCCTAGCTTGATAGATGAGATGCTATGATGCTAGGTTGTAAGATTATATCTAATAATTTTAAGTTGTTAGAGGATATGTATGATGATACATATGAGATGATTATAGATGATATAGAGCCAGTCTTGTGTGGTCGATAAGTGAGCACATATAGAGTAGCCTTGTTGGAGGAGACACACTAGCATGGGAAATAATTTGCTTGCAAAGGATTTTTGGTAGTTTTGATGCTAGATGCTTGATTAGCCCAGGAAGTAATTTGCTTGCAAAGGATTTGTGGTAGTTTTGATGCTAGATGCTTGATACCTTAAATGAAAGCATATTGTTTCACTGTTCTAAAACTATTGATATTGTATGACTAATATTGAAGTTATAATTAAATATCTAAAAACTAAATATTTTGTTGTTCAAGTCTTCTTTAATGTACGAAAGAGTTTTAGTTTAGCATCTACATACAATATGATTTAAGTTATTAAGATTTTGACATTAGCTTTTAGAAATGTAGTTATAAGTTTTTAAGACACATTTAATGATATTATTTTTAAAGTTATTATTAAAGTTTGAAACATATGAATAAGATTCGGGACTGTTATTGGATTGAGTTTTTCATTGGTATTAACGGACTTAACGTTTTAGTTATATTAAAATCTAATTAGTGGATTTTAATAAAATGACAACCCTCAAACATGGGTTCTTAAATCCATTGCTGATAATTTTGTATGGATTACCCTGTATTTGGAAATTGTTAAAAATAAAAAAACTACTTAATATTTTCAAAATAGTTATAACAGTAACATTTATCAAAACATTTATAAGAAAAAATTTCATAAATTTCAATATAAATTTATCTTAAGAAAAAAAACTAAAAATTTTATCTCCATATCTTGTGTTCATTATTAGTTGCATCTCTCCACATCATATGTGTCATTGTTTCTCTCCTAAGGTTTGCAATTTCTCTTTCTTGATCTTGTGTCCCAAAACCTTCTTCACTGTTTTGAGAATCATCGTATGCTATGTTGTCTTCCACATTTTTCGTTATCTTCTTCAAAAGAAAATTCATCGAACCAACAATTGTTGAGGAAATCTAGGTAACAAAAATATTTGTTTAGTCAACCAAAATACTTGATCTTCTAATTGTTGACCAATTGTCGACCAATTGTCTTGTTTATGGGTAGAACATGTAGAATATCTGATTGTGATAAATTCAAAAAAAAAATCTGAAAATGCAATCTGGAAACCAAAATTTTAAACTGATAATTAATTTAAATTAATAAAATTAAATTTCGATCTGATATTGTGAGAATCTTGGTATTAAATTTCGATCTGGAGCACTTGGGAGAGCATGATGAGAGAAGAAAGATATTAGAAATACTAAGGTAAGAGTTGGTATTTTATTTACTCATATTTTAGTTAAAAGATTACATCAAAGTTTGTCCTTATTAAAATACAACAAAATCATATTCATGTTCAGTAACATGTGCTTTTACTGTATTTTAAAATCTATTAAAAATGTTATATCCAACAACCTAGGATTTTATTGTATTATTTCAAATACATAATTGAATAACACTGGATTTCTCTTTGAATTTAAAATACATTCAACTTCATTAAAATACAATATTCAATAACAAGGTGGGGTAATTGAATATTGTATTTTAATGAAAATGAGTATATTTTAAATTCAAAGATAAAACCAGTGTTATTCAATTGTGTATTTGAATAATATACAATAAAAACATCAGATATTGGATATAACATTTTCTAGTGGATTTTAAAATACAATAAAAATACATGTTATTGAACATAGATATGATTTTATTATATTTTAATAAAGATGGACTTTGATTTAATCTCTTAACTAAAATATGAATAAATAAAATACCACCTCTTATCCTAATATATCTAATATCTTATATCTCTCCTAAAGTTCTCCAAATTGCTTCTGGAAATTCTCACAATATCATATTAAATTTTAATTTAATAAATTTAAAATAATTATGAGTGTAAATTTTTACAAGGTAATCCATATAAAAAATGTTAGCAGTGGATTTAAGAACCGACGTTTGAGTCTTGTCATTTCATCAAAATCCACTAATTTAATTTTAGAATAACTGCAACTTTAACTTCATTAAAATCAAGTAAAAACCCAATCCAATAACAGCCCCTAAGTTATTTTGAAAAAAATTCCTCACCCCCGCTCCAGTTACCTAACAGAAAGATAGACTGATATAGTGTGCACTTTGTAGTTAAAAGTGTTTTACCAATATTCTGACATAAACTTCTTAAAAATCTTCTTGTATGTGGCCGCGCCAAACAAAATTGTTCTCTTGTATGTGTCCATCGCACATATTCAAGTTCTCCACCAACTTGATTTTGACAAGTTTTTCGATGAACTTTACATGGCTCACCCACCTAATTGCATTAACAAATAAAATCTCAGCTCACCTGGGTTCATAGATAAGGACAAATTTGAACAACTATGTTGCACTGAAAAGAAAAACAATTCAATCTTAGTCTATTAGTTACTTTAGGATATTTGTTCAATGCTAATTCTTAAACTAAAATTCCAAAAAGTGCTCAATTAAACACAAAACAAGTAACAAATTAGTTTTGTCGATAAATAAAGCAAAAAATACCATCAAAATTCTACTCATTTTAACCATTCAAAACCGCTCTGTATTTTCTCAACTCTTACAAAACACAATACTATAAAAATCTCACTCACTTAAACCAACAAAAAAACTTTTGGTTTTGCATGCATCTTATATTATGTTAATGTCTCACTCTTTTTGGTATTCAGTTATTTACATTAATTAATTAAAAACATATTCAAACATTAAAAAAAAATTAAATCATATAACACTACGGTAAGGATAATGACCACATCTTTTAAATAGTCTCTCTGCATATATTTGGTTCTATCTTAGGTATAATCAAATATATCATACTTGTACATCTTTTATTATCGATATAAAACTTATACGCTTTGCATGGTAGCAAAGCATAAGATCTAAAACCTAAAACATACAAAAAACAAAAAAAACTCAATTTTTATTTCTTTCTCTTTTCTTTAATCAATGGTGGGTGATAACACCACTCCAATTTATCCAATCTACAACAAAAGTAGATCCCAACTCCTCTTTCATCAGGGTCAACATTCCGGCCATCACTAAGCTAAAAACATCAAATTACCTAACATGGCGTCTTCAAGTTCGAGGTCTCCTCGAAGGACACAAACTGCATCCACTCATCAAAGATGCAATCCTAATGCCCTCTTAAATAATCAGTACTGCATGTGTTCTTCAACTGAATCTGGCGAATTCCCCCTGTAAGAGAAAATATCAGCTACTCTATAGTTCCATTCTTGGATTTCTCTCTCTCTCTCTCTCTCTCTCTCTCTCTCTCTCTCTCTCTCTCTCTCTCTCTCCATTTAACCAGTTATTGTGCAAGCTGTTATAGCACGTGACATCGGAAAAAATCAGAAATAAACTTATGGCACAGTATTGTGTGGCTATATGAAGCAAGTCAAACAAAAACTCAAGAGTAGAAATAAGGATCTCAATTTGTGACCGAATACATGTGTAGTATTCTCACAAAACCGATCAACTTGCACTCCTAGGTATGCCAGTGGATCATGAAGATATGTTGGATAAAATTACGGAAGGACTTGGAGATGACTATCGCACAATCGTGGAGATGGTTAATCGATATGTTTTAACCATCCCCATTAATGAACTCCATGAAAAATTTCTTAATCGAGAAAAGACAATTGCATTGCTTACTAATAGCACGATTGACCTGCATACCTCAGCTAGCGCTGCTCTTTTTTGTCATCAACCTCAACGTCCTTATTTTTGCTGCAATTAATCTGGTCGTGGAGGATAACGTTCCTCGAAACCATACCTTGATAAATGTCAAATCTGTGACACCCAAGGTTATAGTACTAGGAGATGTTCACGGCCAAACTTCAAAAGTTGTGAACATCTCCTAGCACTATGACCTTAAGCGCCACAAATCTGAAATTTACCAAGGTATGGTTTTGAGGGACTGCATCCTCCATGACCAGATTGATTTTTGTGAAGTTAAGGACGTTGCGGTTGATGACAAATCTCAGCAGTGTTAGCTGAGGCAGGCAGCTCAATCGTGCTATTAGGAAGCAGGGTGAATGTGTTTTCTTAATTAAAAAGTTTATTTATGGAGGTCATCAATGGAGATGGAAAACGTCCACGAGTGTGCGATTGTAACACCTATCCCACCACACAGGTCAAGACAGCATGTTATTCCTTGGTCTCGCCTAAAATGTTTTCTTCCAAAATTCACCAATGACCACAACTTCAACCCGCAAATGATATCCTGAGGAAAATGGGAAAAAGGGGTGGGTAAAGAATACTCAGTGAGGAGAATCAACTCTGCCCACTGAAACATAATACACTCTCTAAAACTATACAACTATCATCATATCATATAACCTTAGACACAAGCAATCAACCTAACATATTTCTGACAACACAATCATGACATTCATCTTATCCATACTAACACAAAAATACATACATATGTACGTACATACATACTTACATACTTAGGTTTAGTCATCCTCATGATGACTAGAACCTCCTGAGTGGAGGCTAGCCCTTGTGGCTCAGACACTCCCATACATTTTGGACTCGTCAGCCGTTCTTAACCAGCATCTAACCCATCGGCCCACATAGCATGCATAAAGAAGCATAAAAAAATAAAATGATATCATGCTTCACAAATACCACCCTACCTTTGTCATACTTTTTTCAGAAGTTTCCATAAATTATTCATCAATCATCCTAATCTACTCAACCCTTGAGCTCTAATGGACTACTCACAAATAGACATGAAACCACAAAGCAAAGCTTGGTTAATCATGATAAGATGTGAATAGCGGAAAGATTTATAAAAATATCAAAAGATTAAAACTTAAAAGAGAAAGATTCATACAATGATCTTAAGAAAAACTCAAGGTGGCTACTTAGTTCTCCTAAAACAAAACATAACCCATCATTAGGGTTTTTGAGGCTATTGATGAGTGTCAATTTTGACCCATTTTTATTATTCTTTTACTTGTCTTATTGAGTCTAGAAGTTGGTTTTGTGTTCTTTTGGTCAATTTTAGTGTCTTTTCAGGTTTTCAAATCCTTGGAGCTAAAATGTGCAAAATGGAGCAACTTTGGATGTTTTTACACATTATTGGATTTTGGAGACATTCAGGATCGATCGATCCTGAAGAGGATTGACCAAGCATGACGAGGATCAACCGATCCCGAAGCAGATCGGTCAGTCAAAGAAATCTATGAGGTGGCATGGATCAGAGGAAGAAGATCGATCGATCCAATCGATCCCAGTAATAAATATTCTCCAAATCACACATTAACTCCGAGTTTTGACCTAGAAGACACTCTATAAATAATGCTCAATTCCTGAGCGGCCAGAGAGACCTAGACACGAAATTTACTATTACTCTGCCATTTTTATTTCTCATTTTAGATCTGTAATTTTTATATTGCTTTTTCTCAGATCTATAAATTTTTCATTGCATTTTCAAGATCTACAATCCGTTTTCATCTCTTTCTTTGTGTTTTCAACCATACAACATAATGATCTATCAACCAATTACCATGGTTGAGTAGATCTATATGTTGGGAGATGTGATTTATTCAAAGGGATTTAATGTTTAATTAGGTTATTGTTATAGATTAGAACTATGGTTAATATATCTCTACTTCTATGAATCAAATGCTTTTGTTAGGTTGACGAATCTATCAAATTATTCATAGGGTTTTATAGTACAACTAGCGGTGGCTATTCTACCCAGAATCTATAGTTTGTAGGCTTGATTTCCAGATTTCCAAGAGTTGAAGCTTGATCTATAAGTGAACTGTATCAAACTAGGTTGAAATATGCTATCATAGGGTCTTAGCGGATTTATGATAGAATAATAATTTTCTTATTAAAAAGATTTATTTTGGAATAGTGTTTGTGTTCTAGATATAAATCATTTAATTACTAATCCGGTTATATATCTTTTTTATTTATTTAAATCTCTGTGATTTCCCAGATCCCAACATTTGTTTTTAATTGATTTTATTTCCTATTTTAAAAGATTTTTATTCGGATTTCCTTTTGTGACACTTTCCATACTTTTCATCTTAGCTCTGTTTAGATCTAAGGATCTATAGCGCTCTTTACTCTCTGTGGATCGATCTCACCACTATATTGCCGCGCACAACCGTGCACTTGCGGAGTTTAGATGTTGGGTAAAACCTGATGCATAAAACATCACACCAAGTTTTTGGCGTCGTTGCTGGGGAGTAACTGTAGCCTTTAGATTTAAGTTTTTAAACCTAGTCGAGGATATTTTATTTTCTGCATTTTTGTTTACGTCTCTGAGATCGACCGATCCCCATAAGATTGACCGATCCTACTTCTTGCACAATCGACCGATCCCTAAAGATCGACTGATCCTACTTTGTGCAAGACCAATCGATCCCTCTTTGATCGTTCGATCCTTTTTCTCTCGAGATCGACCGATCCCTTCCAAGATTGATCGATCCCAATGCCCGTTTTTCCGGATCTGATTTTCAACCTTCTTTTCTTCCCAGGTGTATGCAATTAAGGAGCAAGGCTTCTAAAGATCTACAAGACCTGAGCATAGAAGAGTTGGCAAGGAAATCCACAAGGAAGATCAAGGAAACAAGGAAAAACAAAACCACATGGAAAACAAAAGATAAGGTTAGTATGACTGATCCTAATAACCTTAGAAACATTCCCTCTGTTGTTGATGGTGAGAATGCAGATGCAGTCCGGCAGAGAGAGGGTCAGGATAATAGAGGACCTCTCAATGATGCTGGAGCTGCTGGGGTTGGCATAAATGCTGTGCCGGGACTGCAAGTCCCGCCATGCAGGATTACCTTAGGTGAGCAAGATGCTCCGCACGCCTACTATAGGAACTGATCTGCCATTATTCCCCCTCCTATCCAGAGGCAATATTATGAGATTAAACTTCAAATAATCACCCTGGTTATACAAAATCAATTCCATGGGCTATCTAACGAGAACCCAATGGACCATATTGATATCATTGAGGAGATCTGTAGTACCACCAAAGCCAATGGACTCCCGCAATACTACCTCATTTGTAGACTATTTTCCTTTTCCCTTGCTGATAAGGCTCATAGATGGCTGAAATCTTTGAATCCCGGATCTATCACAAGCTGGGGTGAATAAGGCTCAGCAGTTCTTCACCAAAGCTAGATCCGCAGCGCTTAAAACAAAAATAGCCACATTCCGCCAAGCTGGTACCGAGTTCTTCTATGAAGCTTAGGAATGCTATAAGGAATATCTAAGGGACTGTCCCCCTCGAAGCTACACCGAGTAAGACAGGATTAACATTTTCTACAATGGAGTTGAAATGAAGTATCAAATGGTTATGGACACAGCCAGTAGGGAAGACTTCATGAGCAACACACTGGAGGAAGCAATGGAGCTCATTGAAAACCTGGCAACTAGCGACTCTAACAGATCTTCTGACTATGATAGGAGAGTCAACCCCACTCGGGTGAGTGATAAGATCATAGAGGAGCTTAATGCTAAGGTGGACATTCTGATGAGAGCTCAAAAGAGATCTCTTAATCTCTTAGAAAATGATAAGTTCAATGATGAGGAGGATCAAACTGAGGAGATCAACTTTCTCAGTGGCCAGGGAAACTACCAAAACCGGGGTTTTAACCTTAATTTTAGGAACCATCCTAACGTGTCCTACCGCAGCAAAAATGTTGAGAACCCTGGAGATCAGTTTTATCCACCTCGGAGTACTCAAAACTAAGGGAACTTCCAAAACAATGCCGGTTATGGTAAAATGGGATTCAATTCTCAACACAGAAACGCGGGTTCAATGGATATAATTGATTTTCTATTCTGGCAAATCATGGAAGGACAGAAGAAGTTCGCTGGGGATATCAATGCTAAGGTTGACAGAGTTTATGAGAATCTCAATGGGAAATTTGATGCCTTTGGAACTCACGTAAGGGTTTTTGAAAACCAAGTTGCTCAAACATCTGAGAAAAATAAGGCCCCAACCAGAACTTTCCCAGGGAAACCTAAAAATAATCCCAACGAATCTCTACACTTTGTTGAACTTAGAAGCAGAAAATGCACTATCCCAAAATGCTATCCTGCTAGAGGAGGTAGGACGATCATTTACTTGTCTGATGATGAAGAAGACGATTTCTTCAATGATGACATAGAAGATAGCTTTTACAACAGGGAGCTGACGATTCCTGAAGAACCTGAAACTTTGGAAAACAGAAGTGATCATTCCATCGATGATGAGATAGAAGAAGCAGAGCATTATTACGCTAATCTCAGAGAGATGGAAATAGATCAAGAGCGGTCGAACCCCAGTGAAACCGATAAATCCCCTGTGTCGAAAGACCATGATTTCCCGACCCAACCCATTAAATCAATCACGAAATTTTCAGCACCCTCTGAAAAGAAATTACCACCAATCTTTAAATCTACTTACCATGAATTTGATAAGTGGAAATGTGAAAAGATAGCTAAAGAGATGAGAGTTAGACTACCCTTTCCAGAGGTTTACTCAATGATTTACTTAGTGGAAGATCAATTAAAGAAAATTTTCACTAGGGAATCCACTATGGAAGACTCCATCAAATTCCTAAGGGAAAATTGCGATGAGCAAATGCACAAAAAACATCCAAAGAAACTAGGAGATCCCGGAAAATTTATCCTGTCATGCACCATTCGAGATACCTGTTTCAAAAACAGCTTGGTGGATTTTGGAGCAAAAATCAACGTACTTCCACTCTCTATTTCGCATAAGCTTGGACTGCTAACTATGCAGCAAACCACCAAGAAAATACCCATGGAACAACTCGGAGACCACACAGAATCCTAATTGATATCCCGATATTGGTAGGCTCGTGCTACATACTCACTGATTTCATAGTTTTAGACTTGGATGATAATGGTACTGGCCTTATCCTAGGACGTCCCTTCCTAGCTACAGCTGGAGTATCCATAAATGTACCAAAACGAAGGATAAAAATGTGCCTCGGAAAAACAGTTCTGAAACTTTACGTTGAGACCGTCGATATGCAACCTACCGTCAATGGTCAAACATTCGTGATTAACGATTTTGATGCTATCAATGTTGTTCACTTGGTGAACGAGATCATGGAAGTTTCCACAATTGAAAGAGTTCTAGAAATCAAAGAACAAAACAACCCTGAGTTTGATTGATCTGAAGGTGGGATCGATCGATCTAACGATAAGAGCCAATGCATTCTCGATAAGAAGATCGATCTGGATTCCGCCAGGATTGACCCGCAAGGTGAGATCGTTCGATCCCATTTCCCCGATACTGATTTTAAAATTGGGGAAGATCGACCGATTCCGGTCGGAATTGATTGATCCCCGCGAACGCAGCTTTATAACCCTCCCGAGAACGAAACCCTAAAAGAGTTTAGAAACCAGGGAAGGGCAGAAAAAACAACTCCTAAGAAGATGGACCCTGTCACAGAGAACAAGGTTGATGAGATAGTTGGTGAATGGGGAGCAAGGTTACCTTTTGAGGAAATCAAGTATGTGTTACCCTTGATGGCAGATTTCATTGTGGATATCCTTGCCGGTAGGATTACACTTCAGGGAGCAACTGACAACCTCCAGGAATACCTAAACAATAAGAGGCAGGATAAACTTCCCCCAAAAAGAATAGATCTAGGTGATTTCCATATACCCGTCACAATTGGAAGGACCCTTTTAAGGAATTGCTTGATAGACACTGGAGCGAGTATAAATGTCATATCCCTCAAGAATGCAAGGTTATTGTGTCTAAAACACATGGTGCCAACCAAGTCCCAAATAGAATTGGTTGATGGACCACTCCAAAACCTTGTAGGGATCATATCCAAAATACCAATTCTTGTGGATGGAAGCTATGTTCTGATAGAACTCTTCGTGTTGGATATGAACTGTGATGAACTAGATCTAATCCTAGGAAGGACATTCCTCGTTACCGCGCGCGCATCTATCAGCATACCTAAAAGGAGAATAAAGCTGCGAGTTGGGGACAACGTCATATGCTTTCCCATTGAGACTATCAAGAGATACCCAATTGTGCTTGGCAAAACCCCCACTATGAAGGATGAGGATACCACTCCTCCAATGAACCCAAAACCCAACTGAAATAAAATTAAGTCAAAATAGTGACTTTGTAAAAACAAGCTCTGGTTGGGAGGCAACCCAACATGTTCTTTTAAAATTTCTTTTTGCTTTATGCTTTTGAATTAATAAAACTATTTTATTCTATTTCCCTTCAGTTATTTCAATTTATTTATTTATTTTCCAAAATAATATATGATGATGTTTTTGTGTTGAGCTGACTGAAAACAGGTGCAAAACGCAGAAGATGCGAGTTTCAAGAAGTTTCAGTATGCTGGGATCGACCGATCCTACCCAGATCGATCGATCCTACCCAGATCGATCGATCTCCGAGACGAGAAAAGCTGAAAACCAGTCATATACAGACCAATGCTCCCTTTAGGTCGTAAAATTCCTTCCACGGTCTATGGTTTGCTTTCTTGTTCACAATTCATTATCTCCAGTGTTGTATCGCAACACCCATTTTCTTTGATTTTATCTCACTGCGGGACGCAGTGATTTAAGTTTGGGGGAAGGGGTGACTGCTTTCATATGTTACTAACACTGTGTTTTCTTTTATTTACTTGTCCCAAAAAAAATTTCAATACTTTTTCATTTTTCTTGAGTTGTTTTATTGAGTCAAAACATGGGATTTTTACAATTTTCTTGGTTTTCCTTTTATGTTGACATTTATTGGACTTAGTTCAGGAAGATTGGAAACACCATCAGTGGATCAACTTTACCCGAAGCAACCTAGCCTATGGAAATCTGAATGATCTAGCATTGGCTCTATCTACTTGGACCTTTAACTTGGACTAATCTTCTCACTTAGGGGCTCGATATCGCAAAAGGAATCATATACATCTGGAGTTCACCACATTCTTATTGGAGCTCCAGATGGCCAAGCTCATTTTTAGTTTGGTTCCACACCCTTACACCATTTTTCATTCAGACCCCAATCCTCTTTCGCAACATTAGGAGCATGTGAAACCAAGTGCAAAAACTACGGAGTATGGGAGCTGGTACAACCAAATATTCTAAATATTTCCGAGTAAGCTTTCTAATATCAGTACTTTATCTATATTAGTTTGAGTTGACTATTGGTGCAGTTTTTAGTAGGAGAAACGTACATGGTTAGAATTGGTTCCAACTTCCCCTTCTCAAAAAAAAAATACTCTGGGATCGACCGATCCCGTCTCATCCCGAGACTCTCTATTTTCAAAAAAAAAAAAATGAAAAAAGAAACGAAAAGAAAGAGAAGGGAAAAAAGTCTGAAGGAACCAGAATAAAACCTTCTATTTATTTAGTTAGTTATTTGCTTCTGTTATCTATTTTATTTTAGCACCAATAGCAACTCTATTAGGATCATTATATAGATGCTTGCTTGGGATCCAAGGTTCAGAAGGTTATGCACCATCTTTGGTTTCTGTCTCACTGTGATTTTGTGCATTGGCTTGCACCAGAGTTCATCTATCATGCCTAACCATCACCCTTAAAATGGCCCCCCGTTCAATAGTGCACTTGCGAAGTTTGGATGTTGGGTAAAACCTGATGCATAAAACATCACATCAGCTATTTTCCTTTTCCCTTGCTGATAAGGCTCATAGATGGCAGAAATCTTTGAGTCCCAGATCTATCACAAGCTGGGTTGAATGTCGAGCTAATTTCATTCAGCAGTTCTTCACCAAAGCTAGATCCGCAGTGCTAAAAAACAAAATAGCCACATTCCGCCAAGCTGGTACCAAGTCCTTCTATGAAGCTTGGGAATGCTATAAGGAATATCTAAGGGACTGTTCCCCTCAAAGCTACATCGAGTCAGATAGGATGAACTTCTTCTACAATGGAGTTGAAATGAAGTATCAAATGGATACATACACAGCTAGTAGGGGAGAGTTCATGAGAAATACACTGGAGGAAGCAATGGAGCTCATTGAAAACTTGGCAGCAAGCGAATCTAACAGATCTTCTGACTATGATAGGAGAGTCAACCCCACTCGGGTGAGTGATAAGATCATAGAGGAGCTTAATGCTAAGGTGGACATTCTGATGAGAGCTTAAAAGAGATCTGTTAATCTCTTGGAAAGTGATGAGTTTAATGATGAGGAGGATCAAACTGAGGAGATCAATTTTCTCAGTGGACTGGAAAACTACCAAAACCGGGGTTTTAACCCCCACATCACTAATGTTGAGAACCCAGGAGATCAGTTTTATCCTACTCAGAGTACTCAAAACCAAGGGAACTTTCAAAACAATGCTGGTTATGGTAAAATGGGATTCAATTCTCTACCCCGAAATGCGGGTTCAATGGATATAATTGATTCTCTATTCTGGCAAATCATGGAAGGACAGAAGAAATTCGCTGGGGATATCAACGCTAAGGTTGACAGAGTTTATGAGAATCTCAATGAGAAATTTGATGCCTTAGGAACTCACGTAAAGGTTTTAGAAAACAAAGTTTCTCAAACTTCTGAGAAAAATAGGGCCCCAACCAGAACTTTCCCAGGGAAACCTGAATACCACCCAAAAAATCTCTACACTTCGTTGAACTTAGAAGCGGAAAACGTGCTGTCCCAAAAAGCTATCCTGCTAGAGGAGATAGGACGATCATTTATCTGTCTGACGATGAAGAAGACGATTTTTTCAATGATGACATAGAAGATAGCTTTTACAACAGGGAGCTGATGATTCATGAAGAACCTGAAATTTCAGAAAACAGAAGTGATCACTCCATGGATGATGAGATCGAAGAAGCAGAGCGTTATTACGCTAATCTCAGAGAGATGGAAATAGATCAAGCGCGGTTGAACCCCAGTGAAACCGATAAATCACCTGTGTCGAAAGACCATGATTTCCCGACCGAACCAATTTAATCAATCACGGAATTTTCAGACCCTCCGAAAAGAAATTACCACTGATCCCTAAATCTACCTACCATGAATTTGATAAGTGGAAATGTGAAAAGATAGCTAAAGAGATGAGAGTTAGACTACCCTTTCTGGAGGTCTACTCAATGACTCACTTAGTCGAAGATCAATAAAAGAAACTTTTCACTGGGAAATCCACTATGGAGGACTCGATCAAATTCCTAAGGAAATTTGCATCAGAAGTTTGACAACATTCGAAGACCTTCCCGTGGACCAATATTGGATTTCTCTATATCATTGGAAATATTGAAGAGTCAATATTCGTATGGGACAAGAATCAAAGCAATCCATTCAGCCGTTTGGAAGATGCATCCCAAAAGATGAAGCTATGTCAAACTAGCGCAAAAGCACCAAACCTCGGTCACGAAGCTCGTGACCGAGGCCAGGCCTCTTGGGCACCCCGGTCACTAAGCTCGTGACCGAGGCCAGCCTCCTTGACCACCTTAGAAGCTTGGCCCATCACTAGGCTTGGCCCATTTCCTCCACACTCACCAAGATGACGAGTATGTTCTTCCTAAATCCTAGAAGCCAATCTCTTGCACCCCAAGACCTATAAATACAAGTTTATAAAGCTAGGGTTTCGTGTGCCTCATCTATGTTTCAAACCACCACCTAAGTTCACCACAGAAACCATAGAAAGTCCATCACCACCTCAAGAAGCCGACGCCGCCTCCAAGGAGCCGCAGAAGCAACTTGATCTCGATGAAGCTTTGAAGTTCCACCATCTCTTTCTCTATTCTTTTTTGTAACTTTGTCAAAGGAGAAGTCCTTACATCTTGTTATTTTTGGATCTAAAGAAGGAATCTCTAAACCTTTACCTTATTGCATTAAATCTATGTTTTACTCTTTCATATCATCGATGACAACCTTGAGCATGGCCGAGTAGACTATCCAGTTGGGTCTAAAGGGCCAGTCAATGGGGTGAGATGATCATTTTCTTTTGAGTGGCGAGTTTTATTGTATTTGCATATCTGTTTACACTGTCTTTTGGTCTTATCTCATTCTTAATGCATATAGTTAGAGTCATGAACTAGCTATTGATTTTAGGCATCTAAGTAATTCGAACCGTTTGTTTAGTTTATTGGAACCTATATTTGATGAGTATCTCGTCATAACAAGCACATACCCCTTAGTTATGGAGTCTTATGGATTAGGATTGAACTTGATTTTAATGCTTTGAACCCTATGTTATTGCCTACGATAGTTGAGTAATAGGATTAGTGAATTTTTCAGCCGGTTTTCTCTATGACAATAGGGTAGCCAAACTTTCGTGTTTCATAGTCCGAGACTTAGGAGTAGACATGCATTACATTGAATTTATTTCGAATAGACAGATCACTGAACCCTAGAGACCCCCTTAAGCGACCAACATTCATCTCATATTGATTTACATTAATATTATTTGCTTTGCGTGATTTGCGTGACAAAAAAACCCCTTTTTATTATTGAGTTCTAGCTTTACTTGTTCCTCTTGATTTGCAATACATCTTCTCTCTCTGTGGATTCGATATACCTTAAATACTACGATTGGTTGCTGTGCACTTGCAGCCTATTAATTGTGTGGTCCCTTTAAGGAAAACTTTACGACACATCACTATTTTGCATAAGCTGGGACTGCTAACTATGCAGCAAACATCCAAGAAAATAACCATGGTTGATGGAAAAACTCGGAGACCACACGAAATCCTAATTGATATCCCAATATTTGTAGGCTCGTGCTACATACTCGCTGATTTCATGGTTTTAGACTTGGACGATAATGTTACTTACCTTATCCTAGGACGTCCTTTCTTAGCTACAACTGGAGTATCCATAAATGTACCAAAACAAAGGATAAAAATCTGCATCGGAAAAACAATTGTGAAACTTTACGTTGAGACATTCGACATGCAACCTACCGTCAATGGTCAAACATTCATGATTAACGATTTTGATGCTATCAATGTTGTTCACTTAGTGAACGAGATCCCAGAAATTTCCACAATTTAGAGAGTTCTAGAAATCAAAGAGCAAAACCCCCCTGAGATCGATCGATCTGAAGGTGGGATCGATCAATCCAGCGATGAGAGCCAATGTATTCTCGATAAGAAGATCAATCTGGATTCCGCCAGGATCGACCAGCAAGGTGAGATCGATCGATCCCACTTCCCTGATACTGATTTTAAAATTGGGGAAGATCGACCGATCCAGGTCAAAATTGATCAATCCCCACGAATGCAGCTTTATAAACCTCCCGAGAACAAAACCTTAAAAGAGTTTAGAAATCATGGAGAGGCAGAAAAAACAACTCCTAAGAAGATGGATCATGTCACAGAGAACAAGGTTGATGAGATAGTTGGTGAATGGGGAGCAAGGTTACCTTTTGAGGAAATTAAGTCTCTGTTACCTTTGATGGCAGGTTTTACTTTGGATATCCTTGCCGGTATGATTACACTTCAAGGAGCAACTGACTACCTCCAGGATTACCTAAACAATAAGAGGCAGGATAAACTCCCCCTAAAAAGAGAAGATCCAGGTGATTTCCATATACCCGTCACAATTGGAAGGAACCTTTTAAGGAATTGCTTGATAGACACTAGAGCGAGTATAAATATCATATCTCTCAAGAATGCAAGGTTATTGTGTCTAAAACACATGGTGCCAACAAAGTCCTACATAGAAATTGTTGATGGACCACTCCAAAACCCAATAGGGATCCTATCCAACATACCAATTCTTGTGGGTGGAAGCTATGTTCTGATAGACATCTTCATGCTGGATATGAACTGCGATGAACCAGATCAAATCCTAGGACGGACATTCCTAGTTACCGCGCGCGCATTTTTCAACATACCTAAATGGAGAATAAAGCTGCGAGTTGGGGACAATGTTATATGCTTTCCCATTGAGACTATCAAGAGATACCGAATTGCGCTTGGCCAAACCCCCACTATGAAGGATGAGGATACCACTCCTCCAATGAACCCAAAACCCAACTGAAATAAAATTAAGTTAAGCTAGTGACTTTGTAAAAACAAGCGCTGGTTGAGCGGCAACCCAACATGTTTTTTTAAATTTTCTTTTTGCTTTTTGCTTTTGGATTAATAAAATTATTTATTTTTTTCCCTTCAGTTATTTAACTTTATTTTATTTTATTATTTTTCAAAATAAGATATGATGATTTTTTGTGCTGAGCTGACTGAAAACAGGTGTAAAACGCAGAAGAAGCAAATTTTCAAGAAGTTTCAGTACGCTGGGATCGACCGATCCCCGAGACGAGAAAAGCTGAAAACCAGTTCATGTACAGACCAAGGCTCCCTTTTGGTCGTAAAATTCGTTCCACGGTTTATGGTTTGCTTTCTTGTTCACAATTCATTATCTCCAGTGTTGTTTCGCAGCACCAATTTTCTTTGATTTTATATCACTGCAGGACGCAATGATTTAAGTATGGGGGAAGGGGTGACTGCTTTCATATGTTATTAACACTGTGTTTTCTTTTGTTTTTTTGTCAAACAAAATTTTTTCAAACTTTTTCAAAAAAAAAACAAACTTTTTCATTTTTCTTGAGTCATTTTATTGAGTCAAAAGATGAGATTTTATAATTTTCTTGGTTTCCATTTTATGTTGACATTTATTGGACTTAGTTCAGGAAGATTGGAAATACCATAAGTGGATCAACATTACCCGAAGCGACCTATCCTTTGGAAATCTGAATTATCCAGCATTGGCTCTAACTACTTGGACCTTTAACTTGGACTAATCTTCTCACTTAGGGGCTCGATATCGGAAAAGGATCATATACATCTGGAGTTGACCCCATTTTTATTGGAGCTCCAGATCGCCAAGCTCATTTTTAGTTTGGTTCCACACCCTTACACCCTTTTTCATTCAGACCCCAGTCCTCTTTTGCAACATTAGGAGCATGTGCAACCAAGTGCAAAAAACTACGGAGTATGGGAGCCGGTACAACCAAATGTTCTAAAGATTTCCAAGTAAGCTTTCTAGTATCAGTACTTCATCTATATTAGTTTGAGTTGACTATTGGTGCAGTTTTTAGTAGGATTGATGTACATGGTTATAACTGGTTCCAACTTCCCTTTCTCAGAAAAATATACTTTGGGATCGACCGATCCTACCTTGATCGATCTATCCTACCTTAATCGATCGATCGTACCTTGATCGATCGATCCCGTCTCCTCCCAAGACTCTCTTTCAAAAAAAAAATGAAAAGAAAGAGAAGGGAAATAAGTCTGAATGAACCAGAATAAAACCTTTTATTTATTTAGCTAGTTATTTTCTTCTGTTATCTATTTAATTTTTAGCACCAATAGCAACTCTATTAGGATCATTATATAGAAGCTTACTTGGGATCCAAGGTTCAGGAGGTTGTGCACCATCTTTGGTTCCCGTCTCACTGTGATTTTGCGCATTGGCTTGCACCGGAGTTCATCTATCATGCTAACCATCACCTTTTAAATGGGCCCCCTTTACTAGCCCTTAGCGATTTCGACTCCCTTTGTGAGATTGCACGCAACCCTTAATGAATGTTAAAGGGCCAACAATGGAGATTTCAGAAGTTCCCTTGGATCTCGGATGCTAGAGTACGGTAATGTTTGCTATGCTTATGGTAAAGTACATGTTGTACTGCTAAAGTCCGATTAACCTTTCACAAGGTTTCTTCTTGGTTTACATGATCAACATGATGGATTTCTAAAGCTAAGTGTAAGTTACCGTTTTTCAAACTTCCACTTCTGTACTTTGTTTCATTGTCTTGTTTCTTACTTGAGGACAAGCAAGGATTCAAGTTTGGGGGTGTGATGAGTATCTATTTTGAACAATTTTTATTATTCTTTTACTTGTCTTATTGAGTCTAGAAGTTAGGTTTTGTGTTCTTTTGGTCAGTTTTAGTGTCTTTTCAAGTTTTCACTTCCTCGGAGCTAAAATTTGAAAAATGGAGCAATTTTGGGCGTTTTTACACATTATTCGATTCTGGAGACATCCTGGATCGATCGATCCTGAACATGATAGACCAAGCATGATGAGGATCAACCGATCCCCAAGCAGATCGGTCAGTCACAGGAATCTATGAGGTGGCACGGATCAGAGGAAGAAGATCGATCGATCCAATTAAGATCGATCGATCCCAGTCACGAATATTCTCCAAATCACACATTAACTCCAAATTTTGACCTAGAAGACACTCTATAAATAAGGGTCATTTCCTGAGCGGCCAGAGAGACCTAGACACAAAATTTACTGTTACTCTGCCATTTTTTTATTTCTCCTTTCACATCTGTAATTTTTACATTGTTTTTTCACAGATCTATAAAGTTTTCATTGCATTTTCAAGATCTACAATCTGTTTTCATCTCTTTCTTTGTGTTTTCAACCATACAACATAATGATCTATCAACCAATTACTATGGTTGAGTAGATCTATATGTTGGGAGATGGGATTTATTCAAAGGGATTTAATGTTTAATTAGGTTATTGGTATAGATTAGAATTATGGTTAATAGATCTCTACTTCTATGAATCAAATGCTTTTGTTAGGTTGACGAATCTATCAAATGATTCATAGGGTTTTATAGTACAGCTAGTGTTGGCTATTCTACCTGGAATCTATAGTTTAAAGACTTGATTTCCAGATTTCCAAGAGTTGAAGCTGGATCTACAAGTGAACTCTATCAAACTAGGTCAAAATATGCTATCATAGGCTCCTAGCAGATTTATGATAGAATAATATTTGCTTTTAATAAAAAGATTTATTTTGGTATAATGTTTGTGTTCTAGATCTAGATCATTTAATTGCTAATCCGGTTAGATATTCTTTTTATTTATTTAAATCCCTGCGATTTCCAAGATCCCAACATTTGTTTTTAATTGATTTTATTTCCTATTTTAAAAGATTTTTATTCGGATTTTATTCAGATTTCCTTTTGTGACACTTTCCATAATTTTCATCCTAGCTCTGTTTAGATCTAAGGATCTATAGCGCTATTTACTCTATGTGGATCAATCCCACCACTATACTGCCGCGCATAACCGTGCATTTGCGGAGTTTAGATGTTGGGTAAAACCTGATGCAAAAAACATCACACCAGCTATCTATACATCCCATGAAATTAAAGAAAAAGTCAACACAAAATAGAAAAAGTCAACAAAAAAACTAAGATTTGATGAGGTAAAGAAGACCGATCGGTCGTCTGGTTTAGTGGCAAGTCAGTAGGATTCTCTGGGGTTATTTTCGGCAAGCTCTCGACCATGTAGGTCGAGAAGGTGAGGTCGATTGGTTTGATCGACCATGTTGGTCAAGAAGGTGAGGTCGATTGGTCCGATCGACTATGTTGGTCTATAGCACGATCGGTAACTTTCTCCGGGCTTGTTTTTGGCTTCATCTCGACCACCCAGATCGGTAGTTGGTGGTCGATCGGTCCTTGTCTGCGACAAAACTCCGTTCTTTGGCTTTTTAAGTTCCATTCCACCTCCAACACCTACAAAACAAATGCATATGCCAACTATGCTATACAATGCAACTATACCTCTATATGACATCCAAATGTAGTGAAAACTATGAGAAAACCATGCATGAATACCAATAAAAACACAACATATCAATTCCCCCAAACTTGCTTCTTGCTTGTCCGCAAGCAAACAACAAGACTCAACAGGAAGAAAGGTTTGAAGGCGGGGATTCATAACCAAAAGAAAATTCACCAAGCTACTAACATCATACAACCAAGATAATAATTTAAGCCAAAGCATCAAGCAACACATGTTTAAACCTCTAATCAACCGTCCTCTTTACTCTTTTTGCAACTCCTAATTTTTTACTCTAAAACAGAACTCAATGATCTCCACAGGAAATTTTGCAATCAACTCTTTAACATTAAATTAAGTATAAGCATGTAGTCTCGCCTAGGGATTGTCAATTGCTTTCAATCGGTTTTGGTTCAAGCCATTTAGAGGTGGTTTTCATCACAAGTGTAGGGTGTCTCTCATGAAAACAAGGAATGTTGACATTAGGCAAAAGCTATCTAAGAAAGGAAATAATTTATGCATACAAGTTCAACCTCTATTGTTCTACCCAATCTTAGACTTCACATATTAAACTCTAATCTCAACCTCATTTCCTTCTCTCTTTTGGAGGCATAACTCTACTAATTCTCTCTTCTCATTTGACTTACCTCAAACTCTTTTTCAAAATCCTCTAAAAAATTCCTTTTTTCTTATAACAACATGACTTTATAAATCTTCTTTTCATCATCCTTGGCTTCCTCATTCTTTTTTTTTTTCTTTTTTTTTTACACGTTTTTTATGAGGAAGCTTTAAGGTTATTTACATTTCTTGGAGCCTAGAATATTTCTCAACATTTGGATTCCTTTAGAGTTTTACTTCTTTCCTTAACCTTCACTTTCTTTTCATCTCTCCACTACCAAGCATGTAAACCACTCAACACTCTATTCATTTATCAATTACGCACTTAGATGCTAGCCATTAATGTTCTAGCTCCTAATAATAGAGGTCAAGCCTTGTCGTCTCCAATACTCTCAAGATTTTGCCCATGTAAACATTATCACTAAAAGGCCTTACACACACAAAGAAAGTATCAATGGTCAGAATAAAAGCTTGGTTTGGGTGTGGTACTATCTTAATGATGAAGATAGCTACTTGAGTTAACAAAAGGTGATAAAGTGAATAAGATAATTCAAGTATTTTAAGTGACCATGAAAGCTCATTTCGAGCCCTTAAGCAAGATAATTAAGTTCAATTTAAGTTCCACTTAGATAGAGTTGAAAGCAAGCTAGTAACTCTTAATCAAGAGACTATCATTCAAGTTGAAGAGATCCAAGAGTAAAAGATTCAAGTCTTTCAAGATCAATCAAGTGTTACAAGGGAATTATCAAGGTGATCATTAAGCTAAGAATTTCTCAGGGTGATTTAATCATTATCCCCTATGCAAATGTATATGCAAACTATATGATTCTAGACTCAATCCTAATGGAAAAATGAGATGCAAAACTACATGGAAATGTTTTTTGATTTTTTAATTTTTTAATTTTTTTTTTTCTTGGAAACATAGCTATTAACAATGCAAGACTCAAGATAAAGAAAATCAAAAGAGAAAAAAATATTAGACACTATGTCTCTCCCCCAAACTTATTTTGCACCGTCTTGGTGAGAATAAACTTAGAGAAGAAGACACAACACACAAAATCAGAAGAGAAAAAAAAAACACTATGTACAAAGGAGGTGGTGTTACCTAATACCAAGTGTCAGATCCAAACGAGTAGGACTCATTGCTCGAAGAGGGAATGAGTGTGGGCGAACGTGTTACCCTTCTCTTTCTCCTTTGGCGTCGCTCGTAACATGAGACTCGAGGAAGTTCTTGCGTGTCATCTCTTGGCGTTGGGATTCCGTGGAATGAATGTCTCACGTCTGAGTTGTCTTCCTCTTGATCTCCTACTTTAGATTCCACATCCGTAGCTTGGTCCATACGAGGCTCCACAACATCATCACGTCTAGAGCTTGATCACCTGGCTCTCCCAAACTTTTCTTTTAGAGACTTCACTTCTTTGGTCAAAATATTCACTTGTTTCACCACTTTCTTGAGTGTCCTTCCTTGCCATTTATTAAGCCTTTGGAGCAACTAGATGTGCTCATGAGCTTCCCTTAGGGCTCGTTGTTTGATAACTCCTTTGTGTGGGGTGAAGTTGTAATGAGCACTCCCGTAAACATGTTCTTCCTCCTCTTTTTCAATCGCCTCTTGTCCCTTAGCGAATGAAAATTTCACCAATCTACCATTCCTACCAAGCTTCCTCCTATCATGCCAATCTGCCTCCGAAATTTTGAATGCAATGTTTGCCTTTACTTTCATAGATGTGAGGTCGGTTTGCGGTAACACTACTCTCCTCAAGATTGGGTCATCATACTTGTAATCGATCTTGCCTTCATATGTCCCTGATGCAAACCCAAACCTTCGACAATACTCTTTGTCAATCAATTGGTGTTTCACTATCTTCCCCGTTAGCTCCATTCCCAAGTGGATGAATAGCAATGTCAAAAGTCCTCCAATCTTTGCTCCCTTCTTACTACCCTCTATGAGGGAAGTCCTTGTGTCCAGTAAGAGTTGAGTGAAGATGGATACCATGCTTACATTTTGGTTGTTGGCAAAGCGTCTCCCTCCTTCCATAAAGTGATGGAGAAGTGGTCTAAGGCCAACAAATCCACTTGGCCTTTTGATGAGACATCGAGTTGTTGGCGAGTTCCAATTTATAGCCCATAGACTTCATGGAGGGTATGAGCTTTTACCACTTTATCAACACCCTTGGACGTGAACATGATCTTCAAGGTTTGATCACTATCTTCCTCTTCCGGATCATTCATTTCAACCGAGAATTTGGAGAAGAAGTCCACAACAAGATCCTTATAGGTGTCATCGATTTGGCTCATGTGATAACACCACTTTTATACACGTTTTTACCACCTTTTTATCATGCCTTAGAGTAGATTTCATCCACTGTTTATACCATTTCGTGCATTTATCCCTCATATAGGATGTTTCATGTTTCTGTATAAGCATTGCATGCATTTTGCATATTTGGGGTCTTATCAGGTACATATGGACCATATGGAGCATACTTGGATTTTGGCTCATGAAGTGAAGATGTGCAGTCAAGCCCTATGGAGTCGAGTGAAGATTGCAGAGAAGACGGATGGCTCACTCGACCAGACCACTCGAGTAAAGCACTCTCAGACATGCACACTCGACCAGACCACTCGAGTGAAGCACTCTCAGACAGGCTCACTCGACCAGACCACTCGAGTGAAGCACTCTCAGACAGGCACTCTCGACCTCAGCATCACAGGCTCACTGGACTTCAGCACCACACCTACTCAAGAGACCACTCGACCTCGCCACTCGACTGCTGGGTCGAGTGGGCACTCTCTGACTTTTTCTCCTAAAAACTCGCAAAATATATTAAGCGCTTCAGACTATGTATAAAAGCGCCTCATTAAACCTAATGAGAGAGGATCGAATAGCGCCGCTCTGGCTTAGTAATTTTTAGGTTTTCTCTCATTTTTCTCTCTCTTGTTCTTGCTGTTCTTGATAGTTTTTCATTTTCCAGCAACTTTGTAACTTTGATATCTTATTATAAAATTAGTATTTGCATCCGATTTCTTCTCCAACCTTGCTTACTAGATCATTGGCTATATCATATGAAAAGTTCATTCTTTTCTGGGTTTCGGACCTCAGCCATGATCACCTTGTGTGAGTAGTAAAGGTGGGATTTTTGGGGATGGATTAGGGTAGCTTCTCTATGTTTTGTTATTGCTTAGATAGCTTGATCATCACTCAGTTTCGACTCCCTCTTGGGTGAGTGATTTTAATGCTTGTTCTCCCCTGATCAAGGAGAACATGATCTTAGATGGTCTCATGAGCACGAACCATGCCTTGAGCCATTGGATAGAAATTTTCCGGGGTTTAGAGTACAATAGCATGAGGGTAGATCCATCAGACATTGATTTATGTCATGACTCCACCTATTCACTTGTTATGAACTCTTCTAGGCTTTAATAGGCTGATTCTTCATGCCTGATCCGACTCCTCAGACTATGCTGACTGGGTTGGATCTTGGGGCTCTCTACCACGAACCATGGATTAAGCTGGTTGTCTAGGGTAGTCATGTGATGAAATTGCTAGTTGATAGCTGTAATAGAATAGAGTGTTTGCGATCCTGTGATTTCCATCCCTAGAGTCCTTATTTTTCTCCATAGTTTTACAGCTTGCTTAGTAATAGTCCACTGTAGTTTTTCTCTGTTTTTACTGTAGCACTCAACCTCACCACTCGATCAGTGTGGTCGAGTAGTCCTAGTACTGTGATTTTTCCTGCTTAGTTCCATGATGTGCTAAAGTTTGACAGACTTTGGTACCTCTAGTATCAATTAGGGTTTTTAGTAGATTTCTTATTTAGACTGTTAGTACCACACCCTTTTGATAATTACTTGAATAGCTAGCCTTATTTATCAACTAATTGCTGTAAACCACTCTTGATTGGTTCGACCTTGTTACTCTCAACAAACCATTTACCACTATACTACAACTGATAAACTTTGTATTTTGTCTCTCTAGGCTTAGGTTGATTGCATTTCTGTTTTTCTTTGCTTAGGGTAGGCATAATCCTTGTTTCATCATGAATTTCCTTAGACCCATGTTCTCTAGCATCATCTCAACATCGTCTCTAATACCCAACTCTTGGAGGAACTCAAAGTCGGGAAAGTGAGTACCCTCCCAAGCAACTTCCTTGAGTGTGGCTCGGAGTTGTTGAACTGTGTACCTCGGTGGGGCATCTTTAGCTTTCCGTTTCCCCTTTGTCACCTCCGGTTCATTAGGATCAGTTATTATTCTTGGCCCCAAAACCAACTCTTCAAGCTCTGGATCCCTTATCTCATTCTCATGCTCTTCCAGTACTTGTGCTTTTCCCTTATTCCTTTGTGGTTGAGCTTTGGAAGTTCTTGGAGCTTGGGAAGCGGATGTCATAGACTTGTTTGCTGACACATTCCTTCTTGGTGCTTGAACATCGGATCTCTTCTCAGTCCCCATTGTTCCTATAAGAAAATTCTTGAAGATTAGTACAATGTTAACCAATTTTATTCAAAACTCTACACCAAATCATTTTCAACCTTAGTAGTCTCTTGGGGATAACTTAGTTATACCAATATCTATCTATTGAAACCACAATCTTCAATTTTTCACCAAAATTTTCGTTTTTCCAAAATCTATGAACCCTAGATTATTATTTTTCAAAATTTTCTCAATCAAACAAGAAATAAAGCATGTGGTCACTTCATCTATCATTAAACCTCATTCATACTCTTATTCTAACTCAAATCGATCAAAGGAATGAAGCTTTAAGATTTTTCAAAGATTAACCCAAAATCTCATCATATTTTCAAAAATTTTACCTTAGAAATCGTTGCTTAGAGACAAAATTAAAGGAGATGAAGCATGGATTACTCAATAGATACCAAGAAGACAAATATTTAGCAAGTGGAATCACTGAATTTGGTTGAAAATTGAGA
This sequence comes from Cardamine flexuosa, assembly GCA_963555745.1. Classification (NCBI taxonomy): domain Eukaryota; kingdom Viridiplantae; phylum Streptophyta; class Magnoliopsida; order Brassicales; family Brassicaceae; genus Cardamine; species Cardamine flexuosa. The sequence goes on from OY743219.1 coordinate 18,467,806, forward strand.
GAGTTCTAGGTGTTTTTGTCTTGAAAAATTGGTAAACCAAGGAAGGAGAGAAAGGAAATCGCGACAATGGAATAAAAGGGAGAGAGAACCGGTCCAACTAAACTGGAATTGACTTAATTCAAACCGGATTTGGACCGGTTTACCTGACCGATCAACCATATTGATCGGTAGATGGAGGTCAAGAGGGAAGATCAACCGTCATGATCGATCGATAGATCGATTTTTTCCCTGGGTCGATTTCCAGCTTTGTCTCAACCACGTTGATCAGTAGATGGTGGTCGAGAGGGTCGATCGACTACCTTTTCGATCGATAGATCGATTGTTTCCTCCAGACCGGATTCTGGCTTCTTCTCGACCACCGTGGTCGATTGCCTTTGGACAACAACTTTTAGACTATACTAACTTGTTTCTCCCAAGCTTAACCTAGTGATCATAACAAAACAGAAAGACATAACAAAAGTAGAAATATATACAAGGATACCATGGGAATGTCTCCCAAGCGCGCTTGTTTAACGTCTTTAGCTTGATGGTTTCCGGTTTCTATGCGGATTGAGGTTCCGCAAGGGAAACCAAAGTCTGTTCCTTTGGTGGATCACTTGTCATGGACGGCATCATGCCCTGTTGAAACAGGTATTTTGCCTATATACTAAGAATGAAAACAATCAAACAGAGCATGCAAGCAGAACACAGGTTTTTCAATCAATCATAGTATAGATATGAGTCAATCCATTGGGTGAATAGCACTAAGCAAAAAGGATGTGTACATTAGCAGTTAATTCAAGCCAAATATAAAATTTGTTTAGTGAAATCTATCAACCTAAACGAGTGCAAAATAAAAGATGAAACTAAAGACTAAACACGCTAAAGGCTGTCACACTTTAGTAAGTAGCTAGAGACACAAAAACACAGAAAACTTAAAACTGACAAGGCCACTCGACTGGTCCACTCGAGTGGTATGGTCGAGTGAGCAAGTGAAACAACTAGACTACTACTCAAATGATCTAAACTGGTGAGATAAGCGATATTAAAACTATAGGGATCATAGGGGTGAATTAACTAGCTAGTGAATGCTCTAGAAGGACTCAGGTGCTAACATGCTCAATCAATAAGGGATCCCCTTAACAACAGACTTCATAACCAGCTCAATCCATGGTTTGTGGTAGAGAGCCCCAAGACCCAACCCAGTCAGCATAGTGTGAGGAGTCAGATCAGGCAGGAAGAATCAGCCTATTAAAGTCGAGAAAAGTTAATAACAAGTGAATAGGTGGAGTCGTGACATAAATCATTGTCTGGTGCATCCACCCTCACGCTATTGTACTCTAAACCTCGGAAAAAGTCTATCTGATGGCTCAAGGCATGGTTCGTGCTCATGAGACCACCTAAATCATTCCCTAACTTGCCAGAAAAGGACAGGCATTAAAATCACTCACCCAAGAGGGAAAACACAAATTTGCAAACAAACTTAGACACCCAAAACGATCAAGAACATCACAAGCCTAATCCACCCCTAATAGCCCTAATCTAACTACTCACACAAATAATTCATATCGATCCATTCAAGCCCAGAAATCTCTAAATTCGACATATGTGATAAATAAAGGGGTGATGAACAACTTTGTCGAAGAAATCAAATCCAAATACAAATTATATAAAAAGTTATCCAAGGTCCAAAGTGACTAAATCTCAGAAAAATCAAGAACAAAAGATGAAATAGAGAGAGAAAGTCTAAAACTAGGTTAAGAGAATAAAATGCGGCGTACCCCTGACATTAGGTTAATCAGGGGTTTTATACTAAGTCTTAAATACAAATCCGAGTTTTAAGGGAAAAAAGAGAAAATGGCCCACTCGACCCAGCAGTCGAGTGGAGTGATCGAGTGGGCCTTTCTGAGAGTGCTTCACTCGAGTAGTTCTGAGAGTGCTTCTGAGAGTGTTTCACTGGAGTGGTTCTGAGAGTGGTTCTGAGAGTGCTTCACTCGAGTGGTCTGGTCGAGTGGGCCTGTCTGAGAGTGCTTCTGAGAGTGCTTCTCTCTATGAACCAAAATCCAAGTATGCTCCATAGGCTCCATATGTACCTGATAAGACCCCAAATATGCAAAATGCATGCAATGCCTATACAATGAAATATCCTATATGAAGGATAAATGCACGAAATGGTATAAAAAATTGATAAAATCTACTCTAAGGCATGATAAAAAGGTGGTAACAATGTGTCTAAAAGTGGTGTTATCAACTCCCCCAAACTTACTCTTTGCTTGCCCTCAAGCAAATAGAAAGGATAAGATGAAAGGAGTAGTGTGAAAAGTGGGGACTCAGAACCTAAGCAAACTAAACAAACCTCTAATGTCAATTTCACAGTTATTAGTTCTAGAATGCAATTCACAGAAGTTTTTCTTAAAAGCTTTAGCCATACTCATCGCATCAAATTCAACACTAAGACTCAGCCACAAGCAAACATTCAAAGCAAATTATCCTTTTAACATTGATTAAGCACGAACTGGTGAATCATGATATGCAATAACTGTAACTCATTTGGTTGAGGGACAAGTTTTAAGAGATAAAAATGATCTCTTCTTCCTCTGGTTTTAAGCATATGTATCAGGATCAGGATCTCTCAATGAAATGGATTGAATTATAAGAGAATGCTAAAGCTAGAGCCAACTGGTGCATACAGGAGCAGACTATCATCTACCCATGAAGAACCAAATGACTCCCCTAACTCTAAAATACCATAAACTTCATCCTAGTTCTACTCTTGTGCTTAAAAGCTTTTTCCTTTTTCATTTTTTGACTCAAGGACTGATTTTCTGTTTTTCTTCTAAGGAGAGGATACTTTACTTTTTACTTCTAGCGCATTCGGGAAAAGAAAATTTTATTTTTCACTAAGCTGTGACTCAACCACTCACACGAGTGGCCTGGTCGAGTGGCTACTATACGAATTTTTTCTGTTTCTTTCACTGAGCCAATTTTTATCTTTTTCTTCCAAATCCTTTACTAGACTCATTTTTTTTCTTTCTTGAACCTATCCTCTCCAAAGGCTTATGATTTTTAGCAAACTCTTTTTCTCTTTTCTTTTCCAGACTCAAACCTCAACTTATTCAAACTCCTAGCCTAAATCTGGTTCAAAAATTATGAACCAGAGACTACATGAGAGGCTACTCCTGTCGGCAACACCTAACACTTTCTCTCTAATTCAATCCGGAAATAGGCCTCACTTCACTCAAAAATAATGTATGGTCTAAAATGAAGTTTTTTGGTTTGGTTTTTGTGAAACTGTCTCAATGGTGGAGACAGCTACTTGGATTAGCAAGAGTGATAAAAGGTGAAAGAGAATCCAAGTATTTTGAAGTATCCATGAGTTAAAGTTTTAGAGCATATCATGATAATTGAGTTTTTTTTCAAATTAGGTTCTAATTGGAAGGACAGTTTGACAAATCTCAGTAAGCTTCAACCAAGTGAGAATGCTAAATCTAAATTCCAAGCAAGGTGCAACCTTAATTTTCAAGCTTAGGTGAATGCATTAGACAACTTATAACTGTGGCATTGAAATTATATGTTTGGTTCTTAAGCTTTTTACGATTTGACACATCATCATCCCCAAGCATATGTACAATCCTAAGCAAAATTTCTAAGAACTCAATCCTAAAATGATAATGCAGCTACATGACACTCTGTTTTTATGAAATAGTTTTCTGAAATATTTCAAATTTTTAGGTTTTTTTTTTTTTTTCAATGCACATAGATGATGCAAATTTGAAATAAGAAAACAGAGAAACATGTTAAATACATCTCTCAGACCCTCCCCCAAACTTAAATTACACAGTCCCTTGTGTAATAAAAATTCAAAGAAAGGTTTTAGAGATTGAAAACAAAGCTAAACAAAAATATGCAATGGTATATATAATGATGGTGAATTTGGGGTGGTACCTCATGAGAAGGAAGCATTAAGGTAGTCGTCCACGGACTCAGTCGTGTAAGGAGGTGGGGCTGTGTAGGAGGGATCAACTGGATACGCTGTCTCGAGTGGTGCAGTCTCGAGTGGATTGGCTTGCTCGACTGCTTCTCTCGAGTGCCCAGGTCGAGTGAGTTTCCTTGTGCTCCTACGGCGGATGAGGCGTCTTTCCTCATATTCTTCTTCCTCTTCGTCTGACACCCTGGTGTAAACCTTCCCCTGTGATGAATCGAGTGGTGTACTCGAGTGGGCTGGTCGAGTGAATGTTCCTCTTCATCTGAGGATAGAGTTCGGATGTAAGTCCTTCTCCTTCTTGGGTTGTCCTCGACTGATGATTGACGCCTAGGTTGGCTTGGGCGAGTCTGCCTGTGATGCGTGTTGAGGGAGTTGGTCCTTCTTAAACTCCTTGGGTCATGAGTGGGGGCGGAGGGTGAGGAACCACGTTGATTTTTCCTAACATCTTTGACACTGGTTGTCAAGTCCTTCACTGCTGTGGTGAGTTCCTTTACCTTCCCTGAGAGTGTTTTTATGGTTTTGTCTTGCCACTTAGACCACCGCCTTGCAAGACTCAACTTCTTATTCACCTGCTTCAGGTTTGAGCATTTTTCATCACCGAAGTCATACCTCTCTGGCTCAGGTATGGTATCATCTATATCTGCTTCTATCTTGGCGTGCAGGGCATCTCTTTGAGCCTTAGTGGTATAGAGCAACTCTGGTGGTGGAACAAAATTTACACTTTCTCCTTGTGTAATCTTTAGCATTCCATGAAGTGGGAGGAGGACTTTGGCTCTTCCAACTAAAGGATGTCCAAAGTTGTAAACATACTTGTCCCTAACCATGCGGGAACCCATAAATTAGAGGTTGGTAAGTGAGGGATGTCCAGCCACAATGGTTCAATCTCTGGAGTCAAACTCAAATCAACTTCACATGCAAGCAGGATTGGTGTTATCAATCCTCTAATAGAGATGTCACCTCGGCGGTTATTCTTGTGGAGTGTAAATGCATAAACCTTGTAGTATGAGAGACTTGCTAGCAAGAGTGCAGTGTTCCCTGCATTGCCCATGTCACCCTTCATAGTTATCCCTTTGTCCATATCCTCTGGCGAGGCATACACAAGGAAGTCCTTGAGAGCTAAATCGATCATCTGCAGCTCTTGATCATTCACAGGCCTTAGACTTTTTTCGCGAATATAGTGCTTGCAACCACTCGGTGAAAATATCTCAAAGCAGGGTGTCTGATGTCAGAACTCTTAGACTGGGACGTCCTGAAAGTTGATCTTCCTCCTATGGTCTCCCACAGGTTGATAAGTTCTGCATTGTCAAAATTTGGCTTTTGACCTGATCCTTCTCTAAAACCGAACAAAGCGTCCAGGTGCCTAAAGCTCATTGTGTAATCAACACCATCTATCTTGAAATAGATGTACCCCAAACTTCCATCCGAGACTATGGGGTGGTTCTCAACATAGGGGTAAATCTTCAGTGTTGCCAAAAATTGGCAAGTTTCATCCTTATAGGTAGGAAATCTTTGCTTCATCAGAACTTGAAGGTTGGCCGCCTCTATCAAAGCTTCCACCTCTTCTCTTATTCCAAGTGCTTCCATTTTTTCACGGTGAGGGTACCTAGTGCCTTGGAAATTCATGGTTTTTAAGATTTTGATTAGGTTTTCCTCTATTTCTTCTGAGACACGCTGGGCGCCTAGTTCGGTTACTTCATCTGTTTCCATGGGTTGAGGCTCTTCATCGTCACTCTGTATCACGGCCTGCGAACTGCGGGCTATTCTTCTCTGGAATCTTGGTGTCTCTTCACACATCATGTTGTCTCGCCTAGCAGGAGTTTGATCTTCGAGAGAGGGTTCTCCTCTGTGTTGAAGAGATCGCCTTGCTTTTGCTAGGCGCCTTGCTACCACTGCAGCCGGTTTTGGCTCTGTTATCCTGAGAAAAAAATGAGTGTTGAAAATTTAGTTGGGGAGGGAAGTTCACTCGAGTGGGTTGCTTTAGTGTGCACACAGAATTCCTTAAATCTCTACAGTAGCCTCCAACTACCCCTTTTTCAAGAAAACATATGAAATGCTAGAATCAAAGAGAAAATTTGGTTTATTATGCGTTTTAAAAAAAAGAAACAAAGGTCTAAGGAGCTATCAAAATTTTGAAATCACAAGTGGTGTGAAAGGAAATCAAGACTTTGAACTAAACAATAAACTCAAAATCTATAGATCTAAAAAAAAACTTGTGAATTTTTTTTCAAAGATGAATCCTAGCTTTTAAAGAACCAAAATTTCAATATTATGAACTTACTGAACGAAATGACCTCTTCTAGACATGATTTCCGGATTTGATAATGAGTTTAAATGCAAGGAAATTTTTTTTTGAAAGATTCAAAGAATTTTTTAGTTGAAAGCGTTTGTAAGTGATGAAGATAAGATATAGAGTAAAAATGAAGTGAAATAAGGAAGAGATGGGATAAAGGTGATAGTTCTTGGAACACTCGAGTACTATAGGTCGAGTAGGCTGGTAGGTAGGTGCGGATAAGATGAGACAGACGGCTCAGATCTCAAGCTCAAATCGCATGTGATTTTTCAGCTTATCCTGGCCCACTCGAGTGGTGTGGTCGAGTGGTGTGGTGCCTGGGCCAAAAAAATCTTGATTTTGCCTAGTTAACCCTCCTGAAACAACATAACTCTAAATAGAAAGGTGAAAGCATAAAAAGATTAGGAAGAAAAGAATTTAAAATATGTACATTGATAAACATGGAACTTCCTCCCAAGTGCGCTTGTTTAGAGTCTCTTAGCTTGACTTTCATACCTTAGGCTTTATCAGGATCACCCACATCTATTGAGGTGTCTCCTGGTATACCTTGATCTGCCATGTATGGCTTGACACTTTGACCATTCACAGTGAATTCTTTACCATCAGTATCAAGCAAAGTAACTGCTCCATAGGGTAGAACTTCTTTGATTTCGAATGGGCCTGTCCACCTTGACTTCAATTTTCCAGGAAAATTTTTTAGCCTGGAGTTAAAAAAGAGACTTGGTCTCCTGCGGTGAAGGTTTTTTGTGTGATTCTTTTGTCATGAAAAGCCTTAGTCGTTTCCTTATACACCTTTGAGCTTTCATATGCATCCAGCCTTATCTCTTCTAACTCGAGCAGAGTAATCCTCCTTTTCTCCTGGGCGGAGTTAATGTCAAAATTCAGCAGCTTGGTCGCCCAGAGGGCTTTGTATTCTATCTCCACAGGCAGATGGCAGGATTTACCATATAGGAGTTGGAATGGAGTTCTGCCTATAGGCGTTTTGTATGCTGTTTTGTAGGCCCACAAAGCTTCATCAAGTTTAGTTGCCCAGTCTCTCTTGGAAATTCCCACTACTTTAGCCAATATGGCTTTAATCTGCTTGTTGGAGACTTCAACTTGACCACTTGTCTGAGGGTGGTAAGGAGTTGCATGCTTCACTCCATGCTTTCTTAGTAGGCTCTCAAACTGCTTGTTGATGAAATGGGAACCACACCATCACTTATTACAACCCTTGGCACTCCAAATCTGGGGAAAATGATAGTCTTGAACATTTTCAAAACTACTCTGGCATCATTGGTTGGGGATGCTATTGCTTCCACCCATTTGGAGACATAATCAACAGCCACCAAAATGTAGCTGTTTCCATGAGATGGTGGGTTGAAAGGTCCCATGAAGTCTATCCCCCAACAGTCAAAAACTTCCACTTCCAAGATTGTGTTTTGTGGCATCTCGTTTCTCCTACTAATGTTTCCAATCCTCTGGCATGCATCACACTGAGCAATGAAATTTTTTGTATCTTTGAACATTGTTGGCCACCATAAACTCGCTTGGAGGATTTTCTGCGTGGTCTTGAAGAAAGCAAAATGTCCATCATAGGAAGAACCATGGCAATGTTCAAGCACTCCCTGTACTTCCTCCTCTGTGATACATCTCCTGGATAAACTGTATGGACCTCTCGTGTAAAGATAGGGCTCGTCCCAGAAATAGTGTCCTGCATCTCTATACAGTTTTTTTCTATGGTGAGCATCTAGGTGTAGGGGCTTGTAACCAGTGGCTTTGTAGTTTGCCATGTCTGCGTACCAAGGCGTCTCACAGTGTTTTGACTCGAGAGCCTTACTCGAGTGAGAGGTCGAGTGAACCTGTCAAGTGAGAATTTCTATGGACATGAGCTGTTCCTCAGGCAGAGAATCATCCACTGGTGCAGGGTCGTCTATTCTCATCCTAGACAAGTGATCAGCGACTCCATTTTCTATGCCCTTCTTGTCCACTATTGTCAAATCATATTCCTGCAGTAGGATGATCCACCTCATATGCCTCGGTTTGGTGTCTTTCTTCGCATAAATGTACCTAAGTGCGGCATGGTCAGTGTACATTGTAATCTTCTGATCCACTAAGTAACTCCTGAATTTCTCTATTGCAAATACCACAGCAAGCATCTCTTTCTCTGTTGTAGCATATCTGCTTTGTGTTTCATCCAGCATTCTGCTAGCGTAGTGGATGACATGCAGCTTCTTGTCTATCCTCTGACCCAGCACTGCTCCTACTGCATAATCTGAAGCATCACACATTATTTCAAAAGGGTGCTTCCAGTCTGGAGCTTGAACTACTGGAGCTGACACCAATGCCTCCTTCATCATATGGAAAGCCTTAAGGCACTCTGCATCAATATTGAATTTGGTTTCTTTGCACAGCAGCCTTGTCAGGGGTCTTGCAAGTTTTGAACAATCTTTGATGAACCTCCTGTAAAATCCAGTGTGACCCAAAAAGTTTCTTATGTCTTTAACAGTCTTTGGAGGTTGCAGCTGCATCATAACTTCAACTTTCGCCCTATCTACCTCTATACCCTTTTCAGAGATTTTGTGCCCCAAAACTATACCTTCTGTAACCATGAAATGACACTTTTCCCAGTTGAGGACTAAATTTGTCTCTTCACATCTTGATAGTACCCTGCTAAGATTGGACAAACAAGAGGAGAAAGAGGGGCCACGGACTGAAAAATCATCCATGAATACCTCCACCATCTTCTCTATTAAATCCAAAAATATAGAGGTCATACATCTCTGAAATGTTGCAGGGGCATTACATAAGTTGAATGACATTCTCCTATATGCAAATGTGCCATAGGGACATGTGAAAGTTGTTTTTTCTTGGTCATTAGGGTGTATTGGTATCTGGAAAAATCCACTATACCCATCAAGGAAACAGTAGTATGGGTGATTAGCTAGTCTTTCAAGCATTTGGTCTATGAATGGTAATGAAAAATGATCTTTCCTAGATGCAGCATTTAACTTCCTATAATCAATGCACATGCGATGACCAATTATAGTTCTAGTTGGGATTAGTTCATTTTTATCAGTTTTAATCACAGTTATTCCTCCTTTCTTAGGTACACAATGTACAGGGGACACTTATGTACTATCAGAAATATGGTAAATTATTCCAGCATCTAGAAGCTTAATGATTTTTTTTTCACTACTTCTTTCAAGTTAGGGTTTAATCTACTCTGGTGCTCGACACTAGAGTGCATTTCATTCTCAAGATGAATTCTATGAGTGCAGAGAGATGGAGAAATTCCCCTAATATCTTCTAGGGAATAGCCTATCACTTTTCTAAATTTTCGGAATTCACTAAGCAATAGTTCAAGTTCATCAGGGTTCAGCTTGTTATTGACTATTACAGGGTAAGTATCTTTACTTCCTAAGAAAGCGTACCTTAGCCCCTCTGGAAGTGGCTTGAGTTCAACGGTTGGTGCCTTGAGCTCGGACCACTCGAGTGGTGCTTCCTCCGTGCAGAGCTTGAGTGGTATTCCACGCTTGCACCTTGCAGAATCTACTGACTCGACTGGGTCACTCGAGTACAGTGGTCGAGTGACTTGTCCGAGTGCTGATATCCCTTCTGGTTTCATCAGGTTTTCGAAAACATTCTCAACCCCTGGAAGTTCCTTCACATTCAAACTCGTTTCATAGTCAGAGATCTCAGAGTGAACGTATCCTCCTTTGTCACACTTGATCATTGCTGTGTTCAGATGATCTTTCTCCACTGCTTCTCTAAAAAATTCCTCTGCCAAGTCATCTATCTCTCCAACTCCAAAGATTTGCATCATGGGCTGTTTTATCGAGGACTTGATGTTGAATTGCATAGTTTCCTTTCCTAGCTTCAAAGCGATTGTACCACTCTGGACGTCTATGGAGGCTCCTGCAGTTCCCAAAAATGGTCTTCCTAGGATCAAAGGATCCTTTGGCTCTTCTTCCATTTCGAGGACAACAAAATCTGTAGGGACTTCAAGACGTCCTATCCTAACTGGCAAATCCTCCAACAGGCCATGTGGTTGCTTAACAGACCTGTCTGCTAAGACTAAAGAGATTCTGCTAGGGGAGAACTTTGTGAATCCTAAACGCTGTGCTACTGATAGTGGCATGAGACTCACCGAAGCTCCTAAGTCACAGAGGCAATTTTTGAAACTGAGTAGTCCAATAGAGCATGGTAGAGTAAAAGAGCTTGGGTCTTGGAGCTTTTCTTTGCATATGACTTTCTGCTGGATAATAGCACTGCATTCATAAGTGAGGAATACCATACTTTGTGCTTCCTTGGTCTTTTCCATAACCATATATTTGATATACTTCTGGGCTGGGGGTATTAGCATCAAAGCATCCAACAGAGGTATGTGAAGCTCAACGTCCTTCAGATGTTTCTCGAATAACTTCTTGTACTTAACTGCCTGCTGCTTCTTATTTCTTCCTGGGAAAGGTAAAGGAGGTTCATAGGGGGATGATTCAAAAAATTTGTCTTTCCCTTTAGGCTGTGCCGAATTTTTTTCTGGGCTTGCAGCCACTCGACCACTCACTCGAGTGGTGTGGTCGAGTGAGCTCTCTTCTGCAGCTTTTTTGGGTTGCAATTCTTCCTGATGGAGATCCTCCCCACCCTGATCACTGTCCTCAGTGATTTTTGCAGGCTCTCTTGGTGGTAGCTGTCTGCCACTTCTCAAGGTGATATAATGGGCTTTTTCGGTTGTTGATTGTGTATGACTAATCTGGCTGGTCTCTAGGTGATGAACTCTAGAGTGGAGGGTGTTGATCTGCTGTGTGATGTCAAGAAGTGTGCCCTTATTGGATCGCAATTCAGTAGTGGTTTGTTCTTGACTACGGATGAGTTGCATTAACAATAATTTGATATCCATATCAGGTACAGCCTGTTCTTGATTCATCTTAGTGTGAATCAACATCATATCAAACTTCTCAGCAAGTATCTTTATTTCAGCTCGGGCACCTTCATCAGGCATTCTGGCATCCCTAATACTCTGCTCATGTTCCTCATTTGAAATGCTGTCTGACCTAGCCAAATTTTCTACCAACTCCCATCCATCTTGTACATCGGTATTAAGGAAGTTTCCTTTGCTTGCAGTGTCAAGGCATACCCGGACCATTGGGAGTACTCCTTTGTATAGAATGCATAGCAGGGATTCTCTGGAGAAGTCATGGTGTGTACATTGCCCTGTGTAGTCTGTAAATCTTTCCCAGGCGTCTGATAGTGTTTCCCCTTTCAGCTGGTGAAACAGTGCTATATCTTGATGAAACTGTGCTGTTCTTTTGTATGAGAAGAACTTGGTAAGGAAACACCTCTTGCAAGAGTCCCATGATGTTATGGAGCCAGGTTGAAGATTTGATTTCCAGTGGGCAGCTTTTTCTCCTAATGAGAATGGAAACGGTCTCAATATGAAACCATCTTCAGTGATTCCTTGAATCTTTGTGAGGCTACATATCCTTTCAAGCTTATCAAGATGCGCTATGGGATCATCTTCTGGCTTACCAAGGAATATGTTGTCTTGAACCATAGTGATAACTCCACTCCTAATCTCAAAATCATCACTCAAGGTGGTGTAACTATGCCTCCTCTGCGTGTTTAGTGAGTTGGAGTTTCGTGAGCGCTTATTGATCCTGCCATTGTGTATGGTAGTACGCTCGAAGAGAAAGCTCGAATAGTACCTGCGAAAAATTTAAGTGTAACTAAGTGAGTATCCAAAATAAAAAGTAAACAGAACTTGATCTCAAAAGCAATGAGATCCTAATTGTAATACTAAAACACCCAAATGGCAACGGCGCCAAATTGAAACAGGTATTTTGCCTATATACTAAGAATGAAAACAATCAAACAGAGCATGCAAGCAGAACACAGGTTTTTCAATCAATCATAGTATAGGTATGAGTCAATCCATTGGGTGAATAACACTAAGCAAAAAGGATGTGTACATTAGCAGTTAATTCAAGCCAAGTATGAAAATTGTTTAGTGAAATCTATCAACCTAAACGAGTGCAAAATAAAAGATGAAACTAAAGACTAAACTAGCTAAAGGCTGTCACACTTTAGTAAGTAGCCAGAGACACAAAAACACAGAAAACTTAAAACTGACAAGGCCACTCGACTGGTCCACTCGACTGGTATGGTCTAGTGAGCAAGTGAAACTACTAGACTACTACTCAAATGATCTAAACTGGTGAGATAAGCGATATTAAAACTATAGGGATCATAGGGGTGAATTAACTAGCTAGTGAATGCTCTAGAAGGACTCAGGTGCTAACATGCTCAATCAATAAGGGATCCCCTTAACAACAGACTTCATAACCAGCTCAATCCATGGTTTGTGGTAGAGAGCCCCAAGACCCCACCCAGTCAGCATAGTGTGAGGAGTCGGATCAGGCATGAAGAATCAGCCAATTAAAGTCGAGAAAAGTTCATAACAAGTGAATAGGTGGAGTCGTGACATAAATCAATGTCTGATGCATCCACCCTCACGCTATTGTACTCTAAACCTCGGAAAAAGTCTATCTGATGGCTCAAGGCATGGTTTGTGCTCATGAGACCACCTAAAATCATGTCCTAACTTGCCAGAAAAGGACAAGCATTAAAATCACTAACCCAAGAGGGAAAACACAAATTTGCAAACAAACTTAGACACCTAAAACGATCAAGAACATCACAAGCCTAATCCACCCCTAATAGCCCTAATCTAACTACTCAAACAAATAATTCATATCGATCCATTCAAGCCCAAAAATCTCTAAATTTAACATATGTGATAAATAAAGGGGTGATGAACAACTTTGTCGAAGAAATCAAATCCAAATACAAATTATATAAAAAGTTATCCAATGTTCAAAGTGACTAAATCTCAGAAAAATCAAGAACAAAAGATGAACTAGAGAAAGAAAGTCTAAAACTAGGTTAAGAGAATAAAATGTGGCGTACCCCTGACATTAGGTTAATCAGGGGTTTTATACTAAGTCTTAAATACAAATCCGAGTTTTAAGGGAAAAAAGAGAAAATGCCCCACTCAACCCAGCAGTCGAGTGGAGTGGTCGAGTGGGCCTTTTTGAGAGTGCTTCTGAGAGTGCTTCACTCGAGTGGTTCTGAGAGTGCTTCTGAGAGTGCTGGTCTGGTCGAGTGGTCTGGTCGAGTGAGCCTGTCTGAGAGTGCTTCTCCCTATGAACCAAAATCCAAGTATGCTCCATAGGCTCCATATGTACCTGATAAGACCCCAAATATGCAAAATGCATGCAATGCCTATACAGAATTATGAAACATCCTATATGAAGGATAAATACACGAAATGGTATAAACAATTGATAAAATCTACTCTAAGGCATGGTAAAAAAATGGTAAAAATGTGTCTAAAAGTGGTGTTATCACCTGTCCATTAACCACGAAGTCAGCTCCATTCTTGTTGACTAGCACATAAGCTCCATACGCACGTACTTCCTTGATCTCAAACGTGACTGGAAACAATCTCAACCTTGAGTTGAACAACAGCACTTGCTCACCAACTTTGAAGTCGCTTTGGATGATCCTCTTGTCATGAAACGTCTTAGTTCTTTCCTTATCTTTGAACTCTCATAAGCCTCAAGGCGGATCTCATCTAATTCACTTAGTTGAATTAACATTTTCTCTTTCGGTGTCTTGATATCAAAGTTCAACAAGTTGGTTGCCCACAAAGCTTTGTATTCCAGCTCTACTGTAAGGTGACATGATTTCCCGTAAAGGAGATTGATTGGTGTTGTCCCAATTGGTGTCTTGTAAGCGGTCCTATACGCCCACAATGCATCATCCAACTTGGCGGATCAATCCTTTCTGGTTGTCCCAACCGTCTTCTCTAAAATAGCCTTGATTTCCTGGTTTTAAAGCTCTACTTGGCCACTTGTTTGAGGATGATATGGTGTAGCAACCTGGTGCTTGAAACCATGCTTCTTTAATAGACTCTCAAACACTTTGTTGATGAAATGGGATCCTCCATCACTTATGACCACTCTTGGAATGCCAAATCATGGAAACATTATACTCTTAAACAGCATAAGAACTACTTTTGCATCATTGGTTGGGCTCGCTATTGCTTTTACCCATTTAGAGACATAGTGCACCACGACTAGAATGTAGATATTCCCATAAGAGGATGGGAATGATCCCATGAAGTCAATTCCCCAAACATCAAAGATCTCCACTTCAAAAATCGGATTTTGTGGCATTTCATTCCTCTTACTAATGTTCACTTTCATTTGGCAAGGATCACATCTCTCAACAAAACCTTGTGCATCCTTAAACATAGTTGGCCACCAAAAACCCACTTGAAGTGCCTTCACAACAGTCTTAAAACTTGCAAAATGACCTCTATAGCTTGAACCATGGAAGTGCTCCAATATCCCTTAAACTTCTTCTTCTGCAACACAACACCTATAGAGACTATCCTTGCACAACTTGTACAAGTAAGGCTCATCCCAATAGTACCGGTTCATATCTTTGAAGAACTTCTTCCTTTGGTAAGCATCAAGGGTTGGTGGTTCCTTTTCACAAGCTAGGTAGTTCACAATATCAACATACCAAGGAAGCCTTTCACTCAAACTCATAACTTCCCTAAGCTTCTTGTGGGTCTCATGTGTGGATTGAAGAAGGGCAATGGCTAAGAGTTATTCTTCAGGGAGAGAGTCATCAATAGGGACATCATCAATGATCCTCATACAAGATAAATGGTCAGCAACTCCATTCTCAATACCTTTCTTGTCCATTATCTCCAGATCAAACTCTTTGTAGAAGCAAGATCCATCTTAGTAACCTTGTCTTTGCATCCTTCTTGGCTAGGAGATGTTTAAAGGCTGCATAATCGGTGTGAACAATGACCTTAGAGCCAACCAAATATGATCAAAATTTCTCAAAGGCATAGACTATTGCCAAGAGCTCTTTTTTGGTTGTTGCATACTTCACTTGAGCACTATCCAAATTCCTACTAGCATAGTAGATCATATGAAGCTTCTTGTCTTTCTTTTGTCCTAACACTGCACCTACCGCATAATCACTAGCATCACACATAACTTCAAATGGAAAATCCTAATCTGGTGGCTGCACTATTGAAGCACTAACAAGTTCCTTCTTGATTCTCTTGAAAGCTTCAAGACACTCCTCATCAAAACAAAGTCTACTTCCTTGCACAAAAGCTTGGTGAGTGATCTAGCAATAGAAGAGAAGTCTTTGATGAATCTCTTATAGAAACCCGCATGGCCTAAGAAGCTCCTGATGTCCCTAACCGTCTTTGGTGGTTCCAAGTTCACCATGACTTCTATCTTGGCTTTGTCAACCTCTATACCCTTTTCCGAAATCTTGTGACCCAACACTGTATCATCTTGAACCATGAAGTGACACTTCTTCCAATTTAGCACCATATTTGTCTCCTCACATCTCTTTAGAACCCTACAAAGATTATCAAGACAAGATTAAAAGGTATCTCCATAGACGGAGAAGTCATCCATGAAAATCTCCATAATATTTTCAATAAAATCAGCAAAAATTGACATCATGCATCTTTGAAAAGTTGTTGAGCATTACATAAACCAAATGGCATCCTTCGATAAGCAAAGGTACCACAAGGACATGTGAAGGTAGTCTTTTCTTGGTCATTCGGATGTATCGGAATTTGAAAGAATCCTGAGTACCCATCAAGGAAACAGTAAAAGCGATGGTTTGCTAGTCTCTCAAGCATTTGATCAATAAAGGGTAAGGGAAAGTGATCCTTTCTAGTTGGGGAGTTAAGTTTTCGGTAGTCAATGAAAACTCTATGACCGGTGATGGTTCTAGTTGGTATTAGTTCTTTTTTTTTTTAACTACGGTTACTCCACCCTTCTTAGGCACTACATGGACCGGAGATATCCAAGTACTGTCGGAGATTGGATAGATCACTCCAGCATCTAGAAGTTTAAGAATCTCTTTCCGGACAACATCCCTCAAATTCGGGTTTACCCATCTTTGGTGTTCAATGGAAGCCATTGACTCATCTTCTAAATGGATCATATGCATGCAAAGTGCTTGAGAGATGCCTTTAATGTCATCCAATGAATAACCAATAGCTTTTCTATACCTTTTTAATTCGAATAACAACCTAGTGGTTTCATTTTCACTCAAGTTATCATTAATTATAACCGGATAAGTCAAATTAGAGTCAAGAAAAGCATACCTTAGACCGCTTGGGAGAGGTTTGAGCTCCACTTTTGGTGCCTTGAGCTCACTCCAATCATCCTTTGTGCTAGTCTCTTCACCATTGGTTTCAACTGCACTCACAATGTGTACCACTTCTCCCAATGTCAAGTACTCAACATCTTCACTACAAGTCTTGTGTGAGTCCAAGATCTTCTCATACCCAATGCTATCACTATCTAACAACCCATAAGCTCCTTGCTTTACCGCCAAAGCACTTTGTAGAGCATCCTCCATAGCTATCTCTTCTAGGAGTTCATCCCTTAACTCATCCATTGTATCCACATGGAACAGTTGACCTTCCATAGTAGGCTTCTTCATGAGCTTGCTAATATCAAACTTAAGGACATTATTCCCCAAATGCAAATCAACCTTGCCTCTTCTCACATCAATCATAGCTCCTACGGTTGCTATAAATGGTTTTCCAAAGATCAAAGGATCATGTGGTTCCTCATCCATTTCTAAAACAACAAAGTCGGTCAAGATCTCAAAGTTTCCAATCACTACCAGTAAGTCTTCTAGTAGTCCTATTGGATATCTCACCGATCTATCCGCTAACACAAGAGAAATGCGGCATGGCTTGAATCTAGTGAATCTTATGAGTTTTGCTACAGTAAGTGGCATCAAGCTCACACTAGCTCCAAGATCAACCAAACATCTTAAAAATCTGAGGACCCAAAGCACAAGGTAGTGTGAAGCTGCCCGGATCATCAAGTTTCTTTGTAAGGGTCTTCCTTTGGATTATGGCACTACATTCATGAGAAAGGACTACCATGCCTTCTAAAGCTTTGGCTCTCTCCTTAACAGCATCCATCAAAAACTTGCTATAGTGTGGGACTAACCAAAACACTTCTATGAGTGGTATTGTAACCTTCACCTCACTTATTTGCTTATCAAAATGGCTCTATACTTCTCCATCATTTGCTTCTTGAATCTATCGGGAAATGGAAATTTTGGTTCAGAGGGTGGTGGTACAAAGAGAGTTTCCCTTTTGGAAAAATTTGAACCATTCTTGGGAGATTCTTCTTTATCTTTCTCTTGAGTAGTCTCTTTATCCACTACTTTACTTTTTCCCTTGTCAACAACTACTCTTTCAATAACCTTGTCTTCACCAATACAACATTCCTTTAACCCATCTTCATCATCTTCTTCAACCACAATCACATCCTCCCCCTCTTTAGTACCAATGTCCTCATTGAGTGTGCTGTGTGGTAGTTCTCTTGTAGGGATTTCTCTTCCACTTCTAAGAGTAATTGCTTGAACAAACTCCTTAGGATTGGTTTCCGGTTTACCAGGCAAAGATCTCAATGGCCGCTTTGATGATGATGCAACTTGTGCTACTTGGTTGTACAATGACTTTAGATGAGATACCAAGTTCTCATACTTGATGTTTAGCTCATTCTAGGCGCCATCTATCTTGTTGTTGACACCATCAATCTGACTATTCAACCCTTCAACTCTAGAAGTTACTCCATCAATTCTCTTACTTATCTTGGCATTTCCCTTGGTTTGATCTTCTAGGAGTTGCTTAAGTAGATCATCGGTTGATGCTTGGGGCTGAAAGTTTTAGGTGGGGTTGTTGAATTGTGGTCTTGGTTGAAAATTTTGGTTAGTGGCTTGTGGTCGCGGCTGAAAATTTTGGCCTTGTGGTTGTTGTTGGTAGTTCACAACTGGTCTTAGTTCAAAGTTTTGGCCTTGTGGTTGTATAGAAGGATAGTTCTGGTCTTAGGGTTTCTCAACATTGGTGCTTCGGTATGAAAGGTTAGGATGGTTGCAAAAATTTGGGTTGAAAGTCTTTTTTGAAACCCTTGGTTTCCCACATAGTTGACCTCTTCTTGCAACTCTACATTCCCCTCTAAATGCACGCCATTGTCTTGATAGACTTGTTGACCTCCATCAAACTCTCCAACAAATTTTACCGGCTTTTGAAAAATGAGAAAGGCTTTACTCATCTTGTCTAGCTTCTCAGTAATCTCCTTGAGCTTGAGATCTTGACTACTTGTGTCGTTAACCTCTCTATCATAGTCTCCTCCATAACAAGCATCACTATGTGTCACTGCCTCAATTAGCTGCTCTCCTTGGTTCACATTCAAGTTGGCAAAGCTTTCATAACTAGCTGTACGCAAATCTCTTATATACCTCTCAACCACACCTCTATGAAAGATTCCTAGCAGGTTCTCCTTTGAGATATTGTGATGAGGACAGCTCCTTGTGTAACCCTTTAGTCTCTCCCAAACATCATAAAGGCTCTCTTGACATCCTTGTTTGAAGGTTTGAATGTCATTCCTTATCTTTGTTGTCTTTTGCTTTGGGAAGAACTTGTTTAGAAACTCTGGCTTCACCAACTCCCAAGAAGATACAAGTTCTGAGGCTATGTTCTTTTCCCAATGGGAGGCCTTGTTGCCTAAAGAGAAAGGAAACAAGATCATCTTGATAGACTCCTCTGGAACACCATTCATCTTCACCGTTCTACAAAGCCTCTCAAACTGATTTAGATGTTCTAAAGGATCTTCCATTGACAAACCATTTTATCTATGATTCTAAATCATGTTGATCAAGCTTGACTTGATCTCAAAGCTGTTAGTCGCAATGGTCGGCGTTGGGATTCCTGTAGCCAATGGTATAGCATTTGGCGTGTCAAAATCCCCAATCGGTCTAAGTTGTGAACCTACATTTGCTGCAGCAGCTAGAGGTGGTGGCACAAAACCGGGTGGATGTTACTCAGCCATCTCAAACTCTTTTTTGTGATCTACTATGTCTCGGGCTGCTCTTCTCGTCTCTCTCTCTCTCTCTCTAACTGGCGAATGTCGTTGCTTTGCTCCACTAAATGTCCCGTGACTCCGCAAGTTCATGCATCTTCAAGAGAAAACAATCAAGATATCAAACCAAAGTTGAGTCCATAAAAGTAAAAATAGTAACAATAAAAGCGTAGTCTCAAAACACAATTGAATCCTAATGGCTAAAACTTCCATTTCCCGGCAATGGCGCCAATTTGATAAACGGATTTTGCAATCCAAAAAGGTTATCAAATAACCTTAACACTATTAAGCATAGAAGGGTATCGATCCACAAGGAAATTAGAATAACACACTATGATTATGAATTATGATTTTAATCTAAGCAAACAAGTTTTTCATTGTTTTTTTTTTCTAATTCTAAAGCAAACTAGTAACAAAAAGCTTAAAAACATTTTTGGTAAATAAGATGATAAAAAGTGAACTCTAGGGTTGAGTAGGGATTCAAAACAAGTGATAATTGATTATGGAATATTAGTTCTTTCATTGCCATATTAACCTTAGGCTTAAAAATCTTAATTGAATGTTATCCACTCTCATGGTATAGAACCATCTTTAATCACTTGATAATCAGCAACTATCGTTGGCTTCAAGTGATCAAAGAGCATTAATAACAAGTCTAAACAATCATTTAGCAACATAATCAACTATCATCATAGGCTAAGTGAGCTAAACACTTAAAAATCTGATCCGGCATTTCATCAAACACTTGGTAGGCATTGATGAGCCTAAGTCTAAATCAACATGATCAAGGTTAATCTAGCAAGCAACATAACATCTATTAAGTAAGGATATAACATAATTTATTCCCAAACTCCCTAAATCATACATCAATCATCCTAATATACTCAACCCATGAGCTCTAATGGACTACTCACAAATAGACATGAAACCACAAAGAAAAGCTTGGTAAATCATGATAAGATGTGAATAGGGGAAAGATTTATAAAAATATCAACAGATTCAAACTTAAAAGAGAAAGATTCATACAATGATCTTAAGAAAAACTCAAGGTGGCTACGTAGTTCTCCAAAAACAAAACTTAACCCATCATTAGGGTTTTTGAGGCTATTTATACATCCCAAGAAATTAAAGAAAAAGTCAACACAAAATAGAAAAAGTCAACAAAAAAACTAAGACTCGGGACCATAATCGACCACCTTGGTCGATTGGATGAGGTCGAGAAGCCCGATCGGTCGTCTGGTCAGGTGCCAAGTTGGTACGATTCTCCGGGTTGATTTTTGGCAAGCTCTTGACCATATAGGTCGAGAAGGTGAGGTCGATTGGTTCAATCGACCATGTTGGTCGAGAAGGTGAGGTCGATTGGTCCAATCGACTATGGTTGTTGATAGCACGATCGGTAACTTTCTCCAGGCTTGTTTTCGGCTTCGTCTCGACCACCCAGACGGAAGAGGGTGGTCGATAGGTCCTTGTCTGCGACAAAACTCCATTCTTTGGCCTTTTAAGTTCCATTCCACCTCCAACACCTACATAACAAATGCATATGCCAACTATGATATACAATGCAACTAAACCTCTATATGACATCCAAATGTAGTGAAAACTATTAGAAAACCATGCATGAATACCAATAAAAACACAACATATCACATTCCTCTCCGTCACCTTCCTTTTCCATAATTTCTTAAAATATAAATTTTCCTAAATTAGAAACTTTTTAAAAATAATAATTAGGGTTTTCGAATTAGGAAAACTGTTGAATCCAAGATTCAATAAGGGTAAATCCATATTTTTATTAATGATTGGAAAGAGTTTGTTACAACAGATTTTTAGAGAGAAGATCTAGAGAGAGAAAGTGCAGAGCTACTTTCTGAATATTCCCCCGAGTTATTTCGTGATGGCTTCCTCGGCAAGGCATCTCGCTATTTATAGGGAACCAAAGGTGGCGTCACGGCCCATTGGGCCAAATTCCTTCTTCCTTTCCCGCTTCGACTCTCTTTGCTCTGGTTCATTTAATCAACTTAGTTCAGGTTATACCGGTCTGCACATTGGTTTGTCGGTCTAGACGCTTCCAGTTTGGCTATGTTGATATCTTCTTCCGGGTCGATCTGGACAGGGTCGGATCTTGGTCGGGGTGCTAAACCCGGTACCAACAGTTAGTCCCCCCCCCCCCAGTTCATTAGATCGACACATTCCTGTCCATTTAGTGAGGAGTTTTACTAGCTTGTTTTATGATGTGACTAGGTCGGTTTCTGGGAGGAAGAGAAGTCTGGCTATTTTCGGTCATATGATTTCTTTGAGAAGTTGTTAGGAAGAGTAACAAATGTGATATAGGGGCCAAAACCGTCATTCACCTACTAGGGTTTCATAGGCTCCATAGACCGGAAGACAAAAGGTCACTTTTTTTCTATAAAAGAATGGTCGATGCTTGTCATTTCTCATCTTTCATCTGAATCAGAAGGTAAAACTTTCTCTCAATCCCATTTTACTGATTTTAGCTTTTCTGTCAAATCGTTGTAGCCTGTTCTTCATCTTCGTCGTATTTTAAATTATTTTCCAGTGAGATCTTCAAATTATAGTTGTTTTTTTCTGATTCACTCTTGAATATCCCCTCAAACTAGCATAGAACAGCCTTGTAGATCCTTAGATTCCTTCGAAGTCGAGGAATTTCCTGTAGGTCGACTCCTTAGATTTGTCGAGGTCTGTCCAAATATGTCGCTAACTATCTCGACGCTTAGGGACAAAGAGATCATGTATCCGCGGGCTGACACTCCGCTGTTGAACGATGACAAGGCGAGCTTGATCATCCAAGGTTTCGAGGAAGAGGTTATGGGGAGTAATGACGAATTGGCCAGTTTTGAAGGACGGATCGATCCTGAGGATGAGGAGGGCCTAGACGTTGAAATCATCAAGGTGCATCCGCTAAACACGCTGGAGGCGTCTGGTAGCAAAAAAAATAGCACGGCGTGAGGAGGAGGGGACCGCGTAGGAAAGCAGAGAAGAGAGGAGAAGAATATCTCAAGTGTGACAACAATTGCGACATTCTTCCAAGCTGGAGCACGCTGGAATTGATCCACACGATGAGAAGGTACTGCAAGATGTCGGATAAAATCTTTATACGGATTCCGGCTATCCAAGAGCATACCTGGTATTGTCCAAAAGGCTTTGTCTGCCTATACGAGAGCTATTTTCTGAAGCCGACCTATGGTTTCCACTGCCTGGAGCTCTCGTGGCTTACTGTCGTGCTCACGAGATCGCCATTTCACAACTTACAGCGAAATCAATTTGCCATCTTGTTGGTCTGATTACTCTCGCATCCAAGGTAAGAGTCGAGATAACAACTCAATTCTTGGAGTCCATTTTTCAGATGAAGGGGAAGAACATATTCTATCTCTCGAGCAGGTTGTCCTATAACGTGATCACCCATAGTAGTGGTGATAATATAAAGAATTGGAAACGATTTTACTTCTTTGCTAGAATAGACGACCTTACTTCTCCTTACTCTGCTGAATCCTTCTATATTAAATGGCCAGAGAAATATGGTAGATAATTAGGTCGACCTTGCTTTAGTTTTGTGGATTTGATATTTGAGATGTTTCTGACAGGCTTCTTTTTTTTTTTTTTGCATAGCAGTTCTTCATGAATTTTACAAGGCGCCTCCGCTTAATTTTGCTCACAAGGTCGACCTTTTGAAGAGTTTAGGTGATCTGAAGTGGCCTGACATTACTCTAGCTTGCATTGAAAGAGCTCGGAAGAGACTTGAAAGGAGTGAGTATCACCATGAATATCCTTTCCTTTAGCTCTGTGATTTATCTATTCGATTGGCCTGAACTGTTGTAAAAAGAATTTGTTAGGGGAGTTGAGACTCAAACCCATTAAGCCGATCTTAACAGATACCGAGGTCAGGATGGCACCAATTAATCTCAGAGACGGTCCTAGCATCCTTGCCGTAACGCCAAAGTCCGGAAAGGGCCAAACTGCCGTCAAAACGACTAAAACACTGTCCCCTGCTGCTAAGGCAAAAGGCGCAGTAGTAGCTGAAAAGGGGAAAGGTCCCATGGTAAAGCTAAAGGTTCCGGAGTAGAAGAAAACTGTGGCGAAGCCGCAGGAGGTGGTGCAGAATAAAAAGGCACCTAGTCCGTCTTAGACGCCACGGGGAACTCCCAACCTTCCTGATGGGTCGAGAAAACGAGTTCGAAGCAAGCAGGAGCCGCCAATTGAAGAGTCGAGCTCCAAAAAGCAGAAATCCGAGCCATCTGGAGACGTGTCAAGTTTAAATACTCTGGGCCGAAGTCACAGATCTGTCATGATTGCCAGGCTTGTGGCGACCTTCTCCTTGCTATAGCCGAGACACCCCCGTTTAATGACAAGAACGCGGATGCTCTGGATGCAAGTTTCTACTTTGCTGCTCAAATGCATATTAAGATGGGTGACTTATACATGCGTTTTGTCGTTCTAGCACGACCTAACCCGTTTAGTTGTTTTGGTCAGGCTAGCACTGCCTTGGCTAAGTTTTATAGCGACGTGCAACACGAGAAAAAGAAGTCGGTAAGTGATGCGGCCGAGGTCAAAAAACTTGCCCTTAACCTTGAGAAAGCCAAAGCCATGATGGAGCTTGAAAAAGATATTGCAAAGGGGCTACGTACCGAACTGCATGCAGCTCGAGATGAAGCCATTGTTTATAATGATCAGCTGAAGGCGGAGGTGGAGAGTCATGGGAGAACAAGGGTCGAAGTGGAGAGACTTCAGACCCTGAACAGAAAGCTCACTAATCGCCTCAAAGAGGAGCAGGCTCGACTCCGTAATTTTTGTGACCAGGCTGTCGCCACAGAGCAAGGTATCAGAAATTGCATAATTGGTCTGTGCCAAGCCATCTTCGATCAGGTGAAGGCGTACCTTCTTCATAGGAAAGAGGCCGACGATATAAAAAGCGTGTATCATCAAGCAAATGGTAATGTCGCGGCGCTGACTAAGGCAAAGGAAAAGGGTGATTGGGCCGAGATTGATACCGTAATTTCTCATTATGAAGAAATCCGTGCCGAGTACACAAGGAGGGCCGAAGAGGGTCACTTGGACGAGGTCCCAGTGGACGAGCTGAACGTTCCTACTCACCTTGGTGGTGCTCTGGTTAACAATAACCCCGTTGCTAATGCTTATGGATCAAATGGCGGCCTCCCTGCTGAGGACGGTACTCAGAGGATCATGGAGATGTCGTCCCAGAGCCAGCCCCAAGAACGGCAATCCTCTGGATGCCTAAGGAAGGCTGTCTCTTATGCCGATCTCCCTTTAGATACTCTATTTCTCTTTTTTTTTGTTAACTCTGGTACAAGGGTTGCCTGTGACCCTTTTCTCTTTTGGAATCATTGTATCAACATTGCTCGGAGGGATTTTTACTCGTTTATTATTTCGCCTAGCTTAAAGCCTTGTTCGAATGTTATAATCGTTTATTGGTTATTGAGTATGTTGAGTGATTACTTGAAAATCGGGCCCTAATTATGCGGAAGCCGGCTTAATTATGTTAGGCAATCCCTTGATTTGCGAAGCCGGCTTTTTGACTTGTAATTTTTGAACAGATTTTAAACGCAAGGAGCGAGCTCGACTTATATTTCAATTATTATCTTGTTTAAAAATCAAGCTTGGGATATGCGGAAGTCGGCTTATGTACCCCAAAAGATTCCTTCTTTAGTCGGACCCCAATTGTGCGGTTATCGGCTTACTTTTTCTTGGGCGACTATGTGCTATTTGACTTCACCAGACCCTATTTTACTTAGAAAATACCAGGCCAGGGCATTTATTAGTAAGTTTAAGGTGAGGTGAATGGTTTGTGGGAAACTTGACTTGTTCTGTGAGTTATTTAGCTCGGCTTTTGCTTTTTTGCGAGGGGTTCTACTCGGCTTTTGTTTTGCGAGAGACTAAACTCAGCTTTTGCTTCTGTAGCAGTCTGATTTTTAAGAAAATCGTTTGTACATATGTATGATAATTTTATTATTATTATTATTTTTAGTAGCTGTGTCTCTTTTTGGAGACTGCCTACGTACCCCGACGGGGATCAAGCCAAACGTAGTTCTTGTTTTTACAAAAGGGCGGAATGATTTGGTAGTTGGTCGAACCGAGCTCTCTAATAGTAGTATCTCTTCAGATGCATTGCATTCCATGAATGTGGGATTCCTTCTCCAGACATGGTCATCAACTTGTATACTCAGGGTCGAACTATTTTAGAGACCTGGACCTTCCCATTTAGCACCCGTCTTGTTGGAGCATTCCTTCGTGTTTTCGTAGACCTTTCAGAGGACCAGGTTGCCTTCTTGAAAGAAGCAATTTCACACTTTCTTGTTACGCCTCGGTTTTGTGCTGGTGTTCTTTGAGTGACCAGACTGAGTCGTTACAGTCGTTGAGGCCGCCCATAATCACGTGTACTTCCAGTTTTTCTTTATTGCTGGACTGTCTGTTTTCATCGTAATCATCACGTCCTCGTTTAGGTCTTTTGTCGTGATCATCGTTGGACATGCTGCTCTATTTGTTACTAGGTCGATGTTTTTCCTCAGGTCGGGGTGATCGGAAGTCTTTGCTGTATCGCCACGGTTTGTGGACTACATCCGGTAGTTCGCCTTGTCTGTATTTGTTCAGCAATTTTTCATGGAGGGTCCGACATTCTGATGTGGAGTGTCCAGTGACTTGGTGATAATCACAAAAAGAAGAAGATTTCCCTTGTTTTGTGTCCGGAGAGCGATTGCCGCGCTCGTCTCGACCTCATGTGTCGGGTCGAGGTTGTTGTCCTGAAGATTTGCTGTCGTCGTCTTCTATGATGTAGATATTCCAAGGTTGGCTCGACTTTTGGTCGCTGATGGCGTATGCTGCATCTGGCCTGCGGCCTTTATCGCCATGGTGGCCATCATAATGGTGCCAAGGTTCGATGTGGGAGTCCTTCAACTTGTCCTTTATCGAGCTGGATGATTTTGCAGAGTGTTGTTTGTGCAATGTTTCTCTTTCTTCCTCTTTTTGATGTAGATCGAGGCGCGGTGAAGAGCATCCTCCAACGTTGTTGGTTTGTTGGAGGTGAGTGTTTCCCTGAAACGGCATTTGTACCAAAGACCACGACGAAGAGCTTTGATAGCCGCGGTGTCGTCCATTGTAACCCGAGAGGCGACGTACTTGAAGCGATCGATGAACTTTCAAAGACTTTCACCCTTTATTTGGATTAGGCTGTATAGGTCGGCAGTTGATTCTCCGGGGTTGACCAAGATGGAGTACTGCTACATGAAAGCCTGGGATAGGTCTTTGAAGGAGTCGATGGTGCTCAGTTTCAGTTTGGAGAACCATTGTAGAGCGGCACCGCTAAGGTTATTGACAAAGAGTTGACACAAGACTGGGTTTTTCTGCTTTTCTGATAGTCGAGCTCTACCAGCGGCGATAGTCAACGCCGTGAGGTGACTTATTGGATTGGTGGTTCCTTTTGTCGTGCCGTCGTAAATTGGAAATTTTATTTTGCCAACCTGTTGCATGTCGGCCTCTGAAATTCGCCTAGTGAAGGTGTTTTGCGTGTTTCTTCTAACACCTTATCTATATTAGGGGCCGAGCTCGTGGCTTGATGCATCTGGGATCGCATCTCTTTGATGGTTTGTTCTAGGTCAGCCTCCTTCTGCCGGTTGGTGGCGAGCTCTTCCATCACGTACTGAGGGGTGAAGTGAGGTGCGCTGTTTTCTTAGAACAAATATCGACGTCAGTAGGGAGGCATGCTTGTAATCATTATGAGGCCGACGTCTTTCAGCTCGGCTGTGGTGGTTGCGTTCCTTTTTGGAAATAACAGAGAAATTTAGTTACAGCCGCGGTCAGCTTCAAACTTCTATTTTTAATTCGAGTTTATATTTCTGATCGGGAACAGTCATGTGAAAGGTGACATCTGGAGCTTTTCATTGATATGTAGATCGCTTTCTAACTCTCCACGGTTCACCGGGAAACAGCTCTTTAAGTTAGACTACAATGGAATGCGATCCACATAAATCCGCTCGAGAACAACGCATATAACTTTCTCTCCGTAGCTATGATTTAGGATCCGATTGCGGCTGTGGATAGCTCTTGATGTCGTGCATCTCTCCACAAAATATAATCGACAAAGGAGTCGGTTTGATCACCCGTTTTCTCTTTCTCCCAAAACTGGTCGAATCTGTTTTCTCTTCTTCTTCTTATTCTTTCTCTTTTTCTCTCTTATCTCTCTACTTCTCTTGATATCTCTTCTTCTCTCCAGATCAGAGAGGCACGAAAATTAAAGAATATGCAGGAACGATATTTCTACAATAGGGCAAGCAAACTGAATAAACTGTAAAATTTATTATATACAAAATGATACCGATACAGAAATTAGGAATGAGATTTTGCAGAGGCGAGACACTCTTTCCTTAATTCTGAATACGCCTTGTAGTGTGACGGTTGGATGACGCTCCGAATCCCAGGATATAACTGCAATTATTCTGTTTTGCACAACCCAAGAACAGAATCTAACGAACGCTAGTACTGTGTGTACTCTCAAGACTCAGACAAAAATATAGAGAATATATATGAGGAGAATTTGTGTTGTGTATCTGAATAAATGAGATTTAGTCTCTCTCTAATGAGAAGACAATGACCAAGAATTAATAGCCTCTAAAGCTCATATAACCTCCATAAAAATAAAGAGGAGAATAACAATTTAATTGAGAATTAATTTTCACTTTAATTGTGTTATTACAAGATTAACTAAGAGGAGATATTTGTTGATTTAGTCAACAATATTACTTGAATTAATTTGGAAAAATAATTATTATTATTTGGGTTGTAAGCCCATTATTCAGATTGTAAATTTCATAATCCACATCCAGCATGGCTTGATGCACATGTGGTTTGAGTTTCTCCTCTAAATTTTGAAGTGCGACATTTGACCTTTAGTCAAGATAGCTAGTTCGGAGCTCATTTCGTATTCAAACTTTAATCCAATTTTGACAAATAAATACACTATATTATAGTGTTTATTTCAAGGAATTCAACTCATCTTTTTATCCGTTCAGTTCGGGCAACTGAATGTCGTCGAAACAATTACAAGAAAAGTGACTGGTTCCATTTGTCATACAATGAGTTCCAACAGAATAAAACCCTAATATCCTTTATATATGTCTTCATTTAGTTTTATTTGGGCTTAATGAGTTTTTAACGGGACTCAACTCTAAAATCCAAAACTGTGGGATTGGGGTGTTACAACGATAGTCATCGCCTAGTCTTTTAGTCATTGTATCCAACAGATCTTCATGTTCCACTGACATATCTAGGTGTGCAGGTTGATTGGTTTTGTGTGAGGATATTATGCATGTATTTGGTCACAGATTGAGATCCCTTGTTGATGTGCTTGAGTTGTTGTTTGAATTTCTTGTTATGGTCACAAGATGTTGTGCCATATGTACGTACCAGAAATGTCTTGATATCCCTTAAATTAATTAGTTAAATAATTTTTTGTTTTCTCTTTTCAAAAGTATTTTGTAACAGACAAGTAGACAAACATCCCACCCATATTAAAGGTCAATCCCTCCCCCCCCCCCCCCGGAACTATACCCCAGTGCAAACATACATGAATTTTTAAAATTTTTTAATTTGATACCTGAACTTACAAAATTGTGTAAATATATACATCTTATGTAACACCGTTACCTACCGTTAATTCTTGATGATGTGGTGATGATGTGATGAGGATGTGCCTATGATGTGGCGAGGAAACTTGGTCAATTCATGTCTGAAGTTTTTTCATGTGTTAAATTCATACCCGAACTATATCTCAGTGTAAAAACATTCCTGAACTATTAAAAATTTTGAATTCGATATGGTGATGATGTGGATAAAGATGAAAAAATTGTGCTGAAGTAATATTCAAACTCATGACCTTTAATTCTTAATACTTAGAGTCAATACCATTTATGCTATGACATTCATTATTATATATAGTTTGGTATATTGGTTCATAAAACTAATAATCTTATTAGTTTCTTCTAAAAATTAAAAAATCTGAGAGTGCAAAAATAAAAATTAAGATATTTCAATTACATCAATAAATATACATCTTATATATATATATATATATATATATATATATATATATAAAGATGTATATTTATTGATGTAGTATATAACACTTTTAAGTGGATTGATAGAAGACTATCTCATAGATGACGCAAAGGGTCTTAACGAGGAGCTTTGTTCTAAGCTTCCTGGTCTTGATACTTAAGGAGGAGCTTCGTTCGTTCTAAGCTTTCAAAAAATGATAAATGTTTTATCAAAAATTTCTTCTACATATATTTACTTTAACACATATATGTATGTATTTGCATTGGGGTGTAGTTTGTGTATAAATTTAATATATAGAGTGAATTTGTATTGTATCTTTTCCAACACATGTATACATGTAAAAAACAAAATAGATCAATAAGAATATCGATATAAAAAAGAGAAAAAAAACTAGAATATTCTTAATTAGTATTGTAATTGTTAGTTTAATTTTGAAAAGATTAAGGTTAAATGAGTTAGTTTGATGACATAAGTACCTCTAAAATCATGTGTTAGGAAAAATCTGATTAGTGTCATTATGATGTGGGATCAGATTTAAACCCAACCAATAAACTCCGCAAGTTCACGGGTGTATATAGCAGTATAGTGGTGGGATTGAATCCACATGAAATATAGTGCACTATAGATCCGTAGATCTAAACAGGACTAGAATGAAGAATATAAAGATGTCACAGATCCGAATATAAATCCGGAAATATTAAAAAAATAAATAAGATCAATTAAAACAAATGTTGGAATCTGAGAAATTACAAAGATTTAATAATTAATTAGGACATCCAATTGAATTAGCAATTCAATGAAATAGATCTAGAACTCAAGGCACTATAAACAAATAAACCATCTCTTGTATGAGAATTTTATCTTGGTTATAATCCGCTAGGACCATATGCTAGTATTTATTAACAAGCATGATATTGTTCACTTGCAGATCCAACCTCGACTCTCGTAGGCTGAAATTTTCAAGCCTATAAACTATTGATTCAGGATAATCTAACCAAGGACTAGTTGTATTAGAAAACCTAGTGATCATTTGATAGATTCATCAGCATAACAAAAGCATTAAAATGATAGAAATAGATATCTAATAATCATAACTCTAATCTATAACAACATCATAATTAACCATTAAAATCCCTTTGAATATATCTCTTTTTCCAAAAAGCAGATATGCTCAACCATGGTAAAGGATTGATAGATCATAGTGAAATATAATATAAAATGCAAAGAAATAGATGAAGACAGAGTGTAGATCCAATAAATCAAAAGATAAATGTTTAGATCTGAAATGTGAGAACTACAAAGGAAAAATAATGAAAAATCGTGTCTAGGTCTTCTTGGCCGCTCATGAAATAATTCATTTATATAAGAAAGTGTTTAGGTCAAAAATCAGAGTAAATGCTTGGTTTGGAGAATATTTGTGATCGAGATCGATAGATTCAGTTTGGATCGATCGATCTTCTTCTTCAGATCGCGCCACTTCATAGATTATTCTGACTGTTCGGTCCACCTTTGGATCGGTCGATCTCAGAACATCTCCATGAATTCCTTGAAATGTAAGAACGTCCAAAGTTACTCCATTTTATCCATTTAAGCTCCAAATAAGTAATAACCTGTCAAGACACTGAAAATGACCAAAATGACACAAAACCAAATACTAAACTCAATAAAAACATATGAAATCAAAGATATAAAACCCATAAAATCATTACTCATCACATTATCAATTAATGCCAAATCAGATTATTTTTTGAAAATGCCTCTTATTTACGAGCGGCTCTATGTCATGGTAGATTTGTTTGAATAGCAAATTTAATGATTTACTGCAGATTTTTATTACAGATTTTATTTTATTTGCAGAGTAACCTGTCTAAGTGATGATATAGTTACTGAATTAATTGCAGAGTTATTTTCTTATCGCAGCTTTTAAAAATTCGTTATAGATTTTTTTTGAGATCGTCAATGAAGCAGAATAGTTTTCCTTTTTTTTAGCGTGGAACTATTTCTATGATGGATTTTATTTTGTTCAGCAGATTTTTATGTTGCAGATTTTGTTTTTTTCCCGCAGATCTCATGTTTTAGTTGTTGCAGAGTTTTGTTGTGTATATTTGTGGCCATAGATTTTAGTCTCAACATTTAATTTTGCTAGATTAACCTTTTAGTTACCGCAGATTACATTCCAGTTATATAAAATTTATGATTTCCGGAAATAATAGATTTTAGTTATGGCAGATTTGTGAACTCCCTTTACCGCATATAGTTTTCAAACTAGATTTAGTGGTCGTAAATATACAATCACAGAGTTTTGGTAACCATGTTAACGCAGATTTTCTGTCATAGATATAATACAATGACATCGCAGATTTCTCTTATTTTATCCCTAATTAATAACAAAATTAAGAGAAAATATTACTACAAAAAGGTAACTTGATGCACGATTTGGTTAGGGTTTTTATCAGCTTTTTTCTTCTTCCTTCATAATCATTCATTCAGTTCCACCTTCATTCTAAGTTATTCTCTTTTATGAATTTTCATCTAATTCTTTCTCTATTTACTTAGATTTACATTCCACCTTCAACCTATGTAAACCTCTTATTGATTTTATTTTATTTTTCCTTCTTTTTTTTAATTGTGGTGGCTTCATTTTATTTCATGTTCCCTTTTTTAATTGTAATGTAATAATTCAGTTTGTTTTATTTTCTCTTTTTCAATTGTAATGGTTTAATTTTATTTTATGTTCTTTTTTTAATTGTAATGGCATTATAATTTTATTTTATTTTCTTTTTTTTAACTATTATGGCTTAATTTTATTTTATGTTCCTTTTTTAAATGAAATATTTTATTTTCTTTTCTTTTTTAAAATTGAAATGGCTTAATTTTATTTTATGTTACTTTTTTTTAATTGTAATGGCATTATTATCTTTTTACACAAAGTTAAGGTTATACTAGCAAAACCAATTTTGAGAAGGTTATTCTAGCAATTAGAGTTATTCTAGTGTATTTTCACCATAAATAAAAAGAAAAATATATGTATCTTTTATATAATAAAGCACATGTCATTAATCCAATTAAAACATGCCACATAGATTTAAAAAAAAATTAGCCACATAGATATCTTTATAAATTTAAATATCATTTAAAATATAAAAAAATAGAAAACATATTAGCAAAAAACTGGAAAAAAAAACTTTTCACCTATCACTAAATTCTAAATTATCTCTACTACACAATATCTCTATTAACTTCAAATTTAGTTTTTTTCTCTCTATAAAAGATTTAGGCAACAATGATTTTTGCAGCTTTCTCTTTCTTTTATTCATCCTCAATATTTCTCTCTCTTTCTTCTTTCTCTCATCTCTATTTCATAGTAATCTTCTATTATCATCAAAGATATCTTTGAATTTTAGTTTAATTTCTAAACTAAATTCTTTAACCATTGAATGAAAGATTAGAGCTCTAATATTTTGGAGTTGGAATTTCCACAAGGATAAACTTGAATCAATTTTAGGCATGGAAGTTATTGGGATAGATGAAAAGGTATTTTGAATATATCAATTATTTTTTGTTTTCTGTTTTTTGTTTTGTTTTTTGATTAAGAATATTTTCTAATAGTAAATATTATATTATTGTAATCTTAAATGAGACCACTAATTTTAATATTGTTGATTGTATTTTATGACAAAAATATTATATTATATTTCTTTCTAAAATATTATTAAAATTAGAAAATTATGCAAAATACTAGATATACTTTATTGGTACTTAAATATCGTTCTTATGCAAGACATTTGTTTTTATTTTTGATTTCGATCTCAATTTTTATATTTATTAGGTTTTATTAATTTAAAGATCTATATTATGGGTTCAGACTTTAAAAAAACAAAATAAATGTTTTTAATTATTTTTATATTATCTCAAATAATAATTTTAGTATAGTAAAAATATATTGCATTTAGAATATATTTTAATTTAAATAAAATTATTTTAATTTTTTATAAAAACATTATGGCTGTGTGTTACCACGGGAGATATACTAGTTCACTATAATCCCTGAGCCATATCTTTCCACAAACTCAACACGTATATTCACAAATAAAAGAACAAACAAGAAAATATAAAAGGTTCAGACTTTAGACAAAAGACTAGTTCTTGGGTCTCAATGAGATATTAACCATATTGAAATGGAGCGATTTTTAATCTCCCAACAATATCTTTGATCAAAGTAGTAATGAGACTTTCACATCAACGTTATTACCTTCCCTACGAGTTCAAGACTCTTTCAATTGCGGAAATGTAGAACTCTTTAGGCATTGTACCCATGATGGACTCTCGTTTCTCACCGTTCTTAAAGAGCAGAACTACTGGCACAGCCTTGATCTCATACTCTTCGGCCACTAACAAGTCATTGTCTGCATTCAGGACATAGCAGTTTAGTTTTCCGGCATAGTCTCCTGCGATTTCGTCTATTATCCTGTGAACCATACGACATGGACCGCACCAACTTGTGTAGAATTCTACAAGTACTGGTGTTTCGCTCTTCAGGACCGAGTCTTCCCATGATCGTTCTGTAACTTCACCTGCTGCACATATTCAAACCAAAACAAAACTTATTCTTTGATGAAGCTCATAGTTTGTCCATCAAATTAAATGGTTAGAGATCAATGTAAATAAATTCTAGACTTACAAACTGTGAGCTATAAGGAGCTTTTACCATTCCTAACCTCTAGTTTCCTAGACACATTTAAGTGTATTTCGATAATCTCAACCTACAAGATCTTCACACTAGTCACATTCCACTTCTTGTCTTATTGGTTAGGGATGAAGTTAAATAAACTCTAGTTGTTGTATCTTGATGCTCACTTATAAGCCATGAACTCTAAGGATCTTCGACCATACCTAACCTCTTTTAAGTGAATTTCGATAATCTCAACCTACACTTATCTTCAGACATCTTTCTTTCTCAGTCGAGACTTTGATTCGTGACCCTTGCAGATATCTCCAAGTTCACAAAGTTACTTTTTTGTCCACCAAACTAAATGGTTAGAGATCTATGAACTCTAAAGAGCTTTACAATAGCTATCCTAGTTCCAAAAAAGATTTTGTTCTTCACATTGTTCTTAGTCTATTTATCTATCTCACATCTCCAAGTTCACATTTATGATCTAGATCAAGAACATTAAGCCCCTTGGTTACCAAATAAGTAAAAGTCTAAAATCAATCGAACAATAACTTTGATCAAGATTTGAAGATAACAGATTCTTATGATCACTCAATTTGATATAAATTCCCGAAATTCTACAAACCTGTTTAGCTTATTGTTATCTAAATCAAAAATCGAAGCGTCAATTGAAGAAATGAGTTAAATGTACCTCGAGAAGCGCGAACGCAAAGAGCGGAGAGACGAAGGAGAGAGGTGGAAGAAGATAAGAGGGATCGTTTCTCGGTGAGAAGGAGAGAGCGAGGGGAGGAGCTTGTGACTGGGAAGAGACGAGACGGAGAAGAAATCGGTCGAGCTGAGTGAATTCGAGTGGAATTGAAACATATAGAGGAAGAAGATGAAGATGAAGCGGCCATTGAAGGATGATGATCTGAGAAGAAGAGAAGAAGATTTGGGTTTTTTGTTAAGAAAATAGAAAGAAAAAGAGTGATCTAATTTTTCTCAGATCTGAGAGTAGAAAACGAAAATGGAGAAGAAAGGTGGGTCCCAGTAATACCGAACTTCCACTTGTCAAGAACCACGTGTTTTTTTAAATACCAGGCCCGGTTTAACCGTTTTCCTTTCATGGTCCACCGGTTTGTTTTTTAGAAATCAATTAGTATTTTCTTTTTCGAACAGAAATCGATTGTTACGGACTTACGAGGTGTCAAAATTTCTTTAGTTTATTCGTAAGGTAAATCATATTTATGATATCAATTATTTTTATTATTATTAATTTAGTTTGAACCAATAAATTCAGATAACTTAATTATAACATTTTTGTTTTTAGATAACTTATATCAATAACCAAGATAACATGTTTAGATCATCTCTTTCAATTTGGGTCAACTACAAGAGAATCATCGTATCATGTATTACAAATTATATTACAGTAGTAAGATGTTTAATTAGAGAATGTTTACTGAGACTTGATCATGTAGGATATATATTATACATTGTCATAGGGTTTCGTGTCTCATGGTTGAGCATTGACCTCGTCATTTCTAGCTTTGAGTTGGACGTTTTGGAATATTTGATCCTTCATTAAAGCTTAAGGCTTTGAATGGATGCACCACTTGGAGCGGCCAAAATCATCTACGAATTAATTTTTTTTTTTTTTAAATTCACAAGTTATAATCTGCAATAGTGTGGATAGAGAAAAATCAAAGAGAATCACTGCAAATTAATTATGATCTATAAATAAATTAGCACCGTAGCGGACTGTAAATTACTTTATAAAAAAAGTCGTTATGTCCGCTGAGTTTGCAGTCACCATTAAAAACTTTAGAGAAATTGACTCATATTGGAAAATTGGCTAAATCGATCGAAATTAATCAAATCGAGTTCGTCCAACTACAAACCAAGACCAAGATTCGGAAATATTTTATATTTTTTCTGTTTTATATATTATATCGTGACTCAATTTTACTGTTCGTTTTGCTTTGAAATTTTATGGTTATCAGGATTTTGTAGGTCAAATTGAAGCCAATATTGGATCAAAACAGATCTAACGGATACTTTGTCCACCTATTCTTTGAAACCGGATCAAAAAAGAAGTAAAGTTAGTCTCCAGGCCGTTGTTAGTGTTCCAATTCATGTTTAAGCATAAGAGATAGTGAAATGTATATGTAAAAGTTTAAGCATAATAGATCGTGACAACACATAGTGGAGTTCTATTGTTTTCCACTAATTCTTTCAACTTTTATTATTAGTATAAGATTAGCAAAGATTAATATCTAGTTTTCTTATAAAAATTGCAGTTGGTAATTCATCGTTATTTCTTAGAAAAAGAGACGTCTGGATCTGGATGAATGCTATGATGTGTTGTGTGTATGATAATTTGCCGCTAAAGCTCATCTTCTTTGTTTCGTCCTTTTCTTGGTCCACTGTCAGTCAATCTTCAGATTGTCTACCTTATTTCTTGAAACGCAATGACCATATATAATACGTGTGGTCTAAAAATAATAGAACAGATCATTCTTTCGTCACAAAAATCTTGAGAGCTCTGTTTTTTTTTTTTTGGTAAATGATTGATATTTTAGAGTTATGAAGAGAATTAGAAGAAAATTTCTTATCAAAGTTGAATGATTTGTGATTTTATAAAATTTTATAACCTAGTTTGCAAATCAGTCTAACTTTGAAAAATATAATATAATCAATTGTTTTACTTTAATTTGAATTCATTCGGATGTCATATCACTAAAGTTTCTTATTATTTCATCATTCTGATTCTAGATTTGATTATTCGAGCTTGTTAAAAGTTTGTTAGATGTTTACTGGACTTCATGTAAACTCAAACGATTCTAGCATTTTATACCAAACATGTTCTGCTACGCCCACACTATTTACGTGTATTAATTTTTTTTATAGATTATTTAACCTTTTTATATCATGTTTCATATTTTTATTGTTTTTAGTTTGCTCAAAAAATTATCGATTATTAAAATTTTATAAACTAATTTTATATATAATTAGTTAAGAAAAACTTATCTGCATTAGTAAAATCTAGTATTTAACACTTCTTTTTTATTTTAGTATATATGCAGCTTTAAAGCCTTACTATTTCACGGTTTATCTCGTGATTACAGCATTTTCATAATTTTGTTTTAATTAAAAATGTTAAATATATTGGACTGAAATTAGGAAAAATAGTAAAAATAAGTGTTGTGACTAAGAAGTATCGTTGGCTAATAAAATATATTATAACTAAGGTTTTGTTTATTAGCCAATGATACTGTTTAGTATCCAAAAATAGTAAAACTATGTTCTTATCTTATGTCATTTGATCTGTTTGTAGATTATTCTATCTATGGGGCCAAAAACCTATAAGTTTAATTATAGATAACACATATTTGTAACACATTGTTTTTATAATACCATGCCCATAAGCTTTTTTACAGCAAAATAATCATAAATCAATAGTTATTCTCATGGTTTATTATTGTTTTTCTGTCTCTCATTTTTTTGTTTGGTCTCGTGCAGTTCACCCCAAAATAATTACATAGAATTGATTATAAATTTTTTTTTCCGTTGTTATTACGATAATTTCTTCTTCTTTTAGCATCATGTGCTTTCCGTTGATTAAGTAAAAGACATGTATAGTCAGTCAATTAACATCAATCCCAAAATTAGTTAGGAAGAGTTACACCTTTCTAATACTCTTTTCCTAATATTGCATCTAACTTGCAATGATGAATTAATCCCTAGGTTTCTTTTATTATAACGTTTCAAATTTAAACAATTTTGATGAATTCTTTAACAAAAGTTTGTACGGAGATGTAAAATATAGGCAAAAAGAAACTATCGTGTTATAGAAATAGGCAAAAAAGTTATCTAATTAAAAACAATACTTTTGGTGTCTACCTAATTAACCCATGTTTATATGTACCAAAATTACTCTCCTCAATTATTAGTAATATAAATATAAATAATTCTAGCTACCTGTCATTTCTCTATCTCTCTCTCTTTCTCCCTCTAGGCAAAACTAAAAACACAACAAGAATAATACAAGCTATGGCTGGTATGCTTGCCGGAGTTGAGTGCGCAAGGAGACGGCGGTTCTACGGTGGTGCACCACCTATTGACTTATCCAACACAACTTTTGTGGCAGCGGCGGGAGGACACGTGTGGACACGGCGACCTTCATTCTCTCTGTACACTACCAATCATGAGAGCCACCAAGCCTATGTCTCCTTCTCGGTATTGAAATATGAATAAAAATATTAATCCACTTTCTTTGGATAGATTTAAATTTTATATTTAATAAAATTATTAGGAAAGAAGTGTTAGGAGCAAATCTTACGGTGAGGATAACGATGAGAAGCTAGACGGAGCAGCTAAAGAGGCGAAGGAAAGGCTAAACGAGCGGCTGAGAAACCCGCGAAAAAGGTTCGATTTGGTTAAAACTGGCGTATGATAGTAAACCAAATCTTAATTCACCTTAAAATGCGCCTCAACAATCTGAGGCCTTGATAGCTTTTATTCCATGATGACGATGATGTGTAATAATTCAAAACATGTGGTGATCACATGAGTCATATAAATATGAGATGTGACTTTGTTTGTAATTTGTCGGACAATTATTTTAAAATGTTTAGCGCATCTTTAGCGAAACACCAGTCTATGTCCGAAAGGCGCATTTTAGTAAATGTTCTCTATTTAAATTTAAGTTGCGTCTTTTTTTTTTTTTCTTTTTTTTAAATGGAAACTTCCTGGAAACTTCCTGGAAACTCCTAGGCAGCTTCCAGGAAAACGAAATCTGATGATTATCATTTTATTATTTTTGTTAAACAAATTTGAAATCTAACTATTGTTTTGATTTTTTAAGTTCAGGCAAAATGATAAAGACAAAGTAAATAGATTGGAGCAATGGAAATGCAAACCCCACGGTGACTTACCAAAAGAGGTGGTCAGGTTGAAGAAGAGCCGAGGGAAACTGATCGAATGGTTCAGGTGGCGAGTTAGGGAACAACAAGATTGTTCTATATGTCTAGACCAGTTCAAGACGGGTGAGACATTGGTACACCTACCATGTGCCCATAAGTTTCATTCCATATGTTTATTGCCTTGGCTAGACACACATGTGTTTTGCCCTTATTGTAGAATGGATATTTCGAATTAAATGTAATATTTTTGATGTCATGTTTTTCTAGGTATTGTTTATGGGCTAATCTTAGTTTATAGGAATTTAAACATAAATTATCTACGCTGATCTATCAAGTATCTATACCTTCAACATCACCGCAATTTTTCCTAAGTCTTGAAGCTATCGTCCATCTTAATAAATTGATTCCTCAAACCTTGTTGAATCTTATTCTCTTTTCTGACACTGCTAAATGATGAGGCGTTACCGAAATATGTGTCCTTGAATTCTTCCTAACTGTACTTTTTGGACTTAAGAGTCCAACACTGGGCGCTTATTGTTCGTAATCAACACTTATACAGGACAACTATAAATAATTAAAAATGATATTTTCCTGTCAGAGTTCTCCTTGACTATCTATTGATGAGATAGACTGAGTCACTGAGACATTCTTATACTATTCATTCAAGTAATAGGCAACGACATGTTGAAGTATGGGCTT
Organism: Cardamine flexuosa; assembly: GCA_963555745.1. Taxonomy (NCBI): domain Eukaryota; kingdom Viridiplantae; phylum Streptophyta; class Magnoliopsida; order Brassicales; family Brassicaceae; genus Cardamine; species Cardamine flexuosa. Next base: position 18,507,392 of record OY743219.1, read on the forward strand.
AGCTCTAGGTTTTGACTAAGTTGGGCTTAGAAACTGGACTTGTTTTTGGGCTGGTTTAGGATGTGACTAGGGTTAGTTTATAAGAAGATAAAGTTTCAAAAGGATTTTGTTCAAAATGCGACAAAACAAAAATCAACTTGTTTGTCTGGGGGGTAAGGATACATACCACTTTTTTCTTTCATAATAAAATGCTATATTTGGAAAAAAGTTTTATTAATGATATTTTGGAAATTGTTTTCGAGAGATATTTCTCAAAATTTCCTTCACCATTTAGAGCCACATATAGGAGATTTGAATTACTTGCAACTAGTCAACTACAGTTCTGCTTCGTACGTTTTGAGATGTGAATTATGACTGAGTTGATCATCCTCTTTGGATCTCCCACTCTCTCTCCTCCATGATTTGCCAACTAAAGTACTAAGTAAGTGGTTTGGATTTGTTTATTTGTACTAAATACTTGATACTGATCAGTGATCACTTAATTTGTGCACCAAATATAAGAAGTTTAATTACACTCACAAACCATTAATAACTACGTGAGTTAGACGAGTAATTTCTTTTTGCAGCAAACAATAAACACAAAAGTTATTTTTCTTTAGCTTTTGACCAAAAAAAGGAAAATTTCCTTTTCTTCTCGTTTATTTACTGGAACTGGATTAATGAAATAGAAAACGTTGTAGAAAAAATTACTCCTCTGTCTTATTTACTCTCTTTGTTTCTTTTTATTTGTAATTTAAGATTTTTGCACACTAATTAAAAAAAAACATTCATTTGTTTATTTTGTTTTTCATTAATGATTGTAAACAAATTTTCATTGGCCATTAAATTAAAATAATAAGAGCAATAATATAAATTTTGACAAAAGAATGTATTGGAAATACAAAACAACATTTATATTGAAATAAATTTTAAACCCTAAAACTACAAATAGAAAGAAACGAAAGAAGTATATTTAAAGGAATATTTTAGTTTGAAATAGTTCCATTTCAATTTTAGAACAATGAGTTAATTATTTTTTCCACAACTTTCACAAGGTTACACTGTGAATGTTATGTTTAATCTTGAATGACATTTTATAGATTGATTTAATCTAATGTAAATATTATGCTCTCTTTTACAGTCAAAATAAATTACGGATCAAGTGCCCAAATTTTTGTGTAAACCACTTTGTTTCTCTCTATACTTAAACAATTAAATAATTACCGGTGTTAGACGCAGACAAAAAGCCATATTGTTTCGTTTTTTAAAATCTAGATTTTCTTAATAGATTATGAGGATATGAGATTTTGAGCTATATAAACGAATTTCTCTTAAAAAAAATTCTATATAAGAGAATTGTATTTTAATAAAAATTTGATTTTATGTTATTTTTGAAAAATTGTTCAATAATTAATCATGATTTTCATTAAAGTCAGTACATCAAATACATACCTATAGTGGTATAAATAAAAATTGATTCCTTCCAATAGTATTTTAAAAATAGACTTGTAGTGGTATTTTTGAAATTATCTCTTAAAATAACTAGGAACATACAAAGATGAGAGCGAAATATCATAACTACATATAATTAACATGATAAAAATATTGGATTTCAAATCTTTCTAATTTTCAATTTAAAGTTAATTGTATAGAGTTAGGTTTGAATATTATACCTTTATTCCTTTAACGAAATTATTTAAAAAATTATTTAATGATAATATTAACACTTATAAATTGGTAGTTATGTTCTTTGGAAAAATGGCTTTAATCAAGTTGTTAAAAATCTACTTTCACAGTGTTTTTATTTTCCACATTATTCCATATTGGTGTTTGCCTCCAAATATTCGCGTTATCCCGCGTAATAAGGTTTGTCTATGGATGAAGTTTTATTGATCTAGTTTAAAAAATAAAATAAGGTTTGCTTATGGATCAAGTCTTGTCGATCCTTTAAAAAAACTGTAGTTATTCCTTTATAAATACTTTTAATAATAAAATATGAGTCTCTTCTAAATGTTTCTCAAATAACATTTTAGAGATTGGAAGTCACTCTATTTTTATGCATTTACCTAGTTCATCTAAATTTCAGTTATGAAACTTTATTTGCATAGCCCTGATAAGGTTTTTAGAGATCTAACGCGAACAAAAAGGCTGTTATGTATACTTTTGTGACAAAATATGTGTCGTAACTGAAATTTAACATATTTTGTAACAGAGATAATAAACACTATTTTAATCTATATGGGTAATATACTGTATCATTTTTTTAAGCTTTAAATATAATTTCAACTATTTTGCAATTTATTTTTAATTAACAACAATGATTTTTATTTGTTTGTATTTTTTTCTTGATTTTTTATATTAAATTTACGGTTTTTATTCATTTGATTCATCATCTAACCTAGTTGATATGTAGCAAACTTTAATAAAAAAATGTATAAATATATAAATTTTAATTGGTCTCAAATATCTGCCTGTTGAGACGGTGCTAAACTAAATATATATAGTAGCACATTGGGTATGCATGTAAAGGCATCAATTTTAACAACCTAAAGCCATGTTTTCATCTACAACTCTCAAACCGCTTTCTCCTTTTTCTCCACTCGTTAAACAGCATACCACCAGTAATAACAAAGGTCGTTTGTTCACTTATGACACATATAACTCTACAAACTCCTTTTTGTCCAAACGAGGAGGATCCGTGGCTCACAAGAAACATATGTTCGTGGCTGTTTATGATGCACCGGATCCTGTCAAGCAACACATTTCCGTGGCTTTCAAGAAAGAAGCGTTCGTGGCTGCTCACGATTCACCGGATCAGGTCGTGAGCTCCTGGAGAATACCCTTGTCGGAAGTTGTGGTGGTGAAAAAGAAGAGGGCCTTTTGGGAAAGGAGTTGGAATTCTTGGGACGTGAACAAGTTAGTCAGGCACATTGGGGTTCATTCACTGAGCCTCTCGGCTCCATTTTACTTCAATTAGGTGGCTTTTAAAGTTTTCCTTTGGGTCGCTGTCATCAATGGAATGTGCATCACCTTGTCTTATCAAAGGAATCTATCTCACCGAAGTTTTGATCCGCCAAAATGGCTCGAGTATCTCTTTACTTATGGTGGCGTTCTGGCTTTTCAGGTTAGATGTCTTATATAAATCCTCAAGATGATATGATCACAAAATATTAGAGAACTATATATAATGTTTCATAAAATTGTGTTCAGCGAGACCCAATAGAGTGGGTGAGCAACCATCGGTACCATCATAAGCATTGCATTGCGATACACAGCGTGACCCACACAGCCCTCCACAAGGGTTCTGGTTTAGTCACGTGACCTGGATATTTGATACCGGTTCTATCGTCCAAAAGGTAATAAAAACCCAATTAATTTATTGCTGGTCATCGTAAGATGATCGGAATAGTTTTATATTGAACGAAATCATAGATTATATATAACTTGATCTAGAGGGAAAAGAAAAAAAATACAAAGAAACATGATCAAAGATGTTGTAATGGACCAGGACCGGTCCGACATTTTCGATTCCTTAAGCAGAAAATAAAAACAATTTACTTGCACGATTAGTAAAAAATCGAATGGTCCTATAGGTTTTGAGTCTTTTGACATACCTCGCCCATAGTGTCTTCTAATTAAGTTATTCATGCAGTGTGGTGGACAGGAGAACGCAAATGACCTTGTGAGGCAGCCCTTTTATAGGTTCCTTCGGCAGACCTTCCTTTTGCATCAGATGGCCTTTGCCCTTCTCCTCTATTTTTGTGGAGGCATGCCTTTCCTTGTTTGGGGAATTGTAAGCATTAAATTTATAACCTATACCACTCATTTTCTTTAAATTTCACTTATTATATACTATCTAATTGGGATTAATATAAAGATCCCAATTATAGTATAATAAGTGAAATTTGTACGTCTGTTCTAGTTTTACTATTATCATCTTGATTTAGACAACTGAGACGATCATAACAGGTCCAGGACAAGTTGGTTTCGGGACCAAATAAAAATCCCAATAATAAATATTTCAAATAAAAATCGCATGTGAAAAAATGTCATCTTAGAAAGAAAAACAAAATAAAGGAAAATTATGAGAGGATTGGAAATGGCAGGGTGTGGCAACTGTGGTTCGACTCCATACGACTTTTCTAGCTACCTCAGTTTGTCATATATGGGGAACACGAGCTTGGAACTCACCTGACTTGTCCAAAAACAATTGGTAACATATATATATATTGTTGAATCCAAGATTCAATAAAGGTAAAATCGTATTTATTGATGATGAAAAAAGTTTGTTACAAAGAGAATTTTAGAGAGAGAAAATAGAGAGAAAAAGGCAGAGCTGGTTTTGGGAATTTTTTTCTGAGTTTTTCGTGATGGCTTGCTCGTGAAGCCACCCCGCTATTTATAGGGGTTTGAAGACGTCATCCCGGTCCAATGGGCCCAATTCCGCACTCCTTTCTCCATTTTAACCCATTCTTCCTCCGGTTCACTTAAATGATCTCGGTTATGGTTAATCGGTCTCCGCGTTGTCCCTCTGGTTAATTCGATCTGAATACAAAAACTGGTATTTCATTTTGAGTCGATGTATGACGGATCGGATCTTGGTCGGGATGCTAAACCCGGTACCAACATATATATATATATATACACATATATACATATATACATACTGCATACATACATATGCAGGTACATATAATCTCACTAAATAACAAATAAATTGCTGATGAATTAGGTGGGTAGCGATATTAACATTTGGCGAGGGGTGGCATAACAATCATCATGCGTTCGAGTTCTCGGCCAGGCATGGACTCGAGTGGTGGCAGCTAGACGCTACTTGGTATCTCATTAGGTTTCTTGAAGCTATTTGTTTGGCCACTAACGTTAAGTTACCTACCGAATCTCAAAAGAAGAGAATGGCTTTGGTCTCTGATCCTTAAGTTCCTTGCATATTTATGTTCTAGACCTTTAATAATTCTCTCAAACTCTGCTCCTCCTCCATGCATCTCCGAACCGTGAATCCCTTTTTATTGTTAGTAAATAGAGCTCTGTAATTTGTGTGCCTTAAAAAATAGTAAGGCTTTCTTAATATTATGTGAATTGGCTAATGAATCTTTAGATTTCAAGGGTAAACACAAAACAGAAAGGAAGCAGTGTCAAGATATTTATTTGAACATTACTGGAGCGGGAATATAACAAACAAATGCATAATATGCATACGGAGTCCGAGCATATTATTTTTTCTTGTAAGAAGATCCCGCAAATTTAAATTTCCCTAGGGCCCAATAAGTTTCTGAGATGGGTCCGAGCATACCAGAAAATCAGCACCAAATGAAAAAAAATGCTTACAACCTTTTAAAATGCAAAACCAGTCATTCTCTTATAATGACATTTCAAAACATATGCCACTAGACTAAAGAAAGCTTCAGAAAATCAAGGGAAAAAAAAAAATTAGCACACACAAACACGTGCTTGAGCCGCTTGGCACAAGGGTCGGCTTTGGTTGACCTCTTGATCTAGACCATATATCAATTATCTTCAAACACTGGATTATCGTAACCACTCCCATTTGGCCAGGCAAAATAATGCCATGATTTAAGCCATTAGAAAACTTGGTGAGTGCACTATTCGATGGCTATACTCTTCCTGGGATGATTGGTCGGTGTTAAATGCCAAAAACATCTTTGGTTATTATAAAAAAACAAGACTTTTCGCGGGACCAAACGCTTTATTTAGTTCTGGATTATGAATGACGCAATAAACAACCTCTCTTTCTCCGAATTCACTGCCACATGAAGCTCGATGCTTCGGTACATCCCATTCGTTATGATCTGCATATTGCTAACCGCGCAACACCATCATCAAATTTTTTTTACACATAAAGATGTAAAGTCTTAAAATCTGATGACTACTCTTGTTTCCCGCAAGGCAATCAAAAGCCGTCCAATATAATTCACGATCGTGATCTAATGAATACATTTTTAGAAACTCTTCAGTGCATATAACATTAATAAATGGGATGAAGGAATTAAATATTTTCCGTCCCACTGACCAAAACATCTTTTAATTTTCTAAAATACTTGTGATATGATCCCAATGATCCAAGTTATGTCTTTTATAGAGTTTAGGATTATATTTTTTTTGTTTTTTTGTTTATTTTAAGGTTTTTACAGGTTTGGAAGAAAACATAATATTTTATGATGAAAATACGAATTTGAAGATGCAGAGCAAAGCATAAACTTAAAAAATTTGACATTCGTTGGAGATTTTCCACATATTGTTTGACAATGATATTTTTCCATAAGATAGTCCTTTGAGTTAGTTTTAACTTTCCACCAGAATCATGTCATTCTAATTCCAGGTTCAAGAATTATGCTCGTTTTATTGAAGATAAGTCCATATAGCGAGCAATGAAGCAGACACAGGAATTGGGCCGAGGGGCCCTGAAATCAACCGATCCTAAAAGAGATAGATCAATCCTCCATGCGAAAATTCTCCAAATTTTCTATTTATTCTGATTTAAACCTAATGAATCCCTATGAGCCGTCAGAGAGTCCAGATCTGAGAGTTTTACATTTATTTTCGTCACTTTGTTTTGAGAGAATTTTACAAAGTTGAGATACATATGCCGGCGAAAACACAAAATATCCTCGGAAACTTAGCCCAAACAAGGGAATCGAGATACCTAAGAAACAGGGACACTACAATAAACCTTAATACAAACCACAACTACCAAAACAAATGACAAAACTTAAGAGAGTTCAAAGGAAAACAAAACTTGCCAAACTTGCTCCCATACCACTGTGAGCCAAAGCTAGCCACAAAGGACAACTTGCGTCTATCTTGCAGTTAACGAAACCTCTTATTGTGAAGCAGAGTACCTCTCAACTAAAATGAATCTAGACTTCTATTCCGACAAGATAGACACGAGACACATAGACCCATCCCATGAAACTTTTGGAAGCGGCAATGTCGCACTTAGCGAACTGAAGATGCCTCGTTAGAAGGCCTGAACTGACCAGACCTCAATCAGGTCTTGATTGTACAAACAAAGAGCGAAACAAACCTTAAACTGGATAACACTAAACTCAGATGAGAGAAGCAAACGCTCGAACCGGAAAGATCACATAAAGGCTCAGCAAAGGACAGAAGCAAGATTCAACAAGACCGGGAACCAAAAGACCTCTAGAAAGCTAAGATCAAAGCTTCGGGCTAAAAACAAGACAAAAGAGAGCAGATCAGCCAAAACCGTCGGACCACAGACTAAACTAACCTACACATCTCATTAACCTGTCTTAACGGGTGATTTATACTATCCTAAGACACAACCAAAAGGCCAAACGACAGCTATCTCAAAGAGAGAAGAATACGAAGGTCAGATGATACCGGAGAGGAAGCAAGAACATCTCGGCCGCAGTTGAGTCCAGCGACTCAAAGACCAATCAACGAACGGCAACAACAAAGGAACCCAGCTCTGAAACTACGAACCTCAAGCCACCATCGAGACAAAACTAGCCGCTGTGCACCATCACGAGCCAAAGGGAGACGAAACTCAGAGAAGATCTTGCCAGAACAGGATAAGATACAAATCCAAATCAGCTCCGAAACCTTCAAAACTAGATCTGCCGAGGAGATGCTGAGAATGGCTCGGGAACAAAGCTAAGTGAAGGAAAAAAACCACAGGTGACCCTCTCACGACTCCGGCGAGAAGCACCGGTGGTCGGAGAGGTCAAAACCGGCTATAAAGCTTGAGGCGGCTAGGGCGAACAGATACTTGCGAGAGAGATGATAGAAATTGCTTTTAGAAAATAAATTTAATATATTGAAAATTTGAACATTACTTTTGTTGAAAACATCATTTTTAATATAAGTGAGGATTGTTGTCTCTGTAATATTTGCATAAATATATCAGATAATTTTTAATTTATTGGATTAGAAATTTAGGATCAACAAACCACTATATAATCATTGTCATCATTGGCATCTTTTGTTTCAATGATAGGTGCATTTTCATCTCGTAGCAACTATGCTGAAAATTTTTCTTCTCACTATTTGAATCTTATGCTTTGTTTCAGAACAAAGATTTTGCAAGAATCCCACAAGTATGATTGTCTTATTGAAATCTCCACATTATCATCGTTGTTACAAAACTTTATATTATTTTTGCTAGTGTAACTGATTCTCGTAACTTCTTTGCTTTCTCAATGAGATTAATCTGTTTCCTGAAACATAAAGTAAGACTAATCTAAGAATTTTATCTCTAAAAACCTAAATAGATGAAAACCTATTGAAGTGAGCATATTAGACAGTTTAGAAGAAAAGTCTCAAGAATAATATATATATATATATATATATAAATAAATAAATTAATGAAAAACTCAAAAATATTATGAATCATCATGTTTGGATACAACTGCTCTTCTTTTGGCTACCATTTAGATGGAAAAAGTTAATAAATAAATGGATACAACAGATGATGCTACTAAATGCTTCTGAATGATATTGGACCGTCGTTGAACTTGTATACTTTGTTGAAGTAAGTAAAAGCAAAAACAACTACTCTTTAAGATTTCTGAATTATTGAACCTATATTTCCCAAATTGGTGCCAAAAAGAGTAAGGGTAATAAAAATGTCATGAAAGATTTTGCATACCGGCAAGAGAAGTCAAGGTCATACTAGTAAGTGAAGGTTACAGTCATGAGCATGTCAAACCAAAAGTATACCATTTACTAGGTTGCATGGAATTGCGTAGGAAGCTGCGATTCTCGCTTCGGAAGCTGAAGCAGAAGCGCCTGGAATCGCCTAGGAAGCGTGATTCTAAAAAAAGCAGTGTTTGGAAACAGTGGGAAACGGACAACTTCGAGTTAGAAGCGTAAATGAAGTTGATCAGAGGTGGCAGATCTAAAAAAAAAAAAAAGAATAAACAAGTAACAATTATTTTGTAGGTTTATAAATAATTTTATAATCCATTTTATTAACATTTAAGAACATAATTTTTAAACAAGTGATGTCAAGCATTTTTTTTTTCTGCAAATGAGTTAAATACTTTTAAAATTATATATTAGATTTTGTTGTTAATTTATTTTTATTTTAATATGATTTTATGTTTTATATATATATATGCTTCTAATAAGTACCCCGCTTCCTAATCTGTTTTTTAAAACTCGTTTCCCTACTTCTAAACGCTTTTGTTTTCAGGTATCCGCTTCCGATTTCATGTAATATAGTCCATTTACCAGCTGGACTTGCAGGAAAATTAACTTCATTTGAATCAACATTATTAAAATATTACTTTGTTTGATCATATTAAATTTCATAAAATTACATAAACCCTAAATCATAAACCTTAGACTTTAAATCCTAAATCATAAACCCTTTATCCCAAATCCTAAATGCTAAACAATAAACCTTGGAGAATAATTTCACATATTAGCCTTTTCTGCTTTAGAAAGCAGCTAAATCTTATTGAGAAAGCGATTGAATTGTGAGAATTATTTACACTTGAAATAATCATTTAAAATTAAAAATCTCTTAGAAAAAATATAAATATATAAATAGGGATTCATAAATATTATGCAATCAATTTCTTTATTTTATCGGCTGATGATTTTTTTTATATTTCTTATTTTAAATAATTTCTTAATTAAAATTTTATAAATTGGAAATTACGAAAATAGTATATTTTAAAATTATTCATTAATAAGCAATTAAGGCATAATTTTATTATATACTAAATTCGTTGTTTTGTGTAATTTTATTATTTTGTTGCTTATTTTTGCGATGATTTCTTTTTAAGGTTTTAGCAAATATCAATTTTGTTCGGTTTTTAGTTTTTGGCAGCTTATCATAAGAATTTATGTTAAATGCCTATGTATACCAATAAGAATGTAGTTTAAAATCTTATGTGGACGGTCTTAGAATCAAATAGCTTCAAATTTTTAATAGTATAGATTAGGAACAAAAAAAGATGAGAGCGAAATAATGACTGCAAATAATTAATATGATATAAATATTAAATATCCAATCTTTCTAATTTTTAATTAAAACTTAATTGTATAGAGTTGGGTTTTAATATTACTCCTTTAACTAGATTGTTAAAATATATATTTTTAATGATACTTGTATAATATTAACACTTATAAATGTGAAGTTATTTTCTTTGGAAAATGTCTTTAGTCAAGTGATTAAAAATCTATTTTCATGGTATTCCATTTTGGTGTTTGCCTCCAAATAATCTCATTATCCCGCGTAATAAGGTTTGCCTATGGATAACGTTTTGTTGATCTTACTTTTTAAAAAGGAAAAATTACTAGAATGATACTAAATTTAGATTCAATGGCTAATATAATATAGAAAAGATTAGTATTAGATTAGTTCTTTTAATCATCAAAATACCCTTCAGACCATGTGTTAATTTTTTTTACAGAAATACCATTACTAATTAATTCCACATCAGCATTTTTCCGATTTTAAAAAAATTTTTATTAACAACTTTGCCACTGCTGGAAACAAATCTGCAAAATAAATTTACGGTTCTACGTTATGGTAGATTTATGGGTCTGGTAGATTTTTCATTTTGCCACAGAATTTTCTGGTAGATTTATTTTTAACCGTAGATTTCTTAGTCATAGTGGTAGTAGATATTTTAATTCATCGCAGATATTTTTTCCCTCCGTAAATTTTGTACCGGATATTGGGATAGTAACCGCAGATTTATAATTTTCCAAAACTGTAAAAATTTGTCTGGTAGATTTAATTTTGTATCGTATATTTATTTTGCAGATTTTTTTTTTGCCGTAGATTTATAATTTAGTTATGGCAGAGCTTGATTTTACATTCAAGTGGCTGTAGAGTTTTTGACAACTTTTAATTACTAGACTAACATTCTAGTTATCGCAGATTTTTGTTTCTGATTTTAGTTATCGCAGATTTCTAAATCTTTTTTGCGTAAAAGATTTGACGTAATTCCCTTTACCGCAGAGATACAATTTACTAGACTGGAATATGTAGTGGCTGCAGACTTAATATCGTAGATCTTTTTACTCTACGTTACTGCAGATTTTTTACCATGAGTGTTACCGCAGATTTGTTCATAATTTTCTTAATTAATGACGAAAAATTGAAATAACTTTCTTTTTTAAACCGTAACTGAAACTCATCTAGAGTTAATTAAGCCTCCATCGGGATCTTCCCCTAATGTTGTTTCAGTTTTCAACCCTCACCTCCAAATTTTTTTTTCTCATCATATTTCATCTAATTCTTTCTCAATTTGCTTATCATGGAGCGCATCATCCTTGTTTCTTGAAAATGGATGTTTTCAAATAATAGATGGTTGTTTGGTGTTGATAGCAAAAGTGGTTCTAAAATACTGCAAGGAAATTCAGAAATCAGTTTTGATGAATTCATTGACATGGTATATGAGGATTTTGGGTTGGATAAGAGAGTATGCAATGTTGACTTGAGTTACATGCTTGGGAAGAATCTCCTTAAAGATCTTCCACCAGAAATGCCTCCAGTTATTATTGGTAACTCTAGATAATTTCAGTTTTATTTGGCTCAGCAATCATCAGAAACAGTTAGACTTTGTGTGGAAGTGAAAGAGAAAAAGTTGGCTGAATCACAAGAGGTTGTAGATAGTAGCAAGGATGGCGACAACTCTGAGAATGGCGACAACTCTGACAATGGCGACAACTCTGAGAATGAAGAAGATGAGGATAAAAGCAGATTTTATTATTGTGATGACTCAAATGGAACTGATTCAGATGATGAGAACTTTACCAAGTATGGGATGCAACCAGAAGAGAAAAATGTTCCGACGAAGCAAAGTAAATCCACAGTCTTTTTAAGTCAACAAAATGAATATCCTCATTTGATGAACTTTGAATTGTCGTCCATGACATTAGCTGTTGGAAAATGTTATGCAACCAAAGAGCATTTAGAGACAAGATTGAAGATCATGACAGTCCTTGAGAGGTTTGATTTTCGGGTAGAATACTCAAAACCAGACTTATTGACTGTCAGGTTTTGGGTGGAAGGTTGCATGTGGAGGCTACGAGCATCACCAACAGAAGGTGATCTCAAATTTCATGTTCGTGTGTACATTGCTGAACATACATGTTCAGTTACTCAGCGGTCCGTATCATCACGCCAAGCAACCCTATATATACTTGCAATGTTATACAAAGATTTTTTCAGTGGAATAGGACCAACTGTTAAGCCAATGCATGTTGCTGTAGCAATGACTAAACGATTTCTAATCAAGGTAATTACTATGCCTGAAATTATGTTGCTTACTGAAAATTTGTTTTAATCCTAAAGTTCAAACTATCTTTTGTGTTAGATGGATTATTGGAAAGGTTACCAAACTCTATGATTCACGTGAAAATTGGCTAGAGGTAATCTTGAGAGCGGATATGACCAGCTACCTGCTTATTTATACATGATACGCAGAGTAAATCCTGGGACACTAACGCGACTAGAAGTTGATGAGAGTCAAAGGTTCAAGTATTTGTTCTTATCATTTGGTGCAAGTATTACCGGATTTCCTTTCATGAGAAAAGTTGTGGTGGTTGATGGTACTTTCATACAAGGAAAATACAAATGTACACTTCTTACTGCAACAGCTCAAGATGGTAATTTTTAGATATTTCCTGTAGCTTTTGCCGTGGTTGATACTGAAAATGATGAATCATGGGAATGGTTTTTCAAGCAACTAAGCTATATGATCCCAGATGATAAAAAGCTTGCAATTGTCTCCGGTAGACACAGATCAATTGGCAAAGCACTACGGACACTCTAGCCAAAGTCAAGTTGGGGTATATGCACGTATCATCTATACAAAAATATTCTGGTTTGATTTAGAGGAAGAAAAGCCTTTGGGTTGGTGAAGAAGGTAGCCAATGTTTTTACATTTGTTGATTTTGAAACTGCATTTGATCAGATTAAAGTGTTGAATCCTCCACTTCATAATTATCTTGAAAGAGCTGATTTAAAACTATGGACACTAGTACATTTCCCTAGTGATAGGTACAACATTATTACTAGCAATAATGCAGAGTCTATTAATAATGTTTTATCACATTCTAGGAGTTTGCCTATTGTACACCTTCTAGATGTAGTGAGGTCTATGATGACAAGGTGGTTTTCAGATCGAAGAAACGATGCATTAAAAATGAAAACATCTCTTACACGTGATGTGGAGAAAATTCTAGAGGTAAGAATATCCAAAAACAAATATTGTATTAGTTACGTGTTATATAAGATTAGCTTGGTTATGCAATACTAACTGTATTATTGCTTTGTAGAGCCGAGTAGCATATGCGCAACTTGTTACTGCACAGGATATTGATGCACATCAGGTGCAAGTGACAAGTGGATTATCTGTACATGTTGTTAATTTGAGAGAGAAAAAGTGTACATGTCGTCAGTTTGACTTGGAAACAATACCATGTGGCCATGCAATTGCAGCTTGTGAGAAGAGGAAAATCAAACCAACTACAATGTGTCACCATTATTACCACAAGAATTCATTGTAAAACTCCTACGCAAGTGCCATCTTACCTAGGGATTTCACTATACCAATACCAGAAACTGTAGCGAACCAAGTTTGTTACCCCCCCCCCCCCCTGTGATTCGGCAACAACCAGGTAGACCAAAAAAATCAAAGATTAAACCTGCTTTGGAAGTTGCTATGGCGAAGAAAAGGCCAAGGAAGGAACACACATGTCAAAATTGTAAGTTAGTTGGCCATAACCGTAAAACATGTACTTCGTAAACCATTTGTTTTGTTTACTTTGTGAACCATTTGTTTTTTGCTTTGTGAACCATTTGTTTTTTTTGCTTCGTGAACCATTTCGTACTTTGCTTCTATATTACTTTTGCTTATTTCCTTCTATATTACTTTCCATTTACATTATATGATGCGTTTGTATAAATCTGCGGTAAGGCATAATTAAATCTGCGGTAAGGCATAATTAAATCTGCGGTAAGGCCTAAATAAATCTGCGATAAGATGTAAATAAATCTTTGGTGAAGACATAAAAATTGCGATAAGATAACCTAAATATAACAAGCAACCAACCTGTCTGAAAAACCCAAATATTAAACAACCAAGTGTCTAACAAGAGTCACTTACCAACAAAATATGAAACTTCGTACAAGATACTACAACAAGTATCTAACAAGAGTCACTAAGCAACAAAATAATAGTCATGAAACAACAAGATACTACAACAATTTTTAAGTAGGAGTCACATCTTTGAGTTCACCATCACTCACATCTTCATCTAGAAGCTCAGGAACTACATCCTTACGATAACAATCTTCATCAAAGAGGCCGTCTGTTACCTCCTGGTGAAGTTCATCAAAGATTTCGACCGCAAGCTTCACACGAATACCCTGAATGATCTTGTCGCTCAAACCATCAAACTTCAACCCCAATGCTAGACACTCTATGTATTTCAAAGAATACACATCACAATCTCCAGGATTTTCATTCACTGGGACATTGACCAACATTCGTCTCACATCCATCATTGCACAGCTCTTCTTGCGCTCCTTCTCAGGGATGTATTCACTAAGTATTGCAGGGATCATTTTCCGGATAGGATGAACACTTTTTTGCAACTCTGTATTGTCCTTTGGTGGGATGCTATCGTAAATAAAAATTGTCTTCCGCTTCAAATCAGTATCCAAAGCAACCCAATGATTTGTACCCACAAATAAGCACACATAGAGGTTATCAATATCAATGAACCAACTCTTGTTAGTCACCACAGGCTGAAGACCAAGACAGTTGTCCCGATATGTGTTCCTGAACTTGAAGTTCTTAAGCTGCGTCAAATAGAATGGGTAGTCATCCTGCAAGTACCTAATAAAGAAGGCATCCAAGAAAGCAATACGCTAACTGCAAAAAGGAGACGGCTGGCGCATATGCCTGTTGCGGAACATCGACATTGCCACAGATATTTGCTGCAAGACAAAAAATAGACATATTGATATACAGGTGTCTTTAAAAACAAATGACAAGAGTGAAACTAAACTTACCCCAGATGCTAACCATCCAAAATCATGCCTCAGCCAATCGTCCCTAGGAGTAATAATCGTCAAGTAGAAGCGGCGGTCTTTATTTTTGGTTAGAAGAGGTTCTTCCCTACATAATAAAGGAAAAGTGAGTTCGTCATTGACAGTAATGACTGATGCTAATAATAAAACTCAACAGTAAATTGATTACTTACTCATCGGTTTTCATGAATTCCAAAAGCTTCTCATGGAAAAATTCATCCACAACCTCAAACGGATCATAATGAGCAGGCGAGATTTGTTTACGTTTGATGATTCTCTTCACTGTAGAGTTACCAACAAAAGGATATTTTTGAGAACCTGCCAACTTGATTTCACGTTTTGGTTTCGGAGTCTCATCATTCAAGTTGGTCATTACTTTAAGTAACACGTCTAACGCCTTGTCCATTACCTTAGTAGCCTCCTTATCCTTTGAGTTTGACCATGTTGAATCCTCAGATCCTGCCTCTGCCTCAGCTTTCTTCTCAACATCACCATCTGTCTTCTCTATCTTCACTACAACTTTCTTCATCGTCTTCTCATACTTCTCTTCTTTCTTTGGTTTCTCCTCACTCTCCTGTTCGTTCTTCTCCTTTATCTCATCAATCTTCTTCTTCTTCTTCTCATTTTTCTCATCTTTCTCTTCTATCTTCCCTTTCTTTTGAACGTTCTTGTCTTTCTTCTTCTTCTTTTGATCTTTCTTATCCTTCTACTCATCTTTCTCTTCTTCGTTCTCTTTGTCCTCACTTTCCTGTTTTTAACCTCCTTGTCTTTCTTCTGTTTTTTCCCAGAATCCTTCCCATGATCCTTTTCTTTCTTCTTATTCACCACTCTAACACTTGGGAACTCCTTATTGGAGGTTTGATCTAACTCGACCATCCATGACTGTAAATACAAATTTTTTTTTGTCATCGTCATAGACATACTAGTTAGATTATTCAAAATGATATAGAACTTACAGGTGATGCATTTGAAGCTTCATCAACTACTTCTCTGTTTGAGTGGACGTTCTCCGGTTGAACATTGTTCTCTTTTTCTTGAGCAGTCTTGACATACTTCATCATCATAGAATACATCTCAGCAAGCTCCTTTTGTTGCTCAGTATTCCTCTCATTGTTTCTCTCATTTGCTTCAACTTTCCTCGCCAAATCCCCCACCAAGTACTTGATGACATCAACATCACCAGTCACCTTCTCCACCATGTTATAAAATGCCTGCACGATAGAAGTTTAACAGATCAGGTTAACAATTATTCAACCAGTTATTACACAAACTGAAGAAGCAACAACATACCTCTCACTGTTCTTTCCCTTTCATCATCTTCTTCTTCTTAGACGTTTTAACATCCTCTGGAACATCTATTTTGCGTTTCTTCTTCTTCACATCATCCGCCCAAGCATTGGCCCGCAGTCTACCACTGATGATATCTTCCACCATGTTCTTCACAAGTGGATCTATCTTCACAAAATCGGTCCATTTTGGATCAATATCTGCAACCATATGTGTCACCCGTACCTACATTGTATAATCATTAGTAAGAAGCAAAAAATAATATGTTGAAAGTAACATATAGTAGAGGCATAAACTTAATTTCCCATGAGCAGCCTTCTCCTCGGTTATGAATTTGTCAAAGCTAATCCCACCATGATCAGAGTGCCAAGACAAATGTGGAACATCATCAAGATCTGTTTCGTTAACCTTGACCTTTCTTTTCCCATATCTCTCGCCTATACCATGAACGTGCTCATAGAACCAAGTCAATAACACTTGAACTGGTCCTTGAAGCTAATAAGATTTTTTTTTTCCATCCGGATGATCTTGATCGAAGTAATCAACTTCTCAAAAGCTACTCGACCCCATGGATACTTCTCAAAACTTTCTTGATGAAGAACTAGTTTAGCAATCTCCAACGGTATCCTTGATCCTGTATGAATGCCTAATACCGCAACTGAAAGTAAACACAATTATGCCACCATAAGCTTCTTATCCGAATGCCAGAGATGAGATCTAGCCATCACAAGCTCCAACTCTTCAAACGTAGGTCCTGTAGCTACTGATATTTGCATTTCTATCCAGAAATATTCATGACTAACAGATACTACATCAGATGGTATAGTATCGCAATTAAGACCAGTGAAAGCTCCAAACTCGTGGAGGGAGAATCAGATAGGTTTATCATCAATAAGCGACCACATCTCATGGGGATCATCCACTAAGAGCTGGTTGACCATTAAGTAATGAGCTCTCTTACCTCCCCATGTGTATTCCATATCAGCAAACTTCGCAAACAACCTAATGGAACAATTCGTCAAACGAGTCCACACATCAGCTCCTACTTCTTCTCTGACTTTGCCCAAGTTGCCCATAGCAGAATAGTGATTGATGCTATGCGTCTGTATTGGAGATTTTCCTTGCTTCATACAGTCGTGGAGGATATGGACAGACAAAACTCGAAGAAGCCAAGCCTTTAAAGAAGAAATGAAAGTTACAGTTAGTGAAGCAATAATTGCTAAATAAAAATGGCTAACTAAGAAGAAAAAGCTTGAACATCACACACGGAATCGACAAATCATGAACGGTTATGAATTCAACAAATCTTCAATGACACTAACCAATTAGTTGGTTAAACTATGCGGTAACATTAGAACAATAACAAAAATCTACGATGACACTAACTAATCAGTTGGTAAAACTTTGCGGTAACACTAAATCAAAAACTAAAATCTACGATGACGAAACAAAAAAAAGCCAAACTAAAGTTAACAATCGCGCATACAAATCTGCGACAACAAACAAATTGAAAGAAAAATTAAGAATATCTGCAGTTAAGCAATCATTTAGGCGAAATTTTTTAAAGTGAATTGGAAAAAAAAGAGAACAACTTTTTACCGGAATCAGACATCTTCACGCCAGAAAATGAAGGAGATCGCGGTGGCTGTGGCTGAGAGTGGCCAAAATAATCAAAAGTCGGCCTATAGATTTCAGTTTCGGGTTTTGATTAGAACCATAAGACCAACAAAAATCTAGTACAGAGAATCGACGGTTACATATGAATCAACTTACCTTCAGTTTAGAGACGCGACGAACGAGGAATAAGAGAACTGAGCAAAGGAGAACTAAGCAGGGACGGCGGAATTCAGAGATTAAACGGCGAAGAGAATAGAAGAGAAGAGAAGAGGAAAAATATAATTGAACGATGAAGAGAATCCGGTGAGGCGTTTTCGAAATTCAGCCAAGGGTTACGAATCCGGCAGCGGCTTCGTTGGTGACGGTCAGAGGAGTCTTGATCGTTGTGGCGGTGGTAGAGAGGAGTCGCGATTTAGGGAGGAGTCGCGATTTAGGTTTTTTTTTCTCTCGATAGGTTTTAGGGGTTTTTTTTTTCCGATTTAAGTTTTTCAGATTTGGTTTAACATTATTTTTCAGATTTTGGTTTAGTATTTGGTTTACAATTATTTTCGGATTTTTAATTTTTCATTATAATTAAAATTAAATATTAAAGTTTTAAATTTAATGTAATAAAAATAACTTTCTTAATTTTTCCATTTTTAATTAAAAAGGGTATTATTGTTATTTGACACAAGATTAATATTATTCTAGTAAACTTTTATTTTGGGATATTAATGTAGTCATTAATTCTATGTTTAGTATTATTCTGAACAAATTTTAGTTTTAAAAATGTAATAAGGTTTGGATATGGATCAACTCTTGTCGATCCTACTGTATTTTCTTTTTTAAAGTGTAATGAAATTTTTTGAGCCTCTTCTAAATATTTCTCAAACAATAGATTAGAGATTGGAATACACTTATGACACATATAACTCTACAAACTCCTTTTTGTCCAAACGAGGAGGATCCGTGGCTCATAAGAAACATATGTTCGTGGCCGTTTATGATGACCGGATCTGGTCAAGCAACACACTTCCGTGGCCCACAAGAAACAAAAGTTCGTGACTGTTCATGATGGGCCGGATCAGGTCGAGAGTTCCTGCAGAATACCCTTGTCGGAAGTTGAGGTGGTGAGAAAGAAGAGGGCCTTCTGGGAAAGGAGTTGGAATTCTTGGGACGTGAACAAGTTAGTCAGATTCATTGGGGTTCACTTACTGAGCCTCTTGGCTCCATTTTACTTCAATTGGGTGGCTTTTAAAGTTTGCATTTGCCTCGCTGTCATCAATGGAATGTGCATCACCTTGTCTTATCATAGGAATCTATCTCACCGAAGTTTTGATCTACCGAAATGGCTCGAGTATCTCTTTGCTTATGGTGGCGTTCACGCTTTTCAGGTTAGATATTTTAAATAAATCCTCAAGATGATTGTTCGATATTAACAAAATATTAGAGAAGTATATAATGAATGTCTCATAAAATTGTGTTCAGGGAGACCCAATAGAGTGGGTGAGCAACCATCGGTACCATCATAAGCATTGTGACACACAGCGTGAACCACACAGCCCTACACAAGGGTTCTGGTTTAGTCACGTGACTTGGATATTTGATACCGGTGCTATCGTCAAAAAGGCAATAAAAACCCAATTAATTTGCTGATGGCCATCGTAAGATAATCAAATAGTTTTATATTTGGTCTTGATTTTTAGGCTGTATAGGTGTCATATAGGTTTTGACATACCTCGCCCATTTAGTGTCTAGCTTCTAATTAAATCATTCATGCAGTGTGGTTGACAGGAGAACGTAAATGACCTTGTGAGGCAGCCTTTTTATAGGTTCCTTCAGCAGACCTTCATTTCGCATCAGATGGCCTTTGCCCTTCTCCTTTATTGTTGTGGAGGCATGCCCTTCCTTGTCTGGGGAATAGTAAGCAAAACTTACCACTCCTTTTCACTTATTAATATGATAGTTGGGGTTTTTTAGCTACATATATATATATATATATATATATTATTTGATGATAAAATAATTTGACTAGTACCATGTTGATTTAGACAACTGAGAAGGCCCTAACAGGTCCATGAAAAGTTGGTTTCTATTACGGTATTACCCAATAGATATTTCAAATAAAATCGCACGTTAAGCTTAGGAAAAAAAACAAAAGAACGGTACGTGAAAGTATAATTATGAGAGGATTGGAAATGGCAGGGTGTGGCAACTGTGGTTCGACTCCACACGACTTTTCTAGTTGCCTCAGTTTGTCATTTATGGGGAACACGAGCTTGGAACTCACCTGACTTGTCCAAAAACAATTGGTAACATATATATTATATATACATACATACATATGTACATATAATCTCACTAAATAACTAATAAATTGCTGATGAATTAGGTGGGTAGCGATATTAACATTTGGCGAGGGGTGGCATAACAATCATCATGCGTTCGAGTTCTCGGCCAGGCATGGACTCGAGTGGTGGCAGCTAGACGCTACTTGGTATCTCATTAGGTTTCTTGAAGCTATTTGTTTGGCCACTAACGTTAAGTTACCTACCGAATCTCAAAAGAAGAGAATGGCTTTGGTCTCTGATCCTTAAGTTCCTTGCATATTTATGTTCTAGACCTTTAGTAATTCTCTTAAACTCTGCTCCTCCTCCATGCTCTGTGATTTCCTTTTAAAATGCAAAACCTCATTCTCTTATGATGATATTTCAATCTACTTTTTAACACTTGAACTTAAATCATATATCTTTCTCATGATAGCCGATTTCTTTAGCAACATCTATGACAAACATGAATTCTTTAGGGAGCAAGTCTGGTATTTTAATCCCAACTTTTGCCTAAGCAAATTCATTATTATACGTACCCTTTAATCGACGGTATATATTCCTATTTTCTTTATCCTTGCCTATCTGCAATTACGTATGGAGCCCGGCCTTAGATTGAGGGTTGAAAAGTAGTCATGTAATTACCAACGGATTAGGAAAAAACAAAATACTACTTGAATCATTGAGAAACTCTTCTTAAGAATTATTCTATGTGTGGGCTACGTAGGAAAATAAAACTAAAAAGTAGTATTTTTGAACTTCTCCATCTTCATTTTCCCATAGTTTCAAAATGTATATGTTAATTTTAAAAAATCTTGTATGTACGTTTTAAAACGAGGATGATTACTAGAATAACCCATAAAAGTATGTTAAATAGTAGAATAACTCACATTTGTTTTTAATTATTACAATATTTTTTGATATTTTTAAATCACAAAAGTATCCTTCAGAAGCTTTGTAAACAAAAATCTAATTACAAAATATCATTAATATTTAATATGTGCATCATTACTAATTATCAAAATGTCACTCCGTTTCAGTTATGACAACTTTGTTTTTTTCAGGATTGTTTTCTTTGACTGCAGCTTTGTTTGAAAATAAGAAGTGATGACAGCTTTGTTATAGTTACTGCAGCTTTGTTATAGTTACTGCAGCTTTGTTATAGTGACTACAACTTTGTTTGTAAAAATTAGTGATGACAGCTTTGTTATAGTGATTGCAGCTTTGTTTCCATCCTACATGATTGTTTTCTTTGACTGCAGCTTTGTTTGTGAAAATTAGTGATGACAACTTTGTTATAGTTACTGCAGCTTTGTTATAGTTACTGCAGTTTTGTTATAGTTACTGCAGCTTTGTTATAGTTACTGCAGCTTTGTTATAGTTACTGCAGCTTTGTTATAGTGACTACAACTTTGTTTGTGAAAATTAGTGATGACAGCTTTGTTATAGTGATTGCAGCTTTGTTTCCACCCTACAGGATTGTTTTTTTTTACTGCAGCTTTGTTTGTGAAAATTAGTGATGACAGCTTTGTTATAGTTACTGCAGCTTTGTTTGTGAAAATTAGTGATGACAACTTTGTTATAGTGACTGCAGCTTTGTTTCCATCTTACAAGATTGTTTTTTTTAACTGCAACTTTGTTTGAAGTAATTAGTGGTGACAGCTTTGTTATGGTGACTGCAGCTTTGTTTCCACCCTACATGATTGTTTTTTTTACTGCAGTTTTGTTTGTGAAATTAGTGATGACAGCTTTGTTATAGTGACTGCAGCTTTGTTTTAGCCATACATGATTGTTTTCTTTGACTGCAGCTTTGTTTATGAAAATTAGTGATGACAACTTTTTTATAGTGACTGCAGCGTTGTTTGAACCCTATATAATTATTTTCTTTGACTGCAGCTTTGTTTGTCAAAATTAGTGATGGCAGCATTGTTATAGTGACTGCAGCTTTGTTTGAACCCTACATGATTATTTTCTTTGATTGCAGATTTGTTTGTGAAAATTAGTGATAGCAGTTTTGTTATAGTGACTGCAGCTTTGTTTGAACCCTACATGATTGTTTTCTTTGAGTGCAATTTTGTTTGAAATACTTAGTGATGGCAGCTTTGTTATAGTGATGACAGCTTTGTTATAGTGATGACAGCTTTGTTATAGTGATGACAGCTTTGTTATAGTGACTGCAGCTTTGTTTGAACCCTACATGATTGTTTTCTTTGCCTGCAACTTTGTTTGTGAAAATTAGTGAGGACAACTTTGTTATAGTGACTAAAGTTTTGTTTGAACCCTACATAATTGTTTTCTCGGACTGCAGCTTTGTTTGTGAAAATTAGTGATGACAACTTTGTTATAGTGACTACAGCTTTGTTTCCTCCTACATGATTGTTTTCTTTGACTGCAACTTTATTTTTGAAAATTAGTTATGATATTTTTGTTATAGTGACTGCAGTTTTGTTTCCATCCTATATGATTGTTTTTTTTTTACTGCAGCTTTGTTTGTGAAAATTAGTGATGACAGCTTTGTTATAGTGACTGTAACTTTTTTTCCATCCTACATGATTGTGTTCATTAACTCCAGCTTTGTTTATGAAAATTAGTGATGGCAGTTTTGTATATAATTTGGTGGCGGAGTTATTTTTGGCGTTACCGCAGTTTTATTCCAAAATTAAATCATGACCACACGATTTAGGGCTTCATCCAAACACTTTGAATTTGAAATAGAAAATATTTTTGTATATTTTTGAATATATTTTTTTGTATATTTTTATATTTTTTGAAATATATTTTTGAATTATTTTAAATTATGTTGATAATTAAGTTATTTTAAGTTTTATTTTGAATAAGATATTAAAAAATTGTGTTTTTTTTAGGTTTGTAAGATATTTTTGAATTATGTTAGATTTTAAAATTTTTTATTTTTATAAGACAAATAATTATAAAATATGTTATATTTTTTATAAAAATAAAATTCTTAAAATTTTTAAAAAGTTAAAAATTAAAAATATTGAGAAAAATAAAAATTAAATGAAAAAATGAAATATAAATTGAAAATCTATATTTTTATTTATTTTTATATTATAATGAAAAATATTTTTGAATTATCTTAATTTATATTAATAATTTAGTTATTTTAAGTTTTATTTTGTATAAGATATAAAAAAAGTGTGTTTCTTTTTTTAGGTTTGTAAGAAATTTTTGAATTATGTTAGATTTTAAACACTTTTTTTATTTTCTTCCCTGAGCTTTTTTCAATTTTCATTTTTTTTATTTTAATTATTTTATATAGATTTTCATTTTATTTTTTTATTTTTTCACTTTTTAATTTTTGATTTTTAAAATTTTTGAAATTTTTATTTTTTGTAAACAATATAACATATTTTATATTTATTTGTTTTATAAATAATTCTTTATATTATTTATCTTTTTAATTTCTTTTTAAAAAATATTTCGTAATTAATTTTTTGAAAATAAAGTTAATGGCATTTTGGTTATTTTATTTCAAATAATAGGTTTTATAGTCTTTTTCCTTTTTCTCTACTCACTCTTTTTACAAGAGAGTTATTCTAATAATTTCCTATAAAATATGATATGCAATTCTCACTTTATAAAAATCGAGGTGTGATATTTATCTAATTTCTACTTTTGAAAAAAAAAAGTTCGACAAAGCCAATATTGTGTTACATATACATGATTTTTAAATCTGATAAAAGACATAGTAGGTTAACTGATTTTTTTGGAATATTATATATCTTTCTTTGTGCCGTAGCTAGGCATTAGATTCTTCTACAATAAAGAAGAAGATAGGCATTTGTTTGCAAACACACGTACAGATATTTTTTGAGAAAGGTTAAAGGTATAAGATTAAAGAGCGGAAAAACAGAGTACACACTACAAGACATATTTTCTTGGATTACATGGTACCATAACATCGAGATAAGCTTTCTCGTCGTGTTCACGGGAAAACAAATCCAGATTGTAGAAGACTAGAAGCAAGAAAAATAAGTGCGCTTTGTATATTTTTATAGTAAACTTTTTTTTTTTTTTTTGGTAGAAGGGTTAATGGTAAAAAGTTTGTTTGGTTTCATCTTCTAAAACTTTATCAATTGGAAAAAATGTCAAAAATCATGAATGTTTATTTGTGGACGTTGTAATATGTAACTTACAAAATACTATTTAAATAATAAAGTTTTGCGTTGACTTTTTAATTAATGGATAGTTTATGTTAACCGTGCCATATGAGACACAATATTAAATCAAGAGATGGATTATGTTAACGAGGTTAAAGCTTTCGTTACTAAGTTCTATTTCATCAAAACGACGTCGTTTCGTTTTTACTAAAAAATCATCAACTTCTAAATTATGGATGCTTCAATCTTCAACTTTCAAAAAATATAGATGTTTAAATGTCTTAGTTTTAATGGACTTTATGATTAAATGGTTAACTTATGTTAGGTATATTATTTAAGACACAACTTTAAATAGAAAGACGAAACACGTTTACGAGGTTAAAGCTTTGTTTTTCTTTGATCGATTATTTGACTTTAAGCTTTATCTTTCTTTGATCAATTATTTGACTTTTCAATGAGTATTGATAAATTATTTAATCAATTATCACTAATTCTTAACGCTTTAATCTATAACTGATTCAAAAATGTTAAAACTATTAAATATTTTTTTAACCACCAATTCGATGGATGCGAATCGAATTGCTTATCACCAACGCTTCGGAAACTCAATCTCTTAAGAGTTTTAGACAATTCAATGAAAAATATCAAGGTGAGTTCAATTGAAAAATCTGTTGTTAACTTATGTTTGTAAAATAGGCGGATTTCAATTTGAGAATATTATTGACTTCTTGATTATGGTTATAATTCAATGAAGTAACGAGAAGTGGAAAGACAAGACGAACGATAAATAGTTGTCGAAATATTGGTTGTTTTGATTAAACCGAAGTTGCTAATAAATAGTTTAACCCCGTAAACGTGTTTTCTTTCTCGATTTAACGGTATGCTTTAAAGGGCCTAGTCAACATAAGTTAATCATTTAATCATGAAGTCAACAAATATTTAGATATTTAGAAGTTTATATTTTGAAAGTAGAATTTAAATGTTCCCAATTTAAAAGTTGAATAATAATAGCAAAATAATGCATTTTGATTAAATGGAAGCTTTAAACTATGTTAACAGGTTCCGTCTTTCAATTTAACAATATGTCTTAGATGTCACTACCAACACAAGTTACTTATTTAATTAAAAAGTCAACACAAAGCTTTAGTATTTAAATGATATCGTAAGTCAAAAATTAAAAAGTTCACAAAATGCAAGTTGTTGTTTTTTGTTTCAGACATTTTTCCTTTAATCAATTTTACAAGTTTCAGAGTTTTTGACACACCTTAACTATATATGAGCTTGAACATTTATTCTCTTTATTTTTGATGCGGCGTACATTTAAAAAAAAAATTGTTTGATAGCGTTCGATTTGGTGCTCGTCTCTCTCTTGTTGCAGTATTTGACCAATAAAAAAATGAAGTAGAGATGCTAGCAGGAAAAAGATAAGAGAAGAATTAGGATTTTTTTTTACGTTTACTTATTATATTCTTTGTGTATGCATAATAATTTCGTTCCTTAGCTTTGAACCCGAG
This sequence comes from Cardamine flexuosa, assembly GCA_963555745.1. Taxonomy (NCBI): domain Eukaryota; kingdom Viridiplantae; phylum Streptophyta; class Magnoliopsida; order Brassicales; family Brassicaceae; genus Cardamine; species Cardamine flexuosa. The sequence continues at coordinate 18,533,277 of OY743219.1, forward strand.
GTATTAAGGAATGAGTCACTATAACAATGCCACTAGACTAAATAACGCTTCAATAAATAGAGGGCAGAAAACCTATTGGTAGAATTAGTGGTCGTATAATTATTTAAAATAAACCACTCCTATTTGGTAAGACGAAATGGTGTCATAGTTTAGGACATTTAGAAAATTTGGTGAGTGGACTATCCAATGGCTACACTCATCTTAAAAAGATTGATAGGATGTTAAAAGGCTGAATCAACCAGGACTAATTAGAAAAATATAACAAGGCTTTTTAGGCATCAAAAATATATTCAGATAGGTGTTTTAGGTTAAAACTTAAAACTCAACAAATAGGTGTTTTAGGCATCAAAACTATTTTCAGATTTTAGGGGCATTATTTCCAGTAAACTTGTTGTAGTGTAGTGGTTTTGTCTTATTGTTCTTAACTTCTTGCTAAATGGTGTCAGCTTCTAGGACTATGGCTGCAACTTTTGTCAAAAAATATTATAAGTCTATGTAAATAGGTACTTCTGCTTTAGACAAAAAATATTGTTGGACCGGGCTTCACCAACACCATCATCAAATTGCATTTACAATTTATAGTCATAAAAATCTGACGACTACTCTCGTTTCTGGTTAGGCAATCAAGCCGTCCAATATAATTTGCCATCATGATCTAATGAAGACATCTTTAGAAACACTTCAGTGCAAAATGGGTTGAAGGAACTAAATATTTTTCGTCCCACTGACCAAAATCTCTCTTGATTTTCTAAAGTATTTATGATACGATCTCAATGATCCGAGTTAGGTCTTTTCCTTAAAAATCTTGATTTGTTTATCTCTCCTAAGTCTTGTTAGGAACATGTGTTTGTGGTGTCTTTTGTTAGGAACTGTCTTTATGCATACAGATGGGTAATGATATTTTTTGAAACTCTACTTCTTCAAGTTCTATATCTTGAGGATATTGACTCAGGTCCGTTCTGGTGTTGCCAACCTTTACAGCTTCACTTAACGAGATTGTAATAAACTATCAAAGAGTGGAATATCACGTAATGGATGTTGACGAACTTTTATAACTTCTGGACAAGACTGTAACAATCAAATGATCAATTAAGAGTGAAAATATGTTTAGAAGAAACTAATAAATTAATTGTATATTGTCACCATCCATGCTGATGTCCCACCAGTCAATGCTGATGTCTAGCCTCCAAACTTATTGTCCCCCAACCCCATGGCGTTTTTGTAACACGTTTATAAACATCATACCAAATTCTTAGATGTTCTAATTGGATTTTGTTTTCTCCAAAAAACATCTAAACCAAATCGATTCAAAAATCCAGCTAGTATGTTTTGTTTCCAATTTCATTAAAACATGTACCTCTCCAATATCCACAATGTTTTCCACTATTGGCCTAACATTAGTATCACATGACTCATCTCATGCATCCACATAAATTTGGGTGAAACGACTAAACCAAATCCCAAAAGAATAAAAAATATATAAAATTTAAAGAACAAACTAATCAAACAAAAAACATCAAAATATATGTGTGTGTTTACAAATCCATACTTTGGTAGTTGGTTGCACAGATTCTTTTTCATTCCACATGTTTTAAACTGTTTACAAAATTATAAAGAATATTTTTTGTAGACGACAGAAAAAAAAAGACGACAAAATATATTGTCTAATTAGTTAATAATAAAAATATTAAACAGTTTGTTCCTAAGACAGCAAACCAACTTCACGAAACAAAGTGAAGCTGAAATAAAAAACCAGAACGAAAGTGAAAAAAGAGAGGCATGACTGCCTATAGCCCTCCCTATTGTTTTGCTTCCGCCTAAATCCCCCCAGATTCTGAAGCTCTTGATAATTCCCCCCATACTATCCATTTTAATCACTTTTACCTCTAAATAAGTTATCTCTGTCCAATTCCACATGTAAAGCTAATCCAGTTAAATAGCGATCAAATCAAATAAAACACGATCAAATCAAATAAAACACGATCAAATAATCTAAATCGCGTTTAAGGAATAATGATTGCTCGATAAGTGAATTAACCCGAACTCAAACCCAGAATCCGCTTTAACCTCAAAATTAAATTTGGGAATTAGGGTTTAATCTTCAAACCTCTTGTGGGACACGCTTCAGAGTTTCAGAGAAAGTTAGGTTAGAGGAGACATAGAGAGAGGGGCTAAAAATCGAGCTTGAAACAAAAAGAATATAATCAGCAGTATGTAATGGTGACATATGTTGCGACTTCTTCTCCACCAGTTCCTGTTATTTTTTTTATTTTTTTTGTGTTAATGGAAAACGTTTGTTAAAGATCAGTTTGCACTAGTGATTATATAGCATATCGAATCAGTTTGGTTATAGTGATATATATATATATATATATATACTCTACCATATAATAATGACTTATGAGGTTTCTAGCTTCTATAGTTTATATAGCACCAAAGTACTTTGTAGATTACCCGAAGATGAAGTGTTAGGGGCCTGGGGACATATATATGAGTTTCAAACCTTTCAGTTTCGTTTGTAGCTAATGTTGTCGGATTGAGTCACTTTTTTTCTCAACTATTTTAAGTTGAATTTAGTTATTAAATGATGTTGTTTTCACTAGTCTTCTTCACTTTTTGTTAAATCGTAGACTCAGGCCTCTTTGTAGTGTAGATATTAAATGATTCAGCATATTAATTACTATGTCTTGATGTTTGATTTTGTTTGCAGGGTAAAAATGGAGGTTGAGTGCGATGGAAATGACTTGAATGATGAGGAGAAAGGAGATAAAGATAATGAAACAACAAATGGGGATGCAGATAATGAAAAAGAAAATGAAGATGCAAATAAGGAAACAGAGAATGATGAAGACGAGGATATAGTGGGACGATTTGATTATGAAATCGAGGAAGATGTAGCTGACTTTGTTGATGAAGAGTACAGGGAGAGACACACAATTCCAGAGAGCTCGGATGAAGTAGAGGAAGATGAACTGGTTGTGAAAAAAAAAAGAATGGAAAAAAGGGAGATAAGTTAGCTTTAGGAACAGAGTTCTATACAGGCTCTCAGTTCAAGCAAGCTGTTTTAGAGTATGCATTGAACAAAGCAAAAAACATCAAACAAACTAGATGGGATCAGACTAAGCTAGAGTTTAAATGTGGCACTAGGGGTAATTGCAAGTGGAAGGTTTATTGTGCTTATGATAAACCGAGTCAGAAGTGGATTATCAAGACTATGTATGAGTCTCACAGTTGCAGTCGAAATGGGAAATGAAAGCTACTAAAGAGTCCAGTGATTGTGAATCTTTTCTTGGACAAATTAAGGATAGTACCAGATTGTATGCCTGAAGAAATCCATGGTCTTATCAAGGAGAATTGGAAAATAGTTAGTACACGAAATCAGTGCCAGAGAGGTCGACTTTTAGCATTGAAATGACTTGAGAGGGAGTACAGTGAACAATTTGCTCATCTCTGAGGGTAATCTTTACACTGAAGAAGTAATCTTTACAAATCCTGGATCAACTGCAATAGTTGAAACATTGCCTCACGGGCTGGTGAAGATGTGTTTGATAAGTTCTATGTTTGTATAGCAAGCCTCAAAAACACTTGGGTGCGTCTTGTCGTCCAATAATTGGTCTTGATGGCACCTTTTTGAATGCTGCTGTTAGAGGAGTATTGCTTACTGCTGTTGGACATGATGCTAACAATCAGATTTATCCCATTGCTTGGGCAGTGGTACAAAAAGATAATGGTCCAAACTGGTTGTGGTTTGTGAATCTTCTGAACCATGACTTAGGTCTTCAAACTGGAGATGGTGTAGTCATTATCTCGGGCAGAGCAAAGGTAAGCATGACTTGTATGTTTCTTGGTTATTTCATATTTACATGTTTTTACTAATTGAAAACATGTTTGTAGGGAATTCTTAATCAAAGAGAAGTTACCATCTGCTGAACACAGAATATGTGTTAAACATATTGGGCATGCTAACAAAGAAATGATTAAGCTGATGGTTTGGAACCTAGCTTGGAGCTATACTACTGTTGAGTTTGAAGAGAATCGTAGGAAGCTGCAGGACTACAGTTGGAGTTTACATGAAGCTGTGATGAAGGAGAAGCCTGAGACTTGGTCTCTTGCATTTTACAAACTAGGAAGCTTCTGTGAGGATGTTGATAACAATTCAACAGAGTCTTTCAACTCAACGATTACCAAAACTCGAGCAAAGGCTATGGTACCCATGTTGGAGATGATTCGGAGGCAGGCTATGGCTCGCATCACAAAGAGAAAGCGTAAAACAGAGAACTGGCAAGGGAAGTCTTCTAAGTACGTGAAGAAGACGCTGGCGTTGGAAAAGGAGGATGCTGAAAAATGCTCATCAATTCCTGCGACTCATGGAGTCCATGAAGTCTACCTCTATGGAAATTCTTACACTGTAAACACTAGGAATCAAACTTGTTCATGCGGAAAGTATCAAATCACATGTATATTTTTTTCCTCTGTCTGAAATGGCTGTTTTCATTGAGATCTTTTATTGGATTTGAGATTTTTTTTAGGTATACCATGTGAACATGTCTTACCTGGAAGAAAGAAGAAATCAAAGAAAACAAAGAAAACAAAGAAGAAAATAAAAGGTAAACACAAATCAGCGAAGAAGAAAAAGAAGCAGCTTCAAAAATTGTCTATGACTGGCCGCATAATTCATTGTTCAAACTGTGGTGAACAAGGCCACAATTACGCGGGTTGTATGATATGTCCAAAGAAGAAGCCGAGGAAGACACAAGCAACAAAGACATTAGAGATATCAATTCTCTCTTTGTTGTGCATTTTCTAGCTGGTTTTGCTTAGTTAAGCTTCTAGTTTAGTGTTCTCGGTCCGTTCTCTTGGTTCTAATATTTTTCTTATGTTTTTCAGGCTACATCCTCATCTCAAGGAGCTGATATTATTTCACTCACTCAACCCTCTCAAGTGACCGAGTGAGAATGCTTTAGGTTAATCTCAAGGACCAGATTATGTGTTGTTTCTCTTTTTATGTGACTACGCTATTTGTGTCTATTACCATGACTGTTATTTCTAATGTTTCCCTTTAAACATGGGTGGTTTCAAACACATCAATTCTATGTTGTTTTGTTGGTTTAACATTGCTCATCTTTCTTTTTACTTATGCTGTTTTTTTTGTTGTGTTGTCTAACCACATATCTGATAACGAGCACCAAAGTTAACTGCTCAGAGAACTTGTCGATTGATGTGGTGATCTTGTGGGTGATCTAACTTGTATTTTATCTTTCTTTTAGGCTCCATCTGATGCTCAGAGAAGAAGTTTGTATTTTTGTTGTTGTCAGAATTCTCTGTATTTTACTTTTAGTCTTAAACCAAATTTATATCGTGAATTTGTTTATGCAAACTCATAGTTTCTGCAAAAATGCTTTTAGTCAAAGATGTGCTTCATAGATTCAAACACCATGAGATTTGATAACCCAACGAACAAAGCTAATTTTCATAGGAAGACAGAGTATTTGATCTAACATCAACTCATCGCATAAATTGTTGTAGCTACAGGAAAAAAATATTCTCCTTTGAGCTTGAGGGAACCTCTGTTTTATCCTCTTATTTCTTATTCACTGCTATCCTCTGTTTTATTTTTCTTTTTTCTTTGAGACTTTTACATCAAAATCCAACTACAATCAACACATGAATTGGCATAAGAAACTCCATAATTGCATAAATTTCAATAATCTTATCTTCAACTCAATCAATTCATAGCAGCTATACAAAAAAAAAATTTCTTCAAAAAACTGTTGAAAACTCTTGACCGTTTTGCCAATGATTTTACCAATCTCAGGAATTCTTAGGTCCAAAGAGCAAAGCAGCGACGCCAGCAATCAAAGCAAGCTCAGGGACACCAAGACAAAACAGGGTATTACAAGTGAGTGGCTTTCTCGTAGTCTCCGGTCAGATTCTGGGTACCAAAGAACGGGTGTTTTATTGCTTCGGTAGTGTGAAGCAATTGGAGGATAAAGAAGAGCGAAATGATTTTGGGTCTGAGTTCGGGTTAATTCACTTATCAGGCGCGATTTGGGTTATTTGATCGCGTTTTACTTGATTTGATCGCTATTTAACTGGATTAGCTTTCAATGTGGAATTGGGCAGAGATAAAGTATTTAGAGGTAAAAGTGATTAAAATGGATAGTATGGGGGAATTATCAAGAGCTTCAGAATCTGGGGGGATCTAGGCGGAAACAAAACAATAGAGAGGGCTATAGGCAGTCATCCCAAAAAGAGATGAAAAGAGAATTACACATTGACATCAGTATGTCTTTTTACTTTTATTTTTGGCAAACACATTCTGTAACTAATTATAAATATTTGTCATATAACATATTTTGACTTTGAAAAGAAAAAGAAAGGTGATAAGAAGTTACAGGAAAAACAGAGGTAAGATGGAGATGATTGAATAATACACTAGAGTCTGCACCTGCATTACACTGCCCTTCAATTTTATTAAATTATAAAATATTAGTGTTGTTGATTGTTTAAATATATACCCATTTAAATTTTTTGTGTATGTCAATATTTTCTTAAACATTATAACAAATATTTATATATTTACAGTTTAATATTATATATACAGTTTTACATATATGTTTTAAATTTATAGATTTTTTTCTGTTTAGTTTTATAATTAATTTTTGCTTGTTATATGTAATTTTAACTTCATTAAGTTATTAACTGTTAGTGTTGTTGATTGTTATATATATATATATATTCGTTTTAATATTTTATAAATCATTTTTACGTCAAAGTCTGCTATGCTATATCCAACAGGTTAGCATACGGACCCACATTTTTAAATTTTATAATTTTGAATAATTTAAATAGTTTGAAAATTTTAAATTAACAACTTTTTAAAAGAAATATTTTTAATATTCTACTTTTGTTTATTCTAAGTTTATTGATGTGTGGTTTTTATATCAAGTTTTATCCAAACTAATAAACTCCTCAAGTGCACGGTTGTGCGCAGCAGTATAATGATGGGATCAAATCCATATGGAATATAGTACTATTTAAATCCTATAGATCTAAACAGATGTAGAGTGAAAAATATTAAATATTGTCACAAAAAAATCCAAATAATAAACGTAAAAATAATTAAATAAGGAAATAAAATCAATTAAAATAAATGTTGGGATCTGGGAAACCACCGAGATTAATTTAAATAAAAAAGATATCTAACCGGATTAGCAATTAAATGATATAGTTCAGAACTCAAACATTGTAATCAAACAAACTTCTTTTCAAAAATGGAATATTATTATAGCATAAATCCGCAGGACCCTATGCTAGCATATATTAACAAGTTTGATAAAGTTCACTTGTAGATCCAGCCTCAACTCTTGGAAAACTGAAAATCAAGCCTACAAACTATAGATTCCATGTAGAATAACCAACGCTAACTGTATTATAAAACCCTATGAATCATTTGATAGATTCATCAACCTACAAACTATAGATTCCGGGTAGAATAACCAACGGTAGCTGTATTATAAAACCCTATGAATAATTTGATAGATTCGTCAACCTAACAAAATAATTTGTTTCATAGAAGTAGAGATCTATTAATCATAACCCTAATTTATAACAATAACATAATTAAATATTAAATCCCTCTGAATAAATCTCATCTCCCAACAAACAGATCTACTCAGCCATGGCAAGAGACAAAGAGACCATAGTATAAGAAATCATGTATTGCATAGAAAGAGATGAAGAAAAAGTAACAATAGATCCAATATTCAAAGAGAAAAGTTTATAGATCTGAAAAGATAAAGGAGAACAATGAAAAGTGGCCAAAAACGGCATTCGGTTGTGTGTGAGACAAACTCCTCTTATTTATTTATAGGGATCCACTAGGTTAAAATAAGAGTAAATGCTTGATTTGGAGAATATACGGGATCGAGATCGGTCGATCCTCTTTCAGATTGGTCGATCCCAGTGCATTCCCGCAAATACTTTGGTTGCCGCCAGATTCACATGTCTTCAGTAAAACTGGCAAAACTCTTGAACCAAGAATGAAAATGACTTGAAATTGGTTCCAAATGAAAGGTAACTCAAAGGTATATCTTGCGTCAAAATCTCATTGCCATCTGATATTTGAAAGACCTCCAACAAATGTCAAACTTCTACATCTTCAAATCCTTAAATTCATCACAAATCATCATGTTTTGCTCCATTTCATCCATTTTAGCTCCAATGAAGTAAAAACCTGTAAAATCTTGAAAAGAACCAAGAAGACACAAAAATCTAATCCTCGACTCAATAAAACATGTAAAAATAATAGTAAAAACTAGTGAAAATACAAAGTCATCATTTATATATATAAACTCTTTTAAATTTTAAATATATCACATATTACATATCATCAACTAATATATTTATTAATATATATATATATATCACTTATTTATTTTTATTAAAAAATGGATAGTGTGGGGACCGATCTGCCAATTCGCGGATGAAGCCTGCTAAATCCTCGGTCTACTATTGGGTTATCAATATTATCCGCTTTTTAATGGATATAACATAGTTTCATCCCTGATGGATCTACTTAGACCTTTCTCATGGTTTTACATGCATGATTGACATTTCTATTGATATGGGACGTTAAACAATGATTTTTTTCTTTATTGGTTGAGTAATATATGTTTATTTTTAAAATCTATCTTATTTTGACCATTTCTTATTTAAAAAAATGGATATGTAGTTTTCCAAAAAAATAGATTTGAATTGATGAGTCTCTATTTTCACTAGCTTTTACTATTGTTTTTACATGTTTTATTGAGTCAAGAGTTAGGTTTTGTGTCATTCTGGCCGGTTTTTAGTGTCTTTTCAGGTTTTCATTTCATTGGAGCTAGAATAGGCAAAATGGAGCAACTTTGGACTTTTTTACACTTCATTGGACTTTGGAGACACTCTGAGATCGACCGGTCCTGAAAAGGATCGACCAAGCATGAAGAGGATCGACCGATCCCGAAGCAGATCGGTCAGTAAAAGGAATCTATGAGGTGGCACGGATCAATGGAAGGAGATCGATCGATCCAACAAGATCGATCGATCCAGATCGTGAATATTCTCCAAATTACACATTAACTCCGATTTTTGACCTAGAAGACTCCTTATAAATATGGTTCATTTCCTGAGCGGCCAAGAAGCCCTAGACACAATTTTTACTGTTACTCTATCATTTTCATTTCATTTTCAGATCTGTAAACTTTTACATTGGTTTTTCTTAGATCTATAATATTTTCCATTGTATTTTCAGATTTACACTCTGTCTTCATCTCTTTCTTTGCATTTCATACCATACAGCATCATGATCTATCAACCCATTGCAATGGTTGAGTAGATCTGCATGTTGGGAGATGAGATTTATTCAAAGGGATTTAATGTTTAATTAGGTTATTGTTACAGATTAGGGTTATGATTATTAGATTTTTACTTCTATGAAACAAATGCTTTTGTTAGTTTGACGAATCTATCAAATGATTCATAGGCTTTTATAATACAGCTACCGTTTGTTATTTTACCCGGAATCTATAGTTTGTAGGCTTGATTTCTAGTTTTCCAAGAGTTGAGGCTGGATCTACAAGTGAACTCTATCAAACTTGTTAATACATGCTAGCATAGGGTTATAGTGGATTTATGCTAGCATAATATTTCCTTTTTAAAAAGAGATTTATTTTTGTACAGTGTTTGAATTCTAGTTCTAGATCTAGATCATTAAATTGCTAATCCGATTAGATAGTTTTTTCTATTTATTTAAATCATTGCGATTTCCCACATCCCAACATTTATTTTAATTGATTTTTGTTTCCTTATTTAAATATATTTTGGATTTTATTTTCTGTGACAAAGCTTTCCTTATTTTCATCCTAGCTCTGTTTAGATCTACATATCTAAAGCGCTCTTTACTCTATGTGGATTTGATCCCACCACTATAATACTGAGCACAACCATGCACTTGCGGGAACTATTGGTTTGGGTAAAACCTGATATAAAAACCAAACATCAAGTTTTTGGCGCCGTTGCCGGAGAGAAATTGTAACCTCTAGATCTAATTTTTAGACCTAATCTAGGATATTTTGTTTTATGCATTTTTGATTTACGTCTTTGAGATCTACCAATCCATATAAAATCGATCGATCCTATTGTGGATACATGATCCACACCCAATATTTTAGTAAAATGAGTTTCTTGAAAAAGTAGTATTTGCTCTGATAATATAATTTCTTATAAAAATTGGAAAAAGATCCCCTTTACAATGTTACTCCTCCTCTATTTATACATATTTTTTGACTATTAATGCTATAATGAATTATAATAAATCATATGATTCTGATTAAATATGTCGGTTTTGATCTGGTTTTGAATGTCATAACATACTACTTTTGAAATAACTTCACTTTTTGACTTGACGACTGGATCCTTCCTGCGAGCTCCTTACCTCCTCCGGACTCTTGTGGTTTATCGATCCTTCTGAGCTCGTTACTTTGGCCTTATATCAGTGCATTGACCCCCTCTCTTTATTTCGAAGTTTATTCTTATAAACCAGACTCTCTCCTGCTTATTCGAATGCTTTAGCTTGACATGTGGCTTTTTCCTTTAATGACGTGGATCCTTGGTGTTAGATCCGGTATAACATTTGCCCCCCAAGTCTTGCGAGCTGATTTGTAACTCGGGAGACTTAACTATTAAATACTGATTTTTTGTTTCCTTATCCGTAAATCATCAAATCCCTCAGATTTCACGATTACTTGACATGATTACCTTGATGCATGTTCCCATTTATTCTAAATATTATTTAAAAATCGGGCAAACTTCTCCACTTCCCCCACCAATTTCGAGGCAGTTTTTCATCCACTCGTTTAATAAGGTAATTTTTCTTTTTCTTTTTTAACTTTCTGTCTTCTAACTTTCCTATTCTTTGCTGTACTTCTTCCCTCTCTCCTTGCTTCATTGCTTGCAAAAATTCTTCGTTTCTTCTTCAATTTCTCCAATTCGTACTCTTCATGATAATGGCAAGCAGTTCAAAATCCGTGGTTAATCATTCCCGAAGTCGGGTGACAAATTCGGTCCTCACCCTCCATCAATAATCTCGAAGGAAGAACATCTTCAAACCTTGAAGTCCCTCTGCAATGTTTCGTCGGAGGTCGAATTCTCCCTACCAACCCCAGAAGAAACCGCAGAGTCAGGTCGTTCCGGTTGGCTCTGCATCTACTCGGTGTATCTCACCGGATGTGTTATATTCTTCCCCATTCCTGAGGTCCTCCTTCTCTACCTCTGTTCCTTAGGGTTTGGCATTTCCACAAATGACGCAGAATATGCTCCGCTCAACCATTTCTGTCCTTGCTGTTGCTGCTGAAGCTGGGTATGCTCTGAGTGTTGGCGATCTTCTCGAGCTCTTCAGTATTCGAGTGTCTCAGAAGAGTGGTTCAGGCTTTTACGTATGTCACCCTCATCTCGATAGAGCCCTAGTCACTGGGTTTCCTGATAAGGATGAACATTGGCGATACCCATGACTATTCGTCAAGATTAATGCTGCCTCAGTTAATGGGTTGTCCGAAATGCTATATTCTTCTTGGACTTCATCCCTTGGTAGATGTTGTTATGATTGCTGTTTATCTTTTTGTTCTGCTGGTCGCTAAATTTTAAATCTTTTTGTTACTGTATTTGTAGTATCCAAGCCTCGTCCTGCTTCTTGGCAAGGATTCCTGGACTTCTTCACCATCGTTACTGGAGGGACCTCAGACTGGAATTCCTTTTCTCTTGAGAAGATTAATTCTTCGGGCTTGCGTATGAGGAGTAGAACTCTGGGTTCTAGATCCCACTCCCGAGGATGTTCCTAACAGTCATTTGAACCGTCGCGAGAGGCAAGACAAGGAGGCGGCACGCAAAAGTTTGAAGGAGAAGATGGATGCTATTGGATGTCATCATCGGTCGAAGCTTGACATCCTTACCGCTGACTCCATGGGGAAGAATAGTCTGGTTGGAGATCTTCCTTCTTTCCTTGTTTACTCAACTCGTTCTGCCCCTCTTCCTTCTATTGAGGTTGATGAAGATGAGCCTATCTCATCATTGAGGCGCAGGAGGAGAATTTCAGGACCTGAAGCATCTGCCTGGGATACATCCAAACCTCGAACTGAAATGCCTCCTCCTCCATCCTCTTGCAACCCTGGCGGTCAAGCTTTGGTCGCGTCTGGTTCTACTAGAACGAAATCTGTTCCCCTTCCTGGTGGTCTTACAGCCACTCATGGTACTTAATTTTGTCCTCCTTTGTAACTCTTAATCCTGTTGTTTTATTGAATTGTTTTTGTTTCTCAGAATCAATTACGATGGCTGAAGTTTTCCGAAACCTTCCGCACCGTGGTAGCGCTGCCCTTCCTTCCTTTGACAAATGGCGCTCCAGACCGTGTGAAATTTTCATAAAGCATGCTTGTAATACTAGCCAGATTTTTTTTAAAACCCTTTCATCATTCTTTGTACATGTAATATCATTTATTCTGATATTTCCTATTTCTTCTGCTTACATAGGCTCTCGCTGACTTTAACGATATGGTTCATTATTATGAACGACTTATTCTAGACATGTCCTTCCTATGGGAAAAGGCATGGAAACCATCAATCGGCTCAGAAAGGAAAAAAACAACTTAAAAGAGAAACTCGAGGTCACTCGGACTGCAGCCAAAAGTTTGGCGAAAGGCTATGAGGAAAAATATGTTGCTATCCGCTTTGAACGAGATACGATTCAAACCTTGAATCATCATTTAAAACGCAAAAACACCGCTACACAGGAAAAAATCGCAGAGATTTCTCTTAAGTACGATGCATTGCACGAGTTCCGTGACTATGATATCGAGAAAATGGCCAGTTCGGCTCGTAAAGAAGTGAAGGAGAATGGAAAGGCCTTACTGGCTCTGCTGTATGAGTATGTCAGCTCTATTGAACCTCGTGCCATTATTCAGGCTGATGTCAACGAGATTGGGAGTAATCTAACACTTCTCAAGAAAATAAAAGTGGAGAAATTGATCCAGACAAAGAGATTGTCGATTTGACGAAGTGACTAGCTGAATCTACCTCTGAGCTGGAGAATGCTGTGATTACACCCTGGGATCAGTATCAGTTTTCTACTGCCTTTGCAGACTCTCCTCCTCTTCCTGAACCCAATCTTGACTTGCCCGTTGATTAGGCCTCTCTGTCTCCTGCTGAAGCTCCTATCCCTTCCTTTACTCCAATTGATAAGGTACGATTCGACCCATCTTTTTGACCCAATTTTTCTTTCAAAAAACATCTTTGTCTGTCTTATGGGTTAGTGTTGTTTAATATAACTAACATAACTGGAATGTTCAAGATGCGTCTGTAGATACTTCTCTTATGGTTACTCTTCCTGACTCGGAAGTTTCTCCCATGGAGCTATCTCCTCAACAAGATGCCAGCGGTTTCCCTCTAGAGATGATTGTCATGAATCCTCCGGTTGATCCCGTACATGAAATGGTTGAAGATACTTCAAAAACCGATCTTGCCTAGTTTTATTTACGTGGCTGTGTCCACTCGGCTAGGGATATGTCCCGCACATCTCCAGACTTATGTTCTGCGTTTCTCTTTTGCCCAAGGGGGCTTTAAATACTGACTTTATTGCTGTGGTTAAGAAAGTCTGACTTTTATATGTGCTTATTTTGATAAGACTTTCACATTTGACTGGGTTTGCAAAATCCGGTTTATTCAGTAAACTCTATGTTGAGTTGTTTTCAAGAGAAAAGTGGGTTGATCAGACCCTTACCATTCTTAAAGAATAACTATATCCAGCTTTCTCGGTAAAAATGCGAGGATGGAGCTCAGCTTTAAGAGAGGTATGAGCTCGGCTCTGAATTAGGTGCACCTTTATCAAGAAAAGTCCTTGTGGATTGCTTTATCAGTTCGGAGTTCATATGAATCGTATAACTCCTTAATGAACTGCTAAGTATTTAGAAAATACAAGAGATAGCCTTGCAGACTCAGTAGTTCATTTTACTCGAAAAATTGGTTCAATCATGAGTGGGCCTCTCCTCTCTTAAGAGTTTCTCTCAATTGGGCCGAGTTAGATTCTTCACCTCTTAAGGTATTAACGATTCACTTAGTCGTGTCTCATTTAAACCTTTACTCGAGTTCCGAAACTTGCGTGTTCTTCTAAAGAAACAATTATTACTCTCACTGAATGCCCGTCGTTTGGGATTTTCCTATCTATTTATACTTGTGACATTGCTTTTATTATTATTGTTTCACCACTACACTTTCTTCTTATTTTGCCTTCTTCTTCTTCATTATGGACACCTTTGGATATTATCCCCATTACACTGCTGACTCTGACTCTCCGTCAAGTCCTCCTCCAGCATCTGGTGATGGATTTTTCCCAAGTACGATTCGTATCCCTCACTTCATCAATACTCTCGTTGGGAGAGAAAAAGAAGAAGTCATGACGTTTATGAACATGGTTTGCTTTTTAATAAATATCTATAGGATTTTTCCTTTTTTGATTAAAATTTATTCGGGATATGTACTTATGTTTCAGTTTGCGATCGAACATTACGGTGCGTGTGGCGATCGTCAATACCTCAGAAAACAGAAGAAGTCTCTGGCGAGGAAACTTTGGAAGATTGAAAGGAGGGCTCGTCGTTTAGAAAGTCACCCTCTTGATTGGGAAAGGAATGGTATCAATTCCATTGTTCCTATTCCAGATGTTCTTTGCTCCTACCTTCGGGACCTTAGAGAGAAAAAAGCTGCAACCAGGCGGTCTGAACGGGTAGACGTTCTGGGAGAGGGTTCTACATCTGGATCAAAGGAAGAGATCACTCCGGACGCTGATGTGGCTATGACGGAGACTGCTCCGGAGCCCAAACCCTAAATGTAATAATTATTTACATTCTGCTGGGCCTAGACCCACTATTATTTTAGCTTGAACTCATCATTTTTTAATTTGGTTTGACTAAATTATATCCACCGTATTAATTTCTCGAATCCCTCAACTTACCATGCTGAGTCTTGATTTGCGTAATTTTTGTGATTTGAATTACCAACAGTGATTTCTAGGTGTGCAATCCGGCATGTCTTAATTGAAAATTACTATATATAATCAATCAAATACATCTGAATTCTTCACTCTTTTTACTCTTTTCCCTTTTCTTTATCTCATTTTTCTTTCAAATGGTTGCCAAATTCCGTTGTGCCAAACACGTCGGTATGTCCATTGAAAATGTCAATTGTTTCCATGATGATCCTACCGGGACACTTAACTCCGAAGATGGTTCCTTCAAACGTCCTTTAGGGTGGGGAACTCCGATTAGCATTCCTTGTGGTTTGATGAAGCAGCTTCCTCCTCATGGCCAAAAAACAGCAATGAGGTTCATGGAAAAGGTGAGTTGCTAGCTTTTGTTCATAATTTTCCTCTATTCCGGTCACTCAATATGACTCCTTGTCTTAATTAGTTGGTCACCAAGTACAAAGATCTTGACCGGGAACGCAGAAAACTGAGGTTGAAGATTCGAGAAATGGAAAGGAAACAGTTCCAGATTTCCCAAGAAATGTGCGTCCTGGAAGCTCATCCATCGGACTGGATCGAACTCAAATTTGAAGAGTTCGGGCATTACATGCCGCCAAGTGTGCGCGCGATCGTGGATCCAGCTGGGCAAGGGGCCGAGATCTTTTGTAAGAAGGTTGATCTTGCATCTTCTTGATTGCTCCTCACTACTTTCTTGGTCACTTGCGAGCTACTGTTGTTGCTTCCCAATGAGGAAAACTCTTCATACATTCACCCATTTGTATATTATTATTTCTTTTATTTAATAACAGTTGCACTCTGATTGAGTTGCCTACGTACCCATGGTTGAATAAAGCCAAATCGTAGTTCGTTTACATAATTGTATAATAATTTATGAATAAAACTTTTTTTAAGTTTAACATATTCCATGGCCTCCGGACTGGAACTCTATCTTGATCTGCTGATTTGTAAACACCATTGCGGACTACTTTGGTTACTTGATAAGGACCTTCCCAGTTAACTCTGAGATTTCCGGCTCCGATTTCTTTAGTATTTTTGAACACTCTGCGCAAAACTAAATCACCAACTTGAAGAGGATGATTTTTTGATTTTGAGTTATAATAACGTGCAATCGCCTGCTGATAATTTTGGAGCCAAACTAGGGCTTGGTCTCGTCGTTCATCAATGGTATCTAGTGCATCCTGCATCATTTGTGTGTTGCAAGATTCGTTATTGGGGAGTTCGGTTCGTCGGAGTCCGAGAACGCTCAGCTCTGCAGGTACTACGGACTCCATCCCATAAACCAATGAAAAAAGAGTTTCTCCATTAGCTCTTCACGGAATGGTTTGATATGCTCACAGAAATGGCTGAAGTTCATCATACCATCCCCTTTTGTATGTCCCTAGTTGCTTCTTCAAATTGCTGAGCACAGTTTTGTTCACGGCTTATGCTTGTCAATTTCCCTGCGGGTATCGTGGAGTTGAATAACTCATCTTTATTTCCCAGGTTGAGACGAAATCTTCAAAATCTTTGGAAATGAACTGAGACCCGTTGTCTGTAACAATCTCGGAAGGGACTCCATAACGGCATATAATGTTTTTCCATAAAAATGTTTTTACCACCGAATCCTTAATAGAGATGCACGCCTCCGCTTTGATCCATTTGGAGAAATAATCTGTAAGGACAAGAAGATGCTGCACGCCTCGGGTTGACTTACGCATTGGCCCGATAATGTCCATCGACCAACGCATAAATGGATAAAGAGCTGCAATTGATGACAAAAGTTCTGAAGGTTGATGAATAAGTGGAGCATGCTGTTGACAATTCACACATTGCTGAGAATACTTGACGCAATCGAGGATCAAGGTTGGCCAATAATACCCCAATTCAGAAACAGGAATAACTTTGGGTATTGGCGTTTCGCCTTCGTCTATGATGATTGTAGGAATTTCAGTTTTCTTTAGGTGCAAACGCTGTCGTTTCGGACAATTACCCTCTGGTACTGGATTATTTGTGTGATGAGTTGGGGACTGAAGTGTTCGGGAATGATACCTTGTTACTGCCATAGCTTCGTTGTTTACGTTTATACTTTGAGATTCAATACATTCGAGTGGAATGATCCTTTTTAAAGTTGGATCAGACATAGATGCTAAAAGGGCCAATGCATCAGTTTTAGTGTTTTCACTACGGGGAACCCAAACCAGATCGAAGGTATCAAATTACTTTGCAGATTCCTTAACAAGTTTTAGATTTGCTTCCATCATTGAATCTTTTACTTCATATTCACCCTTGTACTGATTCACGATTAGCTGTGAATCACTATACGCTGTTATTTCCCGAGCTCCCACTTTGTTTGCGAGGCAAAGTCCGGCTAATAACGCTTCATCTTCGGATTCATTATTTGATGCAGGGAAACCTAAACGAAATGAGTGCTCGATGACTTCTCCAGTTGAAGTGACTAAGCTGATTCCGATTCCAGACCCTTGTTTGGAAGATGATCCATCCACGTTCAGTTTCCACACTCTATCATTTGAGTTGGTTTCGACATTGCTTGATGGCAACTCAGTCAGAAAATCTGCTAGCACCTGGGCTTTTGCACTAGTACAATTTTATACTTAATATCGTATTCGGTGAATTCGACCGCCCATTTTGCTAATCGCCTGGACTGACTTGGACTATGAAGGATAGTTCATAACGGCTGTGAAGTCAATACTTCTATAGGATGTGATTAGAAATTTGGTCGTAATTTACGCGCTGAAACCACTACTGCAAGGGCTAATTTTTAATCATTGTATAACGAGTTTCCGGACTGGTTAAGCTCTTGCCTATATAATAGATTGGTCTTGGTGCTCCCCTGTCTTTTCGAACAATGACTCCACTAACGGCATGTTCCGACACCGAAACATACAAAAACAAAGTTTCTCCTGACTCCGGTTTGGAAAGTACTGGTGGAGTCGTGAGATATGATTTCAGCTGCTTAAATGCTCCCTTGCACTTTTCGTCCCACACAAAATGTTTATTGCCCTTTAATAACTGATAAAACGGGAGGCATCGATCCGTAGAACGAGATATAAATCTATTTAACGCAGCAATCCATCCCATCAGTCGTTGTACCTTCTTCTGATTCCTTTGGGGTGGCATCGTTAGAAAAGCATTTATCTGATTTTTATTAGCCTCAATTCCTCTTTTAGTGACAATATACCCCAGAAATTCTCTTGACGGTACTCCGAAGGTACACTTCGCCGGGTTTAGTTTCATTTTGAACTCATTCAAAATTTTAAAGCATTCCACGAGGTGTTTTACATGATCAGCCTGTTGGAGAGATTTTACCAGCATATCGTCTATGTATACCTCCATTGTTTTTCCAAGATGATCCGCGAACATCTTATTTATAAGGCGTTGATAAGTTGCACCTGCATTCTTCAAACCAAATGGCATTACAATATAACAATATATACCTCTATCGGTTATGAAAGTGGTCTTCTCTTGATCCTCAAGATGCATCTTGATTTGATTGTACCCATAAAAATCTTCCATTAAACTTAGAAGTTCATGCCCAGCAGTTGATTCTACCAACCGATCAATATGTGGAAGTGGAAAACTATCCTTCTGACACGCTTTGTTGATGACAGTGAAATCGACACATACTCGCCATTTCCCATTCTTCTTCTTTACTACAACTGGGTTAGCTAACCAGTCTGGATATTTAACTTCTCGTATGGATCCTGCCTTCAATAATTTGTCCACTTCGTCATTAACCGCTTTGGTGCGATCAGGCGCAAGCTTCCTCCCTTTTTGCTTGTTTGGCTTAAAGCTTTCGTCGACTTGTAACTCATGAAATATTATACTGGGATCGATACCTGGCATATCTTCTACTGACCATGCAAATGAGTCTTTATTTTTTGATAAAAACTCTATGAGTTCGGACTGTAGTTTAATGCTTATTCTGGAACCGATTTTGATTTTACGCTCCGGTTTCTCAGCATTAATCGATACCTCCTAGGTTACATCATCTGGTTTCTGCCAACTAGGAAAGCTAAGAAAGCTAGGAAAGCTATAGTTGAATTCATTAATTGCTATTGCAGCTTCATTCTGTGGTTTGTTAAGTAACAAGACCTTGAGATTCTTTGACCTCCTTTAATTGTTTCTACTCCAGTCGGGGTGGGGAATTTAACACATTGGGTGATAACTTGATGGAACTGCCTTCATTTGATATATCCGGATGTTCCCAGGATTATATTATATGCGGCTGGTCGGTTAAAAACAGTGAATTCTACCATTTTTGATACTCCGGACGCAAACATAAGAAGTTTAATGGTGCCAAGTGACATGGTTGTCTCACATGTAAAGGCGATCAATGGAATTGGTGGTCTTATGATTTCGGTTTGGTTGATTCCCATTCTGTGTAGCGTACTGAGGAAGATTAAGTGGACCAAACTACCAGTATGGATTAATATCCTTGTCACCTCGTAATTGGCTATGTCGAGAGTTATGACCAAAGCGTCATCATGTGGTTTTGCCAAACTGCAAGTTTCGGACTCCTCAAATGTTATTGCGGTGTTATACTCGAAGGATTCAGCCACCTCAATAACCGACATTACCGCTGCTTGCTTATGTTTTTTGATTGCTCGAATTGAATCGTGACATAACTTGGACCCTCCAATAATGACATATAGTCTTCCTTTAGATGGTCCGGGCTGATCTGATGATTTTTGCTTTTTGGTATTTGGCTCAGAGACTTGTTCGTCCTTTCGATCTTTGTTATAGCTCCGGACAAACTTGTCTAGATTGACCTTCAGGAGTCCTCCATAAGACCAAATTTTGGTGATATGTCGCTTGAGGACACTTCATTCCTTCGTTGCATGGCCATTCATACGATGTATTTCACAATATGAATTATTGTTCCGGACCCATGTATTTTTCGATGTATATCCTGGTCTTTCTCCCCGAGAATAAAGTCGTCCAACGTTGTTATTACTGGGTGTTGCACCGAAACGTTTGATTCCTCCATTTTCCCTTGGTTCAAATTTTTTTATTGGTTGATTTATAACTGGTTTAGGAGAATGATATTTTCTTGCAAAAGTTGCTTTTTCTTCCTCGGCCTCAATCCAGCTATTAGCACGGAAAAGAACATCTTGAATTGTCTCGGGCCGATTGACACTTAATTCCTCTTTGAACCTTGTTTTGTGCCAGAGTCCGTTTTTCAATGCAGATAGGGGCACAGTCAGAGAAATCCCTAGAATTTTTGCTAACAACTCCTTGCACTTAGCAATATGCTTCCGAAGGGGTTCATGCGGTCCTTGTGATAAGTTGCATAGATTGCTGTCTGATTTTCCTTTCTTTATTAAGACAGACTATTGCATAAGGAAAACGGATGATAACTTGTTAATGTTATTGATTGTTCATGAGCCGAGCCGGGTAAACCATAGCAATGCCTGTCTAGACAAATTTTCTGAGAATAATTTGCAATAACCGGCATCTTCTTCGAGGTCAACTTGTCCAGCTGCAATTTGAAAGGTAGCTAAATGGCTCTTTGGATCTCCTTGCTCATCATAAGTTGGTAAATTAACCCTCCGGGCATCCTTGATTTTGAAACTTGCAATCCGTGCACTGAAAGGGGATTGCCTGGTTTCTTCAATGACCCAGTCAATATCCGGAGCTGAACTGGTAGCTCGGTGGAATTTTGACTTCATTTCCTTCATCTCGCGACGAACAGAATCAAGCTCATCATCGGTAGTTTGGAGCCACGGGTCTTCTCCATCTCCGTTTACCTAATGGTTTTCTGTGACTTGTCGGTCCCCGTTGATCGGTAACAGCGTTCCATCTGCGGGTTGATTTGTTGAAGCAGTCGCGACGAGAGTTTGAAATAAAATCCGCTGGTGAGAACTCCTGCACCTGGATCTTGTAAGCGAATCTATTTGAGCAGTAAGAGTTACCTGGTTGGTTTTCAACTGTTGTATATCTTGTTGCATAGTGGTGAAACTGTTTGTCAATATGGTTAGATTCTCGCTTATTTTTTCCAAAGTGTCTACTGTGTCACCCATGATTCAATGAAAAGATCTTCGAGCTTTAGTGTTTGAAAAGATTCCTACTTTAGCTTGAAAATCCCCTCCTTGTTGCGCCAAAATGTGGATACAGGATCCACACCCAATATTTTAATAAAAATGAGTTTCTTAAAAAAGTAGAAACTCATTTTTACTAAAAATATGTTTTGATCTGGTCTTTGAATGTCATAACGGACAACTTTTGAAATAACTTCACTTTTTGACTTGACGACTGGATCCTTCCTGCAAGCTCCTTACCTCCTCCAGACTCTTTGTGGTTTATCGATCCTTCTGAGCCCGTTACTTCGGCCTTATATCAGTTTGTTGACCCCTTCTCTTTATTTTAAAGTTCATACTTATAAACCAGACTCTCTCCTGCTTAGTGGAATGGTTTAGCTTGACATGTGTCTTTTTCCTTTAATGACATGGATCCTTGGTGTGGGATCCGGTATCAACACCTACTTCTTGCACGATCGACCGATCCCTTTTGAGATTGACCAATCCTGCTTTGTGCAAGATCGATCAATTCTATTTGATCGATCGATCTTACTTCTCTCGAGATTGACCGATCCCTTCCAAGATTGATCTACCCCAGAGCCTCTTAATCGGATCTGACTTTCAAAATTCTTCTACTTCTCAGGTGTATGCAATTAAGGAGCAAGGCTTCTAAAGATCTACAAGGTTACCTTAGGCGAGCAATATGCCCCGCACGCCTACTATAGGAACCGATCTGCTATCATTCTCCCTCCTATCCAGAGGCAAGATTATGAGACTAAACCTCATATATTTGCCCTGGTGAAACAGAATCAATTCCATGGCCTATCTAACGAGAATCCAATGGACCATATTGATATCTTTGAGGAGATCTGTAGTACCACCAAAGCCAACAGAGTCCCCAAAGACTACCTCCGTTGTAGGCTATTTTCTTTTTCCCTTGCTGATAAGGCTCATAGATGGCTGAAATATTTGAGTTCTGGATCTATCATAACCTGGGGTGAATGCCGAGCTGCTTTCTTAGATTAGTTCTTCACCAAAGCTAGATCCGCAGCACTAAAAAACAAGATAGCCACATTCCGCCAAGCTGGTACCGAGTCCTTCTATGAAGCTTGGAAACGCTATAAGGAATACCTAAGGGACTGTCCCCATCGAAGCTACACTGAGTCAGACAAGATGAACTTTTTCTATAACAGAGTTGAAATGAAGTATCAAATGGCTATGGACACAGCCAGGGGAGACTTCATGAGAAACACACTGGAGGAAGCCATGAAGCTCATTGAAAACATGGCAGCAAGCAACTCTAACAGATCTTCTGACTATGATAGGAGACTCAACCCCACTCAAGCGAGTGATAAGGTCATAGAAGCTTAATGCTAAGGTGGAAATTATGATGAGAGCTCAAAAGAGATCTGTTAATCTCGTGGAAAGTGAAAGTTCAATGATGAGGAGGAACAAACTGAGGATATCAACTTTCTCGATGGACCGGAAAACTACCAAAACCAGTGTTTCAACCCAAACTTTAGGAACCATCCTAACATGTCTTACCGCAGTATTAATGTTGAAAACCCTGGAGATCAGCTTTATCCACCTCGGAGTACTCAAAATCAAGGAAACTACCAAATTAATGATGGTTATGGTAAAACATGATTCAACCCCCAATCTAGGAATGCTAGTTCCATAGGAAAGATTGAGTCCTTATTCCATCAAATCATGGAAGGACAAAAGAAATTTGCTGGAGAGATCAACCTTAAAGTTGATAATATGTACAATGTCGAAATGGGAGGCTTGAATCCTTGGGTGCCCATGTGAGGATATTGGAAACCGAAGTAGCAAGGTCAGCCAAAATGGTTAAGATATTACCAGGGACTCTCCCAGGGAAGCCTAAAACCAATTCCAAAGAATATTTGAAGTACATAGATCTGTTCACAGAAGAGGAATTTTTTATGAAATACCCGCCGAGATCGATTGATCTGAAGGTTAGATAGATCGATCCAAAGATGAGAGCCACTGCTTTCTCGGTGAAAAGATTGACTCAGATTCTATCAGGATCAACCCACAAGATGAGATCGATTGATCCTACTCCTCCCATAGGAATTTAAAAATCGGAGAGGATCGACCGATCCGGGTTGCGATATATCGATCCTCGCGGACAAGATTTTGAGATCCCCTGCTTAATAAAAACCTAAAAATTTTCAGAAATCACAAGGAGTTTAGAAAATAAATTGTGCAGCCACCTAGAGAGATGAACTCTGCTGAAAACATGAAAGCTAACGAGGATCAAGGAGGAATTGGATAGATCAAGTAATCACTAAAAAGAAAACCCAGAGATGCAGAAAAGGATAGATAAAGTAATCACTGAGATGAGAGTGAGATTGCCCTTCAGGGAAATTAAATCAATGACCCATCAGATCATGGACTACATGAGAGATATCCTTGCTGGAAGGACAAATCTGCAAGAAGCGGCTGATTTCCTTCAAGGGGAGTGCAACAAAAAGATGCCAGAAGAATTCCTCCAAAAATTAGAAGACCCTGGAAGGTTTAGTCTCCCGGTTATCATAGGGAAGTATCGCTTTAAGGACAGCCTTATTGACATTGGTGCCAGGTGACAGCGTAAACATGATGCCACTCAGCCAAGCTAAGCTGTTAGGATTGATCACAATGAAACCAATTACCATGGATCTTGAGATGGCTGATGGAACAACAAGGGAACCGGTAAGAAAACTCTTAAACATTCATGTCCAGTTTAAGGGAAGTTATGCACTAGTTGATTTTGTTGTCCTCTCCATGGATGAAAAGTGGACAGAAATCATACTTGGCAGACCTTTCCTAGCAAAAACAAAGCCTCAATTAGCATCCCCAAGAAAAAAAATTAAACTTAGGTTTAAAAACACTTCCATGATCTTCTACGTCGAGACCGTCAACAGAATCCCCACCATAACTGGTTAAGCTTTCATTGTGAAAGATATGGAATCTGTTGATGTTGTTCAACCAATGAACATGACTTCGGGAAGTGATGGCGGTGAAGATCCAGCAGAAGTAAACTTTGGAGCTGCTGAAGAAAATCTGGATTACATGATAAGGGCTGTCACTGCGAAGCCCAAGATCAAGGCAGAAAACCAACCACCGGATGAGGAAGATACCATTCCTCCAATGAACCCAGAACCCAATTGAAAAAAAACTAAGTCAAGCTAGTAACTTTGCAAAAACAAGTGCTGGTTGGGAGGACATCCAACATGTTATTTTTAATTTCTTTTTACTTTTGAATTAATAAAACTATTTTATTTTATTTCCCTTCAGTTATTTTATTTATTTATTTATTTTTCAAAATAAGATATGATGATGTTTTTGTGTTGAGCTGACTGAAAACAGGTGCAAAACGCAAAAGATGCAAATTTCAAGAAGCTTCAAGATGCTGAGATCGACTGATCCTTCCGAAATTGATCGATTCTCGACACGAGAAAAGCTGAAAACCAGTTTATGAACAGACCAATGCTCCCTTTTGGGTCGTAAAACTCTGTTCACGGTTTATTGTTTGCTTTCTTGTTCACAATTCATTATCCCCAGTGTTGTTTCGCATCATCCTTTTTCTTGGATTTTATATCACAACAGGATTCAGTGATTTAAGTCTGGGGGAAGGGGTGACTATTTTCATATGTTACTAACACTATGTTTTCTTTTGTTTTCTTGTCAAAAAATATTCAATAATTTTCAAAAATAAAACTTTTTCATTTTCCTTAAGTCGTTTTATTGAGTCAAAATATGAGAATTTTATTACAATTTTCTTGGCTTCTATTTTATGTTGACATTTATTGGACTTAGTTCAGGAAGATTGGAAACACCATCAGTGGATCAACTTTACCAGAAGCAACCTATCCTTTGGAAATCTGAATGATCCGGCGTTGGCTATATCTACTTGGATCTTTAACCGGACTAATCTTCTCACTTAGGGGCTCGATATCGCATAAAGGATCATATACATCCGGAGTTCACCCCATTCTTATTGGAGCTTCAGATGGCCAAGCTCATTTTTAGCTTAGTTCCACACCCTTACACCCTTTTTTATTCAGACCCCAGTCCTCTTTCGCAACATTAGGAGCATGTGCAACCAAGTGTAAAAACTACGGAGTATGGGAGCCGGTACAACCAAATGTTCTAAAGATTTCCTAGTAAGCTTTCTAGTATTAGTACTTCATCTATATTAGTTTGAGTTGACTATTGGTGCAGTTTTTAGTGGATTAATGTACATGGTTAGGACTGGTTCCAACTTCTCCTTCTAAAAAAAATGTTCTGGGATCGACCAATCCTATCTAGATCGATCGATCCCGTCTCATCCTGAGACTCTCTTTCAAAAAAAAAAAAAAAACAAAAAGAAAGAGAAGGGAAAGAAGTCTGAAGGAACTAGAATAAAATCTTTATTATTTATTTAGTTATTTGTTTATGTTATTTATTTTAGCACTAATAGCAACTCTATTAGGATCATTATATAGAAGCTTGCTTGGGATCCAAGGTTCAGGAGGTTGTGCACCATCTTTGGTTTCCGTCTTATTGTGATTTTGCACATTGGCTTGCACCAGAGTTCATATGTCATGCCTAACCATCACCCTCAAAATGGCCCCCCGTTACTAGCCCTTAGTGATTTCGACTCCCTTTGTGAGACTGCACGTAACACTTAATGAATATTAAAGGGCCAACAATGGAGATTTCAGAAGTTCCATTGGATCTCGGATGCTAGAGTGCGGTAATGTTTGCTATGCTTATGGTAAAGTACATGGTGTACTGCTAGAGTTCAATTACCTTTTACAAGGTTTATTTTTGGTTTACATGATCAACATGGTGGATTCTAAAGCTAAGCATAAGTTCCCGTTTTCAAACTTCCACTTATGAACTTTGTTTCATTGTATTGTTGCTTACTTGAGGACAAGCAAGGATTCAAGTCTGGGGGTGTGATGAGTCTCTATTTTCATTAGTTTTTACTATTGTTTTTACATGTTTTATTGAGTCTAGAGTTAGGTTTTGTGACCTTCTGGCCGGTTTTAGTGTCATTTCAGGTTTTCACTTCATTAGAGCTAAAATAGACAAAATGAAGCAACTTTGGACGTTTTTACACTTCATTGGATTTTGGAGACACTCTGGGATCGACCGATCCTGAAAAGGATCGACCAAGCATGAAGAGGCTCGACCTTTCCCGAAGCAGATCGGTCAGTCAAAGGAATCTATGGGGTGGCACGGATCAAAGGAAGGAGATCAATCGATCCAACATGATCGATCGATCCGGATCGTGGATATTCTCCAAATCACACATTAACTCCGATTTTTAACCTAGAAGACTCCCTATAAATAGGGTTCATTTCTTGAGCAGCCAAGAAGCCCTAGACATGATTTTTACTGTTATTCTGTCATTTTCATTTCATTTTCAGATCTGTAAACTTTTATATTGGTTTTTCTCAGATCTATAATATTTTCCATTGCATTTTCAGGTTTACACTATGTCTTTATCTCTTTCTTTGCATTTCATACCATAAAACATCATGATCTATCAACCCATTGCCATGGTTGAGTAGATCTGCATGTTAAGAGATGAGATTTATTCAAAGGGATTTAATACTTAATTAGGTTATTGTTATAGATTAGGGTTATGATTATTAGATCTCTACTTCTATGAAACAAATGTTTTTGTTAGGTTGACAAATTTATCAAATGATTCATAAGGTTTTATAATACAGCTAGTGTTGGTTATTCTACCCGGAATCTATAGTTTGTAGGCTTGATTTCCAGTTTTCCAAGAGTTGAGGCTAAATCTACAAGTGATCTCTATCAAACTTGTTAATACATGCTAGCATAGGATCCTAGCGGATTTATGCTAGAATAATATTTCTTTTTAAAAAAGAGATTTATTTTGGTACAGTGTTTGAGTTCTAGATCTAGATCATTAAATTGCTAATCCGGTTAGATAGTCTTTTTTATTTATTTAAATCATTGTGATTTCCTGCATCCCAACATTTATTTTAATTGATTTTTATTTCCTTATTTAAATATTTTTGGATTTTATTCGGATTTTATTTTCTGTGACAAAACTTTTCATATTTTCATCCTAACTCTGTTTAGATCTACAGATCTAAAGCTCTCTTTATTCGATCCTACTACTATACTACCGCGCACAACCGTGCACTTGCGAAAACTATTGGTTTGGGTAAAACCTTATATAAAAACCACACATAATGAATCATAATATGTTACAAAATATTTATAAACTAAATGCCTTATGTAATATTTCAAAATAATTTGAAAATAAGATCAAACAAAACCGAAATATGAATCATAATTAGTTTTCCAAAATATTGATTTAAACTAGATAGATAGATTTTAGATAAATTATAATTAATGTTAGTTTCTATAATATTGATGTTTTAATTTGTTTGGATACACATATAACATTAACCCTGGTTTATTTATTTTAATAGGAGTGTTTAGAAATATCCCTTTAGATTGAATCTTTTTTAATAGTGTAGTAGATATATACAACATATGTAAAAAAAAAGATTTATAAACTAAATGCATTATGTAATATTTCAAAATAATTTGAAAATAAGATCAAATAAAACTGATACCACTATGGTCATACCACGTTCTACAAATACCACTCATTTGTGGTTAGTTTCAAAAATATCACTATAGAATATGTTAAAAGCAATTATTTAATTATTTTTTGTTTGAGTTTAGTATTCTAAGATTTAGGGTATAGTTTTTAGGGTTAAGAGGTACGGTTTATGGTTTAGGGTTTAGGGTTTTTAATAGTAGTGTTGGGAAACACCTCCATAGATGAACTCTTTTTTAATAGTGTAGTAGATAGATATATAGAACATGCTAAAATTGTTGGAGCGATTTTTATTTAAATCTATTGGGCTTAATTAAAAATATGTATGTGAATATAAATGGGTCATTGTGATGTGGTTAAACTCAAGTTGAAGCTCCATTGGAAGATGAATATGGTTTGGACGAGACTCAAAACAAATTCATGATTCCTGAGAATCAGGCTCATAGAGATCGTTAAAAGCATCTCGTCTCCCACTTCTGGGTTTTTGGCTTTGACTTGGTTCATATCGTTTATGAACAGATTGAAAACGCCATTCAAAAACCTTTATAAAACAAAAGATATTTCTACATTGTAGAAAGATACACAACACACCAAAGAAGAAACAATTACACAAAATCTTCCAGTAATCTCTCTAAAGTAAGTTCTTTGAGAGTAATGTAGAGTTAGTTTGATTAGAATTGATTGTCGAGTAAAATCAATAGATAGTGGATTGTATCATGAAACTTTTGGATCACAGAACCTCAAGATACTACGGAAAATTCAAAGAGTTAAGGAAAAAAAATATTTCTCGCTTCCACTCGTCTCTTTTCTTAACCATTTATGAATTTTAGTTTCAATTTTTTATCCGTAGTGTTACTAGTTTTAACTCCTACAAACATTGCATCATTGCTTGTAAATAAGGTAAACATGTCCGTTTACTATTTCTGCGTCATATGTATGTACTAGAACTTTCTCAAAGGATTAAAAGAAGTTGTAGAATTGAAAACAACTTAGTAGACTTTTTCCGAAGGTTGCTCTTGTTGCTCTCATGCTCCAACGTAGGTGTTTTAGTTTTTTGCGGCTAGGCTGAAATTTTGATCATGAATTTATAGCATATTCTCAGTGGTATCTATAGAAAATTAATCGAACTAATAAGGGTAAAATTTTACTTTTATAATTTTAAGATCTATGATTTGTTAAAAGCTCCCTTGAAAAAAAATGGACTACATATGGAGCTTTGAAAGCCATTTACGCTCTCTTTCATGCTCAATTAGTAAAACATGAATGGCTCTTAAAAAACAGTAAGCATACTAATCAAGGCCTAATTAAGCGAGATATGTGTAAATTTTAAATAATCGACAGTTCTGTTTTGTGAAACTCAAACTTTGTTATTTTAAATGCTGGTTTATTGCCGAAAGAGTATGTGGACCAAAAGCCCATACCATCTTTGTTAACAGAAATAGAAAACTTTGTTTTCAAACATTTTAATTGATGATGCATGATCGTTATTAATCAAATAGGTTCCCATTAGATAGGCATAAAACATTGTTGAGGAAGCCAAGCACAAAAGGATTTGAACAAAGAACCCAACTAGAAAACCAAAGCATTTTTATAGTGACTTAAGGGTATGGTTCGCGTGGACCATAAACTTCACCTAGGTCTGTTTTTGGTGCTCATGTACTTCTTTGTAACGTTGGAAAATGTACGCTGAACATTTTATTGCTGGATATCTAATCATTTAACACAAAACCATAAACATCTTTAAGACATTGTTATTGGTCGAAAGTCTTAATGTAATTCATAGTGAAAATATTAAAGCCTTACTTGGGAAGGTTGTTTTTGGACTGGCAGGTAGAAAGACAATCTATTAAACATTTGTGGCTCGGTAACACAAAGAGTGGAATCTGCCATAAGAACACTTAGAATTAAATGAAAGTATTATGTAGTTTTCTGAATTCACCTACAAACATGTTCAATAAAAACTAGATTTTCGAGAAATAATATCAATAACATCTAGCATATGGCTAAAATTCTTCCACTATTTAGTAAGGGACTTACGGAATATCGGTTCTGCCCATTCCCAAGTACCCGATGCAATATGGATCTGTATGGTATAAAAACATGAAATAAATCTCATGACAAAACGTTGTAATGTATTTGCAAACACATCATACATATAGTATAGCTAGAGAAGGAGAGGTCACATGTGCGAAGCGTAGGGAAAAATAAGCTTAAAACAAAAAAAATACTTGAAAAGGCCGTTACTCCAACGCTCCAGCAAATCACCAATATTCACAATGAAGGCTCTGTAGATGAAATCAAACATATAACGCTACCAATATCGAACAATATAACGTAACTAATTTTTTTTTTTTTAATGGTGTTATATATGTAGCGAAACTAAAAAATATTTCACGATACGTACCTTTCAATCGACTGTACATATTCCCACTTTTGAGGCTTGGCGTCTTTATCTTTGCATATCTGCAATTAGATATTATTAAGTTTTTAGAACTAACCCAATCTCGTAAGAACATATGCAGTGGGGGTTTCTCACATAGTTTCTCACATAACATTAAAAATAATTCAAAAATATTAAAAATATCATTTTAAAAAAAATGGTGAGAATCGATTCTCATATGAGAGATCATGAGAAACCCATTGAGAACTTCTCTTGTGCCCACATGTCATTATTTAAGTGATTCAGATTTATCATTATAATTAAAATCCACAATGGTTTAAAATAGTAATTAAATAGTTTATAAGTTATTATTAATTTTTATTTTTATTTTATAAATCATGAAATAAAATTATCTATCTAACAAGTTTTATTATATATAAATTTATATTATATATCATTATTAGTTAAATTACAAGAATATTAAATTAATACTATTTTTGTTAATACACTTATTTGAAATATTAGAAAAAATAATTTCTGAGATCATTTAGTTATAATAATTTTCGTTTATTAAAAATATATTTGATATTATTAAAATTATTTTCATCCTTATTTCTTTCCAACTTAAGAAACCCTGTTTTTTTCCTTATATATGGATCTCTTCTCTTTTTTTTTCACTATAACTTCACAACTCTTTTGCTATTACTAAAAATCCAGCTCTTTTTTGGGATAAAAAAATAACAAAAAAGATAATGAAAGCATGTATAATCTTGCATAATATGATAGTGGAAGATGAGCGAGACAAACACACTCAATATGATGTATCCCAATTCCAACAAGCAGAAGGAAATGGGAGTACACAAGTGGATTTTACATACTCTACAGATATACCTACTACTCTAGGTAACATGCTCAGCAATCGATTTAAACTTCGTGATACATGTATACACGAACAATTAAAAACCGATTTGGTTGATCATATATGGCAAAAATTTGGTCAAACATCAAAGAAAGATTAGAACCAAGTTGGTTATATCTTTGATCATGGTTTATTGTTATTTATGTGTTCTTGCATTTTATTTTGTTTTGTTTTATGAATTTATGTTATGTAATTCTATGTTTAATTTTAAGAGAATAAATTTATTTTTTGAATGATTTATTATAGTTACTATTATATAAACAACTGCAAATAATTAATAAAATTTAATGTTTTAAAATATAATTTAAGATGATTTTATATTAGTTATCAATTATCTAAGATAGAAATTAAAATAGGTTCAAAATGAATAAATTAAAATTAAACTGCAAAAATAATAATATTATATTAAAGAGAGAGGTTTGGTGAGAAACTTATTGAGTCTCTCACCAATGGAAGTGACAAAAATATGAAAAAATTCTAAAAGCAAAAAGCAAAATAATAATAATATAATATTAGTGAGAAATTCAATGGATGTCTCACCACTGCACATGCTATCAGAAGTTATATAAGACTAGCAAAAAAATTGCAATACCTAACCTGAAGTCCCATTACATCATCGGTAGCTAAGAGAGACATCATTCCATAATCAGAATGTGCTCCACATGCATATATTCCTTTGGAGGGATCAGACAATATCCCTAAAATGTAACAAAAAGAAGGATTGCAATGATTGAGGATAAGTAAAGCATTGACATATAATTATATAAAGCTAATGTGATTAAGAAAATACATCACCTTCATAGTGAAACAATATCATATTTGCAATTGGATTTCCTAGCATCTCCGGTTTATCAAAGTAATCCACATCCAAGTCGAGCGCCAAAGCAATTATTCTTGCAATAGACTTACAAACCCTCCTAATAATGGACATGGTTCATCACAAAATATAAAGTAATAGGTAAGGCCACTTATATACTACAAGAAACTACATAATTATTATTCATTTTCAATGGAATTAAGATGGATATCCATAATTTTTTACATGATACTGGAGTTGGGAATTCTAAATATTGCTTTAAAGTTTTATTTATTTATTTCCATGCATGACTAAGCTAACCTTGTATAAAAAAAACGTGTCTAAAGCTTAATAACCATATTAATTCATACTAATCTAGTAGGAATACTGATGATACTGTAACTGTAAATGGGAATCTGCTTTTGTATATGTGGAGACTAGAGAGAGAGAGATGTCAAATTCGTTGAAAAATAGAGGTCTTTTAAATCAAAAAATTTCTCACTACTTAGATAAAAATTAAAACTTAGATAATATTTCACTATCATTGGCAATTAGCAAAAATTTCCACCTAATTTTCCTATTTACAAATCTAAAGAAAATAAATAAATATGAGACTTACAATGCTTCTTGATGATATTTTTCCATGGTCTCCCGCCATCCGGGCAAAACATCTACCAAGAACAGAAGTTTTTTTGTTTTGTTTTGGCAACAAACATCAGAGTTTATTCTGAGAATAGTACATTAAATAAAGAAACAAAAATAAGACAAAAACAAACCAGGGTTAGGCCAAATGTTGGAGCTATAGAATGACTTATCCAGATCGGGACAATCTTTGGGACCTTCCATTCCAATCGTAAAACCCTCTTTGTAATCCCCTAAAAAGTCTCATAAACTTACAACAAGAGTGAGATACATCAATAACATTTCAGACTAAGCAACTGAAAAGCTGACAAGACTAATACCCTGAACTTGATTTTTTGGATCTAAGCGAGAATCATGGATCGGTGAATAGCCTCGATGTTTTTCGTTTCTCAAGACTTTCATCTTCTCTTCTAAAGGAAGACCGAAGAACTTCTTGCTCTGCTTGAAAGCCTCTTCCTTCAACTCCTCACTCATACCGTGATTTATGACATAGAAAAATCCACTGTTCAAACATGCCTGGAAAAAGAAAATAACTCACAACGATCAAATCAATGTTTTTCATTGAAGTTATATATAATGATCATTTTCTGAAAAATATATGGACACAGACCTGCTTGAGCAAAACAGCTGATTGATGAAGATTAGAGTTTTCAAGATCTATACAAGTAAGGGAAGAAACATTGATCATCGAAGCCTCCTCTGTTTTATTCTCCATCTGTATCTCACTCACTGTCTTGTCTTTCTTAGGATGAGAGAGAGAATGGCCTTTTATTAATAGGCGTTCTTTCTCCACGTTTCAATTGTAACGTTTCAATTGGGAAATTATTAAAATCCTTGGCATATGGCCAAAACGAACACATGTAAGGTGTGATTGCTAAAGTTGGAAATTTATTACAGTTCTTGGCATATGGCAAAAATGATCACATGTAGGGTGTGACTAGTGAAGGCCAACCAACGATATCGATGACCCTCCTTAAGCGAGAGTAAAAAATTTTTCTTGCATAATATCAACATTTTCAATTTCAAATGAAACAAACATAAGTTCTATTCTAAAGTCATGATAAACAGATACATAAAACTTTTAAACCAAACAAAAAATTTAACCAAGATATAGAACCAAAAAAGAAAAAAATACATAAGCCTAAATCAACAGAGTTAAACAAAAGCTAAAACTAAATACTAATTAGTAAATAACTAAATATTATCCTTTTTGCATAACCCAAAATAAACTATTGGAAAAGAATTATGATAGTCCTTGCATAGCCCAACAAAATATGTTTTTGTTTTCAAATATAATGATACAAAATTTAAATAGAAACCCAAAAGATCAAAAATAAAATAAAATATAAATCTCTATAGCCCAAAAATTTGCCAAGTGTTGGATCCTAAGATTCAGCTTATGTGTCTTATGCTATGGACTGGGTGAATACAACTAGTTAATTAGCCAAATTGGCATAGTAGAAAAACTACTAAAAGAAAATTAAAGTCAAATATTTTTTTTTTAATTTTATTTTAGAATTAGGAAGAATTATTTATGGTGCGGGGGGGATGGGGGAGGTTTACTTTATTGAAATTTTAAGTAAATATTTTTTCTAACCAAACATTAAATTAAAACTTCACTCCATAATTGGTAGTTTAACATGGAGTAAATTTTTTACAAAAATAGTTTCAAAAGATAAAAGTTGTTGGTACCGGGTAATACTGTCAAATGGACAAATGTCCATGGCTTGGCCCAGTCCAGTGATAAAATTGTCCGTTTGGATATGTCCAATAACAATGCATGTCCATTTTGCCATGTCCAACTTAGTCCGTTATCAATTATGGACCTAACCAATTGGACAAGCAGAAGCCCATGGACAAACAAATTTAGGGTTTCTAATTTTTTATTTGGGGAAAAATTGAAAACATTTCACGATAGAGAAAAAATTTAAAAACATTTCACGACTTCTTCTCAGATCGACGCCGACTTCTTCTCAGATCGGTTATGCGTCTTCTCAGACGAGGCTACGCTGTAACGCTGGCAAATATAGCTTCTCCTCCTTCTATTTTAGATGTTTTCTGTCTCTTGCTTCAATTTATAATCTCTTCAATAATATTTATCGTGTTCGTGTTTGATTTCTCAGATTTTTTGTCTCATACAATGGATTCAACGCTTGCCTTGAAGGATCTTTCAAGTAGCGCAGTTAATTTCACTTATGGGTTCTCGATATAGCTTAAGTCTTTTGGTGGGTTTTGTGTAATTTCTCTTTTGGGTAACCCAAGCCGTCACGAAACTCACCAGTTCCTGAAAAAATGAGTTAGGGTTTCTCTTAATCTTCTGGATGTTGTAGTTAGTCAAATATTGGATCTTTAGGCTGATTTCTATGGTTGTGAAACTTGTTTATATGGTTGATTTTTCACTTTCTTCGAGTGGGTTAGCCTTCTAATAGATTGATGGTGGTCTTCTTGTTGTTCATTGTACTTAGCTACATTGCTATAAATTAGTTGAGTTTACATTGTACTTAGAGTTCTGAAACTTGTAAATATGGTTGATTTTCACATTTTTGAATGGCTAAGTTTTCCTCTTGATCATGGTACTTGAGCTGTGGAGATTTGAGGTTTATTATACAGAGAAGATTTTAACATTACATGTTATGTAATTACTGCCATTGTTATGATTTGGAATCTATACTTGCTAATTCAATGTCACCGAGTTTCAAAGCAGAACAATGATTCTTTAACTTGTTTGTTGTTTCAGAAAATATGGATGCAGAAAGCTATATAAACTTGAATGATGAAAACAATTTAAGCATTGAAGGAATGAATCATATGGATGAAGAAGGCGATCCTCTTGAGAGTACAGAGGAAAAAAAAGGTAAACAAAGACGTCACTCTAGGTGTTGGAAACACTTTACAATAGTTAGAAAGAATATAGGGGATGGTAAAAGTGATGTTAGGTGTAAGCATTGTGAAAAACACTTCTTCGTGAATCTAAATAGAAGTGGAACAAATACTATGCTTCGTCAGTCTAAAGTTTGTTCAAAAACCCCTGGAAGTACCCCTGGAACTAGTGCAAGAAAGCTGGATATGAAGGTTTTTCGTGAACTGATTGCTCTAGCTATAATTGTGCATGATCTCCCATATTCCTTTGTTGAGTATAGAAGGATTAGGATTGATTTTAGAAATGCTAATCGTAATATAAGGTTTTGGAGTAGAAATACGGCAGCAGCAGATTGCTTAAAGATTTTTGAGAAGGAGAAATTGAAACTTAAGAACATCTTGGCTGATATTAGTAGAGTTTGCTTAACAACTGATCTTTGGCGAGCTATTACTATTGAAGGATATATATGTCTAACAGCTCACTACATCGATAGTGATTAGACTTTGAAAGCAAAGATATTGTCCTTCAGTGCTTTTCCTCCTCCTCATTCTGGTATTGCTTTAGCAAAGAAAGTCATTGAGTTGTTAAGAGAATGGGGTTTAGACAATGCATCTGCTAATGATAACATGCAAAGTATTTTAAAAAGACAGCTACAAAAAGATTTGATTTGCAGAGGAGATTTCTTTCATGTATGATGTTCAGCTCATGTTCTCAATCTCATTGTGTCAAGTTTGTAAGAAAATTAGAGAGAGTGTCAAGTTTGTAAAAGGATCTGAAACTAGAGAAATAATGTTTCAGAATTGTGTAGAAACATTGGGGCTTCAGGTTAAAGATGGTCTCATATTAGATGTAACCACTCGGTGTAATTCTACTCATAACATGCTCTCTAGAGCGATCAAGTTTAAAGAGGCTCTATGAATAACCAGATTCCTCTTCATTCCGTAAGCCGACCTTGTCGCATCAAAAAGCCGAGCTTGAGAAATCATCGTTATGTCTACAGGAATGTGTCGATCTAAATCAGTCTCAAACCTCTTGCTAATTCATTAAGTAGTTTAACGAATTGGGGGGGGGGACTACCTGTTGGTACCAGGTTTAGCACCCGTCCAAGATCCAGCCCGTCTTAGATCGACCTGAAGGAAGATATCGACACTATTTAAACCAAAGGCACCCGAACAGGAGGATCGACGTGCAGACTGCCTAAACCGGAGCTTGACTAGATTAATGAACCGGAGAGGAGAAAGTCGAAGCGAGAAAGGATCTTGGAATTCGGCCCAATGGGCCACGACGACGTCTTTGTACCCATATAAATAGCGAGGTGGCTTGCTTGAGGAAACGATCACGAAAAACTCTGGAGAAAAGACGATAAAGCAGCACTGCCTTTCTCTCTCTAGAATTTTCTAGTAACAAACCTTGTTTCTCATTGAATAAAATACCTTTTTACCCTCATTGAATCTTGGATTCAACAGTTGGCGCCGTCTTTGGGGATCGAACCCACGACCACTGGGGATTGCAATATTCAGACCATCCTACATTCACCAAATCAATCTGGGAGATTAACCAAGTGGGCAGTCGAGTTGAGCGAGTACGACATCAAGTATCAACCCCGGAAGGCACACAAATCACAAGTCTTAGATGATTTCATAGTCGAGCTACCTCAAGAAGAACAGATCGAAGCAGAACCAGAGCAAAAATGGGAATTACACGTCGACAGATCTGTTACTAAGGACGGGTCCGGGATCGGAGTGATACTCAAATCACAACCTGGCGAGGTACTCAAACAAGCAATGAGCCTCTAGTTCCCTGCAACAAACAATGAGACCGAATACGAAGCTCTGATCGCCGGGATCAGGCTTGCCCTAGGAGTCGGAGTAAAACAATTGAACGCATATTATATTTCCCAACTAGTCTCCAGTCAGTACACCGGGGAGTACGAAGCTCGAGATGAATGAATGAGCAAGTACAAGGAATTACTCCAGTCTTTGGCAAAGAAGTTCCTTAGCTTCAGTCTCATCCAAATACCAAGGTCTGAAAATAAAGTAGCCGATGCATTGGCGAATATGGCGAGCAAAACGAATCCTTACCACATGATAATTCCCATCGAAGCAATCAAACGACCGAGTATCGAACTACCTAGAGGCATCAACCAGGTCGGCAATCTAGTGGACGACATCGAACAAAAGATAACTTCACCATCCCATAACATTGATCACGAAGATCCTGCCAAAGATTGGCGAACTCCGATAATCGCTTACCTTAAAATAGGCGAGGAACCACATGACAAATGGGAAGCTCGTCGTTTGAAAGCCCATGAGGCTCGGTACAGTCTCATAGACA
This sequence comes from Cardamine flexuosa, assembly GCA_963555745.1. NCBI lineage: Eukaryota > Viridiplantae > Streptophyta > Magnoliopsida > Brassicales > Brassicaceae > Cardamine > Cardamine flexuosa. Next base: position 18,570,884 of record OY743219.1, read on the forward strand.
ACAAATTCTATTGACGTGATTCAAACGGGCTCTTGCTATCCTGTGTATTTGGAGAAGAAACAAGACTCATCATGGCTGAGACCCACAAAGTAGCAGGAGGAAATCACTCCGGTGGTCGAGCTCTCGCAACTAAAATCCGTAGACATAGCCAGGACTGGCCAACGATGGTCATCGACTGCGAGAAGTATTTGGCTAAGTGCGAGTATTGCCAAAGACACGCTCATTCCATTAACTCGTCAATCGAGCAGCTAACAGCCGGTGCCTCGCCATATCCTTTCATGAAATGGGCTATGGACATAGTCTGACCACTCCCAGAGTCTTTCGACAAAAACAAAAGATTCGTCTTGGTCCTCACCGATTACTTCACCAAATGGGTGGAACCCAAGGCTTACGCAAGGATTACTAGAAAAGACGTGGTAGAGTTCATTTGGAAAGACATCATATGCTGGCATGGGCTTCCCTACGAGATAGTCACAGACAATGGAACAAACTTAACATCGAAGAAAGTCATCAATAGCTGGACCCCGTGATATCCACAGGGAAATGGACACGCCAAGGCTACCAACAAAACTATTCTCGACGGTGTGAAGAAACAACTCGACGCAAGTAAAGGCCTCTGGCCTGACGAACTAGACGGAGTACTGTGGTCACATCGAACCACCCCAAGGAGGGCAACAAACATGACCCCATTCTCTCTTTCTCACGGAGTCGAAGTTCTTGCTCCGGCCGAGCTGCACCTCAACACTTTGCACCGATTAAAGATGCCTGAGAATGCCCAATTAAACAAAGAAATGCTCCTCGACAGTTTGGATCAATCATTGCTCAAAATACAAAATTACCAGCAGTCAAGCTTGGTACTACAACAAAAAGGTTCACAACCGCTTGTTCCAAGAAGGTGATATAGTCCTTGCAAAGTCTACAAAAACACCAAGGAGTGCGCCAATAAAATGGGCGCAAAATGGGAAGGACCATACTTGGTCTCCAAAGTGGTTCGACCTGGAGTCTACAAGCTAATGACGATGGAAGGAGATCAAATACCACACTCCTGGAATTCAATGCACTTAAAACGATACTTCTACTAAGAAAGCAGCACGACATATCTTTTAGTTAATATGTCCTGAACATTGTAAATAAGAACTATGTGATACGATCATGTATGGGTATGGGCTCTAGATGGGCTTCATAATATAGGAGAATGAGACTCAAGTTAATTAAGCTTTTTAAGATTATGTATTTAATTTGTATTTACTTTCTTGAAACATTTATCGAATAATCAATCAATAATTGTTATTGCTTTCTCTCTAAATTCTTCTCTCATCTCTTACTCTTCGTCAATCTTTTCCTTTATTTCTATCGAGCCATCTTGGATCTTAACAAGTAGTATCAGAGCCGTTCGATCTTTACCCACGGCTGAAGAATGGTTTTTACGAGTGAGCAATTTGATCTCCTTCAGAAGATGTACGATCGTTTATTGAAGATGAAGTCAAGGTTCAACGAGATCGCGGCTAGGGAACAAAGCAAGAAGACAACTGAGCTGCAGCAAACTCAAGCTACAAGATCTGATCCTGAAGTGATGAAAAACCCAGAAACTCTCTCGGGCAATTCGTCGACACATGGAGTGCAAAACTTCTGGTGAATCAAAGACTTCAGAGACTCTAATCGCACATCAAAAGATGAGTGGGAAATCGATTCCAGTCAAGTGTGTGTACCACAAGGTTCGAAAAAGGAGATCTTACAACTTTAGAAAACGGAAGTCGCTGAAGGTTAGCTCCGTCGTTCAAACAAGGACCAATCCACAATGGACTGAACAATCTGATGTAATCTTAGCTAGAATGGATGGTGCATGGGATCCTGGTGGGACAAGGTTTGTGAGAGTTCAAGGGTTAACTTTTGAGTATTATACACGTATAAGTGTCATGAGTGGTTATCATATGTATGGTGGAGTTTGTATGGGTGAGGAAGAACCAAATAGTCTATTTTGGGTTAGCTGTGTGTGGGAACCGGGTGGACTATCGGGTACACAGGTAGACTGGAGATTTTTAGAGGAAAACAAACAGATCATAGCTACGGGACATCGGTTCCATACAGGTGATCTTGGTGGAAATGAGGAGCTAATGAGCCTCATGAAGGAGTCAGATTTTGTAGATGAAGCTATGAAGGCGAGTAAACAAGACAAAGAGCTCTCAATGACAAATCAGACCACAGAGGAACTTCAGCAGGCTGAGACTAGCCAATATGAAAATGGAGGTCAAGATGACAAGTGTTCCATGATCTTTTCTGACATGGGAAAAATATTTAATGTCTATGGCTCAGTTTTAGGACCTAAAGTGAAGATTCTTAGTGATTCTAGAGCAACAAGCAACTGCAATTCTGAGGAGCTACAAATTTTTCTCAAGCTACCAATGCAAGACACCGGTAATGTCTCAGTTCTCATGAGACAGAAACAGAGAATTAAAAGCATAAGAAGTTGCATGGGGATCAGTTTGTTGGTTCAAGATGTTGGATTCATAGAAAACTACTTGGCATTAGACATGAACCAAACTGATGCTAAATTGATCTTGGGACATGACTGTGACAGTGAGATATTGTCTACAAGGTCTAAGAGTGGGTCGACGGGAACTTTGGCTACAGTTTTGAAATACAAAAGGTTCCTCCCACCAAGTCCACCAGATTCATCATCTTTGCAATTGTGTGCACATGAGGGTGAATATCACCTTGAGGACAAGGTGAGTTTCAAAGGGCGAGTAAGGGAATAGGCAGAGTACTAACTGGTAAAGGAAAGACGAGAGCTAAGAATGAGCAAATCGACATTTTACTGGTGGAGAGTAAGGCAAATTCAAACAAGCTGGTCCAAGTGAACAAGACTGCTGTAGTAACAAAGCATGATCCATCTCGTTAGGAAGCTGGCAGGACATTCATGGATGTTTTCAACTCAGCCTTGTTACAAGTCATTGAGAAGTCAAGTGCTATGGGTGTTGAGACTGATCTGTTTATTATACAAGCAGAAGGAACAGAGTTTGAAAGGTATTTCAAGGAATGGGATTATGAACTAGATAGTTGCTAGACTATCTTAGCTATTCATAGAAACATCTCAAATGCTGGACGACAACAAGATTGCGACAGACGCGGAGACAAGGCTGAGCAGTTCGTGAGAAACACTAGGGTCATCATGTATGCTACTCAACATGCTGTGGTACTTCTAAACACTCTTGATAGGGGAAATTTGGTGATTGTAGCAGGTTTTGAGCTCACAAGGTTGGTGGCGATTTCCGAGAGTCGGAAGATGGAGCTAAGAAGCTACAAGAGTGGTGACATCTCTCAAGCTACCATGAGCCCAAGTCATGAAGTTTTCTCAAGGCTCTCTGCTATGGATACAACAATAGACACATCCCACCCTAAGATGAAGCCAAATCAGAGAGTGAGTTCGTGGGTTGCAGCTATGGATTTGACATTCGATTTTCAACCACCTTGAGGACAAGTTGGAACTCAACGGGGTGATAATGATACGATCATGGTATGGGTATGGGCTCTAGATGGGCTTCGTAATATAGGAGAATGTGACTCAAGTTAATTAGGCCTTTTAAGATTATGTATTTGAGTTGTATTTCCTTTCTAGAAACATTTCTCAAATGATCAATCAAAATTCTTCTCTCATCTCTTACTCTTCGTCAATCTCTTCCTTTATTTCTATCAATCCATCTTGGATCTTAACACTATGTTTGGCTTAATCCCCACCGGGGTACGTAGGCAGTCTCCAAAAAGAGGCACATCTATCATATAAAATAAAATATATCTTTTCTACACAATAATCGAGCTCCAAAACTAGCCGAGCTCATACTAGCATACAAACAACCAGGCACATTTTTCGCATCACTTAAACTGCTCTTTGCACTCGCTTTTCGCAAGAAAACCCTGGTCAGGCATCCTTGCGTAAAAATAGGGTCAAAAAGCAGAACGAACAATGAAGAGATTACCCAAGACAAAGTAAGCCGACAACCGCATAAATTGGGGCCAGATCTTCAAGGAAGTCGCCTAGGTTAATTAAGTCGACATCCGCATTTCCTAGGGCCTGACTTATTATACAGAATTAAGGAAAAGTATAAGTCGAGGTCGCTCCTTGCATCAAAAATCCTACTAAGACAAGAAGCCGAGGTCTTACTTTGCAAACCAAGGGATCACCTAGTTTAAATAAGCCGACATCCGCACGACTAGGGCCAGATTTTAAACAAGGTCACTCATAAAAGCTCGACTAATAAAGGAAGCTACCTATTCTAATCAAGGTTTTTTATTTCTAAGTTCGCATTCCTTTGCAAAAACTTAATCATAAAAACAAGGGATCAGTTAAAGAGCGATTCTGGATCGTACCTCGATCTATACATTGTTTTAAAAATATATATAATACTTAGAAAATGAGTAAAAACCCCTCCGGGAAATGTTAGTACATCGACAAAGAAGGTCACAAACAACCCATCCCGAACACTTGTTTTTTTTTAAAAGGAGAGAAAATATGAAAGAAGAGACAAGAGAAGGACCCGATGTAGGTAATCTAGGAAGCCGGAGGAGCAGGATCCCTTAGCGGGGTCTGTGAAGATACGTCTTTAATTCTCAGAGGGCCATCCCCAGCCGGGAGCCCGTCATTTGATCCATAGACATTGGCAACAGGATAGTTGTTAACCAGAGAACCACCAAGGTGAGTAGGGACGTTCAGCTCGTCCACCATGACCTCCTCCAAATGGCCCTCCTCGGCCATTTTAGCATACTCAGTGCGGATATCACCATAATGAGTTATTGCAGCGTCGATCTCAGCCCAATCACCACTCTCCTTCGCCTTAGTCAAAGCCACAACAATGCCATTTGCCTGATGATAAACGCACTTAATATCGTCAGCCCCTTTCCTCTGAAGAAGCTACGTCTTCACCCTATCAAAAAGGGCTTGGCATGCACCGATTAGGCCATTCCTGATACCACGCTCCATGGAAACGACTTGGTCACGTGAGTTACGGAGTCAAGCTTGCTCCTCCTTGAGATGGTCAGCAATCTTCTTATTTTGGATCTGCAATCTCTCCACCTCGGTCCTTGTCTTTCTGTGATTCTCCATTTCTGTCTTAAACTTATCGTTATACACGACCACCTCATCCCGAGCCTCCTGCAGCTTGATACGAAGCTCCTTGGCACAATCCCGAGCCTTCATTGCAGCCTTTGCCTTTTCAAGGTTCTGGCTAAGTTTTTTTACCTTGGCCGCATCATCTACCAACTTTTCTTTCTCATGTTACACGTCGCTATAGAACTTGGCCAAAGCGGTGCTAGCCTGATCAACGGCAACACGGGTTAAGTTGCGCTTAAAATTTGAAAATGTATATAGTAAAACGAATCACTCATCTTGATCTGCATCTGGGCAGCAAAATAAAAACTTGCATCCAGAGCATCAGCATTCTCGTCATTAAACGAGGGTGTCTCGGCTATAGCAAGGACAAGATCGCCACAAGCCTGGCGATTATGACAGATCTGTGACTTTGATTTGGAGTAATTGAACTCGACCACGTCTCCAGACGGCTCGGATTTCTGTTTTTGGAGTTTAGCTCTTCCATAGGCGGCTCCTGCTCGCTAAGAACTCGTTTGCTCGACCCATCAGGAAGGTCAGGAGTTCCCCGTGGCATCTGGGACACGCTAGGTGCCTTTTTGTCCTGCACCACCTCCTGCGGTTTTGCCACACTCTTATTTTCTGGGACCTTTAGCTTCACCACATGACCCTTTTCTCTGCCCATCTAATATAGAAGGATTCAGCAGAATAGGGAGAAGTGAGGTCGTCTATCCTAGAGAAGAAGTAAAACCATTTCCAGTTTTTAATATTATCATCACTGCTATGGGTGATGACTTTGTAGTTCGGCTTGGTCGAGACGTAAAACATATTCTTTCCATTAATTTGGAAAATTGATTCCAAAAACCGGGTCGTTATCTCAACTCCCACTTCCAATGCAAGAGCGATTAAGCCGACCAAATGGCAAATCGACTTTGATGTAAGCTGTGAAATGGCAATCTCACGAGCACGGCAGTATGCTACTAGGGCTCTGGGTAGGGGAAACCACAGGCCGGCCTCCAGGAAATAATTCTCATGAAGGCAGACGAAACCTTTGGAACAATGCCAGGGACGTTCGTGAAGGGTCAAAATGACGATAGAGATTTTTTCCGACATCTTGCAGTACTTCCTCATCACGCCAATCGATTCTGGCGTGCTCCAGATTGGAAGAATATCACAGATGTTATCGCACTTGAGATATTCTTCTCCCCTTTTCTCTGCTTTTCTGCGTGGCCCCCTTCTTCTTATGCCGCGCTGCTTCTTGCTGCCAGACGCTTCCATTGTGCTTAAAGGCTCTACCTCGACAATATTATCATCGAGCTCCTCTTCATCGGGATCAATCTCCCCTTCAAAGCCAGCCATTTCATCATCACTGGCCAACGTCTCCTCTTCAAGACCTCGGATCATAGAGCTCGCCTCATCATCGTTTAATAATGGGCTGTCAGCTCGTGGATATGGAAATTCGCCGTCTCTAAGAGATGGGATATTAGTTGCATTCCTGATAGTTCGACATTTGTTTAGTAAAGGTTGATGAGATGACTCTGATGAACTCGGCGACATAATTAATGTGGGTTTTGGGATGAAGGATAGTTTATTCAAGCTACTAAAAGTCGACCTACAGGGAATCCCTCAATTTCAAAGAAGAAGAAGATATACAAAGCTGTTCTAAGCTATTTTTGTTGTTATTCAACAAAAAAATCAGACAAACAACTAAAAGTTGAAGATCACGCCGGAAATAACTTAAAATCACGGCGGAGCTCAAGAACAAGTGACGAAGATTTGTTAGCAATATGATAAAGCAAGGAATTGGGATTGAGAGAATTTTACCTTCTGATTCGGATGAAAGATGAGAAATGACGTGCATCGACCATTCTTTTATAGATGGAAAGCGACCTTTTGTCTTCCGACCTACGAAACCTACAAAACCCTAGTAGGTGAATGATGGTTTTACCCCTATATTGCATGGTTACTTCTCCTGAAATTTTTTCAAGGTCGACGGTTGACCTAAAATAACCAGATTCCTCTTCATTCCATAAGCCGACCTTGTCGCATCAAAAAGCCGAGCTTGAGAAATCATCGTTATGTCTACAGAAATGTGTCGATCTTAATCAGTCTCGAACCTCTTGCTAATTCATTAAGTATTTTAACAAACGGGGGGGGGGGGGACTAACTGTTGGTACCGGGTTTAGCACCTCGTCCAAGATCCGGCCCGTAGGAAGATATCGACACTATTTGAACCAAAGGCACATAAACTGGAGGATCGATGTGCAGACTGCCTAAACCGGAGCTTGACTTGATTAATAAACCAGAGCGGAGAAAGTCGAAGCGAGAAAGGAGCTTGGAATTCAGCCCAATGGGCCGCGTTGACGTCTTCGTACCCTTATAAATAGCGAGGTGGCTTGCTTGAGGAAACGATCACGAAAAACTCTGGAGAAAAGAAGTTTAAGTAGCTCTGCATTTCTCTCTCTACAATTCTCTTGTAACAAACCTTGTTTCTCATTGAATAGAATACCTTTTTACCCTCATTGAATCTTGGATTCAACAAAAATCTATAATTGCTTGGCATGTAGTTCTAGACTTTTATCTTTTGAAACTTCTTTTGTACACAATTTTCCTTCGACCCAATTGTGAAGTGAACTTTTAATGTTGTGTTTGGTTGAAAAAAAAACACTATCCAGAGAGTCCTTAATACTCAATAGATTAATTTTAGATTATTTTCTACCAAATATTTAGACAATTAATATCTAAAAGTACCAATTGATAATATTTTCAGACCCGTAAGAGAAAGGTCGATCAGAACACGGTTATAGTTTAGCTTTAAAGTAAAAATATTCATACTATATTTAAGAATTGATAATATCCAACAATAACAAAAATGCCTAAACATTTTAAATCAACATTAAACTTCAAAACTAATACCAAACTAGTAAAAACATATCAATAAGAAAAATAAACTAATAAACATTACAACATAAAGTGAAACTATTTATAATAAAATATAGGGGATTTGTCATTAATACCACTATGGTCATATCACTTTCTACAAATACCACTCATTTTTGGTTATTTTCAAAAATACCACTATGGAATATATTAAAAGCATAAATTTAATTTTTTTTGTTTGGGTCAAGTATTCTAAGATTTAGGATATAGTTTTTAAGGTTAAGAGGTACGGTTTAGGGTTTAGAGTTTTTAGACCCTAAATCTTAAATCCTAAATCCTAAAGTCATGAGGATATTATTTTGAGCTATATAAAATAATTGCTTTTTAATAAAAGTGTTATATAAGAGAATTGCATTTTAATAAAAATTTAGTTTTTGGTTATTTTTGAGAATTTCCCAATAATTATTAATGATTTTCATTAAAAGCAATTCATCAAATACATACCTATAGTCGTATAATTGAAAATTGACTCCTTCCAATGGTATTTTTGAAAATGTCCATCCTTGTAGTGGTATTTTTGAAATTCTCCCTAAAATATATTTGATTGTTAAGAAATAAAAAAATATTGTAATCAATTGGTATAATAAAAGATCACTTGAAATGTTATATTTTATTATGTTGATTGTAATACAAAAACAAACAAATATTGGGAACATACAGGGAAAAATATGAAATGATCATAATGATTATAAATATTGACAACAAAAAAGAAAAATATAGAAACACAAATAATTAGTTTGTGCAAAAGGAGTAAAACACAAATAAGAACACACTTTAAAAGAAGTAGAAAGTTATAAAAATAACTGTAAACTATTATTTTATTCCCAAAATAAAACATTTTATTTTGTATCAATAGGTTTTAAAATAAAAAATCCAAATTATTTTAAAATTTTCTCTTGATCCATAACCTGTTGGGCCAGTTGAACCGGCACGGGCGTGAAAATATTTATTTTTCCTTTTCGTTTACGGTTTCTTCTGTTTTTCATTCCTCTTTCTTGGTCTTTCTTCTCTCAACCTTCTTTTTCTCAACAAAGCTAACAACTCCACGAAGAACAACATCAGTATCATCATGCTGCATCAGCTCTTCAGCTAACTCAGCTGGAGTAACCTCTGTAGAATCAATCAGCTTCTCGATTTCTTCACACAAAGGATGGTTTAAACCAAGGTAATTAGAGACCAATGTCCTAAATCCTAAACCAGTACAATACGACATGTTGATATGCACATCCATTCTTCCAGGACGTAGCAAATCTGGATCAAGCCTCTCTTTATGGTTAGTAGTGAACACAATGATCCCCAAAACTTGACCATAACCCATCAATGAAATTCAGTATCCCTGACAGAGTCACCTGCTCAGAAGACAAACATCAATAAAAGTTAAAACCAAAACAAATTCTGTCAAAATAAAAAAAAATTGAAAAAAAAATGTTAAACGGCATGGGGAACCGGCACAACATACTTATCTCACCAAAATCATAGACAAGCAAATTCGGAATAGACTTTCAACAATTTGAGCCATGGGTGACTCAGACTTGACAAAGGAATGGAAATGTAGTTTGACACTAGATAAAACAATGTACCTATTATTTCTAGTTTTTAGAACTATTATAAGCTCTCTATAATCATGTTGCACTTGATGTAAAAAAATGCTTATGAATAAATTTTACACTCTATTTAAATTTTTTATTTTTTATTTAAAGATCTAACCTTTCCTTTAGCTTTTTCCTCTTCTTCTTCTTCTTCCTCAGCTTCCCTATCTCTAACCTTAGCACTACAATCAATATCCTCAAAAATCAAAATGAACAATTTGTTGTATTTAACAAGGTCCTCTTCAATTCACTATTATCACTAAAACTACTAAGATCAAAGACGTCAAACTTCAAGTAATTAGCCGTTGCAGCAATCAAACTCGATTTACCAGTTCCTGAAGGTCCATACAATAAATAGCCTCGTTTCCAAGCTTTACCAACTCTTTTATAAAACTGTTTTCTTTTCAAAAACCTATCTAAATCATCAATGATCTTTTTTTTCGTATTCGGATCCATCGCCAATGTTTCAAACGTGGATAAGTGTTCAAGATCGATACATCCCCAACCCCCATTACCATATCCATATTCATCTAGAGCCACCTCTCTGCTATGAATCTTCACAACTCTCAGATTCCTCTCCACCTCTTTTGATTCTTCCACAACATGGCTCAAATAAGACTCCATGATTTTATCTCTAAGATTCTTCTCAAACGTGAGCTCGTAGTAACGTTTCATTTCTCTTTCACCTTTCTCGGTATCCGGTTGAACGTAGCGCCATTTCACCTCGGAGTCCTCAAAAGTATCAAAGATCTGTTCACCTTTATCGATTGAGACTGTGAAATGTTTTTTTTTGGATTTTTGAGACCGTAAACGCTCCGTTTCGGGTCCAATTTTGTTCCGGAGGTAGATATCCGCCGCGTCGAACACTTGGTTCCTGTTGAATCCGATGTTTGCGTCGATGATTAGAGTGAGATGTGTTGATTTCAGAGTGAAGAACCGGTCGAGTAAACCGGATACGTACTATCGAAGATGCTCTGGTACGAAATTTTGAAGCATTGATCTAAAGAGCATGAAGAATCCGGTTAAGGATGCGTACGCTGCGGACATCGACGATGGTGAGAAAGATGAGTCAGATGAAGGAAACATCTCTGCTAATTCGATATGACTAAAATTTTCCGATGAACTTAAGAAAGAGGTTTTAGAGAAATGATGGATGTGAAGGAATGCGAAATCCCAGATTGAAAATTACAAACCAAAATATCAATTAAGGAAAGACGAATACGCGAATGCAAGATTTGATCTCTTTGCTTAATTTAATAAATCTCCCGTAGTGTGGCGGTTTCCGAGATTATGAATCCCAGGATACAATCGTGTCGAGACTATAATCGCAGCACCCGATTTATAGAATCTACAAATTTTTATTCTATATTACATTCTCGAGACACAAGACTTACTTAAGAAATATTAGTAGAAGATTGCTGGATGCTTTGTTTGTGTTTCGAATGAATGATTTGAGAGGAGAGGCGACACCCTTATTTATATGGAGGAGATACTTGATCCCGAAGTTAGAGATAATCTCTGCGAGATTTAGCTTGATCCGCAAGTCCAAAATATCTGCAGAATATTCTTACTTGACGCGCAAGGATCAGCTCAAAAAAAAGAATATTTCATTCAGAAATATTCACTGAATTAAATCGGACCCAATCTATAATCTTCTAGATCTATCCGAAATTATACAATAAAACTTTAAGGGAAATTATTTAAATTAATAAAAAAATTGTCCAGAAAGAATAAGGTGTTTGTGGGCCGAAGGCCCACATTCCCTAAGCCCAAGCCCGGCCCAGGACGGCACGGCGGCGGTGCGCGTGTGTGTGGTTTTGCATAACATCGATACATCTCTTACTCCATAATGTCCCTTCACATGCTAGTGAACTATAGTATGTGTTTAACACTATATATACTAGTGAAAAAAGTTTCCTATGAGCAATGTAGGACAATTTGTTCTCTTTATTGTTTACAAGTTTACCAAGCTATCCACTTCAAATGTTCATTTTTCATTCAAATTAACTTCAATTTTTATAAGTAAATACACTAAATCATAATGCTCATTACAAGGATTACAATGACCCTAAGATCATGTTATTCCGGTTATGAATTTCACCGGAAAACTCGCCGGAAGTTTGGTCAAAATACATTTATAAAATTTGGGTTCCAACAGGATGTGGTAAGCACTGAGAAAGAGACGATACTTACTTTTATAGAAGCCGTTAGACGTATATGAAGTCTCTTGGTCCTTCAGCAAGTCTCTCCACGTTTTGATCATTCTCTTATTTATCAAGTTTTAAAAACTATTAAAATTTAATTATATGCTATTTTATTTTTCTGTAGACTAGTAAATATTTATTATTATTATTTTATTTTATTTTATCGATAGCAAATATTTATTATTATTATTTTATTTTATTTTGTTGACGGTAAATATTTATTAATTAAATGTTTTTCTTTTGTTTCTAATTAAAAAATATAATGATAGATGTGTAAGAGATGAAAAGGGAGAAATAAGGGAGAAAATAGAGTCGTTTTTAATATCTATGCCGGTATTGTGAATAATGTCCCATATCAGGTGTCGATAGACATTATTAAGAGGATTGGTGCATATCTTTATACTATTTAAGATCTATATTTATATTGTGGGACATTAATCATATATGTCCTTTGAGATGATGATATTTTTAACTACTGATCTGGATATGTTTGAATATGAATTGATAGACCAAATTTTTGGATCTAACTGATAATAGATCAGATTGGACATCGTGTGATCGAGTTCTTATATCATATAACATTATAGGCTTCCAAGTTGAAACCATTTGACAATGAATGATTGTCACATATTGTTTATAATCACTTAAAATCCATGTCTATATCTAATGTGAGACAATTTCCAACTAATTTTGAGTTATAAGCCAATAATCTATAACCGGCTAGTTTGTAGGGATTTGCTTTTGGCTGGCGTATATAGTTTCTACTAAAATTTAATATGAAAATGAGTTCTCGATAGAAAAAAAAACTTCGAGAGGAAGGAAGCTTGTGTTAAAAAGCAAGGACTAAGGGCTTGATCAGTGGCAGAGTTAGAAAAATAATTTAAAGGGTGCAAAATAGTATTTCACATTTTCTTCTCGAATGTGAGTTCACACTTTCTATTTGGTAACCAAAGGTTTCACTTCCTCTCTCAAAATTTCAATACATTTTCTTTTTAAAATAGGTACATATTCTATAATTAAGAGATTCCACTAGAAATGCTCTAACCAAATATTTATAGTACTTCTCTGAAATATTCAGACTCATGTGGGACAAGATGTACAATGTTGAAAACACGTAGAGAAACGAAGGTTATGTCATCGCCAGTCACCGATGATGGAGTTTGCCACAGGAAGGAACTCTCATATTTTCCACCCAAGTTTAATTCCAATATATCATATTACCCCGCACATTATGTATTGGGCATGAGCCAAAATATATTGACCCAAATAATACTAAGAAAAAATATGGTTTATAAAAAGTCACAAAAGACAACTGGATAGGAAGCGAAAAATTTGTCATTTCTATAAAATTTATAATATTGGATGTTAACCAAACCATGTTGCAATACAAAATTATGTTTAGTTTAAGAAACAAATACCGTGTGTATGCACTGGTAAATTCCTAGTTCATTTAAAAAAAACAAATTGAGGTATGTTCTTATAGATATTTTTCTGGTCAACAATTCATGGTCCTTTTCATTAAAGAAGGCAATATTTTACTATCCTAAAAAGGTGTGAAAATATGTTAATAATTTATAATAAAATTACTATATAACTTTAATTTTTTTAATTTCTTAAATGTCTCTCTATATATTATTTTGATAATTGCTAACACATATCATCCTGTTGTTCATATAAAATCTATTGAAATTTAATATTTTCTTTACATACCAACATTTAGAGATAGAAATTCTCCATTAGTGGTAAAATTATCTGGAGATACAGTTGGTGCAATGAAATGTGCTGATGGTGGTGGATCTACTTCTTATGAATACTAAAACAACCCCAAAATAAGGATTTTGAATATGGCTTTATCCCCAAAAAGCAGGGATAAAAGTACTATAAAATTTTAGGAGCCCTTCTCTTTCTGTCATTTAACATTTTTGTGAAAGATTACATATCATAATTGGGTCTTACACAATCAAAAGAACAATAAATCATAGCCACTACAAATGTCAAAGCACAAGGCGACACAGCCGCCGAGACCTCTGGTGAAGCAACACTCGTGGTCTCCGGACTTAACTCGTGACGAGGCTTGGCTACGGAAGAAAAAGAAACGACCATTGGATCATTTTCGTCGCTGCAAGAGTGTCACAAACGATGATATCGAAGAGCTTAAAGGTTGCTTCGAGCTTGGGTTTGTGTTTGAGCCAGATTCTCCTGATCTGAGTCCAAGGCTCTCCGATACAATTCCCGCTTTGGATTTGTATTGCGCTGTTCAGAAACAGTATAGCAACCATTTGTCCCGAACATCGTCGTGTGCGTCTGACGTCAGCAGCTCCAACAGCACTACGACGATAGTTAACAAAGGTATATTCGAGCTCTTGATTTTGCTTCTTTTTTGTTTTGTTTTGTTTTGTTTTGTTTTGATGATCTGAAGGTGGTTTGAAAGGTGATGATCGGAAGACGATGAAGCAGAAGCTCAAACAATGGGCTCAGGTGGTCGGATTTTCGGTGCGTCACTCCTCTGGGAAACCAAATTGATGTCAGAAGAATTGCATTTTTGTGACATAATCGTTTAATAAACAATTTAGAGTTTCGTATTTCGAATGTTACTCAGTGAGGTTTTTAAAATAACCTAATAATTGGATATACATTGTCTTGGCAAAGTTAATGTGAACCAAAAGCAAACTTATCAATATCATTTTTGTTATGCTCCATAGGAACAAATCATAACCTTATAATTGCATACATAACCTATCTCCGTCCTGTGAGAATAAGAAGACGGGAAATAACTGTAAATGATAATATTATTTGTTATTGTAAATGAAAACAAACAAAAAAATTAGGTAGAAATGTCTAATTTTTTTTTTTTTTGGTGACGTGGTAGAAATGTCTAAGTTTTGTAATCTTAATTTTATGTCTCAACAAAATGATTTATATCGTCTATGCAACCAAACACCATTTTAACTGACAAATCATACTAAAACATGGTTACTAAAACTATGAATTATCAAGAGCTAGATCATTAACCATTGAATCCAAATACTTTAAAATTTCTTACTATCATTGAAGTCTCGCCTAATCAAAATTTGATCTCAATCACCCTGGGCCACAAGACCAGAAGCCTAGAGAGTTCCTACGAAAAGATACTACATCATCATCGATAAGGCTTATAATTTAAAATACTAGAGTAAGAAATGAAACAAAAAAGGCCATGGCTAGTTTTGAAACATAGTTGTATTATGCAATTTCAGATATATTATAACCTTAAAAATCGTGACAAATTCACCATTATTTCATAAAAGTTTTAAAAACATGACCCGCACACCTAGAACAAAACAAAACTTTTTTTTTTTTTGACTTAAATTTTTCTGAATAGGACCTCAAATATCTCGGCATACAAAATTACTGGAAAGTTTACAGTTTAACTTAAAATTTCAATATCAATTAAAGCCTGCAAGTTTGAGGGGGAAGATAACTAGAAAAAGCATGAGACATCTTCATCTTAGGGAAAACATTACTGGACATACAACTTTCATATTGGTGAACTAAACCAAAAACTTTTATATATGTGTACCCTAAAGATACAAGAAGTGAGATGTATCTAATGTAATCTGACATGATTTTGGAGAGTTAGTGAGTAAATTAAAACAAAAATAAAGAGAGATAAACTCGCAAATAAAATTATGTTGATTGATAACTGATTGTTTTAAACAATTTAAAATATAATAGTAACTTCTAATATAATATATAATACATGTGCATAAATATATCTGAATACTCATTAGTTTGGTCACTACACTTGCATAGTTTGAGCTTCGAGGATCCAATACCTTTGGAAAAAAGTATAATATGACATGGAAAGATAAAACATATAAGTATTAACATGAGTATGTCATAACCAAAATAAAATAAATCCATGATGAAAACTATAAAAGAAAATAAAATTGATTACCAAATATAATATGGAAAATAGCTGAGAAGCAATATTGGGTCATACTTGGGTAAAGGTCAACTGCAAGTTTTGGGCCAAAACAATAGAAACATTGCATCCTAATTTGCTCAAGTTTACCCCCATGCGCATTTGACTTCACGTCCCATTTTTCTCCACAATTTATGTCTTCCCCTCTCTTCTTCATTTGTTTCTTTCTTCTTCCCTTACAAGAAAACAAAAAATCACGAGCAATGATGATTTCGATAAAAATCTAACAAAGATCAAGTTGAAAATCAGTGGATAACAATCTGACCAAGCCTAGCAAACATCCGGTAAAGATCCAATGACAATTAACGGGTTTTGGTTCTCTTTCTCTCTCTCTCTATGTTTTACTTATCTTAATGAAACATTTTTTTATCTTTCTTCTCTAACTATTTTAGAATCACTGTTCATCATATTCTTCATTTCCTTGTGTTGCATCTTGTCAGATCGTAATGATACTAATTAAATTGAGTATCTGGTTTTCTATGTTAGACACCCATTTCATAAAATATAGACATATATTTAAATAACACGTTGTCTTTTTTTGTAACATATTAAAATCTTTTTAGCATGATATAAGTATAATATCAGACCTTTGTAAATTACAAGCATTCTAGTGTAATAGATATTCATACTATAAATTAATACCCTACCTACAAATGTAAATCTATATAATAGTAAGTATCTCTCTCACATACAATACAATACAAAGTTTCAGTATATATAGGTAAATAACAAGTTATAAGCTTTTGTAACATGTTAAAATAACATTTGTATAACACTAATTAAGTACAAGAATATAGCTTTAAGTTTAACTTTCACCTTAACATGCTAACTAAATTATTAGATGCTAGATATCATATTTATTACATGTATGTATATAATCTGTTAGATGTATGTATATAATCTGTTAGATATATAGATATATATAGCATCTAAATTATTAGATGCTATATATATCTATATACATATACATATTTTAGTAGACATTTCTATATTCTTTTGGATGCTAAGTATCATATTATTGTATCTATGTATAATGATTTACAATTAAAAATAACACATTATTTATATATATGATAGGCTAAAACTTTAAATAACAATAATAAACACATGCAATTTGCTTGTAGATTCGACTATGTACTAATTTTTATGACTCATGATTTTATATGTGATTTGATATTTGGTCAATGAATCATATTTACTCGAAGTTGTGAATTATTTGGATCAATCTAATTTTGTGTTTTTATTAATCCAAAAAGGTGAAATAGAAAAAAGAAGATGAAGAAGAAAGAGAAATAGATGATGAAAGAGAAGAGAAAATAAAGAAAGAGAAACCATCAAAGAGGAAGAAGAAACCATCAAAGAGGAAGAAAAAAAATTTGATAAAAAAAAGTAAGTGAAAAATGAAGATAAAGAAAATTAAATAACTTTAAGGATTTTCATCGCAATATGTGATTTTTTTGTTAATATTTTAATATGATGTGATGTATTTTGGTACCATTTTTTTTTTTTTTGAAACTGTTATAAATATTATCATAATTATTCATCATTTGATCTTATCTTTTAATCCTATCTAATATTTGGTCTCTAAGTTGCTTTGTTACAAAGTCTTTGATGCTTATCTATTATATGTGATAGATCAATTGTATTTATCTTGATATTTTATATTTATCTTTTAATAATTTACTTGACCTCCAAGTAAATGAAACACTATATATAATGCTCTTTTGTAGTTCAATGAAATCACAATTCACTTGCATTATTTAATTAGCTTATTCTCTTCCTATGTCTCTGTCTACTTCTCTTTTTTCTTTTAGTAAAATAATTTTTTTTTATTTATCTAATAAAAGAT
Organism: Cardamine flexuosa; assembly: GCA_963555745.1. Lineage (NCBI taxonomy): Eukaryota > Viridiplantae > Streptophyta > Magnoliopsida > Brassicales > Brassicaceae > Cardamine > Cardamine flexuosa. The sequence continues at coordinate 18,588,510 of OY743219.1, forward strand.
CAAATAAATAAATATATATAGTTTATACTATGTTATCAGCAAGAGTAAGCTCTCGAGTTGACAATTTCTTTATCACTCAGATCCAACAAAGTAAAGTACATATTTTATTATTTTAATTTAAAAGTTTATATTTATTTAATATAAATATGTAGACACTGTGAGACTATGCATTTTTGGGTTAGTCGTAATATAGGATAGACTCTGTCTCCATTACGATAAAATAAAAAGCTATGTATTTTTCCCGTATTGATTGTAATATAGAGGAGGCTCTGTCTCTATTACGAAAAATAAAAAAGGCTATAATTTATTTCAAAATTGATCATTATATAGGGTAGGCTCTGCCTCCACCCCAATCAATCAAATGGAAAATTAAGTCTCATTATATATATGAAAGTCAAGCTTGTGAGTTCTTATATGGATCAGGCTATGCCTACTTGAATTTATGCCGGCCATTTTGACACTTTATAGTATTCATAGATGTATCTAATAGATGGTTATATATGTGTCCATTGATAACACAAAATACGCTTTTGCAAGATTCATTGCCCAAATAATCAGGTTGTGAGCGTTATTTCCTTATTATGCCATTATAAAGTCAAGCTTGATTGAATTTATTTCACAAGCTTTTGAAGAAATTTATATGTCAATGAGAATTGATGTTGAACATCTAGTTTTCATGTTTAAAATGACATGCTTGAGTGTTTAATAAAATGGTAAAAAAACTAAATAAATATGGTATCGAATGTTCGACCACAATGAAGACATACATGTATACGAATATATTATGTAAAATTAAAGAGGACATAAATGATAGTAAACATGAAGTTTACTAATGCTTTAAGCATAGCATAAACGGTTAAGCCATCTCGGTCTAACAGTTATATCAAAGATCATTGTCATTGGAAATTTATAATAAGTAAACAGAGATGCAGCTTTCAAGCCTCACAAGGTTATCGTTCATACATGAAGGTAATATTTCATTTATTTTAAATGATTTAAATTATATTTAAATCTATATATCAATTATGAAGTTGAAGGTTATGCCTCCTCCTTGATTCTACAGTAGGGTATGTCTCATGAATCATATGGCTTTAGGCCAAATCACCATTTTTTATTAGCTCAACCCTCAAATCATACTCTTAAATATAACCCATATGAAAATAAGAATCGGTCCAAAATGAATGAGAATACCACCATCTTGAGAAAGAGTATCAAAAATCTCACAGGATTTGATGCATAATATTTTACTCAAAATGAGGAATTAATTAGATATGTTATTGATCCTAGTGAGATTCAGGTAGAGATGAATGTACTAAAAAAGTCATCATCTTGAGGGGGAGAATTGAAGAATATCACATCGACCGTAAATTGATAATTTTAGCCAGTTTACATTCCAAAGTTTGAATTACTTTGGTGAGTTTACATCCTGAAAAATATTGTTTATTGAACGTCAAGTGAAATAAAACGAGACATCCATACGATGATGTTTATATTCAAAATGAGCTTTGATGAATCATTTATAAAGCAAATCCAAAGGTTTGCAAAAAAAATTATGGTGATTTAATTTCCATGTGTTGGCATGGAACAATGGGTTTTTATAACCAACAAATTATAATGAATATCTCCCATGTTATTCATTCATGGTTAGAGATATGATATTTCTCTTTTAGAATTGTATGAGTGTGTGATGTATTATAAATGCTCCACCATACCATAATATCCAAAGAGAATAAAATATGTATTGTTAGAGATAAATCTCCACTTTAATAATAAGTCATCATTCAAATATGTACTTATTGAAAGATTTGCATATCATCATTTTAGATGATAGATTTTCTCCCATCATTATGGAGAGTTGAATAGATATATTCCTTGAATAAATGATTTTAAACTTAAAGTTCAAATGTTTAAATGATCGCTATTCTAATATATTGCAATCAAACAGCTGATGAATGAGATTTCATGAAATGAATTATCATTATAGATCCTAATTGAATAAATATGAACTCAAAATTTATAGGATAATTCATTCTCATATTCCAACTGAAATGCTCCATATATGACCATGAAGGATTAAGTCTATGGCGATAGACTATTTTGATTCTATAAAAAAAGAAAATTCTCAAAAGTAAAAGGAGCAAATAATTAAGATAATTAGACTCCTAAAAAGATGCAATAAACCGTTGACTTATGGTTAATTTATGATCATGTACATGAACAAAATTATTGATAATGATCAATGATATAGAGATCTCGATTAACCATGTCATTACGAGAAATAAAAGATAAAAATGATAGTCGAAAATATAAATTATATAAGCACGCAGTATACATAATGAAGATCAGGAATCTTCGCCATACAATGAGCGTAGAGACTGCTATTTAGATAAGTGTTGAGACAAAATATTGGCCAATAAATAAAAGAGGCAGCCAAGTCTATATTAAACTCGTATAGAAACAAGAAATTTTGGAGCAATATTCAAAGGATCAAAAGGGTATTATGATATCAATATAAAAATGGTATGTCGTGCCAATGTTTGTTAAATACCCGATAAATAAATGTATGATTCTATATAGAGACTTGAATTACGCATCAATGAAATGCTTATAGAGCTTAATCCCTGAATGATATATGATATATGATGAGTGTCTATTTTGACCCGTTTATATTATTATTTTACCTGTTTTATTGAGTATAGAAGTTAGGTTTTGTGTTCTTTTGGCCGGTTTTAGTGTCTTTTCAGGTTTTCACTTCCTTGGAGCTAAAATGTGCAAAATTGAGCAATTTTGGACGTTTTTACACATCATTGGATTTTGGAGACATCCTGGATCGATCGATCCTGAAGAGGATAGACCAAGAATGATGAGGATCGACTGATCCCGAAGAAGATCGGTTAGTCAAAGGAATCTATGAGGTGGCACGGATCAGAGGAAGAAGATCGATCAATCTAAGTAGGATCGATCGATCCCTGTCACGAATATTCTCCAAATCACACATTAACTCCGAGTTTTGACCTAAAAGACACTCTATAGATAAGGCTAATTTATTGAGCGGTCAGAGAGACCTAGACACGAATTTTATTGTTACTCTGCCATTCTTATATTCATTTCAATTCTGTAAACTTTTCACATTGGTTTTTCTCATATCTAAAGTATTTTCATTGCATTTTCAATATCAATATTCTGTCTTCATCTCTTTCTTTGCATTTTCAACCATACAACATCATGATCTATCAACCTATTACCATGGTTGGGTAGATCTGCATGTTGGGAGATGAGATTTATTCAAAGGGATTTAATGTTTAATTAGGTTGGTGTTATAGATTAGAATTATGGTTAATAGATCTCTACTTCTATGAAACCAATGCTTTTGTTAGGTTGACAAATGTATCATATGATTCATAGGGTTTTATAGTACAGCTAGCGTTGGCTATTCTACCCGGAGTCTATAGTTTGTAGGCTTGATTTACAGATTTCCAAGAGTTGAAGCTGGATCTACAAGTGAACTCTATCAAACTAGCTCAAAATATGCTATCATAAGGTCATAGCGGATTTATGATAGAATAATATTTGCTTTTAATTAAAAGATTTATTAGATAATATTTTCTTTTAATAAGAGATCTATTTTGGTACATTGTTTGTGTTCTAGATCTAGATCATTCAATTGCTAATCCGGTTAGATATCTTTTTTATTTATTTAAATCTCTGCAATTTCCCAAATCGAATATTTTTCTAAATTGATTTCTTTCCTTATTTAAAGATTTTATTCGGATTTGATTTTCGTGACAACTTTCAATATTTGCATCCTAGCTTTGTTTCAACTTTCAATATTTGCATCTCTGCAACTTTCAATATCTACGGATCTATAGTACTCTTTACTTTCTGTGGATCTATCCCACCAATATACTGCCGTGCACAACCGTGCACTTGCGGAGTTTAGATGTTGGGTAAAACCTGATGCATAAAACATCACATCAAGTTTTTGGCGCCGTTGCTGGGGAGTAATTGTAGCCTTTAGATTTAAGTTTTTAGACCTAGTCTAGGATATTTTATTTTCTGCATTTTTTATTTACGTCTCTGAGATCGACCGATCCTACTTCTTACGATCGAACAATCCCTAAAGATTGACGGATCCTACTTTGTGCAAGATCGATCGATCCCTCTTTGATCGTTCAATCCTTTTTCTCTCAAGATCGACCGATCCCTTCCAAGATCGATCGATCCTAGAGCCTCTTGACCGAATTTGATTTTCAAAGTTCTTTTGCTTCTCAGGTGTATGCAATTAAGAAGCAAGGTTTCTAAAGATCTACAAGACTTAAGCATAGAGTAGTTGACAAGGAAGTCTACATAGAAGATCAAGAAAACAAAGAAGAACAAAACCACAAGGAAATCAAAAGATAAGGTTATTATGGCTGATCCTAATAACCTTAGAAACATTCCCCCCGTTAATGATGGTGAGGATGCAGAGGTAATTCGGAAGAGAGAGGGTCAGGTTAACATGGACCTCTCAATGATGCTGGAGATCCTAGGGTAAGAGTAGATGCTGTGCCGGGATGGACCTCTCAAGGGTAACATGGACCTCTCAAGCAAGATGTCCTACACGCCGACTATAGGAACCGATCTGCTATTATCTCCCCTCATATCCAGAGGCAAGATTATGAGATGAAACCTCAAATAATTGCCCTCGTTAAACATAATCAATTCCATGGGCTATCTAACGAGAACCCAATGGACCATATTGATATATTTAAGGAGATCTATAGTACCACCAAAGCCAACGGAGTCCCCCAAGACTACCTCCGTTGTAGGCTATTTTTCTTTTCCCTTGCTGATAAGGCTCATGGATGGCTGAAATCTTTGAGTCCTGGATCTATAACAAGCTGGGGTGAATGCCTTGCTGCTTTCATTCATCAGTTCTTCACCAAAGCTAGATCCGCAGTGCTAAAAAACAAAATTGCCACATTCCGTCAAGCTGGTACCGAGTCCTTCTATGAAGCTTGGGAACGCTATAAGGAATACCTAAGGGACTGTCCCCCTCAAAGCTACACCGAGTCGGACATGATGAACTTTTTCTACAATGGAGTTGAAATGAAGTATCAAATGGCTATGGACACAGCCAGTAGGGGAGACTTCATGAGCAACACGCTGGAGGAAGCAATGGATCTCATTGAAAATTTGGCAGCAAGTGACTCTAACAGATCTTCTGACTATGATAGGAGAGTCAACCCCACTCGAGTGAGTGATAAAATCATAGAGGAGCTTAATGCTAAGGTGGAAATTCTGATGAGAGCCCAAAAGAGATCTGTTAATCTCTTGGAAAGTGATGAGTTCAATGATGAGGAGGATCAAACTAAGGAGATCAACTTTCTCGGTGGATCCTAACCTGTCCTACTGCAGCACTAATGTTGAGAACCCTGAAGATCAGTTTTATCTATCTTGGAGTACTCCATCTTTGAATAGACCGGTTTAAACCAAAAATCGATTTTAGAGGACTTGAGCAGACTTACCTGGGTTCGCCATCGGTCTGTCCTGACTGATGGGATCTCATCAATCATGTCTGATCGATGAGAGTGTTAGTATAATTCCACGGGAAACTTACCTCGAACTCCCATTGGTCAGGTTTGACCAATGGGAATAACCGATACGCACAGAAGATTCCATCGGTCTGTCTTGACAGATGGAAATGATCGATGGAGCCATCGATCATGTTTGACTGATGGGAATGTCCATATGATTCCCCGGGAAACTTGACTCCACTCACCATCGATCATGTTTGACCGATGGGAGTGACCGATGGGCACGAATCCAGATCAATCTTCTCACATCCAAATTTCCTTCAACAATGGATCAACCTATTATTCAAAAGCAGATCAAAAACATAAAATAAAGGTACTTCTAAGCAAATATGTACAAGGATACCATGGGAATGCCTCCCAAGCGCGCTTGTTTAACGTCTTAGCTTGACGATTCCGGTTTTTATGCGGATTGGGGTTTCACAAGGGAAACCAAAGTCCATCCTTTTGGTGGATAACTTGACATGTATGGCTTTATGCGCTATCCGTTAACCACGAAGTCAGCTCCGCTCTTGTTGCTTAGCACATAAGCTTCGTATTCACGTACTTCCTTGATCTCAAAAAGGCCAGACCAACGTGATTTCAGCTTTCCCGGAAACAATCTCAACCTTGAGTTGAACAACAGCACTTGATCACCAACTTTGAAGTCTCTTTTGATGATCTTCTTGTCATGAAACGCCTTGGTTCTCTCTTTGTAGATCTTCGAACTATCATAAGCCTCAAAACGGATCTCATCAAGCTTACTTAGTTGAATCAACCTCTTTTCTTCCGCTGTCTGATGGGGTATAAAGTTTTCCTCAAGGGAACCACACAATAAACAGGCTGCAAGTGCAAAGCAATCAATCGTAGTACTTAAGGTATATCGAATCCACAAAGAGAGAAGATGTATTGCAAATCAAGAGAAACAAGTAAAGCAAGAACTCAATAATAAAAAGGGGTTTTGTGTCACGCAAATCACGCAAAGCAAATAAAATGAATGTAAAACAATATGAGATGAATGTTGGGCGCTTAAGGGGGTCTCTAGGGTTCAATGATCTGTCTATTTGAAATAAGTTTAATGTAATGCATGTCTACTCCTAAGTCTCGGACTATGAAACACAAAAGTATGGCTAACCTATTGTCATAGAGAAAACTAGCTGAAATCCACTAATCCTATTACTCAACTATCACAGGCAATAACATAGGTTTCAGAGCATTAAATTCAATTTCAATCCTAATCCATATAATGAGAACCTCCCAATTTTGGCACTTGTGAAGTTGAAACTAGATAGAATGGTGGCTGTGAGCCGTGGTGATGGAAGGAGTTTGATGATTGAATGGTTTGAAATAGAGATCTGCAGAAAGGATCTCTAAGAACCAACTTAATCTCTTCTGGATATTACACACCAAAAGACACTAAGGCTCTGCTGGATATAACACACCAACAAGATCCAAACTCAGAAAGTATTTTGATAAAAGATTGGATAAATCAAAAAGATGAAAAGACAGAGTTTAAAAAGAAACAACAAGCAGGCTGCATGAGCAACATCTGTTCATAAATAATTAAGTCTGAATTTAAATAAAAAGGGCTGGGCCGAAATCTTCTCTTCATAAGCTGGCCTTGATCAACAAATGGACAATGGTGAAGTAATACACAAGCCTCATTAAAAACCTTATCAAGAAAACCCATTGGGACAAAACTTGACAAAGGAAAAAGAGCACTCATGCATCACTTAATCCATTTGTTGATGCTGTTGAACTTGTATCAAAACTAGAGTGGTTTGGATAACTTCTTCTTCCTCCATGTATAAGGGTCTGAGCATTCCTCCAATGGCTTGGTTGAATAGCTTGCTTTTAGCTGGTGTCATTGGTCCCCTTGGTGTAGCAAACATGTCCTCATCTCCAAGTGCATCCTCAGCTTCAAGCTTAGGTTTCTCTGGTTCATGCTCTGGTCCATGCTCTATATTCTCCATGCTTTCTAGGATCATATCCCCATAAGACTCCATAAGTAAGGGGTATGTGCTTGTTATGACGCGATACTCATTAAATCTAGGTTCCAACAAACTAAGTAAACGGTTCAAATTACTTAGATGCCTAAGATCAATAGCTAGTTAATGACTCTAACTATATGCATTAAGAATGAGATAAGACCGAAAGACAGTGTAAACAGATATGCAAATACAATAAAACTCGCCACTCAAAATACAATGATCATCTCACCCCATTGACTGGCCCTTTAGACCCAACTGGATAGTCTACTCGGCCATGCTCAAGGTTGTCATTGATGATATGAAAGAGTAAAACATAGATCTAATGCAATAAGATAAAGGTTTAGAGATTACTTCTTTAGATCCGAAAATAACAAGATGTAAGGACTTCTTCTTTGACAAAGTTACAAAAGAATAGAGAAAAAGATGGTGGAATTTCAAAGCTTCAGCGAAATCATTTGGCTTATGCGGCTCCTTGGAGGCGGTGTCGGCTTCTTGAGGTGATGGAGGAACTTATAGAGTTTTTGTGATGAACTTAGGTGGTTGTTTGAAACTTTGATGAGGCACACGAAACCCTAGCTTCATAAGCTTGTATTTATAGGTCTTGGGGCTCAAGAGATTGGCTTCTAGGGTTTAGGAAGGGCAGACTCGTCATCTTGGTGAGTGTGAAGGCAATGGGCCGATCTTGGAGATGGGCCAAACGTCTAAGGCGGTGAAGGAGTCTAGCCTCGGGCACGAGCTTAGTGACCGGGGTGCCCAAGAGGCATGGACTTGGTCACGAGCTTAGTGACAGAGGTTTGGTGCTTTGGCGCTGGTTTGACATAGCTTCATCTTCTGGGATACATCTTCCAAACGGCTGAATGGATTGCTTTGATTCTTGTCCCATACGAATCTTGACTCTTCTAGCTTTCCATTGATATAGAAAACTCCTATTTTGGTTCACAGGAAGATCTTCAAATATTGTCAAACTTCTGATGCTTTGAAACTGCCTTAAAACGGGTCTTTGCTCCTTTTTTTATCCATATTCCCAGAAAATCTGTAAAACCTCTTTGACACTAACAATACTTGATAATAGCCTATTTAGCTTTGAAATCATACCAAATCTCTCTTAGAACAATATGAAAACCATAGTAAAAATGGGTCAAAATACGATGTTATTAAGAGGAATGATCAAGAGTCACCAGCCAGAAAAGAAAATGCAACATTCACTGTGGACAGTGATATAGAAGGTGTGAAGGTAGTCTTTCAATCTGTTGCTGAAACTGTTCCAAGTACTATAGCACTCGACCAACCCACTCGATTGAGTGGTCGAGTAGAGCCAATAACTGAAAAGAAGAAACGAATAGCTGACATGCAAGCAATGATCAAAAGCTCATACCCAGAAAAATTCAAAGCAGAGATGGATGAAAGCTATGGGATTTTATTAGAGGAAGATCTATTGGAGATGGAAGCAGAAATATCTTGGGAGGATGCTGTTAAGGCACTGGGTCCATCCAAAAGTGGTTTAAGAGAAAGAACCTTGAAGAAAATTCTGGAAAAAGAGAGCTAGCTGCAAAGAGCCAGGAATGCAAAGCTATAACTGAGAAAGAGAGTATAGTGCAAGAGAAGCTTGAAGATCCAGGATCATTCAATCTCCCATGCTCTCTGAACCAAACAGTCTTCGGGAATTCTCTATGTGATCTTGGAGCTTCTATGACCATTATGACTATACCTATTGCCAAGAAGCTGGGCTATGTTGATCAAAAACCGTAAGCTTTCTGCGATGTTAGATGATAGGACTATCAAACGTCCCCGTGGTCTACTGGAAATCTCCCTATCAGAGTTGAGCATGTTGAGGTGCCTACTAACTTCGAGGTGTTGAAAATGGATGAGGAGCCAAAAGATCATCAAATTCTGAGAAGGCCCTTCTTAGCATCTGCTGGTGCTGAGATTGGTACAAAGAATGAGAAGATAGATCTCCATCTGGGAAGTGATCTAGTGCTGAAGTTTGGTATTGATAGTGCTGCCAAAAAGCCAACCATTGATGGGCAACTTTTCTCTCTTAAAGTAATGGACCATCTCTTTGATGCACCATTCAAGGAACCTCCTAAGAAGGATCACAGCCAAATTTCTTTGATTAAATATGAGGAAGTTGGAGATCCCAACAGTGAGATTTTGAGCCCTGGAGAGGTTTTAGACCCAGATAAAGCAGGTATCAAACCAGAACTTACTAAGGATGTTATTGGGTCACAAACAGAGGATATCACTCTCAATGAAGAAGGTTCAGAGGTCACTCGACCACCTGACTCGAGCTCATGGTCGAGTCAAACCCCCATGTGCCCAAAAACGCCTAGTTTGATGTCTAAACTCGACGTTTCCATCAACACAGTCAAAACTGCACCATATGACTGCTCGAGCAGGATTATCAAGGCATCAAAACAGGCTGAGAATGAGCTTACAAGGCAACTGGAAGAGATGAAGCTTCAGATACTAGAGCTCAAGAGTAATGTCAATAGTTCCTCTCCCAAGAAAGTCACCAAGGACTTAAGTGTACCAGGGAAGACTAGAGCTTTCAACATTGCAACAACAGCTTCCAGCCTCCATTACCCACCTAAGATTTTTCAAATGGAATCTCCAGTACCTCTCTATGATCCACCACCTGATTAAAAAGAGTGAAGAGTCAAGCTATGTGACTTAAAATAAGCTCACTTGGGAGGAAGTCCTATGTCTATCTCTATATATATATTGCTTCCAGATTTTATGTTTTTGGTATTTTTGATGTGTTTCTAGTGTTTAGAGTCTCAGGGAATAAGAAGTGGAACGTATAGAGCCAAGCTAGACCACAGAGATCATGGATGACATTGCTGCTACCCTCTCCACTCCACCAGTAATGTACCACCCCCATCTCACACCATTATACATACCATTGCATGTTTTTATTTAGCTTTGCTTTAAATCTCTCAAACCTTTCTTTGAATTTTTGTTACACAAGGAACTGTGTAATTTAAGTTTGGGGGAGTGTCTGAGAGATGTATTTGACATCTTTATTATTTTCTTATTCAAATTTCGCATACTTGAGTCAGCATATATGTGTATATAAAACCATAAAAATTTGAAAATTTTCAAAAATTATTTTTCAAAAACAGAGTGTTCATGTAGTATCATTTCCATTGTAGGATTGAGTCTAGTATCGTTTTGTTTAGGACTGTACATTTACATAGGAAACAATGACAGTTAAACCTAATAAGCTTAATAACCAAACATATGGCTTCAGTGCCATAGTTTTTAGTTCTCTAATGATTGCACCTAAGTTTGAAACATAAGGCTGAACCCTGTTTGGAATCAGACTTAGCATTCTGCCTTAGTTAAAACTTGTTGTGATTTGTAATGCTATCCCTAATAATTTCAACCTAATCTGATTAAAAATTATCATGTTATAAATTATAGTATGAACTCATGGATACCCTATACATATTTGGATCTCTTTATCCCTTTTACCACTCTTGTTGATCCAAATAGCTGCTCCCATCTTTGGAGCAGTTCCCCAAAGCACCAAACCTTACTTCTTTCAGACCCTGATAAATTCTGAGTGGAAGGCCTATTTTTCGATTGAACTGAAGAGAAAGTGTTAGGTTTAGGCTGACAAGCATAGGTTCCCATGTATATTTTGGTCCACACTTTTTGGATCAGACTAGGCTATGGAATTTGAAATAGGCGTTAGTTTGAGTCTGGGAAATAAAACAAAGAGTGAGAAAAGAAAGAAAACGATAAGAGAGTGCTAAAAATGTTTCTTTGGGGAGGATAGTAAAAATATGTGTCTAGTAAAGGATTTGAGAAGTTTATATATGATATGAGAAGGCTCTATGAAGAGAAAAAAGAAAAAAAATAGTGTATGAAAAGTCACTCGACCTGTCTACTCGACCAAGTGGTTGAGTGAGAGCCTAGCAGTAAAGAAAAATCCCCAATTCTGCTAGAAGTAAAAGAAAATGAATGTAAATCCTCTCCTTAGAAGAAGATCAGAAACTATCGATCCCAGAATGAGAAAAGAATGACTACCTTTAGTGAAAAGAAAAGGGTTTAGAGTTAGGATCAATTTTGTGTATGGAGTTAGGGAAAGTCAGTAGTGTGTGTGTGCTTCGGTAGATGGGAATCTATTCTTGTATGCATCAGTTGGCTTTTACCTTTAGCATTCTCTTAAAGTTCAATCAATTCTCTGAGAGATCCATGTTACTAAATGCATAAACCAAAGGAAGAAGAGATCATTTTTATCTCTTAAGCCCAGTCTTTGAACCAAATGAGTTCTTACTTAATGTATAGCATGATCTACTGCTCGCGCTTAATTAATGTTAAAGGGATAGTTTACTTTGAATGCTTGTTGAGGCTGAGTCTGATTGATAAGTTCTGTTGTGATGAGCATGGGTAGGTTTTTAAGTAAGACTTATGTGTATTGCATTTTAGACCTGTTAACTATGACATTGAGTTCAGAGGTTTGTTTAGTCTGCTAAGGTTCTGATCCCCACTTTTCACACTACTCCTTTCATCTTATCCTTTCTATTTGCTTGAGGGCAAGCAAATGGTAAGTTTGGGGGAGTTGATAACACCACTTTTATACACGTTTTTACCAGCTTTTTATCATGTTTTAGAGTAGATTTTATCCATTGTTTATACCATTTCGTGCATTTATCCTTCATATAGGATGTTTAGTATTTCTGTATAGGCATTGCATGCATTTTGCATATTTGGGGTCTTATCAGGTACTTATGGAGCATATGGAGCATACTTGGATTTTGGCTCATGAAGTGAAGATGTGCAGTAAAGTACTATGGGGTTGAGTGAAGATTGCAGAAAAGAGAGAGAGCACTCTAGACAGGCTCTCGAGTGAGCACTCTATACAGGCTCTCGAGTGAGCACTCTAGACAGGCTCTCGAGTGAGCACTCTAGACAGGCTCTCGAGTGAGCACTCTAGACAGGCTCTCGAGTGAGCACTCTAGACAGGCTCTCGAGTGAGCACTCTAGACAGGCTCTCGAGTGACCACTCTAGACAGGCTCTCGAGTGACCACTCTAGACAGGCTCTCGAGTGAGCACTCTAGACGGACTACTAGACAGGCTCGAGAGAGAGTACTCTAGACAGGCTACTCGCTCAGAATCACAGGCTCACTGGACTTCAGCACCACCTGCCCACTCGAGTAAGCACTCACCTCACCCCCACTCGAGTGACTTCGGAGCATCAGAAGTTTGGAAATATTTGAAGATCTTCCCTGGACCAAATTTGGATTTCTTTAGACCATTGGAAAGCTAAAAGATTCAAGATTCACATAGAACAAGAATCAAAGCAATCGAATCTGCCATTTAGAAGATACATCCCAAAAAGTGAAGACATATCGAACTAGAGCATGCACTGCACCAGAGACACTTTGAGTAGCCTCCTCGACCTACCCACTCGAGGGGGTAGTCGAGTCAGCCTCTCTACTGAGCTACTCGACCAGGCCACTCAAGTGGGTGGTCGAGTCAGCCACATCACCCACTCGACTGGTCCACTCGACCGACTGGTCGAGTGGCACGTTTACTCTTTTTCCCTTAAAACTCGGAATTTGTATTATTTCTCTTTTGTCACCTAGTATAAAAGCTCCTGATTAACCTAATGTCAGGGGTGGCCGATTTTATTAGTTTAACCTAGTTTAGCTTAGTTTATCTCTCTAGTTCTTCATCTTGTTTTTCATTTTCCCGAATTTTGTAACTTGCATAACTTTTTATAAAATCAGTATTTGCTTTAACTTTCTTCTACACTCTTGCTCATTGGATCATCAGCTATCACATATGTCTCTTTTAGAGATTTCTAGGTTTCAGGCCCAAGTGATGAATCTGGTGAGTGAGTAGTAAAATTGGAATTTCTGGGGATGGATTAGGGTAGATTCTCTCTGTTTTATTATTGCTTAGATAGTTTGATCATCACTTAGTTTCGACTCCCTCTTGGGTGAGTGATTTTAATGCTTGTTCTCCCCTGATCAAGGAGAACATGATTTTAGATGGTCTCATGAGCACGAACCATGCCTTGAGCCATTAGACAGACTTTTTCCAGGGTTTAGAGTACAATAGCGTGAGGGTAGATGCATCAGACATTGATTTATGTCATGACTCCACCTATTCACTTGTTATGAACTCTTCTCAACTTGAATAGGCTGATTCTTCATACCTGATCCGACTCCTCACACTATGCTGACTGGGTTGGGTCTTGGGGCTCTCTACCACGAACCATTAATTGAGCTGGTTATGAAGTCTGTTGTCTAGGGTAGTCCTGTGATGAAATTGCTAGTTGATCGCTGCAATAGAACAGAGTGTTTGCGATCCTGTGATTTCTATCCCTAGAGTTCCTGTTTTTCCCCATAGTTCACAGCTTGCTTAGTATTCGTTCACTGTAGTTTTTACTGTAGCACTCGACCACCCTACTCGACTGCTTAGGTCGAGTGGTTAGTTTAGCATAGTTTTCTTGTGTTTTTGATGACTTACTAAAGTGTGACAGACTTTGGTAGCTCTAGGTTCACCTAAGGTTTGGTTATAGTTTCATTTAGGCTGTTAGATAAAACCAACCTGTTTTATATTTGGCTTGAATTGTTTGTTATTGATCACATCCTTTTTGCATAACTCTAGTCACCCATTGGTTCGATATTTTCTATACTTACATTTGAATGAAGAACTTGTGTTTTGTCTCTCTGTGCCTAGGCTGATAGTTTTTACTGTCTTTCTCTGCATATTAGGCCAAAATACTTGTTTCAAAGCTCCAGAAGGGGAGTTAGAGAGTGGGCTGGAGGTATCTCTGTCCATAGAGTTGTGTTGCGCCAACAGCTGCACAAGAGTAAGGTTGCAAAACTTCTCTGGGAGAGCGACGAGGTTTATCCTCAAGGTCTCCTGAAACAATGCAAATCACAAAGGTAAATCAGTAGCACAATATTCTAGACGTTACTCTAGTTTGTAAATCTGCAAACAGAGCAATCTCTCCCCGGCAACGGCGCCAAAAACTTGATGAGGTAAAAAGTTTTCCTCAAGGGAACCACACAATAAATAGGCTGCAAGTGCACAGCAATCAATCGTAGTACTTAAGGTATATCGAATCCATAGAGAGAGAAGATGAATTGCAAATCTAGAGGAACAAGTAAAGCTAGAACTCAATAATAAAAAGGGGTTTTGTGTCACGCAAATCACGCAAAGCAAATAAAATGAATGTAAATGAATAAGAGATGAATGTTGGGCGCTTAAGGGGGTCTCTAGGGTTCAATGATATGTCTATTTGAAATAAGTTCAATGTAATGCATATCTACTCCTAAGTCTCGGACTATGAAACACGAAAGCTCAGTTAACCTATTGTCATAGAGAAAACCGGCTGAAATCCACTAATCCTATTACTCAACTATCGCAGGCAATAACATACGTTTCAGAGCATTAAAATCAAGTTCAATCCTAATTCATAAGACTCCATAACTAAGGGGTATTTGCTTGTTATGACGCGATACTCATCAAATCTAGGTTCCAACAAACTAAGCAAACGGTTCAAATTACTTAGATGCCTAAGATCAATAGCTAGTTCATGACTCTAACTATATGCATTAAGAATGAGATAAGACTGATAAACAGTTTAAACAGCTATGCAAATACAATAAAACTCGCCACTCAAAAGACAATGATCATCTCACCCCAATAACTGGCCCTTTAGACCCAACTGGATAGTCTACTCGGCCATGCTCAAGGTTGTCATCGATGATATGAAAGAGTAAAATATAGATCTAATGCAATAAGATAAAGGTTTAGAGATTACTTTTTTAGATCCGAAAATAACAAGATGTAAGGAGTTCTCCTTTGATAAAGTTACAAAAGAATAGAAAAAGAGATGGTGGAACTTCAAAGCTTCAGCGAGATCAATTGGCTTCTGCCGCGTCAGCTTCTTGAGGTGATGGAGGAACTTCTAGGGTTTTTGTGATGAACTTAGGTGGTGGTTTCAATTTTGATGAGGTACACAAAACCCTAGCTTCATAAGCTTGTATTTATAAACCTTGGGGCACAAGAGATTGGCTTCTAGGGTTTAGGAAGGGTAGACTCGTCATCTTGGTGAGTGTGGAGGCAATGGGCCGATCTTGTAGATGGGCCAAACGTCTAATGCGGTGAAGGAGGCTTGCCTTGGTCATGAGCTTAGTGACCGGGGTGCCCAAGAGGCCTGGCCTCGATCACGAGCTTAGTGACCTAGGTTTGGTGCTTTGGCGCTGGTTTGATATAGCTTCATCTTCTGGGATGCATCTTCTGAGATGCATCTTCCAAACGGCTGAATGGATTGCTTTGATTCTTGTCCCATACGAATCTTGACTCTTCAAGATTTCTAATGATATAGAGAACTCCAATTTTGGTTCACAGGAAGGTCTTCAAATGTTGTTAAACTTCTGATTCTTTGAAACTGCCTCAAAACGGGTCTTTGCTCCTTTTTGATCCACATTCTCATAAAACTTGAAAAACCTCTTTGACACTAACAATACTTGATAATAGCCTATTTAGCTTTGAAATCATACCAAACCTCTCTTAAAAAAATATGAAAAGCATAGTAAAAACGGGTCAAAATACGATGTTATCACTCTGTTGATGTCAAAGTTCAACAACTTGGTTGTCCACAAAGCCTTGTATTCTAGCTCTACTGGAAGGTGACATGACTTCCTATAGAGGAGATTGAATGGTGTTGTCCCAATTGGTGTCTTGTAAGCGGTTCTATATGCCCACAACGCATAATCGAACTTGGCGGACCAATCCTTTCTAGTTGTCCCAACCGTCTTCTCTATAATAGCCTTGATTTCTCGGTTTGAAAGCTCTACTTGGCCACTTGTTTGAGGATGATATGGTGTAGCTACCTTGTGCTAGCTTGACACCATGCTTCTTTAGTAGACTCTCAAACACTTTGTTGATGAAATGAGAACCTTCATCACTAATAACCACTCTTGGAATGCCAAATCTTGGAAAGATTATGCTCTTAAACAGCTTAAGAACTACCTTTGCATCATTGATGGGGCTTGCTATTGCTTTTACCCATTTAGAGACATAGTCCACCGCAACTAGGATGTAGCTATTCCATAAGAGAATGAGAATGGTCCCATGAAGTCAATTCCCCATACATCAAAGATTTCCACTTCAAGAATTAGGTTTTGTGGCATCTCATTTCTCTTACTGATGTTCCCTTTCCTTTGGCAAGGATCACACCTCTCAACAAAGCTTTGTACATCCTTAAACATAGTCGGCCACCAAAAACCCGCTTGTAGCGCCTTTGTAACAGTCTTAAAACTAGCAAAATGACCTCCATAGCTTGAACCATGACAATGCTCCAATATCCCTTGAACTTCTTCTTCCGTAACACAACGCCTATAGAGACTATCCTTGCACAGTTTATACAAATAAGGTTCATCCCAATAGTACTGATTCACATCCTTGAAGAAATTCTTCCTTTGGTAAGCATTAAGGCTTGGTGGTTCCTTTTCACAAGCTAGGTAGTTCACAATATCAACATACCAAGGAAGCCTTTCACTCAAACTCATAGCTTCCCTAAGCTTCTTGTGAGTCTCATGGGTGGTTTAAAGAAGACTAATGGCTAAGAGTTGATCTTCGAGCAATGAGTTATTAATAGGGATATCATCAATGACCCTCATGCGAGACAAATGGTCAGCAACTCCATTCTCAACACCTTTCTTGTCCTTTATCTCCAGATTAAACTTTTGTAGAAGCAAAATCCATCTTAGTAACCTTGGTTTTGCATCCTTCTTTGCCAAGAGATGCCTCAAGGCTGCATGATCGGTGTGAACAATGACCTTAAAGCCAACCAAGTAAGACCAAAATTTCTCAAATGCATAGACTATTGCCAAGAGGTCCTTTTTGGTGGTTGTATACTTCACTTAAGCATTATCCAAAGTTCTACTAGCATAGTAGATCACATGAAGCTTCTTATCCTTCTTTTTTCCTAACACCGCACCAACCACAAAATCACTAGCATCGCACATCACTTCAAATGGAAATTTCCAATCCGGTGGTTGCACTATCGAAGCACTAACAAATTCCTTCTTGATCCTCTTGAAAGCTTCAAGGCATTCTTCATCAAAAACAAAGTCTACTTCTTTGCACAAAAGGTTGGTGAGTGGTCTAGCAATGGAAGAGAAATCTTTGATGAATCTCTAGTAGAAGCCCGCATGGTCTAACAAGCTCCTGATGTCCTTGACCATCTTTGGCGGTCCCAAGTTCACCATCACTTCTATCTTGGCTTTGTCAACCTTTATTCCCTTTTCCAAAATCTTGTGACCCAGCATTATCCCATCTTGAACCTTGAAGTGACACTTCTCCCAATTTAGCACCAGATTTGTCTCCTTACATCTCTTTAGAACCCTACAAAGATTGTCAAGACAAGAGGAAAAGGTATCTCCATAGACGGAGAAGTCATCCATGAAAACCTCCATAATATTTTCAATAAAATCAGCAAAATTGAGATCATGCATCTTTGAAAAGTTGGTGGAGCATTACATAAACCAAATTGCATCCTTTGATAAGCAAAGGTACCATAAGGACATGTGAAAGTATTTTTTCTTGGCCATTCAGATGTATCGGAATTTGAAAGTATCCCGAATACCCGTCAAGGAAACAATAAAAGCGATGGTTTGCTAGTCTCTCAAGCATTTGACCAATAAAAGGTAGGGAAAGTGATCTTTCCTAGTTGCGGGGTTAAGTTTTTGGTAGTCAATACAAACTCTATGACCGGTAACGGTTCTAGTTGGTATTAGTTCATTGTTTTCATTTTTAACTACGGTTAATCCGCCCTTCTTAGGCACTACATGGACCGGAGATATCCAAGTACTATCCGAGATTGGATAGATCACTCCAGGATCTAGAAGTTTAAGAATCTCTTTCCGGACAACATCCCTCAAATTTGGGTTTAACCGTCTTTGGTGTTCAACGGAAGTCACTGATTCATCTTCTAGATGGATCCTATGCATGCAAAGGGCTTGAGAGATGCGTTTAATGTCACCAAATGAATAACCAATAGCTTTCCTATACTTCTTTCATTTGACTAACAACCTAGTGGTTTCGTTTTCACTCAAATTTTCATTAATTATGATCGGATAAGTTGAATTAGAGCCAAGAAAGGCATACCTTAGACCACTTGGGAGAGGTTTGAGCTCCACTTTTGGTACATTGAGCTCACTCCAATCATCCTTTGTGCTAGTCTCTTTACCATTGGTTTCAATGGAGCTCACATTGTGTACCACTTCTCCCAACTTCAAGTACTCAACATCTTCACTACAAGCCTTGTGTGAGTCTAGGATCTTCTCATACCCAATGCTATCACTCTCTAACAAACTGAAAACTCCTTTCTTCACTGTCAAAGCACTTTGTAGAGCATCCTCCATAGCTAACTCCTCTAGTAGCTCATCCGCAAGCTCATCCATGGTGTCTACATAGAACAATTGACCCTCCATAGTGGGTTTCTTCATGAGCTTGCTAATATCAAACTTAAGGACATCATTCCCCAAATGCAAATCAACCTTGCTTCTTCTCACATCAATCATAGCTCCTACTGTAGCTAGAAATGGTCTTCCAAATATCAAAGGATCATGTGGCTCTTCATCCATTTCCAACAAAACAAAATCAGTCAAGATCTCAAAGTTTCCAATCACCACCGGTAAGTCTTCTGGTAGTCCTATTGGATATCTCACCGATCTGTCCGCAAGCACAAGAGAAACGCGGCATGGCTTAAAACTTGTGAATCCTAGGCGTTTTGCTACAGTAAGTGGCATCAAGTTTACACTAGCTCCAAGATCAACCAAAAATCTTGTAAAAATCTAAGAACCCAAAGCACAAGATAGTGTGAAGCTGCCCGGATCATCAAGCTTCTTTGTAATGGTCTTCCTTTGAATAATGGCACTACATTAATGAGAAAGGACTACCATGCCATCAAAAGCTTTGGCTTTCTCCTTAACATCATTTTTTAAGAACTTGCTATAGTGTGGGACTAGCCAAAAAGTTTATATGATTGGCATTGTAACCTTCACCTCACTCATTTTCATGTAAAACATAGCTCTATACTTCTCCATCATTTGCTTCTTGAATCTACTGGGAAATGGAAGCTTTGGTTCTAATGGTGGTGGTACAAAGAGTGTTTCCCTTTTGGAAAAATTTGAACCTTTCTTAGGATATTCTTCTTTATCTTTCTCTTGAGTAGTCTCTTTATCCACTACATTGCCTTTCCCTTTGTCAAGTACTGCTCTTTCACTAACCTTGTCTTCCTCAATACAACTTCCTTTCAACTAATCTTCATCAATCACAATCACATCCCCCCCCCCCCTCTTTAGAACCAATGTCCTTATTGAGTGTGCTTTGTGGTAGCTCTCTTGTTGGTAGTTCTCTTCCACTTCTAAGAGTCATAGCTTGAACAAACTCCTTAGAATTGGTTTCTGGTTTTCTGGGCAAAGCTCCCATTGGCCGCTTAGATGATGAAGCAACTTGTGCAACTTGGCTGTCCAATGACTTAAGATGAGATGCCAAGCGCTCATACTTGGTGTTTAGCTCATTGTAGGTACCATCTATCTTGTTGTTGACACCATCTATCTGACTATTCAACCCTCCCACTCTTAAGGTTACTCCATCTATCCTCTTACTTATCTCAGCACTTCCCTTGGTTTGACCCTCTAGGAGTTGCTTAAGTAGATCATCGATAGATGTTTGTGTTTGGGGTTGAAAGTTTTGGGTGGGGTTGTTAAATTGTGGTCTTAGCTGAAAATTCTAGCCTTGTGGTTGTTGAAAGTTCACAAATGGTCTTGGGTGGAATTGTTGAGCTTGTGGTTATATAGGAGGATAGTTCTGGTCTTGGGGATTCTCAACATTGGTGCTTTGGTATGAAAGGTTAGGATGGTTGCGGAAATTCGGGTTGAAGGTCTTTTGTTGAAACCCTTGGTTTCCCACATAGTTGACCTCTTCTTGTTGCTCTTCACTCCCCTCTACATACACACCATTTTCTTGAAAGACTTGTTGACTACCATCAAACTCTCCAACAAAGTTTACCGGCTTTTGAGAAATGAGAAAAGCTTTACTCATCTTGTCTAGCTTCTCAGTAATCTCCTTGAGCTTGAGATCTTGACTACTTGTGTCTTTCACCTCTCTATCATAGTCACCTCCATAACAAGCATCACTTTGTGCCATTGCCTCAATTAGCTGCTCTCCTTGGTTCACATTCAAGTTGGCAGAGCTCCCATAACTAGCTTTGTCAAAATCTCTTCTATATCTCTCAACCACACCTCTATGAAAGATTCCTAGTAGGTTCTCTTTGGAGATATTGTGATGAGGACAGCTCCTTGTGTAATCCTTTAGTCTCTCCCAAGCATCATAAAGACTCTCTTGACAACCTTGCTTGAAGGTTTGGATGTCATTCCTTATCTTTGCTGTCTTTTGCTTTGGGAAGAACTTGTTGGGAAACTCTTGCTTAACCAACTCCCAAGAAGACACAAGTTCTGATGCAATGTTTTTCCCAATGAGAAGCCTTGTTGCCTAATGAGAAAGGAAACAAGATAATCTTGATAGACTCCTCCAGAACTCTATTCATCTTCACCGTCCTACAAAGCCTCTCAAACTGATCTAGATGCTCTAAAGGATCCTCCATTGACAAACCATTGTATCTATGATTCTGAATCATGTTGATCAAGCTTGACTTGATCTCAAAGTTGTTAGTCACAATGGTCGGTGTCAGGATTCCCATAGCAAATGGTCTAGCATTTGGCGTTTCAAAATCTCCAATAGGTCTAAGTTGTGGACCTACATGAGCTGCAGCGGCTAGAGGTAGTGGTACAAAACTGGGTGGATGTTCCTCAGCCATCTCAAACTCTCTTCCGTGAACTACTCTGTTTTGGGTTGCTCTTCTTGTCTCTCTCTCTAACCGGCGAATGTCGTCGCTTCGCTCTACTAGATGTTGGTTCCCATGACTCCGCAAGTTCATGCACCTTCAAGAGAAAATAATCAAGATATCAAACCAAAGTTAAGTCCAAAAAAGTAGAAAAATAGTAACAACAAAAGCTTAGTCTCAAAACACAATTGAATCCTAATGGCTATTGCTTAATCTCCCCGGCAACGGCGCCAATTTGATAAAAGGATATTTGCATCCTAAAGGTTATCAAATAACCTTAATGCTAATAGCATAGAAGGATATCAATCCACAAGGAGAATAGAATAACACACTATGATTATGATTGTAATTTCAATCTAAGCAAACAATTTTTTTCATTGATTTGTAACTCTAATTGTAAAGCACTATCAAATAAAAGCTCAAAAAGGTTTTTAGTAAATAAGGTGATAAAAAGTGAATTCTAGGGTTGAGTAGTGATTCAAAACAAGTGATATATGACTATGAAGTATTAGTTCTTTCATGGCCACATTGTCCTTAGGCTTAAGAACCTCAATTTAATGTTTAATGTTATCCACTATCATGGTATAGCATTTTTTTAACTTTTCAGTGTCTGATTTTCCAACAGGAGCGGTCCGGGTTTCTATGCGTGTTACCCTCATTCTGATAGTGCTATGGTCACCGGGTTCCCTGATAAGGATGAAAACTGGAGACACTCCTGGTTTTTTGTCAAGATTAATGCCGCCTCGGTTAATGGATTCTCCAAAATGCTATATTCTTCTTGGGCCTCGTCCCCTGGTAGATATTTTTATGGTTGACTCTCGGCTTATTGTTTTTTCTGGTGGCTTATTTTTGAATTTTCGTTGTTAGTTTCTCTTGTAGTGTCCAAACCTCATCCCGCTGCTTGGAAAGGCTTTCTGGACTTCTTTACTGTTGTTACTGATGGAAGCACCATTTGAAACTCCTTCCTTTACTCTTGAAAAGATCCACCTGGCCAGGGAATCGATGAGGAGTGGGAAGCTCCGAGCTCTTGACGTTTCTCCTGAAATGTTGCCAAGCGGCCGTTTGTCTTATCGAGAGAAAAAGGTTAGGGACACTGCAAGGAAAAGTCTGAAGGAGGAGACTGATGTTGTCAGAAAGTGCCATCGTGAGAAGATAGATGCCATGAACCGCCGGTTCAATGGGAAAGGTTTGTCTAGTCGGACCCCTTCCTGCATTCCTTGACTATCCTCCTCGCTCCGCTCTGCCTCCTCCTGTTGAGGTTGATGAGGAGGAGACTATTATATCGTTGAAACGTAGAAGGAAGAGTTCCAGATCTGATATATCAGTTCGAGATAAATCAAAATCCAGCACTGACATGCTTCCGCCTCCTCCTCCTGGTAACCCTGGTAATCAGACTCCGGTTGCACCCAGCTCTTCTAAGGGGAAATCCATCTCTTTACCCGGTGGTTTTGTGGCCACTCTAGGTACGTATTTCTCGTACTTCTTACAAGCTCTTATCCTGTTTGAATTCCTCAATATGCGTTTATGTATATATATATATTTTGTATTGAGGCAACAACAATGGCCGAGGTCTTTAGGAATCTTCCACACCGTGGTAGCGCCATTCTTCCTCCTTTTGTTAAATGGCGCTCTGGTTTGTGCAAAATCTTTGTGAACCATGCTCATCACACAAGTCAGGTACTCGGTTATATCCCTATTGTTATTTTCCATCATCATTTTCTTTCTTTTCCTTATGTATCTCCTACCTTCTTCAATTATGCAGGCCCTCGCTGATTTTAACGATATGGTTCGTTATTATGAACAAATCATTTACGACATGTCATCTTCTATGGGGACAGAAATTACTGCAAAGATAACCGCGGACCACGAGAAAGCCATGGCTGATCTAAAAGAGAGAGACGTTGCGACGATTGAGCGTTTAAGGAAAGAACGGAATGAACTCAAGGAGAGACTAGAGGTCACCCGTGCTGCAGCTGAGAGCCTAACGAAGGGTTACAAAGAGAGATGTTCGGCTCTACGTTTGGAACATAATGCTCTGCAAGCTTCGAATCAGCGACTCAAACGTGAGGCAGCCGCAGCACAGGAACAGCTTGAGGAGACTTCTCTGAAGTACGACGTGTTGCTGAAGTATCGTGACCACGACATCCAGAAGACTGCCAGTTTGGCCCGAAGAGTGGTTAAAGAGAAGGGAAAAGTTTTGCTAAACCAGCTATCTAAACATGTTAAATCTATTGAAGCGCGTGCTATCCTTCAGGCCGACATCAATGAAGTTGGAAGTAACTTAGCTCTCCTTAAGAAAATAAAAAAAAGTAAGATTAACCAGAACAAGGAGATCGCCGAGCTGACAAGTTTGCTAACTGAGTTGTCCTCCGAGCTGAACAACTTTGCTGTTGTGCCACTGGATTAAGAACAGTTCATTACTGCCTTTTGACGTGATGTTTCATGCATCAGGTTATACCCAACATCTAAACTCCGCAAGTGCATGGTTGTTTGCGACAGTATAATGGTGGGATCGATCCACAAATAGTAAAGAACACTATAGATACGTAGATCTAAACAAAGCTAGGATGCAAATATGGAAACTTGTCACAAAAATCAAATCCGAATAAAATCTTTCCATAAGGAAATAAATCAATTTAAAAAAATGTTAGGATTTGGGAAATCGCAGGGATTTCAATAAATAAAAAGGATAAATAACCGGATTAACAATTAAATGATCAAGATCTAGAACAAAAACACTGTACCAAAATAGATATTTTATTAAAAGAAAATATTATCTAATAAATCTTTTAATTAAAAGCAAATATAATTCTACCATAAATCCGCTAGGACCCTATGATAGCATATTTTGAGCTATTTTGATAGAGTTCACTTGTAGATCCAGCTTCAACTCTTCAAAATCTGGAAATCAAGCCTACAAACTATAGACTCCGGGTAGAATAGCCAACACAAGCTGTACTATAAAACTCTATGAATTATTTGATAGATTCGTCAACATAACAAAAACATTTATTTCATAGAAGTAGAGATGAATTAATCATAATTCTAATATATAACAATAACCTAATTAAACATTAAATCCCTTTGAATAAATCTCATCTCCCAACATGCAGATCTAATCAACCATGGTAATGGGTTGATAGATCATGATGTTGTATGGTTGAAAATGCAAAGAAAGAGATGAAGACATAATGTAGATCTTGAAAATGCAATGAAAAATACTTTAGATTTGAGAAAAACAATGTAAAAAGTTTACAGATCTGAAAATGAAAATAAAAATGGCAGAGTAATAGTAAAATTTGTGTCTCTGTCTCTCTGGCCGCTCAGGAAATGATCCCTATTTATAGAGTGTCTTCTAGGTCAAAAATCGGAGTTAATGTACTATTTGGAGAATATTCATGACTGGGATCAATCGATCCGACTTGGATCAATCGATCTTCTTCCTCTGATCCGTGCCACCTCATAGATTCCTTTGACTGACCGATCTCCTTCGGGATCGATCGATCCTCTTCATGCTTGGTTGATCCTCTTCAGGATCGATCGATCCAGGATGTCTCCAAAATCTAATGATGTGTAAAAACGTCCAAAATTGCTCCATTTTGCACATTTTAGCTCCAAGGAAGTGAAAACGTGAAAAGACACTAAAACCAGCCAAAAGAACACAAAACCTAACTTCTATACTCAATAAGACAAGTAAAACAGTAATAAAAACGGGTCAAAATAGACACTCATCACACCCCCAGACTTGAATCCTTGCTTGTCCTCAAGTAAGAAACAAGACAATGAAACAAAGTACAAAAGTGGAAGTTTGAAAAACGGGAACTTACGCTTAGCTTTAGAAATCCATCATGTTGATCATGTAAACCAAGAAGAAACTTTGTGAAAGGTTAATCTAACTTTAGCAGTACAACATGTACTTTACCATAAGCATAGCAAACATTACCGTACTCTAGCATCCGAGATCCAAGGGAACTTCTGAAATCTCCATTGTTGGCCCTTTAACATTCACTAAGTATTGTGTGCAGTCTCACTAAGAGAGTCAAAATTGCTAAGGGCTAGCAACAGGGGGGCCATTTTAAGGGTGATGGTTAGGCATGATAGATGAACTCTAGTGCAAGCCATTGCGCAAAATCACAGTGAGACGGAAACCAAAGATGGTGCACAACCTCCTGAACCTTGGATCACAAGCAAGCTTCTATATAGTGATCCTAATAGAGTTGCTATTGGTGCTAAAATAAAATAGATAACAGAAATAATAACTAACTAAATAAATAAAAGGTTTTATTATGGTTCTTTCATACTTCTTTCCCTTCTCTTTCTTTTCATTTTTTTTGTGTTGGGAAAGAGAGTCTCAGGATGAGACGGGATCGATCAATCAAGATAGGATCGGTCGATCCCATAGCATTTTTTCTGGGAAGGGGAAGTTGGAACCAGTTGTAACCATGTACAACAATCCTACTAAAAACTGCTCCAATAGTCAACTCAAACTAATATAGATGAAGTACTGATACTAGAAAGCTTACTCAGAAATCTTTAGAACATTTGGTTGTACCGGCTCCCATACTCTGTAGTTTTTGCACTTGGGTGCACATGCTCCTAATATTGCGAAAGATGACTGGGGTCTGAATGAAAAAGGGTGTAAGGGTGTGGAACCAAACTAAAAATGAGCTTGGCCATCTGCAGCTCCAATAAGAATGGGGTGAACCCCAGATGTATATGATTCCTTTTGCGATATCGAGCCCTTAAGTGAGAAGATTAGTCCAAGTTAACGGTCCAAGTAGATAGAGCCAACGCTGGATCATTTAGATTTCCAAAGGATAGGTTGCTTCGGGTAAAGTTAATCCACTGATGGTGTTTCCAATCTTCCTGAACTAAGTGTAGGATCGATCGATCTGGGTAGCTTTTCTCTTCTCGGGGATCGATCGATATGGGTAGGATCGGTCGATCCCAGCGTACTGAAACTTCTTGAAATTCGCATCTTCTGCGTTTTGCACCTGTTTTCAATAAGCTCAATACAAAAACATCATCATATCTTATTTTGGAAAATAAATAAATAAATTGAAATAATTGAAGGAAAATAAAATAAAATAGTTTTATTAATTCAAAAGCAAAAATAAATTAAAAGAACATGTTGGGTTGCCTCCCAACCAGCGCTTGTTTTTGCAAAGTCACTAGCTTGACTTAGTTTTATTTCAATTGGGTTCTGGGTTCAATGGAGGAATGGTATCTTCCTCATCCTGTGACTGGTTTTCTGCCCTTTTGGGCTTTGCAGTTACAGCCCTCATCATGTAGTCCAGATTTTCTTCAGTGGTTTCAAAGTTTGTTTCTGCTGGAACTTCACCAACATCGCTTCCAGGAGTCATGTCCATTGGATGAACAACATCAGCAGAGTCCACATCTTTCATCATGAAAGCTTGACCATTCATGGTGGGGACTCTGTCGACGGTATCGATGTAGAAGGTCATGGAGGTGTCTTTGAACCCAAGTTTAATCCTCCTCTTGGGGATGCTGATTGAGGCTCTGGTTGTTGCTAGAAAATGTCTGCCAAGTATAACTCATTTCCATTGTTCATCCAATGCGAGGACAACAAAGTCACTATCGCATAACTTCCATTAAGTTTGACAGGAATGTTTAAGAGTTTCCCTATTGGTTTTCTTGATGTACCATCAGCCATCTCTACTTCCATGGTAATTGGTGTCATGTGGAGTAACCCTAACTTCTTAGCTTGGCTGAGTGGCATCATGTTCACGCTGCCCCCAGTGTCAAGTAGGCTGTTCTTCAATCGATACTTCCCTATAGTGACTGTGAGACTAAATCTTTCGGGATCCTCTAATTTTCGGGAAAGTCCCTCTGGCATCTTCTTGCAACATTCCTCTTGAAAGAAATCAGCTGCTTCTTGCATAGTTGTCATTCCAGAAATTATATCTCTCATTGAATACATGACTTGAGGGGTCATTGATTTAACTTCCATGTAAGGCAATCTCACCCTCATCTCAGTGATTACCTTATTTATCCTTTTCTGCATCTCAGGGTTTGGTTATTCAGGTGGTTGTGGGTTATCTCTTCCAATTCCCCCTTGATTCTCATTAGTTTCCATGTTCTCAGCAGAGTTCATCTCTCTAGGTGCCT
The DNA here is from genome assembly GCA_963555745.1 of Cardamine flexuosa. NCBI lineage: Eukaryota > Viridiplantae > Streptophyta > Magnoliopsida > Brassicales > Brassicaceae > Cardamine > Cardamine flexuosa. Next base: position 18,616,065 of record OY743219.1, read on the forward strand.
GCAAGATTGATTCTCTAAATTCTTTGTGATTTATGAAATTTTTTAGGTTTTTATTAAGCACTGGATCCCGAAATCGTGTCCGCGAGGATTGATCAATCTAAATCTGGATCGGTTGATCTAGCCTGATTTTAAATATTTTATGGAGGAGTAGGATCGATCGATCTCACTCTGCGGGTCGATCCTGATAAAATCTGGGTCAATCCTCTCATTGAGAAAGCAGTGGCTCTCATCGATGGATCGATCAATCCCACCTTTGGATCAATCGATCTCAGCAGACATTTCTGTAAAAAATTCCTCATCCCCGAACAGATCGATGTACTTCAGATATTCTCTAGGATTTGTTTTAGGCTTCCCTGGGAGAATTCCGGGTAATGCCTTAACCATTTTGGCTGACCTTGCTACTTTGGTTTCCAATATCCTCACATGGGCACCCATGGACTCAAACCTCTCATTCAAATCATTGTACATAATATCAACTTTAAGGTTGATTTTTCCAGCGAATTTCTTATGTCCTTCCATGATTTGCTGGAATAAGGATTCAATCTTTCCCATGGAACCAGCATTCTCAGATTGGGGGTTGAATCCTGTTTTACCATAACCAGCATTGTTTTGGAAGTCCCCTTGGTTTTGAGTGCTCCGAGATGGATAAAACTGATCTCCAGGGTTTTCAACATTTGTACTGCGGTAGGACAAGTTATGATGGTTCCTAAAATTTGGGTTGAAACCCTGGTTTTGGTAGTTTCCCTGTCCACCGAGAAAGTTGATCTTTTCAGTCTGATCCTCCTCATCATTGAACTCATCACTTTCCAAGAGATTGACAGATCTCTTTTGACCTTTCATCAGAATTTTCACCTTAGCATTGAGCTCCTCTATGATCTTATCACTCACCCGAGTGGGGTTGACTCTCCTATCATAGTCAGAAGATCTGTTAGAGTCGCTTCCTGCCAGGTTTTCAATGAGCTACATTGCTTCCTCCAGCGTGATGCTCATGAAGTCTCCCCTACTGGCTGTGTCCATAGCCATTTGATACTTCATTTCAACTTCATTGTAGAAAAATTTCATCCTGTCTGACTCGGTGTAGCTTCGAGGGGGAAGGTCCCTTAGGTATTCCTTATAGCGTTCCCAAGCCTCATAGAAGGACTCAGTACGAGCTTGGCGGAATGTGGCTATTTTGTTTTTAATGCTGCTGATCTAGCTTTGGTGAAGAACTGCTGAATGAAAGCAGCTCGACATTCACCAAGCTTGTGATAGATCCGGGACTCAAAGATTTCAGCCATCTATGACCCTTATCAGCAATGGAAAAGGAAAATAGCCTACAACGTAGGTAGTCTTGGAGGACTCCGTTGGCTTTGGTGGTACTACAGATCTCCTCAAAGATATCAATATGATTCATTGGGTTCTCGTTAGATAGCCCATGGAATTGATTTTGTTTAACCATGGTGATTATTTGAGGTTTAATCTCATAACCTTGCCTCTAGATAGGAGGGGGAATAATAGCAGATTCGTTCCTATAGTAGGCATGCGGGGCATCTTTCTTGCCTAAGGTAACCCTGCGCGGTGGGAGTTGCAGTCCCGGCACAGCATCTACTCTTACCCTAGGATCTCCAGCAGGATTACCTCTGCATTCTCACCATCATTAACGGGGGGAATGTTTCTAAGGTTATTAGGATCAGCCATACTAACCTTATCTTTTTCTTTCCTTGTGGTTTTGTTCTTCTTTCTTTCCTTGATCTTCATTGTCAATTCCTCTATGCTCAAGTCTTGTAGATCTTTAGAAGCCCTGCTCCGTAATTGCATACACTTGAGAAGTAAAAGGAGTTTGAAAATCAGATCCGGTCAAGAGGCTCTGGGATTGATCGATCTTGGAAGAGATCAGTTGATCTCGAATAGAAAAAAGATCGAACGATCAAAGAGGGTTCGATCGATCTGGCACAAAGTAGGATCGATCGATCGTGCAAGAAGTAGGATCGGTAGATCTTATGGGGATCGGTCGATCTCAGAGACGTAAATAAAAAATGCAGAATATAAAATATCCTATACTAGATTTAAAAACATAAATCTAAAGGCTACAATTACTCCCCGGCAACGGCGCCAAAAACTTGATGTGGTGTTTTATGCATCAGGTTTAACCCAACATCTAAACTCCGCAAGTGCATGGTTGTGTGCAGAAGTATAATGGTGAAATTGATCCACAAAGAGTAAAAATTACTATAGATCCGTAGATCTAAACAAAGCTAGGATGCAAATTTGGAAACTTGTCCCAAAAATCAAATCCGAATAAAATCCGAATAAAATCTTTCCATAAGGAAATAAATCAATTTAAAACAAATGTTGGGATTTGGGAAATTGCAGGAATTTAAATAAATAAAAAGGATAAATAACCGGATTAGCAATTAAATGATCTAGATCTAAAACACAAACACTGTACCAAAATAGATCTTTTATTAAAAGAAAATATTATCTAATAAATCTTCTAATTAAAAGCAAATATTATTCTAACATAAATCCGCTAGGACCCTATGATATCATATTTTGAGCTAGTTTGATAGAGTTCACTTGTAGATCCAGCTTCAAGTCTTGGAAATCTGGAAATCAAGCCTACAAACTGTTGACTTCGGGTAGAGTAGTTAACGCTAGCTGTACTATAAAACCCTATGAATCATTTGATAGATTCGTTAACCTAACAAAAACATTTGTTTCATAGAAGTTGAGATGTATTAACCATAATTCTAATATATAACAATATCCTAATTAAACATTAAATCCCTTTGAATAAATCCCATCTCCCAACATGCAGATCTAATCAACCATGGTAATGGGTTGATAGATCATGATGTTGTATGGTTGAAAATGTAAAGAAAGAGATGAAGACAGAATGTAGATCTTGAAAATACAATAAAAATACTTTAGATCTGAGAAAAACAATGTAAAAAGTTTACAGATTTGAAAATGAAATAAAAATGGCAGAGTAACAGTAAAATTCATGTCTCTGTCTCTCTGGCCGCTCAGGAAATTATCTCTATTTATAGAGTGTCTTCTAGGTCAAAAATCTGAGTTAATGTGCGATTTAGAGAATATTCGTGACTGGGATCGATTGATCCGACTTGGATCGACCAATCTTCTTCCTCTGATTCGTGCACCTCATAGATTCCTTTGACTGACCGATCTGGTTTGGGATTGGTCGATCCTCATCATGCTTGGTCGATCCTCTTTAGGATCAATCGATCCAGGATGTCTCCAAAATTCAATGATGTGTAAAAACGTCCAAAGTTACTCCATTTTGCACATTTTAACTCCAAGAAAGTGAAAACTTGAAAAGACACTAAAACCGACCAAAAGAACACAAAACCTAACTTCTAGACTCAATAAGACAAGAAAAAAAAAAATAAAAATGGGTCAAAATAGACACTCATCACCTTTGCATACTCTCCCCCTCTTCCTGATCCTAATTTTGATCTGCCTATTGACCAAACTTCACTGTCTCCTGCTGAAGTCCTTGTTTCCCCAGCTGACCCCTCTGATAAGGTACGATTAAATCAATTTGGGTCAAATCTATTCCTTATTTCAGATGATCACCTTGCTCGGCCTAAAGAGCGGTGCCCTTTATAACGCTTATAATTAAAATGTTCAGGATATGCCTGAAGATGTTCTTCCCACAGCTACTCCTTCTGAATTGGAAGTCTGTCCAAAGGAGATGCCTTTGGAAAAAAAGCTGATGGTGGTTCTTCGGAAATGGACGTTGTAATCACTCCTTCAACAGATTCTACTCCTATGATGTTTGACGACCCTTCAAGGGTTGATCTCATTTTAACTTTTAGTAATCATGTGGCTGAGTCCACCTGCTCAGGATATGTCCCCAAACTTTATTTAAATTTACTTTTGCCTTTTCTGTTTTGCTCTTTCCCAAAGGGGTTTTGAATATTGGTTTGATCTCCTCTTTTTTTTTTAAAAGAAGTTGATTCTTATATGCTTATTTTGATAAGACTTATTATCTGATCGGGTTTGCAAAGTCCGATTTATTCAGAAGCTCTGACTCGAGCTGTTTTTCAAGAGAAAAGTGGGTTGATAAGACCCTTACCATTTTTAAAGAAAAACTATATCCAATTTTCTCGATAAAAATGTGAGGATAGAGCTCTGTTTTAAACGAGAACTGAGCTCGGCTTTGTATTTGGTGCACCTTTGAATTTGTAAAAAGAATCTCTGTGGATTGCCTGATCAGTTTGAAATGTTATACAAACTGATTGTATGACTTACATTCAGTATCAGGAATTGACTTGTCAATTAAACCAAAAATGATTGGGCCATTTTTTCTTTTTAAAGATAATTGTGATAGGGCCGAGTTCTACTAATTTTCCTACTTAGGGCATCTTCCTAGGTTTTAATGACTCATGTAGCGTATGTCATTAAGGCTTTCTCAAGTTTTGAAACTTGCGTCTGCTTTTAAAGAAGCAATTATCACCAACATTGACTGCCTATCGCTTGGGATTTCTTCCTATTCCCTCAGTTCCTCTGACTCCTTCTTTATTTTCATTCCATCATCATTGTAATTCTCTTTGTTCTTCTTCGCTTCTTTTTTCTTTTCATCCTCATCCTCTTCACCATGGACACGTTCAGATATTATCCTCACTACGCCTCTGATTTCGATTCTCCATCGAGCCCTCCTCCAGCCTCAGGCGACGGATTCTCTCCAAGTAGGGTCTGTATTCCCCACTTCATTAATACTCTCACCGGAAGGGAGAGAGAAGAGGCCATGACCTTCATGAACATGGTTGGTCCGTGAAAATTCTCTTAATCTCTTTTTGTTTCCTCCTAATTTAATACTTATTTGGAATGTTTACTTATTTTCCAGCTTGCTATCGAACACTACGGTGCATGTGGTGATCGTCAACAATACGGAAAGAAGATGACATCTCTGAATAAAAAGATCCGGAAGATTGAGAAGAGGGTCCGCCGCTTGGAGAGTCATCCTCTCACCTGGAAAAGGAATGGTATTAACTCTATCGTTCCTATTCCCAAAGTGCTTCATTCTTATCTTCGAGAATTAAGGGAGAAAATATTGGCAGCCAGGTGGGAGAGTGCTCCGAACTCTGCTCCAATCGAACCAAACTCTGCACCAATCGAGCCTAAACCTAAGTGTTCCCGAGCCTAAACCTAAGTGTAACAAATAATAATCTGCTGGGCCAAGGCCCATACTATTTTTGTTAAAACTTTTTTATTTAATTTGTGAAGTTGATTTCTCTTAAATGTATCCGCTGCAATTATTCCTCGTAATACGCTAAATCTCCATGCCTTGATTCATGTTATTTATGGTAATTAGATCCTTTTATTTGATGATTACTAGGCACATAATCCGGCATGGCTCTCCTATCACATTGCTATAAAGCCTAGATCAAGAACTCCAAATTCTTCATTCCTCCTGCGCTTTGAAATTCTCTACTTCTTCTCTTGCTTTAAATTTAGTCCTAGAATGGCTTCCGAGTATCGTTGTCCAAAACATACAGGTATGTCTGTTACAACTGTAATCTGCTTTCACGATGATCCAGCCGCAGCGCTTAACTCTGAAGACGGCTCTGCTTCTCGTCCCTTGGGATGGGGGACTCCAATGACCATTCCCTGCGGTTGATCAAACAACTTACTCATCATGGTAAAAAAAACAGCAATAAGGTTTATGAAAAAGGTACATAATTTAGCCTTCTTCAAATTTCTCCTTCAAATTTCTTTAAATTCAAAATATTCCACGGCCTCCAAACTGGGACTCCTACCTGATCCGCTAACTTATAAACGCTGTTGCGAACTACTTCAATTACTTGATATGGACCCTCCCAGTTGATTCCAAGCTTCCCAGCTCCGACCTCCTTAGTATTTTCAAATACTTTACGCAAAACTAGATCGCCAACTTGGAGAGGGCGGTTCTTTAACTTTGAGTTATAATATTGGGCAATTGTTTGCTGATAGTTTTGGAGTCGGATTAAAGCTTGATCTCGTCGTTCATCAATAGTGTCAAATGCATCTTCCATCATTTGTGTGTTACGAGGTTCATTACTAGGGATCTTGGTTAATCAAAGTCCAGGAACGTTTAGTTCGGCTGGAACCACGGCTTCCATTCCATACACTAATGAAAAATGAGTTTCCCCACTAGCTCTCTGCGGTGTAGTTCGATATGCCCACAAAATCAGTTGGAGCTCGTCATACCAACCCCCTTTGTATGAACCGAGTCACTTCTTCAAGTTACTCAGTATGGTTTTGTTTGCAGCTTCTGCTTGTCTGTTCCCCATTGGATACCGCGGGGTCGAGTAACTCATTTTTATCCCCCACGCTGACACGAAGTCCTTGAAATCTTTAGATATGAACTGAGAACCATGATCTGTGATGATTTTGGAAGGAACTCCATAGTGACAAATAATATTTTCAATAAAAATGTTTTTACCACCGAGTCTTTAATTGTGGCGTAAGCCTCTACTTCTATCCGCTTGGAAAACTAGTCTGTTAGAACAAGAAGATGTTGCACACCTCGGGTTGATTTATGCATTGGTCCGATAATATTTGTATAAATGGGTAAGAAGCCGCGATTAATGACAGAAGTTCTGAAGGTTGATGAATGAGCGGAGAGTGCTGTTGACACTTCATGCATCACAGAGAATATTTAATACAATCCATGATCATGATTGGCCAATAATATCCTAACCGTTTGATTTTAAAAGCCATCGATCGTCCTAATGCATGATTTCCACAAAGTCTTTCATGAACTTCACTCATAACTACATCAACCCATGAGCCATAAATGCACAGTAAATATGGATTGCTAGCACCTCGTTTGAATAGTGAATCCTTTATCAAGCTAAACGCTAACGATTCGTAACTTCCTAGCTTCCCACTTCACCTTTGGAAGTACACTGGTTCAGATATCATATTTTATAGGAGTCCTCCAGTCATCCCCCCAATCATTAGTGGGAATATCTTCTTGATTTTTTGGGATCATAAATGCATCATTTTCGGATTCATCATTACAGTGATCGTCATGTACCTCATTGGAATTGCCCATCAGGTCAACAGGTTCAATAATTATAGGTGACTGGGTGCTTTCAGCAGGTTATATTGTTGGATTGACTTCGGGCGTTGGTGCCTCATCCTTATCTGATACAATTGTAGGGTCTGAAACTTTAGGCGGGCGATCCCGTCGTTGCTTTGGGGGTTTACTTTGGGACAGTTGATCACTTATTAAGAGGATTTGGAGAAGTTTGGGCACGAGAACAAGATCGGGTTATCACCAAAGTCTTGTTTTTTGTGTTAATACTTTGAGACTCATTGCATTCAACTGAAATAACCTTTTTTTAGGGTTGGATCTGATGTGGAGGCTAATACAGCAAGAGCATCAGCTACAATGTTTTCACCTCGCGGAATCTGAACTAAGTCAAAAGTATCAAACTGTTTTGGGAGTTTCTTGACAAGCTCCAAATATGCTTCCATCCTTGAATCTTTTGCTTTATATTCACCTTTGTACTTACTCATGATTAGTTAGAAATTGTTGTATGCAATTATTTCTCGAGCTCCTTCTTCTTTTGCGAGGCGAAGTCCGGCTAATAATGCTTCATATTCTGCTTCATTATATGAAGCAGGAAATCCAAGGCGGAATTATTGCTCGATTACTTCACCAGTAGGGGTTACTAAGCTAATTCCCACCCCAGATCCTTGCTTTGAATAGGACCCATCAACGTTGAGCTTCCACACCTTTTATGTAGATTCGACTTATGTACTACTGACAGGTAATTCAGTTAGGAAATCGGCTAATACCTGAGCTTTGGCACTGGCTTAATTCGATCGCCCACTTTGTTAAACGCCCGGACTGAATTGGACTATATAGGATAGTCCGTAGTGGTTGAGACATCAACACTTCTATTGGATGCAATTGGAAATATGGTCTTAATTTCTGAGCCGAAACTACCACTGCAAGTGCTAGTTTTTCCATCATGGTATAATGAGTTTCCAGGCTGGTTAGACTTTTACTCACTTAATAAATTGGCTGTTGTTCCCCTCTGTCTTCCCGGACGATGACTCCACTAACTGCATGTTCTGAAACAGACACATAAAAATAATCTTTCCTCGGACTCGGGTTTAGAGAGGACTGGTGGGGTAGTTAGGTATGATTTCAGCTGTTTAAAAGCACTATCACACTTATCATCCCACACGAAGTGTTTATTCCCCTTTAGTACCTGGTAAAACGGGACACATCTATCGGTTGAACGAGATATAAATTGGTTAAGTGCCTTGATTTTCCCTGTTAAACGCTGTACTTCTTTCTGATTCCTTGGTGGTGGCATCGTTAGAAAGGCGTTTATTTGAGTTGGATTGGCTTTAATCCCCCTCTTTGTTACAATGTAACCTAGGAATTACCCAGATGGAACCCCAAACGTGCACTTCGCCGGGTTTAGTTTCATTCCAAACTTATTCAAAACTTCAAAACATTCAGCTAGGTGCTTTACGTGATCAGTTTGCCGGAGAGATTTTAACAACATATCATCTATATAAACCTCCATTGTTTTACCAAGATACTCCACAAACATTCGATTCACGAGACGTTTATAAGTTGCTCCTGCATTCTTCAAACCAAATGGCATCAGATATGGCAATATATACCTTTATCAGTTATGAAGGACGTCTTTTCCTGATCCTCTGGATGCATCTTGATTTGGTTATACCCTGAAAAAGGATCCATGAAGCTCAAGAATTCGTGACCAGCAGTGGATTCCACCAATCGATCAATATGTGGAAGAGGAAAACTGTCATTTGGGAAAGCTTTATTAATGTCTGTGAAGTCAATGCATACTCTCCACTTTCCATTCTTTTTCTTTTCCATGACTGGATTAGCAAGCCAGTCAAGATATTTTACTTCTCGTATGGATCCTGCTTTTAACAGTTTTTCTACTTCATCATTTACCGCTTTAGCTCGATCTGGTCCGAGCTTTCTCCTTTATTACTTTACTGGCTTGAAACTCTCATCTACCTGTAGCTTGTGTGATATTATATTCTGGTCAATACCTGGCATATCTTCTATGAACCATGCAAAAGAATCTTTGTTTTTTGATAAGAATTCAATGAGTTTGGACTAGAGATCAACTCCTAAACCCGAACCAATCTTAGCTTTCCAATCTGGTTTTGTTTTGTCAATTGAAACCTCTTGAGTCACATTATCAGACTTCTGTCCGCCAGAAAAGCATGGTTCTTTTACTATTGTCAAACTCATTAATTGCTTTTGCAATTTCATTCGATCGTTCGCGAGATAACAAGTCTTGGAAAGCTCTTGATCACCTTTGATTATTTCCATTCCAGCTGGCATTGGAAATTTTATACACTGATGATAAGTAGACGGTACAGCTCTCATTTGATAAAGCCACGAAGTTCCCAATATGATATTATATGCGGCGGACCTGTTAAAAACTGTGAACTCAACAATTTTTGACACTCCGGATGCAAATACGGAAATTTTTATGGTTCCAAGTGACATAGTAGTTTGGCCTGTGAATGCTATTAGTGGAGCTGGTGGCCCCATAATTTCAGTTTGGTTTATTCCCATCTAATTTAATGTACTGATAACACCACTTTTATACACGTTTTTACTAGTTTTTTATCATACCTTAGAGTAGATTTCATCCATTGTTTATACTATTTCGTGCATTTATGCCTCATATAGGATGTTTCATATTTCTGTATAGGCATTGCATGCATTTTGCATATTTGGGGTCTTATCAGGTACTTATGGAGCATATGGAGCATACTTTGATTTTGGCTCATAAAGTGAAGATGTGCAGTCGAGCCCTATGGAGTCGAGTGAAGATTGCAGAGAATACGGATGACTCACTCGACCAGACCACTCGAGTGAAGCACTCTCAGACAGGCTCACTCGACCAGACCACTCGAGTGAAGCACTCTCAGACATGCCCACTTGACCAGACCACTCAAGTGAAGCACTCTCAGAATGGCACTCTCGACCTCAGCATCACAGGCTCACTGGAGTTCAGCACCACACCACTCGACCACACCACTCGACTGCTGGGTCGAGTGGGCACTCTCCGACTTTTTCTCCTAAAAACACGCAAAATGTAATAAGCGCTTGAGACTATGTATAAAAGTGCCTCATTAAACCTAATTAGAAGAGAGGGAATAGCGCCGCTCTGGCTTAGTAATTTTTAGGTTTTCTCTCATTTTTCTCTCTCTTGTTCTTGCTGTTCTTGCTGTTCTTGATAGTTTTTTTTATTTTCCAGCAACTTTGTAACTTTGAGATCTTTTTATAAAATTAGTATTTTCATCCGATTTCTTCTCCAACTCTGCTCACTAGATCATAGGCTATCTCATATGAAAAGTTTAATCTTTTCTGGCTTTCGAACTCCAGCCATGATCACCTTGTGTGAGTAGTAAAGTTAGGATTTTTGGGGATGGATTAGGGTAGCTTCTCTCTGTTTTGTTATTACTTAGATAGTTTGATTATCACTCAGTTTCGACTCATTTTTGGGTGAGTGATTTTAATACTTGTTCTCCCCTGATCAATGAGAACATGATCTTAGATGGTCTCATGGCACGAACCATGCCTTGAGCCATTGGATAGACTTTTTCCGGGGTTTGGAGTACAATAGCGTGAGGGTGGATGCATCAGACATTGATTTATGTCACAACTCCACCTATTCACTTGTTATGAACTCTTCTCGACTTTAATAGGCTGATTCTTCATGCCTGATCCGACTCCTCGCACTATGCTGACTGGGTTGGGTCTTGGGGCTCTCTACCACGAACCATGGATTGAGCTGGTTATGAAGTCTGTTGTCTAGGGTAGTCTTGTGATGAAATTGCTAGTTTATAGCTGCAATAGAACAGAGTGTTTGCGATCCTGTGATTTCCATCTCTAGAGTCCCTGTTTTTCTCCATAGTTTTACAGCTTGCTTAGTAATAGTTCATTGTAGTTTTTCTCTGTTTTTACTGTAGCACTCGACCTCACCACTCGATCATTGTGGTCGAGTAGTCCTAGTACTGTGATTTTTCCTTCTTAGTTCCATGATGTGCTAAAGTGTGACAGACTTTGGTACCTCTAGTATCAATTGGGGTTTTTAGTAGATTTCTTATTTAGACTGCTAGTACCACACCCTTTTGATAATTACTTGAATAGCTAGCTTTATTTGTCAACTGATTGCTGTAGACCACTCTTGATTGGTTCGACATTGTTACTCTCAACATCCATTTACCACTATACTACAATTGATAAACTTGGTATTTGGTCTCTCTAGGCTTAGGTTGATTGTATTGTTGTCTTTCTTTGCTTAGGGTATGCAAAATCCTTGTTTCAGTACTCAGGAAAATCAAATCGACCAAACTTCCTGTATCAACCAAAATTCTTTTCACCTCGTAGTTTGCTACATCAAGCGTTATGACTAAAACATCATCGTGTTGTTTAGCCAAACCCCTAGTAACTATAGCCTTGCCGCCCGCCGCTAGCAAAAGCTTCTCGGACTCGTCAAACGTCACAGTGCCACCGCACTCGAAGGGTTCAGCTTTTGTATTTACTGTCATGACTGCGCTCGCTTATGTCTCTTGATTTCACAAACTGAATCATGACATAGCTTGGATCCTCCTATAGTTACATCGATTCGTCCTTTTGATGGTCCAGCATGATCTGATGCTTTTTGCTTTGTTGGGTTTGGCTCGGGAACTCGATCATCTGTTTGATCTTTTGTATAGCTTCGTATGAACTCTTCTAGGTTAAACTTTGCAAGTTCTTCAGATGACCAGAGTTCGACCAAATGCTGTTTTAGAACACTATAATACTTTGTTGAATGTCCGTTCATCCGATGGATTTCACAATATGATCCTTCGCTTTGGATCCAAGTTCTGGAGGAAGAAAATCCTGGTCTTTCTCCCTTTGAAAATGGTCGTCCGACACTATTATTATTTGGGTTTACCCCGAAACGCTTTACTCCACCGCTTTCTTTTGGTTTGAATCTTCTTATTATGGGATTTGTTGTTGGTCTTGGGTTATGATACTTTTTTGCAAAGTTTGCTTTTTCTTCCTCCGCCTCTATCCAACTATTAGCTCGGAAAATAGCATCTTCGTTTCTGGTCGATATACTGTTAGCTCCTCCCTGAACCTTGTTTCATGCCAGAGTTCATTCTCGAGTGCTGACAGTGGTGCGGTTTGGGAAATTCCTTGTATTTTTGCTAGCAACTCTTTGAATTTGGTGATGTGCTTCCAGAGTGTCTCTTGTGGTCCTTGTGACAAGTTTCATAGGTCACTATCAGATTTTCCATTCTCCATTAGAACGGAATATTGCATGAGGAAAGCAGAGGATAGCTCGTTGAAGCTGTCGATTGTTCCCGGACCTAGTCGAGTAAACCAAAGTAAAACTTGCCCGGAAAGATTTTCTGAGAATAATTTGCAATAACCGGCATCCTCTTCATGAGGCTCCAGATCAATTCGTCTTGCAGCAATTTGAAAAGCAGCCAAATGGCTCTTTGGATATTTTTGTCCATCGTATGTTGGTAGATTAACCCTTCGAGCATCCTTGATCTTGAATTTTGCGATTCACGAGCTAAAAGGGGATCGCCTGGTTTCTTCAATGACCATGTCAATATCTGGGCCAAACTAGTAGCCCGTGAAATTTTGACTTCATTTCCTCATTTGGCGGTGAACGGAGTCAAGCTCCTCATCAGTAGTTTGGAATGTCGTGTCCTCACCATTTATTTTCTGATTCTCTGTATCTTGTCCCTCCCCATCAACCGGTTGTGGTATTCCTTCAGCGGTCTGATTGGAAGAGGTAGTTGCCACAGGTGTTCTGAACAAAACTCGTTGGTGAGAGTTCCTGCGCCCAGTACCTGCAGTTGAGGCATTTACACAAGCAGTAAGAGTTACCTGACCAGTTTTTAGCTGTTGTATGTCTTGATGCACGTTTGCCAGACTTGCGGTCACACTTGTCAAACTCCCGTTGATTTTTGTCCAAGCGTCAACAACGTCACCCATGGTTTGGTATGTGAAGATCTCTTAGCCTGATTATCGAAAGATTTCTTGTTTTATCTTTAAGATCCCCTCCTTCTAGCACCAAAATGTGGATACTAGATCCACACCCAAAGATCTTAGTTATAGAATAGTTAAGTCTACCAGTAATATTTGTTTTGTAATAGTTTGTTTTGTATCTCTTCGGCCTCCAAAAAGAATCCCCTATTACAATGCTTTTCTCCCCTCTTTATACATGTTTTTTACTATTAATGCTATTAATCCATTACAATAAATCACACAATTCTAATTTAAACATGTCGGTTTCGATTCGACCTTGAATGCTGTAACGTATGATATTTTTAAATTAACTCCGCTCTTTGACTTAATGATTGGATTCTTCCTGCGAACTCCCTATCTTCTCCGGTCTCTTGTGGTTTTCCGACTTCTCTGAGCCCGATACTTCGATTTTATGTCAGTTCACCGATTCCTTCATTTTCACCTGAAGTCTACTCCTGTAACCCGAACTCTCTTGCTTGTCATGATGACTCGGCTGACACGTGTCTCATATCTTTAATGGCAATAGATCCTTGGTGCGGGATCTGGTATCAACAACAGCCCTTATCATAAACTCCAACATCTCTTCAGCTCCTAAGTTAACTTCAGATTCCACACCCCTTTGAGTGCTATCTTCATGATTTCTCAGAGTCATGTTCATTGGATGAACATCGTCAACAGATTCAGAGTCATTCACAACAAACACTTGATCATTTATGGTAGGAATTCTGTTGACGGTCTTAACATAGAAGGTCATGGCAGTATTTTTGAACCGAAGTTTTATTATTCTTTTAGGTATACCGATGGATGCTTTGGTTGTTGCGAGAAATGGCCTACCTATTATAACCTCTATCTCGTTGACATGCGTCAAAAGTAACCCTAGAACTACTTTCTCAAATTAAGAGATTAGTTGCAGTACTTAGGGGTCGAATCCACAAGAACTCTGAAAATTCACACAATAGAAGCACATGTTCGAGTTAAGCTAGATCAATAAATAGAATGTAAATAAAAAATTGCAATAAATGGAATAGCAAATTAAACTGGGATGAATTCAAGTGATTAAAAGTGCTAGACCTAGGGACAATCAGGAATGTGAACTGGGCAGTTCTAAATTCAAGTCTAAATTGTTTGTTCGGTTCCTAAACTCATAACACTAATATGATATCTCTCGCTGCGACGACATCTATCTTCTAAACAGAAGCAAACCAAATCTCTTTGCGAACTACCAATTAATAGAGTCTCGATGATTAGCAGGTACAATATGTTTACAAAATTCCTAAACCAACTCTCGCTGCGAAAAGGCTGTTTGCTCATGTAAGATTGGGTCAGGATATCAATAGCACTCTCGTGCCTACCAACATTCCTATGATACCAGAATTAAGGTGATCCAGATGAAGAACATTATAGATAACCTAACATGTCTATGCCCAATTCAACAAACAATCATAAACCTTTTAAAACCCTAGATCTAACAAGGTGACTAGTCAGACATAGAAGAGATGACACAAATTATTGTCTAAATAATACTTATAAAATCAAATAAGAAACAAGGGGAGTTCAGAAATCTTCTCTCTACAAAATTTGACATCTGAATCTTCTCTCCAAAACTTCCAATGAAACTTGAAAACTTAGTTAATATAAAAAACTTAGTCTTTGGGGCTTCTAAAACATATTTTAAGCTAAAAAACGATTAGGCATAAAGTATAAACTTTAGAAACTTCTGGGGAAAGCTGCAATTCTTGAAACTTGATAAAACTCGAAGGCGTCATTCACGTCGCGGTTGTGTCGACCAACACAGAAGTGGCCTGTCAGTCGACATTGACAGCAATATCCGTCTCCTTGTTGTTTTGCTCAGCTACAAGCCTCCAAAAGCTCCAAAGTGCTCATCAGGGTCCAATCTATGTTTGTACCTAATAAGTCTCAATATATATACAAAAGACTCCAAAACTAATGCATATAACATGTCATAAACCATAAAATACATGATATATCAACTCCCCCAGACTTAGCTTTTTCTTGCCCTTAAGCAAACAGAAAATTCAATCAAGGAAGAAGTTTGAAAATCGCGAAACTCACCTACTCTTTAGAACATTGTGTTTACCAGTCATCATGTAATCCACATGGTACAAGAACTATTCAGAGACTAATCACCATGTACATTGTCGTCACTCGCAGTCTTCTCAATACCCACCACAACTTAACAACATATCCATTTAGTAAGCCATTTCATCGCTGGTTCTCACTTTTGAATTCAATGTTCAAGAGCCTTCTAGACTCAGCTGTCATCCTATACCATAACAAGACAAACCTCACAACAACAATGATGTTTTCGTCTCCCCCAGACTTAAATCCTTGGTTATTTTGGATCTTTTTTTATTTTCTTTTCTTTTGTCTATGAAGGTAGGCTATTAGAAGTGAATAGTGGGTCACATGATCTCTCCTACCCGCACAGCAACCCTACTTTCATCATCTCTTTAAGAAGTAGAAATGTGGGGGCATAGATTTCTCTTACCTGCTTCTACTTCAGATAATCACTTGGTCATTCATAAACTATACCTTAAAGGCTTTTAGTATTAGTAACTAATTTTGGAGATACTAGACATCATAACTTACTTTGGTTTAATCAGGTCAGGTATGAATGAAAAGTCAAGATCTCAAACACCAAATTCGTCCATGAGGTAAAAGGAACTGACAGAAATTAGCTCATGCTATAGCCGGTATCTGTTGTAAGTATGGGGATCTCAAGTTGACCGGTCAGACTTGGGGTTTTTCCATTAGTTGAATCTGAGTAAGCTCTGCAACTATGGTCACCACAAAACATAGCAAACATCAAATAGACCAAGAGATAGCTCATAGTTTCTAACTAGATTTTGACTCAATAAAACAAAAATTTTGTAAAATAAAAGAAAAATTGGGACTGGCTCTCAAAAGAATAAACATAGTTAGTAACTACCTCCCCCAGACTTAAACTACACTATTCCCAGTGTATTAAGCTTAAGGAAGGTGAAAGAAATAAATAAAATTGGAACAATAAGTGAACTGTTAAGTTTTGAAATTTGTGACCTGATATGGTAGTGCATGTCGATCGACACCAAAATGGTGTGTCGGTCGACGTAAGTGTCAAGGTTGGGCAATGAAGTTTCACACCATAGCTTGAGTCAACCAATCCGTTTTCGGACAAAATTTCCTGATTAAGAGCTCCAAATCTGTTGTTATTTGACATGATTTGGAGCTCTTAATCAGGAAATTTTGTCCGAAAACGGATTGTCATAGTTTCTAACTAGATTTTGACTCAATGAAACAAAAAATTTGAAAAATAAAAGAAAAATTGGGACTGGCTCTCAAAAGAATAAACATAGTTAGTAACTACCTCTCCCAGACTTAAACTACACTGTCCCTAGTGTAATTAAGCTTAAGGAAGGTGAAAGAAATAAATAAAATTGGAACAAAAGTGAATTGTTAAGTTTTGAAATTTGTGACCTGATACGGTAGTGCATGTCGATCGACACCAAAATGGTGTGTCGGTCGACGTAAGTGTCAAGGTTGGGCAATGAAGTTTCACACCATAGTTTGAGTCAACAAATCCGTTTTTGGAAAAAATTTCCTGATTTAGAGCTCCAAATCATGTCAAATAACAACAGAATTTGATAACATAACAAGTTCAAACAAGATCCAGTGAAAAAAAAAAAACTGACTCAAAAGTAAGAATAAATATGACTCAAAGTGAAAAGAAAAAGAAATAAAAAGAAAAACTTACAAGTGGGTTGCCTCTCACTAAGCGCTTGTTTTGAAAGTCATTAGGTTGACTTGGCTGAAGCACGGGCATCTGGTGGATGAGTAAGTCACAATGGATGTCCCGCAGAGAATAGTCGCTTCATCTATGGTGGAGTATAAGCAGTCGTGTATGAGTACGACCAAGGTAATGAGGAAAATCAACTGGGCGGGACATTGGTCTGGGTGGGCTACTTTTTTTCCCTGCAAAATCATCAAAAGTAGAAACAAGCTCTCTTTGCTTTTCCCCGGATGAATGAAGTATGGAATCTGGAGGTTTCTGTTTGGCAACAGCTCTCATACTTGTACTATTGATATCATCCTCAAAACCAGAAGTTTTAGATAATTTCGGATCAACTGGTGGAGTGTGTCGACCGACACGAGTTGGTGGTGTTGATCGACACGAAGGCACAACTCGGATATTTGCACTTTTTCTGCAATTCTGATCAGCAATCCTTGTCTCCATCACAAAAACATCATCCTCTAGCAATCTACCAATGAGTAGAAATTTTGTCTTGCAGCCTAGTCTGGAAGATATGATCACCACTCCTATCTACAAGCTCAAAAGCTTGCTTATTAACTTGCTCATTAGGATCCAACTCCTTGACATACCCATCAGTATTGTCTTTGGAGGTCTCCACAGAGAATGTCTGACCATCAATGGTTGGTGTTTTCCTCAGCTTATACATATCAAAGTTCATGACTACATTACCCAAATTCAAGGCTATCTTGCTTCCTCTTACATCAATGAGACCACCAGCTGTAGCTAAGAAAGGTCTTCCCAAAATGAAAGGATCTTTAGGTTCTTCTTCATATTTCAACACCACAAAGTCTGTGGGAATCAAGTAATTTCTAATTTTCACTGGAACATCTTCTAAGACACCTTGTGGAAATCAGCCAAGATAAGAATGATCTTTGTTGGCTTGAAAACAGTCATCCCAAGTCTAACAGCGACGGAGTAAGGTATCACGTTGATAGTTGAGCCAAGGTCACAAGGAGAATGAGAAAATACTTCTTTTCAGATGCAGCAATCAAGCACAAAACTTCTTGGATCAGGTAGTTTCTCTATAGTCCCACTCTTAATCATGACACTACCTTGTTCAGAGATGAAACTTGGCTTTTGCCTACCCTAAGCAAAGAAAGACAGCAATGCAATCAACCTAAGCCTAGAGAGACAAAATACAAAGTTTATCAATTGTAGTACAGTGGTAAAGGGATGTTGAGAGTAACAATGTCGAACCAATCAAGAGTGGTCTACAGCAATCAGTTGATAAATAAGGCAAGCTATTCAAGTGATTATCAAAAGGGTGTGGTACTAGCAGTCTAAATAAGAAATCTACTAAAAAACCTAATTGATACTAGAGCTACCAAAGTCTACCACACTTTAGCAATCATGAAACTAAGCAGGAAAAGTCACGGTACTAAAACTACTCGACCACACTGATCGAGTGGTGAGGTCGAGTGCTACAGTAAAAACAGGAAAAATTACAGTGAACTAATACTAAGCAAGCTATGGGGAAAACAGGAACTCTAGGGATGGAAATCACAGGATCGCAAACACTCTGTTCCATTGCAGCTATCAACTAGCAATCTCATCACAGGACTACTCTAGACAACCGACTTCATAACCAGCTCAATCCATGGTTCGTGGTAGAGAGCCCCAAGATCCAACCCAGTCAGCATAGTGTGAGCAGTCGGATCAGGCATGAAGAATCAGCCTATTAAAGTCGAAAAGAGTTCATAATAAGTGAATAGGTGGAGTCGTGACATAAATCAATGTCTGATGCATCCACCCTCACGCTATTGTACTCTAAACCCCGGAAAAAGTCTTTCCAATGGCTCAAGGCATGGTTCGTGCTCATGAGACTATCTAAGATCATATTTTCCTTGATCAGGGGAAAACCAGCATTAAAATCACTCACCCAAGAGGGATTCAAAACTGAGTGATGATCAAACTATCTAAGCAATAACAAAACAGAGAGAAGCTAACCTAATCCATCCCCAAAAATCTCAAATCTACTACTCACACATGGTGATCATGGCTGGGGTCCGAAACCCAGAAAAGAATGAACTTTTCATATGTTATAGCCAATGATCTAGTGAGCAAGGTTGGAGAAGAAATCGGATAAAAATGCTAATTTTATAAAAAGATATCAAAGTTACAAAGTTGCTGGAAAAATGAAAAACTATCAAGAACACCAAGAACAAGAGAGAGAAGAAATGAGAGAAAACCTAAAAAAAACTAAGCCAGAGCGGCGCTATTCGATCCCCCCTAATTAGGTTTAATGAGGCGCTTTTATACATAGTCTCCAGCGCTTATTACATTTTGCGAGTTTTAAGGAGAAAAAATTGGAGAGTGCCCACTCGACCCAGCAGTCGAGTGGGGTAGTCGAGTGAGGTAGTCCGAGAGTGCTTCACTCGAGTGGACTGGTCGAGTGGGCAGGCGGTGATGAAGTCCAGTGCTCCTGTGATGCTGAGGTCGTGACTGCTCGCCTGAGAGTGCTTCACTCGAGTGCTCTGGTCGAGTGAGCCTGTCATCTGCAAAGGCTTTGAGAGTGCTTCACTCGAGTGGTCTGGTCGACTGAGCCATCCATCTTCTCTGCAATCTTCACTATACTTCATAGGGCTTGCCACAAATCTTCACTTCATGAGCCAAAATCCAAGTATGCTCCATAGGCTCCATAAGTACCTGATAAAACCCCAAATATGCAATATGCATGCAATGTTCAATAATTCAGATTCCACAAGAGATAGAAGTAACACAATTATTCAGCCATAAACAGAGACGAAACAAATATTCAAGGATAGTTTGATCTGCAGCTTCTGAAAACAAGGTGAGTCAAAGAAAACGACCTTTGTGTGCCAACCATTAGAACAGTAACAAGCAAACAATTTTAACACTGATTTCTTTTTCAAATCAATCATTCGTTCACTTACAGTACAGGAGAATTTATTTCAGGTTAAAAATAGTTCAATCTTGAAAATCTAACAACAAATCAACAATTGATGAACCATAAATCTTTAAATTAGAGATCAATAAATCAAATTAAATCGATTTCAATCTTTAAATTGGAGATTGATAAAGACATCACCACAATTAACTTCAAGACTCAAACAAATTCAATCTATCGCATCCTAAAGCTAGACTAGAGTATCAATTAACTTCAATTGAACAAGAAGAGAAGATCTAACCTAACAAGAAGAGAAGATCCAACCGAAGAAGAAGAGAAGAAAAGAAAAACAGAACTGCATGCCCGTGGGCCTATCCGCATATCCGCTAATACTTGCGGGGCGGGTCTGGAAAATTACTTTCGTGTCTGCGATTCTTTGCGGGCGGACCCACAGCGGTCGGAGAAAGTGGCGGATGGTAGCGGATTTGCCCAGGCGGTCACGGGCATGCCTATCTGACAGCTCTATTTGCATAGAGCTACAAAACCATCGACCTCCCAAACATTCACTAGAAGAAAAAAACAAACAAAAATATATATATATATATGTGTCAAATCTTTAACTACACATATATAACTTAGAAATAATAGCCAATATTCATCATGCTAAACAGGAGCTGTAGAGCATCTCCAGCCTGTTCCTCTATTTTTTACTCTAAAATAGAAGAACAATAAAATAGAATTGTGTTTTACTCCAACCCATTTCTCTACTTTCTACTCTAAAAAGGAACATTCTAATTATATTCCTTTTTATACTCAATTATTATTTCTAAAAAGTATATATAAATTTATCAAAAATTTAAATTGGACGCACTTATTTATTTTAACCCAAAATCTAATAAAATGTTGATGAAAATTTATGACATAAATCAAATTACTTACACAACAATAAAAAATTTAATAAACACAACAAAAAATAGATTTTTAAGAACAATCATTAGTGTTTCTCCCACAAACCATCAATTAATATATATTAAAATATGAAATAAGCTAATATTTTTTACTAATATGAATGTCTATAACCTAATATAAATAAGTTATAAAGATTTAACTAAATAAATAAACAAAAAAATAGTTAATAATATTGTTTTAAATATAAAATAAAAACATATAAAAATTAAAGAACTATATTATAAATAAAAAAGTTTAACTCTATAATAGAGTAATGAATAATATTATTCTATATTTAGAGTAATACTATTCATTACTCTATTTAGAGTGGGGTTGGAGTAACTTTTACTCTATAATAGAATTTAGAGAGAAATATAGCGTGGGGTTGGAGATGCTCTTATCAAATGATGTTTTGATGTTATCATATTGTACATGAAATCAATTTACATACATATACTGTTTAAATGCAAAAAAACCAAAAAAAAAGAAGAGAGAGAAAAACCCAGCTTACATGAATTTCTGTATGCGAGAAATATAAAAAGAAAAAAAATGGGTTTTGGGCTATAAGCAATCAACGTATATTAAAACTAGAATAGGACACGCCCGATGAACGGGTTTGTAAAATATAAATTTATTTAATTTAATTTAATTTAATATATGATGTTAATTGTATATTTTAAATATAATTATATACCTAAAAGTATTAATGATAGTTCGATATTAATATAACGCAATTACCCAACAATTATAAACCCAAAAAATCAAAATATATGAAAATTCTTAGTTAAATTTATGAAATTTTGACCAAATCTAACCAAATTTTTTATATGTATTTGTTCTGATATTTCTTGTACCCAAACCTGATTTGAATCCAGATCAAATCAAACTCAACAAACCAAAAATTATAGTATCTGAATGGATCACATGCCTCTAAATTCAAAAAGCCAAAAGATATGAACCAGACCCGAACGTTTAGTGTAAGATTTGGCAAAATAAATCTTGTAACTGGTGGCTATGCTCTCACACATATATAAGCGAGATATTCTTTTAGGAAGATCTTCGTTTTCTCGCTGAAATTCACTGGTTCAGATCGTTTCTTTCTTGCACCTTCAAGCGAGTTACTAACTTTGAATCATTCTCTTTTATATAATAAGATGAGCAAGTGACACCTGTCATCATCCTATTATTTATAGTTTTTCCTTTTCTTCTGGCATGTTATTTCTAATTTTAATAGAATATCTATTGATTATTGAATTTATTTTTACGAATAATTAAAGGAACTTTTACTCTATTTTTATAAAATTATATTGATTATTTTCCTTTAAGATTGTATTCCTTTTTAATTTTCTTTACTGATAATTAATTATTTTATTTAATTAAACACATGTTAAAATCTGATTGTTTTAATTGACAAGTGTCACGATCAGGCGAATTAATAACTTTGAATCATTCGTCTTTATATAATAAGATATTTTGGAAATTAACATTCTTTTTCTTTTAAAATTTTTATTCATTTTTAATTTTTTTAATAATCTATGATTTTATTTCTCTCTTTTTTTTTGTTTATATTTTAAGATTATGAACTAATTTTAAAATATATTTTTCAAATGAAAATTTGCCAAATATAATTTTAATTTAATTAAAGACGTATTTTTTTACTTAATAGCTATAGAGATGGAAAATTCGATTTTGTTTTTCGTTTAAGACTGTATTCCTTTTTCAATTTCTTCTTTTTCTGATAATTTATGGTTTATTTAATTATACATGTGTTAAAATCTTATCGTTTTAATTGACACGTATCACGATCTAGTGAATTACTAACTTTGAATCATTCATCTTTATATAATATAATAAAATAAAAAATTTGGAAAATATAATTATTTTTCCTTTAAAATTTTTATTCTTTTTTAAATCTTTTGTAATAATCTATGGTTTTATTTCTCTTTTTTTTGTTTACATTTTAAGATTATGAACAAATTTTAAAATTTCCTTTTCCAAATGGAAATTTGCCAAATATATTTTTAATTTAAAACATATGTTTACTTAATAACTATAGAGATAGAAAATTAAAAAAAAATTTTCTTTTAGGATTGTATTCTTTTTTTTCATTTCCTTTTTTCTTGATAATTTAAGATTTTATTTAATTATACATGTGTCATAATCTGATCGTTTCAATTGACACGTGTCACAATCAGACAAATTACTAACTTTGAATCATTTGTCTTTATATAATAAGATTCGAAATCTTTTTCCTTTTTAAAATTTTACTCATAATTTTTTTTTAATAACTTTTTTTTTATTTCTCCTTTTTTTGTTACATTTTAAAATTATGAATTAATTTTAAAATTTTCTTTTTTAAATGGAAATTTGCCAAAATATAATTTTAAAAATAATTTTCTTTTACTTAATTACTATAGAGAGGAAAAATTAATTTTTTTCTCTCTTTTAAGATTGTATTTCTTTTTTAGTTTCCTAATTTTTTCCTAATAATTTAAAGGTTTATTAAACACGTGTCAAAACCTGATCATTTTTATTAACTTGTGTGACAATTTTAAATTATTTATTTTAAATTATTTATTTTTATATAATAAGATAAGCATGTATAGTACAAATACTACATAATAAATACCTTTATATGATATCGTAAACTGAAAAAGCGTTACAGTAAATTATGTCAGTGTTTTATATTAGTTACTGTGTAGTCTTCACATGTTTTTCACAGTCTTATATGTAATGGTTCTTACAACAATCGTCAAAGAAGAAAAATAAAACCTAGCTACTACAATGTCGAATCTGAACAGGCCACAGCCACCAAAACCTCTGATGAAGCAGAACTCGTTGCCATCGGACTTAACCCGCAACAAAGCTTGGCTGCGGAAGCAAAAGAGACAACAATCGGTTCGCATTAATCGTAGCAAGAGCTGCATCACCAACGAAGATATCGATGAACTCAAAGGCTGCTTCGACCTAGGGTTTAGGTTTGAGCCAGATTCTCCTGATTTTAATCCAAGTCTCTCCAAAACTATCCCAGCTCTCGATTTGTACTGTGCCGTTCACAGACAGCATACCAACCATTTGTCCCGAACGTCGTCCCTTGCGTCGGAAGGTGACCTCAGCAACTCCAACAGCACCACGACGATCGTCAACAGCATAACCGAGACCTCGTCATCTCCGTCGGAAGGTAACAGCAGCAACTCTAGCAGCACGAGTATCGTCAACAAAGGTATCAGTTACGTTTTTTTAATCAATATGTGTTTTTTGGTTTGTTTGATTTTACTCGGTTTTGATACTTAATTTTGAAAAGGTGATGATGAAAAGACAATGAAGAAGAAGCTGAAACAATGGGCTAAGGTGGTCGCCTGTTCGGTGAAGCAATCCTCCGGCGAACCAAATTGATGAAATGATAACCGTCGAACTTTCTTCTAGTAATGTCCGAAGAATGGCAGTTTTTGTAATATAAAACTCTTTAAATGTTTGTTTCGTTTTTTCCTTTTCTTTTGATAACTATGTTAATGTTAATGCATGTTTGTTTGTTTGTTTCGTATTTAAGTGGATAAGACATTCTTCGGTCAAAGTTTGTGTGAAGAAACCTAAATTATTGAATGTGCTTTTGGCATGATTTTTTTTTTCTCCATTTTGTTTCTGGTGGCACCTGAATCACTGAAAGATGCTGAAAGTTTATAATTTATTTTAGCTCAAATTAATTTTATGAAAATAGTATCATAATTTTCATTATATCATATATTCTCTTCATTCCTAATGGATCATATTTCTAAGAAACAAAATTGTTTCAAAATATACAATTTTTAGATTTTCTATGTAGTTTTTATTAGTCATTGATGTTGAAGTATTAATTTATTTTGGATAAATGTTAATAGGGAAAATTTTATCATCTCATGATAACCATTAGACGATCTTCCTTTTTAATAACCACATATTAATATTAAAATGACACTGTTAAACAATCTTAGGTATTATTTTTGAACAGTTTGAATATAAATCGAAAGTAAATCTGATACCTCTTTTTTCCGTAGTTTGAATACCTATTTTAAGAAACAAAATTATTTCAAAAGATTCAACTTTTAAGTCTTCAATGTAATTTTTATTAGTCATTTATGTTGGAGTATTAATTTGTTTCGGATAAATGTTAATAAAAAAAATTTTATTATCTCATGATAACCGTTAGACGATCTTCCTTTTTTATAACCACATATTAATACTAAAATGATACCGTTAAACAATCTTAGGCATTATTTTTGAACCGTTTGATTATGAATTGAAAGTAAATCTGATATCTCTTTTGCCGTAGTTTTACCCAGTTTTCAGTTTACACTCCTTTCAAGTAAAGCATTGCATAATCCCATATTGGACCATTAGTATAATATTTTATCTTTACACTTAAGGTGTTACCATTTACGTTTAATTTGTTCTAGTCCAAAATGGTAAAAACAATAGACATCAATTATACTACATGGATCCCAAAACAACAAGAAGAAGATAACGATTCAATTTGAAGAAATTTGATACCCTAAGATATGGGACTAGGACTATGAAGTGTGTGCACATAAGGTAAATCAAGAGATTAGGAAATTCTTTGTGGACCAATGATTTGGGAGAGAAGCTGAAGAAAGGTAAGCAAGAGCCATTCAGGACTAATTGGAGGAATCTTTGATGTGGCCAGTGCAAGTGTTGCTTTGCAACAAACTTGCCAAGACGGTTGAAAGAAGTGACATTCTACTTATGAAAAAGGAGAAGATGATACATCGATGTATTACAACAAGTCAAGGAAATGCACCCACAACCTGATCGATGGTATTGGTATGTTGATGAAGTATATCGTTCACACAAAGGTGAAGATGTAACATGTGATTGAGTTTTTGTAGTAAGTCAAAGTACTACATGAAGTAGTTTAGTAGATCAGAGCAACACAAAGTGGATTTATGGAAATCAACATTGTCGGTTTAATCGTGGATAGCTACATGCACTAGAAGGTTGGAGAAGATTTTAGAAGATTGAAGAATTTTCTTTTCATAGAAGAAAAAAGAAACATAAAGACAAAAGGAAAATTTCCTTATTCTTAAAGAAAAAGGAAATTGACTATTCCTATTAGTGTTAAAATATGAAATTGGTTTGTTGTATAGCCATGACCTATTTAGTATAAATAGGATGTTAAGGCTTTAGAAAAGCTTAGCACAAAAGAGCAAGAGAATTCTTAGCCATTAAGATTATGAGATTTCTTGAGAGAAAGCATAATGCTTAAGGAGACTAAGGGGGTTTGTCTTGAGAGGTTCCGGATTGTGCAGAAATCTATGAACATGAGAGATTAGATCATTGTTTGAGTGAAACTTGTAAGTACACTAAACAGATATTCTAATAAAAAGGTTTTTTATTGTGAAGAAACCCCTGTCT
Source organism: Cardamine flexuosa (assembly GCA_963555745.1). Lineage (NCBI taxonomy): Eukaryota > Viridiplantae > Streptophyta > Magnoliopsida > Brassicales > Brassicaceae > Cardamine > Cardamine flexuosa. Next base: position 18,642,114 of record OY743219.1, read on the forward strand.
CACTTTGTGACTCAGTTTCATAATCAGTTTTCAAATACAACGGTAGCTCTTGCGTTTACAATTGGTATCAGAGTGGTCACTTGTGAGGATTGCATACAGGTGAGATCCTGTGAAGAGGATGGAGAGCAATCATGGACTTGAGATCGGTTCAAGAGTAATATTGAATGACGGAAACTATGGTTTTTGGAAATCAAGGATGAAGGCGGTTATAAAAGGTATTGATGTCTATGCTTGGAAAGCCATATTAGAAAATTGAGAAGAACCAAAAATCAAAGATAAATTAGGAGCCAAAGTTGCTAAGTCGGAGGAGGACTGGACTAATGATGAATTGAAGAAATCAAAGTATAACGCCAAGGCACTCACCGCTATTTACAATAATATTGGAAGAAACCAGTTTGAACGAATTTAGGGATGTGAAACAGCAAAGGAATCTTGGGATATTTTGCAAAATCACTTTGAAGGAACCATAAAAGTGAAGAACTCAAGGAAAGACATGTTAGCATCAAGATTCGAAAATATGAAGATGGAAGAATGTGATTCAGTTTCTGAATTTAGTTTAAAGATAAGTTATGTGGCTCAAGAAGCATTGATACTTGGAAAGAAGTACAAAGACAAGAAACTAGTAAAGAAGTTTCTATGATGTTTACCTTCTAGATTCATGGCATACAAAACTGCCATAAGTGTGTCACATAACATGGAAGACCTTAGCTTTGCAGATGTGGTCGGAATGCTTCAAGCTCATGAGATGGAACTAGAGGATGTAAAAAAGGTGAAAATATCAAAGTGTTTGGCATTGACTTCTCATGAAAGAAAAACTTAAGAAGCAGAAGAAGAGGATACTCTAAGTTTGTTGTTTCAAAGATTTGATCAACTATTAAGGAAGGTAGAAAAAGAACAAGGAAATAAGAGGTTCAACTCAATAAAAAAGAATGCAGAAGATGATAGAGCTATTAAGAAGGTAAATATGCAATGCCATGACTGCTTAGGTTATGGACACTTCAAATAAGAATGTCCTACATTCAAGAAAAGGGAAGTAAAGTGTTTTGGGTGAAAAGGTATTGGACATACTCAGCATGAATGTGTTAGTAATCAGAAAATAAGAAAAGAGAAATCTATGCAAAAAAATAGAAGATGATTCAGAGGAAGAAAGTGATGCTGAAGACGAAGTGAATCATTTTGTTACACTTTTGGGAAAAGCTGAATTTGGAGGTGGTGAAGAAGTGTCAGGATCTGAGTCTGTGGAAGATCATGAAGTTGACTTTGACGAATGTTATAAGGAGGTACGTGAGACACTGGTTAAGATTGAACAAGAAAATCAAGTTTTAGTAAAAGAGAAGAGTCGTTTTGATGCACTTGTTGAATTACTACAGAACAAGCTGAAAGCTAAAAAGAAATTCAGTCAAGAAAGTTTAACATTAAGGAAGGACAAGCTGACTACTTCTACAAGAGCTGAAAAATCTAACAGAGGTTTGGGATATACTGGACAAGAAGGATCTAAAATAGGGCAAATCAAGTTTGTAGCTGAAGGTGTTTCTCCACCAAATCAAAACAAATTTGAAAGTAATGTAGCTAGATGAACTGGATGTTATTTTTCTGGAAAGCATGGGCACATTAAAGCATATTGCTACAGATTCAGAGAAAGAGTAAGTAGACTCAAATATCAAGGAAAGTTTTTCTGGAATAGATATCGCAGTCAGATATGGATAAAGAAATCTGATATATATCAAGGTGCATCAGAAAGTACGTCAGGAAGGCTAGGAACTAGAACATTAGGAAGTGGACATTCTCACAATATGACTAAACTACAACAGATATTGAACATGCATCAGAACTTGCAACAAAACGTGCATCAAAACCTGCAACATAAGGTTGTAGCAAGTTAGAAAGTGTCAACTACAAGATGGTGTATGAACAATGGCTTAAACTAGTTGAGGAGAATTCAATGTTGACAAGGGAGAAACTCAAGTTGGAGGCTAAGGTTGCTGAAACACAAAAATATGCAAAAGAGAAAGAAGAAGAAGCATCACAAGCTAGAGTACAACTTGAAGAAACTCACAAGAATGTGAGGATGCTTAATAATGGCATGAAGCAGTTTGATCATATTCTAAACATTGGCAAAACTGATCGATATGGTCTTGGATTTAACAGAAATCTTTCAAAATCAGATCCAATGTTTGTCTCTAGTGGTTATTAGAGAGAGTTACATCAAGGGGGAGAAGAATGTGGCTAAGAGAAGGATCTAAAAAAGTTTTTAACATATGTGCTCACAAGCAGGGGGAGAAGATGTGTCAGTTTTTGGGGGAGTTTTGGAAAAAGGTTTTTGGTGTGATGAATTATGGGTGAGTCTCAGACTTGGATGTTTTCTATTCAAATAATGGTTGAAAAACATTTGCATGTGTATACATTCTTGGGAGATTATAGTTGCAGATGCTTTTGAGTCACAAGGTGACAGGGATCTCAAATTAAGAGATCGATTGCAGTACATAGGGGTCGAATCCACAAGAACTCTGAAAACTCACACAATAGAAGCACATGTTCAAGTTAAGCTAGATCAATAAATAGAATGTAAATAAAGCAATGCAATAAACGAAATAGCAATTAAACTGGGATGAATTCATGTTATTAAAATCGCTAGACCTAAAGACAATCATCAAGAACAATCAGGAATGTGAACTGGGCAATTCTAAAATCAGGTATAAATTGTTTGTTCGGCTCTTAAACTCGTAACACTATTATGATATCTCATCCAACTCTCGCTGCGACAACTATCCTCTAAACAGAAGCAAACCAAATCTCTTTACTAAATACCAATAAATAGAATCTCTATGATTAGCGGGTACGATATGTTTACGAAATTCCTAAACCAACTCTCGCTGTGAAAAGACTGTGTGCTCATCTAAGATTGGGTTAGGATATCAATAGCACTCTCGCGCCTACCAACATTTATATGATACTAGGATTAAGGTGATCATTTATAAGACTAGTTTAATAATCAAATCTAGATGAAGAACATTATAGATAACCTAACATGTCTATGCCTAATTCAACAAACCATCATAAACTTTTTGAAACCCTAGATCTAACAAGGTGACTACTCAGATATAGAAGAGATAACACAAATCATTGTCTGAATAATACTTATTAAAATAGGAAATAGAAATCAAAGGGAGTTCAGAATTTTTCTCTCTACAAAGTTTGAGATCTGAATCTTCTCTCCAACAAAGCTTCTTTCAAACTTACAATGAAACTTGAATCTTAGATAATATAAAACTTAGTCTCTGGGACTTCTAAAACATAGTTTAACCTAAATACATGATTAGGCATAAAGTATAAACTTTAGAAACTTCTGGGGCTTACAATTCTTGAAATTTGATAAAACTCGAAGGCGTCGTTCACGTCGCGGTTGTGTCGACCGACACAGGTGTGGCCTAGGCGGTCTACATGGGCAGCAATAATCGCCACCTTGTTGTTTTGCTCAGCTACAAGCCTCCAAAAAGCTCAAAAGTGCTCATCAAGGTCCAATCAGCTACAAGACTCTAAAACCAATGCATATATCATGTTATATAACCATAAAATACATGATATATCAACTCCCCCAGACTTAGCTTTTCCTTGCCCTCAAGCAAACAGAAAACTAAATCAAGGAAGAAGTTTGAAAATCGCGAAACTCATAACTTCATAAGAACACCACAATAATATTCACTATAGTGAACCACTAAAATCCTTACTTAAAAATATCCAGACCACCATGTACTTCATCGCAGGCACTCGCAGCAATCCTAAATTCCACCAAAGTTTAATCAACATAATCCACCAAACAACCTTCATCGCTGTTTTTCTATCCTACCAACAGTTTCAATGTCAAGGATCTTCTAGATTTATAACCTTATTTCACTATAACAAACCAGCCATTATCAACTTTATTGGTACTCTTTAAACTCCCCTAGACTTATTATTTATTATTACTTTTTTCTTATAAGGATTAAATCCATAACTTCAGAGATTATAAAAAATGGTCATTGGAAGTTTCTTCCTACCGTTTATAATCCCTGTATGATCTTTTCATTAGAATAAACAAATGATCATCGGAAGTTTATTCCTACCGTTTATACTAATGACAATCATCTCACTGTTATAAATTCAGAATTAGGAAAAATGGGGAGGAGTACCACATTTAAATCAAACAAGCCAGAGTGTCAAGCTTATACGAAAAATCAAACCCAACAGACATCAATTCCATCAATAAAATAAAATACTTAGCTCAGATCTAGGATATTGGAAACATGGGGATCTTAAGCAATTTGACTGGCCACTGAGTTTTCCATTAGTCTCGGATTCAGGTCAAGATAGAATCAAATGGTCACATGAGAGCTTACTGTAAAGTTCGGTTGATTTCTTAGTATCATCATTGTTTATGGACAGGTTTTGACTCAATAAAACAAAGGTTTTAAAAAATAAAAGAAAATTTAGGACTGACTTTCAAAAGAATAAATAGAGTTAGTAACAACCTCTCCCAGACTTAAACTACACTGTCCCCAGTGTAATTAAGCTTAAGAAAGGTTATAAAAAGGAAAAATATTGAATAGAAATTGAACTGTTATGTTTTGAAAAACGTTACATGTGATGGTGTGTGTGTCGACCGACATACATCTTGCGTGTCGGTCGACACGAGCAATAATGTGTTTCTGAAGTTCTGACACCATTCAACTGATCATTCACTCATTTTCTGACATTAGATCCTGATTAAGAGCTCCAAACACGTCAAATAGCTAGGAAAAGAATGAGCAAAATTGGATTATAAAAGTGAGAATCAAACCCTTGAAAATTTCGGAAGTAAGAATGAAGATTTGAAGAACAAACCTTTGATTTTGAGTAAATTGATGATATAGGAATATGGGGAATGAAAATCTCTTGAGTTTAGGACCAAAAATCGATTGATTCGGTGAAGAATAGAGAAATAACGAATTTGAGTGGTGAGTAGAAGAGGATGAAGTGGAAAAAAAAAGGAAATTAAGTATTTATACTAACGTCAGGTCCGTGTCGACTGACACAGAGTATGTGTGTCGATCGACACAGACACAAACCTTGTGTTCCTTGGTCGAAAAATTATAAAAAATTTCTCCAATCCATGAGAAATCCTTCCAAAATTTTCATTAAGCACGTCTAGTTCCTGAGACAAAACAAAAACAAAGAAAAATTAGTAACAAGACACAGAAAAACGTATTTATAGACTTACCAGGGGGTTGTTTCCCACTAAGCGCTTATTTTCAGTCATTAGCTTGACATTGTCAGAAATCAGATGGGTGAGATGTCTCCGGATGAATCCCAAGGTGGTGAAGACAAAGTCTTTAAACCCAGATCATCCTCACTCAAGTCTAGCATCTTAGGTTTTAGAACCCTATGCATCATCTCTTCAATCACGGCTTGTCCTTTAGCCTTAAACTCGGGGGTGATGATAGCTCTAATCTTGGCAAATGGTCTTGAACCTCTTCCATACTGAAGCTTATACTCAATGGTATCATCAACTTGTCTTACAGGAGTCAAAGTCATCAGGGGCTCTTTAGTCACTGCCTTTCTCTGCGGTTTCTTCTTTTTAACCGCAGCTTTCGGATTCATTCCAATGAACTCCTTAAAGTGAATCTCATTCACCTCTTGGTGACAAACCTTGTCAACATCTTCAGCAACAACCTGAGGGATACACATTACATATCATTCCGGATTAGCTTCATAGAACATATCAGGATTCACATGTCTCAGAGAAATTATGCTACTCAGCAAATCAAAGACAGCTCCAGCAGTAGCAAAGAATGACTTTCCCAAAATTAAAGGCATATCGGAACCAATGTCCGTCTCAACAACATGGAAGTCACAATGAAGCATACAGTCACTAACTTGAACTCGTAGATTCTCAATAAAACCCATAGATTTCTTCAGGGAAGCATCAGCCAATGTAATCTCTATTGAAGATCTCCTCATATTGCTGATTCTCAACCTTGTTGCAATGTCATTGGACATGAGATTGATACTAGACCTAGTATCACTGAGAGAATCAGTGAATCTAACTACAGCAATGGAACAAGGTACAGCAAAACTCCCAAGATCTTCCAACTTGGGTAATTTTCAGAGATAAATCCCATCAGGCGGCTGAGTGTGTTGACCGACATGGCCAGCTGCCTGTCGATCGATATGAGTAGAATCAGAACCGTCCTTAGTAGTGACTTGCAGCAAACTTTCTGAGATTTAGGGTGGTGTCGAACAACATGAGGTGGTGGTGTCGATCGACATGAGCTCCGTTGATGAGAGTCTCAACTTTTTCCTGAGCTGCAGACTTTCTTCTTTGATCTCTCTCTTGCCCATATCTCCCCAGGACATAACAGCACCACATTGATACTTCGGATTTGTATCAGTTCTTTCAGGTAAGACGCCATCAGGGCGTTTAGTGTTCTCAGCAGATTGAGCAAACTGGGAATTCAACCTCTTGATATGGTTGTTAAATGTCTCATACTTCCTATTTAGATTGGCATAAAGAGCATCAATCTTACCATTGAAGTCTACAGTCATCTTCTGATGTCCCTCAAGAATTTGATCAAGTAGATCTTTCATCTCAGAATCCGGAGTCTTAGCAGGTGGATTCTGGTAGTGGGAACTTCCATAGTTCCGGGTGAAACTGTTGTTGTTTCGCTGAGCTTCCTGAACTACAAGCTTGGGCGTAAATCCAGAAGAGTTCTGGTTGTTCCCGTAGTTATTCCTCTGATAATGTTATAGCCTCTGAAGTTGCCTTGAGAATTGTCAAACTTTTGGCCATTGAAACCGGAACCATTCACATAGTTCACATCCTCTTTATTAGCTTCTTCTTCAGCTTCAAAAACCTCAACCTCTTGAGAAAAGTGAACCGATTTCTTGTTCAACAGAAGGTTGTGCACAATATTAAGCTTTGTCTTGACTTCAGCCATCTGGCTATTGTTCAAACCAGCAGCTAACTTCTTCCTCTCATAATCAGCATTCTTGGAACTATTACTAGATGTCAAGTTCTCAATCAACTCAATAGCTTCAATCGGTGTCCTAGTCTTGAAATTACCATTACTGGCAACATCCAAAGCAACCTGATACCTCCAATCAATTCCACAAAAGAAAGTCCTTATGAGCTGGACTTCATCAATACCATGGTGCGGACAATCTCTTTGGTATCCCTTGAATTTCAACCAAGCAGCCTTAAGAGTCTCTGCACGTCCCTGAGTGAACTGAATGATCAAATCTCTCAAGTCATATGTCTTAGCATCATCATAGAAATTATTCAAAAAAGCTGTCTTGATGTCCTTCCAAGTAGTCAAAGATCCTGGCTGTAATTGCTTCAGCCAGTAAGCTGCTTCCCCAGCAAGAGAGTATGGGAAGAGCTTGCAGAATAGATAGTCTTCAGACACTCCATTGGCTTTAATACTCGAAGCCAAGTCTTCAAACTTCTCTATGTGGTCCATTGGATGTTCAGCAAGATGGGCATGGAAAGTGTGTTGCCCCACCAGAGTCTAGTATTGGGGTTTCAACTCAAAGACATATAGCAGACCTATTAGTGTAGAACTCATTGATTCTGTAATAATCAGCCAGTGTTCTTCCCACAGCTTCAACTTGAGCATCCAAACCAGCGCGGCCATACCCTACGGCAGTGTGTCGACCGATAGGCACAGCACCGTGTCGGTCGACATGAGTAGACTCATCGACGTTTTCGACAATGGGGTTTCCATCAGCATCAAGTTTCTGACTTTGATCATTAAACTGGTTGCCCTCTAAGTCACGTAAGATCCCAGTAGCATCCCTCACAAGAACAACAGTCTTAACCATCATTGACTTCTTCTGTGCCTTGCGATTAGCTCTCTCTAACTTCTCAATCTCCTCAGTAACAGCTAGTTACTTACTCTTGTTGCTCCTAAGATTCATGCACCTGAGATAAGAGAAAGTAGAGATGTAAGTAACAAAATAAAAGAAAATCTAGACTAGACTCTAACTGAAATCTAAGGGTGAATTTAGAGTTCCCGGCAATGGCGCCAAAATTTGACAGGGGTCAAAAGTAACCCTAGAACTACTCTCTCAAATTAAGAGATCAATTGCAGTACTTAGGGGTCGAATCCACAAGGACTAAAAACTCACACAATAGAAGCACATGTTCAAGTTAAGGTAGATCAATAAATAGTATGTAAATAAGGCATTGCAATAAACGGAATAGCAAATTAAACTGGGATGAATTCAAGTTATTAAAAGCGCTAGACCTAAGGACAATCATCGAGAATAATCAGGAATGTGAACTGGGCAGTTCTAAAATCAGGTCTAAATTATTTGTTCGGTTCTTAAACTCATAACACTAATATGATATCTCATCCAACTCTTGCTGCGACGAGATCTATCCTCTGAACAGAAGCAAACCAAATCTCTTTGCGAAATACCAATAAATAGAGTCTCTATGATTAGCGGGTACGATATGTTTACAAAATTCATAAACCAACTCTCGCTGCGAAAAGGCTGTTTGCTCATCTAAGATTGGGTCATGATATCAATAGCACTCTCGCGCCTACCAACATTCCTATGATACTAGGATTAAGGTGATTAGTCTTAAGACTAGTTTAATAATCAAATCTAGATGAAGAACATTATAGATAACCTAACATGTCTATGCCCAATTCAACAAACCATCATAAACCTTTTGAAACCCTAGATCTAACTTAGAAGAGATAACACAAATCATTGTCTGGATAATACTTATTAAAATAGGAAATAGAAATCAAAGGGAGTTCAGAATTCTTCTCTCTACAAAGTTTGAGATCTGAATCTTCTCTCCAACAAACCTCTTTTCAAACTTACAATGAAACTTGAATCTTAGATAATACAAAACTTAGTCTCTGAAACTTATAAAACATAGTTTAACCTAAAAACACGATTAGGCATGAAGTATAAACTTTAAAAACTTATGAGGCAAAGTTATAATTCTTGAAATTTGATAAAACTCGAAGGCGTCATTCACGTCGCGGTTTTGTCGACCGACACAGGTGTGGCCTCTCGATCGACATGGACAGCAATAATCGCCGCCTTGTTGTTTTGCTCAGTTACAAGCCTCCAAAAAACTCCAAAGTGGTCATCAAGGTCCAATCCATGTTTGTATCTCATAAGACTCAATATATATACAAAAAACTCTAAAACCAATGCATATATCATGTCATGAAACCATAAAATACATGATATATCACAAGGTTGAAAAGGGGGAGATTGAAGATGCAACATTTGATTGAGTTTTGTACTAAGTCAAAGTACTGCACGAAGTAGTTTAGCAGATTAGATCAACGCGAAGTGGACTTATGAAAATCAACATTATCGGTCTAATGGCGGATAGTTATATGCACTAGAAGGTTGGAGAAGATTTTAGAAGACTAGAGAATTTATTTTTTATAGAAAAAAAAAAACATGAAGACAACAGAAATTTTTTTTATCCTTTAAAAAAAAAAGAAATTGTCTAAACAGATCTGTAAGTGCATTAAACAAAACTTTTAATAAAAAAAGTATTTTATTATGAAAAATCTTATCTTATTTTATGACTCAGTTTCATAATTAAATTTTAAATATAACAATAGCTCTTGCGTTACCTTTAGAAGATACTTTAAGATTCTTTTAATACCTTTGTGTGAGAGACCATCATGTTAATATGAAATTTGTCAACATGAGTAGTTCAATTTTTTAAAAATTAATCATATCATTTAAATATATTAATATAAAATATGAGATACATGTGAGAACCTCTCTTAACGAGGATACAATCACCTTAACAAAGTTTATCAAATCATTGATGAGTTAACTTGTGTTTCCACGAGACTTGAATTTTTTTTCTCTGTACTTTTATTCATGAACCAAAATCTGTTGAAATTTGATCGAAGCAGAAGTAGAACAACAATTCATAAGCAAAACTATATTATAAAATCAAGTTTCTGAAAGAAAAAAACATGAACCTAACCAGAAAAAATGACCGCAAGAAGATGATACTAACTGATGACAACAAACCAAGTATAGATCATCAATTGACTAAATACCAAACTCAAATTATTAAGCTAAGTAAAAAGGATAAACTGACTTAAACGAGCATTTGCAGAGCTGAGCGATAATTTCTGTAACAAAAATAATAAATTAGTGTTGAGTTTCCAATATTGTAAAAAATAAGAAGTTTGGATCTTGATTCGAAAACCGACCAGATAATTTATGTTTTAGATCGTAGTTTTTTTTTTCAACAAATAAAGGATAACTTAAAAAATGTTTGGATTTAAAATATCTAACCAACACAAATTATCAATCGGATAACAGGTTTACTAGTTCAATGGATTGGACTAAACCGAATATTAAAGGACTAAAGAGCATTGAGTTAAACCAGATAATAAAAGACTGAAGAGTAGGGGATGTTTGAAAATTTTGAGGTTGTTCTTTTTGTTATGTTGGTCAAGTTTGATTGAATATTCACGTGGTCAAGTATTTAGAAGATGTGGTAGATATTTAGTAGCCAACTGGGGATTAAAGGAGAGAGGACTGTGGAAGCCACACGTCGAGTAGCGGTCGAGAATAATTTGGATGGCGGCGGTTTAGGCCAAACCGGGGAAGGGTCTTTCTCAACCTTTTTTGTTTCTTAGACATCGTGAGAAGTCATACGTTATGTCGTTAAGATTATAAAAGCTAGAAGAGCCACTAGGCGTTTTTTTATTCCAATATACCTTGTTTTTTAGTTATGTGTACTCTAAATCTAATTCTTATTTCCCATATGATAGCTTTGATTATGGTTTCATATGATAAACCTAAATTTGTTTATTACCTTTTACAAGTTGAAACATAGTCATTTCAAAGTGCTTTTGAGCTATAGATTTGGGTATGAAATTTAATTCAGAATTTAGTCTAGACCGGGAAAATGTTTTTGGATGAGACATATACACTAGATGAAAAACGGCATGCATATGTAGTTATGTAGTAAGGTGATTTTTGTACACTAGTGTATAGTTTTTTTAATTGTTCAAGTCATACGTAAATAAATTAAAATAGTTGAAAAAGAGGGAAAATTTGAAGGTAACTAGTGATTTGTGCAATATTGTGTTTGGTATTTGTAACTTGTAACTAGAAAACAAACAAAAAATAGATATTAAATTAGAAAGATAATAATTTTTTTTTGTTTGGACTATGAAATAAATACATGGTATTACTTTACCAAACTATTAAAGTACATAAAAAAGAGAAGAAGTAACGTTGTGGTATGACGAGAAAAAAAGAAGAACAGAAAACGGGATATTTGTTCATGTCTCTAGAATAACGCTAAAGAACACCTATGGCAAATAACCAATTAATTATTATTTAAATATAAAGTAGGCCATTCCTAATTTCACACAACTTGTCTTAGTTGTTTAATAAAGACTTTCCCCTATCTTTTGTGATATATTTACATCAGCACATCAACCTTGAGTCTTCTCTTATCGTTATTGTAAATTTCTACATGAGTAAAATACTAGTTTATGTGTTCCATAATAATAAATGTTTTAGCTAAAAACTTACCATTTAAGACAACTATTTTTTTTACAAAAATATCATTTCATTTTCTATTTAAAATCCATTCAAGCAATTAAAATTTAATTTTTATGCAAAACATCTAATGAAATGGAATAATAATAAAAACTTTAAACATCTATTAAAATAGAACATATGGATATTAAAAAGGGCTAAATACAATAGTTTCCCTTAAAGAGCATCATCGTTTTTTAAATTTTGTCAATAGTATATATTATATACGAGTTTGAATCAGTAATATATATATATATATATATATATATATATATATATATTTTAAAATATATATATAAAGTAGGTTTGATGTTTGGCTATTGGTTCAGAATTTTTAGGTTCTTAATTTTTTTGTATTTAGAGCTTTAAAATCTATTCAGGTATTTATAATTTTTAGCTAGAGTTCTATTTGATTTTAGGTTCGGATACCCAAACCATTAGGAGAAAGCTAAAAAAAGTGTTAAGTTAAAATAAAATATTATTAAATTTTACAAACATAACTAAATTTTTTGTTAAACTTCAGTTATTTTGGGTATTCTGGTGTTTTTTTAATTCTTAAACTGATTGAAATTTTTTGGTTTGTATTTATATTTTTTTATAATTAGGTCATATTAAATCTAAGCATAAATAACTATATTTTAAATATTTTGTCTATATATAATTATATTTCGAATATTTTAGATTTCTATTTGATTTTAGGTTTGATTTTGGATTTTGTTATCCGGATATATAAGTTTAAGACTTATTAATATATTTTGTTGATTGAAGTTCAAGTTTGGTTCATATTTTTGAATCACGTTTAGTATTTTTCGGAGCCAGAATTCGTATACCTATAAAAAAAACAAGTTTCTGAAACATAAAATATTTAAAAAACTTAGAAAAATAAAAAAAATATATATATATATATATATATTATATCATGCTAAATCCTGCTAGTATATTTAAATTATGATGTTAATGACTAATTAGTATTTCGTTCAAAGTCAAAGCTGTCTCTCTTAGAAATTTAAATTGACAAAACAAACATGACGAGACGACCATTTGTAAGAAAATCAATGGGGGAAGTGAATCATACATTAATACAAAATTTAAAACAGTTTTAAAATTAAAATGTTAAAAAGAATAAAACAAACATAGAAATCGGGAAGTGTCAGTTTCGTCCTCACAAAAACATACGATCAAAGTTATGTTTTGACCCTTTGAATCACTCAAGAGCTCATCTCTTCCCTCTACAAAAATGGCCGCACGATTCCAACCTTCTCCCACCTTCATCTTCCGCCATGACTTCTTCTTCTACTTCTCTCTCTCTCCATTTCACAGCTCCTCTCTTCACTTCAAAACCCAAAAGATCTGTTCTTGTCGCTGCTCAAACCACAGTTCCAGCAGCTGAATCAACCACGTCTCCCACCTTAGACGCAGATCGGCTCGAGCCAAGAGTTGAATTGAGAGATGGGTTTTTCATTCTCAAGGAGAAGTTTCGTAAAGGGATTAATCCACAAGAGAAAGTTAAGATCGAGAGAGAGCCAATGAAGCTTTTTATGGAGAATGGTATTGAAGAGCTTGCTAAGAAATCTATGGAAGAGATTGATAGTGAAAAGTCTTCTAAAGAAGATATTGATGTTAGACTTAAATGGCTTGGTCTCTTTCATCGTAGAAAGCATCAGTGTACGTTCTCTAATCCTCCTCTTTTTGAGTTTTTGTTTTTATTGAGTTAGTGAAAAAACGAAGAAGATTTGTTGTTTAGTTAAGTGATCTAATTGTCAAAGGTTTCAACTTTTTGTACATTTCTATATTTATCCTCTAATCCTCTTTAGAGTTTTGTTTATTGAATTAGCGATAAAAATGAAGAAGATTTGTGTTTAGTTAGTGATCTAATTGTGAAAGGTTTCTAATTTTGATACATTTATTTATGTGTTTGTTCTTTAATCCTCTTTTGAGTTTTGTGATTGAATTAGGGAATAAATGAAAAAGCTTTGTGTCTAGTTAAGTGATCTAATAGAGAAAGGTTTTGACTTTTGATACATTTTTGTATTTGCTCTCTAATCCTCTTTTGAGTTTTGTGATTGAAATAGGTGATAAATGAAGAAACTTTGTGTTTAATTAGTTATCTAATTCTGACAGTTTTCAAATTTTGATACATTTATGTATGTGTTTGTTCTTTAATCATCTTTTGTGTTTTATGATTGAATTATGGAATGAATGAAGAAGCTTTGTGTTTAGTTAATAATGATCTAATAGAGAAAGGTTTCAACTTTTGATACGTTTTAATGTGTTTGTTTGTTTGCAGATGGTAAGTTTATGATGAGGTTGAAGTTACCAAATGGTGTGACAACAAGTGCACAAACTCGTTACTTAGCGAGTGTGATTAAGAAGTATGGTGAAGATGGATGTGCTGATGTGACAACTAGACAAAATTGGCAGATCCGTGGTGTTGTGTTACCTGACGTACCTGAGATCTTGAAAGGTCTTGCCTCTGTTGGTTTAACAAGTCTTCAGAGTGGTATGGATAATGTGAGGAATCCAGTTGGGAATCCTATAGCTGGGATTGACCCTGATGAGATTGTTGATACAAGACCTTACACGAACCTTCTTTCACAGTTTATCACTGCTAACTCTCAAGGAAACCCCGATTTCACTAACTTGTAAGATTCGATTTTAGTCGTTGATGTTAAAGATTGAGTAAATGGTTATGCTAAGATGTGTTTTTTGGTTTGTTTGTTTGTTGTAGGCCAAGAAAGTGGAATGTGTGTGTTGTTGGGACTCATGATCTCTATGAGCATCCACATATTAATGATCTAGCTTACATGCCTGCGAATAAAGATGGTCGTTTTGGATTTAATATACTTGTGGGAGGATTCTTTAGTCCTAAAAGATGTGAAGAAGCTATTCCTCTTGATGCTTGGGTTCCTGCTGATGAAGTTCTTCCACTTTGTAAAGCTATTCTTGAAGCCTACAGAGATCTTGGAACTCGTGGAAACCGACAAAAGACGAGAATGATGTGGCTTATCGATGAACTTGTAAGTACTGTACACTCTTCTTGCAATCTTTTAGTTTAGAAAATTTGGGTATTGAAAGTTCTTGATTGTTGATTTGTCTGCAATAGGGTGTTGAAGGGTTTAGAGGTGAAGTAGAGAAGAGGATACCAAATGGGAAACTCGAGAGGGGATCTTCGGAAGATCTTGTGAAGAAACAATGGGAGAGGAGAGACTATTTCGGAGTCCATCCTCAGAAACAAGAAGGTCTTAGCTTCGTGGGGCTTCACGTTCCTGTTGGTAGGCTACAAGCAGATGATATGGAAGAGCTTGCTCGGTTAGCTGACGAATACGGCTCAGGTGAGCTTAGACTCACTGTAGAGCAAAACATCATCATTCCCAATGTGGAAACGTCAAAGACCGAAGCTTTACTTCAAGAACCATTCCTCAAGAACCGGTTCTCACCAGAGCCATCAATCTTGATGAAAAGCTTAGTTGCGTGTACTGGAAACCAGTTTTGCGGTCAAGGGATCATCGAAACTAAGCTAAGAGCTTTAAAGGTAACAGAAGAAGTAGAGAGACTTGTATCTATACCAAAGCCAGTGAGGATGCATTGGACAGGATGTCCCAACACTTGTGGACAAGTCCAAGTTGCGGATATCGGATTTATGGGATGTTTGACTCGTGGCGCGAACGGTAAGCCTGTCGAGGGAGCTGATGTGTATGTTGGGGGACGAATAGGAAGTGACTCACATATTGGAGAGGTTTATAAGAAAGGTGTTCCTGTGACTGATTTGGTTCCTTTGGTGGCTGAGATTCTAATCAATCAATTTGGTGCTGTGCCTAGAGAAAGAGAAGAGAATGAAGATTGATGATTCAAAGCTTTTGGATTTTTAAATAAGTCAAGAGGCCTATGATATGGTTCTCTTTCGTTTTAAGACATTGATGATACTTGTATTTGTTGTAACTTGTAATTTTGTTCTTGGTTGTTTTTGTAATATTTTGTTTTTGTATTGATGTAGTATAAAATTCTGATTCTTTGGCTTAATTTTTTTTTGTCTTTGATTCAACTTACATACATTATTTGTTTTTCGTTTAAAACAAATATTTCGATTTCGAATTTTGTGTGATATAAACATTTGTACTCGCTATTGATCAAACAAAAAGAAGAGAAAATGATACTATTTGTTGTAATGGCCTGAAAATCCAAACAAATAAGTAAATCGATTTTAAATTGATTTCTTTTAACCAAAAATGCAAAAACTAAATATATATACAAGCCTTTCAGGATTCTCGTTCTTCTTAGTTCTTCATGGGAACAATTACTTTCTTTACATAAAAGAGTTTTAGGAAGATCTTTCTCTCTGTTCTAAAATTTTCTAAACCATAATATCCGGGTCGGGCAATATACTAAAGGGTCGGAATCTTTCAGTAATGGGTTTAACTAATTTGCAAGGACCGGGCCCAGGCTCAATAGATATTATATATTTATTATGGGTATCAGTACCCTAAACTTTAACCAATCACAAAATGGAAGCCGAACGGTCCGAAGAGTGATGAGGTGGGGATTGGTAAAGTTATTGGTGACGAGACTTCGGAGTTTTGTTTGTTTTGTTTACTTAAGTGGAGAAGAAGCTCTGCGATTGAATCTTTATTTTAAGTTCTACTATTTCTTGATTCTTAGCTCAGACTGTTCTAAAGGGTATAGAGTCTCGGAAAAAGGCTTTAGTTCTTTTGATTCCGGTTTTTATTTTGTTCTTTTCTGTGTGGCTTTGTTTTCACTTGTTACTAATTTGTTTGGTTGGTTCTAGACAGATCTTTGGCTCTTATGGTGTTATTGTTTTTCTTTTCAGGGTGTCAGAAAAATCCAAAGGAAGTGTGTTAATTAACGGTATCTAGGTTTCATCAAGACATGGCCAAAATCAGTGACTTGTCTGATGAATTGCTGGTGAAGATTTTGTCGCTTCTTCCGACAAAAGCTGATGTATCTACTAGTGTTTTGTCCAAACAGTGGGAGTTTCTTTGGATGTGGTTACCTAAACTTGAGTACAATGATTTATGTGACATTACTGCTAGCAATCGTTTATTGTTTTCATGCATGACTTATCGGGATTTTATTAACAAGAATCTGCCATTACACAGAGCTCCCATCATAGAAAGCTTGCATCTCAACTTTTTTTGTCGAATACTTGAACCCGAAGATATCAATCGTGGGTCGGAATCGCAGTTTTGTGCTGTGTGCGTGAGCTAAATATCAACCTTTATTTCTATGATGAGCATGTCATATTATTGCCAATTAGCTTGTATACATGCAAATCGCTCGTGACATTGATTCTTAAAGGAAAGAATCTTCTTGTGGACGTACCTCGAATGGTTTGTCTCCCTTCTTTGAAAACCTTGAGCCTTGTATGGGTGACATACGCAAATGAAGATTCTCTTCGACTGCTTCTATCATAATCCCCTGTTCTTGAAGATCTGAATATAAAACGAGATCATAATAATGAAAAATGTGAGAGCAATAGTTGTTATTGTTCCATCTTTGCAGCGTTTATCTTTAGTGATAGACAGTCAATGTCCTTCTGATGGGTGTGTGATAGTTACTTCTTCTTTGAAGTATTTCAAAGTTGAGGATCTTAGAGAAACTTCATCCTATTTGATTAAGCAAATGCCAGAACTTGAAGAGGCAGATATGGTTGTTTATCAAAATCCCGAGAAGCTTCTCGTATCAATTACATCTGCCAAATGTGTTTCATTTACGCGTATTCGTCAACAGTAATGTTACATAGAGTTTTAACCCAAATAAAAGATTGCAAGTGCACAGACAATCACAGTAGTACAGATGGGATCGAATCCACAAGGACCAAGTGTCACACTACAATTCTTGAGAATGAAACTAAGCTAAGACAGTATTACGGTTGTTGGTTATGATGTAAAACGAAAATAGCAAATAATAACTGTGTAAACTATGAATTAAAAGGTGCTAGGTCAAGGGATATTCTCGGGAATTCATAGATCATGAACCAGATAATTATTCAGGGCTAAGAAAGAACCATCTAGAACTCAAACATAAATATTTAACTAATCCACTGTCGTGATATCAATCACTTTATCTAACAACGTAAGTGTCTAAACTGTTGAACTTAGAGTTGTAAACAAGCATTAATGAGCGGATTTAATATGTTCATGGAATGTCTTAGCATCAGTTTTCGTTAGTTCAGAACAATCCACTTATCTATGTTCTTTCAGGCATTTAATCAAACACTTTTGATGCGTAAAATAACCTAAGATCAGAAATTAAGTGACCAAGTCAATTTCAGCTGTAAGACTAACAATAGATGAAGAACCCTAAATAATTTTCTATCTATATCTGATTCAGTGATTCCCTATCTATATCTGATTCAATAATTCATAAATCCCTTATGAAATCCCTAAACCTAACTATGAAGTTACTCAGAAATGGAAGCAGAGAAACAACAAATAGATGAAAAAGAACTCATACTCAAATAGAATAATAATCCAATAGGACTCAGAAATCTTCTCAGAGATGTAGAGTCAGAGATTTCCTCTCCCAAAAGCTTACAAGATCCGAAGCTAGAAATCTGAATGTAAAATAAAGCATAGCTTAAACAATGGCTGAAAAACGAAAATATAAGTCTACACACGTTTTGGATCGAAACTAAACCGAAAAAGAGGAATAAACCGAAAATTCCCTTTTCTGCGTTTTGGATAAAATAGTATTGGATCGATCGATCTAGGTGTGGATCGATCAATCCAGAGGTGGAACGATCGATCTGGTGTCTTCTGATCGATCTGAAACGATCAACAAATTCTTCTAGAGGTTGGATCGATCGATCTAAGTGTGGATCGATCGATCTGGATTCAAACGATCGATCCGGTGTCTTCCGATCGATCTTAAACGATTCGTATATTTGGCAGCAGATTGGATCGATCGATCCAAGGTTGGACCAATCAATCTGAGGTCGGCACGATCGATCTATCGTGGTTGGTCGATCTGAATGGACTGCTTTCACGAATATCCTCATAACTTTTTATCGCACTGTTGGATTGACTTCAAACCACTTCTAAACGAAAGCTAACTCCCGTGGCTATCTTGTGTAAAACATATATTAACATTGGTACATGGGAAGTCTTTTATCGGATGGTAAAATTCTGAGGTTTCAGCATGATCCTTCATCTTCAAATCTGTGTTTTCATCCCAAAACAACTTAAAACCTGTAAAGACTCAATAGAGGACTAAAAGACTCTGAAGAAGCATGTAAATAAGTAAAAGACTCTAAAATATGGTTAGAATATGTAAAAACTGGAATATATCAATTCCACCAGACTTAGTCATTTGCTTGTCCTCAAGCAAACTACAAAGAATAGAGGTGAGGTTTGAAAACAGAAACACACCAAACTTTAGAACAACACAATGATCACCATCCATGAATCCACATACCACAGAGATAAGTATAATAACCACAAGCTTAGCAATCATCCCCAATACAGCTCAAACCCCTTAGAGAAATCCAAAATCTCCATTGTCAACCTCTATAAATAATTAGGCGTGCGGTCTCAACGAGGGAGTATCGATCAAAGAAATTTATAGATTATTTCCCTTCCAAGCTCTTTAACACACAGAGTGGAATTATGCAACCTCTCTTATTTTCTCTTCCCATAATTTAAATAGCCTAAGAACGGCTATGCAAATCACCGTTAAACAAATAAACCAAGAGAAAGGTTAAACAAATTCAAAGGAAAGAAGAAAAAAAAAAAGGGAACTTACCAGTGGATTGCCTCCCACCAAGCGCTTGTTTAGTGTCATGAGCCTGACAGTAATGACGCCTAAAAGTTATGAGAATCCACAAGAAGATCAGGGTGCGGTGGAGGTGGAGGTGGTTTGAGATGCAGACTTTTTGCTTTTTGATCATGTATAGTCAATTCCAGAACCTTGCCCAACATGTCATCTACAACTACTTGACCTTTTCCCTTAAAATCTGGAGTGATGATGGCTTTGAATTTAGAGAAAGGTCTTGACATACCTTTGTACTTCAGCTTATACTTAATGGTGTCACCAACACATCTCAGCAGGGTATAGAAGATCGGGGAAGTCTTAAAAGTGAGTCTTCGTCTAGCTCACACAAGATGCAGAGTGGCGTGTCAAAGTTACATGAGAACTTGACTGCATTATCTCACTCTTTGGTTTATCTCTCTTTTTAACCTTCCGAGATTTCTTTACAAAATAATGAGTGTCTCCATCCAGGACTTCATTAACCTCAATCTTGTTGTCAAGTGCTGCTGTTGACACGACATCTAGCTTCCTCTCCTCAATTGCAATATAAGAGCCATAGTTTCTATCATTCTCTGAGATTACATCATAGAATATATGTTTGCTGATGTTGGAAAGACAAACCCTCTTATTAGGTAAATCAACAAGTGCACCAACTGTAGCAAGGAAAGATCTTCCAAGAATTAGGGGCATATATGAATCATTGCTCATCTCAACAACTTGAAAATCAGTAGGCATCAAACAATTCCTAATCTGCACTTGAAGATCTTTAATTCATCCCTGCGGAGTTGCTATAGAAGCATTTGCAATCCTTATAGACATCTGAGAGGGTTGTATATTCAAAATTCCCAAGGATTCTGCAATATCCCTTGACATGAGGTTCACAGTAGATCCAAAATCACATATAGAGTCTTCAAAATCTACTCCAAAGATGAAACATGGGACAACAAACTTCCCTGGATCTTCTAGCTTAGGCAATTTCCTCAATGGAAGAGCATGAATATTACCTGAGTTGAAAGCTGTGTTTTGGACTTGAGAATCCGGAGTTGGTACTGGGATTGATCTATCTAGTGATGGGGTCGATCGATCTGACTGGGTCGAAGAAATTGATGCATCTTCGATCTCTCGCTCAATATTCTTTACAGTATACACCTGCAACACACAAGCAAGGAAATAAAACTTAATTAATAAATTTTAGGCTAAACTTCAATCCTAAAACTGAAGGTAACGCAATTGGTCCCCGACAACGGCGCAAAAAAACTTGATACACAGAGTTGTAACCCAAATAAAAGACTGCAAGTGCACAAACAATCACAGTAGTATAGATGGGATCGAATCCACAAGGACCAAGTGTCACACTACAATTCTTAAGAATGAAACTAAGCTAAGACAGTATAACGGTTGTTGGTTTTGATGTAAAACAAAAATAGCAAATAATAACTGTGTAAACTATGAATTAAAAGGCGCTAGGTCAAGGGATATTCTCGAGAATTCAGAGATCATGAACTAGATAATTATTCAGGGATAAGCAAGAACCGTCTAGAACTCAAACATAAATATTTAACTAATCCACTGTCTTGGTATCAATCACTTTATCTAACAACCTAAGTGTCTAAACTGTTGAACTTAGAGTTGTAAACAAGCATTAATGAGCGGGTTTAATATGTTCATGGAATGGCTTAACATCAGCTTTTGTTGGCTAAGGACAATCCACTCATCTATGTTCTTTCATGCATTTAATCAAACACTTTTGATGCGTTAAATAACCTAAGATTAGAAATTAAGTGATCAAGTCAATTTCAGCAGTAAGACTAACAATAGATGAAGAACCTTAAATAATTCCCTATCTATATTTGATTCAATGATTCATAAATCCCATATGGAATCCCTAAACCTAACTATGAAGTTACTCAGAAATGGAGGCAGAGAAACAAAAAATAGATGAAAAAGAACTCATAATCAAATAGAATAATAATCCAATAGGATTCAGAAATATTCTCAGAGATGTAAAGTCAGAGATTTCCTCTCTCAAAAGCTTACAAGATCCGAAGGTAGAAATCTGAATATAAATAAAGCGTAGCCTAAACAATGGCTGAAAAACAAAAATATAAGTCTAAACACGTTTTGGATCAAAACTAAACCAAAAAAGAGGAATAAACCGAAAATTCTTTTTTCTGCATTTTGGATAAAATAATACTGGATCGATCGATCTAGGTGTGGATTGATCGATCCAGAGGTGGAATGGTCGATCTGGTGTCTTCTGATCGATCTGAAATAATCCAAAAATTCTTTTAGAGGTTGGATCGATCGATCTAAGTGTGGATCGATCGACCTGGAGTCAAACGATCAATCCGGTGTCTTCTGATCGATCTGAAATGATCCGTAAATTTTGCAGCAGATTGGATTGATCGATCCAAGGTTGGATCAATCGACCTGAGGTCGGCACGATCGATCAGTCGTGATTGGTCGATCTGACTGGACTGCTTTGACGAATAGCCATAACTTTTGATCGCACCGTTGGATTGACTTCAAACCACTTCTAAATGAAATCTAACTCCCGTGGCTATCTTGTATCAAAAATGTATTAACATCGGTTCATGGAAAGTCTTTCATCGGATGGTAAACTTATGAGGTTTCAGCATGATCCTTCATCTTCAAATTCATGTTTTCATCCCAAAACAACTTAAAACCTGTAAAGACTCGATAAATAACTAAAAGACTCTGAAGAAGCATGTAAATAAGTAAAAGACTCTAAAAGATTTTAAAAATCATGATTAGAATGTGTAAAAACCGGAATATATCAAGTAAGGATGAGGTAATAATATGTTTAAGATCTATCAGCTTCCAAGTTTTCAATTGCATTATATTACTTATAACACTAATAAGTTAATAATTTGTTATGTTTTGTGTAGCATGTGTATCATGTGTATCATGCTGGTATTGTCTTCAATAAGCTTGAAAATCTGAAGCTACGTGTAAGCGACGAGTTTGGGTTGAGGTTACTTGTCCGGTTGCTTGAAGATTCTCCTAAACTGCGAGTCCTCAATCTTGACATTGATGTAAGTTTCTTCCATAATTTTTTTTTTTTGCGATCCAGAAACATAGTATTGTGTAATCTTAACTGAACTCTTTTATATATATCTCAGAGATATCTATCTTGTGAGTACTATGAGCCGGATAACTTTAACAGTGAACAAAGGTCGGTTCCTAAATGTTTGTTGAAGAGACTTAAAACTTTAGAGTTTTCGGGGTACAAGGGAAGACCAGAAGAGAGGGATTTCTTGAGTTATATCTTCAAACATGCTCGTCATTTGAAGTCTTCGTCAATCTTGAGCTCATCATGATATGTGACGTAGTATAAACTTTTATGTTTTTTTTGCTGTCCAAGAATTATCTTTTCATTCGAACAAAACTGTTCCCTTCTTATCATGTGGTTTATTATATCGTCTGTTTTTATTTTTATTATTACTTCGTCTAGTTAATTTCTACAATTTGTATGTGTTTGCCTTGTGACTCAAGTCTCTTATTAAAGAAGAGAACCAACTTAGGTTGTGGAGCATTCGTGAACTAAAGGTTCGGAAGCTGAAAAGGATTAACTTAACTTGAATCACATATTCCGAGCTCAATTTGTCATTTCGTTAAAACAAAAATTTGATGTATCCACTTTCGTTTTCTCTAAACGATGGGATAGAATCACTGAATGTGGCTGACTAAGCTCGAGTACATAACTGATTCTGGATATTCAAAGCCTGCAGTTCAAATTTTGTTGACAAGAATCTGCCATTACATAGAGTTGTGGTCATAGAAAGCCTTCACCTCCAATTTAATTGTGCATCAATTAAACCTGACGAGTGACGATATTAAACAATGGGTTGGAATTGCAGTTGCTCGCTACGTTTGTGACTTGTGAGCTAAGTATATGTTCTTTTAAGAACAAATTTGATACATGGTTGCCGTAGCTTGTATACTTGCAAATCTATGGTTAATTTGAAAATAGAAGACTATTTTTTTCAACTTTTGTTAATTTGAATTTTGACACATTTAATTTTTCTATGAATGTTGAAAGTTTAAATAATAGGATAAAGGTAAAACTAGTAGGATATGTATTACTTTAAAAGTAATGCAAAGGATTTTGGTTTAAGATTTAAGGTTTAGGGTTTATGGTTATTTTGATTTATTTATTTGCATATCTTGTTCGGTATTTTTCCCAAAACCACGTAATTACTTTGAACAAGAAAACTGCATAAACTATTTTTCAGCAAAAAAAAAGAAAGAAAACTGCATAAACCAAACACTTACCAGTAAACCGAAAATGCCCAATCCCAATTTAAACGGCAAATTGTATTATCATCACTCAAAAACCGCGTAAACGTATTCAATTCGTATTCACTGCGCCATGAGACGCCTCACATTCCCCCGTCTCTTACGCCACCGAACCTCAACCTTTTCCGGCACCGGCTATTCTCCAACCACCGCTCATCTTTCTTCTCTTACCATAAAATCCACCACCGAGTCAGAGTTACCACCGGTAGGCTCTGAAATTTTACTCGAATCGGTTAAATCTTCTCAGTGGCATATCGTCGAACACCTTGCGGACAATCTCACACCTTCCCTTGTATCAACAACTCTTCTCAGCCTCGTCAAGACTCCTGATTTAGCCTTCAATTTCGTCAACCACATCGACCTTCGTCGCCTGGACTTTAAAACACAGTGTCTAGCCATCGCTGTTGTCTCTAAGCTCTCTTCTCCCAAACCCACTTATCATTTACTGAAGGAAGCTGTAAGTACTCATAAGAACTCAATTAAAGACCTTTTCGAGGAACTGGTGCTTGCCCGTGAACAACTGGAGACTAAAAGCACAATCCTTTTCGATTTCCTGCTCAGATGTTGCTGTCAGTTGAAGATGGTAGATGAAGCTATAGAGTGCTTTTACCTAATGAAGGAGAAAGGATTTGATCCAAAAACTGAAACTTGCAATCACATTTTGAGTTTGTTATCAAAGTTAAATCGTACAGAGAGTGCTTGGGTCTTCTATGCTGATATGTATAGGACGAAGATTAAGTCAAATGTTTACACTTTCAATATAATGATCAATGTGTTGTGCAAAGAAGGGAAGTTGAAGAAAGCTAAAGAGTTTTTAGGAATCATGGAGATTTTTGGAATTAAGCCTACCACTGTTACTTACAACACTCTTGTTCAAGGGTATTCGATGAGAGGACGAATCGAAGGAGCTCGTATGTTTATCAATGAAATGAAATCTAAAGGCTTTCAACCAGATTTGCAGACGTATAATCCGATTTTGTCTTGGATGTGTAATGAAGGAAGAGCCTCTGAGGTGTTGAAGGAGATGAAGGAGTTGGGTTTGGTTCCGGATTCTGTTTCGTATAATATATTGATCCGTGGTTGTAGTAACAAAGGTGATTTGGAGACAGCTTTTGGTTACAGAGATGAGATGATGAAACAAGGTATGGAGCCAACGTTTTATACTTACAATACTTTGATTCATGGTTTGTTTATGGAGAATAAGATAGAAGCTGCTGAGATATTGATAAGGGAGATTAGAGAAAAAGGTATAGCTCTTGATTCTGTTACTTACAATATACTTATAAACGGGTATTGTCAGCACGGAGATGCGAAGAAAGCGTTTGCATTGTACGATGAAATGATGACTGATGGAATCCAGCCTACGCAGTTTACTTATACATCGCTTATTTATGTACTGTGTCGAAGAAAGAAAACGTGGGAAGCGGATGAGTTGTTTGAGAAAGTTGTAGCTAATGGAATGAAGCCTGATGTTGTGATGATGAATACATTGATTGATGGACATTGTTCTAGCGGTAACATGGACCGTGCCTTTGCGTTGCTTAAGGAGATGGATGAGATGAATATCGATCCTGATGATGTGACGTATAATTGCTTGATGCGAGGGCTTTGTGGAGAAGGAAAATTTGAGGAAGCTCGTGAGCTGATTGGGGAGATGAAGAGAAGAGGAATTAAACCTGACCACATTAGTTACAATACTTTAATAAGTGGGTATAGTAAGAAAGGGGATACGAAGCATGCTTTTATGGTGAGGGATGAGATGTTGAGTTTAGGTTTTAATCCAACTCTTCTCACTTATAATGCTTTGTTAAAGGGTTTGGGTAAAAACCAGGATGGTGAACTTGCAGAGGAGCTGCTAAGGGAAATGAAAAGTGAAGGTTTTGTTCCTAATGACAGTTCTTACTGCTCTGTTATTGAGGCAATGTCTAGTTTGGATCAGGATGTAGACAAAATCTGATACTTGATTGATCATGGCAAATCAAAGACCATTGTAAGCTTTGAATGATCTATGCTTCTGGTGAACACTGTAACCTGGTCGTGTGAGACAAGTTTGCCTGAGAAACTCGAGTAATAATGTAACGTGAATCTGGTTCACATGTTCTTACTGTTTTAGTTCCAAGTATCATCGTGCTGCAGTCATTTTGTCTGTTTAGGTTCATGTTTTTTAAGAAACCTTGATATTACTTTATAGCTCTGTTGATGAACAGTTTATAGTTTTCGTGTGCAAAATACATAAAACATAATTTAAAATGATAGAGAAAAACGTATTATTAGTTAACTAGATTAGGACAGTCCCGTGGATGGTTTTTAAATATTAAAATAATTTAGTTTTAAAAAATTAAATTAAAATTTATTATAGATGATATATTTTAATATATATTTTATGTATGTCTTGAGCTATATATCTAAAAATGATTGATTTTCATGGCTTTCTTTATTTTATGTCAGTTTTTTTTATCCACCAACCAATTTTTAATCTTTAATAGAAATTTCATCATTTTTTCCACTTTTATGATGTAACAACTCTCTCAAAGTAGATCTATGTCTCTTGTTTTGATCCCCTTTCTTTGGGAGAAATTAGTTATGAGCTCTTCCCTTTGGAAAAAGTTATTTTCACATTAGTTATCCTCTATTCTCTAAGATTTTCTTCTCCAAATGTTTCTTAAACCTAAAATAGTATCAATTTTCGAGCTAATTTGTTATCTTGCGTCTATTATATGAAAATTGTTTTTAAAAACCACACAGAATTGATTCGTGTTTCTCTTGAATCTCATTTCAATACTCCTAACATTTCACAAATGAGATTAACTATTGACATTCTTACTGCCACAGGTTTGCGTATATAGCTCACTAAAATTAGCGTTGATGCTCATTCTCTAACTCAACCAATTTGTATAATACATTCGGTTTGATTACATTAAATCAGTTTTTCTCTCTTTTGTTAGTTAGAAGTTTTGTGATAAATATATATCAGAAACAAAAGTTCAAATTTTATTGAAAACAAAACAATAAGACTTAACACATATATATTAGAAAAAAGTAAAAAAAAATATAAATTTTATCATGTATTTAATTTTTTTTTATTAAGTAAAGATAATAGGTATTTTTACATATGTCAGAATCGGATCAAATAACCAACATGTGTCATCATCCTTTTTATTTATAATTTTAACAGGATATCTAATGATTATTGAATTTCCTTTTACTAATAATAAAAATAATTTTTACTTTATTTTTAAACGGTATTAACAATTTTCTTTTAAGATTGTATTTCATTTTTAAAATTTCCTTTATTTTTAAGGAATTTTTATAATATATAATTATATTAATAATTTTATTTTAGGATTTTATTCATTTTTAGAAATTTCTTTTTTAAATGTCTTGATAATCTATAGTTTTATTTAATTAAACACGTGTCAAAATCTGATTGTTTTAGTTGATACATGTCACGATCAGGTGAATTACTAACTTTAAATTCTAAACTCTAAAAGTAGGAGGTTATGAGATTTTGTGCTATATAAATAAATAAATCTTTAATAAAATTATTATTTTGTCTTAAATAAAATAAATGTTATTTATGGAAAAAAACAATTTGTGTTATTTTGAGAATTGTTCTTATATTTATCTCTGGTTCCTTTTTTCAATGGCGTTCTTTTGTATAAAAGGATACCGGTAAGGTCGTACCTTCACGGGAGTCTCACCTTCTTTTATAATAATGGCGTGATCTTGGCTTCTCTGGGGTGGTAACCCATCTGGATCTTGAAACACATTGGCATATTTTTCAATTAGTGGCTGGAGTGAGTCGCTAGGCTTAACAATCTTTGATGTCTCTAACATAAATAATAAGTCAAAACATTCTTATCAAATCTAAATTATGTTTAGCATAATACAAATACTGAGTTGAAATTCAAAGAAAGGTATCAAAGATATCATCACACAAACAATCGAGACTTAAAAAAAATACAAGAAGAGGGTGTGAAAAGCATAAGCATAAATTTGACATACGACATTCATCAAAAGATTTGGAATCTATCATAACATCGCAATTTTTATCTTTATTGATGCTTTTAAGAATTTATCAAAATTTCGACAAATCGTTTTTTTTTTCTGTCAAAAGTCTGACTAACTGTTTTTTTTCGGTTAAAATTTTGACTAATATTTTTTCTTTTCCGTCAAAATTCCGACTAAATGTTTTTTTTCCGTCAAAATTCCAATTAAATATTTTTTAAAATTGCTTCAAAATTGCTTCAAAATTGCTTCTAATTTCTGACTAAACTATATCGCATGTTACCGAAAAATTTGTCGGAATTTTTTCTCACTTTTACGACAAAATTCCGCCAAAATTTTTCTCTCAAAATTCCGACAATTTTTCGGCTATTATTTTTTTCTGTCAGCAATATTCTGACTAACCATTGATTTCCGACAAAATTCCGACAATAACCCCTGTCGGAATTTCCTATGCTTTCTTGTAGTGTCAGGCTTCGAACCATTATGAAGTTACTCTCGGGGAAGTTGACCTCGTAAGCCTCTGTAGTCATGTAAGTAGCAGTAATCATCTTTCCGGCAAACCATCGTCCATGGAGGCCACGTTGAGCACCCATGGCTGCTTGAGTATTTTCAAATCTCAAGTAGACAAAACCAACGCTGTTCTTGTCAACATATATATGATTCAGTTCTCCGAATCTGGAACATTCTTTTCTAACATCTTGATGTCCTCGTCAAACTCAGGCGCAGTCTCTGTAGACGGATCAAAAATGTTTTTAAGCAGAAGACATTCGCTGGGGACACCAATAGGGTAGAGCGCATCAGTAGGAAAAGGTACAAGAGGAGCTGCCATAGCAGAGATTGTAGAAACTCCACCGCTGCAGAGAAGATTGGATTTTAGTTGAACAGAACTGTGATAGAACCCTAAGTCAGATTCTATCGAATTAGCTAGTTTGACAGTACTTCTTGCACTGTTCGTTCAAGAGAACCGAAACCTCCTCTTTGATCAAAATATTCGATGATCTATTATTATGAGAATCCTGCCTTTAAGTAGGCTACAGTTTCTTAAAGAAAGGAAAAACATTGAAAAGGAAAATCCTAATGAAAATAGAAGAATAGCATAATAGATAATTAGAAAAGTAATTAAAATGTAAATCCTCTAGTCGGTTGATGAGAAGTCTTGGCCGACTAAATCCTTTCTTTCACGTTTCCTTTTCCTCACATATGTGTATCTTATAGGAAGACTATCAGAAACTCGAGTAATAATGTAACGTGAATCTGGTTCACATGTTCTACTGTTTTAGTTCCAAGTATCAGTTAGCAAGGCGAAAAGCAGCTTATTCCAGGGATGAAAAGGGCAAGAACCAACATCATATAGGGAAAAGATTGATGTCGATCACAACTTCTATCGCCATTAATAACTTTTAGTAAGAGATGAGAACCCAGCAGAGACAGGAAATGTGATACACTGTAAAGTAACAAGTCAAGACAGGCTTCAAGTCATCACAACACATCTAATAAGTCGTTTTAATTGACTTTGTATAATTTTCATAGTTAATGTAGACTAGGTGTATCATAGATAATAGGATATACTTTTTAGTTTTTGTGTGCAAAATACATAAAACATAATTTAAAATGATAGAGAGAGACGAGTATTAGTAGTTAA
The DNA here is from genome assembly GCA_963555745.1 of Cardamine flexuosa. Classification (NCBI taxonomy): domain Eukaryota; kingdom Viridiplantae; phylum Streptophyta; class Magnoliopsida; order Brassicales; family Brassicaceae; genus Cardamine; species Cardamine flexuosa. Next base: position 18,671,416 of record OY743219.1, read on the forward strand.
TAGGACATTGGTAGCTAGAAAAACAAACACTCGATGAAGCCATGCACATGTTCTTCTTCCTCTTCGGCTAGTTCATGTTTTAGCCACATCTTTTTTCAGTTGGTCACGAGGCACCGTGTGCTCAGGCCTACTTGAGAGCATCAAGGATGCTTCTAAGATCTTTGTGTGGTTCTGGTAGCAAATTCACCATGGTGTACGACTTCTGCTTGAGAGTATCCACTTGTTCTTCTTTCTCTTTGTCACCGTGTGCTCGGACCTGCTTGAGAGCATCAACGATACTTCTAAGATCTTTGTGTGGTTCTGGTAGCAAATTAACCATGGTTTACGACTTCTGCTTGAGAGTATCCACTTGTTCTTCTTTCTCTTCGTCACCGTGTGCTCGAACCTGCTTGGAAGCATCAAGGATGCTTCTAAGATCTTTGTATCCTTCTGGTAGCAAATTCACCCTGGTGTGTAACTTCTTCTTGAGAATATCCACTTGTTCTTTTTTCTCTTCGTCACCGTTGGAAGCATCAAGGATGCTTCTAAGATCTTTGTATACTTCTGGTAGAAAATTCACCTTGGTGTACGACTTCTTCTTGAGAGTATCCAGTGGAACAAACAAACAGCTCAAATTTAGAGACGGAAATATTTGATAACATGTGGCGCTGAGGCAATGATGCTTACTCTCAGTTTATGTTTTCGAACAAAATGTTTGTGTGATTTTTGTTTTGATTGCTTCACAGTATGCTGAAACGGGGATATTTAAGATAACTTGAGGCAATGGTAATGACAATGAGAAATGTAAAAGATAAAAGCTGAGGCCAGGATGCTTACTTCCAATTTATGATCGGATTTGCGTGGCACAACATGCTTCACGAGTTGAGAATGAAGAGAAGCCAAATCTTCCTCAGTTGGTTCATAAATAGACGCGCCTGGATGCACTGCGAACCACTCCTGATCCATTGGAATAAAAAGGTCAAACTTAGAAACAAAGATATTTGATGAGAAATGTAATTGATGGCAAGCTGAGGAGGATGAGGCAAGGATGCTTAGTTACATTGAGTAAATGGGGTCCAGTCTTGAGATGCGTGGTGTAATCTGTGAAGCTTTTGCCACCTAAACGGCAGAGCTTGCATTAAAAACCAGTCCCCCTTCAGAAGGTCCTGCCTTGGTCTTGGTGTCTCTTGTTCAGTATCTGTGGAAAAAACTAGTTAGGTCGAGAGATGATGGAAAAAAAAACCTAGAATAAATATAACTAGTTAGGTCGACCTGTAGTAGTGAGTAAGGTTTTCCAGAGCCAGACGTCACAAGCGTATATTGGTATAAAATATGGCTTATGATTTACGTATGTATGAATAATTGTGTAACCCTTTTCTGGTAGACAATATTGAAAAATACAAATAGCTATATTCACGATCGGATATGAGCATGATAATAGCAGGAGCTGGATGCGTTCTTGTCCACTTCACCAACTCATGAAGAATGCTAATCCCGCCGTCGGGGGTGTGTTTCATAAAGATTCCAGCGAGGGAGATGAGTTCAAAGACACGACGAGGGATGCGATTTAGGTTGCCAATCGCAAAGATGGTGACAGGACCAGCACCAAATCTTTTGTTCAAGGCCGATTCTATTATCCAACGGACTTCATAAGGGTCACCACCACGGGGAACGGGAAGGCAGTCCAGGTCCCACCACACGTACTGTAACACCCTAAACCCAATAAGCTGATGGTCTTTTTAAAATTCCAAAGGCCCATAAAGGTTCATCATTTCTGCAGAAACCCTTAGTCATTTCCCTTATTTAAAAGAGTTTTTAATCCTATTTTCCTCATGTAATTCTCTATTAACACTGAAATTCTGTAGAATTTTCTTCTCAAAATTTGATCATTGATTTCTCACTGCCACCACCGTCTCAAGTCGCCGCCGCCATCGTTGGAGAATTTTCTGGTGAGTTTTGAACCACTCTTTTTTTTAAGCCAAATCTTTAATTGAGTAGATCTCTCAAACCGCTTAGAGTCTCGCCAATCTGAGGCCACCATTGGAATCGTAGCGTCGAGATGAGCCCAGATCTCAAAGCGCAGCCGTCGCCGCTGTTGCAAGCGCCCCCACTCACTGCCATAAGTTTTCACAGCGTGACAGAAACGAGTTGACTTGGTGACTCGGACGAGTTGACTTGGTGACTCAGAAGAGTTAACTCGGTGGCTCGGACGAGTTGACTCGGTTAACTCGGTTGACTTGTTTAATCGTTGATTGTTGACCCGAGTTGCCTGTTGACCGCGTTGACCATTGACCATAGTTGACCGTTGACCAAAGTTGACCGTTGACTTGGTTTGATTCGGTTTAATCCGGTTTAGTCCGGTTTGGTTTGGTTTAGCTGGTTAAGAGTGGTTTTTCTATCTTAAACTATCCTGATTATCTTTTTGTTCCGGTTACAGATCCAAAGTCCGTTCGAGCATCCGAGAGTTAAGATTCGTCTTTCTGTGGCTAAGGTGAGGGCTACCCGTACATTTCTTATTTCACATTTCCCCTTCTATCGATAGTTTAGTGGCTGAATGTGTATTGTCTCTTTGATCGAGTCTGTCTTGCATGTTAAACCGGACCTAGGACATTTAGATGATTTCACTTGTTGTTTGTCTCACATGTTAATGTGTTAGTGATGTGATATATGTATAGAGTTGTGTTATGGGACTTGGGCAGGGTACACAGCGGGAGGACTGTGTGACTACCAGAGTCGTGTGTGCAGAGGGTACGGTCGGCAAGTCGATCTCTCGATCCGTAGCTCCCTAAGGTCGATAAAGCGTCCAATGGGCCGTGTGATTGGGCACTATCCCATAAAGTAAGCCTCTTTGGAGGGTGGACAGGCAATTATCTCGGGTAGAGCCATTGGTTGCATTGCTTGGGTGCTTTACGTGCCATGTTAGTTATATGTTTAGGTCTAGACTATTGTGGTTGTGGTGTAAGTCGGGTTCGACTTGCGTGGGCTAGCACACCATACCTCACTGAGTGCCTCCCCTGTTGCTTACCCCTTTCTCTCCCCTTTTATTTTAATGGGTGATCACGTTGAGTAGTTAGTTGCGCGGGACATTGTGGTGCTGTTTTGGATCAATGGATTTTTATATTACATTTATTTTTATTGGATTTATTTATTATTTTTATGGTTTTGAATTCGGTTTAATTTATTATTTGGATTTAATTGTTATTGAGACTCGGAGGTTTAGTTAATAAAGGTTAATGTTGGTTATTGTTGTTACTTGAGTAAGAAGTAATCGTTAGTGATGCGCCATTCTCGAGTGAGGATGAGACGGGCATCATATTTTGGTATCAGAGCGGGTTTGCCAAACCGGTGCTGACCCGTGAGGCAGTGTAGTTGGTAGTGTATAGTGTAGTTGACAGTGTATGAAGTAGAGTAATAGAATCGGTTTTCAAAGATTTTTGGGGATTGGGAAAAAAATTTTGAAAAGTAAAAGAGCACCATTTTGTTCAGCATTATTCTGTTGTGGTTAATGTTTGTGGTTTATAGTAAACTCTAAGTAGCGAGTTTCTTTTCAGATGGGACAAAGAGACACACTAGAGCTACAGTCAGAGCTGCTTCTCGCGAGTTGGAAGCTAATAGTACTCATGTTGCGAATAGCCAGGCTGTTGGGGAGCAGGTTGACTTGGAGACAGTTAGACAGATAGCCCAGGATGCAGCTAGACAAGCAGCTCAAGCTGCAGTGCAGGAGGTTGCGCAAGAAGCTGCTTGGTTGGCGGCGAAGGAAGCTGCTCGAGTAGCAACACAGGAGATAGCCCGTCAGGCTGCCCTTCAAGCCGAGCAAACCACAGGTCAGCAAGCCCTGCCAGTTGCCGCTTAACTGCGCAAGTTATGGGTAATGATGCCTTAATGGAGGAGTTGTTGAGATATCGGGAGAGGTTTGGAGACCAGTTACACAGAGATCTCTGTGGTGGAGAAGCACCTCAGGGAGCTAGGATGCAGCAGGATGCACAACCAGCTGTTGGGCCTAGAGCATATCCGCCACCACCATCACTTGTCAGGCAGCAGCATGGGCCTTCTTACTGGGAGCTAATGAGACAGATGAGGGAGTTGGGACTAGAGTTGTTTGGGGGTGCGGTTGATGCCATGGCTGTGGATAACTGGAAGCGGAAGCTAGATCATAATTTGGATCATATGAGGTGTCCAGTAGAGCACCATCTTGACATAGCTACGTAGTATTTGAAAGATGATGCTCTGTTTTGGTGGGAAGGGATTGTTGAGGCATATCATTGTCGCTATATGTTGACTTATGAGGACTTCAAGATGGAGTTTACCAGAAAGTTCTTTCCCCGAGAGACCTTGGATGAAAAAGAAAATGCCTTCCAGGATATTTGCCAAGGTACCAAGACTATCTGTGAGTACGAGCTGGAGTTTAGTCGTCTTCGCAGGTTCTCGGGAAAGGTTATGGATGAGCAGGATTTGATCAGAAGGTTTATGAAGGATTTACGGTCAGATATTCTTACCCGCTGTTCAGTGAGGGACTGCCTCAACATGGTGGAATTAGTGGAGAAGGCTGCAATTGAGGAGGTAGGTTTAGCTGAGGAGCAGAAGCTCTATAAAGGAATGCTGCCAAAGCCAAGTAGGACTCATGAGCCTCAAAAGAGGACGTGGGAACAGGTGGGACCACCTCAGTGTCTGCGTTGTCATCGCCACCATTTTGGAGAGCGTGGTGCATGCCATATATGCAGGAATCTAGGACATATAGCGAGGAACTGCCCACAAAGGACAGGATTTTCTGCTGGAAGCTGTTTTAACTGTGGTCAGCTGGGTCATCACATCAAGGATTGCCCGAAGCAGGGTCAGCTGTTACCTGGACCACCACCTAAGCGTCAAGCCACCGCTCCACAAGTGTTTTCAGTCGGAGATGCCGAGGGAGCACAGCCAGTAGCCGATACGTGTTTTTCCAGTTTTATTTTCTTCTATGTGTGTTATTAACGTGAAAGTCTTGTGTGGTAAGTCATGTTTGTTGGATAGTTTTTATTGGGGATGGGTGGGTTTTCTTTATTCTTTACCGTAGCTACGTGTAGTTTGTGAGTCCGTATTTTGGTTAAGTATTGTCCTTCTAGAATGTGTTAAACCCGATACCGAGCAGAATCAAAAGACCAGATCAAAATAGTATCAGCTATGAAGATTGGCCAAAACTTGAATTCGGAGGCGAATTCCTTATAAGTTGGGGAGAATTGTAACACCCCTAAACCCAATAAGCTGATGGTCTTTTTAAAATTCCAGAGGCCCATAAAGGCCCATCATTTCTGCAGAAACCCTAAGTCATTTCTCTTATTTAAAAGTGTTTTTAATCCTATTTTTCTCACGTAAATCTCTACTAGCACTAAAACTCTGTAGAATTTTCTTCTCAAAATTTGATCCTTGATTTCTCACCGTCACCACTGTCTCAAGTCGCCGCCGCCGTCGTCGGAGAATTTTCTGGTGAGTTTTGAACCACTTTTTTTTTAAGCCAAATCTTTAATCGAGTAGATCTCTCAAACCGCTTAGAGTCTCGCCAATCTGAGGCCACCATTAGAATCATAGTGTCGAGACAAGCCCAGATCTCAAAGCGCAGTCATCGCCGTTGTTGCACGTGCCCCCACGCGTCGCTGCAAGTTTTCACGGCGTGACTTGAACGAGTTGACTCGGTGACTCGGATGAGTTGAATTGGTGACTCGGACAAGTTGACTCAGTTAACTCGGTTGACTTGTTTAATCGTTGACTGTTGACCCGCGTTGCCTGTTGACCGCGTTGACCATTGACCATAGTTGATCGTTGACCAAAGTTGACCGTTGACTTGGTTTGATTTGGTTTAATCCAGTTTAGTCCGGTTTGGTTTGGTTTAGCTGGTTAAGAGTGGTTTTTCTATCTTAAACTATCCTGATTATCTTTTTGTTCCGGTTACAGATCCAAAGTCCGTTCGAGCATCCGAGAGTTAAGATTCGTCTTTCTGTGGCTAAGGTGAGGGCTACCCGTACATTTCTTATTTCACATTTCCCCTTCTATCGATAGTTTAGTGGCTGAATGTGTATTGTCTCTTTGATCGAGTCTGTCTTGAATGTTAAACCGGACCTAGGATATTTAGATGATTTCACTTGTTGTTTATCTCGCATGTTAATGTGTTAGTGATGTGATATGAGTAAGAGGTTATCGTTAGTGACGTGCCGTTCTCGAGTGAGGAGGAGACGGGCTTCACATTTTGGTATCAGAGCGGGTTTGCCAAACTGGTGCTGACCCGGGAGGCAGTGTAGTTGGTAGTGTACAGTGTAGTTGACAGTGTATGGAGTAGAGTAATAGAATCAGTTTTCAACAGTTTTCAAAGATTTTTGGGGATTGGGAAAATTGTTTTGAAAAGTAAAAGAGCACCATTTTGTTCAACATTATTCTGTTGTGGTTAATGTTTGTGGTTCATAGTAAAGTCTAAGTAGCGAGTTTCTTTTCAGATGGGACAAAGAGACACACTAGAGCTACAGTCAGAGCTGCTTCTCGCGAGTTGGAAGCTAATAGTACTCATGTTGCGAATAGTCAGGCTGTTGGGGAGCAGGTTGACTTGGAGACAGTTAGACAGATAGCCCAGGATGCAGCTAGACAAGTAGCTCAAGCTGCAATGTAAGAGGTTGCGCAAGAAGCTGCTCGGTTAGCGGCGTAGGAAGCTGCTCGCGTAGCAACACAGGAGATAGCCCGTCAGGCTGCCCTTCAAGCCGAGCAAACCATAGGTCAGCAAGCCCCGCCAGTTGCCACCTAACTGCGCAAGTTATGGGTAATGATGCCTTAATGGAGGAGTTGTTGAGATATCGGGAGAGGTTTGGAGACCAGTTACACAGAGATCTCTGTGGTGGAGAAGCACCTCAGGGAGCTAGGATGCAGCAGGATGCACAACCAGCTGTTGGGCCTAGAGCATATCCGCCACCACCATCACTTGTCAGGCAGCACCATGGGCCTTCTTACTGGGAGCTAATGAGACAGATGAGGGATTTGGGACTAGAGTTGTTTGGGGGTGCGGTTGATGCCATGGCTGTGGATAACTGGAAGCGGAAGCTAGATCGTAATTTGGATCATATGAGGTGTCCAGTAGAGCACCATCTTGACATAGCTACGTAGTATTTGAAAGATGATGCTCTGTTTTGGTGGGAAAGGATTGTTGAGGCATATCATGGTCGCTATATGTTGACTTATGAGGACTTCAAGATGGAGTTTACCAGAAAGTTCTTTCCCCGGGAGACCTTGGATGAAAAAGAAAATGCCTTCCAGGATATTTGCCAAGGTACCAAGACTGTCTGTGAGTACGAGCTGGAGTTTAGTCGTCTTCGCAGGTTCTCGGGAAAGGTTATGGATAAGCAGGATTTGATCAGAAGGTTTATGAAGGGTTTACGGCCAGATATTTGTACCCGCTGTTCAGTGAGGGACTACCTCAACATGGTGGAATTAGTGGAGAAGGCTGCAATTGAGGAGGTAGGTTTAGCTGAGGAGCAGAAGCTCTATAAAGGAATGCTGCCGAAGCCAAGTAGGACTCATGAGCCTCAAAAGAGGACGTGGGAACAGGTGGGACCACCTCAGTGTCTGCGTTGTCATCGCCACCATTTTGGAGAGCGTGGTGCATGCCATATATGCAGGAATCTAGGACATATAGCGAGGAACTGCCCACAAAGGACAGGATTTTCTGCTGGAAGCTGTTTTAACTGTGGTCAGCTGGGTCATCACATCAAGGATTGCCCGAAGCAGGGTCAGCTGTTACCTGGACCACCACCTAAGCGTCAAGCCACCGCTCCACAAGTGTTTTCAGTCGGAGATGCCGAGGGAGCACAGCCAGTAGCCGATACGTGTTTTTCCAGTTTTATTTTCTTCTATGTGTGTTATTAACGTGAAAGTCTTGTGTGGTAAGTCATGTTTGTTGGATAGTTTTTATTGGGGATGGGTGGGTTTTCTTTATTCTTTACCGTAGCTACGTGTAGTTTGTGAGTCCGTATTTTGGTTAAGTATTGTCCTTCTAGAATGTGTTAAACCCGATACCGAGCAGAATCAAAAGACCAGATCAAAATAGTATCAGCTATGAAGATTGGCCAAAACTTGAATTCGGAGGCGAATTCCTTATAAGTTGGGGAGAATTGTAACACCCCTAAACCCAATAAGCTGATGGTCTTTTTAAAATTCCAGAGGCCCATAAAGGCCCATCATTTCTGCAGAAACCCTAAGTCATTTCTCTTATTTAAAAGTGTTTTTAATCCTATTTTTCTCACGTAAATCTCTACTAGCACTAAAACTCTGTAGAATTTTCTTCTCAAAATTTGATCCTTGATTTCTCACCGTCACCACTGTCTCAAGTCGCCGCCGCCGTCGTCGGAGAATTTTCTGGTGAGTTTTGAACCACTTTTTTTTTAAGCCAAATCTTTAATCGAGTAGATCTCTCAAACCGCTTAGAGTCTCGCCAATCTGAGGCCACCATTAGAATCATAGTGTCGAGACAAGCCCAGATCTCAAAGCGCAGTCGTCGCCGTTGTTGCACGTGCCCCCACGCGTCGCTGCAAGTTTTCACGGCGTGACTTGAACGAGTTGACTCGGTGACTCGGATGAGTTGAATTGGTGACTCGGACAAGTTGACTCAGTTAACTCGGTTGACTTGTTTAATCGTTGACTGTTGACCCGCGTTGCCTGTTGACCGCGTTGACCATTGACCATAGTTGATCGTTGACCAAAGTTGACCGTTGACTTGGTTTGATTTGGTTTAATCCAGTTTAGTCCGGTTTGGTTTGGTTTAGCTGGTTAAGAGTGGTTTTTCTATCTTAAACTATCCTGATTATCTTTTTGTTCCGGTTACAGATCCAAAGTCCGTTCGAGCATCCGAGAGTTAAGATTCGTCTTTCTGTGGCTAAGGTCCATCATTTCTGCAGAAACCCTATGACTCGAACGAGTTGACTCGGTGACTCGGTGGCTCCGATGAGTTAACTCGGTTGACTTGTTTAATCGTTGACTGATTGACCCGAGTTGCCTGTTGACCGCGCTGACCATTGACCATAGTTGACCGTTGACCGTTGACTTTGTTTGATCCGGTTTAGTCCGGTTTGGTTTGGTTTAGCCGGTTAAGAGTGGTTTTTGTATTTTAAACTATTCTGATTATCTTTTTGTTCCGGTTTCAGATCCAATGTCCGTTCAAGCATCCGAGAGTTAAGATTCGTCTTTCTGTGGCTAAGGTGAGGGCTACCCGTATATTTCTTATTTTGCATTTCCCCTTCTATCGATAGTTTATTGCCTGAATGTGTATTGTCTCTTTGATCGAGTCTGTCTTGCATGTTAAACCGGGCCTACGACATTTAGATGATTTCACTTGTTGTTTGTCTGGCATGTTAATGTGTTAGTGATGTGATATATGTATAGAGTTGTGTTATGGGACTTGGGCGGGGTACACAGCGGGAGGACTATGTGACTACCGGAGTCGTGTGTGCAGAGGGTACGGTCGGCAAGTCGATCTGTCGATCCGTAGCTCCCTAAGGTCGATAAAGCGTCCAATGGGCGGTGTGATTGGGCACTATCCCATAAAGTAAGCCTCTTTGGAGGGTGGGCGGGGACTTATCTCGTGTAGGGCCATTGGTTCTATTGCTTGGGTGTTTTAGGTGCCATGTTTGTTACATGTTTAGGTCTAGATTATTGTGGTTGAGGTGAGCACACTATACCTCACTGAATGACTCCCCTGTTGCTCACCCTTTTTTTTCTCTTTTTATTTTACAGGTGATCACGTTGAATAGTTAGTTGCGCGGGACATTGTGGTGCTGTTTTAGGATCAATGAATTTTTATATTACATTTATTTTTATTAGATTTATTTATTATTTATATGGATTTGAATTCGGTTTAGTTTATTATTTAGATTTAATTGTTATTGAGATTCGGAGGTTTAGTTAATAAAGTTGAATGTTGGTTATTGTTGTTATTTAAGTAAGAAGTTATTGTTAGTGACGCGCCGTTTAGATGAGACGGGCGTCACACGTACTTGGGTTTAATAGCCACCTCCATCTCCTTAGCTTGATCTAAAAACAAATTCACATATATCGCTGTTAGGTCTTACGTAAACCCTAAAGAAAATCTTCTCCACTCAAACATCAGATAAACATTACCAGAGCGAGATAAGAATCACCGACCTCGTAAAAGGTATGGGCCTAAGGGCCGTTAATCCTTTTTTTTTATTTTTGTGCAAAACAAATTAAAAACGTTCATATTATTAACTGTTTCTAAGAGAATGATTCTCACCCTGATGCTGAAAGTTAGGAAGATCTGGATCACAGGTTCTGATACTTTAGTTCTAAGTATTATCATACTGCAGTCAATTTGTCTTTTTGATAGTCATAACTTGATTTTATACTATAACTGATAGCTCTGTTGATGAATAGTTCTGTTTCTGATTTGATCCAATTTCAACAGATTTTGGTTAACTCATATTATCAATGATTGATTTCGTCAAATACATTATCTTGACGGTGATTGTATGACTATATCTCAACTCTCAAGTCTAACTGTCTAAGATCCTTCTAAAACCTTCATGTGAGGGATACTTCATCATCATACCAAATCATTATGTAACTTCAACTAACAAAAATGTAATCATAATTTTGCATTACCAATAATACCACATTAACTTCCTAGCTTTGACATCATCAGGAGAGCTTGTAAAAATAGCAGCTTGTCTTGAATGGTGATTTCATCTACTTCCACCTATGAAGGATGTGTTTTGTCGTCAATGTTAACGCGACACAGCTCTTCATTTTCTTGGGCCTCGAGAACTTGAGTTGACGAATGCTGGTGCTTATAACGATGAAGGTCATGTATACGCAGAAACATATGGTGGTGATATGCCATAAACTCAAGCTGCCACGGATACATGCAAGTTGATAACTTAAATGTTTATAACAGAATTATTAATGAAAAGATAAAGAACGCCATGCTGAAACATTAAACAATACGTTTATGGAGTGACATGTTTGACGACATTAAGTTCAGATACAAGCCAAGACAAGAAAATACTTGTGCCGGTCATTTAGCTAGCAAAGTTGAGAGAAATCAAACGTAAGTCTCAAGGAAACAACAAACATTCAACATTTCAAATTAGTCCTAAACACATTAAGATACATCCAAAAGATTGTTCAAACACATATTTAAAGTGGTCCCAAACTAAATCATAACATAATACTTAAAACACAACACCATTACACACACTCAGTCTTTTCAACTCAGTACCTTCTTGTCCAAGACACCTTCATATCCATCACCATTAGCTAAGTCTCATCTTAGGGTTTTGAGACAACAAGACTTAGCTCGTTCGGTTTGATAAATGTAAAACTGCAAGTGTCCCCAACAGCAATAGGATACTCCTTAGCCACACGTGCCCATCCAGCAGAGAGCCATGCATATTTCTCCCTCGGCAAGTAAACCACGTTCCATGATCTCTTCTTATCCGAATGATGTATAATGAACATTGTTCTCTCCGTCGGCATCAGATCGTTTGAAACATGTCTCGGAAACCGTTGAAAAAATCGAAAAAATTATATCAGATTCTTTTAGAAACAAGACTCAATACAAAAGATGGTGTCTTAGTGTCTCTTGAATTTTGTCTTTATCTTACCAGGATGGTGAGGTATGATTTCTTAATGAAGACTCTGATATCTGCAACAGAAGAAGAAGAGGCGTCTTGAGAGTATCTCCGGGCTTTAAGCATCTTATCGGTTCTCTTGGAAGTTTGAGATTCCTCAGCTTTTTTCTTCTTCCCAAAGTTAAGGTTCCTCTTGTACATTCCTCCTCCATTAGATTCATCTCGTGGTGTTGTCGTCGCACCACGATGACCTGTTTCATCATCAAAATGTAAAGAAAGAATCAGTTAATAATGTCTTATCAAGTTCACTGTTTCATAATCAAGAATTCAAAATACTTACTAGAAGAAGCTCCGGACTGTGGAGGCTGGAGCATCTCTTTGCCATTTTGGTTGTAGATGTTCACCGTAAGATACATCTTTCTTATGTGAGTAAAGGTAACAAGCTCATTATTTCCTAAGTCATTGTCCCTCACAAACTTCTCCCAACCACGCTTCTCCATGAAGCAAAATCTTTGATTCTTGGAGATTCCTATATCCCAAGAACTTCCCCATTCTGCTCCTATCTTCATCTCAAGGGAGAGCTCTTCATCGGAGAAGTTTCTCACAAAGTCATAAGGAAGTGCTCTCTTTGGTTATATATGCAAATAAGATAAAAGAGACAAACATAAGAACAAGAACATACTCAACAAGACTGTTTCTTCAGTTACAGTGAAAAGTGATGACTGACCAAACACAACAATGTTATTCAATTCTATAGAAGCTTTTACTGAGTCTAAAGTATCAACATCACCATGAAACTTAAATGACAAACACAACTCAAATTATTATCCAGAAGAAATAAAAGCTGAAATTGGAATAAATCAGTTTTGTGTATCAGTCTTCACTACACACAATAACTAAACTAGTAAGAGAGTTTTCGAAATAGAAATTGTTATATACCAAAATCAATCTTACAAAACTAGAAGATTCAGAGTAAGATAAAAACAGGAATATTCCAAAAGTCTCAATTTTTATTGGTCAAAGTCATAGCATTTTGTCGGAGACTAGAGATCCTAAACCAAACTCTATTGGTTTCCCAAAACAAAACAAGAACAGAGCATATACAGAGCATGTTCTAGAGACCTCAAACAGCGCAAATCAATATTTTGTTCAGACCCATAAAGACAAATACGGAAAAGGTTCCACTTTTCAAAGACAACTAACAAGATTCAACCGTTAAGACAAGAATCATTTGTTACAGAGAGCCAAAAATTGAAAATAAAGCACAAATCCTCACATTCAGACCACAAACAGTGCAATCAGTGAGTTTTGTTTAGATCCACAAAGACAAATAACGAAAAGGCTCCACCTTACAAAGAGAACTAACAAGATTCAAGCTTTAAGAAAAGACTCGTTTGTTATAGAGAACCAAAAGTTGAAAATAAAGCACAAATCCTCACATTCAGACCAGAAACAGAGTTGAGACCCACAAAGGAAACTAACGAAAAGGTTCCACCTTCCAAAGAAAACTAACAAGATTAGAACTTTAAGAAAAGACCCATTTGTTACAGAGAACTAAAAGTTTCCACCTTTCGAAACTAAAACTAACAAGAATCAGGAAGAGTTTAGAAACAGAGTTTTACCATGTTTTCAGAGTAAAGATCAACTCTTTGAAGAATCTTGAAGAAGCTCGCTTGGAACTGACCAAAACCATTGTTGGAAGAATCTTTCTCGGTGGAAGTTCTGATTCAACTTTCGTCTCTCTCACACTCGCTCTATCTCTCTCAATCTCTTTCTTTCTCTAGTAGCTGGTAATGATAGTTTGAGAAAAATTCCGACATTAATATGGTCTAATTGCTTAATTACTTTTGTTATTTTGTTTTCTTGATAAGAAAAGTAGAGTGACGTTTCGACGTTTCGTGTGTCAGCAGCAGAAGAGTGAATAGTGAAGAGTGACTCGTTTGCTACTTATAGTAGTACACTTGACGTATTGACCAAATGGTCAGACCTTTAAATTTGCTATTCTTGTGTATCTTGAAGAAGGTCGCTTGGCTCTTCTTGCTTTGTTTTTGAGTTTATATCTTTTGTCTATTTGGAACTAAGTGCAGGCAATTGAAAACCAAGTTCAATTTATATCTCTAACGAGATAAATTGATAGACAAAATCTAAATAAATACTCATCACAAAAAAAAAAAAAAAACAGAGGTCTGACTATTTATCCAAATAAAAAAACATTTATATATAATATATTGTAGTAGTTAATTTTGTTTTTTATTGATAAAGGGTATTCAGACATGTATGTATATTGTAGTTGTTGTTTGTAATTCCTATCCAAAACAACAAGTATAAATTTAAATCTTGTTTTGTTATGTCAGGGAAAAATTAACATCATGTGACATGTACGTACATATTACACATAAAAATGTGTATTCACATCATCACATGTGATTAACAAAATGAAACTTGGAGTTTAACCTTAACAATAATCTATCCTTTTCTAGTAATTATTGTCCTTTCACCAAATGTCTAAACATGCTTTTTTCATTTGTATCTAATTTTACAAACTCAAGAAGTTGGAAATTTTTAATATTGCTCTTGAATATAAATAATTATTCTCGTTAGTTGTTAATTTTTTATTAACTCATTTTGCAATATTATATTCTTTCCAAGTGTTATAATTTTTGTCAAATGTACAAAAAAAAGATATCTAGAAAATAGATTTTGGACATAAAATGTTAAATAAATTAGATAAATGTTAGAATGCAAGTAAGGTATGTACCACCAAATAATCATACATTTACCATATTTGAAACTTTTACTAGAAACCAAATCATATACATAACTAGTAATTTGCCCACGCTAAGAGCAGAAGTATATTCATATATTATCAAGTTTTGTATCTTTTGTTTAACATTTATTTTTAAGTTCTCACTCATCTTCTTTTGATTTGTTCCTAGTTGTTTATGTGAGTTTGTTGAATTTATTTCATTGTTGGTTTTAACATTATTGTGTTGTGTATGATGATGAGTTAGTTGTAATTAATATTACAATTGTTTATGAATGTTTATTTAGTAAATGAGGATTCATATGATTAAATTTTGTTTTTGAGTTGTTTTTGGAATTTATCTTTTATTTTAATTTATTTGAATATAAACTAAGAGAGCATTTCTTTATGAGTTTGTGAGAAACTTCTCCGACGATGAGCTCTCCCTTAAGATGAAGATAATATCACAATAGGGAAATTCTAGATTGTGGAGGTAGAAAGATGAAGATAATAGCACAATAAAACACATTTTTTGTTTGTGAGTGAAAGTAACATATCTACAAAATCTTTGGTTTGAATCTTTATTTCGTTATGCTTTGTGAGCAACTATTTTGGCCAGAGGAGAGCCAAAAGGAACAAAATAATGACTTTGAATTTATATATTCAACCAGATTCTGAACCATCCCTAGATGATTGCATTAGAGAGAAACGTACATTTATTTTGCATCAATTATGGCAAACAAATCGAGAAAAAAATGAATATCTAGACATGTGAACTTGTTAGAGCTAGCACTCCATCGGGGAGAGACTTTTTTTAGTTTCTTATCTATAAAATAGTAATATTTTTAAAACAATTAAATTGTAATAATGAAAATTTTTAAATAACAAAAGTAAAATGAACCAATAAGAAGAAGACATATCATTTAGAGAGACTCTCATCAGTATCTATAGGAAGAAATTTTTCTAACTTTCTCTATTCTTTTTTCATTACTTTTTATTTGTTTATTGTTGAGATACCATTGCTAGAACAACACACTATGACGATGAATTGTGACTTCAATCTAAGCAAACAAGTTTTCTATTGATTTGTAACTCTAATTGTGAAGCAAACTAGTAACAAAAGGTTAAAAACGTTTTCACTAAATAAGATGATAAAAAGTGAACTATAGGATTGAGTAGGGATTCAAAACAAGTGATAAATGACTATGAAGTATTAGTTCTTTCATTACCACATTGTCCTTAGGCTTAAGAACCTTAATTGAATGCTATCCACTATCATGGTATAGCACCTTCTCTAATCACTTGATAATCAGTAACTATCGTTGGCTTCAAGTGATCACAGAGCATTACTAACAAGTCTAAACAACCATTAATCAACTATTATCATAGACTAAGTGAGCTAAACACTTAATAAATCTGATCCGGCATTTCATCAAACACTTGGTGGGCATTGATGAACCTAAGTCTAAATCAACATGATCAAGGCTAATCTAGCAAGCTTAACATCTATTAAGTGAGGATGTAACATAATCTATTCCTAAACTCCATAAATCATTCATCATTCATCCTAATCTACTCAACCCATGAGCTCTAATGGACTACTCACAAATAGACATGAAACCACAAAGCAAAGGTTGGTTAATCATGATAGGATGTGAATAGGGATAAAAATTTAAATAGATATCAAAATATTCAAACTTAAAAGAGAAAGATTCATACAATGATCTCAAAAAAATCTCAAAGTTTCTACTTACATTTTTTCTCAAAAATAAAACACAAGATAATCATCTAATTAGGGGGTTTCCCCTTTTATAGTCCAAAAACTTGGACTGATTTAATCTTCCTAAATTCTGGTTTAAATCCGGTTAAGGAAAATAAATTGAGTTTCCGGTCCGTCCATTGGTCTGTCTTGGTCGATGGAGTTGGTCGATGGGATGTCATCAATATGACTTGGTCGATGAAATTGTCCATGTAATCCTCCGGGTGTTGAGCTTTGAATCGCCATCGGTCTGTTCTGACCGATGAAACTGGTCGATGAGCACGGGAAGTTCTATCGGTCTGACTTGATCGATGGGACTGATCGATGTGCACGGGAAAAATGCCAAACTTCATCTTTGATCCTTTTGCTCTTGGTATTGGCTTTTAGGCTCCATTCCTTGCTAAAACCTAAAAAAAAGATATGAAAATGCAATCTATGCTACATTATGCACCTAAAGTCTAATATGCCATGCAAATGCAAAGGAAATCAAATCAAAATCATGCTTTAAAACCTAAGAAAACCCAACATATCAATTCCCCCAAACTTGCTTCTTGCTTGTCCCCAAGCAAGTAACAAATCAGTGGGATAAAGGTTTGAAGGCGGGGATTCATATTCAAGAGAAAACTCAACAAGCTACCAACATCATACACCAAGATAATAATTTAAGCCAAAGCACCAAGCAACACAAGTTCGAACCTCTAATAAGCTATCCTCTTTACTCTTCTCGCAACTCCTAATTTTTTTACTCTAAGATAGCACTCAAAAATCTCCATAAGCAATTATCCAATCAACTCTTTTACATTCAGTTAAGTATAAGCATGTAGTCTCGCCTAGGGATTGTCAATCACTTTCAATCGGTTTAGGTTCAAGCCATTTAGAGGTGGTTTTCATCACAAGTGTAGGATTTCTCTCATGAAATCAAGGAATATTAACATTAGGCAAAAGCTATCTAAAAAAGGAAACAATTTATGCATACAAGTTCAACCTCTATTGTTCTACCCAAACTTAGACTTACCATTTTTAACTCTAATCTCAACTTCTTTTTATTCTCTCTTTTAGAGGCATAACTCTACTTATTTTCTTTTCTCTCTTGACTCACCTCAAACTCTTTTTCAAAATCCTCTACAGAAATCTCTTTTCTTATCACAACATGACTCTATTAATCTTCTTTTCATCATCCTTGGCTTCCTCATTCTTTTCTCTCTTTTTTTTTACTCACACACATTTTTCTCTTTTTTTTTTATGAGGAAGCTTCAAGGTTCAATACATTTCTTAGAGCCTAGACTATTTCTCAACATTTGGATTCCCTTAGAGTTTACTTCTTTCCTTAACCTTCACTTTCTTTTCATCTCTCCACTACCAAGCATGTAAACCACTCAACATAGATGTTAGCCATTAATGGTCTAGCTCCTAATAATAGAGGTTAAGCCTTGTCGTCTCCAATACTCTCAAGATTTTTCCCATGTAAGCATTACCAATAAAAGGCCTCACACACACAAAGAAAGTATCAATGGTCGGAACAAAAATTTGGGTTTTGGGTGTGAAACTATCTTAATGATGAAGATAGCTACTTGAGTTAGCAAAGGGTGATGAAGTGAATAATATAACTCAAGTATTTTAAGTGACCAGGAAAGCACATTTTGAGCCCCTAAGTGAGATAATTAAGTTTAATTTAGGTTCCACTTAGATAGAGTTGAAAGCAAGCTAGCAAGTCTTAATCAAGAGACTATCATTCTAGTTGAAGAGATCAAAAAGTAAAATATTCAAGCCTTTCAATATCAATCAAGTGTTACAAAGGAAATTATCAAGGTGATCATGTCTTAAGCTAAGAGTTTCTCAAGGTGATTTAATCATTATCCCCTATGCAAATTTAAATGCAAACTATATGCTTCTAGACTCAATCCTAATGGCAAAATGAAATGCAAAACTACATGGAATTTTTTTTTGGTTTTTGATTTTTGAATTTTTTTTTTTCTTGAAAACATAGCTATTCACAATGCAAGACTCAAGATAAAGAAAATCAAAAGAAAAAACAATATTAGACACTATGTCTCTCCCCCAAACTTATTTTGCACCGTCCCGGTAAGAATAAATTTAGAGAAGTAGACTTAAACACACAAAAACAAGAAAAAAGAAAACTAAATATGTACAAAGGAAGTGGAGTGGTACCTAGTACCATGTGTCGGATCCGAATGAGTAAGACTTGTTGCTAGAGGTTGGAGCCGGTGGTGTGGGTGAACGAGTAGCTCTTCTTTTCCTTCTTCTTTGACGTGGCTCAAAAGATGAAGCACTGGCCGGTTCTTGTTCCTCTTCTACCGGATCCGGTTCCTCGTGAAATGAGTGTCTCAATCCCGTGTCGTCATCCATATGTTCCGCGATGTTCTCTTCCCTTCCTTTCTCCTCATCTTCTTGTTGTTCCATACCCACATCAACCACATCATCACAACGGGAACTAGAGCACCCTCCAGCTGAGAGTTTCCCCGTGAGATTATTCACTTCCTTGCTCAAAAACTTCACACTCTTGAGTGATCTATCTTGCCATTTCACAATCCTTTTATGCAAGTTTATTTGAGTGTGGCCGGCTTGTAATGCGGTTTGGCGAGCGGGTATTGGCTCATCCCAAGGTTGGAAGTTATATCGCGAGATACCATAAACCAGATCATGCGGTGGTGGTGAGCTTGCATCTCCTTCCGTAGCAGCTGGTTGCGCTTGTTGTGAGGTTGTTCCTATGCTCTTCTCACTCCTAGTGAGTGGCCCATCTCTTGATGCTTCATAATGAACCTCTTCACTATGGTAGAGCGGACATTATCTTTAATAGAGAGAGATGTGTATGGAACATTCGGGATCAAGAACTTCATCTCATTCTTCCTTGCGCGGTTGAACTTGTAACAATAGGAGGTTCCAAGAGATCCACAAAGGTAATGGGAGCGGTTGAGGTAATACTTATCTATCGTCAAAACTCCGAGTCTCTCCCCGGTTAACTCAATCCCTTTAGCCTTGAAGAGTGGAGTCAACAAACCTCCCAAGCTTACTTGGGTCACCTTATCCGGACTTGTCATGATCCAATCTTGAGTGTAGAAGAGGTGATGAACAAACATTCCTACCATACTCACATCCATCCGGTTTGCATCGATCCCTCTTCCACGTTCTAGGAACCCAAAAAAAGGTGCAAGTCCTACCATAAGAAGTCTCATGTCCCCTTCTCTAATGTGTCCTGTTTCCTTCCTAGGATCCCTTGTGTGAGCAAGAACCTTGTGAACATATCTAATCGCGGGATTACAGATGTTCCGAGATTTTGTAGCGCCTCTATCATAATCTCTCGTTCCTATGGTGTTCCATACAATGGTTGATTGCAAAACCGACTAGGCCATAGTTAGATGTAATCCTCTCGGGAGACCATATATCTCGCTCAACTCCTCATGCGTCACTTTGTACTTCCTCCTATTGATCATAAACTCAATGTAACCCACATCATCCCATTCATAATCCCGAGGCTTGTTCCTCCGAGCTCTAAAATTGATGAGAAACTCCTTAGTGAGATCCACTTAGGTGTCGGAGATTAGGCTCATAAACTTTGATAGCCCCCATATACTTGAATATCGCTTCGACATCCTCTCGTAGTCCCACTTCACTAAGGAATTCCATACCCGGATAGCGTGTGGCGACCCAAGTGAGTTTTTGTTCCTTCTCCTTTTGGTTGATCCTAGCTCTCCTTTGAGCTTGTGTGAAGCTCTCATGAATTGACTCCTCAACACTCTTATCTTTCTTCTTCCCTTTCCCGGTTTTGTTGGAGCTCTATCATTATCACTCTCACTTCCACTAACCCTTTCCTCATAATCATCCTCAACAACCTCTTTCCTTTCCTAGACTTGGCCCGAGATGCGGAAGCTTGATCATTTCCATTTCCTTGACCTCTCTTAGTCACACTATCACTTTCCTTTCTTTGAATTACCATCGTCACCTATAAGACAATTTCATCATTCAAAACCCTAACTAGTATAACTTATTGAAGGAAAGGTTTTCCAATGAGAAAAACTCATAGACAATGAAGAGTATATTCAATAAATAAGATGACAATCAAGCAAAAACAATTTAGTTATAGTGTCATTTTTTGCTTTATGTTTTGACCAAAAATTCAACAAAATTCCTCATAAATCGTTACCTAAACGTTTTTGAACTTAATAGTCTTCTAGGAACTCTCTTATTATACCATTATCTACCTATCGAAACCAAAATCTTCAACTTTCCCTATAAGTTTCGATTTTGAGATTCATGAACCCTAGAATTTGAATTTTTCAATTTTTCATCAATCAATCCACAAATTCAAGCAATTACTAGCTATGTTGAGTAAAGAATACTAGTTTACTCATCTACATGGTTTGGTTTATGCCTTGAATTAACTTCAAATCGAAGATTTAAAGATTACCCAAATAGATAGAGAATTTTCGATTTATTACCTCAAATCCGAATGGTTAAATGCAAGATATAAAATTTGAAGCAGGGATTACTCAATAAGCGAAGCAAAAACTCAAATTTAGCAATTGGAATCAACGAAAATGGTTTAGAATTGATGCTTGAAATTGATGAAAATGAGAAAAATGGAGGTTGGAGGGTATATGAAATCGCAATTTGGGGAAGAAGATGGGAGTAAACCGGTTGAAAATCGTGTTAGTTCATTTAAAATAAACCGGTTTAAACCAAAAATCAATTTTAGAGAACTTACATGGGTTCGCCATCGGTATGTCCTGACTGATGGGAGTGCCCGATGGGAGCTCATGGATCATGTTTGATTAATAAGAATGATAGTGTGATTCCCCGAGAAACTTACCTCAAGTTCGCATCAGTCAGGTTTGACCGATGGGAATGACCGATATGCATGATGGATTCCATCGGTCTGTCTTGACCGATGGAAATGATCGAATGGGGCCATCAATCATGTTTCACGGATGGGAATGTCCATATGATTCCCCGGGTTTTTGACTCCACCCACCATCAATCATGTTTGACCGATGGGCACAAATCAGGATCAATCATCTCACATCCAAATTTCCTTTAACAATGGATCAACATATTATTCAAAAGCAGATCAAAAACATAAAATAAAGTTACTTCTAAGCAAATATGTACAAGGATACTATGGGAATGCCTCCCAAGTGCGCATGTTTAACATCTTAGCTTGACGGTTTCTGGTTTTTATGCGGATTAGGGTTCCGCAAGGGAAACCGAAGTCCATCTTTTTGGTGGATCACTTGACATGTATGGCTTTATGCGCTGTCCATTAACCACAAAGTCAGCTCCGTTCTTGTTGATTAGCACATAAGCTCCATACGCACGTACTTCCTTGATCTCAAAAGGGCCCGACCAACGTGATTTCAGCTTTCCCGGAAACAATCTCAACCTTGAGTTGAACAACAACACTTGATCACCAACTTTGAAGTCTATTTTGATGATCTTCTTGTCATGAAACGCCTTAGTTCTCTCCTTGTAGATCTTTGAACTCTCATAAGCCTCAAGAAGGATCTCATCAAGATCACTTAGTTGAATCAACCTCTTTTCTTCCGCTGTCTTGATGTCAAAGTTCAACAACATGGTTGCCTATAAAGCCTTGTATTCTAGCTCTACTGGAAGGTGACATGACTTGCCATAGAGTAGATTGAATGGTGTTGTCCTAATTGGTGTCTTGTAAGCGGTTATATATGCCCACAACGCATCATCTAACTTGACGGACCAATCCTTTCTAGTTGTCCAAACCGTCTTCTCTAGAATAGCCTTGATTTCTCGGTTTGATGGGAATGGTCCCATGAAGTCAATTATCCAAACATCAAAGATTTCCACTTCAAGAATCAGATTTTATGGCATCTCATTCCTCTTACTAATGTTCCCTTTCCTCTGGCAAGGATCACACCTCTCAACAAAAAATTGTGCATCCTTAAACATAGTCGGCCATCAAAAACCCACTTGTAGCGCCTTTGCAACAATCTTGAAACTAGCAAAATGACCTCAATAGCTTGAACCATGCAATGCTCCAATATTCCTTGAACTTCTTCTTCCGCAACACAACGCCTATAGAGACTATCCTTGCACAGCTTGTACAAATAAGGCTCATCCCAATAGTACCCGTTCACATCCTTGAAGAACTTCTTCCTTTGGTAAGCATCAAGGCTTGGTGGTTCCTTTTCACAAGCTAGGTAGTTCACAATATCAACATACCAAGGAAGCCTCTCACTCAAACTCATAGCTTCATTTAGCTTCTTGTGACTCTCATGTGTGGATTGTAGAAGAGTAATGGCTAAAAGTTGCTCTTCGGGCAATGAGTCATCAATAGGGATATCATCAATGACCCTCATTCGAGACAAATGGTCAGCAACTCCATTCTCAACACCTTTCTTGTCCTTTATCTCCAAATTAAACTCTTGTAGAAGCAAAATCCATCTTAGTAACCTTGTTTTTGCATCCTTTTTTGCCAAGAGATGCCTCAAGGCTGTATGATCGGTGTGAACAATGACCTTAGAGCCAACCAAGTAAGACCAAAATTTCTCAAATGCATAGACTATTACCAAGAGCTCTTTTTCGGTGGTTGTATACTTCACTTGAGCACTATCCAAAGTCCTACTAGCATAGTATATCACATGAAGCTTCTTTTCTTTCTTTTTCCCTAACACCGCGCCAACTGCAATATCACTAGCATCACACATCACTTCAAATGGCAATTTGTAATCCGGTGGCTGCACTATTGGAGCACTAACAAGTTCCTTCTTGATTCTCTTGAAAGCTTCAAGGCATTCTTCATCAAAAACAAAGTCCACTTCCTTGCACAAAAGGTTGGTGAGTGGTCTAGCAATGAAAGAGAAATCTTTGATAAATCTCCGGTAGAAGCCCGCATGACCTAAGAAGCTCATGATGTCCCTAACCACCTTTGGTGGTCCCAAGTTCACCATGACTTCTATCTTGGCTTTGTCAACCTCTATTCCCTTTTCCGAAATCTTGTGACCCAACACTATACCATCTTGAACCATGAAGTGACACTTCTCCCAATTTAGCACCAGATTTGTCTCCTCACATTTCTTTAGAACCCTACATAGATTGTAAAGACAAGAGGAAAAGGTATCTCTATAGACACAGAAGTCATCCATGAAAACCTCCATAATAATTTCAAGAAAATCAGCAAAAATTGACATCATGCATCTTTGAAAAGTTGTTGGAGCATTATATAGTCCAAATGGCATCCTTCGATAAGCAAAGGTACCATAAGAACATGTGAAATTAGTATTTTATTGGTCATTCAGATGTATCAGAATTTAAAAGAATCCCAAATACCCGTCAAAGAAATAGTAAAAGCGATGGTTTGCTAGTCTCTCAAGCATTTGATCCATAAAGGGTAAGGGAAAGTGATATTTTCTAATTGCAGAGTTAAGTTTTCGGTAGTCAATGCAAACTCTATAACCGGTTACGGTTCTAGCTGGTATTAGTTCATTGTTTTCATTTTTAACTACGGTTACTCCGCCCTTCTTTGGCACTACATGGACTGGAGATATCCAAGTACTATCCAAAATTGGATAAATTACCCCAGCATCTAGAAGTTTAAGAATCTCTTTCCGGACAACATCCCTCAAATTCGGATTTAACCGCCTTTGGTGTTCGACGGAAGTCACTGATTCATCTTCTAGATGGATCCTATGCATGCAAAGGGCTTGAGAGATGCCTTTAATGTCATCTAATGAATAACCAATAGCTTTCTTATACTTCTTTAATTCGACTAATAACCTAGCGGTTTTGTTTTCACTCAAGTTATCGTTAATTATAACCGAATAAGTCGAATTAGAGCCAAAAAAATCATACCTTAGACCGCTTGGGAGAGGTTTGAGCTCCACCTTAGGTGCTTTGAGCTCACTTCATTCTTCCTCAACACTAATCTCTTCACCGTTGGTCTATATAGCGCTCACATTGCATACTTCACCCAATGTTAAGTACGCAACATCCCCATCACAAGCTTTGTGTGAGTCCAAGATCTTCTCATACCCAATGCTATCACTCTCTAAATAACCATAAACTCCTTGCTTCACCGTCAAAGCATTTTGTAGAGCATCCTTTATAGCTAACTCCTCTAAAAGCTCATCCGCAAGCTCATCCATGGTGTCTACATAGAACAATTAACCTTCCATAGTAGGTTTCTTCATGAGCTTGCTAATAGCAAACTTGAGGATATCATTTCCTAAATGCAAATCAACCTTACCTCTTCTCACATCAATCATAACTCCCTGATAACATCGTATTTTGACCCGTTTTTACTATGGTTTTCATATTGTTTTAAGAGAGATTTGGTATGATTTCAAAGCTAAATAGGCTATTATCAAGTATTGTTAGTGTCAAAGAGGTATTACAGGTTTTATGGGAATATGGATCAAAAAGGAGCAAAGACCCATTTTGAGGCAGTTTTAAAGCATCAGAAGTTTGACAACATTTGAAGACCTTGCCGTGGACCAATATTGGAGTTCTCTATATCATTGGAAAGCTTGAAAAGTCAAGATTAGTATGGGGCAAGAATAAAAGCAATCCATTCAGCCATTTGGAAGATGCATCCCAGAAGATGAAGCTATGTCAAACCAGCACCAAAGCACCAAACCCCGGTCAATAAGCTCGTGACCGAGGCCAGGCCTCTTGGGCACCCCGGTCACTAAGCTCATGACCGAGGCCAGCCTCCTTCTCCGCCTTAGAAGCTTGGCCCATCACTAGGCTTGGCGCATTGCCTCCACACTCACCAAGATGACGAGTCTGCCCTTTCTAATCCCTTGAAGCCAATCTCTTGCGCCCCAAGACCTATAAATACAAGTTTATGAAGCTAGGGTTTTGTGTGCCTCATCAAAGTTTCGAACCACCACCTAAGTTCACTACAAAAACCCTAGAAAGTCCATCACCACCTCAAGAAGTCGATGCCGCCTCCAAGGAGCCGCATAAGCAACTTGATCTCGCTTAAGCTTTGAAGTTCCACCATCTCTTTCTCTATTCTTTTGTAACTTTGTCAAAGGAGAAGTCCTTATATCTTGTTGTTTTTGGATCTAAAAAAGTAATCTCTAAATCTTTACCATATTGCATTAGATCTATGTTTTACTCTTTCATAACATCGATGATAACCTTGAGCATGGCCGAGTAGACTATCTAGTTGGGTCTAAAGGGCCAGTCAATGGGGTGAGATGATCATTGTCTTTTGAGTGGCGAGTTTTATTGTATTTGCATATCCATTTATACTGTCTTTCGGTCTTATCTCATTCTTATTGCATATAGTTAGAGTCATGAACTAGCTATTGATCTTAGGCATCTAAGTAATTCAAATCGTTTGCTTAGTTTGTTGGAACCTAGATTTGATGAGTATCGCGTCATAACAAGCACATACCCCTTAGTTATGGAGTTTTATGGATTAGGTTGAACTTGATTTTGATGCTTTGAAACCTATGTTATTACCTGCGATCGTTGAATAATAGGATTAGTGGATTTCAGCCGGTTTTCTCTATGACAATAGGTTAGCCAAACTTTCGTGTTTCATAGTCCGAGACTTAGGAGTAAATATGCATTACATTGAACTTATTTCGAATAGACAGATCGTTGAACCCTAGAGACCCCCTTAAGTGCCCAACATTCATCTCATATTGATTTACATTCATTTTTTTTTCTTTGCGTGATTTGCGTGACACAAAACCCCTTTTTATTATTGAGTTCTAGCTTTACTTGTTCCTCTTGATTTGCAATACATCTTCTCTCTCTGTGGATTCGATATACCTTAAATACTACAATTGATTGTTGTGCACTTGCAGCCTATTCATTGTGTGGTCCTTTTGTGGAAAACTTTACGACACATCAAGTTTTTGGCGCCGTTGCTGGGGAGAGATTGCTCTGTTTGCAAATTTACGAAATAGAGTAACATCTAGAACATTGTGCTACTGATTTTCCTTTGTGATTTTTGTTGTTTCAGGAGACCTTGAGGATGAACTTTGACACTCTTCTAGAGAATTTTCGCAACCTTACTCTTGTGCAGCTGTTGGCACAACACAACTCTATGGACGGAGATACCTCCGGACCACTCTCTAGCTCACCTTCTGGAGCTTACCATGGCTACTCTCAGCCATCTTGTGGTACACCTGTGGACAGACACTCTGGTTGTCCATCACTTTCTCGATCCTCTAGAGATCACCCAGTGAGACTATCTCATTCTTTCACTCCACACTACTAGGACCGAATCTGTCCCTCTATGGATCATCACTTTGATTCAAGAGAAGTCATGAGAATTAAAGCATATGAAGGATATGAAGCACCACTCTCGGATGCTTTCACAGATAAGATGATGAAGCTTATGCAACAATTCTCCTCTGAAAAAAAAAAGCATCATGAAGAGTTTGACGCCAAGTTCACTAAGATGGAAGCTGTTTTCAGTTCTAAGATTTCTGCCCTCACCGAACAAGCCCACCATATTGAAGGTTAAATTCATGGCATCAATCAGGAGTTATTAAAGCATGGTCTATAATTTCAAGAACAAGATGATAAAATCCTTGATATGCAATGTACTCTACCCACCAAGTAGAGGACCGGCTGGAGCAAAAGTTGGAGATTTTGCAGCAGAAATTTGATGATGGAGACTTAATTTACAAGAGCTTTGGATCTCAGCAAACCACTATCTCATCTAACCTAACTCAAGGAGAGGATAAACCCGGAGAAGCATGCTGCAACATGATAACTAGGATCCCTTATGGAGAAAATCCCGAGAACAACAACTTTCATCCATCCAGGAACCAAGGAAGCATCTACTCCTGAGGTAACTACGGAACTCCTCTGGCTCCTTACCATTACTATGAAGGTTGGAAGACACCCCCAAGTCGTCACCAATCTCATTTTCCACATCTATACCAAAGGAAGCCCGAGGATCTCCAAAACCGGTTCCCACGGAACCACCATGCCTATCATCCATCACAGCCACCTCTTCAACACTTTAGCCACGCCTATTCACATCAGAAGAATCTAGAAGAGAGAATTAAAAGCTTATTGAAGCAATGCTTGGAGCTACAGGAGGTAACTTCAAGAAAACTCCATGAGAGATTAGATATGATTGAAAGGAGCATATGGGGACTTACAAGAAGGATTACTAAACTTGAGTGGAAGAACGAAGATAAAAGGCTAGCATTGGAGACCACATCCAAACTTCAGGAAGGATTTGAAGATAATGAGAATTCCAGATCTCCACCTCATGTTAGCTGCAATGTGATCACACCCCACAAGTTGGTACAACCATTGCAAGAACTAGAAGAAGGTGAGATATTTCAAGAAGGAGCAAGAGACCTTAGAAAGATGAGCCTCTCAAGGAACATCTATGATTTCAGCTTGCAAAGAAACCAATGGTATCCGCAGACTACCAAAAGGCACATTTTTTGACAAAGCATGTTCCAAGTACGGTATAGACCGATTCTTCTTAGAGAGTTCTGAGACTAGAGCCGAGATAAAAGATCTTTATGAACAAGCATTGAGATACTCAAGACCCCCAAGGAAGCTCTAAAAGTCCCAGAAGATTCCTTATCACTTGTACTATAAGAGGAGTCGAGTTCAAAGATGCACTATGCGACTCTGGTTAATGCATCAATCTGATGTCCTCAAGAGATGCAGAGAAGATTGGTTTGAAGGATCTTCAAGCATCTGACATACGCATAGGGTTTGCAAATTGTTCGTCCATAGTTCCCATGGGAATGGTCTCGGACATTAGCGTGAAAATTGGGAATTATGACATTCCCACAGATTTCCAAGTGGTCCATATTGAGAAGGGAAAAACTTCACAACTCATACTAGGAGGATATTTCCTTGCAATAACTGGAACGATAATGGATTGGCCAAACAAGAGGATAATTTTTGCCAACATTGATCAAAAAGTTTTCTACGGAGCTGTACCTTTCGTTCCGACATCTCAACAACCAAAGAAAGTATGTCCTAATCCTAATGGAACTCCACCAGAGCTTGTCAAGACTAAGAAACTTTGTCTTAGGACAGAGGATTCTTCTCATCTCTCATAAGAGAAAGACCAAGTCTAGCCAAGGACTTTAAACAAGGGCGCTTAGTGGGAGGCAACCCACTTTGTAAGTTTTCTTTCCCTTTAATAGATTAGATTTCCTTTTGCTTTTGATTTTTGCATGTTTTATCTTAGGTATTCCACATAAAGAGAAAATAAAATACAAAAGAATAAAATAGAAAAGCATAAAAAGAGAAGAGAATCGAGTTGGAGCCAACCTAGGTCACAAGGCCCGTGACCGAGGTCCCAAGGAGACCCAATCCCGGTCACGAAGCCTGTGACTGAGGTTCTGAGTATGGAAACTCCAAAGTTCATGTTTCAAAGTGGCAAGAAGATTTCACAAGTCTGTTCAGATTCATTTGGTCAATGCATGTAGAAGGCAACATATTGATTATACCGAAGATCACTGCTGAAAGTCCCCACAAAGCATAACTCACCTCCAACTTACAGAAGGACAACATCAGGCCCATACCCCAGTCACAACGCCTGTGACCGAGGTCCCATGAAGGCCACACCCCGGTCATGAAGCCAGTGACCGAGATTTTCTGAGTAAAACCGCCGATAGCCAATTTCTGGGTTCCGAGGAGATTTTGAAAGTTATGTTGATCTGGTACGTTTATGACCTTATGGAGCCTATTGGAGCTAATACATCATCTTAGGAAGCTATGCAACCTTCCCCGACCTCATCCATTGAGTTTTACTAAGCCAAGGCCAAAGTTGAAAACCGGGCCGCGACTAGGTCAAAACCAAGCCTCATGAAGAATTTTAAGTTCCACTCAACCAAACGATCAAGGATCAGATACTCAACATCTTATGGGTATTCTAGGAGTAATTTTTGAGCCACTTTTTGGAAAAGGATTCATGGGAGGAAGATCATTCCACCTCAAGCTTCAAGGTTGCATATTTTACTAAAGTTGAAGGATATTGAAATCTACTCGAGCAAAAGTTGTCCAACTTGACACACACCTAAAGGATGACCCTTGTGAAGTTTTTGTCGATGAAATTTCAGAAAAAGAGACTCAGAGAAGAAAAGGGCCAGTCATTAAAACCGAGTCCGCAGTCGGCGACCCGCAGCTAGGAATTTCACAAATCTTGGGCCATTTTGCTATTGGTTTGATGGATTGACACAAGATTCAATATCTAAGGATATGAGGATATTTGGGAAGTTATCATTGAAGAAAATATAGTCATGATCGGGCTAGATTTCGAGATCCACCATTGGACCCTATTTTGAAGGTTACCCGGACTATGAGGGGGTGGAACTTCAATGGGACATCCAAATCTCGGATCCACAAGTAATTATACATTTCTTTGGTACATTTTGAAGCATGGGATGATATATTTTCATGACAAGAAGAAGGAACAAGGAAGAAGAGGGCAGCCACAATCCATTCCGGGTTCGGAAGGACGGCCCCGGTCACAAGGGCCGTGACCAAGGTGTGAAGGAGGGCCAGCCCTGGTCACGACTACTTGTGACCGAGGTTTCTCACCCTAGTGCCTCCAAGCCACTCCTTTTACACAACGTTACATCACTGATCAAGATAACTTCACCAATCCAACCATAAGCATATTTGGAGCATATCAGTCACCATGGGAAGATCTCAACCATGGCAACAATGACATCAAAGAGATAACATCACCACCATCTCACCATCGACACCACCACCATTCTATCTTTATATTTATTTTATTTACCTTTATTTATATTTTAGCATATCATTGATGGTTTTTAGGTTTTTGTCTCAGGAAAGATGCACTTAGAAGAGATCTTCACAAAGAATTCAATGGACTATAAGCAAGTCCATGTGATGTTAAGTTTCAAAGGAAGAAACACCGGTTAGTCGCCCACATTCCGATTAAGGTGACATTGTTCCTTAACCCAACTTTTCTTTATGATTTCCATCCTTTTCTTCTTCTTGTTTTCCCACCGAGGACGGTGTGATTTAAGTCTGGGGGGAAGGATGTTCATCCTTTACTGACACCTATTTTGTTGACCTGAGACCTTTTGCCACTTTTTACATCAATGATTATGCCTATTTATGCGATTTTATCGAGTCAAAATTTTTATTGAGTCAAAACTAGTTGGAAATAATGACTCTATGACATGATGTGACCTATATATGCTCTGATATACCTCCTAAGGAGAAGTTTTTCAGGATTCACCTACAGATAACACCTAGAAGCTCACCGCTGGACCTTTCTCTCCAAGTTTTATCTTACGGAGAACACGGTTGGAATGGACATTGACTCTACTCTATTTGAACCATAATCCTGACTTCAATTATTTCTCATGAGCGCATTAGATCGGGGAAACGAGCAGCACATTCAGGAATTCTTATCTCTTTCACCACTCTTTGCTGATCCTGAATGGCCACTCATTTTTAGTGGTTACACCTTTCACCAAATATCTCTTTTCAGACCTCTCACCAATCTTTTTTTTAATCTCGTTGGCAGTTTTCCAACCGCTTGAAGATGGAGAGTTTGAAGGAATCAAAGTAGAGATAGATAGAGAGTCATCATTTGATCTACACAACATTACATCTCAAAATCAATAAGAAAAGGTATCCGCAAGGTGTTGACATGAAGAAGTGGTTGGAAGCTGTGAACATTAATGGGTTCATACTCTCTTGCGGGTCTGCGACATATATGCCCTCCGAAATCACGGTACACTCTAAACACTTTAAACTCCACTTAAACACCAAAAGCCTTTCTATACCAAGCGCCGTCAACCCCGAATAATGCTCCCTCTTGAGAAATCCATGCCATCTTTAATGAATGTAAGGATTTGACTGAAGTGAATTCCAAAGTCTCTTGACGGTTTGAGATGGAAGGGTCAGAGATTGAGAATTTTGTGACTCTATAGTGAGAATATTTTGAATCCTTGTACTAACCAATCCGCAGGTTTCCCATTGGAGTTTTGTCCCTGATCATAGAAAAGTTCCCGTGATTTTCAAACCTCTCTTCCATTCTATTTTGCTTGAGGACAAGCATAGGTTTAAGTATGGGGGAGTTGATAACATCGTATTTTGACATGTTTTTACTATGGTTTTCATATTGTTTTAAGAGAGATTTGGTATGATTTCAAAGATAAATAGGCTATTATCAATTATTGTTAGTGTCAAAGAGGTTTTACAGGTTTTATGGGAATTTGGATCAAAAAGGAGCAAAGATCCATTTTGAGGCAGTTTTAAAGCATCAGAAGTTTGACAACATTTGAAGACCTTCCCGTGGACCAATATTAGAGTTCTCTATATCATTGGAAAGCTTGAAGAGTCAAGATTCGTATGGGGCAAGAATAAAACCAATCCATTCAACCGTTTGGAAGATGCATCCCAGAAGATGAAGCTATGTCAAACCAGCGCCAAAGCACCAAACCTCGGTCACTAAGCTCATGACTGAGGCCAAGCCTCTTGGGGTACCCGGTCACTAAGCTCGTGACCGAGGCCAGCCTCCTTCACCGTCTTAGAAGCTTGGCCCATCACTAGCCTCGGCCCATTGCCTCCACACTCACCAAGATGATGAGTCTGCCCATCCTAAACCCTAGAAGCCAATCTTTTGCGCCCCAAGACCTATAAATACAAGTTTATGGAGCTAGGGTTTTGTGTGCCTCATCAATGTTTCAAACCACCACCTAAGTTCACCACAAAAACCCTATAAAGTCCATCACCACCTCAAGAAGCCGACACCGCCTCCAAGGAGCCGCAGAAGCAACTTGATCTCGCTGAAGCTTTGAAGTTCCACCATCTCTTTCTTTATTCTTTTGTATCTTTGTCAAAGGAGAAGTCCTTACATCTTGTTATTTTTGGATCTAAAGAAGTAATCTCTAAACTTTTACCTTATTGCATTAGATCTATATTTTACTCTTTCATATCATCGATGACAACCTTGAGCATGGCCGAGTTGACTATCCAGTTGAGTCTAAAGGGCCAGTCAATGGGGTGAGATGATCATTGTCTTCTGAGTGGCGAGTTTTATTGTATTTGCATATCCGTTTACACTGTCTTTCGGTCTTATCTTATTCTTAATGCATATAGTTAAAGTCATGAACTAGCTATTGATGTTAGGTATCTAAGTAATTCGATACATGAGTATATTAGAACCTAGATTTGATGAGTATCGTGTCATGACAAGCACATACCCCTTAGTTATGGAGTCTTATGGATTAGGATTGAACTTGATTTTAATGCTTTGAAACCTATGTTATTGCCTGCGATAGTTGAGTAATAGGATTAGTGGATTTCAGCCGGTTTTCTCTATGACAATAGGTTAGCCAAACTTTAGTGTTTCATAGTCCGAGACTTAGGAGTAGAGATGCATTACATTGAACTTATTTCGAATAGACAGATCATTTAACCCTAGAGACCCCGTTAAGCGCCCAACATTCATCTCATATTAATTTACATTCATTTTATTTGCTTTGTGTGATTTGCGTGACACAAAACCCCTTTTTATTATTGAGTTCTAGCTTTACTTGTTCCTCTTGATTTGCAATACATCTTCTCTCTCTGTGGATTCGATATACCTTAAATACTACGATTAATTGTTGTGCACTTGCAGTGTATTCATTGTGTGGTCCCTTTGAGGAAAACTTTACGACACATCACTCTCACTGTTGCTAGAAATGGTCTTCCAAAGATCAAGGATCATGTGGTTCCTCATCCATCTCTAGTACCACAAAGTCGGTCAAGATCTCAAAGTTCCCAATCACTACCGGTAAGTCTTCTAGTAGTCTTATTGGGTATCTCACCGATTTATCCGCTAACACAAGAGAAACACGGCACGGCTTGAATCTTGTGAACCCTAGGCGTTTTGCTACAGTAAGTGGCATCAAGCTCACACTAGCTCCAAGATCAACCAAACATCTTGTAAAAATCTGAGGACCCAAAGCACAAGGTAGTGTGAAGCTGCCCAGATCATCAAGCTTCTTTGTAATGGTCTTTCTTTGAATTATGGCACTACATTCATGAGAAAGGACTACCATGCCATCCAAAGCTTTGGCTTTCTCCTTAACAGCATCCTTCAAGAACTTGCTATAGTGTGGGACTAACCAAAAAGCTTCTATGATTGGCATTGTAACCTTCACCTCACTCATATGCTTGTCAAACATAGCTCTATACTTCTCCATCATTTGCTTCTTCAATCTACCGGGAAATGGAAGCTCTGGTTCAAAGGGTGGTGGTACAAAGAGAGTTTCCCTTTTGAAAAAATTTGAACCTTTCTTAGGAGATTCTTCTTTATCTTTCTCTTGAGTAGTCTCTTTATCCATTACTTTACTCTTTCCCTTGTCAACAACTACTCTTTCAATAACCTTGTCTTCACCAATATAACTTTCCTTCAACCCATCTTCATCATCTTCTTCAATCACAATCACATCCTCCCCCTCTTTAGAACCACTGTCATCATTGAGTGTGCCTTGTGGTAGCTCTCTTGTTGGTAGTTATCTTCCACTTCTAAGAGTAATAGCTTGAACAAACTCCTTAGGATTGGTTTCCGGTTTTCCGGGCAAAGCTCCCATAAAATGACAAAGCAACTTGTGAAACTTGATTGTCCAATGACTTTATTTGAGATGCCAAACGCTCATACTTGGTGTTCAGCTCATTGTAGGCGCCATCTATCTTGTTGTTGACACCATTTATCCGACTATTCAACCCTTATACTCTAGAATTTACTCCATCAACTCTCTTACTTATCTCAGCATTTTCCTTGGTTTGGCCCTCTAGGAGTTGCTTAAGTAGATCATCGGTAGAGGTTTGGGTTTGGGGTTGAAATTTTTGGGTGGGGTTGTTGAATTGTGGTCTTGGCTGAAAATTATGTCCTTGTGGTTGTTGTTGAAAGTTCTGTCCTTGTGGTTATTGTTGAAAAGTTCACAAATGGTCTTGGGTGGAATTTTTGAGCTTGTGGTTGTATA
The DNA here is from genome assembly GCA_963555745.1 of Cardamine flexuosa. NCBI lineage: Eukaryota > Viridiplantae > Streptophyta > Magnoliopsida > Brassicales > Brassicaceae > Cardamine > Cardamine flexuosa. Next base: position 18,705,442 of record OY743219.1, read on the forward strand.
GGAGGATGTTCTGGTCTTGGGGATTCTCAACATTGGTGCTTCGGTATGAAAGGTTAGGATGGTTGTGGAAATTCGGGTTGAGAGTCATTTCTTGAAACCCATGGTTTCCCACATAGTTGACCTCTTCTTGCAGCTCTTCACTCCCCTCTACATACACACCATTATCTTGAAAGACTTGTTGACGACCATCAAACTCTCCAACAAAGTTTACCGGCTTTTGAGAAATGAGAAAAACTTTACTCCTCTTGTCTAGCTTCTCGGTAATCTCCTTGAGCTTGAGATCTTGAATACTTGTGTCCCTAACCTCTCTATCATAGTCTCCTCCATAACAAGCATCACGTTGGGCCATTGCTTCAATTAGCTGCTCTCCTTGGTTTACATTCAAGTTGGCAAAGATCGCATAACTAGCCGTGTTCAAATCTCTTCTATATCTATCAACAACACCTCTATGGAAGATTCCTAGTAGGTTCTCCTTGGAGATATTTTGATGAAGACAGCTCCTTGTGTAACCTTTTAGTCTCTCCCAAGCATCATAAAGACTCTCTTGACAACCTTGCTTGAAGGTTTGAATGTCATTCCTTATCTTTGCTGTCTTTTGCTTTGGAAAGAACTTGTGAGAAACTCTTGCTTCACCAACTACCAAGAAGACACAAGTTCTGAGGCTATGTTCTTTTCCCAATGGGTAGCCTTGTTTCCTAAAGAGAAAGGGAACAAGATCAACTTGATAGACTCCTCCGGAACTCCAATCATCTTCACCGTCCTACAAAGCCGCTCAAACTGATCGAGATGTTCTAAGGGGTCTTCCATTGGCAAACCATTGTATCTATGATTCTCAATCATGTTGATCAAGCTTGACTTGATCTCAAAGATGTTAGTTGCAATGGTTGGCATTGGGATTCCTGTCGCCATTGGTCTAGCATTTGGTGTGTCAAAGTCTCCAATAGGTCTAAGTTGTGGACCTTCATTAGCTGCAGCAGCTAGAGGTGGTGGTGCAAAACCGGGTGGATGTACCTCAGCCATCTCAAACTCTATTTCGTGATCTACTTTGTCTCAGGCTACTCTTCTTGTCTCCCTCTCTAACCGGCGAATGTTGTCGCTTTGCTCCACTAGATGTTGTGTCCCGTGACTCCGCAAGTTCATGCACCTACAAGAGAAAACAATCAAGATATCAAACCAAAGTTGAGTCCACAAAAGTAAAAATAGTAACAATAAAAGCTTAGTCTCAAAACACAACTGAATCCTAATGGCTATTGCTTAATTTTCCCGGCAACGGCGCCAATTTGATAAAAATATTTTTGCATCCAAAAGGTTATCAAATAACCTTAATGCTATAAGCATAGAAGGATATCGATCCACAAGGAAATTAGAACAACACACTATGACTATGAATTGTGACTTCAATCTAAGCAAACAAATTTTATATTGATTTGTAACTCTATTTGTAAAGCAAACTAGTAACAAAAGCTTAAAAACGTTTTGACTAAATAAGATGATAAAAAGTGAACTCTAGGGTTGAGTAGGGATTCAAAACAAGTGATAAATGACTATGGAGTATTAGTTCTTTCATTGCCACATTGTTCTTAGGCTTAAGAACCTTTATTGAATGCTATCCACTATCATGGTATAGCACCATCTCTAATCGCTTAATAATCAGCAACTATCGTTGGCTTCAAGTTATCAAAGAGCATTACTAACAAGTCTAAAAAACCATTTATCAATTATTATCATAGGCTAAGTGAGCTAAACACTTAATAAATCTGATCCGGCATTTCATCAAACACTTGTGGGCATTGATGAGCCTAAGTCTAAATCAACATGATCAAGGCTAATCTAGCAAGCTTAACATCTATTAAGTAAGGATGTAACATAATCTATTCCTAAACTCCATAAATCATTCATCCTAATCTACTCAACCCATGAGCTCTAATGGACTACTCACAAATAGACAAGAAACCACAAAACAAAGCTTGGTTAATCATGATAGGATGTGAACAGGGATAAAGATTTAAATAGATATCAAAAGATTCAAACTTAAAAGAGAAAGATTCATACAATGATCTCAAGAAAATCTCAAAGTTCCTACTTAGATCTTTTCTCAAAAATAAAACACAAGATAATCATCTAATTAGGGGTTTTCCCCTTTTATAGTCCACAAACTCAGACTGGTTTAATCTTCCTAAATTCTGATTTAAATCTGGTTAAGAAAAATAGATTGAGTTTTCGATCGGTCCATCGGTCTGTCTTGGTCGATGGAGTTGGTCGATGGGATGTCATTGGTCTGACTTGATCGATGGGACTGATTGATGTGCACGGGAAGAATGCCAAACTTCATCTTTGATCTTTTTGCTCTTGGTATTGGCTTCTAGGCTCCATTTCTTGCTAAAACCTATAAAAAAAAATATGCAAATGCAATCTATGCTATACTATACACCTAAAATCTAATATGCCATGCAAATGCAAAAAAAATCAAATCAAAATCATGCTTTAAAACCTAAGAAAACACAACATATTAATAAATAACATCATGTGACATGTACGTACATATTACACATAAAAATGTGTATTCACATCATCACATGTGATTAGCAAAATGAAAATTGGAGTTTAACCTTAACAATAATCTATCTTTTTCTAGTAATTATTGTCCTTTCACCAAATGTCTAAACATGCTTTTTCCATTTGTATCTAATTTTACAAATTCAAGAAATTGGAAATTTTTAATATTGCACTTGAATATAAATAATTTTTCTCGTTAGTTGTTAATTTTTTATTAACTCATTTTGCAATATTATATTCTTTCCAAGTGTTGTAATTTTTGTCAAATGTACAAAAGAGAAGATATCTAGAAAATAGATTTTGGACATAAAATATTAAATAAATTAGATAAATGTTAGAATGCAAGTAAGGTGCCACCAAATAATCATACCTTTACCATATTTGAAACTTTTACTAGAAACCAAATCATATACATAACTAGTAATTTGCCCACGCTAAGAGCAGAAGTATATTCATATATTATTAAGTTTTTTTTGTCTTTTGTTTAATATTTATTTTTAAGTTTCACTCATCTTCTTTTGATTTGTTCTTAATTGTTCATGTGAGTTTGTTGATTTTATCATTACTGTGTTGTGTATGATGATGAGTTAGTTGTAATTAATATTACAATTGTTTATGAGTGTTTATTTAGTAAATGAGGATTCATATGATTAAATTTTTTTTTTGTTTTTGTTTTTAGAGTTTATCTTTTATTTTAATTTATTTGAATAAAACCTAAAAGAGTATTTTTCATGAATTTGTGAGAAATTTCTCCGACGATGAGCTCTTCCTTAGGATGAAGATAATAGCACAATAGGAAAATTCTGAATTGTGGAGATAGAGAGATGAAGATAATAGCACAGCAAAACACATGTTTTGTTTGTGAGTGAAAGTAATATACTACAAAATCTTTGGTTTGAATTTTTATTTCGTTATGTTTTGTGAGCAACTCTTTTGACCAAAGGAAAGCTAAAAAGAACAAAATAATAACTTTGGATTTATATATTCAACCAGATTCTGAACCATCCCTAGATGATTGCATTTGAGAGAAATATACATTTATTTTGCATCAATTATGGCAAACAAACCGAGAAAAAAATGAATATTTAGATATGTGAATTTGTTAGAGTTAGCACTAGAGGTAACACTCCATCGAATAAAGACTTTTTTTAGTTTTTCATCTATAAAATAGTAATATTTTTAAAACAGTTTAGTTATAATAATTAAATTTTAAATAACAAAAAGAAAATGAATTAATAAAAAGAAGACATATCATTCACAGCCTCTAATGAATATATATAGGAAGAAAAGTTTCTAATTTTCTATTCTTTTTTTATTACTTTTTATTGTTTGTTTATTGTTTAGATACCATTGCTAGAACAGAATAAAACTACTCTATAACTTCAGACCACGGTTTCGACCACTACATACCACGGTTTCCGATGTACAAGTACAAAAACAAACTATTATTTCTCTCATTTTGAATTTTGAACGCTCTTAGACACTATTATCGAGGTGAAGCTTCAGTCCACGGTTTCTGACGTTGGTAGAGCTGGGGCTAGCCGGCGTCGAGATGTGACTCCACCTTGCTCGCTTCTCTCGGTCCCAGGGTTTATCGCCATCGAAGCTTTGTCCCACTTTCCGCCGGGTGATGCTATCACCGGCAAGAGTTATCTGCAACAGCCGCATGTCGATTAGCTTCCTTCTCTTCTCCTCTGAGAAGACGACAACAATGAAGACTCATCGCCGTCCTTTAAGGTCATCCATACCAAATCTACAGACAGATCCATCTTCATCTCCGTTAATCTTTCAAGATATCGTTCTTATAGTGACTCTAATTGGCCTTACGGTGGCTGAAGATCTATTTCACTCCTCAGCTTTATCTGCCAGAGCTAGATCTCTCTCAAGAGTTTTCCGTGTTTCCGTTTTGATTCCCGTTGACGAGATGGGTCCTTTAGGACCGCCAACTTCTGAGAGCCGTCGAAAGATAGATCGGCTATTGACGGTTGATAGTTCTTTCCGAATAGGTAAATTGTCGTCATCGAGATCCATCTATGGAGAGGCCACCGTGATTTTGTCTCCACCAACTCTCACCCTTGCTCCCTTGGATCTGCCGTCTCTTACACGAGAATTTCCTCACTGTCGGCTACGGCTGAGATCCATCTCGCCTAACCAGAGAATTATTTTCTTCCCTCCCGGTGCAGATAACCGGAGATCTTTCCCGACACTCATATGCCGCCTCAAATTTATACTAAATGTTCTTCTCGTATGAACTCGGTCGGAGCTATCTCCACAGCCGACAACCACCGACGTGTTCGAGTTTTTATCCAAAAACTCCATAGGGAAGCAATCTGAAAACCGCATCGATTAAAACTCTAATTCTGAAGAATTAATTTTTAATTAGAAAATTGGTATATTACTGTCTTACCCTATTAAAATTTAATTATTTATCCCAAAAACCTGGGTTTTTACCCACCAACCTAGAAACCCGAATTGAAAAACCCCAAAATCGATTCAAATCACGATAGAATAAAAATCAAACACAAACCGTCTCTAACTTCTTATCCTCTTTCAAACTCTTTTCGTTAAACTAGTGATAACTAGAGGATAACAAGGCGATTGAAAATTTTCTACTCGATTTGTTGTGTTAAAAATGGTTGAAACAAGGTTGGGAATGAAGAAGTTAAAGATTGCTGAGGAAGTGAAGGAGCGATCTCCGCTTCCAAGTCGGAATGATGAGGAAGTGAATACCGGCGAAAGGAGTGAAGAAGAAGATCTCGAAGAAGAGAGCCACCAGAGTCCGTTGAGAATAATAAGAAAGTGAATTCCGGCGAAAGGAGTGAAGAAGAAGATCTTGAAAAAGAGAGCCACCGGAGTCCGGTTGGGAATGATGAGGAAGTGAATTTCGGCGAAAAGAGTGAAGAAGAAGATCTCAAAGAAGAGAGCCACCAGAGTCCGGTTGGAAATGATGAGAGTGAGCGATCTCCGGCTCCTCCAGAGAGGAATGATGACGTCGTCGCTGAAGTTGGAAGGATTGAAGTAGACGAAAGGAGTGAACAAGTAGAAAGCCAACCTCCGATGACTGAAGAACTCGGAGAAGAGAGCAAGGACGGAAGTGAAGAGAGTCTGACAGAGCTCCGGTTGACCGGAATGAAGAAAATGGAGATACAGACGAGGGAAGTACAAGCCAAACACTCAGGGAGTCAACGGTTAGTAGCTCATTAGTAATCGATTGATATCTGGATTAGTTTTAGTTAGGGAAAAGATAGCAAATTGGTGTTGATGTTATTCGTTTTAGTTTGGGAAAAAAGAGCAAATTGGTGTTGATGTTATTCGTATTAGTTAGGGAAAACGTATTGCTCTTGATGTCATTCATTTTAGTTCGGGAATACCACTTGCAATCGATGTTTTGTGGAATTTATGAAAATGTATAACTCGGTAATACTTGGTAAAACTTGTTATTGCATGGTTCCGAGGAGGAAATAGAGCCACCACTAGAACCTCTGCCAATGTGCTTTTCGCCTTCAGAGTATAAGAAAAAATAAAGCTATCTACGAGGTGTTATATCCTTGAAGTTTTGGAAACGCTAGATGGCTTGACGCATCTGCTCACAACGTTTGAGAGGAAATGGTTTGAGGAACATCCGTCCTTCAAACACATTTGCCACATGCCAAGGGAAAAAAACACAAGGTTATGGGGATGTGGATGCTGTTTCTTTGAAAGGCATGCATCAAAAAAAGAAAGGAAGCTTGGTTTGTCGTAAATGGTGTTCCAATTCGGTATGACATTAAGGAACACGCCTTGATATTGGGATTTAACTGCCGCAACTATCCAATTGGTTATAAAAAAGCGGGGAGTAAGGCCTTTGTGAAGAAGCATTTTAAGGGGCTGAAAAAAATAAGATATCAAGACGTGAAAGCCAAACTACAGAAAATGGTACAGGTGGGTCGTTCTGTAGATAGGTTGAAGATGGCGGTCCTCTATTTCTTATCCAGCATTGTTATAGCACAGACAAAGACTGGAAAGGATGCTAGTCTCGTCGAGCCATTTTTTCTAAGAGTGGTGGATGATCTAGAGTTTTGTAGGGATTTTCCTTGGGGGAGATTGTCATTTGATCACATGTTAGAAGAGATTAGCTCACGATGACTCACTTTGGAGGGACCGTCAAAGAAGGTGTTTTATGGCCGGTTCCAGGTTTTTGTATTCCAATGGAGGTTAGTAAAATTTAGTTGATGTTTTGACTCGTACTGGTTCTTATAATTTAGGATAACTCTAACTATATGTGTGTTGTGTGAGGTTGTGTAGCTCTTAGCATTTGAGGCAATTCCCGATTTAGGGGAAAAAATCTTAGAAGATTATCCAGAGGCAGACGAAAATTGTCCTAGGATGTGCAAGAAAATGTTCAAGAAAGATGAATGTAAAGGGATTAAACTTTCGGAAATATATAAAGCACTTGGTACAACTGTAGTAAGTTGTCCTAGTTATCTTTAGCATATCTTAGAAACTTAGAAAATAAACAAACGTAGCCATCAAGTTTTTCGATTCTACCCACAAACCTAGCCACCAAGGTTTTTGATTCTACCCACAAGCATAGCCACCAAGTCCTTCAGGTTTGCAATCTCTTCAGCATTGTTTTGCACCTCTCTATGCAACTGCTTTATATTCAAATTAAGGAGTCTGAAGCTTCCCTCCTTCGCTTTTTCATCAAACTCCTTCCTTATCATAGTCACCTCTTCTTCGATAGCGATATCCCACCTTTTTCGAATGTGTAAGTGTAAGTCATCATTCTGCACATAACGAGATAGAGAGAGATATCATGATATCTTCAACTATAATTCCATTAACCTAAAATCGATGTCCAACTACTCACCTTATACTGCTTGCATTTTAAGTATCTCCTCCCTAAAGTTAGTATAACATACACTTACAAAAAACAAAATTAGTTTTACAGGTGATTTTAATCAATTAACATATAATTATTAGTGTTTTTGAATTAAAATATGAAATCACTATATTTCTGTAACTTCGATATCCTAAGTTGGTTAATATTCACAAAGTCACCTTAAAAGTACAAGGATAATATTGTGTACATTGTTTCATAACAAACTAAGATATAGTATTATTGTTTTTTCACTTTTATAACATATTTTTGAAATTTATTTGTGTTTTTTATAACATAGTTGTGAAATTCACATTGTAATTTGTAATTTTTACTTTTATTTTCTATTATCAACTTTCGCCAGTTATACGAATGGAAATCTAGTATTACAAAATAAACATATCAAGTACCATCAGTTATACGAATGGAAATCCAGTTTTACAAACGAAACATATCAACTTTCATAGTTTTACAAAAGAAACTTTCTTCAAACACTAAAACTATTTCCAAATAACAACCATTGGAGTCCTTGTCTTTGCCGCCTTTTATTTTGTGTCCTTGGACGCTTTTCACCAGCCGATGGAAACCTGTTAATTTTCTTCCTTCCCTTTTTTTATTTTCTTTTATGGAGGTATGATTTCTTTACTTCTGGCGTCATCTGGAACATCCCATTGAGACATATCTGGCACTAAATATATTGTCCTGTAATACGCCATAACCCACAGCTCCGTCCAATAATATTTGGACCACAAATCATGTAATTGCATTTCACGAGATCTATCATTGTCCCTTCTGAATTCAATGTAAGCAGATAGCGCGTACAGACAAGGATACTTTTCAATATCAAACACCCTGCAAGAGCAAGTTCACCATATAAGTCTTACCATCATTACCGATGACATTGTACTCAAGCTCATAATAGTTTAGCTCTGTCACACTCAGTTTCTCAGCAATGGGCCATAGGTCGTGCATGAGGTTCTCCACTAAAGGCACAAGTTTATTTGAAGTCGATCCAGACACAGCCTCCTTTCGATGTTCATTAAACCAGTTAGAAAATTTTCTAATGATCGTATCAAGCATAGGTATTAAAGAGTACTTCCTTGCCTTCTTAAATACACAATTCATCGATTCCACACTGTTGCTTGTGTCTAAGTTGTATCTTTCTCCTGGAAAACAATACCTTGCCCATTTTTCTTTCACGGTACTCTCCTCCACATACTTGGCCGCCGAAGGATACCTTGTCTTAAATAAAGTATAACCACAGTTGAACTCAGCCTCAGTGTAATACCTACTACACTCCATAAATCTCCATGCGACTACATCTTTGTTGGCGTTAGAAGCATGACCTTTCACATTTTGGGACAAGTACCATACACAATACCCATGATGAGCTTCGGGAAAAACTGTGGCTATGGCGCCTATGAGCCTTGCATTTCTATCACTCATAAATACCAATTCATTGTTATCCGGTATAACACTTTTAAGCATCTCCATAAACCACGTCCAACTTGCATCATTCTCACCATCGAGTACACCAAACGCTATGGGATAATGGTGACGATTAGGATCTTGAGCATTCGCAAATATTAGTACACCACCATATCCGTTCTTCAGAAAAGTTGCATCCACAACTATCACTTTCCTCATCACTTGAAACCCTTCAATGCTAGCTCCCAAAGCTATGAATAGGTACTTGAATTTTCTCTTCTCATCCAATTTCACACGTGTTGTTGTACCATCATTGCGCTTCTCTAACATATGCAAATAACAATACAACATCTTGTAGCTTTCTTCCGGACTACCGTGCAAATCACTAACAGCAAGATTTTTCCCTCTCAAAGCCGTTGAGTAAGATATAGTCAAACCTATTTTTGTCTTCACAAAATCAACGATATCATTAGAAGTTGGAGTTTTCAAACGACCTGGATATTCTTCTTGCAAAATAGCTGCAACTAACTCGGTGTCCCGTGTCTCTTCGTGTTGCTCTGACTTGCCCGCGAGCATGTGTGCATTTTGTTGTACATTCTAATCGAGAAAATCTCTGTATGCTTAATCCGTGAAGCTCGTAAACACCATGTACAACTTTTATCACAACATTGTAGCACTAAACGTCCTGGTTCAGACCTTTGTATAACAAAACTAAAACTGTTAACAAATGAGGCTCTATCCACCACATTCCGCAATGCCTTCCTATTTGCAAATTCTTGATGTAGACTCACACCCAAACCATATTCTCATCCCTCTATAAACTTACTACTCTCTATAACAGGTGGAACCTCAACATATTCATCACCCTTGTCCCATCTATCCATACCATCATCCACACTTTTATCATGTGATGCAATTTCATCCTCAACCATTATCGCTGCATCTTGTTCTTTTCCTTGTTCTTTCTCTACGTAAAGAGTTATGGCATTATCGTCAATTTCACAATCATTTGAATGCAACTCCTCATAGTTCTTACCAACTGAACTTTTCACTGCTCTCGACAGTTGCTCTGGTTGTTCTGATATAGTGATGACATCCACAAATAATATACACCTACGGTTCTCTTTATCAATTGACATTAAATAAACACACACATCCTCATCATCAGAAACAGTCAGTTTTTCCTCACATCCCACTAGCAGTGGATAGTAACTCAATTATTTAACCTTACTTTCATCTAACACAAGCTTTTTGTATATCTTAACTTCTATCATCGACAAAGTTATCTCCTCCACTGATGTCTTCACCATCAAACTATACATCCGACCTTCGCATTTAAAATGTATGCTGATGTTTTTCATCATTGTATTGTATCCTACGAAAACAATCAAAACTCAGTTATGGTATTACTAGTTTATACTGCTTATCGGTTTTACTAGTTTTACCCCGTCGCAAGAACTCAAATTGTATAATTTCGGGTTCAAATCTATAATGCACTATGATTCAACCACTTAAATTGATTTAATAGCAATTGAAAAGTCCTAGTCGACCCAGAAATCATGGTTAAAATCTCAATTTAGATTCAATCAAATCCTCAATTTTAAAATCTAAAAAAACAAAGAACCAACTTTGATTTAAAGCTCAAGGGCTTGCTGCGCCGATGCAGACCTCCACCACTAATCTTGACGGTGGCCCAGAAATCTCGAGCTTGCTGTGTCGTTGTCGTTGTCAGAGATGACGGTGGCCCAACTCCAGCCGAGTTCGTTCTTGTTTCGAGCCATTTTCGTTTTTTGCGTTTTTTTTTCAATTTTTAAAAATCAAATTAATTACATAAGGGTATTTTTGTCTTCTGATATGTTCTCAGATATGATTGGAGTTTTCAGATTAATGTGGTTATAAGAGATTATGAGTTCATGAATGTGGGGTTTTCAGAAGATGGCTCGACGTGTTCTTTAGATGACTCATCTAGGTCAAAATCCTAGCTTTGGGCTGCAGAGATCAAACCTGGAGGAGTCATGGGCTTGTCTAGGCCCATTAAGCTTGATGGATGTCAAGTTAATTTGACCCAATTCGAAATTTGCAGCAATATGGGCTGGTTTCAGAAAAATTAAAATATAAAGTTTATGTGGCCAATTAAACTGTTAGGGATCAGAGTCCATTTACTTTTATCCACATGTTTCCAATTTCTCATTTCATGAGAGACATTTTACTAAGTAAAAAGTATTTTGAACATTAAGTCTAGATTATTTATTTACAAGTTGTGTATAGTCATGTTTTTGTCTATGGCCTTCAGTAACAAGAAAGGACAAGTTGCCCAAATCATTCAACATGCATAAATATATTTTAGAGACATTAATAAAATTTCTAATTCAAAGCTAAGCTATGTGGACAAGAAACCAATTAATGATCGGTTTATCTCTATTTCCTTTATTATAGAGAGTAATATAGGATTATTTTTCGTCATTTGGACCCGGTTACTTTTACTAAGTAAATCTCTTTGGAATATTTTATTTCCTATCAAACCTTTCAAAATGAAGAGAATTACGGTGTTTTCCATCTTCAACGCTAAGTGGATTGCATTTACGGCAGCTGGAATTCAAGTAGTTGCTCCTCCGCCTTCGGCATCCAAGCCCCCGGTTTTACGGGTTTTGCGAGGGTTCTCTCTCATCCTACTAGTGTCTCTTCTTTTCAGAGATCGAGTGTCTCATCACTTATGACGCAAGTATAAATTCTCAAAATACAACGGATATTTTTGTATTTCGTATGGTATTGTATCTCCTGAAAGTCGACCATCAAGCATGTTTTAGCTTTACACCACTTTGAGTGACATATCTTCGCGGCGTGTTCCGCTTCTTCAGGATTTTTTAGTTTCTTTCTTCAAGAGTTTCACTTTAGACCTTTGTCTCTTATTTTATTTGTAGTGTTTTTTTATCTTTATCCGGGTAATGTGAATCAATAGGATTGCATTAACCTGTGTAGTTTTTTTCCCATATAAGTTCATCGGTTCTCAGAAGCCTTTCTTTAGACAAGAATTTTTAAGCCATTAACTTAATATATGATGTTTGTCGACCAAAAATAAATAATAATAACTACTATATAACTGAAGTTTGATAAAACCTAGTTTGCATCTAAATTCTTAAACAAGGATTTCACTTGGTCCCACCGAATTCAGTGAGAAAATTGAAAGATCTTGTCTATTGATGTTTGAAGTTGTGTTTATTGATGTTTGAAGAAAAATAATCTAAAATTGATGGAGACTCGACTAATCTTGTTATATTCATAAAAGGACTAATAAGCAGGTACAAAAACAAAGGTACTCCTTAGCCACACGTCCCCACCCACCAGGGAACCATGAACAAAGTAAAGTTTAAAAGGAGAGTTAAAATCCTCAAAGATAGTTAAAAAATGCAAAAACAAACATCTTACTCTTTCGTACTTCTTCGTGCTCATCTCAATGAAAATTTAATGCAACCCATTGACTTAAGAAGAAACTCACAATCAAATAGAATCATCTCTTTAACATTATTTCAAGTGTTTAGTGTGGTCTCGCAAAGAGGAATTAAATTCTTCTCAATGGGTTTTGGGTGAAGGCTCTTTGAGGTGGTATATCCAAAGAGCTTTTCTTTGGTGGTTTGGTCTCCAGACATATGAATGCTAGTCAAATGCAAAATCTATCTAAGAAGGAGAACGACTGATGTATACAAAGTTTAACTCGTTATCCTATCCCATCTTATGACATGATCTGATCCAAAAACTCGGAGATCCAAGGTGTACGGATCTGGATATTTTATTTTGAAAATCTAGATATTCTGATCCGGTTTTATATATAGTTTTTATTTAAAATATAGGTAATATATATATATATATAATTTATAAAAATTATCACAAATATAAACTTTTCTGAAATTTTTGTGTATATTAAAACTTTTACAAAGTAAATACTATGTTCTAAAATTATATAAAAATTAATTTGAATATTAATATTTCCTATTAATTATTATTTATTTTTAATAAATTTATATTATTATATCGGATTAGGGTAGTTGCGGATATTGATGGATCCGGATCCGGATAATCATTTTTCTGATCCGATGAATCTGAATCCCGCCCGATACCCTAAAGTTTATGGATATCCGATTCGTGTTCATTCTTAGCTAGTGGATGAGTTGGACGGAGAGAGTTGTAAAGGAACACAACAATTATGGAATCAGATTCCAAAGTCTTGTCATAGCCAAAAGTTACGTACAAGTTCGGACCATAAAGGAATGAACTTTTTCTGAAACTTTCAGTACCAAAAACATATTTTTATTTCTTTGCCTTATGACTTGTGAGCTTAGCCACAAATCTTGTTCCTTATTGATCTTATCCTCTTCATTCCCCGAAGGCCCGAATCGAATCTGAATTCCAATATGAAGCCTAAGTTCCCATAGAATAAAGTCACAAGTTTCTTCAACTCCAAGACTCTAAAAGGTATCGTCTTTTTTGCTAAAGGAATCATATTTTTGCAGTATATATATATAAATTGTGTGATCGAGGACTTCTTCCTCAGACAAGGTTGTTCAACAAATTCAGACATGTCAAACGTGAGTTTTCTCGAGTTACAATACAAACTCTCTAAGAACAAGATTTTAAGGAAGCCTTCAAGAATGTTTTCTAAAGATAGACAGTCCTCAGGCTTGTCTTCACCTGGATCAGGAGGCTTCTCTCAGCCTTCAGTCAACGAGATGAGACGTGTTTTCAACAGATTTGATTCAGACAAAGACGGGAAAATCTCTCAGACCGAGTACAAGGTGGTGCTGAGAGCGTTAGGACAAGAGAGAGCTATTGAAGACGTACCTAAGATCTTTAAGGCTGTGGATTTAGATGGTGATGGGTTTATTGATTTTAGGGAGTTCATAGAAGCATACAAGAAAAGTGGAGGGATTAGCCCTTCGGATATACGATCCGCGTTCTGGACTTTTGATTTGAATGGCGATGGGAAGATAAGCGCGGAAGAAGTGATGTCGGTTCTAAGGAAGCTTGGGGAGAAGTGTAGCTTAGACGACTGCAAGAAGATGGTGAAAGCTGTTGATGCAGATGGTGATGGATTGGTTAATATGGAAGAGTTCATGAAGATGATGTCTACAAACATTGTCTAACAGATCTCTTATGCTCTGCTATTGTAATTTAAGCTCATTGTTCATACTTCATACAATCTTGTAATGATGTTCTATCAGAATAAGACGAATAATAGATATAAAGCAAAAACTTATTCAAAAGTTTTAAAACTCATGTAAAAGGGTCCATTCCCAACTGCTAGCATAGCGCTATACATGATGCGAAACGAAGCGCCGCTCTTACCAGTAATCACCACAAGAACATTTACCATCTCTGAAATGATGGAAACGTTTGTTGTCTCTCACAATCAACTCCCTACCAATGATTTTGGACATGATCTTGATAAAGTTGTGACAATCCACGCAAACACGAAGATTCTTGATGATTGTGAGCGTCTTCCGAGCTGGAGTGCAGATGATACCGTAAGCAATCGCTAATCTCTCACTGTGGTAAAGCAGTGCCTGTTCTTTAGCCTCTTGATCGATATCATGAAGAACAGATCTTGTGTCTGGAACATAAACCGCTCCCTTCTTTGCAGCCATCTCCTTGGCTTCATCCTTGTAAAAAGTCAGATTACGAAACTCAAGGATCCTACTCTTACTAGTTACCATATTTGTTTCCCTGAATGATTTCGGTGGAGGTGTAGCGATTTTGTTGGCCACAGCCTTTGAAGGATCAAGATCAACCATCAATTCTTCCATGTAATCCTCTAAATCGATATCTCCATGTAACCGAGCATAGTTCCTCATAGCTTCCCAAAACTCAGCTGTAGGTTCGAACGGAAGGTCTCGGATATACTGCTCTGCTTCAACAAGATGTCCACATTTGCCAAGAACACCTAAAACACCCAAATAATGATCCGTCTTCGGAACAATCCCATGCTCGTTCTTCATCGAATCGAAATGCAAAAACGCTTCTTTGATTCCACCAACAGTAGCACAAGCCAAGAACACCGTAAGGAAAGTCTCCTCGTTCGGTTTCAATCCGTGTTTCGTCATTTCCTCGAACAAATGCAACGAATCATCACCCATCCCGTTATCACTATACGCAGTCATCATCAAATGCCAAGAATCCATATCTTTATCAACCATATGATCGAAAACTCTCTTAGCATCAGTAACACTTCTACATTCCCCAAACATACTAATCACCATATTGTTCAGTTTTGGATCACCTCTAAACTTAGACTGTAGGAAATGATCATGTACCTTCTTAGAATGCTCAAGAGACTTCAAATTCGCACAAGACTCGAATAACAAAGCGAAACATTCAGCATTTGGCATAGCTCCCTTATCAAGCAATTCAATAGCATCTTTGTATAACCTACGTTGACACAAACTCATCACTTCTTCAACACTAGGAGGAGGAGGAGCTATCTCATTCACCTGCTTATTCATCTGATTAGCGATTTGATTTGAGCTTCTCTGTTGTTGTTGCTGCGGCGGCGTGTTATATTGATTCTGAGGTCTTTGTTGAACATTCTGATTCTGATAATTGTTACCACCACCACCACCGTACTGAGGTCTTTGGCCACCGTGTTGAGGCCTTTGAGCACCGTATTGAGGATTTTGACCACCGTGCTGAGGATTTTGAGTAATCCATTGGTTAGAGTTTTGTGAGACTCTTTGATTAGTGTTCGTCTGATTCTGATAGCCCTGAGAGTCGAAACTTTGAGGTTGATAAGGCCGTTGTTGAGACGGTGGTGCAGATTGAGGATTCTGGTGGTAATAATCGCTTGAGGCGGCGGATGTGGTTAGGTTTTTGATCGGAGTTGAGTTTGGGGTGAAGGTTTTGGTTCCGGCGGAGTGAAATTGTGAGGAGATCCGGGGAAATGAAGAACGTGTTTGAAGGAGAGAACCTATTGAGGTGAGTTTTTGGGTTCGTGCGCAACGAATAGCCATTAGAGAAGACATTGCTGTGAGATTGGAGAACAAATGGAAAATATTAAAACCCTGTGAAGAGCAAAACCCTAATGGAAATGATTGGGGATGAGAAAATTCGAAGGAAAGAGAAAGAGTTGTGATAAGATTTTGGTATGTTGAGTTTAGGTTTTGATTAAGCCATTTACATTTGGGCTGAGTTGGGCTTTACGGTAGGAAATTTCAACTTTATATTTTTGTTTTTTTGTTTGTTTTTATGGGATCATCTTTGAAATTAAACGTCTTAAATCAGAGGTTGAAGGGCGGACAAAAAAAAATAAAAAATCAGAGGTTGGAAGGAAACGACAAAAAAATAAAAATTGAGAGGTTGGAGGGTTAGCCGGAATTCTCTATAAATTTTCGGTTTACCAAAGTTTTTTATAACTCACTCTTCTTTCTTTTAAATTTTTTTCGATTTTGTTTCGGATCTTTGCCTCTCAAGTTTCACAAACACAATTTAGCTTATAAAAAACAATTTATTTTTATTAATGTTAAGAAACTCTCTCAAAACTTAACATTTAAAAGCTCTCAATATTTTATGATATTAAATTCATAACTCAACTTTGATATTTATAGGATAACTAGATTAGGATCCGTCCGATGGACAGGTTTGTAAAATATAAATTAGTATAATTAAATTAAATATATAATATTAAAGATATATTTGAAATATTTGAAATACAATTATATACTCAAAAATATTAATGATAATTTGAATAAATATAACACATTTAACCAACAATTATAAACCCAAAAATATAAATTATTTTTATATTAAAATAACTGAAAGTTTTTAGTCAAATTTATGAAAGTTTAACCAAATATAACCAAATTTTTATATGTATTTGTTCTGAAATTTCATGTACCCAAATTTGACTCAAATTCAGATAAAATTTGAATTTTTCAGAAGTAACCAAATTTTATATGTATTGCAATCTTGCAAATTAAAATTACAAAGTTCCATAAGATTTTCTTCATGTAATTGATATCCAAACTTTTCCAGAAGGGAATGGTGTACAGAACTTTGAATAATATTTTTTTTATTGGATTAGGGTTAGATAATAAGTAGAAAAACATATATATATATATATATATATATATATATATATATATATTAATTTAAGCACATGAAACTAATTTTCTCATCAAGTAAAAGGAAATTAATTCCTATGAGCTCATTGTTTTTTAAAATATTTTTGTCTCCCACTTCTGATTAGACGAACTACGGTACAATAGTATGGGCGTTTTTTGTTTAACTGATCCAATGTGAAATACTTCTTGTTGTTGTTTAGAATTACAGCACTCATTGAATTTGTCTTGATATTTGATATTCCTGAAAACAATCAAACAAAATTTAGATAAATAAAATTTACTTAAGCATACATATTGATTGACACATGTAGAGGTGCTCTAAATTTTATTGACTGTTCTAAACCATAAAGGTGCTCTAAACCGACACACATAGATGTGTTCTAAGTCAACAAGTTTATTGATTATACTAAATAGAGGTGTTCTAAACCTAAAATATTAATAGTAATAAAATATATATGAATAGAGTAGATATTGATGTAAAATTACCTTACTTATATGAAGTTTATAGAGCTATAATTTTCCTGGTTTTGAATTTGAAGAGATGTCAAATAGGTTTTATATACGTGCGGAAGTAGAACTCGTTTTTCTTTTTAAATTGTATTCCTTTTTTTATTTTTTTATTTTTAATCTAAGATTTTTTTTTTACTTTTTTAAATAGGTATTATTTTACTTATTCATATAATAAGATATATTAAGTAAAAAATAGAATTTTTTTCTTTTATAATTGTATTCCTATTTTAAATTTCTTTTTATTTTTCTGATAATATATAGTTTTTTTTATTTTATTTTTTAAAACAGGTATTTTGACTTTTCCCTTTTTTAATTAAATAAACTTTTACTTTATTTTTATAAAATTACATTAATAATTTTCTTTCTACTTTTACTTTCTTTTTGTAGTTTTTATGTTAAGTTAAATAAAACAGATTTTTTTTCCTTTTATAGTTGTATTCGTATTTTAAATTTCTTTTTATTTTTCTGATAATATATGGGGATTTTTTTAATAGATATTTTAACATTTTCATTTTTAATTAAGTACATTTTTACTTAGTTTTTTAAAAAGTTATATTAATAATTTTATTTTCTACTTTTTTTTTTTTTTTATAAAATAGAATTTTTTTTTTTTTATAGTTATATTCCATTTTTAAAACATATCAAACTCTAATTTTTTTTTCTAATTTTACTTCATTTTTATTGTTTTTTTGTTAAGTTAAATAAAATAGATTTTTTTTCTAGCTCTACTTTTATTTTCTACTTTTACTTCTTTTTTGTTGTTTTTATATTAAGTTAAATAAAATAGACTTTTATTCTTTTTATAATTGTATTCAAATTTTAATTTTCTTTTTTTTATAATTTATGGTTTTGTTTATTCTTTTTTCTAAATAGATATTTTAACTTTTTATTTTTTTCTTGTATAATTACATTCTATTTTTTAAATATATCAAAATCTGATCGTTTAAATTGGCACGTATCATGATCTAGCAAATTACTAAGAATCATTCATCTTTATATAATAAGATTTATACTTTTATTTAAATAATATATATTAAAATCTGATCATTTAAATTGATACGTATGCACAATCATATGAATTATTAATTTTGAATTAATCATTAATATAAAATATTACCTCTTTTGCTATTTTTTCCTACTTTAAAATAAAAAAACTCATTTTTTTCTATTTTAATACAATTAGATAATTTTTTTTTTAGTTTATCTTATCTTTAACTGTTCTTGTTAAAGATTTTTTGTGCCTATTGAAGTTTATCCAACAGTGTCGGATAAAATCTGGTTATATGCTAGTAATAGTTTTGATTTTGTGCCAGTAGTTTTCCGACCTTAGGTTGGTTTTTTGTTTGTGTTTTTCATGCCTAATTTTCATAGCTCAATTGATTTGGGTTTTCAGTCAATTGATTGAATTTTTAATCATAGCTCAATTGTTTTTAGTTTATCTTTCTTCTATTATGGAGCTCAATTTTAACATTCTGGTTGCTTAAAAATTTTCCGACTGTTATCTTTTATGCGGAGTAATATCTTTGATCTTTTTTTTCAGGACACAGTCCGTCTAATATAGATTTGAGGCGATGGATCGGAACTTCCAGCAGAGGAAGCGGTGATAATTTCAATCGAACTCGGTTATTCAAGCACAAAGTATCGGTGGCGACGTAGTAGAAGAGTTTCAAGTGATTTTGAAGAAAGAATGCCTATCGACGACTAGCTTCTCGACTTCTCCAAAGCATCGGCTGAAGGCGGTGAGTCCAAACTATTATGTTGGTTCGTGAGGTTCAACGGAGGGAGATGAAGCAGGGATGCGGCGAAGAGGTGACGCGATGAATGTTTCCTCTCTTAATTCCTTTGCTTGACACGTGTTCATCACGTGTAGACATCTGACCTTAATGGGTATGTTGGGGGCTTTATTGTAATAAAGGGTATAAGCTTGCACATCACTTGAATTTCACAAGCTTTTTTAGAGCTTTTAATAAAAATTGGCGGACAAAAATAAAACTTAATTCAAAAACTCAGTGAATGCGAATCAATCAGTGTCGGCTCATTTTTGTCATGTATCCTAATGATTTAGGAGTTTGATTTGTTTTTTTTTTTTAATTTTTAAAAAATAAAAATATAGATTAAAGAGGCTCCAAAATTATTTTACATGTATATATTTTATTTTCATTAAAAATCTCCATACTTTTTCATAAAAAAATAATAAAAAAACTAATTCAATTTTCCTTGTTGCTAGTTTGAGAAAATGTGGATGGTTAGTTCAGTGATCGAGTTAGTTTTTTAGGATCAAAGAATTGGTTAATGTTGCAGTTCTGAAATCTGATTGCTCTTTTTGCCTAGGTTCATGGTTGTGGACATTGTGGTCTCACTTTATATTGAGCTTCGGATTGGAAGAATGCGTAAGATTATAGATTAATCCTTGCATGGTCTCTTTGATATGGCCAGGGTAGCCTCTCTCAGAACCGATGAGTTCATATTACAACTGTCATTGCATTCCTATAGCCGACAACTAAAGCTAAGGGTTAATTTTGCTACAATCAAGCGCTTGCTCCTCGAGAACTCTTAACTCACGGCTTATCGTTGCCAAATATCCTCAGTATATTTTCCCGTTATCTTAAGTAGACGATACATGATCTCTTGTTAGTTAACTTCTTATTTCCTTTAAAAAATATTGTCACAAAAGGTAGGGTCGTACGGAAATGCTAGTAACAATGGATACAAATTCGACCACAATGTCTTCGATGCTGCGACAAATGTGCAGGTGGCCGGAGTGGACTGCAAACATTAGTAAGTGTGGCACGTGCCCCATATTACTTTAGATTAAAAATAATTTAATTTGAGTTGTTTTCCCAAAATTTTAAAAGATTTCAAAAGAATATGTAATCATTTAAGATAAATTTGTAGAACTTTTTTCTATAATAGATTTATTTTTTGTGTTAGTATTATATTTTGTATGCTAAAATTATTTAGTAATATGGTGATACAGGTATGAGATTAACTCTCCAGACCGGATAGTTTAACATGTTTGCTACAATACCTTTGATGTTCTAACGCTTTTTTAGTTTATTTATTTCTTGTCTGAACATTTTCTTTAGTCTTTGGGGAAACTTATAACTATTTTAGAGTTATAGTAAGAGCACCTCCACCAGTAAGAGACTCAAAAAAAAAATATTGTTTATTTAGAAAAGTGAAATACACTAGAATAACTTTAATTTTGATATTAATTGCTAAAATAACCTTCTCAAAATGGAATATAACTAGTATAACTTTAGTCTTTTATCAAAAGACAATTTTGCCATTCAGACTAAAATTAAGTGATTAATATTTTTTTAGAATAATTTGTAAAATAATTTCATTAAATTAAATTAAATTCGTATTTGTAAATAATTTCATTAAGAGGAAAATATTTTACATCTCTTCATATTTCCCATTTTCAGAATCCGGGAAAAAAAAACTCAACAACCACCACCTCCAAAAAATCCCTAAAACCGCCGCCTCCATTATAGAAGTTATCACTGGTCTACTTTTGTTGGTCACTGGATCCTTCTTCTCGCTGGCTGACTGCCGGAATTGTCTCACTGATTGACTACCGGAATTGTCTCGCTGGTACACCACCATTCCGCCAAGTAAAGAAAGCCACCGAGAATCCTACAACAAATCAAAACCCTCGCCGTGGAATCTTTAAAACCAGTTAGTATTCAGAATTTTGCTAATCATTTTTATATAAGATCTGGTTTATTGAATAGGTTTTTTGTTTTTAAATTACAATTCTGTTTAACGTTTTCCCTTATTGCAGATTTTAGGATTTGTCCTTTCGTGTAATTGGATAATTTTGGATTTCATTAGTTATTTGAAATCGCAGATTTATACAAATTCTTGGCTTTGTTTTCGCAGATTTTGTATTCCATTTATTTGTGTTGTCGCAGATATTTGGTTATGTCACTAACAATTTCTGTTTTTTTTTTTATGTATATGATTGCCTTTTTCGAGTGTTGTCAGACAGTATCCTCCTCGACTCTACAAAGCTGGGAACTTTCCAATACATACACATAGCATGAATCACTATTCTACTATGTCCAACTTGTCCAAAGTGCGACATGAATTAGGAGATGATGTGTGGAGTTATTTGCTGGACTCTTCCATTGGTGTTTTCGCCAAGTTTGTTGATCTTTCATTCACTTGGGCTGCTGAAAGAGCTCATTACTTCTTGGTTAACCAGCTTTTAGTTGACGATGCACATGAGATTTGGTCCTTGATTGATGATCAACCTCTCCGTTTCTCTCTCCACGAGTATACAGCTTTTACCGGTCTCAACTGTGATCTGATCAAAACATCTGAGGTATGTACTCTTAGGCATGAAGAGTTTTGGATGGAGATGGGAATATCTACTGCAATAGGGCCTACATATGAAGAATTGGTGAAGGTGATAGCGAGGAGCCATCTTTG
This sequence comes from Cardamine flexuosa, assembly GCA_963555745.1. NCBI lineage: Eukaryota > Viridiplantae > Streptophyta > Magnoliopsida > Brassicales > Brassicaceae > Cardamine > Cardamine flexuosa. The sequence continues at coordinate 18,727,339 of OY743219.1, forward strand.
GCATTTTGATAAAAGGCTTATGGTGACACAATTACGTTTCCTTTCTGTTATGGTATTTGGTATTCATAAAGGATCTAGGATACCATTGGAGGCAGCCAAAATAGTTCTTGACAAAGAGGCTTTTGAGAAGCACCCGTGGAGCACAGTATCGTTTCAGAACTTGATTAATTCGATCAAGATTATGAAGTTGTCATAAAAGTCTTACACGCTTCAAGAACATCTTCAAGTTTTATTGACTTGGGTGTATGAGCATGTCGTTGGTTTAGGAGTAAGTTATGGGAAAAGAAGGTTGAAGAAAAATGAAGAAGATCATGACGAGGTTCCACATCTGAATTGGGAATCTGGGAGTTCTACGGTTAATTTTGAAAAATTCATAACCGAGGAGAAGGTTCAACATGGAAAAGTAAGTCAGTTATTCATTTTATTTAGTACATAGTGTTGTGTAAGTAATATGTTGGTTAACACTTTGTTATACAATACATGTGCGGGTGAAGCATATGATATATGTAGCAGCTGAGAAGATTTTCCCAATTTGGAGTGAAGGTGACAAGATTGATCCACTACTTTTACACTTGATTGAAGATATCATGAGTGGACAGTTACGTGCCAATGCTTGGTCTGAAGATGCAAGTAAAAAAAACGGAAAGTGGTTGCTGATGTTGCTGAAACATCTTCGAAGAAGAAGAAGATGAATGTGAAGGAGGATTTAAAGGTATTTCCGCATCTTTTTCTGTTGATTTACTCATTAATTGGCGCAAATTGTTTTATTAGTTACCGTAGATTAGTTAATTGATGTTGTAGATTTTTTCGTAGTTGCTGCAGATTTATATTTTAGTTCCCACAGATTAAGTTGCTTTGACCGTAGATTTCTTCGTAGTTGCCGCAGATTTATATTTTTGTTCCCACAGATTATGTTGTTATGACCGTAGGTTTCTTCGTAGTTATCGCAGATTTATATTGTAGTTCCCGCAGATAAATTTGTTATGGCTGTAGATTTCTTTGTAGTTGTCGCAGATTTATAGTATAGGTCCCGCAGATAAATTTGTTTTGACAGTAGATTTCTTCGTAGTTGTCACAGATTTATATTATAGTTGCCGCAGATTTATATCATAGTTGCCGCAGATTTATATCATAGTTGCCGCAGATTTATATCATAGTTGCCGCAGATAAACTTTTAATTTCTGAATATTTACTCTCAGTTTTATTTGGTATTGATTTCGTAGGACACTAAGGAAACTGGTGTTGACATGATGGGAATGTTTAAGATGGTGGAGAAGGTGACTGCCAATATTGATGAAATGAAGCATATGATGGCTGATTTTGGGAAGAGATTAGCAACAACTGAGAAAAATGTTGAGCAAGAAAAGGAATTCTCAAGCATTTTTTCAATGATGAAGAATTATTTTGAAGTTGTTGGAATACAAGATGGTAATATTCACGAAAAGGAGGATGTAGAGTCATCCAAAAAACCTGTGGATGATGAGACAAGTGCAACACCTGTAAGTTTACATTCTTTTGATCTTAAATGATTTTGTTTTTCATTCATACTAGAGTACATTTAATCACTATCAATATATGTTTCTTGGTTGCAGTCATGGATGGTAGAAGTGAATGTCACATCCAACAATGAGTTTCCCAGTACTAGAGTAGTGAATAAAGTCAGAGAAAAGAAGAGTGAGAATACGGAAAAGGTACATGAGAAGAAAAAAAAGCAAGAAAAACACACTGAGACAAAAGAAAAGAAGGAAAAGGTAGCTGAGATGAAATATAAGAAAGGAAGACAAGCTGAGAAGAAAGAGAAGGAAGGAAAGCAAGCTGAGACAAAACAGAATACGAAAAATCTAGATGAGAAGAAAGAGAAGCAAGGAAAACAAGCTGAGAAGAAAGGTGACAAAGAGAAATAGAAAGTTGTGCCGAGAAATGATGAAACAGTGAAAAAGGTTGTTGTCAAGGTGGAAAAGATAGATGAAGAGGAGAAGAAGAACAAAGTTGAGTCATCTAATTCTGACGAGTCTGTTTGGTCAAACCCTAGAGAGAATATGTCTAATAAGGCTATGGACAAGGCGTTAGACAATTTAGTAAATATTACTAAGAAATTGGATGGGGCGACGCTTAAGGTAAAATGTGATATCAAGTTGGCGATTTCTCAGAAATATCCATTTGTTGGTAGCTCTACAGTGAAGAGAATCATGAGAGTGTCAGATGTGTCTCCTGCTTAGTACGATCCATTAGAAGCTGTTGATCCGAGTCTACATGAAGAACTAAAGGAATTCTTGGCGGATGATGAGTAAGTTATTCAGTACTGTTGTTAGTTTTATATATTTTTCCTTTAACAAGTTGAGACCAAGTGTTTAAAATTTTACTTTCAGTGAAGGAACTCGTAAAACAATAGGAAAACACAAGTTTTTCTACAATACGCTTATTACTCCGAGGAGTAAATGGGAAGATGCAAATTATGGCTGGCTCGCTAATGGGGTTAGTTATTTTAACATTTACAATACAATATCATCGTTTGATTGTTGTATTTTGATATTGTTCGTAATGGATCTCTTATTTGTGGCAGCACATATCTGTGGCGATGGGTATGTTCCGTAACATGCACAAGCGTGAGATTAGCGCTTACCACAGTGAACGAATTGCCTTCTTGGATTCTTTCTTCATCACAACTATGGTGGGTGACTACAAGGACTACATTGCTGATCAGAGGAATTATGTATCTGACGAGAATTATAGAGACACTGTCAGCGGTCTAGCACCATTGGTGACAAATAAGAAGTGGTTCATTGATATTGATCACCTGTATGCGTGTCTATTTGTTGGTCGTAATCATTGGGTTCCTCTGGACATCGACTTAAAGAGTAACATCATCTGGCTTTATGATAGCATCCCCCCGAAGGACGACACAAAACTACAGATAGATGTTCACCCTATCCGCAAGATGATCCCAGTCCTCCTAAGTGAGTTTATTCCTGATACGCAGCGCAAGAAGACTTGGTGCAATGAAGGATGTCAGAAGAGTGCTTGAGAATGTACCAATCAATGAAGATCCTGGAGATTGCGGTGTCTACTCTTTGAAATACATTGAGTGTTTAGCATTGAAACATTCATTTGATGGGTTAAGTGACAACATCATTCAGGATATTAGGGTCAAGCTTGCTTCAGAGATATTTTCTGAAAACCATGTGGGAGTAGAGAACCTTTGGAGTCTAGACAGTCGCCTTAAAGATGTTGGTATCCCCCACCTTTTGGATGAGGATATTGATGATGAGGAATTCTAAGTATTTGGTGTTTTGGTTTTGTTTCTTAGTGACATCTGTTTGCATCTTTAGACTCCTTAAGTTGGTTATGTTATGAATGAACTTATTTGTGGTTTTGTAATCTTCTATGTTAGGTTATGGCATAACTTTTATTTACCGCAGATTTCCTTTTCAGTTATCGCAGATCTTTTACTCAGTTATCGTCGAATGTTTATTGACTTACCGCAGATTTTGTATTTAGTTATCACAGATCTCTTACTCAGTTATCGTCGAATGTTTATTGACTTACCGCATATTTCATATTTAGTTATCACAGATATTTTTTTCAGTTGTCGCAAAATTTTTATTGTCTAACCACAGATTTAAAATTCAGTTCTCGGACTCTCCCCATGATTAACTCTAGGATTTGCTAACATTATTTATCACAACTACAGATTCAAAATAAAATACAAAACAGTGAAAAAGCATATGACTTTCGAGTCATTTCAAAGAAATAACCATCCAAACAAAAAATAAAAATCTGTAGAGAAGCAAAACAAAGTCGTAGACAGCAATTCAAAGTGGTAGGCAAGCAAAACAAAGTTGTAGAAAATCAAGTTTATGTACATGTTTTACGGTTATGACCAGCTTCGTTACAGTTTCCACATGTGTGTTGCTTTCTTGGTCTTTTCTTCTCCATAGCAACTTCTAAAACAGATTTAATCCTTGACTTCTTTGGTCTTCCTGGTTGTTGTTGAACGACAGGTGGGTAACAAACTTGAAACTGTTTCTGGTATGGGTGTAGTGAAATCTCTTGGGAAGATTGCGTTTGCATAGGAGTTATACAAGAAATTCTTCTGATAATAAAGACTGAATATTGATATTGGTGAGATTTTTCTCTTCTCACACGTAGCAATAACGTGCGCACACGGTATTTTCTCCAAATCAAACTGGCGACATGTACATTTTTTATCCCTCAAATTTAACCACATGTACAGATGCGCCCCTTGTAACCTGGACCTGATGAGCATCAATATCTTGTGCAGTAACAACTTTTGAATACTCAACTCGGTTCTGCAAAAAAACAACAATTATGGTTATAAATGAGTTGACATTCAGTTAACTACAATAAGAAGAGAGAATGATTACCGCTAGTATTTTTTCCACTCCACGTGTAAGAGTTGTTTTCATTTTTAATGCATCATTCCTTCATTCTGAGAACCATCTTGTCATCATACACCTCACAGCATCTAAAAGTTGGACAATATGCAAACTCCTAGAATGGGAGTTAACATTATTTATCGACTCAGCAATGTTGCTAGTAATAATGTTGTACCTATCACCAGGAAAATGCGCACATATCCAAAGTCTTAAATCAGCTAGTTGTAGATAATTATGAAGTGCTGGATATGCAACACTTCCATCTGATCAAATAATCTTTCAAATTCATCAAGTGTAAAAGCATTGGCAGCCTTCTTCACCAACCCAAGCGCTTTTTGACCTTTGAAGCGAACCAGAATATTTTTGTAAAGATGGTAAGTACATATTCGCCGACTAGACTTGGGATAGACTGTCCGGATTGCTTTGCCAATTGATTTGTGTCTATCAGACACAATTGCAAGCTTTTTATCATCTGGGATAACATAGCTTAATTGCTTGAAAAATCATTCCCATGATTCATCATTTTCAGTATCAATTACAGCAAAAGCTATAAGAAATATCTGAAAATTACCATCTTGAGCCATTGCAGTAAGAAGTGTACATTTTTATTTTCCTTGTAAGAAAGTACCATCAACCACTACCACTTTTCTCATGAATGGAAATCCAATTATACTTGCACCAAATGCCAAAAAACATGTATTTGAACCTTTGACTCTCATCAACTTCAAGTCGCGTAAGTGTCCCGTTGTTTGCTCTGCGTATCATGTATAAATAAGCTGGTAGCTGCTCATACCCACTCTCATGAGAACCTCTAACCAGTTCTCTGGCATGTCGAAGTGTTTGGTAAGCCTTCCAATAATCTATCTGGAAAAATAAAATCAAAAGAGTTCAATTAATATGACAATTACAAAGGAAAAAAAAACTAGTAAATAGTAGCTGTACTAAATACCTTGATCTTAAATCGTTTAGTGAGGGCTTCAGCAACATCAATCGGCTTAACAGTTTGTCCGATCCCACCAACATAATCCTTGTACAACACGCTAAGTATCTCATGAGTTGCTTGTCGTGAAGATGCAGACCGCATTGTAACCGAACATGAATGTTCAGCAACAAACACACGAACATGAAACTGTTGATCAACTCTTTTTGGTGCTGCTCGTAGTCTCCAAGTACATCCTTCAACCCAACACCTGACAGTCAGTAGCTTTGGTGTTGAATAACCCACACGAAAATCAAATTTTTGTAGCACTGATAAGATCTTCAACCTTGTTTCCAAATGTTCTTTGATTGCATAACATTGTCCAACTGCTACATTAATGGAAGCCATCTCAAAATTCTCAAAATCAGGAAGATCATTAGGTTGATGTATGAAAACCATTGATTTGATTTCTTCCTTCTTTTGGTCATCGGCTTTCTGCTCTTCCTCTTGTATTGGCATCCCATATATGGTAAAATTTTCATCATCTAAATCAGTTCCATCAGAGTCATCACAATAATCAAATCTGCTTTCATCCTCATCATCTTCACTATCACTATTGTCGCCAACCTTGACATCAGTATCATCATTGTCTCCAGCTCTTTGACGTTTTCTATCCACAAATTCATCTTCATCAACCTCCTTAGATTCATCTAAACATCTCTCCTTAACTTCCACACAAAGTCTAATAGTTTCCAACTTTGACTGAGCCAACAAACTATGAAATTGTCTACAATTACCAATAATAACTGGAGGTGTATCTGCTGGTAAGTTTTGAAGTAGTTTCTTCGGGAACACGTAACTCAACTCAACATTGTATAATTTCATATCTAACCCATAATCATCATACACCTTTCGAATGAAATCATCATACCTTGTTTTTGTATTTGCTTCTTGAATTCGCGAACCCCTTTTGCGATCAACAGCAAACAACCATCTATTATTTGCAAATTTCCATTTCCCAGAAACAAGGATGACTTGCTCCATACTGAGAAAGAGTCAATAAAAGGTTTAGGTGAAACAGAGAAAGGATAACATGAAAAATCAAAAAAAGAGAATAACTTTTTGAATAAAGGTGGAACTGAATGATTGATTATGGAAGAAGAAGATAGAGCTGACAAAAAAAACCTAAAAAAAAACATCCTGCAAGTTACTATATTTTAGGAATATTTTCACTTCGTCATTAATTAAGTAAAAATTAGGAGATATCTGCAATGTTATTGTATTTAATCTGCGGCCACAAATCTGTGGTATCTTATGTACCTAATATCTGCCACTCTAAATCTACGACCACTAAAAAAGTTATTCTAGTTCGAAAACAATCTGCGGTCAAGAGAGTTAAGAAATCTGCCATAACTAGTAACAGAATTCATAAATTTTCTATAACTGGAAAGTAATCTACTGTAACTAAAACGTTAATCTATCAATTAATTTTTTGTATTAAAATCTACGACCACTACTAAATCCAACAAAAATCTGCGACAACTAAAAAATAAAATCTGCGGAACAAACTAAAATCTGCGACATATAATCTGCGGCAAAATCTTAAATCTATCGTAGAAATTGTTCCATGATGAAGAAAAGGAAAAATATGCTGCTTCATTAAGATCTCAAAAATTAATCTACAACTAAATTTTAAAATCTGCAATGACAAAATAAATTTACGATGAATTTTAAACTCTACCACCACTTAGACATTTTACTCTGCGAATTTTAAAAAATCTGCAATAAAAATCTGCAGTAACTCATAAAATCTGCTATTCAAACAAATCTACCGTAACACAGAACCACATATTAAATTCGCAGATTTGTATTTTTCCGGTGGCAAACTCATAAATAAGTATCATTTTTCTGAAAATTAATCTTATGTGGCATTAAGTTATAATGATACTCTTGTAATTAGATTTTTTCTAACACATATTTTCAAGGATATTTGTGTGATTAAAAATACCCATTTAATCTTAATCTTTTTAAAGTTAAACTAGTAATTAACATCAAAAGTAAGGTTATTCTAATTTTTCTTCCTTTTAAAAAAAAAAAAGAATTGACCATTTAAAAAGAGACAAAGGGAGAAAGTGTATCTCTTGACTATTGAAGAAGTATCTCAAAAAAGATACGTTTTTGGTCTCACTCATGCTTTATTTGTTTTTTTAATGTTGAGATACCCTTTATTTTGATATAGATGGAAGTGCTATAAGTTCTCTATACACTCAAAGACTGCCTAGATTTAAACGGATCAAGAAATTGTTTGCTTGATGATGAATGCATAGAAGAAATGCAACACTTTAGTATTTATAGTACATAAGAAACATTGGGAATGGAATTACTCTAATCATACACAAACTCAAAATAAAGTGCACATCAAGAAACAACTTATCCAAGCACTGCAAATTGATCATGGAACTAAATCTCATGATTAAAATCCAGTCTTATTCTGCTAAGTTTTTCTCACCAATGTCATCTCCGTCTACCTTTCCATCGGCTTCATTCCAGTCTTATTATCGTTGCATTTTATTTTCACAGTCTCCATCACCATCTCTGAAACATGAAAGGACTTAGAGTTGGAGTACCCCACATTCTTTTATAACCGCTCCGTAACTGTCCACTTGGAAATCAAAGAAAAGCGTGGTGGATGTCACATCTACTTCAAATTCAAAGGTGTACAAATGGTCTGTTAAAGGGGGAGGCAGAAACTGGTGTGTAGGTCTGCATGGAACTGCGACACCAAGATCTAAGATGCGATATGATACCTTCATCGCTTTCCTATCATACACCTCTTTCACCTTCTCGTTAACACTTTTAAACAGTAAGATGCAAGCCTTAAATCTCATGGATATAGGAAGCTGCCTCTCATTCAACTTGATTGCCATAGAGCTTCCATTAGTAGCTCGATAAGTAAAGTGTGCCGGCACTTCCCCACCAGGTAAAACTGCATGGTTAGTACTAGTATGGATGATGAGTTCCCTTGCTGCTTTATTCAGTTTGAAGCAGTTAACAAAGTATAAACGAATCTTTGGATTGTGAAAGGAGCAATCGAGTGTCTCCAGTGATTCACAATTTACTGCTTTTAGGTATGATAAGGAATCTGAAAGCTGCGGGAGTGATACCATCTTCTTACATTCCTTGAGTACAAGACGATCTAGACGAGTGAAAGTGCTGATACATGATGGAAGTTCTTGTATTTTTGTATCACTCAAATGAAGCTCTGTAACACTTTCTAGAGCATGCGGGAAATCCTTGAGGTTTTCATTGTAAGACATTTCCAAGTCACGAAGACGAGACCATGACTTGATTGACGAAGGCACTTCTTTTATTGCACTTCTCATGAGCCTTAGATCCTTAATGTTTGTAGAGATCTCAGGAAAACGTTTCAACAACAAGCAATCAGTGAGATCAAGTGTATCGAGATATTTCAGGTTGATATTGGTAGGAAGAACCTTTAGCTTTGAGCATCCTACTAAAGTTAAGGTTTGCAATTTATGAAGGTTTCCAATAGAGGATGGCAGCTCCACCAGACCAGTGCACATATCTAGTTGCAATATCAGGAGATTTGTGGCATTCCCAATAGAGGACGGTAACTCTACCAGACTTGAACAGCCTATGAGATTCAAACACAACAGATTAATGGCATTCCCGATACAAGAGGGCAGCTCCACCAAACTTGAGCAATCACTAAGATACAATTTTTGGAGATTAACGGCATTCCCAATAGAGGAGGGAAGCTCCGCTAAACTTGAGCATCCAATGAGAAATAATTCTTCAAGCTTGCTGGCAGTTGAGAGATCAGGTAGCTCCTTTAGGTTTTTCGAATGATTCAAATACATCCACTTGAGGTTTCCAAGCGGCTATTCAAACAAACAAAAGGCAACATATAAGAACACATTTACTAGCGAAGAAAAATAAATACTTACAAACCACTAAGATTATATTATCAGTAATAATAATAGATCATTAAAATCCCTCTTTCCCAGCCTAAAAGAATGTTAAAGACGAAATCATACTAAAAATTTTAAACTGAAGAAGAAACACATAACAGTTTCGTACCCGATTTCCTTCCCATAGCTTCTGAAGTTTGCTAAACCGCATGTTTAGTTCGACGAGGTACTCCGTATGAAAATTGGAAGGCAAACATTTCATCGGAAAACGATCCCATTCTAGTATTCTAAGTTTTCGAGATAGATAATTCAAACCTTGCGGTAAGTACAATCTATCGCTCAGGTCACCATATCGATAGTAGAATCTTAAGAATTTAAGATTAGACATTCCTTCAAAAGCTCTCTCACTTATATTTATTTCTTCTGACAGCTCAGATGGGTAGAAATGTATGCCTACAACATTTCTACTACCCTAAAGAAAGACAAAAAACAAAAGGTAAAGAACTAAACATAGTTAGTTATCAAATAAATGGATGTTAGTTATCAAATAAATGTAATTTGTACGGAGAAGCTAGGTAACTGAAGACTGATAATAAAACTAACCGTGTCATCAGCGAGTACTTCACTAATATCTCTAGAATCAACCAAAAATTGACGCTTCCCAGGCTCACGAAGTGATTGGGGACCAAGCTCATGGTAGACAATGTCTTTACCCAATTTTTCTAGCAGATTATGCATATTTATCCTTCCATCTTCAATAGATATGAGAGATTTATCAACTAAAATGTGAAGCCCTTGCTTCACATCCAAGGAATTATTCGCAAGATGCTCTTCCACTTTCTCAATCCTTTTATGGTTGAACATGCAGGCTATATGAAGGAATAAATTTTTGTCTTCATCACATAAGGCATCATAACTGAACTTCAAAATGCTTTGAATACTAGAATCAAGGCGAGTCTTTAACCTTGGTAGTGCATTTATCCACTCCTGTTTAGACATTCCCCGGAGATGAGAACCCATAACTCTTAATCCCAATGGTAGTCCACCTAAAAGTTTTGTAACTTCCCATGCAAGCTTCTCGAAACCATCTTTAGGGAACTTTTCTTCAAAAGCATACATACAAAATATTTGACAAGCTTCATATGCGGATGGAAAACCCACCTGGTAAATATGGTTGATGCCATGTGCTTTCAAAATTTTTTGGTCTTGCGTTGTAATGATAATCCTACTTCCATGACCAAACCACCGAGTATCTTTTGCCATAGCTTCTAGTTGAATTGACTGATCGATGTTATCAAGAATAATAAGCACTTTCTTATCGTTCAACCTATCTTGTGCAACTCCTAGATGAGGAATCTCGATATCCTTGTGGTTGGTTATTTGAGACATAAACTGTTTCTGTAACTCCAACTTTGCACTGTAGTCATCAGAAGACAGTCTTCTTGTATACATTAACTCTTTGATATTCTCCATAAAGACGCTCAGCTGGAAACTGTTAGAGAGGTTGTTAAACAGAAATCTGGCTATGGTGGTCTTACCAATCCCTGACGGACCCCAAATTCCTATCATCCTCACTTCATCAGACTCTAGGCATAACAACGGCTCAATTTCTTTCATACGAGCTCCCATCCCAATTAAGCCGTCAAAATCACGTGATGGTGTAAGATTATTCAACAAGTTTGAAACATCAGTGGCGATTTTTTCGATCATTGCGGCTTCATTATCCCTAGCATTGGAGAGATCAAATTGTACATATGTTAATTAATCATGATATTTTCTCTTAGATATGTAATTGTTCGCCTTTCTATTCTGTAAAGGCTACCAATAAACATACTTTGATGTGATAGTACAATATAAGTTAGGGCAAAGTAGAAATCAAGAGGACAAACCAGTTGTGAGAATGCTCTCCGGCGATTTTGGCCACACTCTCCAAAACTTTTATCCATCTCTTGATCTCCTCCTTTGTTTTACCTTTACAAGTTTTGGTAAAGACCTTCCCAAAATCACCGGTCTGGTTCTTTACATCAGTTGGTTCTACTTCATAGAAAATGGTCATCACTATTTGACCCAACTCTTCTCTGGACTTCATGATCTCCACCAACTCATTTAGGCACCACGATGAAGAAGCATAGTTCCTCGAGAGTAAGACAACCGCAATTCTTGATCCTTTGATAGCTTCTATGAGCCCATGACCAATTGACTTGCTCCTCTCAATATCAATATCAATGAATGGGTTGATTCCCTTTCTCCTAAACTCCTTTAGGATGTGAGTAAGGAAGGTTTTCCGGACATCTTCCCCATGGAAGCTCGGGAAGACATGGTATTTGCAATTTAGAGAGAAAGAAGAAGAGGGAGAAGAAGAAGAAGAAGAAGAAGAAGAAGAAGAAGAAGCCAAAGCTGTTCTTTTGTTTTCTTGATGGGATCTAAATTTTTCATAAAAAAAGAAAAATATTATACCCAGAAGCATGAAGAAAGTTATTGTAGCAGCACAAAAACTAAGGAAAAATGAAGAATCCATAGAGTATGATTGAAAAGAAGGTTATCAGTGATCTTGTTGGAATCTGAATTTTCTAAAGAGACGTGATGCTACAGAACGTTTTACAACATGTTCCAAGGAAAAAAAAAGATCTATTAGCACCGATAGAGGATTATCAAAGAGGTTTTGACGTTTTGTGTATTGTGCTGTTGTGCATACGGAACGTTGACTCTGTTGGCAAAGAAGCTTCGTGGATGGATGTTTTATAAGGCGCCACTTACAAACAATTAAAGTCATGAGACTTTAAAAACTTTTTAATAAGAAGTAAATGGTCTCTACATTATTTAAAGTCCTAGCACCAATCTACATCATATCATGGAATCCAAGTATTATTATATAGTATAATTCGTAATTTATATCCAACTAGATATCCATGCTGTGCACGGGATTAATAAATAAAAACTAAATTGATGCATTATACTTTTTTAGACTTACTTTGAACTTTGAACACAAAGATTTTTATTAACAGTAACATACATTTTACAGTGTTTTGTTAACACATCCTCGTGTAACACAAGTAACATATATGTCTTATCTACAGACTTATTTTGATACTTGGTTTTTTGTACTCACAACATTTGAAGCTCTCTCAGGTATGTTAGGTTTTAGTAATCGTCACTCTATTTACATCTTCCGCATCCTATACATCATCACCCTCTTCCCTTTCTAAACATCTCTCTACTACAACTTCCCCCATACGGTTCACAATACTCATTACCTTGCTCAGTTTCCACGATTTTCATAGTCTTGAGCGTAGTATGCGTTTCTTGAAACCAAGATTCGAGCTCTTACGGGAAGAAGAAGTGGCATATGGTTGGCCGTTAAGAGAACCTGCGAATCTGATATCCCAACCTTCGATGTTCCTTGGAACACACGAGTCGAATAGGAATTGTCCCAGAACGCTGTGTGCGTTTATGCTCGTTGGTTGGAGCGGGCGGAAGCAGGATCGTTCTCTCTGCTCTTCTTGTGAAGATGATGGATCGTTGTTGTTGGTTTGATACGGTGCTGAGCTTGGTAAGAAAAAGTGATCACTTGGTCCAGTGGCTACTCTTCTTAGGCTTTGGTTAGAGTTCACAGCTACTTTCTGAAGGTTGCATATTAACTCAGAGATCTCGTCATGCGTGCGAGCTGTTTCTCCGAGCTGTCGGATTTTCTGTAAATGAACTGACATTGCCTTCTCTAGAAAGTTCGAGATAACAGCTCGGTATTGTATAGGGTTATGTGTGTAGTGTCCTGAAGAAAAAAGAGAGGAGCAAAAAAACACAATATAGCTCAGCTTTTTGTAGCATTGACAAACAGAATCGAAAACTATCTTCATGACACATGACTAACCTGCATGAGGAGAATTTTTCCACTTGACAACTTTAACTTCTCCTCCCAGTTCCTGCAATTGATGAGTGAAGCTCGAAATTACTTGGAGAGGAGCAAGTTCATCATTCTCCGAGCATAATATGAGATATGGAGCTCCGATTTCCTGTAGAAAACAGTAAGCAAAAGTTCTCTTATGTTAGCTACAAATTTGACAAGCCAAAAATCAGAAAAGGAATACAAGCTCGGTGGAAACTTACAACTGATGAGTAGAGAGCCTGCCAATACTCTCTACGTTGGGACTCGAATCTTGTAATGTATAAACCGTCAAGCCCTGAAGAAATCCCTTTAGCCACCCAAGATACTAGTTTTGAAGGGGCAGACATTCGTCGTATGGTGGGATGTAGTGCGAATTTAGCATTCAAATCACTCGTGAAATCCAACGGGCCAGAGTCATAGACATGTCCACAAAGACAGCTCCTAACCAAATGACTATCATCCTTCACAAATTGGAAAACAGTAGATGAGTTGAAACAACATACTGAGACAATGAATTGAATAAAAAACTATATAAGAGACAATTCTTCTCACCGGATGAATTTGAGCTTCACAATCACCCATGATCACCTGCATTGATGACAATTTTAGATACCATAGCAAAAAACCAGAAGATGATAAAAATTAACTGAAAGTTTAAGTATTTTAGCTTACTTGTAATACTTTGTACATACAAGCTTTAGGAGCTCCAGAGAAAGCTAGAAAGATAACAGGACATGGTCTAGTCTTTAGCTCCTGCATAATAATAAGAATCTTCAAACTCCTGACCACAACTTTAAGATGTAAAGTTGGAAAAGTTTTAGCTGGAACTTACCTCAACGAGCTCAGAAAGAACGTGGAATGCTAGAGACAGAGCCATTTCAGGGTAAAACCTGAAAACATAAAGACAAAAATAAGAACAAATTACTAACAAAGATTCTCAAAGTATCAAAATTCGAATATCCAAAGGCTAACTTTGGAATTAGAAATCAAAAACAATCTTGTACTTAGTTTTTAATTTTCAATTGGTCAATCAATCAAAATTTGAAGAAAAAAGCTTAAGAAACAAAAGAATTCTTTCTAATAATGCTATTTTACACAAACCTAAGCTACAAAAAAAACCATTGATTAGCTAAATACAAGACACCATCAATCCATTGATTAGCTAACTTACGCAGTGAGAAAATCAGCGCGGCAAATAAGTGAATTCCAACCAAGAGAAGAGTAAAGATCAACGAAATTCGTAAGATGATTATCGTTAATTGAGCTCCAAGAGAAGATGACAACGACGCCGTTAGATCCACCGTCTACTGCCGTAGCAGTCGCATCCATCTCTTTGTCCAACTTCTTCCCCCAGTAAACTCTTCCTCCGCCGATCATTTTTCCGATTTAAAAGCTCCGGAAACGACGATTAGGATTGTGAAACTCGGATTTGCTTAATTTCTATGAACCACTCGAAAAGTTGGAGATTTTTGAGATACGGTCGTGGTTGTTATCAGCCACGTCAGATTGTTTTCTGTATTTTACCCAATGGCGTAGTTTAGTTAACTTGGGTTTATAGTGCGCATCCTTTTTTGTTACGACGTCGTTTGCCACGTCATGTGTGCTTTTACCGTGGAAGTAACAATGGTCAATTACGATAAACAAGACTTAGTTTTCTCTACCTACGCCTCCAACAAGGAAACAAATACATAAAAGTTGTTTTCTAGATGAACGTTAGATTTGAAGAGTAAGCTCAATTGTCTAAAGATATGATCTTAGATCTAATTATATGAGAGTTTCGCCTATAGGAGCAAAACATTATGCAACACTATGAAATCAATCGAGATGCAAGAACATTAAGGAAAAGTAACTAAGTGTAGGCAAGATAATAATCTTTTTCTTTAATTCTTTGAATCTGCAATGCGAAAGGAATATGATATTCAAAAATAGTATACAACGACAAACAATCAATTTTGCAAACACTAAAAAAAGGGTTTCGGTACGAACTATAAAACGTTAATGTAACAAAAATCGGAACAGAACCAAGAGGCAACACCAGAAAGAAATGAAATCAACTTGCCGGACTGAGAGCACGACTAAAGAAACCATATCTAATAGTTTTTCTAAACTAGAATATGATGAAACAAAAATTGATAAACAAGATCATAGGACATATATATATACTCATCTACACGGCTAAAAAGATGATACATAGAGACCCATCTACATTGCTAAATTTGTCACCAAAGACCTAGATTTGTCACTTGAGACAAAAGGAAGCCGAACTAAAGATGAGAAATTTGCGATAAATCTTCAATAGACCATAAGCTATATTCGCCTCCAACAAGGCAATAACAACTTATCATTTGGAGATGGCTGGAAGTGAACGGCGGCTCCTCCACTCGAAATATTGTGATATAAACAAGAAAGAAAACTAAAGAAGGGCAAGATACAAAAACCATGTTTGGTATCTGATATGTTCCTCATCAGCTATAAGGACACAATACATGAAGATGACAACATCTTAGGAGCCACATGCATGCATGGAGCAAAAGGAGCATGGAAAAAACTGACAAAAGGAGCATGGAAATGATGTTTTAGACTACATGGTTTATCTTCAAACCAAGATGTTTCACCATACCTCAGGGAAACTCGAGATGATCATTTGGACGATGAGTTTTGTATGGAAGTTACACCGATCAACATGCAAATCCAAAATGGCTAAGACTTTGGTCATATGATTCACTCACACTCTTTTCTTCTTGGCTCGGTTTTGTTCCAATGGGTTTTTCGAGCAAGGTTTTTAATGAGGTGTGTGGCACATATGTTCATCTATGTCAACCCTTAGTTCGATCCACCACATAGCTCGTCTCCTCTACATCATTTGGTATTGCCCATTAGTTACATTTCCTTCATTTTTTTTCTTAGTTTGAATTTGAATTTGTGTGTTTATTTGCATGGTTTTCATGATATTTTACGAGGCATGTCTTGTAACTCCCCTATCTTTATTCTCTTGTCTCTTCTCCTCCTGGCCTCCCAAACTCTTTATATTGAGGCTGAGGATTATTGTAACCTTTCATCTATCTTTTCAATCAAAATTCTTTACAAAATATAGATCATTGTCCCTCCTTTTTCGTGTGAGTCAATCTAGGATATTCTTAATCTTTTCAAAAGGATTTTTTGTATTTTTTTGTAGCGACATTCGATCCATAAGTCGCAAGGAGCTTGTTAATCATGTCATAATAATTTTAAAATAATTATAAAAATAAAATAAAGAATAAATCAAAATTTATCTCATAATAATAATATTTTATTTAAAACTACATATTTTCTTCTTAATTTATTAAATTTGAAAATTTATATAATTAACTTGATGAATAAAATTATGTAAATTTTTATAGTTTCTATATAGATATAATCAATATCGAAACGAACCGAATATTTACATCTTAAAATTTTAATATTTGATACTTATTTTGGTTTTAACAAATATTAATTTTTAATATTTGCTTTGCTTTATAAAATTACGAATATTTAGTTTTTTAAAGCAAATCGAAACGAATAACAATTTAAATCACATCTAATAAATATTTTGCTTAGGACTAAACTCATCTAATCTAAGAGACATATATAAAAGCCGTTCGTGGCATTTTAATCCAATCGTTCCCGGTCACAATACATTTATTTGGAATGTTTAAACTTGAAAGTCCGGCAGTAATTTTTTTTATCGCTAGAAGCACCGAAAGCAACCATTTTATTTGAATATAATAACTCTTTAATTCTTTTGATCTATCAAAATATTTTCAGATACAACATTCATGTAAAGACGATTGTCTAAAATTCTCAAACTTTTTATTAAAATATTGGAGTCCCAGTCAACTTAAATTTCGTTAAATATATAATGGTCGTGGCCCTAAACATTAATTAATAATTATACAACTTAATTTCGCTTCTCTCACACCTGTTTGTTAATTAATTTATATTAATGGTAATGGTAATGATTCTATTATTCTTACTCTTATCTCAAATGTATCCGATAACTTATCTAGAGCTTTGATTTTCCGATTAAGCTTCTTTTTACACGTTACTTCAAAACCTATTACTTTTATAAAAAAAATTACATGTTTTTGTTATCCTTTTACAGTTTTACTGTATACACTGAGCCTAGTTAACTCATCTAATCTAAGAGACATATAAAAGCCCCTCCTGGCATTCTAGACCAATCCTTACATATAATGAAAGGATTGATGTTTTAATTATTTTATTTTACAAAAAAATTATAGAATAAAATAAATGCCTCAGCCCAAATAATTTATTAACTTAATAACTTATTTATCTTTCTCTAAAATTTTAAAAGGCCACCTGGAAAAAATAATAAAAATTTTAGGTCCAAAATCATAATTTGTTTTAACCAAAAAAAATCAAAAACTATGGGCAACTAAACATTTGACCTAAAATGTTATTTTTTTCTTTCTTTTCTAATTATTTTGCATCATTTTTCCACAAGTACCACATATAATCAATTGTGTAGTTTGTTTTGTTAAACGAGGTAGTTTTTAAAATGGATTATTTGAAAATTTTATTTTTTTAAAAAGATTTCTTGAATTTTTTTTTAAAATAATAAGAGTCTTGTTTAGAAATAAATTTTTAAAAATTCTATTTTTGATATTTAATTTTTGTTAAAAACAAATATTTGCTAAAGTGACGAATATAAAAGTGATGGAGAGATTTTTAAACATGAAAGAATAAAATATACATTTTAAAAAAAATTATAGCTTTATGTTCATGTGTATACTATTTAAACAAAAAATATTTTAAAATATTATGCCTCGGGTTAGAAATTAGTCTGAATCCACCCCTGGTTAGAATACATTAGATTTTAGTTATCAACTCAAATTTTTGCTATAAATTAGCTTTTAAGTAGGACCAAACGATCTATGTGATAACATTGATGTCGCTTACCTTTGTACCAATTTGGTGTTTCACATCGTCTTTAATTATATGATCAAAATCTTTAAATGTTTTCATATTAGGTCTTTGGACCAACACCTTAACAAAACCCACTAAATGTGCTCGCTTCAAGGATTTGTTGGTCAAAATTAGCATCTCTTTTAACAAATCCGGATAATTGGTATTTTTATCTTGAGCAGTAATGTTAGTAGAGTTGTTTATTTGTTGTATATAACCAAATCTTTTTTTCTTTTCTTTTTTGATAAAAAATTTTTATATAACCAAAAAATTATTTGTTTCAATTGTAATCTTCTCATAACTTGTAAGTTGCTCACTTTAATTCGACTCTATATTTTTATTTTTATTTTTGTTAAAGGATTTAAAGAATAGAAGACGAAATAGATCTCTACTTCAACTTTCCAATTTCAAGTTGTTAGTAAAAGAAACCACATAACTATACAAACTAAGAGCCTGCCAATATTGTCGGTTGTCGAATTACGTTCACGATTAATAGACTTGAGATAACTAAACGTAGAGGAAAAAACAAGTGATCTTACTTCGTTATAGAAAATGAAAAAATAAAATAAAATAATCTTACTTGTTTGGATTAAGTCAAAGCTTAACCCGAGAATCCGAGAAATCCAGTAAGTCGTAATAACTAAAAAAAAAAAAAGCAGAAGTCAAACCTAAAAAACTGGAATGGGTCACACGTTATTAAAAAACAAATTAATGAAACCACAATATCATATTTGTAACAAAAATATAAAAAATATAAAAGGAAGAAGCCATAAGTGTTGCATGTCGGAATCATTGAAAACGTCACCGTTTCTTAACTCAAAGAAGAGCTTCTTCGTCTCGAATTTTGCGCTTTCAATTTCCCTAAAGTTTCCTTCTTTTCTCCTCCTGTGCAAATCTGCAAATTATCTAAACTAAAATTCCCAATAATCTTAATTACCAGAAATCCGTAAACTCGAACGTTCTCTACCATCTCTAATCGTTGTTTTACAAAAAAAAATTCTTCGTTGTTAAATACCTTTTTCTGGAATTTTTTTGGTTTAATTTTTCTCTTTTTGTATGGGCTGATCAGAGAAAAGCCACTTTTATTGTGTTCCATTTTTCATTATTTTGTTTTAAATTGTTTAGCTGGACAGTGTCTGAATAATTCAATGCCTTTCTAATTAAATCTTGCTCTCTCTATTTCTCTTTCCTCTCTTCCACACCGAAGCAGAGCAGCCATGGGCGATGAACAACACTCTCTCAGCCCAAAGGTACCTTTTTTATTTTCTGGGTCTTTAGTCCTTTTCATTGTTTACACTCACATACTCTTCTTCTAATCTAATTAGGGTTTTTTTCTAAAGTAGTTTCGTTTGATTCGATATGAACAATTCTGTAAAAATCGAATCTTTTTGGCATCTGGGTTTGGCGTAATTTTGAATTCTAAGGTTTTTATTTTGTTTGTTTCTAAAAGAAGCCAAAACAGGTCACTTAAATGTGTTAATTAATTAATTTAATTTTGCAGGATAGTTTCGTTTTCAAGCTTCCTAAAAAATCACCACTAGTGTTAAGAATGGTGGTTCTACTATTTGTAATGGTTTGTGCTGTTTACATTTGCTCAATTTGTCTTAAACAAATCGGTGGCTTCCCAAGTGCTGGTTTCATGAATGTTGAAGTCTTTGAGAGACCTTGTCCTGAACCTAACATTGAGCCTTGGGATATACCTTATGTTCACTATCCTAAACCCAAGACTTATAACAGGTAATGACTAATGAGTAATGAGAAATGTTTTGTTTATCTTTTTGGTTATTGGGAGCCTAATTGCTTATTTGGTTTAGGGAGGAGTGTTCTTGCAATCCGGTTCGGTATTTTGCGATTCTATCGATGCAGAGATCTGGTAGCGGTTGGTTTGAGACTTTACTGAACAATCATACTAATATAAGTTCGAATGGAGAGATATTTTCGGTTAAAGATAGGAGAGCTAATGTGTCGATGATTTTCGAGACTTTGGATAAAGTTTATAATCTTGATTGGTTGAGTAGTGCTTCTAAGAATGAGTGTACTTCTGCTGTTGGTTTGAAGTGGATGCTTAATCAGGTAAATATCTAAATGCAATAAAGATAAAAAGATATGTTCTAGTGACAACTTTTACCGAATCTGATTGCTAAGATCTCTCTGTGTTTGTACACTTTATAATGAATGTTTACTTACTGTTTTAGTATATAGCTTAGATGCTAAATGTTGAGATTATTAGATGCAATAAAGATAAAAAGATTTGTATAGTCTTTACACTTTATACTGAATGTTTACTTACTGTTTTAGTATAGCTTAGCTGCTGAAATTATAGATTTTTATTTATTTATGTCCTTAGAACAGTTCCTAAACTATGAGATGTTTTCCACTGTTTTTACTTGGTTATATGAGTTCCAATAGTCTTAATGTGTTTCTTTACTTTTGTTATTTCTCCTGTTTTGGTTTATTGGTGGGTTCTTTAGACTTTTAGTTCACATGATTTTTTCATATTTCCTTGTTTGTTTAATCTTGTTTACATTGTTGTAATGTGGTTGGTGGTTGGGGATGAAACATATTCAGGGTCTAATGAAACATCATGAAGAAATAGTAGAATACTTCAAAACACGAGGCGTCTCTGCAATTTTCCTCTTTAGAAGAAACCTCTTACGGCGAATGATTTCAGTTCTTGCAAACTCATACGATAGAGATGCTAAGCCATTAAACGGTACTCACAAGTCTCACGTCCATTCCCCTAAAGAGGTTCCCTTCTCCTCTCACTCTCTCGCTATCACTCTTTCGATGTATCCGCACTTTTTCACTCTAAACGTGTGAAACAAATGGTGTTTTCTCAGGCTGAGATATTGGCTCGGTACAAGCCATTGATCAACACAACACTTTTGGTACATGATCTAAAGCAAGTTAAAGAGATGACTTCAAAAGCACTTGCTTCCTTTAATACCACTCGCCATATCTTTCTTTACTATGAAGATGTTGTCAAGAACCGCACTGTGAGTAACATTTTGTTTTACTAACCTCACTGCACATTTTGTTCTTCTAAAAGATTGTTTTTTTCATCTTTTGGCAGAAATTAGACGATGTGCAAGAGTTTCTTAAGGTTCCGAGACTCGATTTAAAGAGTAGGCAAGTGAAGATTCATCATGGTCCGTTGTCACAACACGTACAGAATTGGGATGAGGTTCAAAAGACATTGAAAGGAACCGATTACGAAAACTATCTACTTGAAGATTACCGTAAGTGAGTGAGATTTAACTCTAGGAGGGAATGATGTACATAAACCCTCTCTCGGAAGAAAGAAAGGTCAGACCAACTTGTAGGAAAGTTTTGGTAGTGCCACAAACAAGTCTTTATTATCTTTTAGTTTTCGCTGTTCTTTTAATCATGTTTGTTAGCTTTTTTAATTTGATTCATTCTTTATCAGGGAACTAAGAGTTCTATTGTAATCGGAAAACATGATCTGGTTCATCCTCTTATTTGCTTCTAATGATTAGAACAGAGAAAAATGATTTGCTACTTTGATTATTGATGAAACTATGAAAATGTGATTCAGTTATATTGTGTTCCATTGATTTTGTTTAGTGTTGGTTAAAACGTGACAAATTTCTCTCAACGCCTAAAACAGAATCTTACAATTCGATTTGGTTCTTGGTCCGATTTGGTTTATTTTCGGTTTAGGAGTTGGTTTAAATCAAATCAGTGGGCTGGATCTAGAGTTACAAAAGAATGAGGTTTGGGCTCGAGTCCATATGATTATATTAATAAGAAGAAAAAAAAGTGAAAATGATCAGTAGAAACAATAATATTGGGACCATAATATTTTATTAACAAAAAGTGATATTAATTTATTTATAAATTAATATTTATTAGTTTATAGAAATTTTTGTTAAAAATTAAAAAAATTAATTAATTTTTTTAGTCTAAATAAAACTAATGTATTAGATGTTATCATTTTATCAGTTTTGGATTTGAAAGTTTAAAACTTTTAAAAATCAACATTTTATTAATAAATAATATAGATTATAGATGAATTCACTTATATAAAAAAAATAACATAAGTTTAAAGTTTATGATTAGTAAGTTTATTCGACTATTGAAATAAAAATTATGTATATTTAGAACTAAACAATTTATAGAAAAGTTTTTTATTAATTTATCACAAATTTATTTATTTTATATCGATAAGATAGTTTAAAATATCACTTTCTACAAATACCACTCATTTTTTATTATTATCAAAAATACCACTATGGAGTATGTAAAAACAATAATTTAACTTTTTTTGTTTGGGTTAAGTATTCTAAAGTTTAGGATATGTTTTTAGGGTTAAGAGGTACGGTTTAGAGTTTAAAACTTAAAGTTTAGAGTTTTTTTTAATAAAAATACTATATAAGAAAATTGCATTTTAATAAAAAATTAATTTTGCGTTATTATTGAGAATAGCCCTATAATTAATAATGATTTTCATTAAAGTCAATTCATCAAATACATACCTATAGTGGTATAAATAAAAATTGACTCATTCTAATGGTATTTTTGAAAATTGATATTCTTATAACGGTGTACAGCGGGTACAAACTTTAGTTATTTAATTAAATTTAAAGAGAAAAATGAAATAAGCCAATAAAAATAGGACAAGTGTAGGCAAAGTCTTAAAAACCGATTCTTAAATGAGAAATTTTAGAAGCGGTACTTCTCTTCTCTCTCCTTATTTGATTAGTTTTTACTTTTTTATTTATTTTATGTTAAGAAACTCTATTAAAATCCACCAATGGATGTGGTCTAAATAAATAGTCACCCACCTCTCTGATCCTATTTGAATTTTATCTGCTGCCGTTAGATTAAATTTTGAATTGGGTCATTAAAAAGAAAAAAACTGTAGATTAACTATTTATAAATATATTAACACTAGAGTAGGATTCGCTTGATGGATAAATTTTAAATTTTAAAATAAATTAAAATTAAACATATTTATTTAATTAAATAGTTGTTATTAATGATATATCTTAAATTATTTTAGGAAAAAATAAAAAAAAATATTTGTTAGAGAAAATAGTTATTTACATAATTTTAGTTTTTAACATGAATAAATTAATTAAATTTTTATATTAGGATTTAGTTATACACATATTAAAAATTTATATAATGTCCAAAAGTTTTGAGTCTTACTTATTATTTTTTTTTACCATCATGTTAGATAGTGTGGATAAAATATCTGAAACCCGAAAAACTAATCCGAATCCAACCGGAAAAAAGATAGTAACCCGAAAATATCTAAATGGATCCTACACTCCTATATCCGAAAGAGCAAAGCTGAACTGAACCAAATTGAGAACCAAATTGAGAACCAAATAGATACCCAAAATATTCGAAATATAATTATATATCCAAAAATATTATAATATTTACACTGCAATAACTATATAATTATAAACCCAAAAATATTTTAGTTTATTTTTATATCAAATAACTAAAATACCCAAAATTAACCAAATATCTCAAAGTTATTGGTTATGAACTCTTTGTTAAGTTATATTTTCTTCCTACACACTTTATTTTGCTATATAATTTAACTTAATTTTTAATCATATTAAAATCTTACTCTAACCTCATGTATATTCCATATAAATTAACAGAAGTCAAAAATTTTATATCAAAATAATATGTATTATATCAAACAAATATACATATAACTAAAATTATAAAATTAAGAAAAATAAATAAAAACACTATTAGTAGTTTAGTAGAAAAATATAAAACTTAGAAAACTAACATTGTAAATAAACTAAATTTTGGTAAAAACATGTAATTTTTAATTAGATTCTAAATAATATTGGAATTTAAATATCTAAATTTGAATAATGTTTAATAGAAGTAATAAATTGAGTATATATTAGAAAAAAGTAAGTTTAATCATCTTATTTATTGTTTATTTATTG
Organism: Cardamine flexuosa; assembly: GCA_963555745.1. Taxonomy (NCBI): domain Eukaryota; kingdom Viridiplantae; phylum Streptophyta; class Magnoliopsida; order Brassicales; family Brassicaceae; genus Cardamine; species Cardamine flexuosa. Next base: position 18,751,359 of record OY743219.1, read on the forward strand.
CTCTTTTTTTGAACAAAAAGGTTTAGAGAGAGGTTTTTCTCCCTTACACGGTAACCAATGTCAACCTCACCTACCAAAATTTACCCAAAATAGTAAGTTTTCAAATTCAAAACTGCTATTATGGTGGTGGTGACCTCTTCACGGTGGTTTCTAGCGACGACATGGTCAATCTAAAGCCCTCCCCAAGTGCAAGCCAACCGCTCAACCTACTGTAAGTCTCTCCCTCTCTACACATCCATTTTCAGACGAAGTTCTCACCTCCTCTGGTGTACGGCCTCTACGGATTACAACCAAGATCCACAGTCCTGCGTCCTCCAGTCTTTCCCAAAAACCAGTCTCCAACTCAAGCTGGTACAACCCTCTCACCTTGTGTGAAGAACTTTTGCTACAATATCTCACCTTAGTGTGAAGAACCAGTTACTCTTAAGATCTACAAAATGGAAGGAAGAATCCCCTACTCTGCAAAAGGAAAAGAGAGAGTTGATGACTTCTCTGCACCTCCATGAAGAAGAATCAGAGCCCTAGTGATGGCCACATCAGATCTGATAAAGGAAAATTCTCTAACCCTAATCGGCAGATTGTGTAATCCAGCTGCACAACGCATATGGTCCCTTATCCCCTTCATGGAAAACCGCTGGAACCTCAGAGGGGCAGCCATCGGCTCATAACTAGGAAGAGGAACTTTCCAATTCAGATTTGAGTTTGAAGAAGACCTAAAAAAGGTACTGAAAAACAGACCTTACCATTTTGACCAGTGGATAGTAATCGTCTAAAGATGGGAACCTGTCATCTAATATTCTTTCCCCTCAAAGATCCCCTTCTGGATTGAAGTCACATGCCTTCTTCTCCACTGCTGGAAACCTGAAATGCTGAAAAACTTAGCAGATGAAGAAGGGGAGTACATAATGCATGAAGTATGTTCTCATGGATGGCCTCCGACCAATAATGAAAGAAACAATTGTCGAGTTCTCCAATGGTAGAGAAGCTCTGGTGACCTTGATCTATGAAAATCTAAAGAAGCACTACTTCCACTGCCTCATACTCACCCACAAAATCATAAACTGCCTTGGGAAGAGATCACAAAAAGAGGTTCCAAGGAGTTCATCACATAACTCAACATCCTTGCCACCTACACCGCCAGAGAGCTCCCATAGGCAAAAGGAGAAAGCTACCTTGTATTATGTCCCCAGAGAAAAAAGAGACCATAAAGGAAAAATAATTAACCTCTCTAGTTCTGGAGAGCGGCCAAGAAGCAAGATCCACTCTCCTGTTTGGACAAACTACCACAATAGTCAAGAGGGGAGATCCGACTACCACAACCCTGAGAGAAGAGAGAGAGTGATATATCATGGAGTTTATAGTTTTGAATATATGTATTGGTTTTAGAGTATTTTCTATTGTATATTGAGTTTTATTAGGTACAAATGCGAGATGGATCTTGTTGATACATTATGGAGCAATTCTGGAGCATTGTAGATGGAAAGTTGGAATAGTTACTGTTCATTGAGTTACTGTTAATCGAGTTACTGTTAATCGGCACGGTTCATCGAGTACTGTTCATCGTTTATGTTCATGTCGACCGACACACGTGAACAGTGTCGGTTGATAACATCGTATTTTGACCCATTTTTACTATGGTTTTTATATTGTTTTAAGAGAGATTTGGTATGATTTCAAAGCTAAATAGGGTATTATCAAGTATTGTTAGTGTCAAAGAGGTTTTACAGCTTTTATGGGAATATGAATCAAAAAGGAGCAAAGATCCGTTTTGAGACAGTTTCAGAACATCAGAAGTTTGACAACATTTGAAGATATTCCTGTGGACCAAAATTGGAGTTCTCTATATCATTGGAAAGCTTGAAGAGTCAAGATTCGTATGGGATAAGAATCAAAGCAATCCATTAAGCCGTTTGGAAGATGCATCCTAGAAGGTGAAGCTATGTCAAACCAGAGCCAAAGCACCAAAACCTCGGTCACGAGCGGCCATGCCTCTTGGGAACCCCGATCACTAAGCTCGTGACCGAGGCCAGCCTCCTTCACCGCCTTAGACACTTGGCCCATCACCAAGATCGGCCCATTGCCTCCACACTCACCAAGATGACGAGTCTGCCCTTCCTAATTCCTAGAATTCAATCTCTTGCTCCCCAAGACCTATATATATACAAGTTTATGAAGCTAGGGCTTCGTGTGCCTCATCAAAGTTTCAAACACCACCTAAGTTCACCACAGAAACGCTAGAAAGTTCATCATCACAACAAGAAGCCGATGCCGTCTCCAAGGAGCCGCAGAAGCCAATTGATTCACTGAAGTTTTGAAGTTCCACCATCTCTTTCTCTATTTTTTTGTACTTTGTCAAAGGAGAAGTCCTTACATATTGTATTTTTGGATCTAAAGAAGTAATCTATAAACCTTTACCTTATTGCATTAGATCTATGTTTTACTTTTTCATATCATCGATGACAACCTTGAGCATGGCCGAGTAGACCATCCAGTTGGGTCTAAAGGGCCAGTCAATGGGGCAAGATGATCATTTTGAGTGGCATGTTTTCTTCGTATTTTTATAATCATTTACACTATCTTTCGTTCTTATCTCATTCTTAATGCATATAGTTAGAGTCATGAACTAGCTATTGATCTTAGGCATCTAAGTATTTCGAACCGTTTGCCTAGTTTGTTGGAACCTAGATTAGATGAGTATCACATCATAACAAGCACATACCCCTTAGTTATGGAGTCTTATGGATTAGAATTGAACTTGATTTTAATGCTTTGTAACCTATGTTATTGCCTGCAATAGTTGAGTAATAGGATTTGTAGATTTCAACCAGTTTTCTCTATGATAATAGGTTAGCCGAACATTAGTGTTTCATAGTCCGAGACTTAGGAGTAGACATGCATTACGTAGAACTCATCTTGAATTGATTGATCATTGAACCCCAGAGACCCCGTTAAGCGCCCAACATTCACCTCATATTGATTTAAATATGCTTTATTTGCTTTGCGTGATTTGCGTGACGCAAAACTCCTTTTTGTTATTGAGTTCTAGCTTTACTTCTTCCTCTTAATTTGCAATACATCTTCTCTCTCTGTGGGATCGATATACCTTAAGTACTACGATTGATTGCTGTGCACTTGTAGCTTATTCATTGTGTGGTTCCATTGAGGAAAATTTTTTATACTCCATCAAGTTTTTGGTGCCATTGCCAGGGAGAGATTGCTCTGTTTGTAAATTTACGAACTAGAGTAATGTCTAGAACATTGTGTTACTGATTTTCCTTTGTGATTTGCATTGTTTCAGGAGACCTTGAGGATGAACCTTGACGCTCTCCCGGAGAAGTTTCACAACATTACTCTTGCGCAGCTGTTGGCGCAACATAACTCTATGGACGAAGAGAATTCCGGACCATTCTCTAGCTTACCATGGCTACTCTCAGCCATCACGTGGTACACCTATGATGAGACACTCTGGATATCCATCACTTTCTCGATCCTCTGGAGATTGCCCAATGAAACTATCTCATTATTTTGGTCCACACTACTCGGACCGATACCATCCACCTATGGATCATTACTTTGATTCAAGAGATGTCATGAAGTTGGGTACTTGTGAAGATTATGAAACATCATCATTTGATGCCTATGCGGAAGAACTTAGAGTTCTCGTGAACAAATTCACCTTAACACAGCGGAAATGCAAAGAGGATCTATGTGCTAAACTCTCTTCGGTTGAAGCTGATCTAGGAGAAAAAATTTCATCTCTCGCTGAAAGACTAGACCAAGTAAAGACTCACCATAGCAAATTCAGTAAGGAGCTCTTTGAGAACAAACAAGATATTCAGAGAAACATGAAGAAGATCACTAATGTGGCATATGCTGTTGACCGCGTGGAAGAACATTTGGGAGTGAAGATTGAAGCTCTTCAGAAAGGCTTTACAGACCCTTAAGAATACATTAACTGGAAAGATAATCAAGAATGCTCGGAGGTTGATAGGGAAGAAGAAGAGAGCAGAATAAGGAAATAACTCACTACCACAGCCGAGTATGAAGAATGGATGCAGACTAGAGGCCATCAAATCAATGAAGAGAAGACATATGTCAATGAATCAAGTGATAATTCGGCCACTAAGTAGGAAGAATCAAGTGAAGTCCACTGCTGTATGATGACGCCTATCCCCTCCGAAGGATCAAGAGAAAACGACAATCCACATCAAGCATGGAATCAGAGAGAAGTCATGCAATTTCCCACTACTTCTCCCATGATACCTGAAGATAACAGATGTTGGTTCCCCACACCTCAAGGAGACACTCACTTGAACCAACCTATGCACTCCCCACATCAATATCCCTAGGATAACTCCAATGTGTCTCTACAACAAAAGCTGCAAGAAGGTAGGATAGAGACCTTGCTTAGAAGATGTTTCAAACAACAAGAGATGAGTATAAGAATGATCCATGAGAAGATTGACAAGGCGATTTAACTCTCTCCGGGAAGATAGACAAAATCTCTTTTCGCCTAAAGAAGCTAGAAGATCAGCGTGCTAAATAAATAGGGTTGACAAGGAACAAGCTCCAAAGTTTAGAAAGAGACCAAGAGAGGTATGAATCTCGTCTTGAAGAAGAGGCCGTGAAGAAGAATGAGTTTAGCAACCTGATTGAAGGACTGCAAGGTGATTTAAACTCTCTTAGAGAAGGAATCACCACCAGATGATTTTCAATGGAGGACATGCTCGATGGTGTAGAGGAGCAACTCGCCAAAGAAATCCTCACCATCAAGGAGGTAGCTGTGAGGGTAATGATGATAGAAGTGACCTTTTGGCATGGGAGATAGAAAAGATTGAGGATACTTTTAACCAAGAAATTGAAGAGATCTTGAAGAAGAATGTCCTTGTTAATGATTCTTTAAATGGCGTAAAAAGGCGAGCTGGAGTTCTAGAAATGCTTGTGGATGGCATCATTGGAAGGCAATTTGAGATGGAAAGAGTTTTATCAAGCAAGCTTCATGTTGATATCCACTGTTCTAACTCCACAAAGGAACTACATTCCGAAGTAGAAAAGAGGCAAAGAAGCATCCCCGAATCAAACAGCATTGTGGATCCTAAAGAAACACCACCAGAGCTCATCAACACCAAGAAAATTTGTCTTAGGACAGAGAATTCTTCTCATCTCACATAAGAGAAGAACCAAGTCTAGCCAAAGACTTTAACCAAGGGCGCTTAGTGGGAGGCAACCCACTTTGTAAGTTTTCTTTTCCCTTATAGATTCGATTTTCTTTTGCTTTTGATTTTTGTATGTTTTATCTCAGGTACTCCACGTAAACAGAAAATAAAATACAAAAGAAGAAAATAGAAAAGCAGAAAAAGAGAAGAGAATCAAGTTGTATCCGACCTAGGTCACAAGGCTTTTTGTGACCGAGGTCCCAAGGAGAGCCAACCCCGGTCACAAAGCCTATGACCAAGGTTTTGGAGGATGTCAGCCTCCAGAGTTATATTTCACAAGTGGCAAAAAGATTTCACAAGTCTGGGACAAAGTGGTTTTGATCAATGAATGCAGAAGGCAACATATTGGTTATGTCCAAGACCAATGCTGAAAGTCCCCACGAAGCATAACTCATCTCCAACTTGAAGTAGGACGACATCATGCCATACCCCGGTCACAAGCCCCATGACCGAGGCCCCAAGAAGGCCAGGCCCCTGTCACGAAGCCAGTGACCGAGGTTCTTCTGAGCAAAATCTCCGAGAGCCGTTTTCCGAGTTCCGAGGAAATTTTGAAGAATTTTGTTGATCTGGTACATTTCTGACCTTATGGAGCTTATTGGAGCTAATTAAATCACCTTAGAGAGCTTTTAAACTTTCATCGACCTCATCCATTGAGTTTAACCAAGTCATGGCCAAAGTTTGAAACCGGGCCACGACTAGGTCAAAACCAAGCCTCATGAAGAATTTTCAAGTTCTACTCAACCAAACGATCAAGGATCTGGTACTCAACATCATATGGGTATTATAGGAGTAATAGTGGAGTCATATTTTGGAAAAGGATTCATGGTTAGAAGCTTATCCTATCTTAAGCTTTGCGGTTGCATAACTCACCAAAGTTGAAGGATATCAAAATCCACTCGAGCCAAATTGATCCAATTTGACACACGCCTAAAAGTTGACCATGGGGAAGTTTTGGTCGAAGTAATTTCAGAAAAGAAGCTCAGAGAAGAAAATGGCCAATCATCAAAATCGAGTCCGCAGCCGGCATTGTTCTGCGGCTACGAAACCCACCAAGGTATGTGATGAGTGTCTATTTTGACCCATTTTTACTATTGTTTTACTTGTCTTATTGAGTCTAGAAGTTAGGTTTTGTGTTCTTCTAGCCAAATTTAGTTTCTTTCAGGTTTTCACTTCATTAGAGCTAAAATGGATGAAATAGAGCAAACCATGATGATTTGTGGTGAATTTACGGATTTGAAGATGCAGAACAATGCAAAGGCATCAGAAGTTTGATATTTGTTGGAGGTCTTTAAAGTATCGGATGGCAATGAGAGTTTGACACAAGATAGAACTTTGAGTTAGATTTCATCTGGCACCGGTTTCAAGTTATTTTCATTCCTGGTTCAAGAGTTATGCTCGTTTTACTGAAGACATGTCCATCTGGCGGCAAACGACATCGTTGTGGAAATGCATTGGGATCGACCAATGCAAAACAGGATCGATCGATCCCGATCCCATATATTCTCTAAATCAAGCATTTACTTTGATTTTGACCTAGTGGATCCCTATAAATAAGAGGAGTTCGTCCCAGACACAATCCTAGGCCGTTTTGGCCACTTTTTCACTGTTCTCTTTTCGTCTTTTCAGATCTAAAAACTTTTCTTTTGTATTTTCATTTCATTTTGAGATCTAAACATTTTCTTATTGAATCTTTGATCCACACTCTGCATACCATACAACATCATGATCTATCAGCCCATTGCCATGGTTGAGTAGATCTATATGTTGGGAGATGAGATTTATTCAAAGGGATTTAATGTTTAATTAGGTTATTGTTATAGATTAGAATTATAGTTAACAGATCTCTACTTCTATGAGTCAAATGCTTTTGTTAGATTGACGAATCTATCAAATGATTCATAGGATTTTATAGTACACCTAGCGTTGGCTATTCTACCCGAAATCTATAGTTTGTAGGCTTGATTTCCAGATTTCCAAGAGTTAAAGCTGGATCTACAAGTGAACTCTATCAAACTAGGTAGAAATATGCTATCATAGGGTCTTAGCGGATTTATGGTAGAATAATATTTGGTTTTAATTAAAAGATTTATTAGATAATATATTCTTTTAATAAGAGATCTATTTTGGTACAATGTTTATGTTCTAGATCTATATCATTTAATTGTTAATCCGGTTAGATATTTTATTTATTTATTTAAATCCCTGCGATTTCCTAGATCCCAACATTTGTTTTTAATGGATTTTATTTCCTTATTTAAAAGATTTTTATTCGGATTTTATTCATATTTCCTTTTGTGACACTTTCCATATTTTTCATCCTAGCTCTGTTTAGATCTAAGGATCTGTAGTGCTCTTTACTCTTTGTGGATCGATCCCACCACTATACTGCCGCGCACAACCGTGCACTTGCGGAGTTTACATATGTTAGGCTTGATATCACAAAAGGAATCTTCACCCCATTCTTATTAGATCTCCAGATGGCCAAGCTCATTTTTAGTTTGGTTTCACACCCTTACACCCTTTTTCATTCAGACCCCAGTCCTCTTTCGCAACATTAGGAGCATGTGCAACCAAGTGCAAAAACTACGAAGTATGGGAGCTGGTACAACCAAATGTTCTAAAGATTTCCGAGTAAGATTTCTAGTATCAGTACTTCATCTATATTAGTTTGAGTTGACTATTGGTGCAGTTTTTAGTAGGATTGATGTACATGGTTAGAACTGGTTCCAATTTCCCTTTCTCAGAAAAAAATACTCTGGGATATATACATATGAAGTTAGGCTTGATATCACAAAAGGAATCTTCACCCCATTCTTATTAGATCTCCAGATGGCCAAGCTCATTTTTAGTTTGGTTTCACACCCTTACACCCTTTTTCATTCAGACCCCAGTCCTCTTTCGCAACATTAGGAGCATGTGCAACCAAGTGCAAAAACTACGAAGTATGGGAGCTGGTACAACCAAATGTTCTAAAGATTTCCGAGTAAGATTTCTAGTATCAGTACTTCATCTATATTAGTTTGAGTTGACTATTGGTGCAGTTTTTAGTAGGATTGATGTACATGGTTAGAACTGGTTCCAATTTCCCTTTCTCAGAAAAAAAATACTCTGGGATCAACCGATCCTACCTTGATCGATTGATCCCGTCTCATCCCGAGACTCTCTTTCAAAAAAAAAAAAAAGAAACCGAAAAGAAAGAGAAGGAAAAGAAGTCTGAAGGAACCAGAATAAAACCTTTTATTTATTTAGCTAGTTATTTGCTTCTGTTATCTATTTTATTTTAGCACCAATAGCAACTCTATTAGGATCATTATCTATTTGATTTTGCGTATTGGCTTGCACCGTAGTTCATCTATCATGCCTAACCATCACCCTTAAAATGGCCCCCCGTTACTAGCCCTTAGCGATTTTGACTCCCTTTGTGAGACTGCACGCAACACTTAATGAATGTCAAAGGACCAACAATGGAGATTTTAGAAGTTTCCTTGGATCTCGGATGATAGAGTACGGTAATGTTTGCTATGCTTATGGTAAAGTACATGTTGTACTGCTAAAGTTCGATTAACCTTTCACAAGGTTTCTTTTTGGTTTACATGATCAACATGATGGATTTCTAAAGCTAAGCGTAAGTTCCCATTTTTCAAACTTCCACTTCTGTACTTTGTTTCATTGTTTTTTTTTCTTACTTGAGGACAAGCAAGGATTCAAGTCTGGGGGTGTGATGAGTGTCTATTTTGACCCATTTTTAATATTTTTTTACTTGTCTTATTGAGTCTAGAAGTTAGGTTTTATGATCTTGGGGCCGGTTTTAGTATTTTTTTAGGTTTTTACTACATTGGAGCTAAAATGGACGAAATAGAGGTGAATTTACGGATTTGAAGATGCAGAGCAATGCAAAGGCTTCAGAAGTTTGATATTAGTTGGAGGTCTTTCAAGTATTGGATGGCGATGAGAGTTTGACACGAGATATACCTTTGAGTTATCTTTCATCTGGAACCGGTTTCAAGTCATTCTCATTCCTTGTTCAAGAGTTATGCCTGTTTTACTGAAGACATGTCCATCTGGCGGCAAACGACGCTGTTGCGGGAATGCATTGGGATCGACCGATCCAAAACAGGATCGATCGATCCCGATCCCGTATATTCTCCAAATCAAGCATTTACTCCGATTGTGAACTAGTGGATCCCTATAAATAAGAGGAGTTCGTCCCAGACACAACCCTAGGCCGTTTTGGCCACTTTTTCACTGTTCTCTTTTCATCTTTTCAGATCTATAAACTTTTTCTTTGTATTTTTATTTCATTTTGAGATCTAAAAATTTTCTTATTGAATCTTTGATCTACACTCTGTTTTCATCTATTTCTTTGCATTGTATACCATACAACATCATGATCTATCAAACCATTGCCATGGTTGAGTAGATCTATATGTTGGGAGATGAGATTTATTCAAAGGGATTTAATGTTTAATTAGGTTATTGTTATAGATTAGAATTATGGTTAATAGATCTCTACTTCTATGAATCAAATTCTTTTGTTAGATTGATGAATCTATCAAATGATTCATAGGGTTTTATAGTACAGCTAGCGTTGGCTATTCTACCCGGAATCTATAGTTTGTAGGCTTGATTTCCAGATTTCCAAGAGTTGAAGCTGAATCTACAAGTGAAATCTATCAAACTAGGTCGAAATATGCTATCATAGGGTCCTAGCGGATTAATGGTAGAATAATATTTGCTTTTAATTAAAAGATTTATTAGATAATATTTTCTTTTAGTAAGAGATCTATTTTGGTACAATGTTTGTATTCTAGATCTAGATCATTTAATTGTTAATCCGGTTAGATATCTTTTTTATTTATTTAAATCCTGCAATTTCCCAGATCCCAACATTTTTTTTATTCGATTTTATTTCCTTATTTAAAAGATTTTTATTCGGATTTTATTCAGATTTCCTTTTGTGACACTTTCCATATTTTTCATCGTAGCTCTGTTTAGATCTAAAGATCTATAGTGCTCTTTACTCTCTGTGGATCGATCCCACCACTATACTGCCGCGCACAACCGTGCACTTGCGGAGTTTATATGTTGGGTAAAACCTGATGCATAAAACATCACATCAGTAAGTGAATTTCTAAGAAATCTTGGTCAAATGAGCTATAATCGGGTACTTAACATGTTTGAGTATTTTTGAGTGTGATGATCAAGGGATATCTTATAGAATGAAATTCAAAACTAGAAATTCCCCCTGTTCTTTGCCGAAACCGATCTGCGGCTAGGAATTTCACAAAGTTTGGGCCATATTGCTAATGGTTCGATGGATCGACACAAGATTCAATATCTAAGGATATGAGGATATTTGGGAAGTTATGATCGAAGAAACTGTAGCCATGATCGGGCTAGATTCTGAGATTCTCCATTGGACCCTATTTTGAAGGTATACTTGGACCGTAAGGGGTTAAACTTCAATGGGACATCCAAATCTCGGTCAAGAAGTGAGTATGCATTCCCTTGATACATTTTGAAGGATGGGATGATATACTTGCATGATAAGAAGAAGGAACAAGGAAGAAGAGGGCAGCCACATCCATTCCGGGGCACTGGCTTTGTGACTGGGGTCTGGCCTTCATGGGACCTTGGTCACGAGGCTTGTGACTGGGGTATGGCCCTGTTGTCCTTATTCAAGTTGGAGGTGAGTTATGCTTCGTGGGGACTTTCAGCATTGACCTTGGACATAATCAATATGTTGCCTTCTGCATTCATTGATCAAAACTTCTTGACCAGACTTGTGAAATATTTTTGCCACTTGTGAAACATAAAACCTCGGTCACAGGCTTCGTGACCGGGGTTGGCTCTCCTTGGGACCTCGGTCACAAGTCTTGTGACCTAGGTCGGCTCCAACTCGATTATCTTTTCTTTTTCTGCTTTTCTATTTTCTTATTTTGTATTTTCTTTTCTGTTTATGTGGAATACCTGAAATAAAACATGCAAAAATCAAAAGCAAAAGGAAATCTAATCTATAAGGGATAAGAAAACTTACAAAGTGGGTTGCCTCCCACTAAGCGCCCTTGTTTAAAGTGCTTGGCTAGACTTGGTTCTTCTCTTATGAGAGATGAGAAGAATCCTCTGTCCTAAGAAAAAGTTTCTTGGTATTGGCGAGCTCTTGTGGTGTTCCATTAGGATTCACAATGTTGTTTGATTCGGGGATGCTTCTTTGCCTCTTTTCTACTTTGGCATGTAGTTCCTTTGTAGAGTTAGAACTGTGGATATTAACGTGAAGCTTGCTTGATAAAACCTTTTTCATCTCGAATTGCCTTCCAATGATGCCATCCACAAGCATCTCTAAAACTCCAGCTTGTCTTTTTATCCAGCTCGTCTTTTTACGCCATCCAAAGAATCATTAATGAGAACATTCTTTTCCAAGATCCCTTCAATTCATTGGTTGAAAGTATCCTCAATCTTGTCTATCTCCCATGCCAAGAGGTCACTTCTCTCATCATTACCCTCGCAGCTACCACATTCTTTGATGGTGAGGATTTCTTTGGCGAGTTCTTCTTCTACACCATCGAGCATATCTTCCATTGAAAATCATCTTGTGTTGATTTCTTCCCTAAGAGAGATTAAATAACCTTGCAGTCCTTCAATCAGGTTCTTAAACTCATTCTTCTTCACTGCTTCTTCTTCAAGACAATATTCATACCTCTCTTGGTCTCTCTCCAAACTTTGGAGATTATTCCTTTTTAACCCTATCTCTTTAGCACGCTGATCTTCTAGCTTCTATAGGTGAAAAGATATTTTGTTTATCTTCCCGGAGAGAGTCAAATCGCCCTTGTCAATCTTCTCATGGATCATTCTTGTTCTCATCTCCTGTTGTTCAAAACATCTTCTCAGCAAGGTCTCTATCCTTCCTTCTTGCAGCTTTCGTTGTATAGAAATGTTGGAGTTATTCTGGAAGTACTGATTTGGGGAGTGCATAGGTTGGTTCAAGTGAGTGGCTCCTGGAGGTGTGGGGAACCAACATCTGTTGTCTTCAGGTATCATGGGAGAAGTAGTGGGAAATTGCATAACTTCTCTTTGATTCCATGCTTGATGCAGATTGACGTTTTCTCTTAATCCTTCGGAGGGGATAGGCGTCATCATGCAGCAGTGGACTTCACTTGATTCTTCTTTCTTAGTGGCCGAATTATCACTTGATTCATTGACATATGTCTTCTCTTCATTGATTTGATGGCCTATACTCTGCATCCATTCTTCATACTAGGCTTTGGAAGTGAGTTATTTCCTTAGTTTCCCCTCCTCTTCTTCCCTATCAACCGCAGGGTACTCTTGATCATCTTTCCAGTTAATGTATTCTTGGGGGTCTGTGAAGCCTTTTTGAAGAGCTTCAATCTTCACTCCCAAATGTTTTTCCACGCGGTCAACAGCATATGCCACATTAGTGATCTTCTTCATGTTTCTCTGAATGTCTTGCTTGTTCTCAAAGAGATCCTTACTGATTTTGCTATAGCGAATTTCCACTTGGTCTAGTCGATCAGCGAGAGATGAAAGCTTTGCTCCTAGATCATCTTCAATCATAGAGAGTTGAGCGCATAGATCTTCTTTGCATTTCTGCTGTGTTGCGGTGAATTTGTTCACGAGGATCCTAAGTTCTTCTGTGCTGGCATCGGAGGATGATGCTTCATAGTCTTCATAAGTATCCACCTTCATGACATCTCTTGAATCAAAGTAATGATCCATAGGGGGACAGATTCGGTCCGAGTTGTGTGGACAAAAAGAATGAGATAGCCTCATTGGGCGATCTCCAGAGGATCGAGAAAGTGATGGACATCCAGAGTGTCTCATCATAGGTGTACCACGAGATGGCTGAGAGAAGCCGTGGTAAGCTCTAGAAGGTGAGCTAGATAATGGTCCGAAAATCTCTCCGTCCATTAGGTTGTGTTGCGCCAACAGCTGTGCAAGAGTAAGGTTGTGAAACTTCTCTTGGAGAGCGATGAGGTTCATCCTTAAGGTCTCCTGAAACAATGCAAATCACAAAGGAAAATCAGTAGCACAATGTTCTAGATGTTACTCTAGTTTGTAAATTTGCAAAGAGAGCAATCTCTCCCCGGCAACAGCGCCAAAAACTTGATGTGTCGTAAAGTTTTCCTCAAGGAAACCACACAATAAATAAGCTGCAAATGCACAGAAATCAATCGTAGTACTTAAGGTATATCGATCCCACATAGAGAGAAGATGTATTGCAAATCAAGAGGAACAAGTAAAGTTAGAACTCAATAATAAAAAGGGGTTTTGTGTCACACAAATCACGCAAAGTAAATAAAATGAATGTAAATTATTATGAGATGAATGTTGGGCGCTTAAGGGGGTCTCTGGGGTTCAATGATCTATCTATTTGAAATAAGTTCAATGTAATGCATGTATACTCCTAAGTCTCGGACTATGAAACACGAAAGTTTGGCTAACCTATTGTCATAGATAAACCCGGCTGAAATCCACAAATCCTATTACTCAACTATCACAGGCAAAAATTATAGGTTTCAAAGCATTAAAATCAAGTTTAATCCTAATCCATAAAACTCCATAACTAAGGGGTATGTGCTTGTTATGATGCAATACTCATCAAATCTAGGTCCCAACAAACTAAGCAAACGGTTCGAAATACTTAGATGCCTAAGATCAATAGCTAGTTCATGACTCTAACTATATGCATTAAGAATAAGATAAGACCAAAAGACAGTGTAGACGGATATTTAAATATAATAAAACTCGCCACTCAAAAGACAATGATCATCTCACCCCATTGACTGGCCCTTTGGACCCAACTGGATAGTCTACTCGGTCATGCTCAAGGTTGTCATCGATGATATGAAAGAGTAAAACATAGATCAAATGCAATAAGGTAAAGGTTTAGAGATTACTTCTTTATATCCTAAAATAACAAGATGTAAGGACTTCTCCTTTGACAAAGTTACAAAAGAATAGGTAAAGAGATGGTGGAACTTCAAAGCTTCAGCGAGATCAATTGGTTTATGCGTCTCCTTGGAGACGGCGTCGGATTCTTGAGCGAGAGACAAACTTCTAGGGTTTCTGTGGTGAACTTAGGTGGTGGATTAAAACTTTGATGAGACACACGAAACCCTAACTCCATAAACTTGTATATATAGGCCTTGGGGCGCAAGAGATTGGCTTCTAGGATTTAGGAAGGGCATACTTGTCATCTTGGTGAGTGTGGAGGCAATGGGCCGATCTTGGTGATGGGCTAAACGTCTAAGGCGGTGAAGGAGGCTGGCCTCGGTCACGAGATTAGTGACCGGGGTTCCCAAGAGGCCTGGCCTCGGTCACAAGCTTAGTGACCGAGGTTTGGTGCTTTGGCTCTGGTTTGACATAGCTTCTTCGTCTGGGATGCATCTTCCAAATGGCTGAATAGATTACTTTGATTCTTGTCCCATAGGAATTTTGACTCTTCAAGATTTCCAATGATATAGAGAAATCCAATTTTGGTTCGAAGGAAGGTCTCCAAATGTAGTCAAACTTCTGATGCTCTGAAACTGCCTAAAAAAGGGGTCTTTGCTCCTTTTGATCCATTTTTCCATAAAACCTGTAAAACCTCTTTGACACTAACAATACTTGATAATAGCCTATTTAGCTTTGCAATCATACCAAATCTCTCTTAAAAAAATATAAAAACCATAGTAAAAATGGGTCAAAATACGATGTTATCAGTCCACATCATGGGTACAATGGAAACAAAGTTGAGGAGAGAAGAATTGCTGAATTCAACAGGCCTAGTCAGTTATATGCTAATAGGTATACTATCCGACCTCCTGCTTTTCAGAGGAATGACTTTGAGCTGAAACCCGCATACTACAATTGTGGGACAACATCCTTTTCATGGTCTTTTTAATGAACGCCCGATGGATCACATTGAGAGGTTTGAAGACTTGGCTTCTAGCATTAAAGCCAATGGAGTGTCAGAAGACTACATTTTCTGGAAGATCTTCCCATACTCACTTGTTGGGGAAGCAGCTTATTGGCTTAAGAAGTTTAAACCGGGATCTTTGATATATTGCATACTTTGGGATTTTGTAAGTTGTTTTTAAAGAGTTTTAAGAGTTTTTTCGGTGTTTTTAGAGTCTTATCAGGTTGAAACACGTTTGGATGGAGTTTAATGCGTATGGAGCAAGGATGAATGCACAACAGCCTGAATTGGAGCACTTTGGAGCATTTTAATGCTCAGATCGATCGGTCCCTACCTGGATCGATCGATCCAAGCTAGCAGCCAAGTTTACAAACCATTCCAGATTGATCGAGACCACCAGATTGATCAATGACCCTCCAGATCGATCGATCCACCCCTTGTCCGATCAATCCAATCCCCTGCCAATTCTACGCACCCTTTCAGATCGATCCATCTCACACGGAACGATCGATCCATCTCACACGGAACGTTCGATCCACATCCACGAGCAGAACATTCAGAACTTCTTATTCAGTTTACCACTCTTTGCTTATCCTGAATGACCACTCATTTTTAGTGGTTTTACCCTTACGCTGAACATATCTCTTCAGGCCTTTACCACTTTTTTCTTTCTCATGCTTGTAGGCAGATATGCGCAGAAATGCGAGAGAGAAATTTTCGACACAGCTCTCCAACCACTGAAGATGGAAGATGCAAGGAACTAAAGAAGAGATGGTTGAAAATTGGCTTATATGTTATCTTGCCTTGGAAAATTAAGAAAAGGTACTCATCTTGTGCTTGAGACTTGTACATTTTCGTAGTGTTTCCCCTTTCATCTTATCCTTTTCAAAAAAAAAAAAAATGAAAGGAAAGGAAATAGCTACAAAAATTGTCTCATAGCATAGGTAATCCAAGCAAGAAGAAGAGAAAAAGTTAGAAAGCTGTGCAAAAACTCAAAGCCCCACAAATATCTAAGTCTGGGGGAACCAAGAAGAAAAGAAGTAAAAGGAAGCTGTTATGAAGAAGTGGTTGGAAGCTGTGGACATCAATGGGTTTATACTCTCTCGCAGCCCTATGACATAGCTGCACTTCAATCATGGTATGCCCTAAACACTTTAACTCCACTTAAAACACCAAATGCCTTTTTATACCAAGCGCCGTCTACCCTGAGTGATGTCTTCTCTTGAGAAATCCATGCCACTTTTTAATAAATATAAGGAGTTGACTGAAGTGAAAACCAAGGTCTCTTGCAGGTTTGAGATGGACGGATCAGAGTTGGTAATGTTGTGGGTTTATAGAGCAAA
Source organism: Cardamine flexuosa (assembly GCA_963555745.1). Lineage (NCBI taxonomy): Eukaryota > Viridiplantae > Streptophyta > Magnoliopsida > Brassicales > Brassicaceae > Cardamine > Cardamine flexuosa. The sequence goes on from OY743219.1 coordinate 18,767,834, forward strand.
GTTTTAACTGAGATTCATGTACTAATGCATCTGCAGGGCATCTATCTATAGCAGTGCCTCTGATCATAGGAGAGTTTTTGTGATTTTCAAACCTCTTCACTAGTTTAGATTTCTTTGTTTGCTTGAGGGCAAGCAAAGGACTAAGTCTGGGGGAGTTGATTTATTGCATATTTTGGGATTTTCTAAGTTGTTTTTAAAGAGTTTTTAGAGTTTTTTCGGTGTTTTTAGAGTCTTATCAGGTTGAAACACATTTGGATGGAGTTTAATGCGTATGGAGCAAGGATGAATGCACAACAGCTTGAATTAGAGCACTTTGGAGCATTTTAATGCTCAGATTGATCGGTCCCTACCTGGATCGATCGATCCAAGCTAGCAGCCAAGTTTACAAACCATTCCAGATTGATCGAGACCACCAGAACTATCGATGACTCTCTAGATCGGTCGATCCAATCCCCTGCCAATTCTACGCACCGTTTCAGATCGATCCACATTCAGATCGATCGATCCAGCCTCACTTATCCAAAATGCAGAAAAAAGAAATTTTGGTTTAATTCTCTTTTTCGGTTTAGTTTCGACCCAGAACGTGTTTTTAGACATATAATCATACTTTCAGCCAATTTTAGGCTAAGCTTTATTTTACAATCAGACATCAGCTTTGAATCTTGTAAGCTTTTGGGAGAAGAAATCTCTAACTCTACATCTGTGAGAAGATTTCTGAACCCTTTTAGAGTTTTATTCTATTTGATTATGAGTTTTTTTTCATATATTTGTTGTTTTTCTATTTCTATGTCTGAGTAGTTTCTTAGTTAGATTTAGGTTTTTCAAAGAGATTTATGAATCATTGATTCAGATATAGATAGGGAATTATTTAGGGTTCTTCATATATTGTTGATCTTATTGCTGAAATTGAATTGATCACTTAGTTTCTGATCTGAGGTTATTTAGCGCATCAAAAGTGTTTGATTAAATGCCTGAAAGAACATAGGTGAGTGGATTGTTCTTAGCCAACGAAAACTGATGTTAAGGCATTTCATGAACATATTAAACCCGCTCATTAATGCTTTTTTACAACTCTAAAATCAAACGACAGTTTAGATACTTAGGTTGTTAGATAATTGACTGATACCACGACAATGGATTAGTTAAATATTTTTGTTTGAGTTCTAGACGGTTCTTTCTTAACCCTGAATAGTTATCTGGTTCATGATTTCTGAATTCCCAAGAATATCCCTTGACCTAGTGCCTTTTATTTAATAGTTTACACCGTTTTTATTTGCTATTTTTGTGATACTTCAAAACCAAAAATCATAATACTGTCTTAGCTTAATTTCACTCTCAAGAATTACAGTGTAACCTTGGTCCTTGTGGATTCGATTCCTACATTACTACAACATTTGCTGTTCACTTGCAGTAGTTTATTTAGAGTTAAAACTCTGTGTATCAAGTTTTTGGCGCCATTGCCGGGGACCAATTGCGTTACCTTCAGTTTTAGGATTGAAGTTTAGTCTAAGATTTACTAATTAAGTTTTCTTTCCTTGCTTGTGTGTTGCAGGTGTATGCAGAGGAGAAGTCAAGGTTCTCACAATCTCCTACAACTCACTAATCAAGAGCTAGCAAGGACAAAACATACTTACAACCGAACTAAGAAGAAGAAGTGGAAACAAGCCACTATGGGCGACAATAACGACAATCAAGCAATGTCTGATGCTCAAGCTCAGATTCTGAACATGAAGCAACCGTTGGATCAGTTGATACTGCAGCAGCAACGTCAACAAGAGATTCAACAGCAACGTGGTATTGGGGTACTGATACTCCTCACACTTTCTACCAGAACAGATCTGCTATAGTTCCACCAGTGATTGCGAGACAGGACTATGAGATTAAATTTCAGCTGATTGCATTGGTGAAGCAGCACTTGTTCCATGGTTTGCCTGCTGAGAATCCTATGGATCATGTAGAGAATTTTGAGGAGATTTGCAGTACTACTAAGTCAAATGGAGTCCCTGCGGACTTCATCAAGTGCAAGTTTTTCCATTTCTCTTTGGCTGATAAAGCACACAGATGGCTTAGGTCCTTACCTGCAGATTCATTGAATGGTTGAACAAAAGCCAGAGATGCCTTCCTGGATTACTTCTACACCAAAGCTACGACAGCTTCATTGAGGAGTAGGATCACCACTTTTAAGCAACATTCAGGGGAATATTTCTGTGAAGCTTGGGAGAGGTTCAAAGAGTACTGCAGAGAATGTCCTCACCATTCTTATTCTGATGAGCAGATTTTTCACATCTTCTATGATGGTGTTGACTGGGATCACAAGAATACACTGAATGCTGCAAGCAATGGGGATTTCATGACTCAAAGTATAGCTGGAGCCAATAGACTGATTGAGAACTTGGCTGCAAGTTCCAGCAATCGCTGTCCTGAATATGATCGGTCTAGAGGAGTCAGCAGTGTGGACTCTCAGAAGATTGATGATTTGAGTGCTAAATGAGCCTTTTGTTGAAGGCAAATGAGAAGAGTGTTCAGCTGGTTGAAGATGGGTCAGATGCTGTGTTTTGTCAAGAGACTTGTGAAGAAGGTAATGATGAGTTTCAAGAGGTGAATTATGTGAATGGGCATGGTTTTGTGCAGAACATGGGGTTTAACCAGAACTACAGGAACCACCGAAACCTCTCCTCCAGAAGTACCAATGTTGAAAATCCGCAGGATCAAGTCTACCCTCAGCAAGGAGCCGCTTTTGGTCAGAATTTTCAAGGGAAGCAGTTCGTGCAAAATCCGGGCATGCAAAACGCAGGCATGCAAAATCCGGGCTTCCATAAAACTTTTCCTCAGAATTTTCAAGGAAAACAGTTCGTGCAGAATCAGGGCCAAAACGTTTTTCAGGGAAATTTTCAGCAGAGACAGCCATTCAACAACTTCCAGCCAGCTCCTGCAAGTTCAACAAATAATTCTCAAGATGAATTTAAGGTTCTTATGCAACAGCTCCTGGTACAGCAACAAAAGTCATCAAATGAGATTAATCTGAAGGTGGACAACATGTACAATGATCTCAACAGCAAGTATAAAGCTGTATCCACCCACACGAGGCTGATAGATACTCAAGTTGCTTAAACTGCTGATGCAATGAAAAGACAGCAAGGAGTCCTTCGAGCAAAGGGGGAACAAAATCCTAAGAAGGAGTATGTTCAATCCATTGTGCTAAGAAGTGGGAAAGTGTTGGAACCTTTGGTGCAGAGTGAGAAGAATGCAGAGGTATTGATTGATCTGGAAGAGACTGAGGAACATGAAACTGAGGAGACTGAATTTCAACCAAAGAAGCTAGACACACCACCGCCTGCGCGGGTCTATGCTCCTAAGGTTACATATCCTACCCGCCTTAAGAAGTCACGTAAAGACTTAGAAGAAGCTAAATGCAAAGTGATGCTTGATGATCTCATGGTGAGAATATCTCTTGTTGGTGCTATTCAAATGATGCCTGCTATGAAGAAGTACATGAAGAGTTTGGTAAAAGCAAGATCTCAGCTGGAGATGACTATGTGAAAGTTACCAAAGAATGCAGTGCTGTTTTTCAAAACAAGGTACTCAAGAAACTTGGAGATCCTGGACGTTTTGTTTTATCAGTGAAGATTGGTGATATGGACTTTGCTTGTTCTTTGTGTGATTTGGGATCTAGTGTCAATCTGATGCCTTTGTCTGTGGCTAGAAGACTTGGTTTCACTAAATTCAAGTCCACCAAAATCTCTTCGGTGTTTGCTGATCGTTCTGTGAAGTTGCCAGTTGGTGTTCTTGAGGATTTACATGTACAGATAGGATATGTACTCATCCCTGCTGATTTTATGGTTCTGAAACTGGATGATGAACCCAAAGATCCTCTCATTTTTGGTAGACCATTCTTATGCACTGCAGGAGCTCTGATTGATGTGCAAAATGGAAGTATTGATCTCCGCTTAAGAGATATTATCATGAAGTTTGAGATGGATAAGCTGCTGAAGAAGCCCATGATAGATGGCCATACATTCTTTGTAGATGATTCATTGGAAATCTCTAATGAGACGGCTGAAGAGATCATAGTTGATGATCCATTGGGGATTGTTTTGGCAAAAGCTGAGAGTGAGTATGGGTTTTTGAGTGAGGATATAATTGGGTATGCCAAGATGCTGGATTCAAGTGACTCTATTGGAAAGATGGTTGCCTATATGAGCTTGGAGAGTACCGCGGAGAAGTCTACAACAGCCCTATCTCCTGCGCCTCCTGCTAATCCATGGAGTGAGCTGAAAGTTCCAAAGGTAGAGCTCAAAACACTTCCAGCTGGGCTAAGGTATGCAATTCTTGGTCCTAACTCTACTTATCTTGTCATCATCAATTCCGCCTTGAACAATGTTGAGACTGCTTGACTACTTTGTGAACTTAGAAAGTACCGTAGAGCAATAGGCTATTCACTTGATGATATCCCAGGAATTTCACCTGATCTTTGTATGCATAGGATACATCTAGAAGAGGAATCAATGACTTCTATAGAACATCAGAGGCGGTTAAACCCAAATCTGAAAGATGTTGTAAATAAACAGATAATGAAACTTCTAGAGGCGGGCATTATATATGCTATCTCTGATAGTACTTGGGTGAGCCCTGTCCATGTTGTACCAAAGAAAGGTGGTGTAACAATTGTTAAGAATGATAGAAATGAGTTGATCCCAACTAGAACTGTTACAGGGCATAGGATGTGTATTGACTATAAGAAATTGAATACTGCAACCCGTAAATATCATTTTCCTTTGCCTTTTATTGATCAAATGCTTGAGAGATTGGCTAACCACCCATACTACAGCTTTCTAGATGGATATTCTGGTTTCTTTCAGATTCCCATTCATCCAGAAGATAAGAAGCTTCATGTGATCTATTATGCTAGCAGGACACTTGATGATGCACAATGCAAGTATGCTATTACTGAGAAAGAACTGCTGGCTATTATATTTGCTTTTGAGAAGTTCAAGTCCTATCTTGTGGGGTCTAAGGTGATTGTGCATACAAACCATGCAGCTTTGAGGTACCTTCTAACCAAAAAAGATGCAAAACCAAGACTATTGTGATGGATACTCATGTTACAGCAGTATGATCTAGAGATTAAGGACAAGAAAGGGATTGAAAATGGTGTTGCTGATCATTTATCTAGACTGAGAATAGAGGAAAGGGTTCCCTTGGATGACAACCTACCAGAGGAGAACGTGTATGCCATTAGCATAGGGACTGCAACAGACTGCTATGCATCTGCTATATTTTATGCGCCTCCTACGATGCCATGGTTTGGTGAGATTGCTAACTACTTGGCTACAGAGCAAGAACCGGAGATTTTGTTGGATACAAGAAGAAGAAGTTCTTGAGAGATATAAGACACTACTTCTGGGATGAGCCATATTTGTATAATCATTGTTCAGATGGTATTTACCGGTGCTGCATTTCAGAGGAAGAGGTTTCAAGTATTCTTTTTCATTGTCATGGTTCAACATATGCTGGGCACTTTGCTACTTTTAAGACTGTGTCCAAGGCTTTGCAAGCTGTTTTCTGGTGGCCAACTATGTTCAGAGATACCCATGCTTTTGTGTCAAAGTGTGATTCATGTCAAAGGCAGGGGAATATTAGCAAGAGGAATGAGATGCCTCCGAATTTTATCTTGGAAGTTGAGGTGTTTGATGTATGGGAAATTGATTTCATGGGACCATTTCCATCATCTTATGGGAATGAGTGTATCCTTGTGGCAGTAGACTATGTGTCTAAATGGGTTGAAGCAATGACTTCACCAACTAATGATGCCAAGGTTGTCTTGAAGATGTTCAAAACTGTGATTTTCCCAAGGTTTGGAGTGCCTAGAGTTATTAGTGATGGTGGTTCTCACTTCATTAACAAGTGTTTTGAAAGTCTGCTAAGGAAGCATGGAGTCAAGCACAAGGTCACCACTCCTTACCACCCTCAGACAAGTGAGCAGGTAGAGATCTCCAACAGGGAGATCAAGAGCATTCTGCAGAAAACAGTGAATACAACGCGGAAGGATTGGTCAGTCAAGCTAGATGATGCTCTCTGGGCATATAAGACTGCATATAAGACTGCATATAAGACACCATTAGGTACAACCCCTTTCCACCTTGTCTATGGGAAATCATGCCACCTCCCTGTGGAGCTAGAGTACAAGGCTGCTTGGGCTGTGAAGATGGTGAACTTTGACATTAAACCGGCTTCTGAGAGAAGATTGATACACCTGAATGAACTAGATGAGATCCGCCACATGGCATATGAGAATTCCAGGATCTACAAAGAGAGGACAAAAGCCTATCATGACAAGAAGATCATCCATAGGAACTTTGCTGCCAATGATCAGGTTCTGCTTTTAAACTCCTGTATGAAACTCTTTCCTGGAAAGTTAAGATCAAGATGGTCGGGTCCTTTCACCATAAAGGAGGTGAGACCATATGGTGTTGTAGTGTTGCTGGACAGCACAGGAGGTGAATTTGTAGTTAATGGTCAACACCTTAAGCCGTATCTTGCGGAAGCTGAAATCACTGAAGGAAACTTCGTTCTTCTTGGTGATTCATCTCAAGCCTAAATGGCATCCAAGTCAAGCTAAAGACTTAAAATAAGGTCTTGGTGGGAGGCAACCCACCGGTAAGTATACATATTTTCTTTCTTATTTTTCCTTTTATTACTGATAATTTTTTCTGTTTATGAAAAAAGGAAAAAAAAAAAAAAGTGTCGCAGGTGCAGATCGTTCGGTCCATATTTGGCATCTCAGATCGATCGAGCGTTTCAAAAGAACCAGGTGTTTCAGATTGATCGAGCGAACGCAGAATGGTCGATCCGTCCTCAGATTGATCGATCCACCCCTGGATCGATCGATCCATCCCCAGGTAAGTCGCGAATTCCCAATTTTTGGTTTGCTCCGGTTTTCAATGTTTTAATTTCACTTAAAACAAACCTGGAAAACCTGTTTTATATCTCATATACCCAATTTTATCAGATCAAACCCAAAAAAAAAAATCAATTTTCTCTTCTCCTCTCAAAATCGCGATTGTGTTGTGTTCTTGAGTCAAAAATTTTCCAATCCCATAACTTCTTCAATTCTCAACGGATTTCAATGTTTTTTGGATCTAAATTCAATAACTTTTCGTCCTCTATCTGTTCCTGCTACTAATATTCTCGATCTGCAAAGGTATGAAGCTCTATCTCCACTATCAAGTTTAAAATTGGCAAAATTAGGTTGTTTGATGGATCCTTAATTGATTTCATAGCTTCTTAATGATTTCTGGGTTAGTCTAGCAAGAACCTATGCCTTGATTTATTGATTTGTGTGTTTGGAACTGAAATTTGGGAATTTGAGATATAGTTTGAAAAAATTTCTAGTATGGACGAAAATTTAGATTGAAGAGGTTGAGAATTGTGATTAATTTTGATGATTGTGTGGATGTTAATGGATATAATGCTAGCATTGTGGTTGATTTTGAGATTTTAATTATTTTTTAATAAATTTTTCTAATTCATTCTTCATAATATTGATGAATATGCCTTTAAATTTGGCTTTGCAGGCAACGGCTAGAAAAGGTGAAGATGGTGTAAGAAGAATCCCATCACGCACATCACAAGTGTCAAAAAAGAAGCAACCACAGCAGAAGGACAAAGAGATAGCCACATCTTTAGAACCCATTGAAGAAGAGGAACTACAAGACGCAGCTCGGACCATAGCTCCATGGCCTTGACCGACCAAGACGCCATTCATCTTTCACGCGCGCGACAACGTACCAGATACCACTAAAGAGCTGCTTTCTAGTATCCACTACAGGCGACATAAGTTTGGGGGTCCATGGGTTACGTTCAACAGTGTCTGCTACAACGGTTTGCTGAATGTTGACATAACCCCCACCAAGTTTCTGTGTGCCTGGACACTTCAAAAGATGGGTATTTTCAAGGACGTATTGGCCATGTTGGCCAAGATGAGATTGGGCACTTTGGCTACCCAGTCATATCCCCTCTACCCCGAGCTAGTTTGCCAATTTCTACCCTCTGTTGAGGTCCAGTACGACCGCCCTTCTCGCCCTATTGCACGTGAGGGTAGACTTTCTTACATCTCTGGTGGTGTACTCTACGAGATCTTAATTCCATACTTGTGTGCTCTCTATGGTTTTGATAGAGAGAAGGAGCTTGGCACTTTCCCTCCTTATTCATCTTTTCCCGAGTACTACAAGTTATGGAACATCATTGGTAGCCGAAGAGATGTAATTCACGAGAGAACAAGCTCACCTTGATCAGGAACCCTGTGGTTTGAGTGGTGGCAAAGATTATTACGCTTACACTGTTTGGCAAGGACGAAGCAGGAGCTTTGTAAGAGGATGAGTTGATGTTACTGCATTTCCAGAGCCACCACCTGAGCTTAGCACCAACCTTGGTGCAATATTTGCTTATGTTCTGGTGCAGAAGAAGCTTCACGGTATTGGTGCTAAGACGAAGAAGACTAAGATCGTCGGGAGTCTATTGACACCCATTTTCAGGTTCCATCGCCTCGACCACAGCATTACAGAGTGCAAGGATCAGATTGACCTTATAGATGAGGAGTATCTCAGGCGGTGTTTCATCCTGAAGACCAATTTCAGGTACATGTTCACTAACATGGAGGAATCCCTCAACTCTGCCAGCTACCACTCCCCGAGATGACTTCCCTCACTTCAGTCTAGAACTTAGAGTTTGAGCTTGCACCTGAGCATCTGTGTCATTTCGCCAGCAGAGCCCTTTCACAGAGCCAGAGGGGCAGTTCTTCACATGCTCCACCTGCACTGCCTCACCTGGAGGCCGTAGGAGAGACGTACCCTTTTCCTGACACTATGGAGCCACTCCTCCCACCCTACTCTGGTGAGTTTGATTTACCTACTTTACCCACAGATGCTACTGAGGATGCACGCTGGGCATGGATGGTCGAGTCACAGAAGAGGCAGAGTTCAATGATACAGAAGATACGGGGCGCACTCGCCAAGCTACAGTGCCCATGCCCTCCTTCTTGTTTCAGAGCATCAGAGACCACAGCGCCTTCCCAGACAGAGGCTCACGAGGCTGACACTACCGCTGTTGACCCCAACGTTGCTAAACGCAGGACTACCGAGGATGATACTAGTGAGGTTCCGGTACGCTGACGTAGGCACAGGAGATACATAGGCGAGGACCAGAGCGGCACCTCCGGGAGCGATCAGTGATCACAGTATCTTCTCTCTATCCATTGTATTATTTCATTTTTATTTCTTTCTTTTCATTTTTATGCATTTGTCGAATCCTTCTTTGGATTTATTTTCACTCTGAGACGGTGTGAAGTAAATCTGGGGGAGGGTGCTTGTTGGACTAATGCCTTTTCTCTGTTTTGTTTCTCTTGAGTCATTTTGATGTACTTAATTTGAGTTTTCGGTTTTATCAAGTCGAACTTGTAGGAAATTATGACTCTATGATATGATAAATTTGGCTTTTTATATGTTTTGGTTTTTCTCTAAAGACGAGTTTTGCAGGATTCTCACCTAGACATTCACTGCAGAACCTTCTCCCTAAGTTTCATCCTGCAGAGAACGCGGTTGGACCGGACGTCAACTCCACTTTACTTGGACCATAATCATGACTTCAATTATTTTTCATTAGAGACATTATATCGGGGAAACGAGCAGAACATTCAGAACTTCTTATTCAGTTTACCACTCTTTGCTTATCCTGAATGACCACTCATTTTTAGTGGTTTTACCCTTACGCTGAACATATCTCTTCAGGCCTTTACCACTTTTTTCTTTCTCATGCTTGTAGGCAGATATGCGCAGAAATGCGAGAGAGAAATTTCCGACACAGCTCTCCAACCACTGAAGATGGAAGATGCAAGGAACTAAAGAAGAGATGGTTGAAAATGGGCTTATATGTTATCTTGCCTTGGAAAATTAAGAAAAGGTACTCATCTTGTGCTTGAGACTTGTACATTTTCGTAGTGTTTCCCCTTTCATCTTATCCTTTTCAAAAAAAAAAAAAAATGAAAGGAAAGGAAATAGCTACAAAAATTGTCTCATAGCATAGGTAATCCAAGCAAGAAGAAGAGAAAAAGTTAGAAAGCTGTGCAAAAACTCAAAGCCCCACAAATATCTAAGTCTGGGGGAACCAAGAAGAAAAGAAGTAAAAGGAAGCTGTTATGAAGAAGTGGTTGGAAGCTGTGGACATCAATGGGTTCATACTCTCTCGCAGCCCTATGACATAGCTGCACTTCAATCATGGTATGCCATAAACACTTTAACTCCACTTAAAACACCAAATGCCTTTTTATACCAAGCGCCGTCTACCCTGAGTGATGTCTTCTCTTGAGAAATCCATGCCACTTTTTAATAAATATAAGGAGTTGACTGAAGTGAAAACCAAGGTCTCTTGCAGGTTTGAGATGGACGGATCAGAGTTGGTAATGTTGTGGGTTTATAGAGCAAAGTTTTAACTGAGATTCATGTACTAATGCATCTGCAGGGCATCTATCTATAGCAGTGCCTCTGATCATAGGAGAGTTTTTGTGATTTTCAAACCTCTTCACTAGTTTAGATTTCTTTGTTTGCTTGAGGGCAAGCAAAGGACTAAGTCTGGGGGAGTTGATGTATTGCATATTTTGGGATTTGCTAAGTTGTTTTTAAAGAGTTTTTAGAGTTTTTTCGGTGTTTTTAGAGTCTTATCAGGTTGAAACACATTTGGATGGAGTTTAATGCGTATGGAGCAAGGATGAATGCACAACAGCCTGAATTAGAGCACTTTGGAGCATTTTAATGCTCAGATTGATCGGTCCCTACCTGGATCGATCGATCCAAGCTAGCAGCCAAGTTTACAAACCATTCCAGATTGATCGAGAACACCAGAACGATCGATGACTCTCTAGATCGGTCGATCCAATCCCCTGCCAATTCTACGCACCGTTTCAGATCGATCCACATCCAGATCGATCGATCCAGCCTCACTTATCCAAAATGCAGAAAAAATTTTTTTTGGTTTAATTCTCTTTTTCGGTTTAGTTTCGACCCAAAACGTGTTTTTAAACATATAATCATACTTCCAGCCAATTTTTAGGCTAATCTTTTTTTTACAATCAGACATCTAGCTTTGAATCTTGTAAGCTTTTGGGAGAAGAAATCTCTAACTCGACATCTTTGAGAAGATTTCTGAACCCTTTCGGAGTTTTATTCTATTTGATTATGAGTTCTTTTTCATATATTTGTTGTTTTTCTATTTCTATGTCTGAGTAGTTTCTTAGTTAGATTTAGGGTTTCAAAGAGATTTATGAATCATTGAATCAGATATAGATAGGGAATTATTTAGGGTTCTTCATGTATTGTTGATCTTATTGCTGAAATTGAATTGATCACTTAGTTTCTGATCTTAGGTTATTTAGCGCATTAAAAGTGTTTGATTAAATGCCTGAAAGAACATAGGTGAGTGGATTGTTCTTAGCCAACGAAAGCTGATGTTAAGGCATTTCATGAACATATTAAACCCGCTCATTAATGCTTTTTTACAACTCTAAAATGAAACGACAGTTTAGATACTTAGGTTGTTAGATAAAGTGACTGATACCACGACAGTGGATTAGTTAAATATTTGTGTTTGATTTCTAGACGGTTCTTACTTAACCCTGAATTGTTATCTGGTTCATAATCTCTGAATTCCCAAGAATATCCCTTGACCTAGCGCCTTTTATTTCATAGTTTACACCGTTTTTATTTGCTATTTTCGTGATACTTCACAACCAAAAATCATAATACTGTCTTAGCTTAATTTAACTCTCAATAACTGCAGTGTAACCTTGGTCCTTGTGGATTCGATTCCTATAATACTACAACAATTGTTGTGTACTGACAGTAGTTTATTTAGGGTTAAAATTCTGTGTATCAATCTTTGACGACTTGGGATGCAACTAAGACAGTCTTTCTGAACAACTTGTATGATGATGCAATGTATGAAGACTTGAGGAACAAGATATCTACATTCACTCAAGGAACTACTGAGACTTTCAATGCAGCTTGACTAAGATTCAAGGGATGTCAGAGAGATTGTCCACATCATTATTTCAGTGAGGTTCAACTTTTGAGTACTTTCCTCAGAGGTGTTGATTGGAGGTATCAAATGGCTTTAGATGCTGCTAGCAATGGAAACTTCAACACCAATACACCAAGGGTTGTGAGTAAGTTGATTGAGAACTTGGCTTCTAGTAATAGTACCAAAAATGCAGACCTTGAGAAGACGAGACAAGCTGGTAACATGGAATATTATCAGATTTCTGAGGTGAATGCTAAGTTGGACACAATACAACAGTCTTCTTGTGGGTACCAGCAACTCTATCCAAATAATAGTTTCACCAGGAACTATGAATCTTCATCTCACCAGACACCTCCTCCAAACACTAAAGAAAGTGAGATTAAGTCTATGTTGGAACATATACTGGAGGGTCAGCAGGATATCGCAGTTCATTTTATTGAAAAGATTGATGCTTTGTACACAGACTTGAATGAAAAATTTGAAGCTTTGGACAGCTATGTGAAGAAGCTAGATATTTGGATTTCCCAATCAGCTAGTTCTTCATGAAGATCTGATACAAAACAACATCAACCATGCCATGCAGTTACTCTCAAAAGTGGGAAACAACTAGAGTCAGTTGTGAAGAAAGGATTGTCATCTGAAGACACCATAGATATGGAAGAAGTGGAAGATAATGTGATTTCTGAGGAGATTTTGTCCATGTCGACTGACGCGCAATCACCATATCGGTCGACACGGGTAGTAATACAGACGATAGAATCTGCTCATGCGACCGACACACATCTTGTGTCGGTCGACACGAGGACATCAGTAGTCCGATTTCAGCTAAAACAACTCCATAACCTGCAGAAAGGGTTTACAAACAAAAGCTACCATATCCTTATCCAATGCCAAGGAAGTCTAAGAAAGAAATGGAGGATATGAGATGCAAGGATATGATGGATAAGGTTATGATTGAACTTCCTCAAGTTGATGAAGTTAAGCTTTCACTTCCACTCAAGAGGTATGTTAAGAGAATGGTTATAAATGGTGTGAACCCTGAGGAATGAGCTTTGCTTACCAGGGACATCAGTGTGATTTTCTTGAACAAGATCCCACATAAGAGGAGAGGAAAACAAAAGGAAGTGATTGTCTCTGAACAAGGTAGTGCCATGATTAAGAGTAGGATTATAGAGAAACTACCTGACCCAGGAAGTTTTGTGCTTGATTGTTGCATCTCAACAGAAGTATTTTCTCATTTTCTTTGTGATCTTGGCTCAACTATCAACTTAATACCCCACTTTATTTCTGTTAGACTTGGGATGACTGCTTTGAAGCCAACAAATATCATTATCGTCATAGCTGATAGGTCCAAGAGGATTCCAGAAGGTGTTCTAGAAGATGTTCTAGTAAAAATTGGAGATTGTTTGATTCCCACAGACTTTGTAGTGTTGAAATATGAGGAAGAACCTGAGGATCCTCTCATTTTGGGAAGACTTTTCTTGGCTACAGCTGGTGCTCTTATTGATGTAAGAGGAAGCAAGATATCTCTGAATTTGAGTGATCAGGTCATGTACTTTGATATGGATAAGCTGAGAAAGACATCAACCATTGATGGTCAGACATTCTATGCAGAAACCTCCAAAGACATTACTGATGGGTATGTCAAGGAGTTGAGTCCTAATGAGCAAGTGAATAAGCAAACTTCTGAGCTTGAGGATTGGAGTGGTGATCATATCTTATAGACTAGACTGCATGACGAGGTTGTACGCATTAACATGTTGTTAGAGGATGATGTTTTTCTGATGGAAACAAGGATTGCAGATATAAATTTCAGAAAAAGTGCAGATATTCGAGTTTTGGGTTCCTGACTATCGACACGGCCTACCTGTGTCGGTCGACAGGCTCTACCACTTGGTCTGCAGTTCTCCAAAATAGCTGGTTTTCAGAATGATCTCAATTCTGCAAGTCTCAGAGATGTTGTCAGACATAAACCTCCAGATCCCATACTTCATTCACCTCTGGAAAAGCAATGGTACGCACTCTCAAAGCCCAAATCATCTAAGATCATCAATAAGATTTTCCAAGATACAAATACTGTTTTGCAGTTAACCAAGCCACGAGATCCTTGTAGAGTGCTTGTTTCTTATGTTGATGATTTTGCAGGGAAAAGAAGTGTCCCACCCAGACCAACGTCCCACCTCGCTGAAGTTCCTCATTACTTTGGTCGTCCACATGCACCTAATGCTTACACTCCACCATGGATGAAGCAACAATTCTCTGAGGACATGCATTTCCTCTCACTCGTCCACCAGATGTTTGTACTTCAGCCAAGTCAAGCTAATGACTTTCAAAAGAAGCGCTGAGTGGGAGGCAACCCACTCTATAGTATTTTCTTTCTTTTTCTATTTGTTTTTGCTTTTGATTTTCATTGGAACTTATTCGAATTTGTTATGTTATCATGTTATCTTGTTATTTGACGTGATTTGGAGCTCTTAATCAGGATTTAATGTCAGAAAACGGATTGATTGACCAATAGAATGGTGTGAGACTTCATTGTACAATCTTCACACCCATGTCAACCGACACACAAGATGTGTGTCGATCGACACGCACACCAATATCAGGTTACAATTTTCAAAACTTAATAGTTCAATAGTTGTCCAATTTTATTTATTTCTTTCACTTTCCTTAAGCTTAATTACACTGGGGGCAGTGTAGTTTATGTCTGGGGGAGGTTGTTACTTACTTTATTTATTCTTTTGAGAGTCAGTCCTAATTTTTGTTTTATTGAGTCAAAACCTAGTTAGAAATTATGAACTATCTCTTGGTCTATTGTTGGTTGCTATGTTTTCTGGTGACCATTGTTGCAGAACTTATTCAGATTCAACTGATGGATAAACCCCAAGTCTGACCGGTTAACTTGAGACTCCCATACTTACAATAGATGCCCGCTATAGCCTGAGCTAATTTCTGTCAGTTCCTTTTACCTCGTTGATGAGATTGATGTTTAAGAGCTTGAATTTTCATTCATACCTGACCTGATATAACCAAAGTAAGTTATGATGTCTAGTCTCCCCGAAGAAAATAATAAGAAAAGCCTTTATTGTAAAGTTTATGAATGACCAAGTGATTTTCATGGAGTAAAGGGGTAGAAGCGATCCTATGACCCCATTGTTTTGGTTTATATGAGATGATAAATGTAGAAGATTGCTGTGAGGGTATGAGCGATCCAATGATCCCATTATTCACTTCCATCCCTACCGTCATAAACAAAATAAAATAAGATCCCAAATAACAAAGGATTCAAGTGTGGGGGGGACGAAAACATCGTTGTTGTTGTGAGGTTTGTCTTGTTATGGTATAGGATGACAGCTGAGTCTAGAAGGCTTTTCAACATTGAAATCAGAAATGAGACTCAGCGATGATTGGCTTATTAAAAGGGATATGTTGTTAAGTTATGGTGGGAATTGAGAAGACTGTGAGTGACTACGGTGAATGTACATGGTGGTTAGTCTCTGAATTGTTCTTGTACCATGTGGATTACATGATGACTGGTAAGCACAATGTTCTAAAGAGTAGGTGAGTTTCACGATTTTTAAACTTCTTCCATGATTCAGTTTTCTGTTTGCTTGAGGGCAAGCAAAAGCTAAGTCTAGGGGAGTTGATATATCATGGATTTTATGGTTTTTACCCATGATATATGCATTGGTTTTAGAGTATTTTATATTGTATATTGAGTCTTATTAGGTACAAATGCAAGATTGACCTTTTTGAAACATTATGAAGCAATTTTGGAGCATTGTAGATGAAAAGTTGGAATAGTTACTATTCATCAAGTACTATTCATCGAGTAATTTTCATCGAGTTACTATTCATAGAGTTACTGTTCATCGAGTATTGTTCATCATTACTGTTCATGTCCACCGACACACGTGAACAGTGTCGATCGACATGGTACTATTCACGCTGAAGATTTGAAGTTGTTGCCCAGAAGTTTTCCTTATTTGCAATAAGTCCAATTTCGTGTTTTTAACATATATATAGTATTTTTAGGTCATTGTTTAGACCTATGCTTTATTTTCTACATCCACCTTTTGAGAGATTTTTGGAGAAGATTTTCAAACTCTTATCTCTTCTCTTGATTTATTCTATGAGTATTATTCAGATTATGATTTGTGTTTCATTGATTATATCTGAGTAATCTCCTTGTTAGATCTAGGGTTTTCAAGGGTTTATGATGATTTGTTGAATTGGGCATAAACATATTAGGATATTCATAACGTTCTTCATCTAGATTTGAATCTATACTAGTTCTAAGCTAGCCGCCATAATCTAGAATCATAGGAATGTTAGTAGGCGCAAGAGTGCTATTGATATCCTGACCTAATCTTAGATGAGCAAACAACCTTTTCGCAGCGAGAGTTGGTTTAGGAATTTTGTGAACATACCATACTTGTTATTCATGCAGAATTCATTCATTAGGACTCGCAAAGATATTTGATTTTATATTGTTTAAAGGATAGATGTCGTCGCAGCGAGAGTTGGATAGATATAGTAGTTGTGTTATGAGTTTAAGAACCGAACAAACAATTTCATCCTATATCGAACCGCCCAGTTCACAATTCAAAGTATTCCCTAATTGATTTTCCTAGGTCTAGCTTCTTGTCATATGAAGTCTACATTCTTATTTCATTGTTTTCATCTTGTTTTATTTAATTTACATTCATTGGTTTAGCTTAATTCAAAACTGATAATCTATTGTGTGAACTAGAGTCTCTGTAGAATTCGATCCCTAAGTACTGCAACTGATCTCTTAGTTTGAGAGAGTAGCTCTAAGGGTTAATTTGAGCATATCAGAGAGAAAGCCCAAGATCACACTCCTACATAAGAGAGAACGAGACAACACAATTAAAATTGTTTGAAGTCTCCAACAGAGTTAACGAGCGTGATTGATGAGTCTTTGTTTTTACCCATTTTTACCTTTTAATTCATATGTTTTTATTGAGTCTAGAGTTAGGTTTTGTGTCCTTTTGGTCCGTTTTAGTTTATTGACATGTTATTACTTCATTGGAGCTTAAATGGATGAAATGGAGAACCTTCGGACGTTCTTACACTTCAAGGAATTCATGGAGATGCTCTGGGATTGACCGATCCAGAAGAAGATCGACCAGTCAGAAGAACTATAAGGTGGCGTGATCTGAAGAAGAAGATTTTGGATCGATCGATCCCGATCACAAATATTTTTCAAATCAAGCATTTACTCTGATTATTTACCTAAACACTCCCTATAAACAAAGATCATTTCTTGAGTTGCCAAAAAGACCTAGACACGATTTTCACCATTTCCTTTGTAGTTTCGTTTCATTTTCAGATCTAAACATTTTCTTATTGAATTATTGGATCTACACTCTTTCTTTGCATTTTATGTTATATTTTCATCATGATCTATCAAACATTTGCCATGACTGAGTATATATGTTTGCTGGGAGATGAGATATATTCAAAAAGATTTAAATGTTTAATTAGGGTATTGTTATAGATTAGGGTTATGATCAGTAGATCTCTATTTCTATGAAACTAATGCTTTTGTTAGATTGACGAATCTATCAAATGATCTCTAGGAATTTATAGTACGGCTTGCGCATGTTTAGTCATTCCAGAATCTATAGTTTATAGGCTTGAGATCGTCAACCAACGAGAGTCAAGGTTGGATCTGCAAGTGAACAATATACATACCTGTTAATAAATGTTGGCATAGGATCCTAGCGGATTTATGACCATGATAATATTCTCATACGAGAGTTGGTTTATTTGTTGATAGTGTTCTGAGTTCTAGATCTAGATCATTGAATTGTTAATCTGTTAGATATCATATTTTATTTAACTAAATCCCTGCAATTTTTTCACAAATCCTAACATTTGTTTTAAATTGATGTTATTTCTATTTTTATTATTTTCAGATTTATATTCAGATTTTTTTTTGTGACACCATTTAATATTCTTCATCCTAGCTATGTTTAGATCTACAAATCTAAAGTACACATTACTCCTTGTGAATTCGATCCCACCATTATACTGCAGCGTACACCTGGGCACTTGCGGAGTCCTTTGATTTGGGTAAAACCTGATACCACATCAGTGATCTGGGACCTACTATGAGAAACAGAGATTCGAGGTACACCTCTCTGGCCTCCAGATCATACTGGAGGGAAAAATCAATCTCCAAAGATACAACCAGAGTGGAGCAGACTAAGTCTTCTCAATCATGACGCCCACCACTTGAGAGAAACCTAGATCAATCTGCCTTCCCATCAGCGGCTGAAGAAGTACTAGAGGATCTCTAGGAGGTAACAATACAATACATGAATGTTGCGGATACCACAAAGAGAGCAGCTAGAATGCAGAGAGTACTACAAGCAGAGGCAAGAGGACTAATGGCAGACACAACAGCCAATATCATAGCCTCAGCTGTGAAAGATACAATGGGGAGGGGGGGGGACAAGCCTCCTAGTAAAAACAGGGGACACTGTGAGGCCTAACCACCCTCAAACCCATGATCAAGAGGTGCAACCTGCAAAAAGAAGAAGAAGCAAACCACCATCAGCAAACAATACCAACAAAATTCCTCTGCCATTTCCAGGAAGTAAATCACAGAAAAGGAATCTCTGCATGATCCAGAAATCTACAAATAGAAAATCAGCACATGAGCGACTTGATATCTTCTACGCATTCTAAGAAAAGCGATACAGCAACAGGAACTAACACCCACCCTCCAATTTCCCTCATCCCTGCCATCAAGAAGAAATCAGTGTATTTTCAGTTCCCACTGCACTCTCTTCCTTAAGAGTGGCAAGCTGGAACTACTGTGGGCTGAAGAATCCCGTGACAGTTTGCCGTATAAAGAAGATTAGACATAAAATCTCCTCTGATATCTTCTTCCTCATAGAGACAAAAAACACCGATGACTTTGTCCTCCAAAAATTTGAACGCCTGGGCTATGCTTCACACTCAATGGTAACCCCAGCATCTCCAGGGGCTGGAGGTTTGGCCCTATTCTAGAAAAAAGAAGTAGATCTGGAAATTCTACAATCTTGCCAAAATTTCATAGATACAATAATCAGAGCAGAAAGCAAGACCTTCTATGCTATATTTTTATATGATGAAAAAGAAAGAGATAAGAGAGCACAAGTTTGGGCTGAGCTGAAATCACAAACCTCAGACAGAGCTGACTCATGGCTTTTTACAGAAGACTCCAATGATATAATCGATGGCAAAAAGAAAGGAGGACCACCAAAATCAGAAGAGTCTTTTACATAAATGCGAACACTCATGTCCGAGTGAAAACAGATCTATAGAGGAGCTTCCTGTCCTATAGAGGAGAAAAGACACACTCAACTAGTAAGATGAAGATTAGACAGATCTATGTCAAACAGTGCCTGGGCTGAAGCCTACCCGTCAGGCAGAACTGAGTTCTTACGGTTTGAAGGATCACATCACAAGCCTATCATAACACACTTTGATCTCAAGAGAAAGAAACAGAAGGGCATCTTCAGGTATGACAGAAGACTAAAGGCTAATGAAGAAGTGTGATACATGATTGAAAAATCTTGGGAGTCAAACAGAACAGACACTGTCGACACAAAAATTGCAAATGCAGGAATGAAATCATTGCTTAGAACAAGGAAAAACATCCCAATAGTCAACAAAATGATCAACGTGCTTCAACATGACCTGGAGAATGAGCTATCCTCACAAAACCCAAACCAGGAAAATATATCAAGGTACACAAAAGAGTTATGTCTAGCATACCAAGCTGAAGAGGAATTTGGAAACAAAGAAGTCGACAACTCTGGCTAGCCCTGAGAGACAGAAACACAGGATACTTCCACGCTGCAACAAATAACAAGATGGCTATAAACAACATATCAGTCACTGAAAATGAGGAGAAAAAAAATAGTGTATGAAGAAAACCAGATTCTGGAAGTGATAACAAGATACTACCAGAAACTCTTTACCTCAGAACAGGGAGAGATACAAAAGGTAATCTTGAAGGCTTTGCAACCCTCTATATCAACTGAAGTAAACAATTATCTGATATGTTTGCCACTCCATGAGGAAATAAAAAGAGCATGCTTCTCCATACATCCGGATAAAGCCCCAGGCCAGGATGGATTTCCAGCGAGTTTCTTTCAACTCCATTGGGAAACCATAGGAGACAACATCACAAAAGAGACCCACGATTTCTTCATTTCCAGACACCTGCCAGAGAAGATAAACCATACACATGTCAGACTCATCCCAAAGCATAATGTCCCAAAATCAGGTGTGATTACAGACCAATTTCTTTTTGCTCAGTCTACTACCAGATTATCGCTAAGATACTCACGAGGAGACTACAACCGGTCCTACAAAACACCATATCGGAGAACAAATCAGCATTTGTGCCCAAGAGAACCATATCAGATCATGTCCTAATCACTCATGAGGTTCTACATTATCTAAAGTCATCAAAATCAAAAAAGAGATGCTTCATGGCAGTGAAAACTGATATGACAAAGGCCTATGACATGTTAGATTGAGATTTTATTGAGATGGTAATGCAAAGGTTGGGCTTCCACGAGAAATGGGTCCATTCTATCATGCAGTGTATTAAAACAGTCACCTACTCATACATATTAAAGGGGAGGCACAAGGACTAGTAAAGCCAACTTAGAGGGATACGGCAGGGAGACCCCTTATCAATTTTACTCTTCCTCCTTTGTAGGGAAGTCCTGATATGTTTATGCACAAAAGCTCAGATAAAGGGGAAGCTGATTAGAGCGAGAATCTCAAAAAATAGCCTGAGGATTAAGCATATGCCTTTTGCTGATGATACAAAGTTCTTCTGCCAAGTAGAACACCAAAACTGCAGAGAGCTGCTACAGATCCTGAAGATATATGAAAGACATCAGGACAGAAGATAACTCAACATAAATTAGCAATAACGTTCTCTTCAAAAACATCTGCAGAAATCAAGAGACAAGTACAAACTAAAATGGGTATACAGAAAGAGGAAGGACAAGGGAAATACTTGGGCTTACCTGAACTCTTTGGGCAAAAAAGAAATATCTCTTCACCTCTCTCGTTGACTTTATAAAGCAGAAAGCCTTGAGCTGGTCTTCGAGGTTTCTGTCATCTGTAGGGAAGATGACCATGCTAAACTCAGCCCTAGCAGTTATGCCAACCTATACCATGACATACTTCAAGCTTCCTAATTCACTATGCAAACGAATTCAGTCAGCCTAACTAGATTCTGGTGGGACTTTAAAATGGAAGAAAGGAAGATGCCTTGGGTGGCATGGCATAAACTCACTAAGTCAAAGAGAGAAACATGCCTTGGATTTAAAGATATTTAGAACTCTAACAATGCCTTACTAGCAAAAGTGAGCTGGATATTGCTGACAGAAAAATCTTCATTACTAACTCGCCTACTACTTAGTAAGTATTGTAAAATCCAGGACTCCCTAGAAACTAATGCAAAAGCCTCGGCTTCCCATGGTTGGCGTGGCCTATGCCAATGAAAAGAGCTACTAAAGCAAAGACTACGTAAAGGAATATGCAATGGTCGATATACCTCACTGTGGTTTGACATGTGGCTTTCTCTTAGCACGCCCACAGTCCTTATGGGACCTATTCACCACGAGCTACAAGGTATGAAAGTGGCTGAGCTAATCCACCCTGTCACAAAAAAATGGAATGTGGATTGCATCACAGAACTGCTACCAGCCTACGAGGAGGCAATATTAGAAATGAAGATTAGCAAACAAGGCACACCTGATAAGTGGATATGGCTACCAACAAAAAATGGGGAATACACTGCCAAATCTGCTTACCATGAAGCTGCTAAATCAGGCTCAGAACAATCGACTCTACCGGACAACCTGCAAAACACCAAATGGAATGAGCATATATGGAATGTAAAAGCCTCTCAAAAATCTAAACTGCTACTCTGGAAAGCAGCTAGAGAAGTCCTACCAGTGGGTGAAATGAAGATTAGCAAAAAGGCATACCTGATAAGTGGATATGGCTACCAACAAAAAATGGGGAATACACTGCCAAACCATGAAGCTGCTAAATCAAGCTCAGAACAATCGACTCTACCGGAGAACCTGCAAAACACCAAATGGAATGAGCATATATGGAATGTAAAAGCCTCCCAAAAATCTAATCCGCTACTCTGGAAAGCAGCTAGAGAAGCCCAACAAGTAGGTGAAACTCTTCGTGCCAGAAATGTAAATTATTCAATTAGATGCGGCCATTGTGGAGAACCGGAGACAATCACATATATATTTTTCAACTGCCAGTTCACACGAAGAATCTGGGATGTCGTCCCTTGTAAATCGATGGTTACACCGGAAACATTAGCAATTTCAAAAAAAGGGCTCTAAGAGATGATTAAAGTCATCAGCCTGCCACCAACAAGGCTTGGGGAGGGACCCCTGTATCCGTGGATCATTTGGGCGATCTGGCACGAAATAAACAAGAGGATCTTCAGCAACCGCCACATACAACCAGAGGATGTCATCCTCCAAGCCATCCAACTAGCCCGAGAATGGCGATCGGCTCAGGAAAAACTGATTGCACATCCACCAAACAGAGCTCCACAACAAACACCACATGCAGATCCGGACAAGATCCAAATCAATACTGATGCTACTTGTTGAGGGGGGGGGGGGGGGGGGAGGAAAGGAGCACCAATCTGCTGGTTTTGGATGGATCTTCAGCAATTATTTGGGACGGATCTTCAACAGAGGCCAATCAGCGAGGGGGGGGGGGGGGTAAGTACACTTCACCACTCCAAGTGGAAGCCATGACTGTATACCTAGCCCTCCAACACGCCAACGACCTCAGCCTCAGATCACTTATTATCGCTTCCACATTAACTAGTCAAAGCCATCAATCTAGAGATTCTCCCAAAAGATCCCTACGGGATTCTACAAAATATCCTCATTTTAGCTTTTGGTTTTTCTTCTATCGTTTTCACCTTTGTTCCACGAAAGGAAAACAAAGGAAGATCAAATTGCAAAGTAGGCCTTAGTAATGACCCCAGCTTAATTGAATGAATGAAAAAAAACTCCAAGTGGAAGCAATGGCTGTATACCTAGCCCTCCAACATGCCAACGATCTCAGTCTCAGATCACTTATCACCGCTTTAACAACAACTAGTCAAAGCCATCAATCTAGAGATTCTTCCAAAAGATCTCTACGAGATTCAACAAAATATCCTTGTCTTAGCTTCTGGTTTTTCTTTTATTGCTTTTACCTTGTTCCACGAAAAGAAAACAAAAAGCCAGATCAAATTGCATAGCAGACGTTAATAATGATCCCATCTTCAATGAATGAATGAAAAATCACTCCAAGCGGAAGCCATGGCTGTATACCTAGCCCTTCAACAAGCCAACAATCTCAGTTTCAGATCACTTATCATCGCGTCCACAACAACTAGTCAAAACCATTAATCTAGAGATTCTCCCAAAAGATCTCTACAAGATTCTACAACAACTAGTCAAAACCATCTTCTAACGTTTTCACCTTTGTTCCACAAAAAGAAAACAAAAAAGTAGATTAAATTGCAAAGGAGATCTTAGTAGCCCATCTTAAATGAATGAATGAAAACTCACTTTGAACAATAACAACAAAAAAATTATTGTTCTCTTTTTGTTGCGTTTCTTTTTTTGGTTAAAGAAATAGTTAAGATAAATAGTTAATTATATATACAGAGTGTTCTTAAAAATAATTATTATTTAAAATATTAACCTAATTTTATAGATTTAAATGAATAATATTTAAACATTTATTTGAGGTTAAAAAACAAAAACTAATTATTATCTATTTGATTTGTTTTTTTTCATTTAGTTGAAGGAATAATATAAAAATATGGAAAATAAAAGATTATTAATGTATTATTATTATTATTATTATTATTATTATTATTATTATTATTATTATTATTATTATTATTATTATTAATATTATTATTATTATTATAATTATTATTATTATTTGTTGGTTTTCATTTTTATTAAGAAAATAATTTTTTAAACGTTTTATAATCTAATTGAATAACCGATACGTGTTATAATTTTGTGAGTTCTAAATTTAATACGGGTCCAGCTTTCGTTAATGCAATTAAGCTTTATAGATAAGATAGCATTAAAATTTGCTTTTTCCTATTTTTGCATATCGAAAGTAATATAAAATTAATCAAAAAAATTAATTAAATTATGTCAAAAAATACAGCAAGAAAAATAGGAACCGCCAGGTGTTGCTTCAGGAATTCATCATTGCAGCTTTGATGCAACAGGCTTGTTTTTTTTTTTTTTTTTTTTTTTTTGCTAAAAACAGACTTGTTTAAAGATAAAAAATAGTATAAACTTATATTAGTTTGTAATCAGTTACTTAATCAAATGTTAACTATATATCACAATAATATAATAATACGTGGTCCATAGACTTTATTCTGTTAGAAGCATCATTACCATTATTATTGCACAAACCTCATGATTAATGAGCATCACATTTCTTCTTTTACTATCCTCTCTTTCGGCTCAGCCTCATCGCTGCTTCATTCTCCAACACTTTTTAATTCACTACAGTTTAGGAGCAATTTATGCTCTTATCTATAAACTAAAAAAAATCTAATACAGTATACTCTTAGTCATATTGAATTGTATTAAAATCCATTTCTCAATAATTACAAATTATCCTATTACAATTGCAGTCCCGGCCGACAGCTATCATCTATTGGATTTATGCTCCGCTAATGATCGGTCTAATTCTGTGGCTCGACAAATAATTACAATCGTCAAAAAAAAGAAATTTAGAAATAGTAATAATAATAATTAGAAGTTTTCTCTGTATGTTTTTTTCTTTTCCCAATCGCATGGCAATGGAAACCATTTATGAGCATTCACACATTATTGAAAAGCCTTTCATAATTACTCTACTCACACTAACTAAAGAATAGTCCAAGTCAAGGAGATTAATGATGTACTAATTTGTGGTTCATCTTGAGTGGATTTTCTAAAAACTAAATGTATATTGTAAAATAAATACTCAAATGAATTTACATGTATATTTATGATATAAATAGTCAAATCTAATACGTACGTGATGATAGTTATTTTGGGCTTATACATCTTAAATTTTTCATTCAACTTGTCTTTAGATTCAAACATTATACATGCTTAGAATGATTGAACTCTAATATTATTTGAGGTATATATATCCTTTAACAGTTTAGATATGAACTTTTCTAACATCAATTGCTTTAAATATTTTAGTGGACACATAAAATATGGATCGCGTGAAAAGAATGAGCACTCTCACTAGTCACTAACTAACCTAGTTTATGGTGGGGCAAATTCGTTATATATATACTTTCTAAAATTCTAAATTATCAATTAATATTCTATGGACATCCTCTACCGAACAAACACAATAGCCAAAATACATCGTATACCAAATTTTTACATTTTTTTTTTTGTTTCTTTTATTCATTTGTATCAAAAATCACGAATTAAACAATATCATATTCTCCATCAATTCGATGGAACTTCATCACCACCAGGCCACCACATCTGAAAATTAAAGCCATCAAAAAAGAAAAGGAAAAAAAAGCACAAGAGGAATCAAGAGGAAGCACGTGACAATGACCCAACTCTTGCAATTTCATGGACTGTAGGGTTAAACCCTAAACAGCCTAACCAGCCTTGCTTGTACGGCAAGAATGTCTTCCTCTTCAATTCCTCAGAAACTGCTCTATTCTCAGTGTAATGCATCTCATGAGCCGAAACCACCGCGCCGTTCCTCCTCCTTGACCTAGAAACCGACGAATCACCACTCTCTCTGGACCTAATAGTCGAATTTTTCGCTTCTTCAACCTCTCTCTTTGTAAGAATATCATATCTTTTCAATGACTCTTTGGTTGGAACCGGTCTTCCATCTGATGCACTCCTGAACAACAACAGATCTTTAAGTTTCCACTTCTTATACGCTCGACCAGGGAACAAAATCGCCGACAAGAAAACAGAGGATTTTTGGTTGCTTGTGTTAGAAGCAACCATTTTTCTTGATTGTATTTCTTCTTCTTCATCAACCATAATATCTGAAACCCTTAGAGGAGACATAGAACGGCTTCCTTTACGATCAAAACGCAAAGAAGAAGATCCCGAAGACCGATCTCTTCCTCGATTAGATTCTTCTATCTCAACAGCCTTAGATCTAGGAGAAGAAACAGTAGGAGTGAGTGAGGTCCCTAAAGGTCGAATCTTTCCACCATCAAAGAGCTCATCAGCAGCAGAGAAAGAAGTTTTCTCCAATTGACCACTGAAATTGAACTCAAAATCATCATCGAAATCGCTGGCTGATCTCTTCTTGGGAGTTCTTGGTTGGTCATCCCAATCAAAAGGTATGTTGGAAGAAGTTGAAGGAGAAGGGCTTGTAGGTGCACTGAAGAAGAAAGCATTGTTGTTACCAAATCTAGTTGGACTTGAAGGAGCTGTTATGTAAGGAGATGAAGTTGTGCTGTCGAAATTGAGTTCTGTTGCTGCTGCTGCTGCTGTTTCTACTGCCACTTCTATCTCCATTAATGGGTTTGTTTCTTTGGATGCTTTGCTCTTGTTTTGCCTTTCTGGTTCTTGAAAGATGTTCCGTTTAAGACGAAAAGCTTGACTTTAGAGAAAGAGAAAGAGAGAGAGATGGAGAAAATGAATGGTGATTGAATTAGGAGCTGCCTTTATAAGTCTCAACTACCTCATGGGTCGTGACTTAATTATTGTCATTTTTTTAACCCTCAATTCTCAATGTTTATTTTGGACCAAATTGGCTTTTGTTTTTTAGTTTTTCATTTTATATATCCAAGAGGTTTTAAATAATTATCAGTCCTTACATCTTTACAGACTGAGATTTGAATAGCTTACAATAGGATGGAATATCTGCATAAATAGAACTCAATAAAATTTGTATTTTGTGAATAACTCAATAAAATAAAACTCTAATTTATTATTTATCACAATATAAACCAAAATACGGCAGCAAATATATTATTTGTTATATCCGATAACTTTATTTACTAATGTGGCTAATTTATGCATGACCAAAATCTAACTGTAACGTATTTTGATCGTAATCGTATTGTTTCCAACCATAACTAAAATTATAACCTTATAAAATGGTTAAAACCGTAACCGTAACAGTAAAAATATATTAATTATGGTTAATAATAAATTATTAACCGTAACCGTTAATTAACCATAACTATATAAAACTGTCGGTTAACCATATAATATAACCGTAAAATTTTAATCGTAATCTTTTTTAAAATAGCTATATTTTCTATAAATAGTTTTTATTTATAATTTTAATTTGGTTGCTTAAGTAATTGTATATAACCGTAACCGTTTAAACCGTAATAACTATAATTGTATATAACCGTAACCGTTTTAACTGTAACTGTTTTAACTGTAACTATTTTAACCGTATATTAAATAGTTTAGGTTAAAATTAAAAAAAAATTATAACCGTAATCAGTGATTAATTAACTATAACCGTGTTAACAGTAACTATGGTCATGCGTAGACTAACTTTTTTATATTTTCACCTTTTGTTTGTTCTACTATAATTCTTTTTCAAGTTCAAATATTTACTTTAAAAAGAATTTTATGGTGGCCATAATTTCAAGTTTTTAATTTTATCTCTTCTAGAATTTTTTTTCCATGTTCCCATTATTCAGATAGTTTAAAATAACATTTATGTTCGTTGCACAAAAAATAAATAGCATTTTGGTTCAGTTAAGCGTAATTTGGTCATCTATATATACTTAAACAAAATATAGTTTTATCAAAAATTTTGTTATATTTATCAAATAGCAAAGAATATTAGTTAATAACTAAATATTGAATAATCTAAATGGTTGATTATGTTTGAGCCTCTTTTTTTTTCTTTGGTCTAACTTAATACTTAATTTATTCATAAAGATAAAGTTGAAGGAAAAATTCCACACAATTAGCTAATCTAGGGATACATCATACAATAAACGGAAAAGTCTCTAAACTGAGTTAGAAGCTGCCTAATATCGGATAATGCTCCTAAATCCTAAAGCTTGAGCCTCTAAATGTACAGTTTTTCACCATCAAAACCAATTGGACAAAAAACAAACTAAAAAACAATCAGTGCATGGTCAAACTCATGTGGGGAAAAGGTTCGGTTTCTCAAGCGTGGAGAGTAAAATCTTGTCCTTTTCTGTTATGAACATTGACTTTTGTCGACGTTTTTGTACTGTAATGAAACAAAATTAATATAATTGATCATGTTCAATAGAGATGGCTTCTCCAGTGATTTTTTCGACGTCATTAATATAGTTTTCAAACTAATGGCGGCTCTTTTCCTCCAACATATTTAATTTACAATCTTTACTCCGGATTGTATTTGTAATAGGCGAATAGCTACCTCAAGATTTCATTTTAAAATTATTATTCCGAATTTCACCTGTGTGTAATACGACTAATTGTATTTCCGTTCAATATGCTATTTAGTATTTGTCAATGTGCTCGTGTCTATATGAAAATTTAAATTATAAACAGCCTTTTTAGCCGGCAAAATCTAGTATGACTTTTATGTATATTTTTTTGGCTTAAGTTTGTTTCGAGAAGTTGGAGATCAATGCTTTGCCCTAAATATCTTCCAAATGGATACTATTTTTTTTTTCTTTCTAAAATCCGTGTTCGTGGTTACTTTGTATAATTTATGTATGTTTAACTGATAATAATAAATAGTTCAAGAGATAAAAAGTTATATACAGTATATTTAGTTTAGAATTTGCTAAGTATTTTTCTTTGTTGGTAGATTTTATTGGAGTATATTCTAAGTTATAGAAAACTTATTTTTCTAAAATGTTAATATTCATTTTCTCTACATATCGTTTTGTATAAATATATGTACAAACTCTTTTCATAATAATAATACAATTAGTTAAACCTACATCTTATATGGTATCAGAACCTCTGATCCTAAAACCTTAAAACCCTAAGCAAAAAAAACTTCTTTTGCAGGCGAACTCACTCCCGGTTCACACGGCTCCGCCTTTATTTTTAGTCCGAAGGATCCGAACAGCCCTATACTCACCATCAACATGTCCAACGTAACGAAACTCACGTCCTCAAACTACATAGCTTGGAGCCAGCAAATTCAGTTTCTCCTTGAAGGTCACAATCTTCAAGACTTAATCACGAACAATAACAACGTACCGGCCTCTGTTATCACAGAGAGCAGTCTCACCAAACCAAACCCAGCGTTTTTACACTGGAAGCAACAAGACCGCTTGATCCATGCAGCTCTCCTTGGAGCTCTAGCCAACACCACACAACCGCTTGTCTCATGTGTAACCTCTTCTCACGATGTCTGGACTACACTTGAGAAAACATATGGAACTCCAACACGAGGCCATATCAAACATATTAAAAATCAACTCAAACGTCTTCAAAAAGGGACAAAGAATATTGATGACTATATGTGTGGCATACGAGCCAAAGCAGATCAACTTGCGTTACTAGGAAAACCGATTGATCACGAAGACTTGATTGACTACATACTCGATGGTCTCGTCAAAGACTACAAGTCCATTGTTGACACTGCCAATGGTCGAGAGACTCCCATGAAATTTGTGGAGCTTAATGAAAAGCTTCTCAACAGAGAAGCAGAATTACTTCATATCCAGCCAGAACAAGATGTGTTCCCAGTCTCAGCAAATCCCGCTTAGACCAGAGGAAGAGGAAACTGGAGACCGCCTTCACAACCACAAAATCAAGGCTAGAGAGACAACTCGATTCAGTCTCAGGGATCCCCATGACCTTATCTTGGCAAGTGCCAAATCTGTGGTGTCCAAGGACACAGTGCACGTTGGTGTTCTCAGTTTCGTCAACAATTTAATCAAGCCCCAGGTCCTCTACGGCACCAGCAAATCATTCATGGAGGCCTCAGGCACACACAACGATGACTTTTCCAACGGAACATGATGCATGGTTAATTGATAGTGGAGCTTCACATCATGTCACATATGATCTCAACAACATATCACTACACAGTCCGTACAATGGGTCTGATTCAGTGGTCATTGGCAATGGAACATGCTTACCAATAACATATTCTGGTTCCACCAAACTACCTCTTACATCTCATATGCTTAATGATGTTTTATGTGTACCAGCAATATGCAAAAATTTAATCTCTGCTAATCGCTTTTGCAAAGATAATAATGTATCTATAGAATTATTTCCATGGAAATTTTAAGCGAAGAATCTGACAACGGGGAACCGCTTCTTCAAGGACCGGTCAATAATGGCTTATACGAGTGGCCAACCAGGACATCTTATATTTCAGCTTTTTCTTCTTCAAAATCTCAGCTCTAAGATTGGCACTCGCGACTTGGACATCCTGCACCTCCTATTCTTAAATCTATTTTATCTAAGCTTTCTCTTTTTTTTTCAAACTCAGACTTTGATTGCAATGCTTGTTTAAGTAATAAAAGTCACAAGTTACCTTTTGCTTCTACAACAATATCATCTTTTTATCCTCTTGAAGTTTTATTCTCTGACTTGTGGACATCTCCACTTCATTCGTTTGATGGTTTCAAATATTATCTAGTTATAGTTGATCACTTGTATACATGGTATTTTCTATTAAGACGCAAGTCCGAAACTCTGGAGACTTTTGTGAAGTTGAAGGCGCTGGTTGAGAATGCATACAAACATCGCATTAGTATTCTTTACACAGATAATGGCGGGGAATATGTTGCCATGGCGTCGTTTCTTGTGAATCAAGGTATCACTCATCTCAATACACCTCCACACAATCCAGAACACAATGGAATGTCCGAGAGATGCCACATACATTGTAGAAACAGGCCTAGCCTTACTCACTTAAGCAGCCACGCCTACAACATATTGGACTTACGCCTTTGCCACAGCAGTATACTTAATCAATAGAATGCCCACGCCCGTGCTCTCCATGGATTCACCATACCAGCCACTCCGTCAAGAGGAGCCAAATTATTCAAAAATCAAGACATTTGGTGCTTGTATTATCCATGGCTCAGACCTTATGCTTCTCACAAACTTGATACACAGCTCACTTCCATGTGTCTTTTTGGGTTATTCATTGTCTCAAAGTGCTTTCTATTGCTTGGAACCAACTTCTTCTCGCATTTATGTCTCTCGACATGTGCATTTCTGTGAGTCACAATTTCATTTCTCTTCACTTTCACATACTAAATTATCTTCGTCCTCAGAGATTTGTGAATCCTCTTGCTTTCCTTCTATTTCACCAATCCTATGTCGTGGCCAGTCATTCGCCAATGAACATAAAATTATGCACTCGTGTTAAGAATCTTCACCTCCACAAGTTACTCATGATACTGCTGGTACTCAAGAACACATTACAGCCATTGTTGATGCTGAGCCGACACCACCTGTTCCACAACCAGTAACAAATAACATCCCATGATGACAAGATCAAATAACAACATTTTCAAACCGACGTCAAAGTTTTCACTCACAACAACACTTGGATCAACTATTGAACCTGAAAACGTGACACAATCTTTAAAAGATGAGTGTTGGCGTGGTTCAATGAGTGAAGAATTTGACTCTCAAATTCGAATTTTTTTGTGGGATCTTGTTCCACCAGAGATGGCACAAAATATTATTGGGTGTCGTTGGTTTTTTTGTCCTAAATATTTACCCAATGGTTCTGTTGACAGGTTAAAATCAAGACTAGTTGCGAAAGGTTTGCATCAGCACCCCATAATTGGTTATCATGAAACTTTCAGTCCTGTGGTGAAGCCAACTACAATCAGAATTCTTCTTGGAGTGGCTACAAGCAAAGACTGGTCAACTTGGTGTCAACAATGCTTTCCTCCAAGGTAATCTCACTGAAGATGTTTACATGGCACAGCCTCTAGGATTTGGTGATCAAGATAAGCCCAACTATGTATGTAAGCTTCATAAAGCAATCTATGGACTTAAACAATCACCTAGGGCTTGGTACAATGAGCTGCACACTTCTTCTTTCCATGGGATTTATCAACTCAGTAGCAGATGCATCACTCTTCATCTTTAAAAGTGATTATTCTATACTCTACCTTCTCGTTTATGTCGATGATATCATTATTACAGGCTCATCTTCAAAGCATATTTCAGAAGTTATTGATACTCTCTCCAAGAGATTCTTACTCAAAGACCTTGGGGAACTCTCAGATTTTCTTGGCATTGAAGTTGTTCGCTCATCCAAAGGACTATATTTGATGCAAAGAAAATATATAATTGATCTCCTTTGCCGAACTGACATGGACAATGATAAACCAATGGCCACACCAATGTGTCCAAACATTGTTCTTACGCTTAATAGTGGCACCAGACTTGATGATCCCTCTGAGTATCGTAATATAGTGGGCAGTCTTCAATATTTGTCTTTCACAAGACCTAACATCTCGTTTGCTGTCAAAAGCTATAACAATTTATGCATCAAACAACTTCAGATCACTGGCTTGCGGCAAAGAGAGTGTTATGTTATCTTGCTGGCACTGTTACTAAAGGTATATTTCTTGACCGTAACAATTCATTCTCAGTTCATGCCTTCTCTGATGCTGACTGGAGAGACAACAAAGATGATTACACGTCTACTGGTGCATTTGGTGTATTCTTAGGGAAACACCATGTGTCTTGGTCATCAAAGAAACTAAAAGGAGTGGCTAGGTCTTCTATGCAAGCTTATTATAGGACTGTCTCTGTTACTGCTTCTGAATTTCAATGGATAGTCTCTCTTCTTCAAGAACTTGGCATTAATTCGGTGTCGGTGATTTATTGTGATAATGTTGGTGCAACATATTTATGTACAAATCCAGTATTTCACTCTCGGATGAAACATGTTGCTTTGGCATATCATTATATTAGAGAGCAAGTTCAGTCTTGCACCCTTAGAGTCAGACATGTTAGTTCTGCGGATCAACTTGCAGATGCACTTACCAAACCTCTCACTCGAGCAAGGTTTAATCTTCTTTTTGACAAGATTGGACTCAACTCCGGCGGTCCATCTTGAGGGGGTATATTAGAGTATATTCTAAGTTATGGAAAACTTACTTTTCTAAAATGTTAATATTCCTTTTCTCTACATATCATTTTTGTACAAATGTATGTACAAACTCTTTTGATAATAATAATACAATCAGTTAAATCTAAATCTTATAGTTTTTTCTTACATGAAACGGAAAAAAGCTAACCTTTGAATAGATGTGTTAAAAGGGCATGCATGTGATATGGGTATAACCTAACTAAACCTAATCCATAAACCCTAATGGGTTGATAGATTAAAAAAAATTGATCAGTACATAGATTGATGGGAAACACGAGTTGAATTTAATGGATTGATAATCATTTTTTTTTCCCGCTCAATAATACTTAGAATGGAGACCAAAAAGGTCTTTGAGAGTTCTGGATTACAAAAGATAAAATTAGAAACAGAGTAAAGAAACATGAACACCACCAGTAAGTGGGGAAAGTAACACATGGCCCAAAAGCCAACTGGGCAGACACCTCATGGATGATAGGCTTCTGGTCTCCTACCACAGTTTTATCTCTCATGTTTAACTTATGGTTAACCATGTAATCCATCAATTTCTTAAAATTGAACCAAACAAACTTAATCAATTTTCATAATCTCTAAGAATTTTCTGCAAAAATGCAAAAGTGCAATTTTTCTGCCAAATGCGGATCCACAGTTTTTCCGCCTCACCTCTCATTGTTTCCTTGCTGAATATTTGGTCGAGATGTTATTGGTTATTATGTACATCAAACTGGATCAAAGTCGTGATAGTATCGACACAGTACCCCCTATAAATTTTAATGCTTTTGCCTGCTCATTAAATAATATCTAAATATTTGATATTTCTGTTATTATTATTTACACTAGGTTAATATCCGCGCATATGTACGGATTTTATTATGAATCATTTTGCTTTAACTGGTTGTTAAAATAACTTTTACTTAATTACTTAAAATTATTTTAAAATTTTTTCATAACTATTTTAAAGTATATGTATATTAGAATTTCAGAATTGTTTTCAAAAAATTAAGACAAAACAATTCATATAAAACTTGCGCATAATAATTATTATCAGTTTTCACATTTGACATTTAATGAAAAATTTACATTCAAGTAATTCTTAAACCTCTTGGTTACATGTTCAAAAGTGTAAATGGACACTGAATATGATTTCTGTTAATTATAAATTGTGTTCATTACTTCAATTTACTGCAAATAAAACCAGAATAATGGAATGAACAATTCATAAACCAAAAGCAAAAGTAAAAAGACATAGAAAACTATTAAATATGATATAATTTTGGTTATGGTGATGTATCATAATAGAAAAAGTCTATTTTATTTTCTCTTATTTTATTTTATTTTTATTTTTATGTTATATTTAATCAAAATGATAGTGAGAATTAAACGTGTATAAGAAAATGATGAAAATAAAAAATAAGTTAAAATATTGTATTATGTAGTGTTTATGTTTTGTGGTTTTTAGGAATTTAATTTGAATTTTTTAATGTGTTATAGATTTTTAAGTAATTAAATTCAAATTAATTAATTTGTTATATTTTTTTAAAAAGAGCTGATATGTCAAATTTAAAAAGTATTTTCAGATGATGATGTGTGAAGCATGAAAATACTCCCCTTCAACCATTTTATATAGGATTTATGTTTTGTGATTTTTAGAAATTTAATTTGAATTGTTTAATGTATTACAGATATTTAAGTAATTAAATTCAAATTAATTAATTTGTTATATATATTTTTAAAAAAAAGCTGATATGTCAAATTGGGAAGATATTCTCAGATGATGATGTGTGAAACATGGAGAGACTCCCCTTCAACCATTATATGTAGGATTCATTAATAAATATTTGTTATCTTTGTTAAAAATAACATGTGTGTTATCCAATTTATTGTTAATACATATATATATATATATATATATATATTGTTCAAAATATTATATTCATTATTTTATTGATATTTACGCTGAAAAGATAAAAAGACTTTTGCAAAAACAAATTAAGAACTCGATTTAACCTCATTATATCGATTAAAAAATCAAATATTATAAATAATAATAATAAATTGAATTCAAATAGGAATATGAGTTTTAAGTTTTTTAAAAAATGATAAATGTTTATATTAAACCGATTTAAACAGAAATAAGAGATTAATTCTTAATTTTTACATATTTTAAATCTAATCGTCTAATAAACATGTGTCACAATATTTTTAATTATAATTTTTATGGATTCTAAATATAATAATAATATCCTTTTCAGTGTAATTAGGTAAATTGTTAATTAAATATGTTGGTTGCAGTTAAAATAGTTAAATATGTTAAAAAATTTAAATAAATTGACAAATTCTTATTTTACTTTTTACCAGAAGATAAGAAACATCTATGTTTTGTTTTATAAATTTTTTAACAAATCTATTTTTAATAAAATTAAGTTAATAAATTAATAATTTTTGGCATGTTAAGACGTAGCTTTAACACATGGCGATATCTTAGGTTTTGTTTTATACCTTTCTCACTTATGTTAATTATAATTTTTGAAAAGATATATAAAAAAATATTGATTTGGCATATTATGATATTTGAGGTTTTAACTGACTTGTGTTTTGCTAATTATAATTTTGACACATATAAGTAATTTTGGTGAGAAGAATCAAAATTATATCATAAGATATTGTTTATTGAATCAAAATTATATCATAATATGTTTTTTATTTTACACCAAAGAGAACATATACAATTAAAATTCTATAAATTAATATTCGATTCATTAATACTTTGCTAAATTTATAAATTTTCTGGTCTAAAATTATTATTTTGACCTAAATATCATATTTATAAATGAGTAACCTCAATAAATTAATACAATATTATAAAAATACATTAGTTTCAATATTATTAATTTATAAAAGTTTTACTATATGTTTCTTTTTGGCATACTTTTCCATTAAAAAGAAAGAAAAAAGAAAATAAAAACATAACATAAAAATTGCATATAGTCCGATCCAAACGTTGTTCACGTGTTTGCCATCTGCTAAAAATCAAATGGAAAACTCCTTTTAATGTATAAACACAAATTTACACACTTGATGGTTTAGAATGAGGTTTGTAAGTTGAGTATGTTATTTTATCAAATAAATGGCAAACGTCAATGTCTTAACGGTTGTCGCGGCTTACAATTTTTGACTTTGGTCTTATACTTCACCTATACACATACATGTCACATGTTGATTGTTTCTAGATGTTTATGATAAACAAATAAAAAAGATGATTTACCTAATTCATCAAAAAAAGAAGAATAAGAAGATGTATTACCTAGGCCTCTCCGTTTGACTTCTTATATAACAATGACTATCTTCGTGAGTTTCAGCATTAAGCCTTGTCCATTCCTCAGCTTCTCCTATGATTTCTGCTAACAAAATATCCATATTATGTGGGTTATCTGTATAAACCTTTGAGTTTTGCTGCTTCCAAATTCCCCACAATACTCAACTCAAGGTACAGCTTGTTTCAGCTTGATACTCAAAGTACTAGAACCCATTAGGCCAAACAATTTGTCAAAATAATATTCGAATCATAAATGCGTATCCTGAATCATAAAATTAACAAAGGCTTTATTCCAAACTGTACTCGCTATTGGACATTCAAACAGGACATGTACAATCTACTCGACATCGTGATTAAAGATCGAGCACACTAACAACACTTGCATACCAGGTGAGCATAAACATTCAGCCACCGCTAAAGCTCAGCAAAGAGCTCTCCAGATAAAAATTTTAATCTTTGGCATTGTTTTTATTTTCCATAACCGCTCATTAAACTTATTGACTCGTTTAGTAAAGTCAGTGACATGTTCTCGAAAACCTATCTTTTGAGCACATAACCATCTTCCACTTTTCACCGTCTATTTCCCATCAATTTAATAAACCCAAATCCATTCATCTTTCATAATTTTATTTGGCGGAAAAGAGTGAAAAGACAGTATTCTATCCACATCAGCACGTGGGAACAATTGCTGGAGCTTTTCAACATGCTAAGCTCCTGTAGGTGTGATCAAGTAAGCCACTTTCAGCCTCAAGTTAATACTATTTTCAATGTTCACGGGTCTTCACAGAAACTCATCACATAACCAATAATCAATCCACACCCGAGTAGAAGTTCCATCACCAATAGATTTCATTAGCCCCTGAGAAAGGAGCTCCCACCCAAACATGATACTTTGCCATATATAAGATGGTCTCATAACCTGAGACGCATCAAAAAAATCTTGGTGAGAATAATACCTTGATTTATACAACCTTCCAAAGAAAGAGTTTGGGGCAGACACCAAACACCATGCTTGTTTAGCTAGTAAGGCTTGATTAAATTCTCCAATGTTCTGAAACCCTAAACCCCCATCTTCTTTCGTTTTACACATCTTATCCCATGAAACCCAATGAATCTTCCTTTTCTATCCTCAAAAGTATTCCACAAAAAACTCGACATGGCGCTAATAATCTTCTGACATTTGGAACTTTGTCAAACGAAAGCAAGTCATAGCATATACCGGCAAAGCCATTGCCACAGATTTTTAAAACATATCCTTGCCTCTCAAAGCTAATGTACGTTCATACCATCCACTCAACGTAGACTTTATCTTGTCGGTAATGAATGCTAGCAGTTCTCTTTTAGACCCACTAAAACACTTCGGTAATCCTAAGTATTTTCCGGCACCACCTTCTTGTGTAATCCCCATATAGAGACCCAAGATATGTCTCATTATAGGATAAATCTTTGCTCCAAAAGTTATTGATGATTTCTGAAAATTAATTTCTTGTTCTGAACCTTCAACATATAACCTTAAACACCGTAAAATTTCTGTACCTTCTTTAAAAGTAGCCCGACATAGAAACAAACAATCATCGGCAAAGATAATTTGTTGTACATAAGGACTTCTCTTCATAATATTTAACCCGGAGATCCTACCCTCCATTTCCACCTGCTTCATAATGTGAACTAAGTCCTGAGCACATAAGATAAAAATAAAAGGCGAAAATGGATCACCTTGATGGATTCCCCATTCCGGCTTTATAAAACCGTGTGCTCTCCCATTCAACAAAATCAAATAAGTGATTGATCTGATACATGCCATTATCCATTTAATCCAAATGCCATCAAAACCCAGTCTAGTAAACAGAATCTCTAGGAAATCCCATTAAATTCGATCATAAGCCTTTGACATGTCCGTTTTAAGCGCCATAAAATCCTCATTACACCTTGGGGTTTGGTCTTAATGCATGAACCATCTCCTGGGCAATCAGAATATTATCCGAAATGAGGCGCCCAGCCACAAAAGCCCCTTGTGTTTCAGAGACGATTTCCGGTACAAAACCTTTTAACCTCTGCTTAAAACCCTTGAAATAATCTTGTAAGCCACTGACACAAACTAATAGGTCGTAAGTCTGCCATTCTAGTCAGATTTGTCTTCTTAGGCAAGAGATATATTTGCATAAAATTCCACTCTTGCGGTAACTCTCCTGAGATAAAAAAAAAACTTTTAACCTCCTTTACGACCTGTTCACCAACAATATCTCAACAGGATTGGAAAAATTGACCCGTCATCCCATCCGCGCAGGGAGTCTTGTTACTCTTAATTTCAAAAGCAGCCTCACAAATTTCTTCAGTTATTACCTCTTTAATTAATTATCTATTCATATATTATGTAACTGATATATCATGGACTTTATGGTTTTATGATATGATATATGTATTGGTTTTGGAGTCTTTTCTTTATATATTGAGTTTTATTAGGTACAAACATGAGATGGACCTTGATGAGCACTTTGGATGCATTTGGAGGCTTGTAGCTGAGCAAATCAACAAAGAGACGAATATTTCTGTCCATGTCGACCGACAGGATTCACCTGTGTCGGTCGACACAACCTAGACATGAATGACGCCTTTGAGTTTTATCAAGTTTTAAAAATTACAACTTTGCCCCAGAAATATCAAAAGTTTATACTTCATTCCTAATCGTGTTTTTAGGTTAAACTATGTTTTAGAAGTCCCAGAGACTAAGTTTTGTCATTCTCTAAGTTTTTGAGAAGTTTTAAGTTCATTGTAAGTTTCAAGAAGATTATTGGAGAGAAGATTCAGATCTCAAACTTTGTAGAGAGAAGAATTCTTAACTCCTTTTGTTTTCTTATTTTCTATTTTA
The DNA here is from genome assembly GCA_963555745.1 of Cardamine flexuosa. Lineage (NCBI taxonomy): Eukaryota > Viridiplantae > Streptophyta > Magnoliopsida > Brassicales > Brassicaceae > Cardamine > Cardamine flexuosa. The sequence continues at coordinate 18,807,232 of OY743219.1, forward strand.
TGAGTATTATTCAGACAATGATTTGTGTTTCATATTCTATGTCTGAGTAGTCACCTTATTAGATCTAGGGTTTCAAAAGGATTAATGAAGGAAAATTGAATTGGGCATAGTCTTGTTAAGTTATCTATTATGTTCTTCATCTAGATTTGTCTTAAGATTGATCACCTTAATACTGGTACCGTAGGATTATTGGTAGACGCGAGAGTGCTATTGATACCCAGACCCAATCTTAGATGAGAAAACAACATTTTTGCAGCGAGAGTTGGTTTAGAAATTTTGTAAACATATCATACCCGTTAATCATAGAGACTGTATTTATTGATATTTCGCAAAGATATTTGGTTTGCTTCTGTTTAGAGGATATATGTCGTCGTAGCGAGAGTTAGATGAGATATCATATTAGTGTTACGAGTTAGAATCACACAAACACTTCCAGTTCACTTTCATGAGTTTTTCTGATTGATGTCCCTAGGTCTAGCGCTTTAAATCACTTGAATCGACCCCGTTTAATTGCTATTTCATTTCTTGCATTGCTTTATCTAGTTTTTATTCATTTAATCTAGCATAATTTGAATCTATACAATCTATTGTGTGAGTTTTCAGAGTCGTTGTGGATTCTATCCCTAAGTGTTGCAATCGATCTCTTAATTTGAGAGAGTAGTTATAGAGTTATATTTGACCCCTGTCAAATTTTGGTGCTGTTGCCAGGGACTCTAAATTCACCATTAGATTTTAGTTAGAAGTTAGTCTAGATTTTTTCTTTTATTTTGTTACTTACGCCTTTACTTTCTCTTATTTGAGGTGCATGAAACTTAGGAGCAGCAAGGACAATGAACTAGCTGCTACTGAGGAGATTGAGAAGTTAGAGAGAGCTAATCGCAAAGCACTCAGGAGATCAGAGATGATTGAGAGATATGCTGCTGGGATCATATGTGATTTAGAGGGCAACCAATACAATGCTCAGGGTCAGAGACTTGATGAAGATGGGAACCCCATCGACGAGATTGTCGACAACACTGGTCGTGTCGACCGACAGGATAATGTTGGTGTCGGTCGATGTGATGGCGACAGAAACGGTCCGGATAACTTGGACGCTAGGATTGAGAATGTGAGAAGAACACTGGCTGATTTCAACAGACCCAATGAGTTTTACTGCAACAGGTCTGCTATATGTCCTCCTGCTTTTCAGAGGAATGATTTTGAGTTGAAACCCCAGTACTACACTCTTGTGGGGCAACACACTTTCCATGCTCATCATGCGGAACATCCAATGGACCACATAGAGAAGTTTGAAGACTTGGCTTCAAGTATTAAGGCCAATGGGGTGACTGAAGACTATCTATTATGCAAGCTCTTCCCATACTCTCTTGCTGGGGAAGCAGCTTAATGGTTGAAACAGTTGGAACCGGGTTCCTTAACTACTTGGAGAGATATTAGGACAGCTTTCTTGAATAATTTCTATGATGATGCTAAGACAGAAGACTTGAGAGATTTGATCATTCAGTTTACTCAAGGACCTGCAAAGACTTTGAAAGCTGTGTGGTTGAGATTCAAGGAGTACCAAAGAGATTGTCCGCACCACAACATTGATGAAGTCCAGCTCATTAGGACTTTCTTTTGCGGAATTGACTGGAGGTATCAGGTTGCTTTGGATGCTGCTAGTGATGGTAACTTCAAGACCAGGACACCAGAGGCTGCTATCAAGTTGATTGAGAACTTGACATCTAGTAGTAGTACTAAAAATGCTGATTTTGAGAGGAAGAAGATAGCTGCTGGTTTGAACAACAATCAGATGACAGAAGTTAAGGTAAAGCTGGATATTGTGCACAACCTTCTGGTGAACAAGAAGTCAGTTCACTTTGCTCAAGAGGTTGAGGTTTTTGATGCTGAAGTAGAAGCTACTGAAGAGGATGTGAACTATGTGAACAGTAGAAGATGACAGTGTACTTCAATGGTAAGATAGATGCTCTGTATGCTAATCTTAATGGGAAGTATGAGACTTTGAAGAACCACATCAAGAGGTTGGATACTCAGTTTGTACAATCTGCTATGAACACTAAACGCCCTGACGATGTCTTACCTCGAAGTATTGATACTAATCATATGTACTCTTGTGCAGCTGTTATGTCTTGGGGAGATATGGTCAAGAGAGAGGTCAAAAAAGAAGTATTGGTTTTGGAGTCTTTTCTTTATATATTGAGTCTTATTAGGTACAAACACGTGATGGAGCCTGATGAGCACTTTGGATGCATTTAGAGGCTTGTAGCTGAGCAAATCAACAAGGAGACAAATATTTATGTCCACGTCGATTGACAGGATTCACCTGTGTCGGTCGACACAACCTAGACGTGAATGACGCCTTCGAGTTTTATCAAGTTTCAAGAATTACAACTTTGCCCCAGAAGTTTCTAAAGTTTATACTTCATGCCTAAATTGTGTTTTTAGGTTAAACTATGTTTTAAAGTCCCAGAGACTAAGTTTTGTCATTCTCTAAGTTTTTGAGAAGTTCCAACTTCATTGTAAGTTTCAAGGAGATTATTGGAGAGAAGATTGAGATCTCAAACTTTGTAGAGAGAAGAATTCTGAACTCCCTTTGTTTTCTTATTTTCTATTTTATGAGTATTATTCAGACAATGATTTGTGTTTCATATTCTATGTCTGAGTAGTCACCTTGTTAAATCTAGGGTTTCAAAAGGGTTAATGAAGGAAAACCGAATTGGGCATAGTCTTGTTAAGTTATCTATTATGTTCTTCATCTAGATTTGATAATTACACTAGTCTTAAGATTGATCACCTTAATACTGGTACCGTAAGATTATTGGTAGACGCGAGAGTGCTATTGATACCCTGACCCAATCTTAGATGAGCAAACAGCCTTTTTCGCAGCGAGAGTTGGTTTAGGAATTTTGTAAACATATCGTACCCGCTAATCATAGAGACTCTATTATTGGTATTTCGCAAAGAGATTTGGTTTGCTTCTGTTTAGAGGATATATGTCGTCACAGCGAGAGTTAGATGAGATATCACATTAGTGTTATGAGTTTAAGAACCGCACAAACATTTTATGCTTGATTTACGAACTGCCCAGTTCACTTTCCTGAGTTTTCCTGATTGATGTCCCTAGGTCTAGCACTTTAAATCACTTGAATCAACCTTGTTTAATTGCTATTTTTGTTTCTTGCATTGCTTTATTTATTTTTTATTTATTTAATCTAGCTTAATTCGAATCTGTACAGTCTATTGTGTTGAGTTTTTAGAGTCCTTGTGGATTCGACCCCTAAGTGATGCAATTGATCTCTTAATTTGAGAGAGTAGTTCTAGGGTTATATTTGACCCCTGTCACTAACCTGAGGAGCCATGCCGGAAAGTAAAAAACCGTAGCATTACCCAGGTTAGAAGACTTGAATAAATTCCTGAAATATCCCACCGCTCTATCCCCCTTTGACCCTTCAGTGAATTGTTCTACACCAGTATCATTCACTAACACCGGAATCGAGTTTCTCGCTCTTCTCTGCTTTACACTACCATGAAATTTTTTTGTATTGCGGTCTCCATCCTTTAACCAATTTTCCTTGATTTTCTGCTTCGAAAAAACTTCTTCATCACGATAGGCTTGAGCTAACTCCCATTTCAATGTTTTTAACATCCCCTTATCCGGCTGTACCTTACTACTCTCCTTGTCAAGCCTTTCCTTAAGCCTAGTTATCTTTGCCTTAGAGTTACAATCAGCTTTGCGTTCCACTTAGATAGAACTCTTCGGAAACCAGCGATTTTATTCAATAACGATTCTGAGCCGTCAACTACATTATTACCCCAGCTTTGTTTTATGATCTCTTTAACCTCAGTACGTTTAACCCAGCTTTTGTCAAACATGAATCTTCCAGTTCTTGAAATATGCTCCTTTGCAAATTTAAGCATAAGTGGTCTATGATCAGAGCCAATACGTTCCATAAATTCTCCATGAACTCTAGGGAGTAGCTGGAACCATTCTGTATTGCATAAAGCACGGTCCAACATACATTGAATAGACATATTATTTATTTCCCCAGACCATGAAAACTTGTTACCAGAACAAGGTGCTTCTCTTAGACTGCAATCCGAAATCATATTACGAAATGGGAAAAAAGAAGCTTCATCACGTGGAGGACCTCCAATCTTCTCTGAGTTATCAATTAGCTCATTTAGGTCACCAATTACCAGCCACACTTCATCTCTACCACGACCAATCTCAATCAACTTGTCCCATACTACTTGTCTTAAACTTCTTACGGGGTCACCATAGACAAAGGATATGAAAAAACCAAATATCCCAAGCTTACTTTAACATCAATGATATGCTTATCAGAGCTAAGAATCTCCAGATGGTAAGAATCTTTCCAAAAATTGCTAAACAACCACCCAGGCCTTCTGGATCCACAATGTGCGCTTTGTCATATCCCAACGACTTTTGCATACGATAATGTGAAAACTGGAGTTTTTAGTCTCCATGAGGAACATAATGTCTGTAAAATGTTTACAACGCATTTCTCTCAAAATATGAATTGTCAAATCGCTCCCCAATCATTTTTGTCAAATATTTTTGTTATTTAAATTTATGAATTATTAATGATTATACACTTTGTTAAAATTCAGTGTTATAATTGGGGGTATGGATTTTCTATCTTTTGACTGATAATACATCATTTTCAAAATTTCTTTAAAATTTTTATCAAACAATAAAACAAAATAAAAACCCAAAGACCCAAACAATTTATATACACCAAAAATCTATGTACCAAACAAAGCCAGGGAATTTTGTTTCATGGAAAATACTTAACAAAATTGCGGTAATAATTAATACCTAAGTTAGTTATCAATGTACCACAAACCCTACTAGGTTAGTAACCTATTAACTAAATCGTAAATCCTTTTCTTTTTTTAGATTTTCTGCATATATTTATTATTGATTATTATATGTTTATAAGTGATTTAGTTTTTAATTAAATAAATATAATCTAAGTTATAAATTTTAGATAAATTATTTTAGTGTCATTTTTATCCTTAATGAATGCAAAAGTTTAGTTGTATTCTCTATGACATATGATGTAGTATTTAACACTTTTAAGTTGATTTCTATAAATGTAGTTCCCTAATATTAGTATAGAGATGCTTCTTATTTATATTGGTATTTCAATTCAAAATAAATAAATTCGTATTTATTAAATTAATAAAATCAATACAAACACAAATGAAAGTTTAACAATAATAACATCTACAATTGTTTTTCTTTAATTGATGACAGAGTTAAGCTCAGTGAGTTATTTGATTGTGAATAATGTTCTCTATATTCAAGATTTCAGATTGAGTCTATTGAGCATCGATCGACTGATGACAGATCTGAGTTCTAGAGTTATGTTAGATCAATATACTTGTATGATAAAGGATCTTATCAGGGGATTGATGATTGGCCAAGTTGAACAGATTTGCAACTTCTATGTTCTGGATACATAATCTCTATCAGTAACATCAGTTCCACCAATTAACATCAGGAGGTTCATATTTATGCCATAATAGAGATTAGGATATCCATCCATGTACCATGTACAAAACACATTCTCTCTCACATGTACTTAGGATAAAAGAAAGAAATAAAAACAGTTTTCTTTGTAACATTTGTCCTCTCGCAAAGCAATATCATATTTCTTTTGATTCCAAGAAGAATATATGTGACAATGCTTTTGAGCATGATTATATATATACATGGAATCTTTTTTATGTTTGTGCCAAATGTGTATCTTTCACCGTATTAGATGCCATACTCGTGCTTGAAAAATATAGATAAGTACCTACAGTGTGTCCTACATACTTGAAGATGCTTGCATCCTTTTTAAGAGTGTTTGGATCTACTAATTTAGATAAATAAAGAGCTGAGCTTATGAACATGCTATAATGATCGTTAGTATCAAGATCTAAACCACACACGGATACCTTTTCCTATTTTTCCAAGCCTAGTAGCTGGATGGAGGAGATTCTGTTGCAGACCATCCGATCGATAAAGGTGACTATTTGGGCTGTGTGCGGGAGTTCGCCATGTCTGTGTCTATTTCTCTCATTCCAGACCTTCTGAACTGTTGCTTGGAATATATATCGCAAAATAAAAGAGGTTATTTTTGGGAATGATGAATCAGATAGGAGGGAGAGTATCCCACTAAATGATGTGGTGCATCGATGGAGGAAGAGCTTACGCGTTAACAGCTCCCAAATTCGACTCATGAAGCTGCAGCCAAAAAAAAAGTGTTCCCGTGTCTCCATTGGATCTTGAAAGAACATACATGATGGAATCAGTACTTTGTTCCAAGTTATCATTATGTCTCCAGTTGATAGTCTATTATGTAGCCAGCCATAAAAGATTAGAGTATTTTGGGGTAGCTCCCAAAAACCAAATTCCCTTACGCCACTCCGTTCTTGCCCCTCACACATCTGTTTCCAAGTTTCAGAACTGGAAAACTTCTGTTTAAATTTACCATCTGAACAACACACGTAATGACCCGTATCCGGACTAGAAATCGGTACTGGAAAGTTTTTTTGCGAATTAAACAAATGATGGAAGAAGAAGGTCAAGGAAAGGCGAAAGGACAAACCTAGAAGAAAATTATTAAGCAAAGGAGTAAAATTTAGAAGAAGGAGTAAGAGGAGGTTCGAGTGGAGAAGAACCGATAGTAGCAAAAATTGAATCAAGTTAAGAAGAAACGACAACCAACCAAGTTAAAGGACAAACTTGGTGACCAAGCTATCACACAAATCATATAGCACAAGAGTAAAGGGGGGAGATTGTCAAAGAACCCAATGAAGTGTTGTGCTAAAGAAGTTTATCAAGAAGCTTGAAGGACAAGGCGAATTGGAGGTGTACCGGAGAAGCCAATGGTGAAACTTAGTGACCAAGTCGCTAGTGTCTTGTCAAGGAAGACAATATTTTCAATGCAAAATTATGGAAATTCATCAAGGAAGGGAGAAGAGACATATTTTGAAATACCTTACGAAATTCTACAAGAAAAGAAGAAGAAGATTTCCAGAAGTACAATTCACCGCCAGAAGTACTGTTCATCATGGTACTATTCACTGCAGTTACTTTTCATCAGAGGAGGCAGCTTGCTAACCAAGCCGGTTAGCAAAGCTTGTCGAGAAAGACCTCGTCTTATGTAATAAGATGGAGTAAGAAGCTTCAACCTTGCCGACCAAGTTTTGTGAAACTTGGGTGAAGAAGGTTTCCACAAATGGCGACCATGCATGGTGTCGTACCATGCAAGCCACCAGTCTCAAAAATTCTATATAACCAAGCCTTGGGCTTGTTATTATTCACACCAAAATTTAGAGAGAGGGGGTTAGAGAGAGAGAGAGAGAGAGAGAGAGAGAGAGAGAGAGAGATAAAGAGTTATTGGAGAAAACTCGGATCTGCCATGGAGATTGCCGAGAAGATCAGTTCAAGCACCGAGCATGATGCATGCTTGTACCAATAGACGCCTAGGAGCACCAGATCATGCCGATCATGCCAAGAAGCCACCAGATCAGTCCGTACCTTAATCCAAGAAGAAGAAGCAAGCCGCATCAAAGGTGATTCCCATCTGAAGCTGATCCAAGAAGAAGAATGCCGTGTCTATGTTGATCCCAATCCAATGACGAATTCGTGAAGTTCAAGCCATGCAGATCAAAACCCAAAGAAGAAGAAGCCGAGGTGATCGATTCAAAGAAGAAGACAATGAAGCTGTAGTAAACATTTCGAAAGAAGATCAAGCCAAAGGAGAAGAAGCCGTGGTGATAATGAAACCGTGAAGATCCAAAGAAGATGATGATGAATCCTTGAAGAACAATCCAAAGAAGAATATCCAAGCCGTGAAGATCTACGCCTAAGGTCATAAAGATCAAAGATTATTATCAAGAAACTAAAACTCGTAGTTGAACGGGTGAATGATCAAAGCTTATAGATCTTGTCCGGACCGACGCAATAGGTGGCTATGGGTGGATGGTTGCAAAGCCAAAACTCGTAGTTGAACAGGTGAATGATCAAGGGACAGCTCTCATGAACGAAAAGAGACTCCAGTTCACGACCGGACTGATCCTTGATTGGTCTGTAGTCTGCCACCCGGGACGTTTTTGGCTTGACCGGCTATAGAGCAGTTCGGGGGCGCTACAACGCCACTTGGACACATTTTCTTCCCCACTACAAACGTTTCAGTATTTATCCAATGCACCCTTAATTCTGTTTAATATCTCAGTCCTATGATGGCGCCGACGGTGATGTATGATGGCATTCGCTACTGTTTCCTCTGCTTCTATTCCCAAATCTATAGTCCCCCTTTGGCCAAGCAAGCCATGAAGTCGCCCCAAGGGAACTCCAGTTATGATAGAAAAATAAAGTATGACTACCACTTTTAACCTCGATAAAATGAAAATCCTTTTCCTGAGCTCTGTACTTTAGGAGTTTTTTTTCACATCCAAGACCACATACTTGTGTCTTCCTTTACCGACCAGAATTAGCCAATGCAAGTCAATTTAATTTGAATCCAGCTTACTCAGAGAGAATTGTTTCTTGAAATAATCCGCCAAAGGATTTTAAAACAATACACTTTATTACCTCGACAAGACATTTTAGTCCCAGCCTTCCTTGTGTCTTTGGCCAACAAACTTCTGACCAAGCCATTTTTTCTGTGCGAGTGTTTAAATCTGGACCTGACCATAGAAACGCCAAAAAAATCTTCTCAATTTCCTGTATACAAGCATTAGGTAGTCGGAATGCAGAGATCCTAAAATTTATGAGACTATGAATCAAGGAGGGTAGCACTTGCAGCTGCCCTGCATATGACAGAAAACGATGTTTCCATGAACTTATACGTGAACAAATCTTCTCAAGACAATCAGCAGAAGACATCCTCTAAGTCAACAAAGGCAATCCCAAATAGCAGACTGGAAGAGACCTATACTCAAATGGAAACCGAGCCAAGATTGCATCTCTAGAAGAGGAAGAGATACCATCCATATGGAGAGATGATTTCTCCAGACTAATGTGGAAATCTAAGAATGCAAAAAACTGTTTAAAATCTCTAATATCCCTTCCATGGAGCTAGTTTTTCCATCAGAGAAACCCATTATATCATCGGCAAAACATAAATGAGTGAGTCTCATGTTCTTACATCTCGGGTGGAAACAAAACTTATTCCACGGCAGCTCTGTCCAGCATGGAAGACAAGACATTCATACATATCACAAAAAAATAAGGGGATAGTGAGAACACCTATCCAAGCCCTCTTCCACTTCGAAAAAACCCAGCCAATTTACCATTACCTTGGACTGAGAAAGATGTTGTGGTGATACATACTGTAATCCATTGAATAAAATTCTCTTGAAGATATATAGCTGAGATGATATTCAGAAAGAAAGGCCACTACACTGAGTCAAAAGCTTTAGAGATATCAATCTTTGTAACACATCGTGTAGGAACTGTATTTCTATTATAGGGCAAACTGAATAAATTGAAAAGTTTATTATATATTAAAATGATACCGATACAAGAATTATGAATGAGATTTGCAGAGGCGAGATACTCTTTCCTTAATTCTGAAAATGCCCCGTAGTGTGATGGTTGAATGATGTTCTGAATCCCATGATACAACTGCAACTATTCTGTTTTGCACAATCCAAGAACATAATCTAACAAACGCTAGTAATGTGTGTACTCTCAAGACTAAGAACAGAATAAAGAAAAAATATATAAGGGGGATTTGTGTTGTGTATCAACTGTCTAATGATAGAATAATGGACTTTTCTTTATAACACATAAGCCTCTCACGTCCATGTGAGTCAAAGGAGAAGAATGTAACTTCAATGAGAAATGATTCTCCATTAAAGTTCACAATTGAGTGTTTATTTTGTGGCTCCACAAACTCAAACAATTCAAATAACTATTTGTTGATTTAATCAAAAATATGAATTATTTTATTTATTTGGGTAAATAAAAATCATCTTATGGATTTTAAAAAATTTCCCAAATCCCAAATGCAGCCCATGAGTGGATGGGTTTCTCCTTTAATTTCCAAAGTATGATATTTGAACCTTAGTCTAAGTTTCAAGCTTATAATTATTTTCAAGCTACCACTTTGGACCACAATTTCTCATTCAAATAAACTTTGTTTTTGACCTTTTAAACACAAATATGTAGTGCTTACAGCAACGATGCTATCGTTCCCAAGACCGGTCATTTCAGTGAACTTTTTCACCGGAAATTGGTCATAGCCACTTTATCATAAAATGAGTTCCAACAATCCTCCACATGAATAGAAATTACTCTAAGACACATGAAGTTTCGACTAACTCGACTGACTCGATAGAATGAACATACTAAACAGACTCGACTAAGGACTTTTCGAAAGTACAAGCAAAAAATTCACTGTATCTGATATGGTTGCATTTTTCAGCTTTGAACCACACATTTTAATAATTGTTGGATTTACTCAGCCAGGAGGTGAACATGATTTCTTAAACCACCCGGATTTTTATGTAAACCTAGATTACTACATACATATTTATTTCACTTTTCTAGCTTTTCCTAAAGAATAAATTACCAGGCAAGACAAGTCCTTTCTTCTAAATTATAATTTTCATTGCTACAATTTCTCAGGCACCAATTTTCAATAGAAAGTCTTTTATCAAAAAGAACAAACAAAATTTCAATGGTGTATCGATATAACCTAGTATCTCATTCCTCATTTTAAGGATTTGACTCCTTCATCAAAACCTGGTATATCGATATAACTTAGATAGTATATCCTTCCTCATTTTAAGGATATGAGTCCTTCATCAAAACCAGTTGCTTCAGTCATTGTAAGACATGTTTAACAGATTGAAACTGTTCTACTCCTATTGTCAAATATTTATTTGGACAACTGTGAAACTTGGATAGAACACATGCACACGTAAATAATTTACCAATTAAGAAAGCATTTAACTAAGAGAGTATTCCAGAAAAATAAAGCTAAGATTTTTCCGGGAAAGTCAATGCATCCGAAGTCGTCTACGAAGATTTTGCCCAAAAACCTCGAGTTTTCATTTGTTTTTTCCATCTAAATCGGAACTATGAAGTGTTTTAAAATTTATATAAAGAATCATCCTAATCACTAAGCAAAATGGAGCATTTTTTCTTCCATTAGCCGTTTAACGGCTTTTGTCTTAATGGTTTAATTTGCACTTATATGAAAAAACGAAGATTAGCTAACTACACATTTTTGATGCATTTTTATGTCAAACAATATTTTTTTTGGCGTTTTGTGCATTTTCCCAAAAGATAAAGATAAATTTTTTCATTAACAGTACTATTAACTTGTGGAAGACAATGATGGTCACTTTCTGGGTCTTAGCCAGTACCAGTGTAAGGTACAATCTGATTTTTGATGGTAAGGTTTCGAAGAAATGACTCCTTCCAATGGAGAGAGACATGGGGGGGAGGGGGGGGGGGAGGGGGGAAGGTGTATAGAAAAGATGAAATGTATCTTTAGCTTCAACAGACTTGCAGTAGACTTCAATATACTTCAACAGACATGCAGCAAATTTGTTCATAAAGAGGAAATGTAACTTTAGCTTCAACAGACTTGTAGTAGACTTCAATATACTTCAACAGACGAGCACCAAATCTGTTCATAAAGAACGAGATTTACAGCAAATTTTTATTTTAGAGTATATGGACATATGGAGAGTAAACATATTAGAGAATATAGAAGAAGACGAGCTCAATAGAGCTGCTTAAGTTTATTATATGACCGAATATACATACTTATAAAGAAAACGTTTAAGCTTGTTAAATACATTTATTCTAGGAAATATAACATAATACTAGAGTTGAACCCGCGGTCCACCGCGAGTCAATATTTTCTTAATCATTGTAAAAATTGTTTATATTTTACTGTTTAATATTTTCTTGTAAGCTTTCCAGATAATTTGTAATTTTTTAGATTTTATAATAATTTTATTTTTAACTATACAGAATTGTAACTTCATAGAATTATAAATTGTTAGTTAGTTAATATATATATATATATATATATATATATATATATATATATCTATTTTAAATATTTGTAAGTAGTTCTTATGCCCCACTATGTCCAACAGGTTAGCTAGCTGCCCAAAAGATTTGATTATTGTAATTGAAGTAGTTTAAGTATTAAAAAAAACTTTTAAAATAGAAATATTTTTAATATTCTCTTTTATTTTTCTTAAATATTCTATTTTTACACATAAAACTCTTTATATTTTGAAATCTGTCATACATTATATTTCATCAACTATATGCAATTATTAATTTTTATATATAATTTACTTAATTTTATTAAAATTTGGTAGTTTGCAGGCAAACCCACCAATCCGCGGACAAAGTTTGATATATCAGAGGTCAAATATGGGCTTATTCATGATGCCCGTTTTTTAATGAGCATAAAATTTTATGTCCATATCCACTCTATGTCGGATTTACTTGTATCTATCTCGGAGGTCGCAATCCATTTGACATTTCTACCGATGTGGAACGTTGAACATACACTTTTTCTTATTGATTGGGTAATACATGTCTGCTTACAAAAATTCTAATCAGAATATATGCAGAAAAATATAAAATTTTATTAATTGCATGTGTTATATAATCATTCAAATAATATGAAAATAAGATCAAACAAAGATGATTGGAGAATTGGAACTCATACTATTAAAACAGCAATATTAGATGAAATAAATTGTAGATAATTAATTTATTATTTATTTAGAAAAAGAAAAATATAAAAACTAAAAGTGAGAGTAATTGGATACATGAATAACTATTTGGTGTTTTGATACAAGAATAACTCATTTGTACTTCAGTTTTAATATTATAAGATATGATTGATAGACTTAATACTACTTCAAATTCATCCTTCATTCATGTAGGAGAGAGAGGAGCACTTTTGCGCTTAATTTTCAGATTGGGAAATGCATAGATTCAGCCCAATGGACCACCACATCGAAATGCCTCTTGGACAACCACTTACGCCACTTTCTTGGGTTCACACTTGGGTCCTCCCTCGAGTTATATTCTTGGGCCCTGTTGCTTTTGCCATTTGAGTCAGCCACTTCGGTTAGCCATATGGTATTTATTTCAACACAGAGGTCTCCACTATCTGGTTTGGACTATGAGTTTATGGGGTCAGCATCAGATTTGCCTATTCTGTAGAGAACTGGATGAATCACCGGATCATCTATTCTTTGCTTGTCTATACACTTTTACAATTTGGATGGAAGTTGCTGGTACTCTTTTGGGAAGCCTGTTAAATTATGACTGGAAACTATCCTTAAGGCGGCTTCGCTCTACCTGAATCTGCTTCCTAGATAAAACTTTGCTCCTTATGGCTTTCCAATCTACAATCTACCATACATGGAGAGAGAAGAATGAAAGATGCCACCCTACAACCTACACTTAGTTCCCACTATTATCAACGTAGTACAGGACCGAATCACCTCCCTACACATTGCCGAAGCGAGTACAACGGACTCTTTACTTTTGTTTATTATATAGCCTCCATATCTCAGCTTAAAAAAACAGTCTCTGGTTTCTAGTTATGATTTACTCCTCATGTAAATTACACATAGCCACTTATTATTAATCTCACATCAAAATATATATAATCACACTTATTGGAGAATATAATATATAAACTTTTTTATAGAAGTCATAAATATATATATTTACTTTGCAAACATAGTGTTAGAAAATGGTAATTTAAATCCAGGATAATCACTGATTGACAAACAATATGTAAATATCCATAATACATTTCTTGATTTACAAAAGTTTGTAGAATCCAACAACCTATTATTCTAAAAAACATTATACACAAATCCATCAACCATTATATATAATATATTTGTGAATTAAGTTTTGTATTTTGATGCGTGGTTTTTGTATCAGGTTTTACCGAAACCAAAAGTTTCCGCAAGTGCACGGTTGTACGCGGTAGTATAGAGGTCGGATCGAATCCACAGAGAGTAAAAAGAGCTTTAGATCTGTAGATCTAAACAGAGCTATGATGAAAATATAGAAAGTTTTGTCACAAATAATAAAATTCGAATTAAATCTAAAAATAATTAAATAAGGAAATAAAAATCTATTAAAATGAATGTTGGGATCTGGGAAATCACAAAGATTTAAATAAAAAAAAAGCTATCTAACCAGATTATCAATTTAATGATCTAGATCTAGAACACAAACACTATAACCAAATAAATCTCTTTTAAAAAAGAAATATTATTCAAGCATAAATCCGCTAGGACCCTATGCTAGCATGTATTAACAATTTTGATAGAGTTCACTTATAGATCTAGCCTCAACTCTTGGAAAACTGAAAATCAAGTCTACAAACTATAGATTCCGGGGAATAACCGACACTAGCTATATTATAAAACCCTATGAATCATTTGATAGATTCGTCAACCTAACAAAACCATTTGTTTCATGGAAGTAGATATGTAATAATCGTAACCCTAATCTATAACAATAACCTAATTAAACATTAAATCCCTTTGAATAAATCCCATCTCCCAACATGCAGATCTACTCAACCATGGCAATGGGTTGGTAGATCATGATGCAATATAACATGTAATACAAAGAAAGAGATGAAGACAGAGTGTAGATCGAATGATTCAATGGAAAAGAGTATAGATCTAAAAATATGAAAAGAAACAAAGGAGAAAAGTGAAAAAGTGACCTAAAACGGCCTACGGTCATGTCTGAGACGAACTCCTCTTATTTATAGGGATCCACTAGGTTAAAATCAGAGTAAATGCTTGATTTGGAGAATATACGGGATCAGGATCAATCGATCTGGTTGGATCAATCGATCTCCTTCCTTTGATCCGTGCCACCTCATATATTCCTTTGACTGACCGATCTGCTTCAGGATTGGTCGATCCTTTCATGCTCTTTCGATCCTTTTTAAGATCGATCGATCCCAAAGTGTCTCAAAATCCAATGCTGTGTAAAAACAGCCAAAGTTGCTCCATTTTGCCCATTTATAGCTCCAACGAAGTGAAAACCTGAAAAGACACTAAAACCGGCCAGAAGGACACAAAACCTAACTCTAGACACAATAAAAAATGTAAAACAATAGTAAAAACTAGTGAAAATAGCGAGTCATCACACCCCCAAACTTGAATCCTTGCTTGTCCTCAAGTAAGCAACAAGACAAACGAAATAAAATTCCGAAGTGGAAGTTTGAAAAACGGGAAGTTACGCTTAGCTTTAGAATCCACCATGTTGATCATGTAAACAAACAAAGAAACCTTGTGAAAGGTTAATTGAACTTTAGCAGTACAACATGTATTTTACCATAAGAATAGCAAACATCACCGTACTCTAGGATCCGAGATCCAAGGGAACTTCTGAAATCTCCATTTTTGGCCCTTTAACATTCATTAAGTGTTGCGTGCAGTCTCACAAAGGGAGTCGAAAGCGCGAAGGGCTAGTAACGGGGGGGGGGCCATTTTGAGGGTGATGGTTAGGCATGACAAATGAACTCCGGTGCAAGCCAATGCGCAAAATCACAGTGAGACGGAAACCAAAGATGGTGCACAACCTCTTGAACCTAGGATCCCAAGCAAGCTTCTATATAATGATCATAATAGAGTTGCTATTGGTGCTAAAATAAAATAAATAAAAGATTTTATTCTTGTTCCTTCAGACTTCTTTCTCTTTTCTTTCTTTTCGAATTTTTTGTTTTTTGTTTTTGTTTTTTCATTTGTATTTTTTTTTTGAAAGAGAGTCTCGGGATGAGACGGGATCAATCGATCTAGATAGGATCGGTCGATCCCAGAGCATTTTTCTGAGAAGGGGAAGTTGGAACCAGTCCTAATCATGTACATCAATCCTACCAAAAACTGCACCAATAGTCAACTCAAACTAATATAGATGACGTACTGATACTAGAAAGCTTACTCGGAAATATTTAGAACATTTGGTTGTACCGGCTCCCATACTCTGTAGTTTTTTCACTTGGTTGCACATGCTCCTAGTGTTGCGAAAGAGGACTGGGGTCTGAATGAAAAAAAGTGTAAGAGTGTGGAACCAAGCTAAAAATGAGCTTGGCCATCCGGAGCTCCAATAAGAATGGGGTGAACTCCGGATGTATATGATCCTTTATTCGATATCGAGCCCCTAAATAAGAAGATTAGTCCGGTTAAAGGTCCAAGTAGATAGAGCCAACGCCGGATCATTCAAATTTCCAACGGATAGCTCGCTTCTGGTAAAGTTGATCTATGGATGGTGTTTCTAATCTTCCTAAACTAAGTCCAATAAATGTCAACATAAAATGAAAACCAAGAAAATTATAAAATTCTCATGTTTTATTTTTGAAAAATTTGAATTTTTTTTTTGACAAAGAAACAAAAGAAAACATAGTGTTAGTAACATATGAAAGCAGACATCCCTTCCCCCAGACTTAAATCACTTCGTCTCGGTGTGATATAAAATTAAAGAAAAAGGGTGCTGCGAAACAACACTGAAGATAATGAATTATGAACAAGAAAGCAAACCATAAACCGTGGAAGGAATTTTACGACCAAAAGGGAGCATTGGTCTGTTCATGAACCGGTTTTCAGCTTTTCTTGTCTCGGGGATCGATCGATTTTGAGAGGATCGGTCGATCTCAACGTCCTGAAACTTCTTGAAATTCGCATCTTCTGCTTTTTGCACCTGTTTTGAGTCAACTCAACACAAAAACATCATCATATCTTATTTTGAAAAATAATAAAATGCAAGAATAAAAAAAAGAAAAACATGTTGGGTTGCCTCCCACTATACGCCTGTTTTAAAAATCATTAGCTGGACTTTTTTGTTTTCAGATGGGGTCTGGGTTCATTGGAGGAATAAAGTCTCCCTTATCTGGTGTATCTGGTGGAGGTTGTTTGAGACTTCGTGTGCTCGTTTTCATATTAAAGCGCGGATCCTCTCGGGGAAAGTGACCATTTGGCAATGCAGTATTGATTTTCTCAAGATCCCCGCTCACTCTTTGTCCCGACACAATGTATTTTGGAGCTTTCAGCTCGCTCCGATGAGTACATAAAAGATCTCCCCAACACAACTGAGGGCTTTTTGGCACTGGGAATTGGCTTCAAGACCTCATGATCAAACGGGCCTCTTCCTTATGCTTCTGAAAAAGTAAAGGCTTTGAGATCTGACTTCTTATGGTATGAATGGTTTTCACATTAAGTTTTTGCTCATCCTTCCTACGCCTTGGCGGAATATACTTAGGAGTCGAAGGAGATTTCTTTGGAAATTCCCTTTTATCAACTTCTGGTTTTTGGCTTCTGGTTCACGCCTTTGAAGTTTTTCCGCTGGCAGTGGAGGATCATCCCATTCCCATGCGGGATTGCTTGTCCTTCTTGGAAATTTTTCTTTTTCATATTTGGTTGGGGAACGTGGTTCAGTTAGATGAATTTCTTTGATATTAGGGAAGGAAACTCGTTTTACTTGATTCGTGGAATCTAGCATTCGGGCAAACACAATCGTGTCAATCCTGGTATAACCATATTCAGGTTTGGCCTGAATCAGTGCGACTTCAAGAGGATCCTTAGAATGCATTTCATGCATCATTTCTTGGGTGATCTCTTCAATTGTGCCAACCCAGAAAGTCTAATCCTCTATCATAGGCCTTTTTATCATTTTGTCTAAATCAAACCTCATGTCAAGATCACTAAGGTGAAGATTTATTATGCCCTTTAGCACGTTGATTATTGCTCCCGGAGTAGCGAGGAAAGGTCTACCCAGGATAATTGGGTCGCGAGGTTCCGTTTCCAATTTAAGAATGATGAAATCCGTCAAAATTGTACATTCGCCGATTTTGACAGGTACATTCTCAAGAAGTCCTTCTGGACGGCAAACTGAACGATCCGCTAATATCAATGAGATATTCCTTGGTTTGAAAATTGTCATGCCCAGTTTCTGAGCAACAGATAATGACATCAAACTCACACTTGCTCCCAAATCACATAAACAGCGCTCGAACATCTTGCCTTCAGTATCGCATGGAAGTGTGAAGTTCCCTGGGTCGACACGTTTTTTGGGAGATTTGTTGTGCAATATCGCTATAACTTCTTGTGTTAGCATCATGTTTCCCTTCTCCTACATTAGTTTGTTTGTAAGGATACCCTTCATATACTTTTTCAAGGTTGGGACCATCTTTACTGCGTCTACAAAAGGGAGTCTTAGTTGTATGTCACCAATGATATTTTTCATCTTCTCATACTCCTTCTCCTACACAGTTCCTCTCCTGCATAGAGGGTATGGGATTTTTGGTTCATAATTTTTTGGAGGGATACATGGTGCTTCCTTCTCAGGAGTCCTTTCTTCTTGGTCATCAGGAAGTCGGATTTCTGACGTCATATCATGTAAAGGATCATGGGGTTGTCCGATTTCGGAAGGGATTGGTTGTCCCTCACCTTTATCAATTTCATCCAGAATCCTGTCATCAGTTTGATCAACTTCTCCCCTTGTCCGATCAAACTCTTATGTTTTTGGGTTTCCCACTATTTGTTTTCCACTTCGGAGGTTTATTGCTCGAACATGCTCTTGCGTTTGGGTTTTTGCAGAATTGTTTGTATGGGTGATCTTATCTTTAAAGATTTAATTTGAGTTTTCAAAGTTTCGCACTTTTGACTTATCTTTAAGTAAATCAGATCAGCCTTTCCACTGATCTCTTTGCAAAATTTCCAGCTGTTTTCCAAAATTTGCTCGAATAGGGGTTCAACATTAACCAGAGAATTGGTATTCCCAAATTGGCGGTTGAATCCCATTTTACCATAACCAGCACTATTTTGGGGGTTATCTTGGTTCTGAGTACTCTGAGGTGGATAGAACCGATCTCAGGAGTTCTCAACATCAATACTGCGGTAGGACAGGTTAGGATAGTTCCTAAAGTTGGGGTTGAAACCCCGGTTCTGGTAGATTCCCAGTCTACCGAGAAAGTTGATCTCCTCAGTTCGTTCCTCCTCATCATTGTACTCATTACTTTCCAAGGGGTTTCCAGCTTAACCACGTGCCTTTCAGAGCACATCTACCTTAGCAATAAGCCTCTCTATGACTTTTCCACTTATGAGAACATGGTTAGTTCTCCTGTTATACTCAAAGCTTCTGTTTAAGGTACTTATTGCAAGGTTCCCAATCAATTTTATTGCTTCCTCCAGCGTGTTGCTCATGAAGTATCCATTGATGGCTATATCCATAGCCATCTGGTATTCTGATATGCCCAAATTTACCCTTAGAGTTACTCTCTCAAATTAAGAGATCACTGTAGTACTTAGGGATCGAATCCACAAGGACTCTAGTTCACACAATAGATTATCAGTTTTGAATTAAGCTACACCATGGAATGTAAATTAAATAAAACAATGCAATGAAAGATAACTAAGATGAATGTGATATAAATTCAGATGATAAATAAGCTAGATCTTGGAAAATCAATTAGGGAATACTCTGGAATGTGAACTGGGTAACTCTATAATCAGGATACAATTGTTTGTTCGGTTCTTAAACTCACAACACTAATATGATATCTATCCAACTCTCGCTGCGATGACATCTATCCTCTAAACAGAAGCAAACCAAATCTCTTTGCAAAATACCAATAAATAGAGTCTCTATGATAATCAGGTATGGTATGATTACAAAATTCCTAAACCAACTCTCGCTGCGAAAAGGCTGTTTGCTCATCTAAGACTGGTTCAGGATATCAATAGCACTCTCGCACCTACTAACATTCATATGATTCTAGATTCTGGCGGCTAGTCTAGAACTAGAATATATTCAAATCTAGATGAAGAACACTATAGATAACCTAACATGATTGCCCAATTCAACAAATCATCATAAACCCTAGAAATCCCTAGATCTAACAAGTAAACTACTCAGACATAATAGATGAAACAAAAATCATTGTCTGAATAAATTGCATAACAAAAATCAAAAGGAGATAAGAGTTAAGATATCTACTCCCAAAAATCTCTGAATAGGTGGCTGTAGAAAATAAAGCACAGGTCTAAACAATGACCTAAAAATACTATATATATGTTAAAACACAAAATTGGACTTTTGCAAATAAGCAAAACTTCTGGGTAAAAACAGCAATTCTTCGGCGTGAATAGTACCATGTCGATTGACACTGTTCACGTGTGTCGGTCAACATAAACAATAACGATGAACAGTAATAATGAACAGTAACTCGATGAACAGCGCTGATGAACATTAACTTGATGAACAATAACTTCCCAACTTTTCAGCTACAATGCTCCATAATTCCTCCATAATGTATCAACAAGGTCCATCTCGCATGTGTACATACTAAGACTCAAATAATAACAGAAAGACTCAAAACCAATACTTATATCATGGATAAAAACCATAAAAATCATGATATATCAACTTACCCAGACTTAGTTTTTGCTTGCCCTCAAGCAAACAAAAAGCTGAATCAAGGAAGAAGTTTGAAAATCCCGAAACTCACCTACTCTTTAGAACATTGTGCTTACCAGTCATCATGTAATCCACATGGTACAAGAACAATTCAGAGACTAACCACCATGTACATTTACCGTAGTCACTCACAATCTTCTCAATACCCACCACAACTTAACAACATATCCCTTTAGTAAGCCATTAATCGCTGGGTCTCATTTATGAATTCAGTGTTCACGATCCTTCTAGACTCAGCTGTCACCTTATACCATAACAAGAGAAACCTCAAAACAACAATGATGTTTTCGTCTCCCCCAGACTTAAATCCTTGGTTATTTTGGATTTCATATTATTTTCTTTTTGTTTATGAAGGTAGGCTATTAGAAGTGAATAGTGAGTCACAGGATCTCTCATACCCTCACAGTAACCCTGCTTTCATCATCTCCTTAAGAAGTAAAAATGTGGGGGCATAGATTTCTCTTACCTGCTTCTACTTCAGAGAATCACTTGGTCATTCATAAACTATACCTTAAAGGCTTTTATTTTTAGTAACAACTTCTGGGGAGACTAGACATCATAACTTACTTTGGTTTTATCAGGTCAGGTATGAATGAAAAGTCAAGCTCTCAAACACCAAATTCGTCCATGAGGTAAAAGGAACTGACAGAAATTAGTTCAGGCTATAGCGGACATCTGTTGTAAGTATGGGGATCTCAAGTTAACCGGTCAGACTTGGGATTTTTGCATTAGTTGAATCTGAATAATCTCTGCAACAATGGTCACCAGAAAACATAGCAAACAACAAATAGACCAAGAGATAGCTCATAGTTTCTAACTAGGTTTGACTCAATAAAACAAAATCTTGAAAAATAAAAGAAAAATTGGGACTGACTCTCAAAAGAATAAATAGAGTTAGTAACAACCTCTCCTAGACTTAAACTACATTGTCCCCAGTGTTATTAAGCTTAAGGAAAGTGAGAAAAATAAATAAAAATGGATAGATGAGTGAAAAGTTATGTTTGAAAATCGTGACCTTATGTTGGTTGGTGTCGATCGACACAGAATATGTGTGTCGGTCGACATGAGAACAAAGATTATGCAATGAAGTTTCACACCATTCAATAGGTCATTCAATCCATTTTCTGATAATGAATCCTGATTAAGAGCTCCAAATCATGTCAAATAACAACAGAATATGATAACATAACAATTTAAAACAAGATCCAATGAAAATCAAAAGAAAAACTGAGAATCTCGTGGCTTGGTTAAATGAAAAACAGTTTCTATATCTTGAAAAATCTTATTGATGATCTTAGATGAATTAGGCTTAGAAAGTGCGTACCTTTGCTTTTCCCGGGATGAATGAAGTATGGGATCTGGAGGTTTTTGTTTGGCAACAGCTCTCAGACTTGTAGCATTGATATCATCCTCAAAACCAGAAGTTTTAGACAATTTCGGATCAACTGGTGGTGGCTGTCGACCAACACAGGTGGGTCGTGTCGATCAACATGAACCCAGAACTCGGATATCTGTAACTTTTCTGAAATTCCTCTCTCCAATCCTTGATTCCATCAGAAAAACATCATCCTCTAGCAATATTCTAGTGTGTACAACCTCGTCTTGCTCCCTAGTCTTTAAGATATGATCACCACTCCAATCCTCAAGCTCTGAAGCTTGCTTATTCACTTTTTCATTAAGACCCAACTCTTTGAAATACCCAGCAGTAATGTCTTTGAAGGTTTCTATAGAGAATGATTGACCATCAATGGTGGGTGTTTTTCTCAGCTTGTCCATATCAAAGTTAATCACCTTATCACCCAAATTTAAAGCTATCTTGCTTCCTCTTACATTAATGAGAGCACCAGCTATAGCCAATAAAGATCTTCCCAAAATGAGAGGATCCTCCGGTTCTTCCTCATATTTCAACACTAGAAAGTCTGTGGGAATAAAACAATCTCCAATCCTTACTGGAACATCTTCTAGAACACCTTCTGGAATCCTCTTGGACCTATCAGCCAAGACAATATGATCTTTTTTTGGCTTGAAAACAGTCATTCCAAGGCTAACAGCGATGGAGTAAGGTATCAAGTTGATAGTTGAGCCAAGATCACAAAGAGAATGAGAAAATACTTCTTTTGAGATGCAGAGATCAAGCACAAAACTTCTTGGATTAGGTAGTTTATGTATAGTCAAACTCTTAATCATGGCACTACCTTGTTCAGAGACTACCATTTCCTTTTGCTTTCCTTTCCTCTTATGTGGGATTTTGTTCAAGCAAATGGCACTGATGTCTCTGGTAAGCAAAGCTCCTTTCTCAGGACTCACACCATTTATAACCATTCTCTTAACATACCTCTTGAGTGGAAGTGTAAGCTTAACTTCATCAATTTGAGGAAGTTCAGTCATAACCTTATCCATCATATCCTTGCATCTCATATCCTCCATCTCTTTCTTAGACTTCCTTGGCATTTGATAAGGATATGGTACCTTTGCTTTGCAAACCTTTTCTGTAGGTTGTGGTGTTGTTTCAGCTGAATTCGGACTGCTGTTGCACTCACGTCGATTGACACCAGATGTGTGTCGATCGACATGGATAGATTATGTCGCATGTATTCCTGCCCATGTCGACCGACATGGTGATTGTGCGTTGGTCGATGTGGACAAAATTTCCTCGGAAATCACATCATCTTCCACTTCTTCTAGATCTATGGTGTCCTCAGATGACAATCCTTGCTTCACAACAGGCTCTAGTTGTTTCACACTTCTCAAAGTAACAGCATGGCATGGTTGATGTTGTTTTGTATCAGATCTTCTTGAAGAACTAGCTGATTGGGAAATCCGAATATCTAGCTTCTTCACATGGCTGTCCAAAGCATCAAATTTTCCATTCAAGTCTGTGTACAAAGCATCAATCTTCCCATAATCAACTGCGATATCCTGCTGACCCTCCAGTATCTGTTCCAACATAGACTTAATCTCACTGTCCTTAGTGTTTGGAGGAGGTGTTTGGTGAGATGAAGATTCATAGTTCCTGGTGAAACTATTATTCGGATAAAGTTGCTGGAACTCAAACCTTGGTGTGTATCCATATCCCTGTTCCTGATATCCAGTTCCATTGATGTAGTTGACATCCGTTTCTTCAACCTCTGTAGCATACTTAACTGATTTCTTACCCACAAGAAGACTGTGTACCTTATCCAACTTTGCATTCACCTCAGCAATCTGACCATTACCCATGTTAGCTGCTTGTCTTGTCCTCTCAAGGTCTGCATTCTTGGTACTGTTACTAGAAACCAAGTTCTCAATCAACTTACTCGCAGCCCTAGATGTAATGGTCTTGAAGTTTCCATTGCTAGCAGCATCTAAAGCCATCTGATACCTCCAAACAACACCTCTGAAGAAAGTACCCAAAAGCTGAACCTCACTGAAATAATGATGTGGACAATCTCTCTGATATCCCTTGAATCTTAGCCAAGCTGCTTTGAAAATCTCAGTAGGTTCTTGAGTAAACTGGAAGATTATGTTTCTCAAGTCTTCAGATCTTACATCATCATAGAAGTTGTTCAGAAAGGCTGTCTTAGTTTCATCCCAAGTCGTCAAAGATCGCGGTTTCAGCTACTTAAGCCAATAAGATGCTTCCCCATCAAGTGAGTATGGGAAGAGCTTGCAGAAAATGTATTCCTCTGACACTCCATTGGCTTTAATGTTAGAAGCCAAATCCTCAAACCGCTCAATGTGATCCATCGGGTGTTTATTAAAAAGACCCTGAAAAGGATGCTGTCCTACAAGAGTATAGTATGCGGGTTTCAGCTCAAAGTCATTCCTCTGAAAAGCAGGAGGTCGGATGGCAGACCTATTAGCATAGAACTGACTAGGTCTGTTGAATTCAGCAAATGTTCTCTCCTCAACACCATTCTCATTCTCATCATCACGCGGACCCTGAAAATTTCGTCTGTGTCGACTGACATCAGCAGCGTGTCGGTTGACATGCTCAACGACTTTGAGTATCGCGTTTCCATAACCATCCAATTTCTGACCCTGCGCATTCCGCACTTTCCCCTCTGAATCAGGCAAACCTTCAGTCTCATCCCTAAACAACACCAGTGGATTAACCATCTCTGATATCCTCTATGCTTTCCAGTTAGCTTGCTCTAAGTTTGCTAGTTCTTGAGTAGAAAAATTCACAAGTGAAAGATCCTTTTGCTCCTGGTACCATGCTTATGCATGCACCTGAAACACACAAGAAAAGAAAGAACGCGTAAGTAACAAAATAAAAGAAAAAATTTAGACTAAATTCTAACCTAAATCTAATGGTGAATCAAAGAGTCCCCGACAACGGCGCCAAAATTTGATATGCTCAAATTTACCCTTAGAGCTACTCTCTCAAATTAAGAGATCACTGTAGTACTTAGGGATCGAATCCACAAAGACTCTAGTTCACATAATAGATTATCAATTTTGAATTAAGCTAAACCAGTGAATGTAAATTAAGTAAAACAATGCAATGAAAGATAACTAAGATGAATGTGATGTAAATTCAGATGATATATAAGCTAGACCTAGGAAAATCAATTAGGGAATACTCTGGAATGTGAACTGGGCAGTTATATAATCAGGATACAATTGTTTGTTCGGTTCTTAAAATCATAACACTAAACAGAAGCAAACCATATCTCTTTGCAAAATACCAATAAATAGAGTCTATATGATAATCAGGTATGATATGTTTACAAAATTCCTAAACCAACTGTCGCTGCCAAAAGGCTGCTTGCTCATCTAAGATTGGGTCATAATATAATTAGCACTCTCGCGCCTACTAACATTCCTATGATTCTAGATTCTGGCGGCTAGCCTAGAACTAGTATAGATTCAAATCTAGATGAAGAACATTATAGATAACCTAACATGATTGCCAAATTCAACACACCATCACAAACCCTAGAAATACCTAGATCTAACAAGTAAACTACTCAGCCATAATAGGTGAAACATAAATCATTATCTGAATAAATTGCATAACATAAATCAAAAGGAGATAAGAGTTAAGAAATCGTCTCCCAAAAATCTCTGAATAGGTCGCTGTAGAAATAAAGCATAGGTCTAAACAATGACCTAAAAATACTATATATATGTTAAAACACAATATTGGACTTAATGCAAATAAGAAAAACTTCTAGGCAAAAACTCCAATTCTTCAGCGTGAATAGTACCATGTCGACCGACACTGTTCACGTGTGTAGGTCGACATGAACAGTAACTCGATGAACAGTATCGATGAACAATAACTTGATAAACAGTAACTTTCCAAATTTTCAGCTACAATGCTCCATAATTGCTCCATAATGTATCAACAAGGTTCATCTCACATTTGTACCTACTAAGACTCAAATAATAACAGAAAGACTCTAAAACCAATACTTATATCATGGCTAAAAACCATAAAAACATGATATATCATATTCCATTTCAACTCCGTTATAGACAAAGTTCATCCTGTCCGGCTCGATGTAGCTTCAAGGGGGAGAGTCCCTTAGGTATTCCTTATAGCGTTCCCAAGCTTCACAAAAGGACTCGGTACCATCTTGGCGGAATGTGGCTATTTTGTTTTTTAGTGCTGCGGATCTAGCTTTGGTGAAGAACTGCTGTAAGAAAGCAGCTCGGCATTCACCCCAGCTTGTGATAGATCCAGGACTCAAAGATTTCAGCCATCTACGTGCCTTATCTGCAAGGGAAAAAGAGAATAGCCTACAACAGAGGTAGTCTTGGGGGACTCCGTTGGCTTTGGTGGTACTACAGATCTCCTCAAAGATATCAATATGTTCCATTAGGTTCTTGTTAGATAGCCCATGGAATTGATTCTGTTTTACCATGGCAATTATTTGAGGTTTAATCTCATAATATTGCCTCTGGATAGCAGGGGGAATAATAGCAGATCGGTTCCTATATTAGGCATGAGGGGCATCTTGCTCGCCTAAGGTAACCCTGCACGGAGGGACTTGCAGTCCCGGCGCAGCGTCTACTCTCACCCCAGGAGCTCCAGCATCATTGAGAGGTCCTTGATTAACCAAACCCTCTCTCTGCCGGATTACCTCTGCATCCTCACCATCAACAACAGGGGGAATGTTTCTTAAGTTATTTGGCTCAGCCATACTAACCTTATCTTTTGCTTTCCTTGTGGTTTTGTTCTTCTTTGTATCCTTGATCTTCCTTGTGGACTTCCTTGTCAACTCCTCTATGATCAAGTCTTGTAGATCTTTTGACCTTTCTTCTTAATTGCATAGACCTGAGAAGTAGAAGAAGTTTGAAAGTCAGATCCGATTAAGAGGCTCTGGGATCGATCGATCTTAGAAGGGATCGGTTGATCTCAAGAGAAGTAGGATCGATCGATCAAAGAGAATCGATCGATCTTGCACAAAGTAGGTTCGGTCGATCACAAAAGGGATCGGTCGATCGTGCAAGAAGTAAGATCAATTGATCTTATGTGGATTGGTCGATCTCATAGATGTAAATAAAAAATGCAGAAAATAAAATATCCTAGACTAGATCTAAAACATAGATCTATAGGCTACAATAACTCCCCAAAAACGGCGCCAAAAACTTGATGCGTGATTTTTGTATAAGGTTTTTCCCAAACCAATAGTTCCCAATAGTTTCCCAAACGGCGCCAATAGTTCCCGCAAGTGCACGATTGTGCGCGGTAGTATAGAGGTGGGATCGAATCCCCAGAGAGTAAAGAGCGCTTTAGATCTATAGATCTAAACAGAGTTAGGATGAAACTATGAAAAGTTTTGTCATATAAAATAAATTTCGAATTAAATCCAAAAACAATTAAATAAGGAAACAAAAAATCAACTAAAATAAATGTTAGGATCTGGGAAATCGCAGAGATTTAAATAAATAAAAAGGCTATCTAACCGGATTAGCAATTGAATGATCTATGTTAGCATCTATTAACAAGTTTGATAGAGTTCACTTGTAGATCCAGCCTCAACTCTTGGAAACTGAAAATCAAGCCTACAAACTAGAGATTCCGGGTAGAATAACCAATGCTACATGTATTATAAAACCCAATAAATCATTTTTCATAGAACTAGAGATCTAATAATCAATCTATAACAATAACCTAATTAAACATTTAATCTTTTTTCCCTTTGAATAAATCCCATCTCCCAACATGCAGATCTACTCAACCATGAGAATGGGTTGATACATCATGATGAAATATAACATTTAATACAAAGAAAGATATGAAGACAGAGTGTAGATCCAATGATTCAATGGAAAAGAGCATAGATCTAGAAATATCAATGGAAAAGTTTATAGATCTGAAAATATGAAAAGAAACAAAGGAGAACAGTGAAAAAGTGACCTAAAACGGCCTAGGGTCGTGTCTGAGATGAAATCCTCTATTTATAGGGATCCACTAGGTTAAAATCGGAGTAAATGCTTCATTGGAGAATATACGAGATCAGGCTTTGCCACCTCATAGATTCCTTTGACTGACCAATCTGTTTCGGGATCGGTCGATCCTCTTCATGCTTGGTCGATCTTTTTCAGGATCGATCGATCCTAGAGTGTCTCCAAAATCCAATGATGTGTAAAAACGCCCAAAGTTGCTCTATTTTGCCCATTTTAGTTCCAATCAAGTGAAAATCTGAAAATACACTAAAATCGGCCAGAAGAACATAAAACCTAACTCTAGACTCAATAAAACATGTAAAAACAATAGTAAAAACTAGTAAAAATAGAGACTCGTCATATTTACAAATTACAACAACTCAGTAAGAAAACAAGAATCAAACAAGGTCTTTTTAGAAATCAAAACCATGAAATCATCGGGCTCACCACATATAGTTCTAATATGCATAGTCATGTTCTCCATCTGCGCTCTACATGAGTGTATCGTTTATCATTAAAGTTTTGTTTCTGTTTCAAATAAATGTGTAGGTACGAGAATGGAGGTTGGAGAGATAGTGATATCGATTCTCATTTATAAACCAGTGTGTAAAGAAGCTATTATGCATAAGGTGGATAGTTGGTGCTGCTATCTTGATGAGAAAACAACAATGTGTTGGGCCAAAGATTTTCCGAAAGCCAAAGAGTTATGCTTAGAAAAATGTCAATCTAACAATTGAAATTTTTAATAAAAGAATAATAATGTATCTTTTTTTTACATTAGAATAACAATGTACAGTATCTTGTTTATTTACTTTCATAACTTTCCGGCAAAATCTTTTTAAGGTGCTGAGTTAACATAAACAATATAGTGTAAATAAAGTCTAGCATTACGTGCTAGTCAGTCTACTTAAGAATTTAAATTACGAGAAATTAAAGACAAAGAAAAAAAAAGAAAAATAGGTCTTGAATTCACAAATTACTTCAGGTGTGTCCAGAAAGAATGTCAATCTGTCAGTATAAAAACCATATTTACGAACACCGATCTTTTGGTTGCAAATACTATTTTTGTTTCCTGTTGTGCAATCATAATGCCCATGGCCCAGATAAATGCTTCTAGTTTAACCTGAAATGAAAAAAAACAACTTGTGGTACAAGCCCCCATGGTTAACCCCTCCACATTATTTTGAAAGAAAAACTAGCAAATCCTGAGAGAGGTATTTCTCCATCCAGGAACAATCTATATAACATTGAAACCTAGTGAAATGTATACTTTGCAAAGAAGGGTATAACCGTATAACACTAATAACCTGTGTGATCTGATTATTTGCAAAGAATTATTATAGTTGTTATATTATACTCCATCTTTCTTAGAAAAATTTCAGATATAATGCTTAACAAAATATTCTATACAAGCAAAAGAACCAGCGGGTCAAGAAGGCTATTTTTCATCATATAGGACAAGATAAAGAATGCCCAAGATGCGGGGAAGAGGAGGAGCTATTAACATAGCCTTAATTGATTGCCCACCATCTCGACAAGTCTGGTATTTTTCTAATATTTCCTAGGCCGTTGGGGTGTTCCCATCTTTATCTCTACTCACCAACTTTGATTACTTATTCGGGTGGGTAAAGGCCCTGGGAGATGAAGAGGAAAATGTGAAAATTATCCCATGGATTTTATGGTTTATTTGGAAGGTAAGGAACAGCAAGATTTTCACCCCTAAAGATCTTGATATACGCTTCACACGAAGCGTAATCATTGCATTTGGCATAATTATTTGTTGGCAGAAAATTATCCCAACATAATTAATGGATCTTAGATTATGTTTCACATTGAGAATTTATATAAACCAAATAATCATAAATAATATTGGTGAAAGTAATATATGAATTTTTTTTAGGAAAGCATAAACATATACTTACTTTGCAAAAATAGTTTTAGAAAATGTTAATATAAACCTAGGACAATCATTGATTGATTAACAACATGTAAATATTGTTAAATATATTTCTTGATTTACAAACTTTGTAGAATCCAACAAACTATGATTATCAAAAACTTATACACGAATCTATCTACCATTACTAATTTTATGAAAATATAAAATGGAAAATTGGTCATGGTATGAAATATTTTGAATATGATAATTTGGTGATTATATAATATATTTAAATATGGAAAACTTGAAATGGTATAATATTTGTAAAAATGAAGTATTAAATATATGGATTAAATAAAAAATGGATCACTTTGAATATCTATTTCCAAACGAAGATCCTTACTGCTTCAAAAATCCTTCACATGGTATACCATTTAGAAATAAAAATTTTAAAGTGTCCATTCTAGACAATTGCCCATGATATACTATACCAATTTCAATGATATATATATATATATATATATATACCATTTCCAGTTTTCTGTATATATATATATATATGTGGATTAAGTTTTGTATTTACAAATTACAACAACTCAATAAAAAAAAAAGAATCAAACACGGTCTTCTGAGACATCCAAACCATGAAATCATCGGGCTCGCCACATATAGTTCTGATATGCATAATCATGTTCTCCCTCTTCGCTCTACATGATGGTATGTATAAATGTTTTCTTAAATATGCACGTATATATATGTATATATCAAATATCTCTTCTTCTTTGTTCCTCATTACAGTTTTTTTATGTTTCAAATAAATGTGTAGGTGCGAGGATGGAGGCAGGAGAGATAGTGAGATCGATTCTCATTTATAAACCAGTGTGCAAAGAAGCTATTATACATAATGTGGATAGTTGGTGCTGCTATCTTGATGAGAAAACAACAATGTGTTGGGCCAAAGATTTTCCAAAAGCTAAGGAGTTATGCTTAGAAAAATGTCAATCAAAGATTTGAAATCTTTAATAACAAAATAAATGTGTATCTTTTTTTCTACATCAGAATAATAATGTATCTAGTTTATTAAATTTCATAAAATTTCCAGCGAATTGTTTTTTGAGGTGGTTAGTTAACATAAAAAACATAGTGTGGATAAATTCTGGAATTACGTGCTAGGCAACCTGCTTAAGAGTTTGAATTACGAGAAATTAAAGAAAAAGCAAAAACAAAAAACAGGTCTTGAATTCAAAAATACTTCAGGTGTGTCGAGAATGCATGGACAT
The DNA here is from genome assembly GCA_963555745.1 of Cardamine flexuosa. NCBI lineage: Eukaryota > Viridiplantae > Streptophyta > Magnoliopsida > Brassicales > Brassicaceae > Cardamine > Cardamine flexuosa. The sequence goes on from OY743219.1 coordinate 18,838,289, forward strand.
CAGCCAGTATAAACACCATATTTACCAACATGGATATTTTGGTTGCAAATACTACTTTTGTTTCCTGTTGTGCAATCATAATGCCCATGGCTCAGATAAGTCATTCTATTTTGGTGTAGAATGAGTAGACACTCCCGAGACTGCAAAAGAGAAGCGCATACTAGATCTGCATGCGATGATGACAAGTCCTTTCCCAGAACGGTTCAAGGCTGAGATTGAGAAGGAGTATGCTATTATGCTTGAAGAAGAGCTATTAGAGCTTGAAGCTAAAATGACTTGGGATGAAGCTGTGAAGTCACTTGGACCCTTTGAGAGTGGTTTGAGAAAAAGAGCCTTGAAGAAAATTCAAGATAAGAGAGCAGCAGCTGCTAAGGCTTATGAGTACAAGATGATCACTCAACAGAAAGTGGTAGTGCAAAAGAAGCTGACGGATCCTGGATCTTTCACGATGCCCTGCACCATCAGAAACCAGACTTTCCAGAATTCTCTCTGTGATATGGGAGCTTCAGTCATCATAATGCCATTGTCTGTGGCAGGAAAGCTAGGATATTACAAATTTATGCCTAGCACAAGGTCTCTAGTCCTACCTGACAGGACCATCAGATTTCCCCATGGCTTGCTAGAGAATGTCCCAGTGAGAGTAGGAAACATGGAGATCCCTACTGACTTCATAGTGATGAAGATGGAAAAGGAGCCAATGGATCCCCTCATACTAGGCAGACCATTCTTGGCATCTTCTGGAGCTGTTATAGACACCAAAAGTGGTGAAATAGTTCTTCGAACCGGTAATGACTTGGTGATTCATTTTAACACCTCTTCCGGCTTGAAGAACCTTGATTTTGAGAGACAGCTTTTCTACATGGAAGAAGCTGAGGGCAATGAAAAGACAAACTTTGGAAAATTTGAAAAGTACTCTCAGACACCATCAAGACCTCCAGGGTTCACAGTCACCATGGGTAGTCATTCTGACTGAGCAGTGCAGAAGTTTGATACCTTTGTAGTAGAAGGTGACTCTGATGAAGACAGCACAGGGCACACTCGCAACTCCACTCGAGTGCTAGGTCGAGTGACCACTCGAGTCATCACCAGAGAGCACAGCCGACCCCTACGAAACCACCTGGTTTGATTTGGTACTCGGACCACGAATATTTTTGTACACGGAAGAGCAACTCGACATACCCATTCACAACACCAGCATCAGACCAGAGCACTATTCTTAGTGGTCGAGTGGCCATTTGTCTGAAATCTCAACTTTTAATCTAGGCCGTTCATTTGAAATCACTCCACCATTTAATTCCCACGCGACCCATCATCTTCTTCTTCCCTATTTTCGCGATTTTCTTTATCTCTCTAAGCGCAGAACTCTCCAACTTCTCTCTAAAAATTTTCACTCAAATCTTCAAATTTTCAACCGAATTTCAATCATGTCTCACCACTCTAGCAATCCCGAAACCAACTTGTAAGTTTTTAAACCCTTTGAACCCGTTTTTGCGAAAATCCGGGTTCGAAAATTTTTGAAATTTTTCGAAATTTTTTTGGCTTGCATGTAGTTAAAATTGGCTGATTAAAGTAGTGTAGGGAATCGGAATGAGTATGCAATGAATTTCTATGGGTGAATTTGCTTGAAATTGAAATTTTGTTATAGAAGTGCACTTGAAATTTTCGAAAATTTTTGTAATCTTAGGACAAATTTCGGTTTATCTATTGATTGTTTGATAATTGGAGAACCCACATTGATCATCATTATGAAAATGAACAAGTTTTAGAAAATTTTGAAATCATGCATATAAAAAAAATCGCTTTGAAACTTGATGATTTTGAAATTATTTTTAAGCCTAAGTGTTTAGATCCTTGCTAGGCCTGAAATTGGATGCATATGATTGTTAATTTAGTTACTCGATCAAAGCACTCGAGTGGGTCAAGTCGGGCAAAAATTTTATTTGGAAAAATTTTCCCACTCGACCACACCACTCGAGTGCCTGGGTCGAGTGGTCAAAATTTTTGCTAAATTTTCGATTTTTTTTTATTTTTTTTCAGGAGCACTGACACAACAAGGACAAGGGCAACAAGAAGCCAAACCAGAGCATGAGCCACTCGACCATCTGGGTCACAGCAATACAAGGCCAAGGGAAAGAGAGTCCAAGACGAGGAATCAGTGAGAAGGAACAGTGAGGAAGATGGTTTTGAGAGTTCAGAGGAAATCCAGGCTGAGACCTCTGAGGAAGCTAAGCTCATCTCCATCCTGGAGAGGGTGAAGTTCCTTGGGACTAGATACCCAGATCGCCCTACCATGCAAGCTCTGGGAATTTGCAGAGAGGTGGGGAAGCTCTATGACTCTGCTGACATAGTGGGACTCACCCACAACCCTCGTGATGGTTTCAAGACTAAGACCTGCCATTTCTTGGCAACAGTGGATCTCCACCTCTATGAGACGAGAGGCATGGCTGGTACAGCAGAGATGGGGCATGTGAGCTTCAGAGTCAGAGGGATAGACTATCAGCTGCCCCTGAGTGTAGTAGACATCTTGTTTGATTTCCGCAGAAAAACAGGGCAAGCTCAAGACTTTGACAAGAAAGAGCTGAATGAGTTGTGGTTAGCGCTTGGAGGAAGGGAGCACTATCAGTCTGCTAGAGCTAAGAGCAGTGAGATCAGGCATCCTGCCGTGAGATACCTCCACAGGACTCTTGCAAACACGATGTTTGCAAAGAAGGCCACAGGGCCAGTGAATGAGAGTGAGTTGAAGATGCTGGACAAAGCTCTTTGCGACTACCTCGTCTACTCATCAGAGGAGAACCGGGCCAATGGGATTGAGATGCGAGGAGATAGAGCCTACACAGGCAACTCCATCGTTCTGGTGCGACACCTCATGAGCTACAGAGCTGCTGCTGTCAAGAATGACAAGATGCTGAACAAGGCAGAGCTCACAGTGGGAGGGATTGTTACCCCATTTCTAGAGCCTGCTGGAGTTGAGCTCCTATCAGAGCCCACACCATTCACTCTGATGGACTTGGATCACATGAAGGACACTCAGACTATTGGGGCAAAGGTTGGGGAGCAGTACATCTACAATTTCTCACATCCCAGAAGCAGCAAGGCGAAGATTTTGCTACCTTATGGAGGTCTACCCAAGCTCTATGCAGGGGATGGTGACCATAGTGTCTTCTTTGTACCACCAGTCAGAGATCTCTACTTCTCTGATGAGGGAGTTAGACTCCAAGAAGATAAGACGTTTCAAGACTTCATGGGGAGTGTGCAAGCTCCAGAGAGGTTTTACTTTGAGGAGACAGAGTGCAAAAGCTTCAAAGAGGCTAACCATAAGATCTCCACACTTCAGAAGTGGTGCAAGTGGCAGGACAAGCAATTCAACAAATTCAAGAGTGGAATGAATGCCGCAATGAAGGGAATCACCAGCAGCTTGGCTGCAGCTGGGAGGAAGTTGAGTGCTGGCTCATCTAGAAGGACTTCAGCTGAGCAGAAGGAGAGGAAGAGGAGCCCAGATCACCCTATAGAGGATCTAGAGCATTCGCCCCCAAACGAAGCCACTCAACCACCTAGGTCGAGTGAGCCACTCGAGTGCTATCAGGGTTTCGACCCAAGTGCACCAGTCGGTCCGTACCCATGCTATGATCAGGGTGCAGAGCTTCCACCTTACCCGGGGTACTATCAGAGCAAACCACTCGACCACGCTGGGTCGACTGCACGATATATGCAAGGCCACTCGACTGCTGAGTCGAGTGGACCACTCGAGTAGCACCCCGCAGCTGACCCTCCCACCACTACAGTTCCAGCATACACTCACGAGAGCATGGAGGCTAACACAGATGCCTTTTTCACTCCACAATAATGAGGTACCACCCCACTTCTTTATCATTGTTTATACCATCGCATATTTTCTTCCTTTTTGTTTTAGTCTCTCAAATCATCTCTTGAATTTATTTTACACAAGGGACTGTGTAATTTAAGTTTGGGGGAGAGTTTGAGAGACCTATTTGACATATTTCCTTATTTTCTTATTCAAATTTGCATCATCTACGTGCATTGAAAAAACTTAAAAAATTTGAAAATTTTCAGAAAACCATTTTACAAAAACAGAATGTCATGTAGTTGCATTATCATTTTAGGATTAAGTTTTTAGAATTTCGCTTAGGATTGTACATATGCTTAGGGGATGATGATGAGTCAAACCGTAAAAAGCTTAAGAACTAAACATATAATTTCAATGCCACAGTTATAAGTTGTCTAATGCATTCGCCTAAGCTTGAAAATTAAGGCTGGACCTTGCTTGGAATTTAGATTTAGCACTCTCACTTGGTTGAAGCTTACTGGGACTTGTCAAACTATCCTTATCAATTAGAACCTAATTTGAAAAATTTAATTATCATGATATGCTTTAAAACTTTAACACATGGATACCTCAAAATACTTGGATTTTCTTTCACCTTTTACCACACTTGCTAATCCAAGTAGCTGTCTCCACCATTGAGACAGTTTCACAAAAACCAAACCTAAAACTTCATTTCGGACCATACATTATTCTTGAGTGAAGTGAGGCCTATTTCCGGATTGAATTAGAGAGAAAGTGTTAGGTGTTGCCGACAGGAGTAGCCTCTCATGTAGTCTCTGGTTCACAATTTTTGAACCAGATGTAGGCTAGGAGTTTGAATAAGTTGAGGTTTGAGTCTGGGAAAAGAAAAGAAATGAGGAAAAGAGTTTGCTAAAAAATCATAAGCCTCTGGAGAGGAGAGGTTCAAAAGAAAAACAAATTGAGTCTAGTAAAGGATTCGGAAGAAAAAGATAAAAGTTGGTTCAGTAAAAGAAACAGAAAAAATCATATATTAGCCACTCGACCAGGCCACTCGAGTGAGTGGTCGAGTCATAGCTTAGTGAAAAAAAAAAAATCCCAAATGCGCTAGAAGTAAAAAGTAAAGTATCCTCTCCTTAGAAGAAAACAGAAAATCAGTCCTCAAGCCAAAGAAATGAAAAAGAAAAGCTTTTAAGCACAAGTGTAGAACTAGGATGAAGTTTCTGGGATTTTAGAGTTAAGAGAGTCATTTGGTTCTTCATGGGTAGATGATAGTCTGCTCCTGTATGCACCAGTTGGCTCTACCTTTAGCATGCTCTTATAATTCAATTCATTTCATTGAGAGATCCTGCTACATGCGCTTAAAACCAGAGGAAGAAGAGATCATTTTTATCTCTTAAAACTTGTCCCTCAACCAAATGAGTTACAGTTATTGTATATCATGATTCACCAGTTTGTACTTAATCAATGTTAAAAAGATAGTTTGCTATGAATGTTTGCTTGTGGCTGAGTCTTAGTGTTGAATTTGATGTGATGGGTATGGCTAAAGTTTTTAAGTAGAACTTCTGTGAAATGCATTCTAGAACTAATAACTGTGACATTGATATTAGAGGTTTGTTTAGTTTGCTTAGGTTCTGAGTCCCCAATTTTCACACTACTCCTTTCATCTTATCCTTTCTATTTGCTTGAGGGCAAGCAAAGGGTATGTTTGGGGGAGTTGATAACACCACTTTTATACATGTTTTTACCACCTTTTTATCATGGCTTAGAGTAGATTCCATCTATTGTTTATACCATTTCGTGCATTTACGCCTCATATAGGATGCTTCATATTTCTGTATAGGCATTGCATGCATTTTGCATATTTGGGGTTTTATCAGGTACATATGAAGCATATGGAGCACACTTGGATTTTGGCTCATGAAGTGAAGACGTCTGGCAAGCCTTATGGAGTCGAGTGAAGATTGCAGAGAAGATGGATGTCTCACTCGACCAGACCACTCGAGTGAAGCACTCTCAGACAGCACTCTCAGACAGGCTCACTCGACCAGACAACTCGAGTGAAGCACTCTCAGACAGGCTCACTCGACCAGACCACTTGAGTGAAGCACTCTCAGGCGATCAGTCTTGACCTCAGCATCACAGGAGCACTGGACTTCATCACCGCCTGCCCACTCGACCAGTCCACTCGAGTGAAGCACTCTCGGACTACCCCACTCGACTGCTGGGTCGAGTGGGTACTCTCCAACTTTTTTTTCCTTAAAACTCGCGAAATGTAATAAGCGCTGGAGACTATGTTTAAAAGCGCCTCATTAAACCTAATTAGGGGAGAATCAAATAGCACCGCTCTGGCTTAGTAATTTTTAGGTTTTCTCTCATTTCTTCTCTCTCTTGTTCTTGGTGTTCTTGATAGTTTTTGTTCATTTTCCAGCAACTTGGTAACTTTGATATCTTTTTATAAAATTAGCATTTTCATCTGATTTCTTCTCCAACTCTGCTCACTAGATCATAGGCTATCTCATATGAAAAGTTTATTCTTTTCTGTGTTTCGGACCCCAGCCATGATCACCATGTGTGAGTTGTAGATTTGGGATTTTTGGGGATGGATTAGGTTAGCTTCTCTCTGTTTTGTTAATGCTTAGATAGTTTGGTGATCACTCAGTTTCGACTCCCTCTTGGGTGAGTGATTTTAATGCTTGTTTTCCCCTGATCAAGGAAAACATGATCTTAGATGGTCTTATGAGCATGAACCATGCCTTGAGCCATTGGAAAGACTTTTTCCGGGGTTTAGAGTACAATAGCGTGAGGGTGGATGCATCAGACATTGATTTATGTCACGATTCCACCTATTCACTTGTTATGAACTCTTTTCGACTTTAATAGGCTGATTCTTCATGCCTGATCCGTCTCGTCACACTATGCTGACTGGGTTGGATCTTGGGGCTCTCTACCACGAACCATGGATTGAGCTGGTTATGAAGTCTGTTGTCTAGGGTAGTCCTGTGATGAGATTGCTAGTTGATAGCTGGAATGGAACAGAGTGTTTGCGATCCTATGATTTCCATCCCTAGAGTCCCTATTTTTCCCATAGTTTCACAGTTTGCTTAGTATTAGTTCACTGTAGTTTTCTTCTGTTTTTACAGTAGCACTCGACCTCACCACTCGATCAGTGTGGTCGAGTAGTTTTAGTACTGTGACTTTTCCTGCTTAGTTTCATGATGTGCTAAAGTGTGACAGATTTTGGTACCTCTAGTATCAATTAGGGTTTTTAGTAGATTTCTTATTTAGACTGCTAGTACCACACCTTTTTGATAATCACTTGAATAGCTTGCCTTATTTATCAACTGATTGCTGTAGACCACTCTTGATTGGTTCGACAAAGTTACTTCACTCAAATCCACTTACCACTATACTACAATTGATAAACTTGGTATTTTGTCTCTCTAGGCTTAGGTTGATTGCTTTGCTGTCTTTCTTTGCTTAGGATAGACAAAATACGAGTTTCATATTTCAGGTATATCAAATCCACAGAGAGAGAAGGTGTATTGCAAATCAAGAGGAACAAGTAAAGCTAAAATTTCAATAATAAAAAGGGGTTTTGTGTCACGCAAATCACGCAAAGCAAATAAAATGAATGTAAATCAATATGACATGAATGTTGGGCGCTTAATGGGGTCTCTAAGGTTCAATGATCTGTCTATTCGAAATAAGTTCAATGTAATGCATGTCTACTCCTAAGTCTCGGACTATGAAACACGAAAGTTCGGATAACCTATTGTCATAGAGAAAACCAGCTGAAATCCACTAATCCTATTATTCAACTATCGCAGGTAATAACATAGGTTTCAAAGCTTTAAAATCAAGTTCAATCCTAATCTATAAGACTCCATAACAAAGGGTATGTGCTTGTTATGACGCGATACTCATCAAATCTAGGTTCCAACAAACTAAGCAAACGGTTCAAATTACTTAGATGCCTAAGATCATAGCTCTAAATATATGTATTAAGAATAAGATAAGACCAAAATACAGTGTAAACGGATATGAAAATACAATAAAACTCGCCACTCAAAAGACAATGATCATCTCCCCCCATTGACTGGCCCTTTAGACCCAACTGGATAGTCTACTCGGCCATGTTCAAGATTGTCATCGATGATATGAAAGAGTAAAACATAGATCTAATGCAATAAGGTAAAGGTTTAGAGATTACTTCTTTAGATCCAAAATTAACAAGATGTAAGGAATTCTCCTTTGACAATGTTAAAAAAGAATAGGGAAAGAGATGGTGGAACTTTAAAGCTTCAGCAAGATCAAGTTGTTTCTACGGCTCTTTGGAGACGGCGTCGGCTTCTTGAGGTGAGGGACGAACTTCTAGGGTTTTTGTGGTGAACTTAGTTGGTGGTTTGAAACTTTGATGACGCACTCGAAACGTTAGCTTCATAAGCTTGTATTTATAGGTCTTGGGGCGCAAGAGATTGGCTTCTAGGGTTTAGGAAGGGCAGACTCGTCATCTTAGTGAGTATGGAGGCAATGGGCCGATCTTGGTGATAGGCCAAACGTCTAAGGCGGTGAAGGAGTCTGGCCTCGGTCACGTGCTTAGTGATAGGGGTGCCCAAGAGGCCTGGCCTTGGTCACAAGCTTAGTGACCGAGGTTTGGTGCTTTGGCGCTGGTTTGACATAGCTTCATCTTCTGGGATGCATCTCCCAAACGGCTGAATGGATTGCTTTGATTCTTGTCCCATACAAATCTTGACTCTTCAAGCTTTCCAATGATATAGAGAACTCCAATTTTGGTTCCTAGGAAAGTCTTCAAATGTTGTCAAACTTCTGATGCTTTGAAACTGCCTCAAAACGGGTCTTTGCTCCTTTTTGATCCATATTCCCATAAAACCTGTAAAACCTCTTTGACACTAACAATACTTGATAATAGCCTATTTATCTTTGAAATCATACCAAATCTCTCTTAAAACAATATGAAAACCATAGTAAAAACGGGTCAAAATTTGATGTTATCAACTCCCCCAGACTTTAACCTTTGCTTGTCCTCAAGTAAAATAGAATGGAAGAGAGGTTTGAAAATCACGGGAACTTTTCTATGATCAGGGACCAAACTCCAATGGAGAACCTGCGTATTGGTTAGTACAAGGATTCAAAACATTCTCAATCTCTGATCCTTCCATCTCAAACCATCAAGAGACTTTGGAATTCACTTCAGTAAACTCCTTACATTCATTAAATGTGGCATGCATTTCTCAAGAAGGAGCATCATTCGGGGTAGACGGCGCTTGGTATAGAAAGGCTTTTGGTGTTTAAGTGGAGTTTAAAGTGTTTAGAGTGTACCGTGATTTCAGAGGCAGCTATGTCACAGACCCGCAAGAGAGTATGAACGATGTTCACAGCTTCCAACCACTTCTTCATGTTAACACCTTTTTCCTTTACTTATTTTCTTCTTTTGGTTCCCCAGACTTAGATGTTTCTGTGGGGTTCTTTGCATTGTCTTCATAACATCTTTCTTCATAACCTTTTTTTTTTCTTTTTCTTTCTGGTGAAAAGAGAATACGGTACATAAATTTACAAGTCTCAAGCACAAGATGTGATTACATTTTCTTATTGATTCTGAGATGTAATGTTGTGTAGACCAAATCGTGACTCTCTATCTATCTATTCTTTGATTCCTTCAAGCTCTCCATTCAAGTGGTTCGAAAACTGTGTCGGAAATTTCTCTCTCGCGTTTCTATGCATATCTGCCGACGAGATAAAAAAAGAGATTGGTGAGAGGTCTGAAAAGAGATATATGGTGAAGGGTGTAACCACTAAAAATGAGTGGCCATTTAGGATCAGCAAAGAGTGGTGAAAGGGATAAGAAGTCCTGAATGTGCTGCTCGTTTCCCCGATCTAATGCGCTCATGAGAAATAATTGAAGTCAGGATTATGGTTCAAATAGAGTGGAGTCAACGTCCGTTCAAACCGTGTTCTCCGTTGGATGAAGCTTGGGGAGAAAGGTCCAGCGGTGAGCTTCTAGGTGTTGTCTGTAGGTGAATCCTGGAAAACTTCTCCCTAGGAGGTATATCAGAGCACATATAGGTCACATCATGTCATAAAGTCATTATTTCTAACTAGTTTTGACTCAATAAAATTTTTGACTCGATAAAATCGGCATTAATAGGCATAATCATTGATGTAAAAAGTGGCAAAAGGTCTCAGGTCAACAAAATAGAGGTGTCAGTAATGGATGAACATCCTTCCCCCCCAGACTTAAATCAAACCGTCCTTGGTGGGAAAACAAGAAGGAGAAAAGGATGGAAATCATAAGGAAAAGTTGGGTTAAAGAACAATGTCACCTTAATCGGAAGTGGGTGACTAAACGGTGTTTCTTCCTTTGAAACTTAACATCACATGTACTTGGTCCTAGTCCAATGAATTCTTTGTGGAGATCTCTTCTAGATGCATCTTTCCTGAGACAAAAACCTAAAAACCATCAATGATGATGCTAAAACATAAATAAAGACAAATAAAATATAGATAGAGATAGAATGGTGGTGGTGTCAATGGTGAGATGGTGGTGCTGTTATATCTTTGATGTTGTGAATGCCATGGTTGAGATCTTCCCATGGTGACTAATATGCTCCAAATATGTTTATGGTCGGATTAGGTGAAGTGATCTTGATCAGTGAAGTAACATGGTAAAAGAGAAGTGGCGTAGAGGCACTTGGGTGAGAAACCTCGGCCACAAGTAGTCATGACCGGGGCTGGCCCTCCTTCACGCCTCAGTAACGGCCCTTGTGACCAGGCTATCCTTCCGAACCCGGAACGGTTGTGGCTGCCCTCTTCTTCCTTGTTCTTTCTTCTTTTCATGCAAATATATCATCCCATGCTTCAAAATGTACCAAAGGAATGTATACTTACTTGTGAATCCGAGATTTGGATGTCCCATTGAAGTTTTACCCCCTCATAGTCTGGGTAACCTTCAAAATAAGGTCCAATGGTGGATCTCAAAATCTAGCCTGATCATGGCTACATGTTCTTCGATGATAAATTCCCAAATATCCTCATATCCTTAGATATTGAATCTTGTGTCAATCCATCAAACCAATAGCAAAATGGCCCAAGATTTGTGAAATTCCTAGCTGCGGGTTGATGGCTGCGGACTCGGTTTTGATGATTGGCCCTTTTCTTCTCTGAGTCTCTTTTCTGAAATTTATTCGACCAAAACTTCCCAAGGGTCATCCTTTAGGCGTGTGTCAAGTTGGACAACTTTTGCTAGAATAGATTTCAATATCCTTCAACTGTAATGAAATATGCAACCGTGAAGCTTGAGGTGGAATGATTTTCTTCCCATGAATCCTTTTCCAAAATGTGGCTTGACCATTACTCCTAGAATACCCATAAGATGTTGAGTACCTGACCCTTGATCGTTTGGTTGAGTGGAACTTGAAAATTCTTCATGAGGCTTGGTTTTGACCTAGTTGCGGCCTGGTTTTCAACTTTGGCCTTGACTTAGTAAAACTCAATGGATGAGGTCAGGGAAGGTTTCGTAGCTTCCTAAGATGATGTAATTAGCTCCAATAGGCTCCATAAGGTCAGAAACAAACCAGATCAACACAAATTTCAAAATCTCCTCGGAACCCGAAAATCGGCTCTCGGAGGTTTTGCTCGGAAAACCTTGGTCACTGGCTTCGTGACCGGGGTGTGGCCTTCATTGGACCTCCGTCACGAGCCTTGTGACTGGGGTATGGGCATGATGTTGTCGTTCTTCAAGTTGGAGGTGAGTTATGCTTCGTGGGGACTTTCAGCATTGATCTTCGATTTAATCAATCTGTCGCCTTCTGCATGCATTGGCCAAATGAATCTGATCAGACTTGTGAAATCTACTTGCCACTTTGAAACATGAACTTTGGAGTTTCCATACTCAAAACCATGGTCACAGGCTTCGTGACGGGGGTTGGGTCTCCTTGGGACCTCGGTCATGGGCCTTGTGACCTAGGTCGGATCCAACTCGATTCTCTTCTCTTTTTCTGCTTTTTTATTTTCTTCTTTTGTATTTTCTTTTCTGTTTATGTGGAATACCTGAGATAAAACATGCAAAAATCAAAAGCTAAAGGAAATCTAATCTATTAAAGGGAAAGAAAACTTACAAAGTGGGTTGCCTCCGACTAAGCTCCCTTGTTTAAAGTCCTTGGCTAGACTTGGTCTTTCTCTTATGAGAGATGAGAACCATCCTCTGTCCTAAGAAAAAGTTTCTTGGTCTTGAAATCATCGTCCTTTTTTTCAACCTCTTTGGAAAATAGTGTGTCGAGATTCTTGCTTAGTGCTTCTAGCTTGTCATGTAGATCATCACACCATATTCCGAAACTCACTTGGATGTCCTCATTAGGAGTACGAGCCTGCTCCTGATCTTCTCTAGACTCTGTATCCTGACAATTAATTCTTCATCACTTTTATTAGTTGTGTTCTCGGCCAGATCCTCCAATTTCCACGTCAATTATGTCACTCGGCTACCAAGCCCCCACACGCTTCTTTCGTTAGTGTTGATCTTCCCTATAAGCTCTTCTGATTTCTTCTCTAGGCTTGCAAGGCGTTTTATGGTTGATCTTTTGAGTCTCCTTGCTTTAATTCCTTGTAGACTCTTTTGTAACAAGGATTTGGAACGGATGTAACTGCGGGATTGACTCATTAGAATCCGTCTCTGGCATATTTTTGTCAAAACATGAAGCTTATTGTGATCATGACTATAGGCTGAGGGTGGTATAGGGTCTGCATGGTGGTCACATTCAACTATACTTCGTGAGGCATTTCCATCTTCAATGTTTTCGCTAGGGCTCTCCATGGTCATAAAACAAGGCTTTTCCAGGAAATATTCTTCTGTATCTTCTTTAGTAAGGTGATCACATTCTTCATAGTGGCAATCTTCATCCTTGGGCCACTCCACCTATTCAGCTTTGGCTGCGAGTTTTTCCCTTAGAACCCTTTCTTCTTCTTCCTTGTCGTGAATTAAATAGTCTTGCTCATTTTGCCATTTCGCATAGTCATTTGGATTGTTGAAACCTTGTTGCAGTGCTTCAATCTTCCACTCCAAGTGTTCTTCCAGCTGATCCATGTTGCGCTTCATGCAATAGAACCTTGATCCATGCTCATCAATATCCACTCTATTAAGACTTTCTTGGATTTAGATTTCTTGAACTCGGCTTTCTAATCTTAGAATGTGGCTGGTTAGAGCTGAAATCTTTGAATCAAATTCAGCTCCCATCTTAGTGAACTTGGCGGCAAGCTCTTCATGATGCTTCTTTTGTTCAGAGGAGAATTTTTGCATAAGCTTCATCATCTTATCAGTAAAAGCATCAGAGAGTGGTGCTTCATAGCCTTCATATGCTTCAACTCTCATGACTTCTCTTGAATCAAACTGATGATCCATAGAGGGACAGATTCGGTCCTAGTAGTGTGGACTAAAAGAATGAGATAGTCTCATTGGGCGATCTCCAGAGGATCGAAAAAGTGATGGACATCCAAAGTGTCTCATCATAGGTGTACCACGAGATGGCTGAGAGTAGCCGTGGTAAGCTCCAGAAGGTGAGCTAGAGAGTGGTCTGGAGGTGTCTCCGTCCATAGAGTAGTGTTGCGCCAACAGCTGCGCAAGAGTAAGGTTCATCCTCAAGGTCTCCTGAAACAATGCAAATCAAAAAGGAAAATCAGTATCACAATGTTCTAGACGTTACTCTAGTTTGTAAATTTGCAAACGGAGCAATCTCTCCCCGGCAACGACCCCAAAAACTTGATAGGGTATAAAGTTTTCCTCAAAGGGACCACACAATGAATAGGCTGCAAGTGCACAGCAATCAATTGTAGTATTTAAGGTATATCGAATCCACAGAGATAGAAGATGTATTGCAAATCAAGAGGAACAAGTAAAGCTAGAAAATTAATAATAAAAAGGGGTTTTGTGTCATGCAAATCACGCAAAGAAAATAAAATGAATGTAAATCAATATGAGATGAATGTTGGGCGCTTAAGGGGGTCTCTAGGGTTCAATGATCTGTGTATTCGAAATAAGTTCAATGTAATGCATGTCTACTCCTAAGTCTCGGACTATAAAACACGAAAGTTCGGATAACCTATTGTCATAGAGAAAACCAGCTGAAATCCACTAATCCTATTATTAACCTATCGCAGGCAATAACATAGGTTTCAAAGCTTTAAAATCAAGTTCAATCCTAATCCATAAGACTCCATAACTAAGGGGTATGTGCTTTTTATGACGCGATACTCATCAAATCTAGGTTCCAACAAACTAAGCAAACGTTTCAAATTACTTAGATGCCTAAGATCAGAGCTCTAACTATATGCATTAAGAATAAGATAAGACCAAAATACAGTGTAAACGGATATGAAAATACAATAAAACTCGCCACTCAAAAGACAATGATCATCTCCCCCCCATTGACTGGCCCTTTAGACCCAACTGGATAGTCTACTCGGCCATGTTCAAGATTGTCATCGATGATATGAAAGAGTAAAACATAGATCTAATGCACTAAGGTAAAGGTTTAGAGATTACTTCTTTAGATCCAAAAATAACAAGATGTAAGGAATTCTCCTTTGACAATGTTAAAAAAGAATAGGGAAAGAGATGGTGGAACTTCAAAGTTTCAGCAAGATCAAGTTGCTTTTGCGGCTCCTTGGAGACGGCGTCGGCTTCTTGAGGTGAGCGACGAACTTCTAGGGCTTTTGTGGTGAACTTAGTTGGTGGTTTGAAACTTTGATGAGGCACACGAAACCTTAGCTTCATAAGCTTGTATTTATAGGTCTTGGGGCGCAAGAGATTGGCTTCTAGGTTTTAGGAAGGGCAGACTCGTCATCTTGGTGAGTATGGAGGCAATGAGCCGATCTTGGTGATAGGCCAAACGTCTAAGGCGGTGAAGGAGTCTGGCCTCAGTCACGTGCTTAGTGATAGGGGTACCCAAGAGGCCTGGCCTTGGTCACAAGCTTAGTGACCGAGGTTTGGTGCTTTGGCGCTGGTTTGACATAGCTTCATCTTCTGGGATGCATCTCCCAAACGGCTGAATGGATTGCTTTGATTCTTGTCCCATACGAATCTTGACTCTTCAAGCTTTCCAATGATATAGAGAACTCCAATTTTTGTTCCTAGGAAAGTCTTGAAATGTTGTCAAACTTCTGATGCTTTGAAACTGCCTCAAAACGGGTCTTTGCTCCTTTTTGATCCATATTCCCATAAAACCTGTAAAACCTCTTTGACACTAACAATACTTGATAATAGCCTATTTAGCTTTTAAATCATACCAAATCTCTCTTAAAACAATATGAAAACCATAGTAAAAACGGGTCAAAATACGATGTTTTCAAAACCTCCAAAGACATTACTGCTTGGTATGTCAAAGAGTTGGGTCCTAATGAGCAAGAGAATAAGCAAGCTTCAGAGCTTGAGCATTGGAGTGGTGATCATATCTTAAAGACTAGGCTGCAAGACGAGGTTGTACACTCTAGAATATTGCTAGAGGATGATGTTTTTCTGACGGAAACAAGGAATGCAGAGAGGAATTTCAGAAATATTGCAGATATCAGAGTTCTGGGTTCATGTCGATCAACACGACGCACCTATGTCGATCAACACGCACCACCAGTTAGTCCGCAGTTGTCTAAAACAGTTGGTTTTCAGGATGATCTCATTGCTGCAAGTCTGAGAGTTGTTGTCAAACAGAAACCCCCAGATCTCACACTACATTCACCCCGGGAAAAGCAAAGGTACACACTTTCTAAGCCCAAATCATCTACTACCATCAATAAAACTTTTCAAGTTACAAAAACTGTTTTACAGGTAATCAAGCCAAGAAAATCTCATAGAGCACTTGTTTCTTCTGTTGATGATTTTGCAGGGAAAAGAAGCATCCCACCCATACCAATATCCCGCCCAGTTGATGTTCCTCATTACCTTGGTCGTCCTCATGCACCCAATGCTTATACTTCACCATGAATGAAGAGACATTTTCCCGAGAGACATTCATTGCTACTCACTCGTCCACCAGATGCCCGTGCTTCAGCCAAGTCAAGCTAATGACATTCAAAACAAGCGCTTAGTGGGAGGCAACCCATTTGTAAGTTTTTCTTTTTTCTTTTTTTCCTTTTGAGTCATTTTTCTTCTTGTTATTGAGTCAGTTTGTCTTTTCTTCTTTAGTGGAACTTGTTGGAACTTGTTATGTTATGATATTTTGTTGCTATTTGACTTATTTTGGAGCTCTTAATCAGGAAATCTTATGGTAAAACGATTTGAATAGCAAAGGATAGGTGATTATGGAACTTCACCGTCCTGTAATTGACTACGTGTCGATCAAAAAATGCAACTCTTGTCGATCGACACACACGCACAACATTAAGGTCATGATTTTCAAAACTTAACAATTAACTCTTGTTCCATATTTATTTATTTATTTCACCTTCCCTAAGCCTAATTACATTGGGGACACTGTTGTTTAAGTCTGGGGGAGGTTAAGCTCTATTTATTCTTTTGAGAGTCAGTCCCAAATTTTTCTTTGTTTTTCAAAACCTTTGTTTTATTGAGTCAAAACTTGTCCAGAAACAATGATGATACTGAGGAATCAACCACACTTTAGAGTAAGCTCTCATGTGACCATTTGATTCTATCCTGACCTGAATATGAGACTAATGGAAAACTCAATGGCCAGTCAGATTGCTTAAGATCCCCATGTTTCCAATGTCCTTGATCCGAGCTAAGTATTTTATTTTATTGATGGAATTGATGTCTGTTGGGTTTGATTTTTCATATAAGCTTTACACTCTGGCATGTTTGATTTAAATGTGGTACTCCTCTCCCTTGTCCCTAATTTTGAATTTATAACAGTGAGATGATTGTCATTAGGGTAAACGGTAGGAAGCAACTTCCGATGCCATTTGTTTATCTAATGAAAAGATCACACAGGGATTATAAACGGTAGGAATAAACTTCCGATGACCATTTGTTTTTAATCTCTGAAGTTATGGATTTAATCCTTATAAAAAAAATTAATAATAAATAATAAGTCTGGGGGAGTTTTAAGAGTACCAATAAAGTTGATAATGGCTGGTTTGTTATAGTGAAATATGGTTATAAATCTAGAAGATCCTTGACATTGATACTGTTGGTAGGATAGAAAAACGGCGATGAAGGTTGTTTGTTGGATTATGTTGAGTAAATTGTGATGGAAATTAAGAATGCTGCGAGTGCCTGCGACGAAGTACATGGTGGTCTGGATCTTGTCAAGTAAGAATTTCTAGTGGTTCATGATGTGTGTCAGGTTTTCCTCAAGAATCCACACAATGAATGAACTGCAAGTGCACAGCAAATCAGTAGTAATACTTAAGGTATCGATCCCACAGAGAGTAACAAGTATGCGGATTGAATTCAAGCAAAGATATCTAGCTAAGACAATGCAATAAGGGGTTTGGTTTTGGGTTTTCTAGTGAATGAATGCAAATGAATGAATGAAAGCAAAGTGAATGATTGATTTGTAACTATATGATTAAGAGGTTGGGCGTCTAGGGTTTTTCTAAGGTTTCCATGGTTTCTAATAAGTAGGGGATAAATCTAACTAATAGGTTTTCATCAGTGGTTCTCAACTACGAACACGGATATACGCCCAAGCCATAGTTCATGACAGAGGCGTCTTAAGTCACCACACCCTGCTATAACACGAGGCTTCGGTAATACTAGTTTCGAGAAGTTGGTTTACGCCGATAGCGCTCCTATTCTCCTAAATAAGTGCTTGGTGATCAATTCAAGCAGCATGCATTAAGTAAAAGATATCCCAAGAGAACTCATAATCTAGAAGAAAATCGGATCTAACAAACAAAATGAATGAAACCACATTTTCCTAAGATATTACCCCATCAAACCCAACAAAAGAACTACTCGCTCATTGTGTAAAGAAACGCAAAAGACGTCATAGAAAACATCAATATAACGATTCAATATAACAAAGGGGGTTCAATGGAAACTTCTCTAGATGTCACAGATGAGATCTCTCTCCCCAATAGCAGGTACAAAGAGTAGAAAAGAGAAATAATGAAGAACAATAGATGAAACTTCAAGGAGATGGTCTTCTAGGTTGAGACGACAAAGGAGGATGAAGCGGCGGCTTTTGAGGCGGAATTAGGTCATGTTTCTCCTTGTCTAGCTCCTAGGCATGTTCCTTGTGGGTGGATGTGCTTGCTTAGGGTTTCCACAACCCGAGGAAGTGTTTATATAAGGTCTCCCACGAAATTAGGTCAAGAGGCATCAAAACTACATCATTTTGATAAGTGTGGAGGAAATGGGCGGAGCCTGGTCGTGGGGTGAGTTCCTTAGGTTGGAGTAAGTCGGCACCGGTCACTAGGGGTAGTGATCAAGGTCTTCAAGAGGGCTAGCCTCGGTCACGGGGCTTGTGACCGAGGTCGATATGTCTTCACTCTTCAGGGTACATCTTTGAAACGGCTGAATGGATTGCTTTGATTCTTTTCCAAGGTGAATTTTGACTCTTATTAGCTTTCCATGGATATAAAGAACTCCAAAATTTTCCCATGGGAAGGTCTTCAAATGTTGCCCAACTTTTGATGCTCCGAAACTGCCTTGAAACGTGTTTAGCTTGACTTTGGGTCCATTTTGCTCCAAAACTCCCAAATGTCTTTGGGAAGTGTAAATGGTGGAATGTGGTCATAGAGCTTCCATAATCTCTTGTTTATTAATGATTTCCCTGCCAAAAACATATGAATATAGGCGAAAATACGATGATATCAGTTCACTATAGTGAATGTGATTGTGGTGTTCTTATGAAGTTATGAGTTTCGCGATTTTCAAACTTCTTCCTTGATTTAGTTTTCTGTTTGCTTGAGGGCAAGCAAAAGCTAAGTCTGGGGGAGTTGATATATCATGTATTTTATGGTTTTATGATATGATATATGCACTGGTTTTAGAGTGTTTTGTATATATATTGAGTCTTATTAGGAGGCTTGTAGGTGACCAAAAAAACAAGGAGACGATTATTGCTGTCCATATCGACCGACAGGCCATTCCTGTGTCGGTCGACACAACCGCGACGTGAATGATGCATTCGAGTTTTATCAAGTTTCAAGAATTGCAACTTTGCCCCAGAAGTTTCTAAAGTTTATATTTCATGTCTGATCATGTTTTTAGGTTAAACTATGTTTTAGAAGTTTTGTAAAAACACTAAGTTATTATTATTCAAGTTTCATTATAAGTTTCAAGCAAGTTCTGGAGAAAAGATTCAGATCTCAAACATTGTAGAGAGAAGAATTTTGAACTCCCTTTGTTACTTATTTTATTTCATGAGTATTATTCAGACAATGATTTGTGTTTTCTTTTCTATGTCTGAGTAGTCACCTTGTTAGATCTAGGGTTTCAAAAGGTTTATGATGGTTTATTGTATTGGGCATAAAAATGTTAGGTAACAGGGGTTAAATATAACCCTGGAAGCTACTCTCTCAAATTAAGAGGTCAGTTGCAGCACTTAGGGGTCGAATCCACAAGGACTTTGAAAACTCACGCAATAGACGAACATATTGGAATTAAGTTAGATTAAATAAATAAGAAACTAAAAGGAACAAAGCAAGAAACAAAATAGCAATTAAACGGGGTTGATTCAAGTGATTAAAAGCGCTAGACCTAGGGACATCAATTAGGATAACTCAGAAAAGTGAACTGGTCAGTTCGTAAATCAAGTCTAAAGTGTTTGTGCGGTTCTTAAACTCGTAACATTAATGTGATATCTCATCCAACTCTCGCTGCGACGACATCTATCCTCTAAATAGAAACAAGCCAAATCTCTTTGCAAAATACCAATAAATAGAGTCTCTATGATTAGCGGCTACAATATGTTTACAAAATTCCTAAACAAACTCTCGCTGCGGAAAGGCTATTTGCTCATCTAAGATTGGGTCAGAGTATCAATAGCACTCTCGCGCCTACCAATAATACTACGATACCAGTATTAAGGTGATCAGTCTCAAGACTAGTGTAATTATCAAATTTAGATGAAGAACATAATAGATAACTTAACAAGACTATTCCCAATTCAACAATCCTTCATTAACCCTTTTGGAACCCTAGATCTAACAAGGTGACTACTCAGACATAGAAAATGAAACAAAAATCATTGTCTGAATACTACTTATAAAATAGAAAATAAGAAAACAAAAGGAGTTCATAATTCTTCTCTCTACAAAGTTTGAGATCTGAATCTTCTCTCCAATAATCTCCTTGAAACTTACAATAAACTTCGAACTTCTCAAAAAATTAGAGAGTTACAAAACTTAGTCTTTGGGACTTCTAAAACATAGTTTAACCTAAAAACACAATTAGGCATGAAGTATATACTTTGGAAACTTCTGGGGCAAAGTAATAATTCTTGAAACTTGATAAAACTCGAAGGCGTTATTCACCTCTAGGTTGTGTCGATCGACAAAGGTGAAGCCTGTCGATCAACGTGGACAGAAATATGTGTCTTCTTGTTGATTTGCGCAGCTACAAGCCTCCAAATGCATCCAAAGTGCTCATCGGGGTCCAATCCGTGTTTGTACCTAATAAGACTCAATATATATAGATAAGACTCCAAAACCAATACATATATCATGTCATAAAACCATAAAATCCATGATATATCAACTCCGCCAGACTTAGCCTTTGCTTGCCCTCAAGCAAAACAGAAAACCAAACCAAGGAAGTAGTTTGAAAATCGCGAAACTCATAACTTCATAAGAACATCACAATCACATTCGCTATAGTGAACCACTAAAAATCCTTACTTAACAAGATCCAGACCACCATGTAATTCATCACAGGCACTCGCAGCATTCCTAATTTCCACCACAGTTTACTCAACATAATCCGCCATACAACCTTCACCACTGTTTTTCTATCCTACCAACAGTTTCAATGTCAAGGATCTTCTAGATTTATAACCGTGTTTCCCTATAACAAACCAGCCATTATCAACTTTATTGGTACTCTTTAAACTCCCCCAGATTTATTATTTATTATTACTCTCTCTTTTCGTTTTTTTTTTTTTTTAAAGGACTAAATCCATAACTTCAGAGATTATAAACAAATGGTCATCGGAAGTTTCTTCCTACCATTTATACTAATGACAATCATCTCACTTTATAAATTCAGAATTAGGGACAATGGGGAGGAGTACCACATTTAAATCAAACAGGCCAGAGTGTCAAGCTTATACAAAAAATCAAACCCAACAGACATCAATTCCATCAATAAAATAGAATATTTAGCTCAGATCTAGGTTATTGGAAACATGGGGATTAGGGACAATGATGAGGAGTACCACATTTAAATCAAACAGGCCAGAGTGTCAAGCTTATACAAAAAATCAAACCCAACAGACATCAATTCCATCAATAAAATAGAATACTTAGCTCGGATCTAGGTCATTGGAAACATGGGGATCTTAAGCAATCTGACTGGCCATTGAGTTTTCTATTAGTCTCGGATTCAGGACAAGATATAATCAAATGGTCACCTGAGAGCTTACTGTAAAGTGTGGTTAATTCCTCGGTAACATCATTGTTTATGGACAGGTTTTGACTCAATAAAACAAAGGTTTTGAAAAAGAAAATTTTGGTACTGACTCTCAATATAATAAACAAAGTTAGAAACTACCTCCCCAGACTTAAACTACAGTGTCTCCAGTGTAAATAAGCCTAAGGAAAGTAACAAAAAGAGATAAAATTGAATAGAGATTGAACTGTTATGTTTTGAAAAACGTGACCTGAGATAGTGTATCCATGTCGACCTAGACACACCCTACGTGTCGATCGACATGTGCAGGGATGTGATGTTCCAAAAGTCTGACACCATTCAATCTGATCATTCAACTCATTTTCTGACATTTAGATCCTGATTAAAAGCAAAACATGTCAATAAGAAGCTGATATATAACATAAAGATGTTCAACAATATCTCAGTATAAGTAAAAAACGAAAATATGAAGTAAAAACAGAAGCAATTTAAGCAAAAACAAAAGCAAAGTCTCAAAGGAGTAGGAGTGGGAATCGGGATAGGTCGGGGCTGAGTAGGAGCTGCATCGGTCCAACGAACACATCCGCAACGTGAGAGTGAAGCAATCACATTCCAGACACATCTGGAAGCTATCCGCGACATACCTCTGAAACACAGCGGTCTCCATAGGAATGGGAGGTGTAGCAGGAAGTCCGTCCTGAAGTATAGAGGAGTCTTGGATCGGATCATCCTTTGATGCTGTAGGCACAGACTGAGAATAGGTGCCTCTGTGACAGCGGGTCTGAGGAGCAAGGGTCACAGCGTGTGATGCGGCTGGAAAAGGAGGCGGGCCTGACTGCCCGTGATGCCCGTGAGGTCCGTCTGCGGAAGCTTCACCATATAATCTACTTCCTAACTGCGGTAGCACCAAACCCAATCCTTCCTAATCCACTTGGTATGCGTCAAGAACCCCTCATCCATGATGGATCTATCAGTGAGCACGTTGACTCCATTAGTGCTAATCCCGCAGAAACCAAAGATGGGAGTCAACAAGCTACCCACAGACTCTGACTTGTCCCTTGTACCCGCGAATGGGCGAACCTTCAAACTGACCAAATGATGCGCAAAGATCCCGCCAAGGTACATCGGGATCTAGCTCGGTCCAATCTTCAGTGAACAACCCCTGAATCGCATAACACATCAGAAGGAACTCACTCTGCATCATCTTGTTAGCCTCCATCTTACATAGCAGCGTGTTCGAGATGGCTCGAACCACGTAACAAAGAACCAGATGCCGGATGTCAGAGTGCATAGACCCATTGGGGCTGTAAACCCCATCCATGAACTTACCCATGTAAGTCTGAAAATCAATCGACCTGTTGAGGGCCAGAGTAGTCCCAGTCGTGGTCGGGTCAAACCCGAAGATGATGCTAAGATCAAGGATGGAAATCCTGTACCAAACTCCCCGGATCAAGAATGTGAGGATGCCCGTATGAGCTAGCACATCAGGTGAGGTGTAGTCGAGCTGCACTGTGCCATGAACTGCCGGACCAACTCCAGATAGACCTTGTAGTACTGAGTGCACATAGTACCCAACCCCATCTTCTGCAAAGCTAGCAGACACTCGTCCTTGATCTTCATACATCGCAAGATAACGCTGTCCATAAACCGGGTGGGCCTAATCTCCATGTTCAACCAAGTATTGTAGAACAGAGTATCGTACTCGTCCCACTTATCAGAGATCTCATGGTTGTAACACTCGGGCTTCATTACCTCCTCTTATGGAGTTCTGTCCCAATGACGTTGGGGTCTAATCTTTAACCCCTCTTGACAAGGCCATGGGCGACGAGATTCAATAGGCGGAGACGGTGTACTACTAGATTCTCCCTGAGCCTCTGAAGTCCGTGGCCGCTTCCCCCTACCAGTCATGATATACCTAAAAGAGAGACAAGAAAACAAATCCAAAAATCAGCAAAATTTCGGAATAAGGGTACATGTGTCGACCGACACGAGCATACCGTGTCGATCGACACAGTGCCAAAATCGATGTTATCAAGCATAATTTCATCTCAAATCGCAATTCCATCAATGTTTAAGCATAAACAATCATCAACATTGTCAAACCTATAACTATCCATCATCCTAAACATCTCTAAATTCCGAATTTCATATTGGTTCAAGTTTTCATTCATAGAAATTCATGACTTTTCAGCCTAATTCAGCCTAATTCAGCCTAATCTACTAAGATTAGCAAGCTTTAAAGACCAAATTCGGATTGATAAAGTGAAAATCTAAACCTTGAAATTTTCGGATTTAAAATATGAAATTTGAAGAACATACCTTGGATTTTGATAGAATGGATGATATAAGAATGAATAAAATCGAATGCTCTCGAGTTTAGGGACAAAAATCGATCGATTTGGTGAATATAAAAGTTTTTGCAATTTGGGGTTCTGAAGCGGCGGTTTTCACGAAAAGGAAAGAGATGAAAGTGGAGAAGAAAAGGAAATTAGGTATTTATACTAACCTCGGGTCCGCGTCGACCGACACAAGGTGTTCGTGTCGATCAACACGGACACAAACCTAGTGTTCCTTGGTCGAAAAATTATGTAGAGCTTCTCCAATCCATGCAATCTTTCCATATTTGTCATTAAGCACGTCCTATTTCCTGAGACAAAACAAAAACAAAGAAAAATTAGTTAAAAAGACACAAAAAAAACTTAATTAAAGACTCACCAGTGGGTTGCCTCCCACTAAGTGCTTATTTTCAGTCATTAGCTTGACTTTGTCCGAAATCAGATGGATGGAGATTCTCCGGATGAATCCGAAGGTAGTGAAGATGAAGTCTTGGAGCTGAGATCATCCTCACTTAAGTCAAGCATCTTGGGTTTCAGAACCCTATTCATCATCTCAGCCATCGCGGCTTGTCCTTTAGCCTTGAACTCGGGAGTGATGATAGCATTAATCTTGGCAAATGACCTTGAACCACTTCCATACTGCAGCTTATACTCAATAGTATCATCAACCTTCCTCACAGGAGTCAAAGTTATAAAGGGCTTTGCAGTTATTTATTTTCTCTGCGGTTTCTTCTTCTTACCCGCAACTTTCAGATTATTTGCAATGAACTCCTCAGTGTGAATCTCATTCACTTCTTCAACAACAAACTGGGGACTCCACATCACATATCCGTCCGGATTAGCATGGTAAAACACATCAGGATCAACATGCCTCAGAAAAATCCTGCTGCTTTGCAAATCAAACATAGCTCCAGCAGTAGCAAGGAATGGTCTATCCAAAATCAGTGGCATATCAGAACACATATTCGTCTCAACAACATGGAAGTCACAGGGAAGCAGACAATCACCAACTTGAACTCTCAGATTCTCAATAAAACCCATGGATTTCTTCAGAGAAGCATCAGCCAATGTAGTCTCTATTGAAGACCTCTTCATATCATTGATTCCCAACCTTATTGCAACATCATTAGACATGATATTGATACTAGCTCCAGTATCACAGAGTGAATCAGTGAACTTAACTCCAGAAATGGAGCAGGGTACAGCAAAACATCAAGGATCCTCCTCTGATAAGTTGGGTGGTGTCAACCGACACGTAAGGGTGGTGTCGATCGACATGAGTTCCGAGATGACAGTCTCAACTTTTTCCTTAGCTACATACTTCCCCAGAGCTTCTTCTTTGACCTCTCTCTTGACAATATCTCCCCAAGACATAACAGCAGCACAAGAGTACCTAGGATTAGTATCAGTACTTCTAGGTAAGACGCCATCAGGGCTTTTAGTGTTCACAGCAGATTGTGCAAACTGAGTATCCAACCTCTTTATGTGGTTGTTCAAAGTCTCATACTTCCCATTAAGATTTGCATACAATGCATCTATCTTACCATTGAAGTCCACAGTCATCTTCTGCTGTCCTTCAAGTATTTGGTTAAGCATATCCTTCAACTCAGAATCTGTAGTTCTAGGAGGTAGATTCTGGTAAGTGGAACTTCCGAAGTCCCTAGTGAAACCATTATTATTTCTCTGAGCATCCTGAATCACAGACCTGGGCGTAAATCCAGAAGAATTCTGGTTGTTCCCATAGTTGTTCCTCTGGTTGTTGTAACCTCTGAAGTTGCCTTGAGAATTGCCAAACCTTTGGCCATTAAAACCGGAACCATTCACATAGTTCACATCCTCTTCAGTAACTTCTTCTTCAGCTTCAAAAACCTCAACCTCTTGAGCAAAATGAACCGACTTCTTGTTCACTAGAAGGTTATGTATAGTATCCAGCTTTGCTTTGACTTCCGCCATCTGATTGTTGTTCAAACCAGCAGCTATCTTCTTCCTCTCAAAATAAGCATTCTTAGTACTACTACTAGATGCCAAATTCGCAATCAACTTGATAGAAGCCTCTGGTGTCCTGGCCTTTAAGTTACCATTACTAGCAGCGTGCAAAGCAACCTGATACCTCCAGTCAATTCCGCAAAAGAAAGTCCTAATGAGGTGGACTTCATCAATAGCATGGTGCATACAATCTCTTTGGTATCCCTCGAATCTCAACCATGCAGCTTTCAAAGTCTCTGCAGGTCCTTGAGTAAATTGAATAATCAAATCCCTCAAGTCCTCTATCTTAGCATCATCGTAAAAATTGTTCAAGAAAGCTGTCTTGATATCCCTCCAAGTGGTTAAGAACCCGGTTCCAACTGTTTCAACCATGGAGCTGCTTCCCCAACAAGAGAGTATGGGAAGAGCTTTCAGAATAGATAGTCTTCAGACACTCCATTGTCTTTAATACTCGAAGCCAAGTCTTCAAACTTCTCTATGTGGTCCATTGGATGTTCCGCAGGATGACCATGGAAAGTGTGTTGCCCCACAAGAGTGTAATATTGGGGTTTCAACTCAGAATCATTCCTCTGGAAAGCAGGAGGACATATAGCAGACCTGTTGGAGTAAAAATCATTGGGTCTGTTGTAATCAGCCAGTGTTCTTCCCACAGTTTCAATCCTCCAAGTTATCCGGACCGTCGCCATCACGTCGACCAACACAAGTATTGCCATGTCAGTCGACATGGCCAGTTTCGTCAACAGCTTCGACAATTGGGTTTCCATCAGCATCATGTCTCAGACCTTGATCATTATACTAGTTGCCCTCTTTATCATGTAAAATCCCAGTAGCATCTCTCTCAATCACAACAGTCCTAAACATCTATGATTGCTTATGTGCTCTGCGATTAGCTCTCTCTAACCTCCCAATCTCCTCAGTAGCAACTAAGTTTTTGCTTTTGTTGCTCCTAAGATTCATGCACCTGAGATAAGAGAAAGTAGAGATTTAAGTAACAAAATAAAAGAAAAATCTAGACTAAACTCTAACTGAAATTTGATGGTAAATTTAGAGTCTTCGGCAACGGCGCCAAAATTTGACAGGGGTCAAATATAACCTTAGAAGCTACTCTCTTAAATTAAGAGGTTAGTTGCAGCACTTAGGGGTCGAATCCACAAGGACTCTGAAAACTCACGCAATAGACGAACAGATTCGAATTAAGCTAGATTAAGTAAATAAGAAACTAAAGGAAACAAAGCAAGAAACAAATAGCAATTAAACGGGGTTGATTCAAGTGATTAAAAGCGCTAGACCTTTGAACATCAATAAGGAAAACTCAGGAAAGTGAACTGGGCAGTTCGTAAATCAAGTCTAAAGTATTTGTGTGGTTCTTTAACTCGTAAAACCAATGTGATATCTCATCCAACTCTCGCTGCAACGACATATATCCTCTAAACAGAAGCAAACCAAATCTCTTTGCGAAATACCAATAAATAGAGTCTCTGATGAGGAGATCAAGTCAACATCAACCAAGGAGCATGGAGGAGACACCAATCAGACGACCCATTCCTTTGAAGAGAACCAGCCCGAGCTTACCAAAGTCATATATGCCTTGATTGAAGTATATCAACCCAACCTGTGTTGCAAAGTGACTGTTGCACTCTTTTCCCCTTGTCTAGGGTTTTTTCCCAATGGGTTTACCTAGAAAGGTTTAATGAGGCAATATTAAGTCATCAAGGAATCACAGAGAAGTTGAATTGGTTCAAAAGCTTTAAACATGAGGAAGATATTCAAGTTACAAGTCAGCAGACTTCCAATGAACCCGATGGAGACCAACGGCTACTTATTAGAGGTTTCCGACCAAACTAAGACGAGTTAGGCTGCAAACCGACTTGTTATACATTCCTTACTCATCAGGGGAGATTTTTGAATTGGAATAAACCCAAAAAAAATTTTGGTTGAGGAGATATGAAGTTTCTAAACCGAAGGATCCTCCCATATCTTCACCTTTCATATCAGGAACCGAGCTTGCCATATTCAGATCATCACGCCATTACTTTCCAACGTTCATATTCTTATCAATTATTGTGCATATTAGAGACCCTCCAGAGCCATTAGAGAGTCCCGAAGGCTCACACTTTCCTCCCCAAGTTGTCAAGATACAAGATGTCTTAACTTGCCTTATTTGGCCGATTTTGTCATCAAGCCTTCAAACGGCTCTTTTCACTTAATTTCTGCATTTTGTTTCTTGTTTTAGACCTTAGGACCGTTATAGTCACCTCGTTCTTCCTTGTAAAGCACCGTTAATTGAGATTTTAAAGTTCATCAGAAAAACAGATTTTCTTCTCTTTCACAAAGTTGTGACTTCTTTGTGTTGTTTCTTTCATTAGGTCTAATAAGAGCGATTCTTTTAAGTTCTATTTAGTCTGTAATTCATGTTATTGAGTGATTCAATTAACCTGTTTTGTTCATCGATTGAGAGAGTCAATCATTTTCACCACCATTTTCTATCTCTATTTCATCTTCCGCTTAACAAGGTTTTGGAATCCTTTGATCATCAAGTGATGTCAGATTGGTGTGATTCCGATCTTATATCATCTGGTATCAGAGCTTCAAAATCTCCTATCTATCAGGTTGTGTTCATCCAACCTTTACCCCATTTCAATTCTCTGTTTTGTTGTTTTAATTTCATTAAAAAAAAAACAAAAACTTTTTTTTCTTTGTTCTTGTTATTTAGCTTCAGTTCCTTTTACAAAAAAATAAAAACAAAGAAAATTTTCATTTGCTTCAGTTTATTGTTTATTTCGTTTCATAAAAGAAAAACCATAAAAATTTCTTTATTTTCAGTTTTGGTGTTATTTCCATTCAAAGCATTAAAACCAAATAAAAATTCGTATTTTTTTTTCTTTTTTGTTATTCTTTTTGATTAATTTAAGTTTTGTAATTGCATTTTATTCAAAAAAAAAAATTTTGATTTTTATTCCTTCTTGGTATTTAATTTCGAATTTATTTAGTTAAAAAAACAAAAACAAAACAAGGAAAATTTACCATATTTGTTTCTTACCTTATTTTGTTGATTGAAATGTGATACGCTCGCTACCTTTTCTTTTGCGAGGTCAATGAGAAACCAGAGGCTACAATGGACTCGGATGAGGAAAGTCCTTACCAAGCTAGTGAGAAACATTGGAGTCAAGGAGGAGAAAGCCAAGCCTTGTCTGATGAAGAAGCTGACTATGAAGCACCACCTTGGCCGGGCCGGAAACGAATACTCAAGCCCTAATTTTGAAGGAGACTACGATTATGAATCATGGAGAAATGGTACTGATTCTGAAATCAGTCACGGAGATGTCTATGAACGTGATGAAGAGCCTTGGGATGATGAGACAAAATCAGAGACTATGTTTGAGGAAGGAGAAAACTATGAAGAAACTGATTCACATATCAGTTTAGAAGAAACCAAGTCATGTGATGCAAACTCATGAAATGATGTGGCTTAAACCACAGCATGCTTTGGAGCTGATTCAGAACGTGAAGAAGAGAATAGACCATGGTGTGAGGTACCTTACTCTGATCATGAGGAAGAACGCCAAGGAGAGAATGATTCTCGATACTCTCAAGATGAGTTTGCTGAAGAGAATGAAGTCAAAAGTGAGGCTGGAAGAAATGATTATAGAGAAGACTATGTCAAAGAGGATGATGACGTAAGTGAGGCTAGAAGAGATGATTTTCGTGAAGCTTACACCAAGGATGATGAATCCCTAGTTGAGGAACCTCGGTATATTCTGTTTGCAGGCCATCACCAAGGACCAGAAGGCTATTTGTGTTGGGAACAAGACATGGAATATTGGCTTTCATCTAACAATATTTCTGAAGAAGAGAAGACAAGTTATGCGGATTAACCGAAGATGCCTTTAGGCATTGGGAACAAAATGCCTACCTTCATCTTGAGTTTTAAGAACCAGACTCTTCTTGGGAAGAGATGAAGCAACTCTTGTCTAAAGAGTACGTGGACGATACTAGTAACATGCGCTGATACAATATACGGGTCTACACTAACCCCAAGCCAAGGAGATGGATTCTAGCCCCACCACCGAGCCCAAAAGGTACACGTAAGAAGGATTGCAACACTAAGCCAAAGAAAAGATGCACAACCACTCTAAAGGAGAAATCAGAAGCCAAGTCCGCAACTCAAGCAAAGAAGGAAAATCCAAAACTGAAACAACCAGCTGTCAGTCCCAAAAAAACTCTGAGCCCTAATCTTGGACCACACGGCAAAGTAAAACACTGTAAGTCCTCTAAGATATCAAAATCAAAAGAGACTATCTGTTATAGATGCCATGGAGGAGGACATTTTGCTGCTAATTGTCCCTCTTGACAACTAGAAATATCCCAATGTCAAAATCGGATATAGATACGATTCAAGCAAGTTTTGAAAATTCGAGTTATAGGGTAATGCTCTTGTCTATGCCAAAGGTTGATAATGCAGGTCTGATCGTGGAGGATGAAGCCAAATAAGTTATAAGAAGCTTGACATTAGAGAAACAACCTTCGGAAACAACACTCCAAAATCAAGAACCAGCAGTGTGTAAACACATGCCATATCCAGAGTTTATGATGCATTTTCAAGGACTTAACAAGAGAAAGGACGCTATCCATGACATACTGATCAAGGAAAATCCACCTGATCCAATACCACCTCCAAGCAGGGCCGGCGCAAGGCATAGGAGAGTGAAACATTTGCCTAGGGCCCCCATTTTTGTGGGGACCCCATTTTAGTTTTTTTTTTTTTTTTAGTTTAGAAATATTGTTAAAATAAAATTTAGTATAGGTATTATTAAACAAAAATAAAATTATACACATATTTTTGTGTATTTCAACAACAAAAATAAGTAAATATTTTTTTATTTATATAAATTAACATAAATATAAATAATTTAATAAAATTAAAAAATATGCTTTATATTTTGGGGTCATAATTTTTGTTTTGCCTGGGGCCCCCATAATCTCCGAGCCGGCCCTGCCTCCAAGTACCGTGCCGCATATGCTAACCAAACCAGGTCATACTCAGGTAAGTAATGCTTTTATTCTTTCCATTCCCAATGCCTCTAAGAGTTTTATACTATACCTGTTTAACCTAGAGGAGTCTGAAAATAATTATATTGCTCCAATGAGATTTATGAATCAAAATATTTGTTTAAATACACAATTAAAACACGAGCAAAGACTTTATCAAATAAAGATTTGTCTACTTGCTTATAATTACTCCATAACTGTATTAATACACTTGATTTTTGTCAAAGGAGTTGGAAATATTGCAGGTACAAGACAGAGGAGCCACGCAACAAACAGGAGCAGAGGCGTTATCTTATCTTATCTGCTCAAAGAAGAGCCACCTGATGCACCACACGTTACCAAATCACCACAAAGTCAAGAATATACAGTTTTGAGGTCGAAACCTTTTCAAGAGGGAGAGTATGATGAGGACATCAAGTCAACATCAACCAAGGATCATGGAGCTACCAATCAGACGATCCATTCCCGAGCTTACCAAAGTCATATATGCCTTGACTGAAGCATATCAACCTCACATGTGTTGCAAAGTGACTGTTGCACTCTTTTTCCCTTGTCTAGGGTTTTTTCCCAATGGGTTTACCTAGAAAGGTTTTTAATGAGGCAATATTAAGTCATCAAGGAATCACAGAGAAGTTGAATTGGTTCAAAAGCTTTCAACATGAGGAAGATATTCAACTTACAAGTCAGCAGACTTCCAATGAACCTGATGGAGACCAACGGCTACTTATTAGAGTTTTCCGACCAAACAAAGACGAATTAGGCTGCAAACCGACTTGTTATACATTCCTTACTCATCAGGGGAGATTTTTGAATTGGAATAAACCCAAAAACAATTTTGGTTTAGGAGATATGAAGTTTCTAAACCGAATGATCCTCCCATATCTTCACCTTCCATATCCGGAACCGAGCTTGCCATATTCAGATCATCACGCCATTACTTTCCAACGGTCATATTCTTATCAATTATTGTGCATATTAGAGACCCTCCAGAGCCATCAGAGAGTCCCAAAGGCTCGCACTTTCCTCCCCAAGTTGTCAAGATACATGATGTCTTAACTTGCCTTATTTGGCCGATTATGTCATCAAGCCTTCAAACGGCTCTTTTCACTTAATTTCTGCAATTTTTTTATTGTTTTAGACCTTATGACCGTTGTAGTCTGAGCCTATAAAATCCCATCTCGTTCCTCCTTGTAAAGCACCCTTAATCGAGATTTTAAAGTTCATAAGAAAAACAGTTTTTCTTCTCTTTCACAAAGTTGTGACTTCTTTGTGTTGTTTCTTTCATTAGGTCTTATAAGAGTGATTCTTTTAAGTTCTATTGAGTCTAAAATTCAAGTTACTGAGTGATTCATTTAACCTGTTTTGTTCATCGATTGAGAGAGTCAATCATTTTCAGCACCATTTTCTATCTCTATTTCATATTCCTCTTAACTAGGTTTTGGAATCCTTTGATCATCAAGTGATCTCAGATTTGTGTGATTCTGATCTTGTATCAGTCTCTGTGATTACAGGGTACAATATGTTTACAAAATTCTTAAACCAACTCTAGCTGTGAAAAGGCTGTTTGCTCATCCAAGATTGGGTCAGGGTATCTATAGCACTCTCGCGCGTAACAATAATCCTACGATACCAGTATTAAGGTGATCAGTCTCAAGACTAGTGTAATTATCAAATCTAGATGAAAAACATAATAGATAATAAGACTATGCTCAATTCAACAATCCTTCATTAACCCTTTTGAAACCCTAGATCTAACAAGGGGACTACTCAGACATAGAAGATGAAACACAAATCATTGTCTGAATAATACTCATAAAATAGAAAATAAGAAAACAAAGGGAGTTTAGAATTCTTCTCTCTACAAAGTTTGAGATCTGAATCTTCTCTTCAATAATTTCCTTGAAACTTACAATAAACTTAGAACTTCTCAAAAACTTAGAGAATTACAAAACTTAGTCTATGGGAGTTCTAAAACATAGTTTAACCTAAAAACACGATTAGGCATAAAGTATAAACTTTGGAAACTTCTGGAAAAGTTGTAATCCTTGAAACTTGATAAAACTCGAAGGCGTTATTCACGTCTAGGTTGTGTCAACCAACACATGTGAAGCCTGTCGATCGATGTGGACATAAATATTCGTCTCCTTGTTGATTTGCTCAGCTACAAGCCTCCAAATGCATCCAAAGTGCTCATCAGGGTCAAATCCGTGTTTGTACCTAATAAGACTCAATATATATATAAAAGACTCCAAAACTAATACATATATCATGTCATAAAACCATAAAATCCATGATATATCATTAGGTTATCTATAATGTTCTTCATCTAGATTTGATTATTACACTAGTCTATAATGTTCTTCATCTAGATTTGATTATTAATCACTTGAATTCAATCTCATTTTAATTTGCTATTCTGTTTATTGCATTGCTTTATTTATTTACTATTTATTGATCTAGCTTAACTTGAATCTGTGTTTCTGTTGTGTGAGTTTTCAGAGTCCTTGTGGATTTGACCCCTAAGTACTGCAATCGATCTCTTAATTTGAGAGAGTAGTTCTAGGGTTACTTTTGACCCCTGTCACTGGGGCATCACGTTTGGGTCTGGCCATGCTGTAGGAGCATGTCGTGGCTCTGATACCAACCTGGCGAGCGTACAAACTTGATTTCAGCTCAACTAAAGGGATTGATGAATCCGTTTAGGACCTGCTTCATGTACCCGTCTTCAACAAGAATACGAACTCTAGAACATATGTTTTATCTGTTCCCCCAAAACCATACACGAAAAAATGCCTCATATTTTACGATCAACAGCACCTAGTATCTTATCATATACACCTCTTTGTTCGACAGTTAATTTAGGAAGCAACTTGGCATGTTCTGTGGACTCTGTTTCCGGATCATAACTTAACTCATCATCCAAGAGAACATTTCGATGAGTATCAACTATATCACCGTCAAGAAAAGGCATCTTTGAGAATTTTGCTAAAGAACTACCACATGAACGCATGGTACTTTCTATATCGAGAAGCGTATAATTTTTTAGCTGAGTGATGGTCAGAGTTAGGCCTGGAAAAAGAATGGAAAATTATATAAATTATTAATTAATAACTAAATTATATAAAGCAAAACAATACTGAACAAAATAATATGAAAGACGAATTGTCTCGATTTTTTGTAATTGTCCTCTGTGACACAAGAATTCCGTCAACTAATAATGCCAAGCAAAATGTTCTATGAACTCGATCTTAGCATATTTCAATACACAGACGACGATATCATCAACACGATTCTTCCAAGAATTATAGAAACTATAAGCACAAGCCCCAGTGAATACACAAGAGAGATTAATACTACTATAAAAAAAACAATAAAGTCAAATAAGCAAGCAATACTAATAAATTACAACAGAAAGTAATAATAAACATTAATATCATAGCAGCATTACTGTGAATCACTCATATCCTCCTCTAGGCGAATCAGGTAGATAAACCACTCCAAGTTCATAAACATTCTCAATCTTTCCAGCAAGATCTAAAATCATCATAACACAAAATAAAATCAACAACTATACCAAATATCTCCAACGATAAAAGTTTAAGAAACTCATATAAAGACACCAAATATAGCGAGAGAGAAAAACTCACCAACACTTATATTTGGGTTTAGAAACCCACTCAAAACATATCCAAACCTTGCAAAATCACAAAAATCATGTGTGCAGTTTTCCTCGACAGTGAAAATGCTTGTCTTGGGATACATTTCAATATTAAATCTTTGACGTGTTACTCTAAACATATCTTTAACCGGAGTTAGTTTAAAAATCATGTATCTCATACCACTGAATTAAAACCAATTTTGATCGCAACACCTCAGCTTCTTCGCCATTAAGTACTGCATGTATCTTAATACCCTTTAAAAAGAAACAAACAAATTAGATCGGGATGTGTAGACAACAAATAATTTGTTTAGATCAATCGTATATATAATACAAAAATATCATATATATATATAAACAATTTCAGTATCACCAAAGACAAAATTAACCGTAGAAACAACACCATCAGTTTTTACCCACTTACGTATGACTTTGACACGAACCTCCCACTCATGCACAATCGGATTAAGAGACGACAAGTTAAACATATTTTTATTGTAAACACTGATTGAATAGGTAAACATGATAATTCAATATAAAGTAAAGCATTTAACATAATCCCTAGTGAACATCGAATATTTATAAAACCAAGATTAAACATATATTTCTATCTATATATCACCGACTATACTTTTTTGTAAACATATATATATATATATATATATATATATATATATATATATATAACATTTTAGAAGAGTAATATTATCAAACGCAAATTAAAAAAACATATTATTAAAATGCGTGTTAACTATAGCTAAATTAGACAATGTGAAACATTAGATTAAATTAAGACCAAAATGGCAAATAGGTTATGTTACGAACATTCAATATTTATAAAACCAAATGTTATATTTCTGAGATATTATCTTTATAATTAACATTATATATATGACCTTAGAACATGATAGAATCTTAATGTTATTAAATTATATATTTTTATGATGAAACTATTAACATATGTTGCTAAACAAAACACTAATACACAAGACTAAAGGCAAAGAAGTTAGGTTTAAAATATATTTTTTCAAAAAACGATTTTACATATCAAAGACACCATATAGCTAAATTGCATACTTTGATATAAATGTTAAATGTAATTAGGAAAATTAAATTAAGAAATCAATCACATTTTAATTATAACAGAAATTTTTAATTTGCATCTGAATCACTTAAATAAACTAAGTCCAATATTATAATAAGAATTAAAAATATTTTAAATAGTCTACCTTATTTCACCATAAACAAGTACTAATTATCCAAATAAATAATTTCAGTTTATTATGGAAATTTCAAAACCATCAACAATGATTATTCCATGGACACATAGTGATCTTCCCAAATGATTTTTCCACAGACGCAAATCTGCCAGGTTCAATCCTGTTCCAACATTAAATGGTTAATTAATCAACCATGTAAGCCAGAATAGTAAGAAAAACAAAAACAAAAAAATATATATATTTAAAAGTTATGATTTATACTATATACCTGGCACAATCCATCAACTGCTGATAAACAAGGGTTAAACATGATATCAGAAACACCACAACGACTATTTACAGTAAGTTTGCCTACAACAACCATTCAGAAATATTTTAAATTCAAAGAAAAGAAAAAAGAAAAAAAAAAGGAACAAATGATAGAACAAAACTACTATCAGAATTTTGTGAATAATAAAACCTGATGATGAGAACTACTAAAAATTTGAAGAACAGGATCTTCTTAATCCATCCAAAACGATCATAGCAAAATCATCCCAAGCAGTACAAGAAAGCGTCATTCCTGTTTTGTTAATACAATTAACCAATTAGACTACGACATACAGCAGAATACAAGATTTTATAACCAAACTGCAACCATTGAAAACAATTTTTTTTTTAAACTATGGTTCATCATGCAAGACAAAACGCAGGCGCCTTCTATTACCCTGACAATCATTTGTAGAAAGTGTTTTCAAAGGAAAACAGTAGAAAACTTCTATGTTCAAATCTTAAAATTAATATGTAAACTAATATAAGAATTCCATGTCAGAGTTATAATTCTGAGAATTTTGAGATCACAAAAATACTAACCAACAGTGGTGCAACGCCAAAAAGATGGATGGAGAACTTCAGGAGTAAATGATGAAAAGAGAGTCACACATATTAGGACCATCAGTAATACATGTATTATTATCAAAATTCAATCTAAACGTGTGATGTTACACGATTAATTCAGTTATTACTGCAAACATAATAACCTAATATTTCTTTCCATTGGCCTTTACCAACGACATTGATCAAGGATGACAGGTACATGCTATTGACAGTATTTTTGATCTTGCGATCATATCAAATTCAAAGAAGAACGTTTCACAATTAGGACAATATCAGATAGGTTAAAATCTATTTTTATTTGTGTTATTGGTTTAAATTTTGTTTACCAAATTATATAACATACCAAAACATCATATAACATGTATTCAATAGTCTGACCACGAGAATTGCGATCTACATACATGCATAGTATCTTAACATGAATCATTTCATCATAGTTTCGAGAACGTATACTCAAAACCAATATTTTCATGGTAAATGATGTATAGGGTAAATATAGATGCGTTTAGGTTATATAGATATAGATAAGTATTAGGTTATATAGGTATAGGTATATAGGGTAAAATATATGGCCGATTAGGTTTTATAGATATATATATATATATGTATTATATATATACATAATATAGGTTTATTAAAAATCGTTAAATAATACATAAAATAAAAACATTAAGCGAATATACACTGGCCCGAAGTATATATACTAGAAAGTACATTAGGGTTTAAGGAAAATATATAAATTTCCTTATATATATATATAGGGCTGATAATAGTACAAAACTAACAACCAAAACTAACCGAATCAAAATTATGCAAATTTGGGCAAACAGCTTTGTAAATATTAAAATACTAACATTTTTTAATACAGAAAGAATATCAAGGAAAAATCATATTATTAAAATATTATATGAGACATGAATACAACAGTAGACAGTAACAAAATGGTAAATGTAAATAGCACAAAGTATATAGACTAACGATTCAATATAAAAAAACAAAAAAAAAACAAAAGAATTCAGGAATCAGTCCAAGAAGTACGATTCAGAATATCAAGACCGTCAGTGGTCAGTATTTTTAAGGAAAGTGGAAATATATATAATTACAACACATGCTAATAGGTTTGTGTTCGGGTGTAGTTTACTCGTTAGATTTAGAAACTACGCCCCGATAATATCGATATCAGTATTTTATTAATATTGTACTCATATTGATATCATTCTTATTTATCTTGTACTCATATCGATATCAGTATTTTATTTTCTTTTTAACACAGGCATACACTAGAGTAGTACCCTAAATAAATTATATCCTTTATATATAACGTAATAGAATATATTATGATATTTTACAATAATAAGGTACCAGATAAAGTTGAATTTTAAATTGAAAGTAGTAATAAATAAAAACAAAACACCAAGAGATCAACAATATGAATGTCAAATAAACCAACGAAAAATATGCGAAGAATAAGCCGATCACGGTCTCCAACTATTCAGTTATCTCTGATACGTCATTTGATTCAACCTACTGTCGGAATCCTGCACAAAGAAGATAATTCAAATGACTTACAAAGACTTAAACTGTTTAGCCTGAGTAACATCAGAACATGATACTTGCAAGCATTCCAAATACCTATTTAAACATCAAATTGGAATTTTTACATCACTAACAACATTAAAGAATATCAGCACACAGACAATTGATTTACCTTTTTTTCTACACCAATTATCATAGAGACAAGTCGCATAGGCCCCATATATTATACACCTCGTAACCACCATACTTTTTGTGTATAAGATATAAATCCTATTAAATTCATGAAACATCATTACAATATTTTAAACAGAGGTATATAAATCCTATTTTAAACAGTGATCATGATTTGTAATATACAAATGTCGTATTCAAATACGAAGTATCTTCAATGTTTACGATGACACCAATCAGATCTGTTAAATATGACGAATACAATTAATCGTACAAATAAACACATGAAACAAGTATAAATACATTAACAACGAATGATCAAAGAATACATGATATATAAATATTAACCGGCACATGTACCCGTACGAATGTCACCAGAATTAATATGATCAAAGTCAACAAACGGGAAAAATTCACTATCAACTCTAGGTTGAATAGTATTAAAACACATTTTCTCATGGAAGACCATCTCAAATCTATTAGACGCTGGACGTATATCATAAGTAACAGGTCTAAACTTAAAATTCGATAGAACAATCCATCACCATTCCAAAAGACATGGAGAGAACTTGGCAATGATATCTCCAGGTATGATACCATGTATCTTATTCCACTATAAATACAACATCATATCATACAATATATCATATCATATATATACTAAATATACAAACAAAGCATGTTTTTTTTAAGTAGAACAATAATATAAACCAATTCAAATACCTCATCATCAGCTAATATCAACTCCAATGTGTTTTAATGACCCATAACATGCTTCCAGCTCCTCAGTATTTTCACACGCACATGCCACTCATTCACGATAGGATTCAAATTCGAAAGCTTACATAAAAACCATTTCGTAAAAGTCTAATTAACGACCAAATGATTGTGATGCACGGTGAGACAGATTATATAAGAAACCAGAAAAACATTAAAAACCCTAGATCTAGGATGAGTATATAATAATATTCCATTTTAAAATTATTTGGATTGTTTGCTTTTTTGAGAAGATAAGTTAGAAAGTTTAGACGGTGTCCTATATATTCTATGTAGTAAAAGTAAATAATAAATAATTATTATTAATGTAATCTTGTAAATATATGTATATATTAACATTTACATTTTAGGTGATTATACCAAAATCATAATGGTGACTACATTTAATTGAATCTAATTTTATAAATCACCTAAATAAAATAGTAGAATATAAACATTTTCCGATTATAAACTATTTGTACTATTTATTTTTTATCTCAGTAATAATTAACATTTTGTTCTTATATTTTAACTAAGACCAAATTAAGTTATTCTAATGACTAAGTTCAAATTTTACTTAAATAAATCGATATATCATGATATATCTTCTTTTACGTTAATTAAAAAATATATATATATATAAAGGGTATACCAAACAAAATATTAAATGTGTAGATGAATAATGTATGCTAAAATACTGGATAGATTAAATTCAAAAGAGCAAGCTAGATTATGGTTTCAAATACTACAGTTTGACCAATAGAAGCAGACCAAAATTAGGAAAGTCAAATAATTATACATAGAGATAGAGTTTAACAACTAAAAAGCTGTTAGCAAAAGAGACACTTCAGTTCATATTATCCTGATCAGTTCCAGCTCCATGGTTCTCAGGACTGTTAAGGAAGTCAATAATCATTTGTAAGCAACTAAAATATGACCAGATTAAGAAACTTAATATGCCAAACACTTACAGGTGTAACATATGGACAAAGTCGGGAATAGCTGGATTGAGTAGAACGTTAGAGACTGGTGGGTCACTATAAACCCTAACATGAGAACCAATCAAGGGTTCAATGAGTTTTCACTAGAGAAGAACACATACAATGGTTGCAGCAGAAGAAACAGAGTCTTTGTAACCATTATTAATCGATTGCAGCTTCACCATATGCCAAACACTAAATATGGCAGCCCCTAGGTTTAAGGAGTTTAATATTGGAATCAGGTACAATAATCAGACACGATAGACATAAAGCAAGAAAAATAAACATCAATATCTTACTCTTTGTATTTTAAGGTGAATGATAAGCGATAGCCACCTACATCGTGAGACCGAGGATCAACATGTGTAAGTTCAGAAGCTTTGACAACATAGCCGATCAATTCTTAAATACAAGAAAGTGAAATTATTAGAGTTTGATCGAATATGAATTTATAATTCTAAATATGCAAAAAACAACAAATAGGAACTCACCAACAAGATAGGTACGATCAATAGTCCCATTGAGCAACACACAGAAGGGAGTAAAGGATGCATAGGAGCAGTCATTAACCAGATCACAGTCTTTCACAATGGTGTCATCGAGAAAACCAATCTTGAAAAGACTCTTAGTTAGCTTTCTTTGTCCATTGTTTAGAAACACTCTAAATTTCAAAATAGTATACCAACGATCCTCTTCTAGGAACTCTAAATAATAATCGCTATAAGTTTTGCCAACCAAAGCTTCAACTTTCTCGCCTTTTTAAGCAATAGACATGAAATTAGTGTTGAATCAATCTAAATATGAAATCAATCAAAAACAAACCCAATTCTTTGACTGAATTTCTAATTTTATAAAACCAACATTTCAACCGATAAATTACTGACTCAGATTAAATTTGAGGGATATCATAATGTGGATGTTATTCAAAAAATGCAAAGAAAATTTAGCAATTCGGTTACCTAAACTATTAATGAGATTTAATAAACTAATATACAAAAGATAATGAAAATATAGATTATAAGTTACCTCATCATCTACAAGAATAAGACCCAACGATTTTTCAAATGGAAAGGTTGGAAGTCGGAAGATCCTCAAAACCTTTACACGAACATGCCAGCCGGTGATGGAGGTGTTCAGGCGGTAGAGATCATGGTAGAATTCTATTAGAAGAGTTGAATAAGTGTATAGATAGATTCGGATCACATAAAATAAAAGGAAATCTTTCTTTTAGATTTGGTAAGTTTCCAATTTTTTAGACTTTTCACAATAATGGAAAATAACTGTCACAATCTAAACAGAACTAATAATTTCAAATCATTAGTTTCATTCGATATATACATCTATATATAAAACAATTGCGTTTGAAATGGAAAAGTACAAACAACTATTATATGCGCTTTAATCGTCATTTGTAATGCCTCTTAGTGGGCTTAAGCAATGAAATTTTTCCTTCCCGACAATAAATAAAAGTATAACAACCAATATTCAGCAAAGACTGTATAGTCGGGATTTTTTTGGATT
Source organism: Cardamine flexuosa (assembly GCA_963555745.1). Taxonomy (NCBI): domain Eukaryota; kingdom Viridiplantae; phylum Streptophyta; class Magnoliopsida; order Brassicales; family Brassicaceae; genus Cardamine; species Cardamine flexuosa. Next base: position 18,879,719 of record OY743219.1, read on the forward strand.
ACTTAAATTCGTGATCATTTTTTGGAAAGTCTTAAAATGATAAAATATATATAACATTAATTTCAAACTAACTGTCACAATATAAAATTCAAAAAACTACTTTCAAGATTAACTATAACAGTCTAAAGACAGTTATGAAACAAACATTTTGAAATCATATTATATGATAAAAATTTGGAAACTCAGCAATATTAAGAAATATGAACTCATAAACTGATTTAAACAACTCAGCAATATTAAAAATTGATGAACTCAGAAACTATAATAATTACGCATCACAAATAAACTTAAATATCCGAAAGGTAAAAAACTTAAATATCAGAAATAATTTTAAATATACTAAGGTCTAAAACTTAATTATCAGAACCATGAGATGTAATTCTGACTGATTATCATGGGCTCAATCTTCATTTGGATCATCATGAGCTGAGTCTTCATCTGATTCATCATAGGCCAATTACTCGTGTGATTCATCATTGTCCAATTCTTCTTTGTCTGAATCCTCATAGACAGTACATTCATCTAAATCATACATATAGATACCACCAAAATTAGCTCCTGGGATTCTAACTCTCTACATATCAGAATTTCTTATTGGAAGACATTTGCTATCCCCATCTGGACAAGTAATCCCTTTAGAGGCCATGTATCCCTTAAGGAGATCAAAACCTGTAGCTTTTAGTTCATCGGTAGAGTAGTGGTCGAAAACACAACGGTAAAAAAAGAGACTTGGTGGCTCGGCAAACACATCTTTACATAAAAACTCTCATGTTGCATCCCAGACATGTAAAACATTAATATTTTCACCACCACACAAATAAGTTGCTAATAGCCTTCACAAATAAACAGGAGGAGCCCAAGACGAAGCCTCGTTAATAACACCTATACACTCTTCAGTTGGAGAGATCTACATGATATAAAAGCATGTTTAAAGGGAATAAAATTATTTAACAAAAACATAAGTAGTATATTCCTAAGTAATTAACAAAAATTTAAAAGAATCAAAACATTACCTGATGTCCATTACGCACGAACATGATAATAATGTTGGTTGATTTTGTAGCCGAGACAAATCAACTTTTTCTGAACGCCGAGAAACACAAGGCTGCTAATTGAATCATGACAAAAATACATTCATAAAAATACAAATTTGAATAAAATATGAATACTGATACACATACGCTACTAATCTAAATAAATTATAACTAGATAGTAACCCGCGTTGTGCAACGCAGGAAAATATATGTGTCATAATTCGTTTAGAAAAATGTCTGCTTTATACTTCATTAGATTATATAATCAAAGATAGTTTATTATTAGTGTTTTAGATTATATTTATTTTATATTTTTAGCATCTTATTTATTATTATTATTCTATATGTTTTGTGTATGTTAATTAAAATTCCTAATATATAATTACATATGTGCGGTGTTATATTTGTCGACAAATTTATTTGATAATTTAGATTATAACATAATTTAGTTGTAAGAATTAAGTGATGTTATGTATATATTTTCACATTATAGAAAATATATATAACAGTTTGATATGGTCCAATACCAATTATTATCAATGATTAGAAATTCAATCCAACATCAGTTATGATCCATTTTATATGCTATTACCATTTTCGATCCATCATGCCACATTGTAAAAGTTATAATATTTGAAGATCTGAATCCTGATTCAAATCTCGATGATAAAATATTGGATCCGTCGAAACTAGATCCATGTACTCTTTGAACCATTTTAAAAAAAACTATACAAATATTCATTATAAAGTTTATATATTCAAATTCTTTTTAAAAAGTATATAAATATTTAGGAATATTCGTTATGAAATCTTTGATGCTTTAACTTAACCCAACAAATGGATTTCATTGATGATACAAAGTTCATTGGGTAACTCTTGTTTGGTTAGCTTAAGAATAAATTGAACTCTGTATCAATGAAAAATACAGAGTTCAAAGTGAATCAACATATATATTATCTGATATATTTTTCAAATGATTTATTTAGAAACATGAATATAATGGGTAGTTGATTATCTTGGTTATTAGATTACATTGACGTGTGAATTTTTCAATTAGGTTGAATTATTGAACATAAATACAATGGGTAATTGCATAGAGTTATACATTGAAATTTAAATATTTGGTATTGATGTGGAATCATGTTTTACCCAAACCAATAGTTCCCACAAGTGCACGGTTGTGCGCGGTAGTATAATGGTGGGATCAAATCCACAGAGAGTAAAATGCACTTTAGATCTGTAGATCTAAACAGAGCTAGGATGAAAAATATTTGAAAAATTTTTGTCACTAAAAATCCGAATAAAATAAAAAAGAAATAAAAATAAATTAAAACAAATGTTGGGATATGAGAAATCGCAGTGATTTAAATAAATAAAAAGGATATCTAACCGGATTAACAGTTTAATGATCTAGATCTAGAACTCAAAACACTGTAAACAAATAAATCACCTCTCGAATGAGAATATTATTATAGCATAAATCCGTTAGGACCCTATGCTAGCATATATTAACGAGTTTTGATAAAGTTCACTTGTAGATCCAACATCGACTCTTGTTGGCTGAAAATCAAGCCTCAAACTATAGATTCGGGGTAGAATAACCAACGCTAGCTGTATTATAAAACCCTATAAATCATTTGATAGATTCGTCAACCTAACAAACGCATTAGTTCCACAGAAATAGATATCTAATAATCATAACCCTAATCTATAACAATAACCTAATTAAGCATTAATTAGGTTATCTAAATAAGCATGGAGGGTTTCAATTCGTCATTGTTGTTGTAATACATGAGGTGTCAGTCCATAATGGGTTTAGTGCAAGCAATCACAACATATCAATGCAAGATAAGTAATACAAAAATAAAGAGATATGGATCATAGGGATGAATCAATGGATTAAGGGATCACTTTCATAACTTTGGGTACTTAACAAACACAACTTATTTTAAAGCTAATCCTTTGACAATAGATGTCGGAACCAATCAAGCCCAGCGTCATGGTGAATGATCTCAAATCCAATGGCTCAGCATACCCAATTTTGCAAGAGTCAAGCCATTGGACAAGCATAAAGAACCAATCTACCTAAGCCAACAAAACTTCCTAACAAGAGCTTTGAATATCATGGATTCTAAACGCCATTGAAGCATATTCTCTACTCGCTAGTGTAAGTAAGTCTCTGGAAAGAGCTGATCAAAAAATCTCAAGGCACCGTCGTGAAGAGATCATCTAAGATCATATTCAAGTTGATCAGAAATGAATAAACATTAAGCCTTCTCACCCAAAAAGGATTTAAAGCAATTAAGGACTTAAAACTACCGGATTAATCAAGATCCACCCTAATCTAATCCATCCCTTATAACCCTAAAGTTAACTACTCACTAATCATAATCATAACTAAATATGCAAACCCAAAAAGTTCTAAATATGACATATGAGATATATCAGATTGAGATAAGATGGTTTGCTGAAGAAAATAAATGCAAGTACTGATTAATTAAAAAGATATCAAGTTTACAAAGATCAAAAATGAAGAACAAGAGAGAGAGTAATTAGGAGGCAGAGAGAGAGATAAAATAGGTCTAAAAATGAGCACACCCTTTATTAGGGTTAACACATGTGTTTTTATACTAAAGGATAAGGTTTAGGTAAAGACAAAAGACATATCCTACTAATCTGGAATACCACTCGACCATAGTGATCGAGTGGCTGGTCGAGTAGCTTCCATCTTCCTTCAATCTCTTTCTTGAGCTGATCCAAAACTCCAATCCAGCTCCTTAGTGCTCCAAAGCTTCCAAAGCATCCATTTTACCTGTAAGCAGCCCACAATATGAAATGTGTATGCAATTCCCATGCAAAGGACCCTAAAACTCTAAAGTGGGTGAAATATGCATATAATGGTATAAACAGGGAATGAATATGCACTAATATGATGATAAAATGTATGCTCAAAACATGTAAAATGCAGTGTTATCAACTCCCCCAAACTTATCTTTTACTTGCCCTTAAGCAAATAAAAGATTGATTGGAGAAGTAGTTTGAAAATGGGGATTCAGAACCAATACCAAATGACTAAACCTCTAACTCAATGTCATTGTTAACAGTTCTAGAATGCTATGCAGATGATCCATACTTAAAAATCTTAGCCATGCTCATCACAAAAGATTCAAAATTCATCCTAAGCCGCAACAAGCATTCAAAGAACTCTATCCCTTTAACAATCATTAAGCGAGAACAGTAGATCAAATTAAGCATTGGTTAAGAACTCATTTGGTTTGAGGGATAAGTTTTAAGAGAAAAAAATGGTCTCTTCTTCCTCTGGTTTAAGCGCATTCGTAACAAGGATCTCTCAATGAATGGATTGAACTTTAAGATAATGCTAAAGGTTAAAGCCAACTGATGCATACAAGAGCAGACTCTCATTTACCCAAGAACACAGAACTGACTCTACCTAAATCTATACTTAGAAATATATCCTAGTTTTTCAACCTTTCTTTTTCTTTTCTCTCAAGGCATAAATTGTTTTCTCTCAACTTAGGATTATTTCTCTTTTTTTGTTTTCTAGGGAGAGGATCTTTAATCTTTTAAACTCTTCTAGTGGATCTGGGAAAATTCTTTTTCTGGGCTAAGGCTCCTACTCGACCACTTGGTCGAGCTGTGTGATCGAGTCACATCTTTTCACATTTCCTTATCTTTTATTTTTCTATTTCCTGAGCCTATCTTCAGAATAAGTCATCCAGATCCTTTACTAGACACTTATGAATATACTTTGGTGTTTTATCCTCTCCAAATAATTTTTTTGCACTCTTTTTCTCACATTTTTTACCACTCAAAACATCAACCAACCCCTAATTCAAACTTCCTATCCTATTCTGGTCCGAAAATCATGAACCAGAGTCTGCATGAGAAGCTATTCATGTCAGCTTATACCTAACACTTTTTCCTAAGTTCAATCTGGAAATAGGCCTCAACTCAAGATTAATTCATGGTTTGAAAAGAATGAAGGTTTGGTGATTATTTGGAACTGTTCCAAAAGTGTTAACAGCTACTTGGATAAGCAAGAGTGGAAAAAGGGAATAATAATATCCAAGTATTTCATGGTAGCCATGAGTTCATAACCAATGTTTAAGTTTGATAATTAAAATTTAAGATTAGGTTCTTATAATTAGGGATAGAGTTTCTTATTCACAGCAAGTTTCAACTTAAGTATGAATGGTGAATTTAAATTTCAAACATGGTGCTGCCTTAGTTTTCAGGATCAAATGCAAGCATTGAACAACTAAAAACTATGGCATTGAGATTAAAATTTTAATCATGAGGCGTTTTTGGTTTAAATTCATCATTATCCCCTATGCAATGCAACAATCCTAATATGAATGATTCTAGACTCAATCCTAATTATGCAAATGAACTACATGACACTCTGTTTTTAAAATTGTTTTTCAGAAAGTTTTCAAATTTTTATGGTTTTTATATACACTTAGATGATGTGAAATTTGAATAAGAAAATATAAAACATGATTAGATGAATCTCTCAGACTCTCCCCCAAACTTAAATTACATAGTCCCTTGTGTAATAAAAATTCAGAGGATTATTTGAGAGATTTTAAAGAGAAAGGAAAAACAAACTAAAATGCAAATGGTTTGTACAGTGGTGTGGGTATATTGTGCTACCTCATTGTGGTAAATCTTGCTGAGTTGGAGCTGTGAAGAAATCATCCACCAGAGCTGCCATAGATTCATGAGTGTAGTTTGCCTCCATAGGGATGTGAGATGAGCCTGGTTGCTCTGGATCAAAGGTCGGATCTGCTCCGGCGTTGAGCTCGACCACTAGACTCGACTCGTCTGGTCGAGCTGAGGTGTGAGCTTCCAACTCCTTAGCTGTGAAGTCTGATCTTCTTTTACTTGGCCTATCTTTGCGTGATATCCTTTCCTCAGATGAGGACTTACTTCTCTCCTTTTCCCTAGAGGATTCACCCTTCTTCTGCAAGCTCTTGAGCTGCCCGGATATGACCTTGATAGTCTTTGCCATTGACTTAATGTAGAGAGAACCTCCCAATTTTGGCACTTGTGAAATTGAAACAAGATAGAATGGTGGCTGTGAGCTGTGGTGATGGAAGGGATTTGATGGTTGAATGGTTTGAAATAGAGATCTGCGGAAAGGATCTCTAAGAACCACTTAATCTCTTCTGGATATTACACACCAAAAGACACTAAGGTTCTGCTGGATATAACACACCAACAAGATCCAAACTCAGAAAGTATTTTGATAAAAAAATTGGATAAATAAAAAAGATGAAAAGACAGAGTTTAAAAAAGAAACAACAAGAAGGCTGCATGAGCAACACCTGTTACATAAATAATTAAGTCTGAATTCAAAATAAATGGGTTGGGCCGAATTCTTCTCTTCATGGGCTGGCCTTGATCAACAAATGGACAATGGTGAAGTAATACAAGCCTCATTAAAAACCTTATCAAGAAAACCCATTGGGACAAAACTTGATAAGGGAAAAAGAGCACTCATGCATCACTTAATCCATTTGTTGATGTTGTTGAACTTGTATCAAAACCAGAGTGGTTTGAATAACTTCTTATTCCTCCATGTATAAGCATCTGAGCATTCCTCCAATGGCTTGGTTGAATAGTTTGCTTCTAGCTCGTGTCATTGGTCCTCTTGGCATAGCAAACACGTCCTCATCTCCAAGTGCATCCTCAGCTACAAGCTTAGCTTCCTCTGGCACATGCTCTGGTTCATGCTCTTTGTTCTCCATGCTATCTAGGATCATATCATCCTCTCCCTCTTGAAAAGGATTTGACCTCAAATCTGTTTCATCTGCAATAAACGGAGCCACCTCAGAAACATTGAAACTAGAATTCACAGCATACTTACCTTGGAGATCTAGCTGGTAGGCATTGTCACTAATCCTTTTGATTATCTTGAAAGAGCCATCGATCCTTGGCATAAGCTTTGATTTTCTTTCAGCTGGAAATCTTTCTTTCCTCAAATGAACCCAGACAAGGTCTCCTTTTTCAAAAACCACTTGTCGCCTTCCCTTGTTAGCATGCTTAACATAAAGCTTGGTCTTCTCCTCTATGTTCTTTCGGGCTTGCTCATGGATCTGTTTAACCAGTTCAGACTTTTTCTTTCCATCCATGCTAACTCTTTCACTCAAAGGCAACGAGAGTAGATCCAAAGGTGATATAGGATTAAAGCCATAAACAATTTGAAAAGGAGAATACTTTGAAGCAGAATGCACAGCATGATTGTATGCAAATTCAATGTGTGGCAAGCAATCTTCCCAAGTTCTAAGATTCTTTTTAACCAGGGCACGTAGAAGAGTTCCTAAAGTTCTATTAACCACTTCAGTTTGGCCATCAGTTTGCGGGTGACATGTAGTAGAAAACAAAAGCTTAGTTCCTAACTTAGACCACAAAGTTTTCCAAAAGTAGCTAAGAAACTAAGTATCTCTATCAGAAACTATAGTCCTGGGCATTCCATGCAACCTAACAGTTTCCTTAAAGAACAGATCTGCTATATGAGATGCATAATTAGTTTAATGACATGCAATGAAATGTGCCATTTTTGAGAACCTATCAACCACAACAAATATGGAATCCTTTCCAGTTCTAGTCCTAGGCAAGCCAAGAACAAAATCCATAGAAATATCAGTCCAAGGATGCATAGGAATAGGCAAAGGAGTGTACAAACCGTTTGGCTGAACATTTGATTTGGCTTGCTTACAAATTACGCACCTACCACAGATTCTTTTAACATCTCTTTTCATATGAGGCCAATGGAAATGGTCCCTCATTACCTCTAGTGTTTTAGCAATGCCAATATGTCCCATGAAACCTCCTCCATGAGCTTCCCTGACAAAATAATCTCGGATAGAACAGTTAGGCACACATAAGAGATTTTCATAAAAGAGAAACTCATCTTGTCAATGGTAATGTCCTGACTACATCTTAACACAAGCTTTATATATATCTTGAAAATCAGGATCAGTTTCATAAAGCTCTTTAATCTGTTCAAATCCCAAAAGCTTAGTTTCAAGAGTAGAGAGAAGAGTATACCTTCGGGATAATGCATCAGCAACTACATATGGAAAGGTTTCAATGAATTCAACCCACCATGCACGTCTCTTGTTGAGTTTTTGCTGACCTTTCATGTGCTTGAGGGACTCATGGTCTGTATGAATAATGAATTCATTTGGCCATAGGTAATGCTGCCATGTTTGTAGAGACCTAACCAAAGCATAAAGCTCTTTATCATAAGCGGGATAGTTCAAGGTTGCTCCTCCAAGCTTTTCACTGAAATAGGCAATAGTTTTCTTCTCTTGCATCAAAACAGCTCCAATTCCTATTCCTGAGGCATCACACTCAATTTCAAATATTTTAAGAAAGTCTGGTAATATCAAACAGGGGCATTAGTAAGCTTCTCTTTAAGAGTCTGGAATGCTTGTTCTTGTGCTTGCTCCCATTTGAATCCGACATCTTTTTTGATAACTTCAGTGAGTGGTGCGGCAATGGTGCTAAAATCCTTGACAAATCGCCTATAAAATCCAGCAAGTCCATGAAAGCTCCTTACTTCTCCTACGGCCTTTGGACTGGGCCATTCTTTGATAGCTTTGACTTTTTCCTCATCCACCTTAACTCCATCTGCACTTACAACAAAACCTAAAAAGACAAGATTATCTGTGCAAAAAGTACATTTGCCAAAATTAGCATAAAGTTTTTCTTGTCTAAGTACGCTTAAGACAGAGTCTAGATGTTGAACATGCTCAGCTATACTTTTGCTGTATATCAGAATGTCATCAAAATATACTACAACAAAATGTCCAATATATGCTCTAAGAACATGATTCATTAACCTCATGAATGTAGTAGGTGCATTTGTCAAACCAAATGGCATAACTAACCATTCATATAATCCATGTTTAGTTTTAAATGCAGTTTTCCATTCATTACCCTCTTTCATCCTAATCTGATGATATCCACTTTTAAGATCAATTTTAGAAAATATGCTGAAACCATGCAATTCATCAAGCATATCATATAATCTAGGAATGGGATATCGATACTTCACCATGATATTTTTGATGGCTCTACAGTCAACGCACATACGCCAACTCCCATCTTTCTTAGGTACAAGAAAGACTGGTACTGCACACGGACTCATGCTTTCTTTGATATATCCCTTAGCCATAAGCTCATCAACTTGTCTTTGCAGCTCCTTTGTTTCTGCGGGATTGGTTCTATATGCTGGATGGTTTGGGAGAGTGGCGCCTGGTATAAAGTCTATCTGGTGTTCAATGCCACAAACTGGTGGTAAGCCACTTGGATTTTCCTAAGGAAACACATCCTTGTAATTCTGCAAAAGTTCAGTCATTTTACTCGGCAAAACCGGTACATGGTTAGTCAAGCTTGTGAGAGCTTCCTTAAAAACAAACAACAAAATTGGCTGTGTAGAAAGCAGAGATTTCTTGACTTCCATAGCCTTTATAAAGAGGTTGGGTTGTTTTACTAACCTGGGGTCCTTGTGCTGGAGATGGATTTGATCTTCATAGACTTCTTGAGGTGTCATTGGTAAGAGAGTGATCTTTCTGTCTTTAAGCACTAGAGTATGCCTGTTGGTAAAGCCATCATGAGTTACCTTTCTATCTGATTGCCAAGGTCTACCCAGTAGGATATGTCCAGCTTCCATAGGCAGTACATCACACAAAACATCATCCTCATATTTTCCAATGGAAAATGACACCAATACTTAATTCTTAACCCACATTTCTCCTTCACTATTGAGCCACTACAACTTATATGGCTTGGTATGCTTCCTTACTGTTAAACTGAGCTTTTCGACCATAGTTTCACAAGCCACATTAGTACAGCTACCTCCATCAATTATTAGCCTGCAGACTTGCCTTGAACCAAACACCTAGTGTGAAACAAATTCTCTCTTTGTTCTTGCTTTTCAGTTTGAATTTGAATGCTCAGTGATCTTCTAGCTACTAAAAGCTGTCTTTGGACTCTTCCTTCATATTCTTCAGGGGTTGACAAATTTTCTTGCACAGGTTCATCCTCAGATTCAATTTCTCCATTTTCTTGGATGATCATAACTCTTCTGTTGGTGCATTCATTTGCATAATGTCCTCTGCCTTGGCACTTGAAGCATTTGAGATCACGAGCCCTTGATGAAACTATCTCAGCTTTCCCTTTGTCCTTTTCTTGACTGGTCGTGAATGTCTTAAATTCAAGCTTAGGAGTCATAACTTGCTTTCCCTCTCTTTGAAAGCTTGTTCTGTTTGAATCAGCTCCATAACTTGGTCGTGAAGTTCCCCTCCTCTTTATTTTTTGCTCAACTAGAACAGCCTTATGTAGCATCTCCTCTAGCTGATCATATTGCTGCATCTCCACACGATCTTGAATCTCTATGTTTAATCCTCCTAGAAACCGTGACATAGTAGCTTCCTTATGTTCAGAGATGTGAGCTCTTAACATTAAGGTTTCTAAGTCCTGAAAATAATCTTCCACTGAGCGATTGCCTTGATTCAGTTTCCTAAGCTTTGAATGTAGTTCACGGTTATAGTGGCTGGGAACAAAATGTATGTTCATCAAAAGCTTCATCTCTGACAAAGTCTCAACATGATACTCTCCATTACGTGTTCTACAAGTAACTATTTGATCCCACCAACTGAGGGCGTAGTCATAGAACTCAGTAGCTGCTACCTTAACTCTATTGACATCAGCATAATGTTGACAGTTGAAAACAAACTCAATCTTCTTTTCCCAATCCAAGTATGCATCGGGATCATTCTTTCCATGAAAGGCCGGAATTTTAATCTTAAGTCCATTGAGATTTTCTTGCAACGGATTTCTGCCATCACGCCTAGATCTTGTTCTCCGCTGACTTCTTTGAGAAGAGTGGCTGTGGGTGCTGTAATAATCATGTGCAGCCTCATCTCTTGATTCACTTGTTTTCTTTGATTTGGATCCAGCTTTTGTAACATAGCTTCAACCTTATCATTCAGATCTTGTTGCATAGCTTCAACCTTATCAGTCATGATCTTTTCCATCTTTTCTGTTAGTGCTTCAATATAAAGCTTTTGTTCTTGGTCTTTGCTGGTTCCCTCATCTTCTTTTTCAGACATCTTTATGCAATATCACAACAAGAAATAACCAGTAACAAGTCCTTGAAAGCAGAAAAATTCACAACAACAAGATTGATGAATATGAAGAGACAAACTCGTACACATCTAGCAAATAAATTTCCACGAATTTTAAAAAATTATTTCAACACATCTAAGCATAGATCTGACAGGTCTAGATGAAGAATACCCAAAAATCGACAGAAAAAAATTATTTCCACACAACCTAAAATTCAAATGATCAGATCTGATGCAAAATAACTCAGAAAAATACGATTCTAAATTCAGATCAATACTTAACACACTGATCGTCACAATCTGGGTGAAAATCTGATGCACTAGACGCAAAAAAAACGAGAAAGAGATTACCCAACTTCTCAAGTGTGCTCTGATACCACTTAATAAGAACCTCCCAATTTCGGCACTTGTGAAGTTGAAACAAGATAGAATGGTGGCTGTGAGCCGTGGTGATGGAAGGGATTTGATGGTTGAATGATTTGAAATAGAGATCTACGGAAAGGATCTCTAAGAACCAACTTAATCTCTTCTGGATATTACACACCAAAAGACACTAAGGATCTGCTGGATATAACACACCAACAAGATCCAAACTCAGAAAGTATTTTGATAAAAGATTGGATAAATGAAAAAGATGAAAAGACAGAGTTTAAAAAGAAACAACAAGCAGGCTGCATGAGCAACACCTGTTACATAAATAATTAAGTCTGAATTCAAAATAAATGGGCTGGGCCGAATTCTTCTCTTCATGGGCTGGCCTTGATCAACAAATGGACAATGGTGAAGTAATACACAAGCCTCATTAAAAACCTTATCAAGAAAACCCATTGGGACAAAACTTGACAAGGGAAAAAGAGCACTCATGCATCACTTAATCCATTTGTTGATGCTGTTGAACTTGTATCAAAACCAGAGTGGTTTGGATAACTTCTTTTTCCTCCATGTATAAGCGTCTGAGCATTCCTCCAATGGCTTGGTTGAATAGCTTGCTTCTAGCTCGTGTCATTGGTCCTCTTGGTGTAGCAAACACGTCCTCATCTCCAAGTGCATCCTCAGCTACAAGCTTAGCTTCCTCTGGCTCATGCTCTGGTCCATGCTCTTTGTTCTCCATGCTATCTAGGATCATATCATAATGGCTTTATCCTGGAATTTGTTCCATTGCTGGAGCAGACCTATCCTCTTGTTGGCTTCCTTCAGAGATTTGCACTCCGAATCATCAAAGTGGTATATCTCAGGCTCCTTGTTTTCTTCCATCCAATCCCCCAACACTTGGTCATCAGATTCCTCATCAGCTGTGGAACTGTGTAGGAGGCTTATAGGAGGAATGAAATCAGCTTCTCCTCCTTGGTGCAGCTTAGGGAATTCGTCCAATGGTAAGAGGATTTTGGCCTTTCCAGCTTTAGCGTGACTGAAGTTGTAAACATGTTTCTCTTGGACCATATTCCTCTCTATGATAAAGGAGTTATGTAGATACTCCAAATCAATCCATTGGGGTTCTTTTCTTTTGCCCTTTAACTCAACTCTAGCTACTATCATGATTGGTGTGACAATGCCACCTACTGCCAAATCTCCTTGGCTCACTATCTTGTTCATCTTTAGAGCATACTCTTTATAAGTTATGAGTTGCCTGACCAGCACAATGGAGTTCCAGTATTGGCTTTATCAACCAACATTCCTCTATCAAGTTTATGGTTCTTGGCTGTAGTGTAGACTACAAATCATTCAAGCGCTTTGTCAAGCATCTTAATTTCCCCATCATTGACTCCTCTAGTGGTCTTTATTGCGAACATGGTGTTGGCAATGGCTTTATGCAAATATCTGATCCCTGGACTCCTTATCTCTGAGCCTTTGGACCTTGATGATCTATGCTTTCATTTGCCTCCTATTAGCTTCCGGAGCTCATCTATTTCTCTTCTGCTGTAGTCTTGGTGCACTCTGACAGGGGTCAAATATAACCCTAGAAGCTACTTTCTCAAATTAAGAGATCACTGTAGTACTTAGGAGTTAAATCCACAAGGACTCTGAAAACTCACACAATAGATTGAACAGATTCGAGTTAAGCTAGACGAAAATAAGAAAACTAAATAGAGCAATGCAATAAACGAAAATAGCAATTAAACGGGATTAAATTCAGATGACTAAAGCGCTAGACCTAGGGACATCAATCAGGAAAACTTGGGAAAATAAACTGGGCGGTTCGTAAATTAAGTCTAAAGTGTTTGTGCGGTTCATAAACTAATATGATATCTCATCCAACTCTCGCTGCGAATGACATATATCCTCTAAACAGAAGCAAACCAAATCTCTTTGCAAAATACCAATAAATAGAATCTCTATGATAGTGCGGGTACGATATGTTTACAAAATTCCTAAACCAACTCTCGCTGCGAATAGGCTGTTTGCTCATCTAAGATTAGTTTGGGGTATCAATAACACTCTCGTGTCATTATCAAATCTAGATGAAGAACATAATAGATAACATAACAATACTAAACCCAATTCAATTTTCCTTCATAATCCCTTTTGAAACCCTAGATCTAACAAGGTGGCTACTCAGACATAGGAGATGAAACACAAATCATTGTCTGAATAATACTCATAAAATAGAAAATAGGAAAACAAAAGGAGTTCTGAATTCTTCTCTCTACAAAGTTTAAGATCTGAATCTTCTCTCCAATAATCACCTTGAAACTTACAATGAACTTTAAGAACTTAGAATATGATCAAACTTAGAATCTGGGACTTCTAAAACATAGTTTAACCTTAAAACATGATTAGGCATGATTTATAAACTTTGGAAACTTCTGGGACAAAGTTGCAATTCTTGAAACTTGATAAAACTCGGAGGCTTCAGTATCGTCTAGGTGATGTCGACCGACAAAAGGGAAGCGTGTAGATCGACGTGGACATGAATATCCGTCTTCTTGTTGATTTGCTCAGCTACAAGCCTCCAAATGCTCCAAAGTGCTCATAAGGATCCATCTCGTGTTTGTACCTAATAAGACTAAATATATATACAAAAGATTCCAAAACCAATACATATATCATGTCATAAAACCATAAAATCCATGATATATCAACTCGCCCAGACTTAGCTTTTGCTTGCCCTCAAGCAAAACAGAAAACCAAACCAAGAAAGTAGTTTGAAAATCACGGAACTCACCTACTCTTTAGAACATTGTGCTTACCAGTCATCATGTAATCGACATGGTACAAGAACTATTCAGAGACTAACTACCATGTACATTCACCGTAGTCACTCGCAGTTTTCTCAATACCCACCACAACTTAACAACATATCCATTTATTAAGCCATTCATCGCTGGGTCTTACTTTCGAATTCAATGCCCAAGAGCCTTCTAGACTCAGCTGTCATCCTATACCATAACCAGACAAACCTCACAACAACAATGATATTTTCGTCTCCCCCAGACTTAAATCCTTGGTTATTTTGGATTTCATATGATTTTCTCTTTCTTATCTTTTTATCTATGAAGGTAGGCTATTAGAAGTGAATAATGGGTCACGGGATCGCTCATACCCTCACAGCAACCCTACTTTCATCATCTCCTTAAGAAATAGAAATGTGGGGGCATAGATTTCTCTTACCCACTTCTACTTCAGAGAATTCACTTTGTCATTCACAGATTATACCTAAAGGTTTTATTATTAGTAACAACTTTTTGGGGAGACTAGACATCATAACTTACTTTGGTTTTATCAGGTTAGGTATGAATGAAAAGTCAAGCTCTCAAGCACCAATTTCGCTCATGATGTAAAAAGAACTGACAGAAATTAGCTCAGGCTATAGCGTGGCATCTGTTGTAAGTGTGGGGCTCTCAAGTTAACCGGTCAGACTTAGGGTTTTTCCATTAGTTGAATCTGAATAAGCTCTGCAACAATGGTCACCAGAAGACATAGCAAACAACAAATAGACCAAGAGATAGCTCATAGTTCCTAGACAACTTTTGACTCAATAAACAAAGGTTTTGAAAAACAAAAATTTGGGACTGACTCTCAAAAGAATAAACATATTTAGCAACTACCTCCTCCAGACTTAAACTACACTGTCCCCAGTGTACCTAAGCCTAAGGAAAGTGATAAAAAGAAATAAAATTGAGTAGAGATTGAACTGTTATGTTTTGAAAAACATGACCTGATATGGTGTATGCATGTCGACCGACAAACACCCGGCATGTCGATCGATGTGAGCAGGGTTGTGGTTTTCCAAAATTCTGCACCATTCTATCTTATCATTCAACTCGTTTTCTGACATCTAGATCCTGATTAAGAGCAAAACATGTCAATAAAAACTGGTAGATAACATAGATAAGTTCAACAATATCTCAATATAAGTTAGAAACAAAATATGAAGCAAAAACAGAAGCAAATAAAGCAAAAATAAAAGCAATGTCTCAAAGGAAAAAGAAAATAAAGGAACTAAGAACCCGATGACTATGCAAAGTCATCATCGGAACTCCAAGGAGTGCGAGGATCAACGAGAAGGCTAGGTGGGCGTGGAGGTGAAGACGTAGGCTGGGCATGACTGACACCGAAAGCAATGAGCTGCCACATACTCCTCATAGTACTCACCATGTACCTCCAAAATATAGGACTATCATCCTCATACCACGCTGGGGGCTCTGGAAACACAAGGTCGGGAATGGTAGTATCTAAGAGAAGTGGTGTCTCTGGAAGTGGTGGCACAGTCTCACCTTAGTAGCTGAAGGCGCGGCATTAGACAAAGCTCCACGGCGAAGCTTATGGCATGAACTTGCAACCAATAATGTCTCATCTGACGCGAAGTACAGCATAGCGTGATCCTTCTTGATATGGAAAGCCATGTCAGGTAACTTCAGATTCTTCACTGTGCCATCTTCATCAGCAAATACCCACATGTTGTTAGGCTTCATCTAAGTCACATGCTTGAGATAGTCAAGATCCATGGTGATATGATCCGATTTGCGTGTTGCATTAAACAAGACTATACTGAAGTAGTGGAAGATCGGAGTCAAAAGATTTCCAACATGCTCAAACTGCTTCTTACCAGAGGCTTTGGCTTTTAGAGAAACCAAATGATGAGCAAACACAGCCCCCAAATTCAGATCAGTATTGGGGACGAAATACTTCCAAACCGCAGTAGGAAACATGTGGTGAACACCAAGCAAAAGGAGCATAAGATCCGACTTTCGGGCCTTGGTGAGATCAGACCGGCACAAAATGGTGCTAGCAATGAGGCGCAACATATACCTAACAGCGGAATGACGAACATCTCTCTGCTTCGAAGAACTGGTATCATACTCGCCATTCCCGATGTGGGACCAAAAAGTCTTAATATCCCCCCACTCTGTATCCATAACAGCCTGAGTAGCATCTCTCCTGAAGCCATACAAGTCATATAGATCAGGAATAGTGATCATGTACCTCATACCCTTGAACATGAAGGTCAGAACTCCCTGGTATGCCACCTTGGCACTCTCATCAGCATAGTACAGTCTGCCGGAAGCTAAGAATTGGTGTGCCAAGTCCGGATAGAGAGTGGGGGGATATTAAGACTTTTTGGTCCCACATCGGGAATGGCGAGTATGATACCAGTTCTTTGAAGCAGAGAGATATTCGTCATTCCGCTGTTAGGTATATGTTGCGCCTCATTGCTAGCACCATTTTGTGCCGGTCTGATCTCACCAAGGCCCGGAAGTCGGATCTTATGCTCCTTTTGCTTGGTGTTCACCACATGTTTCCTACTGCGGTTTGGAAGTATTCTGTCCCCAATACTGATCTGAATTTATGCATGCATGTCGACCAAAACAGAGGAACCATGTCGATCGACACGATGCCGAATCGTGTAAACGTATGAAAAACAAAAATTCCAAGCAAGATTAATGTCAAAACACGATTAATGTTTCACAATCATCAAAATTAACCACCAATTTCATCTCTATAATCATCAATTCATCATCTAGTCAAACCTAAATTCTGAAATTCAATTGGATTAATGATAAGTTTTGTCAAAAGAAATCGTGACTTTTCATTCAGTTTAACCTAAATTAACAACATTCTACACTTGATTTCTTCTAAATTCATCATAATCAGTCAAGACTAGCAAGCTTTAAGAGTAAAATCGTAATTCAAAAGTGAGAATCAAACCCATGAAAATTTTAAAATTAGAGATAGAGATTTGAGGAACATACCTTTTATTTTGATAGAATGGATGATATAGGAGAATAAGGGATAGAAATCTCTTGAGTTTAGAAGCAAGAATCGAATGAATTGGTGAAGAACTCAAAAATCACGATTTGGGTTTTATAGAGGCTTAGGGGTTTTACAAAAAAGAAAAGGAGAAGTGGAGAAGAAAAGGAAATTAGGTATTTAACCTCGGGTCCACGTCGACCGACACAAGGTGTTCGTGTCGATCGACACGGACACAAACCTTGTGTTCCTTGGTCGAAAAATTAAGTAAAGCTTCTCCAATCGATGCAAATCTTTCCATAACCATCATTAAGTACGTCTAGTTCCTGAGATAAAACAAAAACAAAAACAAATTAGTTAACAAGACACTGAAAAACTTAAATTAAGACTCACCCGTTGGTTGCCTCCCACAAAGCCTTTATTTTCAGTCATTAGCTTGACTTTGTCAGAATTCAGATGGATGGTGGATCTCCGGATGAATTCAAAAGTGGTGAAGATGAAGTCTTGGAGCCGAGATCATCCTCACTTAAGTCAAGCATCTGGGGTTTCAGAACCCTATTCATCATCTCATCCATCGCGGCTTGTCCTTTAGCCTTAAACTCAGGAGTGATGATAGCCTTAATCTTGGCAAATGGCCTGGAACCACTTCCATACTCAAGCTTATACTCAATAGTATCATCAACTTTCCTCACAGGAGTCAAAGTCATAAGGGGTCTCCCAGTCACTGCTTTTCTCTGTGGTTTCTTTTTCTTACCCGCAGCTTTCGGAATCCTTGCAGTGAACTCTGTAGTGTGAATCTCATTTACTTCTTTAACAACAACCTGGGGATTCCACATCACATATCCGTCCGGATTAGCAGGATAAAACAGATCAGGATCAACATGCCTCAGAGAAATCCTACTACTCAGCAGATCAAGCAAAGCTCCAGCAGTAGCAAGGAACGGTCTACCCAAAATCAGTGGCATATCATAACCGATATCCGTCTCAACAACATGGAACTCTCAGATTCTC
Organism: Cardamine flexuosa; assembly: GCA_963555745.1. NCBI lineage: Eukaryota > Viridiplantae > Streptophyta > Magnoliopsida > Brassicales > Brassicaceae > Cardamine > Cardamine flexuosa. The sequence continues at coordinate 18,898,113 of OY743219.1, forward strand.
AATATAACCCAAGGATTTCTTCAGAGAAGCATCAGCCAATGTAATCTCAATTGTAATCTCAACTGAAGATCTCTTCATGTCATTGATTTTCAATCTCATTGCAACATCATTAGACATGATATTGATACTAGCTCCAGTATCACAGAGTGAATCAGTGAACTTAACTCCAGCAATGGAGCAAGATACAGCAAAACTTCCACGATCTTCCAACTTAGGTAATTTTCGGAGATAAATTCTGTCATTGGGCTGTGCACGTCGACCGAAACAGCCAGGTGCCTGTTGATCGATTTGCCTGAAGTTAGGTGGCTTGCATCAAATCCTCAGATAAGTTAGGTGGTATCGACCGACACGTAGTAGTGGTGTCGATCGACATGAGCTTTGAGATGAGAGTCTCAACTTTTTCCTTACCTTCAGAACTCTCCAGAACCTCTTCCTTGATCTCTTTCTTGACCATATCTCCCCAGGCCATAACAGCACACAAGAGTACCTAGGATTAGTATCAGTACTTCCAGGTAAGATGCCATCAGGGCGTTTCGTGTTCACAGCAGATTGTGCAAACTGAGTATCCAACCTCTTGATGTGGTTATTCAATGTCTCATACTTCCCATTGAGATTGGCATACAGAGCATCTTTCTTACCATTGAAGTCCACAGTCATCTTCTGCTATCCCTCAAGTATCTGATCAAGCATATCCTTCAACTCAGAATCCGCAGTCTTAGGAGGCAAATTCTGATAATGGGAATTTTAAAAGTCCCTAGTGAAACCACTGTTGCTTCTCTGAGCTTCCTGAGTCGCAGGCCTGAGTGTAAACCCAGAAGAATTCTGGTTGTTCCCGTAATTTTTTCTCTGGCTGTTGTAACCTCTGAAGGTACCTTGAGAATTGCTAAATATTTGGCCATTGAAACCGGAACCATTCACATAGTTCACATCCTCTTTAGTAGCTTCTTCTTCAGCTTCAAAAACCTCAACCTCTTGAGCAAAGTGAACTGACTTCTTGTTCACTAGAAGGTTGTGCACAGTATCCAGCTTTGCCTTGACATCTGCCATCTGATTGTTGTTCAAACCAGCAGCTATCTTCTTCCTCTCAAAATCAGCATTCTTGGTACTACTACTAGATGCCAAATTCTCAATCAACTTAATAGCAGCCTCTGGTGTCCTGGTCTTGAAGTTATCATCACTAGCAGCATCCAAAGAAACCTGATACCTCCAATCAATTCTGTAGAAGAAAGTCGTAATGAGCTGGACTTCATCAATGTTGTGGTGCGGACAATCTTGTTGGTATCCCTTGAATCTCAACCACGCAGCTTTCAGTGTCTCTGCAGGTCCTTGAGTAAACTGAATAATCAAATCCCTCAAGTCCTTTATCTTAGCATCGTCATAGAAATTATTCAAGAAAGCTGTCTTGATGTCTCTCCAAGTGGTTAAGGAACCCGGTTCCAACTGCTTTAACCATTGAGCTGCTTCCCAGCAAGAGAGTATGGGAAGAGCTTGCATAATATATAGTCTTCAGACACTCCATTGGCTTTAATACTCAAAGCCAAGTCTTCAAAATTCTCTATGTGGTCCATCGGATGTTCCGCAAGATGAGCATAGAAGGTGTGTTGTCCCACAAGAGTGTAGTACTGTGGTTTCAACTCAAAATCATTCCTCTGAAAAGCAGAAGGACATATAGCAGACCTGTTGGAGTATAACTCATTGGGTCTGTTGAAATCAGCAAGTGTTCATCTCACATTCTTAATCCTAGCATCCAAGTTGTCCGAACCATTTCTATCTCCTTCACGTCGACCGAAACAACCATTACCGTGTCGGTCGACATGACCAGAATTGTCAATAATCTCGACGATGGGGTTCCCATCTGCATCAAGTCTCTGACCCTGAGAATTGTAGTGGTTGCCCTCTAAATCACGTATGATCCCAGTAGCATCTCTCTCAATCAAAACAGTTCTAACCATCTCTGATCTCCTGGGTGCTTTGCGAGTAGATCTCTCTAACTTCTTAATCTCCTCAGTAGCAACTAGTTCTTTGTCCTTGCTGCTTCTAAGTTTCATGAACCTGAAATAAGAGAAAGTAAAGGCGTGAGTAACAAAAATAAAAAGGAAAATATAGACTAAACCCTAACTTAAATCTAATGGTGAATTTAGAGTTCCCCGGCAACGGCGCCAAAATTAGACAGGGGTCAAATATAACCCTAGAAGCTACTCTCTCAAATTAAACAGATTTGAATACACAAGGACTCTGAAAACTCACACAATAGATTAAACAGATTTGAGTTAAGCTAGACGAAAGTAAGAAAACTAAATAGAGCAATGCAATAAACAAAAATAGCAATTAAACGGGATTAAATTCAGATGATTAAATCGCTAGACCTAGGGACATCAATCAGAAAAACTCGGAAAAGGAACTGGGCGGTTCGTAAATTAACTCTAAAGTGTTTGTGTGGTTCTTAAACCCGTAACACTAATATGATATCTCATCCAACTCTCGCTGCGACGACATCTATCCTCTAAACAGAAGAAAACCAAATATTTTTGCAAAATACCAATACATAGAGTCTTTATGATAGTGCGGGTTTGATATGTTTACAAAACTCTTAAACCAACTCTCACTGTGAATAGGCTGTTTGCTCATCTAAGATTAGTTCAGGGTATCAAAAACACTCTCGTGTCTACCAATAATCCTATGGTACCAGTATTAGGTTGATCAATCCTAAGACTAGTGTCATTATCAAATCTAGATAAAGAACATATAAGATAACTTAACAATACTAAACCCAATTCAATTTTCCTTCATAATCCCATTTGAAACCCTAGATCTAACAAGGTGGCGACTCAGACATAGAAGATGAAACACAAGTCATTGTCTGAATAATACTCATAAAATAGAAAATAGAAAAACAAAAGGAGTTTAGAATTCTTCTCTCTACAAAGTTTGAGATCTGAATCTTCTCTCCAATAATCTCCTTGAAACTTACAATGAACTTAAAAAACTTAGAATATGATCAAACTTAGAATCTGGGACTTTTAAAACATAGTTTAACCTAAAAACATGATTAGGCATGATTTATAAACTTTAGAAACTTCTGGGGCAAATTTGCAATTTTTGAAACTTGATAAAACTTGGAGGCTTCAATATAGTCTAGGTGATGTCGACCGACACAAGGGAAGCGTGTCGATCGACGTGAAAACAAATATCCATCTCCTTGTTGATTTACTCAGCTACAAGCCTCCAAAAGCTCCAAAGTGCTCATAAGGATCAATCTCGTGTTTGTACCTAATAAGACTCAATACATATATAAAAGACTCCAAAACTAATACATATATCATGTCATAAAACCATAAAATCCATGATATATCACACTCCATTCCCTTGCTTGAAACCATACAGCAAATCAAGTTGTCCCAACTCCATCATGTACTCTTGGTTCCTAACCTTGAAGTATATGTACCCCAACTCACCATTTGCTTCAGTCTTTGGTTCATCTTGGTACAATCTCAGCTGGAGGGTGCTAATAAAATGGCATGTTTCCTCTTGATAGCCTTACCTTGGATTAGACACAAGTGTCAACAAGTCACACTGCTCAAGTATCAGCTCCACTTCCCTTGTGATGTCCAATGCATCCATTATTGGCCAATGTGGGTATCTTGTTCCCAAAAAGTGCATTCCTTTGAACAAGTCCAGAAGCATTTTCTCATGGCCTATTTGGCTCAATGCCTCAGACTCTTCTCCAGTGTTTTCTTCCATATCCTCAGTCTATGTTCTCTCGTCATCATCTTCTTCATGATGCACTCTCTTCCCTTGTGCGATGTACTGTCTCTCCCTGGAAAATTCCAGCTCACGAGCTACCTCTGCAGATTTCCTCCTCAGTGCCCTTGTTGTTGATGCATTGGTGTTCCTGAAAAAAAAATGAATATGGAAGTTTTAGCTACACATTTTCTCACACTTGACCACTCACTCGACTATAGTGGTCGAGCTGCTAGTTTCAACAAATTTCTCATTCAAATCGAGTCATATGGTCGAGCTGTATTTTAAACAAGTTTTTCAGAGGGAATGCACTATCATCAATGCTGGGCGTTCATAAATTTGATGATTCAACAATAACAACTTTCAATTTGCAGAGGTTTTAAAATAGGATATGAGTTTACTCAAGCTTCTAATATTCAGATACTTGTTCATAATCAACAATGTATTTCAACAGAGGTGGCTAATGTTTCGAATAAAACAGAATGTCATGCAAATCTCATTTAAAGTTTCACAATTTCCAAATTTTCAAACTGAAATTTAAAGAAAGAAAATTTTTCTGAACCCAGAAGAGTTTTAGTCTTAATATTTCGGATAATTCTACATTTCTAAACACTCTATGTTCCTTATAAACAGATTTCATAGTGCATGCATCAAGATTGGTTGAAAGATTTTGAGAATTTTCTTTTAAAAATCAAACCCAAGACTTTAATGAAATCGTTTTGAAAAATTCTGGGAACTTACATGGTTGAGTCAAGAGGGTTTGAGTTAGCAGACATAGTTTCTGAACTGATTTGTTTGATTTGAAAATCCAGAGGAATCTTAGAAGGAAATATTAAAGTTCTTGCTTTTGAGAAATTATTTGAGACTACAAATGAGAGAGAGTTCTGAGGGAGATGAAGTCGTGAAAGGGAGTTTTAAAAAGTTGGGTTTAGATCAGGTTCAAATGAATGGCTGAGATTAAAAGATGGAAATTTGAAAATAAACCTAGCTACTCGACCTCAGGGTCGAGTTGTGTGATCGAGTCTGTTTCCGGATTGTTTTGATCATGTTTTGATCATGTTTTAATCTCCATGCTATGCATTCTCCTTGGTCAATGACAATCTTCAACCTATTCCTGGATTACAAGACACTAGATAAAAGCATTAAAATACCAAAATAAACAATAACTTGAAAGATACAAAATTTATATACAGGAGATAGTCATGCAATTTCCTTCCAAGTGAGCTTGTTTATAGTCTCATAGCTTGACTTGCATACAGAGCTTAGATAAGTGGTGGATCAAGGACAGGCTCTAAGGTCCTCTCCTTGTTGTCTTTTGCTGGTTTTCCATAAGATGAGGCTAGAGTTGCTATCTTGAACCACCTTTTGTTCTCAGCTTCACTCATACCTCTAGGACCATACTCAAACCTCTTAAGCTCTATAACCTTAATCTTGAGATAGTCAACCTCTTGGATCAAAAGTCCAACAGCAGCTTGTAAAGAAATGATAGCCTTGTCTTAAGCTATGCTGATTGGCTCTCGTGATGTGCTTCCTAAATAAGATTCAGCATCACTGAATTCTTTCACACTGTCCCTTGCTGATTCATTCAACTGGTTATCAAGTGTCAAGTTGTTTAAATAGACTATCTCCTCATCACTTTGGTAATCTCTCTGATTCATCCAAAACAAAGATTCTGGTGCTGGACTTGGAATTTCTATCTCACCACTGAGGGGAATGTAACTGGGAAGACCACTTGTTATAACATCAGGCTCCTGATAATAATCCTCAATAGCATATAGCTGCTTCAGACTGGTGTGACTTCTGGGTCCTCGACCAATATCAAACCTCATAACTAAATCCTTACCAAACTTCAGATCAATTTTTCCTCCTTTGACATCAATAATTGCACCAGCACTAGCCAAGAATGGCCTTCCTAGAATCAGGTGACTCAATGATTCTTCCTCCATTTTAAGGATTATGAAGTCAGTAGGCACTTCAACATGGCCTATCCTTACTGGTAAATTCTCAATCATACCAAGGGTCTCCGGATTGTCTGTCAGCTAACCTCAGGGAGATCTTACTTGGTTTGAACTCTTCAAATCCAAGCTTGGTTGCAACATTCAAGGGAATTATATTCATAGATGAGCCAATATCACACAAGAAGTCTCTAAAGACTGTTTCCTTTATGGAACAGGGGATAGTAAAGGTCCCTGGATCTTGAAGCTTTTCCTGGACTATTACTTCCTTCTCAGTGATCATCTTGCATTCATGATCCTTTGCAGCTGACTCTTCTTCCTTCTGAGTTTCATCCACTAAGGTTTTCCCAATAGAAGTTGCTGAGGGATCCATATCTTTGCTAGCATCATTCAAAGACCTCTTAGCTTCATCCTCTTGCATCTGATCTTTGAGAATATCCTCATAAGCTGCTACTAACTGATTCTTGACCCTTCCAGGGTATGGACAAGATAGAAGTTCTCTTAGGTTGGCAATCTTCTTATTTCTTGCAAAGATAGCTTCTACTCGACCTGCTACTCGAGCAGAGTGGTCGAGCTGACTTTATCAGATGAGATTCTCAGCTAAAACTCCTTGAGAGAGGCACTGCTTTATGATTTTCCTGAACAAAATCCTCCCCATCTTGTACATCACTGTCCACAGCGTATGAGGCATGTCTTTTCTTGAGTGGGAGATGAGAATCTGGCTTTGATGATACCGCATATACATTAGCCTGATCCTTTGGATTCTGAACTGACTTTCCAGGTAGTTGTCCTTGTGTTTTTGTAGAAGATTGTGAAGCTAATGTCTCTAGATACTTGATTCTTGAATTCAAGGTTTCCACCTTGTTGTTCAGCTCATTGTAAGAGTTATCAATGTGGTGCTTCAGTTAAGTAAGCCTCCTGCTCTGCTCTGTGGCTCAATTTGCTTGTCCTTGCATGATCTGTTGTAACATGCTTGACAGGGGTCAAAAGTAACCCTAGAACTACTCTCTCAAATTAAGAGATCGATTGCAGTACTTAGGGGTCGAATCCACAAGGACTCTGAAAACTCACACAATATAAACACATGTTCGAGTTAACTAGATCAATAAATAGAATGTAAATAAAGCAATGCAATAAATGGAATAGCAGATTAACCTGGGATGAATTCAAGTTATTAAAAGCGCTAGACCTAGGGACAATCATCAAGAATAATCAGGAATGTGAACTGGGCAGTTCTAAAATCAGGTCTAAATTTTTTGTTCGGTTTTTAAACTCGTAACACTAATATGATATCTCATCCAACTCTTGCTGCGATGACATCTATCCTCTAAACAGAAGCAAACCAAATATCTTTGCGAAATACCAATAAATAGCGTCTCTATGATTAGCGGGTACGATATGTTTACAAAATTTCTAAACCAACTCTCGTTGTGAAAAGGTTGTTTGCTCATCTAAGATTGGGTCAGGATATCAATAGCACTCTCGCGCCAACCAACATTCCTATGATACCAGGATTAAGTTGATCAGTCTTAAGACTAGTGTAATAATCAAATCTAGATGAAGAACATTATAGATAACCTAACATGTCTATGCCCAATTCAACAAACCATTCATAAACCTTTTGAAACCCAAGATCTAACAAGGTGAATACTCAGACATAGAAGAGAAAACACAAATCATTGTCTCAATAATACTCATTAGAATCGGAAAATAGAAAACAAAGGGAGTTCATCATTCTTCTCTCTACAAAGTTTGAGATCTGAATCTTCTCTCCAACAAAGCTTCTTGAAACTTACAATGAAACTTGAATAACTTAGATAATACAAAAGTTAGTCTTTGGGACTTCTAAAACATAGTTTAACCTAAAAACACGATTAGGCATGAAGTATAAACTTTTAGAAACTTCTGAGGCAAAGTTGCAATTCTTGAAACTTGATAAAACTCGAAGGCGTCATTCACGTCGCGGTTGTGTCAACCGACAGAGGAGTGGTCACCAGAAGAACACCACAATCACATTCACTATAGTGAACCACTAAAAATCCTTACTTAACAAGATCCAGACCACCATGTACTTAATCGCATGCACTCGCAGAATTCCTAATTTCCACCACAGTTTACTCAGCATAATCCAACAAACAACCTTCATCGCTGTCTTTCTATCTTACCAACAGTTTCAGTGTCAAGGATCTTCTAGATTTATAACCGTATTTCACAATAAACAACTAGCCATTATCAACTTTATTGGTACTCTTTAAACTCCCCCAGATTTATTATTTATTATTACTTTACGTTTTTTTATAAGGATTAAATCCATAACTTCAGAGATTATAAACAAATGGTCATCGGAAGTTTCTTCCTACCGTTTATAATCTCTGTCTGATATTTTCATTAGAAAAAACAAATGATTATCGGAAGTTTCTTCCTACCGTTTATCCTAATGACAATCATCTTACCGTTATAAATTCAGAGTTAGGGACAATGGAGAAGAGTGCCACTTTTAAATCAAACACGCTAGAGTGTCAAGCTTATACGAAAAATCAAACCCAACTGACATCAATTCCATCAATAAAATAAAATACTTAGCTAGGATCTAGGACATTGGAAACATGGGGGTCTTAAGAAATCTGACTGGCCATTGACTTTTCCATTAGTCTCGGATTCAGGTCAAGATATAATCAAATGATCACATGAGAACTTACTGTAAAGTGTGGTTGATTCCTTGGTAACATCATTGTTTCTTGACAAGTTTTGACTCAATAAAATAAAGGTTTTGAAAAATAATAGAAAAATTTGAGCCTGACTCTCAAAAGAATAAATAGAGTTAGTAACAACCTCCCCCAGACTTAAACTACACTGTCCCCAGTGTAATTAAGCTTAATAAAGGTGATAAAAAGAAAAATATTGAATAGAAATTGAACTATTATGTTTTTAAAACGTGACCTGTGATGGTGTGTGTGTGTCGACCGACACACATCTTGCATGTTGGTCGACACGAGCAAGATTATGTGTTTCTGAAGTTCTGTCACCATTCAACTGATCATTCAACAAGTGTTCTGACAATAGATCCTGATTAAGAGCTCCAAACACATCAAATAGCAAGGAAAAGAATAACATAAAAGGTTTAACAATATTCAATAGGAGTTGGAATCAAAAACAGAAGCAAATAGCAAGAAATAAAAATTGTATCAAAGAAAAAAAGAAAGAAAGAAATTATTCCTCTTCCATAGCGGGGTTTGAAGATGGAGATGAAGTGGGTATCGGGATAGGCCTGGGCTAAGCAGGAGCTGCATCGGTGCGTCGAACACATCCACAGCGAGAAAATGAAGCTATGGCATTCCAGACACTCTGGAAACTATCCGCCACATACCTCTGAAATACCACGGTCTCCATAGGGATAGGAGGAGTAGCGGGAAGTCCGAACTGAAGTGTAGAAGAGTCTAGGATCGGATCATCCTCTGATGCTGTAGGTACGGACTGAGAGGAGGCCCCTCTGCAGCGTGTGATGCAGCTGGAAGAGAAGGCGAGCCTGATTGCCGGTAATACGTGTGAGCTCCGTCTGCGGAAGCTTCACCAAGTAGTCTACTCACTCACTGCGGTAGCACCAAGTCCAGTCTGCCTTAATCCAGTTGACATGCGTCAAAAATTCCTCATGCATGACTGATCTCTCAGTTAGCACCTTGACTCTCTCGGTGCTGATGTCGCAGAAACAGAAGATAAGAGTCAACAAACTACCAACAGACTCAAACTTGTCCTTCGTACCCGTGAATGGTCTAATCTTCAAGATAACCAAGTGATGCGCAGAGATCGCGCCGAGGTTCACGTTAGGATCCAGCTCGGTCCAATCCTCAGAAAACAAGTCCTGAATGGCGTAGCACATCAGCATAAGCTCAGTCAGTCTCATCTTGTTGGCCTCCATCTTGCACAAAAGCGTGTTCCAGATGGCTCGAACTACATAACGAAGGACCGGGTGCCAAATGTCAGAATACGTAGACCGGTTAGTGCTGTAAACCCCGTCCGCGAACTTACTCAAGTATGTCTGAAAATTAATCGCCATGTTCAATGCTAAAGTGGTACACGGCTTGCTCGGATCAAACCCGTAGACAGTGCAAAGGTTCCGGATAGAGATTCTGTGCCGAATCCCCCGAATCAAGAATGTAATAACACTTGTCTGAGCTCGTCCCTCAGGCGAGGTGTAGTAGAGCTGAACCGTGGCCATGAACTGCCATACCAATTTTGGGTACACCTTATGTATTTGGCACACATAGTACCTAGCCCAATCTTCTGCATAGCCAGCAGATACTCATCCTTGATCCCCATGCAACGCATGGCAACGCTATCCATAAACCGGGTGTGTTTAATGTCCATGGTCACCAAGGCATTATAGAACAAAGTATGATACTCGTCCCACTCCCCCGAGATCTTGCAATTGTAGCACTTGAGTTTGTATACCTCTTCCTTAGGAATTCCTTCCCAATTGATTTATGGTCTAATTATCTTCCCCTCTCTATGAGGCCATGGAGGATGAGAAGCAATCGGTGGAGACGGTCCATTACTCGACTCTCCTTGTGCCTCTGAAGTCCGTGGTCTCCTTCCCCTGGTATTCATCTTGCACCTGAAAGAGAAAATAAGAGAACAAGTCCAAAGTCAGCAAAATTCCAAATCTGGGTTACCCGTGTCGACCGACACGAGCATACCGTGTCGCTCGACAGGGTGCCGAAATCGATGAATCCAACACAAATCAATCTCAAATCGAAAATTCATCTACCGTTAAGCATAATCAATCATCAAAATCATCATACCAACATCTAGCCATCACCATAAACAGTTCTAAATTCCAAATTTCATGTCAAAATAGTACAAGTTTCATTCTTAGAAATTCATAACTTTCTATCAAATTAACCTAAATTAGCAACAATCTACACTCATTTCCATCTAAATTCATCCTAATTAACTAAGATTAGCAAGTATTACGACAAAAAAATGGATTATAAAATTGAGAATCTAAACCTTAAAATTTTGGATTTAGAGATGGAAATTTGAAGAATATACCTTGGATTCAGATAGAATGGATGATATAGGAATGCAAAGAGTAGAAATCTCTTGAGTTTAGATGGACAAATCGAATGATTTGATGAAGAATAGCAAAACCACGATTTGGAGTGATATAGGCGGCAGTTCTTCTGAGTTTTGGAAAAAGATGAAGTGGAGAAGAAAAGGAAATTAGGTATTTATACTAACCTCGGGTCCGTGTCGACTGACACAGGGTGTGCGTGTCGATCAACACTGACACAAATCTTGTGTTCCTTGGTCGAAAATTGTATAAATTTTCTCCAATCCATGAGCAATCCTTCCAAATTTTTCATTAAGCACGTCTAGTTCCTGAGACAAAACAAAAACAAATAAATATCAGTAACAAGACACAGAAAAACGTATTTACAGACATACCAGTGAGTTGTCTCCCACTAAGCGTTTATTTTCAGTCATTAGCTTGACTTTGTCAGAAATCAGATGGGCGAGATATCTCTGGATAAATCCAAAGGTGATGAAGATGAGGTCTTTGAACCGAGATCATCCTCACTCAAGTCCAGCATGTTGGGTTTCAGAACCCTATGCATCATCTTTTCCATCACGGTTTGTCCTTTAGCCTTAAACTTGGGGGTGATGATAGCTCTAATCTTGGCAAATGGTCTTGAACCACTTCAATACTGAAGCTTATACTCAATGGTATCATCAACTTGTCTCACAGGAGTCAGAGTCATCAGGGGCTCTTTAGTCCCTGCCTTTCTCTGCGGTTTCTTCTTCTTAACCGCAGCTTTTGGATTCTTTGCAATGAATTCCTTAGAGTGAATCTCATTCACCTCTTGGTGACAAACCTTGTCAACATCTTCAGCAACAACCTAAGGGCTCCACATTACATATCCTTCTGGATTAGCTTCATAGAACACATCAGGATCAACATGTCTCAGATAAATTCTGCTACTCAGCAAATCAAATACAGCTCCAGCAGTAGCAAGGAATGGCCTTCCCAAAATCAAAGGCATATCGGAACCAGTGTCCATCTTAACAACATGGAAGTCACAAGCAAGCAGACAGTCACCAACTTGAACTCGCAGATTCTCTATAAAACCCATGGATTTCTTTAGTGAAGCATCAGCCAATGTAATCTCTATTGAAGATCTCCTCATATTGCTGATTCCCAACCTTGTTGCAATGTCATTGGACATGAAATTGATATTAGATGCAGTATCATAGAGTGTATCAGTAAATTTAACTCCTGCAATGGAACAAGGCACAGAAAAACTCCCATGATCCTCCAACTTGGGCAATTTTCGGAGATAAATCCCATCAGGTGGGTGAGTGTGTTGATCGACATGGCCAGCTGTCTCTCGATCGATATGAGCATAATCGGAACTGTCCGTAGTCGTGACTTGCATCAAACTTTCTGTAAGTTGGGGTGGTGTCGGCCGACACGAGGCGGTGGTGTCGATCGACATGAGCTCCGTGATGAGAGTTTCAACTTTTTTCTTGAGCTTCAGACTTCTCCAGACTTTCTTCTTTGACCTCTCTCTTGACCATATCTCCCAAGTATATAACAGCACCACACTGATACTTAGGATTTGTATCAGTTCTTCCAGGTAAGACGCCATCAGGGCGTTTAGTGTTATCAACAGATTGAGCAAACTGGGAATCTAACCTCTTGATATTATTGTTCAATGTCTCATACTTCCCATTCAGATTAGCATAAAGAGCATCAATCTTACCATTGAATTCTACAGTTATCTTCTGATGTCCCTCAAGAATTTGATCATTCTTTTCATCTCAGAATCCGGAGTCTTAGCAGGTGGATTATGGTAGTGGGAACTTCCATAGATCCTGGTGAAACTTCTCTTGCTACGCTGAACTTCCAGAACTACAGGCTTGGGCGTAAATCCAGAGGATTTCTGGTTGTTCCCGCAATTGTTCCTCTGATTGTTATAGGTTCTGAAGTTGCTTTGAGAATTGCCAAACCTTTGGCCATTGAAACCGGAATCATTCACATAGTTCACATCCTCTTCATTAGCTTCTTCTTCAGCTTCAAAAACTTCAACCTCTTGAGCAAAGTGAACTGATTTCTTGTTCACCAGAAGGTTGTACACAGTATCAAGCTTTCCGTTGACTTCAGCCATCTGAGTATTGTTCAAACCAGCAGCTAACTTCTTCCTCTCATAATCAGCATTCTTGGAACTATTACTAGATGCCAATTTCTCTATCAACTAAGTGGCTTCCACTGGTGTCCTAGTCTTGAAGTTACCATTGCTAGCAGTATCCAAAGCAACCTGATACCTCCAATCAATTCCGCAAAAGAAAGTTCTTATGAGCTGGACTTCATCAATACCATGGTGCGGAAAATCTCTTTGGGACCCCTTGAATTTTAACCAAGCAGCCTTAAGAGTGTCTGCAGATGCCTGAGTAAACTGAATGATCAAATCTCTCAAGTCATCTGTCTTAGCATCATCATAGAACTTATTCAGAAAAGCTATCTTGCTGTCTTTACAAGTGGTCAAAGATCATGGCTGTAATTGCATCAGCCAGTGAGCTGCTTCCCTAGCAAGAGAGTATGGGAAGAGCTTGCAGAATATATAGTCTTCAGACACTCCATTGGCTTTAATACTCGAATTCCAGTCTTCAAACTTCTCTATGTGGTCCATAAGATGTTGACCAGGATGAGCATGGAAAGTGTGTTGCCCCACCAGAGTATAGTATTGGGGTTTCAACTCAAAATCATTCCTCTCAAAAGCAGGAGGACATATAGCAGACCTATTAGTGTAGAACTCAATGGATCTGTGGTAATCAGCCAATGTTCTTCGCACAGCTTCAACCTGAGCATCCAAACCAGTGCGGCCGTACCCTTCGGCACCATCTCGACCGACAGGCACAACACCATGTCGGTCCACATGATTAGAATCATCGATGTTTTCGACAATGGGGTTCCCTTCAGCATCAAGTCTCTGACCTTGATCATTGAACTGGTTGCCCTCTAAATCACGTAAGATCCCAGTAGCATCTTCTGTGTCTTGCGATTAGCTCTCTCTAACTTCCCAATCTCCTCAGTAAAAACTAGTTCTTTACTCTTGTTGCTCCTAAGATTCATGCACCTGCGATAAGAGAAAGTAGAGATGTAAGTAACAAAATAAAAGAAAAATCTAGACTAAACTCTAACTGAAATCTAATAGTGAATTTAGAGTCCCTGGCAACGACGCCAAAATTTGACAGGGGTCAAAAGTAACCCTAGAACTACTCTCTCATATTAAGAGATCGATTGCAGTACTTAGGGGTCGACTCCACAAAGATTCTGAAAACTCTCACAATAGAAACACATGTTCAAGTTAAGCTAGATCAATAAATAGAATGTAAATAAAGCAATGCAATAAAAGTAAACTAGATGAACGGGATTGAATTCAAATGATTAAAAGCGCTAGACCTAGGGACAATCATTGGGAATAATCAGGAATGTGAACTGGGCAGTTCAAAAATCAGGTCTAAATTGTTTTTTCGGTTCTTAAACTCGTAACACTAATATGATATCTCATCAAAGTCTTGCTGCAACAACATATATCCTCTAAACAGAAGCAAACCAAATATCTTTGCGAAATACCAATAAATTGAGTCTCTATGATTAGCGGGTACGATATGTTTACAAAATTCTTAAACCAACTCTCGCTGCAAAAAGGCTGTTTGTTCATCTAAGATTGGGTCAGGATATCAATATCACTCTCGCGCCAACCAACATTCCTATGATACCAGGATTAAGGTGATCAGTCTTAATACTAGTGTAATAATCAAATCTAGATGAAGAACATTATAGATAACCTAACATGTCTATGCCCAATTCAACAAAACATTCATAAACCTTTTGAAACCCTAGATCTAACAAGGTGACTACTCAGACATAGAAGAGAAAACACAAATCATTGTCTGAATAATACTCTTTAAAATCAGAAAATAGAAAACAAGAGGAGTTCAGAATTCTTCTCTCTACAAAGTTTGGATCTGAATCTTCTCTCCAACAAAGCTCCTTGAAACTTACAATGAAACTTGAATAACTTAGATAATATAAAACTTAGTCTCTGGAACTTCTAAAACATAGTTTAACCTAAAAACACGATTAGGCATGAAATATAAACTTTTAGAAACTTCTCGGGCAAAGTTGCAATTCTTGAAACTTGATAAAACTTGAAGGCGTCATTCACGTCGCGGTTGTGTTGACCGACATAGGAGTGACCTGTCGGTCGACATGGACAACAATAATCATCTCCTTGTTATTTTGCTCAGCTACAAGCCTCCAAAAGCTCCAAAGTGCTCATCAAGGTCCAATCCGTGTTTGTACCTACTAAGACTCAATATATATACAAAATACTCTAAAACCAATGCATATATCATGTCATAAAACCATAAAATACATGATATATCATTGCTCTTCATATCAACATCAGAGACAATGGGGTTTTGCTGAGCTGCAAATCCTGGTGGTGGATTCATAGGAGGAGCTTGTTGCTGGAAACCAAGCTGTTGTTGCTTAGGAACAAACTGCTGGTTATAATTGTATTGAACAAAAGGTTTGTTCTGAGCTTGTTTCTGAGCAGGGTATACTTGATCATGTGGGTTCGCCATATTAGTATTTCTGTAAGAGAGGTTGGGGTTGACCTTGTAATTGAAAAATCCTCTATTGTAGCCACCTTGATTCTGGATGTAGCTAATCTCTTCTTGCTGGTCAGCCTCCCCATCTTGAATCTGATATTGCTCTTCTTCACTAACAAAGTGCATTGTCTTCTGATTCACCAACAACAAACGATCAAGCTTCTCATTCAGTAGCTTGATTTCTTTCTTATGTCTATCATCACTGTCCACATATCCTCTTGTAGTCATGTCATACTTCTCAGAATGGTTTCCATCAGGCTGAGGTAAATTCTCTATGAGCTCCTTTCCACTCTCCACATCTCGATTCAAGAAATTGCCATTTTTGGCTGTATCAAGAAGAGTCCTGATGGAGGGTAGTGAACCTCTGTAGAGAGTACTAAATAGTGATTCCTCAGTGAAGCATGATGAGGGCATTGTGAGATATATCCTTTGAATCTTCCCCATGCTTCTGAGAATGTCTCTCCATTCTTCTGAGTGTAACTTGAGATTTCATTTCTGAGCCTAGCTGTTCTTCACTGTGAGAAGAACTTGTCCAGAAAGGACTTCTTGCACTCATCCCAAGTGGTGATGGATCCATTAGGCAGATATCTTTCCCATTGGTAAGCCTTGTCTCCAAGTGAGAATGAAAACAGTCTGAGCTCAAAAGCATCTTCATTCACTCCATTTATCTTTGTGAGGCTGCAAAGGCGATCAAACTGATCTAAGTGTGCAAGAGGGTTCTCCATTGGTAAGCCGTGGAATTTGTTCCCTTGTACCATGTTGATGAGGCTTCCACGGATTTCAAAATTGTTGTTCTGAACTGGTGGTGGAACTATGCCTTGTCTTTGTATATGAGTACTGGGAGCATCTCCAGCTCCAATGACCCTAGGTCTTGGTTGAGGGTCAGCCATTGCAATTGTTTGAACTGGCCTGACTCTGTCTAGAGGTGTTCTAGGTTGTAGAAGATTGATGTGATCAAGATACTATATGAGATTGTGGCTGCCTTGAGATCTTTTATGCATTCAGTAGGTATAGATGATTTGGAAAAAGCACTCGACTGGTATGATCGAGTATGCTAGTCGAGTCGGGTACCTGATGCAAACAGAGGGCAAAAAGCAAACCAAATCAGTAACCAAGTAAAAGTAACTAAAGAACTTAAGCTTAAAAGCAAAGAAATTGTGAATGAAACACAAATAAACTCAAATGGCAACGGCGCCAACTTGAAACAGATATTTGTGGTGTATCTAAATAAGCATGGAGGGTTTCAATTCCTCATTGTTGTTGTAATACATGAGGTGTCAATCCATAATGGGTTTAGTGCAAGCAATCACAATATATCAATGCAAGATAAGTTAAGCCAAATCAAAGATGATAGTTGGAACTAACAACCTAATGATTGTAAATGCAAATACCTAATAATTAAAGCAATGAACACTTGAGATGTCAATTCAAATGAACAAAGAGTAAACAAACAAGCAGGGAAACAAAAGTAAAAAGCCACTCGATCTATATGGTCGAGTGGTGTGGTCGAGTCGAAATGTAAAGTCACAGAATCACTAAATGGAACGAGTAACTAAGCTTGTAATACAAGCATAAAGAGATAAGGATCATAGGGATGAATCAATGGACTAAGGGATCACTTTCATAACCTGGGTACTTAACAAACACAACCTATTTTAAGGTTAATCCTTTGACGATAGATGTCTGAACCAGTCAAGCCCACTGTCGTGGTGAATGACCTCGATCCAATGGCTCAGCATACCCGATTTTGCCAGAGTCAAGCCATTGGACAAGCATAAAGAACCAATCTACCTAAGCCAACAAAACTTCCTAACAAGAGCTTTGAATATCATGGATTCTAAACGCCATTGAAGCATATTCTCTACTAGCTAGTGTAACTAAGTCTCTGGAAAGAGCTGATCAAACAACCTCAAGGCACCATCGTGAAGAGATCATCTAAGATCATATTCAAGTTAATCAGAAATGAATAAGCATTAAGCATTCTCACCCAAAAAGGATTTAAAGAAATTAAGGACTTAAAACTACCAGACTAATCAAGATCCATCCTAATCTAATTCATCCCTAATAAACCTAAAGTTAACTACTCACTAATCATAATCATAACTAAATATGCAAACCCAGAAAGTTCTAAATCTGACATATGAGATATATCAGATTGAGATAAGAAGGTTTGCTGAAGAAAATAAATGCAAGTACTTATTAATTAAAAAGATATCAAGTTTACAAATATCTAAAATGAAGAACAAGAGAGAGAGAGTAATTCGGAGACAGAGAGAGATAAAATAGGTCTAAAAACGAGCACACCCTTTATTAGGGTTAACACATGTGCTTTTATACTAAAGGATAAGGTTTAGGTAAAGACAAAATATATACCCTACTAATCCTGAATACCACTCAACTATAGTGATCGAGTGGCTGATCGAGTGGCTTCCATTTTCCTTCAATCTCTTTCTTGAGCTGATCCAAAACTCCAATCCAGCTCTTTAGTGCTCCAAAGCTTTCAAAGCATCCATTTTACCTATAAACAGCCCACAATATGGAATGTATATGCAATACCCATGCAAAGGACCCTAAAACTCTAAAGTGAGTGAAATATGTATATAATGGTATAAACAGAGAATAAATATGCACTAATATGATGATAAATGTATGCTTAAAACATGTAAAATATAATGTTATCAAGATACCAAAATCTGCCAAAAAAACACAAAACCTAATTTTAGACTCGATAAAACATGAAAAATAATAGTAAAAACTAATGAAAATAAAAACTCATCATATATGCAAACCATTTGACTTAATTTCATTTTTTTCGTAATTTCATTAGCAATAACATATTTTGCAGAAAAAAGGCAATAACATATAAGATCGGATGCATCATAATTTATTTTAAATAAGTCATATATATCTAGGTGATAAGGCCGGGAAAAAAGTGCTACTTGAACTAAAACCGACTAATAGCCAATAAGACTTGTTACTTATTACTTATAAGAGTTTAGAATCGGGTCAAAACCTTACCCATATATTGAGTTGAGAGGATCCGCGTGTCCCCTTTATTTACTTAGTCGTTTTTATCCTTAATGACTTATGAATATTTGCTAGCAAAACATATTATTCTAATGACATTTTACGTAATATAACATATAAAGGTTGGTTATTTCTTTTTTAGCATTGCTCAAATAATAGTATAGATAAAGAACCTCATGTCTTTTATTCACAAATTGTAAAAGATATTTTAATAAAGTGGCCTTGTTTGCCCAATTCTGGACGATGAGTAAGACAACCCTGTATTTTATTATTTGATAGAATAAAAAAACACTGGGTGTGACTGGATAACAAATTTAGAGTACAAATAAAATGGTTGAAACTATTTTACGCTCAGTTCCGCTAGTTTGTTCCAATCAAGATAAAAAAGGAAATATATTTTGTATTCTCTCTTCACACTTTTACGCCAAAAATGGAGTAAATTGTTAATCCACTACTAATGAGCGTACATGAGTTACGCTAAGTTTTCTCTTTCCTTTCATTTACTGTATATTTAACTTTTCACCCATTTACTCTGAAAATATTTCAGCCAACTTACTTCAATAATAACCAATCAGAGCCTATAAAAAAAAGTAACACAAAATAAGTAACATAAATTTATAAATTAAACTAAGAAAGATATAAAGAATACTAACATCAACAACAATCTCAAGAGCATTTGAACTTAATTTGAGTTGTGCCAATCTTGATGGGAGACATATGGTCTTCTCTAAATAATTCATGTCCTGCATGGAAATAATGATATTGATATTACAAACTCAAATAAATTCCGGAAATAAAATTGAATTACTTACCATGGATGATAATATTGCCAAGTGATTGGAAACGGGTTCCTGTTTAGAAAGTGGATAAAAATTGATATTATTTGGAAGAACATGACTGCCATAATCAAAAAGTTAAGAAAACTAAAAGATATTTAAAACACTAACTTCACTGGTAGTTTCAATAGTATGTGATTCTATATCGAGTTGTGTAAAATTTAATGGGAGACCTATGGTATTTTCTAAATTTTCTACATCCTGCATAGAAAGAATTGATATTACTTATCATTGACGAAGATGTTGCAGAGTGGTTAGAAAATGATTCATGTTTTTAATCACGTTAAAATTATAGATTATTTAGAAGAGAATGACTGCAATAATTTAGAAAAACATGAATGCAACAATCAAATATCAATAATGGTACAAAGTTAACCTCAGCCTGTAGTGGAGAGAGTTTTGGAGTATTTTCCATTAAGATTACAGGTAATCTCTAAGCTTCAAAAACTGTGTTTATATAAGAGACTACAATTAATAACGATGATTATACAAGAAACTATTGCCAATAACTATGCTTATAGACGAAACTATACTAAATATCATATTACATGCGATCGTCTAGGGGAAAACAAATATCAAAACTATAAGAACAAAGGTTAATCATATAGATATTTATAACAAATACAAAGGCGGTGATAATATATTGCAAATATACATTCAGTATTTTTACAGTACTCTCAAGACTAAAAGGAACATATGGTGAACAAAATTATTCCAATAATTATTATATCCTTGCCGAAGTTGATAAACAAAATATAAAATTACCATAATTTAGGATAAATCCAAAAAGATATTTAACCAAACCTAGGTTAGAGCCGAATTTCAGACCCAAATTACGATAACGGATGGGCTAGATTTATAATGACTTAATATGGGTTATAAGTTACTCTAGTTTTATGAGCTTATAAAATAAATACGGATCCACAGAAAAACAAATTATCCATTTAAATTAATAAAGAGGTTAATACAAAACGATGAATACTACAATAAAAAAAAATATATATACCATTCATCTATGTTCCAAATAATATAATAACACTATTTACTTGGAAGTCATTCCAGTAATATACCAGAGATAATTATAAACATAGAAAATGTAATTTTAATATACAAAAAGGCATATACGATAACGATTACATTTATCAACAGCGAACATAGAATTTATAATTACTTAATATGGGCATATAAATTTCTTCGAGTTTTATGAGTTAATAAGATAAATACGGATCCACAGAATTTTTTTCTCCATGTAAATAAATAAAGACTAATACAAAACAATGGATATACTACCATATAAAATAAAAGATATACAGTTCATCTATATCCCAATAAATATAAACACACTATTTACTTGGAAGATATTCCAATAATATTTCATAAATAGTTATGGACATAGAAAATACAAGGGCAATTCTCATAAATAATATTAAATGAAGTTTTTGTTCCACAAATAACACTCTCTTTTTATTTTTACTAAACATTATTTTCCTTATATAGTATAAAATCTTCTAACCTCATATTTTAGGGTTTAGGATTTAGGGTTTAAGGTATAAAAACCCTAAACTCTAACTCCTAAACCCTAAATTATACATTCCACCCCAAACAAATTATACCATAAATTGTACATTACTTAACTCAAACAAAAAATTTAAAATTTTGTCTTTTATAAAAATGCTATTTTTGTCCCAAAAAAAAAAGAGTGTTATTTCTGAAACAAAAACTTCATTTAATACTCTTTGAGGGAATTTCTCAAAATACAATTTTTAAATATACAAAAAGGCATATACAATAATGATTACATTATTATATTTCCCTATATTTTATAAACAATAAATAAAATATTATATCAAGTAAATGTATTATAAACTTTTTTATATGGAAATATAAAAGGAAAGATTTATGCCATTCCCTTTTTCTATAAGTTAGAAAGATAAGGACGTATATTATTTTCCAATTATACTTTTAAAAATAATTAAAAGCCTCATGCAGAGATTTTGTATTACTATTAATGGAATGAACTAAATAATCTGCAATAATCTATTAAGCTTTGTTACATCTAAACAATAAAATGTTACAGAGATCCGAGAGTGAGATCGTTACAAGAGTTAAGAAATAGAAGATAAGGTCATAAGACTTAGACACCAAAAACAACCTAGTGTAACAGATTCAAGAATACCAGAAATAGATTACAGAGACAAGACTAACAAAAACTAAAAGACATCAGAAAAAAGATTAATTAGAGATGATTAATCATTATTAACACTAACTCCACCTCCACTAACAGTTTCGGAAGCGCAACAGCTACACAAATGCATCGGACAACATCTGTCCTCCACCATTTAGAGATTTTAACCACCGCCTCTTTCATACTCTTCAACAAATGAGATGTTCACCATATAGAGATATTCACAGCTCGACGGAAAAAAAGAGTCCAACTTCAAGCGAGTAGAGATGAAAGCTGGAACCAAATAACTTGGTTTAGCAAGCAAAAACAAAAATTGGAACTGATATTTTAATTAACGACACAGACCCATTAATTCCAATCGACTGGGCTCTTTTACCATGCGAACTCCATCAACATGCAATAGACACTCAACGTAAAACCTGTTCTTTCTTTGTAACCTGCGCAAGATACAGTTCATATGACCCATGTATCGACATAAAATATGAAATATCAAGGATAAACAAATTAAAACAGATTCAACTACAATCACTTCCATAGTGATAAATTATAAATTCATTACCTTTCTATATCACTTGAATTGGAAATCAAACTTAAAACTCCTAACTAAGATAAATATAGCATGTATCATAATAATAGTACACCAAAATAAATATAGCACGTATCAATTCATTAAAAAAAACAGATTATATTATAGGTATAGATGAGAGATTACCTAAATAGTTTGTTACTGTAAAACTATGGAGCCGCCTGTAGAAGAGTATCCATGGTTATACCTATAGTTTAGCAAAAAAGAAACTTGTGTTAATTATACTAACAGTGACCAATCATAAGATAACACATATAATAATCTATCAAACAGCAATAAAAAGCATCAAGATTAAAATCCAGCATCGGACACGAGATTTTGCACACATACAATCTACTAAATCAAGATACTGAGTTTGATTGTACCTTTTTGTGTACATATGAAAATCTCAAGATTATAGATGGATAACATATAAACATTACATGTATTTTAATAGCAATAAAAATAAAAGGCTACAAAAAAAATAAGCAGATGAAACAAAACAAAAAAAAATCAACGAACAGGGAAATAGATATAAGATGGAACTTAATATCGGATCAGAGAGAAACAGAGATGAAATTTGTGTTAATAGTAAAGCATTAAAATTGATAACAAATAAAGAAACTGTACTTATTACAATATTTTTAGGCTAAAAGGACAATATGATTATATAAGGTCATATAAAATACACCCAGATCTGTTTTTTTGTCAAACCCTAATCCACTATTTGTCAAACCAACTAAAGAATACATACAAAAAATATCAAGATTTTATGTAAGCTTACCTCATCAGAAGATGAATTCGAATTTGATGTTTCAACAACCGCCGTTTAGTGACGAAACATTGAAACCTATGAAACAAGTTTTTTACGCTAGTATGCAAAGACAGACAGCAAAGTAATCAAATCTAAGCAAAGAGAGACAAAACACAGATTTTTCAATCAACCATAGTATAGAAAATGTTAATTCATTGAGTGAATAGCATTAAGTAAAAAGGATGTATACATTAACAATTAATTCAAACCAAATATAAAAATTGTTTGGTGAAGTCTATCAACCTAAACGAATGCAAATAAAAGATAAACTACATACCAAATTCACTAAAGGCTGTCACACTTTAATAAGTAGTCAAATAAACAGAGAAACTACAGAAAACTTAACGGGCACTGGGCCACTCGACTGGTCTACTCAAGTGGTATGGTTGAGTGGGCTAGTTTTACTACATAACTGTTACTAAAATGCTCTAAATCGGTGAAATAAGTACTATTAAAACTATAGGGATATAGAGGTGGATCTGGTGACTAGTGAATGCTCAGGAAAGCCACTAACATGCTCAAACAATAAGGAATTCCCTTAACATCAGACGTCATAGCCAGCTCAATCCATGGGTCGTGGTAGAGGGCCTCAAGATCCAACCCTGTCAACATAATGTGAGTTGATCGGATCAGGCTTAAAGCATCAGTCTATTCAAGTTAAGAAGGGTTAATAACAAGTGAATAGGTGGAGTTGTGACATAAATCAATTTCTGATGCATCTACCCTCACGCTATTGTACCATAATCCCTGGAAAAAGTCTATCTAATGATTCAAGACATGGGTCATGCTCATGAGATCATCTAGGATCATGCCCTAACTGGCCAGAAAAGAACAAGCATTGAGATTACTCACCCAAGAGGGAATAAAACGAATTGGCAAACAAGCTTAGATACCCAGATCAATCAAGAGCAACACAAGCCTAATCCACCCCTAATAGCCCTAAAGGAACTACTCACACAAGAAACACATCACAAAATTCTCAAACCCAGAAATCTCTTAAATTAACATATGTGATAGATAAGGGGACAATAAACAACTTTGTAGAAGAAATCAAACACAAGCACTCAATATATAAAAAGTTATTATCGATACAAAGTCACTGAATCTGAGAAATATCAAGAACAAAAGATGAACTAGAGAGAGAAAGTCTAAAACTAGGTTTAGATAATAAAATGTGGCGTACCCCTGACATCATGTTAATCAGGGGCTTTTATATCAAGTCTCAAATATAAATCTAATTTTTAAGGAAAAACAGAGAAAATGGCCCACTCGACCTAGCAGTCGAGTGAGTAGTCAGCCTGTGAAGAGTGGTGACTCAAGTAGGCAGTCGAGTGAGTAGTCAGCCTGTGAAGAGTGGTGACTCAAGTAGGCAGTCGAGTGAGTAGTCAGCCTGTGAAGAGTGGTGACTCAAGTAGGCAGTCGAGTGAGTAGTCAGTCTTCTCTGCAATCCTCACTCGAGTCCACCAGGCTTCACTGCACAAGTCAAAAACCCAAGTATGCTCCGTACGCTCCATAAGCATCTGGTAAGACCCCAAATATGCAAAATGCATGCAATGCTTATACAAAAAAACTAATCATCCTATATGAAGGATAATTGCATAAAATGGTATGAACAATGGGTAAAGCTCTATACTAAAGCATGATAAATGGGTGGTAAAAATGTGCATAATGTGGTGTTATCAACTCTCGCAAACTTACCCTTTGCTTGCCCTCAAGCAAATAGAAAGGATAAGATAAAAGAAGTAGTCTGAAAGGTGGGGACTCAAAACCTAAGCAAACTAAACAAACCTCTAATGTCAATGTCATAGTTAATAGTTCTAGAATGCAATGCACAACAGTTCTACTTTAAAACCTAGCCATGCTCATCACAACAAAACTTATTAATCAGACTCAGCCTCAACAAGCATTCAGAGTAAACTATCCTTTTAACATTAATTAAGTGCAAACAGTGGATCATGCTATACATTAAGTAAGAACTCATTTAGTTTAAGGAATGGGCTTAAGAGATAAAAATGATCTCTTCTTCCTCTGGTTTATGCATTTAGTAACATGGATCTCTCATAGAGTTGATTGAACTTTAGGAGAATGCTAAAGGTAAAAGCCAACTGATGCATACAAGAATAGATTCCCATCTACCCAAGCACACACACTACTGAATTTTCCTAACTCTATACCCAGAACTGATCCTAGCTCTACCCTTGTGCTTAAAACCTTTTCTTTTCATTTCTTTGACTCAAGGATCGATTTCTGTTTTTCTTCTAAGGAGCGGATACTTTACATTCATTTTTTTACTTCAAGCGGGATTGGGGATTTTTTCTTTACTGCTAGGCTCTAACTCGACCCCTCTGGTCGAGTAGAGGGGTCGAGTGAATTTTCATACACTAATATTTTTACTTTTTCTCTTCATAGAGCCTTCTCATATCATAGATAAACTTCCCAAATCCTTTACTAGACACATATATTTACTATCCTCTCCAAAGAAACGTTTTTCAGCACTCTCTTATCTTTTTCTTTCTTTTCTCACTCTTTGTTTTCTTTCCCAGACTCAAACTAACGCCTATTTCGAATTCCCTAGCCTATTCTGGTCCAAAAAGCGTGGACCAGAGTCTATATGGGAACCTATACTTGTCGGCCTAAACCTAACACTTTCTCTTAAGTTCAATCAAAAATTAGGCCTTCCACTCAGAATTTATCAGGGTCTGAAAGAAGTAAAGTTTGGTGCCTTGGGGAACTGCTCCAAAGATGGGAGCAGCTATTTGGATCAACAAGAGTGGTAAAAAGGGATAAGGAGATCCAAATATGTATAGGGTACCCATGAGTTCATACTATAATTTTTAGCATTATAATTTTTAATCAGATTAGGTTCAAATTTTTAAGGATAGCATTACAAATCACAACAAATTTTAACTAAGCTAGAATGATAAGTCTGATTCCAAACAGGGTTCAGCCTTATGTTTCAAACTTATGTGAATGCATTAGACAACTTATAACTGTGGTATTGAAATTATATGTTTGGTTCTTAAACTTTTTACGTTTTAACTCATCATCATCCCCTATTCATATGTAAAATCCTAGGCGATACACTAAAAATTCAATCCTAAATGATAATGCAACTACATGGCACTCTATTTTTGTAAAATATTTTTCTGAAAATTTCAAATTTTTAGGTTTTTTGTTTCAATGCACATATATGATGCAAATTTGAATAAGAAAACAAATAAACATGTCAAATACATCTCTCAAACCCTCCCCCAAACTTAAATTACACAGTCCCTTGTGTAAAATATGTCCAGAAGATGATTGGAGAGACTAAAACAAAGGCTAATAAAAATATGCAATGGTATATATAATGATGGTGGATTGGGATGGTACCTCATGAGAAGTAAGCACTGAGGTAGTCGTCCACGGACTCAGCCGTGTAAGCAAGTGGGGCTATGTAGGCTGGATCGACTGGATACGCTGACTCGACTGCTCCTGGCTCGAGTGGATTGGTCTGCTCTTCTTGATATGCCTGCTCGACCGGATCGCTCAGGTGCCCAGGTCGAGTGAGCTCCCTTGTGCGCCTATGTCGAACAAGACGTCCTCCCTCAGATTCTTCTTCCTCTTCATCTGAAACCCTGATGTTCACTCTCCTTTGTGTTGACTCAAATGGCTCACTCGACTGGTGTACTCGAGTGGTCTGGTCGAGTGACTGCGCCTCTTCATCTGAGAACAGGGCTTGGATGTAAGTCCTTCTCCTTCTTTGGATGTACTCGACTAATGATTTTCGCCTAGGTTGGTTTGGGCGTGCCTGCCTTTGATGCGTGTTGAGGGAGTTGGTTCTTGTCAAGCTCCTTGGGTCATGAGGTGGGGCAGAGGGTGGGGAACCACGGTGATTTCTGTTAATCTCTTTGACACTGATTGTCAAGTCCTTTATTGCTGTTGTGAGTTCCTTTACCTTCCCCGAGAGCTTCTTTATGGTCTTGTCTTGCCACTTAGACCACCGCCTTGAAAGACTCAACTTCTTACTCACCTCTTTCAAGTTTGAGCACTTTTTATCACCGAAGTCATACCTCTCCGTCTCACGTATGGTGTCATCGATCTTTTCTTCTATCTTGGCCTGCTGGGCTTCTCTTTGAACCCTAGTGGTGTAGAGCAACTCTGGTGGTGGGACAAAGTTGACGCTTTCTCCTTGCGTGATCTTTAGCATTCCATGAAGTGGGAGGAGGACCTTGGCTCTCTCAACAAAAGGATGTCCAAAGTTGTAAACATACTTGTCCCCAACCAACCAGCAGATTTCTTACAAATGGTACAATTGAGAAATAACCAAAAGGTGCATTAAAATTTTATTACTTACGGAACGATTTAAATGTAAATTGAGTATGCCTTTAGCAATGAATTATTATGAGATCTGACCTTCGAAAACTCATACGAAGACTCTTTTATCAAGCTATCATCTATCTCTTGTGAAAGTAGAGGAAAACAAAACTCCACCCATCAATCTATCGGCAACGTGATTGAATACATGTTTTGGATGAACTGGGATGAAACAGAAAATTGGGTGATATGTCAACATAAACTATAATAGCCGCTCTATCCGTAAACAACATCTAATACAATTATAACAAAACTGTTAAGAGAAACAGAAGAAGTAAATAAATACCAATATTTGTGATCAAGGGGCAGCGTCATTAAAATGAGCTATTGTGTCTAAGTCACAGAAGTACTTAGATCGTTGCAGCATTAAGATGATAATCATAAAACGATATCCAGAAAGAAATATAGCACACAATTAGATACATTCTGATAAATTAATTATTTCAAACAATTTATTGAACACATTAATCAAACAACTAAACACATAACTAAGCAAATCAAGAAGCAAAAAAGAAATCAAACATAAGAAATGAGATATAGAATTATGAAAGTAAACGGTTTAGGTTCAAAATTTTCAGTATTATAAATGATTTTGGATATTGAATAGAATTAGAAGTAGGATCTAAGAAATATAATTAGCATACAAATTTTTTTTTTATTATTATTCATTAATAAGCAATTAATTCAAAATTTCCTTATATACTAAAATCATTATTTTGATTAATTTACATTATTTTGTTACTTATTTGAGTGATGATTTTCCTTTAAAATTTATTTGGCAGATATAGACCAATGTTTTAAAAATAATATCTTAATTAATTATAAGAAAAACATAAAGTTATGAAAATATACATAATTTTATTATTCATCAATAAGAAATTAAGTCATAATTCCCTAACACTTATATATGAAATGTTTCAACCAATTTATTGAACAAATTAATCAAACAATTAAAAACATAACTAAGCAAATCAATAAGCAAAAAAAAAATCAAACATAAGAAATGAGATATAGAATTATCCAAAGTAAACGATTTTCGGTTCAAATTTTTCAGTGTTATAAACAATTTTGAGTATTGAATAGAATTAGAAGTAGGATATAAGAAATATATTTTGCATACAAATTTTTTTATTATTATTATTATTCATTAATAAGCAATTAATTCAAAATTTCCTTATATACTAAAATCATTATTCTGATTAATTTACATTATTTTATTACTTATTTGAGTGATGATTTTCCTTTATGTTTGTTTGGCAGATATAGACCAATGTTTTTAAAATAATATCTTAATTAATTATAAGAAAAATATAAAGTTATGAATATATATATATATATATATATATATATATATATATTCATCAATAAGAAATTAAGTCATAATTCCCTAATACTTATATATGAAACTCATGATTTGAGTAATTTCTATTATTTTATTACTTATTTTGGTGAATATTTTCCTTTTAAGTTTTTGGCAGAAATAAATGTTTCCTCTTTTTGTTTTTGGTAGAAACCAACTTTTTCCTTTTTCAGTTTTTGGAAAATTATTGTCATTATTTATGTTAAATATTGACGTTGACCAATAACATCGGATTTATTAAATCCTATGTGGACTTGGAGCACTATAGCTTCAATTTTTATATAGTATAGACTACGTTTTTACCCACGCTACGCGTGGGTCTATTTTTATTATTTTGTGTAATATATTTTGTATTTATTAATTTTATATATAGCTAGAGTTTTATTTAATATTTCATTTTGTTTATTTTGATTATATATGTTTTTTATAATTGTAGAAAAATAAATTTAATATAAAATGAAGATTTAAAGAATAATTTTGTTTAAAACATATTGAAATATGATGTATCATTTTTAATATAAAGTTAGGATTGATGTC
Source organism: Cardamine flexuosa (assembly GCA_963555745.1). Taxonomy (NCBI): domain Eukaryota; kingdom Viridiplantae; phylum Streptophyta; class Magnoliopsida; order Brassicales; family Brassicaceae; genus Cardamine; species Cardamine flexuosa. The sequence goes on from OY743219.1 coordinate 18,927,167, forward strand.
TTTGTAATGCTTGCATATGTAGTTTATGATAAAATGTTCTCTATCTTTGTGATTTGAAATATGTCTAGCAGTTGATTTCCACTTGATGGCATTAGAAATTTAGGATTAACAACCACCATTTGGCAATCATCTTCAGAGACAAATTTTGTTCCACTTATAGGTGCATTTTCATGTCCAACACTTAGCAACCATGCTGCAAAACATCATTCTGAATATTTTGGTCTTATATTTTGTTTTAAATTTAAAACTTTGAAAGTATCCCACAAGTATGATTGTATTATTTAAATATCCACATCGTCACCATTGTTATAAAACTCTACATTATTTTTGTAAGTATAACTGATTCTCACGACTCCTTTGCTTTCTCGATGAGATTAATATGTTTCTCAAAATAGAAATGAAGACTAATCTGAGAATTTCATCTCCAACAACTTGAATATATGAAAGCCTACTCAACTGAGTATATTAGATAGTTTAGAATAAAGAACTCAAGAATAGCAAAAATATTAAGAATCGTCATGTTAGGATACAACTGCTCTTGTTTTAGCTATCCTGGAGATATAAATAATTAATAAATAAATGGTTACAACAGATACTGCCAATAAACTCTCTTCTAAATGACGTTGGACAGTTGTTGAATCCATGTATTCCTATGTTTAAATTGTGTAAAAGGTAAAACAAATATTTTTAAAACTTTTGAAATACTGAACCATTTTTCCCAAGTTGGTAGAAACCTCAATAAGGTAATGAAATGTCATGGAAAAATTTGCATATGTTAATGTAACTGAAGGATCAATAAATTTGTACTTCTTTTCGAGCAAAAACATTCATATGTCTAGTTCTTTCTAACAGTTAAGGTATTGGTTTTTAAGTATCGATGCATTTTTCAACAACAAATGTGGCAATGTTTAAAAAATATTTTATATAAATTTATATACAACCCCAATGCAATTGTTTTTACAGTATTATTAAAAAAATCAGTAACACACCAAACTCTTTCAATATTTAGATATTCACAATTAAATTATTCTCTCCACAATATTTTGTCATCTTATACTGAATATATATTACCTAGAGGAATAAGAGTTTGAATACAATTGCTGTAAAGGCAATGAGAGTTTTTATGGCAAAAAAATATTAATAGGCCGGATGAAAATAAGAGAAGCATCATAAAATTAAGTTTGGATCTATGAGTAGGTGACCCATCTGGACAAAAGCCCACAACAACCTTTATGGTATCCTTGAGGTAAAAGTGTAGCACAAATATTCTAATCTATCTGATGGAACAAAGCTTTCAGAGAGATATAGATGTTGTTATGTAAGATTGTTGATTGCAAGCCCAATCACTTGAGCATGGGAAGCATGACCAGATCAAGATGATAGCCAACTTATCAATATGGACCATTCCAAAATATTTTGGCTAGGTTGCCTAAACTTTTGCATAATCTGTTCTCAGTATTCACAATGAAGAAATAAATAATCCCTAATCTCAGGATCGATATCATGGAAGCAACTACAATCTTCAGCATTTATTCCAAACAAATTTAGATCATGAACAATTGGAGGCAACAACAATCATCATATTTTAAAAGCTCTCAGGCAAACTGATTCCGCTTTCTTCCATTGCTCACACTGAACCTTCCCTCTTCTAATCTGAGCTTCCATGAGGTCCATGCACCTTGTGGTTTCCACTATTTTCTCTATTTCACTCGTACACTATGCAGCTCAATTTTTTTCTCCACTAAATTCCATCTCACCTCCATTAAATCTGAATCAAGATTCGCAAAGTCATCTTGTTTATTCTTATGAGTTAATTGTTTGCACAAACGTTTGATTTCAGATTTGGTTGTCTTCAGTTCTGCTGCTAACTTGGACACGCTCTGTGAATATCTTGGTTTAACCTCATATGTTTGTAGTAAGAGCTACTTATGCAATGTGCTATGTATAATAGTTTATTCTGTTTCTTATTTCTTCCAAAACGTTTAAATAATATTTAAAAATCAAAGAAACACACTGATTCTGTTATTCAGTAAAATAGTGATTATTATTCAGTATAGAGGATGAAGAATATATCAAATAACAGAATCATTGAATAGCTAACTTTAAGCGATAACAGATAACTAAGTAACAACATTGATTCTACTAATTTTTGTTTTAGCCGGTGATAATCATTTTGCTCTCTCAGTCTCTCCAGCAGATTTTTTACCAATGACACAATTTAAAAATAACCAAAGTTGCATTAAAATCTAATTATTTACAGAAAGATTTATATCTAAGTTGACTATGCCTTTCCAGCAAGTTTCTTACCAATGCCATAATGGAGAATAACCAAAATATGCATTAATCTCTTGTGGAAGTAGAGGAAAACACAACTCCACTCATCAATCTATCGGCAGTGTGATTGAATACACGTTTGGATGAACTGTGATGAAAAAGAGAGTTGGTGATATGTCAACAGAAACTCTAATAGTTGGTATCTCCGTAAACATCGTCTAATACAACTATAACAAAAATCTTAAGAGCAACAAAATAAGTAAACAAATACCAGTTGTTGTTAGCAAGGGGCAACGTCAGCGGAATGAGATGATATGTCTAAGTCACAGAGCTACTAAGTTTGCTGCAACATTGCGATGATGAGCACAAAACGATATCCAGAAATAAATATAACACACAGTTAGATACATACTAATAAATTATTTGTTTCAAACAATTTATAGAACACACTATTCAAACAACTAAACACAAAACTAAGCAAATCAAGAAGCAAAATAGAAATCAATTATAATAAATGAATATATAATTATGAAAGTAAACGGTTTTAGGTTCAAAATTTTCAATAATATAAACGATTTAGGGTATTGAATAAAATTATAAGTACTATTATAAGCAATATAATTATGAAATAAAAAAAGATTTATTATTATTATTCATTAATAAGTAATTAATTCATTATTTCTTTATATACTAAAATAATTATTTAGAGTAATTTATACAAAAACTTCATTTAGTGCTATTTTTGAGAATTGCCCTAAGTTTTTTTGGTATATTATCAATTTTATGCTAAATCTCACTGAGAAAACCGAAAAAGTCATGATAAATAATTACAATTGCAATAATAAGTAATTGTTCTAGTAAAAATCTATACTCTATAAATAGGGATTCAGAAATATTATGCGACCAATTTCCTTTATTTTTAATTTTGATTTTAAAAAGATTATTAACTAATGTCTTAATTAATTATTCGAAAACTAGAAAGTTATGAATATATATATATATATATATATTCATTAATAAGGAATTAATTCATAATTCTATTATATACTAACTTTGTGATTTTGAGTAATTTCTATTATTTTATTGCTTATTTGGTGAAGATTTTCCTTTTATGTTTTTGGTAGAAATTAAATTTTCCCACTTTTAGTTTTTGACAGAAACCAATTTTTTTCTTTTTGTAGTATTTATGTTAAATGTTGATGTGCACCAATCAAATTGGGTTTTCTAAATCCTATGTGGATGCCTTAAGATCGTTATAGCTTCAACTTTTATATAGTATAGATATAGATTACTTAAATGTTTATTAAAATATTAATACAAATTATATTCATACAAGTTTTATGACATGTCCTACGGACAGGTAAAGATTTTTTATATTAGTCTAATATTTTGTTTTGATAAAACTAAACTAAGATAGCCTAATAAATAATCTAAATTATTGTGATTTTATATTATTATACGTTTGAAGTTATAAACAAACATTTTGTTGAACAATAATATAGAAAATAAAAATAAACATGATGGATATATCAGCAAACAGTATAATATATATACAAATGAACAAGTACAAAAACAAAAACCGATAGTTCTTCTAAATAATGATATATTATCTCATATAATCAAAGAGAATATCAACAAATACAAATTAAGCAAACATGAGATATTATTAACTTACATGTATATAGATATCAATAATGATATGAGATGGTGGTATACATTAAGTTTGAATTCTATCTCCCTGTGACAAAAAAAAACAAAAATATGTTGAGTTCGTAAGAATAAAATTCAAACAGAAACAAGCAAAAATTGATATGTGCAACAAACGTTTTCATCTACCACAAGAACTTTCATGCCTAAAATTGATTTAGGTTTATCTTTAGGATGAAAATTCTAACTCTGAGATCTTACAACTTTAATCTTCCATTCTTTTGTTGAAAAATTTAGTTTAGAAGTATACTAAAATCTAAAGCCATCTTAAATCTAATGATAATAGAAAATTAATATGAAATAAAGATGAGAGAAAGAAGAAAAATAGAAGAATACTGAGGATGAACAAAAGAAAGAGAGAATGTGAATAAATGATTTTTTGGTCGCCAAAATCTTATATAGGCTGGAAAAAAAAAATTGAAGTTAATAGATATAATGTGTAGTGGAGATAGTTTAGTGGAGATATTTTAGAATAAAGGAAAAAAAGAAACATATATATATATATATATATATATATATATATCTTATTATATAAACTTAGATTACACTCACCAAAAGTTGACATGTGTCAAAATTCTAACTTACAAGATCTTGACATGTGTCACTAATCATTCAGATCATGCCACATGTTAAATTATTAAAAAAAATATATATATATATATAAATTAACTAAAAAGGAAATTAAGTAATTGTTAATATATTAAATTATCAACTAAAAGTCATAAATCTCAACAAAAAAAAAAGGAAAGAAGTGAAATTTAATAAAAAAAGAATAAAAAGAATAAAAAAATGTTAAATTATCTAATCCATAAAAATACATTTAAAACAAATACAAAAATGAAAAAGTGTAGTCTTTTAGAAAATAAAAAATAAAATAAAAGAATTATTAATTTAACTAATCAATAATTAAAATTAAAAATACTAATAATTAGTATATCAAATCATCAACAAAAAATCATAAATCTCAACTAAATGATCTTATCAATAAAAAATACATTTAAAACAAATATAAAAATGAAAAAAGAAAATAAAAGAATTGTTAATTTTACTAATCAATAATTAAAATTAAGAAAAATATTTAAAAAAATACCAAAAGGAAAATTTGTTAATTTTTCTAATCAATAAATAAAATTTTTAGAAAACAATCATCATTTTCTTTATAAAGTTAAGCTTTATAGGAATATATATTTACATATTATATCTTTGATCAAAATTATTTAATATAGACACATAAATAAAAATTTACATAGTTATTTATTTTATTAAATTAAATAAATATTAGTTTTATAAGCCAATAAAGAAATTTTCAAAAATAGGTGTCAAATTTCTAATTCACAGGATCAATAAAAATTGTGCTTTTTTCTTAATCAAAAAAATAAATAAAATATGTACTTTTCATTTTCTAATATATGGTAAATCTTATTTTTTTAAAAATTTAACTTAATCACAAAATAAATTTGGACTTTCCATTTTTCTAATACATATATGTAAATATTCTTATTTTAATAAAATTTAATTTTATAAATAAATGAAAAAATAATAAAATATATAATTTCCCTTTTTCTAATATATTTTAGATCTTATATTTCAATAATTTTTGTTTTTTCTAAATTTAGATTTTTACATTATTTAAGATCGAATAATATTTTTGGTCATATAGAAAGACCAATGAAGTTCATAACATTTATTATAAGAACAATCATCATAAAATAATCTGAATTAATAATTGCATGAATTCAATAAATTGTAAAATCAAAATTTCATAAACAATTATAAAATTAGATTATGTGTGAGAAATATTTGTTGTGAATGTAAAACTTAGACATAAACAAAATCAAGATATGCTGACGGAAGAATTGAGCTAGAAGATGTTGTCGGAAACAAGAAATGAGAAAGGATTAAGGCGAATGAAGATGGGAGAGAAAAATAATATTAAGTTGGGAAGCTATTTAAGATCTGAACCAAAAGACACTAAAGAGACATCAAACTCTTTTCAAATAAACATTTTACCTAGATATGAGCGAGAACATATCTGCCCTTTACCAGATCTGTTTTTCAGATGTTACGCTAAGTATGTACATTCATGTTTAACTAATATTTTTCGGGGTTAAGTGATTATGACCCATTCATATCTTTATTATTTTTGGTCCGGCTCTGGAACAAGAAATATCAAGAAATGTTTTATTAAATTTAAATAAAATTTAGTTAAATTTTCACAAATATAACTAAGAACTTTCAAATATTCTGGTTATTTTGGATATTTTGGTTAATTCGGTTTAAACTATATTAATATTTTTGGATTAATAATTTTATTGTAGTTAGATTATATGAAGTCTAAATATAACTATATTTTGATTATTTTTGGTATTCATTTGGTTCTCGGTTGATTTGGATTTTTTCTTTCAAATATAAGAATTTAGGATCCATTCAGATTTTTTGTTTAGATTCGAGTTTGATACCTCTTTTCACACTTGGATTCAGTTCGTTTTTTATTATGGGTATTAATCTGTGTCTACCTAACATGATCGTCGGAAAAAAAATAATAAGGGATGTGGTATAGTTTTTAATATGTTAATCTAAAATGTTAAATTAATTTACTTATTTATAAAATAAATTTAGTTAAATAGTTTTATCTTCTAAGCCTCTATCAAAATTTATTTCTCTTAAAAAATTTAAGATATATCATTAACAACACATATTTAATTTAATAATTTTACTTAAATTTAATAAACTCGCTCATCGGGCGGGTCCTAATCTATATATATATTTAACTAGATTAAAACCTGCCCGATGGGCGAGTTTACAATTTCAAAACAAATTAAAATATATTATTTTTATTCAATTAAGTATTTGTTACTAATAATATATCTTAAATTGTTTTAGGAAAATAAATAGAAATTCTGTTTTGTTAGAGAAAATATTGATTTACAAAGTTATAGTTTTCTATATGAATAAATTAATTAACTTTTTATATTAAAATTTTCTAAATAAATATTAAAAATCTATATAATGTCGAAAAGCTTATGGTTCTCAGTTTTTGTTTATTTTTTCGACTACGTACCATGATAGATAGCACGGACAAAATATCAGAAACCCGAAAAACCAAACCAACTCTAATCCGAAATGGGTACTAACCAAAAAAAATCTTAATGGATCCTAAACTCATATATCCGAAAGACCAAATATGAACTGAACCGAATGTAAACCCAAAATACATAAAATATAATTACATACTCAAAAATATTAATAACATTTAGACTTGATATAACTCACTTATCCAACAATTATAAACCCGTAAATATCAATTATTTTTATATCAAATAACTAAAATACCTAAAATTAACCAAATATCTTAAAGGTCTAGGTTATTAACTCTTTGTTAAATCAGCTTTTCTTCATACGGACTTGATTTTGATATACAATTGAACTTAATTTTCAATCATATTAATATCTTACTCTAACCTCATGTATACTCCATATAAATTAATAGAACTCAAAAAATTTATATCAAACTAATATGCATTATATCATTCAAATATCCACAAAATAAATAAAAAATAAATGACAACAATACTGGTAATTTAATAGAAAACCATGAAACTTGGAAAATTAAGATTGCAAATAAACTAAATTTAGGTTAAGATTTTTCGTTTTTTTATTTGTTTTGGTATTCGTCTTCATACATACTTGATTTTATTATACAATTTAACTCAATTTTCAATCATATTAAAATCTTACTCTAACCTCATGTATACTCCATATAGATTAATAGAAGTCAAAAAATTTATGTCAAAATAATATGCATTATATCATACAAATATTCATATATAATTAATATTATAAAATAACTAAAAATAAATAACAACAATATTAGTAATTTAGTAGAGAACCATAAAATTTGGAAAACTAACATTGCAAATAACTAAATTTAAGTTAATATTTTCGTTTTGGTATTTAAAAAAAAATATTTCTTAAATTTAATTATTGATTAGTTAAACTAACAATTTCTTGCTTTTCTTTTTTCCTTTTTTAAAAAACTACACTTTTTTTTTTTTTTTAAATGTATTTTTTTAATTTAGTTATAAATTATATAATTTAACATTTTTGTAAGATTCTCTTTTCTCTTTTCTCTTTTTTTAGAAAAACTTCACTTTTCTGGTTTTTTTGTTGGGATTTATAAATTTTAGTTGATGATCAATATTAACAATTACTAAATTTCCGTTTTTGTTAAATTTGTTTATATATATATTATTTTTATAATTTGACACGTGTCAAAAATCTGAATATGTCAAGATCTCGTGAGTTATTAGTTTGATACGTGTCAACTTTTAGTGAGTGTAAGTTAAATTTATATAATAAGATATGTGAAATTTTTTTTTGTTTCGGGTTTTTGGTCTTTTTCTTTTTAGTTTTTTTATTTTTACAAAATATTTAAATTTATAATTTTGACAGAACTTTAAAAAAAAAATTATGTGTGAGAATTTTGTTGACCGGATGACATGTGCTTTATATTATAAGAGAGATTTTGTGGACACGTAATCCCTAGACTGGTGAAATATCCGAATATGGTCATTTATGGAAACAACTCATAAGCAGGCTGGCCGGTAGCATTTTGGTCAACAAGAAAGATGAGGCCTTTGAACAAGAAAAAAAAACAAAAAAGAAAGATGAGGCCATCACACGGAAATGTAGAAAGCGTAAGAAAGAGAGGTTGACTCAATTGACATATATCGGGAGGTAATTTTTATGTGATATTACACTTTTAACATTTTTATTATTTTCGAAGGAAATTCCCAACAGTCAGGGAAAGTTATACATATATGGATCTATTCCAGGATAAAATTTTGCCTAATGCAAAATAATGTTGGAAGAAAATAAAATGAATAAAAAGAAAGGTTTGAAGACTAGAACCCTGGAGAAGGTAGTGCATTAAGCTTACTTTACCACTTGTGCTACTGATATTTTATGGATACCGCTTGCAAAACAAATAGATATTTAAATTTTAGGTAGGTCAGCTGACACACCTACTCTTTTCCTAGATCCGTCCTTGCATACGATGGAGAATCGGAGATGATGGCATGCATGGCAGATTGACGAAGATAGTGAACTTGGAAGCGGAGTTGCATGCAAGTATGCAACAAAAGCAGCTCAAGGGGGATATCTTGTACTGAAGTCAGATAATGCAAGCTCTACACCCCAATACCGTTCTGCCATCCCAAAGACCTCCAAATCCAGACCGATCAACAAATCTCGATGACGATTTCAGTTTTCTGAGAGAAATTGTTTTTATTTTATTTTATTTTATTTTATTTGTCGTAAGACTTCTATAATTTATAATCTCAACTAGTCACTTAGGTTAAGACAAGTGACCATTACATGTGGTTTTTCTTAATAACATCTTTCACATACTGGAAATCTCTATTAAGAATTAAAAAATAAAAAATCTTGACCAGTCAAATAATAACAAAAAAAACAAACAAAATCCCTAAAAGATTAAGAAAAATAATCAAAAACCATAAATCATATATAATTGCACTTCTAAAACATCCATTAAAGGATAGTAAAAAAAAAAAAAAAAAAGGTAAATGATTTAATCAGAACGGTGAGGAACTGGGAAGACGGTGAACTTACATGTTATGGTTCTTGCAATAATCACCATCATGCTCTCCCGAAGCAAAGAAGTAAGGCTGTATTATGTTAAGTGTAAAGTTAAAGCTTTCTTGTGATCCTTTCTTCGTTAAACCAATCTTTTCCCCATTCTTAATGTCACAGTTCACGTAACTCCATGGGTCCTGAAACAAATACACATTATTCCTACGTTTAGCAGATTTGTCGTACTTGAAAACTGCACCATATAGAAAAAATATTAACCAGCACCAATTAGGTTATTTAACATTTAACAAATAAAAACAAAGTAGTCTATGTAACAAAATAAATTTACTAACCAAGAACATCATCGACGTAAAAAGGAGCATTCTTAGAAGCCCACTCTCTGTAGTTCAATCCTTTTTTCCATCCGTCTGATCCTCCCTCTACGATTTTTCTTGTTGTTTCATAGTCCGAACCCAAACCCGAACCCCAATAGGAACCTGAACCGGAACTGTTTGAATCGTTGTTGTTTGAGCCCCAACTCAACCTCCAGCCTGACCTAGGATTCCACTTCCATCTCCAAGTTGAACCGTCGGGATTGGTGCCTGAACCTGAACCCGAGCCAGAGCCACTTGAGCTGTCTGATCCCCAGCCCCAACCCCAACCCCAACCCCAACCAGAGCCATCAGAGTTTGAACCCGAACCTGAGCTTGATCCCGAGTTGTCTGAGCCACCGTTGGATCCCCAACCCCAGCCCCAACCAGGGAACGAACCCCAACTCCAACTTGAACCGTCAGAGTTTGAACCAGGACCTGAGCTAGAGCTGCTAGAACCGTCAGATCCCCAACCCCAACCAGACCCGTTGCTCCAACTCCAGCTCCTTGCATCTGCGCCAGATGAAGAAAGACATGCAATGGCCACAACGAGTATGAGCAGCTTCTTTTGCGAACCAGAGAAAGCCATCGTTGTTGTTCTTCTTCTTACGTTCTTTTGTTTTGTATTTGTGTAACTCTTGGTTTGTGAATTGCAATGATATCTTTAGGTTGTGAGAAACGTATTTATACTAAAGGATAACTTAAAACGTAATCCAAATTGATTTGGGGATAGAATATTTAATTTACAACAGTTTTACTTCCTATAATTCTTGTAATTATCACATCTACGAGCAATAAATTAAATTAATCTTCTCTATTGGACGTTTTCTTTTGTCATGCCAACAACAAGGAAAATTCTTATATACAGTATTAGTATAAATTATGACTCATGATAAATTTTGTAAAACTCAAAACTTATCCAAAACTTATCAACGAGAAATTATGGGTTTCTTTGCTCTGATATAAATTCATTTAGGAAAAAATTAAATCAAATCTAAAACAGACAAGAGCAGCATTAGTGGTAGTCTCCAAAAAAGTCTCATCATAAATTATAAAAATAAAAATAAAAAAAGAAGAGAAAGAGTGAAAAAGGTTCTCAAATAAGTGAAGATGCAGATTTTGGATCAGTTGGTTGTCTGGATCAGGAGGCTACATCAAATCACATTAGGACGATGTAAAACTGACATGGAGGCGAGAGCTGACGTGGCATATTTGAAGCGGATGATGTGGTGAGCTTAAGGAAGGCGTGGACTTACTTGGAGCTGAAGCTTTTTGGATGGATTCAAAGGATACTTGAAGATTTACTTGAAGATAATCTTTGGAGCTATTTTAGGAAAAGATAAACTTGAGAAACAAGTTTATTCCTTAGGAGATTAGGTGGGGGATTTCCGATCCTAGGGGTTTTAGGGTTTAGTATATATAGTCTAGAGGCGTCATAGTAGTTGGCTAACACTCTAGAGCTATTTTATACTATTGTAAACTTCAAAGTTAGAGAATAAAGCTTAGAAGGTGTGTGTTCCCTAATTCGTTTTTGACATCTTTGAGCGGGTAGATTCAAAGGAGTTGGGTTTATTACTTTTCTGTGATATATTCGAGAGTGTAGATTTATACGAAAGTAAGGTGTGCTTCAAGGCTGAACAAAAAACAGTAGGCTGAGAAGGTATTGTGTTGTGGCTTGACTTTGATATCATTGAGAGGATTGATTCAAAGGAGAGTTTAACTTAGGATTTGTTTTAGTCGGGGACAAGTCTATTAGGGGAATAGATTGTGTAAGTCCAAAACATATAGATCTTTGTGTAAAGATTATACTGTTAATAAAACAAGTTAAAGCGTTGGCTTGGCGCGTTCCAAACATATATCTGTGTGTTGCTAGTCTCTATATATTTACAATTGGTATCAGAGCGGACGCCAGATCGAAGAGTTGTTATATTTCAAACAGGTGAGATCTTGCGACAAGGGTATAGAGAACACACAGCAGTTCGTTGTGATAAAATAGCCATTGAAGCTGGATGTTGAGCACTATGGTCACTGAAAGGTGAACATGCAACAAGTGATCCAAGGTATCGATCTGGAGGCATGGATAGCAGTTGAAGAAGGTTGGACTCATCCAACAAAAAAAGATGATGATGGAAAAGAAATTCTAAAACCAAAGAAGTCTTGGAGTGCTGAGGAGAAGCGTGAGGCAAAATTCAACGCCAAGGCACTGTCAGCCATCTTCACTTCTCTGCCTAGAAATCAGTTTACCATGGTGCAAGGATGCACATCAGCGAAGGAGGCTTGGGATATTCTGCAGGTTTCATTTGAAGGAACCAGCACTGTGAAGAGAACTCGGATTGACATGCTAGAGTCTGAGTTTGAGAGTTTGAAGATGAGTGCTGGAGAATCTATTGATGATTTCAGCAGTAAACTAAGCTCTATCCGTCAGGAAGCTATTGTGCTAGGACAGAACTACAAGGATAAAAAACTGGTCAAGAAACTCCTCAGGAGCTTGCCGTCAAAATTCCAATCACACAAATTTGCAACTGAGGTAGCTTTGAATTCTGATGATCTTAACTTTAATCACGTTGTTGGGATAATTCAAGCATATGAATTACAACTGAAGAAGACAGAGCAGACAGCTGGTAAAGGACTCTCCTTGAAAGCTGATCAGAATGATAACATTGAAGATAAAGTCAGCATGATGGTTAAGAAGTACTTCAAGAAGGTTGACAAAGGTCCACGAGGTGGAAGTTCCTTTCCACTTAAGTCTGGGTGTGAGAAAAGTGTTAGGAAATCGGACAAACAGTGTGTTGAGTGTGAAGGAACAGGACACTGTAAGTCTGACTGTCCAACCATCAAGATGATGAGTTCTTTGAGATGTTTTGAATGTAATGGATATGGTCACACCAAGACTGATTGCCTTGCTGCTGCGGGTAAGAAAGAGAAGTCATATATCACCTTGAGTGAAAATGATTCTGATGATGATGACCATGAGAAAGGAGAAACTCTCAACAATCTTGTTGCGTATCTGGATGTCATTGAAGAAGAAAGAGAAGGTGAAAATTTGTATAAGCTTGTTGATGAGGATCAAGACTTTGAGTCAGAAGGAGAACATACTGGTTTTACAGTAATCACGATGCTGGTTGATGAGTTGACATCTACAAAAGAAGGAAAAGTTTTGTTGATTGCAGAAAACAAAAATTTGGTAAGTCAGATCAGTCTTTTGAAAAGTGAATTCAAGAGTGAGAAGGCAAATAAATCTAGTTTGGAATGACAACTTGAAGCATAACTGAAAAATATCAAGATGCTAACCAAATGCACCAAGGACCTGGATAACATTATGTCAACTGGGAGGACCAGTAACATGAAGTGGGGTTTAGGATACCAGGGAAAGGATTCGAGTAGTCACACCAAGTTTGTTAAAGGATCAGTATTACCAATGAAACCTAAGATAAATACTCATACCAGAATAGTGCCCAGGATGCTGAGTAAACAAGAAAAGTGGATCAGGAAGGATCACAATACTTTTAAAGATAAGGTGAATGGATGTTGGTATTGTGGCAAACTTGGTCACTACAAGGCCTATTGCTATGGTTGCCTATCACGCACTGTTCAAGTTGTGAAACATAAGCAATTCTATCCGGACAGCAAGAGAAGAAACCATGCATGGGTCAGGAAGCATGACATGTACTGCCATGTTGCATACACAGCAAAAGAACCAGGTGAAACCTCTGAAAATGAAGAGTGGTATTTTGATAGTGGCTGCTCCAGGCATATGACGGGAACTCAAAGGAATCTAGCTGGTTTTGAACCTGTCTTAGCAGGACGAGTGACATTCGAAGATGGTACTAAAGGAAAAATCAGAGGCAAAGGTATAACTGGAGGAGAAGCTCAGCCAGCTTTGAAGAATGTATATATGGTGGAAGGGTTGAAGGTAAACCTTATCAGCATCATCCAACTGTGTGATATTGGGTTGAATGTGACTTTTACCAAATCTGAATGCAAGACCGTTGATGATTATGGTAATGTAAGGTTGGAAGGTCAGGGTTCTGAGAATAATTGCTACATGTGGAAACCTAACAACCTCTGCTTCAGCACGCTGGCTGAAACTCAAGCAGAGCTTTGGTATATGAAGTTAGGAGATCTGAATGTTCACACTAAGGTGAAGCTGTCAAATCAAGAAGGGATTGGAGAATTACCAAAGCTGCAACCAGATAAGTACTCTGTATGTGGTCCATGTATTAAATGGAATCATGTCAAGGTGCAACATCAAGCTGTTTCAGATGTTAAGTTAAATAAGGCTTTGGACTTGGTACACACGAACTTAATGAGACTAATTCAAGTGGAAAGCTTGACTGGTAAGAAAATACATTCTTGTTCTAATTGATGATTTCATTAGATACATATGGGTCATGGTTCTGAGGGAGAAATCAGAGACACCAGAAAGCTTTAGAATTTTGGCACTTCAACTGGAGAATGAGAAGTGGGGAATCAAAAACAGTCATAGTGATCATGGTGGAGGATTTCATGGTAAATTGTTTGATCTGTTCTACAACAGTCATGGCATCGCACATCAGTACTCTGCACCACGAACACCACAACAGAATGGTGTGGTTGAGCGAAAAAACAGAAAGTTGCAAGAAATGGCAAGAGCAATGATATATGGGAATAATGTTGTTAAACATTTATGGGCTGAGGCTGTTAATACTGCATGTTACATCATTAACATGGTATATGTGAGAAATGGTACAAACATGACACCGTATGAGCTGTGGAAAGACATGAGCACATATTTCAGAGTATTCGATAGAAGATCTCGGATAGTACAAGAAACAGTCAATGTGGTGTTTGATGATACGTCTTTCTATAGACATGTTCTCCCATCTGAAGTAAGTCAAAATAATCTGGATAATAATGTAAAGGTGCAAGCAGAACAGATCACTAAGGATGACACGGAAGGGTGTAAGGAGTCTGATATGGTTCCACTTACTCAGATGCATATGAATCACTCTAAACAAGATGATATAGGTGCGATTCATGGGGGCAGAATTACCAGAGGAAAGAAAATTGACTTTAAGCAGATGATTGGTACAAAGGAAGCTTGGGAAACAGATGATCAGCTTGCTGAGGTGGTACGATTTGCATGTTTTATGTCAGGTAGTGAACCTAAGAATCACAAAGAAGCCTTGGTTAATAACTATTGTATTGCTGCCATGCAAGCGGAAATTGAGCAGTTTGAGCGCAGTGATGTGTGGGATCTGGTACTTAAACTACAAGATGCTAATGTTGTTGGCACGAAGTGGATATTCAAAAACAAGATTGATGGTAGTGGAGTTGTAACCAGCAACAAGGCTCGGTTGGTTGCTCAGGGTTATTCTCAGGTAGAATGTGTTGATTTTGATAAGACTTTTGCGCCTGTGGCAAGATTAGAATCCATCAGGTTTCTGTTTGGTATGGCATGTGCATTGAACTTCAGATTGCATCAGATGAATGTTAAGAGTGTGTTTCTAAACGGGATTCTACAGGAAGAAGTGTATGTGGAACAACCTAAGGGATTCAAAGTATCAAGTAAAGCGAGTCATGTCTACAAACTGGAGAATGTTTTGTACGGTTTGAAGCAAGCACCAAGAGCATGGTATGAGCGATTGACTATGTTCTTGATCAAGAAAGGATATGAACGTGGAAGTGTAGCCTAGACGGTGTTTGTGCTGGTAAACAACAGTGGGATGATCATCGTACAAATCTATGTGGATGACATAGTATTCGGGTGTACATGTCAGAAGCTTGTTGATCAAACAGACAGATGTTGGAGTATTTGCAACACAAAGTACGTATGCAAGGAATCTGGTTACAAGGTTTGGAACGGGTAAGAGTAGAGATGCTAAGACTCCCATGGGTGTGAATGAGAAGTTGTCTAAGGATGAGTCTCGTGAAAGTGTTGATGAGAAACTCTACAGAGGTATGATTGGAAGTCTGCTGTACTTAACAGCAAGCCAACCTGATATCTGCCTAGCTGTGGGAGTTTGTGCAAGATATCAAGCAAAGCCAAAGACGTCTCATCTTCTGGCTGTGAAAAAGATCATCAAGTATGTGAAGGGAACCATTAATCTAGGTATTTACTATACCAAGGGCACAACCAAGGAGCTCATGGTTTTTGTGATGACGACTGGGCTGGTTCTTTGGATTATCGTAGAAGTTCAAGTGGTGGATGTTTCTTCATGGGTAATAATCTGATCTTGTGGCATAGTAAGAAACAGAACAATGTATCTCTGTCTACTGCTGAGGCCGAATACATTACACTTGTGAGTTGCTTCACATAACTCATGTGGATGAAACAGATGGCTGCTGACTATGGTATGATCTCTGACTCTCTTTTAATTTATTATGATAATGAGAGTGCAATTAATATAACAAAGAATCATGTTCAACATTCACGTACTAAGCATATTGATATTAGACATCACTTTATTTATGAATTGGTTGACGAGAAACTGATTGTAGTAGACCATGTAAGCAATGAATTTCAACTTGCTGATTTATTCACCAAGCCTCTGGACTTTAACAGATTTGTTGGTCTAAGAATGGCTATTGGTGTTTGTAAGGTCTAATATTTTCTTTGCAAGTGATATCAGTGTAAGACAGGGACTGATGCTGGAACAGACCATGGAAATCCTACGAATGTATAAAAAATCAGCAGTCTGTGCTATGCAATGGTGTGAGGAAAAGAGTTGTCTGTCATGCCGGCCTAAGTTGGTCATTGTGTAAAACGGTGTCTTGAAGGAGGAGGTCAAAGAGCTGAGGGGAGAAGATCTAGTGCATGTCAAAAGATGTGGATACCAAGAGAAAAAGTAAAAAATAAAAAAAAAGGGTTTGGTATTTATACAGAAGACATGCACACGTATCAATGGTTGAGAAGTCAAGTGAAGTGATCTCATTGATACAACAAGGTACAAACAAGTGATGTGTGCACAAGAAGATTCAAAATATGAAACAAAGAAGAAAAACAAAAATCAAGATGAAGTCTATACCTATCTGAAGTGAAAGTCTTCGCCATCAACAGCTCAAATTAAGGATGGTGTATACAAAGGAAGTAACAAAAGAAAAATCAATACAAAACAAGGTGCACACACATCTAATCGCTCTCCCCAAAGATTTCCAGCTCCCTACTTCATGTTAATAATGAACCACTTAGGCTAAAGGCATGCCAGCATGAAAACTATCTACTGAATCCAGCTCTGATTTTTGATGATTCAAGAGGTTGTGATAGTTTCTGGTGGCTGTTCTGAACAAGTGACTGATTCCAAGTGCACAAACCAAAATCTCACAGGTAAATGAAAAGATTGAAGTTTGGTTAAGTTTATATATATACTATATTTATGGGTCATTCACTGATTTCATGGTTAAAAAAATGTCAATATTCTGTTAAATTGCTAATTTGACTATAGAGAATTGATGTGAATCAGATTATTGTTTTTAGAACAGGGCATTGATGGCATATGTGCACTAATCTTTTCATTGAGTGTGTCAGGACCTATTAATTTCTAAGTACAGGTCAAAAGTCCATCTGTCCATTAAGGCCCAACTCATTGATGAACCGATGAAAGTATATAGGAAGGTTATGGATAGTGATGAGAATGAAATCAAGGGGTTGATTGAGGGTGTTGTAATGGCTGGTATAGTCAAGGTCTGCAAGAGTTATTGACTCTGGTTATGAGGAAGTTTTGGGTCTTAGGGTTCTGCTTCAGTTGCAAAGGAACATGTTTTTACTGTAGCATCTAGGTTGTGAAAAGCAGAAGGAGCACGCAAATGCTGGTTCTCAGGAGGTAAAGCGATCTAGGGCTGAGAAAGAGAAAGGGATTAAAACTGAGGAAACAGCTTGTAAGTATGACTTCAAGTGTTTTATTTTACTGAGTGCTAAGAAGAGGTTCAAGGTTTCTGAAGAACAACAAGTTCATTGAGGAGGTAATTCACATTTGGTGATGAAGATGAAATCAGTGAGCTGATCACCAATGATGGGATGGCAGGAACGGTTCAAGACTTGGAAGTTTTGAGAGGCTGGTTTTGAGGGAATTCAAGGCTAACTTACCGAGTGTCAGTGTTGACTCGACTTCAGTGGAAGTACCTGTGAGAAACAGGATCTATGAGTTCTCAGCAGTAAAGATCAATGAGGTGTTTAGACTGTCTCAGGTGGATGAACAAACTCACAAAAGGGAATGGATTAGAGTCTACAGGACGATCTTGCAGAATTCATGACTGATGACAAGGTAACAAGTTGGAAAGGGCTTCAATATTCCAAGTTCACTGAGGAGAAAATGTTATACAGGATCTGCTGCTCAGATTGGTGTCCAACCACCAATGATGCTTACCTTCAAGCGGATAGACTGAAACTCATCTACTTGATGGCACACAAGAAGTCTTTCAACTTCGGAAAGCTGGTGTATGAGCATACTTTTCAGCTTGCTTTGAATCCTAAGTAAAAGGTTCTCCTGTCATTTCTGAGTCTAGTATACAAGCTGCTGATGAAACAACACCCTGTGGAGTTTGACCAGAAACAGCCCGTAATGGCTAAGAAGAAAAAGATTGCTGGTACCCAGGGAGCTGCTGCATCGGCACTTGGGTTTAAGATTAAGACATCTAGCGATCACAAAAGATTGGAGCTTGCAATCAGAATTCTCCAACATGCCTTATCTGCAGGGAAGTGTTTATGATTTAAATTCCTATATGCATCTCTTTGTTAAATTATTTTTGACTAAGTTGTGCACTCAAGCAAGGGGAGATGATTTTTATTTTGATTAGGCAAAGATTATGGGGGAGTTTTAATTGTTGGGGAGCTATAGATCAGTTGATTTGATGCTTATTCAATTTTATGTGATCTAGCTTGATTTGTATTTCAGACCCCGTTTTTATTTGGCTTTAAAAACTCGTTTTTATCAGCCTTCTGAGGTTTTGGGTCTGTAATATTTCTGACACAGCATTCTGAAAATACATATTTTGGGTTGGTATGCTAGATGTGCTTCTAGTTGTTAGATATGTTGTTGTGTTTTGATCTCTATCTCTGTTTTTCTTGCAAGACATTGATGATGGTTGCTTGAGTATCAAACTCAGTCAAAAAGGGGGAGATTGAAGATGCAGATTGCGGATCAGCTGGTTGTCTGGATCAGGAGGCTGCATCAGAACGCTGTAAAGCTGACATGGAGGCGAGAGCTGACGTGGCATACTTGAAGCGGATGATGTGGTGAGCTCAAGGAAGGCGTGGACTTACTTGGAGCTGAAGCTTTTGGATGGATTCAAAGGATACTTGAAGATATTCTTTGGAGCTATTTTAGGAAAGGATAAACTTGAGGAGCAAGTTTATTCCTTAGGAGATTTGGTAGGAGATTTCCGACCCTAGGTTTTCTAGGGTTTAGTATATATAGTCTAGAGGCGTCATAGTAGTTGGCTAACACTCTAGAGCTATTTTATACTATTGTAAACTTCGAAGCTAAAGAGTAAAGGTTAGAAGGTGTGTGTTCCCTAATTCATTTTTCACATCTATGAGCGGGTAGATTCAAAGGAGTTAGGTTTATTACTTTGTTGTGATATCTTTGAGAGGGTACATTCATAGTAAGGTGTGCTTCAAAGCTGAACAAAAAACAGTAGGCTGAGAAGGTGTTGTGTTGTGGCTTGATTTTGATATCATTGAGAGGATTGATTCAAAGGAGATTTTAGCTTAGGATTTGTTTTAGTCGGGGACAATTCTATTAGGGTAATAGATTGTGTAAGTCCGAAACATATAGATCTTTGTGTAAAGATTATACTGTTAATAAAACAAGTTAAAGCGTTGGCTTGGCGCGTTCCAAGCATATATTTGTGTGTTGCTAGTCTCTATTCCTTTACAATAAGAACCTCTTCTTAACATGTGCCTCACATTAATTGGTTTAATTGTTTTCTCTTTGCAATGATGATGCTCTTAAACCATGGGCAATATTCATGAAATACTACGAACTTGAAATCTACAAGTTACATTGGAAAGGTTTGGTTCGAGGAACAAAAGTGCATTGAAGAGGTTGAGCCATGGTCAAGTTGAGTCCTCCAGCCTCATCCATTTTAACCTTATCTCCTTTGATACTATAATCAAAGCATTGCACCATCATTCCAATTGCAGTTCCTAAGAAAATAGAAGCTAGATTTGTTCCAGGACAACCTCTCCTTCCGTATCCGAAAGCAAATAATTTTAGGACATCCTCTTGCCCTGATCTTGAAGAAGCTATGAATCTCTCTGGCTTAAACTCATCAGGATCTTCCCATATATATCAGAGGATCTATTATTACAACGTAACCATTAACAACAAGAGCAATATTTTCCTATAGATAAAATTAGATATGGGCTTCCGATTCAAAACCAATTAGCAATGAGTGAATTGGCCCATATTCTTTTATATACCATTTAATATTTCAACATATACTTGATGTGGGATATTTATCCCTTATACGCTCCCTCGAGATGATGGTCTTTTTTAGCCATTAATCTTGGTATTTTTGGAGAAAGATCGGCTGGCCAGCTATTGGGTCGGGCTGATTATAGATCAAATTGGACATGTGTGGATTGGGTTCTGCTATCATATTAAATATGTACTTCCAATTCAAAACCAATTGGCAATGAGTGGACTGGCCCATATCTTTCCTTTTATATACCACTTAAAAGCTCAACCTATATCCGATGTGCGACATTTATCTCTAATAGATAAAAGCATCCAAGCATACACTCTTCTTGGAATGTCCTTAGCACTAGAGGGAATGGAGGGTGAAATATTAACCCTTCTTTGACTACAGCTTGCAAGTAAGGAAGGTTTAGTAGATATGCTTCTTGAATCAATCTTGTTTCCCCTACAACAGAATCGATTTATTTTCTCAGCCTTTCAAGAATCTTTGGACTGTTAATGATCTAGGCCATGATCCATTGTATAGTGAGCATTGAGGTGTCAGTGCCTGCGATAAAAAGATCGTATATAGTAACGAAATTTACTTAGTCAATAAAAGAAATGGTGTTCGCTTATGAATCTACTTAGTTAATGAGAGGAACATTTACCACAAACAAAGACTTGATAGGGTTTCTAGTGATCTTGACACTATATGGTTTCTAGTGATCTTGACGACGAAAGACTTGAGAGGAACTTGTTGTCAATGAAGTCGACTTGGTCACTAAGCTTCTGACTCTCTCGGCCTCAATATTCTCCTCAGAACAACTCCTCCCCACGATCATCTTGCAGATGCTATTTCCTATTGTTAGTGAACTTCATTGCTTCCTCACCTATCTCAACACTCTCCTTCTTGATTGCCTTTTTGAGTAGGTTTCTGTAAAACTTATCTAGCTCGTCTGCACGGAATTTCCATGACCGTTCGATTGCTTGTGGTCCAAAAAGCTTTGTGACCATGAGTTTCTTCATGAACTTTCAGTAATCTCCATAAGGAGCGCTGATAACACTAAAATGATCCCAACAAAAGAGAGACTTCTTTATACGAGAGGGACCGCGAGAGGAGACATTCACGTCTTGAGACCTGAAGATCTCCTAGGCCACTGAGGCTGCGGAGACGAAGACAATGGGGAGGTTAAATATGCGGAGCAATAAGAATGGTCCATACTTGGATGAGATTTTCGGAAAAGACTTGTGGATTAAAATAGAAAGAATATGGTGAAGATGGCCAATTGTGGGGAGAGAGGGAGGGCTTGGAGGCAGATCACAGCCAAGTCTTGGGCCCTTTGGTTTCTTGAAGAAGAGATCGTAAGAGAGGAATGAAAAGAAGCAGAGGAGGATGAAAAGGAAGCAATCTTGAAAGTCAACGGTCATCATTGCTGCCAGTGTTAGTTCAAAGTGAAACAAGCATACCTAAATATAGAATGTGGAGAATTAAATCACAAGTTCTTTGGGATGTTCATGGTCAAACAAATAGTTTAATTAGAAAGTAGTTAATCGTAGTTAATGGGAAGTTGACACAACTAAATACTTCTTCTATTGGTTAAGCATAATTCTGCAAGAATTTTCTCATATAGATATTCGCATGTGAAATAATGATTGCTTTGTACGTAAAAATTAGAAGAAACATTGCTGTAAACTAAAAACGAAGAGTTATAATATCAAATGGAAACGCAAACGTAAAAAAAAATTTTACTATAGGTGTGGCACTTTTAAATTCTCTTAATATAGTTTTAATATAGAGGAGTTCTTTTTTTACTCAATTTGTTTTTGGGAATCGTTTACTCTATGTATACTACTTTGGAAACTGTTCTCCCAAGCTATCTTCAACATTATGGTTCAATAGTACTCTACCATAATCATTTTTTATGTAGATACCAAATCTTGTAATCTGGCATAAACCCATCGCAATACAAATGGCTCAAATTATTTCAATCTTGTCAGATATTCTTCGTAATTTTTAAAATGCATACGGCTATAAAACGGTTGTATTAACGTTCATAATTTCCAACAGATTTTCGACAAGTTTTCGAGAATCCATCAAAAATTATTCCGATGGATCTGTTTTCTCGAAATGTTGTTGGTTTTTTGTTGGAAATTCCATCGATTTTGTGATAGCTTTCTTGTAGTATAATTACTGGATATAAGACTCATAAAATTCCTCCTTATATTAGAGCTAAAGTCATAGAGTTGCAACTTAACGTTCGGTATCATTTGATTCATTGTAACTTGAAAAGACTTTGTAGCTATGCTACGATGTGTGGTTTTTTCGTATCCGAAAGCATGCATACACATCGCACATATCGTAGACATGTCTTGGTTCTATCCTCCTAGTTTTCCCTGTGCATAGGTTCCACTTCCAACCCACAAGTTCAATGTTATCTTTCGTAGCGGTAGTGCATATATAACATTATAACAATAAACCATCACAATGAAAGATTTCAAAAATATCAAGATCTAAATGATCATGGGAATCAATTAGGTTAAGTTTTCTTGAAATCAAAATAGATGGATCATCAACTTTTTTGTGAATCCGAAGATGATTGATGCTGATGGAATAAAGTCTATATAATCCTTCAGCCATAAACTGCTTTGATGCTTTCGTCGTCATTGCCATAACCCATCACACACGCTGACACGCTTATTCTGATAGCTTATAGTATTTTCTGTCTAAATGTTTTGCCATTCACAAGACAATAAAAGTTGTAACATTATGACGTAAACGGATACCAAATTACCAACGAGATGTCGGGAAACAAATATTAAACTTTGTCAATTTTTTTCATAAAAGCACCAAACCTTGCAATTTTACCATAAAATATGGTAATATACATAAACAATGATGATCTTATAATAAAGACGTAAAACAAAACCACAAACAATCCCAACAAAATGTGAATATGATAACACATATAAATAATGGTAATTTCATTTATTGACGACACAACGACGAAAATGAAAACATAATCATTGGAGTTGGGTTTAATACCAAATTACCAACGGGGGAGCATGGGCATGACAGTGAACTTCATGGTACCGTTGCTGCAATGAGCACCGTCGTGCTCGCCACACGAAATATAGTAAGGCTGCATCTTTTTTAGAACAAACTCAAAGCCATTTCCAGCACCTTGCTTTGGGGACGCAAGCATCTTGCCTTTCTTTATGTCACACTTTTCATAGCTTGATGGGTTTGGAAGCAAGTATACGCTATGCGTAAATGGGGCTGGTGGGTTGTATTTGAACACTGCATATCATCATTAATATTTTTGTCAAAAATGCTATATCAGTAAACTTCATGGTATTGATAATACTATAAGCATTTTCTAAAGATGCGAGTAAATGACTTACCGAGTATGTCATTGAGAAAGAAGGGAGCAGTCTTAGAAGCCCAGTCCGCGTAATTGACACCATAATTCCACTCTTTGTCTCCACCAACTATGATCTTTCTAGGTCCATTGTAAGTGGCATTATAGTTTTTAGAATGACCTCCAAAGCCCCAGCCCGAACCTGAGCCGCCAGATCCTGAGCTGTGATTCTTGTTAGTACCCCAGCCCCAGCCCCAACCCCAGTTTGAGCCGTTTCGGTTAGAGCCCGAACCTGAGCCCCCAGATCCTGAGTTGTGTGTATTGTTGGAAACGCCGCCCCAACCCCAACCCGAACCCCAGTCTGAGCCATTTCGGCTAGAACCCCAACCCCATCTTGACCCGGGCGTTGAACCTGAACCACTTGAATAGTTGGAGTCCCCACCCCAA
This sequence comes from Cardamine flexuosa, assembly GCA_963555745.1. Classification (NCBI taxonomy): domain Eukaryota; kingdom Viridiplantae; phylum Streptophyta; class Magnoliopsida; order Brassicales; family Brassicaceae; genus Cardamine; species Cardamine flexuosa. Next base: position 18,951,296 of record OY743219.1, read on the forward strand.
ACCCAGCTTGACCCCGGGGTTGAACTTGAACCACTTGAATAGTTGGAACTCCCGCCCCAACCCCAGCCATAGCCCCTATTGGCCTCTGCAAATGTGGAGAATATGGTGGCAATGGTCACAAGAACTAAAATATGGTTTAAAAAACGAGAGTGCACCATCGTTTTTTCTTGTGAATTCTCTTTTTTTTTTTAAGGAACAAAATTTCTTCTTGAGAAGTCTTAGTTATTTGATAAGTGATTGTGATGGTTTGATTTGGAGGTGTAGTGTTTGGCTATTTATAGGAAAAGAAGATATGAGATAAATGGTGCGAAACTGCCGGAAATGTGAAATTTTAGTCACCGTTTTCTTTAAAATATTGATAATTGATAATGAATGAGAATGATTGTGGACTAATGTTATTCTTTTTAGCACACAATATTACAGTAATTTACATGAGTGAAAAAAGTAAGGTACGGCCGTAAATGTGTGAATTATAGTGATGATAAATTATAAAATAAGCAAATGGGCAGTGAGAAACCAAATAAAAGAAAAATGCATTGGACTTGTTTAGTGGAATTAAAGTTGACTAGCAGTAGTCAATGCATTTTTCAGGTGGAAGAAACTTTTCTCTGCTTTAATTGCGACTTGAACTAATTAACGTTGACGAATCCAAACATACTGTGCAATCTATTGTTTCAGGCTTTTCAGCGTTGATTTGTCTTCTTATTACGATTGAGTGACGATAAGATGATTTCACATAAAGCTTAAAGTATAATTTTTTCTTTTGATAAAAAGTATTAGGATACGCCAATTATTAGTGTATATTACGTCTATGTTTATAAAGGCAACTAGCATTACTTGGATAGCGAGCTACGTCAATTATCTTGTACATATATATATGTTGGCCGACAGAGCCTCAGTACACAAGAGAAAACGTTTATATATTCAGTTTTTGACATGGTATCAGAGCAATAACCACATACAAAAGACTTGTTCGATCCTTTTTTCGTTGATCTATCTCTAGATCAAATTCTCGTTCCTTTCTCTTTGACCTTGGATTTTTCTATCTCTTTTGACTTTGGATTTTTCTATCTCTTTCCACTATAAACGGATTCCTTTCTAAAATGTCGACTACTTTAACAGATCCGAAAAACCAAACAAACGATGATGATGACTCCACAACATCACATCGTAGATCTAAAGGTGATACAACTCAGAGAACTATCTCTCCATATGATCTGTCCTCCAGAGATAATCCGGATTGTGTGATCACTCAACCTCAGCTACGAGGCTCGAATTATGATGAGTGGGCCAAGAGTATACGTTTGGCTCTCATGGCACGTAAGAAATTTCGGTTTATGGATGGGAAAATTACTCATCCAGGCGAAGACTCTGAAGATTATGAAGATTGGTGTGCGAATAACGCGTTGGTAATTTCATTGATCAAACTAACCATGGATTCAAATTTGCGCTCCAACCTTGCCCACTATGAGGTTGCATCTGACCTGTGGGAACACATCAGAGTTCGCTATTCGATCAAAAGTGGACAGCGAGTTCAAAGGCTCAAAACTGAACTCGCGACTTGTCGTCAAAAAGGATTGGCAGTTGAAGCATACTGCGGTAAGCTTATGAAAATGTTGTCTTCGTTGAATGATTATCAACAAAGCAAAACAATGGAAGAAGTATTGAAGGAATGTGAAGAAGATAAGTTGCATCAATTCCTTATGGGACTTGACGAAACATGTTTGGCTCGGTGAAGTCAGCCTTACTTTCTCGTGTACCTTCGCCTACTTTGGATAAAGCTTATAATGCTATGTCACAAGATGAAGAATCAAAAACAACAAGCAGGATGTTTGATGAAAGAACTGAAGGTGCAAGTTTTGCAATTCAGTCTCAATTTCGGAACAAAGGCAGTGGTGAGAATCAAAATTGATCAGTTGGCTCGGTGGTGTGCTCCACTTGTGGACGTACAAGTCATGTTGCTGATCAATGTTTTCATAAGATTGGATACCCGGCCTGGTGGGGAGAATGACCTCGTTCTAAGTCAGGAGAATCCTCTAGCCAAGGAACCTTCTCAACCTCCACAAACAATCGGAACAATCAGCCGGCTTGTGCACATCAAGTCATCGCGAACAATGTGTCAACTAGTCCAATCACCAATGCAGATCGTCTGGGGCTTGTTGGTCTTAGTGATACACATTGGCAGTCACTGAAAAAGCTTCTGTCAGAACGTGAGCAGCCCTCTAACATAAATTTATCAGGTACATTGTTTCTAAACTTCTGGATTACTGGGGATGTTTATTTTGTGGATGGTTTGGAGTGTCATCTAATTTCAGTCTCACAATTGAACAGAGATAGAGCTTGTGTCTTCCAGATAACTGACAAGTTGTGCGTGATTCAGGACTGCATCACGAAGATGCTGATTGGAGCAGCTGAGAAAAAGTAGGGTCTATATTTCTTTCAAAGCACGGAGACAGTGGCGGCGTTACATATTTCGGATCATTTGGCTCCCGATGTATGGCACCAACGTTTGGGACATCCGTCTTCAAAGACTCTTAGTTTACTACTTATTTCCGGTTTTAGTAGTTCTACTTATTTTGATAACAAGGCATGTGACGTCTGTATGCGTGCCAAACAAACAAAAGATGTGTTTTCTACTAGTTTAAATAAAACGATGGATGTTTTTGAACTTGTGCATTGCAACCTTTGGGGACCATAGTGTATCACTTCCACAAGCGGCTCTCGATATTTCTTAACAATTGTTGATGATTTTTCTAGAGCCCTATGGCTTTATATGCTTCATGATAAATGTCTGCACCTAAGAAACTCAAAGACTTCATCGCATTGGTTGAGAAACAATTTGATAAGAAAGTCAAAACGATAAGAAGTGACAATGGTAGTGAATTTTTTGCTTGTGCAACTATTTTCAATCAAATGGATTTTTTCACCAAACATTTCTGACGTCAAAATATCTCATACTGATAAAGAAATGGATTCTGAAACAGCAGAAGAAGAACTAGGTGTGGGGAAACGAAAGAAAAGACCTTGTACTCGCCTAGCAGACTATATTTTGCAGATTACTCATGCTCTCACATTGAAACCTAGTGACTGCAAATATCCACTTTCAGATTACAATACCACGACAAGATTTTTTGAAAAACATCAAGAGTATGTTCTCACAGTCACCAATAGTCATGAACCTCAACATTACTCTCAGGCGGTTCTCGAAAAATATTGGTGTGAAGCAATGCAAACTGAGATATAGGCATTAGAAGAAAATGGTATGTGGACTATTGAAACTCTACCTCCCGGTAAGAAGGCTATTGGGTGCAAATAGGTTTTTTGATTAAAATTCAAGGCAGATGGTACACTTGAACGGTATAAAGCATGACTAGTTGTTCTTGGAAACAATCAAGTCGAAGGAACTGACTTCACAGACCCGTTTGCTCCTGTGGTCAAGATGACAACTGTCCGAACCTTGTTAGAAGTTGCGGCTGTGAAGTATTGGCATGTACACCAAATGGATGTTCACAATGGATTTTTGCATGGAGACTTAGACAAAAAAATTATATGCAGCTGCCACCTGGGTTTCTTACGGGTCAAATATAACCGTAGAAGCTACTCTCTCAAATTAAGAGGTCAGTTGCAGCACTTAGGGGTCGAATCCACAAAGACTCTGAAAACTCACACAATAGACGGACATATTTGAATTAAGCTAGATTAAATAAATAGAAACTAAAAGAAACAATGCAAGAAACAAAATAGCAATTAAACGGGATTAAATTTAAGTTATTAAAAGCACTAGACCTAGGGACATAAATCAGGAAGACTCAGGAAAGTGAACTAGACAACTCGTAAATCAAGTCTAAAATGTTTGTGCGGTTCTTAAACTTGTAACACTAATGTGATATCTCATCCAACTCTCGCTGCGACGACATATATCCTCTAAAAGCAAACCAAATCTCTTTGCGAAATACCAATAAATAGAGTCTCTATGATTAGCGGGTATGATATGTTTACAAAATTACTAAACTAACTCTCGCTGCGAAAAGGCTGTTTGCTCATCTATGATTGGGTCAGGGTATCAATAGCACTATTGCACCTACCAATAATCCTATGGTACCAGTATTAAGGTGATCAATCTTAAGACTAGTATAATTATCAAATCTAGATGAAGAACATAATAGATAAGTTAACAAGACTATGCCTGATAACATTGAGTTTTTACCTATTTTAGCCATTTTTTTCTTATGGTTTTATGGAGAGTTGATTAGTTTTCAAGGCTAAAAAGGTTATTATCAAGTATTTGCGGATTCAAAAAGGGTTTTGTAGGTTTTATGGAGTATTGGACCTAAAAGGAGCAAAAACCCATTTTAAGGCATTTTCAAAGCATCAGCAGTTTGGCAATGTTTGAAGACCTTCCCCTGCACCAAAATGAGAGTTCTTGGTATCTATGGAAAGCTAGAAGAATTAAGCAATCCATTCAGCCATTTGGAAGATGCATCCCAAAGAGTGAAGCACTGTCAAACCTCGGTCACAAAGCCCGTGACCGAGGTCCAGCCTCTTGGTGAGTCCGGTCACAAGCCCCGTGACCAGGGGTTTCTCTCAAGACTCCTACAGACCTCAGGCCCACGTCAAGACCTGGCCCATGCCCCTACATCCATTTAAATGATAAGTTTTCCCAAGGAAACCCTAAAAACCAAACCCTAATGATCCCTAGGACCTATATATACTTATTTTGATCTAATGAGAAGTGTGCTTCATTTTTACCTCAAAGTGGCCGCCCCTAGTAAGCCGTCCATCATCTCATCACCACCGTCCTTACCCTAGAAGAAGATCTTTGTTGCCGCCACAAGCCGCCGAGTCTATTCCACCACTATGAAGACGCCGAAGTCACCACCTCTCTCTACTCTTGTTTCATCTCTCATCTCTATTCACCACTTGTAAAAGGAAGAAGACTCATCAACTTTGTATCTCAGAGAAGATCTCTAAACCCGTTTCTTATATTCTATTTGCAATCTATTATTCATATGGTTTTGCTTTCCATGAATATGTGTGAGTAGTTTTCTTTGTTGGGTAGTTAGGTTGCATTCTAGGGAATTATGAGACCGATTTTTTAGGTTGTTAGATCTGGAATTATTCATCATATGTTCTTTGTCCTAGGCTTGTTCTTAGTGCATATTGCTAGAGTAGCTAACTAGTAATTGAAGTTTGGCGATTTATACATCGATAGATCTATAGATTTGTGTGCCCTAGCCTTGGTGAGTATTGTTTATAACCTGCGATAGTTGAGTTATAGGGTTTTACGGACTAGAATCGAACTTGAATTTACTACTTGAATTTACTGCTTGAATATTTGCATCTTTGCCTGCGGAAGTTAAGTACTGTTTGCATTTAGCCATTAGGCGATTGGTGTTTCATAGTCCAAGAACATCCACATCATTGAATAATCCTGATTTGATTTCCTTTGCATACATTTATCTTATGGAACCCTAAGAAATCCCTTGCAACCCAGCATTCCATTTTTATTGATATTTGCTCTGTTTCTTGCTGCATTTGTTTGCTGCATATTTTCGTGACACATAAACAACCCCCCATTTATTGTTTTGTCTTAGCCATATTTTATTCCAATATTCTCGTAACGTGATCTTTAGTCTCTGTGGGATCGATAACCTTAAATACTACATTCAAAGTACTGTGCACTTGCAGTCACGTGTGGATTCTAGGTAAAAGTTTTGATTGAAAATTCATACCACATCAAGCTTTTTGGCGCCGTTGTCGGGGACTTTGTTGCATTACTTGCGAGTTTGAGATTGAAATTTTGTCTAAGACCTTTATTTTTCAGCTTGCTTTGATATTTTCATTTACTTTTCTCAGGTACTCTCAAGCATTGCTTGAACGGAGCACCAACACCATATTCTAGGAGATCTTGGCGATCCACCACCTCGGAGGGACGGCCAAGTATTTGCTGGAAACAATGGAGCATACATTCCGGATCAGCTGGATCCACTTACCAAGAAGATTTCTGAGTTTGACACTCCTTGCCAAGACTTTAAAAGCTGTTCCGCATTTCAACCAATGCATCTGCAACAAAAATATTTCAAGATTAGCCCTAGAGTCATCATTCTAGTGAAGGAAAAACTATACTTTGGTTTACCTTTGGAGCACCCGATGGATCACATACAGAACTATGAATATATATGTGATGCCACCACTACCAATGAAGACTTTAGAAGGTACTTGAAGTGCACATTATTCTCTTTTTCTCTTGGATACAAGGCGAATAGATGGTGGAAGTCTCTTCCTCAGGCGTCAATCTCTACTTGGGAAGCATGTAAGAGTGCTTTTGTTAACTATTTCTACACCAAATCTTGGTCCAATCTGTTTCGAGACTATTCTTGAGGCATGGGGGGAATTTCAGGAGTATGAAAGAGATTGTCCTCATCATGGTTACACAGAAGGTAACATAATGAATACATTATACAGGGAACTTCATGGTAAGTACCAACAGTCTCTTGATATTGCAAGCAATGTAGACTTCTCTACAAAAACCATTGAAGATGCCCGGACCTTGATCACTAATCTTGCTGAGAGTGATAGCTACAGAACCAACAATCGAAGCCATCCATTTTGGATGGAGAACCGGCTACTTCTACTGAATTCAAGGTGCTTGCAAACTCTATCAATCAAATGGCCAAGAATATCAATAGACTTGTCCATTTTCACGAAAGGGAAGAGTTTGATGATCAAGAAGAAGATGTGAACTACATCAGTCATAGAAGAGGGTACCAAGGGAGGTACATGAATCAAAATTTCCATGATCATGACTACAATAGAGGAATTTTTTGACAAAGGGCTACTTCCACCGATGTTCAAGGTTTTCAAAGAGGATACCACAATGTTCATCCGCAAGATCAACATTCTATCTTTGGAGACTTAGTGGAACAAATGAGAGCTAGCCATCAGAGTTTTACAGAGGAGATCAGAAGAAAGGTTGACAACAATTACCAAGAACTCAATGGTAAGATCGAATCTCTTTCAACTAGGATTGATCTTATTGGCGCGTAAAACAGAGAAATGACTTTTACTATTGAGAAATCTTTGGAGAGAGATGCTCAGTTAAAAGCTATCACTCTAAGGAGTGGCACAGCTTACAACGAACCCAAGTATCCTAAGGATTCTGTGGAGAAATAACCAAAAGAACCATAAACCATACAAATCCAAGAAGAAGAAGAAACCGAGAAAGAGGAAGAACTGATCCGTGAGCTTATCAAAGAAGCTCCACATCCTCCTCATCCTCTTGAACGTGTCTATCAACCTAAGGTACCATATCCTGGCCCTCCTAAAAGTCTGAAGAAAGCCAGAGAATTGGCCAAGCTACAGGAGATTATCGGACAGCTAAATGTAAGGTTACCTTTTGTTCAAGCTTGCGCAATGATTCCACCTCTCGGGAAGTACATGAAGAGTATCTTGACAAACAACATTGTCCTTGATGATGGAGTAATGATGATTACCCAGGACTGTAGTGCTATACTACAGAACCGGAAGAAGTTTGATCCAGGCAGTTTTGTGTTGTTATGCGAGATCAAGAAGGAAGTATTTGAGCGTGTCCTTTGTGATTTGGGTTCAAGCATCAATATGATGCCTCTTACTGTGGCAAAACGCCTAGGATACTCCACTTTTAAGCCTACAAGGATCTCATTAGTCTTTGCAGACTGATCTGTTTGAAAACCAGTCAGAATTCTCATTGATGTGCCCATCATCATTGGTGGATGCGTGATTCCCATATATTTTGTTGTTCTCGAGTTTGAGAAGGAACCAAGGGACCCCCTGATCTTAGGTTGTCCATTCCTCTCTACTGCTGGAGCTCTCATTGATGTCCCTAATAGAAAGATTGACCTCCGACTAGGCAATTCTGTTATGAAGTTCGACATGAACGACACTCTGAAGCAAAAGATAAGTGACAACCGGATCTTTTCTGTTGATGATTTGGAGAAAACCACTCTTGGAGTATGTGAGATTCTTGCTCTTGAAGATCCTATGGAAGTAGCATTGACAAGAGATTCAAGCAATAGTGATGTTTTAGATGATTTTGTGGGAAACTGCGAGAAGATCCTTGATTCTGCAGAGAGTTATGCGATACATGGTGCATATCTTAATATAGATGAGAAGATCATCAATCCTAATCCGCCTAAGAACACTCCAGCCGCGATATCCGATCCGTGGAGTGAACTTAGAGCACCAAAAGTTGAGCTTAAGCAGCTCCCTATTGGTTTGAAGTATACATTTCTCGACCCTAACTCCACTTATCCCGTTATCATCAATTCTGGTCTGAATGAGATAGAGACTACAATACTTCTTACTGAGCTAAGGAAGCATAGGAAAGCTTTGGGATATTCATTGGAAGACATTCCAGGTATTTCCCCGAATCTCTGTATGCATAGGATTCATCTCGAAGAAGGTTCGAAGAATTCTATTGAACATCAAAGGAGATTAAACCCTAATCTCAAAGATGTTGTGAAGAAAGAGATTATGAAACTTATGGATGCTGCGATCATTTATCCAATCTCGGATAGTACATGGGTCAGCCCAGTCCATGTCGTGCCTAAGAAGGGAGGCGTGACAGTTAGCAAATCAAAGAATGATGAGCTCATTACCACTCGGACGATCACATGACTTAGGATTTGTATCGATTACCGGAAGCTCAACACCTCTACAAGAAAGGATCACTTTCTTTTCATTGATGAGATGCTTGAAAGGTTAGCAAATCATAAATACTACTGTTTCTTGGATGGATACTCAGGATTCTTTCAGATTCCGATCCACCCCAATGATCAAGAGAAGACGACATTCACATGTCCATACGATACTTTTGCATACCATAGAATGCCCTTTGTGTTATGCAACACCCCAGCTACTTTCTAGCGTTGTATGATGTCTATCTTTACAGAGTATATTAAAGATTTTATGGAAGTATTCATGGATGATTTCTCAGTATATGGTTCATCTTTTGAAGAATGTTTGTCAAACCTTGGCAAAACGCTGCAAAGGTGTGAAGATAAGCACCTTGTTCTCAATTGGGAGAAGTGTCATTTCATGGTACGATATGGCATCGTACATGGGCACAGAATCTCTGAGAAAGGTATTGAGGTTGACAAGGAAAAGATTTAAGTCATGATGAGCCTACAGCCACCTACTAATGTGAAAGGAATAAGGAGTTTCCTTGGGCATGCTGGATTCTATAGACAGTTCATACAAGACTTTTTGAAGACTGCGAGACCCCTCACACGCCTCTTGTGTAAGGATGTCACGTTTGAGTTTGATAAAGGCTGTCTTGCTGCATTTTATACAATCAAGAAGGCACTAATCTCAGCCCCTATAGGCCAACCACCGGATTGGGAGCTACCTTTTGAGATTATGTGTGACGCTAGCGATTATGCCATTGGAGCTGTTCTTGGTCAAAGAAAGGATAAGAAGCTGAATGCCATCTACTATGCAAGTAGAACTCTTGATGAAGCTCAATACAACTATGCCACAACAGAGAAGGAGCTTTTGGCTGTTGTGTTTGCTGTCGAGAAGTTCAGACAATATCTTGTAGGAGCTAAGATCATTGTCATACAGAGCATGCGGCCATTCGATATCTCATGTCGAAGAAGGATGCCAAACCACGCCTGATAAGGTGGATACTCTTGCTGCAAGAGTTTAATACTGAGATACGAGATCGCAGATGTGTAGACAATGGAGTCGCGGACCACCTCTCGCGAATGAGAGTTAAAGATCCCATTCCTTTAGACGATAGTCTACCTGAAGAGAATGTGTATAGCATCGAAGCTGTACCAATTGCTGGAGCTACAGCACCACCACGACCTAGAATAGTAAGATCTTACGCCTCTGACACCCCTTGGTTTAGGCACTATGTGAATTACCTTGCTGCAGAAGTTTAGCCACCTAAGTTCTTTGGTTATAACAAGAAGAAATTCTTGAGAAAAGTAAAGAGATTCTACTGGGATGAGCCCTATCTATACAAGAAGTGCTCAGATGGCTTATTTAGAAGATGTTTTCTGGAAGAAGAAGTCAATGGAGTTCTATTCGGATGCCATGGCTCATACTATGCAGGTCATTTTTTGCAACTTTTAAAACTTTTTCCAAGGTCTTGCAAGCTGGATTTTGGTGGCCCACTATGTTTAAGGATGCTCAGGCGTTCATATCTAAGTGTGATGCTTGCCAAAGGATGGACAACATAAGTAAGAGAAATGAGATGCCACAGAACTTCATACTTGAAGTTGAAATTTTCGATGTGTGGGGAATAGATTTCATGGGACCTTTCCTGAAGTCTAATGGTAATGAATACATTCTCGTTGCTGTTGACTATGTTTCTAAATGGGTGGAGGTGATAGCTAGTACCACCAATGATGCAAATGTGGTTGTGAAGATGTTCAATACAATCATATTCCCAAGATTCAGAGTTCCGCGCGTAGTGATAAGTGATGGAGGATCCCACTTTATCAATGGAACTATCATGACACTTTTCAAGAAGAACGGGATCACTCACAAAGTTGCTTCCCCGTATCACCCGCAGACGAGTGGGCAAATGGAGATATCAAACAGAGAGATCAAGTCCATTTTGCAGAAGACTACGTCAAAGACAAGGAAATATTGGTCTACCAAGTTGGATGATGCTCTTTGGGCATACATGACCGCATTCAAAACGCATTAGGTACCACTCCTTTCCATATTGTCTATGGGAAATCTTGTTATTTGCTTGTTGAATTGGAATATAAAGCCGCTTGGGCCGTGAAGGAGTTAAACTTTAATCTCAAGACAGCCTCCAAAAGGAGATTGATCCAATTGAATGAATTGGATGAGATACAGCACAATGCTTATGAGAATGCTAGGATATACAAGGAGAGAACTAAGGCCTACCATGACAAGAAGATAATACCAAAGTCATTCGCTCCACATGACAAGGTGTTATTCTTCAACTCTAGGCTCAAACTTTTCCCAGGAAAGTTAAGATCAAGATGGTCCGGACCATTCACGATCAAAGAAGTCATGCCATTTGAACTGTTGTCCTCCTTAATGACAAAGGCATGCCATTCACTGTGAATGAACAACGCTTAAAACTCTACCTAGCAGAAGTTGGAAAAGATGGAGCAACATCAGTTGCTTTACTCAATGCTTCGGAAGCATAGTCCCAATACCAAAGTGTAGCCAAAAACTTTAAACAAGTGCACTTAGTGGGAGGCAACCCAGTTGATGTTTACATATAAAAGAAACGAAAATACAAAATCAGAAAAACAGAAAAACAGAAAAAGAAGGGGAAGATTCCAAATAACAACCATATTTGGAGCATATCAGTCACCATGGGAAGATCTCAACCATGGCTACTACGACACCAATGAGACAACATTCTATCCCTACCTCTATTTTTACTACTTTATCTACTTTTCGCATATTATTGATGGGTTTTAGATTTTTTTCTCAGGAACGATGCATTTAGAAAGATCTTCACAAACAACTCAATGGACTAGAACCAAGTCTATTCGATGTCAAGTTTCAAAGGAAGATACACCGGTTAGTCACTAACATTCCGATTCAGGTGACATTGTTCTTAAACCCAATCTTTCCTTATGATTTCCATCCTTTTCCCACCGAGGATGGTGTGATTTAAGTCTGGGGGGAAGAATGTTCATCCGTTACTGATACTTCTATATTTTTTTACCTGAGACCTTTTGCCACTTTTTACATCAATGATGTTGCTTTTATGGAGTCATTCATATTTTTTGTTTTATTGAGTCAAAATTAGTTGGAGATAATGACTCTATGACATGATGTGATCGGCCTATATGTACTCTGATACACCTCCTAAGGAGAAGTTTTGCAGGATTCATTAAGAACGAACAATACCTAGAAGATCACCGCAAGACATTTTTCCCCGAAGTTTCATCTTACAGAGAACGCGGTTGGAACGGACGTTAACTCCACTCTATTTGAACCATAATCCTGACTTCAATTATTCTCATGAGAGGCGTTAGATCGGGGAAACGAGCAGCACATGCAGGACTTCTTATCCCTTTTACCACTCTTTGCTGATCTTGAATGGTCACTCATTTTTAGTAGTTTACCCTTACACAATATATTTCGTTTCAGACCTCTCACCAATCTCTTTTCCGATCTCGTTGGAAGATATGCGTAGAAATGCGAGAGAGAAATTTCCAACACAGTTTTCCAACCACTTGAAGATGGAGAGCTTGAAGGAATCAAAGAAGAGAAAAAGAGAGAATCATGATTTGGTCTACACAACTTTAAATCTCAGAATCAACAAAAAAAGGTACTCACATCTTGTGCTTGAGACTTGTAGATTTATGTATCGTTTCCCCTTTCACAAAAAAGAAAAGAAGAAAACGAAAAGAAAAGAAAAAGATAAAGAAAAATAAAAGAAAAGAAAAGAAAATAAAGGAAAGGAAACGGTTACGAAACAATCTCATTAGCACAGGAAATCCCGAGAAGAAAACTATAAAGAGAAGATGTTATGAAGATGGTGCAAAGAACCACACAGAAACATCTAAGTCTGGGGGAACCAGAAGAAGAAAAGAAGTAAAGGAACAAGGTGTTGACATGAAGAAGTGGTTGGAAGCTATGAATATCAATGGGTTCATACTCTCTTGCGGGTCTGCGACATAACTGCTCTCCGAGTTCAAGGTACGCCCTAAACACTTTAAACTCCACTTAAACACCAAAAGCCTTTTTATACCAAGCGCCATCTACCCCGAATGACGTTTTCTCTTGAGAAATCCATGCCACCCCTGAATGAATGTAAGGAGTTGACTGAAGCGAATTCCAAAGTTTCTTGACGGTTTGAGATGAAAGGATCACAGATTGAAAATGTTGTGAGTCAATAGTGAGAATGTTTTGAATCCTTGAACTAACCAATACACAGGTTATCCATTGGAGTATGGTTTTTGTGCACGCACCCCAGTCATAAGCCCCGTGACCGAGGCCCCGAGAAGGCCACACCCTAGTCACGAGCCTTAGGACCGAGCCTTTACTTTCACCAAAAAGAAAAGAAAAGAAAACTAAAAGAAAAGAAAAAGAAAAAGAAAAATAAAACAAAAGAAAAGAAAAGAAAGGAAAGGAAACGGTTACGAAACAATCTCATTAGCACATGAAATCCCGAGAAGAAGACTATAAAGAGAAGATGTTATGAAGATGGTGCAAAGAACCCCACAGAAACATCTAAGTCTGGGGGAACCAGAAGAAGAAAAGAAGTAAAGGAACAAGGTGTTGACATGAAGAAGTGGTTGGAAGCTGTGAATATCAATGGGTTCATACTCTCTTGCGGGTCTGCGACATAGCTGCTCTCTGAGTTCAAGGTACGCCCTAATCACTTTAAACTCCACTTAAACACCAAAAGCCTTTTTATACCAAGCGCCATCTACCCCGAATGATGTTTTCTCTTGACAAATCTACGCCACCCCTTAATGAATGTAAGGAGTTGACTGAAGTGAATTCCAAAGTCTCTTGACGGTTTCAGATGAAAGGATCACAGATTGAGAATGTTGTGAGTCAATAGTGAGAATTTTTTGAATCCTTGAACTAACCAATACACAGGTTATCCATTGGAGTATGGTTTTTCGTGCACGCACCCCGGTCATAAACCCCGTGATCGAGGCCCCTAGAAGGCCACACCCTGGTCACGAGCCTTAGGACTGAGCCGTTCCTTTCACCAAAAAGAAAAGAAAAGAAAACAAAAAGAAAAGAAAACAAAAAGAAAAGAAAACAAAAAGAAAAGAAAAATAAAAAGAAAAATAAAACAAAAGAAAAGAAAAGAAAGGAATGGAAATGGTTACGAAACAATCTCATTAGCACAGGAAATCCCGAGAAGAAGACTATAAAGAGAAGATGTTATGAAGATGGTGCAAAGAACCCCACATAAACATCTAAGTCTGGGGGAACCAGAAGAAGAAAAGAAGTAAAGGAACAAAGTGTTGACATGAAGAAGTGGTTGGAAGCTGTGAATATCAATGGGTTCATACTCTCTTGCGGGTCTGCGACATAGCTGCTCTCTGAGTTCAAGGTACGCCCTAAACACTTTAAACTCCTCTTAAACACCAAAAGCCTTTTTATACCAAGCGCCATCTACCTCGAATGACGTTTTCTCTTGAGAAATCCACGCCACCCCTGAATGAATGTAAGGAGTTGACTGAAGTGAATTCCAAAGTTTCTTGACGGTTTGAGATGAAAGGATCACAGATTGAAAATGTTGTGAGTCAATAGTGAGAATGTTCTGAATCCTTGAACTAACCAATACACAGGTTATCCATTGGAGTATGGTTTTTGTGCACGCACCCCAGTCATAAGCCCCGTGACCGAGGCCCCGAGAAGGCCACACCCTAGTCACGAGCCTTAGGACCGAGCCTTTACTTTCACCAAAAAGAAAAGAAAAGAAAACTAAAAGAAAAGAAAAAGAAAAAGAAAAATAAAACAAAAGAAAAGAAAAGAAAGGAAAGGAAACGGTTACGAAACAATCTCATTAGCACATGAAATCCCGAGAAGAAGACTATAAAGAGAAGATGTTATGAAGATGGTGCAAAGAACCCCACAGAAACATCTAAGTCTGGGGGAACCAGAAGAAGAAAAGAAGTAAAGGAACAAGGTGTTGACATGAAGAAGTGGTTGGAAGCTGTGAATATCAATGGGTTCATACTCTCTTGCGGGTCTGCGACATAGCTACTCTCGGAGTTCAAGGTACGCCCTAATCACTTTAAACTCCACTTAAACACCAAAAGCCTTTTTATACCAAGCGCCATCTACCCCGAATGAAGTTTCCTCTTGAGAAATCCACCCCACCCCCTAATGAAGGTAAGGAGTTGACTGAAGTGAATTCCAAAGTTTCTTGACAATTTCAGATGAAAGGATCACAAATTGAAAATGTTGTGAGTCAATAGTGAGAATGTTTTGAATCCTTGAACTAACCAATACACAGGTTATCCATTGGAGTATGGTTTTCGTGCACGCACCCCGGTCATAAGCCCCGTGACCGAGGCCCCGAGAAGGCCACACCCTGGTCACAAGCCTTAGGACCGAGCTGTTCCTTTCACCAAAAAGAAAAGAAAAGAAAACTAAAAGAAAAGAAAAAGAAAAAGAAAAATAAAAGAAAAAAAAAGAAAAGAAAGGAAAGGAAACGGTTACGAAACAATCTCATTAGCATATGAAATCCCGAGAAGAAGACTATAAAGAGATGATGTTATGAAGATGGTGCAAAGAACCCCACAGAAACATCTAAGTCTGGGGGAACCAGAAGAAGAAAAGAAGTAAAGGAACAAGGTGTTGACATGAAGAAGTGGTTGGAAGCTGTGAATATCAATGGGTTCATACTCTCTTGCGCGTCTGCGACATAGCTGCTCTCCCAGTTCAAGGTACGCCCTAAACCCTTTAAACTCCACTTAAACACCAAAAGCCTTTCTATACCAAGCGCCATCTACCCCGAATGAAGTTTCCTCTTGAGAAATCCACCCCACCCCCTAATGAAGGTAAGGAGTTGACTGAAGTGAATTCCAAAGTTTCTTGACAATTTCAGATGAAAGGATCACAAATTGAAAATGTTGTGAGTCAATAGTGAGAATGTTTTGAATCCTTGAACTAACCAATACACAGGTTATCCATTGGAGTATGGTTTTCGTGCACGCACCCCGGTCATAAGCCCCATGACCGAGGCCCCGAGAAGGCCACACCCTGGTCACGAGCCTTAGGACCAAGCCGTTCCTTTCACCGAAAGAAAAAGAAAAGAAAACAAAAAGAAAAGAAAAAGAAAAAGAAAAATAAAAGAAAAGAAAAGAAAAGAAAGAAAAGGAAACGGTTACGAAACAATCTCATTAGCACATGAAATCCCGAGAAGAAGACTATAAAGAGAAGATGTTATGAAGATGGTGCAAAGAACCCCACAGAAACATCTAAGTCTGGGGGAACCAGAAGAAGAAAAGAAGTAAAGGAACAAGGTGTTGACATGAAAAAGTGGTTGGAAGCTGTGAATATCAATGGGTTCATACTCTCTTGCGGGTCTGCGACATAGCTGCTCTCTGAGTTCAAGGTACGCCCTAATCATTTTAAACTCCACTTAAATACCAAAAGCCTTTTTATACCAAGCGCCATCTACCCCTAAAGATGTTTTCTCTTGAGAAATCCACGCCACCCCTTAATGAATGTAAGGAGTTGACTGAAGTGAATTCCAAAGACTCTTGACGGTTTGAGATTAAAGGATCACATATTGAGAATGTTGTGAGTCAATAGTGAGAATTTTTTGAATCCTTGAACTAACCAATACACAGGTTATCCATTGGAGTATGGTTTTCGTGCACGCACCCCGGTCATAAGCCCCATGACCGAGGCCCCGAGAAGGCCACACCCTGGTCACGAGCCTTAGGACCGAGCCCTTTCTTTCACCAAAAAGAATAGAAAAGAAAACGAAAAGAAAAGAAAAATAAAAAGAAAAATAAAACAAAAGAAAAGAAAAGAAAGGAAAGGAAATGGTTATGAAACAATCTCATTAGCATAGGAAATCCCGTGAAGAAAACTATAAAGAGAAGATATTATGAAGATGGTGCAAAGAACCCCACAGAAACATCTAAGTCTGGGGGAACCAGAAGAAGAAAAGAAGTAAAGGAACAAGGTGTTGACATGAAGAAGTGGTTGGAAGCTGTGAATATCAATGGGTTCATACTCTCTTGCGGGTCTGCGACATATCTGCTCTCCGAGTTCAAGGTACGCCCTAAACACTTTAAACTCCACTTAAACACCAAAAGCCTTTTTATACCAAGCGCCATCTACCCCGAATGATGTTTTCTCTTGAGAAATCCACGCCACCCCTTAATGAATGTAAGGAGTTGACTGAAGTGAATTCCAAAGTGTCTTGACGGTCTGAGATGAAAGGATCACAGATTGAGAATGTTGTGAGTCAATAGTGAGAATGTTTTGAATCCTTGAACTAACCAATACGTAGGTTATCGATTGGAGTATGGTTCTCGTGCACATCACCTCGGTCACAAGCCCCGTGACCGAGGCCCCTAGAAGGCCACACCCTGGTCACGAGCCTTAGGACCGATGTTTTTGAAGATTTTTGCCCAAATCGTACGTATTGCACTTTTGATCTATTGGCATCTTCCCGAGCCATACTTACTACCCCATGAAGCTATGCAACCTTCCCGAACCACATCCATAACGTTTTACCAAGTCAAGGCCAAGGTTCACCCCATTTCCGAGCCGTGACTAGGTCATTCATGACCCATTGAAGAATTTTCAAGTTCCACTCGTTCAAATGACCAAAGATCAGGTACTCAACACATATGGGTATTCTAGGAGTAATGGCCGAGCTACTTTTTGGAGAAATACTCATGGGTAGGAGATCATTCCATCTTAAGCTTCACGGTTGAATATTGAAATCTACTCGAGCAAAAGTGGGAGGATATTGAAATCTACTCGAGCAAAAGTGGTCCAACTTGACACACACTAAGAGGTTGACCATTGGGAAGTTTTGGTTGAAAAAATTCAGAAAAGAAGCTCAGATTTGAAAAGGGCCAACCTTTCATTCCGCACCTTTTAGCCGGCACCTTCAGCGGGTACGAAAATCTCCAAGGTAAGAGAATTTCCAAGAAATACTCGATCAATGAACTATAATCGGGTCATCGTGCACATTAAGTCATCGCGAACAATGTGTCGATGAAACTTAGATTTTAGCCTTTATAAGCAAAGAAAGACAGCCAAGCAATCAACCTAAGCCTAGAGAAACCAAATATAGAGCTTCTAATCAATTGTAGTATAGTGGTAAGTTGTTTTGAAGTAAATTTGTCGAACCAATCAAAGTGGTCTACAGGAACTAGCAGATTATTAAGGAAAGCTATTCAAGTAATTATCAAAAGGGTGTGGTACTAGCTGTCTAAATGAGAAATCTACTAAAAACCCTAGTTGATACTAGAGGTACCAAAGTATGTCACACTTCAGCACATCTTGGAACTAAACAGGAAAAATCACAGTACTAGGACGACTCGACCACATTGATCGAGTGGTGAGGTTGAGTGCTACAGTAAACACAGAGAAAAACTACAGTGAACGAATACTAAGCAAGCTGTGAACTATGGGGAAAAACAAGGACTCTAGGGATGTAAATCACAGGATCACAAACACTCTGTTCTATTGCAGGTGTCAACTAGCAATTTCATCACATGACTACCCTAGACAACAGACTTCATAACCAGCTCAATCCATGACTCGTGGTAGAGAGTCCCAAGACCCAACCCAGTCAGCATAGTGTGAGGAGTCGGATCAGGCATGAAGAATCAGCCTATTCAAGTCGAGTAGACTTCATAACAAGTGAATAGGTGGAGTCGTGACATAAATCAATGTCTGATGCATCCATCCTCACGCTATTATACTCTAAACCCCAAAAAAAGTCTATCCAATGGCTCAAGGCATGGTTCGTGCTCATGAGACCATCTAAAATCATGTTCTCCTTGATCAGCGGAGAACAAGCATTAAAATCACTCACCCAAGAGGGAGTCGAAACTGAGTGATCATAAAACTATCTAAGCAATAACAAAACAGAGAGAAGCTACCTTAATCCATCCCCAAAAATCCCAAATTTACTACTCACACACTATGATCATAGCTGGGGTCCGAAACCCAAAAAAGCTTAAGCTTGACATATTTAATAGCTTATGATATAGTGAGCAAGGTTGGAGAAGAAATAAAATGCAAGTACTGATTTATTAAAAAGTTATCAAAGCTACAAAGTTGCAGAAAATGAAAAACTGTCAAGAATAGCAAGAACAAGAGAGAGAAAAACGAGAGCTAAACCTAAAAATTACTAAGCTAAAGTGGCACTATTTGATTCTCTCTAATTAGGTTTAATGAGGCGCTTTTATACATAGTCAAGAGCGCTTATTACATTTTGCGAGTTTTTAGGAGAAAAAGTCGGAGAGTGCCCACTCGACCCAGCAATCAAGTGGGAAGGTCGAGTGGTCTCTCGAGTAGGCAGGTGGTGAGCTGAAGTCCAGTGAGCCTGTGATGCTGAGGTCGAGTAGCCTGTCTAGAGTGCTCACTCGGGTGCATGGTCGAGTAGCCTGTCTCGAGTGCTCACTCGGGTGCCCGGTTGAGTAGCCTGTCTAGAGTGCTCACTCGAGTGCCTGGTCGAGTAGCCTGGTCGAGTGAGCCATATGTCTTCTCTGCAATCTTCACTCGACTCCATAGGGCTTGACTGCACATCTTCACTCCATAAGCCAAAATCCAAGTATGCTCCATATGCTCCATAAGTACCTTTATAAGACCCCAAATATGTAAAATGCTTGCAATGCCTATACAAAAATATTAAACATCCTATATGAAGGATAAATGCACGAAATGGTATAAAAAATTGACAAAATCTACTCTAAGGCATGATAAAAAGCTGATAAAAACGTGTATAAAAGTGGTGTTATCAACTCCCTCAACTCCCTCAAAGATGAAAGAAGTAGTGTGAAAAGTGGGGACTCAGAACCTAAGAAAACTTCTAATGTCAATGTCACAGTTATTAGTTCTAGAATGCAACTCACAGAAGTTCTACTTAAAAGCTTTAGCCATAGTCATCACATCAAATTCAACACTAAGACTCAGCCACAAGCAAACATTCAAAGCAAACTATCCCTTTAACATTGATTAAGCACGAACTGGTGAATCATGATATGCAATAACTGTAACTCATTTGGTTGAGGGACAAGTTTTAAGAGATAAAAATGATCTCTTCTTCAGCTGGTTTTAAGCGCATGTATCAGGATCTCTCAATGAAATAGATTGAATCATAAGAGAATGCTAAATGTAGAGCCAACTGGTGCATACAGGAGCAGACTATCATCTACCCATGAAGAACCAAATAACTCTCTAACTCTAAAATCCCAGAAACTTCATCCTAGTTCTACCCTTGTTCTTAAAAGCTTTTATTTTCATTTGTTTTTTACTCAATGACCGATTTTCTATTTTCTTCTAAGGAGAGGATACTTTACTTTTTACTTCTAGCGGATTTGGGATTTTTTATTTTTCACTAAGCTATGACTCGACCACTCGCTCGAGTGGTCTGGTCGATTGGCTACTATACGATTTTTTTTTCTGTTACTTTTACTGAGCCAACTTTTATCTTCAGAACTTCCTTCTCAAGCATGTCCACCTTCTCTGCCAACTCAACAACAACACCTTGTAGAGCAAGGATTGTGCCCTTGTCTGATGCTGGTGTTGTAAGTGGGTATGTTGAGTTGCACTTCCCTGTAAAAAAATATTCCTGGTCCAAGTACCAAATCAAACCAGGTGGTTTCGTAGGGGTTGGCTGTGCTCTCTGGTGATGACTCGAGTGGTCACTCGACCTAGCAGTCGAGTGGACTGGTCGAGTGTGCCATGTGCTGTCTTCATCAGCGTCACCTTCTGCTACAAATGCATCAAACTTGTGCACTGCTCCATCAGAGTGACTACCCATGGTGACTGTGAACCCTGGAGGTCTGGATGGTGTCTGAGAGTACTGTTTAAACTTTCCAAAGTTTGTCTTTTCATAACACTCAGCTTCTTCCATGTAGAAAAGCTATCTCTCGAAAGCGGGGTTCTTCAAGCCGAAAGAGGTGTCAAAATGCATCACCAAGTCATTACCGGTTCGAAGAACTATTTCACCACTTTTGGTGTCAATAACAGCTCCAGAGGATGCCAAGAATGGTCTGTCTAGTATGAGGGGATCCATTGGCTCTTTTTCCATCTTCATCACTATGCAGTCAGTAGGGATCTCCATGTTTCCTACTCTCACTGGGACATTCTCTAGCAAGCCATGGGGAAATCTGATGGTTATGTCAGCTAGGACTAGAGACCTGGTGCTTCGCAGAAATTTGTGATAGCCCAGCTCTCCTGCCACAGACAATGGCATTATGCTGACTGAAGCACCCAGATCACAAAGAGAATTCTGGAAAGTCTGGTTTCTGATGGTGTAGGGTATAGTGAAAGATCCAGGATCCGTCAGCTTCTTTTGCACTACCACTTTCTACTGAGTGATCATCTTACACTCATAGACCTTAGCAGCTGCTGCTCTCTTATCTTGAATTTTCTTCAAGGCTATTTTTCTCAAACCAGTGTCAAAAGGTCTAAGTGACTTCACAGCTTCACCCCAAGTCATTTTACCTTGAAGCTCTGATAGCTCCTCCTCAAGTATAATAGAATACTCCTTCTTGATCTCAGCCTTGAACCGTTCTGGAAAAGGACTTGTCATCATCGCATGCAGATCCAGTATGCGCTTTTCCTTTGCAGTCTCGGGTGTGCCTACTCGACCACTCACTCGAATGGTGTGGTCAAGTGCTACAGTGCTTGAGCCAATTTCAGTAGCAGATCAAAAGATTGCCCCCCTCCCCCTCCCCCCCCCCCAACTTGAGTACCACTGTTCCCAGTGATGTTGGAGAATCTCTTCTTGAATGGAAGAAGATGGAGTGGTGGTGATGTGCTCACTACATAGAGAGTTGCAGGTTCCTTAGGGTTCTGCACAGCTTTGCCAGGAAGTTGGCATGTTGTCTTAGTAGAGGCCGATGCAGCACTGGACTCAACAAACTTTAGTCTGCTGTTGAGAACCTCGATCTTATGGTTCAAATCATCATAAGAGCAATCGATGTGGGTTCTGAGTTCAGTGAACCTCTTTGATGTCTCTTGAGTAGCCGTATTCTGGCCTTGAAGTAGTTGGAGTAGAAGAGGCTTAAGGTCACCATCAGCTGGCTGAGGTGGTCTTGGAGCAAATCCAGGTGGATTGGCTGGAGCTTGTGGCACAAAAGGCTTGTTTTGGCCTGGGTTCTCAGTCGGGGTATACTTGATCCTGAGGGTTGGCTATGTTGGGATTCCTATAGAAGAGATTAGGATTGTTCCTATAATTGATGTACCCTCTGTTGAAGCCAGCTTGATTTTGTATATACAGGATCTCTTCAACCTGATCATCTTCACCTTCCTGAGCTTGAGTAGCAGAAACTTCAAGTTTACAGATTTTTGCTGAGCCAGGATGAGCTTGTCAAGTTTCTCACTAAGTGACTGGATCTCCTGCTTGGTCTTTTCAGAAGACGAAGATGGTCCTCTGGCTGATCGGTCGAACTCCTCAATGTAGTTTCTATCAGAGATTGCAAGGTTCTCCACTACCTCCCAGCCAGTGACTACGTCTCTATTGAGGAAATTTCCATTACTGGCTATATCCAATAGCATTCTGATCTTCGGGCTTGCCCCTCTGTAGAGCATACTGACCAAAGATTCCTTGGTGAAACCATGGTGAGGACACTGCATTGTATACTCCTTAAACCTCTCCCATGCTTCAGAGAAACTCTCATTGGTCCGCTGAGTGAAGGTGGAGATTTCGTTCTTGAACTTTGCAGTCCTTGACATAGAGAAGAATTTCAGCAATAAAGTCTTCTTGCAGTCATCCCAGGTGGTTATAGAACCCTAAGGCAGTGCTCGTTCCCAGTGGGAAGCCTTATCACCAAGAGAAAAGGGAAAGAGGCGTAGCTTGAAGCTGTTGAGCTCGTACAGTCTATCAAACTTGTCTAAATGAGCAAGCGGGTTTTCCATAGTAAGTCCATGGAATTTGTGGTTCTGGACCATGGAGATCAAACCTGTCTTGATCTCAAAGTTATTGTTGTTGACTGGAGAGGCTACAATTCCCTGTCTCTGAGAGTGAGTGTTTGGAGCGTCTCCTACTCCAATCACCCTAGGCTGAGGAACTTGTTCTGCCATGACTGCAGGTGTCTCTGGAACTGGTTGTGCAGGAATGGTGGTAGTAGGTGCAGGTGTGGCTAGACGAGTATGCTGGTTGATGTGATGTATGTGATCAAGAAACTGGATTAGGTTTTTGCTGCCTTGAGAACGCGTTTGCATTCAGAGAGTAGTGACTCGATCAAGTACTCGAGTGGTAAGGTCGAGTTGGGGTCGAGTGCTATAGTACCTGATGCAAAACAAACAAATTTTCAAAACCAAATCAAAACCCAAATCTCAAAAGTAACAGACTTGATCTACTAAGCCTTAAACAACTAATTGTGTACACAAAAACACTCAAAACTGGCAACGGCGCCAAATTAAACAACTAAGCAAAGAAAGACAGCCAAGCAGTCAACCTAAGCCTAGAGAGACCAAATACAGAGCTTCTAATCAGTTATAGTATATTGGTAAGTGTATAGTAACTTTGTCAAACCAATCAAGAGTGGTCTACAGCAACTAGCAGATTATTAAGGCAAGCTATTCAAGTAATTATCAAAAAAGTGTGGTACTAGCAGTCTAAATGAGAAATCTACTAAAAACCCTAATTGATACTAGAAGTTCTAAAGTATGTCACACTTTAGCACATCATGGAACTAAACAGGAAAAATCACAGTACTAGGACGACTCGACCACCACTCATCGAGTGGTGAGGTCGAGTGTAAACTATAGTGAACGAATACTAAGCAAGCTGTGAACTATGGGGAAAAACAAGGACTCTAGGGATGGAAATCACAGGATACTACCCTAGACAACAGACTTCATAACCAACTCAATCCATAGTTCGTAGTAGAGAGCCCCAAGACCCAACCTAGTCAGCATAGTGTGAGGAGTCAGATCTGGCATGAAGAATCAGCCTATTCAAGTCGAGAAAAGTTCATAACAAGTCAATAGGTGGAGTCGTGACATAAATCAATGTCTGATGCATCTACCCTCACGCTATTGTACTATAAACCCCAGAAAAAGTCTATCCAATGGCTCAAGGCATGGTTCGTGCTCATGGGACCATCTAAAAACATGTTCTCCTTGATCAGGGGAGAACAAGCATTAAAATCACTCAGCGAAGAGGGAGTCGAAACTGAGTGATGATCAAACTATCTAAGCAATAACAAAACAGAGAGAAACTACCCTAATCTATCTCAAAAAATCCCAAATTTACTACGCACACACTATGATCATAGCTGGGGTCCGAAACCCAGAAAAGATTAAGCTTGACATATGTGATAGCTTATGATCTAGTGAGCAAAGTTGGAGAAGAAATAAAATGCAAGTACTGATTTATTAAAAAGTTATCAAAGCTACAAAGTTGCAGAAAATGAAAAACTGTCAAGAACAACAAGAACAAGAGAGAGAAAAACGAGAGCTAAACCTAAAAGTTACTAAGCCAAAGCGGCGCTATTCGATTCTCCCTAATTAGGTTTAATGAGGCGCTTTTATACATAGTCAAGAGCGCTTATTACATTTTGTGAGTGTTTAGGAGAAAAAGTGGAGAGTGCCCACTCGACCCAGCAGTCGAGTGGGGTGGTCGAGTGATCTCTCGAGTAGGCAGGTGGTGCTGAAGTCCAGTGAGCATGTGATGCTGAGGTCGAGTAGCCTGTCTAGAGTGCTCACTCGGGTGCCTGGTCGAGTAGCCTGTCTAGAGTGCTCACTCGGGTGCCAGGTCGAGTAGCCTGTCTAGAGTGCTCACTCGAGTGCCTGGTCGAGTAGCCTGGTCGATTGAGCCATCTGTCTTCTCTGCAATCTTCACTCGACTCCATAGGGCTTGACTGCACATCTTCACTCCATAAGCCAAAATCCAAGTATGCTCCATATGCTCCATATGCTCCATAAGTACCTGATAAGACCCCAAATATGCAAAATGCTTGCAATGCCTATAAAGAAATATTAAACATCCTATATGAAGGATAAAATGCACGAACTGGTATAAACAATGGCTAAAATCTACTCTAAGGCCTGATAAAAAGCTGGTAAAAACGTGTATAATAGTGGTGTTATCAACTCCTCCAAACTTACCCTTTGCTTGCCCTCAAGCAAATAGAAAGGATAAGATGAAAGGAGTAGTGTGAAAAGTGGGGACTCAGAACCTAAGCAAACTAAGCAAACCTCTAATGTTAATGTCACAGTTATTAGTTCTAGAATGCAATTCACAGAAGTTCTACTTAAAAGCTTTAGCCATACTCATCACATCAAATTCAACACTAAGACTTAGCCACAAGCAAACATTCAAAGCAAACTATCCCTTTAACATTGATTAAACACGAACTGGGGAATCATGATATACAATAACTGTAACTCATTTGGTTGAGGGACAAGTTTTAAGAGATAAAAATGATCTCTTCTTCCGCTGGTTTTAAGCGCATGTATCAGGATCTCTCAATAAAATGGATTGAATCATAAGAGAATGCTAAAGGTAGAGCCAACTGGTGCATACAGGAGCAGACTATCATCTACCCATGAAGAACCAAATGACTCCCCTAACTCAAAAATCCCAGAAACTTCATCCTAGTTCTACCCTTGTGCTTAAAAGCTTTTATTTTCTTTTTTTTTTACTCAAGGGCCGATTTTCTGTTTTCTTCTAAGGAGAGGATACTTTACTTTTTATTTCTAGCGGATTTTGGATTTTTGATTTTTCACTAAGCTATGACTCGATCGCTCACTCGAGTGGTCTGGTCGAGTGGCTACTATACGATTTTTTTTCTGTTTCCTTTACTGAGCCAACTTTTATCTTTTTCTTCTAAATCCTTACTAGACTCATTTCTTTTATTGAGCCAGCTTTTATCTTTAAAAGCTGGTAAAAACGTGTATAAAAGTGGTATTATCAGTTGACTAGTCTAATCACCAATGCAGATCGTCTGGGGCTTGTTGGTCTTAGTGACACACAGTGGCAGTCACTGAAGAAGCTTCTGTCAGAACGTGAGCAGCCCTATAACATAAAGTTATCAGGTACACTGTTTCTAAACTCCTGGATTATTGATACACGGGCAACAAATAATACAACTGGCTCATTGAATTATCTATCTGAGATACAAGATATATCTCCGATTATGATAAAACTGCCAGATGGTCGATTTACTCGATCTTCATGACAAGGCACCGTTTGTTTGGGTTCTCATCTTAAGCTTTGGGATGTTTATTTTGTGGATGGTTTGCAGTGTCCTCTAATTTCAGTCTCACAATTGAACAGAGATAGAGCTTGTGTCTTCCAGATAAATGACAAGTTGTGCGTGATTCAGGACCACATCACGAAGATGCTGATTGGAGCAGCTGCACAAAAGGAGGGTCTATATTTCTTCAAAGCATGGAGACAGCAGCGCCGTTACATATTTCAGATCATTTGGCTCCCAATGTATGGCACCAACGTTTGGGACATCCGTCTTCAAAGACTCTTAGTTTACTACCTATTTCCGGTTTTAGTAGTTCTACTTGTTTTGATAACAAGGAATGTGAGGTCTGTATGCGTGCCAAACAAACAAAAGATGTGTTTTCTACCAGCTTAAATAAAACGAAGGATGTTTTTGAAATTGTGCATTACGACCTTTGGGGATCATATTGTATAACTTCCACAAGCGGCTCTCGATATTTCTTAACAATTGTTGATGATTTCTCTTGAGCCCTATGGCTTTATTTGCTTCATGATAAACGTCTGCACCTAAGAAACTCAAAGACTTCATCGCATTGGTTGAGAAACAATTTGATAAGAAAGTCAAAACAATAAGAAGTGACAATGTTAGTGAATTTTTTGCTTGTGCGACTATTTTCAAACAAATGGAATCATACATGAAACTTCTTGCTTCGGTATACCGCAGCAAAATGGCCGCGTTGAACGGAAACATAGACACGAAATGTGGGATGAATGTGTTTTAGCAGCGGGATACTTGATTTCCTAGACACCATCTTTAGTTCTGGGCGGAAAGACTCCCTTCGAAATGCTATATAAACATCTGCCACCATTGAATCATCTCCGGGTATTTGGATGTCTTTTTATGTTCACAATCAACATGAAAATGGTGATAAGTTTGCACCACGAAGTAAGAAGTCAGTATTTCCTGGCTATCCAAATGGCAAGAAAGGATGGTGTGTTTACGATCTTGAAACATGCATAATTTCTGTTTCCCGAGATGTTATTTTTTTGTGAAAAATAACTCCCTTTTGCTGAACTTTCCACGACAAATGAACAAGATGAAGCTTTGTCTCCGGTTCAGTTCTTTATGGATATATTTACCACTGAACCTCCGGAACTCGTTTCTTCTTCACCTGACACTGAGTCTCCTTTGAATCTTGAATCTGCAGTCGAGCCGTCTGCAACTGAACCTGGTGGTTCTCAAACCTCTGAAACATAAGAAAAGACCTTGTACTCGCCTAGCAGACTATATATTGCAGATTACTCATGCTCTCACATTGAACCTAGTGACTGCAAATATCCACTTTCAGATTACAATACCACGACAAGATTTTTTGAAAAACATCAAGAGTATGTTCTCACAGTCACCAATAGTCATGAACCTCAACATTACTCTCAGGCGGTTCTCGACAAATATTGGTGTGAAGCAATGCAAACTGAGATATAGGCATTAGAAGAAAATGGTATGTGGACTATTGAAACTCTACCTCCCGGCAAGAAGGCTATTGGGTGCAAATGGGTTTTTCGATTAAAGTTCAAGGCAGATGGTACACTTGAACGGTATAAAGCATGACTAGTTGTTCTTGGAAACAATCAAGTCAAAGGAACTGACTTCACAGACACGTTTTCTCCTGTGGTCAAGATGACAACTGTCCGAACCTTGTTAGAAGTTGCGGCTGTGAAGTATTGGCATGTACACCAAATGGATGTTCACAATGGATTTTTGCATGGAGACTTAGACAAAGAAGTTTATATGCAGCTGCCATCTGGGTTTCTTACTGGTCAAATATAACCGTAGAAGCTACTCTCTCAAATTAAGAGGTCAGTTGCAGCACTTAGGGGTCGAATCCACAAAGACTCTGAAAACTCACACAATAGACGGACATATTCGAATTAAGCTAGATTAAATAAATAGAAACTAAAAGAAAAAATGCAAGAAACAAAATAGCAATTAAACGGGATTAAATTCAAGTTATTAAAAGCACTAGACCTAGGGACATAAATCAGGAAGACTCAGGAAAGTGAACTAGAAAACTCGTAAATCAAGTCTAAAATGTTTGTGCGGTTCTTAAACTTGTAACACTAATGTGATATCTCATCCAACTCTCGCTGCGACGACATATATCCTCTAAAAGCAAACCAAATCTCTTTGCGAAATACCAATAAATAGAGTCTCTATGATTAGCGGGTACGATATGTTTACAGAATTACTAAACCAACTCTCGTTGCGAAAAGGCTGTTTGCTCATCTATGATTGGGTCAGGGTATCAATAGTACTATTGCACCTACCAATAATCCTATGGTACTAGTATTATGGTGATCAATCTTAAGACTAGTATAATTATCAAATCTAGATGAAGAACATAATAGATAACTTAACAAGACTATGCCTGATAACATTGAGTTTTTACCTGTTTTAGCCATTTTTTTCTAATGGTTTTATGGAGATTTGATTTTTTTTTCAAGACTAAAAAGGTTATTATCAAGTATTTGAGGATTCAAAAAGGGTTTTGTAGGTTTTATGGATTATTGGACCTAAAAGGAGAAAAAACTCGTTTAAAGGCAGTTTCAAAGCATCAGAAGTTTGGCAATGTTTGAAGATCTTCCCCTGCACCAAAACGAGAGTTCTTGGTGTCTATGAAAAGCTAGAAGAGTCAAGATTCACCTGGGATAAGAAGTGAAACAATCCATTCAGCCGTTTGGATGATGCATCTCAAAGAGTGAAGCATTATCAAACCTCAGTCACAAAGCCCGTGACCGAGGTCCAGCCTCTTGGTGAGTCTGGTCACAAGCCCCGTGACCGGGGCTTTCTCTCAAGACTCCTATGGACCTCAGGCCCACGTCAAAACCTGGCCCATGACCCTACATCCATTCAAATGATGAGTTTTCCCAAGGAAACCCTAAAAACCGAACCCTAATGATCACTAGGACCTATATATACTTATTTTGACCTAATGAGAAGTGTGCTTCGTTTTTACCTCAACGTGGCCGCCTCTAGTGAGCCGTCCATCATCTCATCACCGCCTTCCTTACCCTAGAAGAAGATCTCGTTGCCGCCACAAGCCGCCGAGTCCATTCCACCACTTTGAAGACGCTGAAGTCACCACCTCTCTCTACTCTTGTTTCATCTCTCATCTTTATTCACCACTTGTAAAAGGAAGAAGACTCATCAACTTTGTATCTCAGAGAAGATCTCTAAACCCTTTTCTTATATTCTATTTGCAATTTATTATTCATATGGTTTTGCTTTCCATGAATATGTGTGAGTAGTTTTCTTTGTTGGGTAGTTAGGGTGCATTCTAGGGAATTATGAGACCGATTGTTTAGGTTGTTATATCTGGAATTATTCATCATATTTTCTTCATCCTAGGCTTGTTCTTAATGCATATTGGTAGAGTAGCTAACTAGTAATTGAAGTTTGGCGATTTATACATCGATAGATCTATAGATTTGTTTGCCCTAGCCTTGGTGAGTATTGTGTTATAACCTGTGATAGTTGAGTTATAGAGTTTTACGGACTAGAATCGAACTTGAATTTACTGCTTGAATATTTGTATCTTTGCCTGCGGAAGTTGAGTACTATTTGCATTTAGACATTAGGCGATTGGTATTGTGAACTGCATATCTTTTGTTCATCCGTGTTTTGTAGTCCAAGAACATCCACATCATTGAATAATCCTGATTTGATTTCCCTTGCATACATTCATCTTATGAAACCCTAAAAACCACTTGCAACCCAGCATTCCGTTTTTATTGATATTTGCTGTGTTTCTTGCTGCATATTTTCGTGACACATCAACAACCCCCCATTCATTGTTTTGTCTTACCCATATTTCATTCTAATATTCTCGTAACGTGATCTTTAGTCTCTGTGGGATCGATAACCTTAAATACTACATTCAAGTATTGTGCACTTGAAATCACGTGTGGATTCTAGGTAAAAGTTTTGATTGAAAATCCATACCACATCAATGCCCAATTCCACAATCCTTCATAATCACTTTTAAAACACTAGATCTAACAAGGTGACTACTCAGACATAGAAGATGAAACACAAATCATTGTCTGAATAATACTAATAAAATCAGAAATAAAAAAACAAAAGAAGTTCAGAATTCTTCTCTCTACAAAGTTTGAGATATGAATCTTCTCTCCAATAATCTCCTTGAAACTTACAATAAACTTAGAACTTCTCAAAAGCTTAGAGAATTACAAAACTTAGTCTGTGGGACTTCTAAAACATAGTTTAACCTAAAAACACGATTAGGCATCAAGTATAAACTTTGGAAACTTCTGGGGTAAAGTTGCAATTCTTGAAACTTGATAAAACTCAAAGGCGTCAATATCGTCGTGGTTGTGTCCACCGACACAGGTAGAGCCTGTCGATTGACGTGGACAGAAATATTCATCTCCTTGTTGATTTGCTCATCTAAAAGCCTCTAAATTCATCCAAAGTGCTCATCAGGGTCCAATCCGTGTTTGTACCTAATAAGACTCAATATATATACAAAAGACTCCGAAACCAATACATATATCATGTCACAAAACTATAAAATCCATGATATATCAACTCCCCCAGACTTAGCTTTTGCTTGCCCTCAAGCAAAACAGAACCAAACTAAGGAAGTAGTTTGAAAATCGCGAAACTCATAACTTCATAAGAACACCACAATCACATTCACTATAGTGATCAACTAAAAATTCTTACTTAACAAGATCCAGACCACCATGTACTTCATCGCAGGCACTCGCATCATTCCTAATTTCCACCACAGTTTACTCAACCTAATCCACCAAACAACTTTCATCGCTGTTTTTCTGTCCTACCAACAGTTTAATGTCAAGGATCTTCTAGATTTATAACCGTATTTTACTATAACAAACCAGCCATTATCAACTTTATTGGTACTCTTTAAACTCCCCCAGACTTATTATTTATTATTACTTTCTTTTTCTTACTTTTTTCTTCTTTTTTATTTTTATAAAGATTAAATTCATTACTTCAGAGATTATAAACAAATGGTCATCGGAAGTTTCTTCCTACCGTTTATAATTCATGTGTGATCTTTTCATTAGAGTAAACAATTGGTCATCGAAAGTTTCTTCCTACCGTTTATACTAATGACAATCATCTCACCGTTATAAATTCAGAATTATGGACAATGAGGAGGAGTACCACATTTAAATCAAACATGCCAGAGTGTCAAGCTTATACGAAAAATCAAACCCAACAGACATCAATTCTATCAATAAAATAAAATACTTACCTCGGATCTAGGACATTGGAAACATGGGGATCTTAAGCAATCTGACTGGCTATTAAGTTTTTTATTAGTCTCGGATTCAGGTCAAGATAGAATCAAATGGTCACATGAGAGCTTACTGTAAAGTGTGGTTGATTCCTCGGTAACATCATTGTTTCTGGACAGGTTTTAACTCAATAAAACAGAGGTTTTGAAAAACAAAAGAAAAATTTAAGACTGACTCTCAAAAGAATTAACATAGTTAGCAACTACCTCCCCCAGACTTAAACTACACTGTCTCCAGTGTAAATAAACCTAAGGAAAGTGATTAAAAAAAATTAAATAGATATTGAACTGTTATGTTTTGAAAAACTTGACCTGAGTTGGTGTGTGCATGTCGACCGACACACACCCTAGGTGTCGATCGACATGAGCAGGGATGTGATTTTCCAAAAATCTGACACTATTCAACTGATCATTCAACTTGTTTTCTTACATTTAGATCCTGATTAAGAGCAAAACATGTCAAATAGCAAGCAGATATATAACATAAAATAGTTCACTCAATAGTAGTTAGAAACAAAATACTGAAGCAAAAACAAAAGCAAAAGTAAAAATAAAAATTTCTCAAAGGAAAAAGAAAAAAAGAAGAACTAATCCTCTTCCGAAACAAGATCTGAAGACAGAGTAAGGGTGGGGATTGAGATAGGCCAAGGCTGAGTGGGAGCTGCATCTGTCCGACAAACGCATCCACAGCGTGAGAGTGAAGCAATCACGTTCCAGACACTCTGGAAGCTATCTGCGACATACCTCTGAAACACAGCAGTCTCCATAGGAATGGGAGGTCTAGAGGGAAGTCCGTACTGAGGTGTAGAAGGGTCTAGGATCGGATCATCCTCTGATGCTGTAGGCATGGACTGAGATAAGGCACCTTTGCAATGGCGGGTCTGAGTAGCAAGGGTGCACAATGACTGATGTGGCTGGAAGAGGAGGTGGGCCTGACGGCCAGTGATGCTCACAAGTCCCCGCTAGGGAAGCTTGATGGTGTAGTCAACATTCTCACTGCAGTAACACCAAGTCCAGTCACGCGTGATCCAACCAGCATTTTTGAGAAAATCCGCATCCATAAGACTGACGTCCGTAACTGAAAGATAGGAGTGAGGAGGCTACCAACATTCTCGATCTCCCTCCCTGCGTTACCCGTGAAGGGTTTCATCTTGAGACTCACCAGATGGTGTGCAAAAATTGCACCAAGGTTGACATTATCATTCAACTCCTGCCATCCACCAGAGAACAGATCCTGGATGGAATAACACACCAACAACAACTCTTACTGCCTCATCTTTTCTGACTCCATCTTACACAGGATAGTGTTCAAGATGGCCCAAACTACATACCGAATAATTGGGTGTCTGATGTCAAAATGCTTCAACTTCGTTGGGTCATAGACCCCATTCGCAAACTGGGACCAAAAGTCATTGATATCCAACTGTCCCAGCTTCAAGCTCGTGAGGGACTTCGACCTATCAAACACAAATATATCGCATAATGCCAAAAGAGCAACCATGTGGCATACTCCATTGGCCATAAATGTCAGGATACCATCCGGCGCACTCCTCACCCTATCATTCTGGTAATAAACTTGCACTCATGCCATGAACTGGCGCACCAAATCAGGGTATAGGTCAAGACGCACAGTGCACATACTACCCAATCCAATCTTCTTTAATACATAGAGACACTCATCCGTAATCTCCATACGGCGCATGGCAAGCGAGCTCATAATCCGGGTAGGCTGAATAGCCACTTCTAACCAGGCATTGTAAAACAGTGTATCATAATCATCCCAATGCTCAAACATAGACATTCAAGTACAAGACGTCTTCTTAACCTCTTTCCGTAGAGGTCCATTAAACTCAAGATAAGACGGGATGGGTGTCTTTGCTTCCCAAGGCCAAGGTGGTTGATACTGACGTGTAGGATTAGAGCTTGAAGCTCTGGCTGCTCTCTGTCGTGTCCTTCTAGAAGTCATCACCTGAAACAGAAGCATATCAAAAATTAGCAAATTTTGCAATGATCTGGCACTGTGTCGACCAACACGACCAAACCGTGTCGATCGACACGGTGCCAATTGCATGTCGTTTCTGAATGAAAAATTTTGAAATCCCAATCACATTGTATTTGAATTGGCATTTTATCACGAGATCAGCACAATAATTCATCGATACCACTACATTACCATCAATCATTCACTCTAAACAACCTAAATTCCAATTTCAAGTATGAAATCAGCATAATTTTTTATCAACAAGAAATCATGACTTTCCTATCAAATCAACTTAATGCAACACAAATGTACACTTAAATCCTTCTAAATTCTTCCTAATCAAGTAAGATTAGAGAGTATTAAGAGCAAAATCGGATTACAAAAGTGAGAATTCAACCTTGAAAATTTCAGAATTAAGAATGGAGATTTGAAGAAGATACCTCTGATTCTGAGTAAATTGATGATATAGGAATATGGGGAATGAAACTCTCTTGAGTTTAGGGCCAAAAATCAATTTATTCGGTGAAGAATAAAAAATCATGAATTTAAGTGATGAGTAGAGGCGGTTTTTGCAAAAATGGGGAAGATGAATTCGAGAAGAAAAAGTAAATTAGGTATTTATACTAACCTCAGGTCCGTGTCGACCAACACAGGGTGTGTGTGTCGATCGACACGGACACAAACCTTGTGTTCATTGGTCAAAAAATTACGTAAACCTTCTCCAACCCAATAGCAATCCTTCCAAATTTGTCATTAAATACGTCTAGTTCCTGAGACAAAACAAAAACAAAAGAAAAATTAGTTAAAAGACACAGAAAAACTTATTTACAGACTCACCAGTGGGTTGCCTCCCACTAAGCGCTTATTTTCAGTCATTAGCTTGACTTTGTCAGAAATCAGATGGATGAAGATTCTCCGGATGAATCTGAAGGTGGTGAAGATGAAGTCTTGGAGCCGAGATCATCCTCACTTAAATCAAGCATCTTAGGTTTCAGAATCCTATTCATCATCTCATCCATCGCGACTTGTCCTTTAGCCTTAAACTCGGGAGTGATGATAGCTTTAATCTTGGAAAATGGTCTTGAACCACTTCCATACTGAAACTTATACTCAATAGTATCATCAACTTGCCTCACAGGAGTCAAAGTTATAAGGGGTTTTGCAGTCACTGCTTTTCTCTGCGGTTTCTTCTTCTTACCCGCAGCTTTTAAATTCTTTGCAGTAAACTCCTCAGAGTGAATCTCATTCACTTCTTCAACAATAACCTGGGGACTCCACATCACATATCCTTCCGGATTAGCATCATAGAACACATCAGGATCAACATGTCTCAGAGAAATCATGCTACTCAGCAAATCAAACATAGCTCTAGCAGTAGCAAGGAATGGTCTACCCAAAATCAGTGGTATATCAGAACCGATATCCGTCTCAACAACATGGAAGTCACAGGGAAGCAGACAATCACTAACTTGAACTCTCAGATCCTCAATAAAACCCATGGATTTCTTCAGAAAAGCATAAACTAATGTAATCTCTATTGAAGATATCCTCATATTGCTTACTCCCAACCTTATTGTAATGTCATTAGACATGATATTGATACTAGACCCAGTATCACAGAGTGAATCAGTGAATTTAACTCCAGCAATGGAACAAGGTACAGCAAAACTTCTAAGATCTTCCAACTTAGGCAGTTTTCGGAGATAGATTATGTGATGAAGCTGAGCATGTCGACCGACACGGCCAGGTGCTTGTTGATCGATTTGCTTGGAGTCAGGACCGTCCTTAGTCGTGACTTGCATCAAATCTTCTGATATGTTGGGTGGTGTCGACTGATACAGAGTGGTGGTGTCGATCGACATTAGCTCTGTGATGAGAGTCTCAACTTTTTCCTTAGCTTCAGACTTCTCTAGAACCTCTTCTTTAATCTTTCTCTTTACCATATCTCCCCAGGACATAACAGCAGCACAAGAGTACATGTGGTTAGTATCAGTACTTCCAGGTAAGACGCCATCGGGGCGTTTAGTGTTCATAGCAGATTGTGCAAACTAAGTATCCAACCTTTTGATGTGGTTGTTCAAATTCTTATACTTCCCATTAATATTTGCATACAATCCATCTATCTTACCAATGAAGTCCACTGTCATCTTCTGCTGTCATTCAAGTATTTGGTGAAGCATATCCTTCAACTTAAAATCCGCGGTCCTAGGAGGTAGATCTGGTAAGTGGAACTTCCAAAATCCCTAGTGAAACCACTGTTGTTTCTCTGATCATCCTGAAGCATAGGCCTGTGCGTAAATCCAGAAGAATTCTGGTTGTTCCCGTAGTTGTTCCTCTGATTGTTGTAACTTCTGAAGTTGCATTGAGAATTGCCAAACCTTTGGCCATTAAAACTGGAACCATTCACATAGTTCACATCCTCTTCAGTAGCTTCTTCTTCAGCTTCAAAAACCTCAACCTCTTGAGCGAAGTGAACTGACTTCTTGTTCACTAGAAGGTTGTGCATAGTATCCAACTTTTCTTTGACTTCCGCCATCTGATTATTGTTAAATCAGCAGCTAACTTCTTCCTCTTAAAATCAGCATTCTTAGTACTACTACTAGATACTAAGTTCTCAATCAACTTGATAGCAGCCTCGGAGGTCCTGGTCTTGAAGTTACCATTACTAGCAGCGTCCAAAGCAACCTGATACCTCCAATCAATTCATCAATAGCATGGTGCGGATAATCTCTTTGGTATCCCTTGAATCTCAACCATGCAGCTTTCAAAGTCTTTGCAGGTCTTTGAGTAAACTGAATAATCAAATCCCTCAAGTCCTCTATCTTAGCATCATCATAGAAATTATTCAAGAAAGCTGTCTTGATGTCTCTCCAAGTGGTTCCGGTTCCAACTGTTTCAACCATTGAGCTGCTTCTCCAGCAAGAGAGTATGAGAAGAGCTTGCAGAATAGATAGTCTTCAGACACTCCATTGGCTTTAATACTCGAAGCCAAGTCTTTA
Organism: Cardamine flexuosa; assembly: GCA_963555745.1. Taxonomy (NCBI): domain Eukaryota; kingdom Viridiplantae; phylum Streptophyta; class Magnoliopsida; order Brassicales; family Brassicaceae; genus Cardamine; species Cardamine flexuosa. The sequence goes on from OY743219.1 coordinate 18,987,464, forward strand.
AACTTCTCTATGTGGTCCATTGGATGTTCTGCAGAATGAGCATGGAAAGTGTGTTGCCCCACAAGAGTGTAGTCTTGGGGTTTCAACTCAAAATTATTCCTCTGAAAAGCAGGAGGACATATAGCAAAATTGTTGGAGTAAAACTCATTGGGTCTGTTAAAATCAGCCAGTGTCTTTCCCACAACTCCAGCCCGTGCATCCAAGTTATCCGGACCATTTTCGTCGTCACCGTGTCAACCGACACCAGTGTTACCATGTCGGTCAACGTGACCAGTGTTGTTGACAGTTTTGACAATGGGGTTCCCATCAGCATCAAATCTCAGACCTTGATCATTATACTGGTTGCCCTCTAAATCACGTAAGACCCCAGCTGGGTCCTTCACAAGCAGAACAGTCATAACCATCTCTGATTGCTTTGGTGCCTTGCGATTAGCTCTCTCTAACTTTCCAATCTCCTTAGTAACAACTAGTTCTTTGTCCTTGTTGCTCCTAAGTTTCATGCACTTGAGATAAGAGAAAGTAGAGATGTAAGTAACAAAATAAAAGAAAAATCTAGACTAAACTCTAACTGAAATCTAATGGTGAATTTAGAGTCCCCGGCAATGGCGCCAAAATTTGACACATGTCAAATATAACCCTAGAAGCTACTTTCTCAAATTAAGCGGTCAGTTGCAGCACTTAGGGGTTGAATCCACAAGGACTCTGAAAACTCACTCAATAGACGGACAGATTCAAATTATGTTACATTAAATAAATATAAACTAAAAGAAACAATGTAAGAAACGAAATAACAATTAAATGGGATTAAGTTCAAGTGATAAAAAGCGCTAGACCTAGGGACATCAATCAGGAAAACTCAGGAAACTAAATTGGGCAGTTCGTAAATCAAGTCTAAAGTGTTTGTGCGGTTTTTAAACTCGTAACACTAATGTGAAATCTCATCCAACTCTCGCTGTGACAGCATCTATCCTCTAAACAGAAGCAAACCAAATCTCTTTGCGAAATAACAATAAATAGAGTCTCTATGATTAGCGGGTACGATATGTTTTCAAAATTCCTAAACCAACTCTCGCTGCGAAAAGGTTGTTTGCTCATCTAAGATTGGGTCAGGGTATCTATAGCACTCTAGCGCCTAACAATTATCCTATGGTACCAGTATTAAGGTGATCAATCTTAAGACTCGTGTAATTATCAAATCTAGATGAAGAACATAATAGATAACTTAACAAGACTATGCCCAATTCAACAGTCCTTCATAATCCTTTTTGAAACCATAGATCTAACAAGGTGACTACTCAGACATAGAAGATGAAACACAAATCATTGTCTGAATAATACTCATAAAATCAGAAATTAGAAAACAAAAGGAGTTCAGAATTCTTCTCTCTACAAAGTTTGAGATCTGAATCTTCTCTCCAATAATCTTCTTGAAACTTACAATATATTTAGAACTTCTCAAAAACTTAGAGAATTACAAAACTTAGTCTATGGGACTTTTAAAACATAGTTTAACCTAAAAACACGATTAGGCATGAAATATAAAATTTGGAAACTTCTGGGACAAAGTTGCAATTCTTGAAACTTGATAAAACTCAAAGGCGTCAATATCATCATGGCTGTGTCGACCAATACAGGTAGAGCCTATCGATCGACGTGGACAGAAATATTCGTCTCCATGTCTATTTGCTCAGATAAAACCCTCCAAATGCATCCAAAGTGCTCATCAGGGTCCAATCCATGTTTGTACCTAATAAGACTCAATATATATACAAAAGACTTCAAAACCAATACATATATCATGTCATAAGACCATAGAATCCATGATATATCAACAAGACTCAGGTTTGTCGTCTCCGAAAGTCACTTTATGGATTGAGACAAGCTCCACGATGTTGGTTTGCAAAGCTGAGTACTGCACTTAAAGACTATGGGTTCAATCAGTCAGTGGACGACTACTCACTAGTTACTTATGCTTGAGCTCCATAGAGAATCTACGTCTTAGTCAATGTTGATGATATAATCCTTTTCGAGAATTCATTGCCATTACTTTATGAATTCAAAACTTATCTAAGTGATTGCTTACACATGAAGGATCTTGGGGTCTTAAAATATTTTTTGGGCATAGAGGTTGCTCGGAGTTCTTCTGGTTTCTATCTATGTCAATGGAAATACGCCATGTACATTATCACAGAAACTGGTATCTCGGGTGTGAAACCAGTGGCATTTCCCCTTGATCAAAATCATAAGCTAGAACTCGACAAAGGGAATTTGATGCAAGACTCTGAAAGGTATCGTCATTTTATTGGCCGGTTGATATATCTCATGAATACTAGGCAAGATTTAGCTTACTCCATTCACATTGTTACACAATTCATGATAGAACCACACGAAGCACATTAGGATGCAGCTCTTACAGTGGTTTACTATCTCAAGCATAACCCAGGCCAAGGTATTCTTTTAAGATCAGATTCTACTTTGAAACTGAAAGTTTGGTGTGATGCTGACTGGGGAGGATGTCCTCTTACTCGAAAATCTTTGAATGGCTGGTTTATTCAATTGGGAGACTCACCAATTTCTAGGAAAACAAGCAAGCAAGACAATGTCTCAATGTCATCATGTGAATCAGAATATCGAGCTCTATCTCTTACGGTATGAGAAGTCTTATGGCTGAAAAATATTTTGTTTGATTTTTATATGGAGGCAATTCATCTTGCCGCTAACCCGGTGTTCCACGAACGGACCAAACACATAGAGCGTGATTGTCATTTTATCAGAGGCATGGTTTGCAACACGACATATTTCTAGTAAGAATCAACTTGCTGACATCTTGACTAAGGTGCTAGGACAAAAGGAATTCAAAGATTTCAAAGCCAAGTTGGGCATATGTGATCTATATGCTCCAACGTGAGGGGGGGGGGGGGTGTTAGGATATACGAAGATATTCATATCTTTGATATCCCGACAATTACTATTGTGTATATTACTCTTATGTTTATGAAGGCAACTAATGTTTCTTGGGTAGCAAGCTAGGTCAATGATCTTGTATACATATATATGTTGGCCGATAGAGCCTCAATACACAAAAGAAAACGTTTATACATTCTGTTTTCTGACAAAGAGTTAAAGTATTTGTTGTGGTTAAGATGTTTTCCTATATAATATTTTTTCGAAAAAAAAACAAAATTCTCATACCCAACACAGGTAAACTTTACAAAATAATCTCAACCATTAACTTGTTTACATTTCAAAGCTAGTAAAATTACAAGATATCTTCTTTTTTTGTTAAAACTTTAAAATTGAATTAATTACAAAGATATCTTCAACAAAGCAAACATAAAAAAGTTTTGGCGATAGTTGGTAGGGAGCATTACTAGAATGACACACATTTCCTATTTCAATACTAAAATGACATAAATTTTATTTTAAGTTATTATAAAAAAAGCCACTTATTGCCAAAGGACATTCGAAAAAAGCCATTGGCCAAAAGTCCTTCGGAAATTTCCATTTCGAGTCGAGAATAATGACTCTTTTGCTCTTCCATTTGCTGACATCACTTACTTTACCAATTCGTGGAATCTTATATATATGAAGTTCAACTATCTCTGTGAAAGTTTTTGGGCCTACAACCTAATCTTGGTGACTACGAAGAGCAAGCGCAAAACGGAGGCAGCTCTCGCCATTTTGGCTGCATCTACTCCGCCCAGCAAGTTGAGGAGGACTTCTAACAAAACAGTCAATCGATGCTGTGTCCGCCACCGGAGACGAAGAGGGACACTACCAAAGCTTCATTGTAAAAGGTCTTTATTTTGGAAATTAAAGCGGAGACCTCGTCCAGCAGTGAAGCAATATGACACCGCTGGTAAAGAACCCTAATTTTAACTTTTAAATTATATTCTGATTTGCTGTGTTTAAATTTTTTTCCTTTTTTTTTCTTTTTTCTTCACATACAAATTCGACAAAAAGATGAGTTTTTGTGTGTTACTTTGTTCCTGATTAATGATTATGCCTTACAGATCTAACCTTCAATTGGGTTTTGTAAATTAACATGAATTATTGAAAGTGTCTTTTTCTACTTTCATGAGGATGATAAGGAAATGTTGGCTCTAAATTCTGATGTTATAGCAACAACTACCACTGCTGCAGCAACTGCTACTCATGGGATCAAAGGTTATGATGCGTGTAAATGAAACTCAGTTTTTTTTTTTTTTTTATCAACAAAACTCAGTTTTCTAATTGTATTTTTTAATAATGTAACATCAGCTCAAATTATGGTCATGAATTGTTAATTATTTATACATATTGAAAGGTTTGTCACTAAAATGAAATATACTATGGTTATAGACCCATGTATGTCTCACTTAGAATATATAAAAATTAGACTGTGCGATGATAAGTTTAGCTAAGCAAAGTGAAAATATGTTTAGCTACTTATTATATACAAGAATATGTATAATACAAGTTGTGGGGTTTATTGTATTTTTTAAAGGTAGGAAGAGACCATGACCCAAGTAGCTATAATAGTTCTTAACATACACAATGGGAAGATTTAGCAGGCAATGTAATATACCAGAGTTTTCTGTTAACCTGTAGGTTTACTTCCTTTCTGATATCTTAGGCAATATTATGTCTCGATATCCTTTTCTCCTTTGTTATTTTCCTCATGCCATCGATTTCATGCTTATTTTTTGTTCAACTTATATCGCCATTTCCTTGGGTTCCCTATGCAGTGCCTTAGGGTTTAGTGTTATGTCATTGTGTGTTGTTTCTTGCTTACCTAGCTGAGTCGATGGATTTCGTGATTCTGTTATTCCCTGTCCATTTGCTTCAACATGAGATGTATGGCAATTTGCTTGGGTTCGCTAGGCGGACTCTTATGGTTTAGTATATCTGCATTTCTTTCTCATGTCTTATCTTCCTCGTTCCATGGATTTTGTGTGATGTGATGTTTTATGCATCAGGTTTTACCCAACCAATGGTTACCACAAGTGCACGGTTGTGAGCGGTAGTATAATGGTGGGATCGATCCACATAGAGAAAATAGCACTATAAATCGTATAGATCTAAACAGAGCTAAGATGAAAATATGAAAGGTTGTCACTAAAAACCAAATCCGAATAAAATCTGAAAATAATTAAATAAGGAAAAATAAATAAATTTAAAATAAATGTTAGGATATGGAAAATCGTAGGGATTTAAATAAATAAAAAAGATATCTAACTGGATTAGCAATTAAATGATCTATATCTAGAACACAAACACTGTACCGAAATAATATTTTTATCCATAAATCCGCTAGGACCCTATGATAGCATATTTTGAGCAAGTTTGATAGAGTTCACTTGTAGATCCAGCTTCAACTCTTGGAAATCTGTAAATCTGTAAATCAAGTATACAAACTATAGACTCTAGGTAGAATAGCCAACACTAGGTATACTATAAAACCCTATGAATCATTTGATAGATTGTTCAGCCTAACAAAAGCATTTGTTTCATAAAAGTAGAGATCTATTAACCATAATTCTAATATATAACAATAACCTAATTAAACATTAAATCCCTTTGAATAAATTTCATCTCCTAACATGCAGATCTACTCAACCATGGTAATGGATTGATAGATCATGATGTTGTATGGTTGAAAATACAAAGAAAGAGATGAAGACAAAATGTACATCTAGAAAATGCAATGAAAAATACTTTAGATCTGAGAAAATCAATGTAAAAGTTTACAGATCTGAAATGAAAATAAAAATAACAGAGTAACAGTAAAAATCGTGTTTAGGTCTCTCTGCCCACTCAGGAAATGATCCCTATTGACGAGGAGTCTTCTAGGTCCAAACTTGGAGTTAATGCACGATTTGGAGAAAGATCCGGATCGATCGATCGGTTGATCCTTATCATTCTTGGTTGATCTTATTCAGGATCGATCGATCTAGGATGTCTACAAAATCCAATGATGTGTAAAAACGTTCAAAGTTGCTCCATTTTGCCCATTTTAGCTCCAAGGAAGTGAAAACTTGAAAAGACACTAAAACCGGCTAGAAGAACACAAAACCTAACTTCTAGATTCAATAAAACTAGTAAAAACAATAGTAAAAACGGATCAAGATAGACACTCATCACACCCCCAGACTTGAATTCTTGTTTGTCCTCTAGTAAGCAACAAGACAATGAAACAAAGTACAGAAGTGGAAGTTTGAAAAATGGGAACTTATGCTTAGCTTTAGAAATCCATCATGTTGATCATGTAAACCAAAAAGAAACCTTGTGAAAGGTTAATCAAACTTTAGCGTACAATATGTACTTTACTATAAGCATAGCAAACATTATCGTACTCTAGCATCCGAGATCCAAGGGAACTTCTGAAATCTCCATTGTTGGCCCTTTAACATTCATTAAGTGTTGCGTGCAGTCTCACAAAGGGAGTCGAAATCGCTAAGGGCTAGTAACGGGGGGGCATTTTAAGGGTAATGATTAGGCATGATAGATGAACTCTGGTGCAAGCCAATGCGCAAAATCACAGTGAGACGGTGCACAACCTCTTGAACCTTGGATCCCAAGTAAGCTTCTATATAATGATCCTAATAGAGTTGTTATTAGTGCTAAAATAAATAACAGAAATAGATAACTAACTAAATAAATAAAAGGTTTTATTCTGGTTCCTTCAGATTTCTTTCCCTTATCTTTCTTTTCATTTTTTTTCTTTTTTGAAAGAGGGATGAGACAGGATCGATCGATCAAGATAGGATCGGTTGATCCCAGAGCATTTTTTCTGAGAAGGAGAAGTTGGAACCAGTTTTAACCATGTACATCAATCCTATTAAAAACCGCACCAATAGTCAACTCAAACTAATATAGATGAAGTACTGATACTAGAAAGCTTACTCGGAAATCTTTAGAACATTTGGTTGTACCGGCTCCCATACTCCGTAGTTTTTGCACTTGGTTGCACATGCTCCTAATATTGCGAAAGATGACTGGGGTCCGAATGAAAAAGGGTGTAAGGGTGTGGAACCAAGCTAAAAATGAGCTTGGCCATCTGGAGCTCCAATAAGAATGAGGTGAACTCCAGATGTATATGATCCTTTTGTGATATCGAGCCACTAAGTGAGAAGATTAGTTCAAGTTAAAAGTCCAAGTAGATAGAGTCAACGCTGGATCATTCAGATTTCCAAGGGATAGGTCGTTTCAGGTAAAGTTGATCCACTGATGGTGTTTCCAATCTTCCTGAACTAAGTCCAATAGATGTCAACATAAAATGAAGACCAAGAAAAATGTAAAATCTCATGTTTTGACTCAATAAAATGACTCAAGAAAAATGAAAAAGTTTTATTTTTCAAAAACTTTGAAAAAAATTTGGGACAAGTAAACAAAAGAAAACACAGTGTTATTAACATATGAAAGCAGTCACCCCTTCCCCCAGACTTAAATAATTGCGTCCTGCTGTGATATAAAATTAAAGAAAAAGGGTGCTGCGAAACAACACTGGAGATAATGAATTGTGAACAAGAAAGCAAACCATAAACCATGGAAGGAGTTTTACAACCAAAAGGGAGCATTGGTCTATACATCAAACCAGTTTTCAGCTTTTCTCTTCTCGGGAATCGATCAATCTGGGAAGGATCGGTCGATCCTAGCGTACTGAAACTTCTTAAAATTCGCATATTCTGCGTTTTGCACCTGTTTTCAGTCAGCTCAACAAAAACATCATCATATCTTATTTTGAAAAATAAATAAAATAAAATAACTGAAGGGAAATAAAATAAAATAGTTTTATTAATTCAAAAGCAAAAGTAAATTAAAGAACATGTTCGGTTGCCTCTCAACCAGCGCTTATTTTTGCAAAGTCACTAGCTTGACTTAGTTTTATTTCAATTGGGTTCTGGGTTCATTGGAGGAATGGTATCTTCAGACTTCACTTCCTTCACAATGGGTGTTTGGCCAAATACAATTGGGTATCTCTTGATGGTTTCGATGGGAAAACATATGACCTTGTTTCCAACTCGCAGTTTTATCCTCTTTTTGGGTATGCTGATAGAAGCGCGGACGGTCTCTAGGAATGTTAGTCGTAGGATTAGATCTGATCCATCACAGTTCATGTCCAGCACAAAGATGTCTATCAGAACATAACTTCCACCCACAAGAATTGGTTTGTTGGATAGGATCCCTACAGGGTTTTGGAGTGGTCCATCAACCAGCTTGATTTGGGACTTGGTTGGTTCCATGTGTTTGAGAGACAAATAGCCTTGCATTCTTCAGTGATATGAAGTTTATGCTAGCTCCAGTGTCTACCAAGCAATTCCTTAAAATGGTTCTTTCAATTGTGATGGGTATGTGAAATTCACATGGGTCATCCATCTTAGTGGGCAGTTTGTCCTCCCTCTTGCTGTTTAAATGGTCTCGGAGATAATCCGTTGCTCCCTGAAGTGTAACCCTACCGGCAAAGATATCCCCAATGAAACTTGCCATCATAGGTAACACAGAACTAATCTCCTCAAAGGGTAACCTCACTTGCCAATTATCTCATCCACCTTGCTCTCAGTGAGAGGGTCCATCTTCTTAGGTGGTTTTGGGGCTGTTTTTTCTGCCTCTCCCTGATTTCTAAATTCTTTTAGGGTTTTTTTTTGGGAGGTTTATATAACTTCGTTCGCAGGGATCCATCGATCTCAACCAGGATCAATCAATCCTCTCCAGTTTTTAAATTATTATCGGGGAAGTGGGATCGATCGATCTTACCCTGCGGGTCGATCCTGATAGCGTCCGGATTGATCTTCTTAACAAGAAAGCAGTGGTTCTCATCATTGGATTGATCGATCCTATCTTCGGATCGATCGATCTCAGTGGAATTTTTCTTTTTGATTTCTAAAATCCTCTCAGTTGTGGAAACTCCCGGGATCTCGTTCACTGAGTGAACAACATTGATAGCATCAACATCATTAATCACGAATGTTTGACCATTGATGGTAAGTTACGTAAACTTTCACAACTGTTTTTCCGAGACCAATTTTTATCCTTCTTTTTGGCACATTTATGGATACTCCTGATATAGCTAAGAAAGGATGTCCTAGGATAAAGTCAGTACCATTATTGTCCAAGTCTAAAACTATAAAATGAGCAAGTATGTAACACGAGCCTACCAATATCGGGATATCAATCAGGATTCTATGTGGTCTCCGGGTTGTTCCGTCAGCCATGGTGATTATCTTGGTGATTTGCTGCAAAGTTCACAATCCAAGCTTATGCGAAATAGAGAGTGGTAGCACGTTGATGCTTGCTCCCAAATCCACCAAGATGTTTTTGAAATTGATATCTCCAATGGTGCATGACAGGATAAATTTCCCCGGGTCTCCTAATATCTTGGGAAGTTTTTTGTGCATATGCTCATCGGAATTCTCCCTTAGGAATTTGACGGAGTTTTCCATGGTGGATTCTCCAGTAAAACTTTTCTTTAATTGATCTTCCACTAAGTGAATCATCGAGTAGACCTCTGGAAAAGGTAGTCTAACTCTCATCTCTTTAGCTATCTTTTCACATTTCCACTTATCAAATTCATGATAGGTTGATTTAGGGATAGGTGGTAGTTTCTTTTCAGAGGGTGCTGAAAATTCTGTGACTGATCTAATGGTTTCGGTCGAGAAATCCTGATCTTTCAACACAGGGGATTGATCGATCTCACTGGGGATCGATCAATCCTGATCAATCTCCATCTCTCTGAGATTAGCGTAATAACGTTCTGCTTCCACTATCTCATCATCCATGGAGTGATCACTTCTATTTTCTGATGTTTTAGGCTCTTTAGGAATTGTCAGCTCTCTGTTGTAAAATCTATCCTCTATGTTATCATTGAAGAAATCGTTTTCTTCATCATCAGACAGATCAAAGATTGTCCGATCCCCTCTAGCAGGATAAAATTTTGGGACATCATGTTTTCTGCTTCTGAGTTCAACGAAGTGTAGAGATTCATTTGGGTTATTTTCAGGTTTTTCTGGGAAAGTTCTGGTTGGGGCCCTATTTTTCTCAGAAGATTGAGCAACTTGGTTTTCTAAAACCCTTACGTGAGTTCCTAAGGCATCAAATTTCCCACTGAGATTCTAATAAACTCTATCAACCTTAGCGTTGACATCCCCAGCGAATTTCTTCTGCCCTTCCATGATTTCCCGGAACAGAGAATCAATTCTATCCATTGGACCAGCATTTTTGGGTTGAGAATTGAATCCCATTTTACCATAACCGGTATTTTTTTAGAAGTTCCCTTGGTTTTGAGTACTCCGAGGTGGATAAAACTGATCTCCAGGGTTCTCAACATTAGTGCTGCGGTAGGACAGGTTAGGATGGTTCCTAAAGTTCGGGTTAAAACCCTGGTTTCGATAGTTTCCCTGTCCACCGAGAACGTTGATCTCCTCAGTTTGATCCTCCTCATCATTGAACTCATCACTTTCCAAGAGATTAACATATATCTTTTGAGCTCTCATCAGAATATCCACCTTAGCATTGAGCTCCTCTATGATCTTATCACTCGCTCGAGTAGGGTTGACTCTCCTATCATAGTTAGAAGATCTGTTAGAGTCGCTTGCTACCAGGTTTTCAATAAGCTCCATTGCTTCCTCCAGCGTGTTGCTCATGAAGTCTCCCCTACTGGCTGTGTCCATAGCCATTTGATACTTCATTTCAACTCCATTGTAGAAAAACTTCATTATGTCCGACTCGGTGTAGCTTCGAGGGGGACAGTCCCTTAGATATTCCTTATAGCGTTCCCAAGCTTCATAGAAGGACTCAGTACCAGCTTGGCGGAATGTGGCAATTTTATTTTTTAGTGCTGCGGATCTAGCTTTGGTGAACAACTGATGTACGAAAGCAGCTCGGCATTCACCCCAGCTTGTGATAGATTCAGGACTCAAAGATTTCAGCCATCTATGAGCCTTATCAGCAAGGGAAAAGGAAAATAGCCTACAACAGAGGTAGTCTTGGGGGACTCCGTTGGCTTTGGTGGTACTACAGATCTCCTCAAAGATATCAATATGGTCCATTGGGTTCTTGTTAGATATCCCATGGAATTGATTCTGTTTAACCAGGGCAATTATTTAAGGTTTAATCTCATAATGTTGCCTCTGGATAGGAGAGGGAATAATAGCAGATCGGTTCCTATAGTAGGTGTGCGGGGCATCTTGCTCGCCTAAGGTAATCCTGCGCGGAGGGACTTGAAGTCACGGTACAGAATCTACTCTCACCCTAGGAACTCCAGCATCATTGAGAGGTCCTTGATTAACATGACCCTCTCTCTGCCGGTTTTCCTCTGCATCCTCACCATCATTAATGGGGGGAATATTTTTAAGGTTATTAGGATCAGCCATACTAACCTTATCTTTTTCTTTCCTTGTGGTTTTGTTCTTCTTTGTTTCCTTGATCTTCCTTGTGGACTTCCTTGTCAACTCCTCTATGCTCAAGTCTTGTAGATCTTTAGAAGCCTTGCTCCTTAATTGCATACACCTGAGAAATAAAAGGAGTTTTAAAATCAGATCCGATCAAAAGGCTCTGGGATCGATCATTCTTGGAAAGGATCGGCCGATCTCGAGAGAAAAGGATCGATCGATCAAAGAAGAATCGATCGATCTTGCACAAAGTAGGATCGGTTGATCTTTAGGGATCGGTTGATCTTTAGGGACCGGTCGATCGTGCAAGAAGTAGGATCGATCGATCTTATAGGGATTGGTCGATCTCGGAGACGTAAAAAAAGGAGAAAATAAAATATCCTAGACTAGGTTTAAAAACTTAAATCTAAAGGCTACAATTAATCTCCGGCAACGGTGCCAAACACTTCATGTGATGTTTTATGCATCAGGTTTTACCCAACCAATGGTTCCCGCAAGTGCACGGTTGTGCGCAGTAGTATAATGGTGGGATCGATCCACAGAGAGTAAAGATCACTATATATCTTATAGATCTAAACAGAGGTATGATGAAAATATGGAAGATTGTCACTAAAAATCAAATCCGAATAAAATCCAAAAATAGTTAAATAAGGAAATTAAAATCAATTTAAAATAAATGTTGGGATCTGGGAAATCGTAAGGATTTAAATAAATAAAAGGGATATCTAATCAGATTAGCAATTAAATGATCTAGATTTAGAACACAAAAACTGTACCAAAATAAATCTTTTTATTAAAAACAAATATTATTCTACCATAATCCGCTAGGACCCTATGATAGCATATTTTGAACAAGTTTGATAGAGTTCATTTGTAGATCCAGCTTCAACTTTTGGAAATCTGGAAATCAAGCCTACAAACTATAGACTCCAGGTAGAATAGCCAACGCTAGTTGTACTATAAAACCCTATGAATAATTTGATAGATTCGTCAACCTAACAAAAGCATTTGTTTCATAGAAGTAGGGATCTATTAACCATAATTTTAATCTATAACAATAGCCTAATTAAACATTAAATCCCTCTAAATAAATTCCATCTCCCAACATGCAGATCTAGTCAACCATGGTAATGGGTTGATAGATCATGATGTTGTATGGTTGAAAATGCAAAGAAAGAGATGAAGACAGAATGTAGATCTTGAAAATGCAATGAAAAATATTTTAGATCTGAGAAAAATCAATGTAAAAGTTTAAAAATCTAAAATGAAAATGAAAATGACAGAGTAACAGTAAAAATTGTGTCTAGGTCTCTCTAGCCGCGCAGGAAATGATCCCTATTTATAGGGAGTCTTCTAGGTTAAAACTTGGAGTTAATGCGCGATTTTGAGAATATTCGTGATCTGGATCAACCGATCTGCGAGGATTGATTGATCTCCTTCCTTTGATTTGTGCCACCTCATAGATTCCTTTGACTGACCAATTTGTTTCGGGATCGGTCGAATCCTCGTCATGCTTGGTCGATCCTATTCAGGATCGATCGAACCAGGATGTCTCCAAAATCTAATGATGTGTAAAAACATCCAAAATTGCTCCATTTTGCCCATTTTAGCTCCAAGGAAGTGAAATCCTGAAAATACACTAAAACCGGCCAGAAACAAAACCTAACTTGTAGACTCAATAAAACAAGTAAAAACAATAGTAAAAACGAGTCAAAATAGACACTCATCATCGTGTTACTGTTTGTTTCTTCTTATACGCTCATTCCCTTGGGTTCCTTAAGCAGTGTCTTAGGATTTAATGTTACTTCATTATGTTGTTTTTTGCTTATATTGCTGATTCCATGGTCGTTCTTACGTTTTTTCTACTTAGATGGCCATTCATTCATTTGGTTCCCTAAGCAGTGTTTAGGGTTTAGTGTTACTTTATTGTGTTGTTTTTTGTTTACTTTGTTGAGTCTATGGATATATCTCTTATCAGAAACTTGTTTGGGTTGGGAAGCCCTACCTTAGGTTTTAGTTTATACTTAATCTTGTATTTGACATTTTGTGTACATAAATATTCTGTTTCAATCTTATAATATAGAATCCTCAGTTCGGTCATTTGCTTGGGTTCAGAAGCTCCTCCTTAAGGTATAGTTTTCTAATATAATGTCCTAGTTATTTGTCCATCAGAGTTCATTCCTTATCAATTTCTTGTTTGATTGTGTCCATAGATTTATTCTATTGTACATGTTGTATAATATGTTTATTCTCGTTCATTTGTTTTGTTTACTATTCAGAATTGTTAGACCAAATTTTTCCGTCTTTCTCAATCGACCTCATTCATCCATTTTTATTTGGTCCATTCTGTTCTACTTTTAATTATTATTTCACTGCCTACATCTAAATTCCTTTCTATGATATTTCATATAAACTGAACATAATTGTTCATTGTATTCTAGGCACAAGTGATAGTCCGGTCTCTGTTTCTTCTGCTGATAACTATTATTGGTTGCTAACCATACCATTATAATTATAATGTGTCTGAGTTGTTAATACGCATGGCTGGGATTCGAATTATATTCCCCACTTCTTTGGTCCACGTTTCCTTATTAGTGTTTGTTGTACCATGCTTCTCTTCTCAAGCATGAAATCCCAAGCTTTCTCCATCACCTGCATCATCAAGTTAAAAACATAACAAGTTAATAAAGTATACCTTGGTTGTAATATATATACACTATGTATCACCCACTTTGTAATTATTTTATATTCTTCTTATTTTATATCCACAAATTCTTTATAGTGATCAATTAACAAACCCATAGATTTATTTTTGTCCATAGTTTAATTATGAAATCTCGTGTCATACTGTTTCCTGCCATTTCCCTTACTGTTTTTTAATTTTTTCATGACATCAGCATCCTCCAATGCCGCATATCGACCATACCGCACAGTAATCAAATTCTGATTTAAATAAGGACAATTTCATTATTATATGCAGCTACAGTTCCGCTTTTTTGCCAGTTACTATCGCAAATAGCTTTTTCAGAAAGCTATGTTGCAAAAGTGGTTGTATTAACAATTCACCTCATTTTAAGTTATTATAAAAAAAAAAGCCACTTACTGGCAAAGGACTTTCAGTCATGGGCCAAAAGTTCTTGGGAAATTGCCATTTTGAGTCGAGAATAAGGATTCTTTTGCCCTTCCATTTGCTGACGTCACTTACTTCCCAATTCGTGGAATCTCATATATATGAAGTTTAACTATCTCTGTGAAATTTTTTGGGCCTACAACCTAATATTGGTGACGACGAGGAGCAAGCACAAACGGAGGCAGCTCTCGCCATTTTGGCTGCATCTACTCCGCCCAGCAAGTTGAGGAGGACTTCTAACAAAACAGTCAATCGATGCTTTCTCCACCGCCGGAGACGAAGAGTGAGGGGAAGAGGGAAACTACCGAAGCTTCATTGTAAAAGGTCTTTATTTCCAAAATTAAAGCGGAGACCTCGTCCAGCAGTGAAGTAATATGACACCGCTGGTAAAGAACCCTAATTTTAACTTTCAAATTATATTCTGATTTGCTGTGTTTAAATTTTTTCTTTTTTTGTTTCATTTTTTTCACATACAAATTCGACAAAAAGATGAGTTTTTGTGTGTTACTTTGTTCCTGATTAATGATTATGCCTAACAGATCTAGCCTTCAATTGGGTTTTTGTAAATTAACATGAATTATTGAAAGTGTCTTTCTCTACTTTCATGAGGATGATAAGGAAGTGTTGGCTCTAAATTCTGATGTTATAGCAACAACTACCACTGATGCAGCAACTGCTACTCATGGGATCAAAGGTTATGATGCGTGTAAATGAAACTCAGTTTTTTTTTTCTTTTATCAACAAAACTCAGTTTTCTTTTCTTTTATCAACAAAACTCAGTTTTCTAATTGTGTTTTTTTAATACTGTAACATCTGCTCAAATTATGGTCATGAATTGTTAATTATTTATACATATTCAATGGTTTGTCACTGAAATAAAATATTCTATGGTTATGGACCCATGTATGTCTCACTTAGAATATATAAAAATTAGACTATGCGATGATAGGTTTAGCTAAGCAAAGTGAAAATATGTTTAACTACTTATTATATACAAGAATATGTATAATACAAGTTGTGGGGTTTATTGTATTTTTGGAAGTTAGGAAGAGACCATAACCCAAGTAGCTATAATAGTTCTTAACATACACAATGGGAAGATTTAGCAGGCAATGTAATATACCAGAGTTTGCTGTTAACCTGTAGGTTTACTTCCTTTCTGATATCTTAGGGATTATTATGTCTCAATATCCTTTTATCCTATGTTATTTTCCTCATGCCACCGATTTTGTGCTTATGTTTTGTTCAAATTATATCGCCATTTCCTTGGGTTCCCTATGCAGTGCCTTAGGGTTTAGTGTTATGTCATTGTGTGTTGTTTCAAGCTTACCTAGCTGAGTCGATGGATTTCGTGATTCTGTTATTCCATGTCCATTTTCTGCAACACGAGATGTATGGCCATTTGCTTGAGTTCGCTAGGCGGAGTCTTAGGGTTTAGTATATCTGCATTTCTTTCTCATGTCTTATCTTCCTCGTTCCATGGATTTCGTGCTACTGTTTTTTTCTACTTATACGGTCAGTCCCTTGGGTTCCTTAAGCAGTGTCTTAGGGTTTAGTGTTACTTCATTGTGTTGTTTTTTGCTTATCTTGCTGATTCTATGGATTTCGTTCTTATGTTTGTTTCTACTTAGATGGCCATTCTTTTGGGTTCCCTAAGCAGTGTCTTAGGGTTTAGTGTTACTTTATTGTGGTTTTTCTTGTTTACCTTGTTGAGTCCATTGATACATCTCTTATCAGAAACTTGTTTGGGTTGGGAAGCCTTACCTTAGGGTTTAGTTTATACTTAATCTTGTATTTGACATTCTGTGTACATAAATATCTGTTTCAATCTTATAATATTGAATCCTCTGTATGGTCATTTGCTTGGGTTCTCCTCCTTAGGGTATAGTTTTCTAATATAATGTCCTAGTTATTTTTCCATCAGAGTTCATCCTTTGTCAATTTTTTGTTTGATTGTGTCTATAGATTTATTCTATTGTACATGTTGTATAATATGTTTATTTTTTTTCATTTGTTTCGTTTATGACAGGGGTCAAATATAACCCTAGAACTACTCTCTCAAATTAAGAGATCGATTGCAGCACTTAAGGGTCAAATCCACAAGGAATCTGAAAACGCACAAAAGAAACACAGATTCGAGTCAAGCTAGATCAATAAATAAAGCAATGCAAATAAAAGTAAACAAGATGAACGGGATTGAATTCAGATGATTAAAAGCGCTAGACATAGGGATAATCATCTGGAATACTTTGGAATGTGAACTGGGCTGTTTTATAATCAGGACTAAATTATTTATTTTGTTCTTAAACTCGTAACACTAATATGATATCTCATCCAACTCTTGTTGCGACGAAATCTATCCTCTAAACAGAAGTAAACCAAATCTCTTTGCAAAATACCAATAAATAGAATCTCTATGAATAGCGGGTACGATATGTTTATAAAATTCCTAAACCAACTCTCGCTGCGAAAAGGCTGTTTGCTCATCTAAGATTGGGTCAGGATATCAATAGCACTCTCGCGCCAACCAACATTCCTATGATACCAGGATTAAGGTGATTAGTCTTAAAACTAGTGTGATAATTAAATCTAGATGAAGAAAATTATAGATAACCTAACATGTCTATGCCCAAATCAACAAACCATCATAAACCTTTTGAAATCCTAGATCTAACAAGGTGACTACTCAGACATAGAAAAGAAAACACAAATCATTGTTTGAATAATACTCATGAAATAAAATAAGAAACAAAGGGAGTTCAGAATTCTTCTCTCTACAAAGTTTGAGATCTAAATCTTCTCTCCACAAAACTTGCTTGAAACTTACAATGAAACTTTAGAAACTTATCACAAACTCAAAACTTAGTCTCTGAGACTTCTAAAACATAGTTTAACCTAAAAACACGATTAGGCATGAAGTATAAACTTTAGAAACTTTTGGGGCAAAATTTCAATTCTTGAAACTTGATAAAACTCGAAGGCGTCATTCACGTCTGGTGTTTGTCGACCGACACAGGATAGACCTGTCGGTCGACATGGACAGCAATAATCGTCTCCTTGTTGTTTTTCTCAGCTACAAGCCTCCATAAACTCCAAAGTACTCATCAGGGTCCATTTCGTGTTTGTACCTAATAAGACTCAATATATATACAAAAGACTCCAAGACCAAAGCATATATCATGTCATAAAACCATAAAATACATGATATATCAACTCTCCCAGACTTAGCTTTTGCTTGCCCTCAAACAAACAGAAAACTCAATCAAGGAAAAAGTTTGAAAATTGCGAAACTCACCTACTCTTTAGAACATTGTGCTTACCAGTCATCATGTAATCCCCATGGTACAAGAACTATTCAGAGACTAACCACCATGTACATTCACCGTGTTCACTCGCAGTCTTCTCAATACCCACCACAACTTAACAACATATCCCTTTAGTAAGCCAATCATCAATGGGTCTCATTTCCGATTTTAATGTTCAAGAGCCTTCTAGGCTCAACTATCATCCTATACCATAACAAGACAAACCTCAAAACAACAATGATTTTTTCGTCTCCCCCAGACTTAAATCCTTTGTTATTTCAGATCTTATATTATTTTCTTTTTGTTTATGAAGGTAGGCTATTAGAAGTGAATAATGGTTCATCCTTCTACCCTCACAGCAACCCTACTTTCATCATCTCCTTAAGAAGTAGAAATATTGGGGCATAGATTTCTCTTACCCGCTTCTACTTCAAAGAATCACTTGGTCATTCATAAACTATACCTTAAAGGCTTTTATTATAATTACCAACTTTTTGGGGAGACTAGACATCATAACTTACTTTGGTTTTATCAGGTCAGATATGAATGAAAAGTCAATATCTCAAACATCAATCACGTCCATGAGGTAAAAGGAACTGACATAAATTAGCTCAGCCTATAGCGGACATCTGTTGTAAGTATGGGGATCTCAAGTTATCCGGTCAGACTTGGGGTTTTTCCATTAGTTGAATCTGAATAAGCTCTGCAACAATGGTCACCAGAAAAGATAGCAAACAACAATAGACCAAGAGATAGCTCATAATTTCTAACTAGATTTTGACTCAATAAAACAAAAATTTGAAAAATAAAAGAAAAATTGGGACTGATTCTCAAGAGAATAAACGTAGTTAGTAACTACCTCCCCCAGACTTAAACTACACTGTCCCCAGTGTAATTAAGCTTAAGGAAGGTGATAAAAAATAAAAATTATTGAATAGAGAATGAACTTTTATGTTTGAAAAATGTGACCTGAGATGGTGTGTGTGTGTTGACTGACACACATCTTGCGTGTCGGTCGACATGAGGAAGAATTATGTGTTCTGAAGTCTGACACCATTCAACTGATCAATCAACTCGTTTTGTGACATTAGATCCTGATTAAGAGCTCCAAACACGTCAAATAACAAGAAAATAGATAACATATTAGGTTCAACAATATCAGTAAGATTTAGAAACAAAAAAACTGAAACAAAAACATAAGCAAAAAGCAAAAAATAAAAATGTCTCAAAGAAGAAGAAAAAGAAAGAAGAAACTAGTCCTCTTCCGTGGAGGGATCTGGAGATGGAGATGGAGTGGAGATCGGAATAAGTCAGGGCTGAACAGGAGCTGCATCGGTGCGACGAACACAGCCACAGCGAGACAATGAAGCTATGGCGTTCCAGACACTCTGGAAACTATCCGCTACGTACCTCTGAAATACCGCGGTCACCATAGGGATATGAAGAGTAGCGGAAAGTCCAAATTGAAGTGTAAACAGATCTGGAACCGGATCATCCTCGGCTGCTGTAGAAACCGGATCATCCTCAACCTCATTCATCCATTTTTATTTGGTCCATTCTGTTCTACTTTTAAATATTATTTCACTGCCTACATCTAAATGAACATAATTGTTCATTGTATTCTAGGCGCAAGTGATGGTCCGGTCTCCGTTTCTTCTGCTGATAACTTTTATTGGTTGCTAACCATACCATTATAATGTGTTTGAGTTATTAATATGCATGGCCGGGATTCGAATTATATTCCCCACTTCTTTGGTCCATGTTTCTTTATTAGTGTTTGTTGTACCATGCTTCTCTTCTCAAGCATGAAATCTCAAGCTTTCTCCATCACCTGCATTATCAAGTTAAAAACATAACAAGTTAATAAAGTATACCTTCGTTGTAATATATATACACTACGTATCACCCACTTTGTAATTATTTTATATTCTTCCTGTTTTATATCCACAAACTCTTTATAGTGATCAATTACCAAACCCATAGATTTATTCTTGTCCACAGTTGAATCATGAAATCTCGTGTCACACTGTTTCCTAATCCCGCCATTTCCCTTATTGTTTCCTAATTTTTTCATGACGTCACCATTCTCCAATGCCGCATATCGACCATACCGCACAATAATCAAATTCTGATTTAAATAAGGACAATTTCGTCATTATATGCAGCTACAGTTCCACCTTTTTGCCGGTTACTATCGCAAATAGCTTTGTCTGAAAGCCATATTGCAAAAGTGGCTGTTTTATTTTTATTTTTATTACTAGTTTGTTATTTTTTGTTTTTTTAATTGCCAAAATACCCCTATAAAGCTTTGTAAGGAAAAAAAAGAATTAATAAAATGTCATTAATGAGATAATTCCAGCGCTACATATATTTACAAAATGTCATTCCGTCTATGTGATCGCATAGTTATTTTGTCGCAGACTTATTTCTTTTGATCGTAGAGTTATTTGCAAATCTTAATTACCGCTGACTTGTTAATGTGATGGCAGGTTTATTTCAAGTTATAGAGTTATTTTCCTTTACCGCAAAGTTATTTGACAAACTTAGTTACCGCAGAATTATTTTATGTGATGGCAGATTTATTTCAAGTTATAGAGTTATTTGTCTTGACCGCATAGTTATTTGACAAACTCATTTACCGCAGAGTTATTTTATGTGATGGCAGACTTATTTCACATTATAGAGTTGTTTGTCTTTACCGCAAAGTTATTTGACAAACTCATTTACTGCATAGTTATTTTATGTGATGGCAGACTTATTTCACGTTATAGAGTTGTTTGACAAACTCAATTACCGCAGAGTTATCAATGTTACCGCAGTCTTATAATATGTTGTAGAGTTATTTCCTTTTACCGCAGAGGTATATATCATTCTTAGTTGCCGCATATTTGTTAAAGTCATTGTAGACTTATTGGCAGTTCTGTAGAGTTATTTTGTTTGACCGCAGAGTTATTTGACAAACTGAATGATCGCAGAGTTATCAATGTAATCGCAGACTTATTCAAGTTGTAGAGTTGTGTACTTTAGCCGCAGGATTATTTGACGAACTGAATGATCGCAGAGTTTTTAATTATGTTAGATATTTTGAAGTTCTATAATATATAATTTTTGAAAATACGATATATGTATATATATATATACATATATTTATATCTTTAGAAAAATTATATGTAAGATATTTTTGAATTATTTTAAATTATGTTAATATTTTAGTTATTTAAATAAGATATTTTTTTGTAAATTATATAAGATATTTATAAATTGTTTTAGTAAATTTTATTTTTACATAAGATATTTTGAATTATGATAGATTTTAAAAAGTTTTTTTTTATTTTGTCATTTTCATTTTTAATATATTTTATTATTATGTTTAACTCTTTAAAAATATTTATTTTTTCATTTTTAAAAATTAGTATTATTATTATTTTTAAAAAATTTCAATTTTAAATTTTTTGTTATTTTTATTTTGGTTTTTCATCTTTTTATATTATTTTCGTGTTTTTTTGTAAATTATAATGGCATTTTTTTATTTTGTCAAAAATAATTTATAATCCTTTTTGTGAATATTTTGAGTTTTATAGATTTTAGAAAGAAATATTATTTGGAAAAGTTAAATTTTGTAATTTAAAAATATACATATATAATGGTATTTTTGTTATTTTATTACAAAAGTTAGATAAACTAGTCTTTTACCAATTTTGTTCCTTCTCTTCAAAAATAAAACCAAACTAGTAATTTTCACTAAAATGTGTGTCATTATATGCAAATCCCCATAGTTTGTAATATCCTCCTATCTTTTCAATTCCACTAAACGTGAAAATATGCAACACAAAATAAACATTTTTTGAATATGAAATGAAAAGAAAAAGAAAAAGAAAAAGAAAAAGAAAATAAAAAAAGATAGATTGACAAAAAAAATTACATAGAGATCAAACCTCAAAGTAATTGTCGATGCTTCTCATACACCAAAATATAGACAGTAATATATCAGTAATCATTTTTTTTTATATATAACTTTGAAGTTCATACTTAAATCCTAATCTTTATATACTGGAAGTCAGACTTTAGTCTATTTCTGATGGAACTGAACCATGTGAATCACTAGTCCACCACACCCTTAATATCAATAATCAACTTGAAAATTGTTTCTAGCGTTTGGGAGGTCAAAGGCGACTAAAGAACCATGCATTTTTTGTCGGATAGGCCACAACGGGCCGGCCCACTAGCCCAACTCCTGAGGAGGAATTAACTCCAACCAAGGGTTATTCGAACTCAGTAGCCTAGATTGGTGACATGTATGATTAGCCACTAGACTAACAGCCTTTGTCAAGAACCATATAAATTCAGATAAAAAAATATATATCCATTGTAATTTTACTTCAAATAACAGTTCAATAGAGTTATATTAATAAAAACATAATTACTAGTATAAAATTGTGTATATAAAAGAAAATTTATTTCGACACAGGAAATGTTTTCATGAAATAAAATTTAATGGTTCATTTTTTCTAAAGATTATTGTCAATGAAAAAAGGAGTTATTTTATAAAGAAAAAATGGATGGTTGAATTTGAATCCATGTACAGTAGTAATTTAAGAGAGGATAATATTTCAACAGACAAAGGATTATATAATAACTGCAGTAGGCGAGTGTTTCATTTTAATTGAATATAACCTACTTCCCAAAAAATACAAAATATCTGAATCTAAATTACTTACATTTAAAAGCATAAGTAAACATTCCAAAGACATCTTCAACAAAGCAAACATAATATAGTTTTTACGAACCTGATCCACTAAACGTGAAAAAGTTCAACACAAGGTAAAGGTTCATGGAAATATATTTCATAGAATTTTTAGAATATATCACACCAAAGTTCAATATAGAGTTTTTCTAATAGATCACCCAAATATACTTCATCTATTGACTACTATATAAACCGAAATCAATTGAGATGATGAGATCACACGCTTAACAAATCTTTTACAAGACAACCAATAATCGTTAATTATGACACATTTTGAAGTAAACTTTAAATTAAAACACTAGAAAGTTTCATTTTGAATTATATTCACAACAAACAATTCAACGAGGATCTAACTCAGTGATTGTAACACTATTACTACTTGTTTCATTATCTCTTGGCGATGATTCTCTGTACTCTAAGTAAAAAGCGGGTTGCGAAGGTTTAGGTAAAGTGAAAGAATTTGCATTGAGCATTACAACAACAGAAGCCATTGTTGGTCTACTCTCTGTATTCTCTTGAACACACAACAAACCAATGTGGATACATTTCATGATTTCATTAATTAGACCTCTTATTTCAATCAGACTTGGATCCACAATATCTAAAACTCTCTCTTGTCTCCAGCTTTTCCATACCTATACATATAACACAAAATAAGAGTTGAAATCATAAATCTTCTCAAACTATTTGTAGGTCATGTTCAAATTGTTTTCACTAAAACTATATATTTATGTGGTAAAAATAGTTTTCAAAAAATTATAAGCATATGTATACTAAAAATAAAAAGTATATGCAGTTAAATTTTCATATAGAATTTTTACTTTTTTAATCGGAGATATGTTTTACCGCTCCATTTGGACATGCTAAAAGACGGTTTTGGTTGAAATTAAGTAAAGAGTTCAAAACATCTAAAATGGTGATTGTATAAAATTGATCATTTCGAAAATTTAAAAATCTCCAAACGAGTCCCTGAGAAAGATTTTTGAAGCAATATGGGTTCTTATTTGGAAAATAAATTTTGATAGAAGTCTATTTTTTATATCTATTCCTAAAATAAAACACTTACATAGCTAATGAGGAATAATGAGCTTTGTTCATCTGGAGACCAACTGTTTTTCTTGCCTGTAATGATCTCAAGGACAAGTACACCGAAGCTAAATACATCGGTTTTCACCGAGAATCGCCCATTCATAGCATACTCTGGAGCCATGTAACCGCTGCAACGACCAAAAAGAATTCGGTTTTTATACGTTTTTTCCTTGCAAAATTGATAGAAGTAAAATGGTATTTTTTTTTTTAGTAGCTTACTAGGTCCCTGCAACTTTGCTTGTAAACCCGTTCTGATTTGTTTGATCCGTATTATCAAACAACTTAGCCATTCCAAAATCCGCGATTTTCGGATTCATTGCATCATCCAATAGAACATTGCTGGCTTTAAGATCTCTATGAATAATATTGAAACGAGAATCTTCATGGAGATAAAGAAGACCTTTAGCAACACCTGATATTATCCTATAACGTGTTTCCCACTCCAAGATTGTTCTCCTATTAGAATCTGAGAAATAACTAATTTGGATCATTCATAATAAGTGACTAAAGATATAGATATTTGTTTTTAGGGTTTTGAAGATACCAAATATGAAATGGTCAAGGCTTGTGTTCTTGAAGAACTCATAGATGAGAAGTCGTTCTTCTCCATCTAAGCAGAAACCTAAAAGCCTAACAAGATTACGATGTTGAAGTTTCGCAACCAATGAGACTTCGTTTATGAACTCATAGTCTCCTTGTCCTGATTTCATTGATAATCTTTTCACAGCTACCTCATCTCCATTATCAAGAACACCCTGGTGATAATTGAAACACAACTAAGAGACTGAAATCATCAAAACAAGTGTAATTAAGATCATAACTTAAGAAACAATCAATCTATAATCACCTTATAAACTGCACCGAAGCCACCTTCTCCAAGCTGGTTATTATGAGAAAAGTCATTAGTTGCTAATCTTACAGTATCAAAGTCAAGTTGCAATAGTTGTGTATCTTTAATCTTATTGT
Organism: Cardamine flexuosa; assembly: GCA_963555745.1. Classification (NCBI taxonomy): domain Eukaryota; kingdom Viridiplantae; phylum Streptophyta; class Magnoliopsida; order Brassicales; family Brassicaceae; genus Cardamine; species Cardamine flexuosa. The sequence goes on from OY743219.1 coordinate 19,012,070, forward strand.
CTTCCACATCTTTGCCTGATCCAAAAGCAATAAAAAACAAACGAGTGATTAAACTTTAAACTCTCAAGAAAATAATTCCAACCTAAAGATTTTACTTTGAACTAAAATTTCCACCTTCACGTCTCCGTTTCTCTTTTCTTCTATTCCTTGTCAATAAGAAGTAAAGACAGATTACAATTATGGCAAAACCAACAACAGAGCCTACTGTGGCAATAATAATCTGGAATTTATTTTTTCCTGCAAAATAAAAAACAAATTCCAAGAAAGTTAATAATTTCAGTATCTTTAGACATATATATATATATATAAGTAGCTAATGCAGAATGCTCTGTTTTTTTTGGTAAAACTGAGAAGTAATATGTTTTACCTGGTTCTGTTAGGGGATTAAATACTATTTTGCAAAATTAATAAAGGTTAACTAATCTCACTTTATATAGATTTATAAATACAGAGTACTCTGTTTTGTTTTATGGTAAAGCAGAGTGCTCTGGTTTTACCTGGTGAGGATTGTGGCTCTGTTGTTGAATCAGGCTCATACTCGGAATCAAGACGGAAGAATCTCAAGTCACTCTCAATCTGAAAATTACAGCTAGGACAAAACCACCTGATCCCAACTCTTCCCTTTGTAGCATTCCGAAAACCGTAAAGAAGACAATCGTTGCAATCTTTCTCAGACAAATCCGGCGTACACTGTGTAGCTGCAAAGAATGTTGTGTAAGGTGGAGTTCCATGACCATCTCCTTGAGCATACTTCCTCTGCAAGCCACCTGATGCAGCAACTAATCTAATTCGGTTAAGTAACTCGCTCTGCAACCGAATAAACTCGTTTTTATCTCCCGTAGCATTGTTAGGGTTCGTTGCTTCCAAAACAGGAACCGTTTCGAGTTTTCCGAAAATAGATTTGTCTGAATAACGAAACATACATTTCGTGTACCGTACGTAACCTTCTCTATGTTGTGTACAGTAGGTTTTGGTTAGATTCACCGCGGCTTGAGCGACACAAGTGAGACAATTTGCTCCAGTGAGTGCTCTATTGCAGAGTCCAATGGCTTCTACTCGTTCTTGATCGGAGATTTTACCGATGGAGAGATTGTAGAAACCATAAGTGTTGGAAGTAAGAGAATGGATTGAAGATACAAGACGGTTAAGGTTATGGGAGAAGGAGGAATCGGCAAAGTTGCTTTGTTGGGATAAACATAATATATTTGGGGAAATATCCCATACAGGATTGTCTGTGTTATCAGTGAATTGTTGTGCTAAGCTGAGAAATGGAATGAACAAGATGAAGAAGATGAAGAAGTGTAGTGATCGAGATGAAGAATAAGAACAAGTCATGGTTGATAAATTTTGATTCTTGGATGTTTTAGTTTCTTCATGGCTTTTCTTGTTTTATATTCTTTGGACAGAACCTTAATGAACAGTTAAGTTTTTTCTGTTTTGTTTTTTTCTTAAGAAAAGTCATATATGTCTTTTTAAAGTAGACGTGTAAAACGTTTTGTTAATTGTGTCTAAAGCCATCGCTAAACAAAAAAAAAGAATTTTGTCACTTATGCCACAAGAAAAGTTAAAACATTTGAAAAAGTTTTTGTATTTATGTCATTTGTTTATGGCATGAGATAATTATTCTTTCAAAATATTTATACATTGTTTGTTGTTCTTACTAACGGTGGATAAATTGATTTCGTCTATAATAGAATAATTTTGTCCACAAAAGATAAATGGTAGACATGTTGATTTTGTTTACGAAAAATAACTGATAGATAAGTTAATTTTATCTACGAGAGATATAACTGATAGATAAGTTAATTTTGTCTACGAGAGATAGACAACACGATAATGGAATACGTCGTGGACAAGATAAAAGATGCAGTAGATAAAATATATAAATTATAAGATCCACACTGATGACGGACAAGTTGATTTCGTCCATAAAAGACATGTTAATTTCGTCCATAAAAGATATGTTAATTTCGTCCACAAAAAAATATGGTGGACATGTTGATTTTGTTTACAAAAAACCAAATAATGGATAAGATAATTTTGTCTATGATAGATAGACAACATAATGATGGACAACACGACGATGGAAGACGCTATGGGCAAGATGTCGTGGACCAAATAGAAAACGGCGTAGACAAAATAAAAGACGCCGTAGACAAAATATATAAATTATGAAATTTAGTCAAAGTGAAAATAAGAATAGTTTGATCATTGCAATATTATACAAATGACATATTTGAGATAAATTTATTAAAAAGAATATGTCTTTTAATAAAAAAAATTGATTTGTGTACATTTAGCTTAAAATCTCAAAGAAATATATTCAGGTATTTGTTTTGTTTGACCAGTTATTATTGAATGGTATTCAAGCATTTATGGCGGACATTCAAGAAGACAATGGCATATGAGTGACCTTTCTATCTAACATCCGACAAGACAAAGACAATGCCGTGAGTGATATTTCTCCTTCATTTCACTTTTGTTTTCATTACGAAATCTTTTTTTTTTTTTTTTTGCATTTAACAAGAGGAATGTGATAGAAATTATAGATTTTTTTGTGTTAACAAATCTACTATATGAAAGTAGCAAGCACCCTCCTACCTGTGTGACACCTCACTCTAGTAATTTGGAAACAAGAAAAGGAGATTGAATTTCTGTATGAATTCTCTTCATTTGTGATCTGAACTAGCTTTGGTCTATGCTATTTTGATTAAAACTGAAGAATTCAATAGTCTTCTACTTTGGTTGCAGGATGGAGTAGGAAGCAGACGAAATACTAAGTTTTTCAAATCCTCGTCATTTTTGTAATTTCGATTTTATGTATAGCATTTTTTGTAAACATTACATTCCTTTATGGTTGATTCTTTTTCTTCTCCCGACTTTGATGTGGTCCATAGAGTTAAAATAAACGGTAGGCACATGAAAATAAGTTCCCAAACATGATCTATTTTGTGATAATAATACTACTAGATGTAGGAGAAATTTTAGTAATAATACAAAAGTAATGGTAGTTTAACTCACTTTTGTTATCACCAAATAGATAATGACAATAAAGAGATTTCTCTAGAATATTATTACTTGGCTATAAATTGTGAAGAAATGAACAGCATGCGTCCTACCAGATTTACTTCAAGACCTAGACCCTAATTTTTGTGAGTGTGGAATCGGTCTTTAAGTTTATTTCCTTTTGGAAATATTCCTCCTCCCAAAATATAACCAATTCCATGTGTTAAAGCACTAGCCTACTACATCTATGTAGAGTCTAAGTTCAACTCAAAAGTTGAGGCTAGTAAAGATAAAATGGCTCCACTAGGAAAAAAATGATTTTGGATTCTACAAACCGAACGAGAGAAAAACAAATAAAAACTAAGATGCACATAGGCGTACAAATGGAAAGCAGAAAAAAGTATCCAACAACAAAGGTTGAAAATTATGTTAGTGGCTAAAAAGGGTATATTCTCAAGGAAAAGGTGTAGATGACTAGGAGATCTTTGCACCAAATGGATAATTTGTCTTTTGTCTTTGATTAGTATGTTCAGTTTTTGAGTAGGAACAAGTAGATGTTAAGACCGCTAGCTTCTTGATTCATCTTTCAAACGTGAACCGCAAATGAGTTCGAGATTATTCGTTCCATTCAAAAGCAATTTGTATTCATGATTGAATTCTGAGCGTCATTGTTCCAAAATTTTAGAAAATTCCTACTTTGGCTTTTGAAACATTGGGTTCAGAACAATATTAAGCCTCATATATACATACAAGGCTGGCTTTTAAAAAAGATCTCTTAAGCAACCTAGCAAAAAGTAATCTTCTGTTACTAAAACCCTGCCACCAAACAATTCCTTGACATTGTTGTGCCCACTTCCCAATTATATCTGCATTTTCTTATATATGATTCATGCAAAGAGGATAACTGGGAAAAAAACAAGAACAAGAGAGACCGAGTAACTCAAAATTTCATTAACCGTGCTAAATCTGTCTTTTGGGTAAAAATCAATTTCCCAGTCGATATTACTATGCATCAGTCTTTGCTATGATGCACAAGTAAAAATGTTTACCAAAACAAGGGAAAAAGAAACAGTTCCCCCAAAGTTTTTTTTGAATATTTCCTTTCTTTATATGCTCCTTTTTTCACTTTTTGTTAGTCTTCTTCCTCACTATCCGACCAAACCTACATAGAAAGCAGCAGAAACACTCACAGTAAATCATTTGACATAAAGATTTACCAAGTACAGTTTTCTGAGACTAAGATACCAAAACGTAATTAGACCAGACAATGCAATTCTCAAACATCCTTGAAGAAAACCTTTTTCGTGGTTGCTTGCAAGTAAATGTCAATGTTATATTGAAAAATTTAGACTTACCCTAAATGAAGCAGAACACTCTACAAGAACATTTTGCGGTACTGCTTTTTCTCTTCGTTGTCCCTAATGGCAATCTGCACATGTAAGTTATTAACGTCAGCTTGAAGACTTCTAAGTCACTGCAAAATATTATTGGGTTGTTTATACACATACTGACCTTTTTCATCACAGCAGCATATTCTTTCTTGATGCCAGCTGGAAATCATGAACATAGAAACATGCTAGTTAGATTTCTCGAAGGTGTGAACTATATACTCATACATTAATACTAATGAACCAAAAAGTCAAAACCATAACAATAGATGTTTGCTGAATCACTCACCGTCGTTAGGCTCGAACTGGAGAGCTTTTTCAAGGCTTTCAGCAGCAGCATCGACGTTATTGAGAGCCATGTATGCCTAACATTACCCCAAAAAACGCAGATAAGAAACCAAAAAAACCATCTTCATCTCACGAGAAATACATAAGTTTTGTTATAGCTACTAGAAAACTGTCGAGTAATAAGTTTTTTAAGTACCTGGCCTTGTCGAAACAATGCTTTAACATTGTTATCTTCATCACGCATAGCAAACTCAGTGTCCAACAACGCTCCCTTGGCATCTCCGAATTTGAGTTTGCAGGCCTGCCATAACAGCCAGTTACAATACAATGAGATGAATGCAGTACAAAAATTAGATATACAGAGAAGCCAAAGCAATTGACTTGGACAAGTGAAAACATGTAAACAGGGATGCAATCAATAAAGAGAATCATTTTTCTGTATGTCCCACAAGCATAATCTCAGAAAATATTATCTTGGAATCCTGTATATGTAATGGTCAACCTACCCTACATTGTCCAAAGAAGGTAATTAAACAGCATAAACAAACATAAATGACAGGTCTACAGTGTAGTCCACTTTCATATTTAGCTCACAATATATTTTCCAATCACCTATTATTCTATAACGATTATGCTGATACAAAAATATCAATGACTATTGAGCTTTTGAATGGTACTTAAATGCAAGCCACACACTTTGTGATTTAGCTATATTCCAATTATAACAGAAGATATTAACATGGAATGTAGCTTAAACATAGGTACAAGCATTGAACTTACAGCACTATTAGTGAAAATCTGCGACTTTGTCTTGCGCAAGGCAGTACTTGTCTCTGCAAGATAAAGAGTTTAGTATCAATATTCCATGAGAATCAGTAAACGGAAACATATATAAAGAGAAAAAAGTGATGAAGCACCATCATCAATGCCCTCTTTCTCCCAGCAGATATCCAGATAGCGTAAAGCCTTGCGGTACTTTCTCAGAGCCATCTTATAGTCTTGTTTCTGAAAGTAAATTGAAGTCAAAAAAACATATCAGATTCAAAGAAATGCAAATCTGTAACAAACAAATATATATACGCAGTTTAGGTAGAGTACCTTAAAGTGCTCGTTTCCATGAGCCTTGATAAAATCAACGGTCTCCATCCACCAAGATAACTCAGCTGGGCTTTCTTTTAGATCAATAGGCCAGTCAGGGTACATATCACCATCCTTGAAAAAGTTACAAATCCCATCATCTTCACCTTCAGGAATCTCTCCACAGTCATGAATCACAACATCCTGAGAAGGACAAGCCTGTTCTTCCGTAGTAACATGCTCAATCGAACGAACAACTCCCATTCCTTTAGTAACCCTTCCAAACACAACATGTTTCCCATCTAAATGAGAAGTACGAGTCGTTGTGATGAAAAACTGAGAGCCATTAGTGTTGGGACCAGAGTTAGCCATAGAGAGCATCCCTTTCCTCTCATGTTTCAACTCAAAGTTCTCATCTTCAAACTTCAAGCCATAGATAGATTCACCACCGGTACCATCGTTAGCTGATATGTCCCCACCTTGTATCATAAACCCCTTAATCACACGATGAAACCGATTCCCCTGAAACAAATATACCATAAACTATAAGCGTCCAGATACATTCTACAGTACAATTTCATCCTCAAAGTTTTGATCTTTCCTTTACAATTACCCAACTACAGTAAAGTAATTGCAATACTGAACAATCCCAGAAGCAAGTATACAATCATAAGCGTTCTTTGAGTACAATTGCATCATAAAGTTTCGATCTTTCTTTTACAACTACCTACTACAGTAAACCAATTGCAATACTGAACAATCTCAGAAGCTATTAGGCATTAATAACACAATGAACTCGATTCCCCTGAATCAAAAACACACTCATAAGCCTTCAGAAGGGTTCTATAGTACAGTAGCATCATAAAGTTTCTACCTTTACTTCACAACTACCAACTACAGTAAACTAGTTACAACACAGAAGCTAGATTAAGAACTTCGAGAGAAATCAAAACAACGAATGACCCATTAAACCTCAAAAACCCTAAATCACAGAAACAACAAAGACCCATTTCTACATTTCATAGATACATAAGAAAGAGAGAACCTTGTAATGGAGAGGGACACCGGTATTAGGACCTAAACCCTTCTCTCCGGTACAGAGTAATCGGAAATTATCAGCGGTTTTGGGAACAACGTCATCGTAAAGCTCAATAACAATCCTTCCTTCGAGCTCACCTCCAATGCTAATGTCCATGAAACACTTTGACCGACCCATCTTTCTTCTTCTTCTTCTTCTTCTTCTTCTTCTTCTCTCGCTTGCTTGAACCTAAAGAACGAGACTTTATAAAGAGGGGAGAGAGAAGAGGAAGAGACAAAGAACGTTGTTGTTGTTTATATATCTCTCTCTCAGTGGCTCCGTTTCTATAGACTTGAGACTGTATTTGAAGGAGACTGGTCTCGAAATCAAAACGCCAGAGAGGAGAAAACGCATGAGCCAGAAACCCTAGGACCCACTTTCTTCTTGCTCCAACAAATTTTGTCTCTTTTTATTTAAAATATACTAAATAATTTTTTTAAATGAAAAAAAAAATCAAATTAAAAAGAAGAAAAATCCAAACCAATATTTTAGTTTATTTTTATTAAAACTAATTAAAATCATTGATAGTCCCTTCGGGTACATTCCACAAAATATGACAATGGAATAGTAGGTGATTGCCCACTATGGCCACTACACCATTAATATTTTATTGGTTTGGATTTTTCTTCTTTGAAAAATTTTAATTTTTTTTGTCATCTTATTAAATATAGTTTCTAACTTTCTAATTAAATATAGTTTGATGTAGGACAGATATATATATATATATATATATATATATATATATGTTGATAAAATAAAGTGTACAAATAGGAATCAAATTATAACCAAATCAACAACCATAAATTAACATAAAATAAAACCTGATAAGGGTCATTTATAAGAACCCCAAATTTTGAAAGTACTGTATCTTCTTATTATTGAAAAGTATTATCGAAAAATAAACGTATAAATGATGATTGTATAATTAATTAATTACATTATATACGGTTTAATTATCAGACCTAGTTTGAATACTGTTTGATATCACAAGTTCACAACCCCAAAGCTAATCAAATTGTAAATGATGAGTGTATCATTACTTAATTATATGAATAAAAGTGGATTGGATAAAATATTTTTTTTTTTCATTTTCGACATTTAGAATGAACATAGCTGAAAAAGATATGACCAACAAATTTGAAGAAAATGAACAAACAACAATCAAATAATTTAATTCATTTATTATTGCTAATTCTTTGGAGATTGGGTTGAGCAATATCCACTTATTCATTTAGATACAACCACTCAATTTATTCGGGAAAAAAAAAAGAAACCATTAAAGAATCTCTAAAATCTGAAGGTGTGTACTCTAATGTCCTTCTCCAAACATGTTTTCCAGTCCCAAAAGGTTTCCTAACACACAATCATCAAAGAAATAAAACTTTTGACACATTTTATTTTTTATAGATGTTAAGTTAAATCAAAAGCTTTACACTATATCTAGAAACAAGTTCAGGCTAGCTTTACAAAATGATCCTTGAAAAAAAAAAAAAAAATACAAACACCATTGAGGAAGAACCTCAAAGGAAAGGTGTGTACTTTAATGTCCTTGCAGGGCCGGCCCGGAGTATAAGCATAGTAAGACACTGATTCGGACCTCCAATTTTTAAAAAATTTTAGGGGCACATATTTATTATAGATATGCATATTTAGACTAAAATATTTGAAGCTAATAAACATTTTAGAGATGCCACATATTTATTTCTAATTTTTTTTCCGTTAAAATTAATTTAACTAAACTGAAATAAAATAAAAAGAAAGTCAATACAAATAGATTTATTAAAAATGCATTCATTAAAACCATAATAATCATGGAACTATAAGTCTCAATTTTTTTTCCTAGCTAACTACATAACGTTTGCAATTCACCATATTGGATTTGCTTCATATTTCAATACTTCATTTATTCATGTTAGTTTCATAAGTTTTTAATTTCTTATCAAATTTTTAAAAATATATAATTGTTAAACTCTTCCTAAACAATCAAATAGAAAAACTGACGCAAAATTCTTAATTTATAAACATATTAAAGTTTTTCTTCAATAATTAACACACATGTACATAGATTTATTATCAATCGAGAGAGTTATGGTTGAAGAAATAAATTATGAGGATCTAATGAATGATTTTGAGAGAAAAATGTAAGAAGAATTATATTTATTAAATAGAAGTTTTCATTATTTTAAATATTTTTTAGTTTTAATATATAATAAAATTTTAAGTTAAATTATGAAAGAAGCCATATTTTTTTTCTCGTTTCGGGCCACCATAAACATTGGACTGGCCCTGTGTCCTTGCCCAAACATGTGTTTCCAGTCCCAAAAGGTTTCCTAACACACAATCATCAAAGAAATATAACTTTTGACACATTCAATTTTTGTATAGATGTTAAGTTAAATCAAAAGCTTTACACTATACAGTATCTAGAAACCAGTTAAGGATAGCTTTACAAAATGATCCTTTGGAACAAAAAAAAAAACACAAAACCATTGAGGAATAAACCTCAAAGGAACAATGTTGTCATCTAGAGCACCATTCTTTACCAGAATATCTAAGCACCTATATGACTCATATGTTCTAGTCCTTTTTGCACTAACATGGATTCATTAATTGAAAACACTTATCGAGTTTTTACTGCCTAAGAAAACATACCTTTCAAGTAAAGATCATCTTGTCAATCACCTTTCAGTAGCATATTTTCTCCTTTTTTATGAACTCATGTCAAAGTTTTCTACTAGCATATAACATCCTTAAAGCTTTAGAGCTCCCACATATCTAAAGTTCTTTCCCAATTTTGGAGCTACCTCACATCAGTGACTACTACCTCCAAGCTATCATGATTAATGAACTCTGCTCTACCAATTCCTTTTGTTGTAGAGAAAGTATTATCAGCCATCTTTTACCTTTCAATCTTTTTAGAGTCACGTGATGTATACATTTACTTAACCGTATAAGCCATGCACTAATTTAATAGATGGATAGTTCCAAAAATGGTTGAAACATTCCAAAAAACTTATTAGTAATATTTGAATCTATCAAAACTTATCCTCTTTACTGAATTTTGAAATATACTTACATAGTAGTGCATGGCCCAAATATCTACTTAAATTGGTATTAGAAGATAGTAAGAAGACCTTATGATGAAGTTACAAATTCCCTATATTTTCTGTAAAGAGGGGAAATGCAACGATGTTATCATACCCCAACTAGTTACAAAAATCAACATTGTTTCTGATCTGTGCTTCTTAATCGACACTATCGTTGCTGTGATCAGGGCTCGAGTCAAAGTTGATGCTCTGTTCTTCTTCTTCTTCTTCTTCTTCCCCGGCATTGTCCATTGATTCAGAAGTAGGTTTCAAATGATCTTTCAACTCCTCTAATACGTAAGGCTCTATTAATTTCCAGAACAAAGCTGAGTTTGTTCCCTGAAGTCCAATCCAGAAGACTTTTCCTTTCTTCTTAACTCGACATTCCATAGATTTGGCTCTTAGAGCCTTCACTACCTTCTCAACACCTTCTAAACTTCCCTTCAATCTCAAGATAATGTCTCCCGATGATGTTCTAAAGCCGCTGTACATGTACCAATACGCGAGTGAGTGAGGCGAAAGCCACCGATGAATCAGTTTTGGAATCTCAGGCCGACGCTTTGGCCAGAAATGGTCAGCGTAAAACCCGAAGTAAGAATGTGATATGGAGGAGAATTCAAACGGTATATCCTCCTGTAAACCGATCGAAGGTTGCAACCACTCATGCAAATGATCATGTATATGTTCTCTCAGAATCAGATGAGCTTGAGAAGTCTCTCTGAATTCAAATTTGATAATGTGGCACTTCTCTTCTTTGTCCGATTCAATTTTCAAGCCACCTAACAGCAAACCTACCAATACCTCACGCTGTTCTTTGCTTAGCTTCATGCTCAACGGTCTCTTCACCTCTTTTCTCTTCAAGCTCTGGATGTAATCAAGCTTTTCCACAAGCAGTGGTTCGATTTCGTATTGCTTCAACCTCATCAGCTTATATATTCTCTCTGCCCTCACTTGTTTTCCAGAATCTAGGTATCCTTTTAAAAGGGTGTTGCAGGATCTAGCATTCACATTGATCGTCCCGTTGCTTTTCATTTCATCGAAAACATCTCCTGCTTTCTCAAGGTTTCCAATCTCAACCAATGAATCCAAGTACATGTTATATATAGTCTGGCTAGGTTGGCATTTCTCCAAGCACTCAGCAAAAGCCATCTCCAGTTTCTTATGTAAACCCAAATCGAAGTACATTTTGGCAATCTCGATGTATGACGGTAGCAGCGGCTTCTTCCCACTTTCTACAAACTCTTTCAAGAGAGATTCCGCAAATTCCACTTGCTGGACTTTACATAAAACCTCAATTATTTTATGGTATCCAGAAACACTTGCACCACCTAATTGCTTCTCCATCTCCCTAAATATCTCCAAAGCTTTTGCAAAATCGCCGACTTTAGAATAAGCTTCCATTTTGTAAACAAACGCCAGAGAAGGTATACCGCAATCTCGATCAAGCAACTCAAGCCATGTCCTCTCAACTTCTTCCACACCTCCCTCCTTCGCATACGCTCTCAGCAACGAAACCACAACTTCTTTACTCTCTTCAAAACCCGCCTTCTTCATCTCTTCTCTTAAAGAGCTTACCCTGTCTATGTCAACTTCGTCTTGGCAACTATGCAGCCAGATTAATCCGCTATAGATATCCTTCTGAACCTCAAGCCCAGTCGTCACAACATTGTGAAAGATAAACTCAGCTTGCTTAAGATAATCATTCAAAGCCCCTCCTTGTTTACTAACCAAAGCTCTAAACAAAGAATTATGCAAACTAAGACGCGGTTGATAACCTCCAAGCTGAATCATTCTGTTGTAAACACTACACGCTTCTTCGAGACAGCCTTCGACTGATAAGCTACTTAAATATGCAACTACAAGAATATGAAATGTAGATTCACTAGGAACACGTCCTTGGTTCAAAATATCATCAAATACCTCCCGGCATTTCGTAAATTTCCGTTCTCTCCCCAAGTAATCAGCTAGCTTTGTAGCTAAACCGAAATCAAACCGATACCAATTCTGCTGAGTCATCCATCTATACACCTAAAAGATCAAAACTTTCATCACAGAATTAGCCAATATCCAATGATAATCTTATAAAGTTTGATGCTTTGTTGGATTATAATTTACCCTGAATCCTGTTTCGTTCTCACGAATCCGCATACAATGAACAGCGATGTAAGTAGTATCTTCTTGACGAACCCATTTCTTCTGAGCATTCAAAAGTCTCACAAGCGTCACGGACTTATGCGTTGGAACTTCTTTACACAGCCATGCTAGCTTCGATCGTCGCCATTCCTCCGGTAACTCTTCCAGTTCTCTAACTTCAACTTCCGTTTCAAATCTACGAGACGAAACATTCCTAATATCGTTCCTAGCAGACTCTACATCCCCGAAATCATAGTTTTCCTCTGCTGATTCTGTAATGTCTGTAAGGTGTTCGACGAAAGTCCCGATTCGCTGAGTGGTGGAATTAACAATGAATTGAAGTGGTGGATCTTGAGTTGAAGACTGGGTTTTGTTTCCATGGAAGGAGAGATGGCGGAGAAAGCGACGGGAGTAGCTGCTGCGATGGCGGATAAGGGAGAATGAAAGGGAAGGGAGGAGGATTGAGCTGGAATTGATGAATTTGGGGTTAGAGGGTAGAGAGATAACGTTGAAGGCCGTGACGGGGATGGCGACGGTGGAGGAGGAGGAAGAGGCGACGGAGAGTGATGCTGAGAAGTCGCAAGTTCCAATGACGATCATTGTTGCATCCCGGCCGTTGGATTTTAGTCTTCTCTGCCTAATCTATAATCTTGGTAACCTGGTTTCCGGTTCGGTATTTTGGTTTGGTTCTTCTTTCTTTTTTTCGATTTTCAAATTTATTTATTTACTAGTATAAAACTCGTACTATCCGGTACTATCGTACGCGAAGAAATAGATTTAAATCTTTTTGAATTGTTATGTTTTGTTAGATAAGTAAAATGTGCGGAAGACAGAGTAAACGGTTTTCAAGTAATCTCTTCAATAAAATGGCTGTGAAAATAACTTATTTATATTTGAGAGAATTTCAAAAATACCACTACAATGATGGACATTTTCAAAAATATTATTAAAAGAAGTCAATTTTCATTTATACCACTATAGATATGTATTTGATAAATTGATTTTAATGAAAATTATAAACAATTATTGAGAAATTTTCAAAGTAACACAAAATTAATTTTTTTGTTAAAGAGCAATTCTCTTATATAGTATTTCTACTAAAGAGCAATTTTTTTATATAGCCAAAAATCTCATATATTCATAATTTTAGGGTTTAGAATTTAGGGTTTAGAAACCCTAAACCATATCTCTTAACCCTAAAAGCTATACCATAAATCTTAGAATATTTAACCTAAACAAAAAATTAAATTATTGCTTTTGACATATTTCATAGTGATATTTTTGAAAATAACAAAAATTAAATGGTATTTGTAAAAAGTGGTATGACCATAATGGTATTAGTGACAATTTTCCTTTATATTTGGGTCTTAAGAGAAGGAGACCGGTTCGGAGACACATAAAATCCACTATTTTTCTTGTTTTAACATTCTAATTTGGATTATAAATGAACTGTTGCATTTAAATATATATTTGTAAATCTAATTCATTAAAAAACATGATATATGTGTCAACTAATCATTTGTCAGATGACTTGTGCTTAATTAATAAGATAAATCACTTTTAAAATTTATAATAATATTTTTAGTTAATAATATTTTGTTTAACTAAAGATTTTATAAAATTATTTTCCTTTTAAATAAATATAATTGTGTTGACCCAAAAATAGAAAAAAGAAATATGAGTGATAAATTTACATAACTTATAACACATCTAACAGATCAAAGAAATATTTGTTTTGAATTTTTGAAATTAACACTTATATTTTAAAATGAAAATAGTTCTAGAAATATTTGATTAAATATATATTATTTACTTAAAATATTGTTTAAAACATTTTTCCAAAATTTAGTTTATTTGAAATCAAAACATAAATATAAAGAAAATTAAAAAAGAGAGATGCAAACAATAAATTGAGTAAATGACCTGAATATTAACACCTTCATTCTCTTGGATCCAAAATAAAGAATAAACTTTGAAGTTTGAATGAAAAAGAGAATAATATATTCTATAAGCAAGAGCTAGGGTAATTAGTTTCTTCTCCTTTTCCTTTTTGTCTTTGTTCTACTTCTTAATTAAAGATTGAAGATTTAAGATTGAAGAGGTATAAATAAAATAAAATTGTGAAAGTAAAAAAAGATATGGAGAAAACTGAAAATTGAATAAGAGTTATAAATAAGAAGAATTGGAGTTTTAGATCATGGAACAAATTTTACTTCAACATGATGTAGTGGAGCAAATTTAGGAGGAACAAAAAGGGAAAATAGATTTTTTATTTATTTTTGTTTTGCTTTTTTCCAGCTATTATCTAATTTTTGTTATATTTTAAAATTAAAATTTAGAAACAAAATTTATGTGACAGATTCTTATTGGTCAGATGACATGTGTTTTATATAATAAAGGATTTAATTAGAATCGGAGTGAGGAAAAATTATGTTTGTGTAAGCAAAATGGTAAACAAATTTTAATCTATCTATTTTGGAACGAAAAACATTTTCCATCCAATCATGACATTTTTTCTTCAAAATTTTATTTATTTTTAAATATTTATTGTCATAATAAATTATTGTTTTGATAATTTATATATTATTTAGAAACAATCGTAATATTTTATTTTTGTTCTTCTATTAACTTTTAACCCAATCAAGTGAATCTCAAAAAATTTAGCTAAAACTAATAATAACTTTCTTTCTTTTTTGTCTTACTCAACAAAAAGTTAATATTTTGTAATAGTGACATGTAGGTAAAACTTGAGAATATAACACATCTCTGAAAATAACCTAAATTGAATTGTTTCTGTTAACTGCGTGTTTATCAATGTTTGTTTATACATGAGATTTGAGTTAATTATCGGGGAAAGCATAACAACATGAAACGAGTCAAAAGTTAATTAATATCATCAGCAAATATAAATCGATCTATATATTATGTGCCTCTGCATTTAGCATGACCTCATACAATAACTGTATTAGCTCTACCATATATTTTGTTTCATTTCTTCTGGAACAATCACAAACACTTTTTTTTGTTATGGAGTTAGTTGTAATAATAATAATAATATAAAAAAAAAATTAAAAAAAAAATTAAAAAAAAAATAATAATAATAATAATAATTATAATAATAATAATAATAATTATTATTATTATTATTATTATTATTTATGAGTGTTTAGATGAATGTCCATGATTCATATATATGATTAAGTGCTGTTTTTTTAGTTTATCGTTTATTTTCTTTATATTTTTTTCTGTGTTTAAAAAAAACCAAATATTTAGTTGTTGGTTTTCTTATTTTTGTGTTTGATAAATGAGGATTCATATATAATTAGGTGTTTTTTTTAAGTTTATCTTCTTTTTTTCATGGTTACTTTGATTTATTTTTTGGTTTTGTTTTTATTTTTGTGGTTGATGATATTAGTTGAAATCTTGAAATTAATAAATCACAATATTAGTTTTTTTTTTTTTAATGCATAGATGTCTTGTGAAGTAGAAGCTGAGGTGGCGAAAGAGATCAAATATACCTTTATATAGATGTTTGTCTCTAACATTTAAAGAGATCATATTCGAAACAAATTCAGAAATATTTTATGTTAATTAAAGAAAATGTTACTTTTGGTTTAAAGTAATATATGAAATTCAAATTTAAACTTATTAAAATAATTAACTTCTATGTAAAGTAAATAATTTAATATTTTTGGTATAAATTAATTACTTTGAAATTATGTTTTTGAGCCACAAACCCAGTGAAAACGTAAAGTAAAGAACGGAATCGAATTATTAAAAACAAAGCCCTGTAAAAACCACATATTCATTCCCTCATTTTGATTTTAGTTTTAATTTTTTTTACTCTATATTATTCAAAACTTCAACATCTATACAAATTTTTTGAAGTTATACATATATAATTCACATGGCATGCATGTTTGACTTTATATATATATATATATATACATATTAAATGCATGTTTGTCTTCATATATAAATACCAAATACAAAGATGGAGTGAGAACTTGAAGGTAGAGAAAAAAGAAAAGAAAAAAAAGAAGAGAGAATTAGAGAGATGATGTTGATAAAGAGAATAGAGCTATGCATAGAGATAACGAAGATAGCGATGGAGTTCATGGTGGTGGTGGCTGATTCCGTCAGAACCTTCTTGCGCCACTCTCCTCCGCCTCCTCCGGCTCTCTTCCTCCACCGCAATGGCTTTTACTCTCACGCCCCTTCCCCTTATATCATCGGCTTTCTTCCCTGAGTTTGTTATTGATTCTTTGTAATAATACTAGTATTTATTCATGTAAATCATTGCTTAAGGAAAAAAATAAAAAATCATTGCTTAATTTTCTGATTAATCTCCTTTCCCCTAAGTTTTTTTTTTTAACTAGTGTAACAACCATTTTCACATACGCTGTCACTTAAGTTTGTTTTCTTCTCCGATTTCGATTTTTGGGATCCAATGTCGGAATTTGATGTGGAAACAAAAACAAACAAAAGAAGGACACCAAGGATTACGATTTTAAAATATTGTTCCATTTTCTCTTTTTTTGTTAAAAAAGATAATATTCCCATAGTAGAATAATGGAAAATAGGTTGACGATAAGACGTGCGGAAACACTGGTCCCGGTTTTGGACAAGACATGTCCAGATTCAACTGATTTTTCATTCTTTTCTTAAATAAGCGTATGAATTAATCGACCGCTTAAGTTATCAAATGGTTTAACAAATTAAATAAATGAATAAATGGTCTAATGGCTCTAGAAGTTATCAAAACTAGACACAGTTTTTCTATATAATTTTTTGAGTCTAAATTTTGTCAAATGTCCAGGTTATTCTTGTAGCTAAACCGACTAAAAAGACTATACATAATTTTAAAAAGGAACCTACACTACTACTACACCTAACCTTAACTGTTTATATAAAAATATTGGGTAGTTTTAGAGGAACAACGCAAAGAAATATATGATACGTATCTCATGCTAATAATGGTTTGGGTTAACAGAAATATATGATATCATATCTCATGCCATAGATATTGGCAACATGATCGTTGTTAACAAGAGTACCATCAAGGTGAATAGGGACGTTCAGCTCGTCTACTGTGACTTCGTCCAAATGGTCCTCCTCGATCTTTTTAGCATACTCAGTACGGATATCACCATAAAAAGTTATCACATAGTCGATCCCAGCCTAATCACCACTCTCCTTCGCCTTAGTCAAAGCTGTGACAATGTCATTCGCCTGATGATAGACGCACATATCATCGGCCTCTTTCCTCTGAAGAAGGTACGTCTTTACTCGATCAAAAAGAGCTTGGCATGCACCGATTAGGCCATTCCTGATACCGCGCTCAGTGGCAACGACTTGGTCACGCGAATTACAGAGTCGAGCTTGCTCCTCCTTGAGACGGTCAACAATCTTCTAATTTTGGATTTGCAATCTCTCCACTTCGACCCTTGTCTTCCCATGACTCTCCACCTCCGCCTTCAGCTGGCCATGGTACACAACCGCCTCGTCCCAAGCCGCCTGCAGCTCGATACAAAGCTCCTTGGCACAATCTCTCTCCAGCTTCATCGCAGCCTTTGCCTTTTCAAAGTTCTGGCTAAGTTTTTTTACCTCGGCCGCATCATCTACCGACTTTTCTTTCTCATGTTGCACGTCGCTATAGAACTTGGCCAAAGCGGTGCTTGCCTGATCAAAACGACAACACAGGTTAAGTCTCGCTGAAACATTGAAAATGTATATAGTAAAACGAATCACTCACCTTAATCTGCATCTGGGCAGCAAAATAAAAAAACTTGTGTCCAGAGCATCAGCATTCTCGTCATTAAACGGGGGCGTCTCAGCTATGGCAAGGACAAGATCGCCACAAGCCTGGCGATAATGACAGATCTGTGACTTCAATCTGGAGTAATTAAACTCAACCACGTCTCCAGACGGCTTGGATTTCTGTTTTTTGGAGCTTGGCTCTTCCATAGGCGGCTCCTGCTCACTACAAACCCGTTTGCTCGAGCCATCAGGAAGGTCGGGAGTTCCCCGTGACGTCTGAGACGCACTAGGTGCCTTTTTATCCTCCACCACCTCCTGCGGCTTCGCCACATTCTTCTTCTTCTCTGGAACCTTTAGCTTCACCACGGGACCTTTCCCCTTGTCAACTATTAGTGCGCCTTTCGCTTTAGCAGCAGCGGAAAATTTTTCAGTCACTTTGATAGTGGCTTAGCTCTTTCCAGACTTTGGCGTTACGGCAAGGATGCTAGGACCATCTCCAAGATTAATCGGTGCCATCTCGTCTCCGGTGTCTGTTGAGATCGGCTTAATAAGTTTGAGTTTCGACTCCCCTTAAAAGGAAAAAGATCTTTAGGTAAATCAAATTGATAAATCAAAGACAGTTAAAGTAAGGGACATTCATGGGGAAACTCACTCTTCTCAAGTCTTTTCCGAGCTTTTTCAATACGAGCTAGAGTAATGTCAAGCCACTTCAGATCGCGTAAACTCTTCAAAAGATTGACTTTGTTAGCAAAATTAAGCGGAGGTGCCTTGTAGAATTCGTGAAGAACTGCTAAACACAAAAGAAAAAAAGGAACCTGTGAGAAACAGCTTGAATATCAAATCTACAAAACTAAACAAGGTCGCCCTGATTGTCTACCATATTTCTCTGGCCATCTAATATAGAAGGATTCGGCAGAGTAAAGAGAAGTAAGGTCGTCTATTCTAGCAAAGAAGTAAAATCGTTTCCAATTCTTTATATTATTACCACTGCTATGGGTGATCACGTTGTAGGACGGCTTGGTCGAGACGTAAAATGTGTTTTTTCCCTTAATCTGACAAATTGATTCCAAGAATGAGTTGTTATCCCGACTCCCACCTCGGATGCGAGGGTAATCAGACCAACAAGCTGACAAATCGATTTCGTCGTAAGTTGCGAAATGGCGATCTCACGAGCGTGATAGTAAGCCACGAGAGCTCCAGGCAATGGAAACCATAGGTCGGCTTCCAGAAAGTAGCTCTCGTATAAACAGACAAAGCCTTTAGGACAATGCCAGGGACGCTCATGGATGGCTAGAATTTGGATTAAGATTTTATCCGACATCTTGCAGTACCTCCTCATCGTGCAAATTGATTCCGGCATGCTCCAGCTCGGAAGAATGTCACAGTTAGTATCACACTTGAGATATTATTCTCCCCTCTTCTCTGCTTTTCTACGCGATCCCCTCTTTCTCACGCCGTGCTGTTTCTTGCTGCCAGACGCCTCCAGCGTATTCAATGGTTCTACCTCAAACATTCAACGTCGAGCTCCTCTTCTTCCTCCTCGGGATCAATCCACCTTCATAACCGGCTAAATCGTTATCACTACCTAATGTTTCTCCTTCGAGACCTCTAATCATTGAGCTCGCCTCATCATTGTTTAAAAGCGGGCTGTCAATTCGTGGAGACGAGATTTCTTCATCCCTAAGTGATGGAATGGTAATCGCATTCCCGCTAGTCCAACATCTTTTTAATAGAGGCTGGTAGGATGACTCTGACAAACTCGGCGACGTAGAAGGAGAAAAATGGATTCTAGATAAAGGATGGGTTAGGCGAGCTAACAAAAGTCATCCTACAGGGAAATCCCTCGATTTGGAGAGTTTAAAGATCTATAGAACTATCCTAAGATCACGCCGTGAAATAACTTAAATTGCGGCGAAGCTCAAGAACAAGTGACGAGGATTTGACAACAACACAAATAAACAAAGGAGTTATGACTGAGACAATTTTACCTTCTGATTCTGATGAAAGATAAAAAATGAGAACACCGGCTGCTCTTATATAGAAAAGACGACGTTTTAGCTTCCGGTCTACTAAACCTACAAAACCCTAGCTAGTAAGTTACCAAAATGCCCTTACATTAAGCGAAGATTTCCCCGAAAGCTTCTCTTAGCCAAAAGTTGAGCTTAAGTATTCGAGATTATATTTCGCATAGCAAGCCGACCTCGTCGCAATGTAAGCCAAGCTTTTTAGCCAATGCTACCATTTCACTCGTCAGAGTATGTCGATCTAAACCGGCCAGAACCTCTTGTTAATTCATTAAGTAGTTTAATGAACTTGGGGGGGGGGGACTAACTGTTGGTACCAGATTTAGCACCCCGACCAAGATCTGACCCATCATAGATCGATCCGAAAGAAGATATCAGTTTTGTATTCAGATCGACTTAACAGGAGGAATGACGCGAGGAACAGTTAAGCTATAACCGAGATCATTTAAATGAACCAGAGGAAGGATGGATCGAAGTGGAAAAAGGAGCGTGGAATTCGGCCCATTGGGCCAGGACGACGTCTTCAAACCCTTATAAATAGCGGGATGACTTCACGAGCAAGCCATCACGAAAAACTCTGAAAAAGACGATAAAGCAGCTCTGCCTTTCTCTCTCTATTTTCTCTCTTTAAAATTCTCCTGTAACAAACCTTCTTTCTCATTAAATAAAATAACTTTTTACCCTTATTGAATTTTGGATTCAACAAATCTCATTTATTACAATATAAAATATATAATAAGTTTATATTAACTGATAAAAAAATTTTAAAAGTAAGCAAAATCATTTAATATAAAATGATAATCGTCGAAAAAATCATGAACCGGATCGAATGAACAATCCCAAATTCCTACAAGATAGAGAATTTACATCGTTGTTGTTAATCAGCAAATTATCTTACCCATAATTTGTAAGCAATTGTTGGAACTTGAAAGCTGTTAATCTAAGGTGAATTAACGTCTACATATAAATTAAATTTCTTTTTTTAAAAAGACTCTTGTTTTGGAGCCTAAATAGTATCTAAATTTTTATAAAGTATCAATCAAAATAATTGAAAAAAAAAAACACACTCTAAAAATAAATGGTATTTGCCTCAAATCACTTTTTTTCTTTCTTACAAAATTTTAAGATATCTTTAATTTTGGCCCGAATTCACAAAAGAAGTGAAACAAAGAGAAACCATATATACTCAGGTACATACACATGTGTTATGTGATGCTAATGTAGTTTGGGCATGAGTATACACACATGTGTTATGTGATGCTAATATAGTTTAAGCATTTTATGTTGATACCAATGCAACCGATCAGATACACACATGTGTTAATTAGTTGTACTTGTACCCGCAGTTGACAATATTACATAAAACCATGTATAAATTGATATGGTACTGTCTTGAGCTACGTTCTTTGTTTATTTATAAATCATTGCTAGATACTTTAATACTATTTATTTGTGAGGACCAATTCTTTGTTGAGGACCACTTTATGAACTATGATTATTTTTAATTATTTTTATAGACGGTTTTGTTATTTTTATTTTGGATAAGAAGTTATGTCTGTTCTTCTATTTTTTTGCTTTAAACAAGAGTTTATTGCGGTGGTGACGGTGTGATTGATTAGGAAAGAAATAATGGTTGAATGGAACTGCGAGCTGCCAACAGCGACGGATGGTGTACTTGTTATTAATGGTTGCTATCACATTTTAAAATATTGTTTCGAAATTGATTGTAACTAAAGTTGTATGAAGTTATAAAGAAAAACTAAAAACTAAAAAAACTAAAAACAAAAAAACTATAAAAACTATAATAAAAAAAGCTAGAGAGAAAATGGTTAGAGAAAAGATGATTAGAAGTGGTAACTTATCGTAAGAGATGCCGTTAAAGACAACATTTGGTTAAAACGAACGATTGAATCAAGATGATAACTACTAGTAAACAAACAATGTGGTTGTTAATAATAATAAGGAAAAATCAGAAATAAAGGAGCTCTAACAAGAAGTTTGTTCATATAATCATTTTTCTGAAAATTATCATGTTTTTTTAAATTATCTTTGCTACTACATTTATATATATTTTTTTTTAAAATAAATCACATAAATATATAAATACACATAAAATAAAAAGATTTGAAGAAGAACTTTTTTTAATTTAAGGAGTTTTGGTAGGAGTTTAGATTGTTATGAAAAATTTAGAACATGCGTTCTAGCGGCAGAATACAGATTCTAGCATTTTGACATGTTCTAAGTAAATAAGATTACGTATTCTAGTATTTACTCATGTTCTAAAAATTTCAGAATCAGAATCTGTTCTAAGAAATCTAGAATTGAGCATTCTGGAAGATTCATAATACGTATTCTAGCATTTAGTCATGCTCTAGATAAATTATAACGTGTATTCTAGCATTTACTCATACTCTAGAAAGTTTAGAACTTGCATTCTAGCAAATATAATATATTCTGAAATTATTAGAATGTGTATTCTGAAATTTTTAGAATTTCCATAAAAATAATAACTGAATCGAAAAATAAGAAAAGTTAATCTAGAAAATATTTAAGAAAATTCAGAATATATAAGGAAATTCGGAAATATTTAAGATTTAAACTAAGTAAATAATTAAAATATTAAAATAAAAACTTCATGGTTTAATTATGTTTTGAAATAGGGTTTACGGTTTCTTCTTATCTTTTTGTTCTTCTTCTTCGTTTAATCTTATAGAAGTGTTTATGGGTTTTGTCATGAATATGTTGAATCTCTATGCTAAGTGTGGTGTATGGAGATTGAATGATAAGAAAGAGTGGGGTTTTATTGTTGATGAAGAAAAATGTGGTAGATTACTTGCTCTTCAACCTACAACATCTATGCAATAGTTAAAAGTGATGGTTTCAGAAGACTATGAAATAGAAGAGAGTGAAGTTGATGTGGAATTCAGTTATTTACCCATTGATGTTGGTGTTCAGTGTCCTCCCATTGTTATGATGAATGATAGACAACTCAAAAAATTTGTTGTCTATTTGAAAAGGAACAATACACTACAGTTGTGTGTAACGTTTAAAGGTACTATTGATGCTCATGCCACAAGAGACAATTCTGATTTGAATAAAGAGCGAGGTGATGATGCTAAGAAGAAATCTGTTGATACTAAGGCCTCCAAAAATCCATAGACTGGTATAAGACGTAATTTCCTGTATATGAAATGAATGTGTAAACTGATTCCTACATTTTAAAACATTTATAAAGCGTTAGAAATCATACATAAGAATAAAAACTCACAATATCATATATTTACAGAAAATTGAAAGAGAAAGATAATTGAACTAACCTCTGGTAGAAATGAATTCTCTACTGTAATAAGATCATCATAAGAGATTTTCGGAGCAGCTCCCCAATTCGAACACCGAGGACCTTCTGTTTGGTCTTTGTTAATCTTCTCTCCCACCAATTCTCCAAGGGCAGGAATTGCTTTCATAGCCCATATTTGAAATGCATATGTGAAACCATCAAGAATATAGCTGATGGGGTTCATCAATTCCTTTCTCTCTTTTTTTCATCAACGACATAAGTAGATGGTCAAAAGCCACAAGACCCCAAGGATAAGTCCGAACCTAATGTCATATGTGAGAAGTCAAGTATAATGAGAATTGAGAACATTTATTATAGTTAAGTAAAGTAAAGTGTAAGAAGTGAGTAGTCCAAACCTTATCAAGATCCATGACCAACTTTATGTATGATGTAGGTATAACTTTCTTCTCATCAATAGCCACTACTATCCCAGCTATGCCACATAGATAAATAAATTTGAGGCTGTCTTTTTCCTCCCAACCAATAGCTAGTGGTAAGTACACTTTCAAAAGTTTCTTTATCCAAAGAAGATGAATTAGAGTCTTCAAATCAAACCTTGGACTTTCAATTTTAAGAACTTTCTAACTGAGATTGAAGTAGCCGCCGGTGATTAAAGCTCAATACGCCGGAGAATCAAGAAGCTGCCGGAAAACCTTAGAGCTTCACTTGTCTTCGAGTCTTCAAATCAAGCCTTGGTCGATGGAAGCTGAAGCCAAAAGGAGATGGAAGCTCTTGTCGCCGGAGATGGAAGCTAATTTCACCGGAGATGGAAGCGACAAACCGGAGAACCTAAGAACTTATCTTCGAGTCTTCAAATCAAGCCTTCGTTGATGGAAGCTGAAGCCAAAAGGAGATGGAAGCTCTTGTCGCCGGAGATGGAAGCTAATTTCGCCGGAGATGGAAGCTGAAGTCGCCGGAGATGGAAGCTGAAGTCGCCGGAGATGGAAGCTCTAGTCGCCGGAGGGAATGGAAGAACCCTAGTCACGAGATCGATTTGGGATTTTACAATTATGTTGCTTTTTTTTCCTTTTTTTAATCAAACAATTATTTCTAATATTAACAAAATAAAATAAAGGAAAAAAACATAAATTAACCTTCCTTCTACATTAGAAGTTTATACCATGTAGGGTTTTTTTAAATCAAGGATATAATAGAGTTAAATATTTCAAAAAGCATAGATGGACAAACATTATTTCAAAAAGTATAGATGGACAAAACATATCAAAAACATCATTTTTTCCAATTTTCCCTAATAATAATCCATGTTTCTTAATAATGTACTCCTTCTATCTCTAATTGATACTATTTTAGGAAAATATTTTGTTTTAAAAAGATACAGTTTTAGGTTTTCTATGTAGTTTTTATTAATCATTATTGATAGATTGTAAAACTAAAGAAATATAACCAAATATAACATAAATAAATAAATAAAATAACAAAATATTATTGGTGTAGAGTTGTTGAAAATTGTTAATAACACAAACAATACATTTATAATCAATTTATAATGTGTTTTCTTAATATGTGTGAAAGTATTAGAAATATGATCAATTATAAACAGAAGGAGTATGTTTTGGGATAAAGAACTGACAAAATGCAAAACTCATATAACATTTTATACTTTTATTCCTCATATTTAAAATTAATATAAATATAATAACTAAACAAGTGTTAATTTGTTAGAAAACAATGATACGTATATTAGGAGTTTTTTTTTTACAAAATTTGGTGGTAGTTGTTAAATTTTTTTAATTTATAGGCATTAAAATATAATATTGAATAGTATAGTAGTATTTATAAAGTTGTTAGCACTTACATAAGTATTTAAAACGTACTACAAAAGTCAATATGTAATGTTCCAAATCTTCATTATGGAATGATAAAATACGATGTTTTATCCAATAAAAAATGATGTCTTAATATATAATATTTGACTTTCATATGATATCTTATAAGTTGTAGCCACTCCTTTGGTCCACAATTCGTTTTCAACATTAAAAAAGAAAGCAACCAACATTATTAGGAGGTAAGTGTCGTTTAACGAGAAAATTAAGTCTAGCTCTCTACCAAATAGTCAAATAGACATTGCAATATCATGACATTATGAGTTAGATGATAATGATATTGCACGTCATGCACGAGAATTAGACGTTTAAGATGCCGATCAGTTTAAAACTGTTATTTTAGGCTTTTGTTGTATGTTTTTTTGGCTTTCTAGACTTTTACTGTAAAAACTAATACTGTAGAAAAAGTGAATTTAAATATTATTTTTAAAAGTCTGATTGGTAATAAAAGGTAACTGTAAGAACAGTCTTATACACATAAATTTTGTTATACCATGCTCCTTCTGTTTCATTGTAGTTTTAGAGTTTTTTATTTTGATACAAAATAAGTATTGTTTTGGGTTTTCAATGCAGATGTTTAATTTTTTTTGTTTTTTCTCCTTTATTATTTTAATGTGATAACCAATAAAAGAACTTGTTTAGTGTATTAATGAAAGATGAAAATAGAGAATTTCAATATTTTCTTAATTTGTGTGTAAAAATCTTAAACTACATTTTATAATAAAAGATGGAGTATTTAAATGGAAGTAATGACATAAAGACATAGATCAATTTTATTATTAAGGGAATAAAATACAAAATTCATAAATAATTGATTTTTATTTGTTGTAATCGTTTTAGATATTTGGTAACGGAAATATTTAAAAAACAATATATATATATATATATATATATTATTATATAAACTTGGGTTACACTAACCAGAAGCCTACACGTGTCAAAATTATAACTCACGAGATATTGACATGTGTCACTAATTATTTAGATCTTGCCACATGTCAAATTAATAAATTAAATTATTAAGAAAATACATAAGTAAAAAAAGGAAAAAAAATCAAGAATTTGTTAATTTATCTAATCATTAATTAAAATTTTAAAAAAATTTAAAAACAAATAAAGAAACAAAAATAAAAGAAAAATGGGAAACCAAGAATTTGTTAATTTATCTAATTATTAATTATTAAGAAATAATTTTAAAATAAATTAAAAAAATAAAAAATAAAACGAATTAAAGTATAGAAATAACTTTAAAAGGAAAAAAAAGAAACTAAGAATTTGTTAATTTATCTAATCAATAACTAAAATTAATATATAATTTTTTTTAAAAATCCAAAAATAAAAACAAAACTAATTAAAATATATAAATAATTTTAAAAGGAAAAATGGAAACCAATAATTTTTTAATTTATCGAATCAATAATTAAAATTAGGAGATAATTTCACAAGGAAAAAAAGAATTTATTAATTTATCTAATCAAAAATTAAAATTAAGATATACAATTAAAAAAAATACAAAAGTGAAAATAAAACCTAAACCCCTATCTTAAGGGAAAAAAAGTTAAACAAGAGTTTGTTAATTTTTCTAAAAAATAATTAAAATTATGAAATATTTTTTTTTTTTTAAACTTAACATTGTTAATATATCTAATCTGATTATATAAACCTTGGTTGGAAAATGAACAAAATGAATTTAGTATAATACAGTCTTATTCATTACTCTAATTTGTTAAGTGCTAAATAAATTTTAAGAGATGATCTAATATGCAGTTTTGTCGGATTTATAATAGTTATATATAGTTGACATAAGATAAGAAATTGGTTAGAAAAATGCATGATATTCTTGGTTTACTAACCAAAGAAACGACACCTCTTTTGGATATCAAATTTAAGTAAATGTTTTCTTCATAAAGGATAAAATGTGTGTAAACTATTTCTGCAAAAATTGTTCTCTCAGGAAGGAAATAACTCGAAAACAAGGCGGAAATACATTTTGGGCGAGATCTTCAAGCGGAGTCATATCTCATACACTTATTTGGATATAGCTAGATGAGGGAGCAAGTCAGTGAAACTTCTGTTGAGATTGAAAATAATAGTGGATAAGAATCCAAAAACAGAAAGAAAAAAAACAAGCCCTGGTAACCAAACATCTTAGGGTATACAAGATTCAAGATAAGAATAAAATTAACAGTAGGTGGGTGCAGTTAGAAGATGCAGTCGGAAAATGCCATGAGATAAGGAATAGTAAAAGATTCCAGCAAAATGAAGCTGAGAGAGGAAACAAATTATGCTAGAAACCGAGATACGATCTCAACAAGAGGATATCAGATTGGACAATGAAGACTTTGCGAGAAAAATATCTCACCTAGATATAAGAAAGAACATAGCTTCCGGTCACTGGATCTTTTTTATATCTCATACTAAGTCTGGATGTTAGAGTTGGTTTATGTCTCTTGGGTTTTTAGGTTTAGAGGCTACGATCCATTCGGTTTGGTTTGGTTTCATATGCATTTGAGTTAACTTTGGATACACGAAATATAAAATAAATATTAAAAATTGGTTATATTTAACTAAAGTTTAGTTAAATTTTCATAAATATTACTTAGAACTTTCAAAAAAAATTGTATTTTGCGTATGTTGATTATTTTAATCTAAAATTAATTAATATTTTTTTTGTTTATAGTTGTAGGGTTTATAATTCAGTTAAACCAAATGTATATGTTATTAATGGTTTTGGATATGTAGTTGTATTTCGTATATTACAGGTATCCATTCAGTTTTTGTTTTAGTTTGGGTTCGGTTATTCAGATAGAGAAGTTTAGGATCCTTTCGAGTTTTTGTCGGGTCTGATTCAGTTTGGTTTTTTGACTGATAATTTTTAAAAAAATACATATCTCACATAGTGACAAAAATAACAAAAGACAAGATGTAAGATGTAATCAAACTAATAGATGTGGTATATAATTTTAATATATTAATAATAAAATTATAATATAGAAATTAATTAATTTATTTATGTAAAATATGTTAATAACTAAACTGTTTTTCTAACGAAACATGATTTCTACTGTTTTCTTAATTTTTATTTTAATAATTTTATTTATTTTTAAATTAAAAAAGCTCGCCCATCGGGCGGATCCTAATCTTGTATATATATATACATAACTTATTGTATTAATGGAATAAACTGATTGCTTACTAAAATGATATTTGATTTTAATTTATTAATTATTAAAAGTATACTGATGTAACTAATTAATAAAAATATATTTAATACAATCTATTAGTAGATGTGGCAATGTTTTTAGGGAAATTATCAAGTGTAGAGACAGAGTTAAATTCGTTTGACAAAGGAAGTGACAAAAGCTCACCAACTAGCTCATGGGAGTATAGACGGGAGTGAGAGTTAAAAGAATGATAGCGTGGAAACCACCAGAGGAAGGCTGGACGAGGTTGAATACAGATGGAGTATCACACGGAATCCTGGGTAGGCTACGGCAGGTGGTGTAATGCGAGATACGGATGGTAGTTGCTAGTTGGTGTGGAAGCTTTGCTCTTAAAATAGGTGTATGCACGACACCACTTGCGGAGTTTTGGGTGTTTATTATGGGCTTTACATTGCTTGGGGGAGAGGCGTAGCACGGCTGAAGTTAGAGGTTGATTTGAAGTTAATGGTTGGGTTTTTACGAACATGGATTAGTGATTCTTATCCTCTTTTATTTCCAGTATATTTGTGTCATGATTTTCTATTTGAGGACTGAATAGTCTGGATTTCACATGTTTATACGAATTGTTGATGGGTAAGCGAATTATGCTTTTCCTTTACCTTTAGATTTTCATTTGTTAGAATCTGCTTCGCTCATTGTGAAGACTGAAAGCACATTCGAAACTAGTTTTTTTTATTTCTTTAATAAATAACGGACATACAAACATTTCCCTGTCCCTTACCCAAAAAAAAAAGTAGAAACTATTAATTAATAGTATTAAGAACATTTACGAAAAGTCTAACTTAAATTAGGCTCCTAGATTTCTAATTGTGTATGGAGAAAGAGAACTCAAACGAAAAACTAGTTTTGAAATAAGTTAATTTCACAACCATTTAAAAATGTTAAGATAAATGAAATTAGTCGTACAGTGAGCCATTTTAAAAATTTCGTTGAAAGCTACGTTATTGCAATATATTCCATGTGAAGCTAAATGTTCTTGCAAATATTGATAGCTACGTTTACAGATCATAACAACGACTTCCAAGCAAACACTTTGGAAGCAACAATATTTATAACAAAAATAAAATAAAAAATAACTAATCTCTTCCCTTGCTTTCAATTTTTGGGGTTTCCAGATTTCAACAAACTTTCAATATCCAGACAACATAGAAGCAGAGCATAAATGGGAAAAAGACTTACCATAAGAGTAGCCTAACGAAAGAGAGATATCTACAAACTACAAAGAAAACTAAATCGAAACCGAGTCATGTAAACCACAAATAAGACCAATCTGACTCTTTTATTATATCAAGCAGAGGGCATTGAGGTAGAAATCACGACATAGGATAGGTACTGAAGCCCTTCCTGTATCTTTGTGATAGCTGTGGTTTGGTCAGATCGAAGACTATCGTTGAAGGTGCTTGCTTTTTCCTGAACGGTTGATGTTTTCAGAATATCATCTTTGGAATCAGCAGTAGCAACTCCTTTAATCGCAGCTGAGTATGTTTCAGATACATCTGATATACCTGCAATATTGGAAAAGTGTCAGTCACTAGGAAATTGCGATACAGTACAGTGAAAAGCCGAGGTAAGTTGAATAACTGTGGACCAACCTGTTATGAAACTGTTGGAAACTGCTTCGACATACCCAGCCAATGATTCTGCCTTGCCTTTAATTAGCTTAGCTTTTTCAGTTGGATCCTCTGGCCATTCGATTTTCAAAGCTTCCGTGTCTTCATCCTGAACTTTGTTGGCATGAGATATCATAGACTTGCTGAGAATAAGCAGATGCGTGACTGCAAAACAGCACATCTCTGAAAGTCTCTGCAGAAAGAGATTTCATCTTAGTTGATGGTAGTAGAATTAGGAATCTTCAATATTTAAAAGAAACAAGAAAGGAACACTCTTCGCACATGAACTCCTTCTGAGTGAAGAGATTCAAGCCTGCCACCAGTCCGCTGAATCATATCGTTTACATTTATTCCAGTTAAAGCGTTTGTGAACCTGAAAGACATAAGTGATGAGTAAATAAAAACAAAGGTCAAAACAAATATATTCCATACGCATTTATCACTTCCTAAGATAAGAAATTTTCGGAAGCAAGGAAATCATAGAATTTACTTTATATACAGGTTCCAAGTTTCCAATTTACAGCCATCTCTCTTATCAAACAGAGGCATTTGTTAATGATATGGCCTATAACATTGAGGGACGTATTGAAGAGATTTGATGGGGAAAAAAAAACAGGTAGAGGAGACTGATGGAGGAAATAAAAAATTTAGAATCTGAGAGGGAAGTCAGTCATACTTACCCAGCAGCCATATCAGCAGCTTGGCTGACACTTGAGTTATGTAGATTCTTCATGTCATCATCATTGCCTTCAGTTTTGATATCTATTTTCTTCCCTTTGTCAGACTCGGCTTTACTTCCACTCATTTCATCAGTGAAGCTGAACAGTTGCTGGATCTGTTTGAGCTTCCCATCATACATCGATTTCTGATCTGGTGGCAATTTCCCCTTTCTCCTGTTGAACAACAGAGTATAGTGGCTTGCCAGTGCTTCCAATTCCTTAAGTCACCATACAACGAGAAATTAAGGGAAGACAAAATCGATTAACCAAGAATAGATTGACAAGTGATTTTCAGAGATTTGTAGGTAACCTCAAGCTGCTCAGGACCACCATAAATGTAAAAGCATCGATCAAATGTCACTTCCTCAAGTACTTGATCCTTAAAGTCTGCCCCATTCTTCTCAACTCCAAGACCAGTCTCTGTAATCAATAAATCCATGGTCTCCTTGCCCACAAATTCAAGTACTTGCATTCCTTTAGCAGTTAATGCTTTTCCTGTCTGCAGAGTGCAGATCACAAGTAAGGGTTAAATAAAATGTTAACCTAGAAAAGACAGAAGACGACAAAAACAGCACAAACCTCCAGTAGAGACGGTGCACCAGATCCAGCTTCCCGAGGCGAAGAACCTTGCTGGACACTGTTTTCAAGCCTACAAGAAATAGTGGAGCATCAATATATTAATCTTTTTCCTAGAGGAACAGGTCTGTACTGAAGAAACAAACGACTACTGGGTTCATTAAGTCACCACAGTCTCACAAGTCATTGGCAACAAATAAGTATTCACACATAGCTAGCCCAACATTTTATTGGTAATGAACCAAAAAGACCACGCTAATTTACCAAAAGAAGAATCTATTGAAGTAAATAAACTGAGTATGTTCATTGTGTTATGTATCTACAAAGTATTTAATGCTCAGAACCTAAGACCCTCGGAGCCTTGCTATGTGCAGAAACAGAATACTAAACAATGAAAGTAATTCATTTTCAGAGAAGACTTTCCTTAAGAAAACTCATGAACCATAGATACATCCTATAAATTACAGCACAACTAAAGGAATACTTTCCTTTTTCAGGTTGGGCATTAACCATTTTCGTTCACAAAGTTTTCGCCTTTTACACAGTTAAGATTAAAGCTTTCAGTAAAACAAAGAAAAAATTAGAAGGAACATACTTTTGCACCAAAGTTGTGCCCCCTTTCAACGCATTTCCAAATGCCTGCCAAGCTCCAGAAGTGAAACTCTCAACTGAATCATCGAAAACCTTCAAACCCTGAAAGACGTAAGATCGAGATACTATGTAAATTCTAACGTATAAGCAAATAAAGAATAATGACTTGACCCAACGACAAACCAACAGAAAAAGAACATATGTAGGAACAAAGGTCTATGCAGAAAATAGTATTATCGCACTTCCAACATCACCCCCATGAACATGAACAATGTCTTACGCATAAGAAGCAATAAAAACTTGCCTGGCTAAGAAGTGACTCTTCACTTGCACCCTCTAATCTCGCGAGAGCTGACTTCTTTAACTTTGCATTCTCATCATCACTATCCTGCTCTGTATCAGCTTCTTCAGTTTTCTCTTCTTCCTTAGCAGAAGATTCAGAGTCTTCATCTTCTTCTCCCATATCAGCAATGCTTTTAGCTGCTTTCTCCGCCACTGCTGCAGCCTACAGAAGAAGGAAAAATCAGAGACCATCATTAGTAAAAGAAAGTGAACTTAATTTTGGTTAAACAATCCAAATCTATTCCCTAAATACACAATAAATTCTAAGTATATTATGCATTTACCAGTAACTTAATTATGGTTAAACAAATCCATTTTTTTTCTGTACAAAATGCAAACTTCCTAAATAAGTTCTATCATTTGGTATCATAAGCTTCGGATCCAATATCTACAGCATTATCAGAAAACACTAGTTCATTAAAAAAAGTGAATCAAAATTGAAATCAGAACATACATTACGAGATATCTCTTCCGCAGCTTTTTGAAGATCCGAGAGTACAGAGAAACCCCAGCCCCAACCACCGGTGTTCTTCGGCGGCGCCTCCGCATCTGTGATTGTCAATTTCTCAATTTCTGGATCCTCTTTCCGAATTGGTTCTCCTTTAACTTGGGATGATTTCCCTTCGTGCATTTCTTTGTCTTCCTCCATCGGCGTTAACAATTTCGAGATCCAATTATGGTTTCTCAGAAAAGGATTTACCAGAAATGAAATCTGCGATTAGGGTTTCGTGAGAGGAGTGAAATGGGATTAAGATTTGAATCGAAAACTGTATTTCAGTTAGCTGAAACTCAAAAGACTTGACCGGAAAATCATGCTTATGCGTCGTCGTGCAGCAAACGCATCCATCACCATACGTCGTCGTTTAGATGAAAGTCTCATTTTAAATAATTTTATCTAACTAGGCCCAATAGCTTTTGTCATCGGCTCAATCACCTTGCCAAACTAAATTAAATACATATTCAGAGAATCTCTTTCTTCATGAGGGAAACACAAAAAAAAACAAAAACTCCAAGAAATCTTATTTTTGCTATAAATAATAATAATAGCAATTATCCATTAGTATATATAAAAACAATTATAATTATTCAGGTATGTCTTAGTGAGTAAGTCGCTTGATGACCAAATTTAGTAATCACTTGGTGGTCAAGTTTAATAACACTATAAATACATAGGTTCATTTGATGTAACATAACACACAACATGAGAAATAGAAAAGTGTTTTTACGTTCTTCTCTTCCACTTTCTTTAATATTTATTATTTATTATTTTTTTCTTTTTATATTTTATTTATTTCACAACACATTGTCATCACGAGTAAGCTCCAAATCCAACCGAGCTTCTTCCAATCAAATTTTCGAGGTAATATTTAAATTAATATTTAAATAATATTAAATTTAAATTTAAAACATTTAAATTATTAAAATATTTGAAGTTATTTATTTCTAATATTAAAGAAGTAAAGTTCATATTTTATTATTTTAATTTAAA
Source organism: Cardamine flexuosa (assembly GCA_963555745.1). Classification (NCBI taxonomy): domain Eukaryota; kingdom Viridiplantae; phylum Streptophyta; class Magnoliopsida; order Brassicales; family Brassicaceae; genus Cardamine; species Cardamine flexuosa. Next base: position 19,045,642 of record OY743219.1, read on the forward strand.
AACTATATTATTTAATATAAATATATAATCATGATACTATGTCTTTTCTCGGATTGATCGTAATATAAAGAAGGCTCTGCCTCTATTACGAAAAACATATAAAAGCTACAAATTATTTTCCAAATTGATCATTATATAGAGTAGGCTCTGCCTCCACCCAGATCAATCAAATAGAAAATTAAGTCTCATTAAATATATGAAAGTCAAGCTTCTGAATTCTTATATGGAAGGCTTATGCCTCATGAATTTATATATATATATATATATATAAAGCTATGACTATTAATTTATTTTTATGAATTTATTTGTTTAATTATTTAATTTAATTTAAATATTATTTATAAGAGTTATATATAGATCAAAGACATTAAAGTATATATGTCTATAAAATCAAAAATTATTTTCTCATACTGAGAATTTATTAGGCATTTAACACTATAAAATTAGACAATGCAAAGTAATTAGAAAATTTAGATGAGCTAGTCTCTCAACTTTCAAAGGCATACATTTTATAATCAATCATGTCTAATGTCTCCAAAAGTCTTAAATAAACTTTTTAAAGTTTCAAAAGACATTTTGTTTTATTGGTAATCATATAGAGACTATAAATAAGAATGACATTATATTTGAAGAGGAAACATATATTGAAATTTGTTTTTCATGTTATCCTCTGCATTATATTGCACAAAGATATATATGATCGCATCATATACTATAGTAAACTTGAAGTTTACTTGTACATTTGAATTTTTGAATAAAAGACTTGAATATCTTGGTTCAGTCATGATGCGAAAATGTGAAAAATACTAATAGTCATTCATTGAAAAACCATAAGAATTCTCGATCTAATGAGTTTTTATATTATGCATGTTTGTAAAGAAAAAACATAATTTGGTCATCACCAGCCAAAGATTGAGAATAAATATTTTGTATTCTCATAGAGAATACATGATGATATATGTAGATATATTCATCTTTTATGCGAGCCATTTTGATACTTTATATTATCGATTGACACATCTAATAGATGGTCAAATGTGTGTATGTCTTTAGACAATACAAATACGGCTTACGCAAAATTCATTTCCCAACTAGTAAGGTTGAGAAGACAACTTCCTGATTATGCCATAAATAAACTAAGGCTTAATAACACTAGTGAATTCATTTCACAAGTCTTTAAAGACATTTATATGTCAATGAGAATCAATGTTGAACACCTAGTTTCTTTTGTTTAAAATGGCATCACTGAGTGTTTTATAAAATAGCCAAAAGTTAAATAAATATGGTATAGAATGTTCGACCACAATGGAGACATGCATGTATATGATTATCATGCAAAAATAAAGAGGGTACAAATGATATTAAACATAAGATTTACTAATTGCTTAAAGCATAACATAACCGGTTTGCCATCCCGGTCAATCAGTGATATCAAAGATCATTGAAAAATTATTATGAATAAATAAAAATGTAGCTTTCAAACCTCACATGCTTACCGTACATACATCAAAGGTAACATTTAATTTATGTGTAATTATTTAAATTTATATTTCATTTAAATTTATATATTATTAATGGAGTGGAAGGTTATATCTTCTCCTTAATTCTAAAGTAGGCTATGCCTCATAAATCATATGGCTTTATGCCAAATAAATATTTTTGATTAAACAAGCTCAACCCCCAAAATTATACTCTTAAATATAACTGATCTAAAAATAAGAATTGGTCCAAGATAAATATATAAGATCAAGCATCATCTTGAGAAAAGAGTATTAAAAGTCTCACGGGATTTGATGCATAATACTTTACTCAAAATGAGGAAATAATTAGATATGCTATTGATCCTAGTGAGATTCAGTTCGAGATGAATGTACTAGAAGAGTCATCATCTCGTGGGGGAGAACTAAAGAATCTCACATCGACCATAAGTTGATAATTTTAGCGAGTTTACATCCCAAAGTCTGAATTACTTTGATGAGCTTACATCATGAAATTTATTGCTTATTGTATGTTGATTGGGATAAATGAGACATCTATAAGATGATGTTCATATTCAAAATAAGCTTTGATAAATCATTCATAAAGCAAATCAAAAAGATTGCAAAATGATATATATGGTGAAATTTAATTTCCATGAGTTGGCATGGAACATGCAGTTTTGCATGTCATAATAATTTTACTCATAAAGCCAACGAATTATTAAAGTATATTTCTCCTATGTATTTTTTCATGGTTGGAGATTAAAGTTTTCTCTTTTAGAATTATATGAGTGCGTGATATATATTATAAATGCTCCACCACACCACAATATCCAAAGAGAATAAAATATATATTGTTGGAGATAAATCTCCATTTTAATAATAAGCCATCATTCAGATATGTGCTTATTGAAAGATCTGCATATTATCATTTTGATGATAAATTTCCTCTCATCATTAAGGAGAATTGAATAGTTTGAGTCCTTGAACAAATGATTATGAACTTAAAGTTCAAAAGTTCAAAGGATCGCTATTCTGATATATTGCAAATCGAACAGCTGATGAATAAGATTTTATGAAATGAATTATCATTATAGATCCTTATATAAATAAATATGAACTTAAAGTTCAGAGGATAATTCATTCACATATTCCAGCTGAAATGCTTCATATATATGTCCATGAAGGACTAAATCTATGGCGATAGACTACTTTGGTTCTATAAATAAAGAAAATCCTCAAAAGTAAAATAAGCAAATAATTAAGAGGATTAGACTTCTAAAGAGAATTTATAGACTGTTGACTTATGGTTAATTTATAATCATGTACATGAATAAAATCATTGATAATGATCAATGATAAATAGATCTCGATTAACCATGTCATTACGAGAAACATAGAACCAAAAACAAAAATGATTGTCGACAATAAAAACTATAAAGCGCTCGCGATATAAATAATGAGGATCATGAAACTCCGCCATATGATGAGCGTAGAGACTCCAATATTTAAATAAGCGTTGAAAAAATATATTGGCCAATAAATAAAAAAGACAGCCAAGTCTATGTTAAACTCGTATGAAAGGCGAGAAAGTTTGGAGCAAAATTCAAAGCATCAAAGGGTATTGTGATCTAAAAAAAAAATGGTATGTCGTGCTAGTTTTGTTAAGTACTCTATAAATAAAGTTTTGATGCTATATGAGCGACTTGAATTGTGTCTCAAGGAAAAGGCTTATAAAGCCTAATCCTCGAAAGATATATGATATCAAAATTATGTTCCCGGTGAACTTTTAAGTGTTATGTTTTGAACATCATCAAAATTCTATAGGATTTATTTGGAATATAAAACCTTAGAAGACAAAATTGTCTCAGATAATTCTGATTGAACATCTATTTAAGAGATGTTATACTAAGCACCTCCAAAGAGGATGTGTGCTCACTTTGTGGATTAAAATAATCCAGACGCATAAATAAATTCTTGCGTCGTTACAAAGAAATCCTCATATGGATTCGTGATCATATTGATGATGCAAGAACTCATTTGAAAGATGAGTTCATAAGAAAAGGTCTTGGAAAGACAAAGTTTTGTCTCAAGCTCTAAATAGAGCAGTTCTAAGATAAAATTATATGTGCATCAATCAAATTATACTAAAAGGATCTTAAATGCTTTATTATGGATAAAGCAAATCCTTGAGTATTCAAATGGTCAATAGACCTCTGGATGTTGAAGAAGATTCATTCAGATTTTTTATAAAGAAAATAGCTTGAGTACTCCAATAGTTAATTAATCTCTGAATGTTGAAGAAGATCCATTATGACCTTCTCAAGATAACAAGGAAATACTATGTCCCGAAATAGTTTATATGTGTACTATCGATGGATTTTTTTTATCTTGCAAAGTGTTTTAAACAGTACTTGCTACTAATTTACTTACAGGACAATGAGATGAGATATAACATATCTTCTGTTATCTTCAAGGTATAATTGACTAAGAATCATTTTATTTTAGAAACCCCCGAGTTTGGTTTAGTTGGTTTTGCAGATGCAAGATTCATCAGATCCGTATAAAATTGGATCTCAAACTGGATGTGTTTTTACCATTAGAAGAAATGCAGTCTCGTGACATTCATAAAACATATCGTGTTCGTAATTTCTCCAAATGATAATGAAGTCGTTGTGACACCCAAATCAAAGAATGAGATATCAAGAGAGACATGACAAAAATAGATTTTTTCGAGATCTATTTATAAATGTTCTCCCCACTCCAACATTCGAAAGAAGATTCAAATAATCAGTATGCATCTTTTGGGAGATGATGCTTCGAGGAGGAGAAATATGAAAACATGCATGGCTGCACTCTTTTTCCCTTATCATAGTTTTTGTCCCACTGGGTTTTTCTGTGAAAAGGTTTTTAACGAGACAGCAAGTGACACGCAGAAGATATACATCAAAGGGATGTAATATCACAAAGGTCTCACACTCTCATATATCAAGAGAGGCGAAGAGAATGTGAATCTATAATGAGACCTATAAAGGAAAAAGATTATATCGATCTTTTTCAGGGGAAGATTACGTTACTATACTCCTTTTTTCTCGTCATGGTTTTTATCCTAATAAGTTTTTCCCTGACAAGATTTTTAACGAGACTGTAAATACTCCGCCGATAATAATAGATAATCAAGGAGGAGTGTTATAAATAATAATAATAATAGTGATTATCCATTAGTATATAATAATAACAATTATAATTATTCATGTATGTCTTAGTGAGTAAGTCACTTGATGACCAAGTTTAGTAATCACTTGGTGACCAAATTTAATAACATTATAAATACATAGGTTTACTTGTTATAACATAACACACAATATCAATGAGAAAATAGAAAAGTGTCTTTACGTTCATCTCTTCCACTTTCTTTAATATTCATTATTTATTATTTTATTTTTTATATTTTATTTATTTCACAACAATTTTCACTTGAAAAAACTCCAACAAAAATTGGGATGCAACTAATAACTATGTTTATAATTTAATGCATATTAAACCCCAACAAATATTGGGATGCATCTCTGAACCCATTATTAATGATATTCGCAGTTGAGCATATCACTTCTCCAATATCTCATTTATTACGGTTTCACGTCAATATAACCAAGTAGCAGATAAATTGACTAAATTTGTACAAAATTAACGTGCAACTTCTTCCACATATTTTTATCTTCCAATAAGGTTAAGGGGTTACTTGTTCAACAATTATGTAAACTCTTTCTAATTTTCTAATAAAAAAGGTTCAAAAAAAATTATTGGGATGTAAATTAAACCTCATCTTTTTAATTTAGTGCATATTAAACCCCAAAAAAATTAAATGCAAATTAGATCCTCATGCAAACAATATTAAACTGTTATCTGATGACAAAATGCTCTATTTCAATTATAAAAAAAAATATAATCAATTAGCAACCAAAGAAAATATATTAAGATCACATGATGATCTTTCAACTTGCAATTAAACGTATGAAATAGAAATACGTAAAATTCAAGAGAGTTCCATACGGTAATATGAGAATGGTTTTCTACCATACATAAGTGATCCTTGAGATCTTGCAAGTGACATAGACGGCATATGGTAATAATAGTTACGTAACAAAAAATATTTTAGTGAACACACACTACAAAAAAAAAAGGGCTTGTTACATCACTTAATTTATGTGTCTGCATTACTGATAAGTAATGTAAACTTATTTTACATCATTTATATAAGTGATTGTAGGTATATTGATGCTAAATGTTTGCATTGTTTGAGAAAAATATTACATTATCATTGTAATTGATTTTTAATTTACACCACTTAAAAATAAATGATGCTAAATTTGCATCATTCATAAAAAAATAATCTCAATTTTGCATCAGTTAATATAAATGATGTTAATATTTGCCACAGATATAACAATTGATGTCACATAGTTGTATCATTTGTTTGTAATTGATGTTATAATTGCATAGGTTATAGACAATTAATGATAAAACTATTTAATTTTTATATTTAAATTTTATTAATCAAAATATTAAATACTATAAATTTATATGATAATATGTAACTTTGTTAATAAATTCTCACATATTATTAAACTAAAATATGTTAAACTAATTATTTGGTGATGATTTTATTTAAAGAGGAATCATTTTCTCTTCATAGTTTTTCTGGGCGATGTGGGACAAATGTAAGAAACAAGTTGCATTATTTTTAAATAATACAAATTTTGTATCACTTAAACAATTAATGTTAATTTTGATTTTGCATCGTTTATTTTTAAGTGATGCAAATTAAGATAAATTAGCATAAAAATGTTTAATTGATACCAAATAACATGGTTTATTTTAATTAATGTTAATTCATAATTTTTGCATTAATTGTTAAAAGTAACTCAAATTAGTATCATTTATTTGATTGATGCAATTTAAGTGATGACATACACCCTTTTTCTTGTAGTGACAGAGAAGATTACATATTCATTTAGAGTCAGAAATGTCAGCTTTCACTCAGTGTTGAGGATGTATTTTAGAGGAGTATTGAACCATTCCATGTGGATTCTAATAGTAGAAAAACCGGATGTGTTTGTGTATTTTTTTCACATGATGTTTGCGATAGGTACAACCAATGCGGACCTAATGGTCTTTGTGATAGAAACACCTCATTGATTTGTGAGTGTATCCCATAGTTTCAGACGAGAGACACATATCGTGTATGTGAATTGAAAGAGGATGCAAGTGTGTGTGTGAGGAAGAAAAAATTAATAAGAGTTTGCTTGAATTATAAACATTATTAGTATTACTTAACAACACAATAATCATTTTAGAATTTTTGTTTTTAATACTTAATCAAATGTTTTCCTTTTTGGTTTGGTAATATTTTGTTTGTTTGATATCACTGAAATAGAATGTCTTGTCATCCACTAATCGTTTATTATCGTTCGTATACATGGTCTAATTTTCATTTTAATATTTGTTGAGTTTTATGCACTAATTGAATAAATAATTTGCATCGCAATATTTGTTGGGGGGTTTGATATGCATATTAAAAATATGAGTGTGAATTTACATCACAATTTTTGTTGGGGATTTTTAAGTGAAAATAAGACTTCTTGGTTTGTTTTTGCATTTGTTATTGGTTTGTGGTTTAAAATAGTTATATAGCTTTTGAAGAGTTGAGTGTTATTTGAATTACAAAAACTCTACTAAAATCATGTGTTATTGGTTCATATTTGCATTTATAAAAAGTTGTTTACATTCATTAGAAATCATGTGTGATTTAATTGATGGTTTCAAAAAGTCATTCAAACTCATGCATTATTAGATAAAACAAAATTTAGCTAACCTTCAGAGTAAATTAAATTTGAATGTTATTGGTTCATGTGAAACAATTTCTGAAAGTTCCTCTGAAAGTATTTCTAACAATCAACCAATAACACTAAATTTTAATTTACTCTGAAAGTTAGTGAAATTATTTTTTAATCTAATAATGCATTAATTTAATGAATTTTTGAAACTATCAATTCAATAACACATGATTTCTAATGAATATAAACATATTTTATAAATATTGAACTAATAACAAATAACATAATAGAGACATTGTAATTCAAAATTGAATAACACTTAAGTTTTCAAAAATTGTAACTCTTTAAAAAGCACAAAACCAATAACAAGTAAAATTTAAATGTTATAAAGATTATTGTTTGAATCTGAATAACTAAATATATGTTGCTTCTGTTTGATTACAGCAAAAATCAGACTTAAGCACATAAGTTAAGTAATTGACCATGTAAAATACTACGCTTAAAATTTTATGAAAGTACTAAACTTAAAATGTAGCATTTTAATCTTATTCAATGTTAATTGTTTGTGTATTTAAATATAGTTCTAACTATTTAAATGCTATGAAGAATTTTTTGTTAATTCCATTAAGTATTTTTAAAAACTCTATTGAAATTTGGTGTTATTAGTCTACATATATGTAAAATGTAATCTAAAATCTTTAGAAAATAAAAATGACTGGACTAATAATTTTATAAATTTAATAAAGTCTTGTGTTATTCAAATGAACTGATAGTAGTATAACTCATTTGCTCACTGAATTAAAATCTTCTAATAATTTTATGTGAGATTTGAGAGAATTTAATAATAAAATTCATAATTTACCAAAATTCAACCACATAATCTTAAAATTCATTAAAACTCAACTATTTCCAAATTCTTCATCTAATACATCCCGATTATTATGCAAAGCCCTTATATCATTTTATATTAATATAGTGTTATGTATATTGTCATGGTCTTTGGCTTTGTCTTTGTGTTCTACATAATAAAGCATAATATTCTAAAAAAATTGTATTAGAAATAATTCATTCTTATAGTTGTGTATCCCTTTAGAAAAGATTATGTCACAATAAAACCTGTTTCTATGATTTTCACAAGTAATGGTAACAAAACAAAACAAAACAAAAAATGAAAATAACAGTTGTAAACTGTTCAACTTGATTTTTTTTATGTTTAAACTTTATACTATTTTAGATATAGTATAACAGTTGTAATTTGCATTATTTAGATATTTAATCATTTTACGTTTATTGTTGGACTTTATACTATTTAAGATATGATATAATACACACACACACACACACATATATATATATATATATCTTATTATATAAATTTGGGTTATACTCACGAGAATTACACATATATATATATATATATCTTATTATATATATATATATATATCTCTTATTATATAAAAAAATTGTATTAGAAATAATTCATTCTTATAGTTGTGTATCCCTTTAGAAAAGATTATGTCACAATAAAACCTGTTTCTATAATTTTCACAAGTAATGGTAACAAAACAAAACAAAACAAAAATGAAAATAACAGTTGTAAACTGTTCAACTTGATTTTTTTTATGTTTAAACTTTATACTATTTTAGATATAGTATAACAGTTGTAATTTGCATTAGTTAGATATTTAATCATTTTACGTTTATTGTTGGACTTTATACTATTTAAGATATGATATAATACACACACACACACACACACATATATATATATATATATATATATATCCTATTATATAAATTTGGGTTACACTCACGAGAAGCCAACATGTGTCAAAATTATAACTCACGAGATCTTAACACTTGTCACTTATTCGATATGATTTTGACATGTGTAAAAAAACTCATTCCCTAAATAAGAAAGGAAAATCAACAAAAAAAATCTTATTATATATATAATAAATAAACAATTAAATACATAATCTTTACTTTCTATTTTTGCATATTATTTTAGTCCAAACAAAACAATACAAAAAGAGGAAAATAAATAAATAATCAAAAGATAATCTTTATTTTCTATTTTTTACATATATATAATTTTGATTATGTTTTAAAAAAGTTTAGATGTTTTAAAAATTAACCTCAAATAAAATTTTAAAACTTTATTCATCTAAATCTATAATTAATTAGGTTAAATTTTTAGACAATATATATTTTACGAAAATATCTATATTTAATTAACAGTTTACCTAAATTATTTTTTAATAACAAACCGACAAAAAGAGAGCAGCGAGTAAATAACAAATTTGATAATTTAAAATTTCTATTTTCTAATTTATGTTCAATATTTCTTAAAAATTTTAAAAGTTAGTGAAAATTTGAATAATATTTGGTTAGGTTTTCAAAATTAAAACTAAGAACTTTCAAATATTTTGGTAGTTTGGTTATTTGGATTATATCAAATTTATATATTATTAATAGTTTTGGGTATATAGTTGTATTTGGAATATTTTAGTTATCCAGTCGGTTCTCAGGTTTAGTTTGGATTTTGTTTTTCAAATTGAGAAATCTAGGACCCATTCATGTTTTTGGTCGGTTAGAATTTGAGTTTAATACTTTTTTGAGTCGGATTCGGTTTGATTCTTTAGTTCATGGTATTTTTTCAAACTTATCTCACATAGTGATTGAAAAAAGAAACAACAAGATGGAACCAAAAATGTTGTATAGATTTTCAATATATTAATAATAATGTTGTAACATAGAATTAAAGTAATTTATTAATATAGAAAAATAAACTTATGTAAATAAATCTCTTTTCTAAGGAAACATGATTTATATTTCTTTCTCTAAAAATAATTAAAATATACCACTAACAATAGATATCTAATTTAATAATTTATTTTAAATTTTAAAAATCCGTTCATCGAAAGGGTCCTAATCTAGTTTTATATATAGATATATATATATATGTATATATAATATAAATTTGCATAAATTTATTGACGTTGTCTATCGCGATCAGTCGGATAACCTAGTGATTCGAAAAGTAGTTTGGTTCGTTATCCGAAAATAATTATTGGTAAATGTTTCAGTTCACCTAAAAATATATGTTTATTAAAGAAAAAGAGATGGCAAATGTATAGTTTCTAAGATACGATTGTAAACGGCCATAACGCACAACAGAAGAATCATAACAACACCTTTGTTGTGTTTCAAAGTGTTAAAAATCTTTTATGGACCAAAAAAAGATGTTATTAACTGTTACTAGACAAACTTTAATTTATACGATTAACGAGTTAAAATGCCACTACGATACATTGCCTTCCTTCTTCTTCATTCTTTTGGCTTCCTCAATTTTCTTGTATTCATATATCGATTTCTCTCACTCTCTAATATTAATAGCCCGGGAATATTGGAGGTGGTGGCGATGCATATTTGTGGCCGATGAATAGTGGAATGATGAATTCATCACTTGGAGGTGGTGCTTCTACTGTCCCTGGTGATGTTTGTGTTGGTGTTGGTGGTGAAGTTGTCTTTGGTGGGAAATGTGGAGGAGAAGAGGCGGGTGGTGGTGGTGGTGGGGAGTAGACTGGAGGTGGTGGGGAGTAGACTGGTGGTGGAGGGGAATAAACCGGTGGTGGTGGGGAATAAACTGGTGGTGGAGGAGAGTGGACAGGTGGTGGCGGCGGTGGAGAGTATACCGGTGGAGGTGGCGAGTGGACTGGCGGTGGAGGAGAATGTACCGGTGGTGGGGGCGAATGGACTGTTGGTGGTGGAGAATAAACCGGTGGTGGAGGTGAATGGACTGGTGGCGGTGGAGAGTGTACCGGTGGTGGAGGTGAATGGACTGGCGGTGGTGGAGAGTGTACCGGTGGTGGAGGTGAATGGACTGGCGGTGGTGGAGAGTGTACCGGTGGTGGTGGTGAATGGACTGGCGGTGGTGGAGAGTGTACCGGTGGTGGTGGTGAATGAACTGGTGGTGGTGGTGGTGGAGAATAGACTGGTGGTGGGGGCGGTGGAGAATACACAGGTGGTGGTGGTGGTGGAGAATATACCGGTGGCGGTGGTGAATGAATTGGCGGTGAAGGTGGTGGAGAGTGAACTGGGGCCGCAGTAGAAACCACCGGGGTATGTGGTTGTTGTGGTGGAGGTGGGCTACGCCGGAACTTCACAGGAGATTGATCATATGGGTCATTTGGTTTTGGTGACTCTTTGGGTGGTTGTGGTAACTCTTTCGATGGTTTTGGTGACTCTTTCGGTGGTTTTGGTGAATCTTTTGGTGGTTGCGGTTTTTGAACCTGTGGTGGAGAATATACTGGCGGTGTTGGCGGTGGAGATTGAACCACCGGCCGATGTGGTTGTTGTGGTGGAGGCGGGCTACGTCTGAACTTAACAGGAGATTGATTATATGGATCATCTGGTTGTGGTGACTGTCTCGGTGGTTGTGTTGACTGTCTTGGTGGTCGAGTTGGCACAGGAAACGACGGCTTTGATGGTGCAGCATGGCTAGAACCACCACCAGCACACTTGTCCTTACTACAATCAACGGGACGGCTAATCACAACCGAACATTCCTTGGCTGACCTTTGCTTAGGACGATCTGGCAAACAGTTACGTGTATCATCCAATGCAACTTCTTTTTGACTACCAGGGATACATGAATCGCCTTGTCCGTTGAAGTAGTTAAAAGCATATGTCAAGTTAACCAACTTAGGTAACTTGCAGATATTTTCAGACACAAACCCGGTGAGTTTATTCCCTGAGATATCAAACTCTTCCACACCAGTAAGCCCAACAAAGCTCGGTGGCAGAACACCGGTGAAGTAGTTCATGCTTGCATCGAACACGTTTACATTGGTTAGCTTTCCGATTTCCGACGGGAAACAACCGCCAAGATTGTTGTCTTTAAAGATGATCTCGTTGAGGTTTTTCATGTTTCCAATAGTTTTAGGGATACAACCTTTGAATTTGTTGTGAGCAAAGGTCACAACGGAGGCTGTGGAATCTCCAATGGAATCAGGAATTGTTGAAGTGAATCTGTTGTTGTTCAAGAAAATAGCATCAAGATCCTTCTTGAAAAGTTCTTGAGGGACTTGACCTTCGAAATCATTGAATCTAACGTCGATGAACTTAACGGCTGGCCACGAGAGGACAACGGAAGGGAACGGTCCAACGAATCGGTTGTTGCTAACATCAAACTCGTGCATTAGCCTCAACTTATTGAAACTCTTGGGTATGATACCACAGAACCGGTTTGAATTCAAATGGAACATCGCAACATCCGTCATCAAACCAAGCTCAGCCGGTAGATGCCCTGCGATATCCGCACCATTAAGATCCACCCCAGCCACAACCGCGACATTAGGATCATCAAGAGCTGGGGCACAGAACACGCCTGTGTACCCACACACATGCGGGCCATGCCAGTTTCCTGTGGTGTTAAACGGGTCAGAATATACCGCATTTTTCCATGCTTGGAGAGCGATATAGGCTCTCTTAAGCCTGTTGTTGGCAAATGTCACCTTGAGATCAACCTCATACTCAATATCTTCAGGAAGTTCACCATTTTCGGGTAGCGTCAAGAGCTGTCTTTGTGTAATAAACGAGTCTTCTGCGTCCGTGAGAGCTAAAACAATAGAGGAAGAGAAGAAAAAGAAGAAGAAGAATAAGAGAAAGCAGCCAAAGGCCGGGAAAGAAAATGGAGGTTTAGTCATGGAAACCTTTGAACAAAACCTTGGAAAAGACCCAAGGCTGCTTATAGATATGAGCATACAAGGGTTCGATTAAAAAGCACCCAAAAAAGTTATTATTAATAATGCCAAACTATTCTCATTTTGCACTCACCAAACATTCCTTTTTAGCCTATATTTAGAACACTCTTGTTTTGTTTTTTCAAGGATCTTGCTTCACATACGGAAAACAAACATAATCAAGAATAGAAATTTACAATGTGTAACCAAAAACCTAAGTACTATTATAAGCACACGTCATTAAAACAAACTTCGATGCTGATCATTTCGCGAACATCACGCAACAACCACATTTTTAATGGGCAAATATGATCACATCTAAAATATTCTAAGCAAAATCAAGAAACCACTTGTTTCTATATTTATATATAAGTGTGACAAGAACCAACTTTGTAAGCTACACGAATTTAGTCGGTTTCGTGGTCAGGAGCGTGAGAGAACCAAGCAGGGGAAGTTCCTTTATTTCTAAGTAATCTTGTGAAAGCAGAATCCGGCATTTTCGATTTCTCTTCTTCTTCTAATTCTTCTTGAGATTTTGGTAAACCATCAGGAATGTGAATATGTAGTTTCATTCTTTTCTCTTTATCTGATTCCTCTTTTACCTCTAAACCATTCTTGGTTTTGTTTTCTTTATCCATTGAAGCAACTCCATGTAAACACCCGATTAGTGATTTTAAACCACCTGTTTGCAAGATTAGATTCTCAACTTCAACCTTTGGCTTCTCCCTCTGCAATCACATAAAGCCAAAATGAATAAGTGATTAAGCCACTAATTACTCTAAACATCAACTAAATTTATTTGGAACCAAAATATAGAATTATACTTCCAGGTCTTTAAGTTCAAAGTAAGCTCTCCAGCAGCTATAAGAATCATCACCTTCAAGTGTTGAACAGTAATCTGAAAACAAAATCAAAACATGTCTCAAAGATCTAATATACAACAACAAGTAGAAAATTCAAATTTCTTTAAAGAGATCGTTTGATCTTAAATCAAGATTCATTAAACAATATTATTCTTTAATCTAAATTAAAGCTATGGATCCTCTTAATAAAAAAAAAAACTCGCTCTATGTTCCAAAGTTCATTCTATATTATAATTAGAATCATTAAGCTATATAATTCTGTAAGCTAAAGAAAGCCATTGATCATATAAATAAAAACATGTTCGTCTATATACCTGAGAGTTCGGACTCAGCTTTTTCGATTAATGGTGGATCTTGAAGAACTCGGTCGAACTTTCCACGGCTGAAGAGCTCAAGCTTAGGAACGTCTCTGGTGCTTGAACACCGAACCACCGGGAAGGATCTTGACGTTGCAAAGAACTTAGCTTTGCCGTTGGTATCGTTAAACTGATCTATAGGGAGAAGAAACGAACGAAGAGTCACTGACTTTATCATCTCTACTCTTGAAGATATATTATTAAATCACAAAATCAAGGAGGAAGTTGTGAGTTTTTAAGCTAGGAGTGAAGTGGATAAGGATTGAGATATTTTTTTAAAATATAGAATAAGGAAAAGGTTATATTTTTGATAGTGATGGATTAATTATTCGGGGGATTATTTTGACATGGTCCATAGATTAGCACCGTTGTTTTGTATATTCATTATTTCAGATAAGATTATGAATGTATCTTAGATTAGATTTCTCTAACATGTTGCCAAGAAACGAATAAAGATATGAGCACCGTTGTTTTGTATGAGTATTCATTATTTCAGATAAGATTATAAATATCTTAGCTTTGTCCAACATGTTGCCAAGAAAATAATAAAAATTTGGTCCCCCACCAGTGTTGGTAACACAAAAATATCTTTAAACAAACCGTTAAAACATACTTATACCAGAAGAGTCTATACGACTCCGGTATTACATAATCAGGGCCGGTTTCGTCAGAGGGCATGGACAAATGGCCCCAAGCCCATAAGAAAATCCATTTTTCATAACTAATATAAAAAGTTTTAAAAATTTATTTTAATATAGTATCAGCTCATGATCGGTTCTAGGACAGTGTTTAGAGTAAAATGGACTTAACTAGAATTTTGATCAGTTCTAGGACAGTGTTTAGAGTAAAATGGACTTATTTAGAATTTGGAGTTACTGCCGCCGTTTACCGCGGCTTCCATTCAAAACTTACAACACTTTTCCTTTTGACTTTGAACAAAGGAGAAAAAGGATGAAATAATGAAAAAGGAAAGTCATAACGATTTATTACTATCCATTGGTTCATATAGAATCTATGCGCAGATGTGAAAGCTTTATTGATAGGAAATATTCTAGCCAATTTTGATTTAGAAAAGAACGATTCCCTTGTCTGAGAACTGTTGGAATTCGTTTCTTGATAAAGTGGTTTTAACCATTTCTTGGTAAATTTACTTGTGAAAACAGTCATTAGAATAATTGATTTTGAACACGATAAAGTTATCGCCGCAAACATTACATAGTGGTATTTGAAAAAGTCAAAAACAAAGTTTTTTAAAATGAAAAATGGAAGTCCAAATTTGTTATTTTGTATAGGATAAATTTTAATTTACAATCAAATATCACACTTTGGAAGTTAAAAGAGATATCTAACCACACACATGTACCGAGCAAGTTATATTGAGCCATGCCAAATTGTGTTGGATTTGATTTATGAGATTTGAGATTTAATTAATGGGCTTACAATCCAAATCTTTTATATTATAAAGCACATGTTACATGACTAATTAAATAGTATTACATATCTCATTTTAAAAAACATTTGCCACATAGATATTTATTATAAATTTGAATCCATCAAAAACTGATAAGAAAAAACTGCAAAAAATAATTATGTTTCTCTTATTAATTTTTCTATTTTCTATATAAATTTATTAAAAAATTATTTTAAAACACTTAAATTCTCTCGGTCTACTAACACCACTCACCATATTTCTATCATCATATTTTTAAATTTTCAAAGATTTTTCATCATCTTTATCTACATATTTATAAGGCAATCTTATCAATTATGTCACCAAAAAGTTAAAACATTTTAAAATGCTATTTTTGATATTTTCTTTCATTTATGCTATTTGTTAATTTTTAAATTAGTTTACACGATTTTTAATGGTGCAAGTCATTTTTAATTGTAGTTTTATTTGCAGATTCTATTTGGAGATAATCCACTGACTTAATAATGTAACTATTCCTTCTTATTTCCTAAGTTTATTATAGTTTAATTTTTACATGACCTAATTAACATGTTTATAGTTTGCCCGTGTACGAGTACAATCACTGAGATCGGATTCCAATCTCTTTTCCATGAAGATCAGTGTATTTGGAGATCCCAAATTAAGAAAGAGTAATTATTGCTAGGTGTTTGTTTGTACAGATAATGAAATCAAAATGAGCGAGATTGGAAACTATGAAAGAAGTCGAGAAACATAAGAGTAAAGACTTAAGCTACAAATGGAAAGATGGTGGCAAAAAGGTATGATTTTGATTTTACTATCCAAAATTAATTATGTAATAAATTTGTTTTTTATATTAAATTATATACTATTTTAATCAATTTCTTTATCCCATAATACGGTTGAGAATACTAGTATTACCATATTTGCCAACTCTCATTTTAAGTTACGTTGTTGACTTGCTCGACAAATATCTCTTTTAAAGTTTGAGAAAATTGAGAAATAGGATAGTTTTTAAGTTTTAATTAGCAAATTGGATAGTTCTAGCCCAACCTATGCTTTTATAATTTGCTTAACATTTATATCCTCAACAATTTTCTTAATTACACTTCTTGCCATTAGATTCAATTCTGAAAATTTCGGTCCAATTTTATATTATCAATTTTGAAATTTGAAATTATAATTTTAACAATATTGATTAATTACAATTTGCGTAATAGTAAAAACAAAAAATTAACTTTACCTTTCCTCTCCGACAAAATTGTACAAGTCTCCGATCTTCGTCTTCATCATTTCCGATAAGCCACATAAGGAGCAAGTATACAATTCATCAATCTACATCACTGCTTATTGTCGGTCGAACCTCAAACGGCTCAAAGGAAGTTAATTTTCCAAACCCGAAAGGACAACTCAGAGCTCGGCGAAGACATGCAACGACGACGAACCCGAAGAAGAAAACAAATTGAATCGAACCAACCTTGAATCTGTTAAACGTAAGCTTCCTGTACTAATAACGAATTAAAGAAGTTAGCTAAGTTAGTGTTTAATTTTAAAAATTAAGTGGAGAAGTTACTCAATTTCGGTTAGGAAAAGTGTACGGTTCCGAATAGTGAAGGAGAAGTTGAAAGTTCCGAAATAGAAGGATCAAAGTGGAACTGCTCCGAGGTTCTATATAAAGTGAAAAGGTGTTGTTTTATTCAATTTTATTTTGTTTTCAGTTACAATGAGAGAAAGTTCAAACACCTCCGACGAAGATGGTCCAATTCGGCTGCCGGAGCGGCTATTCGCTGCCAATTCATATCCTTGTGGTGGCCGGTTGAACATATACTCCAAACCAAACTTGATCGGCCAATTAGTGGAAGCCTCGGAAGGAACATAAGCGCTTAAAAGAATACTGGGATCTCAATTTGGAGGTTTATTTACACTATCGGTGGCAAGGTGCCACAATTTGGCAAAAATTATCCACGGTCTACTTGCTAGGCAACTTGTCACGAAGAAAAAAAAGAAATTGTGGACAGTGTACGGGGGGAAACCACTTAAATTCTCCCTAAGAGAATTCCACAACGTTTCAGGTGGACTTGGTTGTGGACCAAAACCAAGTCCTGCAGAAGTGGAAGAGCATAAGCGGAAGAGGAAGAGAGGGCGTTTGATGTGGGAAACACTATTTGGGAAGGCGAATAAAAGTGGGAAGGAGAATAAAAGTGGGAAGGAGAAGGAGAAGGAGAAGGAGAAGGAGAAGGAGAAGGAGAAGGAAAAGGAGAAGGAGAAGGAGAAGGAGAAGGAAAAGGAGAAGGAGAAGAAGAGGGAGAAGGAGAAGGAGAGGAGAATGAGAATGAGATGGAAACTGGGAAGATGAAGGAGAAGGAAACGGTAAAGGAAAAGAAACCGGATATTAAAGTTTCTAAACTTATTGAGATGCTCAAGGACCCTAAAATAAAAGATTCAAAGCGATTGCCTCTGGCTTTGATAGTTATAGTGGATGGGATATTGCTTTGTAAGAAAGGGATATTTGTGCAAGAAGAGCACGTGGATATGACAAAGGACGTTGATTTCTTCCTAAATTATCCGTGGGGTAGGGATTCGTTTGAAGATGCGATGGGACGGTTTGGTCGACCTGAACCAACAGAAAAACAGCCTGATCCTATACAAGCTTTGATCAGCAGGATCAAGCAGTGTACAAGCTGTTGCTATAGCTTTCCTTTGCCGTTACAGCTTCTTGCATTTGAAGCCATACCACACCTACTTGGGAAGATCCCAAACCCTAAAGACATGACGAACTTTCTGCAGGATCCAACAGCTCAGCACAGAACCATCTTGGAGGAAGAACAGATTTATGAAGTGGAAGGGGTCAAAGGGGTAAAGACAAAAGATTGGTCTATTTGTGATTTTTACACCTACACATTGTACACCTAAAAGTTGTTATCCACCAATATAAATTTATGTATTGCATAAACTCTTTTTGGTGCTCATATGTGGAACAGTTAACTGTGCATGCTATCATTTCTGATCCTCCAAGAGGCTTAGAAGATATTGATTTCAGTTGGGAAGGCGAAGTTGAGGATGAGGAAGTTGAATTGTTGGAGTCTCTTATAGAGATAGAGTATGATTTTAAACAAAATTATTTCGGTGGAGGTGATAGATCGTGCCCACCCTATACGCAAAAACGTGATGAAAATAAGGACAAGGGTGTAAAGGTAGAAGTTGTAGGGGGGGGGGTAAGAAAATTATGGAGGAAGAAGATTAATGTTGGGGTGGCGAAGAAGGCAAAGATAGAAGCGGTGGCAAAAGCGGCGAAGAAGAAGGCGTCAGGAAGCAAAAATGAAGGTGAAAAAGAAGATGTAGCATCCATGTTTGCAGAGTTTAAACAATGGATTGGTGAGAAGAATAAGAAGCTAAAGAAAGAGATATTGGGAGAAATGGAGATAAGATATGGTCGTCGTGAAATAGGTGGGGAAACTGGTGATGATGTGAAGGAGGATGAAGTCGAGGTGGAAGAAGTGCAGGTCAAATCGTCTTTAAGGCGGTGCCAGAGTGGCAAAAAAGTGGGGGAAAAAGTGGCAAAGGGTGGCGGGTCTGCTGTTGTTTCGAAGGGTAAAAACAAGAAATGGAAGAGAGGGAAGGCTAGAGACGATGACATAGAATTGATAAGGAATATGCAGAGAGCTGATGAGGAAGAATCAAGAAAAGAGAAAAGTCCATCGCCAGTTCATGACAAAACTCCCTCTCCAGAGTGGCATATGGAAGATAATGTCGGGAATTATGATTTCCAGCAAAGTCCGTCGCAAGTCAATGAGTATCTGGTATGTCAAACGTATGGTGTACAATTAAATAGTTGGTGTACAAGATAAATTACCTATACACTAAAAAGATGTTGTATACTTATTGCAAGAGGTGTACAATACATTATGGGTATACAGATAAACTATGGTGTATACCTTATTATATATGTTGTACACGTTGATATTTATAGTCTGATTTTTTATGCCATATGGGAGAGTCATCAAAGTTTGTGGAGAGGGATATTACAAACGAGAAGGTACACTTCTGTTAACATAGATGAAACAATTAAAATGGGAAACTAAAAATATTGAATTTTTTAAATTCCCAGGTTAATGAAGATGACAATTGTGCAGTAGTAGGAGACATAAGCAGTCCCACAGAGGACATGGATTGTGAAGCGACTCAAAACGCTGCTCAAATAGGAGAGACAAATGTAAGAAGAAGTCGTACAGACAACATGGATAATGATGCGAGTCATTCTGATACCGCTGCTGAAATAGGAGAGTCGACTCTTAGAAGAAGTGCATATAAGGTGGGTGTTTATATAAGTGTTTTAAAGGTAAAGAAAAAATTAATACTGTTTCATATTTGCAGATTGATGAACAAATTGATGAAGGAGATGAAGAAGAAGACATAGGTGGAAACATAGGACAAACAAGCATTCCTACAGAGGCAGTGGAGGTATTTTTTCAAAAATTTAGAAAACATAACAAGTAATTAATGATGTTGACGTTGTACACATTCTAATATTTGCAGACTGTTCAAGAAGAAGTAGACATACGTGCTGCAAACTTAGGCCAAACTAACACTCCAATGAGTCATACAGAGGTAATGAAGGTTGAATTCCTGTAAATATTAGAATATGTGTAATTAATTAAGTTAATGTATTCGATGTAGATGCATGATGGTCATGTGTACACCTTATTTTGCAGGACATGGAGTGTCAAACCACTCCAACCGATGCTCAAATACCAACAATTGAGTTTGATCCAAGCACGGCTCTTGTCCCACAAGGCCAAGTTATGGATCTTCCTACGCGTCCACCCGTGTATGTAATACCTCTGTCCTCTGTTTCTCCTGAAGAAATATTCTGATGATGAGTTGGAGAATGTTGTGAAGAAAAAGCGTAAGCGCCAAAGATCTGAAAAACTAAGTGAGATGTTTGTTGGAGATCCTAAAATTGAGGCTTTATTTGCAAGCCGACAAAAAGAAGAGCCATATGCCCCTTTAATGGAAGTCAAGAAAGCTGAGTTCAAATCATTCATGAAGTTGTTGCAACTCTCAAAGGGCATGTAAGTTTGTGTACTAAAAGATTCTGTCATTACAATTTTCATAATAAGTGATTCTAATATGAGTTTATTATCTTGTATTTATTATAGAAACTATAAGATTTACACAGGGCACATCATAACCACCAAATTCTTCACCCAACTCGCTAAGAAAAAACATTGGATTGGCACAGAGGTAAATTTTAAATTTTTGTGATTTATTCCTGTTTATATTAATAGTACACCCGAGACGGTTTATTGTACACCTACAATGTTATAACCAGTTCCAATAATGTTTGTAATGCAGCATATGCAGGTGATGACGGCAGCCATCTGGAGGCGACGTGGAGCAAAAATTTTACGAACTTGGGCAGCGTTGTTGGATACATGGTTTGTTCGGCTTATAAATAGCAACTACGCTGCTTTCAAGGACGCAGAAGATCAGGTGAATTTCATGTGGGGTTCGAATCTGGCTTCTTTTGTACTTGGCAAAACTACTGGGAAGGGGTTGAAGAGTTAGTTCCTACAAGACGTTGACGTTTTGTATGTTCCGATGAACTGGGATGAGCACCACTGGGTTGGCCTAGTCATCAATCTGTCATGCCGCCATATCGAGATCTATGATCCTTTAATGAGCCTAAACACGGACGTTGAAGTCAGTTTGTATATGGGTCCAGTAATCGAATGTTTTCCATGCGTTATGAAGGCAATACTTCCGGCACTAAGGGAAGTTGATTTCTCAACAAGGGCCTTCAGTTGGTCACGTTGTGAAGGTATTTACCAGAACGAAAGAGCTGGCAACTGCGGTCCAGTTGTGATGAAGTTCCTTGAGATGCACGCAGCTGGAATGGGGATGGATGAGATGGGAGCCATTGATGATAAGGATGTGGATATGTTCCGGCACAAGTATGCTATGGATTGCTATGAAGAGGTTGCAAAGACCGGCTCTGATTTGAAGACTTAAGGAAGATGGGGGCTGATTTGAAGTTTAATTATTAACAAGTTTTTTTTATCTATTAAGCAAAAACATATTCTACTTAAGTACTCTATTTGCTTATGCTTTCTGAATTGTGTTTCTAAAAACTCGTGAATGTTTTAAGTTAAGTTTATGTTAAGTGAAAATGTTGTGCAAAGTAGTTCTGAAGATGATGTACAACTATTTGAAGGGGGTGTACAAGTAAACGCTGTACACCTACATGTGATTCATATTGTACATTTTTTAAGGTGTGTTATATATTAAACATAAATTCATTCTTGTTTTAAGTTAAGTTTCTGTTCAGTTCAAATTTTGTGCGAAGTACTTCTGAAGATGGTGTACAGAGTTTTGAATGGGGTGTACAACAACTTCGTTTGTACACCTACATGGGTCTACATATTGGGAACTTTATAAAACATTTAAGTAGACATCCAAATAACATACACTAACACGAAATACAGACAGAGTAATTATACATTGATCATAATGGCAGATATTTTACATAGATTATAATACATTGCCCATACATAAAACCTAAACCGAGAGTAACATCATTGACATACCATCAAACCTGCATTTTACTACAGTAAAGGAAAACAAATTAACATGAAATAGATTTGCGAAAGACAATAATTATACATAATTAAATAAGACAGTTCAACCTTCACATTCTCCCACCATGGCACATTAGAGCATCCAGATTACCTTGTTAGCGGCCCACCATAACACGCAACTTTCGTAACAACCACTTGCCCAACAGCCTGGGACTGGTATGTGTTGTCCGACTCTAACACAAGCTGGTAATTGGTAAATGTTCGTCAATGGAAATCTTAAAGATGATTTAAAGATCTTCGTCTGTTTTGGGTGGAAGCATTCAATTTCCGTAATGAGTTCCCTACACAGTTCGTACATCTCCTCAGACTGCATACCAACATGATGTGTTCTCGCCATCAACTCTAGGTACTTGCCAGTCCTTTCTTGTTCACCACGACACATACAGAATAGCGCTGCCGCCAATGTGGCATCAACATCTTTTTCGACGAGGATGTCCAACATGAGAATTGCGGATTCCAATGCACAATCTTCGGCAGCCATTCGGATTCCTTCATGGTATTGGGCGATAGGGTTCCGGGCATTTAGACATCAGACAAAGAAGGGTCGGTTTCGACCCTCCTCGGAGATGCCAGGTGCATCAATAGTCAAGTACCACATGCATGCTCCTTTCAAGACCTCATTATTGTACACAACATCATGGCCTTCTTTGCCCACCCTTAATAGTGGTCCGAGTAGCCAGTATCGATATTTTTCGACTAGAGCAGCAATCTTAACCAAAACGTCTTCATGGAATATAGACATAAGGAATAATTTAGCCATATTAGTTTTGAAAATTTTATGTTTGAAGATAAGTAAAGGAAAAGGATGTTGTATTAGTAGGAAGGTGGGGGTCGTGAAGATAAAAGCGTTAGATATATGGCTTAAAATAATAATTTACTTCATTAAAATCAAATCACTTTATAACCATTTACTCCTTCCAGCAAGGTGGATGGTGGAAATGCATTACTTACGCGATATGGTGGATCAGAGATAAATCTTTTTTAGTACATTAACTTTACAATTAAATAAGGTTGGTAAAAATCTAATCAGTCGACATTGGAGACCATTGATTATACGAAGAAGGAATATGTTTAAGATGCATGAATGGTTAGGAGGTTAATTGAGGATTAAAGAAGGTGATAATAGATATAATGTGATTTGATTTGTATCCACCCTATCCCCTGAATTAATAAAGTAAAGTAATATCATATTTCACATTAATATCATCGATATTAATAATTACAAGATTCATCATTACAACATTTCTAAAGTTTCTCACTGACACGCAATGCAAGACTGTAAATATAGCATTTTTCACAATAATTATCTTCTCCATAAGGCAATCTGGTTGGTCGATTGATGTCGAAGCAGGATACTTCCAGGTGGAAGCATATGTGTCCTCACAAGGGGGATCAAAACTCTGAATAGTATGAAAAAGAGCTTCACCCATATTATAAATCTCGAGATGATTATAGATCGGAGACCCAACATTTTCAAAGTACACCTCCAAAATTTCCCCAGCTATCTCATCATTACCAGCACATATTTGGAAGATAGCAAACGCAAGAGTAGCAAAATCGTAGGTTGGGACGAGTTGGATAAGGAGTGCAAGGGATCCGTGAATATCTTGAGCTTTTACAACCAACCGTATTACTTCAGAGTACATAGCCAACGGATTTTGATATTCTAAACAGTTTCCAGAAAAACTTCTCCCATCCTCACCGGGCATAATTTGTGTTGGATTCTTGCATAAAGAAGTTATATTGGTGGAATGTAATATTTCCTTAGAGAGAACGATATATTTACCTACTTTTCCGGATAGTAAGAATGGACCTAATAGTTTGTAATCTTCATCTCCCAATTTCTTCACTATGATCCGGAGAATGTCCTCTGGTAAGTGAAGACCTTCTTCCATTTCTACTTCTCTCAAACCGATCCCTATATTTCTGCTAATGTTTATATTTATTCTAGGTCACTGTCTCTCTCTTTCTCTATATATTAATATATATATATAGTAACTGTTACGTATGGCTATCATTAATGTTTACGTATTGCATGACAGTTGTTCAACGTCGTTGTTAGTGTACATCGTCACATGGTTGTACACCCGACCACCAAAATATGTGTACACCGAATGGTTATCCATTCGAACGGGAGAGGGTGTACAAGTAAACGCCGTACACCTTCTACTTGTACACCTCAACAGTGGGACGGTGTATAAGTTATTTCTTCGTACCCCACAACCAAGTCTTGTAATTTTGATTCATTGTAATTTCGAATTAGTAGAGAGAGGATTAAATAAGGTTGCAACAATACTATATATCATCGAAATACATACCAACATTTGATTTTGTTATAAGTTCCATTATACCTAGGGGAGCTATAAGAGGAAACTAATATTGACATATTAGTTTCAACTTATACCAAAACAATGTGTTTATGACAAATGGCGTAAAGCCTTCCTCTTATGACCGAGGGTGAACATATACCAAAAAACACTAAAAAAACCAATCTTCCTACACATACGAAAACACTATTTTAACCAAGGGCCTCTTTGCAAGTAACACGGTTATGCCCTCCTTTCCCACACATTCCGCATTTGTTGGGTCTGTTATTCTTTCTCCCAACCTTTAGTAATATGTATAAAAACGATTAGTAATGAAGGCAATTATATTTATATGTAAAAAGGAAATAAAGAATATACACATACCACAAAATCCCCAGTAGAAAGAATTCTCTTTTTTGGAGGTCTTCCCGATGGCCGGCGTGTTTTTGGAGGGACAACCTCCCTTCGACGGATTTCTTCTGGTACAAAAATGTCATCAGGATCAGGAATTGGTAGAATGACACCTACCACGGTTGCAGCCCACACCTTCTTCTTATAAACGTTGTCCACCAAATCCTTAAATTGCAGACCATTGAATTGACCCGCTGCCATTCCATGTCGGCAAGAAATCTTTATCATCTGGAATTCTCTACAACTGCAAGTTCGCTTCACCAAGTCCACACTGTATTGATACGTACTAGCCGATCCAACACTTACTTCGAATTCCTAGGCGGAGCACTTAGCCGTTGCTAACCCAATTGAATCTGCTAACCTGAGGTCCAACTCTTTCGACACTTTCGATGGTATTTCGCCATCCATTTTTTCTATCACATCCCGCCTACTTTGCAACCACCTAGATACCATCTTCTGGATAAATTCCAACATACTTATAATTGGACAATCTCGGGCTGGGAAGAGGGCTTTGTTGAGGACTCGACTATGTTACTGGACATCAAGTTATACCTATCTTCTTTAAATTGAGACCTTGTCCAATGCTCCACCCCTATGCCCTCCAAGAAATCCCAAACACGGTAATTTTTCCTATTTATTGTTGAGCTTCTGATGAACTGTCAAACTGTAAAAGCTTATCCAGCAACTCGCACTATTGCCTTCATCGCTTTACCATACTTACTTTGCACATTCTTCTGGATGTGTACAAGACATGCCTCGTGATTTGCTTGTGGATACATCTTCTTAATCCCACAGTATATTGACTGGTGCCTATCTGAAACTATTGTAAGATCCAGAGTGTCCAGAACAATAGCCAACAGCTTCTCCAAAAACCTTGTCCAAACATCATCATTCTCGCTATCCACCACCGCAAAAGCAATTGGAAATATCTGAAAATTTGAATCTTGTCCACTCGCTGTCATAAGACATCCTTTGTACCTTCTATGTAGATGAGTACCATCTATGGCAATTACTTTCCTCAAGTGTTTCCATCGCTGGATACTTGCGCTCAATGCCATGAAAGTATACTTGAACCGAGGGTTACCCTTCAAATCCAACTCCGTCACCAAATGTGTTATTGACCCCGGATTTGCTAGCTTCAGAACATATAAATACACGGGTAGTATCTGGTATAATGACTCCTCTGTTCCTCGAGCCGAGGCAATGGCTAACTCTTTAGCCATCCAACACTTCCAGTATGAAACATCGATGTTGTATTCTCTAAGCATCATTTCAGGCAACTCACTAGCCCGTGGTCCACCATTGATTGTCTTGTATTTTAACCTTTACAACTTTGCAATCACTTTTGATGTCGCGTGTTTTGAGAACTCCCCTCTAGCGTCAACATCACATCGGTGATTTAGATGTGCCTTCTTCACCTCATACTCATCCAGCTCACCTAATTGTGTTGCGTACACCCGCCAATCATAACGCCGGCTTATACATGATGTCGTAATAGATTTAATTGCATGTCGGCTGAACACAAATCTAAAGACTCTTTATCGCATAGATGGACATCGCCACCTTGAAGTGCTCTTTATCTTTGAAAACCCTTCCAACGAAAATTCTGTCATCCTCACGACTTAAATCAATTTCCTGATGGTGATTTAATGTCCCTATTTCAACATCTCTAAACATTGGAGGAATATCCACATATCCATATACCTCTGTTATAGTTATTCCTTTCTTTAACTCTTACCCACCGTTTTCCCTACTCATGTATGGGTCATCTCCCAGTTTTGTCACGTTTCTCAAACCTGACCCATCATTATCATGCTTTTCTCCTCCAGCACCACTCACATTAGCTTGATCCATAAAACCTTTCAAACCTGACCCACCATTATCAGCCTTTTCTCCTCCAGCACCACTCGCATTAGGTTGCTCAAAAATATCATCATCCCCATCGTAACATATGAATCCTCCCTTTGGGCTTTCTAAATTTCTTGTTTCTTTACTTTTTCTCTCGGAGAATGTCTTTGGTCTTGACCCAATCACTTTAGCTGTGGACCATATATTCTCCGTGGACCCATTATGATTCTCTGTGGACCCTATAACATTCTCCATGGACCCAATCACTATAGCTGTGGACCATATATTCTCTGTGGACCCAATATGATTCTCCGTCGACCCTACAACATTCTCTGTGGACCCAATATGATTCTCCGTGGACCCTATAACATTCTCCGTGGACCAAAAATTATTATCTGTGGACCCTAAATGATTATCCGTGGACCCTTTCTGATTTACGTGTACCCTATTACATTCTCTGTGGACCCAATATGATTCTCCATGGACCCTTGCATATTCACTGTGGACCCAAGCTCTTTCAGTTTTCTCTGCGTTTCCTCGAATAATAATTTCTTCCTTGCCCTGCATGCACCTATAATGGATGTCGACTCAAAGTTCATGTTTGTAGTGGACTGGTCCTTTCCCGTTGACTCACCTCCATTTCTCCTCTTTTCAACTGATAACTGACTGTTTCGAATCTCTTTCTCAGTATTCACACTCTGTGATCCCTGACTGTAAATTATTTCGCAGTTCCCATCTACCACCTCTTCACTTCCCCATTCACAGTCATTTCGGACAAATTAATCCCAACGGTCGAAATCATAGTCTTCCTTATCATCACAATCCTCTTCATCTTCATCCTCGCATTCATTTGCATTTCCTCTTTCATCTTCCACATCATACCCATTCACGCATTTTATACCCGGATCAGCTTCTTCTCCATCTACAGCATTTGCTGATTCCACACTTACACCTGGCTTACTAAGGGTTAGCATTATTTGATCACATTCTGCTATCAACAAACTATCATCATCAACACTACTGTCACATACCCCTGAAACACCACTTCTTCGCACATTACCCAAACCGACATCTATGACGTTCGTGGATTCTTCTCCCAATATCTCTAAACGGTCACCTATCAACGCCCTAAATGTCACAAAAATTATGATTGACCTATCAGTAACACATCGCGATCTGAATTTTCGATAATAGCGGTCACTCATGATCTCTATGGACGGACACCCTAACTTACCACCACATATGAATTCCAATTTCCAATATGACATTTCCACACTTATCAATTTAGCATCAAGCTTATATGCAGACGCAATCAAAATCCTCAGCTCTTCCCAAGTTTCAACATTTCTGCAGTTTATGCTACGGCCAGTCCTGGACATGTCTATTTTGAACTCCCATCTACCATTCTTCAACCGAATCCACCTACCCGCCATGACCGTTACATATAAATCACCTACATTTAACACATTTATTACCACTTAAAAATTGGAGGTTTATCATAAACTTTGTACCAACATTAAATAAGGAAGAGGGAGATTCAGGTTTGGTTTACATACCTTCCTCAGTCTCATCCGTTGACCCTTTACTCATCTCCATTAAATTTCCTGAACCGTACTTAGATCCCCAGAGATTATCTAAATCTTATCTTACCTGCAAAACCAACGAGGTTTTCTTCTCAGCCACACACTTGTTAATCCTCACCCACACTTATCCATAATTTCTTTTCATGTTTAACATATCTTCAGTTTAACATTAGGCTTTAACAAAGTTTCGGCCCATTAAGGCCCGTTAAGACAAGTCCACACACACTCGTTCGTTCCACGCATTTGCCATCCTCATGTTCTGTACACCACACCTCTCATATCACCCACTCACAGTAATTTTCCCGCCTAAATTTTCTTCACCCGGCAACTTCTCCCGCCTGTCTCTTACATTTCCCCACCCTTTTTCTCCTTCCATTGCCAAGGGTACTGTTGACTTCTCACACCCTCAAATCTCCATAAACTACCCAACAACATCACTACAATCCAACCAAAAACATAATTTGGGCTAGAACTACCCAAATTTCAAATTAAAACATAAAAACTTCCCACTTTGCAAAGACACCCTTAAAGTTTTGAGTTTGTAACATCCAACTCTAAGTCACGTGAATTAACGTTGCAATCAATATTTGACTTTATGGTGGAGATCAACTCTCGTAACCTCCTCTTAATGGCATATACACATTGAGTTTTGTGTAATAAGACCATGACTTTTACTTCTCATATGAGAAAAAAGATCAACATCAACACACAAAAACATTCTCCTTACGTCATTTCTCTAGTTTTGAGTATGAGAGTACACATCAATAGCATTCGTTTGTTTCTGTTTTTGGGTTGTGTAAAACAGAATAGTTACAGTTGTATCCTGGGTTCGGAATGTCATCCAACCGTCACACTACAGGACATTTTTAGAATTAAGTAAAACGTGTTTCACCTCTGCAAATCTCATTTCTAATTCTTGTATTGGTATAATTTTATTATGCAATAAACTTTTTGAATTCGGCCAAACAAACACTCAACTTATCAGGAATTGCCAAAAAAACATGAACTTTTGAGCTGGCCAAAAAAGCCCAAACAATTATTGACTTTCGAATTAATCAACAATATTTTCATTGACTGGCCAATTAAGCACACTGTTAGCAGATTAACTGTTTGATTTGACTGACGTTTAAATGGTGGTCGTTAAGTAAAACGATGTTGTTTTGTTTCTAATTAAAAAATCAGGATTCGGCCATAAAAATACCCAACTTATCAGAAAATTCTAAAAAATCACCCAACTTATCAGAAATTGCCAAAAAAACACGAACTTCAGAGCTGGCAAAAGAAAGCTCAAACAGTTGTTGATACGAACAAGAACTTTCAGATTAGTTCGAAAGAAAATTTCCTTCAAACAAACCTCAAACGCACAAACCACAAACTCAAGATGGGAACAAAGCTCTCAAGACCAAGGCTCAAAAACAGGCAGATGGGCCCCTTGGTTTCTTTGAAACACCAACTTTTTGATAAAGAGGTTTTTAATGACTCTAATGCTATCAAATAAACCTATCGTGCATATAACTTTATGATCGAATTACAAGGAATAATGATTATTCACCAAAGATGCGAGATTCTAAACTAATATAGAGCAAATAAAAGAATTGGTTTTTAACAATAGGAAATGAAATGAGATGAAATCAAAAGAAAAACAAAGGATCATGGGTTCTACTTTCAAATGAATGAACTCACAATCAAACAATGATCATGGAAATCACAATTATCTAAGATAATACTTGATACAATCTATTTCATCATTGTTCAATTGTGAATTTTATGATCATTGTTTGATTGTGAGTTTTATGATTATTGTTTGATTGTTAGTTCATTCAGTTGATAGTAGAACCCATGATCCTTTGTTTTCCTTTTGATTTCATCTTGTTCTTATTTCTTTTTGTTAAAAACCAATTCTTTTATTTGCTCTAGATTAGTTTAGAATCTTGCATTTTTAGTGAATAATCCTTAGTCCCTGTGGATTTGATCCTAAAATGCTATGCACGATACATTTATTTGATAGCGTTAGAGTCATTAAAAACCTCTCTATCAAAAAGTTGGTGTTTCAAAGAAACCAAGGGGCCCATCCGCCTGTTTTTGAGCATTGGTCTTGAGAGCTTTGTTCCCATCTTGAGTTTATGGTTTGTGCATTTGAGGTTTGTGTGAAGGAGAATTGCTTTGGAACTAATCTGAAAGTTCTTGTTCGTGTCAACAGTTGTTTGAGTATTTTTTTGCCAGCTCTGAAGTTCATTTTTTTTTTTGGCAATTTCTGATAAGTTGAGTGTTTTTATGGCTTAATTCCTTATTTTTATTAGAAACAAAAAGACGCCCTTTTACTATACCACCGCTTAAATGTCAGTCAAAGCAAACCGTTAATCTGCTAATGGTGTGCTTAATTGGTCAGTCAATGAAAATATTGCTGATTAGTTTGAAAGTCAACAATTGTTTTTGGCTTTTTTGGCCAGCACAAGAGTTCGTGTTTTTGTTTGGCAATTCTTGATAAACTGAGTGTTTTTTTGGCTGAATTCCCAGTAAACTTTACAATTTATTCAGTTTTCTCTATTGTAGAAATATTTTTCCTACAATCTTAATTCTGATTTTTATTATTATTATACTAACGACAAGCTAATTATTTGTCAAAATTGAGAAAAGAACCGCCATTTCCGCACTATTCCTCCCCACATTGAGAATCTCAATGTAGATACTAGTCCGCATTATATATCATTATATAGCCCACGAGAATGACTACTTTATACTTAATTATTTTATATAATCATATATTATTATTTGTGTTTTAGAATAGATTTATTTTATGTTTTTATAGGAATCAATTAGATTACAGAAGTAAGATAACAATATAAATAAGTGTTTAAATGCATTCAGTTGATGGTGAACAAGTAGAGGTTCATATTGAGTGGAGATAAGTTATCGAGTTAACTTACGCATATTTGTGTGAAACATCATTGATGTGAGTTTGAAAATAGGCTTGAAAATTCCTAGAGGTTTGGTCACGGTATGACCGGCCAGGTTTTTCCTTCGTCGTGGTTGTATAAATCATACTGGGGCATTTCAATTTGAGTTTCAATTTAATTTAAATCATCCATGCCACTTCAAACAAGATCCAAGTGAATATATTATAAGGTTGTAATCAAATTTTAATAGAGACCCTGGTAGCTTGAAGCAGGACATTGCATATGCCGGCATAGCTGAAAGGACACTTTTTAGGAGGATGAGCTTTCCTGCTGTAGACAAGAATTTAGAGGACCAGCTTAGCGCCTTCTGTTTTATTTTGTCCACAATAGAGGTAAAGAGATCTCTCTTCTTCCTGCCAAAATGTTCTGGCAAGCCTAAGTACTTTCACACTCCACCCTCTTGGGTTATATTTAGCTCTGTTTTGACTTTGTTTTTCAGTTCCTGGGGAGCCATTCTGGAGAAAGTAATCGCTGACTTTTTCCTTATTGATGCACTGTCCTGATGCTTTCTCATAATCATAGAGTATTTTCTTCAAAGCTGCCACGTTTTTCTTGCTTGTTTTGCAGAAAAACATAGTATCATCTGCAAACAATAGGTGATTGATGTTTGGAATTTTCTTTGATACTCTGATGCCTTGCATTAACCCCTCTTCTTGTGCTTTTCTACACAGGCCCGTTATGACTTCGCTGCACAAGATAAAGATATATGGTGACAAGGGGTCTCCCTGTCGGATCCCTCTATCCGGTATGACTCTTGCCTCGTGGCGTATATTAATCAGGTATGCATAAGACACTGTAGTTATACACTCCATTATCCAGTTGATCCAAATAGAGTGAAAACTGTATCTTTGTAAGACCAGCTTTATGAAGTCCCATTCAAGCCTATCATAGGCTTTGCTGTATCGGTTTTAACAGCCATTGAACAATGTTTCTTTGCAGATGAAGCTTTGAGAAAATGCAGAACCTCATGTGTAATCATGACGTTATCGGAGATAGCTCTTCCAGGGACAAAAGCCGAATGGGTTCTCTGATATGAGGTTAGACAAGATCGGTTTGAGTCTTCTTGTTAACATCTTGGCTATAATCTTGTATAAGATTGAACAAAGAGCAATAGGTCTGTACTCACTGAATTTTCTAGCTCCATGGATTTTTGGGATGAGTCTTACGTATGTTTCATTTGTTTTCTTAGGCAGGTTACTCATTTGGAAGAATCGTTTGATCTCTTCACAGATAGCCGGACCAATGATACTCCAGTTTGACTGGAAAAAGCTGGCCGAAAAACCATCTGGTCCCGGAGCTTTGTCAGGATGTATGTCAAATAGAGCTAGCTTGATTTCATCATCTGTAGGTACTGCTATAAGCTCATTGTTATCGGCTTCATTGATCTTAGGGAGGATGGCTGCATTTACGATGCTCTCTCTTCTTCCTGCCTGTGAGGTAACCAATTTTTGGTAGTAGCTCACAACAATTTTACCAATCTCCTCTTCTTTGTACTTTGGGCTTCCGTTTTCATCTTCCAGGACTGCAAATTTATTTCTTACTGTTCTTCCTCTTGAGACCGCATGAAAGTAGCCTGCATTTTTATCTCCCAAGCTAAGCCATAGTACTCTGCTTCTTTGTTTCCAAAACTCCTCCTCATTCTTATATGCCTGTTGAAGCTCATTGGTTATTTGTTGGATGAGGGCCTCATCATTTATAGGACTTACCATTGCCTCTTCTAATGCATTTTTGTGTTCTTCTATTAGGGCTTTGCTGTTCCTGGCCTGTTCCTTGCTCCACTGAACAATGGCTCTTCCCACTTGGTATTTAACACTCCACATCATCTTCTCTCTCTTCCACATAATATTTCAACACCCACTCAATTTTTACACTCTACAATGGTTTATTTAATAAAATTCAACACTCTACTCTACTATTTTTTATTTCATACATTTATTTTCTTTTATGTTTATGTTTTTTGTGATTACATATGAATAACAATTTTTTATTAAAGTTAAATTAAAATAATTAACAATTTAAAACTTTTAAAATAATTTTGCTTTTTCATATAATTTAAACTTTTAAAAAACTGGAATGCATGTTATTAATCCTATGTATAAAACCTTTTAAAAAAGAATTTATGAAAAGAAAAAAATATCGAAAATATGACTTTTTATGTGTTCAAATTAAATGAAAAAGCTCTATTTATAGAATATGGAAAATGAAGAATTTTGATATTGAAAAATAAATTTTGAAAATAATTTAATACGTAATAATTGATCTCAAATATATTGGATGTAAAAAAAATATCAACAATTTTAAGTAATCTCTCAAAATGTGACACTTGTCAACACCAAATAATCCACATAATTTCAACACCCAAATTCAACACCTTCATTGCACTTATTCAACTGTTGAGTTTTTTTTTATCAACATCCCCATTGTATATAGTCTTATTTTGAGAATGGCTGATCATTGAGAAATATGGTTCAGGAAGCATGTATAGCTCAATTTTCTGTAAAATATGGTTCTTTAACATGATCAACTTTTTCTTAACTCCAATAGTTTTTTTTATGGATAATTCTTTAACATATATATATTTGAAAACCCCGGTCCAACCGATTGAACCGGTCCGACCAGCTATCCAGTAACAGTGGCGAGTCGATGTCCGGTCCGGTTTAAAAAACCTTGCTAACAAGAAATTTTCACAATATCCATAATTAACCTCTCATATCCCTCTTTTAAGTGAACCCAAACTAACCCCCTTTCTCTCATTTAACAGAATTTTATCTAATATACCTTCTCAAAAAAAAAAAATTCACAATATCCCTAATTAACCTCTCATATCCCTCTTTAAGTGATATATCCAAACTAACCTTCCTTCCCTCATTTAACTCCCATTTAAGTAATGATTAATTTAAATAAAATTGAATTGAAAATAGAAGAAAAATCGGATGAAAGAATTAAAAAGAGATGAGGTAGTTAGTTTAGATTGGTGAGAATTAATGAAAATAATTAATTTTGGACCAATGAGACTTAAGCATTTGTAAACTAATTAATTTTCATCTTCTTCTTTTTTCTTTTTGTTTGCCGCTAGACCCATTTCTTTCTTCATCTTCCTTTGTTCTTCTTTCATCTTCTTTCTTCTTCCATCTTCATTTAAGGTATTTTGTTTTTCTTTCTTTACATTTTGATGTAGAATTCAACAATTTGATGTTGTTTTGTGTGGGTATGAAATATCTATGTTCATGGGTATATATTGTGTATTTCAATTTATTTATTTTGTGTAGACTATTAACCTCGTTTTGTTGATAGATTAATGTCTTTCATTGTTTATAGTTGGTATATATTTGATTTTGGTGGTGAAATCATACTGAATTTTAATTAGTTAGTAATGAAAATCGTTGGTAAACTCAAAATTACCCAGAAATAGTACAACCGATACAACTGTGAACAATTAGTAAACCTGGTATGACTATGTATAATTAGTTGAACTGGTACCACTGTCGTACTACTGAGACACCAAAAAAGCATGTCTAACGTTATTTATTTTTCAGGATATAATTAATAATATTCGATGCATCATCATGCATCTCTATTATGAAGGGTATTATTCAAATAACGGAGGTTGTATGGATTGGATTCAAAGTGAATATCAGATTTACAATTTAATGATGAAGAAATCTATAGAGGAGGTCACTTATTATGAGTTGTTTGAGAGCATATGCATGAAGATGATGAGAGATGAAGCTACTCCGATTAACTAAATTACGTTCCGCAAGCAGATCCTAAGCAAAGACCATCATTTATCTCGAATGATTTAGATTTTTTTGGCTATTTGATGGCATATCTTAATGATAAATCTGGGAGTATTTTGCATGTGGAAGTTATGGAAGATGTTTTATAAAATCAGGAGTAAGAGGAAGTTTTTTAAGAGGGGCTGTCGGCAGTTAAGCAGTTGTTAATGATGGAATAATAAGTCTTTACGGAGAGGAACCATCGGAATATGGGTTGGTGAACAATGATGATGGCGTTACACATGATGATGGATCTGTTAACATGAATAACTCAGGTAGGTATGAGTACAATTAGGTCACACATGTTGTAGAAGAAGGAGAAGGAGGAGAAGAAGGAGAAGAAGGAGAAGAAGTCGGAGAAGGATAAGAAAGAGAAGGAGGAGGTGGAGAAGGAGGAGAAGCTGAACGAGAAATAGTAACAAATGAGCATGTAAATGTAGCATGGGAAAAGGAAATTGATGTACTTATAGATCAATAATTTGATAATAGGCACGGCGTGCATCTTATTGTAAAAACAGCTGCACATTCAAACTGTTTTGAGTTTGATATCATCAAATCAGATCTGACGAGATATGTGGTCAAGTGTAGCGAAGCATTAAGTGGTTGCAAGTGGATGTTACGGGCTACGGTACTTAAGAATTCAAAATTTTGGTCTATAAGAACTCACAACAAGATGCTGAAACTAGTATTTTGTTTAGTCAAAGTGTATAGCAAAAGTTGACAGTAAAGCCTATCAACCTAAGCCTAGAGAGACAAAATACCAAGTTTATCAATTGTAGTGTAGTGGTAATGATAGTAACAATGTCGAACCAATCAAGAGTAGTCTACAGCAACTAGTAGATGATTAAAGCTAGCTATTCAAGTAAATTTATCAAAAGGGGTTGGTTCACTAAAAAGCTAAATGAACTACCATTATACTAGGGATCTCAAAGCCTGTCACATAGGTCGAATGCTACAGTAAAAACAGAGAAAAACTACAGTGAACAAATACTAAGCAGACTGTGAACTATGGGGAAAACAATAGGGACTCCAAGGATGGAAATCATAGGTTCGCAAACACTCTGTACTACTATAGCTATCAACTAGCAATTTCATCATAGGACTACCCTAGACAACAGATTTCATAACCAGCTCAATCCATGGGTCGTGATAGAGAGCCTCAAGGTCCAACCCGGTCAGCATAGTGTGAGTTGATCGGACCAGGCATGAAGATTCAGCCTATTCAAGTCGAGAAGAGTTCATAACAAGTGAATAGGTGGAATCGTGACATAAATCAATGTCTGATGCATCCACCCTCACGCTATTGTACTCTAAACCCCGGAAAAAGTCTATCTAATGGCTCAAGACATGGGTCGTGCTCATGAGACCATCTAAAATCATGTTCTCCTTGATCAGGGGAGAACAAGCATTAAAAACACTCACCCAAGAGGGAGTCACAACTGAGTGATGATCAACCTATCTAAACCATAGCAAAACAGAGTGAAGCTACCCTAATCCATCCCCCAAAACCCCAACTTTACTACTCACTCCCCAAAATCATAGCTTGGGTCCGAAACCCAGAAAAGCCTAAGCTTGACATATGTGATAGCCTATGATCTTGTGAGAAAGGTTCAAGAAGAATTAAAATGCAAGTACTGATTTTATAAAAAGTTATCAAAGATACAAGGTTACAAAAATGAAGAACAGCTCAAGAACAAGAGAGAGAAAAACTAAGAGATAAAACCTAGATTATGCTAAAAGAGGTGATTCTACTTTGTCTCTACTTGGTTCCCTTGATTAGGTTTAATGAGGCGCTTTTATACTAAGTAACAAAAGCGCTTATTACAATTCCGAGTTTTTAGTATAAATAGTCGTAGAGTGCCCACTCGACCCAGCAGTCGAGTAGTGAGGTCGAGTGGGCTGCTCATTGCACAGTGAATGGTCACTCAATTAGGTAGGTCGAGTAGGCGGGTGGTGCTGAGGTCGAGTGAGCCTGAGGTTGAGTAAGCCTGATGGTGAGTGCTCACTCGAGTGCCTGGTCGAGTGGGCAGGTCGAGTGAGCCGTCTGTCTTCTCTGCGATCTTCACGCGAGTCCATAGGCCTTCACTGCACATTTTCCATAGCCCAACAGCTT
The DNA here is from genome assembly GCA_963555745.1 of Cardamine flexuosa. Taxonomy (NCBI): domain Eukaryota; kingdom Viridiplantae; phylum Streptophyta; class Magnoliopsida; order Brassicales; family Brassicaceae; genus Cardamine; species Cardamine flexuosa. Next base: position 19,082,984 of record OY743219.1, read on the forward strand.
GATCCAAGTTCACTTCATGAGCCAAAATCCAAGTATGATCCATACGCTCCATAAGTACTTGATAAGACCCCAAACATGCAAAATGCATGCAATGTCTATACAGAAATACTAAACATCTTATAAGAAGGATAAATGCATAGAATGGTATGAATAATGGATAAAATCTACACTAAGGCATGATAAAAGGCTGGTAAAAACGTGCATAAAAGTGGTGCTATCAACTTAAATTGATAGTCAGGATTTTGATGGGTTTAAGCTCTACTATCAATTCCGAATGTACTATCATGTCGTTGTAGTACAAAAGGTGTCAAACCAAATGGATGTGGTGCAATCAATCAAGATGTGGTCAAATACAACTAAGTCAAGCCAAATAAAGAAAAGGGTTTTATCTAACATCCTAAAACTAAAGACTAAACTTACTAAAGGCTGTCACACTTTATGAAGTCATCAAAGAAACTAAGAAACTAGAGAAAACTTAATATGTAGTAAGTCACTCGACTGGTCAACTCAAGTGGGGTGGTAGAGTGGGAAGATTAAACTACGACACTGTGGCTTAAACATTTTAAACACATGAAACAAGTAATATGAAAGCTATAGGGATCATAGGGGTGAATCAACTGGCTAGTGAATGCTCAAAATAGTCCTAGGTACTAACATACACAAACAATAAGGGATTCCCTTAACAACAGACATCATTTACAGCTCAATCCATGGGTCGTGGTAGAGAGCCTCAAGATCCAACCTTGTCAGCATAGTGTGAGTTGATCGGATCAGGCTTTAGGAATCAGTATATTAAACTCAAAGAGCGTTCATAACAAGTGAGTAAGTGGAGTCGTGACGTAAATGAACATCTGATGCATCCATCCTCACGCTATTGTACCCTAATCCCTGGAAAAAGTCTATCTAATGACTCAAGGCATGGGTCGTGCTCATGAAATAATCTAAAATCAAGGCCTAACTGGCCAGAAAAGAGCAAGCATTAAAATCACTAACCCAACAGGGAAAACACAAATTGACAAACAAACTTATATACCCAGATCAATCAAAAACATCACAAGCCTAATCCACCCCTAATAGCCCTAAGGAAACTACTCAGATCCTGAAATCATGAAAATCAACTCAAACCCAGAAATCTCAAAAACTGATATATGTGATAAGTCAGATGGATATGAGAAGGTTTGAAGAAGAAACTAAATGCAAATACGTATTATATAAAAAGTTATGATGATTCAAAGTCAAAAAATCAAGAACAACTAAGAACAAGAGAGAGAGAGGTAAAAGAGGCAAAAAACTAAAGCTGAGGTAGCATAGGCATGGGTTTTGACCATAAAGGGTATTTATAATGAAATGGTCAAAACCCTTAAAACCACAAGAAGTTTGCTGAAATTCCGGAGAGGCCCACTCAACCACTCAGTCGAGTAGATCAGTCGAGTGGGTGCTGTGGCTGACTCGACCACCCACTCGAGTGGCCTGTTCGAGTGGCTCAGTAGAGAGGCTGACTCGACAACTCACTTGAGGGGGTTGGTCAAGTAGGCCACTCGAAGTGTCTCTGATGCAGTTCAGGCTCCTGTTTGACATGTCTTCACTCATTGGGATGCATCTTCCAAATGGCTGATTAGATTGCTTTGATTCTTGTCCCATGTGAATCTTGACTCTTCTAGCTTTCCAATGGTATAAATAAATCCAAATTCGGTCCACAGGAAAGTCTTCAAATGTTGCCAAACTTCTGATGCTCCAAAGTCACTCGAGTGGGCAATCGAGTGGCTGGTCAAGTGGGGGTGGGTGAGTGCTCACTCGAGTAGACAGGTCGAGTGGGGGGGGGGGGTTGAGTGGGCCTGCAGTGAGTGCTCACTTGAGTAGGCAGGTTGAGTGGGAAGTCGAGCCATCTGTCTTCTATGCAAATCCTCACTCTGACTATAAAGCTTCACTGCACATCCTCCTTAGTCCAGCAGCTTGATCCAAACTTCACTTCATGAGCCCAAAATCCAAGGATGCTCCAAACGGCTCCATAAGCACCTGATAAGACCCCAAATATGCAAAATGCATGCAATGCCTATACAAAAATACTAAAAATCCTATATGAATGGCAAATGCATAAAATGGTATGAACAATGGCTAAAATCTATACTAAGGCATGATAAAAGGGCGATAAAAACGTGCATAATATGGTATTATCAACTCCCCCAAATTTATCATTTGCTTGCCCTCAAGAAAATATGAAAGGATGAGATGAAAGGAGTGTGAAAATGAGGATTCAGAATCTTAGCAGACTAAACAAACCTCTGATCTCGATGTCATAGTTAACAGGTCTAAATGCAATACACATAAGTCTTACTTAAAAACCTAGCCATGCTCATCACAACAGAACTTATCAATCAAACTCAGCCTCAACAAGCATTCAAAGTAAATGATCCCTTTAACATTAATTAAGCGCGAACAGTGGATCATGCTATGCATTAAGTAAGAACTTATTTGGTTTAAGGACTGGGCTTAAGAGATACAAATGATCTCTTCTTCCTCTTGTTTATGCATTTATTAACAGGGATCTCTCAGAGAATTGATTGAACTTTAATAGAATGGTAAAGGTAAAAGCCAATGGATGCATACAAGAATAGATTCCCATCTACCCAAGCACACACACACTACGGACTTTCCCTAACTCTATACACCGAACTGATCTTAACTCTAAACCCTTTTCTTTTCACTAAAGGCATTCATTCTTTTCTCATTCTGGGATCAATATTTTCTGATTTTCTTCTAAGGAGAGGATTTACATTCATTTTCTTTTACTTCTAGCGGAATTAGGGATTTTTCTTTACTGCTAGGCTCTCACTCGACCCCTTTAGTCAAGTAGAGTGATCGAGTAAATTTTCATACACTAAATTTTTTTTTTCCTCTTCATAGAGCCTTCTCATATCATATATAAACTTCCCAAATCCTTTACTAGACACAAAGTTTTACTATCCTCTCCAAAGAAATGTTTTTAGCACTCTCTTATCTTTTTCTTTATTTTCTCACTCTCTGTTTTCTTTCCCAGACTCAAACTAACGCCTATTTCGAATTCCCTAGCCTATTTTGAATTCCCTAGCCTATTCTGGTCCAAAAAGCGTGGACCAGAGTCTATATGGGAACCTATGATTGTCGGCCTAAACCTAACACTTTCTCTTAAGTTCAATCGAAAATTAGGCCTTCCACTCAGAATTGATCATGGTCTGAAAGAAGTAAAGTTTGGTGCTTTGGGGAACTACTCCTAAGATGGGAGCAGCTATTTGGATCAACAAGAGTGGTAAAAGGGATAAAGAGATCCAAATACGTATAGGGTGTCCATGAGTTCATACTATAATTCATAACATGATAATTTTTAATCAGATTAGGTTCAAATTATTAGGGATAGCATTACAAATCACAACTAATTTTAACTAAGGCAGAATGCTAAGTCTGATTCCAAACAGGGTTCAGCCTTATGTTTCAAACTTAGGTGCAAGCAGTAGAGAACTAGAAACTATGTCACTGAAACCATATGTTTGGTTATTAAGCTTATTAGGTTTAATCCTCAATGTTTCCTATGTAAATGTACAATCCTAAACGAAATGCCACTAGACTCAATCCTAAAATGCAAATGATGCTACATGAACACTCTGTTTTTAATAAAATAGTTTTCAGAAAATATTCAAATTTTTATGGTTTTGAAAAGCACATAGATGCTGACTCAAGTATGCAAAAATTGAATAAGAAAATAGAAAGCATGGTCAAATGAATCTCGCAGACCCTCCCCCAAACTTGAATTACACAGTCCCTTGTGTAATAAAAATTCAAAGAAAGGTTTGAGAGATTTAAAAACAAAGCTAAACAAGAAGAAATATGCAATGATATGTATAATGAAAAGATTGGAGGTGGTACCTTATTGTGGAGTTAAGAAGGAGGCGACTGATTCCGCAATTGAATTCTAGTGATTTCCCTGGAGCTCCTATAGATAGATCCATGTATCACACAGGATCATACTCATCATAGAACCATCCCCTGAATTCTTTCATCCTTATCTTTTCAGGGTGTATCTTCTTTGGTTACAGCACTGCTCAAATCATTGGTGGAGGATACACCAAGATGAGTGTCCAGTATGCACTCAACAATAATAAAACTCCCAAAAGGATCTTCTGATGAGTTCCCAACCATGCCTACTACTTCCCCATTGCTCTTGGTTGCATATCTCAGTGTTGTTACAGGTTCAACTTTTGCTTCATACCACAGCACAAGATTTTCACCAGCTGTGCATTCAGAAAGCAAATCAAACTTTTGTACAACCTCTTCAGCTAGTCTAAGGACATCAGCCCTGCTCTGAACAGTCTTCCATGGCAGGTGTATAGTCTCTTATGTCGGTTGTACAGTTTTCTCTAAAATTTCATGATTGGGGTCTGAGAGGAGAAGATATGGGTTGGAAAACTCTTGTGGTTGTACAATAGAGGGCTTGACTTGATCAGTAGGTTGAGTGAAGTGGTCGAGCTCAACCTCCACCTAATGTTTCTCTGCCTGATCCTGCAACTCACAGCTCAATTCACAGCTCTCCCCAACATAGATAACACTGTCCTCAGTGAATGTTGCATTGCTCTCCATAGACCGAATCTTGTTGGTCTGTATCCCAATGGTGTTGCTGAGCTCTGCAAACCACTTTTCTGATTCCAAAGCAATGTTTTATTGACAACGTATGATATCATGTCTCTGATGTTAAGATCTGGTGCATTTATCACCTGAGGTTGTTGAGTAACAAAACCTGTAGATGGTTGTGTCTCCTGAACTTGTGAGTATCCTCTATATTGGTGCTGGTGAGAGAGAAAGCTTTGTTGTTAATGACAGGGGTTGAAAGATTGGTGTTGAGGCTGTTACTGTTGTATGGCATATAACTGATCTTGTGGGATTTCCACATTGTTGCTCCTATAGCCATATTCCATGTTTGATGATTGCAACCTCTCACCATATCCATACTGGTTTCCTGGAGCAGTGTTCCAATCTTGATGAAACTTTCTTAGGATGAATGGCTCATAAGCTCCTTGATGGCTTGGGGGGGGGGGGGGACCAAGCATTACTATGTTCTTGTGCTTGTGCTTCCAAAATCTGCTTCAACATAGTATGCATATCAGTATCCATGAGCTTGACTAGATGGCTTCACTCGATCAGGATGGTCGAGTCTACATGTTGAGTTAATGGGTACTGATGCAAACAGATCAAGAAAGAAACAAAGAATTAGTAGTTTGAGAGTATACTGAATTTTTAAAAAAACGAACTTGATATTAGAAGATTTGAAATCCTAAATGGAGCACACAAACAACCAGTTGGCAATGGCGCCAAATTGATAGTCAGGATTTTGATGGGTTTAAGCTCTACTATCAATTCCTAATGTACTATCATGTCGTTGTAGTACAAAAGGTGTCAAACCAAATGGGTCTGGTGCAATCAATCAAGATGTGATCAGATACAACTAAGTCAAGCCAAATAAAGAAAATGGTTTTATCTAATAACCTAAGTAAATGCAAATAAAATATAAAACTAAAGACCAAACTTACTAAAGGCTCTCACACTTAAGTAAGTCATCAAAGAAACTAAGAAACTAGAGAAAACTTAATATGCACTAAGTCACTCGACTGGTCCATCCGAGTGGGGTGGGCGAGTGGGCGAGTGGGCAGACACTGTGGCTAAAACGTTCTAAACAGATAAAACAAGTAATATGAAAGCTATAGGGATCATAGGGGTGAATCAACTGGCTAGTGAATGCTCAAAATAATCCTAGGTACTAACATACTCAAACAATAAGGGATTCCCTTAACAATATACATCATTTCTAACTCAATCCATGGGTCGTGGTAGAGAGCCTCAAGATCCAACCCTGTCAGCATAGTGTGAGTTGATCGGATCCGGCTTTAGGAATCAGTATATTAAACTCAAAGAGCGTTCATAACAAGTGAGTAAGTGGAGTCGCAATGTAAATCAACATCTGATGCATCCACCCTCACGCTATTGTACCCCAATCCCTGGAAAAAGTCTATCTAATGACTCAAGGCATGGGTCGTGCTCATGAAATCATCAAAAATGATGCCCTAACTGGCCAGAAAAGAGCAAACATTAAAATCACTAACCCAAGAGGGAAAACACGAATTGGTAAACAAAATTAGATACCCAGATCAATCAAAAACATCACAAGCCTTATCCACCCCTAATAGCCCTAAGGAAACTACTCAGATCCTGAAATCATGAAAATTAACTCAAACCCAGAAATCTCTAAAATTGATATATGTGATAAATCAGATAGATATGAGAAGGTCTGAAGAAGAAACTAAATGCAAATACTGATTATATAAAAAGTTATGATGATTCAAAGTCTAAAAATCAAGAATAACTAAGAACAAGAGAGAGAGAGGTAAAAGAGGCAAAAAAACTACAGCTGAGGTAGCATAGGCGTGGGTTTTGACCTACAAGGGGTATTTATAATAAAATGGTCAAAACTCTTAAAACCACTAGAAGTTTGCTGAAATTCCGGAGAGGCCCACTCGACCACTCAGTCGAGTAGACCATTTGAGTGGGTGTTGTGGCTGACTCGACCACCCACTCGAGTGGCCTGGTCGAGTAGGCCACTCGAAGTGTCTCTGATGCAGTTCAGGCTCCCGTTTGACATGTCTTCACTCTTTGGGATGCATCTTCCAAATGGCTGATTAGATTGCTTTGATTCTTGTCCCATGTGAATCTTGACTCTTCTAGCTTTCCAATGGTATAAATAAATCCAAAATCGGTCCACGGGAAAGTCTTCAAATGTTGCCAAACTTCTGATGCTCTGAAGTCACTCGAGTGGGCAATCGAGTGGCTGGTCAAGTGGGGGTGCGGTGAGTGCTCACTCGAGTAGACAGGTCGAGTGGGGGGGGGGGGGGTTGAGTGGGCCTGCAGTGATTGCTCACTTGAGTAGACAGGTTGAGTGGGAAGTCGAGCCATCTGTCTTCTATGCAAATCCTCACTCTGACTATAAAGCTTCACTGCACATCCTCCTTATTCCAGCAGCTTGATCCAAACTTCACTTCATGAGCCCAAAATCCAAGTATGCTCCAAACGGCTTCATAAGCACCTGATAAGACTCCAAATATGCAAAATGCATGCAATGCCTATACAAAAACACTAAACATCCTATATGAAGGATAAATGCATAAAATGGTATGAACAATGGCTAAAATCTATACTAATGCATGATAAAAGGGTGGTAAAAACGTGCATAATATGGTGTTATCAGATGCGTACATGTTCTTGGGTTAGTAGTACAAATACACATTAAAGAAAAGGAACACAATGATTAGTAGCATCTTTTTGCATCGAAATTTTTCAGGTTTATTTAAAACCCGAGTTCCAAAAGATATTATGGGTTTGGTTGAGAGAACCATGAGTGTTGATGTGTCATACTCTACTGCATACAGAGGAAAAAAAAGAGCTGTTAGTGATGTACGGAGGATAGTTATAATATGGTGTATTCTTATATGCACGTGCTAAATTTTATGAACCCAGGGACCGAACACGCGTGGAATTAGATGAGGAGCACAAGTTTAAGTATCTATTCTTCGCATTGGGAGCTTCCATGAAAGAGTTTAGGGTCATGCAGAAAGTGATCATTATGGATGGAACACACCTTAAGAATATATACTGTGGCATTCTGATTGTTGCTACCGCTCAAAATCCTATCCACCACTATTATCCAATTGCATTTGGTGTAACTGATGGTGAGAAAGATGCAAGTTGAGGTTGGTTTATCAGTTGTGCCAGATTCTTCTAAACTATTGTTTCTTACTGATAGAAATCAAAGTATCATCAAGTGTGTTGGTGAAGTGTATCCATTAGCTAAACATGAATATTGTATGTGGCACTTATCTCAGAATGTGAGAGGAAGCATCCACTATGTCAACAAAGATAAAGTTGGTACAAAATTCATGGAATGCACTAGAGCTTACACGGAGGATGAGTTCGTTAAAATGTATACATCTTTTAGGAAGAGGTATCCATATGCAGCAGCTTATTTGGATAAAATCGTTGAAGTGGAAAAATGGGCAAGATGTTATTTTCTGGGTAAAAGATACAACATCTTGACCATAAATACTGCATAATCTATGAATGGTGTTTTCAAAGATGAAAAGGAGTACTCGCTATTACCAATGATAGATGCAATTATATCTAAAATGAGTGAATGATTTAAAAAATATTGAAAGATTTCCGCAGAGCTTCCAACTGCACAAAAAGTAATTCCTTATGTGAATCATATACTCCATGAAAGGTTTAAAGATGCAAAAAAGCTGATGGTATGCTAGCTAAACAGCTATCTTCTTGAATATAATATCATTGGTTTCGATGAGAAGACTTATTTGGTGGATTTGGATAGGAAAACTTGCAGCTGCAAGTGTTTTGATATTGACAGGTATCCATGTATCCATGCATTGGCAGCAAATAGAAAGATTCCATTACATGATTTGTTCTCCAAATATTATTGGGTGGAGCAGTGGGCATTGGCATACTCCAGGACAATTTATCCAGTACCCCATCAGACTCAATGGAAAGTTCCGGACGAGATACGAGGGATGTATGCCTTGCCTCCATCATATGTCAAGAAAAAGGGAGAAACCAAACAGTTAGGTACCCATCAGTCGGAGAACACGGTCATGGTCGTGGTCGTAGGGGGCGAAAACCTAGTACTATTGGGGAAGTTTGAGTCAACAAAGAGGAGGAGTGAGTCAACAAGGAGGAGGATCGAGTCAACAAGGGGGAAGATTGAGTCAACAAGGAGGAGGATCGAGTCAAAAGGGAGGAGGCATGTTTAGGTGGTTGGGGCGTGGTAATGGTTAATAACTATATGCTTATATTATTGTTTATGAATTGTTTGGTTATATGTATTTGAAACTCTCCTTTGTGAACATTTCCGTCTAGATACAACTAGGAAAAATTGTGGTGCAACTATGTTGAATTTTATTTTAAGGTTTTTATTTATAATATAAAGACAGTTGTTGTGTTAAGTTGTGTTTATTTTATATCAACATCATATACAGTACATAAGAAAAATATATAATTTTGTTTATTGGTCACATTACATCATATTATATCAACAAATATCATATAGTTTAAAGGTTTGTTGAGATGTGAAACACTAGAAATTATAAAAATGGATAAATATGTTATTGTCATATTTGTTTTTATAAAACTATATGAAATAGAAAGCATATATCTAATATGATTTGTACAACTATAAAATGTGAAGCTTCAGTATGGTACAAATAATTAAACCACAATCCATCAAAATACAACTATGTCCATTGCGTAGTACAACTGAAAAATGTAATACAACTAAAGTATACCTATGTTAAAAAAAATTTATCGTTTTTCTTGTCAAATGATAAGCCCTTTCAATGATTGGTTTTGTCCTTGTAATGATTGGTTTTTTTCTTTCAATGATTATTTTTTTCAATTGTTTTTCAAATAACAAATTTGACTTATACGACTACTAATAAAAAGAGCATTTCAAAATAAAAATAAAATTAAAATCAACCTAGTTAAACCAGTTGTACAAGATGACCAAAACAACATAAGTGGTCTCAGACCTACGAGTTTCTCATTCATCAATAAGCTTCAGCACGAAAAAAAAAAAAAAACCACCACATCATAAGGTTCAACACATAACATAAATAAGCTACTTCTTGCTTCCCTTTTTTCCTTCCTTCCTGTTTCCCTTGATGCTTCCATTTTCGGTCTTCCCTCCCTTCTTATTTCCCTTGTTGTTTCCATTTTCTTTCTTGCCTCCCTTCTTCTTCTTATTCTCTACAGTATAGGGAGTTTGCTGGAACCTGGAAGGTATAGTCTTTCACTTCTCTGGTAATGGAGAAGGCAGTGACTCAGTTGAAGATCTAGTCTTCCGCTTCTTTGCTACTGGAGAAGCGTGGGACTCGACTGAAGATCTAGTCCTTCGTTTCTCAGATACCACAGAAGGAGGATAAGGAAAATTTACCAGAGAAAGCTGAAATGCTGGTACCGGAGAAGGCTGAACTTCATCTGCTGGAAAAAGAGGACAAGAAACACTTACCAGAGAAGGCTGAACTTCATCTTTTGGAGAAAGAGAACAAGGAACACTCCTTCCAAAGTTTTCACTCTCACGTTCTTCATTCCTTCCAGCATATGTCCCTTTCTTATAACCAAAGTTTTCACTCTCATCATCTACACCATAATCAGTCTCCTCTACCTTCTCCTTTCCTTTGGTATTCTTCTTCAGGGTTTTCACCTCCTCTTCAAGCTTTCTCAGCCTATCATCAACCTTGTTTTGCCGGCTCATAATAGAATTGAAACCAGCTTCCATCATTATTTTAATCGATTCCCATATTTCTCCTGCAAAAGAAGTGGAATATGGTGGTGGATTTAGAGGATCAGCATGTTCTTCTTCATCAGGTACAGCCTTTTATTCTCTTTCTTCTGCCCTAGCAGCAATGTCCATCTTGTACAGCTATTTCTAAAAAACTTTATTTCCAGCCGAGAGATGACCCATTATACCTTCGACCACAACATCTAGAATATCTTCATGGAAGTCTCCAACCCATATTTCACTCATCAGCTCTCTTTCTTCATCCATAGAAGCTTCCAAGATGCTACAAGTATCCTGTATTACAAAGAAACAAAAAAATTAGCTTCCATAATATTACATAGTTACAAAATATCGTCTTAAAAATTAGCAAGTGTACCTTAGAATCACCCATGGGTAACCCATAACCCAAATGGGTTTACCCACTAAACCCATAAATCCATTAGGGTCGACCCATGATAACCCATTTATTTATATGGGTATAAAAATTCAACCCAAACCCATTAAAATAATAGTTAGTCCGGATCAACCCATGGGTTTTGACCCATTTTGACACCCCTAGTAACATCACTTAACATTTACAACTATATTATATATTAACTTTAAATATAAAATTATTTTATATTACAAATATAACACATACGTATGTGCGCTCCGAATTTAGTTTGTTTTTAAAATGATGATCAATGAAACTTGATACATAGAATTATAAAGTCAAATATCGGGATGAAAAAAAGACGTACGGGATGGAGACAGGTAACTCGGAAAATAAAATATAGAGAAATTAGGATAGGTTTCTTCAAAAGTGAGAGTTTAAGATATATATTCTGGAAATTCGTATATTTTTGAGAAAATTTAGATTTTTTTGAGAATTATGAAAAAAAAATTATATAATTTCCATCACAAATGAAAAATGCAAATATTGAATATGAGTCCTTACCTAATCTCTTACCCAAAATAATATTTTCCAAACGAGTAATTTATTTTTAAAAATGGTTATGAGACGGAAATTTTTTAACAGATATGGGATTAAACATTTTTTCTGTTCTGAAATGAACATGCTTATTTTTCTATACATGATACACCTAATCACAAATAATTATTTCTAAAATTTATATGAAAATATTTATAAAATTTCTGAAATGAACTGCAAATGTCAAATATGATTTATTTACCTAATTTCTTATCCAAAATAAATATTTTCAAATGAGTAATTTATTAAAAAAAACATGATTATGGGACGGAAAATTCTTAACATATACAAAATTTGATGGATTTTATGTTCTGAAATGAACATGCATATTTTTCCATACATGATACACCTAATCACACATAATTATTTCTAAAGTTTAACCAAAGTTGATTTGTGGCATCTTAATTTTACAACAAACATAACTAAAATTAAAATACAATAAATATCATATAAATTTATCTTATAAATATAATTCCGCATGTAGTGCGAATCCGAATCTAGTTACAATTTAAAAGGTTTTACATCATAGAATGTTGTGAACCACTGGTGCATTACAATTATAGTAACAATTACATGTGTACTTAGCAGAGCCTACTGGCTTCTCAATACAACTTCCAAATCCATTTAAAGTCTTGAAACATTCTTCTCTACACTTGGATAACAAACATTGTGTCGCAGGATGTAGTTCTCTGCTGCATCTTTTTTGTGCCTTAGTTTCATGAATAACTAAGAATGTAAGGAATAGAGAATAAACTATTTTAGATATGTAAAAATAAATTATAAATTATATCTATTTTTATAGTCAATTTGGTCTATTTTGATAATAGTGCATATCAAAAATTTGTTGGCAATAGTCCACAATAAATATATAGCCATGCCAACATCTTTAAACTTCTAATACGTCAGTATATTAGACCACAAAGTATAAATGATAATATGGAAGAATACAAATAAAAATAAGTTACCTGATAGAAGAACCATCAAAACTATTGCATAAGAAACAAATTGTTTGGACATAGTGAAACGATTTAAAATATTTGTAATATATGATTATCTATGTAGATTGTATGATGTTGTCTCAACTAAATTTTCTTATATAGACAAGAGGAACAAATCTTAATATGGTACTAAATCAGTAAATCATATATATAAATATATTTTAAATGATTTTGATGAATTTTGGTAAATTAGAGAAGTTGTTGTGATTTGTTATTATAATTCTCTTAAATTCAGTTTAAACCATAGATTTAGATTTTTGTATTTTAATCTAATAAATTCCAATAAATTTCTTAAAATCAGTTGAAATACACAACTTAATATATTTCCATTAACAGTAGATTTGATAGTGTATTTTCAAATCACTAGTTCAATAACACTTAATTTTATAAAATATTTTTAAATTCATATTTGAAGAGCATAAGATTTGTTATTTTAATACAAATTCACTCCAAGTTCTTGTTTGAATACCCCACCTAAGATTTGTTTGGGATTCATTTTAAAAACATTCAATTTTATTTTAATTAATGATTAAATACAAAATATATTCAAAAGTTTAGTCTCATATTCTGTATATTAATTGATGATTTTGATTATTCCTTATATAACAGTTAGATCAAATAATTTAATTTTCATATTCATAAGTATTAAATCATCTTAATAATAGTATGGAAGTACATTTATCAAAATAGCTTTTAATTTATGAAATATTACATGAAATACCATTACTAAATAATAATAAAACATAGGGATTTTTTTGAAATTCTCTATTTATGTTTCATAATTTGAAAAATACACCTTTCATTTTAAATTAAAAAATAATTTTTCATATATATGAATAGCTAATTTTGCCCTTACATTACAAATTATTTATGCATTTAATAAATAAAACGAAAATTTCAAATCATTAAAATAATTTGATATTATTTGCGTGGTTGTGCACTTCATAAATCAGAGAAATGACCAAAAGGCATTTATTTTATATAAACAAAAGTGCTTTCCGTTTGTTGACTTGAGAATGGTTCTAAATCGAACATTTGAATGTTTCTGTCATCTCTAACTAGTTATTTGTCAAACTGTTACCTGCAGCTTTTGGTGTTTTTGTCATTTTAACGTTTTTGTCAGTTCTTTGCAGCTTTTTGGTGTTTGATATGCAAAAGAATATGGTATCATCTGAAAAATAGTAGATGATTCAGTCTAGGGCTATTCTTCGATACTCTGCTACCCAATAGTTTATTTTCCTTCTGAGCTTTGATGCATAAGCCTGATAAGCCTTCACTGCACAATATGAATTATTAAGGGAGAGATAGGATCTCCCTGTCTCATGACTGGGGTGGGCTTTATTAGACCTTGGGCATAGCCATTTAGCAGATACGAGTAGGAAACTATTGTAATGCATTGCATTACCCATTGGATTCATGTCTTGTGCAAATCTAGACTGTGCATCACCAATTCAATAAAATCCCATTCGAGTATGTCATAGGTCTTAATCATATCAGTCTTCATTGCCATGTAGCACATCTTTTAGGGTTTAAAGGTCTTTAGATAATGTAGAGTTTCATGTGTGATTAAGAAATTGTCGGAGATCTCTCTTTCAGGTATAAAAGCTGACTGGTTTTCTGAAATGATTTCTTGCAGAACTGGTTGCAGTCTTTGTGTTAAAATATTTGCAATGATAATGTAGTAGACTAAGCATAAAGCAATATGTCTATACTCTGAGACATTCTTGGGGCTTTGAACCTTTAGAACTAATCTCGCATGACTATGGTTTATGTTGCTTAGCAGGTGCCCTGAGGTGAAAAATATTGAATTTCTGCGGTGATCGATGATCCTACTGTTGGCCAGTAAGATTGAAAGAAGCATTGTAAAAAGCAATTTGAACCTTGTGCTTTATCTGTATGTATGGAGAAGCATGCTTTTTTATTTTATTTTCTGCAAAAGGTATAGCTATAAGGCTCTCATTTGTTTATACACATATGGCTATAAAACCTCCTTTATTGTTGCTTCCCTAGCCTTATCTCTAATGTAAATAAGTTTTGATAGTACTTTTTTTTATAATTTTTAAAATGTGATTTTCTTCGAGTTTAGATTAATACTTTGCAATATTAGTAGTTCAAATGCATTGTTTGTCGCAATTTTTTTTTATTTTTTTCAGTGTGGCGGACCCTAAAAATAATTTTACTTAGGACAAATTAAATATTTAAAATGTAATCACAAAAGAAATAATAGAAAAGTGTATACATAAGATTTGAACTCAGGTTAGGTGTGTCATTAGTGAGATAGTAACCATTTTAGCTACAAATAATTACTCCTTCATGATAGTAAAAATCTATAAAATAAAGGTTTGACCAAACAAAAACAAAAATAAACGAAAATCGAATCTGCATACAAAACGACACCGTATTGAATTTTGTGCTATGTCGAAGAGCAATTGTCTCCGCAGACTAATAAAAATAAAAAGATTCCACAAAAAAAAGCCAGATAGAATGAAGAATCCACCAAGTTTGATCATTACTATTGATTCAAATCTCAATAATCTTTCGCTCAGCTTCACTTAAATTTCTCCAATTATACCAATTCGATTCCATCTCAGTAGCTAGGGTTTTCAAAAAATCATCTCCGCCGAACTTTTTGGGGGAATAAAGCTTAAATTGGATCGAATTTTTCCCGTGACGATTGGGAATTGGCTGGATTAGTCTCCAAATCAGGCGTTTTCTTCAGTGGTAAGAAGATAAGAAGAAGAAGAAGATGAAGGCGATGGAGACTATACAGGATCTGATCGAAGAAGCTAAAGTACGAACCGTATGGTGGGGCTTGTGTATCTTCTCCGTTACTTACTTCTTGACTCGTATGTCAATTCTGAACCTTCCATCTTCGATTTTGCTGTTTTTTTTCTTTCATTTATGACTTCCTAATTTAGATAAGAAGTTCTATAAATTTTCTCAATTTGTGGTCATCATTCGTTAAATTTCCAGTTTAGTTGTTGTGAAGCTGAAAAATTACACTTTCGTGATGAAATTTTCACTTTACTTAGCATGAAGACGGAACTAAATTTTGTATGTGTAGATGAATTGGTTACTCTGTTCTTTTTTTCGTAGTTTGGAGTCAAGTTTAAGCTTTCCTTTTTCCTGCTAAATTTATTGTTTTTTTTCTTGTTTTGGAAATTTATTTTGGTGATTTCGTGCAGATACAAGTAAGTCTATGTGGATGAATTTGCCAATGGCAATCCTCATTCTTGGGGGTCTGCGGGTTTTGTTAAATCAGATTGAGTTTAGATGGAAAGCTGTGCCAAATCCAAAACAAAGTCAGTTGTCTAATCTTGAGAAGAAGCAGTTGTCTTTGAATGATGCACGTCTTTCTACTATCCCACCACCTCCAAGGTGGAAGAAGAAGATCGACTCTCCTGTAGTGGAAGCTGCCATAAATGATTTTATTGACAAGATCCTTAATGATTTCGTGGTGAATTTGTGGTACTCTTTGATCACGCCAGATAAAGAGGGCCCTGAACTGATACGTGGGGTAATCATGGATGCTCTTGGTGAAATTTCAGTAAGGGTAAAAGAGATCAATATCGTTGACTTGCTAACCAGGTGCTGTTCTTTCTTTCTCTTCCCTTGGGTCAATAATGCTTTGGCATTCCAACATCAAAATTCTAGAGTTAAGATGGATCTGTAACGGTTGATAATGAAAATTAATGCCTGATCGTGCAGGGATATAGTTGATCTGATAGGTGATCATTTGGAGAGTTTTAGAAGAAACCAAGCTGCTATAGGTGTTGATGTGATGAAGACATTGTCATCTGAGGAGAGAGATGAAAGATTGAAATACCATCTTATGGCTTCTGGGGAACTCTATCCTGCACTCATATCACCTGAGAGAGAGTACAAGGTAGGAAGATAGTTCAGATGAAAACTACACGGCCTTTTTAGTTTCTCTCCAATTTCGGTTACTCTATATAAATGTGCTCTTTGTTTTTCTAACAGGTTCTTCAGAAAATAGTAGCTGGCATATTATCTGTGGTTCTCAGACCACGAGAAGCTCAGTGTCCTCTTGTTCGAACAATAGCTAGAGAGATTGTTACTTGCTTGGTTATTCAACCTCTTTTGAATTTAGCATGCCCTGAGTAAGTTCTCTACCTATCTCTGTCTTCCAGTCTTTTCCTTGATTGATATGTATTGTGCAAACGAGCAGAGTTAGAGTTGATAAAATCTAATTTACAAGAAGAATGACTGCAGATAAATATGGAAGTTTTTTTCCTGGGTTCACCTCAGTGCTTACCATTTACTTCAAACGCTGCCTTCAGTTTTTCTACTGTAGAGATGCTAATTTTGTTTCCTTTCTGCCGCAGGCGTATTAATGAGGTGATTGAGATCGTTATCAATGTTATTAAAGAGGGAAACTTTGAGCAGTTTTCGGGGGAAGAACCGAGTGTTAACTCTGCTTCATTGTCAACCTTTGATAATCAAGCAAAAACTACGAATTTGACAAAAGTTAATGAGCAGAAAACACCATACATAGATGGCAGTCACCCAGAGCTACATATTCAACAGCATTCCGCTGATTGGGCTCGGATGCTAGAGGTCGCGACGCAAAGGAGAACAGAGGTTCTTACCCCTGAAAACCTTGAAAACATGTGGACGAAAGGAAGGAACTATCAAAAGAAGGAGTACAAAAAATCTCTGAAAAAGGGTTCGGTGGCTGGTAATTCGATAGAGGCCAAACAGACAACTCAGAGCTCCATATCGAGAACTTCTACTGGAGTAAAAGATAAAGCAGTGGCACATTTGCCTCCTAAAGTAATCGTTGATAAGCAGTCACTAGCGCATATAGCTGAGGATTTTAGTAAATCATCTGCATATGAAGGAGGGCATCCCATTTATGAGGATGATGTTAGAAATGAATCTCGGTCAGATGGAAATAAAAGTAGGCTTAAGAGGTCCAATAGTACATCAGATCTTAATCGACATCCTGAAACAAGGTTGGCACTATTAGAAGTCAGTGAGGGGCCTCTAATCACAGAATTCTACACCACAGATTTTGTCAAGCACAATGATAATTATAAAAGTGATAATAAATCCCCAAACATTATTCTTCCCAAGGAGGGTCAGCACTGCCTAAAGCTCAAATGTCGAGTAAGCTCTGTTCTTGATATTAATTTTAGAATTTGATTACTATTTACGGTTTCTTGAATTTTTGTTTTCATGAGAGACATGCACTTGACTTCTTCCATTTTGAATGTGTGTGTTTTGTAATTTATTAGGCTGTTAGCTTAAGATTACTATTTTTTGTTGTTTTTTTTTTCAAGGGTTCTTAGAAGATTATTTCTTACATCTGTGTGTGGCTGCAGGTTCTTGGAGCTTATTTTGAGAAGCTGGCATCAAAATCATTTGCAGTATATTCTATTGCGGTGACAGATGTGGAAAATAAAACTTGGTTTGTTAAAAGAAGGTTATTTTCTAATCATTTCTGATAACGGGAAATCATATCAGTGCATCATTGAAATTCATTAATCATGTCACTTGCTTTTGAGTTTTGATATTGCTTCCCCTCGTAAAATGGCACAAGATTTCTGTAACGTGATCATAACGTATTTGTTTACTTCTCTCCAGATACAGTAATTTTGAACGGTTACACCGTCAACTCAAAGAAATCCCGAACTACAATTTACAGTTGCCTCCAAAGCGTATATTCTCATCAAGCACAGAAGATGCTTTTGTTCATCGCCGTTGTATTCAGCTGGACAAGTATCTACAAGTATTATTTAAGCCCCTTAGCAACTTTAAAAATATATTACCATCATCATTCTCTTACTATAGCATTTTTTTCCCTTTTCTGAAGGATCTCTTGTCCATAGCTAATGTTGCTGAACAGCATGAAGTTTGGGATTTTCTAAGTGCAGCCTCTAAGGTGCGGACCTGATTAAGCACCATCGCCAAATTTCATTACTTTATATTTCCCTGTAGGTGTATGATCTAATGATTGTCTTTTTCGTTCTGTAGAATTATTCTTTTGGAAAGTCTTCATCAGTGATGAAAACTCTTGCAGGTATTGTTGTCACTGCTGTTTTGGTGACATCTAGCTGCATTTTAAAGCTCAGACCTCGCTTTCTATTCCGTTTATACATAAATTTAATCCGTCTTGTTATGCTGAGACACTGAATTGTTTATTGTGTTGTGTATTCCTTTACTTTTCCATTTTATTTAATTATCCTTCTTGGAATTGAGCAGTTAATGTTGATGATGCGATGGATGATATTGTACGTCAGTTTAAAGGGGTCTCAGATGGCCTTATGCGCAAGGTTGTAGGATCTCCACTTGAGGAAAATGATAATGCTCCTGCCCGCCACCTCTCCTGGAGTGTAAATGAATTAAGCAGTCAGCTCTCTAAGGAAATCGCAAGTGAATCTATGAACAGCAGCTTTTCTGATACTGAAGACAGGGACAAACGTGAAGAAGGTAGATTTGATTCAGAAGCTAATGGGTGGCACTCAGATAATGAATTGGACTCTAAGTCTTTCCCACCGAGAGTGGTTAGACGTCTTGGAGAGCCTGAGAACTTTCCCTCGGAGAAGGAAAATGATTTTAAGGCAAAATCTGAAGTAAGGGGGTCCAGCGATTTGCAGCATACTGATCTATCGACAGCTTTGGTTCAAAGTCCTACTGGCATGCCACCCGAGGTACACCATATGCCTCTTAAGACTCCATTGTATAATACAGTTTTACTGGATGTCATCGATTGACTAGACTTTGTCATTTGGCTTGTTTATGTTCCCTGCTAAATATTTTCATGATGGCACATGATGAATTTCACGCACATGATGTTGAATTATGCTTAATGAGACATACGACCAAAGAGATTTTACGTTGTTAGTCCCTCTTTTGGCATCTTGCAATTTTGGATAACGTCATATTTATCCTATGTTTGTCATTGCAGTGGATGCCGCCCAATGTCAGTGTGCCAATTTTGAACTTAGTTGATAAAGTGTTTCAGTTAAATAGAAGAGGTTGGCTAAGGTGAGTCAGAGCTGTTATATTTTCTGAATTTATTTGTCTTAGATCATCCTTTTCTGGTTGACTAGGTCTTGTATCAAATGGCGTTTGTGAATAATCTTAATATGGTGTCCTTACAGGAGGCAAGTTTTCTGGATATCAAAGCAAATATTACAGTTAGTTATGGAAGATGCTGTGGATGACTTGCTCCTGAGGGAGGTATGTTGGCTGCGGAATGAAGACACAGTTGCTCAAGGAATCCGTTGGGCTCAAGACGTAAGAATTGGATTTTCTCTGTTTCAAAAGTCAACTAAATTTCTATTCTCTTAGAGACCCTACCATCATGTGTGATCACTTGATGGAAATCTATTTTAACTCAAGTAGAAAAGTCGATGATGATTTAGGGAAATCATTATGTTGCAGGAATCAGAGCAAATAATAGTACTAGTGGGGTGATCTCTCTTTTTGTTGCTTACAATCCTAATTGCATATTTTTCTTCAGATTCTTTGGCCAAATGGTGTATTCTTTACAAGAGTGGGTGACTGTCAAGAGGTATCAGATGAGACCGACCCTAGTTCCTTGGCAGGCCAACTTGGTGGAATGAAGGTGCCTAAACCCAGTTCCTTTGAGGAGCAACTCGAAGCTGCACGTAGAGCTAGTGAAATCAAGAAATTCCTCTTCGGTAAGTATCTTAGGCTCCCCTCAAATTGATGTATCAAGTTAGTTTAATCTCACTGAAAGTAACATTTTGGTGTTTGATCAGATGGCGCTCCAACAGCCTTAGTTAGCTTGGTAGGGCACAAGCAGTACAGAAGATGCGCAAGAGACATCTTCTATTTCACTCAGGTTAGGCTTCTTCTGTGTCACACTTAAAGTTTGTTTCCTTTTTGGGGTAAAGAGTTTAACTAGGTTGATGCATCATCATCATCCATCAATTTGTTCTGACTGTCTCATACATGACACATAAATCATCGTTTGCAGTCAAATGTATGCATAAAGCAACTCACATTCGCGATACTAGAGCTACTACTTCGAACGGTATTCCCCGAGCTGCAAGATCTTCTAAGAGATATAAGGGAGAATTTGCATGGTCGGTCAGAGTAATAATAATACATGTTTATATGGAGGAGGTAGCCTATGATTCATTGACTTGAACCAGTTGCTTAATTTTCTCAGTGTTAAATTTTGATTTTTCTTCTCTTCTCTAAATCTTGGGGATCGTTTTTGGGGTTCTTTTCAAATATTCTTCCATGTGTATAAAAGCAAATGCTAGTATCAGTTTTTGAGGGTTTTTGAATACAAGATTGACAAAAGAGTTCTGTATATAAAACCTCTTATGTGTGGAAAATAGCCTTTGCATTGATCAATATGTATATGTTTTGGTTTGCAAACTTGGAAGGTATTTGCTATTTTGCTTCATTATTGTAAGTTGTTGTGAAGACATGAAAATTTAAAAACCTAATTAGGAACTTCAATTACATAGTACTGGATTACACTTTTGTTTCCCCTTAGAGAATTCCTCCACGAAGAGAATTTACAGCATTTGCGTAGAGGTCAGTAAGCGAGTACTGCCTCAGATTGTTAACCTCATACCAAGTGTCCAATGACTCGAGGTTCTTGTCTGTTCCTGAAAACGCCACCTGAATTCCGATGTTGCAGTTAGCTTGACCTCCATTAGACTTACATTTTGATGTTGGAATTGCGCAATCAGTTCCGTTCAGACACACGGAAGGAGACGAAGATCCAGTTCCTTTGCACAAATCGCATCCGAAGCTCTTCCAGAAGAGATTCTGCAACACTCCCTTCTGAAATTCCATTACCTGCAACACATTTGCCAATTCAGTGTTCTTATGATGTGTGTTGGTTTTCAAAGGAGTTTAGGGTTATTCATTACAAGTGTGAAATCTGTGATTGTGTTGCTTTCATCTGCGACCTTCACAGGATAAGATCTTGCTGCGTATTTCGAGCCTGCGAATCCCACCATGTATCCTCCTGCTTTACTCTTCTCACAAGACATCCCAAATAAGCTTTACTTGTTTAATTTATGTGACTGTTTCCCATTGAGATTACACATATAT
This sequence comes from Cardamine flexuosa, assembly GCA_963555745.1. Taxonomy (NCBI): domain Eukaryota; kingdom Viridiplantae; phylum Streptophyta; class Magnoliopsida; order Brassicales; family Brassicaceae; genus Cardamine; species Cardamine flexuosa. Next base: position 19,104,381 of record OY743219.1, read on the forward strand.
ATATAGAGAGAGAGACTTACCGGACTAAACTTACTTGTATCGATGGATAGAAGAGAGATCTCGTCCACCTTAGGTCTAAAAAGAGCGAGCTGCGCCATTTTCGCAGCTAAACCGAGACGAGAATCGCAAGGAGAAAGCTGGACTTGGTCAAGAAAGAAAGCTTCTTTGCTAGAAATGGCAACACCAATAGTGAAACCATCTCCTTTGCTTATTTGAGTGTCTGAACACGGACTGTACACCGGGTTATTGTCCAATGCTCCAACCAAAACATAAATCATCATCATTATTACTATCATCATCATCTTGGTTGTTAAATTCACTATTGTTAGCTATAGAGATCCTCGTACCCTTTGGTTTCTTCTTCCCCAAGAAAACCCTATGAACACAATTAATTCATCACCAAATGTACAATGGTATTATAACGGGTTTACACAATAATTAACATTCACAGAAGAAGTACCTTTCAAATCCAGAATCTGTATATCGATTTTCGGAATGATCTTGATTATAATCAGAATGAAATTGCTTTTAGGGTGAGCTTTTTTCTGGGTTTAGGATCCTTCAAAGGGAAAGGAATCATGGAGTAAAGACGCGCCAAACGGTTATCTCGGCTGTTAAAATGGATCTCTGTCTCCCAAATTAGTCATTTCGTATAAAACAGAGAAAGTAAAATGGTTATAAACATACATTTTTTTTTTCCTGCTACAATAATGTTTGCACTAGTACTCTGATTACATTTGACTGATGTGTACCTCTTCTTGGTAAAACGTTAACTCATTTTACATATTTGCATGATAGTGAAAGAGTGAAAACTTTCGTTCTAAAATTAGATTATCTGAACTTAATGGGCTTTTGAATTATCTTAGCTTTGGATCTAAAAAGAGGAGGTAGCAATGTAGCCAGCCCCGTATAAACCTTTTTTCAAACCAAATCAAAGCGTACACTAATGAAATTATAAGATCTATGTGTAAGAAAACACCAAAATTTTGGTTTCATAATAATCATCAATAACCAATAACACAATACACCTCTATATGTGGTAAAACTCTTCAAGGGATGGTGACACTTTCATAAGCTTTCCAAAATTAGGCATAGCAGAATAATCTCTTCTGTTCTTGAATAATCTTTCTAATTGATTCCATAGACAATCTGCAAAGAAGTATAACATATTCTCACATAAGTAAGTAATCCGAGAAAAGCAACACAAGTAAGCCATCTCCTAATCATTGTATATGCAAATTCTCTGATAAAACTAGAAGCTCATACTGTTTTGAATTCTGACTTGAGCACAAAACTAATCACTTTTCAATCAACATTTTGTAAATAGCACAATAATGATAATTAGTTCCGGTACCAGCTCAAGCATGAAACAAATGACTATTAAAATCCGTTAAAGCTTAAACAAGCTCCACCAAAACCATGTCAACCTAAACCAATTTCGTAACCAGTTCCAATTTTTGCTTATCTTTGATTAAACCCTAATTCTAAATCATAAATAAAGCTTCTTCAAAATCTAATCAAAAGAGAGATTTGACCTCAAGCGACGGCTACAGGCTGGCGAGTTTTAGGTTCGTTATTCTTCTTCGTATCATTTTGAAAGTCTTCCATATTGTAGATAACAGTGATGTAAAGCGAGCAACTTGGACAATTCGCGATCTCTTCGCCGAGCCGGAGATCTTCCTTTGTAATCTGAAACAAGTCACCACAAGGACAAGGATACGTGTACGCTTGAATCTCCTCGTTCCACTCCATATCCTCTATCTCTACATCGTCGTACGACATCGCCGGCAGAAATTAGGGCACACAAAGACAGTTATGAGCTCCGCCGCTGCGTTTAATTGTATTTATGGAAGTTGAAGACATTATTTTGTAATGTTTCAATATAGTCCTCACACTTTATGAATAATTAGTAACATACCGTAACCTTCTTGAATTACAATTTGTTCCCTCGAAATTAGTTTTATTTAATTTATAACTTTGTCCTTTACAGTTTCTTTCATATAATAAAACAACCAAACTGTTTCCAAGGGGAAGAAAAAAAAAAAAGAGATGCAAAACCGGTCACCGTCATCGTCGCCGTTACAATCGCCACCGTCTCCGAAGCTTCTCCAATAGACTTAATAATGCAAAGCTTCCACCATCAGCAACAACAGCTGATTTCGCTGCTCTCTGCGGCTTTACCAACTGATGTCTCCGCTTCTTCTCTACCTTCCACGTTTACTCCTCCGTCTTCTTCTTCATCGGAATCAGTCGCTTCGTCGACTTCTGGTAACAATGCGTCAGTTCCGTTACTTTCGACGGGACAAAGAGATGGCAAATTGGAAAATAACGATACGGGACGTCTCGCTGCTTTGAAGTCGCTCCACAGAGCAATTAAGTATCCTCCGAATTCGCTTCTTATAGCTCATTCAGCTTCGTATCTCTCTTCTGGACTATGGCAGCTTCTCTCCGATAAGTAATTATCTCTACTGTTTCACAATTTCATTCGAAAATAGGGTTTGTTGTGTGAGTTTGAGTTAAATTCTGAAGTTGATTTGTGTTCAGGTCTTATGAGGTGAGACAAACTGGTGTATCTGCATATGGTGCTCTTTGTGCTGTTGTGTGTTCTATTCCTGTAGAATCAAGTGGAAGACAAAACCATGTGATTCTAGGGAGTCTTGTTGATCGTTTTATTAATTGGGCTTTGCCATTGCTTAGGCATGTTAGTGTTCGAGATGGGAGCACGGTACTTGCTGTTGAAGGTGTTCGGGAGTTTGTTTCCGTTGGAGATGTTAATGGGATAGAGAGGTATGTTTTGCCGATTCTTAATGCGTGCAAAGGTCTTCTTGAAGATGAGAGAACTTCTATTCCTTTGTTGAATCAGATTTTGGATGTTTTATCGTTGATCTCTTCGAAGTTTTCTAGTTTGTTTCATCCTTATTTTCTTGATATTGTTGATATGTTGCTTGGTTGGGCGTTAGTACAAGACCACGCTGATTCTGATAGACAGATTGTTATGGATAGCTTTTTGCATTTTCAGAAGCATTGGGTAAATAATTTAGACTTCTCAGTTGGATTGTTATCGAAGTTTTTGGGTGACATGGATGTTTTGCTTAGTGATGGTAGTCAAGGAACCCCGGAACAGTTTCACAGGTTGCTTGCTTTGCTTTCTTGTTTTTTGGCAATCTTGCGGTCCACTGCTTCTGGATTACTAGAGAACAATCTGCTTGATAAGATGGACGAACCTCTGAGTAAAATGCTTCCTCGGCTATTGGGTTGCCTATCTACCATGGGGCAGAGGTTTGGATGGTCGAAATGGATTGAAGATCTATGGAAATGCTTGACTCTTCTGGCAGAAATATTGCGAGAAAAGTTTTCAACGTATTATTCTCCTTCTCTTGAAATGTTATTCAAGAGCTTAGAACAGATTGATTCTGTGAATTCTGCAGTTCATGTGAAGATGACAACTTTTCAGATACATGGGACCTTGAAAACTAATCTTCAGTTACTGTCCCTACAAAAACGAGGTCTCCTCTCAGCATGTGTGCTAAAGTTGCTCTGTTTTGAATCTCCGATATCTCAGTTGCGATTGCACCCAAATCATTTAATTACAGCAGGCTCTTCTGCCACATACATATTCTTGCTTCAACATGAGAGTGAAGAAGTTGTTCAGCAGACGATAGAATTATTGATGAAAGAACTTGAGTTGTTGAAGACTGTACTTGCGGACTCATCAGGCCACCAAAGTAAGACTTTGGATGTTACAGCGTATGAATCCTTTTCAAAATACGAACTTTTGGCAATGATTAACTTTGATATGAAGGTTCTTCTTTCCTGTGTTTCTCTTGGAGGGAGATTAAGTTTGAGTGACCTACCCGAACTTGCTGCCTTGTATCTTAAGAGGTCCGAGAAGTTAGTTTCCTTTGTTGTTGAAAAGCTGAATCCTTTTGAGCCAGCTATTGATGCCTGTTTGGTGTTGCAAGTCAGCGTTGTGAGGATGTTAGAGTGTTTAGCTACAGTCGAGCTCCTTAGCAATTGCTCCGTGCTAATTCAGCCTGACAGCAAGGTTCTTAGAGAAGTGAATCATGGAAAGACACCATTCAAGTGTAAATTTTTTAACATGGTGATTGAGCATCTAAGGAAATACAGTTTAACCATTGTTAAAGCTCTTCGTTTTTCATCCCCTCTTGATGTAAAGCTAGTGTCGCTTGAATGGATTCAAAAGTTCTGTAAGAACCTGATTGCAATAAGAAAGAATTTGTATTCGGATGCTTACTTCTGTGAAACATTTCCATATGCTGGTGCAGTTAGAGATATAATTATGGCGGTTTTAGATGCTGCATTTGATAGTGAACCAAAAGTGAGGAGTCAGTCTGCAATGGTTTTAGAGCTGCTTCTGGAGGTAAAGCTGATACACCCAATTCATTTTTACTCCTTGGCTGAAATCCTCCTTGAAAAGCTTGGAGATCCAGATGCAAGTATAAAGAATGCATTCGTGAAGTTGCTTTCCCATCTCTTGCCAGCTACCCAGTACATTTGTGGGATACACAGTGAGGTAGAACATATGGCTCTTAGGCCCAAAGTTCTTATGCTAGGAAACGGTTACTTGCACTGGAAGCAAGTGTTTGCACTGAAGGAACCAGACCAGCATTTCCACTCGCAGCAACTTGTTTCTGTCTTGAATTACATTTCCCAGAGATGGAAAGTCCCTTTTACGTCTTGGATCCAAGGGCTTATTTATGCTTTGCGGGGATCACAGGATACTAGTTCCGGGAATGCTGATGAAGACCTGATTAATAATGGGTGGTTGACGATAAAAGCTGAGAAAAGCTCAATCGAGAGAACCTGCTTGGCAAATAACCTGGCAGGCGCTTGGTGGGCTGTGCATGAAGCTGCTAGGTTTTGTGTTACTACACGTCTCCGTACTAACTTTGGTGGTCCTGCTCAAACTTTTGCAGCCCTAGAGCGAATGCTTTTAGACATCACAACTGTGCTGCAGGTTGATAGCGAGCAAACTGATGGAACCCTAAATATTGTTGGCTCTTGTGGTGCCCATCTGTTACCAATGAGGTTACTGCTAGATTTTGTGGAGGCGTTGAAAAAAACCGTGTACAATGCATATGAGGGGACTGCTGTTCTATCCTCAGCGCTTCCACAAAGTGTCCTGTTTTTCCGAGCTAACCGGAAAGTTTGCGAAGAATGGTTTTCTCGTATATCCGAACCAATGATGAATGCTGGTATATCGCTCCAGTCTCACGATGCTACAATTGAATATTGCACATTGCGGCTTGAAGAGCTAAAAATTCTTGCAACAGTAGCCAAGAAAGAAAAGTCTCAAAAGCAGGCTCTTGACAGTGCTCAAAATACTGGAGCTCGGATATCTTCAGACATCTCAAGGATTTTACGACATATGTCAGTTGCTTTGTGTCAAAATCGTGATACACATTCCCTGCTTGGAGTTCAGAAATGGGTTTCAATGTATTTAGCTCCTTTGATCGCAGAAGGAAGCGACTTTCAGAAGTCCAGTGGTGAATTGGCTATGTTTCCATGGATCACAGGGTTGATATATCAGTCCGAAGGACGATATGAGAAGGCTGCTGCATATTTTTCTCATTTATTAGAGGAAGAAGGCTGTCTCAGCTCTATGGGTACTGATGACATTCAGTTTGTGATTGAACGGACAATTGAGAGTTATACTGCTTTATCTGATTGGAAGTCTTTAGAGTCCTGGCTTTTAGAGTTGCAGGCGCTTCGTGCAAGGCATGCAGGCAAAAGCTTTTCAGGTTCTTTGACTGCTGCTGGAAATGAAATAAATGCTATACAGGCCATGGCACGTTTCGATGAAGGTGATATTCAGGCTGCATGGACATGTCTTGATTTAACGCCTAAAACTAGTGCTGAACTCTCTCTTGATCCTAAGCTGGCCTTGCAAAGAAGTGAACAGATGCTTCTGCAGGCAATGCTTTTCCAAGCTGAAGGAAATGCTCAAAAGGTTGCACTTACTTTACAGAAGGCCCGATCAATGTTAGATGAAACTTCACTGGCTCTGTCATTTGATGGATTATCTGAGACAGCACCATATGCCACACAGTTGCATTGCCTTTTTGCTTTTGAAGATAGTCATCTGCTGAGAGATAGTGAACCTAAAGAGAAACAAAGTAATTTGATGTTAAGCTCCAGCATCTGGTCACTGCAGTCTATGATCAATAGAATTCATCATGACTGCAGCCCTTGGTTAAAAGTTCTACGAATTTATCGAACAATTTTGCCGACTTCCTGGGTTACTCTGAAGCTTTGTATGGACTTGCTTGGATTTGCCCGCAAGCAAGGAAATTTCTTGCTTGCAAATCATCTTAAGGACTATCTGAACGATCATGTATCCAGTTGTGCTGAGGTTAAGATGCGTGACTTTCTTATATCAAATTTGCAGTACCAGGGAGCCTTGCTGATGTATGCAGAAAACAAAGTTCAACATGCTGTTGTGGATCTTTGGTCGTTTGTACAGCCAGAGGTAACTGCTTTAGAGCCAATATGCTTAGATGCTGGTGTGGCCTTTTTAAAGGCAAAAGCATGCTTAAAACTTGCAACTTGGCTCAAAGGGGATGATATTTCTCTGGATTTGGAAAATGTCATCTTTAAGATGTCAGCAGATTTTAACAGAACCGATATTCCTTCATCTGTAAGCAGCAAGCCTCTGATGTACGAGAGTATAAAGCTAAGCATAAAAACTATTAGTGAGGAGATGATTGGGACGGTTACAAAAGTGTCCACCCAACTTTGTTCGGCAATGGGAAAGTCATGGATTTCATATGCTTCTTGGTGTTTTCGTCAGGCAACTGAGTCTTTTTACAAATGTAATGAGCCCACCTTCCACTCAGTCTCCTTTTCAAGCATCTTTGCTCAAGAGCTCAAACCTGGGAGGTTTCACATGACTGATGATGAGGCTGAATCCGTGGAATCTGCTGTTATGCAGCTTCTTCAAAAGGGAGATTTCAGGGATCTTACAAACACTGGGCAAGATGGGAATTGTCATACAATTACTGCAGCGGATTCTGAAGCAAGAAAGAATATAAAAGCATTGCAGCAGCAAGTAATTCAAACGATAGAAAATGCTGCTGCAGCTCCTGGTGCAGAAGATTGTGGCTGGGATAGTCTCTCCGTTCATCTAGCTTCTCAATTAACTGATTTATTGCTATGCGGAAACAAAAAAGTGGAAGATGCTGACATAGTACCTATAGTTAACAGGCTGATTCAAGTTTGGTGGTCACTGAGGAAAAGAAGGGTATCTCTCTATGGGCATTCTGCACTTGGTTTCACACAGTATCTTCGTTATTCATCTAAAAATCTGCACACTAGTGAGTTTACAGGTGTAGACTATGATCCACTGAATAAAAACACCGGTAGCCATACGTTAAGATCAACACTGTATATTTTGCACATCCTTCTGAACTATGGAGTGGAGTTAAAAGATACACTGAGACATGCTCTTTCGATTGTTCCCTTGGAGCCCTGGCAGGTGAGAAGCTCTTCCATTTTTTCTCATTCTCTCGGATCAACTCCAACTTCTAATGTTTCTGATAACAATTTTGCACAGGAAGTAACACCTCAGCTCTTTGCTCGGTTAAGCTCTCACCCCGAGGAGGTAGTACGGAAAGAAATAGAAGGTTTACTGATAATGCTGGCTAAGTTGTGTCCTTGGTCCATAGTGTATCCAGCACTTGTCGACGTGAATGCTAGTGACCAGAAGCCTTCTGAAGAGCTGCTGCACGTAAAGGCCTGTCTGGTAATATTTATTCCTTAAACTTCATTCTAAGTATAACTTGGTCCTAGTTTTCAGTCTAACTGCCGCATAAATCGAGGATTTGTCATATGCAAAATGCAAGGCTAAAGCTACCAGATTTCCTATGTGTGGAATTTCATGAAACACATGTCAAAAGTGGTGAACGTCTACTCTTAAGGAAAAGAGATTTCAACATCCCAAATCCTTAACTCTTTTCTGATTTCATGGAGATTGTTCATTAGCTAATGTTTGTTGTTATGTTTTTATCTTTGAGTAGACTGTCGTTAAAGCAGTCTTAGTTGTTTCGTTGGATTGCATCAAATGATATGTGCTTTGTGATGTTCCTATGCAGACTGAACTATATCCAAGATTGATCCAGGATGTGCAGCTTATGATTAATGATCTTGGGAATGTTACTGTCCTTTGGGAGGAACTGTGGCTCAGCACACTGCAAGATCTCCACATGGGTAACCTTAACTTTCTAGCATATGCCTTTTAGCTAGAGCAATGGAAGTTAACTCACTGTTGATTACAGTATACTTCTTTATCACTTAATATGGGTCTTAGCTCCTCGTATTTAAGTGAATTTCATTATGCAATCAAATAGTTGACTTCTCTACGGGCAATATAAGTTCATTGTACAGTGAGTTGGCTAGAGTGTCAGTGGTGCAAATAGAGGAAGCAAAATAATGTATAATAGATTCATTCTGCTAATTAGTGACGTTCTGGGTTGGGTATATTAGGGTTAAGAGTCGGGAAACTCATGTAAAACAAATTCATCCGAAGGTGTACTTTGGTTCAGTTGAAGGACTAGAGGAGGGTTTTATCACAATCATTCCAAGGAACCTTAACAAAATTATGGATGCCTTTAAAAATAGTGTTTTTTTTGGTGAACATAATATATAGAGTTTTAAAGGTGTTATTTTTGTTAGTGATTTTCCTGGTTATAACATTGAAAAGTAACTTGAAACTATGATGTTGTGTGTCATTCGATTTCCTCTGTTGTTTCGAAATCACTTAGTTAAAAGTCTGAGGAAAGTAGATTTGATTGTAATTTCTTTTCCAGATGTAATAAGGCGGATAAACCTGCTGAAAGAGGAAGCGACTCGTGTTTCAGAAAATGTGACTCTAAGCCAGAATGAGAAGAACAAGATAAATGCTGCAAAATATTCAGCCATGATGGCCCCTATTGTTGTTGCATTGGAACGTCGCTTAGCTTCAACCTCTAGGAAGCCTGAAACACCTCATGAGGTTTGGTTCTATGGGGAGTACATAGAACGTATAAAATCAGCAATCTTAACATTTAAAACACCTCCCTCGCCTGCTGCTCTGGGGGAAGTGTGGCGTCCATTTGACAGTATTGCTGCGTCTTTGGCTTCTCATCAAAAGAAGTCATCAATATCTTTAAAGGAAGTTGCTCCTAGTTTGTCTTTGTTATCCTCTTGTAACATTCCAATGCCTGGTCTGGAGAAGCAGTCCCCCTTGTCTGAATCTGACACGTCACTCGATGGAATAGTCACAATTTCTTCTCTTTCAGATCATGTGACTATCCTTCCAACGAAAACACGGCCTAAAAAGCTTATTATGTTTGGCTCAGATGGTAAGAAATATATTTATCTCTTAAAAGGTAGGGAAGACTTGCGCCTTGACGCTAGAATTATGCAATTGCTTCAGGCAATTAACAGCTTCTTCTGCTCCTCCCGAGCAACAGATAGTGGTACTATTGGCATTCGCTATTACTCGGTCACTCCTATTAGTGGTAGAGCTGGTCTAATTCAGTGGGTAGACAACGTTATAAGTATATATAGCATTTTCAGGTCTTGGCAGACACGTGTCAAGCTTGCCCAAATGCCGCCATCAGCTCCTGGTAGTGCAAAAAATCCAGATCTACCACCTGTTCCCCGACCAAGTGATATGTTTTACGGAAAAATAATCCCAGCCCTCAAGGAGAAAGGTATAAGAAGAGTGATTTCACGAAGAGACTGGCCTCATGATGTTAAGCGTAAAGTACTATTGGATCTTATGAATGAGGTCCCAAAACAACTACTGCACCAGGAACTTTGGTGTGCTAGTGAAGGGTTTAAAGCCTTCACAACGAAGTTTAAAAGGTATTTTGAAGAAATGATAGTACACTCGAATTTTTTAACAATATACTTTTTAAGTTTGAATGCAGCAGCATGCCCTTTCCTGACTAGTTGAACAAGAAATACAAACACTTTTTTTTTTTTTTGTCAAATAGTACTATTTCCGTATAGGCATTAGACTTCTTCCAAAGAAGTGAAGAATGATCAGTTTGAGAAACTCTAGGAGATTATTAATTCGTTTTGGCAACATTTTCTGATTGCCTTTTAACTGAACCTTGATTGCAAGGTGATAATTTTTTTAGGATTAAAATGTTTACAAGTGGCTTTAATAGATCAGATCGGCTTTTCTAGTTCCATGGTGTGAGATCATTACATGTTCATTTCTGATTTACAGGTACTCTGGTAGTGTTGCAGCTATGAGTATAGTTGGTCACATGCTCGGCCTTGGGGACAGACATTTGGATAATATTCTCATGGATTTTTGCAGCGGGGATGTGGTTCATATTGATTACAATGTCTGTTTTGATAAAGGCCAACGGCTTAAAGTTCCTGAGATAGTACCATTTCGACTAACTCAGACAATGGAAGCTGCGTTAGGGTTGACAGGTGTTGAAGGCACATTTAGGGCAAACTGTGAAGCTGTTCTTGGTGTTCTCAGGAAAAACAAGGACATACTCTTGATGATGATGGAAGTTTTTGTTTGGGACCCACTTGTTGAGTGGACCCGAGGAAATTTTCATGACGATGCTGCTATTGGTGGTGAGGAAAGAAAAGATATGGAGGTCGCTGTTAGCTTGAGTTTGTTCTCATCAAGAGTGCAAGAGATCCGTGTTCGGTTGCAGGTAAAACATTTGTTGCATTAAAGCAGACATAATACTCCCACAATTGTTTCTAATTGCTAATATCTTTTAACTATATCCATTGCTCACTTGTTTCACAGTACATGCCTTGTCCCAGAAATTTAGAATCTGCAGATTTAACGTTATGTACCACTTGCTGTATGACAATTGACATAGTAAAGCTTCATTTACTAGCATATTTTTACCATACTGGTTTATTTTATTCTTTTTAGGAGCATCATGATCTCTTACTGGCTACATTATCAGCTGCTGAATTGTCTCTGGAGGTAAGATGGTTTCTTTCTTTTAGTGTTTATGAATTTAAATTGGTCCCTTTTGTCAGCTTAATGATGGTGAGATTGTGTTTCAGCGGTTTTCCGAGGTTCTGAGTCAATATGAGATTGCATCATCTGTTTTTCTTCAAGCTGATCAAGAAAAATCAAAACTTATTCTGCATGAGACATCTGCAAAGACAACTGTTGCAGAAGTAGCTTGCAATTCAGAAAAGATTCGTGCTTCTTTTGAGATTCAAGCTCAAGAATTTTCTCAAGCAAAAGCGTTGGTCTCTGAAAAAGCTCAAGAAACAGCGGTTTGGATGGAGCAGCGTGGAAGGATCCTTGGTGCCTTACGAAGAAATATGATTCCCGAAATTACTGCCCCCACAGTGTTGACGGACATATTGGGTTCTTTATCTTTGACATCTGCTGTTCTTGTTGCTGGAGTTCCACTCAGTGTAGTTCCGGAGCCAACACAAGCACAATGCAATGATATTGACAAAGAAATTTCCCTTCTAGTTAACGACCTCAGTAGCGGTCTCTCATCTGCTTTGACAGCACTTCAAACATACTCTCTGGCTTTGCAAAGAATTTTACCGCTAAACTACCATACAACAAGTCGGGTATATGATTGGGCCCAAGTGTTGCAGTTAGCTGCACATGCTCTGTCTACGGATATCCTGTCTCTTGCCAAAAGACAGGCTGGTGAACAACTTGCAAAAATACAGGGGGGTGACTTTCATTCTGTCAGGAACTGCTACGATGATCTGTGTCTTAAGGTAGAAAAGTATGCAGACGATGTAAAGAAGATGGAGGAAGGATATGCACAGCTGGCTGCCTCAATTGAAATGGGGCCTGAATCAAAGGCCAAGGATCGTCTTTTCTATGGTTTGATTAATTATATGCAGTCTCCTGGACTTGTGGAAAATACCAATGTTGGTTTTTCTGATAAAACTGAGGCAACCAAAGGAGTCAACCTTCAGGATTCTGGAAAGAAAACGTCGAAGGCATTAGCTGTGTTGCAGACATCGATCAGTTCACTCTATGATAGATTAAAGGAAAAAGTACATTATATCTTGAATGCTTCAATGGAAAGAAGGGAAAGAAACGAAAGCTTTGTATCTGAGTCTAGGAATCTAAGCACTAATTTAGAGGCGCAGGTAGAGATGTGTATGATATTGGTGGACTTTCATCACGAGGTAAAATATTATGTTGGTCAGGAGATTTCGACTGCAGAAGAAAGTTTGACTGGGTCTGCTCATGTTGAAGAGAACTGGGCTTTGATCTTCCACAGAACCTTGCTTTCATCTAAGAGATTAGTTGCTCAAATGACAGAAGTTGTTGTACCAGATATTTTAAAAACGTACTTGTTATGTAATTCAGATCTTATGGATGCCTTTGGATTGATCTCACAAATCCGTGGATCCATAGATACTGCACTGGAGCATCTTATAGAGATAAAGGTGGAAAGAGATTCGTTGGTTGAACTTGAGCAAAACTACTTCAAAAAGGTTAGCCAAATTACTGAGGGGCAGCTAGCTCTTGAAAAAGCAGCTTCCAAAAGCAGGGAGCATCTATCCTGGGAAGAGGCAGAGGAATTTGCAGCTCAAGAAGAGGCTTTCCGGACACAGCTGGACCAGCTTCATCAATCCTGGGGCCAGAGAGAGTTCCGAAAAGCTTCGCTCATAAAGAAGGAAGCACAAGTTAAAAATGCTCTTATCTCAGCTGAGAAACAGTTTCAGCTGATCACTAATGCAGATGAGTGCAGGAAGCCTAATGATCTCGGTAGTTCAAGGATATTGGTTGAATTGGTTAATCCCTTCAGTGAATTGGAACAGCTAGATAAAACATTATCCTCCTTGAGCAGCTCAGCTGTTTCTATGTCAGATTTGATCCCTGCTTTTGGGGATATCATGAGCTGTGGACAATCACTACCTGAGACCATATGGCATTTCAGAAGCGTACTTAAGGACCATTCCTTCTTCATCTGGAAGGTAGGCATCATAGATTCCTTCCTTGATTCATGCATACATGATGCTTCCCCGTCTGTGGATCAGGCATTAGGATTTGAGCAGCTAATTCTCTTTATGAAGAAGAAGTTTGAGTTCCAACTTCAGGAACGAGTAGATTGTTACTTGGCAGGAAGCGTCGCTACTGCATTTTTATCTCAGCTGGATAAAGAAAATGAGCGTCTGAAACACTTCTCAGAGGAAAACAGTGTTAGAAGGAATCAAGTCAAACCAGACTATAATCATCTGAAACAAGTTCATACAATGCTTGAGGAGTATTGCAATGCTCATGAAACTGCTAGAGCAGCAAAATCAGCAGCATCTCGTATGAAGCAACAAGTGAAGGAAATACGTGACGCTCTTCGCCGAACAAGCCTTGACATTGTTCAAATGGAATGGATGCACGACACCACATTGACCCCTTCACAAAATGTTAGGACTACGTTGCAACAATTATTTCCCAGTGATGATAACTTACATCCTGTTTTCTTAGACATCAGAAGACCCAAGTTGCTGGAAACTATACATTCTGCTATTCCCCAAATCACTAGGTCGATAGAAAGACTACAAGCTTGCGAACAGAACTCACTCGCAGCTGAAGGACAACTGGAGAGAGCAATGGGGTGGGCTTGCGGTGGATCTACTTCTGCTTCAGCTGGAAATTCTTCGACGAAGACGTCTGGTATTCCTACTGAATTTCATGACCATTTGTTGAGACGCCGCCAGTTGCTTTGGGATGCAAGAGAGAAGGCATCAAACATTGCTAAAATCTGCATGTCTCTTCTGGAGTTTGAAGCATCAAGAGATGGGATTTTCCAAAATCCACATGAGGCTCTTGAGGGTGATGCAAGATTCAGGGGGGACTCTAGGGTATGGCAGAAAACTTATCTGAACTTAGTTGCACGACTGGAGATTACTTATCAATCCTTCACATGTAAGTGTTTGAATAATCTTGCACGACAAAAAGACTAAAGCATGTCCATACATCTTCCGTGGTAACACTTCTTTGAAACTAATAATTCATTGCTTGTCGTATTATTTTAGACACTGAACAAGAATGGAAGCTTGCACAAAACAGCTTGGAAGCTACCTCGACTGGCCTATATTCTGTGACAAATGAACTTTCTATTGCTTCCCTAAAAGCTAAGTCTGCGTCAGGTTAGCTTTTGCTTTACTACAACCTCTACCTTTCTCCAAGAACACCCTATTCTTTGTTTTGTTGTTTGTGTTTACTGGTTAGGCAATGTTGTTGCGTATAACAAATATGATACCATATGTATATGTATATCTTTAATGTTACAGGTGATCTGCAAAGTAATATTATCTCAATGAGAGATTGCACATATGAAGTCAGTGTTGCACTATCTTCTTTTAGCCGGGTATCAAGAGGCCACACTGCTTTGACCACTGAAACTGGTGCAATGCTCGAAGAGGTATTCATATGAAGGCATATCATAGCATCAACTTTTTTTACTGTCTGGTTTATCTTAATGCTTTGTTGCTAGGGTGCTAATGACAGCTTTTACTTGAAAATTCGATTGTATCTCTACTTGTAAGGGATTAGAACCATGTATCTAAGTTATCCTGCTTATGAAGTGAATTCCTACTTTCTACTTCTGGAAAATTTAAATGCCACTGACCATCTATAGAGTATAAGATATTTGATGCTTCATATGAGTCTCTAGAACTAAAGGATTTAGTGGTTGGGTCTTGATTTAGTGATGAGTACTAGCAAGTCTAATTATGGACCTAAGAATCGGATTTTCTTTGAAAGTTTGATTGGTTGCCCCAATAGACAATGGTCTTGACGAATTTGGATCTCCTTGAATTACCTGGCATTTGATATTTTGTTTGATAAATTGTAGGTTCTCGCAATAACAGAGGATCTGCATGATGTTCATAGTTTGGGAAAGGAGGCAGCCACTTTGCATCATTCTCTCATGGATGATCTTTCAAAGGTGTTTACATTTTGCACTTCAGTGCTATCTTGAAAATTACAGGCGTTCTCACACGTTTTTGTTTTTAATTTATTCTTGTAAATCACAAAACTAATGGCTGATTGCTCGAATGTATGAACAGGCTAATTCAATCGTTATTCCGCTAGATTCAGCGTTGTCAAAGGATGTTGCTCTTATTGCTGAAGCTATGACCAGGGAAAGCGAGACAAACATTGAAGTTTTGTCCATTCATGGACAAGCAATATATCAATCTTATGGTGCAAAAATTAGAGAAAGTTATCAGAACCTTAAGCCTTTGGTACCATCTACTCTATCTTCAGTGAAGGGCCTATATTCAATGTTAACTAGGCTCGCACAACTTGCGAGTGTACATGCTCGCAGCCTAAACAAAGTAAGCAATCTATTACCAGATTGTGTGAATTTTCCTGTTTCATCGTAAGATAAGCTGTACTTATGTGTTCATGTTCAGGCTCTTGAAGAACTGGGAGAGAGTGAGGAAGCAAAGTCACAAGGAAGTGCTTACTCAGGACCCGACCTCACTGGCGATGACTTCAAACTCGATGAACTTGGGGAAGAGAACCATTTGGAATCTGTCAGCCAGAGCTCACAAGCACTTTTGAGTAGCTCGGGGTTCTCTCTGGAGGATAAAGGATGGATGTCTTCTCCTGACAGCGTGTACAGTAGTGGATCAGAGTCGAACATAACCTTCACTGAAGCAAGCAGTCCTACTAGTTTCAACAATTCAACTGAACTGCTAGAACAAACCCAAATAAATGAAGAGGAGACTAATACTTTTAAGTCTTCAACTCCATCGTCACAGTCCAATTGTGATGACATCTCAGACTCTGATCAGCAAGTATCAGCAGAGGGGGTGATAGAAAGAAATGATGACTGCCTCCAAAAAAATTCAGTTGACGAACCAGATGAAAATACAGAGTTCAAGTTACCAGCATGCGATGTAGCTTTAGAAGTTACAGCCGATATCTCACAGCCTTTGGTGGAGAGCCCAGAGCTCAAATCTGGGAGCAAAGAAGCATTGAAGGAAAAAATTGAGGTTCAAAGTGATGAGGCTTCTCCTCCAACACAGACACATACTCGAGTCACAAGAGGTTAGTCCATCAATGCCTTTTCTTTTTTCTTTCTCTCTCTCTCTCTCTGTTAAGTGAAACTTATGGAAACCACATTGCATTCCCCATTGTTCCAATTAAGGCCAAAAAGTAATATCGTTGTTTACAACCTAAATTTTTCTTTGTCTGAACTTCCCAAGAGAATCGAGTGGTAGGAAGTTCATGTAGCTTAACAGTTTGGAGTAGTCGCGATTCCTTTTTTCCATACTAGACCTCACAAACTTGCAGTGATCCCTAAGTATACATGGTTTCTTGCTATGAATAGTTTAAATCCCGTATCTTGAGAATCTAAGGCAGCTTCTCATGCAGGTAAAAATGCTTATGCACTGTCAGTTCTCAAGTGCATGGAGATGAAAATAGATGGTCGAGGCATTGCTGAAAACAGGTACATATGGATAACTTACTTGCCAATTATAAACTCTTAAAATGTGCTGAAAACTTAAAACTCACGTAAACAAGTAACCATTTTTATAGGGAGGTTAGCATCCCAGAGCAGGTGGATTATCTAATCAAGCAGGCTACAAGCGTTGATAATCTCTGCAACATGTATGAAGGTTGGACTCCATGGATTTAGACAAATGATTGAAAATCAGACGGAAGCTTTACCAGCAGGACGCGCTTCAAGACTCAAAAGGAGGCCACATCAGGTCATTCGTGACACATTTGGTGTCTCACGAAGTTGCACTCAACTGGTCATTGGGGGCTCTACCATTCCTCAAAACAGTCAAAAGATTGAAATGGGCATGTCTATCGAGGTATGATCTTTGAAACTCAAAGAGACATATCTATTACATATGGAAAGCTTTGCTTCAGTGTGAAATACTGACTCATCATCATCTGTTATTAACTTATCACAGTGCACGGCCTAAAGTTTTTTTAACAGTCATCAGCAGAACATGTTGATGATAAGAAATGCGTTTTTAAATGGTTCAGGAATCTTTGAGGGAGGTCAGATATACCGGCGCTCCTAATCAATAGATCCTAATATTTCAAATGGAGCAGCGTGTGCAACGTTAAACTACAATCTCCTTTTGTATATTAGTTTGCATATAGTTTCACTCTCTATGAGAACTCAGGTTACATATAACTGTCACTTAATTGATAAATTTAATCAAAAGGTTTTAGTTAACCAGCAGACTATTTCAACAATTGGGGAATAGCTTCTCTATTTTTATCTTGTTTTCATAATCTCTGAGGAAACAAAAAAGTGTGAACACTGTCAATTATCACTAGGCCAACGCGCACACAGTATCACATTGTCGATTGCAACAAGTTGTGAATACTGAATATAAGAGGTATTTTCAACAACTATTCAATAAAACAAAAACTAGAAAACGAAGAAAATGGGGTTCATATAAGAGTTGAAAATTCATATGAATCCAGCTCGGATTACAATTATTCAAAGTCACCTAACAAAGTGCCAAGTGGGGTTCGAAGGAAAAATAATGGAATAAGATAAGAACATTACTAGGATTGGATTGGGCCAAACCAAACCTTATCCAATTGCAACGAATCGTGTCGATTCTTTACTTAAATTTTGAGTTATATCATCTTCAAAATAAATATCGGTTTATGGTATCAGAATGCAATCGAATAAAGTATACCGATTTAATGACACGTCACACCTAAAAAGGAACTACAAATATCTCCAAGATTTAAATTTCTGTTTTACCATTGGACACTCAAATAAAAAATCCGACCTGCCGGAATCGAACCAGCGACCTAAAGATTATCTGCAAACACTACAGTCTTCCGCTCTACCAACTGAGCTAAGGTCGGTTGTTATTGCAGTTAACGAACCAAAGAATTTTATTTGATCATAAATTAAAACGTGGAAAATTCAAGAAAGCGCTAGAGATATTTTTGATAATATTTGGCCGGCGATTAGAAAACTGTGAACAGATCCCAAAAAGACAAGTCTCTATTAGTGCATGGTCCCAAAGTGTGAACCCTACACAAACCAGATGGACACTTTCGTGTCAAGAACACAATTATATGAAAAAACAATTCAACTTTACAATGGTTTTGTAAGTCAAAAAGACCCTAAAGCCCCTCTCATTTCATTGTCTACATAAAGCTCACATGCGTCTCTCTCTCTTTCATTCATAATTTCATACTAGAATCAACAAGAAGAAGAAGAAAGAAGAAGAAGAATGGCAAAAGCTATGGAGCTTTGGATGGGAGAGATGAAAAAGATGAGCGAAAAGATCAACCCTAGAAACCCATTGATGCAAAGGAAGAAGGCAACATCCTCTGTTGTGTCAAAACAACAACAAGTAGGAGAAGAAGAAAGAGGTCTTAAACAGAAGACAAGAGAGAAAGATGAAGCTTCAACTATGTCTGAGCTCACTGTTTGTCTTCTCATGGACCGTTTTGTTCCATGGTGATCCTTCAAATGCTCACTACTTCTAGATCTCCCCTTTGGTGATATGTATATATATCTACTACAACTACATGTATATCAATATCTATAAGTAGATGCTGTCTGTGCAGAACATGTTTTCAAATTTTCTCTGTATAACCCTATGAAAGTGATGTATCTGAGAGCAATATTTTTTATTTTCTTTAATCAGTAGTGTTCAATTATTAGATCGGGAATCATATGATGATGGAACTTTCTGTTCACTTAAAAGTTAAGAATATTCACAGGACACACATTTTATGAAAAAAAAAAAAAAAGAGACTAGAAATTAGAGATTATTTTTTTAAATAGCACTAATAGAAGTTTTTTTTTGTTGTAAATTAAATGCGGGGATAATCAGTTCAAACTACTTTCTACAAGACATGTGGAAAAAAAAGCTTCATTTAAAACGTCCAAAATAACCAATCATGAATTGAAATCTCAATCAGAAAAACACGATTTGCATGCTGGTAAATTAGTTGCTTACAATATTTGATCACTTTCTTTTTTTTTTGATAAACCTTTGATCACTTCTCTGTGGAACACAATTCCAAAATTCTCTTATATATATTATCAGTTAAATTCAAAACCATGTTGTCTTCCTCCTAATGTTGTGAAGTTCTGCCCGAAATGAAGTCCGAACCAAATTTTAGCCAATGTATAGTAGCTAGACTGTTTTATTTTTAGACACGAAAGAAATGGAACCTATCAAACGTTAACTCATTTAATTAACTAGCAAAGATTTCTGTGGGAAATGATTTAGTTCACTTGCCAAGGTAACTTCTTGTTTACCACCTATGTATGGTTTCTGTTTCTTTTCACTCTTAGCAGCTTTAATTTGTTTTTCAATTGTAAACTCTAAATAATATCCTTTCAAGGGAGAACAAAGATTAAAAAAAAATTATTTTCAAAAAAATATAAAAATAAAACATCTTATATAATGGGAGACATGAAATACTAAGATTTTCTTTAAAATGACTAAACAACTAATATTGACGTCATTTTCTTGGAACTTTAACTATAAGATATATTTATATTTCTTATATAAAATTAAAGTTGAAACATATTTTCAAATTTCTAAATGAACTAAACAAGATACCAAGATTTTCAATGTAAGATTTTGTTAATATTGCGATCAGTCAAACTCATGGCGCGTTAAATAAAGTAATGAATTAACCGACTTTAATACCTTCATTATATGAAATATTGATACTGCTCAGACTTGTCATAAAATGAACCTTTTGTTTAAGCTATCCTAATGAGATTAGGGTTATGGGCTTTAAGAGTTATCTAAAGACATATATATTTATATTTGGAAGTGATCTAAATATATCTCTAATAAAAATATAACTAGGTTAAGTATTCTTTTATATGAGCAGGTAACAATATTGTGATACAACTTATGAGTTTTGAGAGAGAACTTCAGAGCTTTAGATTTGAGAGATTTTCCTAAAGTAATAAAGAGAGTAATTCTTTATTTTGTTCTTAATTTCATCTTTGAATTCTATAACTGATATCAGAGCTTTGGAAGAGATCAATCAAAGTTGGAGACTTGATTACGAATCTCTTGTGTCAAAAACCCGAGCCATGGGAGATCTTATTGTACCAACGATCAGAAGAACAAAAGAAGGCGGAAGATCATCCTCAATCCAATGTCCTATGCTCCACTCAACTAATTACACGGTATGGGCCATGAGGATGAAGACTGTCTTCAAGTTCATAAAGTTTGTGATATCACAGAAGCAGAAACAATCGATGACACAACTGATGGTGAGAAAAACAACATGGCTATAGCACTCTTTTTCAATCAATACCGAGGCACTTATCTTGTAGGTTGGAGAATTAGACACCACAAAGAAAGTATGGGATGCGATTAAAGCAAGGCATGTGGGAGCAGAAAGAGTTAAGGAAGCAAGGCTACAAACACTAATGGCTGAATTCGATCGACTTAAGATGAAAGATTCAGAGACAATCGATATTTTGCAAGAAAAATATCTGAAATATCATCAAAGTCGGCCGCCTTAGGAGTAAATCTCGAAGAGCCAAAGCTGGTCAAGAAGTTCCTTAAAAGTCTTCCTCGAAAAAAACACATACACATAGTTGCTTCTCTCGAACAAGTGTTGGACCTTAATACCACAAGCTCTGAGGATATCATAGGCTGCTTGAAGCCTACGAAGAACACATATTTGAAGAAGAAGAAACACAAGAAGATCAAAGCAAGCTAATGTATTTGAACATGGAAGCAAATTCAAACCGCGATCACAATGGTGAGTTTAGAGGCAGAGGTCGTGGAGGACGCTTTCAATGGAGGAAGAGATATATCAAAAATAGCATGCTATAGATGTGACAAGATAGGTCACTATGCTTTGAGTTGCCCTGATCGCCTGCTCAAGTTACAAGAAACACAAGAAAATAGCAATGATGATACACAAGATGCAGAAGAGCTGATGATGCACGAGGTGGTATTTCTGAATGAAAAAAACTGCATACCAAGTAAGTATGAAACAAACACAGGAGAAGACAATATTTGGTACCTCGATAATGGAGCTAGCAACCATATGACTGGAGATCGAAGATACTTCTCCAAGATTGATGATTCAATTACTGGAAAATTGAGATTTGGAGATGACTCAGGAATAGACATCAAAGGGAAATGATCAATTTTATTTACCGATAAGAATGGAGAACCAAGAGTGATGACGAATGTCTACTTTATTCCAGATTTAAAAGGTAACATCATCAGTCTTGGATAAGCTACTGAATCAGGGTGTGATATAAGGATGGGAGGAGACTACCTAACAATGCATGATAGCGAGGGAAAACTACTTGTCAAAGCAATAAGATCAATGAACCCATTGTATAAGGTTTGTATGGGTTTGAGAGACACCGCATGTCTACACTTAACATCGATAAGTGAATCAAGCAGATGGCATGCAAGACTTGGACAGATAAACCTTGAAACAATTAAAGCAATGATTCAAAGGGAGCTTGTTAAAGGAATTCCATGGGTCAGCATTGAGAAGGAGATTTGCAGATCATGCCTTCTTGGAAAACAAACCAGACAAGTATTTCCTCAAGCCACCTTGTATTGAGCGACTAAGATACTTGAACTTGTACATGGTGATCTCTGTGGTCCCATAACTCCAAGTACAATCGCTGGAAACAGGTACATCTTCGTTCTTATTGATGATTACTTAAGATATATATGGACAATCTTGTTAAAGGAGAAAGGTGATGTGTTTCACAAGTTTAAGATATTTAAATCTCTGGTTGAACGAGACTCGGGAGCAAGAATACAAACTTTCAGAACAGATAGAGGTGGAGAGTTTGTATCACATGAGTTTAATTATTTTTGCAAAAGTCCTGGCATAACAAGGCATCTCACTGCTTCATATACCCCTCAGCAAAATGGTGTTGTTGAAAGATGAAATAGAACCCTAATGGAGATGACAAGAAGCATCATGAAGCACATGCATATGCCAAACTATCTTTGGGGAGAAGCAATAAGGCATTCTACATATCTTCTAAATAGAGTAGCCACGAGAACATTCAAGGGTAAAACCCCATATGAAGGTTTTAAAGCTAAGAAACCAAGCATTGTTCACTTATGGATTTTTGGCTGCATTGGATACACAAAATTGAGACACCACACTTGAAAAAGCAAGATGATAGATCACGCATGCTTGTTCACTTAGGCACAGAACCAGGCTCGAAGGCTTATCGGTTGCTAGATCATAAAACAAAGGGTTGTGATGTCGTGATGTCGTGTTCGATGAAACAAAGGGTTGGAACTGGAATCATAAAGCCAATGAATAAGAACATGACGGAAGCTTCAAAATCATGCATGAAGAATTCGGAAACCGTGGAATCCAAGAGACAGATGTGAGTCACAATGAAACTGAGCAAATCATTGATGATTCTGGACATAACAACAAGACAAGCAATGACAATGATAGTGAATATGTGGCATCACTCGAACATGAAACAGAGAATGATGAAGTTTTAGATCAACCTCAGCCACAACCAGCAGTGCAAACTTCACAAAGAAAAACTACAAAGCCAAAATACCTAGAAGACTACATTATACTCGCTGAAGAAGAATGAGAAAAGCTACTAATGAGTTTAAACGATGAGCCAAGAGACTTTTATGAAGCAAATAATTCTAAAGCTTGGACACTTGCTTGTGAAGATGAAATCCATTCGATTATTAAGAATCAAACTTGGAATCTCGTGGATCTTCTGGATGGAGCAAAACCAATTGGTTTAAAATGGGTATTCAAGCTTAAGAAAAAATCTGATGGAAGCATTAATAAGAAAAAAGCTCGACTAGTAGCCAAGGGATACGTACAATGTCATGGAATAGACTTCGATGAAGTATTTGCTCCAATAGCTCGACTTGAGACAATACGACTTCTCATTAATCTTGCAGCGTAATATGGATGGGAAATACATCACCTCGATGTCAAAACGGCTTTTCTACATGGAGAATTAAAGGAAACCATCTATGTCACACAACCAGAAGGGTTTGAAGAAAAAGGGTGTGAAGATAAAGTTCTCAAACTTAATAAAGCGTTGTATGGATTAAGGCAAGCACCAAGAGCATGGAATCATAAGCTAAATCAAATTCTCAAGGAACTCAAATTTGAAAAGTGTTCAAAGGAGCCTTCGGAAAATGGAGAGTGAAAGTCTTTTGCTTGTGGCGGTCTACGTAGATGACTTGTTCGTCACAGAGACAAATGTGAAGATCATTGACATGTTCAAAAAGGAGATGGCCTTTAATTTTGAAATGAGTAATCTCGGGAAATTGACATACTACCATGGAATTGAAGTATGTCAACACAAAGGCGGAATAACATTGAGTCAAAAATGGTATGCTTTAAAAATCCTAGAAGAAGCTGGAATGAAAGATTGTAATCCGGTTCAATGGAGACAGGGGGGTAAGCTATCAAAGGCCCAAAAGGAAAAGGATATCAACGCGACAAGTTATAGAAAAATCATTGGCTGCCTTCGTTATCTACTACGCACAAGACCAAACTTGTCTTACTATGTAGGGGTCTTGAGTAGATACATGCAAAGTCCAAAAGAGTCGCATGGAGCTGCAATGAAACAGTGTCTGATATATTTGCAAGGTTCCACTACTCTCGGTTTGAAGTTTGAATGTTCAGTTTCAAAGATACCAAAGATAGTAGGCTACAGTAATAGTAGCCATAATGTTGACCCAGATGATGGCAAAGGTCACATCTTTTATCTTGGTACAAGTCCAATCTCGTGGTGTTCGTAAAACAAGATACAGTGGCTTTATCTTCTTGTGAGGCCGAGTTTATGGCAGAAACTGAAGCGGCAAGGAAAGCAATTTGGCTCCAAGATCTACTTGGGGAGATCATTGGGTCACCATGTGAAAAGGTTCTCATTCGAATTGATAACAGATCAGTAATCACTCTTACTAAAAATCCGGTGTTTCATGGTGGAAGTAAACATATAGATACAATGTATCATTTCATAAGAGAGTGTGTTAAGAATGGAATCCTTGAAATAGAACATGTCCCCGGAACCGAGCAAAAGCCGGATATACTAACAAAAGCTCTTGGAAGGATCAAATTCAAAGAGATGAGAGATCTCATTGGTATCCAAGACTTGGTGAAAATTGACTTCAAGGTTAAGGGAGAAAATGTTGGACTAAGCTTGAAAATAATTTAAATTATAAGTTATCCTAATGAGATTAAGGTTATGGGCTTTATGAGTAATCTAAAGACATATATATATATATATATATATATATATATATATATTTTAAATGAGTTATCTAAATATATCCCTAATAAGAATAGAACTAGGTTAAATATTCTCTCATATAAAGAGGTATCAATATTGTGATATAATTTATGAGTTTTGAAAGAGAACTTGAAAGCTTTAGATTTTGAGAGATTTTTCTAAAATAATAAAAAGAGTAATTCTTTTTATTTTGTTCTTAATCTCATCTTTGAATTCTATACCTTTGTCCTTCGCAATACTGTATATGGTTAGTTTATAAATCCCTAAATGTTTATGAAAGTGCATATGGGTGTATTATTGTTGTATTTAGGTTGTCCAACCACTCAAAGAAAGAAGAACTAACGCAAGCCAAAAAGGACGTATGCGACTAATATTAATTAAAAAGTAAATATTTTGTACAACACTGAATTTAAAAATATTTTGTAAAACACTAAATTTAAAAATATTTGCGCAAAATTTAGTTATTTAATTGAATAACAAATGATCAAAATATATGATTTACTGGTTTTTGTTCATAGTGTAGTTATATCACTATTTATATTTGAATCTGAATATTGCATATCATCTACGAAAAAACACTAGTACAACCTTACTATAATTAAAATTATCTCCTTTTTACGGTTGTTATCACCAGAAATTTTAACATTTTTTATAGGTTTAGTTTTAGAGATATTTCTTTTGATTGTAACTTTATCTCTTTTTAATATATTTTAGCAGGAAATTTTAAAATCTTTCTCCACTCCATAAATTTAAAATATATTTATTGTGTGATTTCTAAAATTATACACAAAAATAAATTAAATTAATTTATTTTATTGATATTTTGATCAATTATTATATTCATTATCAACAATATCTATGCTATTTATATATGCTATTTATATAATGAATATAATAATTGATCAAAATAACTGAAAATATCTAATTTTGACATATTTTAAAAGATCTGGTTATTTATTTTTTGGATCTGACGAAATAAATTAGATATTCTAAAATACCATAATATCAAATCTGTCTCCACTCTAGAAATTTAAAATATATTTATTGTGTGATTTCTACAATAATACAAAAAACAATTTAAATGATTTTTTTTATATTTTGATCAAATATTCTATTCATTATATAAATACACAATATTATATATATATATATATATATATATATATATATATATGTTAAGGAGATTTGATGATTTTTAAAAAAATAATTATAATATTGCGCATATAATTTATGATAATTCGTGTATATCATTATACTTGGTGTAGCTTCGCACATGTCACATGATATTTCCTGCATGTCACTATGCGAAAACAATAATTCATATAGTTTTAAAATCATTAAAATAATTTGTATGTGTAGCTATGCCGTGGCCAATATTTCGTGTAGCTAAAAATTATTTTTTTTATTTGGTAGGCCTAAAGAGGCCAAAGTAAACTTCAAATGAAAGCAATCCTAAGGTAGTACATAAGGCCCAACTATTAGCCCAATAACAAGAGACGCATATTTTGGTTAGGTGGAGGACATGTACAAAATTTGATGGTAAAACCAAAGCTTTATTATTACGTTTACATTTTATTTGATTGGTCCTACTCAAGACAATCCTTGCCGACATAAAAAATAATAATAAAACAAAAAACAAAACTAGATATAAAAGAAAAAAACCATAGCTTATGCCAGTCTGTTTATTTGATATTAATTGGATTTTGATCCGTCTCGAAAATCAAGTACGCTTTTCTTTTTTCTTTTTTTTATCAACTACGCATTTTATGTTTTAGGCTTTTAACTCAACAATTTACATACAAATTATCAAGGTTTAAAGTTTAAACTCAATTGCTTTTCGGGCAGAGTATTTCCTTATAGTTATACATTTTACATTACGATTTATATGAATTCATTTACAAACAGAAAGTTTTGTTTTTTTTTTGTTAATATTTACAAAAGAAAGTTATTAGAAACCATATAATAATCTTGACTATAGAGCATCAACGAATCCATACAACTTAGGCCTTTATTTTCTATCTCATTATTGGCCACATATAAATTTGGTAGAAACCATTTTTATAATTTAGTTGGGATTGATGATCTCATACTTATATATATACCGACATACCCTATGTTTTAGATGTTGATTTTCACCCATTCATGCTAAGAGATTCCACCATAATACATATCTAAATTCGAGTCAAATAAACATAATTATTATAGAAAATACAGCTGGCTCGTCCCATTTCTGCTTACGTCCACCAATTGTACATTATGGAGTATTATTTTTCTCTAAAGCAAACTCATAGAAGTTCTATAGTCATGTGTGAGAAGTAGGAGCCGACATGTGTCTAACATCATCATCAGAAATGGATTAGCTTCGTAAACTATACACTAAAACTTAATAAAATATGTCCCTATACAATATCTGGTTTCGATTACGCAAAATAAAATATTTCCATAAAAAGATCTCATATGCCACGTGTCAGAAGTGCATCCATCGAGTCACAACACTTCTGAAAAATCTTTAAAAACCAATCCCAAGTCTTCACACATCAACACCAATCTCTCTGTTCTCAACTTCTCATCAATAATTCAGACAAACCAAACTCAAGTCTTTCTTCCTTCCTCAGTGATCTCCAACAAGAGATGGCTTTCACAAAGATGAGGAGAGACCATGGAACTCTTAAAGCTGTGATCGGATCTGATCTCAACGAGCTCGTTGTCGCTGCTAAGAACCTAGCTAACCACACTTTCAAGCTCACTGGTTTAGGCGTTGGTACTTCCATCCTCGAATGGATTGCTTCAATCGCTGCCATGTAAACATTTCTCTCTATCTCTCTTTTACTTCCTCCCTTTCTCTCTTATTACTGATGAGCTTGATGTAATAAAAATGCAGATACTTGTTGGTGTTGGATCGAACCAATTGGAAGACAAATATGCTCACCTCACTTCTTATTCCTTACATCTTCTTCAGCCTTCCTTCCTTAATCTTTGGCATTTTCAGGTATAATAAACCAGACAAAACCAAAGACTTCTCTCTTACTTTACTTAAACTATGTTCCTAACTTATGTCTGAATTTTTACAGAGGTGAAATTGGTAAATGGATTGCTTTCGTAGCTGTTGTTATTCAACTCTTCTTCCCTAAACACACTAGAGGTTTGTACTATTTTTTTTATTCACACTCCATTGAAAAAGACAAGACTTTGAATTGTTCATTGACTGATTTGGCTTATCTCTGTTGTTGTTGTTATTAGAGTACTTGGAATTACCAGTGGCTCTGGTTATACTAGCAGTGGTGGCTCCAGAACTAATCGCTGGTACATTTAGAGACAGTTGGGTTGGTTTAGCTATATGCTTAGGTATTGGATGTTACTTGCTTCAAGAACACATTAGAGCTTCAGGTGGATTCAGAAACGCTTTCACTAAAGCTAACGGTATCTCCAACACCGTCGGGATCATCGCTCTCGTCGTCTTCCCTGTTTGGGCTCTTATCTTCTAAACCATCATTTCCATAACTCTTCAGTCTCTTTCTCCCATTTGTTGTTGCTTTTTTTCTTAATGTAAGAGTGAATTGTTTCTCATAACTATCAATGAATGTTGTTTGAATAAAGAATTGCTTCAGAAATAAGAAATGCTCATGAGATGTTAGTGTGGATTACATTTCCCCATTGAACAAACAAAGCTCAACTTCTAGCTATCTTCTGATCTTAGCTTGAGTGATTCATCCATTTCTATAGCCAACAATGCAGATGTTTCCTCATCACCTACCATTCCATACCCATCGATAAAAGCTTTATACGTCTCTTGACTCGGCTTAAATCCTCTTCCCACCATCTCAGCCTGAATATTCAATGCTCTATCCATCTTCCCTTGTTCACACAACCTCTTTATCAACAACTCATAACACTTCCGACTCAGACAAAACTCCGATTCCTTCACCGCATACTTAACAATATCCGCAGCTTCAACAACTCTATCCCCATTCATATCATCACACATTCCTTCAACTAACGCTTCAATAGTTAAACCACCAACCACAAAACCTTTCATTTTCATCTCCCTATAAACAACCAAAGCCGAATCAACATCTCCAACTTTACAATACCCATTAACAAGATGCTCATAAGTTAAACAAGTACACTCAATCCCCTTCAATCCCATCTCCATAAAAATCTCATTCGCTTTCGTAACCTCAAAGTTACTACAAAGCCCACCAATCATAGTGTTATAAGCAACAACGTCATAAACCACTCCTTTCACCTTCATCTCTACCCAAATCTTCTCAGCTTCACTCATCAAACCTCGACCACAATACGCTTCCATCAAAACACTATAGCTATAAGCATTTGGTAAACATCCTAAACTCTCCATTTCACTCCAAATCTTTTCAACATTCTCTGTTTCACCTTCTCTATAGAAACTCACCATCATCAAATTGAATGTGTTCACATTAGGTTTAAGCTTATCTTCATCATCTAAACCAAAGACTTCTCTATATAACTTGTAACCTAAGGAAGTACCTCTACGTTTTGAAACTTCAGAGATCAAAGCATTACAAGTACTAATCTGTGGATTGATTCCTCTAGATTTCAATTTTCTAACTATAACCAAAGCTCCATCGATATCTTTCGAATCAACGCACGATTTTATCAACAAATCGAATACGAACGGAGCAGAGCCACATCGATTGTAACTCTTGGTCAAAGATCGGAACACTTTCGTGACGTCGGCTAAACGGAGAGCAAGACGTATGACGTCACTAGCGTTGCTTTTGAGACGAGATCGAGCGAAGATGTGGATGAGTGTTGAGTATGAATCGATGTCGTGTGTGCACAGAGAGTAGCGGCGAGTGAAGATGAAGAAGCGGAGAGTGAGATGAGGATTGTTGCGGAGATGGAGAGTGATTTCCGAGAATTGGGAAGGTGAGAAGCCGGTAGGGTAGAGTGATCGGAGAGTTGACCATCTGGATTTGGAGCGGTGGTGAGTTAGGATTGAGACGGCGTCGGAAATTAGAGGATCTAGTGGCGGAGACGGCGGAGAAGGGACGGTGGTTGTTAGGAAAGCGATTGAAATGGTTGAGTCGGGTTTGGGTTTCCAGGTCGGGTTTAGGATCCGCTTTAGTATTGAGCTTGACATATTTTTGCTATTAATGGGATTTGATTTGTTGTATAAGTAATTGGACATAAGTAATTGAATATACAAAATCCAATTATAGTTAACCAAAAAAGGTTAGGCTGGTCGCCATGACGATTTCATATGTATTGGAGTTGTTTTTTTCTCACCCTCTTCTCTCACATTTTTATTGTTTAGAGAGAGTGGAGTTTTTTCTTCTCTTTGTATATTCTCCGATCGAGTGTCGGTTGGTCTCCGATCTTGTATCGGTTTATCTCTGACATCTATGTTGGTTTCTTTTCGAAGGTTTCCGGTAATAAATCCCAGCTTTGTGCCGATCTGTTTTGTTTTTTTTTTCTTTCTTCTTCATGCCTTTGGATTTATTATTTTCAATAAATTGTTCCGAGTTGTTTCAATTCACTGACTTTATTAGCATGATTGTCCCTCCTTCTACGGTGGTTCGGAGATTTTGGTGATGGTGCTTGCATCAGGATAAATCCTTCTCTTCTCGATTGGTCCTTGCTTCCTTAGTGACAAGGCCAAGTTTTGGTGATGCAAATCCTTGACTGGGAGTTTATCTCTCTTAACCGTTTATGGGATTGTCAAGCTCTGGTGCTCTTTTTGGCGGAAGATTTTCATAAATCTGATTTGTTCTTGTCCAACACTATATCGGAAGAGGAGTTTGGCTAGAAGGAGTTTCAAGTGGAATTACAAATCAAAAGAAGATGTATATGATTCCAAATTCCCGATCTCTCTTTGTTTCTGTAGCATCCGGCCGATGGCGGATGATCTAGGCTGTTCCGATGAGCTCGTGCGGTGCAACGACAAGAACGATGGAGCAGTGGTGGCGGCTATCTTCTTTCCTTTTTAAGTTTCCACGTGTTGTATGTTGCTTATTTATTAAGTGGGCTTAGTGAGCTTAATTACCTAAAATTGTTTTTGTAATTCCCTTGTACGATTGCCCGTTTATGAGCTTTTAATGAAAGGGACTGGCCAAAAATTTTGTTTTCCAAAAAATCAGTTGGTTTGGTCGGCCAATCCGATTTTTAAAATGTCAGTGTATTAAGATGATTTTTTTAACATTATGGTTGTGAAAATGATATGATACTAGATTTGGATCCGCACAACATTCGGGGTTATGTTTAATAAGACTTTTTATTTCTAATCTGTAGATCAAGAAATTATTAAGAAATTATGGATTTTTAGTGGGTTAATATTTGGCTTGTTGCGCGATACTTTCCCTGTGTACGTGCGGACACAATTTTACAAATTGAAAACTTACATGCAGTCTCATATTTATAAGACAAATTTATTTAATATTTATTGTATTTTAATTTTAGTTATGTTTGTTGTTAAATTTAGATGTTATAAATGAACTTTTGTTAAAATTTTAAAATAATTATGTGTGGTTAGGTGTATCCATCCAATCCATCCAATCCTATTTTCGTTGGAAATTTTCCATCCCATAAGCATTTTTTTTTATAAATTATTTGTTAAATATTTACTTCCTTTGAGAGATATGAAGTCTTTTAGACGTCCAGTGTGCTTCATAGCTAAAAAAATAGTTGAGGTCTTCTGCATCTTTGACCAAAAATCTATATGCAAGTCGAGCCAAAATATCTTGTACAGCCGCAGCAGTACTTCCAGTGACTAAGAGGTCATCCACATAGACTAATAAGTAGACAAAGGTCACCCCATGATGAAAAACAAACAGAGATGTGACTGCAAGAGAGTTTATGAACCCAATAGAAATTATATAGTTCTTCAGTTCAGTATACCAAGCTTTGGGCACTTGTTTTAAGCCATAGATTTCCTTGCGTAGTCGGCAAACATGTGGCGGGTGATCTGCATCAACAAACCCAGGAGGTTGTTCCATGTATACCTCTTCATTTACCGTGCCTTAGATGAATGGGTTATTGACATTTAGTTGTTGAATACGCCAAAATTTGGAGACCTCTACATCTAGGACAAACAGATTGTTGTGAATTTGATGACATGGCTGAACGTGTTGGTGTAATCACGCCCTAGTTGCTGATTGTAACTCTTGGCAACTAACCTTGATTTGCACTTACCAAGAGAACCATTAGATAAGAATTTATTTTTGAACAATCATTTACATCCGATGACATTTTGATGTGGCTCACGAGGGACCAGATCAAAGTTGTGATTGCAAGCTAGTGCATCATACTCATCATACTCATAGGACATTGAACCTCTCCATTTCTGATCTTTCAAAGCCTTGTTCACTGTTCTTGGTTCTGGGGGAATTGATTTGGCTAGTGAGACATATAGGTTAAGTTTTTGGGTTCGTTTGATGATGTTATTTTTGCTTCAAGTTTTCATTGGGTGAATATTTTTTGTTTCTGGGTTTTCTGGTAGTGGTTGTGGTGGTGCTACATGTGGATTTGGTGACTGTGGTGGTGAGGGTTGTCGAGGTTCAGGTGACGGAGTTGGTTCTCGTGGTGGTGTTTATTCGGGTGAGGTGGAGCAAGTCGTGGGATTTGATGATGATGATGTTTGGCGTTGGACCGAGATAAAGGTTGTTCGACTGATATTATTTGGGCTTGGTGAGTTTGGTGGCCTAATGGGCCTGGTAAGGGTGTTTCTCAATTGGTGCTACCAAGGTTTTGACAATTTTTGACAAAATCGTTTGTTGAATTTTCTTCTACAGGTGATGATGGTACTTATTGGTGAGAAGCTGAGCTCAGTGGACCCGTTGCCGGCGACGAGATGAGTGGCGTGGGAAGAGGAATGATAGTGATGTAATGATTTGCGAAAGTGGTGGTGTGATCTGATTTTTCTGAGGATGGCGAGATGAGTTTCATGAAAGGAAAGGACTGTTCATCAAATTTGACATGTCTGGAAGTATATATTCGCCCGGAGCTTGGTTGTAAGCAGAGATAGGCACTCTGAGTGAGTGAGTATCCAAGTAGCACACACGGAGTTGATCTTTGTTCAAGTTTGTGACTTGTATATGGGTGTAACCACGGAAAGCACAAGCCCCCAAAGACCCGTAGTTTTGAGTAGTTTGGGACTTTACCGAAGAGTTTTTGGAATGGAGACATCATTTGTAGAACTAGCGTTGTAAGGCGGTTAATGAGGTACACCGCTGTTGCAAATGAAAATGGCCAGTACGTTGTGGGCATGCCGGCATGTGTAAGAAGAAACAAACCAATCTCCACTATATGTCGATGCTTCCTTTCTAACACTCCATTGTGCTGAGGCGTGTGCGGTGGTGAAGTGAAATGAGCGATGCGAACACTTGATAAGAAAGGTCGTAAAGCTACAAAATCTCCTCCATTATCCGAGTATAAGGTCTTGATTTTTGTGTTGAACTGATTTTTGACAAGAGCCTTGAACGGTATGAAGGTTTTGCGGACTTGTGATTTTTTTGAGTGGATAAAACCAAGTGTATCGTGTGTAATGATCAACTAGGACGAGATAGTATTTTTGATTGTCAAAAGAGAGAACTGGCGAAGTCCAAATATCTGAAAAACATATTCAAGTGGTCGTGTGGAAGTAATAGACGTTTCAGAAAATGGAAGTTTATGAATTTTATTAATCGCACAATCATTGCAAAACAAATTTGATGATGGTGAGTTTGAGTAAGGAAGAGAAAATGAGAAACAAGTTTTTTAAGAGTTGAAGCAGAAGGGTGACCCAAGCGATGGTGCCACTCGTCTAAGGACATTTTTGGTGGAGCTGAAGTAAAAAAAGAATGAATTGTAGATGTAGAGAAATGCCACTCGTAAAGCTCGTCTTTAGTGTTGCCTTGTAATAACGGGACCTCCGAGCCGAGATCCTTCACCTGAAAGTGTGCAGGAAAGAATTCAACATAAAAATTATTAGCATTACATAATCGATAAAACAGATATTAGGTTCTTATGAATATGAGGGACACAAAGGACATTGGATAAAGTTAAATTTCTAGAGGTAGAGGATAGAGATAATGAACCAGTATGAGTGATTGAAAAACCTAAACCATCACCAATGAGAACAGCTTCATCACCATGATAGGGTTGATGAAGTGCTAGGTTGTTGAGATCATTTGTCATTTGGTGTGTAGCTGCACTATCTATGAGCCAAGTGTTTGGCGTGTGTGGAGAGCCAAGGGCCAAGTTAGCCCGGGGCTGAGGCTGCTATGGAGAGTATGATGGAGGCATCCGAGTGTATCCAAGAGCAGCATGTTGAGTGAGTTGTGAGCATCTTTTTGCGTTATGGCCTTGTATGCCGCATAGTTGACAACACCCTTGGTATCCTTTAGCACCACGTCCTTGGTAGGATTTTTGTTGTTGATTCTGATGCCAGTGTTGTTTGGTGCGTTGAGTGGATTTTGCAGAGGTTGGGCGAGGTTGTGAGCTTGCTGCATTAGCTGTAATTGGGCCCAAAGTCATGCCCGCCGTTTTTGTGAGCAGCTTTGCTTCTTGATTCAACAGCTTCTCATGGCACTCGGTGAGAGTTGGAGATGTGTCACCGCCATCTAGTTTGTCCACAATCGTCTTGTAGTCTTCAGGTAACCTTCCAAGAACATATTCAACTTGATCT
The DNA here is from genome assembly GCA_963555745.1 of Cardamine flexuosa. Taxonomy (NCBI): domain Eukaryota; kingdom Viridiplantae; phylum Streptophyta; class Magnoliopsida; order Brassicales; family Brassicaceae; genus Cardamine; species Cardamine flexuosa. Next base: position 19,138,248 of record OY743219.1, read on the forward strand.
TCATGATCGACTGCCTTACCAAGCAGTGCCAACTGAACGAACTTGGTTGTTACCGGTTTACCAATATGAGTTAGCCATTTGTAATTGGTGTAGGATTCTAACCAGTCCCTATGAGATAGTTGGTTAGGAACTTATGATATAAACCAAAATACACATAAAAAATTAATTTAATGCAACAAAAAAAAACTATTTAATAAAAATTGTAAAACTCCTAAATAATAAACTGAAAACGTGAAAATAAGTTATAAAATAATGAGAAAAAAGTTTTGAAGATGACAACCAACATATAAAAGAGTTATAATCTATGATAGAACAAATTTTTTGGAAAATCTCCTTGTATACGACGTTACATGTGCTTATTTGTTAAAGCTTTATTTTTCGTATGTGATTAAAATTTTCAAGCCACTCTTTAACTTGCCTCTAGACAGACCAATATATAACTGACTGGTGAGAAAACTAATCGAGGAGGATATAGTCAAACGCTTGATAAGGTTGGAACCTTGCATTTTATTAATGGTCATAGAGAATGCAAGTGTCATAGAAAATTGTCTACCCCTCATCTTGAAAAGGGAATTTTGTCTCCGGTGAAGAAAGAAACATTCTTGGAACCAATACCCTTTTGACCTAATCATCTTTGTTAGTTATTATCTCTGCTTCGATTACATGATTTTCTAATTGAGTAACCTAAATTTTTGTACCATTGCACAAACTATCCTTAGGATCTATATTTCTAAGTAGCATAAGTCGATCACCAACTTTCAACAGCAAATCATGAATAGGGAACCCATAAACTTTAATACTATTGAAAAACTCTTGAAAATAAACCATAATATCTGCTTCAGTACTTTCTGTTGGTTCAATACTATCCGAACTTTTGTAGTCTTTTTCCTCAGAATAAAAGATTGGAAGATCTGGCAATATGTTATTTAACTTAGAACAATGAAGTAGTCCTACAATATTTTTCATGTCTTATTTATTAGTCCACTATAATTTTTGTATATGATTTCTAACAATAGCAATGACATATATGTTTCTTTCCAAAGAGTTTACAGAAACCTCCTCTTTCGCAGCCTTTAATGCAAAATTCTCAACATTTTCCTTGTTGATAAACATCATCATCGATGCCAGGAAGACATCTTCCAAGCTCTGGATGCTCTCTACAACATATCGACTTCATATTATATATCCACGGTGTGTTATTTTTTTTTCCATTTATTCTGTTGGTTCCTATTTTTAACAACAACAAAAAAATGATTATTAATTTTCAACAAAAACTGTAAAATAACATAACAATTTAGTATTAAAAATTAAGAAAAAAACATACCCACACATAGCACAAAAGTCGCAAATATAACCAAAGAGACCAACTTTATTCTTAGCATCCTTCTCTTTTTTTTTCTTTTTGTAAAATCAAAATATTACATCTATTATTGTTTGAATGAGGAAAAAACTAAAGAGTTGTTCCATATTTATAACTAGATTTGTAGTCATGAGGATTCTGTTGAATGAACATTACCTTAGGTAGTTATGAATTGGTCAACCAAATTAAATATATTTCCAAATAAATTGGATTCCACCTTTGACGACATTATTATTTTCAAATAATTATATAAAGAAGCATAGATTTTTTGATAAAGGTATTTAATTGTAAGAGATTCTACTCTTTTGAGTACACTTCAACAATTCTATTCACTCTCATTTATGTCTTGAATAGTAATAACCCCGTTTTTGGACTATCAGCTTCAAAATGGCCAAATCCTTTTCAATCAAAACAGTGCTTCTTCATATTCACATAAATATGTGATGTTTAAAACTTCATACATGTCTTCTTGCTAAAGTCTCTTGAACAGACTTAGCTTTTAAATAAAGACATCTTCTCTATTAGGTTTAGAAACTTCCTCAAAACTAAACTCTCAAAGCTCTTAATGTTCTTGATATAATTATCACAACTCAATAATTTTATATAGAGGGATGATAGCACCTCCTTTTCTAAACCTATTTCTATTAGAACTAGATAACTCCTAATTCTATTAAGAACTTGTTTAAGCCTTCCATATCTTAAACCAATATGGTAAAGACTTCTTAGGCTTTATCCATGTTGAAGTTTATCCAGCACTTGCTACAACTCTCAAATACACCATTAGAAGCTCTTATGAGATTCAAAGAACTACCAGAACTGTGAGATATGGTAGAATGCTTGTTTCTTACCTTGACATGCTTCTCCACCTTGTGCAAGGTATATTTGAATTGGAAATAGACTAAACAATAAAATCATACCAATCTATCAATAATAATCACCTCATAACTTTAATTAATTATTAAATACATTTATAACCACATTCGAATATTGTTAAAATTCCGTTTTAAACCAAACCGAGCTTTTTGGACAGAAAAAAAATTAGCTAAACATATTTTTGTATAGACTAATTTGTTCTGTCTGGTTGCTTTGATCTCGATTAGTTTGTTTAAAACTGCATTCTTTTAGAGGCGTTTACTTTTAGAGTAGTTTGGTAAGGACTTTTAGAGTAGGCGGTTAGAGTACATTGAGGCGTTTGGTAAGGACTTTTAGAGTACATAGAGGCGTTTGGTAAGGACTTTTAGAGTAGGCGGTTACTTTTACTTTTTGGATGTAAGAACTTTGACTGTAGAGACTGTAAACACTTTGATTGTTATTAAAATATGATTGGTAAAAAAAAGCTGTTATTAAAGGAATTTTTAACTGTATGAGACTAATCGGTTACATTTTGGTTAATGTTGAATATGTTAATTTCTTTATGTTGGTAAGAGTTTAGTTTAGTCTGTTTATACTGGATTTGAACATATTCAATTAATATCTCAGGTTTTGCAGCAGAAAAAGGTAATAATAAATTGGCGTCACAGTTACTTTGGTGCCATGCTCCAAACGACCATAATTCAACATTCACATCTCATAAAATCTGTAACCAGATTCGTGCGTCGGAACCAAAGGAAAAATGGGCTTGGACTTTTTGTTTTCATATGTGATAGCTCGTTATTCTTGTACTGTTTGGCTAGCCATTAGGGATACACTAGCGACAGGATTGAACACTCAATGTTGGGAACAAAATCAGAGTTGCGTATTTTTTGGAAAACTCGAGGAATGGCGAGAAAGCGTAACCATCTATTTTTTCTTGCGCTTACACCTTTACCAGATTAGTCACAAACACTACAGATTTTAGGATTGTCTCAGTGGTGCCTCGTTGATAAAAAAGTTCTTCGCATGGTATTTCAAGCCTCGGTTTATGGCTGAGAACGAAATCTTCGACATCAACAAGCTTCAAAAACCACGGAATCTATTATTGGATTGGTTCGGAAGGTGATTATATATCTTTTTGAATCTCTAAAATTACGAGGGCCACAACAAGCTTGGCAAATGATAAATATAATAGAATATAATAATTTGGACTAAAGAAAGATTGACTTGAATCAAAGACACTACCCAAAACTAGTTTGAGCAGTCACGAATATCTCCACTCTCTTTTCTAAAACTTGTAAATATTAATTAAAAAATCCCATTGAAATCAAAACATAAAATAAAAGAAAGCAAATTGTACGAAGTTAAGACCCCAAACAGCCTTCTTTTTTTCAAACTAATGAAAAGCCAACGTGATCATCATCTTTATCATCCGAACCTCTGGACTCGGTTTCGTCATCCCCTTGTGTGACTAAAGTTATCAAAAATCACACGATTTTTAGTGCGGAAATGTAACACCGACCCACTTGGATTGGATTGATGCTCTACTACCATGATAAGCAGGCCGGTCCAAAACTTTTTGCTGCCTAAAGCAAAACCCATAAATAAACAGCTTTTTAATAAAACTTTGTCAAATTTGCAGACTAGAGATTTGAATCTGGCACTAGCATGCAGGATGAGAAGGACAAAACCACTCCACTACAGCATCATTTTTGCATCATTTCCCAAAAATGATGCCCCTAAAATTTTAATATATTTTTGATGCTTTAAAGCATCTGGTTCTTAACGCAGGGCCGGGCCTGATGGTAAGTATAATAGAATAAAATAATTTATTGCGTTGTTTTGATACAAACAATAAGACATATATATATATATATATATATATATATATATATATGCTAATATTAATCAAATAGTGTAACTCTTCATAATCCTTATCTAATACATAATAAAAAAAGAATATAATTGAACAACAAAAAATATAAAAATTTAAAGAATATTATTTTTTAGGCTTCACACACTTCACTTTGTAACCAAACTCTACCAATCTACGCTATTTGATCCACAAGATACACATCTGATTCCTGTAGCTATTGGCAAACTTACTACACATTGAATTGCTTTTGGCTAATGATTGAGATGCTTTGTTTTTAATTTTCAAGCATGTCACGTATTTACGCTATTCCTTTTTGTACATAAACATTTTTAATCAATAAATTTAATATTTACCCTAAAACCATAATTTGCTTTATCAAACAAAAAAGTCTTATCATGGTTTTATTTATAATTTATATATGTGATAAGGATTATTTCAAAAACTGTCCATAAATTTAAAAATATTTTTTTTAAATTGATATTTTCAGTTTATAATTAGAAAAATATTTAATTGAAATAGGTTATATGAAAAACAAATTCATTTGATTATCATAAATCGGTGTTCGAGGATTCGTCCAATAGTGGAATACTTACAGAAGCTTCTAGAACCTTGAATGATAAACTCCAAAATTTTAAACGTCATATGAGAATGCACATTATGAGAGATATGTTGTGTTATCCCAAACCAATCTTTGAAACAAAAAAAAGAGTTAAGTCATATAAAATTTTACATAGCTAAATCATTGACCATACATTGAAAATGGACTGAGAAAAGGAAAATATGATGAAGATAATAAAGAGTATGTTGAAAACCCGGCGAACATATTATCTATGGTGCAATATTTTGCAACGACAAGAGAAATAAAGATTGTACAAGTGGAAATTAAAAACATATAAAGTGTTTATGGAAGGAGTTCAATGTTGTTGGTGATCTATGTAATATGGTGTATGGTCAATTTTATCGTGTTGATGAGAAACATATAGAGAATGACAGAGAAATAGAATTCATATATTTTGAAAACATATCAGACGTTTATGGAAGGAGTTCAATGTTAAAATTTTACATAGCTAAATCATTGACCATACATTGAAAATGGACTGAGAAAAGGAAAATATGATGAAGATAATAAAGAGTATGTTGAAAACCCGGCGAACATATTATCTATGGTGCAATATTTTGCAACGACAAGAGAAATAAAGATTGTACAAGTGGAAATTAAAAACATATAAAGTGTTTATGGAAGGAGTTCAATGTTGTTGGTGATCTATGTAATATGGTGTATGGTCAATTTTATCGTGTTGATGAGAAACATATAGAGAATGACAGAGAAATAGAATTCATATATTTTGAAAACATATCAGACGTTTATGGAAGGAGTTCAATGTTAAAATTTTACATAGCTAAATCATTGACCATACATTGAAAATGGACTGAGAAAAGGAAAATATGATGAAGATAATAAAGAGTATGTTGAAAACCCGGCGAACATATTATCTATGGTGCAATATTTTGCAACGACAAGAGAAATAAAGATTGTACAAGTGGAAATTAAAAACATATAAAGTGTTTATGGAAGGAGTTCAATGTTGTTGGTGATCTATGTAATATGGTGTATGGTCAATTTTATCGTGTTGATGAGAAACATATAGAGAATGACAGAGAAATAGAATTCATATATTTTGAAAACATATCAGACGTTTATGGAAGGAGTTCAATGTTAAAATTTTACATAGCTAAATCATTGACCATACATTGAAAATGGACTGAGAAAAGGAAAATATGATGAAGATAATAAAGAGTATGTTGAAAACCCGGCGAACATATTATCTATGGTGCAATATTTTGCAACGACAAGAGAAATAAAGATTGTACAAGTGGAAATTAAAAACATATAAAGTGTTTATGGAAGGAGTTCAATGTTGTTGGTGATCTATGTAATATGGTGTATGGTCAATTTTATCGTGTTGATGAGAAACATATAGAGAATGACAGAGAAATAGAATTCATATATTTTGAAAACATATCAGACGTTTATGAATATAGATCAATATCTAATACATCTAACTTAGTTTTTGAAAAAGAGAAGTGTAAGCATTGATTGTTCTCTAACATAAGTTTTGAACCATTTTGAGAGTTTCGTCTTTTTATATTATGCGATATTCAATACCTATATAGGGATATAGATTTGGAAACTGGATTTATGGATGGTTGGATGGATTAAATAGTGTGTAGTTGTGAGTATCCGATATAGAAAGTTGTATCTCACAGATACAAAAGTATCACAACTGTAGTTTTCATACCCTTTCACCTTATTTACTATGCAAACAAATTAGTCAAATTATTTTTGCATGTTTATAACTTTAAATTCTTTGATCTTTCCAATTTGCAGGTGGTTGTAGTAAATGTGAAAAATATTGTACATTTGTAATTTCTTATTTGATTAAATCGTGTATTATATTTTGATATTATATTTTACAATCATAAAGTTTAATAAATACATTTTTTTGGATGTAGTAACGAATAAAAATGCACGAGAAGAAGAATTCTTAACTCAAAAAGATTGTCAAAAGAGAAACAAAAAGGTAAACTTATATATAGTCAATGTTAGTGTATTTCATACCTATATAGCTTATAGTCAATGGTTCTCTAGCAGTTGATAGAAGAGAATCTACGAACTTTCGTAGTAAAAATGCAAAAAGAATGAGAAGAGGGGTTCTTGATTCAAAAAGATCGTCAAAAAAACAACAAAAGGTAAATTTTTATATATATTCAATGTTAGTGTGCTTCTTCCGTATATAGCTTATAGATAATGGTTTTGTTGCAGTTGACATAAGAGAAGCTACAGATTTTCCTCTTCGACAAGTATCCAAATATTATGATTGTAATTGTTCAACACATGCTACCTATTTTATCATATAAACACATGGATGAAATAAGATTGTCTTTTAAAAGTTCTAACATTTTTTTATATATATGGCAGGTGGATGTGATAAATGTTCACAATATATTACGTTTTTAATTACTTACATAAATATTTTGTGCAATATATTTTCTAACTTTATTTTACAAAAACAATACTTACTGGGAACCTGTTATTGGTTTTAGTTATGGGGAAAAACAGCTGAGGTATTAGAAAAAAAAATTTTATATCAAAAAGATTGTTACAAAAGAGACAAAGTAATGAACATTATTGTTTATGCATTGTATTTCTATCTTTATATGAAATGGTTTCTGACACTTAATTAACTTATAGATGAAGCGTCTACAAGTGGAACAGCAATGCCAAGGCAAGAACTAAGTAAAAAAACAGGTTAGTCTGTTAATAAAAATATGTATATTGGAGTAGATAGTGTGTATTGAACATGTTTTATCTGTTTTGGTTACAGTTACATCTGTGCGTGAAACCTAATTTTAGAATGCATCAAATGCAAAGCGCTGGTATGGTACAAAGAGAAAACTGGTTATGATGGAAGAACGGGAGAGCCAGTTTTCTCTATATGCTGTCAACATGGAAAAGTAAAGTTGCCACCGATAAGAAAAACACCACTGTATTTGGAATATCTACTGCAAAATAATTTGGATTTTCGAGTCAATATCAGAGTATACAACTCAATTTTGGCATTCACATCAATGGGTGCAAGAGTCGATAATTCTGTGACATCTACATACGGGCCTCCAACATTTAGGATTCATGGTCAGGTATTCCATCGTATAGGTTCACTCCTTCCTATGCCAGGTGAAGAACCAAAATATCTCCAGATGTATATCGTTGATGGCGACAATGAGGTTGTGAATCGTTTCAAAACAGTGTCAAGAAAACCAGGTTCAGAGTTAGATAGTGACGTTGTTAGTCGTTTGATTGCTATGCTGGACGAATACAGTTGTCTTTGTATTTTTTTAGGAAAATAAGAGATCGGTACATAGAAGAAAACATAGAAAACTTGCAAGTGATATTGGTGGAGCAGAAAGAGAAAGGGAAACAATATGAGCTACCGACAATTAAAGAAGTCGCTGGCTTGATTGTTGGGAATTTGACTGCTTACAATTGTCAGAAATATATTGTTGTTCAGATGCAATCGAATGAACTACAACAGATAAGAGACAATCACCCTTTACTTATGACCTTACAGTATCCTTTAGTTTTTCCATACGGGGAACATGGATTTCATACTAAAATACCTCATGCAGTCTCGCATATAGGTAACAGTAGAAGAACTTTCATTAGTATACGTGAGTATTACGCATATCCAATCCATACAAGATTAAATGAAGGTCTGACTTTGGTTAAGTCAGGTAGACTTCTTCACCAATATATTGTTGATTACACATCGATAGAGCAAGAAAGGCTCAAATGGTTTAGGGATAACCAAGAGCAAATAAGAAGTGATATCTATAACAATGTTTACGATGATGTGGGTAGAGGAGAATCTGATTGTGCCAAAATTAGCAAACCGATTGTCTTGCCATCCAGCTTTACAGGTGGACCAAGGTACATGGTAGAAAGTTATCATGATGCGATGGTGATCTGTAGAACATTTGGTAACCCAAATTGGTTCATTACAATGACTGCCAATCCGAAGTGGAAGGAGATCAAAGAACTTATTTCAAAATATGGCGGGAGTTTTAGAAACGAAAGACCTGACAAAGAATCCCGTATTCAAATCGAAGCTAGATGATTTAATAAAAGACCTTGAACAAGGAACTTTTTTCAATCGGTCTATTGTAGGTATCTTTAATTAAAAAATTTATAAATTATTTCTGATAAGTATATTTTAAGTTATATATATACCATAAGTAATGTGTAAATTTTGTGTTTAATAGGATTACATACTATCAAGTTTATAAACGAGGGTTACCACATGCCCATATATTGTTATGGTTAGAGAAAACTCCAAGAATACCAACTCCTTCTGAAATCAATGCTATAATCTCTACGGAGCTACCAAATGAAATAGAGGACCCTCTTGGGTTTCGTCTTGTGGAAAACACATGATGCATGGTCAATGCAGGAAAGATAGACCGTCTTCCCCTTGCATGAAAAAGAAGGTATGTTCGAAAAAATATCCACATCAATTTATTGATGATACTATGATAGATGAAAACGAGTATATCACTTACCGAAGACGATATGATAGTGAACATTATGTCATAAAGAGTGGAATCACACTTGAAAATTGCTATGTCGTGCCACATAATGTTGAAATGTTGAAAACATATGTGGCGCATATTAATGTCGAGTGGTGCAATACAACGAATGTGATGTGTGGTTTTTATATAAGGTTTTATCCAAACCAATAAACTCCGCAAGTGAACGGTTGTGCACGGTAGTATCGTGGTGGGATCGAATCCACGGAGAATAAAGAGCACTATAGATCTGTAGATCTAAACAGAGCTAGGATGAAAATATGTAAAGTTTGTCACAAAAGGAAATCTGAATAAAATCCGAATAAAATCTTTAATTACGGAAATAAAATCAATTTAAAATAAATATTAGGATCTGGAAAATTGCAGAGATTTAAATAAATAAATAAAAGATATCTAACCGGATTAGCAGTTTAATAATCCAGATCTAGAACACAAACACGATACCAAAATAAATCTCTTTTAAGGAGTAAATATTATTCTAACATAGATCCGCTAGGACCCTATGCTAGCATGTATTTAGCAAGTTTGATAGAGTTCACTTGTAGATCCAGACCCATTGTTGGACTGCTGGAAATCAAGCCTACAAACTATAGACTTCAGGTAGAATAACCAATGCTAGCTGTATTATAAAACTCTATAAATCATTTGATAGATTTGTCAACCTAACAAAAACATTTGTTTCATAGAATTAGAGATCTAATAATCATAACCCTAATCTATAACAATTAAATCCCTTTGAATAAATCCCATCTCTCAACATGCAGATCTACTCAACCATGGCAATTGAGTGATAGATCATGATGTTGTATGATGTAAAATGCAAAGAAAGAGATGAAGACAGAGTGTAGATCTAAAAATGCAATGGAAAATATTAGAGATCTGAGAAAAACTAATGTAAAAGTTTACAGATCTGAAATGGAAATGAAAATGACAGAGTAACAGTGAAAAATCATGTCTAGGTCTCTCTGGCCGCTCAGGAAATCTTCTAGGTCAAAATTCGGAGTTAATGCGCGATTTGGAGAATATTCATGATCCGGATCGATCAATCCGACTTGGATCAATCGATCTCCTTCCTTTGATCTGTGCCACCTCATAGATTCCTTTGACTGACCGATCTGCTTTGGCATCGGTCGATCCTCTTCATGCTTGGTCGATCTTCTTCAGGATCGATCGATCCAGAGTGTCTCCAAAATCCAATGATGTGTAAAAACGTCCAAAGTTGCTCCATTTTGCCCATTTTATCTCCAATGAAGTAAAAACCTGAAAAGATACTAAAACCGGCCAGAAGGACACAAAACCTAACTCTAGACTCAATAAAACATGTAAAAACAATAGTAAAAACTAGTGAAAATAGTCACACCCCCAGACTCAAATCCTTGTTTGTCCTCAAGTAAGAAACAAGACAATGAAACAAAGTTCAGAAGTGGAAGTTTGAAAAACGGGAACTTAAGCTTAGCTTAAAAATCCACCATGTTGATCATGTAAACAAAAAAAAACCTTGTGAAAGGTTACTCGAGATCTTGTGAAAGGTTAATCCACCATGTTGAGCAGTACAACATGTACTTTACCATAAGCATAGAAAACATTACCGTACTCTAGCATCCGAGATCCAAGGGAACTTCTGAAATCTCCACTGTTGGCTCTTTAACATTCATTAACTGTTGCGTGCAGTCTCAAAAAGGGAGTCGAAATCGCTAAGGGCTAGTAATGGGGGCCATTTTGAGGGTGATGGTTAAGCATGAAAGATGAACTCTGGTGCAAGCCAATGTGAAAAATCACAGTGAGATGGAAACCAAAGATGGTGCACAAACTCCTGAATTTTGGATCTCAAGCAAGTTTCTATATAATGATCCTAATAGAGTTGCTATAGGTGCTAAAATAAATAACATAAACAAATAGCTAACTAAATAAATAAAAAATTTTATTCTAGTTCCTTCAGACTTCTTTCCCTTCTCTTTCTTTTCACATTTTTTTTTTGTTTTGAAAGATAGTCTCGGGATGAGACGGGATCGATCGATCCCAGAGCATTTTTTCTGAGAAGGGGAAGTTGGAACCAGTTCTAACCATGTACATCAATCCTAATAAAAACTTCACCAATAGTCAACTCAAACTAATATAGATGAAGTAATGATATTAGAAAGCTTACTCGGAAATCTTTAAAACATTTGGTTGTACCGGCTCCCATACTCTGTAGTTTTTGCACTTGGTTGCACATGCTCCTAATGTTGCGAAAGAGGATTGGGGTCTGAATGAAAAAGGGCGTAAGGGTGTGGAACCAAACTAAAAATGAGCTTGACCATCTAGAGCTCCAATAAGAATGGGGGTGAACTCTGGATGTATATGATCCTTTATGCGATATCGAGCCCTTAAGTGAGAAGATTAGTCCAAGTTAAAAGTCCAAGTAGATAGAGCCAACGCTGGATCATTCAGATTTCCAAAGGATAGGTCACTTCTGGTAAAGTTGATCCACTGATGGTGTTACCAATCTTCCTGAACTAAGTCCAATAAATGTCAACATAAAATGGAAACTAAGAAAATTGTAATTCTCATGTTTTGACTCAATAAAACTACTCAAGAAAAATGAAAAAAAATTATTTTTTTGAAAAGTTTTGAAAATTTTTTGGGACATGTAAACAAAAGAAAACACAGTGTTAGTAACATATGAAAGCAGTCACCCCTTCCCCCAGACTTAAATCACTGCGTCCCGCTGTGATATAAAATCAAAGAAAAAGGGTGCTGCGAAACAACACTGGAGATAATGAATTGTGAACAAGAAAGTAAATCATAAACTGTGGAAGGAATTTTGCGACCAAAAGGGAGCATTGGTCTGTTCATGAACCGGTTTTCAGCGATCTCAGCGTCCTGAAACTTGTTGAAATTTGCATCTTCTGCGTTTTGCACCTGTTTTCAGTCAACTTAACACAAAAACATCATCATATCTTATTTTGAAAAATAATAAAAATGCAACAATAAATAAAAGAAAAATAAAAATGTTTGGGTTGCCTCCCAATAAAAATTTAAAGTCATTAGCTCGACTTTTTTGTTTTCAGATGGGGTCTGGGTTCATTGGAGGAATGAAGTCTCCCTTATCTGGTGGATCTGATGGAGGTTGTTTGAGACTACGTGTGCTCGTTTTCATATTAAAGCGCGGATCCTCTTGGGGAAAGTGACCATTTGGCAATGCAATATTGATCTTCTCAAGATCCCCGCTCACTCTTTGTCCTGGCAAAATGTTCTTTGGAGCTTTCAGCTCGCTCCAATGAGTACGTAAAAATATCTCCCCAACACAACTGAGGGCTTTTTGCACTCGGAATTGGCTTCAAGACCTCAGGATCATCTTCATCAGGATTTCTGATCAAACGGGCCTCCTCCTTATGCTTTTGAGAAAGTAAAGGTTTTGAGATCTGAGTTCTTATGGTATAAATGGTTTTCACTGTAAGTTGTTGCTCATCCCTTCTACGCCCTGGCGGAATATACTTAGGAGTCGAAGGAGATTTCTTTGGAAATTACCTTTTATTGACTTCTGACTTTTTGGCGGCTGGTTCACGCCTTTAAAATTTTTCCGCTAGCAGTAGAGGATCATCCCATTCCCATGCGGGATTGGTTGTCCTTCTTGGAAATTTTTCTTTTTTCATATTTGGTTGGGAAACGTGGTTCAGTTAGATGAATTTCTTTGATATCAAGGAAGGAAACTCGATTTACTTGATCTGTGGAATCTAGTATTCGGGCAAACCCAGTCGTCTCCATCCTGGTATAACCATATTCAGGTTCAGACTGAATCAGTGCGACTTCAAGAGGATCCGTAGAGTGCATTTCATGCATCATTTCTTGGGTAATCTCTTCAATTGTGTCAACCCAGAAAGTTTGATCCTCTATCATAGGCCTTTTTGTCATTTTTTCTAAATCGAACCTCATCTTGAGGTCACTAAGGTGACGACTTAATCCTCAAAGGACCACCAGCAGCTGGAAGACCGTCGTTTGATCCATAGATATTGGCGATAGGCGCGTTGTTAATAAGCAGACCCTCGAGGTGAGTAGGAACATTGAGCTCCTCCATCTTGACCTCGTCCAGGTGACCCTCCTCAGCTTTCTTCATGTATTCTGCGCGGATATCTTCATAGCAAGCTATGGCGGCATCGATTTCAGCCCAGTCCTTCTTCTCCTTCGCTTGAGTCAACGCCACAACAATGCCACTTGCTTGATGATACACGCATTTAATATCGTCGACCTCATCTCTTTGGAAAAGATAAGTCTTGACCTTGTCAAAAATAGCCTGATATTTTTCAAGGAGACCATTCCTGATGCCGCGCTCAGCCGTAACAGCTCGATCCCTCGAGTTGCAAAGACGAGCTTGCTCGGTTTCCAGCTTCTTAGCAAGCTTCGTGTTCTCAAGACCGAGTCTCTCGACCTCGCCTCTCGTTCGGCCATGCCCTTTGAATTCCTCCTCCAGCTGGCTGAGATACACGGCCGACTCATCCTGAGCCGCCTTCAGCTTGTTCTCCAGCTCTTTAGCTCGATCCCTCTCTATCTTCATAGATTATTTGGCCTTCTCAAGACCTCGGCACAACTTGTTGACCTTGGCCATCTCATCCGCCGCCCTCTTTTCCTTTTCATGCTGCACATCACTTAAAATTTGGCCAAGGCAGCACTAGCCTGACCAGACCGACATTTCATTTTTAGGCATGTTTTAAAGAAAAAAGCAGTATACATAAGTAGAATAGTGTTAGCTTCACCTCAGGATCGAACGAAGGCGTACCAGCAACAGCGAGAACGAGGTCACCACAAGCCTGACGGTCGTGCCAAATAACCATCTTTGGCCCTAGATAGCTAACTCAACTGCGCCTTCGCACGAATCAGCCTTCTGCTTTTTGGAGTTTGGTTTCTCAGCGGGCAGCTCACCGTCGGAACGGAGATGTTTGTTGGACCCCTCAGAAAGGCCGGGGTTTTCCGTGGCGCACTAGGTGCCTTTTCATTACGCACCACCTCCTGAGGCGTTACCTCGCCCTTGTCGTTCAGAACCTTTAACATCACCATAGGCCTTTTTTCCTTGGCAGCTACAACCACGCCTTTCCCTTTGGCGATGGCAGTAGTAGTTGATTTCTCAGCTGCCTTTGAAACAGCTCGATTTTTCCCCGCTTTGGGCATTACAGCAAGAATGCTGGGTCCATTTCCAAGATGTATTGGGGTCATGTCATAAAAATCCTTGTCAGATACCGAGATTGGCTTAATAGGAGAAAGTGCCCACTCCTCTACAAAAAAGAAAAAATCATCATCTGAACATTAGGTCGGTATTTTAAAAGGAAAAGAAGAAGGAGGCAAATCAAAGATAAGAAAAGAAGAGCTCATTCCTCTCAAGTCTTCTCCGGGCTGCTTCAATTCAAGCCAACGTAATATCTGGCCACTTTAAGTCGCCTAAACTCTTCAAAGCTTCGACCTTCTCAGAAAAGTTAAGCGGAGGCGCCTTGTAGAACTCGTGGAGAACTGCAAAAATAAAACAAAATACTGATCAAGAATTCCTGGAAATCAAATCTAAAAACCAAGAAAATTCGCCCTGGTTATCTACCGTATTTTTCAGTCCATCTAGTGTAGAAGGACTCTGCAGAGTACGGAGAAGAAAGATTGTCTATTCTAGCAAAGAAGTAAAACCGCTTCCAATTCTTTATGTTATCACCACTGCTGTGAGTGATCACATTGTAAGACAGCTTGGTTGAAACGTAGAACGTCTTCTTCCCCTTTATCTGCCAGATCGATTCCAAGAATCGAGTTGTTACGTCGACCCCCACTTCGGATGCAAGGGCTATTAAGCCAACGATATGGCAAATTGATTTCGTTGTGAGCTGTGAGATGGCTATTTCACGAGCTCGGCAGTAAGAAATCAACACTCCGGGTAAAGGAAACCACAGATCG
The DNA here is from genome assembly GCA_963555745.1 of Cardamine flexuosa. Lineage (NCBI taxonomy): Eukaryota > Viridiplantae > Streptophyta > Magnoliopsida > Brassicales > Brassicaceae > Cardamine > Cardamine flexuosa. The sequence continues at coordinate 19,153,388 of OY743219.1, forward strand.
GCTTCCAGAAAATAACTCTTGTATAAACATATGAATCCTTTGGGACAATGCCAGGGACGCTCGGTAATGGCAGAAATAATGATCAAAATATCATCCGACATTTTGCAGTACCTCCTCATCGCACCAATTGACTCCGGCGTGCTCCAGCTCAGGTAAATATCACAGTCGTTATCAGACTTGCGATATTCTATTCCCCGTGTCTCTGCCTTCCTACGAGGTCCCCTTATGCCATGCTATTTTCTGCTACCAGACGCCTCCAAAGTATTTACTGGCTCCACCTCGATAATCGCCAAATTGAACTCGTCCCCATCTTCTCAACCAGCCATTTCATCGTCACTGCCTAGGACTTCTTCTTATTCTAAACCTCAGATCATCGAGCTTGCCTCATCATCATTTAATATAGCAGTGCTGGATTGTGGGTACAAGATTTCTTCATCCCGCAGCAACGAGATAGTAATCATTTCCAATAGTTCGACACCGCTTTAAAGGCTGATGAGACTATTCAGATGAGCTCAGTGACATGAATAGAGGAATGGAACGGTTTTTAACTAAAGTGATGGGTTTGGTGATCCCGAGTCGACAGCAAAGTAATAAATCAAAAGTTAGGATTGAGAGAGTTTTTACCTTTTGACTCGGATAAAAGTTAGAAAATGAGCAACATCGACTGCTCTTACATAGAGAAAAGACGATGTTTCAGCTTCCGGCCTATTAAACCTACGAAACCCTAGCTAGTCAGTTACCAAAATGCCCCTACATCAAACAAGGATTCCTCCGAAAGCTTCTCCAAATGAAAAGTCGATATCAAATATTCGAGCCATCTTTCGCATAATAAGCCGACCTTGTCGTAATATAAGCCGAGTTATTCAACTATCATTGATCGTTCAACAGATCAGATTAGGTCGATCTAAGCAAGTCCTGAACCTCTTGCTACTTCATTAAGTGGTTTAATGAACTGGGGGGGGGGACTAACTGTTGGTACCGGGTTTAGCACCCCGTCCAAGATCCGACCCATTCTAGATCGACCCGGAAGGAGAAACAATGTTGCCAGACTTAGATCGACTTAACTAGTGAATCAATATGTGGACCAGCTGAGTTATAACCGGGCTTGTTAAATGAACCGGAAAGAGGACGAATCAAAGTAGAAAAGAAGCTCGGAACCCGGCCCAATGGGTTTTGATGCCGTCTTTGAACCCCTATAAATAGCAGGGTGGCTTCATGAGCAAGGGATCACGAAAAACTCTAGAGAAAATCCTGAAAAGCAGCTCTGCCTTGCGCTCTCTATTTTCTCTCTCTAAAAACTCTTGTAACAAACCTTTTTCTATTGAATAAAATACCTTTTTACCCTAGGTGAATCTTGGATTCAACAACGATGATGATGATGATGATGATGGTGGTGATTTTTATTGTAATAATTTATTAATTATTTTTCTAATAATTAGTAATTTAAATAATTAAATAATTAAATATTTTTTTATTAATTAAATTCTATTAAATGGTTAAGATGGGCTAACCCATTTAACCATTAACTCATCAAAACAAATAAATAATGAGTTGACCCAACTCATTTAACTAATGGGTTGGGTCAATCTATTATCCATTTACTCCCAACCTAATAGGTTATGAGTTGGGTTGACCTATCCTAACTATTTTGACACCTCTACATGAAATGCCATAGAAAAATAGTAGTTTAGTGACCAAAGAATAAAATTAATTGAGGCAAATTTGGCAAATAAAATGTCAAGATGAAACTTTATTAAAATACTTTCAAGGTACAACATTTCCCAATAATATAGACACCAATTTAGAGAGTCACTAAAAAGACATAGAATATTATATCTTTTAACTGACTTAGCAAGCTCCAAAGAAACCGATTTCACTGAACAATGAATTAAAAAGAATAAGACATCTAGCGGAAAATTTCAAATAGAAGGGCAAAATAAAATCTCTCACTTAACCCTCGTCCCCGACGAAGCCATGAGTTCAATCCAATCAACCCAGAAGTTTCTGCAAGAGCCTCAACTATGGAGATCCCAAAGTTTGAACGATAAGTATCCACATCAACGAAAAATCTACCAGATCCAACCAAAAATAAACATCTTAGACATTACTTGAAATCATCGGAAACAAAACTACAAAAAGTCTTATTGAATAATTGTAGAAACCTTTGATAGAAACCTTCAGGGTGACGAGCTTACCAAGCCGGCAAAAAGATAGATCTGACGGCAGGACTAAGAGGAAGAGAAATGAAAGATAAAGGCAAAAGTGGAAAACCACACCGTTGACACCCCTGGTCTGGAGCCTCCATCACCATACCATCATCTTTTTTCTCGAGCCAATACCCTGATCTGTCTTTCCCGTTGCAAGATGATCTCAACCCCAAAGCAAAAATCTAAATCAGAAAAAAAAAGAAAAGGAAAGGGAAATCGATGCCGGTGCTAAGGGAGCCACCAAACATCAATCTCCAGACGTGAACAAACGAAGGCGGCTAGGTCAAAGGAAGAGAGGAGATGGGTTGCATCAGTTCCATCGGGTCATTTGTTTCTCACACTATCTGGTTCTCTTTTTCAAGTTATCGGACAATTGCTTAATCATGGCCCAATATATGTTGAGAGACATAATACAATGAAATTTCAATGCATGTATGATGGTATCTATTATAAAATAAATAAAACTGATGCAAGCTTATTGGTAGTGCTAGGGATCAGGATAAATAATTCAACATCACAAAAATTTCTCTATGAGAATTCCAATAAAGAAAACTTAAGTTATACTCCTTTTTTAATCTTCTTATTGCACTAACCAAAAGAACCATCCAATGAAAGAAATTATTTGTTATAAACCAGTTACTTAACCAAGTATAATTATAATTATAATTCAATCAAATATATTTTAGTATAAAGATTTTGCAGTATAATTGAATTTCAATATATTTCATGTATTTTGTTATTAAAATATCTGGGGTTTTCCAAATTGGAAATCCTTAATTGAAATCTAATTTACACGAGAAGTATATAATTAATGAGTATAAAAATAAACATAGTCCACACGAATAATACTTAATTCATATCATTAGTATAGAATATTTTACAATATTATATACTGAAATATAAAATATGATATCTCACAAATCAAATTCACACATAAGACGATTTTTACATGAATTAAAATAAATGATATGTTTGTACGACTGGTTTAAACGTAACATATACATGTGCGGATGCGAGAATTTGCAGATACAAACAATTTTGGTTTCAAGCTTCATTAAGTATTTATAGGAGAAACAAGTTTTTGAAAGAAAAAGATTGATTGGTTGATATTGATTGCAATAACGTTGTTAACATAAAAGTTAACAAAATATACACAATATATAATTGGGCAATTTATAACTAAGAAAATTCAAAAACGTTTTATGAAAAACATATTATATGAATAAAAACATACATTTATATATATATATATATATGTAGTTTTTTAAATAATTTCTAATGTCAAATATATTTATATAGTTTTTAAAACAATTGATCAAAGTGTATATGAATATTGTTTCGACGGATGCAATAAGATCCAATATTTTACAATCCAAATAAAAATAATTTGATCTTAAAATATTTTAGTTTTGACATTGGGTCACGACGGTTCAAGAGTAGATAAAGATAGATCATGACGGATTTTAGATTGAATCTTGAATAGATAATAATCATTTATATTGAACTAAATCAAACTATTATAGATTTTTGAATAACATATTGAATAACGTAAAAATATATACATAACACCACTTAATATTTATAATTAAATTATGTTATAATATAAATTTGTCATACCACACATACATAACTATTTATTACTAATTTTAATTAACACAACAAAAAATACATATAATAATTATACATAAGATACTAAATCAGATGTTAAGGCAGAATATAAATCAGAATTAACGAAAAATGAAATAGACATTTCTCCCCGGTGCACCAGCACGAGTTACTATCTAATATCATTTAGTACTCCTAACATTTTACATATTAGATTATTCTCCTAAAATTTATTTAACACTTGATAAATTAACAATTTTTGATTTCTTTTTCATTTAAAATTATTTTTTAATTTTGAATATTGATTAGATAAATTAACAAATTCTTGGTTTTCTTTTTTCAATTAAATTTTTTTCTATATTTTTATTAGTTTTATTTTCGGTTTTAGATTTGTTTAAAATTATTTCTTAGTTTTATTTATTGATTAGATAAATTAATAAATTCTTGGTTTTTTTTTGTTTTTAAAATTATTTGTTCTATTTTTTTTTGGATGTGTTTTAAAATTATATCTTAATTTCAATTAATGATTAGATAAAGTAACAAATTTTTAGTTTTTTTTTTTTTTAAATTATTTTTTTTTTATATTTTTTTAATAAATGTAGCGTAGAATGATATATTTATAAAATAAAACTCTGTAATCTAGCTGTTCAAAACTTAAGTTAGCTTGTCCTATGTATCACACTGTTTAAACCGGAAACGTTACTTTTAATTTATTTCTGAGATAGATGGGCATATTCCAATAGGAAATTTCTCACATCGTTTACACAAATTAACAGTCACAATTAATATTTCTTGAATTATAGTGATCCATTGTGAGAAACATGGCTGCCCCTGAAATATTGAGATTTAGCTCCTGTTACCTCGAGGGTTCCGCTGTGTTGTTTCTTCTGGACTAACCCTTTGGAACCTTCCCCTAAAGGGCCAAAAGTTCCCAAGATGCGTCCACCTCGGTGGCCTTCTTTCAGGTATGTCTTCTCTACCAGAAATGGCTCTTTCCTGAGAATCAGCAACGTTGTTGACAGGTGGTGGGAGGTCACGGCGGCAGATAGGACAAGAATTGTGAAGCCTAAGCCATGGGATTATACAATTGTTATGATAAATATGTTTACAGGGTAGTTCTGTTGCTTCCCCACCAACAATGAACTCTTCCATGCACACTGTGCATTGGGACATGTCGTTGGTTAGATGTTGTGGTGTAATCTTCACAGTTGGTAGTGCAGTAATGGTAGATTCTGTTGCAGGTGGTGGTCCAGGCCTGTCGTCTTGTGTTAGCTGTTCGATCAGCTGCTCTAAGCCTGATGTTCCAGTAAAGAAATCATGTGGGTTAACTCGCCGGGGTGGTGCAGTATTTGGTGGCTCAATTATGTTTCCAAGTGGACTAGTTGGATCAATGGGTCGGAGAATTACATATGTTCTTCTTGGTGGAGGTAAACCACCATTGTTAACATTGTCAAGGCTATGGCGTCGTCGATGTTGCGGCCGGGGTCTTGATTCGGGTTCCAAGATGTTTCTTGATCTTGCTCTAAGAAATGGCTCGGGTTCCAAGATAGTTCTTGATCTTCCTCTAAGAAATGGGTCTGCACCAAACCCACCACCTGTGATTGAAGGATCAAACATGAGCGATAAAGCGTCAAGAAGACGAGCCTCAGGAGAAGTCTCAAATGGTGGAGCAGCATGATTGAAAGAAAATCGAGTCCGTCTCGTCTCAATCTCGACGACAAACTGCCTTAAACATCGAGGGCAGCTGATCTCTGATAGGTTAGAGGATGCAATCCGGACAGTACGATGACAATGGTAGCACCAGTAAAGACCAAAAGTCCTAAACACTCCATTGAGTGCACCATCGGCCTGTGTTATAGGCACACTCAATGACATGATTTGAAGAAGCAATGGTTAAATAAAAGACATAAAAACATATAAGTCTGCACATATATAGATAATTTCGAAGGTTGCATGAAGCAATTGAACAAGTCAGATTCTGTTCTAATAAAGGTTTTCTTTTCTTGGATGCCTTCTGTTTCGTCTAGGGAAGGCAAAGAATGAGATGGATGAAGACGCAATGCTTGGCAATTCCATTTATTTTTAATTTTCAACGGTTATAAAAAATATAAAATAAAAATAAAACATCTTATACAAGAACAAGACTTGTGTGATTAGGCCAGGCCTAGCGCCTAAAAAATAAAACATTTTATTTTATATACTATTATAACTGAAGTACAAATTTAAGCATATTTATGTTTTCAAACACATTATATATTATTCTTATATTCAAATAATCACATATATATTGATATTATGAAAATTAATACTAATTTCAAATTTTCTAAAATATTCTATCTAATTTAAACCTATTTATTGGAAAAATATGATTCCTAGTTCACCATTATTTTATTTTATTTTTAAATTATTGTAAATTATTAAATAATACATATAATTAATAAATTTTATAAAAAAATTCTCCATATGTTGTGATTCAAATTTTTAAAAACAGACATATATTACTCGATCAATGAAAAAGTGTGTTTGTTCAATATCATAAGTTATCTATGTATCCAAACAACTTCTAATTTAATTTCCTACAATCTTTACAACCAAACACAATGATTTTCTTATCTAGTATTATGATTTAATAATATGAATTATGATTCTTATATGAGTTTTGTTTGATCTTATTTTCTAATAATTTTGAATGATTACATAACATATATAACCGTAACTATTAAAAGTTTTTTTAAAATTTCATGCATATGTCTTGATTTAAATTTTCATGCATATGTCATGATCTTATTTTGGCGGGAAAATGGCGAGACCATTTTTAGCGGGAAAATTGCGGAACTATTTTAGGCGGAAAAATGAGAGGACCATTTTTGGCGGAAAAATGACAGAATCATTTTTGGCGGGAAATGAAAAAACCCGTTTTGGAAGAAAAATGACGAGACTGTTTTTGGCAGAAAATGACGGAACCCGTTTTTGCAGAAAAATGACATTACCGTTTTTGGCGAAAAATGACAGAACTCGTTTTTGGCGGAAAAATGACTGGTTCTTTTTGGCAAGAAATGACAAAACTTTTTTTCTGTGAGAAAATGACGAGATCGTTTTAGGCGGAAAAATGACAAGATCATTTTTTGCAGGAAAATTGTAAATTCACATTTTGTCGGAAATGGAAAAAGTATGAGAATTGGTTTAGTACCATTGAAATTAAATTAGTTAAATTAGTTTGAGTAATATTGGTTAAGTTGGTTAAGTGATTAAGATAACCCATCATAACTAATTTATTAAAACAATTTAACCATGAACCCATTATAACTATGAATTCATTAGGGTCGAAATTTCTAATTCATTAGGATAAATGAGTTTGATTGGGTTGGATAAGACCCATGACCCATTACCAATTTTGACACCTCTAGCTAACATGTTTGACAGTGAGAAAGAGTTAGACATAAGAATTACTTACACAAATTTACGTCAACTAACCAACAACACTAACATTTTATAATTTAATGAAGTTAAATTACATATAAAAATAAAAAAAATAAAATATAAAAAATTATAAATTATGTGGAAAACTGGCCACAAAATATTAAATAGTAAAATATAAATATTCATTACATTAATTAAGAAAATATTGACCGCGATATATCGCGGGTTCGACTCTAGGCTTATACAAGAACAAAACGGTTGGAAAATGTCATTGTCATCTTTAGACACAATCAAACAAGGTTTCCTCTTTTTTATGAAAATATGAAAACTATCTAAAACACCTATAACTTTAATCAATCACTCTACTAACAATTACACTTTTCTATAACACCTAAACAAAATTTCTACTTTAACTAACATAGACAACACAAATTTATAAATTAAAAAAAATATATATATATATCATTCCCGGGCGCGAGCACAAGTTGTCAATCTAATACTGATTACATAATTAGTTTTTTTTTAATGTTAATTTACAACAGAAATAGTTTTTACATTATTATATAACATAATTTTAAAATGCATTTTGTTTTTAATTAATCTCTAGACTAAAAGTTAAATTCTACACAAAAGTAAATATAAAAGTAAATATAGACTCATGCATTTGAATTTTTTATTTTTGTGGTCAGTAACTAAAATGGTTTAAATGGTCGGAAAGAAAAATAGACCAAACTTTTGGATATGTACTGACTACTGAGCTTGGGAAAGTTGGGGGTTCTCTAGGAATATTGTTATGTTCCTATCAAAATATCGCGCTGAGTTACTATCTAATACTTATATATATATATATTAGAATCTGTACCCGTGGTGTAAACTGTGAGTCAATATTTTTTTCATATTTATAAGAAATATTTATATTTTATAATTTAATATTATGTGTTCAAGTTGCCAAAAAAAAAATTATGTGTTCAATTTTTTAAGACAATATTAATATTTTAACATATATACATTTTATTATTTTATAAATCGTTCCAACGGGTTAGCATACCGGCCCAAGTTTTTAGTTTTTATAATATTAAATAATTTAAATATTTTAAAGAACTTCAATTAACAACTTTTTGAAAGAAATAGTTTTAATATTCTCCTTTTGTAAATATTCTAAGTTTTTATATATAGACTTTTTAAATATTTATATATTATACTTCAAAAACTATATATATTTATTAATATATACACATATATCACTTATTTGTTATTATTAAAAATTGGTAGTATGAGGATCGATATGTCAATTTGTGGATAAAGCCTGATAAATCTGCAGTCTACTATTGGGTTAACCATATTATCCGTTTTAATGGACATAACATAATTTCGTCCCATGATGGCTCTGTTTAGACATAATCCGTAGTTTTACAGACCTGATTGACATTTTTATATCCTTTCAAAGCAAAGGAAAAGACTTATAAAAAAATAGTGTGAGGAAGATTAGAGTAGCAAAAGCCATTGGAATTTTTTTTTATACATTGGAATAATTCGTTTGGTTATTAATAGACTAGTAAAGGGGAAAAGAATAACTAAAAAAAAATTAGTTATTCATTAAAGTCTGATTTATTCAGTGACCAGAATTAAATGTGGATATATAGCTCGGAGGCATAGAACAAAACTTTGTTTATTTGCGTCAAACTTTCATGGGGCTCATTCACGACTTACATATTATGGGACATTGAACACTGATTTTTTTCTTATTGATTGAGTAATTTATGTTCGTTTTTAAAACCTATCTTATTTAAAAAATAGATATGTAATTTTCTAAAAAATAAAATTTGAAGCACAACTTATGTAGAAAAAATAATTTATTAATTAAATGCATTATGTAATAATTCAAAATAATTTATAAATAAGATCAAATAAAAGTGAAATGTGAATTATAACTATTATTTCAATATATTAATTTAAATTAGATAGATTGATTTTGGATAAAGTAAAATCAATATTAGTTTCCATAATATTGTTATTTTAATTTGTTTGAATACACATATAAAATTAATCCTAGTTTAGTTATTTTAATAATAGTGGAGTAGATACACATACCGACATACCGAAGAACTTAAATGTTTCTGACTTTTTGACATTCAAAAATATCTAATTTAAGCTAACTACCACTTTATTTTCCAATTAAACAGGACCTCCATATATATATCCAGTTCATATTCAAAAATATCAAATTTAAGCTATCCGAGTTAAAAGCATATGTGTTTACACTTGTTTGTTTGTTCACCTTTTTTTGGGATGTTAAATTTATTGATTAAGATAAATATATATAACCGATAAAAACATTAGAGAGCTTTTGAATCAGATTAGGTTTATCTCGAACCAACGACGAAGAACCCCTTCAAGCATGTGTGTTGCTTTATACCTTAAAGAGATGATGTGATTTCTCATAGCCTCTACTAGGCGTGTGAGACGATGAGTATCCATCCAGCCATGATTATGGCGTCTTGAATTCCTTTCCTTCCAGAAAATAATACACAAAAGTTTGTAACTGATAAGATTGATGAGAGAAAAAACACAAAGTTGTAAAGGAAAAATTATAATAGACTCTCATAAGAATAATGATATAAGATACAATTAGAGCTGTCAAACAGGTCCGCCGCCCATGGGCCTTGCCCGTTTAGTACCACGGCAGGGCAGGTTTGGACAGTCATATCTATGCCCATAAATTGACGGGTCTAGCGGGCGTAGCCCAGGCGGAAAGCAGGATTTGCGGGCATGACCAGGCGGGTTATGCGGGTTTGGCGGGTATCCGCCAAAACAGAAAGCTTATGAGTCTAGAGCTAGCTGTCATCTAGAGGGTTGGCTTCTTTTATTTTTCATGTTTCACAAGGAAACTGAAAACTCCAACCCTTCTCAAAAATCAGAGACGCCTCAAAGATTCAGAGTATGTTGCACATGCATATCATTCAAAAACAAGAATCCATCAGCAAAACTTACAAGAACCAATCAGGAAAAACAAAAACAATCAGTGACCTTAATATTATTTAATGTGTTGACAGCTGAGCATCTAAGCAGAACTCTAGCACACTTGAAAAAGATAACTCTAGCACACTTGATCAGCTAAAATTCAACAAACAAACCATCGAAGCACATGGTAAGCTTTTCAGTAGTTCCATGTTATTAAACAGAACATAGAAAACGAGTTCTACAAAGAGAACCAAAAGGATCAGAATTTACCTAGCAATAGCATCTTAAAGAAACTTTAGCCTTTTCCCAGCATATCCCAAACTAACAAAGATCTTATTATTAAGAAGAAGAAGAATCATTCACATGTTAATGATTTCGTTCTTGTGAAGGAAAAGAATGATATAACACTTATTTGCTGCTATCTATGGTTGGTGTGTGATTGGAGTATTCCATTTGGTTATTTCCCAGTCAACTTCCTCACTAGTTCTTGAACAGCAGGAATACATGTGGATCCACGAAAAAGAATCACCTCATCAATATCTTTGAAGCTGAGTTTTGCATCCCTCAAGGAATACTCCACCGATGTCCTGACTCTACAAGTTCAAAAACAGAGAATACAAACTTAAGCCTTAACGTTGAATCATATAAATCTTTACTGATTTAGCCATAGAGACAAACAAAAACTAAAATCACCTGTTGAGTAAGTCAGAGCACAATTCTTCAAACTTGGCTCTGGTGAGAGTGCTTTCAATGTGCTTAGGCCAATCAGCTGTAGCAGTGATAAAAGGCAAACTGGAAAACAAAATAAAAATCAATTAATATCCAAACCAAGCAATGAGAATCAGGTAAATAGATTTGAGAGTGAAAAAAATGAACCTCATGTTTGTTTAAGTTAAAGAAGAAAGCTCAATTTTAGCATTTTCAGCTGCTTCAGTTAACAGAATTCAGAAGCGTCAAATAATTTGAAGTTGTTGTAAGAGTAATTTTCTTTTGACAAAGAGGCTTTGAACCTTCTATATGAAATAGAGTCTTCACTCTCTTTGGAGGTCAGAAACCTTCTCTATTTATTAGAGTCTTTAACTCTTTATGACAAAACCTAAAACCCTACAAAACCTAAAAAGAAACGACTAGTTATCAATTATACACATTCACGAAACGAAAGTCTGTGTTACAAGCAAAATCAGAGATCACGAAATCTTTAGAGATCATAATTTCATCAATCAGAGATCATTAATTCAGCAACCTTCAAGTCTTAATCAGAAATCAGAGGCACAATTGTAAGTCCTTACGTTAATAAGTTAGTGTTATCACGTGTAAGTTATCAGTATTCTTATAAGCAGTTTTCTGATAATCAGCTTTCACGGATCTAACATGAATCTCTACGTGTGTTTGTGTTGTTATAGGATCCACATGATCCTTTGCAGTTTAGCTCACCACTAGACTTTGAGTCTCAGAATGTTCTTGATACTGAACAATTTGCACACAACCACAGAATGTTTGAAGAGGAAGAACGCATTGCACGTGGTAAAAGGCAAGCCATTGATGTTGATGATTCAGATGACATGTTTAATCAAAGACAGACGGCAACAAAGAACAAGAAAAAACAGTTAGATGGAGTTGAAACATCTAAGTCTCGTAAGAGGTTATCCATTGAGATTGAGGATGATGATGATGATGATGATTTTGAAAAAGAAAAGTCACCAACAACTAAGAAGAAAAAGAAGTCTAATGAAGGTGGTGGATCATCTAAAACTCGGAAAAAGTCTATTGAGATTGAAGATGAAGATGATGATGATGCTGATGATGTTGGTGATGGTGAGAAAGGGAATTCATCAGGTAAAACGAAAAGACAATATTCAGATGTGTGGCCACACTTTAAAATTATCAAGAAGAAAGCTAAGGATAGGAAAATTGAAGAAAGAGCACAGTGCAACCATTGTAAGAATGATTATGCATATCATTCACACAAGAACTGCACAAATTCATACAGGCGTCATCTGGAAGCTTGTAAGCTTAAGAAAAAAAATGGTGATGTTGGTGCAATGTTGATCAATGCAGAAGGAAAATTGCAAGCTAGGAAGATAGATCATACGGTTTTTTGTGAAATGGTTGCTAAGTGTATCATTCAGCATGATCTCCCATTTTCTTACGTTAAGTATGACAGAGTAAGAGAACTTTGAAAGTACTTGAATGCAGATGTGAAGTTTATAACCCGGAACACAGCGGCAGCTGATGTTTTCAAGTTCTATGAGAGCGAGGCAACAAATTTAAAGAAAAAATTAGCTAATCTTCCTGAAAGGATCAGCCTAACTTCTGATTTATGGACTGCAATAACTCATGAGGGATACATGTGTATAACAGCACATTACATTGACAGAAACTGGAAGCTTCACAACAAAATTCTTGTCTTTTGTGCTTTACCACCTCCTCATGCGGGTACAAACATTGCAATGAAGATTCTTGAAAAACTGGAGGATTGGGGAATTCAGAAAAAGTGTTCTCTCTCACCTTGGACAATGCTGGTAGCAATGATATTGCACAAGAGATTGTGAAGAGCCAGCTTCATCTTCGAGATGATTTGTTGTGTCGAGGTCAGTATTTTCATGTGAGATGTGCAGCTCATATTCTTAATCTAATTGTTCAAAGTGGTCTGGCAGTGATTACTACTTCGTTGCATAAGATTAGGGAGAGCGTTAAGTATGTTAAAGGATCACCAACTCGTGAGCTCTTATTTGCAAAATGTGTGGAATCTGTTAGTTTAAAGATTAAGGCTGGTTTGCTGTTGGCTGTGAAAACTAGATGGAATTCAACGTATAAGATGCTTGATAGAGCTCTCCAGTATCGAGTTGCTTTTGGTAATCTCAATGTTATTGATGGAAATAACTACAAGTTTTATCCTACAGATGATGAATGGAAGAGATTAAAAAATCTGCGTGATTTGCTGGAGCCATTTGATGTGGTTACTAATCTTATTTCAGGTTCTGCATATCCTACTTCAAACTTGTATTTTTTTGAAGTTTGGAAGATCAAAAACTGGTTGACATTGAATGAGTTTAGTAAAGACGAAGCTATCAAAGAGATGATAAACCCTATGAAGGATAAGTTTGATAAGTATTGGGATGATGTTAGTGATCTGTTTGCAATGGCTACAGTGTTTGATCCAAGGTGGAAGCTAACACTTGTACAATACTGTTTTGGAAAAAGTTTAGATGAAAGTGCTTGCAAAGGAAAGATTCGTTACTTGCGTGTGAAACTAGCTACTCTGTTTGAATCATATGAGAACAAGACCATTTACTCAACACCTTATACAAAGACTCGTGCAACAGAGCAAAACAAAGAGGATAATCTAGGAGATACAAGAAATTTCGGAAATTATGATGTAAGTCCTCTTTAATTCTGTCTTTGTTAATGATCTTTAGTTATGGTTATGGACTTATGGTTTTACAAATTGCAGGAATTTTTTGCTTTTCGTAAAGATACTATTGTTGCAAGTGGAAAGTCTTCTTTCGAAATGTATCTTGAAGATCCCCCATTAGACGTGAATAATTTTAAGAGTTTAGATATTCTACAGTATTGGAAAGATAATGCTCAGCGCTATGGAGAATTGGCTTACATGGCTTGTGACATTCTAAGTATTACAATTACAACTGTAGCCTCTGAATCGTCTTTTAGCATTGGATCTCGAGTTCTGAACAAATATTGGAGCTGCCTCCTCCCGAAAAATGTTCAAGCATTAATATGCTGCCGCAATTGGATTAAAGGTTTTGAAGCATATGAAAACGGTAAGCATTTATGTTTCATAAGTTTTTTTAATTTCAGCCTAACTTCTTAATTTGTGTACTAACTCTGTTTCTATTTGAATTTTTTAGAGGACGAAGAAGACAGTAATGGTAAAGATGCGGCACTGCCTTGATGATGAAGCTTGATTTACAGTTTGAGTTTTATTTGATTTTCAGTTTCAGTTTTATTTGATTTTTCTGTTTCAGTTTAGACTTTAAGTGATACATCTTGAGTTTCAGTTTTATTTGATTTTTCTGTTTCAGTTTACACTTTAAGTGATACATCTTGAATTTCAGTTTTTGTTTACTTTGAAAGTTTGAGTTAAACAATCAGTGATTAAGTGTTTCCTGTTTAGTTTCATGCCTTCAATATTTCAGTTAAGGGTCACATTTTTCATGTTTAAGTTCTAGTAACAAGTTTGAGTTTTAATGTCGTGTTTTATTCCAAACTAAGCAAATCAGACGGTCTGAGCATGTTTAAAACTATAGCTAAACATGTTCTAAATTAGAGCTATCTTTGTTATAACACTGACCTGATCACATGTTTGAGAAAGTGACAAAGAACACTACTGCCCTGTTTTAGACAGAGGAGGAGTTTGAGTTCCTTTTGTCTTGCTCTGCAACTTCAGTCTGCAGACATGTTTGTTTTTAACCTGCAATTTTAAACACTAAGCTTCAGAGTTAAGACAAAGAAAAAAACAGCAAGACATGTTTGTTCTTAACCAGCAGGAGCTTATACCAAATACCAAAAAACAGACAAACTAGTCCTCAATACACTTCAGATTTTCATACTTTATGTTTTATTTTTCATTGCTTCATGGTTCAGTTATAGTAGTTATTATTTCAATGCTCAGACAAATCACTAAGTAATCCTATAAACACTAACCAGAGTTACTGGAGATTTGTCAAGAGAGTGGTAGTTTCCTTTGTTTTTGCATTATACTTCAACACCCTCCCGGTGTCTTCCCCCGAGACAATCAAAAGCATGAACTTCCTAGAACATAATCATTATACTCACAACATAAGGGGACAAGTAATAGTAACTAGGGATCAGAATCTCATTTCTACATCTTGTAAAATCTCAAAAGATAGCAGAATTCAACATCAAAGGCTCTCAAGTGTTAGCCGCATTCCCAAAATTTTGAACTTCAGTAAAAATGTAAAATATGATAAGCAAAGAGAAACACCGAGCAGGAGAGTAAAAAAGATACAAAGCTGCGTTAGAAAACAGAGCTGCTATCTGTAAAGTAAACATTGCCATCTTCATCAACGTCAAGATCATTGGTAAATCTCAAAGGCACACCATCTGCCCCAGTCGTAAGAGAAGTTGCTAAATCCTCAGTTTTCTTGTCAAATCGAAGACCCAAAGGTCTACCACAGATATCTTCATCCTTTAAATAATCCAACAGTGATGGCTTTGAATTACATATCTCTGATCTGATCACATACATAAACATCATCAGAGTTTGAGAAACGAATTAGCCAAATAAGAGCCATTGTAGCATATATTGATCAGAGGTCAGGTGACTCAGGTCCTTGTAAAGATAGAACTCAATCTTTGATGATAAAGCCTAGAGATAAAGAAAAAGAACATTGAAATCGATTTTCAAAGTTAAAGAAACAAGAACTCAAAACATATTCATTTCAATCGATAACAACATATATATCCTATTTGGCCAAAAAGTCAACATAATCTAACAAAAAATCAACACAAGTAACTACATTCAAACAAGAAGAATCAATCAATTTCAATTTTGAAATTACAAATCGATCAAGACTCAACATGCAATCGAACAAGAAACTTAAATTAAACAAGAAGTTTCACTCAGACACAAATAAAGAAGAAGATTTTGATTCCAAGAACAAACAACAAACTAGAAATGGAAAAGAAGATAATCGAAGAACGATGCCCGCGGGCCTACCTGCATACCCGCTAGATTTTGCGGGGCGGGTATGGGCCATCAATTTGGTGACCGCGGTCCTTGGTGGGCAGCCTGCGATGGTCCGATGACTCTGCGGGTGATGGCGGGCATGCCCAGGCGGTGGCGGGTCAGACCGTCTGACAGCTCTAGATACAATCTCTTATATAGAGATGAAATAATCTAACTTTACTAATTTAAGATAAATATAAATGTAAATAATATATTTAGAGATAAATATTAACTTCCTAATCTAAATATTGATATTTATCAACAATCTTCCAGATCCTTCTTGATCTTGGTTCGTAGTTTAGATTGATCTTGATTCGATTTATCTGATCTCCCAATACTCTCCGTCAAGCTCATATGTGGTAACACGTATGAGATTGGATATGTCTTCAAAGTATCAGCTTATACCTAGCCGTCAGGTCATCATCGACGTTTATACTCGGTCATAGGGTCAAAGTGGCTACAACACCCAGCCGTTAGGTCATCGATGTTTATACCCCGTTGTAAGGTCATAGCGGCTATAACACCAAACCGTTAGATTATCTTTGTGGTCACCATCGATTCACAGTTAATGGAGAGCCACATGAAGACCGATTAAGGGGAAAATTAAATCATCTTTGTATTAATGTATTTCCATCGGTTTAAATATCACAAGTTTGGGTCGTTCTTCGAACATCTTGTTCATGAAGAAACTTGTGTAGTTTGATACAAATTCATCACCACCGGATCAGCATGTATCCGTTGCAATCATCATCAAGACAAATATCTTCGTAGCCTCCATCATATTTGTAGTTAAACGAAAGCCACATGAAGATTTTTGGGTTTTCATCCGACAAGCCTCTCAAATTAAAAAACAAAACCTTTTTGTAGTGAGGATAATGCTTTGAATAGAGGAATCAATCATAGAACCTTCATGATCTTCTTCTTCTAAAAATTAGCAAGACTGCTAATCAATATGAAATCGAACGTGGTCATCACTAACCAAATTAACAACATAATCCACCAAAGAGAATCACGTAACTTTCTTTCTTCTTCTTTTATTTTTTTTTATTTTGTTTTTTTTTTTTTTGGAACAATAGCAGAGAGGCTATCCAAACTAACAAATTATGTTTCTTAATGAAAGAAATCAGAGAGCATGGAAAATCTGCCGAGATGCAAAATAAAATAAAATAAGGAATAGAAGTGAAGCTTGCGATAGAAGCAAGCAAATCAGGTCAAAGAATTTAGAATTTTTTTTTTTTTTCTGTAATGCTAAAGATAACGAAACCATAATTCACATTATTTGGATCTATGGCTCTGATACCATGATAAGATTAATGAGAGTAAGAACACAAAGTTGTAGATGAAAAATTATAATAAACTCTCATTAAAATAATGATATAAGATACAATCTCTTATATAGAGATGGAATAATCTAAGATAAATATAAATGTAAATAATATATTTAGAGATAACTGTTAACTTCCTAATCTAAATATTGACATTTATCAACAATCTTCTGGATCCTTCTTGATCTTGGTTCGTAGTCTAAGTTGATCTTGATTCGGTTTGGTTCGATCTATCCGTAGTAACTTTAACATCCAGATCAGAATGAAGTCAAGGAGCTGGAGCTGGAGTTTGGAGGAGGTGAGGAAGGTGATGTGTCTTGCCCATCCAGAGTTGCAGATGGACCTAAGAGTTTACCTGCAAGGACGAGCCACATGGTAAAAGTATACAGTCAAACAAAGAAGACGTGATCGCGAGTTTGTCCCTTTCACCACAAAAGACATTGTCTTGGTCGACTCCACTGTTTGGTACGATGCTCAGTTGCTAAACGGTCTCTTATAGCTAACCACAAGATGAAAGAGTAGTGTAGTACCGTCCTCATGTGGAAACCAAACAAGTTGAAACCAAGTAACCTGATTCTTCTTTATTATTAAGCATATCTAATTCAGAATGTGTATGTGTTCTATAAATACATTAAAACAAAAATAACTGAATAATATTGATTTGATTAATGTTTCTTTTTATTTATCTTGGCTGTTTACCTGCATGGCCCAATTAAATTATACACGTTACTATTAATTAATGAATTAGGAAAAACCCACAACAGAGTTAAATGATTAATAACCTTGTAATCCAAGTTAGTGTCAGATTATATAGTCTATTAAGCTCATTAGCCTTTTAGTAAACTCTAGGACATGACATTATAAATAGAGAATCAGCGGATGTTAGTCTCAGAAACCCAATAACAGTAAATGACATCATAAGTTTTGCGGTAAACACATTTGTCGGAATTTGGTATATAGATGGTGGTAAAGAATTACTTTTATTTTGTGCACAACGATTATTTTTCCGCTAATTTTTAATTTGAAGGTTTCTTTTAGAGTGTTGAGCGAGGCACATAGTATTAGGTTTAAGAGATTGTATATCTTATTGATAATGTCGTGTCGAATAAATACAGAGGGTATAAAGAAGAATAAGGTAAGCAATATACAGCAATTAACGATAGCCTAATTATATGCAATCTGATATATACTTTTTATATTTCCTACACACCCCCACAAGACGAACGGCCATATGAGAGTCCGATCTTGTTCCACAGATTTTCGAAGCGAGCTCTAGGAAGAGGCTTTGTGAGGGCATCAGCAAGTTGATCCCTAGAAGACACATGAGCTACTCGTAGTTGTCCAGTTTGAATGTAGTGACGAACGAAATGATAATCTAATGCGATGTGTTTCATTCTTGAGTGGAATACCGGGTTTGCCGCTAAGTATGTCGCGCCGATGTTGTCACAGTAGATAACCGGTTGTGTTGATGTCTTGACTCCAAGCTCGGTGAGTAAAGATTGGACCCAACAAAGTTCTGCAGTTGTAGAGGCAAGAGAGCGGTACTCAGCTTCAGTTGAAGAACGTGAGACACCAGCTTGTTTCTTTGAAGACCTAGAGATTGGGTGACTGCCAAGATAGACTATATATGCTCCTGTCGAAGTGTAATCATCCTTGTTTCCAGCCCAGTCTGCATCGGTGAAGGCATGGAGGATGGGCTTGTTGTTCGCGTGAAGTACAATACCCTTGGTTCCTGTTCCCGCAAGATACCTCAGAATTCTCTTAACCGCATTCCAGTGATCCATTGTAGGTTTGTGCATGAACTGTGATAGCTTGTTGACAGGAAAATCTATATCCGGTCTGGTGAGTGATAAGTATTGAAGACTCCCCACAATGGCTCTATACTCCGTTGCATCATCCAAGGCAGTCCCTGTAAATAGTGTGAGTGGTGAGTTCAGACACATCGGAGTGGCAACAGTCTTGCAGTCGTCCATCTTTGTTCTATGTAGTAAATCTGCAATGTAGCGAGTTTGTGTTAAATGTAAACTATGCGGAGTTCTATTAACCTCAATTCCTAGGAAGAAAGACAGATCTTCTAAGTCTTTTAATGAAAACCGGTTTGAAAAAGAAGCAATGAACTGATTAGTATGAGAAAGACTATTTCCAGTAATTATTGAATCATCAACATAAACTAGCATATAGATGAGAACTCCATGTTTGTTGTAAATGAAGAGAGATGCATCTGCCAATGAATTTGTAAAGCCGGATTGGAGGAGAAAGTTGCGAAGCTCGTTGTACCAAGTCCTTGGTGCTTGTTTTCATCCATAAATAGCTTTTTTTAATCGACAAACTGCATGGGGGTTGTCTTTGTTGATAAATCCTGGCGGTTGCGTCATGTATACTTGATCTTTAAGAGTTCCTTGAAGGAACGCATTGTTGACATCAAGTTGGCGTATAGGCCAGTTGTGTGACACTGAAATACTTAGCACAGTCCGTATGGTCGCTGGTTTCACCACTGGACTAAACGTGTCATGATAATCTATTCCCGGTCGTTGTGTGAAACCCCTCCCAACTAAACGCGCCTTGTATCTAGCGATGGTTCCATCTGGATGTCTCTTGATAGTGAAGATCCATTTGCAACCTATAACATTGAGATTAGAATCATTAGACAATGTCTCTAAATCCCATGTTCTATTACCTGTTTGTGATACACAGAGTTTTAACCCAAATAAAAGACTGCAAGTGCACAGACAATCACAGTAGTATAGATGGGATCGAATCCAAAAGGACCAAGTGTCACACTATAATTCTTGAGAATGAAACTAAGCTAAGACAATAAATTGGTTGTTGGTTTGATATAACACAAAAATAGCAAATAAAAACTGTGTAAACAATGAATTAAAAACCGCTAGGTTAGGAGATATTCGCGGGAATTCAGAGATCATGAACCAGATAATTATTCAGGGCTAAACAAGAACCGTCTAGAACTCAAACATAAATATTCAACTAATCTACTGTCGTAGTATCAGTCAATTTATCTAACAACCTAAGTATCTAAACTGTCGTTTGATCCTAGAGTTGTAAACAAGCATTAAAGAGTGGGTTTAATATGTTCATGAAATGCCTTAACATCAGCTTTCGTTGGCTAAGGACAATCCACTCATCTATGTTCTTTCAGGCATTTAATCAAACACTTTTGATGCATTAAAAAACCTATTATCAGAAACTAAGTGATCAATTCAATTTCAGCAATAAGATCAACAATAGATGAAGGACCCTAAATAAATCCCTATCTATATCTGATTCAATGATTCATAAATCCCTTTGAAACCCTAAACCTAACTATAAAATTACTCAGACATAGAAATAACAGAACAGCAAATAGATGAAAAGGAATTCATAATCAATAGAATAAAATAACCAAAAGGATTCAGAAATCTTCTCAAAGATGTAGAGTTAGAGATTTCTTCTCCCAAAACAATAGGTCTGAATAGAAAATAAAGCGTAGTCTAAACAATGGCTGAAAAAACAAAAATATAAGTCTAAACACGTTCTGGGTAGAAACTAAACCGAAATTCCTTTTTCTGCGTTTTGGAGAAAATAAGACTGGATCAATCGATCTGGAGGCGGATCGATCGTTCTGGAGTTGCTCGATCGATCTGAAACGGTGCGTAAATTTGGCAGCAGGTGTGGATCGATCGATCTGGGTCGAAATAATCGATCTGCCTGTCGTTGGTCAATCTGTCTGGACTGCTTTCACGAATATCGCCATAACTTTTGATCTCACCGTTGGATTGAGTTCAAACCACTTCAAAATGAAAGCTAACTCCCGTGGCTATATTTTGTCAAAATGTCATTGACATAGGTTTATGGGAAGTTTTTTATCGGATGGTAAACTTCTGAGGTTTCAGCATGATCCTTCATTTCCAAATCCGTGTTTTCATCCCAAAACAGTTTAAAACATGTAAAGACTCGATAGAGGACTAAAAGACTCTAAATAAGCATGTAAATAAGTAAAAAACCCTAAAAGACTCTAAAATACTCTAAAAATTCATGGTTAGAATGTGTAAAAACTGGAATATATCAACTCCCCCAGACTTAGTCCTTTACTTGCCCTCAAGCAAACAAAGAAATCTAAACCGGTGAAGAGGTTTGAAAATCGCAGAAACTCTCCTATGATCAGAGACAATGCTTTAGAGAGATACCCTACAGACGCGTTAATACAAGAATTCTCAGTTAAAACTTTTCACTATAAACCCACAACGTTCTCAACTCTGAACCGTTCATCTCAAACCTGCAAGAGACCTTGGTTTTCACTTCAGTCAACTCCTTGCATATATTAAATAGTGGCGTGGATTTCTCAGGAGAAGACATCACTCGGGGTAGACGGTGCTTGGTATAAAAAGGCATTTGGTGTTTAAGTGGAGTTAAAGTATTTAGGGTATACCATGATTGAAGAGCATCTACGTCACAGGTCTGCGAGAGAGTATGAACTCATTGATGTTCACAGCTTCCAACCACTTCTTCATAACACCTTCCTTTTACTTATTTTCTTCTTGGTTCCCCCAGACTTAGATATTTTTGGGGCCTTTAAGTCTTTGCATAGCTTCATAACCCCTTTTTCTTTCTTCTTCTTGCTCGGATTACCTGTGCTATGAGACAATTTCCGTAGCTATTTCCTTTCTTTTCATTTTTTTTTTTTGAAAAGAATAAGATGAAAGGGGAAACACTACGAAAATGTACAAGTCTCAAGCACAAGATGATTACTTTTCTAAATTTTCCAAGACAAGATAACATATAAGCCAATTTGCAACAATCTCTTCTTTAATTCCTTGCATCTGCCATCTTTAGTGGTTGGAGAGCTGTGTCAAAAATTTCTCTCTCGCATTTCTGCGCATATCTGCCTACAAGCATGAGAAAGAAAAGAGTGGTAAAGGCATGAAGAGAAATATATGGTGTAAAGGTAAAACCACTAAAAATGAGTGGCCATTCAGGATCAGCAAAGAGTGGTAAAGTGGATAAGAAGTCCTGAATGTGCTGTTCGTTTCCCCGATATAATGTCTCTCATGAGAAATATTTAAAGTCATGATTATGGTTCAAGTAAAGTGGAGTTGACGTCCGGTCCAACCGCGTTCTCTGTAGGATGAAACTTTAGGGAGAAGGTCCTGCAGTGAGAGTGTCTAGGTGAGAATCCTGCAAAACTTGTCTTTAGAGGATGAATCAAAACATATAGAAAGCCAAATTCATCATATCATGAGGTCATAATTTCCTACAAACTTGACTCGATAAAACCAAAAATTCGAATAGAAAAAACATCAAACTGACTCAAGAAAACAAAACAAAGGACATTATATTAGTACACAATGAATACCCTCCCCCAGACTTACTTTGCACCATCTCGGTGTGAAAATAAATCAAGAGAAAGGTTAAACAAATTCAAAGAAATGAAAACAAATCAAATAAAAGAGAACTTACCAGTGGGTTGCCTCCCACCAAGCGCTTGTTTAATGTCATGCTGACAGTGATGACGCCTAAGCGTTATGTGAATCCACAAGAAGATCAGGGTACGGTGGAGGTGGTTTGAGACACAGACTTCTTGTTGTCTGATCATGTATAGTTTAGCTCCAGAACCTTGCTCATAATGTCATCTACAACTGTTTGGCCTTTTCCCTTAAACTCCGGAGTGATGATGGCTCTAACTTTAGAGAAAGGTCTTGCCATACCTTTGTACTTCAGTTTATACTCAATGGTGTCACCAACACATCTCAGCGGTGTCAAAGTCACATGAGAATTTGACTGCATTATCTCACTCTTTGGCTTATCTCTTTTTTTAACCTTCTGAGATTTCTTTACAAAAGAATGAGTGTCTCCATCTTGGACTTCATTAACCTGAATCTTATTGTCAAGTGCTGTGATTGACATAACATCTAGCTTCCTCTCCTCAATTGCACTGTAAGAGCCATAGTTTATATCATTCTCTGAGACTGCATCATAGAAGATATTTTTGCTGATGTTGGAAAGACAAACCCTCTTATTAGGTAGATCAACAAGTGCACCAGCTGTAGCAAGGAAAGATCTTCCAAGAATCAAGGGCATATATGAATCCTTGCTCATCTCAACAACTTGAAAATCAGTAGGCATCAAGCAATTCCTAATCTGCACTTGAAGATCTTTAATGCATCCCTGCGGAGTCTCTATGGAAGCATTTGCAAACCTTATGGACATCTGAGAATATTGTAGATTTGCAATTCCCAAATATTCTGCAATGCCCCTTGACATGAGGTTCACAGTGGATCCGGAATCACATATAGAGTCTTCAAAATCTACTCCAAAGATGGAGCATGGAACAACAAACTTCCTTGGATCTTCTAGCTTAGGCAATTTCCTCATTGGAAGAGCTTGAATATTACCTGAGTCAAAAGCTGCATTTTTTACTTGAGAATCTGGAGTTGGTAATGGGATTGATCGATCTAACTCGGTCACAGAAGTCGATGCATCATCGACCTTTCGCTCAATCTTCTTTACAGTACTAGGCGACTTAATCTCAGATGTAGAATAAGCTCGTGAATCTAGAAAATCAACTCGGCAAGTCAAGTCCTCAAATTTATAACTAAACTCATTGTTCATGATATCCATCTTGTTTTCAAGAGCGGTGATCTTCTCATTCACTTCTTGTGCATTCTTCTTCTGCCCATCTAAAATCTGCCTCATCATAAGCTCAAGTGTACCCTCTTGGGGCGGTGGAGCTTGATGTTCTCTAACC
Organism: Cardamine flexuosa; assembly: GCA_963555745.1. Classification (NCBI taxonomy): domain Eukaryota; kingdom Viridiplantae; phylum Streptophyta; class Magnoliopsida; order Brassicales; family Brassicaceae; genus Cardamine; species Cardamine flexuosa. The sequence continues at coordinate 19,177,358 of OY743219.1, forward strand.
CCATTAGGTGCTTGATTCCCAACATAATTAACACCCACATTCCTAGGATTTTGCTCACCCTTAGCCGGAAGAACTCCATGTTATCTTTTCATTGCTTCAGCAGTTTGAGCAACTTGGTTATCTAGCAGTTTCAAATGAGTTGAGACATCTTCAAACTTGGTATTAAGATCAACATACATATTACCCATCTTTGTATTGATCTCATCAGTAGACTTTTGTTGGTTCAAGAGGAGCTGCTGCATAAGACCCTTAAGCTCAGTTGAGAGTTATCTTCAGAGTTAGAAGAGGTTTGGAAGTTGTTCAATGGTTGTTTCTGTTGAAATCCACCTTGAAATCTATTCTGACTCTGACCAACCACCTGTTGTGGATAAACTTGGTCTTTGAGGATTCTCAACATTCGTACTTTTGTATGAAAGATTAGGGTGACTTCTGTAGTTCTGGTTGAATACCTTGTTCTGCACAAAACCCAGTCCATTCACATAGCTCACTTCTTGCAATTCATCAACAATATCCGGGAGACAAACTGCATCTGATCCATCTTCACAAAGCTGAACACCTCTCTGATTTGCCTTCAACAATAAACTCACATTGACACTCAGTTCATCAATTTTCTGAGAATCCACACTGCTGACTCCTTTAGACCGATCATATTCAAGACAACGATTACTGGAACTTGCAACCAAGTTCTCAAACAGTCTGTTGGCTCCAGCTATACTCTGAGTCATGAAATCCCCATTACTTGCAGTATTGAGTGCATTCTTGTGGTCCCAGTCAACACCATCATAGAAGATTTGAAAAATCTGTTCATCAGAATAATAATGGTGAGGACATTCTCTACGGTACTCCTTGAACCTCTCCCAAGCTTCACAAAAAGATTCCCCTGAGTGTTGCTTGAAAGAAGTGATCCTACTCCTCAATGAAGCTGTCTTAGCTTTGGTGTAGAAATAATCCAAGAAGGCATCTCTAGCTTCTTTCCAACCATTCAATGAATTCGCAGGTAGAGATCTAATCCATTTGTGTGCTTTATCAGTCAAAGAGAAATGGAAGAGCTTGCATTTGATGTAGTCTGCAGGGACTCCATTTGACTTAGTAGTACTGCAAATCTCCTCAAAGTTCCCTATATGATCCATAGGGTTCTCAGCTGGTAAACCATGGAACAAGTGCTGCTTCACCAATGCAATCAGCTGATATTTGATCTCATAGTCTTGTCTCGCAATCGCTGGTGGAACTATAGCAGATCTGTTCTGGTAGAAAGTGTGAGGAGTATCAGTTTTCTCAATACCATGTTGCTGCTGAAGCTCTTGTTGTTGTTGCTGCTGCAGTATCAACTGATCCAATTGTTGCTTCATATTCAGAATCTGAGCTTGAGCATCAGCCATTGCTTGATTGTCGAGATTATCGCCCATAGTGGCTTGTTTTGACTTCTTCTTCTTAGTTTTGTCGTAAGTACGTTATGTCCTTGCTAGCTCTTGATTAGTGAGTTGTAATAGATTGTGAGAACCTTGACTTCTCCTCTGCATACACCTGCAACACACAAGTAAGGAAAGAAAACTGAATTAGTAAATCTTAGACTAAACTTCAAACTTAGAACTGAAGGTAACGTAATTGGTCCCCGGCAACGACGCCAAAAACTTGATACACAGAGTTTTAACCCAAATAAAAGACTGCAAGTGCACAAAAAATCAGAGTAGTATAGATGGGATCGAATCCACAAGGACCAAGTGTCACACTAAAAACTTTGAGAATGAAACTAAGCTAAGACAATAAATTGGTTGTTGGTTTGATATAACACAAAAATAACAAATAAAAACTGTGTAAACAATGAATTAAAAACCGCTAGGTCAAGGGATATTCGCGAGAATTCAGAGATCATGAACCAGATAATTATTCAGGGCTAAACAAGAACTGTCTAGAACTCAAACATAAATATTTAACTAATCTACTGTCGTAGTATCAGTCACTTTATCTAACAACCAAAGTATCTAAACTGTCGTTTGATCCTAGAGTTGTAAACAAGCATTAAAGAGCAGGTTTAATATGTTCATGAAATGCCTTAACATCAGCTTTTGTTGGCTAAGTACAATCCACTCATCTATGTTCTTTCAGGCATTTAATCAAACACTTTTGATGCATTAAACAACCTATTATCAGAAACTAAGTGATCAATTCAATTTCAGCAATAAGATCAACAATAGATGAAGAACCCTAAATAAATCCCTATCTATATCTGATTCAATGATTCATAAATCCCTTTGAAACCCTAAACCTAACTATAAAATTACTCAGACATAGAAATAACAGAACAGCAAATAGATGAAAAGGAATTCATAATCAATAGAATAAAATAACCAAAAGGATTCAGAAATCTTCTCAAAGATGTAGAGTTAGAAATTTCTTCTCCCAAAACAATAGGTCTGAATAGAAAATAAAGCATAGTCTAAACAATGGCTGAAAAAACAAAAATATAAGTCTAAACACGTTCTGGGTAGAAACTAAACCGAAATTCCTTTTTCTGCGTTTTGGAGAAAATAAGGCTGGATCAATCGATCTGGAGGCGGATCGATCGTTCTGGAGTTGCTCGATCAATCTGAAATGGTGCGTAAATTTGGCAGCAGGTGTGGATCGATCGATCCAAGGTTGGATCGATCGATCTGGGTCAAAATAATCGATCCGCCTGTCGTTGGTCGATCTGTCTGGACTGCTTTCACGAATATCGCCATAACTTTTGATCTCACCGTTGGATCGAGTTCAAACCACTTCAAAATGAAAGCTAACTCCCGTGGCTATCTTTTGTCAAAATGTCATTGACATAGGTTTATGGGAAGTTTTTTATCGGATGGTAAACTTCTGAGGTTTCAGCATGATCCTTCATTTCCAAATTCGTGTTTTCATCCCAAAACAGTTTAAAACATGTAAAGACTCGATAGAGGACTAAAAGAATCTAAATAAGCATGTAAATAAGTAAAAAACTCTAAAAGACTCTAAAATACTCTAAAATTCATGGTTAGAATGTGTAAAAACCGGAATATATCAATGAGATAGAAGGGCAAGACCCGTTTCTATAATATGTCGATGACGACGTTCTACGATGCCATTATGTTCAGGCGTATATGGTGGACTATTCATATGAGAAATACCATGGGTTGAAAGAAAATCTCGTAAATCAATGTATTCACCCCCATTATCGATATACAAGGTTTTAAGTTTGGGTTGAAATCGATTTTCAACCAATGCTTTAAACCAGGTAAATGTATCAAATAAAATACTTGTGATTTAAATTTCAAAGGATACAACCAAGTGTATCTTGTAAAATGATCTACAAAAATCACGTAATATTTGAAACCATCGATTGAAATGATTGGAGATGTCCACACATCTGAAAAAACAATATCAAGAGGATGCTTAGATCGAAGAGTAGAGTTTTGAAAAGGTAACTTATGCATTTTATTAATGGAACAAGCATTGCAAGGGTGAGCCAATAAAGCATTTGAAATAGTAGGTAACTGAAATTTAGAAACTACACGATGAAGAATAGAAGATGCAGGATATCCTAATCGAGAATGCCATCAGACAAAGTTGTCTTCACAGCAGATGCATATGCAAGAGAAGGCTGAGAACAAGTTGATGACTTAGGCCATTGATACGTCCCAATCCTTGGTTTCCCTTCGAGACGAAGAGCTCCTGTTTCCAGGTCTCTCACCTGAAAGTACATTGGAGTAAACATGACAGCAACACCATTAGCAGTACATAATTGAAAAACTGAAATCAAATTTTTCTGAAGAGCAGGTACACATAATACATTATTTAAAAAGAAAGGACGAGTGTAAGAAGGTAAAGATAATGAACCAGAGTGGGAGATGTGCAAACCAGAGCCATCACCAAGGAGAACTCCATCACCACCATTGTAGGGATTATGAAGTGCGAGATTGGATAAGTCTGATGTCATATGGTGGGATGCTCCAGAGTCCATCAACCAAGTAGAAGAATCTGACATCATCGCATGATTAGCAGCTGGCTGCCATGGTTGATATGGCGGTGGTGCACGCCAAGATGGGTTGTTGCGTGGCTGAGATGGCATGAAAGAGGGCCGAGAAGAGCCTTTGACGATGCGGAATTCAGGACAGTATTTAGCACTGTGTCCTTGTGTTCCACAAGCTTGGCAACGTCCCAAGTATGGTTTGCTGAAACGTTGACGATTGTAGTGAGACTGATTTGATCTGTTTTGATTGTTGTGGTGATTGTTGGGCTTCCAGTTTTGACGTGAACGAGTGTCAGCAGCGTGAGCGACAATTGGGGTCACCTGAGATGGCTCGGCACAGATGATCATAGCTTCACGATTCAGGAGCCTCTCATGTATTTCTGAATACGAGATAGACACATCACGTCCATTGATAGCATCCACTTCTGGCTTATAATCTTCACTAGGACCCGCAAGTATCTGTTCCGTGAGATCTTCAGGATCCATTGGTTTGCCTAGTAGGGCGAGATCATCAGCCTTTGATTTGATTTCACGAAGATACTCGCTAATTGTCTTGTTTCCCTTGATGCACTGCTTAATCTGAAACTTTAACTGTCGTATATGACCTCTAGATGGATTCCCAAAGGTGTTGGCCAGAATGGACCAGACTTCTTTGGTCGTAGTAGCGCTTGACACCACAGATTGCACTGATAATGAAATCGCACCAATAATTGAGCTGTAGAGCAATCGATCTTGGCGACGCCAGGGCACATACGCTGGACTTGGAAAAGACTCGCCTGCAAGCATGATTGTTGGTGATGGGGCAGTGTTGGTGTCATCGATGAAATGTTGAAGCTCATGCCCTTCAAGTAAGGCACGAACCTGTCTGCTCCACATCAAATAGTTCACAGTCGTGAGTTTAGTTACACTTGACATATTGACGGAGAGAAGAGTGCTTTGTGGATCTTGAGCATTAAACATTGACGTGCGTTCTGCTGTTGAATCAGACATTGAGAGAAGTGGAGAAGGAAACAGAGACGATGTGACGGAGGGAAAAAAAAAACTAAGAAGACAACGTAACAGCAACAAAACTCAAAAGAAACAGAGAAGAAGAAGAAGAAGCAGAGAAGAAACAGAGTATGACTCAAAAGAAAGAGAGAGCGGCGAAAGAAAAATCGCTTATAGCTCTGATACCATATTAGGTTTAAGAGATTGTATATCTTATTGATAGTGTCGTGTCTAAATAAATACAGAGGGTACAAAGAAGAATAAGGTAAGCAATATACAGCAATTAACGATAGCCTAATTATATACAATCTGATATATACTTTCTATATTTCCTACACATAGTAACTGGATATAAATGGACGACAAAGACTTCAAGATGACATGGTTCTCCACTTCTCCTGTGACTATTTAATGTCAATTTTATTGTCACTTCATGCATGGACCAAAGGGGTGGAAGTCTAGTTGTAGTATATATGAAGAGGTTGGTTCTTTTAGACTCTGGGTTTAATCGCTCTTTGGGAAGGATGCATTAAAAACTGACTTAGGATATGGAAGAAAATTATGGGTCGTCAAAGGTAAAGAACTATCAAGGTTTAACAAAGAAATTTTTTTACTGCATTGATGGCTACAAAGTTACTGGTGCAAATGGAAAATGATGGAGTTTATAATATGATGGTAACTATTGATAATTTGCATAATGGCATAATAACATATTCTAATGCAATTATACAAATATTTTACCAATAAGATTTTTGCTAGTGTCATAAAAACGTAGAATTTGTTTTGGCCTAAAAGTACAATTAAAATTTATTATGAAAAGTCGGTAATTATTAATTAGGGTTGTCGGGGTATATCCACATTGAAAGTATCAATAAAGTATGTATCTACATGGATTTTGAAAAACTATGTCTAACCCCATCAAAAGTTTTTTTTTGAGTTATATCCACATTTCCGTTAATTTTGACGGAAAGTTAAACAGATCGACTTAACCACTAACAAAGTTCAGTTTTTCTGAAGCGAAATCTAATAGAGTTGTATTAATTTAGGTTAAGTAAATTAAAATGGGCCCAATAATAAACCAATATAACCCGATAATAATGGATAAAATCTTCAAATCAATTTTTTCTCTAAACCCTAATCCTCTTCGCGAATCCAGAAGTCAAAAAATTAAAAAATCCCCAAATCAAAAATTCCTCTTCGCGAATCCAGAAAACAAAATTCCAAGACAGCCTCTTTGAATGCTGCAGCACTGTCAAACACTTGACCATGATACAATTTTCCATCTCCTTTTCTTCTGATCCTGTGTCTACTAGTAGCCTCTCGAATTTTTTTTTCTGATTCGGTTCAGAAAAACTCAACTCTGTTAGTGGTTAAGTCGATCTGTTTAACTTTCCGTCAAAATTAACGGAAATGTGGATACAACTCGGAACAAAACTTTTGATGGGGTTAGACATAATTTTTCAAAATCCGTATGGATACAGACTTAATTGATACTTTCAATGTGGCTACACCCCGACGGTCCTACTAATTAGTAGATTATTTCAGTCCACCAGTTTTAATATGAAATTATTTGATTTCGTAGATTAGTTTTGCTTTATGTCAATCTGCAATTATGTAATATTTTACCCATCGAATTCCATATTAACTTAGAACATGTTTCTTTGTTTCAAAGAGTTCAGAATTTAATAAAAAAAACAAAATGAAGGTGTCAAACAATAAATTTGGAGAGAAGAAAAATCAAGATTTTATTTTGCAATAGTTTCATCATTTATGAGCAAAAAGATTTATACCATTTCATATTCTACATTCTTATTCTCTCCCTATGGACTTTCTTACATTTGCAGCAACTTAAAGATTCCACTTGATAAACTCCAATCTCTCTTTTTGGATGCTCCAAGTCACTTGATTAAAGCTTCTCCAAATTCCCCTCTATAAATTATGATTCTTACCAAACTCTTATAGAAAAACCAATTCTCCAAAAAAAAAAAAAAATGAAGTACGCAGAGATTTCACACTTCAGCCACACTCAGCACAACCTCAAATTCGACTACACCGAGAAGCCTTTCAAGTGTGATGGATGCAATGAAGTTGGTATTGGCTCTCGTTATCGCTGCTCTGGTGATGATCATGGAAGCTGTGATTTTGATCTCCATGCACACTGCGCGATACCATCAGCCTCCATAACACATCCGTTCTACAAAAAATGTTCGTTTCAGTTTTTGGCGCGGCCGCCAGGAAATGAAAGACGGTATTGTAATGCGTGCGAGAAGGATGTTTCGGGATTTGTTTACCATTGCAAGGCTTGTGGCTTTGATCTTCACCCTTGTTGTGCTATGCTTCCTATGGTTTTGGACGATGGAGAGACCAAACTCTTTCTTTATCGTAAAGTTAGTTCGGCTTGTCATAGATGTGGAAGAAAAGGCCGTAGCTGGAGTTACAGGTCTTTCTCTCTTCTTGATTCTATTCTTTTTCACGTCTTATTATAATATCAAATGGTGCAATTTCATGATTGATTAATTCGGTAAATAGTAACATTAAAAACTTACGTTATACATTTAGCATGTAAGAAAAATAAACTTTTTGGTCGTCTCGAGTTTTCTATATATATATGTTAGCATGTTTTATTCTTAAAAATGGTTCGCTATATATATATTATATATTACAAATAATATGTTATCTGTTTTTGTTTCCCAGTATTATGTTAGAATATAGTTAAGATGATCAACGAAGCAGATCGAATAAAACTGAAAAGTTGGGTTTGTAAAAAAAAAAGAGAGCATTGATTTTTTTGTTATTTTGTTGTCAAATAGCGAGCATTTATTATATTTATTTTCTTTGTTTTGAGTTCGGTGTTTTCATTGGTGATTTTTAGTCAACATTAGCATATATTCCAAATCAACATCTCTAAAGAATATTTTTAAAGCAATATGATAACATTTTGGATTACGTTGATGCATTGATTCTTGAACATTAATTTCGTCTTTATACCGAATATATGTTAGAGCAAAGGGAAAAATTAAAGCAAGGGCATTCAAACACAAACTTTCTCCTTTTCTAAAGAAATGAGATTGTGCTTGGTAATTGGTTTTCAAGGTACATAGCGTACACTCTAAGTTAGAACTTATTATTCAACTTGTGAACATTAATTTATTTCACTAGAAAATGTACCCGCGCGTTGTACGGGATTTCATTTTTATAATACCGTAAAAATATATAAATTTATATACAATCATATTTATTCTATAAAATTAAGTAATAATTTTTATTATTTATAAAATAACTATAAATACATAGTTATAATTTATAAACACTCAAAGTAAAAAAATGTTATTTATTTTAAATTATTTTATAAATTAAATTATATTATAAATCTATATTTGATTGTAACGCATTTATTCTCTTCACTCATTCTTTCCTATAGTACACATTGATTCTCTTCCTATATTCCTCATATTCTTTTAGTTTATTAATATTTTTCATGATCTAATAATCTAAATAATTTTGAAGTTATTTTAGAAAACAATTAAAAAGTTTATAAAAATAATCACTAATGTCTCAAAATAACACGTGATATTTTAGCACTCAGAGATAAACATTTTTAAAATATACAATATATTATTTTCTTGAAACATGACTAATTTTATACAGTATATTTATTTATTTTTTTCATTTTAATTGTAAATTTTCTCATCATACTGATATATTTTTAAAAATTGGTGTATTTCATAGTAAATTGTTTCCTATTTTTATTCTATAAAATTTATTAGTAATGTTTTTGGTAAACATTTAAACATTATTTTTAAATTTTAAGTGTAGTTTTTATTTTTATATGTTGTATATTTGTTTTAGATTTTTTATTTTCTTTCATTTTAGTATATTTCAAACAACAACACATAATTATATTTAAGATTAATTACACATCATTACCTTTTCTATTTATTTATTAGTTTCATTTTAGTCATATAATAGCTCACATTATTTCTATTATTTCAAATATTTAAATAAATTTATATATATTCAAAGTTTAAATGATATATTAACTAAAAATAAGTATTAGATAAATATAATCTAACAGTTAATTATTTGGTGTTGATATGGACAGCTTTGGAGGAGAGAAACTCTTAAATATTAGATAAATTTAATCTGACATTTAATTATTTAGTGCTGATGTGGACAGCTTTAAAGGAGAAATAACTCTGCCACTATATATATATGATTTCTTGGTAATTATTGTTTAACTTGTGAATACTCTAAACACCACCTTAGAATTATGTGTCATTGCCGAGGTTGTTAATGAAGTAAATTGGTCCTATATAATTAAAATTTATTATAGACTAGATTAGGATCTATCCGATGGACATGTTTATTAAATTTAAAATAATTAAATTTAAGTAAAATTATTAAATTAAATATGTGTTGTTGATGATATATCTTAAATTGTTTTAAGAGAAATAAACTTTGTTAGAAGCTTAGAAGATAAAATTATTTAACTAAATTAATTTAATTTTTTATATTAACATATTAAAAACTATACAACATCTCTTATTATTATTTTTCGGACAATCATGTGAGGTATACACAAACTAATACCCATAATAAAAAAAATTGAACTGAATCCAACTGTGAAAAGAGGTACCAAACTCGAATCCAAACAAAAAGTATCTGAATGGATCCTACATTCTTATATTTGAAAGACCAAATTCGAATCGAACTGAGAACCAAATGAATATCCAAAATACTCGAAATACAATTATATATCCAACAATATTAGTTATATTTAGACGTCATATAATCCAACTACCATAAAATTATCAACCCAAAAATATCAATATAGTTTAAAACGAATTAATCAAAATACCCAAAGTAACCATAATATTTGAAAGTTCTTAGTTATATATGTGAAAATTTAACTAAAATTTATTTCAAATTTAATAAAATATTTTTTGATATTTCATGTACCCGAACCAGACCAAAATAAATAAATATATGAATGAGTCATAAGCCACTAACCCCCAAAAGATATTAACTAAACATGAACGTCCATGTATAGCATAAGTTTTGAAAAAAGGATGTACTAATTGGCAGATATGTTCTCACTCATATCTAGACAAGATGTTTTTTTGTAAAGACTTTGATGTTTCTTTAATGTCTTCTGGTTCATATCTTATATTGGTTCCCAACTTAATATTATTTCCCTCTCCCATCTTCACTTGCCTTAATCCTTCTCCATTCATTGTTTCCGACAACATCCTCTAACTCAAATATTCTGTCACCATATTTTGATTTTATTTATGTCTCAGTTTTACATTCACAACAAATATTTCTCACTAAATTTTTATTTTATTATTGTTTATGAAAATTTTGATTCTACAATTTATTGAATTTATGCAATTAATTAATTCATAATATTTTATGATGATTTTTCTTATAAAAAATGTTATGAATTTCATTGGTAATTCTATTTGACCAAAACAATTGTTCGATCTTAAATAATGTAAAAATATAATTTTTTTTAAAAAGTAAATTATATCAAAATAAGAAGATTTAAAATATATTAGATATAGGGAAAGTATATATTTTATTATTTTTTCTTTTATTTATAAAATAAAATTTTCTTAAAATAATATAAATTAATAATATTTAACATATAGAAGTATTAGATAAATGAAAAGTATAAATTTTTTATTATTATTTTTTTTTTCAGTTAAGTTAAAATTTTAAAATAATAAGATTTATCATCTATTAGAAAAATGAAAAGTATATATATATATATATATATATATTTTATTAAGGAGAAAAACACAGTTTTGTATTGATCCTGTTAATCTGAATTTTTACACCTATTTTTGGTAATTACTTTATTGACTTATAAAAATAATGTAGTCCCTTCTGTCTAATATAAAACTAATTTTTATTTAATTAAATTATGTAAAATCTTAACCCAAATTATAATTATCTTAAATGTTATTTATTTGTCTATATTAAATCATCTTGATTAAGAAAATAAATATGTAAATATCTGTTCCTATAAAGTTAAAGTTTATAAAGAAGAAAAAAAATTATTTTTGGTTTTTTTTTATAAATATATTTCTTAATTTTAATTATTAATTAGTTAAATTAACAATTTTGTGGTTTTATTTTTTTATTTTTTTAAAAGCTACACTTTTTCATTTTTGTATTTGTTTTAAATGTGATTTTTAATTGATTAGATAATTTAACATTTTTGTGATTCTTTTTTTTCATGTTTTATTAAACTTTATTTTTTCTGTTTTTTATTTTGTTGGGATTTATGAATTTTAATTGATAATTTGACATGTAACAATATATGAATGATTAGTGACATGTGTCAAGATCTCGTGAGTTAGAATTTTGTCATGTGTCGACTTCTGGTGAGTGTAACCTAAGTTTATATAATAAGATAATCTCATAATTGTGAATTATCATCTAATTTGCATAAATTTTACAAAACATTTATTTATCTAAAACGAAATTTTCAGCTTAAACATTTAGTTTCATGAATGGAATGCAGTATCATTTAGGGACTAATGAATATTTGATATAGAGAGCCAAATTTTTTGGTTAATGCAGTAAAACATAATTTTGGACATGTTAATAATAAATTCTGATATTAATTAAAATTTATTATAAATATTTTTATCAAAAAATTAAATAATTACAGGTCTTCTTGCAAAAAGTACAATCTCCATGTGGCGTGTGTGAGGGAGATGTTAGTGGAGAATTGGCGAGAGTTGTACAAAGGCCAAAACGGTAAAAGCATTGAACATAAGAGCCTGACTTTGAATAACACACTTGAGCATCACCACCGTAGCAGCAAAAAAGGCAAAGTCCAAAAATGTTGTGAGATCGCCGGAATGGCTATGCAGTTCGTCATTTCTGCCGTACTCGGCGATCCAACAACCCTAATCGCCGGAGTTGTAGGCTCCCTTATTTCTCGAGGATGATTTAGTCCCCTTTCAATGGTATTTTAGTTTTTATACGTTTGTGTGTATAACAACTATTGTGTGTTACAAACTCTTATAATCCTTAGTAATATATAGGGAAATATAAAAAACGCTACATATTAGAGTTTGACATGTCAACCTAAATTTATCTTAAAAAGATATATCATTAAAGAAAATGATTCATATTTTTCTTCTCTTTCAAATCTTCAACATTTCAAATCTTCAAGATGGCAAATTTTTCTTAATTTGTTTGTTTACCTTTAGTAATTTATAAACCGAGTTAATTTCCAATGATTTATAGATTATTTAAAAATTATAGAATTGTTTTTGTCTATTTACTTGGGTCCAAAAATCATATATTTACTAATGACTATTTTTATTGTGGTTCAATTTCAGCAGTTTAGAAAATATCATGGAACTCAAATTGAGTGTAAGCATAAACAACAGTTTGTATACTAGGAATCAAACCTTTCTTCCCAAACTGGGATTTGTTTTTTTAACAGATGGACTCTGCAAATACTATGGTTTGTGAGGGGGTAGATTGTTGAGAGCTTTAGCGACTAGTAGATAACATTAAGACATATAAATGAGGTCTTCTCCATTGGGAATCACAATCTTCAAACCTCTTAAGAACCAAATCCAAGAATCATCACTTTCGGAATCCACAATCTCGATTGCTAAAGGATAAAGGTGGAAGTCTCCTTCTTCTGCAGAACCTCCTAGAAGAGTTCCCTTGAACTTGGCTTTGAGGAATGTACCATCAACAATAATAACTCTCCTCGTGTATTTAAATCCTTTCAATGATTGCCCTAACGAAACAAAAGCTTACTTGAACTTGGCATCATCATCTATCTCTAGGAAAACTATGGATCCTAAATTCTTCTCTTGCACCTTGAACAACCACTTTGAGAGGTTGTGATAACTACAAAGAAATCGGGATGAGGTAGAACTGTTGCATGCAGCCTCCAAGTGACCAAGTGCATTTATCAACAATGCAACCTATACCATTCTTGACTTGACCGACCATAAAGACTTGAACTAAAATGTTCGCTCTAATGCCCACTTTCTCATCCTAAACATGATCTCTTTTTTGTTCTTGAAATATATTTTGGCATATATGTCACCAGTCCCTCCAGTGGAATGAGAACGACCAAACGGAATTGGAGGAAGATTTGGAACAAAATGCAATATACTCGAATAATCTCCTTTATCAGCAATCAAAAATGAGCATGTATCACTTGTACATAAATTTAATAAAGTTGAATAGTGTCATTCATCATCTGATGAATAGTTGTCTCAGCCTTTCCATATTATAATAAACTTAATTTAAATAAGTATATCTCAAAAAATTATATTAATTAAAATATAAAATAAAAATATGAATGAGAAAAAAACTCATGCATATACGCGGGAAATAGTCTAAAATTTTTACTTGATTTAGAAAAGTTTGTTTACTTGATTTAATCATTCAAAGATTTTTTCTTCCTGAACCTATTTTTTTCTAAAAGAATAAATCATTTGTCTAATTTTTTCAAAATTCATTTTAAAATAAAAAAAAATATTTTGGAATATATTATATACTAAAGTGAATATCAATTATCAAAACTAATCTTCACAATTATATATATGATGAGTTATTAATTGTTAGAATAATATTTTAATTATCAATCAAAATGTGACACTTGGCAAGTTGACTTCTACATAGTCACAAGACTCACAACAAGGGTTATTTAAGTTTGTGACTATCTTATTTTACCAAAAAACTAAAGTTTGTGACTATCTTGAAGAAGTGATCAATATTGGTTATGGATAAATTAGTCAAAACTGAGAATACTAACAAAGTAACAAAAGTCAAAATTGAGAATGCACACTATTATCATTATTCAAACTAAATCAAACCAAACCAAATCAAATTGGACAACACTCATGACAACAATTGATATCCGAATTTTATTACAACTACAGTATATAATATATGATTTTTAGTTGGAAGGCTTCATTCCAGCTTTAATAGCAGCAACAAGGTGATCATAGGCCTGACCCCAAGCAGCCTTCATCTCCGGTGACCACATCTCCGGCACCGCCTCCTTTATCGTCTCCAACAATGCATACTTCGTCACCTACAATTACATCAAAAATTTTGTTTAATAAAACAAAGTAAGTCAAAATATTAGTTTGATGCAGTACATTTTGAGATATAGCTTACATCAAAGTGTTCATCAACAACGCCGTATTTAGCATGAGTAGCTCCAAGTCTCTTCAAAGTCGTCTCCCTCACTGTAACTTTCCCTGTTTTTCTCAGTTGTGCTGCTGATTCACAACACTGATAAATAAAACCAAAAACTTCAAATTTTCAGTTACTAAACATAACTTCAGAATCAAGAAATCAAGAATTGAGATTTGATTAGTTGTTACCATGACAAAAACAGACATTGCGTGAGGCTTTAGCTTTGGGTTTTGCTCAGCAGGAATTGGTGAGTCTCTCAAAAACGAGAACATTTTCTTTGCTGTTGGTGCAATCTCAAAGATCCTTCATTTTAGAAAAAGTAAATCATATGTCTTAGATTATATACATAAAAATGAATACAAATAGAAAGATCAATGGGGGATCATTTAGGACTTACTTGAGAAAGAGTTTGAGACCTAATTCAGCTGAATCTTTCTTCATAACAGTCCATGACTTAAGCACAAGAGCTTCTTGCTCTTCTGTGAACATAATCTTTCCTTCACTCTCCATAATATTTCACAACCGAAATGATTCGATATAAAATTCTATGTTTTGTAATTGCACTGTGAAATTAACTTCAATTAGACAAAAAGATGTTCTATATAAAGGTTTTGATAAAGACCCTTTTGGGTTATCCAAGAGACAGTTCTTTGATAACAAGTTTCAGATAAACTTGTCCGGTTAAAATTTTATGAAACCATGTGCTATGTACTGTAATGGAACCTGGTTTCGCTCTAAGAGGATAGGCTTGAACAATTATTAGTCAAAAGATAAAAGAAAAGTCAAGATCTCTTTATCTCATTATTTTACTAGTTTATCATTTATAATTTTATATATTCAACCAAATACCAAGTGGTGCAAGTTGTGTGATACATTGAATCCATTGATCAAATTGGCACAACACAAAATCAAGAACAAAACTTGTGAGAGTTATTATGTAGTCACTAAGTGGCTTTCACATCTAAGAGCTTTAAAAGAAAAAGGTTGAAACTTTATACACTGAATCCAAGCAATGAAGATTACAGAGAAGTGGGTTTTTCAAATTTCAACCACCTCGTATCCTATTCATATCCAACGGGAAACAGGACTTTGAGCTGGCATACAGGGGCCTTAGTTTGTTTAGTTTCTGTATAGGCTCGAATGCTTGATAGTTTTGTTATGATTTAGTTTAACTTCTTAATTTATTAGTGTTGTTCATGTTTTCACTTGTTTATGCTTGATGATGATATATTGTTTGATTTCATTTTAATGTGGCAGGCCCTAAGGCCATTTACATGTTGCAATTGAATGAGGTCTCCAATTGTAAGTGCCCATTTTAAAACAAATAATATATATAAATAGTTTATATTAATAGTTTTATAGAAAAAGCATAGAAATATTAAGGAAAAATCAATAAATTAACATTTATTTTAAAATTATTGTATGAATTGTATTTTTGTTTTCTTTTAACTATTATTATGTTTTAAGAAGTATAGTTTATTACAGTTTTCTTATATTTAAAATTAGGGGCGTTGTCTAAAATGGGCATTTTGAAAAGTTTATTTTCCAAACGGAGTTTGGGAAGAATTTTTAAGGCAGTAGGGGTCCCGCTTGAAAATAAATTTTCAAAAGGGTCCATTCTAAATAGTTTTTCCTTAAAATTATTAAAATATGATATTTTATCTCGGACTGTGCTTGGACACTCTTAGGGGGGGGGGTTGTATTGAAATGAGTATTTGGAGGGATTTGAGTTCAAATGACAAATCATTTGTTATTGAAACATGAATTTTAAAATATCTTTCAAAATCCAGTGTTATTGGATTGATGATTTTTAATTATACACTAAAATTCACTGTTATTGAAAACATGATTAAGATTTGATATAAAAGTTTCAGGTGGAATTTGATGAGATTTCTTAGTTAAAAATACAAAGAACCAAATCTCATGGTTTTAGGTGAGATTTCAAAAAATTTAACAACAAAATTCCTAAATCACCAATATTTTACCAAATCCTTTAAAAACTCACTAAAACTAAAATCTCTCTAAATTTTCAGTTCAATACATCCCTTTATAGTCTCATTGCAGTTTGTCTTAGGTTTAACTATAACCATTAACCAGTGGTGCTCATTGCATCTTTGTTTTAAGATACAAAAGTTTATGCTTTGTAATGAATACTTATAGTGAAGCTTACAAACTACATGTATTATTTATAAATATGCAATCCTTTTTGTTTTTGTGGATTAAATACTTTTTGTGTATGAAGAAATAGGTTAGGTCTCACTTTGTAAAATGTGTTGACATTTTCAGATTGAATTATTCGATCTAAGACACTTTCAAAATGTAATCGGAATGGTATTTGCATGAATTCGATCCGAACAAAATTGAATCAGAACCGAATAAACTAAAAATATTATTCGAATTAAATCGGCTAAATTCTCAAATCTCAAATAACCCTAAATTCCGAAAATATCAACCTGTATAACCCGAGTAAACTGGAAAGCCCATGTCTAGTACTCACAAACTGAAACAAGTCAAAATTGAGAATGCACACTATTGTTATTTTATAAATTTTACCAAACTGAATCAGACAACAACACTCATGACAACAACTGATATTCAAATTTTATTACAACTATACAATATTATGATTTTAGTTGGTGGGTTTCATTTCAGGTTTAATAGCAGCAACAAGGTGATCATAAGCCTGACCCCAAGCTACCTTCATCTCCGGTGACCACATCTCCGGCACAGCTTCCTTTATCGTCTCCAACAATGCATACTTCACAACCTACAATTATATCAAATTTAGTAATTACAATTTTGAATCAAAATATTAGTTTAATACACAACATTTTGAGATATAGCTAACCTCAAAATGTTCATCAACAACGCCATATTTAGAATGAGTAGCTCCAAGTCTCTTCAAAGTCGTTTCCCTCACTGTAACTTTTCCTCTTTTTCTTAATTGTGCAGCTGATTCACAACACTGATAAATAAACCCCAAAACTTCAATTTTCCAGTTACAAAGCATAACTTAAGAATCAGGAAATCAAGTATTGATATTTGATTAGTTATTACCATTACAAAAACAGCCATTGCGTGAGGCTTTAGCTTTGGGTTTTGCTCAGCAGGAATTGGTGAGTCTCTCAAGAATGAGAACATGTTCTTTGCTGTTGGTGCAATCTCAAAGACCCTTCATTTCAAAAAAAGTCTTATATCTCTCAGATTACATATACATAAAAATTAATACAAATAGAAAGATCAATGGGATCATTAGTACTTACTTGAGGAAGAGTTTGAGGCCTAATTCAGCTGAATCTTTCTTCATAACACTCCATGACTTAACCACAAGAGCTTCTTGCTCTTCTGTGAACACAATCTTTCCTTCACTCTCCATAATATTTCAGAGCCTAAATGATTGATAATATAATTCTCTGTTTTGTAACTGAAACTGTGATATTTACTCCAATTATGATGAAAATGTGGTTTATATAAAGGTTTTGATAATGACCCTTTTGTGTTATCCAAGAGACAGTTCTTGATTACCATGTTTCAGGTAAAAGAAAGTGAAATCATATGCTGTGTACTGTAATGGAACATGGTTTCTAATGGTAGGCTTGACCAACTATAAGTTAAAATATGACAGAAAAAGTCTCAAGCTATCTTTATTCTTTATCTCATTATTTTACTAATTTATCATTTATATATTCAACTAAATACCACACAAGTGGTTGCAGTTATGACCTTATGATACAATGAATCCATTGATCAAATTGGTACAACACAGAAGCAAGAACAAAACTTGTGAGAGTTATGTAGTCACTAAGTGGCTTTCACATCTAAGAGCTTTTTTTTAAAAAAGGTTGAAACTTTACACTGAATCCAAGCAATGAAGATTACAGAGAAGAGGGTTTATCCAAATTTCAACCATATCCATAAGTTACATCGCGTTTCGCTACCACGGAATCAAAGGGTATTTCAACTCTTTCCTTAACAAGGCATCGTGCTTCTCCGTCTTCAACCACAAGAACTTTCCCCGGTGGACACTGATTAGGTGCTTCCTTCCCTCTAACTGCTCTCTGCGGGAGAAGTCCAAGAAGTTTCAAAGACGCGCCTCGTTTCTTGATCTCTGGACCATATCCAGATGCAGACAATATCGAAATCACACCGATGATTGGAAGCATGATCTTTGCAACAGAGCCTAAGAAGCGAATAACTCCATGACTTGAGCCTTCAGATCCTCTACCAGGACTTTTATCCTCAGCCTGGTTTCTCACATGGCCTGACCCAAACCCATTAGCATCAGGCTTCTTCTTCGACGGTAAACGAGAATGATAACCATTATTATCTAAACCGAGCGCTAGAGGAGGATGAACAGGGTAAGGAGGAAGAAGAAGATCGTTTTCATAATCAACTCTTTCTCCAGCAAAAGTCGAAGCCTCACGTAATACTTCAAAATCTTTCCCTTTGTACTCCTTAAGCTTCTCAAGTAACATTTTCCTACTGTGATCAATCTCAGCTAGAGCCACTTGCTTCTCATATTGTTGCCTTTGCCGTAAATTCTGATTCATTACACACAAAACTAACATCACAAACCATTTCCACAATACCTAATGATACTAAACAATGAATCCAAAAACAGAACTTGAAGCAATTCAGATTCAATTTCAGTTCCAAACCAGAAACTAACCTATCAATGATCAGTGCTAGACTAAAAGCTAGAAACTTTATTTGAATTTAGGGTTGATTCAAACCTGTAAAGAAGCAAGCTGAGATTCAAGAGATTCAAGAGCATCACGTATACGCAAAAGACGTTCAGCTTCTGCTTCCTCTGCATCATCAGAGCTGATTGTGTCATAATCCTTTTCTTGATTCTCATTTCTTCTTCCTTCTCCCGGAGAAAGATCCTCGTTTCCTCCACCGCCTCCATCACCGTCTTCGCTGACGGCGGTGCTGGAGCTATCGATACAGTCACTGATTTTGAGTCTAAGCTCGGTGGCTCTGGCTAAAATTAATCCGATCCCTTCTTCGTCTTCCATCTTTGGTTTCACAGAGATTGAGAAAAATTAGGGTTAGGGTTATTGTAAGGTAGTGGTGGGGAAGAGACAGACAAGTAAAATTTGGAGTCGTCGAGAGTGTTTGTGTAAACAGAAACGCGTGATTGTGGTTGGCTAAACTCAGATTTCAGATTTTTTTTCAGATTAGTTTCTGCTGCTTTCCCGGTTTTAAATCAACGGCCACAAATATTCAATCATTTCTTTTACTTTTTTTGAATTTTAAAATTAATATTTGGGGAAAAATAAGGAAATTTGAGAGAAGACAAATTTGGATTTTAACTATGATGACAAAAACTATGACTCTGCGTATAAAAATGATGTAGACTTTAAGCTTTTAAAAAAAAATATTTTTTTAACATTTTTTTTTTTGAGAAATGCTCTAAAATACCATCTATTGAAGTTTTTTTGGCCACAAATACCAATAAAAAGTTTTTGTCTCAACTATACCATAAAACCTAAATTAAGAGAAAGTCTACCTAAATTACTATTCTAACCTCGTTTATAAACGGGGTTTTACTGTTGAATTTTTTGGAAAAAAAATTCAACTATCTTTGACGGTCGATCAACGATGATCGATCATCGACGGCGACGGATTCACATCGGAAACCTCCCTCAGCGACGACGATTTGAGGTAATCTTCTTCCTTTTTTCCGATTTCATCATTTCTGTTTCAATTTCTTTAATTTCTTCTCCAATTCTCTATTTCATATTTCCCCCAATTTCATCTTCTGATTCTTCGATTTCATCTTCCGACGGATGTTAATCTTCTTCCTTCTTTTCCGATGTCTTCATATCTCTTTGTGTTCATCATATCTCTTTCCTAAATCATCACAATTTGATATCATCATTTAATTATCATCTTATATTTTCCCCAATTTCAATGAGATTTCATCTTCAGTTCAGTAAATTCAATTTGTTTTCATCATCAAGTCAGATTTGTGTCAATTATGGTGAATCTCTAACGTGTATGTGGAGAGTGGAAATCAAATGAAAACAACCATTGGAAATTCTTAGCTGATCATGAGAGAGGAGCATCACTTACTGTTGTTGATGTTTCAAAGACTTATTTGAAATGGTGATAGAAGACTTTGCCATTGATTTAACTTTACAAGATGTTAAACTTAGCTATGGACTTCCAGCAAGTTTAAAAACTTCTATAGATGATTCTCCGCCTATGTTTTTACGGAATGATCGCCAAGTTTGATTTTTTTTAACATAATCAAGGAAGAGACATAACGTATTAGCCTTTGTGTAACAATATGAATTTGTTCCTAAATTTAATCTAATTCTCTTGTTCTAAACATTTTGTGATGTGTTTTAAATCCTCCTTTTTTTGTTTGATGTTCTGCAGTTGTTAGAAAGGCTAGGAAACGCATCTCATTCTCACCGGAAACTATCAGTAAGGCTTTTTCATCAAAGTTTTTGCATTCTCCCTGCTTCTTTAGTGTGTTTTTAGTCATGATTGCCGATTTAGGATAGCTTTTCTAAATCCAATACAATACTTTCTAAACTACATGTAATCCTCCTTTTTGGGTTTTGTTTGATTTGCCCTATGCAGTTGTTCGTAAGGCCTGAAAATGTTGAAAACATTGAAAGTAATGAAAATATTCGTGAAGTTGAGACCATTCAAGGAATAAGATCTCAAAGTTTAGTTGGTGATTCAAATTTTGTGGAAAGAAGACCTCAAAGTTTAGTTGGTGATTTAAGTTTACATGTGGCTCAAACAATCTTGCATTATCCTCACTGGAAATCCATTTTATCATTCTTGTACGATTTCTTTAGGATACCGTTTTCCTAACTTTTATGATAGCTTTCCTAAATCCACTATAATACTTCCTACAAATTCGTCTTTTTAATCCTTTTTTTTTTTTTTTGTTTGATTTTTCCAATGCACGTGTTTGTAATGCCTGTAAATGTTGTTTCTGCTAAGAATATTGGAAGTAATGAAGAGATTCATGAAGTTGTGACTATTCAAAGAAGAGGACCTCAAAGTTTAGTTGGTGATTCAAATTTACGTGTGTCTCATGAAAATATACAGCATCAGGTAACTATTCTCAAAACATCTTGCATAATTCTCACGGAAAATCCATTTTTATCATTTCTGTACGAGATTTTAGGATAGCCTCTCTAACTTTTAGGATAGCTTCCATAACGTTTAGGATAGAGTTTCCCAAATCAAATGTAATAATTCCTAAACATTCATTGTTTTACTCATTCAGGTCAATCAGAGATGTACTGTAAGTGAGCCATGCTCATTCTCGACTGAAGATTATACGAGTCTATTGCATCCTAATCCAGATCTTCCTTATGTTCCTATAGGTCTTCCTAATTCAAGTGAAGCGACTGATGACATATATGTCAAAAGATATTTCAAGAATAAGAAAGAAATGATGTTTAGAATGAGGAAGTGGGCTTTAGATCGAAAGTTTGAGTTCAAGTCTGTGTTGTCGGATAACGTTAGAGTTGTTTTAGGTTGCGTTGATGTTAACTGCACTTGGAGGTTTCGTGCAACAGTTGTACCTCATTCGGAATTCTTTGTGGTGACACGTTATGTTCATGAACACACCTGTGACACAACACATAGGAATCCTAACCATAGGCAAGCTACTTCAAAAACCCTTGCAAGTCTTATATGTAGTGGTTATGCTGAGAAGAAGGATGGTTTAAAACCGAAACAAATCATTGATTTGGTCAGAATGGCGCATGGTGTGCATATAAAATATTAAAAGGCTTGGAGAACTAAAGATTTTGCTGAGATTTAATTTTTGTTAGAGGAACGCCAGAAGAAAGTTATTTCAACCTCGCGAAATGGTTGTTTAGAGTGCAAGAGAAGAATATAGGATCAAAGGTTTTTTTAGAACTAGCCAATAGTACCAAGTTCAAGTATGCCTTTGTTGCGTTTGGGCAATCCTTGAGAGGTTTTCAATACTTGCGGTGTGTCATTGCAATTGACGGTACCTTTCTCAAGGCTAAATTCAAGGGGACTCTTCTTGGAGCTACTGCGCAAGATGGAGATTTCCATCTTTATCCTTTGACTTTCAGCATTGTTGATTCTGAAAACGAGGATTCTTGGAGTTGGTTTTTAAGAGGGTTGAAGACAGTGATCCCTGATGGAGAAGACCTCGTTTTTGTGTCTGACCGTGCTATATCAATTGCTACTGCTTTGTCAACAGTCTATCCACTCGCACACCATGGTGTTTGCAAGCTCCATCTTATAAAAAATATAAAATCTCAGTTCGGGAAGAGAGGTATAACCCCAACCGTTCAAGCTGCTGCTGATGCTTACACTCAATTTGAGTTTTGTGAAATTTTCTCAGAAATTAAGAGAGCAAATCCTACACTTGCTACATACTTGGAGGAAGCAGATTTTGTTAAATGGGCTAGAAGTTTTGCACCAGCCAACAGATACAACATTATGACAACAAACATAGCTGAGTCCCTGAATTCACTGCTAAACATGCCAAGGGAGATGCCTGTTATATCTCTTCTTGAGACGATAAGAATGACCCTCAACAACTGGTTTCTTGAACGCAGGTAATTGGCTTCCAAACTTAGTAAGTATGCAACACCAAATGTAACAGAGTTGATTGCTTCAAGGTATGATGAATCTATGGTGCTTGATGCATACCAAATTGACGAATTCGAGTTTGAGGTAAAAGACAACACTCATAAGTTTGTAGTCCATTTGAAGAACAAGCATTGCTCTTGCAACGTCTTCAACATTGACAGGATTCCTTGCATCCATGCAATAGCTGCTGTTAAACGCACAAGGATGGACGAGTACAAGCTTGTTGATGATTTTTATAGAAGAGATACATGGGTTAAAGCTTACTCTGAGAGCATACATCCTTGTGGTGATCTATCAACATGTTCTTTGTCCTATAGTTTGTCTGCTTGGTTTTGCGGTCCTCCATCCACGAGGAAGAGAGCGGCTAGGGAATTTGGTGTGCCTGGTTCAAAGTCTCAAGGACATAAGTGCAGTAGATGTGACATAGGAGGACACAACAAGAGCACATGCAAGAACCGTATTGGATGAATTCTCAACTTTCTTTATTTTTATAAACCTTATTTCATGTGTGTTTAGGAAGCTGTATACTGTTTTTAGGAACTTTTACTGCTGTTTTTGGGAAGACGTATGCTTCTTTTAGGCACACGCTTCCTATTATACTATAAAGGTAAACTCAATTCATTTTTAGTTATAACAATGGATGTTTTTTTATCAGACTCTTTTTGCTTCTACTCTTGTCTGTTCTTTATTTTTTCATCTCAATTGAAATTTACAAAGTTTACATTTTCAATACTCTCATAATCAACATGAAGAATATTTTTTTTTTGTTTTTGGGAAGACGTATGCTGTGTTTCGGAATCCTTCACTAATTTACTATTTTTTTCCTTCATAGTTTTTAGGAAGCTGTATACTGTTTTTAGGATCCATCTCCGGAACACAGTTTTTTTAGGATTCTGTAGATGACCATAGCAAATTCAAAGATATATAAGCCAAAATACAATATAAACCAACAAAATACCAAGTAATATTCAAACAAAAAAAACAAATACTGTGATTTTGAATCAAACTAAAAAAGCAACTGTGGTTTTGAATCAAACTAAAAAAGCAACTGTGGTTTTGAATCAAACTAAAAAAGCAACTGTGGTTTTGAATCAAACTAAAAAACATAATGAAATTTCAGAGGATCCTCTTCAATCCTTTTTCGTGAGTTCATTGCAGTAGTCTCGGATACAACTTGGCATAGGACGAAGCTTGTCTAGTCCAACCTTTTCCCAATACTTGGGTTCCACTTCAAGCCTACAGATGCCACTTCAAGCCTACGGATGCCACTCTCAATCTTTTGCATTTCTTCAACAATATCGGTGTGTCTTCTTATCATCCAGAGGTGTTGATTCTTGATCTACGGAAATAAAAAAAACCAATTCACTGTTTCTTTATCTCTTTATGACTTGTTTATAAATAAAACAAAAAACAACAAATGAAAGTTTACCGTTTTGATCCATTCCTCAGCCGGCTTGATTTCTTCCTGGGAGCAGTTATCAAACAGAGAAATAGGGTTTTTCACTTCGTCAGGGACAAATATTCGTGGCTCCGGGATGAAATTTTGCAATGGATTCTTCCATGGATAGTAAAGTACACTTCGGTTTTCCTCACAAGTATAATTACTATTGCTCGGTTACAACGCACAGGAGATGGAGTACGTCTTGGATTAGGTCGAGAGAGACAAACTCTCTTTGCAGGTGATTGATATGGAGGAGATTCAGAACTTTCTTCAGATGTTGTTCTGGAAAGTGATGATGGGGTAGGAGATGAATGGGACGGAGATGAACAGGAAGGAGATGCCGGAGACTCCATTACTTCGTTTGAAGATGAAGTCGTAAAGTAAATGAGATTAATAGATAGTAGAAGGGGGATCTCTAGTTAATATATAGATTCCAAAAGTCATGACTCTTCAAATGACTCATGAACGGTTTGAGATGCACCTTTTTGCAACTCTTTAAAAGATTCATGAACGATTTGAGATGCACCTATTAATTACTTTTTGACTATAATGAACGGTTCCATATGATTCATGAACTGTTCATTTTTTTAAGAATGCGTTTCCTAAATATTCTGTAAGTGTATCCCAATTTAGGTTCCTAAATATGTGTACATGTATTTACCAAACTTGGTTTCCTAACTACGTCTAAATGTTTCCCAAATCCATTTCCTAACTACGTGTAAATGTTTCCCGAACTCCGATTCCTAAATATGTGTACATGTATTTACCAAACTCGGTTTCCTAACTATGTCTAAATGTTTCCGAAATCCATTTCCTAACTACGTGTAAATGTTTCCCAAACTCCGATTCCTAAATATGTGTTCATGTATTTACCAAACTCGGTTTCTAACTACGTCTAAATGTTTCCCAAATCCATTTCCTAACTCCGTGTAAATGTTTCCCGAACTCCGATTCCAAAATATATGTACATGTATTTACCAAACTCGGTTTCCTAACTACGTCTAAATGTTTCCCAAATCCATTTCCTAACTATGTGTAAATGTTTCCCGAACTCCGATTCCTAAGAAATCGTATAAGTGTGCTCCTGCTATTATACGATTATAAAAGAACAAGAACAAAAATATAGCATAACATTTTCCAATAATACAACAGAGCATAACATTTTTTTACAGAGAATTGTGAGTTAAAACAGAGCATAACAATTTGACTCAACAAATGGGAATATGTTCGAGAAATACTGATAACACCACTTTTATACACATTTTTACCAATTTTTTATCACGCCTTAAAGTAGATTTTATCCATTGTTTATACCATTTCGTGCATTTATCCTTCATATAGGACGTTTAATATTTCTGTATAGGCATTGCATGCATTTTGCATGTTTGGGGTCTTATCAGGTACTTATGGAGCATATGGAGAATACTTGGATTTTGGCTCATGGAGTGAAGATGTGCAGTCAAGCCCTATGGAGTCGAGTGAAGATTGCAGAGAAGACAGATGGCTCACTCGACCAGGCACTCGAGTGAGCACTTAAGACAGGCTAATCGACCAGGCACTCGAGTGAGCACTCAAGACAGGCTACTCGACCAGGCACTCGAGTGAGCACTCAAGACAGGCTACTCGACCAGGCACTCGAGTGAGCACTCAAGACAGGCTACTCGACCTCAGCATCACTGGACTTCAGCACCACTTGCGTACTCAAGTGATCACTCGACCACCCCACTCGACTGTTGGGTCGAGTGGGCACTCTCCGACTTTTTCTCCTAAAAACTCGCAAAATGAAATAAGCGCTTTTGACTAGGTATAAAAGCGCCTAATTAAACCTAAATAGAGAGGATCAAATAGCGCCACTTTGTTTAGTAATTTTTAGGTTTAGCTATCGTTTCTCTCTCTTGTTCTTGCTGTTCTTGATATGTTTTTCATTTTTCTGCAGCTTTGAACTTTGATAAATTTTTATAAAATCAGTACTTGCATTTTATTTCTTCTTCAACCTTACTCGCAAGATCATATGCTATCACATATGTCAAGCTAAGGCTTTTCTGGGTTTCGGACCCCAGCTATGATCATAGTGTGTGAGTAGTAAAGTTGGGATTTTTGGGGATGGATTAGGGTAGCTTCTCTCTTTTTGTTATTACTTAGAAAGGTTGATCATCACTCAGTTTCGACTCCCTCTTGGGTGAGTGATTTTAATGCTTGTTCTCCCCTGATCAAGGAGAACATGATTTTAGATGGTCTCATGAGCACAACCCATGCCTTGAGCCATTAGATAGACTTTTTTGGGGTTCAGAGTACAATAGCGTGAGGTGGATGCATCAGACATTGATTTATGTCACGACTCCACCAATTCACTTGTTATGAACTCTTCTCGACTTGAATATGCTGATTCTTCATGCCTGATCCGACTCCTCACACTATGCTGGCTGGGTTGGGTCTTGAGGCTCTCTACCACGAACCATGGATTGAGCTGGTTATGAAGTATGTTTTCTAGGGTAGTCCTGTGATGAAATTGCTAGTTGATAGCTGCAATAGAACATAGTGTTTGCGATCCTGTGATTTCCATCCCTAGAGTCCCTGTTTTCCCCTATAGTTCACAGCTTGCTTAGTAATCGTTCACTGTAGTTATTCTCTATTTTTACTGTAGCACTCGACCTCACCACTCGATCAGTGTGGTCGAGTCGTCCTAGTACTGTGATTTTTCTTGTTTAGTTCCATGATGTGCTGAAGTGTGACAGACTCTGGTACCTCGAGTATCAATTAGGGTCTTTAGTTGATTTCTCATTTAGACTGCTAGTAACACACCCTTTTGATAATTACTTGAATAGATTGCCTTAATAATTTGCTAGTTGTTCTAGACCACTCTTGATTGGTTCGACAAAGTTATTAAACACTTACCACTATACTACAATTGATTAGAAACTCTGTGTTTTATCTCTCTAGGCTTAGGTTGATTGCTTGGCTGTCTTTCTCTGCTTAGAAAAGCTAAAATACTAGTTTCAATTTGGCGCCGTTGCCAGTTTTGAGTGTTTTTGTCTACACAATTAGTTGTTTAAGGCTTACTAGATAAAGTCTGTTACTTTTGAGATCTGAGTACTGATTTGGTTTTGAAAATTTGTCTGTTTTGCATCAGGTACTATAGCACTCGACCCCCACTCGACCTTACCACTCGAGTACTTGATCGAGTCACTGCTCTCTGAATGTATACGCGTTCTCAAGGTAGGCAAAATCTAATCTAGTATTTGGATCACATTCACCGTATCAACATACGCACTCGTCAAGCTACACCTGAACCTGCTACCACCATTCCTGCACAACCAGTTCCAGAGACATGTGCAGTCATGGCAGAACAAGTTCCTCAGCCTAGGGTGATTGGAGCAGGAGACGCTCCAAACACTCACTCTCAAAGGCAGGGATTGTAGCCCCTCCAGTCAACACCAATAACTTCAAGATCAAGACGGGTTTGATCTCCATGGTCCAGAACCACAAATTCCATGGACTTCCTATGGAAAACCCGCTTGCTCATTTAGACCAGTTTGATAGACTGCATGAGCTCACCATGATCAATGGAATCTCAGAGGGCAGCTTCAAGCTACGCCTCTTTCCATTTTCTCTCGGTGATAAGGCTTCCCACTGGGAACGAGCACTGCCTCAGGGTTCTATAACCAACTGGGAAGACTGCAAGAAGGCTTTTCTGCTGAAATTCTTCTCTATGTCGAGGACTGCCAAGCTATAGTGAATTCTTTGACAGATTAGTCAGAGGACCATCTTCGCCTTCTAATAAGACCAAGCAGGAGATCCAGTCTCTTAGTGAGAAACTTGACAAGCTCATCCTGGCTCAGCAGAAATCTGTGAACTTTGTTGGTGAAGTTTCTGCTACTCAGGCTCAGAAAGGTGAAGATGATCAGGTTGAAGAGATCTTGTATATACAGAATCAAGCTGGCTTCAATAGAGGGTACATCAACTATAGGAACAATCCTAATCTCTACTATAGGAATCGCAACATAGCCAACCCTCAGGATCAAGTCTACCCAACTCTGAACCCAGGCCAAAACAAGCCTTTTGTACCTACAGCTCCAGCCAATCCCCTCATACTAGGCAGACCATTATTGGCATCCTCTAGAGCTGTTATTGACACCAAAAGTGGTGAAATAGTTCTTCGAACCGGTAATGACTTGGTGATGCGTTTTGACACCTCTTCCGGCTTGAAGAGCCCTGCTTTTGAGAGATAGCTTTTCTACATGGAAGAAGCTGAGCGCTATGAAAAGACAAACTTTGGAAAGTTTGAACAGTACTCTCAGACACCATCCAGACCTCCAGGTTTCACAGTCACCATGGATAGTCACTCTGATGGAGCAGAGCACAAGTTTGATGTGTTTGTAGCAGAAGGTGACTCTGATAAAGACAACACAGGGCACACTCGACCAGTCCACTCGAATTCTAGGTCGAGTGACCACTCGAGTCATTACCAGAGAGCACAGCCGACGCCTACGGAACCACCTGGTTTTATTTGGTACTCGGACCAGGAATATTTTTGTACAGGGAAGAGCAACTCAACATACCCACTCACAACACCAGCATGAGACCAGAGCACAATCCTTGCTCTACAAGGTGTTGTTGTTGAGTTGGCAGAGAAGGTGGACAGGCTTGAGAAGGAAGTTCTGAAGCTCAAAGAGGCCCAACAAGTTTCAGAGGCTATCAAGCTCAAGGAAGCTCAACAACCTCCACCAGAGATGGGAAGAAGGAAGCCCAAACCACCATGAATGAGTGATAACTTCTATCACGCTATCATGGCATCAACCTTCATTGTGGAGAAGCCGAGTCTAGAGGGGTCAACACAGCCTCTCAAAGATCTTCCACCTGCCTAAAAAGAGTGAGAGTCAAACTAAGTGACTTTAAACAAGCTCACTTGGGAGGAATTTCCATGTTTATCATTTTATATACTAGCTTTGATTTATCTGATGTCTTTATTATTTTTCTTATTTTTAATATGTTTTCTTAGTGTTTTGAGTTTCAGGAGAGGATATGAGCTAAGTATGAGTTAAAGTGGAGTTTCAAAAGGGTCAGCCTGAAATTTGAAAAGTCACTCGACCACACCACTCGACCCCCAGGTCGAGTAGCTAGGTTTTGTCTGAAATCTTAACTTTTAATCTAGACCGTTCATTTGAAATCACTCTATCATTTAATACCCACGCGACCCATCTCCTTCTTCTTCTTCATTGTTCACGATTTCTTCATCTCTCTAAAACGTGAAACCTCTCAACTTCTCTCTAAAATTTTTTCATAAAAATCATCAAGTTTTTCATCAAATCTGCATCATGTCTCACTACTCTAGCAATTTCAAAACTCACTTGTAAGTTTTTAAACCCTTTGAACCCATTTTTGCAAAAATCCATGTTCAAATTTTTTTGAAATTTTCTGAATTTTTTTGACTTGCATGTAGTCAAAATAGATTGATAAGAGTAGCATAAGGAATCGGAAGAAGTATGCATTGATTTCTATGGTTGAAATTGATAGAAATTGAAATTTTGTTTTTAGTGGTGCACTTGAAAATTTTCGAAATTTTTTTGTAACAAATAGCTAAGTTTGATAATTGGAGAACCCACATTGATCATCATTGTTGAAATTGAACAAGTTTTAGAAATTTTTGAAATCATACATATCAAATATCGCTTTGGAACTTGATGAATTTAGAAAATTTATGAGCCTAACTTGTTTAGATCCTTGCTAGGCTTGAAATTGGATGCATATGATTGTTAATTTAGTTACTCGATCCAAGTACTCGAGTGGTTCAAGTCGGGCAAAATTTTATTTGGAAAAGTTTTGCCCACTCAACCACACCACTCGAGTGGCTTGGTCGAGTGGTCCAAGTTTTGCTAAATTTTTGTTTTTTGAATTCGTTTCAGGAACACCGGCACTACAAGGACAAGGGCAACAAGAAGCCAAACCACAACAAGAGCCACTCGACCATCTGGGTCACGGCAAAACAAGGCTAAGGGCAAGAGGGTTCAAGAAGAAGAATCAATGAGAAAGGACAGTGAGGAGGAAACTGGTCTTGAGAGTTTATGGGATATCCAGGCTGAGACCTCTGAGGAAGCTAAGCTCATCTCCATCCTGGAGAGGGTGAAATTCCTTGGGACTAGGTACCACCATGCAAGCTTTGGGAATTTGCAGAGAGGTGGGGAAGCTCTATGAGTCTGCTGACATCGTGAGACTTACCCACATCCCACGTGATGGTTTCAAGACTGAGACCTGCCATTTCTTGGCAACAGTGGACCTCCACCTCTATGAGATGAGAGGGATGGCTAGTACTGCAGAGATGGGGCATGTCAGTTTTAGAGTCAGAGGAATAGACTATCAGCTACCCCTCAGTGTGGTCGACATCTTGTTTGACTTTTGCAGAGGAACAGGGCAAGCCCAAGACTTTGAGAAGAAAGAGCTGAATGAGTTGTGCTTAACGCTTGGAGGAAGGGAGCACTATCAGTCTGCTAGGGCTAAGAGCAGTGAGATCAGGCACCCAGCAGTGAGATACCTCCACAAAACTCTTGTAAACACAATGTTCGCGAAGAAGACATGGCCAGTGAATGAGAGCGAGTTGAAGATGCTGGACAAGGCTC
This sequence comes from Cardamine flexuosa, assembly GCA_963555745.1. Taxonomy (NCBI): domain Eukaryota; kingdom Viridiplantae; phylum Streptophyta; class Magnoliopsida; order Brassicales; family Brassicaceae; genus Cardamine; species Cardamine flexuosa. The sequence goes on from OY743219.1 coordinate 19,208,172, forward strand.
TTTGCGACTACCTCATCTACTCATCTGAGGAGAATCGAGCCAATGGGATTGAGATGCAAGGAGATAGAGCCTACACAGGAAACTCCATCGTTTTGGTGAGACACCTCATGAGCTACAGAGCTACTGCCATCAAGAATGACAAGATGCTGAACAAGGCAGAGTTCACTGTGGGAGGGATAATTACTCCATTTTTAGTGGCTACTGGAGTTGAGCTTATATCAGCACCCACACCATACACTCTGATGGACTTGGATCACATGAAAGACACTCAGACTATTGGTGCAAAGGTTAGGGAGAAGTACATCTACAACTTCTAACATCCCAGGAGCAGCAAGGCTAAGATTTGGCTACCTTATGGAGGTCTAGCCAAGCTCTATGCAGAGGATGGTGACCGTAGTGTCCCCTTTGTACCACCAGCAAAGATCTCTACTTCACTGATGAGGGAGTTAGACTCCAAGAAGATGAGACATTTCAGGACTTCATGGGGAGTTGCAAGCTCCAAAGAGGTTTTATTTTGAGGAGACAGAGTGCAAAAGCCTCAAGGAGGCTAACCATAAGATCTCCACACTTCAGAAGTGGTGCAAGTGGCAGGATAAGAAATCAGCAAGTTCAAAAGTGGAATAAATGCCACAATGAAGGGGATCACCAGCCGCTTAGCAGCAGCTGAGAGGAAGTTGAGTGCTGGCTCGTCGAGAAGGACTTCGGCTGAGAAGAAGGAGAGAAAGAGGTGCCCAGATCACCCCATAGAGGATATGGAGCATGTGTCCCCAGTCAAAGCCACTCGACCACCTGGGTCGAGTGAGCCACTCGACCACCTGGGTCGAGTGAGCCACTCAAGTGCTACCAGGGATTCAACCCGAGTGCACCTGTTGATCCTTACCCACACTATGATCAGGGCGCACATCTTCCACCTTACCCGGGGTACTACCAGAGCGAACCATTTGACCATGTTGGGTCGAGTGCACGATACATGCCAGACCACTCGACTGCTGGGTCGAGTGGACTACTCGACTGCTGGGTCGAGTGGACCACTCGACTGCCGGGTCGAGTGGACCACTCGAGTCACATCCTAGAGCTGATCCTCTCACCACCACAGTTCCAACCTACACTCAGGAGAGCATGGAGGCTAACACATATGCCTTTTTCACTCCACAAGAATGAGGTACCACCCCACTTCCTTATCATTGTTTATATCATTGCATTTTTTTGTTCTCTTTTGTTTTAGTCTCTCAAATCATCTCTTGAATTTATTTTACATAAGGGACTGTGTAATTTAAGTTTCGGGGAAGGTTTGAGAGACGTATTTGACATATTTCCTTATTTTCTTATTCAAATTTGCATCATCTATGTGCATTGAAAAAACCTAAAAATTTGAAAACTAAACATATAATTTCAGTGCCATGGTTATAAGTTGTCTAATGCATTCACCTAAGTTGGAAAAATTAAAGTTGCACCTTGCTTGGAATATAGATTTAGCACTCTCCCTTTGTTGAAGCTTACTGTGATTTGTCAAACTATCCCTATGAATTAGAACCTAATTTGAAAAACTTAATTATCATGATATGCTCTAAAACTTTAACTCATGGATACCTCAAAATACTTGGATTTTCTTTCACCTTTTACCACTCTTGCTAATTCAAGTAGATGTCTCCACCATTGAGACAGTTCCACAAAAACCAAACCCAAAACTTCATTTCAGACCATACATTATTTTTGAGTGAAGTGAGGCCTATTTCCGGATTGAATTAGAGAGAAAGTGTTAAGTGTTGCTGACAGGAGTAGCCTCTCATGTAGTCTCTGGTTCACAATTTTTAAAACCAGATTTAGGCTAAGAGTTTGAATAAGTTGGGGTTTGAGTCTGGGAAACGAAAAGAAAAGAAAAAAAGAGTTTGCTAAAAATCATAAGCCTTTGGAGAGGATAGGTTCAAAAATATGAGTCTAGTAAAAGATTTGGTAGAAAAAGATAAAAGTTGGCTCAGTAAAAGAAACAGAAAAAAACGTATAGTAGCCAGTCGACCAGACCACTCGAGTTAGTGGTCGAGTCATAGCTTAGTGAAAAATTAAAAATACCAAATCCGCTAGAAGTAAAAAGTAAAGTATCCTCTCCTTAGAAGAAAGCAGAAAAATCAGTCCTTGAGTCAAAGAAATGAAAAGAAAAGCTTTTAAGCACAAGGGTAGAACTAGGATGAAGTTTCTGGGATTTTAGAGTTAGGAGGGTCATTGGTTCTTCATGGGTAGATGATAGTCTGCTCCTGTATGCACCAGTTGACTCTACCTTTAGCATTCTCTTATAATTCAATCCATTTCATTGAGAGACCCTGATACATGCGCTTAAAACCAGAGGAAGAAGAGATCATTTTTATCTCTTAAAACTTGTCCCTCAACCAAATGAGTTACAGTTATTGCATATCATGATTCACCAGTTCGTGCTTAATCAATGTTAAAGGGATAGTTTGCTTTGAATGTTTGCTTGTGGCTGAGTCTTAGTGTTAAATTTGATGTGATGAGTATGGCTAAAGCTTTTAAGTAGAACATTCTGTGAATTGCATTCTAGAACTACTAACTGTGACATTGACATTAGAGGTTTGCTTAGTTTGCTTAGGTTTTGAGTCCCCACTTTTCACACTACTCCTTTCATCTTATCCTTTCTATTTGCTTGAGGGCAAGCAAAGGGTAAGTTTGGGGGAGTTGATAACACCACTTTTATACACGTTTTTACCAGTTTTTTTTCACGCCTTAGAGTAGATTTTATCCATTCTATATACCATTCCGTGCATTTATCTTTCATATAGGATGTTTAATATTTCTGTATAGGCATTGCATGCATTTTGCATATTTGGGGACTTATACTTATGGAGCATACTTGGATTTTGGCTCATGGAGTGAATATGTGCAGTTAAGCCCTATGGAGTCGAGTGAAGATTGCAGAGAAGACAGATGACTCACTCAACCAGGCTACTCGACCAGGCACTCGAGTGAGCACTCAAGATAGGCTACTCGACCAGGCACTTGAGTGAGCACTCAAGACAGGCTACTCGACCAGGCACTCGAGTGAGCACTCAAGACAGGCTACTCGACCTCAGCATCACAAGCTCACTGTACTTCAGCACCACCTGCCTACTCGAAGTGACCACTCGACCACCCCACTCGACTGCTGGGTCAAGTGGGCACTCTCCAACTTTTTCTCCTGAAAACTCACAAAATGTAATAAGTGCTTTTGACTAGGTATAAAAACGCCTCATTAAAACTAATTAGAGAGGATCAAATAGCGTCGCTTTAACTTAGTAATTTTTAGGTTTAGCTCTTGTTTTTCTCTCTCTTGTTCTTGCTTTTCTTGATAGTTTTTCATTTTTCTGCAGCTTTGAACTTTGATAACTTCTTATAAAATCAGTACTTGCATTTTATTTCTTCTTCAACCTTGCTCACGGGATCAAAGGCTATAACATATGTCAAGCTAAGGCTTTTCTGGGTTTCGGACCCCAGCTATGATCATAGTGTGTGAGTAGTAAAGTTGAGATTTTTGGGGATGGATTAGGGTAGCTTCTCTCTGTTTTGTTATTGCTTAGATAGGTTGATCATCACTCAGTTTCGACTCCCTCTTGGGTGAGTGATTTTAATGCTTGTTCTCCCCTGATCAAGGAAAACATGATTTAAGATTGTCTCATGAGCACGATCCATGCCTTGAGCCATTAGATAGACTTTTTCTGAGGTTTAGAGTACAATAGAGTGAGGGTGGATGCATCAGCATTAACTTATGTCACGAATCCACCTATTCACTTGTTATGAACTCTTCTCGAGTTGAATAGGCTGATTCCTCATGCCTGATCGACTCCTCACACTATGCTGACTGGGTTGGGTCTTGAGGCTCTCTACCACGAACCATGGATTGAGCTGGTTATGAAGTCTGTTGTCTAGGGTAGTCATGTGATGAAATTGCTATGTTTTTACTGTAGCACTCGACCTCACCATTTGATCAATGTGGTCGAGTCGTCCTAGTACTGTGATTTTTCCTGTTTAGTTCCATGATGTGCTGAAATGTGACAGACTTTGGTACCTCTAGTATCAATTAGGGTTTTTAGTAGATTTCTCATTTAGACAGCTAGTACCACACCCTTTTCATAATTACTTGAATAGCTTACCTTAATAATCTGCTAGTTGCTGTAGATCACTCTTGATTGGTTCGACAAAGTTACTAAACCCTTACCACTATACTACAATTGATTAGAAACTCGGATTTGGTCTCTCTAGGCTTAGGTTGATTGCATTGCTGTCTTTCTTTGCTTAGAGTAGCCAAAAATCTTAGTTTCAATTACAAAACACAAAAAACTAATTGTTGCTCTGCTTCCAGCCTATGCATTCCCCTCCCCATTTGTTGTTATCAATTCCTACAAGCTCAGTGCGTCATCTTCATCTGAACAAATCACGGAAATTAACAACTAAACCATGATAATTACAGAAAACACAACAATTGAGTTAAAGCATACCCAATTCCTCTTGCTAACAAAACGATCAAATATTTCCCATACTAGATTGCCCCGGAGATCTTGAATACCCATTGGTGATATTTGAGAAGTCTTCTATCTTCAGTGAGTGACATTCTATCATTTTGAGGACAAAGATCCCACAGTTAAATATAGTCATGGACTGTAGAAGATTTTCTTCATCATCATGGACCACCTTGAATGGAGCAAGGTCTTTCATTGGCTTTATGTCCTCAGCAAGGCAAAGGAGGCTCGGTATCATCTCTGCACAATTCAAAGATGAACTCATATACCTTTCTAATGTTATAAAGAGTTCCTAAATCAATTAAAACAATATAAATCTTTATGTGTAATGAGAATATTTGTACCTGCAATATTCGCAACTATTGCCAATACTCTTTCTTTTTTTTCACTTGGGTGTTTGCATGTGAAACAGTCGACTTTCCTGCTCTTTATATTAATTGCCAGTCCAATCCAATGCTTATATCCCTTGGTTTAACAATTCCGTAGATGACATCAACATCCTTCTTCCAGTTTTTGTTTGGATACACTTCACCTTTTACAGCTTTAACGAGAGCATCAGGGAATTTTTGTTTTCTGCCTTGAGAGGTCTTGAAATCAATGTGGTAGTTCAGTAGCTCCTTGAAGAAGACTGAGCTGAAGAAACCTGCTCTAGGAAATCTGTTGTTGTGAAAGTATGCGGCATAATCCACACGTTTCAGATTGAATATCATCATTGATGTATCAAAAATGTAGTTAATCCCCAATATACATTTCATTCCTAAAACAATTCATAACCTTCCCACATTGTTCCTAAATAACTATATATCCTTCCTAATAACTCCATATACTTTTTTTTTGAACATTTAACAGTACTAGTTTGTTACCTCTTCCATAACATCACTTTCCGGATCCTCTACTTTCCGGATCCTTTATGTCACCAATCCTGTGTTTTCGGTTATTATCAGTGTTAGTCACAGTTTTTCACTCAATTTAGTCACATTTTATAACATAAGATATAAACACAAATGTTATGATTACACCAACCTTATTGTCTCCTCCTTTTCCAACCAATCTTGATATGTTGTTAACTCATTAAATTCCGGCGTCGTGGTTAACGTTGGGTTTGGTGGTACTTTGAAAGGAGTGATGGTATATGCAGATTTTTTTGTTTATCGTTCGCTCCTCCTTAAAAATGTTTGCATCTCTTTTTCAATCTTCATCTTCTTAGCCCTTTGGTTTTCTTCATGTTCAACCCTTTTCTGCTTCTGTTTCTCCTTTTAAAATAGACAATATGAAGATTAATCAACAACAGTAATATAAATCTTTTTCTAGATAATTACTCATCGATTAAAATTCATACCTTAACAGTCATAGGTAGACGCCATGAACCGTTCACCCATTCTTGACAAATCCTTATATCCTTATGTGAAATTGACGGATCTCTTGTGTCTGATGGATAAAGACACCGACCTTGTCACCGTTTAAAAGTTACCGCACTTTCCCTTTGGACCAATGGTCTTTGTTAAAGACTTCAACATCATTCATCAGACTTAATTCAGCTATAAATCTTTTTGACATTTGAGGCGCTTGAGGGCGTATCCGGATCTCCCCAACACTTGTCATATGCTTGGATGTTTTGTTAGTGTACAAATCTTTGTACTCCACAAGAAACATTCTTGTATCATTTACTTTTGGAGATTCCTGTTTCATTCTAGCAATGTACCACTTTCCGCCTCCATGTGATATCTCAACAGCAGCGCCCTCTTGTAAGTGAGGTGGTAAAATTTCCTTTTTGCCTCAGAACTTCCAGAAGCTGGGTGTTCAGTTGGCCTTTCGTCAGCTACTGGCTCAGAACTGCCAGAAGCTGGGTGTTCAGTTGGCCTTTCGTCAGCAACTGGCTTAGAACTGCCAGAAGCTGGGTGTTCAGTTGGCCTTTTGTCAGCTACTGGCCCAGACGTGTCAGGAGATGGATCTTTAGTTGTCTTTTTATCAGCTATTGGCCGAGAAGTGTCAGGAGATGGATCTTTAGTTGGATTTTTAACAGATAATGGCTCTGAAGCTTCAGGAGCTGTCTCTTTAGTATCACTCTCATGACTCTGCTTCTCAGTATCGATCTCAGTATTCTTCTTCTCAGTAGCACTCTGCATCCACTTTGAACGTGTTAGGGAATATTAAATATAATATTAGAATATTAAGATTCGAAAAGAACCATGGATCTTACCTCGATTGTTAGAAAGATTTCTTCTGTAAGGACCTGTGATGGAGTCTCCTCAGCGGTCTCATTAATCTCCATCTGCTCTTGGGGCATCTCATGCGTTGGTGTCCCGTCAACTGTCTCATTAATCTCCATCTCCTCTTGAGTCATCTCCTCAGTCGTGGTCCTCTCAACTGTCTCATTATTCTCAATATCTTGGGTTATCTCCTGAGTTGGGGTCCCCTCAACTGTCTCTGGTGTTAACTCCTTTGTTTTTGAACACTGACTTGTTTGATTTATCTGCAAAACAATAGGGAAAGTTTAAGGTAAATTTATGATACATCAAAAATAAAGCTACATATCCTTCCAAGCTCTTTCCTAAAAAACAACACATACTTCCTAAATAACAACACATACTTCCGAACTCTTTCCTAAATAACAACACATACTTCCTAAAAAAATGTAAAAGAGCAAGTTTTTTTAGGAATAAGTTTCTTACAACAACATCAGCTGTATCTACTTCATCCTCTTTGTCTTCATCCTCTTTGTCTCCATCCTCGTGCACATTTGGTCTTTCGTTGTTGTCTTCATCTTGCGGTTGTGTTTGTGTCTCGAACTGTTGTTCGTTTTGGTCAAAGTCATTTTTCGTTTTCCTGCATCCAAATTTTACAAACATTCAAAAGGAGAAACAATTAATTGAATCTAAAAACAAGTTATTGAGGAAGTGTTTCTTACAACAGCATCAAAAATTTTGTCTTTGTCAATCTCATTATCAGACGGCAAACTTTCTCCTTCAGATGGTAAACTTTCTCCTTCACCGTGTACAGGTGTGCTGTTGGTGTCATCTTCGGTTTGCTACGAAATATAAATGGTACAGTTAGTTGTTGCTTGTTATGAACAATCTCTATTGTAATGAAGGTTTTTTTTCATTTTACCTCTTCATTGATTCTCATCTTTTTCTCAATCTCTGATAATCGAGCGCTGATTGCTTTGTTCTGATTCTCAACCCTCTTGAAATCCTTGTTTTCTTTTTCAACCATCGTTATGAGTTTTCTCAGCTTTATATCTACTGAATCGCCTGAAGAAGAACTTGTTTCTCTTCTCACATTAGCTGTCTTAGAGGCTTCTCTTTGCTGTTCCGAATATGGATAGCACTTTCTTTTTCTTGCAATTTATTCTAAAGCATCATATGGATCAATAGACAAAATTTCCCAGTTCTCATTTGTCAGTTTTAATCCCTTTGTCAAAAAATCTTCGATTGTAGATAGATCTGTATCAATGATGTCTTCTAAAAAGACATTGTTTTCAGGATCTCCTGGAATCTTTGGCAGGACGCACACAACTGTCAGCTGCACAACAGGTAAATAAACATTTTGATCAAAAATAGGAAGATAAATCAATAACTACACATCCTTTCCTAAACAAAGAAAATGTCTTCCTAAATAACTACATGTTCTTCCCAAATCCGCAGAAAAAATGCATATGTTTGAAATTACTAACAATAGTGATATTAGATTCAAAACCAAATCTATCTGTAAGAACTACACATCCTTTCCTAAACAAACAAAACTGTTAAATAAAAAAAACATCTCAAGTAAAGTTATACAGTACTTACATCTTGTTGTCCTTCTATGTGCATAATATTTTCAATGGAGGCTGGTTTTAGTTTAGTGTATTTCTCGCACAGGAATGCTGTTTGCGGGACTGCATTGTCAATGGTAGAGAATGCCTTCTGAATCTGAGGTATTGATTCCAGAATCCATAGGTGAAACGCTATAGGGTATCCATGAATATCATACTTGTCTTTTGTTAACTTATCAGGCACAGTCTTCTTGATTGAACTTAGCAGGAGCTCATAGGCATCTCTCCCCCACGGATGATTCACCAATGAATCAAAATTTCTAGCTTTCACCATGTTATCTCTTGGATACTTGAACTTCAAATGCCTATGCAAGAAAATGGTCTCTAGAAGGACCAACATCGCTAAACAAAACTTCTCATCATGAGAATCATCATTAGCTGCGTCAATCCTTTCCAAGAGATCTTTAGGTGTATGAATCTCGGACAGCTCACCCCAGCCAAATGGATCTTGCTCCTCTTGCTCTTCTTCATTTTTTTGGACCCATTCACTGCATTTGAGACCTGTAACCATATGAAATTCTCGAATCGAGAATTTCATAGGCTGGCCACCGAATTGCAACCATATCTCATTTCTCTTGTTTATCATTAGGCTCCTCATCAGCAAACAGTGGACTATTTTGGCTGCTAGCATCATCTTGCCTTTTGATATGAACTTCAGTATTGGACCCAAAAAAGAACTCTTAATCCTTTCAAACTGAACTGGTCCGAGTGCTTCCTCTACTTTCGTAATGTAGCTGTAATCAGGGAACTGGTTTATTTTGGAAAACTATTTTGTCGGTTCTGTTCCCATCTTGAAATGTGGTTTCGGGATCTTAATGGAAGTTAATGGCTCATCCATTTCCATGTCGTTTTCACCTGCGAAGAAGAAAGATGAAGAAAATTATCAGAATTGACAACTTTTTTTTTGAAATGCTAAACTAATACTTATCTTTCCTAAATGTTTCCTAAACAACTACACAGCCTTTTCAAATCGGACCAGATCAGTTTACTGAAATGCTAAATATCAAGTTCCTAAACAACTAATACGTTTACTGAAATGCTAAACATATGTTTCGTTCCCAAATGTTTCCTAAATAACTACACAGCCTTCTCAAATCGGACCAGATCAGTTTACTGAAATGCTAAATATCAAGTTCCTAAACAACTAATACGTTTACTGAAATGCTAAACTAATACGTTTCATTCCCAAATGTTTCCTAAACAACTACACAGCCTTCTCAAATCGGACCAGATCAGTTTACTGAAATGCTAAATATCAAGTTCCTAAACAACTAATACGTTTACTGAAATGCTAAACTAATACGTTTCATTCCCAAATGTTTCCTAAACAACAACTACACAGCCTTCTCAAATCTTAATATCAAGTTCTAGAATCAACGTAAAATCAAAAGAGAAACTTCACAAACTTCACAAATTTCATAACAAACTTCACAAATTTCACAACGTAAAACTAAACCAACCCAATATCAATAGCAGAAAGAATGCTTAAATAGAGTCTTTCTAATGGAGCTTAAAAACCTAAGAGAGAACAAATCCTATAATTTTCCTGGGGGAAAAAAAAACCGTTACAGCCAAGAATTTGTGAAAACCGTACATGTAAATTTTGAATTGGGAAAGGGAAATAACGCCTAAGAGAATTGGTATTTCCCGAGAAGACGACAGGATTTCCCGGCGAGTTTCCGGCGTCTGAGTATAATGAAGTTTTGTAATCGAATCCGCGAAACCTAAGAGATTTGAAATGTAGAATTCGAATGAGATCTGGGGGAATTGGGAAAGGGAAATCAGAATCCTAAGGGAAATTGGAGTTTCTGGCACGACGAAAGGTTTTTCCGGCAACTTTTCCGGCGTCTCCGGTTGAGAATCAAATCGGGTAGGGTTTCAATTTCAAAATAGCGATTTTGGAATGAGATTTGGGGTTTTTTTCGAAAAATGGTATTTGTGGGAAATTAGGGTTTTTTAGTTAATGAAATGGTAATAATGGCCCATTTAAAAATTGGATGTATTTGTGGCCCAAAAACTTTTTTTAAGTGTGTTTTAGAGAATTGCCCTTTTTTTCATAATGTAACTATATATCTTAATCGTTTTAAATTGTTGGGTTTTATATCTTGATAATAAACCAAATTAGTTGAGTTGGTTTATAGTGTGATCTTGAGTTCCATTCACAATCTATACTATAAAAAAGGAAGCATTTTAAGAAGAAATATTTTAGTTCTAGAAATATTACATAAAATGCCATTGAGAAAAATAAGGAAAAAAAAATTGAAATGGGTAATTTTGGATAACAGAAAAAGAAAAACACGTGAATCCTATAAAGATGGATCTAGATCATTTTTTTAGTCGGGGGGGTGGATCTTTTGGATCCAATGATGTTAAGAAAAAAACAAAATAGTCCCCAATTCCAATCTTGGGCTGTAAGTTAAAAATAAAAGAAAAACCCATAATAGGAACAATGCTTCAAATCCATGGCATGTTAAGAAAAGAAAAATCAATATTATGAAGGTTTTAGATGAACATTCTCCAAATCTTAAAGTAAATATTCATTTGATTTTACATATTTATCTCGCAAAGATCAACAAATTATTTACATATCATATATTTTCTATATCTATCGACTATCGTAACATCTTAAAGAAAATCCTATTATTGAGAATCTCACAGAATTATGAACCCTAGTCGACTCTAACATATCTATAAATACAACTCACTATTAAAAAAACTACGACTTTCATCTTCACAACTCACTAATCTTGAAATTATTTTCATAGTAAGCTCTTATTTCTAATAATGGCTGCTTGCACTAATTGTTCGTTTATTCAGTGTGTTCTATCTTTAGTTGTTATTCTAAACTTTCTTCTTTTTCTTTAAAGTTTTCTGATTTTATTTTACTTAAACTGATAACTATTATGTGTTTCAGTGTTTGTGTAGGATCCAAATTTAACATAGTTGGATGTAAAAAAAAAAGAGCCTGAATTCAGATTTTGGAGGAAAATGCGTGTTGAAAACAAAAAAAACAGCCTAATTAAGAGAACATAATTCAGATTAAACTATTGGTAAGATTTCCAAAAATTCTCAAGAAAAAATTGCTCTGTAGCACTATAGATGTTATCTTTTAAGAAATGTCATCTGTACATCTAATACAAACGTTTGTTTTATCTATCAACAAGTCTATCTAAGAAAGTTTTCATCAATTCAACACTCAAATATGAAATTATGGCCAAGTAACAATGAATAAAACATGTTTGTACAGCCTACATTTAAGTTTTTCTAATATATTTATGATTTTGATGCAGAGCATAGAGATCAGTCTACAGCACAAACACACATTCATTAGTTTGGTATAGTTTTATTTTCGTTTTAAACAAGTACTTTCAAACTATATGTTATCAATCAATATATTTTTAACAAGTAGTTTTCAGTTGTGCACTCATTAACTAAAAAAAAACTTTTAGAAATTTAATATCAAGTTACTCTAGCTATTTTATTTCCTAATTACGGTATTAATAAAATTTATATAAAATTACAGTTTAGCTTAGTAATTTACTGGGAAGTTGTAGTTTGGTGGAAAGGGTAGTTTTTCAAAAGTAATTAGATATTAGGGTTGTTTGCTATTTATAATTGGTGGAATGTGTTATTTTGAATGTAGGACACTTCTCATCTATTTACATCTGATGCCATTATATTTTTTTTTCTATTTTTACGCTTCTTCTTTTTCCCTCTCTTTCTCTTTTTTTTTGTAGGTTTCTAATTTTTATTTCTTTATTATCTTACAAAAGATATAAAAATAAAACTGAAAAATAATATTTTAGGTTTTAAAATATTTTTTTGAATCTAATGAAACCCATTTTGTATGTATGTAAAATCAAAAATATCATATTCACTATCTATGTACAATTCCGTACACCGACTATGTATACTACTTTTTTTAATTTTTTATATTACTTCATATTTGTGTATTACATCTATAGAGACTCATGTATGGATGCACCATAAAAACTTCATGGAAAAAGTTATGTTCAAACATATTTTTTTCGACAAAAATTGTAACCGAAATAATCATTCATGTTTGATCAACCTAACCAAAACAATGTACACCTGAGGCGAATTAGTGTACAACATGATTCAGTGTACAAGGTTTTTTCACCATTTGCCTCATACACCGTTATACATTGTTTCGATGTGGTTAATCAGACCCGCAGAGAGAGTGAAAGTCTTTCAATAGTATGTTGTACACCTAATCGTTTCGTACAACATGATTCAGTATATAAGGTGAGTCGGTGTACGAAGGGAAATGGTGTACAAAGAGATTTGGTGTACCAAAAAAAATGATACCTTGTTTTCATGAACAACATATCTTATTAAGGATATTTTAACATATAATTGTATTTTTCTTCTGGGGCATTGTCTAAAATGGACTCTTTCAGAAATTTATTTCCAAACAGGGTCCATTGGGAAGGATTTTTAAGGCGGTAGAGGTCCCCATTTGGAAATAAATTTTCAAAAAGGTTAATTCCAAATAGTTTTCCCTTTTCTTATTAGGTACAAATTCTTTTATGATAGCCAAAAATTTAGGAATTGCCCCGACACTGATGGTAGTATCCATATATGAGAGTGGGTCAAGCCCAAAAGGAAAAAGTCCATGATATCCCAGGAGGAGGACGTCTCTAGATTTATAAGCGAATGTAAACCTTTGGCCATAATAATATAATTGCATGTTATTCATTGTCGGGTTTTTGAAAAACATAATAAATGAGTTTTATCTTTAAAAGTAATTAGATATTAGGGTTGTTCAACATAGTGTTCCTAGTCACAATATGCCAAATGAACATGGTATGTGATTTCACTTGTGCACTCATAAGAACTCAACAAAATCATATTTTTATATGTTATTGCCAAAATCTTAAGTTAGTTTAATATTATTATTCTTTTTCAAATCTTATTATTCAACGATTATAAGCACCTAAATCTAGGCCACTCTTTGGGATTTTTTATTGCCTCTATCATAGCTCCACAATCCGACCATAACTTAACATTATCAATACAAATATATTTTAAGCTCCTCAGAGTCCACAATGCACATCTAAACTCAGCTGCTATACGATTTTTTGCTGCTAAAAACGCTTCACATGTATGATATTTGACCTCTCCATTATCATCTATAGTTATCCATGCTCCTTCACACATTCTCTTCGAATCTGACCAAAAAGATGATACATTACATTTTAGCATACCTGGATTGGGGTTTTCGATTTCTTTTGAACCCAATGAGGTAAACTAACATGTGTGTGTACCAGACCAATCTCTTCCTTCATACTAAATGATAGTTCTGCCTCTTCGAAAGCCAACACTGTAGTTATATGTGAGTCACCAGGAAATCCAGTATACACTCTAGAATTTCCCGCTTTCCAAATCTCCCATAATAGCCAAAGTATAGCCCGCCTATGGTTCTCTGGAAAGCTTGTTTAATCATACATTCATACAGCTTCCTGATATACTCCTCCACCATTGTACAATTCCATTGCCCCACCGGAATCAATGTGTTACTCCATACTTGTTTAGCCACAAAACGTTCAAGCAAAACATGTTTTATCGACTCTATATTTCTTTTTCAGATAGACCGATGCCACTAGACTGCATACCATGTGCAATGATACACTCAGAAATCGCTAAAGCACCCGATAGCATTCTCCAAAGAAACAGTTTTAACAAATCTCTTCCATGTATAATTAGGATGTTGTCATAGATTAGGGTTATGGTTAGTAGATCTCTATTTTTATGGTTTTAATGCTTTTGTTAGGTTGAAAAATCTATTAAATGATTTCTAGGTTTTCTAATACAACTAGCCCTTGGTTAGATTGTCCTGAATCAATAGTTTATAAGCTTGAGATTGTCAGCCGACAAGAGTCGAGGTTGGATCTGTAAGTGAACAATATCAGACTTGTTAGTAAATGCTTGTTTAGCAAGCAGAGCTTGGTTGAAGTTCTGAAGATCACGAAACCCCATTCGACCATCCTTTTTTTATTTACACATTTTTTCCCAAGCTACTAAATGTATTTTCCTCTTGTTCTCTACCATATTCCACCAAATCTTGACATAGCACTTGTGAGTTTTTCACATTGATGCTTAGTAAGTTGAAAACATGACATCACAGAGATTTGGCATACCCGCCATTCAAACGGTCCTTAAGGTTATATGTGATGAAGGCTAGCATCTTATTTTCCAAACCATTAAAACACTCCAGAAGACCTATGTGTTTACCGGTGCCACCTTCCTGTCCAATACCCATGAACAAACCTAAAGCACGCTTCATGATCGGATATATCTGTCCACCAAACGTAATTGATGATTTCTGGAAGTTAATCTCCTGACCAGAAGCATCACCATATAGTTTTAAACATCTTAAGAGCTCTATCCCTTCTTTGAAAGTTGCTCAACACATGATCAAACTATCATCAGCAAACAATAGTTTTTGTATCGATGGACATCCTCTTGTTAGTTTAGTACCACTGATTCTTCCTTCCATCTATGCTTTATTCATTATATGTACTAGAACCTCAGCACACAAAATGAAATAAATGGTGACAGCGGGTCTCCTTGTCTTAGATTCCCTCTCCGGTTTGATAAAACCATGTGAATGGCCATTCAACAACACAGAATAAGAAACAGATGATATACAAATCATGATCCATTATATCCATCTTCTCTCAAAACCAAGTCTTATGAATAATTCCTTCAAAAACCTCCATTCAAACCTATCGTAACCCTTTGACATATCAGTTTTGAGAGCCCATTTCACCAATTAACTCTACTATATATAAGTCCAAACACGAATTGAGCTTCTTTTGTTAACACATGAAACTTTTGGGCAAAAACTGCAAATCTTCAGAAAATATTCCGCATGAATAGTGAATAGTGTCGGTCGACATCAGTGAACAGCATCGATTAACACACGTGAACATTGTCGATGAACAGTACCAATGAACAGTGTTGATGAACAGTAGCAATTTCAACTTTTCAGCTATAATGCTCCATAGTTGCTCCATAATATCCAAATGATCTCAAATGTGTGTAAACCTGTTAAAGACTGGAAAAGGCTCTAGAAGTACCAAAAAGACTTTAAAACCAAGACTTATATCATGGTTGAAAACCCATAAAAACCATGATATATCTATATCGTAATGCCTTGACATTGAATGATTTTCTCTTCAGCTTGGCAGATTCACCTTGTTTTGCGGACCTAAAGGAGCCTAATTCATAAAGCCCAGCAATCATCTAGGCTAAAGCAGCTAGACATGCATTATAATCGAGTTCAACCTAGTTCATAAAGCCCAACAATTCTACTAATGTAGGTTGCAATACACTACTCATCTAGGCTAGGTCAGGTAATTTTGCATGCAAGTATGATGGGAAATTCTACCTAAGATCAATCCAAACAGCCGATCCTAGCATGGAATAATGGTAAGAAAGGCCGGGAAGGATTTGATATTTTTCAGGTCATGCTTCACTTCAAAGTGGAACAAAACAGATTGGTTCTAGTTTTTATGTCTCCCCATCTCTTCTAAGCTTCACCCAGTTTTCGGCCCGAAGGTTCGTATATTGTTAAGCAAAATTTGACCTATGCCACACTTTCGATTAACACTTACTTTTGCTGCATTTTTCTCAAATGGTTGAAGGCAGATAGTGCATCAAGCTGTTTGCAAGGGCCAACTTGATCCTCTTCCCCAAGGATCAATCCCAGATGAGGGAACCCTAAGTTAGCTATTCAAGAACTATGCAATATGCATTAAGGACATACCTAGATGAAGAACTAATGGAGATATGACCTGATCTAAAAATTGCTAGTTAACAATCCATGAGTTCAATATAAGTAAACTACTCAGACATAATCAAAGAAACCAAAGCAAGAGATTAAAAAGATTGTGTAACTGTATAATAGTATTAAAAGGGTTTTAGGGATCTTTCATGTAATAATAAAATTTAGGATATTCTCCCTTGACAATATGAAAAGCGATGAAATATACTAAACAAGTGATAACGGAGGTGAGAGGTGACGAGATGATGGCGCTTTGTGATGGAGGTCCTGAGTCTTCTTCTCGGGCGGCTGATGTTGCTCCTATGTCTTCTACTGTTGCTATATTTTCTCTTAGGATTTTAGAATGAGTATATATAGGATTTGAGTCAGTTTGGGGTTAGCTTGTGGGATCTTAAGTCAGTTTTATGTCAAATAAGTGAAGTTCGGTTGTTTTGGATCAAAGGGGCGAGGGGGGGGGGGAGGGGGGTTCGAGTGTGATCTGGTATGGTTACAGCCCTTGGTGCCGTGCCAGAGGGGCCTTCCAGTGCTGGTCTGCCTTGCGCCACGCTGGCTTGCTTCTGGGTTTTCTCTGCGGGACTTGTCTTCAAGTTTTTCATCATACATCCTGATATGCTAAATGGATTGGAATTATTTCAGTTGGAGGTAAAATATGACTCTTCTAAAATTCTAATGAATTATTGAACGTATATTATGTTCTACGGTAAGGTCTTAAAAGGTGGACTTGAATCAGAAGTTTAGAAAGAGTAGAAAAACGCGGTTTGCTCACTTTTTGATTCTTTATGCCTAAAAACCTGAAATAGCCCTTTAAAAAAATAATACTCAAAATGGGGCTTAATAGCTCCTAAATCATACCAATATATTCGGTAAACATCTTAAAATCATAGCTAAAATGGGTAAAATAACGATGTTATCAATCATATTTCCGCAATCAAGTATGAAACTGTACGATGAAATGCTTGAAATAACCTAAATGAGCTTTTCTTCCTTAGCATATGGAAATAGGTGATTAGGGTGATTAGTCATTGGATTATATTTCATTATTAATGCTCAATGATCATTTAATTGCAAATGGACGCTGATGATTATTAGATGATTAGTGAAGGGATTAATACCATGGAAATATATTAGTATTGTTAGTGATCTCTAACTAAGGATAGTAGGAAAATTTTCAAAGAAATTTGTCATGCGATCAAACACATTTCTACATAACTTGAATTGTGTCAAGAATGCATGGCTAACAGCATTCAAGCCAAAAGCCCTCTAAAATCTATATAAACAAGCTTAAGCTTTGTTATTCTTCAAATAAATTTAGAGAGAGTTTAAAGGAGGTTCCGAGTTCTGCCAAGTTGTCTTCGAAGGAGAAGTTTTTCTTCATCAAAGAATCTTGATCGTGGTTCAAATTTTCCACCGCCATTCAGTGAGTCACCGAAGCATGTGAATTAGCACATGGGGGTTTTTATTTGTGCTTATCATTTGCTTGATCATGTGCTGGATTGTGTTTGATTATTTACTTGAGTTCTTGTTAATTCTTATTTATTTTCATGCATTGGGGTTAGGGAATGAGGTTAGATCTAGGTAGTTATAGCCGCAAGAGTTAATTATTTTTAGATCTAGAGAGTGAGAGAGTGTGAGTGGGAGAATACATTTAACCTTATGTCATGTAGACTAAGCATTTTATGTACTCTAGAAAAGTTGCCGAATGTGGATTTCTCTCACGACTGCGTATCTGGGAGTAGTGAAGCATGTCGAGGAGTTATTGTAGTAGTGTGTCGATTTCTGTGGGATTTTGACATATGAACAAGACATAAGTGATGAGTGATTAGGAGAGTCTAGAGTGAGACGAGAGAGAAGGGTGGGGTTGTATTTGAGTCGTACAAGTAGTACTTGTACTTGCATGCATATGTATTGTTTATTGCTTCCGCTTGTGTGCTTGATTGAGTATTTTTTGAGTGATTGATTGTTGTTTGGGGTTTTGGATGGGGTTTCACTAATATTTTCTGCAGGTTTCCTCGTACCACTAAGTAATCCTCGATTACTTATGATTCTTTTATTTGTGCAGGTAACCTTAGAGGAAACCAGTAGTGAGCATGCACAACGATATGACCCCGGAGTAGTTTGGTGCCCTTTTGAAAATATGTATGTTTTATTATGTATTTAACATTTTGGGTATAGGCATTGGCCACTACTCGTTATGTTTTTGTAAGAATATTTTACAAAATAAATAAAATGGGTATTTCAGTTCTACAAAGATGATTCATGACTGTGAGTGATCTGATCCGGGTCCTCCAAACGCTAAGGATACATTTAAGGGTTGTGAAGCCTGATCTATTTTCAAAAGCGGGGGTGATGGCAAGTGTGCTTAGATTTGAGTCTTGATGCATTCTTGACCTTGGTTTAACTAACCTTGTTCACCATCATAACGATCCCGGAATGCTCTGTGGCTTGTCTGGTAACAGAGTGGTCCGGGGTCGATACACTACCTATCTTTAACTACTCTGTCACTCAAATTTTACAGGCATATGATGCAGCTAGACATGCATTAGAATCGAGGTCAACCTAGTTCATAAAGCCCAACAATTATACTAACATAGGTTGCAACACAATACTCATCTAAGCTAGGTCGGGTAAATTTGCATGCATTTATGACAGGAAAATCTACTTTGGATCAATCACAAGTTAGCTATTCAAGAAGTATGCATTAATGACATACCTAGATGAAGAAATAAATATTCCTAATTAATAATCCATGAATGCCCTATGAAAACCCTTAATCCAACAAGTAAACTACTCATATATAATCAGAGAAACCAAAGAAAAAGATGATAAGGATTGTTTAACTGTATAAGAGTACTAAATGGGTTTTAGGGATCTTCTCTGTAATAATAATGTGTAGGATCTTCTCCCTTAACAATATGGAAAGCAATGAAATATACTAAACAAGTGATGGTGGAGGAGAGAGGTGACGAGAGGATGGCCTGGTGCTGATTTATTAAACGCCACAAGCCCAACAGGAAAAATGGCTGAGTTTTATAAGAGGAACAAATTATGTCACTTACAAGACTGGAACCAGTCTCCTTTACTATTAACTAAAATGCCTTCTACCACCAGACTAGCAAGAGATTTTGTTAAATTGACGGCCTGTTGATACTGGATCCTTACCGAGGATCCATTTTCACTAGATTACGACAAGTGTCATCTACTATGGGAAACCAAAGAAAAGACCGGATAAGCTTGGAACGAGCTAGGGCATGCGAACCATAAGAGAACTCGGGAGAGCGAGCTATGGTCCGGTTAGCAGCAAAGCCTCATGGAGGAAGGAGCGGTCGAAGAAAAAAGTATCCAAGAAGTGAGGCAGGTCTGCGTACTGAAGAAGATTTCATTCATAAGTCAAGACGTTAAAACATTAAAGACCATATCAAAACCGACAGATTAAAAGAGAATTATAGTGTTGATTAGTAATTATTCATGTATAAGAACAGACCCTCATAGTCATGTAAAGGGGAGGGGGGTCACTCATTTTATACTTAATACGGATATACACAAATTTCTACTATTTACTGAGCATATCTTTTTATACTTTTCAGTTCATTTTCTTAAAACAAATTCCATTTTTACTTAATAGTAAATCATTATTTTATTGGGTGTGAAATCATGTATCCACACAGCTGCTAAAATAGATAATTTATGTTGGGCCGCAAGAAGCTGCTTGGGCTGCTTTCCTTCAAGGCCGGACCTGGCCGTGAGTCTTCTTCTCGGGCTACTGATGTCGCTCCTATGTCTTCTAATGTTTCTATATTTTCTTTTAGGATTTTAGAACGAGTATATATAGGATTTGAGTCAGTTTGGGGTAAGCTTGTGAGATCTTAAAGTCATTTTTATGTCAAATAAGTGAAGTTCGGTTGTTTTGGATCAAAAGGGACTTCGGGTGTGATCTGGTGCGGTTATTGACCTTGGTGCCGCGCAAGAGTGGCCTTCCAGCCCTGGTCTGCTTCTGGTGCCGTGCTGGCTCGCTTCTGAGTTTTCTCTGCAGGACTTGTCTTCATTTTTTTCTTCATATGTTCTGATTTGCTGAATGGATTGGATTTATTTCAGTTGGAGGTGAAATATGACTCTTCTAACTTTATAGTGACATATTGAACATAGAATATAGTCTACGGTAAGATCTTAAAAGGTGGACTTGAATCAGAAGTTTAGAAAGAGTAGAAAAACATGTTTTACTCACCTTTTCATCCTTTATGCCTATAAACCTGAAATGGAGATTAATAGCTCCTAACTCATAGCAAAATACTCGGTAAACATCTTAAAATCATAGTTAAAATGGGTAAAATAACGATGTTATCAATCATATTTTCGCAATAAAGTCTGAAACTGTTCGATGAAATTCTTGAAATAACCTAAATGAGCTTTTCTTCCTTATCATGGAAAAAGGTGTTTAGGGTGATTAGTGGTTGGACTATATTTGAGTATTAATCCTCAATGATCATTTAATTGTGAACGGAAGTCGATGATGATTAGATGATTAGTGAAGGGATTAATATAATGGAAATAGATTAGTCTTGTTAGTGATCTGTAACTAAGGATAGTGTTCCTACTTCATAATATATGCTTAGCATCATCAAAGATTCCTGATGAGTCATGATTTTAGGGGTTTTATACCTTTTTCATATGATTTTATTGTCCTTATTGAGTGTAGTGTTAGGTTTTGTGTCCTTTTGATCTTTTTCAGTGTATTGACAGGTTATTACTTCATTGGAGCTTAAATGGATGAAATGGACCTGCTTTGGACGTTCAAACACTTCAAGGAATTCATGAAGATACTATGAGATCGACCGATCTTGAAGATGATCGACCCATCTAAAGAATTAATGAAGTAGTGCATTTCGAAGAAGGAGATCGATCGATCCAAACAGTATCAATCTATCAATCCAAACATAAACGATCGATCCCGATCACGGATATTCTCCAAATCAAGCATTTACTCTGATTTTTTACCTAAAACCTCTCCTATAAAAGGAAATAATTTCCTGAGCAGCCAACAAGACCTAGACACGATTTTTCATTATTTTCATTTGTACTTTTCACATTTTTAGATCTATATATTTCTCCTTTGAATAATGGATCTATACTTTGTTCTTCATCTCTTTCTATGCAATTTATATTATTCTCCATCATGATTTCTTAAACGTTTCCATGGTAGAGTAGATCTGTTTGTTTGGAGAAGGGATCCATTCAAGGGGATTTTAATGACTAAATAGGATGTTGTTATAGATTATGGTCATGATTATTAGATCTCTGTTTCTATGGTTTTAATGTTTTTGTTAGGTTGACTAATCTATCAAATGATTTCTAGGTTTTCTATCACAACTATCCCTTGGGGTAGATTATCATGAATCTATAGTTTACAGGCTTGAGATTGTCAGCCGACGAGAGTCTATGTTGGATCTGCAAGTAAACTATATATCAACTTGTTAATAAATGTTGGCATAGGGTACTAGTGGATTTATGACGAAAATAATATTCTCATACTAAAATTGGTTTATTTGTTTATAGTGTTCTGAGTTTTAAATCTATTTCATTGAATTGCTAATCTAGTTAGTTGTCCTTTTAGTATTAACTCCCTGAGATTTATCCGATTCCAACATTTTTTTAATTATTTTTATTTCATTTTAATTATTTTCAGATTTATATTCCGATTTTGTGACAATTATATTTTTCTATTATAGCTCTGTTTAGATCTATAAGATCTACAATGCACTCTATTCCATGTGGATCCAATCCCACCATTATACCGCGCACAACCGTGCACTCGCGGAGTTGATTAATTGAGTTAAAACCTAACTCATATCAATTCATCATCTCATCTAAATCACTGCCATTCCCTTGACTTGTCGTTTGTTTTATTTAAATTCTAAAACCGCTTTTAGTAATTTCCCGCTTTTATTTATTTGATTTTCGTTTCCAAAACACAAATGTGTTTTTGCTTAGATTGAAATTAGGTTTGAATTCTTAGTGAGTTGATGTTGTTTCTCCATGGACCGATCCCAACGTGCTCAGTGCAATTGGCTTAATTGATAGACCCTAAAAATCTGTGTATCACACATTTGGCATGTAATTGCCTCACTTATTGTTGAGCAGTTATTCTATGGTTTTTTGGTCATGTTTGGTGCTAGACCCATAACAATTATGATGATTTTTAATGTTTAAATCACCATTTGACAAATTCTTGTTAAAAAGTAAATAAAAGAATTAATTAGCAACCTAACCTTTTAAAATATTTTATTTCAAATATGTCAAAATATTTGAATTATTTTCAGACTACCTTTAAGTCCCATTATATCTACTTCAAATTAGATACTTATGTAAATACCAAAATCTTAATTAGTCAAATCTAAATTATACTATTTTTAACTATATATTTATATTAGATAATTAAAGTATCAGATCAATTTTACAATAATAGTTAATTTATATATAAGTTCAAAAACAACACTGTACCTATGCATAATAGTTAAGTAAAATGTATTTATTTCTATATTTTATTTATTATTTATACCAATTTTAATATTTGAAATAAAAATAATAATTTAGGTAATATAGCATATTATCTACATGTAACTAAATTAGATACTTATGCAAATACCAAAATCTTAATGAGTCAAGTCAAAATTATACTGTTTAAAATATATAATTATATTAAATAATTCAAGTATCAGATAATGTTTACAATATATAATTAATTTTATATATAATTTCAAAAACATAACTATGCAAAATAATTAAGGGAAATTTATTTTTTATATTATTTATCAGTCTATGCCAATTTTAATATAATTATATATAAAATAAAAGTGATAATTTAGGTAGATATAGCATATTATCTACATGTAACTAAAGTAGTAAAAACAAACTAAATATATTTTTAATATTCTAAAGATACAATGTATATTTAAGTACAAAATTAATTATATTTTTTAAATAATATTTGAAAAAAAATTACAGCCTTTAAAGTACAAAAGATTAGGGTTGTAATTTTTTTTAGGAAAGCTTATCTTTAGTTAGCTAAATATTATTATTTTAGATTATTTTTTTTGGATGTAGAATATACTAGTCTTACAATTTCAATCTAATTTACTACTTAAACTATACCCAATTATAAACATTATATCTAATTTACTACTTAAACTATACCAAATAAAAAAAAAAAAAAAATAAACTACTTCTAAATATGTGTCCAAAAAAATAAAAACCAAAATCAAACTCCATTTATAAGAAAGTACTTTAACCCCCCTATATAAGATATCAAGAACACAATTTGATTTATACTAGTTTGTCTTTTATCAATATCACTCATTTTAACTTTGATCTTCAAATTTAAACTATGACTTGTTCAACTATGTTTACTATTTTAACCATATTTTCTGCGTTCTTGCTCCATTTTGAAATTTCTGTTGAAGCTATAAGATTACAATCTACTGATTTGAATGATAATAGTAATACAGCTATGAAAGGTGTTGTTCTACATAATGTTCCTAGTCACAATATGCCAAATCCACATGGTATGTGATTTCACTCGTGCACTCATAAGAACTCAACAAAATTATATTTGTTATATGTTATTGCCAAAATCTTAATTTAGTTTAATATTATTATTCTTTTTTAATATTATTATTCAAAGACTATAAGCACCTCAAAAAAAACATTATCTCTTGTTTTCATGAACAACATATTTTATTAAGGATATTTTAACATATACTTATATTTTTTTGTTATTAGGTACAAATTCTTTTATGATAGTCAAAGCTTTAGGAATTTCCCCGACACCAACGGTAGTATCCATATATGAGAGTGGGCCAAGCCCAAAAGGAAAATGCCATGATACCCCAGGAGTAGGACGTCATTAGATTTATAAGTGAACAAAAACGTTTGGCCATAATAATGTAATTGCATGTTATTCGTTGTCAGGTTTTTGAAAAACATAATTAAAGAGTTTATCTTAAATATTATTCTTGTTTTCATGTGTCTCAATAATTTAAAGATACATGAAATTATAAATATTTATATGATAAACAATAAGAAGCAAACGCTACACGGAATCAACATTGCCCCCAATTTAACTAATGGGCCTAACCTAATTAAAACTGTTCCCCAACTCACAACATGTCAATACTAAATTTTAATAAATTTTGAAAGTCATCAATTTATTTCAAAAGTAATCCTCGATTACTTGTGATTCTTTTATTTGTGCAGGTAACCTTAGAGGAAACCAATAGTGAGAATGCAGAATGATATGATCCCGGTGTAGTTTGGTGCCCTTTTGCAAATATGTATGCTTCATTATGCATTTAACCTTTTGGCTCTAGGCCGTGGCCACTACTCGTTATGTTTTTGGAAGACTATTTTACGAAATAAGTAAAACAGGTATTTAAATTATAAAAAGATGAGTCATGACTGTGAGTGATCTGGTCCAGATCTTCCAAACGCTAAGGATACATTTAAGGGTTGCAAAGCCTGATCTATGTTCCCAAGCGGGGGTGGTGGAAAGTGTGCTTAGATTTGAGTCTTGATGCGTTCTTGACCTTGGTTTAAGTAACCTTGTTCACCATTATAACGATCTCGGAATGCTCCGTAGCTTGTCTGGTAACAGAGTGGTCCGGAGTTGCTACACTACCTATCTCTAACAACTCTGTCACTCAACTTTCACAGGCATATGATGCAGCTAGACATGCATTAGAATCGAGGTCAACCTAGTTCATATAGCCCAACAATTCTACTAATGTAGGTTGCAACACAATACTCATCTAAGCTAGGTCGGGTAATTTTGCATGCATTTATGACGGAGAAATCTACCTAAGAATCAATCACAAATTAGCTATTCAAGAATTATGCATTAAGGACATACCTAGATGAAGAACTAATGGTGATATGACGTGATCTAACATTCCTAGCTAATAATCCATGAATCCCCTTTGAAAACCCTTAATCCAACAGGTAAACTACCCAGACATAATCAAAGAAACCAAAGAAAGAGATGATAAGGATTATGTAAATGTATAAGAGTATTAAAAGGGTTTTAGGGATGTTCTCTGTAATAATAAAGTGTAGGATCTTCTCCCTTAACAATATGAAAAGCAATTAAATATACTAAACAAGTGATGGTGGAGGTGAGAGGCGACGAGATGATGGCCCTTTGTGGTGGAGGTTGTGAACAGGCTTGGTGCTGATTTATTTAAAGGCCACAAGCCCAACAGGAAAAAATGGCTGATTTTTATAAGAGGAACAAATTATGTCACTTACAAGATTCGAACCAGTCTCCTTTACTATTAACTAAATTGGTAGCCTATTGATACTGGATCCGTACCGAGGATCCATTCTCACCAGATTACGACATGTGTCATCTAATATGGGAAACCAAAGAAGAGACCGGATAAGCTTGGAGCGAGCTAGGGCATGCGAACCATAAGAGAGATTGGGAGAGCGAGCTATGGTCCGGTTAGCAGTGAAGCCTCATGAAGGAAGGAGCGGTCGAAGACAAAAGTATCCACAAAGTGGGGCAGGTCTGCATACTGAAGAAGATTTCATTCAAAAGCCAAGACGTTACTACATTAAAGACCATATCAACACCGAGGGATTAAAGGAGAATTATACAGTTGATTAGTCATTATTCTTAGCATTTATTATTTAATTCATGTATAAATATAGACCCTCATAGTCATGTAAGGGGGGGGGGGGTTGTTCATTTTCTACTTAATACGAATATACACAAATTTCTACTATTTTCTGAGCATATCTTGTTATACTTTTCAGTTCATTTTCTTAATACAAATTTCATTTTTACTTAATAGTAAATCATTATTTTATAAGTGTGAGATCATGTATCCACACAGCTGCTAAAATAGATAATTTACGTTGGACCGCAAGAAACTGCTTGGGCTACTTGCCTTCAAGGCCGGGCCTGGTCGTGAGTCTTCTTCTCGGGCTACTAATGTCGCTCCTATGTCTCCTAATGTTTCTATATTTTCTCTTAGGATTTTAGAACAAGTATATATAGGATTTGAGTCAGTTTGGGGTAAGCTTGTGGGATCTTAAAGTCATTTTTATGTCAAATAAGTGAAGTTCGGTTGTTTTGGATCAAAAGGGACTTCAGGTGTGATCTGGTGCAGTTATGGGCCTTGGTGCCGCACAAGAGCTGCCTTCCAGCAATGGTCTGCTTCTGGTGCTGCGCTGGCTCGCTTCTGAGTATTCTCTGCAGGACTTGTCTTCAGTGTTTTCATCATACGTTCTAATTTGCTGAATTGATTTGATTTATTTCAATTGGAGGAGAAATATGACTCTTCTAACTTTATAATGACATATTGAACGTAGAATATGGTCTACGGTAATATTTTAAGAGGTGGACTTGAATCAGAAGTTTAGAAAGAGTAGAAAAAACGTTTTTTACTCACTTTTTGATCCTTTATGCCTATAAACCTGAAGTGGGGGTTAATAGCTCCTTACTCGTAGCAAAGTAGTCGGTAAACATCTTAAAAATCATAGCTAAAATGGGTAAAATAACGATGTTATCAATCACGCTTTTGCAATCAGGTCTAAAACTGTTTGATGAAATTCTTGAAATAACCAAAATGAGCTTTTCTTCCTTATCATATGGAAAAAGGTGATTAGGGTGATTAGTGGTTGGATTATATTTGATTATTAATGCTCAATGATCATTTAATTGCGAACGGAAGTCGATGATGATTAGATGATTAGTGAAGGGATTAATATGATAGAAATAGATTAGTCTTGTTAGTGATCTGTAACTAAGGATAGTGTTCATACTTTATAATATATGCTTAGGATCATCAAAGATTCATGATGAGTCATGATTTTAGAGGTTTAATACCTTTGATTTCATATATTTTTATTCTTTATTGAGTCTATTGTTAATTTTTGTGTCCTTTTGATCCCTTTCAGTGTATTGACAGGTTATTACTTCATTGGAGCTTAAATAGATGAAATAGAGCAGCTTTGCACGTTCAAACACTTCAACAAATTCATGAATATACTCTGGGATCAACCGATCCAGAAGAGGATCGACCAGTCTAAAGAATGAATGTAGTAGTGTGTTTCGAAGAAGGAGATCAATTGACCAAACAGAATCGATCAATCCCGATCGCGAATATTCTCCAAATCAAGATTATACTCTGATTTTTGATCTTAAACCTCCCCTATAAAAGAAGATGATTTCCTAAGCGGCCAACGAGACCTAGACACAAATCTTCATCATTTCTATTTGTACATTTCACATTTTTAGATCTATACATTTCTCCTTTGAATATTGGATCTATACTTTGTTCTTCATCTCTTTCTATGCAATTTATATTATTCTCCATCATGATTTCTCAAACCTTTGTCATGATTGAGTAGATCTGCTTATTGGGATAAGAGATCCATTTAAGGGGATTTTAGTGATTAAAAGGATGTTGTTATAGATTAGGGTTATGATTATTAGATATATGTTTCTATGGTTTTAATGCTTTTGTTAGGTTCACGAATCTATGAAATGATTTCTAGGTTTTCTATCACAACTAGCCCATGGGTAGATTATCCTGAATCAATAGTTTACAAGCTTGAGATTGTCATCCGAAGAGAGTCGAGGTTGGATCTGCAAGTGAACTATATCAAACTTGTTAATAAATGTTGTCATAGGGTCCTAGCAGATTTATGACCAAGATAATATTCTCATACTAAATATGGTATATTTTTTTTATAGTATTTTGAGTTCTAGATCTATTTCATTGAATTGCTAATCTGGTTAGATGTCCTTTTAATTATTAAATCCCTGAGGTTTCCCCAATCCAAATATTTGTTTAACTATTTTTATTTCATTTTAATTATTTTTGGATTTATATTCAGATTTTGTGAGAAATATATTTCTCCATTCTAGCTCTGTTTAGATCTATAGGAACTATAGTGCACTCAATTTCATGTGGATTCGATCCCACCATTATACTACCACGTACAACCGTGCACTCGCGGAGTTGATTGGTTGGGCTAAAACCTGACTCACATCAATTCATCATCTCATCTAAATCAGTGCCATTCCCTTGACTTTTCATTTGTTTTATTTGAATTCTAAAACCATTCATTTCCCGCTTTTGTTTAATTTGTTTTTTGTTTCCAAAACACAAATTTGTTTTTGCTTATATTGAAATTAGGTTTGAATTCTTAGTGAGTTGATCTTGTTTCTCCATGGACTGATCCCAACATGCTCAATGCAATTGGCTTAATTGATAGACCCTAAAAAATATATGTATCACACATTTGGCATGTAGTTGCCTTACTTATGGTTGAGCAGTTCGTCTTTGATTTTTGTTCATGTTTGGTGTTAGAACCAACACACTTATGATGATTTTTAATGTTCAAATCGCCATTTTGACTAATTAAAAAAAATAAATAAAAGAATTAATTAGCAACCTAACCTTTTAAAATATTTGATTTCAAATATGTCAAAATATTTGAATTATTTTCACACTACCTTTAAGTCCCATTATATCTTCTTTAAATTAGATACTTATGCAAATACCAAAATCTTAATTAGTCAAGTCTAAATTATACAAATTTTAACTATATAATTATATTAAATAATTAAAGTATCAGATCAAGTTTACATTAATAGTTAATTTTATATATAAGTTCAAAATATGCCAAATGCACATGGTATGTGATTTCACCCGTGCACTCATAAGAACTCAACAAAATCATATTTTTATATGTTATTACCAAAATTTGAATTTAGTTTAATATTATTATTATTATTGTTTTAATCTTATTATTCAAAGACTATAAGCAGCTCAAAAATAAAATTACCTCTTGTTTTCATTAACAACATATTTTATAGGATACTTTAACATATAATTGTATTTTTCTTATTAGGTACAAATTCTTTTATGATAGCCAAAGATCTAGGAATTGCCCCGACACCAACGGTAGTATCCATATATGAGAGTGGGCCAAGCCAAAAAGGAAAAGGCCATGATACCCAAGGAGGAGGACGTCACTAGATTTATAAGTGAATGAAAACGTTTGGCCATAATAATGTAGTTGCATGTTATTCTTTGTTGGGTTTTTGATAAAACATAATTAAAGAGTTTATCTTTAATATGATTCTTGTTTTCATGTGTCTCAATAAGTTAAAGATATATGAAATTATAAATATTTATATGATCAACAATAAGAAGCAAACGCTACACGGAAACAACATAGCCCCAAATTTAACTAATGGGCCTAACCCAATTGAAACTGTTCCCCAACTCACAAGATGTCAATACTCAATTTTAATAAATTTTGAAAGTCATCAATTTATTTCAAATAAAAATCTAACTCAAATTATTTTCTTTAATTAATATTGGATTGAATACTCAAACAAGGAATTGACCATGGTTTACAAAATTGGAGTTAAA
Organism: Cardamine flexuosa; assembly: GCA_963555745.1. Taxonomy (NCBI): domain Eukaryota; kingdom Viridiplantae; phylum Streptophyta; class Magnoliopsida; order Brassicales; family Brassicaceae; genus Cardamine; species Cardamine flexuosa. Next base: position 19,237,740 of record OY743219.1, read on the forward strand.
TACAAAGTGCCAGTTAAACCATAAATTAAATGGGTATTGTTTAAAATGGACTTTTTGAAAACGGAGTCCCCTTGGAAGAATGTTTAAGGCAGTAGGGATCCCCGTTTGGAAATAAATTTTCAAAAAGATCCATTCTAGATAGTTTTCCTTAAATTAAATTAATAAACCAAAAGCTATGTTCCACTGACAAGGAGAAGTAGTAATCTTCCACTCTTCAAGAAAGGAGAGAAGTGTGGTGAGAAGGGGCCAGAAACTGGATGCAGCAAATATTTCGATCAGTCTGGTCCCAACAACAGACATACTTGAAAGAGTGGCCACATCTCAAGGGCTACCTACGAACCACTTAAATCGTCCATCACAACCGTAAGTCCTAAAACTCACAATCAGAGATTTGGCATTGTTTGGAAGATCAAAGGGGTAGACTCTCATATGAAGCTTTAAGATCTTTAATAGCTGAAATGCATTAAAGTGGATTTTATTGATTGAATCAGAGTTACACAGAAGTATTGAACAATGAAATACAAAAGACGAGCTCTAGAAATGAGTGCGTAGTTAGATCTCTAGGGTTATATATTCGTACCTTTTTTCTTATCTTAGCTCGCCTTATATTGCCTTCATCTCTCCTCCATGTATCGTGCAGCCGTAGTCTAGTGCAACTGTCCCGAGATTTGCTAATATTCTTTCTATCCATATTTGACTCGGTATCCTGTTGTATCTTTTGTTGGGGTCGCACAAAAGGCATATGCGATGAAGCTATCAGAGGAGTAATTTGTCCATGGCTCAATGCTAAACTGTGGTTTCATAGGCCTGATTTATTCTCATACCCATTAGAGGATGATGCCTTCAGAGGAGTCCCAATTGCGGATCCTTGTTCAACAATAACAACTGCATTCCATCCTCAACACACAGCGCTTCTCATCAAACCAGCTGTCAGTTTCCACCATGAAACTAACATTGAGGCTCTAATGGTAACTCATTTATTGGTCTATAAACTCTGTTATTTTTCATCCTCAAGCCCAAGAAACAAGATCTTTATCCATTGCTAGCGTTTCCCCTGCAAAGGAGAGTCAACGAAGAAGCATCGGACAAAAAAAATCTTTATCGTGGCGAATGATAGTCAAGAGAAAAGCATCAGCAAAGAATAAAAGAGTCAGCTAATTAGGTTTTGGTTTGAATTATATAAAAATAAATAATTAATGAATCATTATAGTTTGAAGATCAACCAACAGAAATGAGGAAAATAGTAACATATAAAAATGCCTTTATATCAGCTTAAAATTAGTTATTTATGAAAATATCCATATCTGAAGTAGTTAAATTTTAATATACTTTAACCAAACAACTAATTAAATCAATAAAATATCATATTGTCAAAATATAATTATATAACGAAAGAAATATGCAGACATTATTTTTATAGGTAGGGTTGCAAAATAAGTACATTATTTCAAAGAAAAGACACTTAGTGATGTATTGGACTGAATATTTAGGAACATGTTACTAAAACATGAATTTTAAAATATTTTTTTAAAATCCAGTGTTATTGGAGTAATGATTTTAAACTGTATACTCTAATCCACTGTTAGTGAAAACATGATTAGATTTGGATTTAAAAGTTTCATGTGAAATTTGATGGAATTTCTTAGTTAAAATACAAAAAAAAAATATCATGGTTATAGGTGAGATTTCAGATAATTTAATTACAAAATTGCTAATTCGCAAAAATTTGACCAATCATCTCAAAACTCATTAAAATACAAATCTCTTTAAATATTCAGTCGAATACAAGCTTTATAGTAATATGTATTTGAAATATTCTTTATAAAAACTCAGTTAGATTAAGTGATTCAAACTTAAATAGTTCTAGTAGTGGTGAAAATTCTGTAAATAATTCCAGATACTCCATAGGATGCTCTTTAGTAGGACCATGGAATTGGCTTTGTTTCACTAAGGCATTGCCTTAGAGTATGATCTCATTGTGTTGTATTTGTGGCTGAGCTACACGAATTTCATTTTGATAATTAAAATTATACTGAATTCTGAAATCCCTCTATGTGTTTGGGGTATATTTTTTACAATGCAAGGGTTGTCGAAAACAAAATTTAGGTGATTGTGGCACGTTTTGAGGCTGTGCAGAAGGAGGTAAATCTTTTCCATCTCTTACGCTTGGAAGTTAAGTATCAAGAGAAATTGGCTCATTGTTAGCAAGTGGATTTTGTTTTCCTCTGTATTGAGAGGTGAACAAGGATGAATAGATCTCCATCTACATTGAAAAATTATTTCTCTGAGAATTGATGCAGCTTTATGTTATTAGTCATGGAAACCGATACCATCTTAGTCCATATGATCTTGTTCAAGTATATCAACAATGTTCGCTATATTTTATAAGATTTTTTCATGCTTATCAATTGGAAATTGATGTTTAATGAGAGTAAAGAAAATTTAGAGTTATGATTAATGCATGGTTATCACTTTTCAAAAATGAAAGTTTATTGCTAATGCAGGTGATTAACGTATGATTAGTGTCTTGGAAGTGGACTTATCTAAATAAGTGATCTAAGGTCCAATGATTAGCAATATTATGTAGCATAAGAACCACAAGTTAGCTAAGAATCAACCTAATCAACTGCCTTTACCCAATGGTTTGCTTTTTAATCTTGAATTAAACCTTTTATATATCATTTCATTTTCTCGATATTTTTAATTTGAAACTTGTTAGTCTTTTGCAGGCTTGTTAGTATTGCTTAGTTCACGTTAGCTTCATTTTAATTGTGTATTTTAGATTCCATTTATGAGAGAACCATATCAATTGATTGCTTTAAATTAAGTTAGTTCCTTGCAATCTTAATGTGCTAGTTTAACTCTGTAGAATTTATACCCACTATAAGTGAATATCGGTCACTTGCGGTAGTATTTGGATTTAGATTTATCATGTGTACAAAAAGAGTCGATGTACAAGGCGAGTCGGTGTACAAGGCAAATCGGTGTACAAAGCGGCTCGGTGTACACCGTACTATTGAAAGACTCTCACTCTTTCAGCGAGTTTCATTAACACTCAGATGTTGGGTGCGTCTTTGTCTTTTCGAAAAACCTAGTCTAAGAAGCTATTAGAGAGAAGCAATTAAAGATGAATAGTAGGTGCCTTAGAGCAATTTCATCAGCTAGATACTCACATAATTATCCAACGTAAAATAATATTATTTTTATTTATTTAATTAATGTTTTATTTGTTGAAAGAAAATAAAGTAATCACAAAATGACACTTGTAAATAATAGATCAGATACGTTTCTCAGATGAGAAACGTCTGTCACCTCTTTCATCCTTTCAATAATTTTTTTTACTAAAATAATGATGAGTCTCTATATTAGATACGCCAATATAGATGCTCTTACTTCCCAATTTTGAATCGTGAAACACTATATTTCTTAATTATTTTCAAAATAAGTACCCCCTTTCACCGTTTAACTCTTTTTTATATAACTAGGCACAAATGGTGTTTAGAACAAAAATTGGTTGAATCAGATGAAAAATGGTAAAATGAATCAAAGATGGGAAGAATCATCATCTTGAAGAGTCACATCCTTTATATTATAAAACACAGGTCACTGGATCAATCAGAATCTGCCATATAGATTTTTTTTTTAAAACGTTTGCCACATAGATATCTATTATAAATTTGAATTTATTAAAAATATCAAAACTAAAAAGCTGATAAGCTGATAAGAAAAAACTGCAAAAAAAATAACTTCTTTCCTCTTATTAATTTTTCTATTTTTTATATATATTTATTCAAAAATTATTTTAAAATATCTAAATTCTCTCCATCCAATAAGGCCACTCAGGCACTCACCATATTTCTATCACCATGTTTTTAGGTTTTCATCATTTTCCTCTACATATTTATAAGTCCTAATAACTCAAAACATTTTTCTTTGTTTTTAGAAATTTTGAATCCACAAATTATCTCCAATTTTCCATGCTCTGCTATGGAGTGCCACTTACATTTTCAGAAAATCTGAGAAGTAATTAGACTGTCTCAGTTTTAGTGTGGTCTCCATTTATTATCTTTATCTGAAACTCTATTTTAGATCATTGATTTTCAAAGTTATATTTGTTTGATTTGTTTATATTTGTACTTTCTCTACCAGAATCTGTAACAGAGGAAGATGGTTGAAAATTGGAATCAATGTATATGTATACCTTCAACAATATTATTTTCCATGTGAGTCTTTAATTTTCGTACGTTATGAGTTTTTTTTTTCCTTCTATAATTCTTTGTTTAATTTTTAAATTATTTTACATGATCTTTTTATGGTGCAAGTCATTTTTAAATAAATAAACTATTAATATTTAGAATATACTTCTTCCAATTAATTCAATTTTGACCTAATTTATTGTTCTTTAATTATATACACAAATATAATAATATTTTCAATATTTTTATTTATTTATCAAATTTAATATTTTATCCGGACGTAATCCGGGCTCTATACTAGTTAGGATTATACATTGAAAGTTAGATGAGAAAATGAATCAAAGATGGGAAGACTCATCATCTTGTTTTAATGGGTTTGAGAATAAATCAGGCCTATGAAACCACAGTTTAGCATTGAGCCATGGACAAATTACTCCTCTGATAGCTTCATCGCGTACGCCTTTTGTGAGACCCCATCGGTTATTTAGATCAAGAAGAGTTCTTTCGTACTCGTACCCTTTCGCGTTTTACATGTTTGGAGAGGAGTTGTTTGGAGATGAAATGAGTTCTAAGGAGAGAGAGATAAAACAAAACCTGTTTGAGGATCAGCAGCAGCAGCTTGAGGCTAATGTTGAGAAACTTTCTAAGTTCTTGGTTGAATCAGATGAAAGATGGTAAAATGAATCAAAGATGGGAAGAATCATCATCTTGAAGAGTCACATTAGGATTATACATTGAAAGTTAGATGAGATCTTAAGTAACATTTAAATAGCATGAGTCAATTACTAGTTCCCAATTATTTTTTAAGTAGGAAACCTATAAAACTTAACATCTACAAGTTTGATTCACTGCCAAACGACTAAAATCATAATATGTTCCAGAGATTCATATCATGAATTAGTAACAATCCACCTCCAAGGCAAATTACTACATTATGAGTTTAAAATTTACACCTTGAGGCGTTAAGAGAAGCCTGAGGTCATTGGTATTCACATAACACCCTGAATAAATACGATCCACCATAACCATAATTGATAATCCTATGTAAAATCCGATACCGGTTAAGAAAAATTGTAAGAAAACATGAGCAGCTTCGCCCTTTTTCTCAGAACTGAGGAAAAGGTAAGGTCAGTGAAAGACAAAAAAAAGGCTGTTATTGAGAGAATAAGAAGGATGAGTGTTCATTTCCGCTCGATGACTTCTGTTGGCAAGTTTAAATCTAGTAAGTTGGATTGGTGTTTTGGTTACTTCCATCAATTTTGGGTCGTTTCTTCGAAGAGCAACTTGTGTCTTCCGAGTTCCCTGATCCCAAAGCTTGATCGAGCCTTGAAGTCAATCCTGTATCAAAGAATTGATAGGTACTTTGTGTGTGTTAGTAGTAACTCTATTAGACAATCTGATTTGTAAGACAACTGGTAAATGTTGAACAAATTCAGAAATGATGTAAAGTTTCGAGATTTACCTCTTGGACCACAATCCCAATGTTGCCATATTTCATCAACACCTTTCTTGGAACTATAAAAGTCAGAAGCTCGTTCTACACCATTTGATCTGTATGGAGGAATGTTGTGAAGGCCAAGTTGCAGACAACCCAGCAAGTCATTTTCGATGCATTCGTACCTGAAAAAAAAAAAACAAATAAGTTTCGATATACGAACATTCTTATCAATCTTTGATTCTCTTTTAGATAATAAACACTAGACTTACATTTTTTGGCAGAGTGTATCAACCACAACTGACAAATTGATGACTTGAATCCTAATCTCCGTGACTTCACAATCATCAAATTGATGAAAAGGCTCTTCCAAGAACTTAGAAAGTTTCTCAACATTAGCCTCAAGCTGCTGCTGCTGATCCTCAAACAGGTTTTGTTTTATCTCTCTCTCCTTAGAACTCATTTCATCTCCAAACAACTCCTCTCCAAACATGTAAAACGCGAAAGGGTACGAGTACGAAAGAACTCTTCTTGATCTAAATAACCGATGGAGTCCATTTGCAACCCAGCTGAAGTCTTTAACTTGTAACTCCCTCTTTTCTGAAATCGACACCTTGTGAAGTATAGTATCACGAAGTTTATCCTCTAGCCTGGATGAATCAGTATGTGCTTTGTACCGATTATGATAATGCATATACCGATAGAGATCTCTTTTCGCTCTTTCCATCTTTTTCGCTTCGTCTTCTTGAAACCGACCACAACTATGACCCGAGATTCTAGACCAAGTATGGTCCTTTCCAGTAGCTTCACCACACAACCAACTGTACACAAAGTAAGAACCAAACAAAAGATTCATCACAACCTGACTACATATAACACAGAGAAGAAAAAAGGAGAAAATTCTTACCAAAAAGATTGTCCACAAACACAAGTAACGAGATTGCATCCACCGTTCTTTTCAACGGGTTTGTTACACTTAGGACACGGCTTTGTGTGAACAGTTATCCAATTGATTGTCTCGGACGCATCATGACACTTCTTTCTCCATAGCTCCCACATTAAACAAGAGCAAGGAGAGTGAGCTTGAGATGAACATCGGAAACAGAACTGCAAACCACAGGAACATTCAACTTCACAGAGCTCGTCATCTTCAACGCGTATCGCATTACCACAATGAGGAATACTCGGACACCATTTCACCATTTTGTTATCTTCAATGTATGACTCAAGAAGAAAACGATCAAACTTCTCAGCTAAATCTGGTTGGCTTTTACTAACTAATAAAGTCCTAACAACATCTTCATCGCAAATAGCATTACATTCATAAGCCATACATGTAATCCTTTTGCTCTGACCTTCATTTATCTTTACAGTAAAATGTCCAACCCAACCTATAACAAGAAAAAAAACCAAAGAACACAATTAGTCACAGTCCATATCCAATCTCGTGAAAAAATAAGCAAAAGCATTTTGGGAACTCACAGTTGTTGCAAAAGCAATGACCACAATCCATTCTTGTCATCTGATGACCAAGTACTTCCTCTATACAGATATCACAACTCATTACCAAAGAACTCCAAACCGAAGAAGAATCGCAGCTTTGGTTTTCCAAAACCGTAAGACCAGCATTAGAATACAAACTATCTTTTCCTTTATCAACGAGCACAGCAAACAAATTCTCCACATCCCATCGGTAATGAATAAGAAGAGTCCGAGCATGATGCTCTTTAAGCGATAACAATTCCATCACTCTTCTCAAATCCTCCCTCTACATTGATTCAACAAAAACAATACAGTTTAAAACCTTTCAAATTGAAACCAAAACAAATCATTTCAAGAAGAATCATTTGTTCTTTCACTGACCTGTGCTGCTAGTAGTGATTCCTTAGTTATCACCTACAGAAATGAAATTTCACATTTACACTAGATTTGAAAAAAAAATCAAAATACTACAGTGTAGTTCCAACATTCTTAGACAAATAAATAAAACAAAACCCTATTTTTTCAGATACCATTTGCCAAAAAAATCTCAGAAACTGAGAAATTCGGATGAACAGAGAGTGAATTTTTCCGTCAATTGAAATTATTAAACTAATAAGTGATCCTAATTCCAAATCAATGAGGCCAGAATTAAGCAAACGAGACAAAGAAGAAGGAGAAGATATATACCTTGGCAGTATTAGCAATGGAAGAAACAGGTTGCGAAGTGGATTCGTCATTAACAAGTCCGTTGAGAGATTCCTGATCGGAGGAGTAATAGTAATCGTCTTCCTCCTCGCCGCTCAAGTAATCATCCATCGATTAAGAGAAGAAATTAGAATTTAAGTTTGGATTCGGAGTGAAATTGTCCAATTATCGGAAGGTAAGCGTTACAAAGCACGACGGAGGCGATCAAGTGTAAAAAAAAAACTATGGAAGAGAAGAGAAAATGTGCTTTTATATTATTGAAAAAAAAACTGTTGTAGGAAAATGTTTTTGTATATTTTTGGTAATGACATTTATACATTTAATTCTGACCAAGACTACATTAAGTCATTAACATTTTCGGTTTAAGAATTAAAATCAAATCAACACTATAATAAGGCAGATGCTTCTCCTCGTGTTGACAACTCAGCATTTTTAAAAGTTGTGGAAATAACATGTCATTAAATAAAAAAAGTTGAAGACCAATCAAATTATTTCAATTAAACACTTCAGCTTCACATCATCTTTTTTTTTTTTTGGATTATTAATCAATTTATTTTTATTACTCTTCATCGATTCTTTATATTGTTGTTCTCTTCATCGATTACCTTCAATCAACACTATAATAAGGCAAATGTCTCTCCTGGTGTTGACAACTCAGCATTTTCAGAAGTTGTGGAAATAATATGTCATTAAATAAAAAAGTGGAAATTAAACACATCAGCTTCACATCATCTTCCTTCTTTCTTTTGGATTATTAATCAATTTATTTTCATTACCTCTTCATCGATTCTTTATATTTTTGTTCTCTTCATCGATTACCTTCAATTAGAAGACAAGAATGTAGAAACAGTGGAGAGGATCCCGGTTTGACAACAATAATCAGGGTTTTTCCAAGTTTTTTTTATCCCTCAATTTGCTTTATAGGGTCTCTAATTATGCAAATCTATTGATCCTTCAATTCGAAACTCTGTCTCTATGTCTCGATTGTGTTTCAGTTTTCTCTCTCTCAATGTTTGTGATTCAATCTATTTTGTGTGTTGTTTGATTTTAGTCTTCCATTCAAATTGGCTTTGTATTGTTTGTATTTGTTACATGTTCTTCCATCAAATAATTCTAGTTCCCATTGTCTTATTCTTTTCCGTTAACCGAGATTGTGTTATTTTTTGTGTTAATTTCAGCTTTCTAGCGAATTCAAGTTTATGTTGTTTAATTTTAGTGTTGAATTCGAGTTTCTGTTGTTTAATTTTGCTAGAAACTTCAATTGAATCCGTCAATTCTCACCTCTATAATTTTCATTGTCTCATGTAGGCGAGGTTCATGAACTGGTTGTCGTAGTTATTTGCTAGATTTGTCAAGTGGACGATGGGAAGCAAAGAAGATGAAAGTTACAGTGTTGTAATTCATATGACAGATGAGAAGCATTGGTATGATCTTCTTATCATCATAGCTGTGGTACTGATATTATTAATCTTTGGTTTTATAATTTTTTTAGTTGAGTTCCTTGAACGAGTGAATATAAACATATTATAAATTAATATATGCAGGATATTCTCTGTAATTTGAAAGGTCGATTAATATGATCTAAACTCTCTAATAATCATAGCAAAAAAAACCTTTGAGATGAAACAAACTCTTATGTTTTTTTTTCACAGAGAAGAAGAAGATACTTCAAATGGAAATAGCTCTGTAAATGGATCGAGTAGAACCATTACGATGATCTTCTAATCATCCTTTTTTCTGGTAAGGATCTAATTCAATTTAAAGCAGACTTGCTTTAGTAGAAGTGAATATAAACATATTATAGAATAAAATATAAAGGAAAATATATATCATTTGAAACCTCAGTTAAAAATAAAAATCATTCAAGTCTGAGACCATAAGAAGAATCAAACACTGAGAACCTTGGGTTGCAGAACATTCAAGCCCGGATGAGAATGGTATAACCATATATGTTAGTGTCTCATTTATCTTGGGTTCAAAGCAAACCAGGCTTTATTATTGTTCTAGGCAGGTGATGAATGACTTCGTGGTTACCTGACAAAGGTAATGGACTAATCTCTTTTTGCTGCTACTTCTCAAATCCTATGGATTGTTAATATCTCTATTCGCTTGGTTGAAAGAGTAGGATTGCATCTCAGCAGACATAAATCCCATAGGAAGTATCAGTAAAATGGATTTGAGATTGTTCTACAAATGGGCTGTAATGAATCTCGGATATTCATCCTTGGCAGAATTAGAAGCTACTCTACCAACATATGAGCTTGAGCCCATTCGTTCTGACTATACTCAGGTAAATAACTAAATGATTTGTGAGTATATAGGTCAAGTCAACAAAATCATCAATTAAGACATCTTAAGTTTTGAAAACATCTTGATGAGTCGACATGGGAATCATGAAGAGCTTTCATTTTACAAAAGGATGAGGAAAATATTCTGATGTGGACCAGTTTCTATGTTCAAGGTTTGATTTTCTGAAAGCTCATGTAGCCATCACTCTTACTAAATCATTATGATACAATAGTCTGTGATTTTGCAGAATCTATGTTACAAGTCCATTACAAGTAGCTGAGAAAGTGAAATTTTCTTCAAATATTATTCGATCAATTGACAGAAAATGATTGTCCTCACACCGTCTTATCACGCTGAGGTACTTACTGATCTGAAACATGTTTGAACCTGTCTTGGGAGAAAGATAAGCAACTCATTCTATTTATATATCGCAGAGTTACTCTCTAGAGGAAAACAGATTCGATCTAAGGCAGTTTTTGTACAACAGCGAGTGGTCATACCAGTTTCAGGAGATCGACGAGATTGCTGACAGCTTAAATGACGACTCAGTTACTTTCTCAGAAGAAGAAGAAAACTCCAAGAAAGAAATTGGAGTTGTAACAGTAAACTCCAAAGAGCCAAGTTCAAGTCTCTGATGAACATCATCCCTAAACCCATTGATTTTCAAATTACATGAAGCAAAATAACTCAAAAGCTATGCGCCTTTTTTAATGTATTTGCTTACTAATTCCTATCTTATATATTTGTATGATTTACAAGAATGTACTATCTTCAGTTCTTCACACCAACAAAAAGAAGAAGAAAAAACGCTAATTAACAAATGACAAAGCTTATATTTTCTCTCCTAACTAGCTCATCTCAATACAGTATTATTCTCCTCTTCAAGCACGCTAAAGAAAGGATTTCAAATGTAAAATTTAAAGAGATAAGTTTTTGGGGTTCTTTTATGGAATCTGATGCAATATCCTTCGATTATTACACTTTTGACGTAGATTTTGTTTTTTGTGTGAATAAGATTCTGAAAAATTGACTCATCATTTTTGGCAAATATGGTAAAACCTCATTTCTTTTTTTGGATACGAAAACAAGATGAAGTGTGTTTGAAAAAGAATCCAACAAACCATTAAACCAACATAAGGCCCACCATGACCATGCAGCTTAGAAGTCATAGCCGTATAGAGGTAGCTGGATATGATCCCAAAAATACCACTGATGTCTTTGAAAACATAAACACTACTGTGAGAAGTGAGCTACTCCTTCGACCGGGTCCAAGCTTCCCAAGCTCTATGCTGTTGGGAAACAAAATCAAGAGTTGCTTTATAAAGTTTTTATTTAGGTTCTACTAACTTATGGCTGCCTTAGAGCCAAGTTTTGGTGGTTGTATGATTTTGTATATACTAACCCGATCTGTCTTTGTTTCTGTTTATAAGACATAGATGTAACAATGTTTTTCTTATAATTTAAATCCACATGTTAAAAAAGAAACAAAATCAAAAGTTAAAATAATAATAATAATAATAATAATAATAATAATAATAATAATAATAATAATAATAATAATAATAATAATATCAGTGTAACCTGGAAAAATATATTAGAAAATAACTTCATAGCATAGCATGGGTCTATTTCTAATATTAGACAAAAATAAACATGATGAAAGTTTATAAATAACTAAGCATAGTTTAATTTAACAAACTAATACTCCAGCAATGTGCTTAATCCTATAAACAATTTTACAAAAAAAGGTATCAACCAACGCAAAATATTTTACATACATGTATACATATATTCTTTAACTTAAAAAAAAAACAGAAATGATGATTCTTGTAAACTATTGTTTTATTCAAAATGTGCATCCAACTTATTTATCTTTCTCTTTATATATACTAAAAGTAAATTTGCGTAATACTCATATTTATCAAAACTTCACTAATATAGTAACAATTCAAAATATTATTGTAAATAAAATAGATAAAAACCAAACAAAAATCCCGCGGCGTAGCGCGGGCTCAAGGCTAGCTAAAAATAAAAAGGAAACAGAATCTCGATCATGACATGTGTTAAACTTTCCTTATCCTATTGAGAAAATAAAAGACATCATGCATTTGTTTACATATTACAAATTTTAAGAGATTTAATTACTTTTTAATGCATGTCAGCATATTTTTATCAAGTCTTACCTATATTTTTAAATTTCATGGTGAATACTTTATTTTAAAAATCTCTTCTTTAAATTAGTATTTATTAATTTTATGGATAAATGAATATCACGGTAAATTAATAAAATGTAAAGTCCATACATTATTAATTTATAGAGGTTTTGTTATTATCTTTAATATATATGTATACATACATAAATTTATGAGAAAGTTCCTAGGATAATACTATCCCAACTTTTTTTTGACACAAATAGCACCGAAAAAAGAGTTGGACATGATTAGCATTTTTCTGATACTAAAAGTCAAATATGCCCCTGTTTTTAAATGGGGGTATTTTGTTTTATTTTTATTTTTCTCTCGAGCTTTCTTCTTCACCAAAAAATTGACGGCGACGTATAAATTTGACGGAGAAATTTGACGATGACGAGACGAATATGACAACAAATACACAGAGAATAAGACGGCGATAAAATGGGCAAAAAAGAAGGATAAATCGTCGGCAAAAACGATGGATAAATCGATCTTCTAGGTTTGTTCAATTCAATTCGATTTTTTTGGATTTCTAAATTCTGTAATTTATGACCATGCTTCTCTTCTCAACGGTTATGCATCATCCTATCTTGTATCCAGATAGAAGCTTTCGTAAAGTGAATACATTTGGACAATCAGGCTTCTGTAATTTATGATCATGCTTCTCTTCTCAACGATTTGCTTTATTGAAAATGAATTTGAAATTAGAGAGTTTTTTTTGTTTACTTTACTCTTTTTCAGTGTCTTTTAGCAATGTAGCTAAAAATTTTGGTGTCATGCTTTTTTTACCGCATCTCTGTTTTGATGAATTTTTGCTTTCACAGATGTTGAATCTCTATTCTGTATGTGGAGAGTGGAATTCAAGCGATTTCACTGATAAGAGAGAGTGGACTTTTTTAGTTGATTCTGATAAAGGAGCATCAGTTTTTGAGATTGATGAGGATGTCAAATTCAAGGAATTGTTAGATATGGTCATTGATGACTTTGGAATTGAAGATAAAGAAGTTAGACTTAGTTATGAACTTCCTTAGAGTTTGAAAGTGCTCATAAAGGTTTCTCCGCTTGCGATTATACGTAATGATCGCCAGCTTAAATCTTTCATCAAGAAACTTAAAGAAGATGCAGGAATCATTAGCATGTTTGTCACTGTAAGAAATTCTTTCTAAAACTTGACTATTTTGTGTTTTATTACAATTGCTCTTTTTCTTTACTTTGCAACTTTTCGTTTTTGTGTATTAAGGTTTGTGACAAAGACAAGTTTCTTTGTCACGAGAATGTTGGTAGTATCAACCAATCAAGGCATATAGATGGATCTGATTCTCATAAAAATCAACTGGTAATTCTTTTTCTTGTTCACAGTTTTTTCTCTTGTTTTTTTCTCTATGTTTAGGAAGGCTTTCCTAAATCTATAATAATGCTTCCTAAATCGATACTCCTGTGTGTGATTTTTGATCCAGTCGTTGGGAGTGGTGAACAGTCCACGTATGCATCAACGTGGAACACATTCTATGTCCGAAGACCATACGAATGTATTTTGATTCTCTAAAAGTGTTTCCTGTTCACACATTTTTTTAAGTTGATTTTTGTGTATGAGTTTTAGGAAGGCTTTCCTAAATCTATAATAATGCTTCCTAAATCGATATTCCTGTGTGTGATTTTTGATACAGTCGTTGGGAGTGGTGAACAGTCCACGTATGCATCAACGTGAAAAATATTCTATGTCCGTAGACCATATGAATGTCCAGGTATTTTAGTTGATTTTTGTGTATGAGTTTTAGGAAAGCTTTCCTAAATCTATAATAATGCTTCCTAAATCGATATTCCTGTGTGTGATTGTTGATCCAGTCGTTGGGAGTGGTGAACAGTCTACGTATGCATCAATGTGGAACATATTCTATGTCCGAAGACCATACGAATGTCCAGGTATTTTTGCTTCTCTAAAAATGTTTCCCGTTCACACAGTTTTTTTAGTTGATTTTTGTGTATGAGTTTTAGGAAGGCTTTCCTAAATTTATAATAATGCTTCCTAAATCGATATTCCTGTGTGTGATTTTTGATCCAGTCGTTAGGAGTGGTGAATAGTCCACGTATGCATCAACGTGGAACACATTCTATGTCCGTAGACCATATGAATGTCGAGGTATTTTAGTTGATTTTTGTGTATGAGTTTTAGGAAAGCTTTCCTAAATCTATAATAATGCTTCCTAAATCGATATTCCTGTGTGTGATTGTTGATCCAGTCGTTGGGAGTGGTGAACAGTCTACGTATGCATCAACGTGGAACATATTCTATGTCCGAAGACCATACGAATATCCAAGTATTTTTGCTTCTCTAAAAATGTTTCTCGTTCACACAGTTTTTTTAGTTGATTTTTGTGTATGAGTTTTAGGAAGGCTTTCCTAAATATATAATAATGCTTCCTAAATCGATATTCCTGTGTGTGATTTTTGATCCAATCGTTAGGAGTGGTGAACAGTCCACATATGCATCAACGTGGAACACATTCTATGTCCGAAGACCATATAAATGAGGACAATCCACGTATGCATCAACGTGTAACACATTCTATGCCCGAAAACCATATAAATGTCCAGATATTGCTTCTCTACAAGTTTTTTCCATTCACAGTTTTTTTAAGATGTGTTTTCTATATGATTTTAGGAAGGCTTTCCTAAATCTATAATAACGCTTCCTAAATCGCTGTTTTTTCTGTGTTGATTTTTGATCCAGTCGTTGGGAATGGAAAACAATCCACGTATGTATCAACGTGGAACAAATTCTATGCCCCATGACCATATAAATCAACCGGTAATTCTTCTCATATAGTTTTTCTAGTATGATTTTTAAGATAGGCCTCCTAAATTTGATGTCAGTTGTTTTTAATCGGTTCAGAGATGTTCTGTAAGTGACACATGATCCTTCTCGCCTGCTGATAGAGAAGATTATTCACGCTTATTGAATCCTATTCCAGATCTTCCACCAGTTCATATAGGTCATTCATCAGGTGTAAAAGATGATATATATGTGAACAGAATTTTCAAGAATAAGACAGAGATGATGGATATTCTGAGGAAGTGGGCATTAAAGCGCAATTTTGAATTTAAGTCTCTGTGGTCGAATAAAGTAAGAGTGATATTAGCTTGTGTGGATGATAATTGCAGTTGGAGGTTCCGTGCATTGGTTGCTCCTTATTCAGATTTTTTTGTGGTGAAGAAGCTTGTTGACACATGTGACACAACACATAGGAATCCTAATCACAGGCAAGCTACCGCACCGACTCTTGCCTCCCTTATTTGCAACGGATATCATGAGAATAAGGATGGATTGAAACCAAAGCAGATCGTAGATTTAGTAAGAATGAAACATAATGTTCATATCAAATACAAGAAAGCTTGGAGAACCAAAGAAATAGCTGAGACTTTGGTTAGAGGAACTCCTGAAGATAGTTATCGTAACCTTGTGAAATGGTTGTTCAAGATTCAAGAGAACAATATAGGATCTAAGGTATTCTTAGAGATGGATGCTGGCACAAAGTTTAAGTATGATTTTCTAGCACTGGGGCAATCATTGAGAGGTTTTCAATACTTGAGGCGTGTCATTGCAATTGACGGTACCTTTCTCAAGGCTAATTCAAGGGGACTCTTCTTGGAGCTACTGCACAAGATGGAGACTTCCATCTTTATCCTTTGGCTTTCAGCATTGTTGATTCTGAAAACGAGGATTCTTGGACTTGGTTTTTAAGAGGGTTGAAGACAGTGATCCCTGATGGAGAAGACCTCGTTTTTGTGTCTGACCGTGCTATATCAATTGCTACTGCTTTGTCAACAGTCTATCCACTCGCACACCATGGTGTTTACAAGCTCCATCTTATGAAAAATATAAAATCTCAGTTCAGGAATAGAGGTATGATCCTGACTGTTCAAGCTGCTGCTGATGCTTACACTCAATTTGAGTTTCGTGATATTTTCTCACAAATTGAGAGAGCAAATCCAAAGCTTGCTACATACTTGGTGAAAGCAGAGTTTGCTAAATGGGCTAGATGTTTTGCACCAGCCAACATATACAACATTATGACAATAAACATTGTCGAGTCCCTGAATTAATTGCTAAACATGTCGAGTGAGATGCCTGTATATCTCTTCTTGAGACAATAAGAATGACCCTCAACAACTGGTTTGAACGCAGGGAATTGGCTACCAAATTTGGCAAGTACACAACACCAAATGTGACAGAGAAGATTGCTTTAAGGTATGATGAAGCTATGACGCTTGATGTATACCAAATAGATGAGTTCGAGTTTGAGGGCAAAGACAACACTCATAAGTTTGTAGTCCATTTGAAGAACAAGCATTGCTCTTGCAACGTCTTTAACATAGACATGATCCCTTGCATCCACGCAATAGCTGCTGCTAAATGCACAAGGGGGGACGAGTATAAGCTTGTTGATGATTTTTACAGAAGGGATACATTGTTTAAGGTATGATGAACAACACCAAATGTGACAGAGAAGATTGCTTTAAGGTATGATGAAGCTATGACGCTTGATGTATACCAAATAGACGAGTTCAAGTTTGAGGGCAAAGACAACACTCATAAGTTTGTAGTCCATTTGAAGAACAAGAATTGCTCTTGCAACGTCTTTAACATAGACATGATCCCTTGCATCCACGCAATAGCTGCTGCTAAATGCACAAGGGGGGACGAGTATAAGCTTGTTGATGATTTTTACAGAAGGGATACATTGTTTAAGGCTTACATCCTTGTGGTGATTTATCGACATGTTCTTTTCCCGATAATTTGTCTCCTTGGTTTTGCGGTCCTCCATCCACAAAGAAGAGTAGTGGAAGACCACCTAAGAAGAGGAAGAGAGCAGCTGGGGAATTTGGTGTGCCTGGTTCAAAGTCTCAAGGACATAAGTGCAGTAGATGTGGCATAGGATGACACAACAAAAGCACATGCAAGAATCGGATATCAACTTTCAACTTTATATATATATATTTTTATGAAGCATTTGCATATTTTTAGGAACCCTTTCCTAATATACTGTCTTACCAATTTTAAAACTCAACATTTTCATGTTCTTTTTTGTGTTTTTGCCTAGTTGGATGGTTTGCCATAACTTTTTTGCTTCAAATGTTTGTTTATCTTTTTGTTCCCATTTTGTCATAATCTATTCAAAACTTCTCTTCAGATCATTTATAACGCTCCAAAAATTTTAATAAGAATTTTTAAAATATTACTAAAATAAATAACAAAATACTAGAAAGTCCATAATGTATAAAGTTTGAAATCTCTTAAAACTCCAAATAATAATAAAAAAAAAACAAAAAAAAAAACGTTTGAAAATCTACCAAGTCTCGTTCTACGACCAAAAAGACAAACTCTAAACCTCAGCTTCACGCTGCCCCTCCTCAATGCCCTCTGCACGGAATCAGAACTTATGTGAGCGAAAAAAAAAATCGCCCAATGAGACTACAAACCTGACGAACAAGTACCAACACGGTCTGAACCCGCACAGAATAATGTTCACGTGTTGATACCAACAAACATAAATTTTAGTTCAATTAAATTACATCATAACTTAAACTAACAAAAACACATAACCAAATCCTCAGAACATAATAATATCGTCAGACAGAATAATAACATTAAAACAAAACGACCAGGTATCTAGCAATGCAACGTCGGAATGGTATAACCCCAGCATTGGTTGATCCAAACCATATACTAACATAATATATACATAATATACTCGATAGGAATGCTGGCCCCTAACGAGGTGATAAGGAAGTACGGTTCACGACATTAACCGACCTCAATACCACTAACAGAATATCAGAATACGGAATACATCTGTTGGCGATGCCGGCCATCACAGATTGCTCAATAGAGCTAGCTAAATCAGAATAGCATGCTGACACCGGTCTTAACAGAATATCATATTTTATTTTTAAACGGAATAGCATATCTTAACATCAAAATCATATTCCTATTAATTATCTAAACAAACATATCAATTCTTACAACTTATCATTCAACTAATTTAACTAATTAATTTTCTCACTTCTAAAATATTATACAACTGAATAAAAACTAAAAAGGGAGTTAGAACTCACCTGAAAAAAGGATTTTCAGATCGAACAAGTGGTTAACGGCAATTCTACACACCTCTCAAATCACCAATTAATTCACCTAAATTCAACCGTTGATCAGAAAAATATGTACAACATGCCATCTGAAAGATAATTTGGAGTACAATCTTAATCAGGTCTAAGATTTGCAAAAACCGGTTTAAAGGCAGCCAAACCGGTCTGAATTCCTATTGGTTTAAAGTCAAAACTCAACCAATTCAAAATCTGATTTGAAGCGAGTATTATTCATATCCATTCCAACCCAAAACCGGTCTCAGAACCTTAAGAACCGGTCTAACAATATCCCAATTTGACTATGAAATAACAAAATCGAAATATTTACCAATCTGATTCCGATCAAATTCGACTTGTGTTTGATAAGATCTCAATGGCGTTGGATTCGTATGAATGAGAGCTTTCTAACAAGGTATAGATCAAGTTCTAAATCTTCCTGAAAAGAAATCCACCATTAAAGAGCTTGAAACTCACTTCCATGGAGAAAAATTGAAGAAGTAAGAAGATGAGGCTTACCAAACTCTTCTATCAAAGCTGAACACAACCCAGAACTAAAGCACTAATACGGATAAGCACGATCAACCTAAGTCACAACAAAATCCGGTCATAAGTTGCCCAAAAATTATTCAAATCGGAGATGATGAAGAAGGATCCCTAAAACTCACCAAAAATCTCAAATTGACAAGAGAATCGGCTTCTAAATCTTTGGGGCTTCGAAACGCATATATATATGTGGTATTAGGTTTGAAGGATGAAGATTCGAGTTGCCAAAAACAATCCCTCTGATTTCGGAAAGGATGAAATCGAGTTGCACTCTTTTTTCCGTTTTTGCACTTTAGTCCCTTGACGTTTCTCTATTTACAGATTCTGCTCCAGACTTTTGAATTGCTCAGAAATTCCCCTGAAATCAGACAGTTTCAAAATGATCAATTTAACCTAACATCTGATTCTTCATTATTTTTTAATTACGGGCGTTACATCATTCCTAATTTTTTTCTAAACTACTTGTTTGATAAATCGAAAACAAACACAAATGCTTCTGAAATCCTTCCTAAACGTGTGTAAATGTTTCCTAAACTATTTCATTAATTTAGGAAATACTTACACATATTTATGAATGCTTTTAGGAATCATTCCCAAATTTTTTCTAAACCAATACGAATATTTTCAGTAATGTTTGATAAGATAGGCTGTTCCTTCTTTATAGTTTTAACAGTTTTTTACTTCATAATTTAGGAACACAGTTACACTAGGAATGCTTTTAGAAATCATTCACAAATGGTTTTAGGAACCCTTTCCTAAAATATTTCTTTAAACTATGAAATATCAACCTTTCCTAAACTATGAAATATCAACCTTTCCTAAACTATGAAATATCAACCAGCAAAATAAACAGCACAACAGCAAAAATAAACTTTGCTCAAAAGGAAATACTATAATCGAAAAATCAACAAACCAACATTTTTCATAACTAAAAACCATGTTCCGATTTATCAAACAAGTACCATGTTCAAAAAACAAATTTAACAACACCTGTTACATAACCAAACTTAACAACACAAAATACCATGTTCAAAACAAAACTGAAGTTCAAAGGAAAAAAAAAAAAAACTGAAAACAGAGAAAAATAATTCAGTTGAGAGATCTGAGGTAGTCTCCGAGCACGGAGGGCATAGGCCAGGTCTTGTCCAAGCCGACCTTTTCCCAATCCTTTGGTTCCGCTTCAAGCCTGCGGATCTCACTATCCACCTTCTTAATTTTCTCGACCTTATGGTTGCGCTTCTTCAGCAAGCTTTCGTATTCCCGAGCCACCTGTTACAATAGAGACACCCAATCAAAAAGAGACTTATGAATTTTTTTTCCTAATTCTATAATAACTCTTCCTAACTTTATGTATGTACTCATTCAAATCAAAACTCATTCAAATCAAAACCAATATCTATGCGTTATTAGAACTTCCTAAATTAAGATATTTCTATATATCTTCTCGTTCCTACCTATCTACATATATAAAGGTAACATATAGTTGTCAATGTACCTTTTGGGTAATACTGATGAACCTCGATTTTGTCTTTCTCTAGTAGCGTCTCTATCCACTCAATCGGAGGTTTAATTTCTTCAGTGTAGAAATAATAAGGATCCTCATCGAAATACGGCTCCTCATCGAAATCCGGAAAAGGATTTTCCTCGGGTGATGGAGTTTGACTTTGAGGGGGAGATGGAGTTCGACTTGGAGGGGGAGATTGATCCATGGTTTTAGCATCAAATTCCCTATAGGATTCTGATGTCGTTCTTGAACGGCGAGGAGATGAATTGGTTGGAGATGGTGGTCTTGGAGATCTGGAATGAGATGAAAAGTTAGGGCTCGACATGGTGGGAGTTTTTTTTTAGTGAGAATATCAAAAAAAATTTAGTGATGAATTGATTGTGAAGATAGCGTGGGGTTTTAGCATCAAATTCCCTATAGGATTCTGATGTCGTTCTTGAATGGCGAGGAGATGAAATGGTTGGAGATGGTGGTGTTGGAGATCTGGAATGAGATGAAACGTTAGGGCTCGACATGGTGGGAGTTGGTTTTTTTAGTGAGAATATCAAAAAAAATTTAGTGATGAATTGATTGTGAAGATAGCATGTAGATATACATATAGAACCAGAAAGCTGCAACTCTTTAACTCCCCATTGCATCGTTTAGTGCACCATCAGTTATGTTTCCAAGGGAGTTTTAAATCAAAATATCCCACACTAATTGGGCTAAAAAAAACTAATGTAATTATAAGTCTAATTCATACATAAGCCCAATAGTCCAATTCATTTGTTCTTAGCCCCATTTTTTTGATAAATCGGAAACTTGTCTTAGTGTTAGGAAGCCATTCCTAACCAGCTACTGATGCTTCCCAAAATTAGGAAACACTTACTCATATTTCAGGAAGCGTTTCAAATGTTTTTCTAAAAAAATACGAATAATTTTGATAAGGTAGGATGTTCCTTTCTTTATTGTTTTACTTTTTTTAGAAATTCATTCTGTTGTTTTAATCAGAAAAACATTTTTTAGGAAGCATTTTTCTATGTTTAGGAACACTTTCCTAAAACATTTTCTTTAAACTATCAAATATAAACCAGGAAAATAAATAGCAAAAATAAACTTTTTTTTAAAAGGAAATACCATAATTGAAATTCAACATTCATAACCAAATACCATGTTCGAAAGCAAATTGTAGTTCAAACAAAAATAAAAACACAACTGAAAACAAACTGTAGTTCAAACGAAAAAAAAATACAGTTTGAAAGAAGACCAGAGCTTCAGCTGAGAGATCTACAGTGGTCTCGGAGCACGGGGGCATAGGCCAGGTCTTG
Source organism: Cardamine flexuosa (assembly GCA_963555745.1). Classification (NCBI taxonomy): domain Eukaryota; kingdom Viridiplantae; phylum Streptophyta; class Magnoliopsida; order Brassicales; family Brassicaceae; genus Cardamine; species Cardamine flexuosa. Next base: position 19,259,540 of record OY743219.1, read on the forward strand.
TCCAAGCCGACCCTTTCCCAATCCTTCGGTTCCACTTCGAGCCTCCGGATCTCACTCTTCACCTTCTGAACTTGCTCGACCAAATGATTGTGCTGCGTCATCAACTCAACGTGTTTCTCATTCATCTGTGACAAAATAGAAACCAAATAAAAGATTGACTTTTATGAATGCTTTTCCTAATTCTATAATAATGATTCCTAATTTTATGCATCTACTTCAAATAAAAACTCATTTTCCCTAATTCTACTCACTTTTTATGAGAAGAACTTCCTAAATTAAGAAAAAGGACAAAATTTACCTTTTCGACAAAATTTGTAACCTCGTTTTTGTCTTCCTATGGGAGCGTATTCATCCACACAGTTGGAGGGTTCACTTCATAAGGGAAGAAAAAATGAGGCTCCGCCTCGAAATCCTGAAAAGGATTTCCCTGGGGTGATGGAGTTAGATTTTGAGGTGGTGATGGAGTTCGACTTGGAGGGGGAGATGGAGTTCGACTTGGAGGAGGAGATTGATCCATTGTTTGAGCATCAGATTCCGTATCAGATTCTGATGTGGTTCTTGATCGGCGAGGAGATGAAATGGTTAGAGATGGTGGTGTTGGAGATCTGGAACGAGATGAAAAGGAAGGGTTCGACATGATTGGAGATGGGTTTTTTAGTGAGAATATGAAAAGTTTTAGTGATGAATAGATAGTGAAGAGAGTGTGAACATATAGAATCAGAAAGTTGCAACTCTTCAACTCCCTTTCAACGATTGCATCGTTTAGTGCACCATCAGTTATTTTTCCAAGGCAGTTTTAAATCAAATTAACCCACACTAATTGGGCTAAAAAACTAATGAAATTATAAGTCCAATTCATACATAAGCCCAATTCATTGTTTATAGGCCCATTAATAAACATCTACTGATGCTTCCAAAATCCTTCCTAAATGTGTGTAAATGTTTCCCAAACTATTTCATTAATTTAGGAAACACTTACACATATTTAGAAATCGTTTTCCCAAACTTATCTTAGTGTGTTATGAAGACATTCCTAAACAGCTAGTGATGCTTCCGAAATCCTTCATAAATGTATGTAAATGTTTTCCAAACATTTTCTAAACCAATACGAATAATTTTCAGTGACAAAAAAAAAGGTGATAATATAAGTATTTTTTAGTTTGTGATAACACAAAATGTCATAACATAAGTTTATAACATAAAACAACTTAATAACAAAGTAAAGTGATAACATAGGTTTTCATTTTAAACAAAAGTGATATCACAACCGAAAATGATCATTGTCACTACATTTTTGTCTAAGTGATCATAAACCTTGATTAAAACAGTCAAATGTACTGTGTGATAAACCACTCCTTAGGCGTGAATAACTGCATCACATATCTTTGAGAAATCTGTTATCATCAAAGAGTGACACTGGATCTTTTTAAGCACAAATACCCCACAGTTTGATATTGTGCTTGACTTCAAGCCTTCTTCACATGTGTTCACAATTTTGAAAGGAGCCATGTTCTTCGTAGGCTTCAGGTTCTCAGCAATGGAGAGGAGAGGAGGTATCATCTCTGCACAATGTAATTATGATCACATATATTATCATAGTTTTATAAATTTAGTAAAGTAAGATTTTTCAAGTATTTTTTGTTACCTGCTATTTTTGAAACAGTTTCCAAGTTTTTCAATTTGTTCTCTTGTGGATGGTTGCAGGCGAAAGACTATATTGTTCTATTCTTCACATTTATCGCGAACCCTATCCAGTGTTTACCAAGCTTAGGAGCTCCATAAATGATGTCCACATCTTTCTTCCAGTTCATTTTTGGATAAGAGTCTCCTCTTGCAACTTCATTCACAGAGTCCAGGAATGTTTTCTTAGTATGCCCTTTCTTAAAACTGTTGTATGATTTCAACAACTCGCTGAAGACGTTGGTGTTGCAGAATGATGCTTTTGGAAACCGGTTGTTGTGTAAGTAAGGTGCATGTTTATTACGAAGATAATTAAAATAATTCATTATGGCGTTTATGTGCTGCATTTATATATTTAAGGAAAACAAAGTTAATAATTCAACCACATATGCTTTACTAAATCGCTACAGCTTCTTCCTAAATCATTGCCAAATCAACACTTGTGCTTCTTAAATCTTTCCTAAATCAATACTTGTCCTTCCTAAATAATTCATGAATCATTCCCAAATCAGTATATATGCTTCCCGATTCATTTCCTAAATCAACACTTATGCTTCCTGAATCAGTACATATGAATTGAAAATAAATATAGATGAGCTTTCTTACCTCTTCGGTGACATGATAGTTCCCATCATCCAGCCTTCTGAACCACTCCGAGTTAGCTTCGATACAACCAATCCTGTGTTAGTCAATTTAATTTTGTTAGTTAACTTCTTTTTAGCACAAAAGATTAAGTATAAGCGCAGGATGATTATAGATAAGTATACACTTACTTTAGAGTCCTCTCTCCTAACAATTCGTAATATCTGTTTAGTTGAATCACTGTTGGTGAAAAAAACGGATCCAGAAGTGTATTTGGTTCAGGGGTTTTGGCTAGTGCCGGGTTTGGAGGAGCTTTGTATGGAGTTTTGACTGTGCTAGCTACTTTTGCATCCCGACTGCTCCTCCTTAGAAAAACCTTTAAAGGATTTCCTGTTTCTGCAACCTTCATCTTTTTATGTGGATTGTCATCTGCTTCACCTATTCTCTTCATCTTCAATTTCTCACGTACATCCTCACCCTGAATCATTTCTTCCAACTGAAACAACCAAATTTTTGTAAGCAGCAATATCAGCTTTATATAACTATATATGCTTCTCAAGTATTCCTAAATCAACATTTATGCTTCCTAAATCATTCCCAAATCACTACAGATACTTCCCAAATAATTTATAAATCAACTTTTATGATTCCTAAATACATTTCTACCAAATAGCAGCAGCAAGAAATCGATATAGATAATTACCTGAACATTCGCTGGAGATTCCATTCACTGTTCACCCATTCTCTATAGATCCTTATGTTCTTAATGTCGAACTCAAGTACCTCAAACGTATGCTCTATGTTGACTGAAACCTTTTATTTTGTTTGAAGGACTTTTATAAATCCAGCACACCAATGATCAATATAGAACACTTCTATCTTCTGCATCAGATCTAAAATTGTGTCTTTTTCAATAGGTTATTAATGGAGGCGGATGAGGGCGTATCCTCAACAATGAGACTATTTCGGCATGCTTGGTAGAGTTGCTGGTGTACAAATTTTCATACTCCACAACAAACATCCTCGACTCAAGTTGTGTCTCCATCTCTTGCTTCACTTTTGCTACAAACCACTTCCCATCAGGATATGCTATCTCCACCCTTGAACTGGGTATCAAGTGTTGTGGAACTTCTGGGATATCAACATGCATCCACATGTACGTGTTAGTAACTATTGATATATAATTTTATCAAATTTCTGAGTTTTTAGCATACCTTTGATTGTGATGCTCGAAGAGATTGTAACACAACAGCTGCATCCTCTGTCTCCTTTGACTCCGATACGCTCTGATCTACATCTTCCATTTCTGTATCAGCAGCATCAGGCATTTCTTCATCTCTCTGATTCTTCTCTGTAACAATAGTAGCAGCAGTAGCATCCTTGTCCTTTTCGCTCTTATTCTTCTCTGTAATATCAGTAGCAGCAGCAGCAGTCTTGTCCTTTTTGTGCTTATTCTTCTCTGTAATAGTAGTAGCAGCAGCAGCAGCCTTGTCCTTTTTGCTCTTGTTCTTCTCTTTATCAGCAGCATCAGTAGCAACTGCCTTCTCCTATTTGCTCTTTTTCTTCTCTATAACATCAGTAGCAGCAACAGCAGGCTTGTCTTTTTCGCGCTTATTCTTCTCTGTAACAGTAGTAGCAGCAGCAGCAGCCTTGTCTTTTCGTTCTTATTCTTCTCTTTATCAGCAGCATTAGTAGCAGCTGGCTTCTCCTTTTCTCTCTTTTTCTTCTCCGTAACATCAGTAGCAGCAGCAGCAGTCTTGTCTGTTTCGTGCTTATTCTTCTCTTCATCAGCAGCATCAGTAGCTGCTGCCTTCTCCTTTTCGTTCTGATTCTTCTCTGTAACAACAGTAGCAGTAGCAGCAGCAGCAGCCTTGTCCTTTTCTCTCTGATTCTTCTCTTTATCAGCAGCATCAGTAGCAACAGCCTTGTCTTTTTTTCTCTGATTCTTCTCTGTATCAGCAGTAGCAGCAGCAGCAGCGTTGTCCTTTTTTCTCTGATTCTTCTCTTTATCAGCAGCATCAGTAGCATCAGCCTTGTCCTTTTTGCTCTGATTCTTCTCTGTATCAGCAGTAGCAACAGAAGCAGCCTTGTCCTTCTGATTCTTCTCTACCGCCACATTCGTTTGTGAGGATATATGCGGTTGTGCGACAACAGGATTACAACTCTACAAAATGGTTAACTTTGTTTGGAACAATTATTACAATTTTATGAAATCCTTTCTTAAGTCTTAAACGACAGATAATGTCAACTATACCTCAATATTTTGTTCTTTGTTGCTTGATGGTTGTGTCATAGCTGGAGTCAGAGGTTGTGTCACAGCTGGGGTAAGAGGTTGCGTACAATCTCTACCACTGCTTGATTGTTGTATCACAACAGGAGTCAAAGGTTGCGTACCATCTCTACCACTGCGAAATAATTCATCTTTTTTATGAATGTTTTTAACTATCATTTAGGACGTTTCCTACATATGCTTCCTAAATCACTACAGATTCTTCTCAAAATCACTACACGTGTTTTTGAAAATTAATACAGATACTTCCTAAATCATTACATTTGCTTCCTAAATCAATACAGATGATTTCCTAAATCACTACATATGCTTCCTAAAAACCTAAAGATGTTTTCCTAAATCACTACAGCTTCTTCCTAAATCCCTATATACACTTCCTAAATATCATACATATGCTTCATAAATCAATACAGATGCAAAATAATTCATCTTTTATGAACGAAAAAATCTTACTTCAGCAGATAAAAATATATCATTTGTCAGCTCTTGTGTTGGCTCAACACTCTCATTTTGGTTTATCTCCTCTGTTGTTGGCTCAGCTCTTGTGTTAAGTGGATCTTTCTTTTCCTTGTCCTTTTTATTGCTTGAGAGTCGGGTAATCTGTAAACAATAACTCATCAGTCCAAAGTTGATAAATATTTTTAGATTACTTTTCAGAGTTATGAAGACCATACCTTATTAATCAAACCATCTAACTGAAAGTAATCTTCTTCATCCATCACTTTTTCACTCTTTGGAGAAGCCCTTTCATGACTTGAACCTTCATTCCTTGTCACTGTCGGTTGAATCTCTCTATCACTGTCTGTTGAATCTTCAGTTCCCTTGTCACTCTCTGCTGTAGAAGAACTCAAAATGCATGATTCATCATTGTCATGTGCCATGTTCTCTGCTGTCGAGTAACTCCCACCAGATACATTTTCCGGCTGACTAGGTACGAAGACAGGTGTTCTCTGACTATCACTTTGATGACTTTGTTCATTAATCCACAGCTTCTTCTCAATTTCAGACAACATGTCTTTGATAACCTTGTTGTCATTCTCAACTCTCTTCATAGCTTTATTACCTTCCTCAACCATCTTCATGAGGATTGTAAGCTTCATATCCATTGAATCTCTTGAAGAAGAGCATATGTCAGTGGGTCTTTTCTGTTTTTCTGAAAATGGATAGCGCAGCCTTTGTTTCCCTATTTCATCTAATGCTTCATAGCAATCCAGATTCTTATTTTCCCACTGTTGAACTGTTATCTTTAAGCTCTGCTTCACAAACCCTATTAGCGTGTCAACATCTTGATCGATGTTATCTTCCATAGTGACGTTTTCCTCAACATCATCAGGAATCCTTGGAAGAATGCATACTACATGCAGCTGCGAACAAAAAAAAAGCAAAAAATATTAGCTACAGATCATATTACTCTTAACTTCAGAACATTCCTAAACCTTTTCCTAAACTACTACAGTTCACTCCTAAATCATTTCCTAAATTTTTGCATATCATTCGTAAATTTCTACAGATGCTTCCTAAATCAATACAAATGGTTACTAAATCAATACAAATGTTCTTTTAAAAACTACAAATGGGTCATAAATCAATAAAGATGTTCTTTTAAAATCGCATACAGATGCTTCCTAAATCCATACAAATGTTTCCTAAATCGCTACAAATGCATCCTAAATCATTTCAGATGCTTCCTAAATCAGTCTAGATGCTTCCTAAATCAGTCCAGATGCTTCCTAAACCAGTCCAGATGCTTCCTAAACCAGTCCAGATGCTTCTTAAATCAGTATAGATACTTCCTAAATCAATACAAATGCTTCCTAAATTTAATACATACGCTTCCTAAATCGCATACAGATGCTTCCTAAATCAATACAGATGTTTCCTAATCGCATACAAATGTTTCCTAAATCACTACAGATGCTTCCTAAATCAGTCCAGATGCTTCCTAAATCGCTACAGATGCTTCCTAAATCATAAATTGTTAAGGAGAATTACTTACATCCTGTTTTGCTTCTACTTGTAAAACTTCTTCAAAACCTGGGTTCTTCAGCTGCTTATACTTTTCACACAAAAAAGCTGTTGCTGGGACTGATCTGTCAATGGTAGAGTAAGCCAACTGAAGCATTGGTATGGATTCTAGAATCCAAATGTGTAGCGCTAATGGGAACCCATGAATGTCGACTGAAACTCTTGAAAGCTTGTCCTTCGTTATTTTCCCCACTGATTCTAATAGAAGCTCATATGCACTTTTCCCCCATGGATGCTTCATCATAGACTCAAGATTGGCTGCTTTCTCTAAGTACTCTCTTGGATACTTAGCTGCTGAATATTGATGGAGGAAGATATTTTCAGTTAACAGCAGCATCCCTAAACAGAACTTTTCATCATATGCATTCCTAGGAGCTCTTCTCATCATATCAATTATGTCTTCTGATGTGTGACTCTCCTGCTCCAATTCATCCCAATCCCAGTGTTCTTCATTCTCTTCATTCTCGTCATTCTCTTGAATCCATTGACTGCATTTTAGACCAGTCACCATATGAAATTCTCTAATAGAGAATCTCATAGGATGTCCACCAAAATGGAACAACAACTCATTTTGCTTCTTGGTCACCATTTTTCTGGCCAGTATGCAATGAAGAATCTTGCCTGAGAGCGTCATCTTTCCACTTGAATAAAACTTGAGAATCGGAGCAAGAAATGAGTTTTTTACTCTCTTAAATTCTTCAACTCCCATTATTTTTTCTACATCATCCAGGTAACTTATACTGGAGAACTGGTTTATCTTTATAGACTTCCCACTCGGTTCATACCCCATCTTGAAAATTGGTGTAGGAAGATTAATGAACTCAGCTGACATTGAAACTGGGTCAGCTTGTGTTGAATTTTCCATTTTTTCTTTACGTTTAACCTGTTACATGAAAAGAAAGAACAATATCAATACAGATGTTCTTTTAAAATCGCATACAGATGCTTCCTAAATCGCTACAAATGCTTCCTAAATCAGTCCAGATGCTTCCTAAACTAGTCCAGATGCTTCCTAAATCGCTACATATGCTTCCTAAATCACCACAGATGCTTTCTAAATCAGTCCAGATGCTTCCTAAATCTGTCTAGAGGCTTCCTAAATCAGTCTAGAGGCTTCCTAAATCAGTCCAGATGCTTCCTAAATCGCCACAGAGACTTCCTAAATCGCTAAATCAATACAGATGCTTCCTAAATCAATACAGATGCTTTTCTCAAATGCTTTTCAAAATGCTTCTCAATTGCTTCCTAAAAAACTATGAATCCTTCTCAAATACAAATGCTCAAATACTCAAATCAATACAGATGCTCAAATGCTTCCTAAATGCTTATTACATCCTTCACAAAATGCTTCTCAAATGCTTCCCAAATGCTTATCAAGTGCTTTCTCAAATGCTTCTCAAATGCTTTCTCAAATGCTTCTCAAATTTTTTTTTTTAAATACTACGGATCCTTCTCAAATGCTTCTTAAATAACTTCATATACTTCACAAATCTCTTATTTTACAAAATCATTCCTACGCATGCATTCAATTTACACAGATATTCAAGTTTGCATTATGTCGAACACTTTATATACATCATCAATTCTACACATTTAAATCAAATTTGATGATACGCAAAACACACAAACACAAAAATCGTTGATACCCAACACACAAAACACAAAATCAATACAATTCACAGACACAAACATTCATCAACGAAGACCTAAATCTATTAAAACACATAATCGATTAAAAGTTTACAAAATACCTAAATCCATTCAAAGCAAAATCAAATCCAAAGCACTATAATGAAAACTCATCGAGATTCAGAAACAAAAATGAGCATAAAATACCTATTTTGATGGAATCTCGAGATTGATATTATCAGGGCCAAAATCGCAAGATCGGGGCCAGAATCGCGAGATTGATATAGTCGGGGCCGAAATCACGAGATTGCTATAGTCAGGGCCGGAATCACGGGAGATGAAAACCTAAATCGCCGGGAAAAGAAACGGGAAAGTTGACGGAGAAAAAAAGAGAAACACTGCTATTTGTGGAAAATTTTATATTTTCAAAAGGAAGGATATAATAGTGTTTTAGCCTTTAATGAATGCTAAAACAGACCAAATTTAAGCGTGAGTGTTATGTAAGTCCCAAAAACTAAAAGCAGTGCTAAAATTGAGAATTGCCGTAAATTTATTTATAATAATTAATTTATAATATTAATGAGACCATATATTTACACAGAGATTTTAAAAATTATTATTTTCTTATCATATCAAATTTTGTTAATTTTTACACCAGTCCGACTCTAGACTATAAAATTTAAGAGAAATTCCCTCAAAGAGCACTAAATGATGTTTTTGTTCCATAAATAGCATACTTTTTTTAGGACAAAAATAACATTTTTATAAAATACAAAAATTTAAATTTTTTGTTTGGGTTAAGTATTTTAGAATTTAGAGTATAGTTTGTTAAGGGTGGAATGTATAGTTTAGGGTTTAAGATTTAGAGATTTAGGGTTAAAAATTTTGTGCTATATAAGGAAACAAATCTTTAATAAAAATATTATTTTTGTCCTAAGTAAAAATGAGTGATATTTATGGAACAAAAACTTGATTTGGTGCTATTTTTGAGAATTGCCCAAAATTTTATTATTTTATGGGCAATTCTCAAAAATAGCACTAAATGAAGTTTTTGTTCCATAAATAGCACAAGTTTTCATTTAGGACAAAAATATCATTTTTATTAAAATTTAATTTCCTTATGTAGCACAAAATCCCCTAACCTCATATTTATAAGGTTTAGGATTTAGACTTCTATAAGCCCTAAACCCTAAACCATACATTTCACTCCAAACAAACTATACCCTAAGTTCTAAACTACTTAACCCAAACAAAAAATTTAAATTTTGGACAATTTCCAAAAATAGCACTAAATGAAGTTTTTGTTCCACAAATAGCACATAATTTTCATTTAAGAAAAAATAGCATTTTTACTAAAGATTATTTTTCTTAATAGCATAAAATCTCCTAACCTCATATTTTTAAGGTTTAAAAATCCTAAACTCTAAGCCATAAACCCTAAATCATACATTTCACTCCTAACAAACTATACCCTAAATTCTAAAATACTTAACCCGAACAAAAAAAAAAAATTTACTCTTTATAAAATGCTATTTTTGTCCTAAATAAAAAAGAGTGATATTTATGAAAAAAAATTTCATTTAGTGCTATTTTAGGGAATTTTTCTTAAATTTTTGTCTTTTATAAACATGCTATTTTTGTCTTAAATAAAAATATGATGCTTTTATGAAACAAAAACTTCATTTGGTGCTAATTTAGTGAATTTCTCTTATTTATCATATTTATTATTTTATCAATTACTAATTTTAGAAATTTACTATATTATGATTTGTGTTTTAAAGTTTTACCAACCCACATGAAAAAAAAAATGAGAAATAAAGAAGTACATAAGTCTCTTATCTAATGCCAAAAGGAAGAGTGAGCCTAATTTAAAACATGAACACAAATGAAAAACTTTACTCTCTTCCCACTCAACCCTTTATTAGGCCCAATTAGAAACCGAATGATAACTTATAAAGCAATAGAGCAACAATTTTTCTTGTCAAACAAGTTATTAAAAACATATATACAACATGATCGGTTTGCTCAATTCAATGATCATATCTCTGCATGCAATTCAAACCGTGCTTGTTGATGCAGAACAATGCAACAATGGAGCAATGCAATTCCACAATATCAAATTAGAATCTTCGGGTAAGAAAAGCCTCATAAACCTTTATATACACAAACTATTGAGATGATAGAATATGTTTTCCAGAAAAGGTCATATATATCTTTATTCATTAGGTTATTTGTGCATGATGCATGAAGGCTGCTCTCAGATTTAGCCTTGTAAATTAACAAATTATATTCCATCATGGAGATCAGTCTTTTGTTTCTCTGTTGTTACATTGAATCTCTACAATTACATAAAGAGAACAAATCCGGCAGCATTCAGAAAGGTTTATGAGACATTTGGATGTCAACAGAGAAAGCTAGCTACTAATTAAAGCATCATTTGGATGTCAACTCTCTGCATTTTTCTCATTCTCACTCAATCAGAATTCCTCTCTGTAAGAAACTATTTACCCTCTGGCTAGGGAATAATTAAGAAAACTAAAAATGCACGTTAAAAATACTTCTCTGAATTTGGATCCATTAGTAGTGGAATTTCGGCTTTTTCATAACAAACTTGAGAGTGATGTTCAAGTGATTAATAAAAATTATAAAAATGTTTAGCAAAGTGTGAAGATTTAGACAAACAAATAGTTAAGAAAAGTATTTTCTAAACCTATATATATTTTTTAATTATGAAGTGGCATTCCATTCTGATGTGTCAGCTGACATGTCATCTACTCATCTTTATCATCAACAATATGAAAGATATATTAACATCGGTAAATATATATATATATATATATATGATTAGCCAAATTATATTTTTGAAGTGTATGAACAACATTCAAACCGTTTAACAAATGGTAAAATAAGAAACAAAGTTCTGGACAGCGCACTTAATAGCCAAATACTCAGCATTGTATATGACGTAAGTAGAAGGACTACAACGTCAGTGGGAACCTCTATATGTGTTATTCTGACTGGTAGATCTTCCAGAAGGTTATGTGGTTGTCTAATAGATCTATCCGCTAAAATTAAAGAGATTTTGTTAGGGAAAAACTTTGTAAAACCTAACCTCCTTGCTAATGAGAGTGGCATGAGGGTAACTGAAGCTCTTAAATCATATAGGCAGTTCTTGAAGCTAAGAGGACCTATTGAACAAGACAAAGTAAAAGAACATGGATCCTGGAGTTTTTCTCTGCAAATTATCTTTTTTCTGAATGATAGCACTGCATTGATGAGTAAGAAGTACCATGCTTTGAGCTTTTTTAGTCTTTTCCATAACTATATCTTTCAAAATCTTCTGGGTTGGAGATATAAGCATTAAACATATTTTAAATGTTTTTCAAAGAGTTTCTTAAACTTAGCTACCTGCTGCTTCTTGTTTCTTCATGGAAATGGCAATGGAGGTATATAAGAAGGTAGTTCATGAGGTTTTTCTTTTTCTTTAAGCTTTACAGGAGTGTTTTCGGGATTAGTAGCCACTCGAGTGGCTTGGTCAAGGGCTATCTCTTCAGAAAATCCTCCCCCCCCCCACCCTTGATCGTCACTGGCCGCAGTGATTATAACAGGTTCTCTTGGTGGTAACTGTTTGCCACTCCTCAATGTAATAGCATGAGCTTTCTCTGTTGATGGTGGTGAATGATTGATCTGACTATTCTCCATAGAATGGACCTTTGAGTAGAGGTTGTTGATGTGTTGTTTGAGATCAAGATTTTGGTCTTTAACGTCAGGAGTAAGGTTTCTAAGGTCAATAGCGGTTTGTTCTTGACTATGAATGAGTTGCTGTAACAATAGCTTGATATCAAGATCAGGTACAGCTGGTTCTTGAGGTTTCTGAGTTTGGAGCAACATCATGTCAAACTTCTCATGAAGATTTTTCATTTTTGCTCTGGTGCTTTCATCAGATGTACTAGTATCCCTAAGACTCCTTTCATTCTCCTCATTGTAGTTGCTGTCTGACCTAGCTACATTCTCCACCAGTTCCCATCCATCTTTTACAGCAGCATTCAAAAATTTCCCTTTGTTACCAGTATCAAGACACATCTTGATTGTAGGCAAGACTCCTCTGTATAGTATACAGAGTAAGGATTCTTTGGAGAAGTCATGGTGTGGACACTTTATAGTGTAGCTGTTGAATCTCTCCTAAGCATCTGATAGTGTCTCACTTTTCTTCTAGTGGAAAGTTGAGATCTGATGCATAAATGTTATTGTTCTTGTGGGTGAGAAATATTTGGTGAGGAATACCTTCTTTCATGAGGCCCAAGTTGTAATGGAGCCCTGCTTAAGATTGGATTCCCAAAGTCTGGCTTTGTCTCCTAAAGAGAATGGAAACAGTCTCAACTTGTATCCATCTGCTGTGATGCCTTGTATCTTTGTGAGGCTATCCTCTCAAATAAATCCAGATGCTGTAAAGGATCTTCTGTTGGCCAGCCATGGAACTTGTTGTCTGTGACCATAGAAATGATGTCACTCTCCATCTCAAAATCATCTTCTGCAGCTGGTGCAACTATTCCACACCTTTGTGGATAGCGAATTGGAGTCTCGTGTGCTCCTATGGTTTCTGACATTGACGTTTGTAGTTCACTCGATCACTTGACTCGACTAGGTTGGTCGAGTGCAAGGGTACCTGTGAGAAAAACAAAGTGTATCAAAGTCAATATCGAAATAAATTGTAAAAGAACTTGATCTCAAATGCAATAAGATCCTAATTATAATACTATATCACCTAAATGGCAACGGTGCCAAATTGAAACAAGTATTTTATTAGCAAGCAGAGAATACATAATTGTCAATCAATCATAGTATAGATATTAGTCAATCCATTGGGTGAATAACACTAAGCAAAAAGGATGTGTTCATTAACAAGTAATTCAAGTCAAGTATGAAGGTTGTTGAGTGAATTCTATCAACCTAAACGAATGCAAATGAAAACTAAAACTTAAAGACCAAACCTACTAAAGGCTGTCACACTTTAGTAAGTCATCAAATAAACAAGGAAACTAAGCTGAACTAAGTGACTCAACCAAGCTACTCGAGTGGACTGGTTGAGTGGTTTCGCAAAATTATGAAACTGTGACTTAAACATTCTAAACAGATGAAACAAGTAATAGAAAAGCTATACTGATCATAGGGGTGAATCAATTGGCTAGTGAATGCTCCAAATAGTCCTAGGTAACTAACATACTAAACCAAAGGGGATTCCCTTGACAACAGACTTCATTTCCAGCTCAATCCACTGTCGTGACAGAGAGCCTCAAGATCCAATCCACTATCGTGGTAAAGGATCATGCATAAAGAATCAGTCTGTTAAAGCCAATAAAGATTCATAACAAATAAGGGGGCTGAGTCGTGATGTAAATCAACATCTGATGCATCAGCTCTTATGCTATTGTATCTAAATCCTTGGAAATAGTATATCTCATGATCTCATCACAGTTTTGCTGAGTGAAATCTATCTAAGATTATAATCTAACTGGCCAGAAAAAAACAAGCATTAAATCACTAACCCAAGAGGGAATAAAACAAATTGGCAAACAAATTTAGATACCCAAGGTAATCAAGAACAACACCAGTCTAATCCTAACCCTAATTTAACTACTCACACATGAATTACATCTTCACTCAAACCCAGAAATGTCTAAGATTGACATATATTATAGATTAGGTTCCTATGAGCAATGTTGAAGAAGAAATCAGAAGCATATACTAATTTTATAAAGAGTTATTTTGATTACAAAATCTCAGAATCTGAAAGTTATGAAGAATAGATGATGAACTAGAGAGAGAAACAAGCTAAACTAGGTTAAGGCTAATAAAAATAGCGTATCTTTCACATTAGGTTAATCAGGAGCTTTTATACGAAGTGCCAAAATAGAGATAATACAATTACGAGTCCTAGAGATGGACGAGGAACCCAAAGACCTGCTGATCCTAGGGAGACCCTTTTTAGCAACTGTTGGAGCTTCAGTTGATGTGAAGAATGGTACCATCGATCTGAAGTTGGGAAAGGAATTCATGCAGTTTAACATCAAGTCCTCAATGAAACAACCCATCATGCAGATATTCAAGACTGGAGAGATAGATGACTTGGCAGAAGAATTCTTTAGAGAGATAGTTGAAAGGATCATCTGAAAACAACTTTGACTAAGTGTAATAAAGGGGGATATGTTCATTCTGAGCTTTCCTTGTATAAAGAGATGTTAGATATGAAGCAACCATTAGGAACTGAAGATGTATTTGAGTGTCTGATGAAACCAGAAGAAATCGCAGCACTTGAGGATGTCACTCGCCCAAGTTGGTAGAGTGGACCAGTCGAGTCAGAATACTCTGTGAAATGCAAGCCTCAGAAGCACTCGACTGAAGCACTCGACTGCCAGCTCGAGCCCTGCAAAAGTGAACCTCTTGATGGTCTGAACTCAATGCACCAACTGTGGAACTCAAGCAATTTCCAAAAGGGCTAAGGTACGCTTTCTTAGGTAATAATAACACATATCCTGTCATAGTAAATGACAAGCTAAACCCTGAAGAGCTAAAACTTTTGCTAAATGAGTTAAGAAAATTCAGGAAGGCAATAGGCTACTCTCTTGATGATATAAAAGGAATTTCACCTTCTTTGTGCACACATAGAATCAATCTTGAAAATGAAATGCATACTAGTGTAGAGCATCAGAGGATATTAAACCCTAACTTGAAAGAAGTAGTGAAAAAGGAAATTATTAAACTTTTAGATGTTGGAATAATCTACCCTATTTCTGATATCACTTGGGTATCCCCTGTGCATGGTGTGCCTAAGAAAAGAGGAATCACTGTCATTAAGAATGATAAGGATGGATTGATCCCAACTAGAACTATAATTGGTCATCGCATGTGCATAGATTATAGGAAACTAAATGCTGCATCTAGAAAAGACCACTTCCCATTGCCATTCATAGACCAAATGCTTGAAAGGCTTGTCAACCACCCATACTACAGTTTCCTTGATTTATACAGTGATTTCTTTCAAATCCCCATACACCCAATGACCAAGAGAACAAATCATTCACCTGTCCTTATGGAACTTTTGTTTATAGAAGAATGTCATTTGGATTGTGTAATGCCCTTGCAATGTTTCAAAGATGCATGACATCAATATTCTCAGATTTAGTAGAGGATATGGTTGAGGTATTCATGGACGACTTCTCAGTCTATGGCTCCTATTTCTCCTCCTATTTATCTAATCTTAGCAGGGTACTAACCAGGTGTGTGGAAACAAACTTGGTTCTGAATTGGGATGAAATGCCACTTCATGGAGGCAGAAGGAATAGTCCTTGACACAAGATCTCTGAGAAGGGTATAGAGGTGGGTAGAGCAAAAGTAGAACTAATGATGCAGCTATAACCTCCAAATACTGTTAAGGACATTAGGAGTTTCTTGGGGGCATGCAGAATTTTATAGGAGATTCATCAAGGATTTATCAAAACTTGCAAGACCTCTCACAAGTCTATTATGCAAGGAGACTGAATTTCTTTTTGATGCAGAGTGTCTGAAAGTCTTTTATATGATCAAAGAAGCCTTGGTATCAGCTCCAATTATTCAAGCTCCAAACTGGAAGTATCCATTTGAGGTAATGTGTGATGCATCAGATTATGCAGTGGGAGCAGCTCTGGGCCATGAACAGTAATGATGAACAGTAACTTGATGAACATTAACTTGATGAACAGTAACTTTCCAACTTTTCAGCTACAATGCTCCTGAATTTCTCCATAATGTATCAACAAGATCCATCTCGCATTTATACCTAATAAGACTCAAATAATATAAAAGACTCCAAAACTAATACATATATCATGTCATAAAACCATTAAATCCATGATATATCAGGCCATAGGATATATAAGAAGCTGTATGTCATCCATTACGCTAGCAGGACCCTAGATGAAGCTCAAGGAAGATATACAACAACAGAGAAAGAAATGCTTGCTGTTGTGTTTGCATTAGAGAAGTTTAGGATCTACATGGTGGATAAGAAGGTGACAATATACACAGATCATGTTGCACTAAGGCATATATATGCCAAGAAAGACACCAAACCAAGACTTCTGAGATGGATCCTTCTTATACAAGAGTATGACTTGGAGATAGTAGACAAGAAATGTATAGAGAATGGTGTTGCAGATTATCTATCCAGGATGAGAATTGATAATCCAGCACCAGTAGATGACTCAATACCTGAAGAACAGCTCATGTCTATAAGAGTTCTGACTCGTCCAGAGCACTCGACCACCCACTCGAGTAAGGCAGTCGGGTCTAGTCACTACAGGTCACCTTGGTACGAAGATATAGCAAATTATAAAGCAACTGGGCAGAAACCTTTACACCTTGATGCTCACTACAGGAAAAAGCTGTATAGAGATGCAGATCACTATTTCTAGGATGAACTCTATCTTTACAAGAGGGGTATAGATAGATTATTTAGAAGATGCATTGCAGAGGAAGAAGTGAAGGGAGTTCTTGAGCATTGCCATGATTATACTTATGGTGGACATTTTCCTACTTTCAAAACTACATAGAAGATTCTTCAAGCAAGTCTATGGTGGCCATCAATGTTCAAAGACACAAAGAATTTCATTTCTCAATGTGATGCTTTCCAGAGAATGGGTAATATTAGTAGAAGGAATGAAATCCCACAGAACCCAATCTTGGAGGTAGAAGTCTTTGATTGCTAGGGAATGGACTTTATGGGTCCCTTCAATCCACCATCTCATGGAAACAGCTATATCTTAGTAGATGTTGATTATGTTTCCAAATGGGTGGAGGCTATAGCATCTCTTACCAATGATGCTAAAGTGGTCTTGAAGATGTTCAAGACAATCATATTCCCCAGATTTAGAGTACCAAGAGTTGTAATAAGCGATGGTTGCTCTCATTTCATCAACAAGCAGTTTGAGAGCCTTTTGAGAAAGCATGGAGTAAAGCATAAGGTTGCAACACCCTACCACCGTCAGACAAGTGGACAAGTAGAAGTCTCTAACAAGCAGATTAAAGCCAATTTGGCTAAGGTAGTAGGAATTTTGAAGAGAGACTAGGCAGCTAAATGATGATGCTCTGTGGGCTTGAGGACAACATACAAGACCCCTATAGGCCGAACTTCCTTTCAACTCCTATATGGTAAGTCTTGTCATTCTACATGTAGAGATAGAGTACAAAGCCCTGTGGGCTACTAAGCTGTTGAATCTTGACCTCAAATCTGCTCAAAAGAAACGAAGAATCAATTTGCATGAGTTAAAGGATATGTTGGTCGAGTGGGCCAGGTTTTTTCAAAAAATCTAAATTTTTAATCTGAGTCGTCCATCTGATATTATCCGATTTTTGTGTCTCCTATGTGACCCACTCAACTACAGTATCTGAGTAGCCATACCCACATATCTCATCTCTCATCTCTTAGCTTCTTCTCAACTTTGCGATCATTCTATCACTCTCTCATTCCTTAGAAAATTTTCTCTAAATCAAATCTCATTCATCTAAATAATCATGTCTAGGAGAGGTCAATTCACTCAGTAAGTGTTTTATGTTGCAATATTGTGTTTTTTGAAGCTAGGGTACAACCTTAGTTCTTGAAAAATTTCATAAGATTTTCATTGAATCTTTCATTATAAATCGTTTTAAGCTGTTAAAACATTGAGATCTGAGTGGTTTCTTAAAATTTTGAGAAATTTCTTGTGCTTTCATTCAAACTTTGGAAAACCTTGAATTTGTTTTAATTGAAGAAATCTTTGTTTAAATTGCATAGAAATCAAACCGATGAGTTTCTTGTTCTATTCAATGTTTATTTGAGCTGTCAAGATGGTTTTGATTCATTGGTACTGTTTGAGATTTGTACTGTTCAAACTCACTCGACCAGACTCACTCGACCACTAGGTCGAGTAGCTTGGTCGAGTCAGCCATCTCCTTGATAAAAAATTTAGATTTTACTTTAATTTCAGGAGAATTGACCAACCAACAACAGCTGCAATAGCAAGGAACCTTGTGAGAGCTAGAAGAGCCATTCCAAACAGAGCATAACACTTTATTGACCATGAAGCTCCGATTCAGAAAAACCACCTGGTTTATCAGGAAACTCAAGAAAATCAGGCGGGTAGGGGTCATAGCTCCAGGAATGTGATACAAAGTAGCTCAGAGGAAGAAGAAGAGGAGGAAGAACGAGAAGTTATTGATGCCTCAGAAGAATTTGAGGGTAACCTCATCTGGATCCTGAAAACCATGAGGTTTCAAGGAACAAGATATCCTTATAGAGATACTATGGAGGCATTTGGAATCTGGGAGGAAATAGAAAGCCTACTTGAAGCATCTAACCTTGAAGCCCTCATGACTCACCAATTTCCTGCCTACAAAAAGGATTCATGCCAGTTTCTGGCAACAATGAAGATTGGTTGTTATCATGAGAATCGAGACATGATTTTGGATGGAAGTTGGGGGTACATATATGTCAAGATAGATGGTAATGTTTATATACTAAGCTTCAGGCAGATAGATGCACTGTTTGAATTCAGAGAGGGGTCTGGACAGAAACCAGACTATGATGCAGCTGAATCATGGATTTGTGGGAAACCTTGGGAGGAAAAACAGCTTTCAAGACTTCCCAATCGAAGAGCTCTAACATTAGGAACCCAGCTCTGAGGTATTTTCACCGGATTGTAGCAAGCACTAGCTTTTCTAAGAAGAATACTGGGGCTGTAACCGAAGGAGAGCTACAGCTGATGGACTCAGCTCTTAAAAACTTCTTCTTATTCACTTCACCAGAAGACATGGACAGAGGAATCACTATGAGTGGTGATACGGGTGATGCGGGGAATGCTGTGATCTTGATATCAAGTCTGTCATACTACAAGAACTATGCCTTCAGACTTCCCAAGATAAACCGCAAAGGAGATATCACTATAGGGGGGTTGGTTACACCACTGTTGCTTGCTTGTAGGATTGATCTAACCATGAGTGACGCGATTGAGCCTCTCTAGTTAGACATTGTTCATTTACAGAACTCCAAGATCTTGGGATCCTGCATGGTTGGCAATCAGTATGTGTACAACTTCATGCATCCTCTGATTGGGAAAGTCAAGGTCCTCCTACCATTTCATGGCCTGCCAAAATTCACTGAGGGAGAAAGCATAAACTTTGTTTCACCACTCGAGTTACTCTACATTCCTAGAACTCGAAGAGAGACCCAACAGGTTGAAATAGAGGAAGAGATAGATGAATCCATACATGACCCTGAAATGTATGATTTTGGTGATGAGAAATGCAGAAGTTTGAAGGATGAAAACAAGAAATTTAGTCTTCCGAGGAAATGGTCTAAATGGCAAGATAAGACCATAAGAAAGCTCAAGGGAACAGTGAGGGAACTCACATCAGCTGTAAAAGACTTGACAACTCATGTCAAGGATATTCAGAGCAACCAGCAAGTTCCAGCAACCACCAACCCACCTCAGGACCTGAGAAGATTAGCAAGGACCACCACACATCCAAGGCAAGCAAGCTCGAGCCAACCAAGGAGGAAGTCTTCAGTAAAGGATACCCAGGGTAGGAGAAGGTTTATATTCAAAACCCAACCTCAGAGGAAGACGAGCTACCAACTAGCCACTCCACTCGACCAAGGAGCTCGAGTAGGACGGTCGAGTCGACCCACGGGAGAGCCCACGTCTAAGCTCCAGACTCAAAAGAAGAAGAAGAACCCGCGATGAGCCATCTGATTCGACGAAGGTGCTCGAGTCATTTGACTCGACCACAACACTCAACCCAACCAGTCGAGTCGTCGTACACCAGAGAAACCATGGAGGATCACATCGATTCTTTCTTCACCGGATACAACTGAGGTACCACCCCACTTTACCCTCACTGTATTTGCCATTGCATTTTTGTTTTGATTTTGTTTTTAATCTCTCAAGTCTTCTCTTAGATTTTTATTACACAAGGGACTATGTAATTTAAGTTTAGAGGAGGGTTTGAGAGAAGTATTTGACATATCTACTTATTTTTTTTTTTAAATTTTGCATCATCTATGTGAGACTTGTCATAAAATTATTTCACAAAAACAAAGTTACTCTTATTTATATAGTTTAAATGTAAGATATTAGTATTGTTGATTGCATTTACATTTTAGGATTGAGTCTTAGTATATCATACTAGGATTGTATATATGCATAGGGGATAATGATGAGTTAAAACCAATTAAGCTTAATAACCAAACATATAACCTCAATGCCATAGTTATAAGTTATTTAATGCATTCACTTGAGTTTGAAACATATTGCTGCACCATACTTGGAATCTTATTAGGCATTGTTGCCTGGTTAAGGCTTGTTGTGACTTGTCAAACTATCCCTATTTATTTGAACCTTAATCTGAAATTTAATTATCACGTGTATGCTTTAATACTTGAATTCATGGATACCTCAAATACTTGGATTTTCTTTCACCTTCTACCACCCTTGCTAATCCAAGTAGTTGTCTCCATTATTGAGAAAATTTCACATTCACCAAACCCAAACCTTCATTTCATACCAATACATCAATTGTGAGAGAGTGAGGCCTATTTTCGGATTGAATTAGAGAGAAAGTGTTAGGTTTTGTCGACATGAATAGCCTTTCATGTAGTCTCTGGTTCATAATTTTTGAATCATAAGAGGCTAAGAGATTTTAATAGGTTAAGGTTTGAGTCTGAAAAAGAAAGAAAAGACAAGAGTTTGCGAAAAATATGCCTTTGGGGAGGATAATAAAAAAGATATGAGTCAGTAAAGAATTTGGAAAAAAGGATAAAGAGTCGGCTCTGTGTTGTAAAAAGAAGAAGGAACAAAATGTTTAGAGGTCCCTCGACCATGTGGTCGAGTCCGAGCCCAGAAAAAAGTAAAAAAACAAAAAAACAAAAAAAAAATCCCAAATCCACTAGAAGTTACAGTGTAAAACATCCTCCCCTTAGAAGAAAAACAGAAAAGAGTCGATCCTTGAGTCAAAAAAGGGAAAAGGGAAACCTTTAAACACAAAAGGGTAGGATTATGATCAGTTTCTGAGATTTTAGAGTTCGGGAAGTCAATGGTTATCCATGGGTAGATGATAGTCTACTCCTGTATGCACCAGTTGGCTTTAACTTTAGCACTCTCTTATAATTCAATTCATTTCATGAGAGATCATGATACTTGAGTTTAAACCAGAAGAAGAAGATATCACCTTTTTTTTATCTCTTAAAAACTGTTCATCAAACCAAATGAGTTTTTTGGTATTGCATATCATGATCCACCGGTTTGTACATAATCAATGTTAAAGGGATAGTTTACTTCAAATGTTTGCTGAGACTGAGTCATAGTGTTTAATCTGTTGTGATGATTATGGCTAAATTTTTCAAATAAAACTCTTGTGCATTGTGCTCTAGAACTATTAACTATGACATTGATGTTAGAGGTTTGTTTAGTCTGTTTAGGTTACAAGTCCCCATTTTCACACTACTCCTTTCATCTCATCCTTTCATGTTTGCTTGAGGGCAAGCAAAAGATAAGTTTGGGGGAGTTGATAACACCATATATTAACTTTTTTTAGCATTTTTTTATCATGCTTTAGTCTAGCTTTAAAACATTGTACATACCATTTCATGCATTTATCTCTCATATAAGTATTTAATGTTTTTGCATAAGCATTTCATGAATCTTACAAATTTGGGGTTTCCTCAGATGCTTATGAAGTTTTGGAGCATGGATGGAGATTTGGATATAAGACTGGAATCAAAGTGAAGCTTGCTGGACTGGAGTGGATATGCGGAAGGACAAGAGTACGCAACCAGAACCACTCGGCTTACTTGACTCGACCAGGCCACTCGACCCCTTGGCCGAGTGGCACACTTTCTCCCTTTTCCCTTAAACTCGGAATTGTATTATCTTTATTTTGACACTTAGTATAAAAGCCCCCGATTAACCTAATGTGAGGGGTACACCGTTTTTATTAGCCTTAACCTAGTTTAGCTTGTTTCTCTCTCTAGTTCATCATCTGTTCTTCATAACTTTCAGATTCTGAGATTTTGTAATCAAAATAACTCTTTATAAATGTTATGACCCAAAGCTCTTGATTGGCTTCTAGTAACAGGTGCCGTGATTTTTGAAAAAGAAAGATGAAGAACTTGAAAAAAAAAGCTTTCTCTTAACCCTAATTCTCTCTTGGAGATTAAAGTTAATTATTGGATGATAATTATTATTGAGGTTTAGAGATTCTTTTATAGATCTCTTTACAACCGACTAAAACCATAATTAAAAAGAAAATCATCAAAACCTTAATCTAATATTAAAAAGAGAACCATTAAACCAAATAAAGCCAAAGCTCTTAAGTCATTGTCCGTATCATTACTCCCCTCGTCGACTTGGGGATTGTCCTCTAGCTCCAACTTCAGTTATACCTTTAGCCGCTTCTCCACGTCCTCCCACATATGATTCATCCTCTTGATCATCCTCATACATGACTGGCATGATGTAAAAGAGAACCAGTCAGCAGACACGTCCTGGCTTGAAAAGTTCATCACAATTAAAACATAATCCTTTTAAGCATCGTTCTGCCATCTCTGCACTAGTCAATATATTCCAAAACTGATTTTGAGGATCTTGTTTTGCTTCTGTGTTTTGGAGCAACAGTGCTTCCTTATTTTTTCCACCTGTGTTCCCGCGGTTTCCTGTCATCATTGACTTAGGGATCGGAGTTGAATAGCGTGCTGTTGGGGCTATATGTCCTCCAAATGTTTGAACTCGTTTGTCACCTTCGATTTTATACTCATTGTCCCTTGCATATTCCATAGCTTTGAAGATTGTTTCGGGCCTCAAATACTCCACTTCCTTTCTCAATGGATCAGTTAATCCCACACAGAACAGCCATAATTGTTGGTCCCCCATTAGCCTTGTTTTTCTTCCCAAACACTCCTCAAATTGCTCACAATATTCGTCCAATGTGCCTGTGTGCCGTAGGTTACTCAGCTCACCGATAGGATTAACTGCATCTGTGAGCCCAAACCTGCTTTTGCAGATTTTCTTTAATTCTCCCCAGCTTAGTCGATAAGTGATGAGTCTCCGTAAATTATTGTACCAATAATAAGCTTTCCCTGTTAACATGAAGGTTGCGCCAACTTTCGCATCATCATTGTATATCCCTTGATCCTCGAAATAATCCTCACACTTTTGTAGCCACTCAACTGCATTAGTTGCACCATCATACGGTGGAAACTCCATCTTGGACGGTGGAACAAAGATTTTCTCAGTCTCTCTTCCTCCACTCTCTTTTCCCTCAGTCCCATTCTTCCCGACACTCCTTTGTGAGCCCTGAAATCTCCAGACCGTTCTTCTTCAGAAAGATCTCCCAGTTTTTTGGACTGCCCACTCACCACCACCGTCTGTCAAACGGTGATTGGGATCCCTCACCATTGAGTGTTTCACCCAAGGCCCACCGGAATGAATATTTTTTGATTCTTCCCCCAGCTCTTCCTTGTCCTTGCTGTTGTTCTTCAGTTTTGTTTTAGACACGAATGCTGCTTTTTTGTTCTCCATCGTGTAATCTCTTGAAGCCATGGTTAGTGACAACAAATTTTCTTTGATTTTTGTTTGCTCTTCGTGGATCTCTTTAACCATTGACTTTGTCTTTTGTTGTTCCTCTTGTTGGTACGCGATTGAAGACTCAAGAGCTGCTTGGTGTGTGGTTGATGCTTCCTTAAGTTCCCCCACCGCCGCTTGCATCAGATCAATCTTTTTGTTCTCTCTGTGCTTATCTCTGTCTTCCAGTCCTCGAACAGCTTCTTAAGTTGATCGATTTGTGGTATTGACAAAACCCCGTCTCCCATTGAATCGATCGGCTCTGATACCAAGTTGTTATGAGGTAAAGCTCTTGATTGGCTTCTAGTAACAGATGCCGTGATTTTTGAAAAAGAAAGATGAAGAACTTGAAAAACGAAGCTTCCTCTTAACCCTAATTCTCTCTTGGAGATTAAGGTTAATTATTGGAAATTATTATTATTGATGTTTAGAGATCCTTTTATAGATCTCTTTACAACCGACTAAAACCATAATTAAAAGGAAAATTATCAAAACCTAAATCTAATATTAAAAGGAAAACCATTAAACCAAATAAAACCAAAGCTCTTAAGTCATTGTCCGTATCAATAAAATTAGTATTTGCTTCTGATTTCTTCTTCAACATTTCTCATAGGAACCTAATCTATAACACATGTCAATCTTAGACATTTCTGGGTTTGACCATTTGAAGATTAAATTCATGTGTGAGTAGTTAAATTAGAGTTATTAGGGGTGGATTAGACTGGTGTTGTTCTTTAGAGTCAAGAATGCTTGCCCTGGGTATATAAGTTTGTTTGCCAATTCATTTTGGGAAAAATATCGAAAAACATGAACTTTTAAAAAATGGATGAAAAAAGCATGAACTTTGAAAATATCATTTAAATCACAAAGTTTTTGTTGACTTTTGAATTAAATAGCAAAGTTTTGTTGACTTGACTATTTAAGGCATGACGTTAAGTCAACTGACGGAAAAGACTAACAGGGTTAAATCTTCAGTTAGAATTCTGTTAACTTGTAAAACTACGTCGTTTTGCAAAGAGAAACAAATAAAAACCCATAAGACTCGAACCCTCAACCTCTGAGGTATAAAACCTACACAATACCAACTAAGCTAAGTCATTTTATTGATTTATCACAAACATACATAATAATATAGGTTATTACGAAATCCCTAGATTAAAAGAAAGTTTTTCCATCCCCAAATTAAAAACAAAACAAAACGTAGACCAAATCTTTCTTTTTTTTAAACCCAGATTTTTTAAAGCCAGTTTTTTTTTATTGAATTTTGGTTAACTAAAATTGATTTTTTAAAAGTCTCTCTCTCTGTCTCTGTGTATATGATTGGATTTGAATCCTAGTTCATATAAATTAAAATTGATTTTCATTTTCTTTTGAAATAGGAATTCAGAGTTGAAGATGGATTGATCTGATTTGAATTTGAATTCTATTGTGGGTTCAATTGATTCCGAACAGATTGAACTCAGTTTTTTTCAGTCAATTGAATCCACAATAGAACCCAATTTTCAATATAGAAAAAATTGGGTTTAAAATATCTGGGTTTATAAAAGAAAAGAGATTTCGTCTACGTTTTGTTTTGTTTTTAATTTGGAGATGGAAAAACTTTTTTTTTTAATCTGGGGATTTTGTAATAACCTATATTATTATGTATGTTTGTGATAAATCAAGAAAATGACTTAGCTTAATTGGTATTTGTGTAAGTTTTATATCACAGAGGTTGAGGGTTCGAGTCTTATGGGTCTTTTTATTTGTTTCTCTTTGCAAAACGATGTAGTTTTACAAGTTAACAGAATTCTAACTGAAGACTTAACTCCGTTAGTCTTTTCTGCCAGTTGACTTAACGTCATGCTTTAAATGGTCGAGTCAACAAAACTTTGCTATTTAATGCAAAAGTCAACATAAACTTTGTGATTTAAATGACATTTTCAAAGTTCATGTTTTTTTCGTCTACTTTTGAAAGTTCATGTTTTTTTTGACATTTTTCCCAATTCATTTTATTCCCTCTTGGGTTAGGGATTTTAATGCTTGTTCTTTTATGGCCAGTTAGAGCATGATCTTAGATAGATTTCACTCAGCAAAACTGTGATGAAATCATCAGATCTACTATCTCCAGGGATTTAGATACAATAGCATAAGAGCTGATGCATCAGATGTTGATTTACATCACGACTCAGCCCCCTTATTTGTTATGAATCTTTATTGGCTTTAACAGACTGATTTTTTATGCCTGATCCTTTACCACGACAGTGGATTGGATCTTGAGGCTCTCTGTCACGACAGTGGATTGAGCTGGAAATAAAGTTTGTTGTCAAGGGAATCCCCTTTGGTTGAGTATATTAGTTACCTAGGACTATTTGGACTATTCACTAGTCAATTGATTCACCCCTATGATCCCTATGGCTTTTCTATTACTTGTTTCATCTGTTTAGAACGTTTAAGTCATAGTTTCATAATTTCGCAAAACCACTCGACCAGTCCACTCAAGTAGCTTGGTTGAGTCACTTAGTTATCTTAGTTTCCTTGTTACTTTGATGACTTACTAAAGTGTGACAGCCTTTAGTAGGTTTGGTCTTTAATTTTTAATCTTCATTTGCATTCGTTTAGGTTGATAGAATTCACACAACAACCTCCATACTTGGCTTGAATTACTTGTTAATGAACACATCTTTTTTGCTTAGTGCTATTCACCCAATGGATTGACTAATATCTATACTATGATTGGTTGACAAACCTGTATTCTCTGCTTGCTCATAAAATACTTGTTTCAGCCCTAAACAAGCGAGCTAAAATGTGCGTTACATGCACAATATAACGATCCGGTCAAAATACAATATCCGGTAAAAAGTGAAAAGTAAAAATAAAGAAAATGAGGTAAATTATTTGGGGAACCTCCTTAGGATAGATCCATAAGTAAATGCATAGTTTAGCTTGTCCATGAATGCTTCCAAGTAAGCTATGCATGGGAACTTACTCCTCTGGCATCAAGATAACTACCTCGTTAAAAACCCTTTGAGAAAATCCATTTGGGAAAAAGAAAACTCAATAGGAAAAAAAGAGTATAGCCTCTTGACGTCTTATGGGGTTGTCTTCACCCTCGTGTAATGGTGAAGATAATCAGATCGCGGTTCCCAAACCGATCGTAGTCTCTATGCTGCCTCGTAACGCTATCGGGCTCGTAGGTGTGCTCTGGGGTCGTGATCGATAAACTCTAGGGTGGCCTTGGCGAAGGCGTTGAACTTGTGCCAACATGCTCTAGTGGTAGCCTGACTCCTTGTAGTTGCTCCCAGGACGATCTGAGGTGTTATCGGGTCAGCCGCGGATGATTCCGAGTCGTCGGTGTTCGGGTTGAGGTCTCAGACATCTCGGGTTCCATCATTCAGCCTTTTAGGACTCTTGATGACAAGATGAAGCATGCTATCAAGGTTGAGAAGCAATTGAAAGTAAGAAACAAGCATTATAACTTATCCCACAGTTCTGTTAGTTATTTGAATCTCATAGGAGTTTCTAATGGTGAATTTGTGAGTTGTAGCAAGAAGACACATATGGAGGCTTAAACAACACCTATTGATGTTAATATGAATGATTGACAAGGATTTGGTCATTTTCAAAGAGATAAT
This sequence comes from Cardamine flexuosa, assembly GCA_963555745.1. NCBI lineage: Eukaryota > Viridiplantae > Streptophyta > Magnoliopsida > Brassicales > Brassicaceae > Cardamine > Cardamine flexuosa. The sequence continues at coordinate 19,286,989 of OY743219.1, forward strand.
CCAAAAAATGGAGTTCTTGAAGAGATAGTAAATTGACTTGTAAGATGATTTTTTTTTAAGGTGGAAAATATATTTTTGTGGCCGAGAAGAAAGCTGTCTTCAGGACCACCCGAAGGAGAAGAACAACAAATATCACCGGCAGCTAAAACCTTAGGAGCCACAGCCAGGAAGGTTTTCTTCGCTCATATAGGATTTCTCTCGATCAGAGTTGTTCATCATCTACTTGTGTAATCTTCCACTATTTTCTATACCAACTCTAGTAATTGTTATTTACCTAAGTCAATTTTCATTCCTTGCCGGTTACCAAAACTAACCTTAACGAATATTTAATCCAAGAAGATCCTTATTTTCTTTTTTCACAGTATCATTTTCACGCAGCTTAGTTCTTTCATTTACTAAAATAAAGATAAATTTTTCAAATTATACTTAAATTTAAATACAAAGGAAGAATCATTAATCTAAAAACACACAATACATAATAATACAAGCACAAGGGAAAGATAGAGGAAAGAATCAAAGGGATATGATTTGATAGGATTGATAAACGAAGAAAGGAAATATTGGAGCTCTGCCATTCGCTTCTCACATTTTCTTCAAACTATCTGCGTAACCCAAAATAACATAAACTTCAGTGATGGAGTCTACTTATATCTTCTACGTATGTAACTTACAGTAATCGGTTTTAACAAAAAAAAAAAAAAAAAAAAAAAAACTTACAGTAATCGGACATTTGTGTATACGAATATACGATGACAGTCAAATAAATAAAAAGCTAAACTTTTGACAACAAGTTCAGGTGAACTCACTGATCAAGCATAGAATTCTCTTAATAATAACGTTTTCCAATTATCAAACAAGCGATAACTTTTTCAACTTCCATATAATAATAACCTTCGAACTTGTGACCGTTTTCTAGATTCAAGACGTATTATTGAACCAGTGTAATATCTTTTTAACAAAATAAATTATATTCTAAAATATAGCACCATTTTTTAATCCAGATCCGAAAAAAACAAATATACTCTCTTTAATCGATTGGACTAAACACGTTTAGGTAATATGAAAGTTTCCGAAAGAATTAATATCTAACTTAAAATGAAATGAAAAAATAGCATACCCATTAAGTGGAGTGAGTTTATCAGATGGAACAAGTGTAGCCCGGAGGTGGATTTTTGCCACAGGTAAGAAGAAGCTGAAGAGCAACGGGGACGTAAAGTTTGAGGTTAAGAGCTTTAAGCTTGAGGGTAGTGCAGAGACAAGCCGCAGCTTCAACTTCAACGAGGCCTTTAAGTAACGGACAACATTTGTTAACAGCTGGGTCACCAAGCCCAATCTTTACTAAACCACCCAATAAGTCCACACACGCACCCAACTTCAGCGTGTCTATTGGACATGTCGCCTTCCCGCTGCCTGATGGTGGCTTCACTTTCCCTGGAGTAGGAGGGCATCCCTTCCCTCCAGTGGCAGGTGGGGTTTTCCCACCGGGAAGAAGAGGACCCACAACAGGAACTGGTGGCAGTGGTAGTGTAGGAACGAGCCCACCAACGGCAGGAACGAGCCCACCCACGGAAGGAACAAGCCCACCAACCGAAGGAACAAGCCCACCCACTGCAGGAACAAGCCCACCCACTGAAGGAACGAGCCCACCCACTGCAGGAACCCCGGGTAGCCCGGTCACTGGAGGAACAGGTAGGTCTGGGATAGTGACTGGAGGAATACTTGGTAGCTTAGGGACAGTCACTGGAGGAACAGGAAGCTTAGGAACAGTCACGGGAGGAACGGGTAGTTTGGGAATGGAGGGCGGTCCGCCCTTTCGGGGGTTGCAGGAGCCACATGAGAGGGAATGTTGGGGAAAAAAGATAATGCATATGAGGACGAAACACAGAGAGAGGGAAGAGACTTTGGATGAGTCCATGTTGAGTCGAGTGAATGGAGGAAACTATACAAGAGAGTATATCAATATATAGAGGAAGAATGGGAAGAAGGAATCACGTGAAGATGGGGGCTACTTATGCAATAAGAAGAGACGCCCCAAAATAAGCATAGTTGGCAATTATCATAAAAATACAAGATTTCCTTGATGACCCATCGCTATATCTCATCACATGTTTTAATAACAGATTCCAGTTGTATTATAAGAAGCTCCTTACATAATAAAAGAAAACACCACTTGGTTTCATGAAAAAATATGTTTTCCGTTTTGTACCCTTTTTCTAAGCATTTTGATAATGTAACCGCTTGAGAATACATAAAACATTTTTAACAAAAACAAAAAGAATACATAAACATGTACTACAGGAAATTGGTTAAACGTTTTTAGAACCAGTAGTCAATTAATTTGGTTACAGTTTTCACCTTACAAACAAAAAAAGATCATCAGTCAGTCATGTAGAATCCAGAAAAATCTAAATAATTGTCTGCAAAATCCTAGATAAAGTAATAAACAGTTTACTAGATATAATAAACAATTAATTAGGCCTACTTTAACTAGCTATGCGAATTTTGTTCAAATATTAGTTTATGAAAAATTAAAGAATGAAACTTATAAAAGGAAAGAGGAGATTGCAACTGGCAAGACAAAGTTTGTCTCGTCTACAACCGCACCTTAAATCAATTACTTTCATTTTAATTTCAGATACGAATTTGATGAGAAATATGAAAACAAATAGGCAATAACATATACACTAAAACCTTTATAAATTCATAATGTTGGAACCAGCAAATTTTAGCAATTAGTTAGATTAGGACCCGTCCGATAGACGAGTTTTAAATTTTAAAATAAATTAATATAAATTATTTTTATTTAAATAAATATTTGTTATTAATAATATATTTTAAATTTTTTTGGAAAAGAAATAGAAATCATGGTTTTTTAGATAAAATAATTATTTACAAAATTTTAGTTTTTTGCATAAATAAATAAATTAACTTTCTATGCTAAAATTTTCTTATAAAAATATTTAAAAAACTATATAATGTCCAAAAACTTTTGGTTCTCATTTGTTGTTTCTTTTTTCGAGTACCATGTTAAATAGTGTAGACAAAATATCAGAAACCCAAAAACCTAAACCAAATCCAATCCAAAAAAAGGTATTAACCCAAAAAAATCCAAATAAATCATAGACTTCTATCACCGAAAGACCAAACATGAACTGAATCGAATCGAGAACCAAATAGATACCCAAAATACTCGAAATACAATTATATACCTAAAAATATTAATAATATTTAGACTTGATATAACTCAATTATCCAACAATTATAACCCCGAAAATATCAATTATATTTATATCAAATAACTAAAATACCTAAAATAAATCAAATTATCTGAAAGATCTAGACTATTATCTCTTTGTTAAATCATATTTTTTTATACATAATTGATTTTGCTATACAATTTAACTCGATTTTAATCATACTAAAATCTTACTCTAACATCATGTATACTCCATATAAATTAATAGAAGTCAAAACTTTTATATCAAAATAATTTTGATTATATCATACAAATATCCATATATAATTAGTATTATAAAATAATTTAAAAATAAATAACAACAGTATTAGTAGTTTAGTAGAAAACCATGAAACTTGGAAAATTAACATTGCAAATAAACTAAATTTAGGTTAAAATTTTTGTTTTGATATTTTTAAAAAAATTTGTTTCTTAATTTTAATTATTGGTTAAATTAACAATTTTGTGATTTCCTTTTCTTCTTTTTAAAAAACTACATTTTTTTCTTTTTTGTATTTCTTTTAATTGTATTTTTAAAATTTAGTTATTGATTAGATAATTTAATGTTTTTGTGATTCTCTTTTTTCCTTTTTAAAATTTTTCACTTTTTCTGTTTTTTGTTGAGATTTTTGAATTTTAGTTGATAATTTGACATATTAACAATTAATGAATTTCCTTTTTTGTTAATTTTTTTTGTATATATATATTATTTATAATTTGACACGTGGCAAGATCTGAATGATTAGTGATACGTGTCAAGATCTTGTAAGTTATAATTGTAACACGTGTTGACTTCTGGTGAGTGTAACTCAAGTTTATATAATAAGATAGAGGTTATTAATTTATCGATAAACTAATAGTTAATTTAGGTAGGGTTATTGAATATTGTATTTTAATGGTATTGACTGTATTTTAAATTCAGAGAAAAATTCAGTGTTATTCAGTTGTGTATTTGAAAAAGTACAATATAATCTTATGTTATTAGATGTAACATTTTTAATGTATTTTAAAGGGTTTTGTGCAAAAAAACCATCAACCTTTATTTTTTTTGCAAGAACAACCCTGACGTCAAAGTTGTGCAGGTCAAACTCCTGACATACGAAGTCACCCACTAAACCGCCACCACGTGTATTGTCGACGTTGCCTGTTAAGCATCTGTTACAAATTAGACGGAATGCTTAAAACGACGACGATTTGAGACATCTAAACAACATGATGGTTGGCCAAAAATCTTGTTGTTTTTATGCTCTTAAAATGACGGTGTTTTATTTATCGCGATTTCAAAGCTTAAAAAAATCGATTTGGGGAAAAGTCAAAACTAGGGTTTCATCGTCTTCTTCATTTCTCTCTCGAATTGGCGATTTCTGGGGAATTTCTTTGGCTTCAAGCATCATTCCATCAAACAGAATCCGATCAGGTAAGCACATATTGCGAGTAGAGGTTGAGTTTGATTGAAGTATTCGGTGGTAACTTGAATTTCAAAATTTCTTCATTTTTACATCTAGCTAACTTGTGCTCTGAATGTAGATGGGTATCCACAGTTACAGTTGGAGCTCCTCTGAGGCAGAAAGTTTGGGGTGTGTTGAGCGACGTATGGAGGTGGAGCGTAAGGAACGGTGTGGTTTCCCTTGAAAATGTAAGTGTGGTGCAAAGCCGGTTCTTCTCACTTGTACGCCCAATGACATTCTCAGACAGAATGTGGAGAATGTGGGAAGGAAGTACGACACCTGCTCGGTAAGTGGTAGATAGATATATCCTTTGAATTATATATAGAATAATTGTGTTGTTAATGTATACTTGTGGTAATGGTTTCTCAAGGGTGGGGGCTGCACGATGTTGAAGTGGTGGGATGATGCTGTGATGGAAGAGGTGCATGAATTAAAATGGAGAAAGAAAACTTGGAGGATAGACTTAGGTACATCACCAGAGATTGTGAAGGATCGGAGGTGGATCCCCAAATGATGTGGATCAATGGTCGCCTCACTCGGGATGATGTGAACCGTCTCCATTTAGTGTCTTTAGCTGGTGAGGAGAAGTTTGAGGAGGATGCTGTGATGGAAGAGGTGCATGAAATTAAAATGGAGAAAGAAAACTTGGAGGATAGACTTAGGTACATCACCAGAGATTGTGAAGGATCGGAGGTGGATCCCCGAATGATGTGGATCAATGTTCGCCTCACTCGGGATGATGTAAACCATCTCCATTTAGTGTCTTTAGCTGGTGAGGAGAAGTTTGAGGAGTTGAAATCGAGGGTTCACAAGCTTGCAAGGGATCATTTGATCTTAGAGGTTAAAAGATGTTTTTATGGCTGTGAAGGAGATGAAGCTTTTAGTTATTGCTGTTTCGGTTGCTCTTGTAGGCTTGGTGATAATTCTTCTCTTGAAGTAGAATTGTCTGATTTAGAAACTGAAAACTAAATTCACCACTCTTAAATTTTCTGATTCGGAAAGAGTGGTAGAGTGTGTTGTAGTAGGTAAACATGTTGCAATTTTAAGTTTCTTGAACAATTGTATTTAAATTTGGTTGAAAATTTGAGTTTTTTGTTGAACTATGTTTATTAAGATGAAAAACGAAAACTATGTTGATCTATAGTAAACCAATTTAATCCATATAAACCAATTTAGACCAATTTAGTCCACATAAACCAATTTAATCCATTTAAACCAATTTTGACCAATTTAAACCGATTATTTAAAAATCAAATCACTTCAAACTAATTGAATCTGATTTTTAAAATTATATAAAACCAAAGTATACCGAGTTAAACCAAATTTTATTCCTTCTTCTTCCTTTATCTTCTTCTACTCATGAGTCTTCATCCCTCACATTTCTTCATCACGGACGCACAGATCCAGATTTGCTAAGTCAATGGAATCTTCTGCGACATCAGGTAAGCAAAAACTATGTCCACATTTGATTCTCTATTTGATTTAATGTTTTTAAAGAGTTAATTTTAAAATTTATCTTTAAAGGATTAAGGTTTTCAAAAAATCGTAAGGCTGAGAATGGTAAAGGAATACCAAGGAGATGCAGAATGTGGTGCGAAGTCAATCATCAAAACAGCTGATACCTTGAAGAACCCGGGTCGACTTTTCTATTGTTTTACGTATGGAGGGAAGGAGGATAATTCAAATTTGTTTAAATGAACCGATATAGCCATGGTTGAAGAAATGGAAGAAGTGAAATTGGTTGTTGAAAAACTCCAAGTAGACATTGGAAGCAACGACAAAGGCTTAGTTGATTTAGAATCTCAGATGGATACTCTAGCTATGGAAACAAGAACTTGTGAAGCCATAGCAAATAGCTATGAAAAGAAGATTGCATCCGTTAAAGAAGAACTCAAAGACATGCTCAGTCGTTGTGAGAAAGAGGTTCAAGAGCTTCGTTGGTCCAAAAATATGATCGTCTTTGGTTTGGTCATGACTATACTATATTGGTTTCTCTTTGTTTGAGAGTGAATCTCATTTTGTGACTTTATTATTGTTGTGTATTGTTGTGACTCTAGTGTTGTTGTGTATTTTGTGACTCTTGTGTTGTTGTGTATTATTTGAGAGTGAATCTCATTTCTTTAAAACTCAAATACTCGTTTTGTCTTACTTTAATACTCAAAGTACTCGTTTTGTTGTCCTTAAGAGTGCAAAAACCTTAAAACCAAGTTCAAAGATCAAAGATGTATACAATGTCGTACAAGGTCAAACAAGACCATGGTTCAAAAAGCATGTTCAAAGATGCATACAATCAAAAAAATGTGGAACATAGAAATCAAAACAAACGTTCATACAAACAAACAAACGTGGAACATAGAAAGCAAAACACATACATACGTCATGGCTGAGATTGATATTGGCGATTTGCCACATAATCCGCGAGTTCAGATAGACTCATGACATGAGGCTCTGACGAGTCATTCCGTCCATGAGTTGCTGGTCCTCCATGAGTTGATGGTCCTCCACGAGTTGATGGTCCTCCACGAGTTGATGGTCCTCCATGAGTTGATGCTGCTCCACGTGTAGATGCTGCTCCATAAGTAGATGCAGCTCCAAGAGTAGATGCTGCTCCACGAGTAGATGATGCTCCACGAGTAGATGCTGCTCCACGAGTTGATGCTGCTCCAAGACTTGATGCTGCTCCATGATTAGATGCAAGACGAGTAGATGCAGGACGAGTAGATGCAAGATGAGTAGATGCAGCACGAGTAGATGCAGCAAGAGTAGATGCAGCTCCACGTCTTGCATTATGTTCTATCTTCTTCTTCTCTCTCACCTTGTATAGTGTGCTCGGTAAGATAGTGATGTCAGTATGAAAATTTGACTGTCTTACCTCACATTCAACAGAAGAATCTGGATTTGATCTCTTCAACTCGCTAACATAGTCATGCAGCCTTGCAAATTGCTCTCTCTGCTCATTGTCAAATCTCTGCAAGCATTTGAGCCTAGTCCTCTCACAGATTGTCCATGGGACATTGATGTTGTGTCTAAGAAGCTTGTTCTGCAGCATCTTAGCTGAGATGTCTGGATTCTTTCTGAACTCTTCAATGTACAGCTCAGCCAACCTTGTATTGGTTAGTAAAGACACATGTCCATGCCATGTGCTGTTGTGCTTATCTCTTAAAGACCGAATTAAACATCTAGTTGAGGTGCTGTTAACTGAAGCAAAAACCTCCACGGGCAATTCTTCTCAGCACAAATTGCAAGAACTCGCATATTATCCGTCTTCTTATACTCAATGTTCCTCCTCTTCTTGACTGCATACTTTTGTAGTGCAGTCTTACAACTTGCTACAGTCTTGTACTCTTGTCCAACGCAAAACCCTTTGTACTTTGTATCATCCAACTCTGGTCTTCCTTCATCAGAACTATCACTCAAATAGTGATAAAACATCACCATAAACATTGTCATCATTCTCGTTATCAATACCTTCTTCAGTATCATCACCATCTTGACCATCGTCAACATCATCCTCTTCATCATCAACATATTCATCAGATAATGCTCTACCCCCAACCATTCGCATATCTATAAACGGATCATCACTCCTAACTACATAGATTGTTAATCCACCTGAGCCTACGTCATTATGAAGAGCTAAACCTACTCATCCTCGTCTTCTATATCAGCTCTCTCAATCTGCCCAGGTGGAAACCAACTAAGCTTGCTCATATTATCTTCATAACCTAATATTTCACGGATGAGCTTTAAGGCTGAATTAATGAAAAATTCATGAGCTAAATGACTTCAACACGCCTCAGCTTGTCCACCAAGATACTCTCCATCCCGACCCCAATAACCACCAATTTGAAAAAACAAATCGAAACTCATATTTCTATCTCGGCTTCAACCCTTCAAAGCAAAAAATTCTTATCATATGATATTAGTTCAAATTAACACATTACGAGTTTAATTAGTTGACCAAGTTTCAAATTAACACATTACGAGTTTAATTAGTTCACCAAGGCTGACCCATAAAACCCATTAACCATAAATCCATTAACCATAAATCCATTAACCCATAAAACCCATTAACCAAGTTTCAAAAAATTAACCGATATCTCAATATTTACTCGATGAAAAACAACAAACCATAGAAGCTCATTTTACCCTTAATCGATCCCAGATATACAAATTACACACACAGCTACACATATTTAACAAATTTTGAGCTTCAATATAGACCATCACCACTCCCACCCACTAATCGAAGATTCGAACTGTTAAAGCGGAAATGCAACTACTCTAAATCACGATACGAAAATCTTGATTTGAATTTATGAACAGATTTGATTTTTAATTTACCTCAATCGATGCTTGAAGATTCATTATCCGAAGAAATTCTCCAGAAATTGCCAATTCGAGAGAGAAATGAAGAAGACGATGAAACCCTAATTTTGATTTTTCCCTAAATTGATTTTTTTAAGCTTTGAAATCGCGACAAATAAAACACCGCCATTTTAGAGCATAAAAACGACAAGATTTTTGGCCGAACATCATGTTGTTTAAATGTCTCAAAACGTCATCGTTTTAAGCATTCCGTCTAATTTGTAACAGATGCTTAACATGCGACGTCGACGATACACGTGGTGGCGGTTTAGCGGGTGACTTCGTAGGTCAGGGGTTTGACCTGCACAACTTTGACGTCAGGGTTGTGCTTGCAAAAAAAATAAAGGTTGATGGTTTTTTGCACAAAACCCTATTTTTAAATACATTAAAAACACATGTTATTGAACATGAACATGATTTTATTGTATTTTAATAAGAAAGGATTTTTGATGTAATCTTTTAACTAAAATATGAATAAACAAAATATCATCTCTTACCCTAGTATTTCTAATATCTTTCATTTCTTCTCATGTCTCCCAATTGTTTATGGAAATTCTCACAATATCATATTAAAATTTAATTTTCTTAATTTAAAATAATTATCAGTGTAAAATTTTGATCATGTGAAATTTTGAGTATAACTAGAAATATAATAGATTGCATTTTCAGATATTTTTTATCATAACTGGATATTTTTCCATGTTCTATCCATGAACAAGATAATTGGTCAACATGTAGAAGATTGAGCAGTTTTGTTAACTAAACAAATATGTTTGTTTTGTTACCTAGATTTTCTACCCAAATATCAAATCAAATATTGACTTCATCTTAACATATCTAGAATTTTTTCCTATATAACATGTGATATATCATGTTTTTTTATGGTTTTTAGCCATGATATACATATTGCTTAAATCTGTCTTCAGCTGTTGTTGTCCCTCCAAGATCTTTTTAAGCATAACCTTGATCTCATCCTCAGAAGTTTTAGCAGGAGGATTCGGACGGAAAGTGTTCTCATAGTTCTCAATGAAACTCCTTCCTTGAAACTCTCTGCAAGTGGTTAAGGAACCCGGTTCCAACTGTTTCAACCATTGAGATGCTTCCCCAGTAAGAGAGTATGGGAAGAGTTTGCAGAATAGATAGTCTTCAGACATTCCATTGGCTTTAATACTCGAAGCCAAGTCTTTAAACTTCTCTATGTGGTCCATTGGATGTTCCGTAGGATGAGCATGGAAAGTGTGTTGCCCCACAAGAGTGGGGTATTGGGGTTTCAACTCAAAATCATTCCTCTAAAAAGCAGGAGGACATATAGCAGACATGTTGGAGTAAAACTCATTAGGTCTGTTGTAATCAGCCAGTGTTCTTCTCAAAGTTTCAATCCTAGCATCCAAGCTATCTGGACCGTCACTGTCATGTCGACCAACACAAGTATTGCCATGTCGGTCGACACGGCCAGTTTCGTCGACAGCTTCGACAATTGGGTTTCCATCAGCATCAAGTCTCAGACCTTGATCATTATACGGGTTGCCCTCTTTATCACGTAAGATCCCAGCAGCATCTCTCTCAATCACAACAGTCCTAACCATCTCTGATTTCTTCTGTGCTCTGTGATTAGCTCTCTCTAACCTCCCAATCTCCTCAGTAGCAACTAAGTTTTTGCTTTTGTTGCTCCTAAGATTCATGCACCTGAGATAAGAGAAAGTAGAGATGTAAGTAACAAAATAAAAGAAAAATCTAGACTAAACTCTAACTGAAATCTAATGGTGAATTTAGAGTCCCCGGCAACGGCGCCAAAATTTGATAGGGGTCAAATATAACGCTAGAAGCTACCCTCACAAATTAAGAGGTCAGTTGCAGCACTTAGGGGTCAAATCCACAAGGACTCTGAAAACTCACGCAATAGACGAACAGATTCGAATTAAGATAGATTGAATAAATAAGAAACTAAAGGAAACGAAATAGCAATTAAACGGGGTTGATTTCAAGTGATTAAAAGTGCTAGACCTAGGAACATCAATCAGGAAAACTCAGGAAATTGAACTGGGCAGTTCGTAATCAAGTCTAAAGTGTTTGTGCGATTCTTAAACTCATAACACTAATGTGATATCTCATCCAACTCTCGCTGCGATGACATCTATCCTCTAAACAGAAGCAAACCAAATCTTTTTTTGCGAAATACCAATAAATAGAGTCTCTATGATCAGCGGGTACGGTATGTTTACAAAATTCCTAAACCAACTCTCGCTGCGAAAAGACTGTTTGCTCATCTAAGATTGGGTCAGGGTATCAATAGCACTCTCGCGCCTACCAATAATCCTATGGTACCAGTGTTAAGGTGATCAGTCTCAAAAACTAGTGTAATTATCAAATCTAGATGAAGAACATAATAGATAACTTAACAAGACTATGCCCAAATCAACAATCCCTTATAATCCCTTTTGAAACCCTAGATCTAACAAGGTGACTACTCAGACATAGAATATGAAACACAAATTATTGTCTCAATAATACTCATAAAATAGAAAATAAGAAAACAAAGGGAGTTCAGAATTTTTCTCTCTACAAAATTTGAGATCTGAATCTTCTCTCCAATATTCTCCTTGAAACTTACAATAAACTTTTTACTTCTCAAAAACTTAGAGAATATCAAAACTTAGTTTCTCAGACTTCTAAAACATAGTTTAACCTAAAAACACAATTAGGCATAAAGTATAAACTTTGGAAACTTCTTGGAGAAAGTTGCAATACTTGAAACTTGATAAAACTCGACGGCGTCATTCACGTCTAGGTTGTGTCGATCGACGTGGACAGAAATATTCGTCTCCTTGTTGATTTGCTCAGCTACAAGCCTCAAAATGCATCCAAAGTGCACATCAGGGTCCAATCCGTGTTTGTACCTAATAAGACTCAATATATATAGAAAAGACTCCAAAACCAATACATATATCATGTTATAAAACCATAAAATCCATGATATATCCGTTCACTAACAAGCTAAATGAACTACTATTATACTAGAGATGCCAAAGTCTGTCACACTTTAACACATCATGGAACTAAGCAAGCAAAATCACACAAACTTTGACTACTCGACCACACTGATCGAGTGGTGAGGTCGAGTGCTACAGTAAAAGTTGAGAAAACACTAAATGAATGATTGCAAAGAACGATTAAAACTATGGGAAAGCAATAGGGAACTCAAGGGTGGAATCATGGGTTTGCAAACATTCTATACTGGTATCAATAAAACTGGTCTCACAGGACATCCCTAGACAACAGACATCATATCCAGCTCAGTCCATGGGTCGTGGTAAAGAGCCTCAAGATCCAACCTTGTCAGCATAGTGTGAGTTGATCGGATCAGGCACAAAGAATCAATCTCCTAAGCCAAAGAGGATTCATAACAAGTAGGTAAGCTGAGTCATGATGTAAATCAACATCTGATGCATCAGCCCCTACTCTATTGTATCCTAGTCCCTGGAAAAAGTAGATCTAATGATTCAAGGCATGGGTCGTGCTCAATAAACCATCTGAGATCATGTTCTCCTTGATCAGGGGAGAACAAGCATTAAAATCACTCACCCAAGAGGAAATCGCAACTGAGTGATGATCGACCTATCTAACCCACAGCAATATATAATGAATCTAGCCTATTCCACCCCCAAACACCCCAAGTGAAATTACTCACTCATCAAAATCATAACTTGGGTCCAAAACCCAAAAATCTCTAAAAGAGACATATGTGATAGCTTACGATCTGAGGAGAAGAAGTTGGAGTAGAAATAAAGTGTAATTACTGATTTATTAAAAGTTATCAAAGTTACAAAGTTGCAAAAATGAAGAACAAGAGAGAGAAGCTAAAAACTCGAGATTATACTAGAAACGACGATTCTACTTGATACTAGTGGGTACTACTTGGTTCCTGATGTTAACCTAATCAGGCCCCTTTTATACTAAGTGAAAAACCAACTTTTAACAAAGATCCGAGTTTTTAGGAAAAATAGTCGGAGAGTGCCCACTCGACCCAGCAGTCGAGTGGGGTGTTTGAGTGGGTAGTGATTGGTCAGTGAGTGGTCACTCGAGTAGGCAGGTCGCGTGGGCAGTCGTTGGTCAGTGAGTGGTCACTCGAGTAGGCAGGTCGTGTGGGCAGTCGTGTGGGCAGTGGTGCCATCTGTCTTCTCTGCAAATCCTCACTATGTCCATAAAGCTTCACTGCACATCCTCCTTAGTCCAGCAGCTTGATCCAAACTTCACTTCATGAGCCCAAAATCCAAGCATGCTCCAATCAACTCCAAAAACACCTGATAAGACCCCAAATATGCAAAATGCATGCAATGCCTATACAAAACACTAAAACATCCTATATGAAAGATAAATGCATAAAATGGTATGAACAATGACTAAAATCTATATTAAGGCATGATAAAAGGTTGCTAAAAATGTGCATAATATGGTGTTATCAATCTTCAATAGAGATTACATTGGTTGATGCTTCAGTGAAGAACTCTATGGGTTTTTTTGAGAATCTGCAAGTCCGTGTTGGTGACTGTTTGCTTCCTTGTGACTTCCGTGTTGTTGAGATGGATATTGGCTCCGATATGCCTTTGATTTTGGGAAAGCCATTCCTTACTACTGCTGGAGCTGTTTTTGATTTGCTAAGTAGCAGAATTTTTCTAAAGCACGTTGATCATGATGTGCTATATGATGCTAATTCGAAAGGATATGCTAATTCGATAGGGTTCTGAAACCCAAGATGTTTGACTTAAGTGAGGATGATCTCGGTTCAAAGACTTCATCTTCATCACCTTCGGATTCATCCGGAGACATTTCACCCATCTGATTACTGACAAACTCAAGCTAATGACTGAAAATAAGCGCTTTGTGGGAGGCAACCCACCGGTGAGTCTATAAATATGTTTTTCTGTGTCTTGTCACTAATTTTTCTTTGTTTTTTTTTGTCTTAGGAACTAGACATGCTTAATGACAAATTTGGAAGGATTGCTCATGGATTGGAGAACTTTACATAATTTTTTGACCAAGGAACATATGGTTTGTGTCCATGCTGATCGACACGAACATCCTGTGTCGGTCGACACGGACCCAAAGTTAGTATATATACATAATTTTCCTTTTTCTTATCCACTCCATCTTTTCCAAAACACGAAACCGCCGCCTCTTATCCACTCCAATTTTTTGGTTTTGATATATACATATGCACAACTAATTAATATAAGAAAACTAAAAAAGTGGATTAATTAAAAATATTAATTAAATGTTCTTATATATATATATTTGTACAAAAATGAAAAAATATAAATAATATATATATACAATTAATTTAAACTAACAAAATTAACTAATAATAACTGTTGAGTCATTATAACATTTTTTTGGGTTTGTTATTAAAAAATGTTTTTGGTGGAGATTTTGTTAAAAATAACAAAAAAAATTGTTGATTAATTAAAAAATGTTAGCTATATATAAATATTCAAAATTAATAAAAAATAACAAAATGTTCAAAAGATAATGAACTTTGAAATGCCATTTAAATCCAAAAAATATGAATATTTTGAAAGTTCATGCTTTAAATATAAAAATGTTAATATTTGAAACCAAAATTGTATATATATAGGCGCTGATGTTATATTAGCAATATGTATTTGTAGTTCAATGGTTGAGAGGTTGTTATGAGTCTTAAAGGTTAGCGGTCCGAATCCTAGTGTAGTCAAATTTTTTAAAAAAATTTTTAAAAAAACGAAGTCGTTTTGATGTAACGGAAAATATTAATGGAATGTTAACCCGCAGCCGTGACTTATTAACCAGAATTTAACGGCATGTCCAAATTGGCCAAGTCAACAAAAGTTAGCTATTTTATCTAAAAGTCAAGCCAAACTTTATGATTTAAATGGCATTTTGAAAGTTCATGTTTTTTTCGTCCACTTTTTGAAAGTTCATGCTTTTTTGACATTTTTTCCCTTTTATAATCCATTTTTGATCTTAATACTTGCTAATCTTAGTTGATTAAGATGAATTTAGAAGGATTGAAGTGTAGATTTTTGGTAAATTAGGTTGATTTAATAGAAAAGTCATGAATTTATATGAATGAAACTTGAACTATTTTGATATGAAATTTGGAATTTATAGATGTTTGGGATGATGGATAGATGTTAGTATGATGATTTTGATGGTTGATTATGCAATTTTTGATGAAAATTCGATTTGAAGATGATTTGAGCTTGATATCGCCGGCACCGTGTCGATCGACACGGTCTGCTCGTGTCGGTCGACACGGGTACCCTAATTTTGGAATTTTGCTGATTTTGGACTTTTTCTCTTTCAGGTGTAAGATGAATGCTAGGGGAAAGAGACCAAGGACGTCAGGAGCACAGGGAGAGTCGAGCAGTCGATCATCACATGAGATTCCTTCTCTTCACCTGTGGCCTCATAGGGAAGGGACAAGGATTATTCCTCAAGTCAATTGGGAAGGGACTCCCAAGGAGGAAGTGTACAAACCCGAGTGATATTAGCGTGAGATCTCAGAGAGGTGGGATGAGTGTGACACCTTGTTCTATAATGCTTAACTGAACATGGAGATTAGACCCACATGGATAGCATTGCCATGCATCGCATGAAAATCAAGGAGGAGTGCCTGTTAGTTATGTGGAAGATTGGGTTGGGTACTATGTGCGGCAAGCACTATGAGGTCTACCCGGAGTTGGTACATCAGTTCATGGCCACAGTTCAGGTTTACGATACCGCAGCAGATGCGCAGGCTCAGTTGGGCATGCTTACGTTCATTATTTGATGGATTCGGTACATAATCTCTATCCCTGATCTTTGCACTATTTACGGGTTTGATCCGACCAAGACTGGCACTAGTCTGGCATCAAACATGGCGATCGATTTCCAGACTTACTGGAGCAAGATTGCAGATGGGGTTTACAACCCCAACCGGTCTACTCACTCCGACATTCGGCATTCGGTCCTTTGTCACGTAGTTCGAGCCATCTTGAACACGCTTTTGTGCAAGATGGAGCCTAACAAGATGAGATAGACTGAGTTTGTGCTGATGTGCTATGCCATTCAGGGCCTGTTTTCTGAGCTAGATGATGACGTCAACCTCGGTGCTATCTTTGCGCACCACTTGGTTAGTCTGAAGATCAGACCATTCACAGGCACGAGAGACAACTTTGAGTCGGTTGGCATTTTGTTGGCTCTTATTTTTTGTTTATGCGGTATCAGCACCGAGGGTGTCAATGTGATGTCTGTCAGATGTGTTATGAATGAAGCATTTTTGATGCATCCCAAGTGGATTAAGGCAGATTGGGTTTGGTGCTACCATAGTGAGGGGACAGACTACTTATTTCAGCTTCCACAGCAGGAACTCACTCGAATCACGGGTAGTCAGGCGCGACTTCTCTTCCAGCCGCATCACGATCTGCGCCGCCTTGCTCCTCATACTCGCCGTCGCAGAGGCGCCTCCTCTCAGTCTGTCCCTACAACAGCCGAGGATGATCCGATTCCAGACTCTGTTTCTCATCAGTATAGACTTCCTCCCACACCTCCCATCCTTATTGAGACTGCATTATTTAAGAGGTATGTGGCGGATAGTTTCCAGAGTGTTTGAAATGCGATAGCTTCATTGTCTCGCTGTGGATGTGTTCGTCGCACAGATGCAGCCCCTGCTCAGCCCCGGCTTATCCCGATCCCCACTCCATCTCCGACTTCAGATCCCTCCATGGAAGAGGATTAGTTTCTTCTTTCTTTTTCTTTTTTCTTTGAGACATTTTTACTTTTGCTTTTTACTTCTGTTTTTGTTTCAGTTTTGTTTCTAACTCCTATTGAGTATTGTTGAACCTATTATGTTATCATTTATCTAGTTATTTGACGTTTTTGGAGCTCTTAATCATGTCTAATGTCAGAAAACGAGTTGATTGATCAGTTGAATGGTTTCAGATTTCAGAACACATTATTCTTTCTCGTGTCGACTGACACACATCTTGTGTGTCAGTCGACAGGCACCACCATATCATGTCACGATTTTTAAAACATAAAAGTTCAATCTCTATTCAATTTTATTTCTTTTTATCACCTTCCTTAAGCTTAATTACACTGGGGACAGTGTAGTTTAAGTCTGGGGGAGGTAGTTACTAACTATATTTATTCTTTTGAGAGTCAGTCCTAATTTATCTTCTGTTTTTCAAAATTTTGTTTTATTGAGTCAAAACCTAGTTAGAAACTATAAGCTATATTTTGGTCTATTGTTGTTTGCTATGTTTTCTGGTGACCATTTTTGCAGAACTTATTCAGATTCAACTAATGGAAAAGCTCCAAGTCTGACCGGTTAACTTGAGATCCCCATACTTACAACAGATGTTCGCTATAGCCTGAGCTAATTTCTGTCAGTTCCTTTTACCTCATGGGCGAATTTGGTGTTTGAGAGCTTGACTTTTCATTCATACCTGACTTGATAAAACCAAAGTAAGTTATGATATCTAGTCTCCCCAAAAGTTACTAATAATAATAAAAGCCTTTAAGGTATAGTCTATGAATGACCAAGTGATTCTCTGAAATAGAAGCAAGTAAGAGAAATCTATGCCTCCATATTTCTATTTCTTAAGGAGATGATTAAAGTAGGGTTGATGTGAGGGTAGGAGCGATCCCGTGACCAAATATTCACTTCTGATAGCCTACCTTCATAGACAAAAGAAAATAATATAAGATCCAGAATAACAAAGAATTTAAGTGTGAGGGAGATGAAAACATCATTGTTGTTGTGAGGTTTGTCTTGTTATGGTATAGGATGACAGCTGAGTCTAGAAGGATTTTCAACATTGAAATCAGAAATGAGACCCAGCGATGAATGACTTACTAAAGGGATATGTTGTTAAGTTGTGGTGGGAATTGAGAAGATTGCGAGTGACTACGGTGAATGTACATGGTGGCTAGTCTCTGATTTTTTCTTGTACCATGTGGATTACATGATGACTGGTAAGCACAATGTTCTAAAGAGTAAGTGAGTTTTGCGATTTTTTAAATTTCTTCCTTGATTGAGTTTTCTGTTTGCTTGATGGCAAGCAAAAGCTAAGTTTGGGGGAGTTGATATATCATGTATTTTATGGTTTTATGACATGATATATGCATTGGTTTTAGATTCTTTTATATATATATATTAAGTCTTATTAGGTACAAACATGAGATGGACCCTGATGAGCACTTTGGAGCATTTGGAGGCTTGTAGCTGAGCAAATCAACAAGGAGACGAACATTGATGTCCATGTCGACCGACAGGCCTTTCCTGTGTCGATTGACACACACATGACGTGAATGACGCCTTCAAGTTTTATCAAGTTTCAAGAATTACAACTTTGCCCCAGAAGTTTCTAAAGTTTATACTTCATGCCTAATCGTGGTTTTAGGTTAAATTATGTTTTAGAAGTCCCAGAGATGGAGTTTCAGATTATTCTAAGTTTTCATTGTAAGTTTCAAGAAAGTTTTGTGGAGAGAAGATTCAGATCTCAACCTTTATAGAGAGAAGAATTCTGAACTCCCTTATTTCTATTTCTAATTTTATGAGTATTATTCAGACAATGATTTGTGTTTTTTCTTCTATGTCTGAGTAGTCACCTTGTTAGATCTAGGTTTTCAAAAGGTTTATGATGGTTTTTTGAATTGGGCATAGACATGTTAGGTTATCTATAATGGTCTTCATCTATATTTGATTATCACACTAGACTTAAGATTGATCACTTTAATCCTTGTACCGTAAGAATATTGGTAGGCGCGAGACTGCTATTGATATCCTGACCAAATCTTAGATGAGCAAACAGCCTTTTCGCCGCGAGAGTTGGTTTAGGAATTTTGTAAACATATCGTACTTGCTATTCATAGAGACTTTATTTGTTGGTATTTTGCAAAGAGATTTGGTTTGCTTCTGTTTAGAGGATAGATGTCATCGCAGCGAGAGTTGGATGAGATATCATATTAGTGTTATGAGTTTAAGAACCGAACAAACAATTTAGTCTTGATTATCAAACTGCCCAGTTCATATTCCAAAGTATTCCCGATGATTGTCCCTAGGTCTAGCGCTTTTAATCACTTGAATTTAATCCCGTTCATCTTGTTTACTTTTATTTATCTCCTATTTATTGATCTAGCTTCATTCAAATCTGTGTTTATATTGTGTGAGTTTTCAGAGTCCTTGTGGATTTGATCCCTAAGTGCTGCAACTGATCTCTTAATTTGAGAGAGTAGTTCTAGGGTTATATTTGACCCCCTGTCAACCCTCTCGCCGATTTTTCTCCTGAGTAACGGCTGTGCTTCTCTCTTCCACTATACTCATTACCCGATGGTAAGTCCTCCTGATCAGCCCAATCTTCCACCTTTTTAGAAGCGCTCATCATGTTCTTCAGGTTCGAGGGTTAAACATTTTCACCCCAGCCTGAGTCTTAGGTTTAAGGCCATTCATGAACGCCAGCTCTAGAACCAATTCTGGTATCTCCGGTGCATTTGAAGCCAGTGCGATGAAATTTTGCAGTATTTCACCGCTGATTCCTCCTTTCGCAATATCAGGAGTCTTTCTCCTGGTGATAAATCCTGTGACAGCGAGAAGTTTTCCAACATCCTTGCCTTCATATGTTCCCTACTTGTGAATGGATTCCGATCTCATTCCCATCGGTACCATATCAAAGTTTCGTCATCAAACCCCATCTTAATGGCTTGTAATTTTTCTTCTTCTGTAAAGTTCCCCAACTCAAAATACTGGTCAACCCTGATCACCCAGTTGTCAACGTTCTCACCATCGAACAACGGTAGCTCAAGTGTCCGAGTCAACGGAAAGTTCCTCTCCTCCGTCGTCGTAGTGATCGCAGCTCCTTGTACCTTTGCCACTGATACACTCCCTACACTTTGTCCAGTCATTGGCGTTTATTCCCTGGTTTTCACCGACTTCCCGGTGATCAAGTTTTGACGATCTTCACTCATCGTATCCAACCGATCAATGATCTGACTCAACGTCTTCATCATATCAGCCATCATCTTTTCCATTGATGACATCTTATTCATGTCACGCTCTCTTTCTCGTAGTAGGTTTTCCACCTTCTCCTCCATGGTTTCTGCTTTCTTTGGCGGCATGTTTCCAAAAATTTACCTCGCTCTAATACCAAGTTGATACGAGTTAGAGAGAATGAAAAACAAATAGCTTAAGAAATGTAGAAACTTAGTATTACTGATATAAGGAAACCGGATAACACTGAGAGAAGTATTGGGATGTCTCTCACCTCCCCCTTTACAACTATCTCAGTTGATACCTTATGCTCATACTCTCATGTTCTACTTATACTACTAGCCAGCTCACCGAGACACGCCATGTGCACCTCTAATGGTTTGTTACTACTACTATTATTTGCCTTAACTCTAGTTTATTATTTAACTATAGTAGAGTTACCTTTCCTTACTTTCCGCGACTGCTGCTTGTGTTGATTCTCATCTGGTTCTTCCTCCGGTACTGGTAGAGAATAGGTGGTCGAACCGCTTCATAGCTATCAATTTGATGGTGTGGTTTAGGCGATGGAACTTGAGTTATATCGCAGCTCTCATAAAACTCTAGAAAAATTGATTAGGTTAGTAAGAGAGATCTTCATGTTAGATTCTTAGGCGATGGAATTTGAGTTATTTGAGTTATATTTAGATTTTTTTTTTTTTTCTTACCATCACAAACCTACTTGAGATTTAAACTTGCAGTTAGTCTTATAAGTTATAAACAAAACAGACTTTAGTTATCTTTTAAGCCACGTTACCGATACGATGTTGCACGTTTAATGTAAACTGCAGATGAGAAATATCTTACGTTATAACTTGTCAAACAATATATTAAAGATGTACAACATGATTGACAAAACATGGCAAGTCATTTTTTTTTTTAATCTTCTTGTTGGTCATACTCGCCGGATGATGATGAAAACTCGTTTCAAAGTCTTTTGGTATTAATCAAATGAAAAAAAAAAAAAAAAAAAGACTTCTCATTCTCATTGTTCATCAACAACTTCTTTTCCTTTGCTCGTATCATTCTTCTTCTTCTTTGCAGTGTAGCTACCGAAGAGACTCTCCATCTCCTCTAGAGGCATACCTCGTGTCTCGGGGAGGAAAGTCAAGAAGAAGATCCATGCGGCAGCAGCAACTCCGGCGAAGAGAAGGAACGCACCACCAATGGTGAGACCTTTTGAAAGAGATAGGAATGTCATTCCAATAATACCACTCATCAGTCTATTCAACATAACTCCCAAACTTGCTCCTTGAGCTCTTAGCCTCACAGGGAATATCTCTGAGCAGTAGACCCATGTCACAGGCCCTGCACCTATTGAAAATGTTGCCACAAAGGTCATCACCATTGTAACGCTAAGTGATATAGCCCACTTGAGTGTTTGCCCCGGGTTTCTATCGATAACTGTGAGACTAGTCCCGAGTGCGGTCAAGGAAAGAAACATGCCACCCATACTCGTGAGCAACAAGGCACGACGTCCGAATCTGTCAACCACACAAGTCCCTACCACAATGAAAAGGGTCTTGACAACTCCAACAGCAACCGTAGCCAAGAGCTGGTCGTTCTTGGACTTTAGTCCAGCCTTTAAGAAGATAGTCGGAGAATAAAGCACGACCGCATCGATACCGGAGGCTTGCTGGGCGAAATGGATACCAAGGCATGCTAAGAGAATGTGACGTACGGACGGGGTTGGTCGCACGAGAAGATCCTTCCATACACCTTTTCCGGCGCTTTTCTTGTTTGGAACTACTATAACATCGTCTGTCATGTCATCAGGGATTCCAGCCGCGCGTTTGATGTCATTGAGCCTCGTGATGGCTTCTTCTTTAGTGTTTGATGTTTTGTCAAGAACTTTAAAAGCATCTCCGAGACGACCTTGGAGAACAAGCCACCTTGGAGACTCTGGCATTGCCAACACTCCAATAGCCAGAAACACCGAGGGAACTGCTCCAATCCCTAACATGAACCTCCATCCAAGATGCTCGGGAAGCTTGGAGAAGAAGTAATTTGATACATATCCCAAAAGTATACCAATATTAATAAATATCTGCATAAGAAAAGAAAAAAACATCAATATCAAGGTTAAAATGTTACATTTAATAAATGATTAAAATGTTGGGATCTATCGGACCTCAGGGAAAGAACTTAGGAAACCGCGAGAAGAGGCAGTAGCTACTTCAGCAGTGTAAACAGGTGCAATCATCATAGCATAACCAACACCAATACCAGCGATGAAACGGCCAACCATAATGAAAGGATAGTTTGTGGCAAAACCCATAAGAAGGGCGCCACAAAAGAAGAAAGCTCCAGCCAACACTATGGTGAATCGTCTTCCTATCCAATCAGAAGTTCTACCCGCTGCGCCTGAACCGACAAGAGAGTAGATGTTTAAAATTCCCATAAGAATCTCAAGTTGTACGTCCGACAGTTTCAAATCGTCTTTTATGAAAATTGCAGCTCCACTCATCACACCAATATCTACAACATCCCAAAAAGAAAATGTAAGAATAGTAATGTAAACCTTAAAATGGAACAAAAATATAAAAAAACGGATCGTTAGTGAGTGATTAGAGTTTAGAAAAACAAAGACGAACCGTAACCAAGGATGATAGAAGTCATGGAGGCTAAGATTGCACAAGCAAAAGCATATCGGCTTCTATTCCCTCTTGCCGGCTCGGATTCCGCAAGTACAACACCTTTTTCTACTCCCGTGGAACTCATCTTCTTAATGGTGATTGCAAAACTTAAGATGAAAATTGGTGAGGAGAAGAGAAAGTGTTAGTAGTAGATGAACTTTGTCTCTTGTGAGAGCGATGAAACCTATTGTAGGATGAAGAGTTTAAATAGATGTGATTCTCACAACTGAAGACAACTAAGAGCAACTGTTTAGAAAAAAAATACATATATTCAGTTAATGGATGACCTGTTACAAAAGAAAACGTTACATAGAGTTTATAGGATAGAAATTGGATTAGAAGACATCCAGAGACGTAAGTTTTTATCTCATCGACATTTCTGTCCTAAATTGGCACTTTCAAATAAGACCAGTTGATTTAAGATTTGTCTTTCTATTTTTGGTTATATTATTTTCTAAATTTAGAACCAGAGGTAAATAGGCATCCAGCCACATCCAATCATAGATAAAAGTATATTAGTTTATCATAATATTTATTGTTGAGTTGGATTATTTCATATTGAAAAACGGTATATAGTGTTTGTAAAATATAAATTTAATTTAATTAAATCAAATATATAATATTAATTATATATTTTAAATATTTGATATACAATTATATACTCAAAAGTATTGATGATAGTTTAATTTAATATAATACAACTATTCAACAACTATAAATCTGAAAATAAAAATTATTTTTATATCAAAATAACTGAAATATTCAAAAAATAAAAAAATATGAAATTTCTTAATTAAATTTATGAAAGTTTAACTAAATATAACCAAATTTTTATATATGTTTGTTATAATATTTTGTGTCTCCGAACCTCACTTGAATCCAGATAGAATCAAAATAAACAAACCAAAAATTATAGTATATGAATAGATCACATGCCTCTAAATCCAAAAAGCCAAATACGGTATTGTATCTAACCCTAATCCAAATCACTGGAAATTAAAGTTAAAATTTTAACCAAAAAAAGATAAAGCTAAAATTTGGATTATGGTTAGATAATAAGTTTTAAAAGTAGAAAAACATAGATATTAATTTAACCACATAAAACTAACCTTCTCATCAAGTAAAAAGAAATTAATTCCTTCTCATTGTTTTTTTTAAAGATTTCTTGCCTTCCACTTTCTGATTAGACGAACTACGGTACAACGGTATGAGCATTTTCTGTTTGACTGATCCAAAATGATATACTCCTTGTTGTTCTTTAGAATTTCATCACCCATTGAATTTTTCTTGATATTTGATATTTTTGAAAACAATCAAATAAAATTTAGATGAATAAAATTTACTAAAGCATATATTGATTGACACACGTAGAGGTGCTCTCCACTGAGACACACATAGAGGTGCTCTAAATCAATAAGTTTATTGATTGTAATAAATAGAGGTGCTCTAAACCTAAAATATTAATAGTAATAAAACACATATGAATGGAGTAGATATCGATATAGAATAATCTTACGTTTATGAAGTTTATAGAGCTGTGATTTTTTTTGGTTTTGAATTTTGAATAGATGTCAAACAGGTTTTATATAAGTGGGAAAGTAGAACTCTTTTTCCTTTTTAAATTGTATTCTTTTTTTATTTTATTTTATTTTTAATCTAAGATTTTGTTTATTTTACTTTTTAAATAGGTATTTTTTACTTATTCATATAATAAGATATATGTGTCAATCAATATATGCTTTTTTTTATTTACTTATTCATCCTTTTTGTAGTTTTATGTTAAGTTAAATAAAATAGCTTTTTTTATATAATTATATTCCTATTTTAAATTTCCTTTTATTCTTTTGATAATCTATGGTTTATTTTTATTTTTTAAATAGGTATTTTAACTTTTTTTGTTTTTTGATTAAATGAACTTCTATTTTTTTATATATAAAATTACATTAATAATTTTATTTTCTATGTTTACCTCTTTTTGTAATTTTTATGTTAAGTTAAATAAAATAGATTTTTTTCCCTTTTATAATTGCATTCCATTTTTAAAACATGTAAAAATCTGATCGTTTAAATTGACACATGTCACGATCTGGAGAATTACTAACTTTGAATCATTCATCTTTATATAATAAGATTTATAACTTCACTATGTTTTAAGAATTTTAACTAGAATCTGCACCCGCCGTATACTGCGGGTCAATATTTTCTTAATCATTATAACAAATATTTATATTTTACAATTTAATATTATGTGTTTAATTTTTAAGATAGTTTTAAATTTTAGATTTTGTTAGTTTTGTTCTTATAACTAATTTCTTTTTAGATATGTATTTTAACTTCATTAGATTATAAAGTGTTTAGTGTTGTTGGTTATTTGATGCATATAGCCATTTTAATATTTTATAAATCTTTCTTATATCAAAGTCTGCTCTGCTATATCCAAGGCCTACCAACATGCGGTTTTTAATATATATTTTTGTAAATATTCAAACATATATATATACTCTTTAAATTTTTAAATATATCACATTATATTTCATCAAATATATATAATTATAAATATATATATATATATTCACTTATTTACTTTTATTAAAAATTGGTAGTCTGGAGATCGATCTGCTAATTCGCAAACAAAGCCTGCTAAATCCATAGTCTATTATTGGGATCCATATTATCCGTTTTTTAATGGACATAACATAATTTCACCCCGTGATGAAGACATAGCCCGTGATTTTACAAGCCTGATCGACACTTCTATTAATATGGGATGTTGAACACTGACTTTTTCTTATTGATTAAGTAATATATGTTTATTTTTGAAACATATCTTATTTAAAATCTCTACAAAATATACATATTTGTTACTTATAAAAATTTAATCATTTTCCATAACAAATTGAAATTAGTAATTTTCCGTCAAAATGAATACTTAGAAATCTTCCTACATAAAAGACATATACAATTTCCGAAAAAATAGATTTGAATCACAACATATGTAGAAAAAGAATAAACTTTTATTAATTTAATGCATTATGTAATAATTCAAAATAATTTGAAAATAAGATCAATTAAAAGTGAAATGGAATCATAATTATTTTCCAGTACATTGATTTAAATTAGATAAATAGATTTTGGATAAATTAAAGTCAATGCTAGTTTCCATAATATTGTTGTTTTAATCTGTTTTGATACACATATAACATTAATCTTCATTTATTTATTTTAATATGAGTGTTTGGAAACACTTTTTAAATTGACTTTTTTTAATAATATAGTAGATATATATTTTACTAGTGACAACATGTACAAATCTTTACTATTAAAAGCTGAAGTATTCTACTGTAACAATATGTAAAAAAAATTCATGCTTGAATTCAAATCTATATTTAATGTTTTACAAAATAACCTCACGAGGACAAATGAAAGAAACAGTTCTTACAATACAGAAATACTAAAAACAGAACGAAAATTAATAGTGTAGTAAATAAGACAAAGTAAATTCAACAATTGTAGTATATAAACAAACCATCTGTAATATATAGAATTATAAAAGTTGAGAAAAAAAATTAATAGTGAAAAACAATTATAACTTGGGTTAGGTGGTATATAAAAATCCCTAGTCTCCCATGGCTCTCTCCTCCATTGTTAGCCGTCTGCCGTCTGCTGCACATTGTTGGCTACAAGGCTTATAGGTTCTTCATGTCCAGTTGGTGAATAGGCTAAATTTTACAATGGTTAGTTCCATGAATATAGAATATTGGAGGAGTAGATACAACATACATAGCGTTAACTCATCAAATGTATAAACTTAAAGTTTGTTCTCCTTGAATTGTATAAAGCAATTGCGTAGAGAGGTGAAAAACAATGATGAAGAGATTGCAAACCTGAAAGAGTTGGTGGCTAGGCTTGCGGGTAGAATCGAAAAGCTTAAGTTTGTACATTTGTCATATAGTGGGGTCCTAACCTCTCTACGCAATTGCTTTATATAGAATACTGGATCAGTTTTCCACCTCTCTACGCAAGTGCTTTATATACCCATCTGTTCAAGGACACAAGGATGTATCTGTCTGATGTCAGCAAATATATTTTTGCCATAAATAGTTATATGATTAAATAGTTGTTCATAAATAGTAGTTATACTTTAAACCATAAGCGTTAAACCCTTAACCCTTAACTATATACTGGTAACTTCAATCATTTAAACCTAAAACCATATATTGATATTTCCAACCTCTTAAGTCGGTTGGTTTTTGACAATCAAACGAATAGTAAATAATAAGAATAATATAGTTTTCCATGATCAACTCTTATATATCTAATGTATTTTAGATACATAAATATCTAATAGTTAATTTAGATACATAAATAAATTGTACCTTTTAGAAATTTATTTTCAAACAGGGCCCCCTCTAGTTGAAAAAAACCAAGCATCATTTTATGATTAATCTTCCATGTCTGGTGTCCGTATTGTTTTGACCTTAAATTGTCATACGAGAATGAAAAATTAGGATTAAGGTATTATCAAGGTTTTAGCATTGTTTCGGTGGTTTTAAGATTTAGGAATTCATCTTGATGGATGTTAAGGTGCTTTATATCCATATACTTATTTTAGTATTATGTATACAATTATATCATATGGAAACATATCTGTTAAAAATAATGATGATTTTCCATATAGTTTAATTATTATAATCTTTTCCAAGTGTCAAAGAGAAACCACCTATTTCAAAAGTCATCTCTTATTAGTGTAGGTTTACGAGGAGTTATAAAAAGTTGAAATATTTTCTTTGACATCTCTAAAAAAACCATTTTAGAGACACTATTATTTATTTAAGTGTGTACAACACATTTCTCAACTATGTATTTAAATTATTGACTCTTAAAACAAACAAATATGTTAATAAGATTTGTTAATTAGATTAGTTTTGATATGTCAATAGTCTTAGTAGATTTGTTTTCTTTTTTGAATAATCTTATTAGTAAAATTTGTTGTTTATATTAATTTTACACTATTTATAGCAAAGGACAAGTATACAACTAATATTATTAAATCACTGTTTTTTTTTGTAATTAAATACAATATCTAATATTTAGTTTAGATATATAAATAAAAACATACTCAGTAGTATATTTTATCCTTTTTATGGTTAATCTTTCGTAATAATGATAGACAAGTTGCATGTCCATTAATATTCTTTTATATATACGTGTTGACTAATAAAACCAAAAATGTATCTTTTCCATATCTTTTCTGGGTATATTCAGGATGTCTGCAAGACTTCTATCCCCAATCCACTTCTTAAACTTATTCTTATGTTAATAAACCATAATAATGATGTCTATCAGTCACGCACACTCATAAACAGATGGAGACTACACAAGAAAATCTGGAGACCTTTTTAGGTCTCATGATTAGACTATTTATTCACTCACTGTGCACTATAATTTATGCTTTGAATGGTGAGTACGGTCCCAGTGGACAAAACCATCAGCGGACTGAACTATCTCTTTATTGGGGTGGTTTGCAGTCTGATGCGGTCTTAGTTTATTTCTTTTTTGAAAAACTGGACCGCATTTGGTCCGCAGCGGGTTTTCTTTAACATACCATCAATAATTTTTGTATCTTTTTATTTTGAGAAATTCTATAATGTCTACAAAAAGAGAGGAGGTAGGGAGACAGAGCATAATGATAGAATGTTGTCGTTAGATATGATGATGTGGTTTTCCTTTTGAACATCAATTCTGAACCTGTAGTATTTACTCTCTTCATGTATTAAACTACTATAAAAGTATTTGTTATCTATATAGTCAAGGCCACTAGGATATGCCTTTGTTAATATGAAGTATTTAGCAGGCCCATAATAAGATCGCATATGGTGTGTCGATATTAATTATATAGCTGAGCTTTAGATACAAGCCCACAACAAATAACCATGTAGATTCATCTGAATGGTGTTCAACAACCTAAGTAACATCCATAAAATAACTTAGTAACAAACAAAAGTGATAACATAAGTTTCATTTAAAATACAAATCCTTACTATGTCTTAGAAACTACATTGTCGTAACTACATTAAAAACTTCAAGCATGCCTAAAACAGTTAAATATTTCCCATGGTAGAGTGTTCCTTAGATCGTGAATAACAACATCACAGATCCTTGAGAAATCTTCTATCTTCAAAGAGTGGCACTATCTTTTTGAGCACAATGATCCCACAATTTGGTGTTGTGCTTGACTTCAGACCTTATATTTTTCATACAATATAATTATGTAATTTTGCCACCATATGTAGTGTCAATATGAAGTATTTAGCTGTCCCATAACAAGATCACATATGGTGTGTCGATATTAAGTATTTAGTTAGGCCTTACATACAAGTCCACAACAAATAACCATGTATATTCATCCGAGTGGATAAGCTTCAGATATAAAAATACCAGGCCGCAACTTAACCATGTAGATCCATCCAAAACATTACAAACGTATAGATTTATCTGAGTGGATGCTCTAACGTAGATTTTTAATAAATTTCATACAATCTAATTGTGTAATTTTGTCACCATATATAGTGTCAATATGAAGTATTTAGCTGGTTCATAATAAGATCTCATATGGTGTGTCGATTCATCCAAATGGATGAGTTTTAGAGAGAAAAATTCTCGCAACTTAACCATGTAAATCCATCCACAACATAACATACATTTACGTTCACATGAGTAGATGCTCCAACCTAGATTTTTAATCAATTTCATACTATATAATTGTGTAATTTTGCCACCATATGTAGTGTCAATCTGAAGTGTTTAGCAAGCCCATAATAAGATTGTATATGGTGTGTCTATTCATTCGAATGGATGCTCTAATCTTGATTTTTAATAAGTTTCATATAATATAATTTTAAGACATGGAATATGAGTTTCGGCATATGGTTGTTTAAACAGTCATGCAATGCATACGCAGAGTGATATTGTCAGTTCGAGTAAACAAGAGGCATGGAAAGGAATGACGAGGTGAAGATTGTTCAGTAGAATATTTGATGAATATTGTTTGGCTGGATGTAGGAGAAAAGAGGGGAAAATGGTAAAAAATAGTAAATACTTTCAAATCCATGACCTTTTATTTACCATTTAAATCGAAAATGGAATGTTTGTATTAAAATTTAATGACAAAGTTGTTACTATATTGAAACGGAGTGGGTAAATAGTAATTTTTAACTGCAAGAACTAAACTAATTAAACCCGTCCAATTTAGGGGTTCCCGTTTTGAAATAAATTTCTGAAATTGTCCATTTTAGACAATGCCCCTTATTAATTAGGGTATGACACAACAACAACACTATTATTAGCATTAATTAATGTGGAGTTATAGTACACGAATTAGAGACAAGTTTGCTTACATCCTTGCTTGAATAGCATGGCGTCTTTTTCCTTTGGAACTATTCTGCTGTGGAGACACAACATGACAGTTCTGATGAGAAACTTTAATATTCATATTTAACTCTGCATATGAAGCTTTAATTACTCTACCCCCTGAAAGTACAAAACAAATCTAATACACGCAAAGAGCATATAATTGTCAAATCCCAAAACGATTCGAAATCATCAGACCCTAGAGACATCAAGATAAGGGAGAAAAACCTTAAAACCTTGACAAAATCAGACAATTGAGAATCTAAAGAAGAATTGATCCAAGTCGAAGACAATAGTCGCCAAGATAAGTCAAAACAAAACAAATGATGGTCGGTGACTGAGTCTAAACGTGTGATTGTGATGGAAACAATGACCACCAAAAAGAGGATTTGTCTTTATAAATCTTTCCTGGGAACGTTGCAACTTTTTATTTAGCTGACAAAACAAGTCAATATTATTCTTTCTCCTAGTTTGACTATATTTTTGTCAATATTTTAAGAGGCATTGTCTAAAATAGACCATTTGAAAAGTTTCTTTCTCAAACGGGGTCCCCTTGGAAGGATTTTTTAGGCAGTAGGGATCCCAGTTTGGAAATAAATTTTCAAAAGAGTCCATTCTAGATAGTTTTCCCATATTTTAAACACTTAGAGCCAAAAAAAAATTATTGGAAAACAAAAAAAAAACAAAAACATACTGTCAAAATTAAGGGTGGTTTTTGTTGAAATATTTTTAAGAATAAATGAAATTAAATTTTGAAATCCATTAAATGGTAAACTTTTAATGGAAAATAATCATTTAAATCACGAAGTTTCAAATTTAGACCATTTAAAACATAAATTTTGTACTAGATCATTAAAAGTATTCAATTTTCATTGCTTTACTAGGTTTTTTAGGTAACAAATTTTGTTGATCCAGCTAAACTTAACATGACATTATGTCCGCTAACAGAGCCATTGACATACATTACTATGTCGTTTAAAACTCTCTGTTAGTTTTTATATTCCTCAAAAAAATCTGACTTGTTTCTCCCGAAAATCTGGGCGATCGTATTCAGAGCCTTGTTCTACATCCTATTATTCGAATAAAATACATGGCCTTAATAGATTCCTTCTTGCCTAGAAACAAACCATATAAGCTATGTTTTTATTTTACAGTAAACATAGGAATCCAGAACTGGAGAGATCCAAACCTGGTAGATATTTTGTAGAAGATATACATGTGAACCTTTTAGGAAATTATTCGGAGTAATGAGATTGAAGAAAGTCAAATGCTCTGAATGAAGAAGCTTAAATTCAAGAAAATTCTATTGTTAAGATAAAAAAACTACAAGGAAAATGATGGTTGAATAGGTACCATTCTGATTCCTCTATGGCTTTCTGCGATATAGAGCAAATTAAGGCGTGTTATTACTCAACTTCTTCACCACGAAATCTTTGCTTGCATACTTTAGCATACTATACTGAAATGAAGAGGCAAAAGGAAATACATGACAGATACTATGCCATAGCCGATGGCGTCCCTACAAGCTGTCAATGTGGTGGAAGAATCATCGAGGAGACCTCAACTGAAGCGCCCATAGGAAGGAGATACTTAACATGCGATCTGTTTGAGGTGAGAAGAGGACATAGATTTTAAACTAATGGCAATGTTGAATATGTCATGTGATGCTATATCTGTCCTTATGTGTAGAATGATAGCTTCCATATTCGGAAATTTAGGGTTCACGCAATCAAAGAAGAGGTGATTAGGTTAAGGAAGGACGTTGATGAGCATTCCAACAAGATTTGAAGCCGCGAACAGCATGAATTTCAGATAGAGAAAATGTGTAAGGGGCTGGGAAACAGTGCTGAAGAGATTGAAAATCTGAAGGAGTTAGTGGCTAGGCTTGTGGGTCGAATCGAAAAGCTTGTTTGGACCTATTCCTTGATACTTGATATATTAAAGAATTCCCTAGGGATTCTTGAATGGTGTCGCTAGGAGTTATTTTTATTTTCAAAGACTCTTGTTTTGTTGTTGTAATAAGAATTGTTTTTGTTGATCTTGAATTCTGTCGAATACTACCAAATATTCTCAAAGACTTGTCTTTTGTTGATCTTGAATTGTGTCATCAGTTTTACCAAGTAGTACTAGTATTACGAAATATTACTCAAAAAACAACAACATAGTTTTACCAAGTATTACCAGTACTACTACCATATATTGCTAAAATTCAACAATATAGTTTTACCAACTCTTACCAGTACTACGGATTCAGATACTAGAAAAATATTATAAAATTGTAATTTTGATTCATATGAACTATTTTAATGTGCATTACAAGTCTCTCACAAGAGTCTCTCAACTTTAAAAGAAATACAAATAATATGAAATCAGAGAGTCTCTCAAAAAAGTAGAGAGAGTCTCTAAAAAAAATGGAGTGAGTCTCTCATTTGAGAGACTTCACCCACATTGGTCATTCTTTGTGGGTGTCTTTTAAATAAAAAACTAATTAAATAAAAAGAAAATTATGTGTATTTAATTGGTGAATAGTAAAGAGTGTCTTCCTAAAGACATTTTGGACACCAAACCACATGAGTGTCTTTAATTTTAATAATAATTAGATTTTAAGACACCTTTTACAAGTATCAAAGTCTCTCAAATGAGAGATTATCTCCATTTTTCTAGAGACTTTCTCTATTAAATAATATTATTTCATATTTTATTATTTCTTTTAAAGTTAAGAGACTCTTGTAAGAAATTTGCAATGCACATGCTCTTAAATTACAAAATGTACTACAAATTCAAATATTAGAAAAACAACATAGTATTAATACCTAATATAAAATTCATATGAACTTTTAAATTACAAAATGTCTAAATTAATACAGTACAAAATTTATGATTAAAATAAAAAATACATATTAAATTTTAATTGAATACTTTATTTGTAACAAAAAATGCAAAATTGTAAAAAGCCTTTTGGAAATAAGACATTAACAGTGATGTCAACATCATTATCGAGTATACATAAATTGGCACACTTTCTATCATTTATGTATAAATTGTTTTACTATCTGATTCTTTGATTCTGTTACAGTTTTATTCTTTTAAAAAAATATGATGTATATATACATGTATATTAAATTATATTTGGTCTTACCATTAACAGTTGTCATGATTTATCTGATGTAATTTTCAATCTATATCTTCCTGAAGTTGATGGTTTACTATCGACCTATTTGGATTTTGAACTTTCGTTTTGCTTTATTATTTTCTATGCTCGATATTCATTTAGAATGTTATTTGTATGTTTCAGAATCATGGCTCGAAGATCTCAGTACACTGATTAATAATATATAATATTATTACATCAGTGTTTTCTACAACATTATCTGTAGCTGTTTTTCTTTAGATTAACCTTTTTTTTACTATTGTTTTATTTTTTATTTGGTTTTATTTTATATAAAGGTTTTGGTTTCAAAAAAAAATATTGGATCAATAAGTTTTATAAACATTTTCACCCCCGGTGTACCGTTCAGGTCCATCACCTAGTTATAAAGGTCCAACAAAATTATCCTTACAAAAAAAAGCATATGGTGTGTTGATCACAAGTCAGATGGCCATTCTTTTATATAGCACAAATTCCATATCCTCATATTATTAGGGTTAAGGATTTTAAAAACTCTAAACCCTAAACATGTCCCCCCCCCTACTAGGAAAACCCTTCATTCTAAACAATTAACTCAAACAAAATAAATTCAGAAATTATTAATACTCCTATATGGTAATGGCTCCATTGCAGTTTTTGAGAAAACCTCATTCTACCACTTCCTGGAACTCTAATCAAATCAAATATTGGTTTGCCACATAACTCAAATTGCGCTACACAGTTTAAACATAACCATATAGACAGCATTCGAAATGCATTGGGTGAATAAATAATTAAATTATGACACCTAAAAAGGTCTCCACCTTTTCTTGTGTAGTCTCCATCTGACTAAGGGTGTGACTGGTAAACATCATTATTATGGTTTATTATAAGACGTGACTTTATACTTATCCTTAAAATATGAATAAGTGTAAGTGGATTGGGGATAGAAATGTTGCAGACACCCCCACCTATACCTCGAAAAGATAATTGAAATATCCGTGTTTGTGCAGGTTTTATTATAGTCAGCACACATATATAAAATTTAATGGATATGCAACTTTTCTATTGATATATCATGGTTTTTATGGTTTTTAAGCCATGATATATGCATATAATCGAGTATTTTATGTGTCTTTCCAGTCTATATTAAGTCTTTTACAAGTTTACACACAATTGTGATTATTTGGACTTTATGGAGCAATTATGGAGCATTGTAGCTCAGAAGTCAAAGTTGGTGGTTTTGAAGTTCAACCGCATTGAGCAACACGACTTTTGTTGTTGATCAAAGCAGTCTGGATTTAATCTTTCACGCAAAGACTATGACTTAAGGATTATTGCAATTTTGCTCAGAAGTTTCATATATTTACAAAATAACCCCAGTTCGTGTAGAGGCTGATTTTTAGGGTTTTAGACTTTGTTTTAAAAGAACATCTTTCGATCTTTATCTTGGATCTTGTTTTTAGAAGAAGAACACATAGCTTGGAGGCTGATCTTACCTTGTACTTTGAGAGAAGATTTCGAACCTCTGTTTATTACTTATATGATATTTATTTCATCCATGTCTTTTGTTTAAATAGATATGTGTGAGTAGATTTCTAATTAGGTTTGGGGATTCTCATAAGAGAATTCATGAAGTGATGGATAAATCGATTTACTTGGATTCAAACTCGATAGTTGTTCACCTAGGGTGTGTTTAAACCTTGTTTTGGATTGATCACCTAGAAGCTTGATCTTAGGTTGTTAAAATAGTGCAGAAGCATGATTTACAATCTGAACAAATCTAGAGTTAGCAAATTAGATAATTGAAAAGGAATTTAGATTTGATAATTTGTGAACATATTAAAGTTACGCCTAATGCTTGTTTAGATCTTAGGATTCGCAAAGTAATTTGGTTTTCTGGATTTTTAAACATAGTTAATTCTCGCAATGGAAGTTGGTTGATTATACTTAGTGATTTAAGTTCTAGAACGTGTACTTCATTCGAACCATGCATAATTTATCATGCACCATTACCTAATTTCCTGAGAAATTTCTTGAACCTAATGTTTCCCCATCTTGAATTACCGACCGATTTTATTTACACTTTTGCATTGTTCTTTTATTTATTTCTCATGCTTGCTTAGCTAAATTCAAAACAAACAGGTCTATTGTGAAACCGTTGAGTCTTTCTGGATTCGACCACTAAATATTGTTGCGATCTCTTAATTTGAGAGAGTAGCTTTAAGGGATAATTTGAGCATATCATCTATAATTACTACAAAAAATTGATCCTTTTGAAAATTTATTTTCAAACGGGTCCCTTGTGTAGGATTTTTGAAGTAATAGGGGTCTCCATTTGGAAAACAATTTTCAAAAGGGTTTATTTTTGTATTTAATCCAATATTTTATTTACCATTAATTCTCCATTATGAAATTCCCACACAAAGTTTTGGTTTTATCAAGACCATTTTAATGCATAAACCACTTTTCAAAAAACTAATGACCATAATATGCTAGTTAATTTCAATGTAGAGGGATAAAAACGAAATTCAACTGTCGAATTGTTTTGTGGTTACTTTTTATATATATTGTAGGGGACTGACACTGCGTCCTGAAGTCTATTTTAATCATCATGATGTATATATTATAGGGGACTGACATTGGGTTGTATTGCTTGGCCTGATCTTGCGGTAACTGTGTTTAATGGTTTCGATCTTGCGGTAAGTAGATCAATCCACAACATTACAGACATATAGATTCATCTGAGGGGATGCTCTAACCTAGATTTTTAATAAATTTCATGCAATGTAGTGTTATAATTTTGCCACCATATGTAGTGTCAATATGAAGTATTTAGCTGGCCAATAAAAATATCGCATATGGTGTGTCGAATCATCTGAATGGATGAGTTTCATAGATAAAATACTAGCCCACAACTTAACCATGTAGATTCAACCAAAACATTACTAACATATAGATTCATCTGACTGGATGCTCTAATTTAGATTTTTAATAAATTCCATACAATATAATTGTGTGATGAGCCTTAGATACAGGCCTACAACAAATAACTATGTAGTTTCAAGTGGATGAGTTTCAGAGATAAAAATACTAGCCAACAACTTAACCATGTAGATCCATCCACAACATTACAAACATATAGATTTATCTGAGTGGTTGTTATATTAAGTATTTACCGGAGCTTTAGATACAAGTCCGCAAAAAATAACCATGTAGATTCATCCGAGTGGATGAGTTTCAGAGATAAAAATACTAGCCCACAACTTATCCATGTGAATCCATCCATAACACTACAAACATATAAATTCATCTGAGAAGATGCTCTAACCTAGAGTTTTAATAAATTTCATACAATATAATTGTGTAATTTTTCCTCCATATGTAGTGTCAATATGAAGTATTTAGCTGACCCATAATAAGATCGCATATGGTGTGTCGATTCATCCGAATTGATGAGTTTCAGAGATAAAAATACTAGCCCACAACTTAACCATTTAGATTCATCCACAACATTATAAACATGTAGATTTATCTGAATGGATGCTCTACCCTAGATTTTTAATAAATTTCATACAATATAATTATATAACTGAAATTTAAAATTGAAAAAACTGCTTCGTAATGGAACAACCTAGCTTATTTTCATGAACATCCCACATGGATTAGGCATATGATAGATGACAGACTCTTGTGACAGATCCCCATTGTGGATGTTCTAATCTTGATTTTTAATCAATTTCATATAATACAATTTTAAGACATGGAGAATGAGTTTCAACAAATGGTATGTGTTGTTTAAACAATCATGCAATGCATACACAGAGTGATAATGTCAGTTCGAGTAAACAAGACTCATGGAAAGGAATGACGAGGTGAAGATTGTTAAGTATAATATTTAATGAATATTGATTGGTTGGATGTAGGAGAAAAGAGGGTAAATGGCAAAAATAGTAAATACATTCAAATCCATGACCTTTCATTTACCATTTAAATCAAAAAAAATGGAATGCTTGTATTTAATTTAATGGCAAAGTTGTTATTATATTGAAACGGAGTGGGTAAACAGTCATTTTAACTGCAAAAACTGACCTAATTGATCGACTTATGATGCAACATTGGAGTCGGCTTATAGGAGGAGATCGTTTTATGATGTGACGAGGTCAACTTACACTGCAAAACTAAAATCAAAGAAATTTTATTAATGTAATAATAATCAAGTTGTGCGGAAAACTTATCTTGATGATTGCTAGGAGGTAATGAGTGATTGGGGAAGATCTTCCTTAACGACTTATTGACTGTCCCTGTTTGGAAAGTAACTTAGGGGTCCCCATTTGGAAATAAATTTTTCAAATGGTCTATTTTAGACATACCCCATAAAAATATTACAAAATTTAAATATTAAATAAAGTAACAAATTTAAAACTAAAATGTGTTAATACTTAAACTGTATATTTCTATTGATTGTTAAGTAAAAGAAGATTAGTTGTACATATAAAAAAAATGGTTATGAAAATTTACCTCAAATGTGAAAACAAAATTGCAATTTGCAGAGTTGATGAATAAAAAGTAGGTTTTGTAATTTGTGAGAGGGTTCGTGATGTTGATTGAGTAAGTCTCGATCTGAAAAAGAAAGAAGATGAGTAGATAAGTGACAATTTGTTTGCTTTTAATAATTAATTAGATTAAATTTTTATGGGTTTAGGTTTTGGTCTTACACACTTACACACTTTTTTTTTATAATGGGCCATTTTGTAATAATATTATTGTAAATCTTATAACAAAAATAATAATTAGGGCCCATAAATGTTTGGGTTAATGGCAAATACACATGCTGTCATGGATTCTTTCAGAATCGGACTCCAAAGTGATGGTAGTCTAATGGTTTTCAACATGAGTAGGAGTTGCCATGATGGTGTCAGGGATCGATTTCCCTAAAGTGCAGTCATAAAGTATAACCGCCAGATCTGGACCGGAGTAATGAACTTATTTGAATTAGCTTATTGAATCATTTCATTAGAGATGCGTCTTGAAAATCTTTATGCATGTTCATCGTTGATAGAATTTAGGCTTTCTATTTCTCTTCTTGGTTACTACTTTGACTATATTTATATCCCTTTTGTTGTGTGTGTAAGCTCATTAGAAGAAAATTTGTCTGTTACATTTCTTGATCTCCCGATGAAAACTTCTTAACTTTGCAAACACTTTTACATATGGTATAAATCTTAACATTAAAACCAAAACAAAATTCTAGGCTTCCTCCAAAAAGTCTCATTTTTCTGATATTTACATAGTCTGATTGTTCTCTTTCATTGTACTCACTTTAACGCAATTGAAACCAAAGTTGTGCTCGGGTCAGAACTTGTGGTTTAAAAGCTTGTAACAAAATATGAAATTGATCAATAGTCTTTACCATATTTGCAGATAAAGAAGCCAGTTGACGTGAATGTAAGAAATGTCTAAACTGTGTGGTGAAGAACTACTGTATTATAAATTCCTCTATATAAAGAGAAAAAAGAAAAAAACTAAGCATATAATACCTCCTAAGGAGAGTCTATCTTGAGGTTGTTGCCACTAGAGATGTTTCACCTTCCGGCTATTAGATATAAGAGAGAGGAGAGTGTGAAATAGATTTTATTGAGATTTAGAATTTATATATATATAACAATCCGACATATGTAAATACCTTTGTTTCTAACTTTAGAAAAGAAAATAGCAGAAAAAAAAAATACAAATCTTAAGTGATCTGGTCTTACTGTAAACTGCCAATTTTAGGATGAAACTTGTGAATGAGAGGAAAAACATGCGTCTCTTGATACTTTTTCTAATCCGATTTTTCTATCCTTTGAAACTTTATTCAACTATTTTTCTGTAACTAATTTAACTAACTAAATATTTGTTATATACTAAAACAGTTATAAATAGTAGTTGGTCTCAGTTGCGACTTGTGAGTATCACACATCTATTTAAACCTCCTCATCCTTCAATAGGTTTCGTTACTCACAAGAAACAGTGTTCACCTTCTGTTATCACTCTCTCTTCTCTTTACTAATTACTATTTCACCTTAATTTTTACAATCACTGTGCGCAAAATGAGTACCTCAGGAATAGAACAAGGTGTTGTTACTGCAGAGTCCGAGCCGCCTAGAGGAAATAGAAGCCGATTTGCTTTCGCTTGTGCAATCTTAGCCTCCATGACTTCTATCATTCTTGGTTACGGTTCGTCTTCTTTTCAAAATTCTAATCATTTTCTAACGATCCATTGCAGATTTCGTTCGGTTTTATGATTAAGGTAACCATATTTACATTTTTTTTTGTGATGTTACAGATATTGGAGTGATGAGTGGA
The DNA here is from genome assembly GCA_963555745.1 of Cardamine flexuosa. Lineage (NCBI taxonomy): Eukaryota > Viridiplantae > Streptophyta > Magnoliopsida > Brassicales > Brassicaceae > Cardamine > Cardamine flexuosa. The sequence goes on from OY743219.1 coordinate 19,326,602, forward strand.
GCTGCAATTTTCATAAAAGATGATTTGAAACTGTCGGATGTGCAACTTGAGATCCTTATGGGAATTCTAAACATCTATTCTCTAATTGGTTCGGGCGCGGCGGGTAGAACTTCAGATTGGATCGGAAGACGATTCACCATAGTGTTGGCAGGATGTTTCTTCTTTTGTGGTGCCCTTCTCATGGGATTTGCCACAAATTATCCTTTCATTATGGCCGGCCGTTTCGTAGCCGGTATTGGTGTAGGTTATGCTATGATGATTGCGCCTGTTTATACCGCTGAAGTAGCTCCTGCCTCTTCTCGCGGTTTCCTCAGCTCTTTCCCTGAGGTCCAATAGATATCCAAACCTTGACATTATATATATGATTTGAAAACAAAAAAGAGGTTACTTAATGTTAATTTGATTTTTGTATATAGATATTTATCAACATTGGTATACTTTTGGGATATGTATCCAATTACTTCTTCGCCAAGCTTCCCGAGCATCTCGGATGGAGGTTCATGTTAGGGATAGGAGCGGTGCCTTCTGTGTTCCTAGCACTTGGAGTATTGGCAATGCCAGAGTCTCCAAGGTGGCTTGTCCTCCAAGGTCGTCTAGGGGATGCTTTTAAAGTTCTCGACAAAACCTCAAACACCAAAGAAGAAGCCATCTCGAGGCTCGAAGACATCAAGCGTGCGGCTGGAATCCCTGAAGATATGACAGACGATGTAATAATTGTTCTCAATAAGAAGAGTGCCGGAAAAGGTGTCTGGAAGGACCTTCTCGTACGACCAACCCCAGCTGTGAGACACATTCTCATAGCATGCCTTGGTGTACATTTCTTCCAACAAGCCTCAGGAATCGATGCTGTCGTGCTTTACTCTCCGACTATCTTCTTAAAGGCTGGACTAAGGTCCAAGAACGACCAGCTCTTGGCTACAGTCGCTGTAGGAGTAGTCAAAACACTTTTCATCGTGGTAGGAACTTGTGTTGTTGACAGGTATGGTCGTCGTGCCTTGTTGCTAACGAGTATGGGAGGAATGTTTATTTCCTTGACATTGCTTGGGAGTAGTCTCACGGTGATCGACAGGAACGCGGGACAAACAATCAAGTGGGCTATTGGGCTTAGTGTTACGACCATAATGACATTTGTGGCAACGTTTTCAATAGGTGCAGGCCCTGTGACATGGGTCTACTGCTCGGAGATATTCCCTGTGAGGCTAAGAGCTCAAGGGGCAAGTTTGGGAGTAATGTTGAATAGACTAATGAGTGGTATTATCGGAATGACATTCTTATCTCTTTCGAAAGGTCTTACCATCGGTGGTGCGTTCTTTCTCTTCGCCGGAGTTGCCGCCGCTGCATGGGTCTTCTTCTTTACTTTCCTACCGGAGACACGTGGTGTTGCTCTAGAGGGGATGGAGAGTCTCTTCGGGAGCTATAGTGCAAACAAGAAGAAGAATGTTATGAGCAAAGGGAAAGAAGTTGAACAATGAGAATGAGAAGAAAAATTTGCTTCCATTTAAGGTTTTGATTGATGGAACGTGGACACCAAGCGACTCCCGAGCCAAGTTTTCATCATCCGGCGAGTGTGAGCAATAAGAAGAAATTTGACTTGCCATGGTTTATCGATTATGTTGTCTTTAATAAATTGTTTGAGGAAACTTCTCATTGGCAATTTCTATTAATAAATACAACATTGTTTTGATTACTAAGCCGTAGGAAAATAAAATATTTTAAAATCAACTAGAATTAAAAACTTTTATTTACCCAGACTTCCCCTTCATTTTTGTTTTTCTTATTTCGACGTTGTTACCAATTTTTTTATAAATGTCTACAATTATATTTATGTCTAGTTATGTTTGTTAGGGTTTCAATTTTGTTTTGTTTATGTTCCTGAATTTTTAAAATCGACCATGTCTCTCACAAAAATCTCTAAATTATAAAAGAAATAATAAACTAATAAATAATAATATTTAGTTGTAAGAACATCCACATTGGTGATAAATTGTGGGTGTTTTTAAATATAAAATTAATAAAATTTGAGTAATAGGAAGGAGAAGTGTCACATCGGTTAAAATAATTGGGTGTTTTTAAATATAAAATTAATAAAATTTGAGTAAAAAGAAGAGAGTGTGAGTAAAAAGAAGAGAGTATTTTTGAATAATAGAGAACAGTGTCTTCGAGAAGATACTTTAGACATGATGTCTTAAAAATTGTGAGTATTTTTAAATATAAAATTAATAAAATTTGAACTGAAAGAAGATAGAGTATTTTTATGAGTCAAATTTGAGTAAAAAGAGGAAAGAGTATATTTTTTTAATGGTGATTTATTTAAAGTTACTCATCAAAGATGTGGGATGTGTATGATCTTGAGTCTCTAATTTTTTTTTTAAATCTCTCTCAATTTTTGTTGTGGGACAAAAGAATCTTAATGCATGTAGATATATGAAATTATTTAATTAGTCATACAAAAGGTGGTGGGTGAATCTAGTATTGTGTTGTAGGGGAATAAATAAGAGCATCTTTATCTAGGATTTCTCGAAAATAGACTCTAACTTTTGTTGTGGGTCAAAATGCCAGCATGCAAGCATGTTAATTGGAGATATGGATATAGTTTAGAGCATCTTCATATGTTTAGAAATTTTAATGGATATTTCAATATTTATCATTTACTTCAAAATCTTTCTTCAAAAATATTTTGAATAAATGCCAGCATGCAAGCATGTTAATTGGAGATATGAATATAGTTTAGAGCATCTTCATATGTTTAGAAATTCTAATGGATATTTCAATATTTATCATTTACTTCAAAATCTTTCTTCAAAAATATTTTGAATAAATGAGAGTTTTTATCAATTAAAATGGAGTCTGAAACAATGTAATAAATTACTTTTTCATCCATTTTCATTTTAAAAATATAGTCATTCAAAATAATATGTATTTCTTATTCTGAGATGAGAAAATTGAAGAAGTGGAACAATCAATTTTAAAAAGAAATGAATAAAAAATACTTATGTGTAGACTATGTACATTGTTTTAACAAAAAAATTTTTATAATATCTGATAAATAGTTCAGTTTCCATATGATAATAAATGAAACAACTCTTAAGAGTTTGACACATCATTACTTCTTATTGACATATCAATTTATTTGTATTACTTAAAATACATCATTAAAAATCAATAAGTGGATCTTTTTTTCTATTTCATATTTCCAAATCATTTTTAACTTTTTTTAGTTTCTCTTTAGTAATTGAATAAACTAATTCAATCCCAAACTATCTATCGAATTGGTATATGGAAATGATAAGATTCTTTTGTGTCAAAAAAATCATTAAGTTACTAATAATTATTTTTATTGACGTTGGTTTAATGAAACATATATTACCAATTCATTTCTAAGAAGATTCACATATCACATGAGTTTAAATGATACTATCCAATAATGTTAAACTCATTTTGAGATGAATTTGAGTAAAAAATTTGACAAAATATAAACTCACGTATTACGTGGATATTTATCTAGTAATAATAATAATAAAAAACAAAAAAAAGTAAGAGAGAAGGGTGAGAGGGGTTCTTGTTTGTGCATGGTACCATGACTCCATGAGCTTTAGATGAGAGACTCATTTTACATGTGTCATATTGATATTAGTTTTATTATTTTAACAATTTTAATTTAATTGAATACTTAAATTTTATTAAAAGCATTATACTAAATTGGAGAATTTTTATTGCTAAGATACCACTACAAAAAAATCATTTTAACATCAATTACTTTTAATATTTGTATTAGTTATAAATGATGTAAAAAACTTTTGAATCACTTAAATAAATGATTTATTTTTTGGTGATAAAAAAATTTACATCGTTTTGTTAATGCAATTGTACATAATATTTGCTTTGGTTATTTTAAATGATCTTAATTTGTGTCAATTACAAGAAAATGATGTTAATTGTTGTATCATTTAAAATAACTGATTTAATAAATGTAACATTTACAATAACTGATTTAAAATATTATAATCCCTTAGACATAACTGTTGTTATATTTATGTGGGTTTTATAAATAATTCTAGAATATTAACCTAATTTTTAGCATAATTTATTTAAAGTATTTATGTTGGTTTTCATACCTATTTATTATAAAATTTAGGCCCAATAAATCAAATGGACCATGCTGATGCAGCGTGATATTTGGATAGTTTTCAAATATATTTTTAATTATTTTTGTTGAATTAATTACTATTAGTTATAATGTTTCTAGAATATTCTAGAGTTTTTCTAGGTTTTTTATGTTTATTATAAATAGGCCGTTTAGATTTTTTTTTATTCAGTTGATTGATTAATAAAATTATAGCTTTAGTAATTTTGAGTCAATAATTGGTGGTGGAATATGCATTACAGTAGAACCTGTATAAATTAGTATTCGATAAATTAATAACCTCTCTAAATTAATAAATTATCTCACTCCCAAGTTGGGCCGGTGTAATAATTGAAACATTTTGAGAAGATAATAAGATAACATTTTTTGAAAATCTCTACATAAATATATGGTCTCATTAATAACATAATAATCATATCAATTTATTGTATATATAAAAGATATTTAGTGAATATGATTCTAGTGTTATTTATTTATTTATAAATTTGTAATTTTGTTGGAGTTTATCTCTATCTTTTCTTAAAATATCAAAAATTTATGATATTATCTTTTCAAATTTCATCAAAAATTTTAAATAATTTTTATATGCAATGATTATTTTCTAATGTGTAAATGCATTAAAACTTGTCCACGTATTGTCTTCATTTTCTATTTTCTATAAAATATTTTCTGAAAAACTCTCTAAAAATTAAAAATTATTCATTTATCAATTAACTAATATCCTCTATATATTAATAAAATTATTCAGTCTCAACATTATTAATTTATAGAGATTTTACTGTATTTATAACTGTAATTATCAAGAGCTTATTCTCTCATCGATGTGAGACATATGAAGTTTTTTCATGTTTTTAGTTTTGTATCATTTTATAAATGATGTTACAAAAAATATAATAAATATATCAGTTATCTAAATGATGTAAAATTTATATTTCTATCACTTTTTGGTAAGTGATACAAATTAATAGAAATTAAATAAATTTAAATTAATTGATAGAAAATGAGTAATAATATCAGCTAATATAATTAATGTTAAGTCATATATATTTTCTTTATTGATAAATAATTGATTTCAAATAATATCATTTTATTAAATGATACAATTTAAGTGATATAAAAATTACCTATTTTTGGTAGTGTACCCATGAGAATATCTTATCTAATGGAGATATGCTCTTAAGTCTTAGTTAGGTGCATGCAGATTTATGAATGATCTAAGTAATCATACAAGAGATGGTTCGATGAAAACTTTTTGGAGTTATGTTAAAAATTAGATTTTTATCAACTGTATTAAATAATTTTAGAATGTATATTATATGCATTTAAAAATAAAAATTAGTATATCTGATTATCAAATTATGTTTTTTGTGTCAGTATGATAAGTTTTTCATTAAGTTATATTTTTTAGATCATGATTATGATAATAAAATATTTGGCAAATCTAGTAAGAACGTCTTTATCGGTGGTTTTTTGAAGAGAGAAACTCTCAACTTTTATTGTGCGACAAACGACAGTTTTAATGCATGCAAATATATGAGTTATCTAATTAATCCTACAAAAAGTGGTGATATGAAAACGTTTTCGAAATTATGTTAAAATTAGATTTTTATCAAACTACTGTATATTGAATAATTTTAGTATATAATTAATTATATGGATTAATAAAATAAAAATTACTATATTTGATTATCATATTATGTTTATTGTCTCAATATGATAAGTCTTTGATTAAGTTTATACTTTAAGATCATGATTATGATTATAATATTGGGTGAATATTTATGCTTTAGGTGGAACAAATAATAGCATCTACGGAGGATCGATAAAGATGCTAAACTTTAAATCGGGTGAATCTAGTATTGTTGTAGGTAGAATAAATAAGAGCAGATCTTTATCTGGAAGAGATTATCTAAACATTAAAAAAAACAATAGAAAAGAAAAGAATGAGAAGTTTCAACATGAATATTGTTTAAGATTATAATTTTAAAAAAAACTTTTCATATTTGATTAAAAGAATCATTCGTACAAAAAGGACAAGAATACGAAAAGGACAAATTCTGAATACGAATCGTGAACCCTAAAAACCCTAAAAAGGACACACGATGGATACCAAAAGCAAACCCTAAAACCCCATTAATCAGCCCGACGTTGCATGCTACCGGCTTCCGTCACGAGTCACAGTAAAAATTTTGCATCGGGCTTGAGCTGTTTGCATAAACCAAGATACGTTGTGTAGAGAATATGGTGCTTAGAACCGGTTCGATGTTGACAAATTGATTCACAAAAGAACCTGAGTTGTTCCAAAGTACAACATCCCAACATTTGCCCTAAAAAGAGAAACAGCCAATTAATTTCTTCCTTCTTCTCACTAATCACGGGCTTCATCTCACTCCCACATGTCTCACACAGAGTAAGTTTCGGAGTCGTCCAAATGGCCGGTGCTCGGCGACGCATCACCTCTACGTTCTGCTTAATGTATTCATGCAACTTGTGAAATTTATCCATTAGATTATACACCAATGTTTGAATCTTATCGCAAGGTTTGCAGTAGACTTGTCCATAGATCTCGGTTATACCTTTATCACATAAGTCTCTTAAGGTCTGATGTATGGCTGGCTTTTTGGTCGCCCATGGATAGGGTGGTTCGATTTCCTTGTTACCCACGTTTGTTACAACCGCACCCACTCTTGATGAATTACGACGTGCTTGATGTCCTCTTGGTGGCCGACCTTTGTGGAGAGGCTGCAAGGCAACAGTTTCAACCTGGATCGGTTGAGGAGGGTGAAGGAATTGTCCTGAAAATGGTGCTGCCGCTAAGACACTTGGTGGCCGTATATATGGCGATGGGACAGGAGTCATCATGTAGTGTTGAGGAGGAGAGGGTTGAATATTTTGTGGCAGATCTGACCTCAAAAGCGGCATGAACTGACTATGGCCTTGTTCCTCCACGGGATCTTGTTCCTCCATGGGTCCTTGTTCCTCCATGGGTCCTTGTTCCTCCACGGGATGTTGTTCTTCAGTAGAACCTAAGGTGAGATCGAGATTTAGATTCTCATCACGATTAGTTTCATCACTCATGATGGTATCAAGTGATAGAGATCTAGATTAATTTGTTCTTAAGGTTTATTTGGATGAATGAATACATAGAGAAACAAAAGATCTGAAGATGATTAGAACAGTTATCAACGACGTATATATAGAATTATTTGCAAGTACAACCTAAACAAAACTATTATTTTATATTTATTAAAGATTAAAAAACTATATATATATATATATATTTATTAGATTTTCTTTGATAAAATTTTAGATATTATTATTTTAAGATGTATGTATATATCTAGCAACACTGAATATTACTAAAGCTTCGCGAAGTTAAATTCATCAATATATAAGTTATTAAATTACAATCCATTTTAGTTACACCAAATTAACAAAACGGTAATATCCCGAGATTTATGCAACGACCCTCTTATATATATTTTTCCAGTGTAAGGTTGAGTTTAGTTCGTGTACGGAAAATTATTACACCTAAGCACAATTTTCTGTCATATTTTCATTTTTTCAAAAGTACAAATCCTAATGTATGTTTTTTCTAAAGTACAAACATTTTCCCCACGATAAGAAAGAAAATACAATAGGACGTTAACAAAAATAAAATAAAATCTTTAACAAAAAGGGAAGAAAATAGGAAATAATTATTTAATGTACATAGTTTTCTTTAGTCAGTAACGTACATACACGGCTATACATGCACACAGACTCACATAGTATATATACGATTCCTAATATTATAAAATTGAGCTAAGATCTCTTTAAATCTCACATGAAATCACTCAATCTCACTTAAGAAAACAATCGAATAAAAAAATAATGAAAGAACACGACACACGTTTGTTTACCCGGTTCAGCTAGATCAGTGTGATCAAGCCTACATCCCAACCCAAATCAATCAGGTAAAATCACTAATCAAGAAGAACAACAGCTTTAAAGAGCTTACAAGGATCAAGTCATTCTCCAAGTCTCTCACTCTCAATAAAAGAAACTCAGATTTTAATTACAAGTGATAAAGAAGTGAAAGAGATGTAACGATCTTATATCAAAGCTCATCACTAAAACAGCAAACCCTCCACTGCAGTTAGAGGCTTTCCCTTGCTTCATTATTTTCTTGGTTGAATCAGCAATTCCTAAACCAAATATAATCATCTAACCAATTCTTCTCAATTCAATCAAACCAACTAAGTCAATAAAATTGAATCGGAATACTAAAACACAACACCTAAACTAACTTTTTGTTTGTCTTGCTCTCATTTAATGTAACCTCATCGTCTTGCTCTCCTTCCTCGACCGTCAGTTACTAAAGATTGAAGTCGACGCTAGCGAAATTTGGATCTTAGGCCACCTTCTGCTTCTGGTTGCGGTGTCACATTGTTTTTGCATACGAGTTCTGCTTACCTAGACAAAATTTATTTATTTTATTTATATTCGCATAAAAGTATAGGTTTATTTTTTATTTTTTGTTAAAATAAAAGTACAGGTTTATACATATTTCATCACTATCAACATTAAATATTAAAGGAAAAAAACTATGAATATAAATTTATTAGATATTATTATTTTAAGATATATATATCTAACAACTCTGAGTACTATGAAAGATGGAAGCAAGAAATTTTCATCTTCAAACCTTAGATAAATTTTTGAGGAGACTTCATCGCATTGCCCATAGGATAAGAAGATTCATTTCCGTTTATGCTAAAGTTTGATTGGTGAGTTCCAAACTGTTTAGAATCTCAAACCTAAAATAGATGGTCAGTAAAAAAACTCTGAGAGCATTTTCTCTCAAACTATTTTGGTAGGTAGTGTTTTTATGTCCATTTCGTAAAAAAAAAAAAAGATTTCAGCGTATGAAATCAACACTATAATAAGGCTTCCAATTCTTTTAGAGATTTTGGTGTTGACATGTCAATAAATGAAAAAACTTGAGCTTCCAATCAAATTATTTCATTTGTACACATAGTTTAACGCATCAGATTTTATATGCCACATTAATTAGTGGAAAAAACTATGTAAACCAATCAAATCATTTTAATTATACACATAAGATAATGATCATAATATTCCTTTTCATCATGAATAAACTAATAAACGAATTTTCAAAACTAATCATATTAAATTTGTTACCATGAATAAATCAAAAAAACTTTATAAGCAAAATAAATCATTTTAATTATATATACCCTATAATATTTATTTTTACCATGAATAAAAATATATGTGTTGATTACCTGATATTTTAACCGACCTAATTGAGTCGTATGTCGATGATTAACATTAGTTTAGGTTTTCTTAAGCTAATTTATTTTTGTTGGATTGAAAGTGCAGAGCTTGAAATTTCTTCAATCTGAGTTTAAAAAAAAAATTATGGAATTCTCATACAGAGGTTTGAGAACTAGGATTTTTGGATTGGGGGAGGGGTATTTGATTATGGTATTCTAAAATTATTTTGAAGATTTAGAGTTTTTTAATATTGTACATCTATGATTATCAACTCTAAGAATATTTCTTCATAAATATAAATTTTAGAAATTGTTAATAAATATTTTTCAATGAATGAAAGCTATAAAAATATATATATATATATATATATATATATATATATTTCATATGTTAGATACGAATAAGGAAACATGTGTAATGGAGATTATTGAGACAACAATGAGTGAAGAAGGAGAAGACAAAAATATTATCAGGTAAGAGTTACACTTTATATGAAATGTAAATAAAAAATATGGATGTAAAACTTATTATGTGGTCCAAAAGTTTATACTATATTTCACTTTTATGTCATTGATACAAAGTAGAGGATGAGTTTTTTTCACAAAACATCCACTAGGGGTTGTTTGTTATTTCTTGAATGTTTTTTAATTTTTTAAAAATATATTTGTACACATAATATAAAAACTTTTTGATAAATAAGAGTTTTTAATGAAATATAACAATGAACTATTTTCTAATAGTTTTGCAAGATAAACCATTAACTATTTTTTTAATAGTTTTATTTTGCTATATTTTAAAAGGATCACATGATATCTAATACAATAATTTGTCATTAAAACAAATAAAATAGAAAAAGAATCTGTCAAAGCATTGACAATATAAAAAAGACAAGAGGAAACATTGACACAAAGAAGAAAAATTAATAATAACTTATATATTAATTATGCTAGATATTCAAACCAAATGAATTAATAATAACATTACTTCCTTTAAAATGTTTTTTTTATCACAACATATTGCACATTCACATGGAGAATATTAGATTATAAAATTCAAATCAAATACAATTTTAACAAATTACTCATTAATTTAAATAAATATTAAAATATTTTATAATAGTTAAACACAAATTGGTTTATTAAAAATAATCAAATGTTCAAAAAAATATTTCATTAGAACTAAATAAAAAAAAATTATTTATGAAAAATCTGCAGCGTAACGCAGGTATTTATCTAGTTTACTAGTAAAAACAATAGAATCTATCTACTACACTATTAAAAAAGAGTCAATCTAAAAAAGTGTTTCCAAACATTCATATTAAAATAAATAAACCAAGATTAATGTTATATGTGTATCCAAACTGATTAAAACAACAATATTATAAAAACTAACATCAATTTTAATTTAACCAAAACCTATCTACCTAATTTAAATCAATGTATTGGCAAAATAACTATGATTCATACTTCACTTTTATTTGATATTATTTTAAATTATTTTGAATTCTTAAATAATACATTTAGTTAATAAAAGTTTATTTTTTTCTACATCTATTGTGATTCAAATCTGTTTTTTTGGAAATTACATATTCTTTTTTTGTAGAAAAATTTCTAAATATTCATTTTGATGGAAAAATACGGATTTTTCAATTTGTTAAAAATAATAGAGTTGATTTTTTTTCTTTTTTACAGGAACCATATTAGTTTTAGCGGGAAAACTAATTATATTTAAGATTGGCAATTATATGATTTTATTTGGTTAAGATTTTTTTTAGTTCTAATTAATTTAATATTCATAAACATTAAAGAACCTAAAACTATAATTATATCAAAATAATTGACCAGCATGCACAAATCTATTACTATTATTACTAATCATGTTTCCAAACACACCTACCAAATTATATAACAAATCAGGAATACACATAGATTAAATTAGTAATATTATAAAAACTAACATTGATTTTGAATTGCCAAAATTCAATCTACCTAATTTAAATCAATATATTAGAAAAATAATTATGATTATCATTTCAGTTTTATTTGATCTTATTGTAAAATTATTATATACTAATGCATATAATTAATAAATTTTACTTTTTCAACATATGTTCTGATTCAAACATTTTAGGAGGAAAAATTACATATGAGTTTTTTGCAGGAAAATTTGTAAGTAACAAATATTTATATTTTGTAGAGATTTCAAATAAGATATGTTTTTAAAATAAACATATATTACTCAATCAATAAGAAAAAAAATCATTGTTCAACGTTCCATATTAATAGGAGTGTCAATGTTGTCTGTAAAACCACATGTTAGGTCTAAGTAGATCCATCATAGGATGAAATTATATTATGTCCATTGAAAAACAGATGATGTGGATAACACAATAGTGGACCACGGATTTAGCAGGCTTTTGTCTGCAAATCGGCAGATCGATCACAAACTACCAATTTTAATAAAAATAAAATATATATTTATTAATAATTGTAGATAATTGATGAAATATAATATGTGATATATTTAAAAATTTTAAAAGTTTATATATATAAACTTAGAATATTTACAAAAAAATAATATTAAAAATATTTCTTTTGAAAAATTGTTCATTTAAATTCTTTAAAATATTTAAATTATTAAAAATTATAAAATTAAAACCTCGGGCCGGTATGCTAAACCGTTGGATATAGCGAGTTTATAAAATATTAAATGTGTATATACGAACAAACAATGAATAACACTAATACTTAATAATTTAATAAAGTTAAAATTATATATAACAAAAAAATATTTATAAAAACTAAAAACAAAAAAACAAAAAAACAAAAAAAAATCTAAAAATTATTTGCAGATCTGTACACAAAATATTAAAATGTAAAATATAAACATTTGTTACAATGTTTAAGAAAACATTGACATGTGTACAAAAAATTAAACTGGATATATACGTCAAACAACTAACAACACTAATATTTTATACTTTAATAAAGTTGAAATTACATATGTAAAATAAAATTAGTTATTAAAACAAAACGAACAAAATCTAAAAACTAAAAATTATCTTAAAAGTTATTTTTAAACACAATATTAAACTATTAAACATAAATATTTGCTATAATAATTAAGAAAATATGGATTCATGGTGTATCGTGGGTACAAACTTTAGTAAATATAAAAATATAGTTATGGCTTATGAATTATCATATTTTTCATGACTAGAACAGTAAACTCGATACCATAATACATTTACCCAATCGAAGTAAACATATTGAAAGGAAACAAAGAAAATAACACTTTGAGGGCTATTTGATGATTTTTACTCTGGGTTTGTGTATTTTTTTTTTCTTTTTTTTTTTGTCATCAAACCCCCCGTATATTACTCTGGGTTTGTGGTTTGTGGATCCCTTTAAAACTTAAGAACAGTTAAGGAAACCACAAATATGACGTGGCGTACAATGGTTAGATCGGACATTTTATACTTAGTCTAGTGCTGATGCAGAGGATCACAGCTCTCTCCCATCTTCCAAAAGTTTCCGAACTTCTAAAATCTAAACCCTTTCGCCTTTGCTCATTCGATCTCTAAGTAATTTACTCTTTGAAGGAGAGATCTCGGAAAAATCAGCAATGGCGCAACCACTCGTTAAGAAAGACGATGATCACGACGATGAGCGTATGTCTTCTTCCGATTTCGTTTCAACATATCTGTTTTGCAAATGCTCAGATCAGTTTGTTAGCTTCTAGATCTGCCTAGTTTAGAAAATTTTCTCCGATTGTAATTGATTTGTAGATCTACAACTTTGAAATTATGATGAACTGTTACAATGTTCAAACGTTTACGAATCGGTTTCTGCGTTTTGTGATTCGGAATCATGATGGAGAATATTGTCATGTAGTGTTCGTTTTGGACAATTTGGTATTGCTGCTACGATTCTGGATCTGGTTTTAATTGGTTGCTAATGTTTGTGGATCAGTGGAGTTTTCTCCATTCATGGGAATTGAGAAAGGAGCAGTGCTTCAAGAAGCTAGAGTTTTCAATGATCCTCAGCTTGATCCTAGAAAGTGCTCTCAGGTCATCACGAAACTTCTTTATTTGCTTAACCAAGGAGAATATTTCACCAAGGTCAGTTTCTACTATATGGATTCCAGTTTTATAGTGCGGCATTTATCCTTTTATCGGAAATTGGTGTGATTGTATTCCATTTTTTATTTTCTGTTTGATTCATGTGTAGGTTGAAGCAACAGAAGTTTTCTTTTCCGTTACTAAGCTTTTCCAATCAAAAGACACTGGTTTGAGGAGAATGGTCTACTTGATCATAAAGGAATTATCTCCATCAGCAGATGAGGTTTTTGGTCTCAATTTTTGGTTTAGAAGCGGAATCCTACACGTTACTCTAGATATAATATCTGAGAAGTTGTTTGTTTGTGTCTATAGGTTATTATGGTAACAAGCTCCCTGATGAAGGATATGAACAGCAAGATTGATATGTATCGTGCAAATGCTATCCGTGTCTTATGCCGAATTATAGATGGAACCCTTCTTACACAAATTGAGAGGTACTTGAAACAAGCTATTGTGGATAAGAATCCTGTGGTTTCAAGTGCAGCTTTAGTCAGTGGACTTCACATGCTAAAGGTATCCTTTACGAGCCAAACATATTATTAGGCTGTTTGGAAGTGTAGTTTTAGACTGACACACTTGCATTTTTGTTTCCAGACAAACCCAGAAATTGTTAAAAGATGGAGCAATGAGGTTCAAGAAGCTGTCCAGTCGAGAGCACCCCTTGTACAATTTCATGGCTTGACTTTGCTTCATCAGGTACATCGCTTGATCTTGTAATACCAGAAAATAAATTCTTTTCTCTTTCTGACCTTGGGATTTAGTCAAACATTCATTAACAAGTAGCATCTTTGATGCAAAAGGTTTTGGAGCATACTACTATATGTATTGACTAGAAACATAAATGATAAGCTTCTGTAGTTGCTTTGTAGTTAAATACTTATATATAGTATGGTCATTGTCGCAAAACATTTCACATGTTTATGTGGACACATCAATACGCATGCTTCAATTTTCTGCCATTCTTTCATGAGACCATGCTTAACAATCTGCATCTCAAGGCATCTTTACTGATTCTGTTAAAATAGTGAGCTGTTTAATTTACCGGTTATGGTTCAATCTGCATCTGAAGGCATATTCACTGATTCTGCTAAGTCGGGCATTGGTGAATTATTATTAGGTCCCAGTGACTACATATCATATGATTCTGCTGTGGAGTCTTGTGAATCATATACGCTTAGTTGCTGTTACATAGATGTAGATGTTTTTCCAACTAGTTACCTGCCCTTCTTTACTAGAAGTTAACTGAGAACTGATCTAATGAAATGTTATATTGATTACCGTACCCAGATACGACAAAATGACCGCTTGGCTGTCAGCAAGTTGGTTGGTACGTTGACCAGGGGAGCTGTACGCTCTCCTTTGGCCCAGTGTCTCTTGATACGTTATTCCAGTCAGGTTTGTCCTATATCTTATATGATAATATTATATGTGGATGAAAGTCTTTATGTTATTTAACTTTAGTTTTTACTATTCAGATAATCCGAGACATGGCCAACCACGGCCAGTCTGGGGAACGTCCGTTCTATGAGTTTCTGGAGAGTTGTCTGCGCCATAAGGCAGAAATGGTGATCCTTGAGGCTGCCAGGGCTATCACTGAGCTTGATGGTGTGAAAAGGCAAGACTTGGCTCCAGCAATTACTGTGCTCCAGCTCTTCTTGAGTTCCCCTAAACCAGTGCTGAGATTTGCTGCTGTCCGGACTCTGAACAAGGTGTACAATGCTTTTCTTTTGTTTCTTGGAAACATTTCAATTCAAAAGTATTCTTTATTTCTTGACAAACACTGCTCCTGAGATTTCCTAGATAGCTTCATAATTTTCTTTTATTAAGGATAAGAGATAGATAGTGCACAAGTGACAGACATTGAAAAATCTTCTCTTTCTACACTATTGAATGGAGGTCTGAATTACACAGGTGGCAATGACTCATCCCATGGCTGTCACCAACTGCAACATTGATATGGAGAGTTTAATTTCTGATCAGAATAGAAGTATCGCTACACTTGCTATCACCACACTCCTGAAAACAGGGAATGAATCTAGTGTGGAACGGTTGATGAAGCAGATAACTAATTTCATGTCAGATATCGCCGATGAGTTCAAAATTGTGGTCGTGGAAGCCATAAGATCATTGTGTATAAAATTTCCGCTGAAATATAGATCACTGTAAGTGAAGTTTTAGGTTGTGTTATTGGTAGTTTCAGTCTGTAGCATTGCTATTCTTTCTGAAGACTTCAGATGCTATGACTTTTATTGTATCACTGGTGCATATAATAAATCTGCCTCACCCTTTCATGTGTAGGATGAACTTCTTAAGCAACATTCTTAGAGAAGAAGGTGGATTCGAGTATAAAAGGGCAATTGTAGATTCTATTGTTACCATTATTAGAGATATTCCAGACGCAAAAGAAAATGGATTGCTCCATCTTTGTGAGTTCATCGAAGATTGTGAATTCACATACCTTTCAACACAGGTAATTTTTTTTATTTTTCCCATAATTAACCTGGAGTTATAATTGGATTTGTGTTTTCATTGTTGTCTTTTTTATTTTTCTTGTTTTTTTTGTTGGCATAGATCCTTCATTTCCTGGGAATTGAAGGGCCGAACACCTCAGATCCTAGCAAGTATATCCGGTATATTTATAACCGTGTGCATTTGGAGAATGCGACGGTTCGAGCTGCTGCTGTTTGCACACTTGCAAAGTTTGGGTTTATGGTTGAAGCATTGAAGGTATAGTAGTTATCTTATTAAGCATCATTGATTTTTATTTCTTATTCTTTATTAAGTTGATGACAAAGATAACTATCAATAAACGTTTTGCAGCCCCGGATTACTGTCTTGTTGAAGCGCTGCATCAATGACAGCGATGATGAGGTTTGTGCCTAGTCTTATTGAAAAGCTTCCTTCTAGTCATTTGTTACAGTGGTTTCTATGGATATCTGTATGTCTTATTCTGTACCGGTTGCATCAGTTTCTTTATGCATGAGCTTCTTTATGTGCATGCACGTTTCTGCATCGGCAAAACATTTTTCTGAGTAGAGAGACAAACTGCTGCTAATGATACATTTTTCTAAGTTTCACCCTCCTTTCTATCTTCAGGTTCGTGATAGAGCAACGCTCTTTTTGAGTGTACTTGGTAATGATGGCCTCGTTGACACTGAAAAAGATAGCATAGGGTTTCTATTTGGTTCCCTGGAGGCCCCTCTTGTCAACCTGGAGACAAGTCTGAAAAACTATGTGAGATTCCCAGATCCTCATTTTCTACTCTATATATAAGATTTGAGAGTTATCGTTGATATCTTTCGTTCTGCAGGAGCCCTCTGAAGAAGCTTTTGATGTTGACTCTGTGCCTAAGGAAGTCAAATCGCAGCCACTTGCAGAGAAGAAAGCCAAGGATAAAAAGCCCACTGGTCTTGGTGCTCCACTACCTGCACCTGTTTCTGGTTTTGATGCATATGAAAGACTTCTATCATCTATTCCAGAGTTTGCTTCCTTTGGCAAACTTTTCAAGGTTTGTATAGAAGTTTCTGCACGTCGCTTCTCTTTTCTGTTTACTCTTAGTCACTTTTCCTGATTGGTTAAACGTTTGCTATTCTCAGTCTTCTTCACCTGTGGAGCTAACTGAAGCAGAAACTGAATACTCAGTAAATGTTGTAAAGCATATCTTCGAGAGTCACGTTGTTTTTCAGTATAACTGCACAAACACAGTGCCGGATCAATTGTTGGAGAGGGTAATGAGCATGACTGTGTACCACATGATAGATCAGTGGAAAGCCAATATTTTTTGACAATTCCCCTATCCTCCCTTGTTTTGTAGGTCAATGTCATTGTGGATGCTTCAGAAGCAGAGGAATTCAGTGAAGTATCTTCGAAGCCACTAAACTCGCTTCCTTACGATTCCCCTGGTCAGGCCTTTGTGGTGTTTGAGAAGCCAGTAGGAGTCCCTGCTGTTGGAAAGTTCTCAAACACATTGACTTTCATTGTTAGGGAGGTACAAACACATACATACATACTTGATAAGCCTTTTATCATTCATCCACTTTTAGCTTACTGACGCAGTAATCACATGATCGTGGGTATGAGCAGGTTGACCAAAGCACAGGTGAAGCAGATGATGATGGTGTGGAAGATGAGTACCAGCTCGAGGATCATGAGATTGTCGCTGCTGACTACATGGCGAACGTCGGTGTCTCCAATTTCCGTAATGCATGGGAAAACATGGACCCAGCAAACGAGATTGTAGATGAGTATGGGCTTGGCCCAAGAGACAGCTTAGAGGAAGCTGTAAAAGCTGTTACTGATCTTCTTGGCATGCAGTCTTGTGAGGTTAGGCTTACTGCTTCTCCCTACTTTAATACTCTTCTCGTTCTGATAATGGAAGCTCTCGCCTTATCGTTCTTAAGTCTTTGGCTTTTTTGGGGGGTTTGGGTAGGGGACGGAGACGGTTGCGAGCAATGCAAGGTCGCACACATGTTTACTATCAGGTTTGTACATAGGGAACGTGAAAGTGTTGGTAAAGGCACAGTTTGGAATGGACAGCACAAAGGAAATCGTAATGAAACTGTCTGTTCGAGCAGAGGATCAATCAGTCAGCGAGGCAATTCACGCACTTGTGTCCTGCGGCTAAACTTTCATTTGTTCTTACTAGAGATGAGAATTATTAACTGTGTTCCCCCAAGAGAACTTTACTTCTGTTTTGGTCTTTTGATGATACTTGTTATTGTCAATTTTCTTAAATTTTTGAGGTTTGCTGTTTCACCGTTAGTATAAATATTCTTTTAAGCATTTGAGGATCAATCCATATTTGATCGTTTCTTCTTTCATTGCTTATATAGAAGTTTTCTCAAGTGTTATATGTAACAAAAATACTTGAAAGTTAAAAACTAGTATACTTTTAAATCGAATCAAGTGCTTTTATTTCTATTGTGTTTTCGCACAAATGGTTTTAGACGAGTATATGGATTAGGTGATCAAGAGCAAAAATCTGGCAAGTGATGAAAAGTGGAAGAATAAATGAAGCGCACTAAACGAATGAGCAATGAACATGGCATATCGACCTCATGTTTGAGATGATGCCGCAAAGAACATCATTGATGAAAATAGATTTTAAATAGTAAATTATTTAAAATAATTGGAGAAAAAAAACAAAATGATTAGGTGAACTGGGAAAAAAAGTACAGAAAAATGTACTAAGACTAAAAGAGGCTAGTGGTACATAATTCGCTAGGAGGGAAAATGAATGAAAAAAGAGATGAAGATGAAAAAGAGAAGTAAATACAGAGAAGAGGAGCATTGTGATCCATTCTTCTCAGTTGCTTTGTCTGAAGTCACATATTTATTCATCTCTCCTCTTATGTTTCCATCTCCTGCTCTTGGGTAGACGCAATTATTATAACCTAAAAATAAAAGAAATTTTAGTGTATGAATAAAAGAAAATGTAAGAGTACTCGTTTTTAATTCCGTCAAGTTAATGAAATTGGAGTTGTGTGACATGTATAACTCACATTCTTAATGTAGTAGACAACTAACATGAAACTGTATGATATAAAACTAATCTATATATCATATTCCTATCTAACGTAATGTCACGTTGCACAACATGCTAAAACTTGTTGCACATATTTTTGCTTAGCACAATATATCACTCAGTAAATTAGGTGGTATTTGGTTTGATCTGGTATGATGTACTAGTTTAGGATTATTGGGTTTATGGCTTTTTTGCTTCGTTCTTGTAATGGATCACATCACATGCATAGCATGACTAAAGAATCTAATGAACTCGTGAATGTAGCATTAGACTATGGCTTTCTTGAACTACAATAATGGTACTATTTTATGTCTCTCTCTCTTATTAAGATTTGTTAATTTCTACCAAATATAAACTTGTTACTACCACCTCATGATATGAAAAATGAAAGGCAAAATAACTTACTAGGGTTATCGGAAGTGATCCTCGCGGTTTTAGAGAAATCGCAATCAGTAGGGTTTTCAGGAGATTTTTGAAAATATAAATTCATGGCATAGGCTGTATGAGAGGCGAGATTGTTAGGCTCGAAACAAACCCCTCCTGGTATGATCGGGCCACAGTCAATTCCTTGCCCACAAACCCAGTCTAAACTCGCTTGCAACTGTTCTTCAGTTGCATCCTCCTTTGGCACACACCATCCCATGGATGTTGCTTTTCCCACCAGTGGAGATTGTGACGTCTACTATCATCACAAACAACATTCATTAGAAATGTTTACGTACGTATCTTGCAAATTATGCAGCATGAACAATAATACTAGCTAGAATCTTTTTCTAAAAGAGCCGGTTCTGAAATTTTGGGGTCCATACGAAATACTATGATAATTTAAATATTTTTGATAGTAGAAAATTAACACTTAAAATATTTTAAATATCACTATAATTATTTATTCTGAGAAAAACCTATAAATTATCGTCTAGGGGGGCCATTCGGTTGCCTCATATCAATATGTGCATGACCTGCTCTGCTTCCAAATAAAGTGAGCTTCAAAGTCACGGATTGGAATCTTGATTTTGAAGAAAATATTACTTTAACTTCTCTGGTTCCAGTCCAAGGTGAATGATTATGGCACAAAGGCCCATAATCTCTTGGTATTCGAATACAAAATCTCGAAAACTAAAATCATTGGTGATGGTATCTTAGTACCTGACCACTAGTAGTTTTAGTGAGGCCAATGTCATAGGCCATTGAAAGATCAGGTTTGAAAAGGCCAAAAGATCGTTCAAATGAAGGGCCAGGCTTGAGATTCTCGTCAAAAAGAGCAAAAATGTAAGTGTTAATGGATTTGCCAGGCATGAGTGGAGTCCCAACCATAGACCTTAAGTGAGAAATGAGGTTCCCATTATAAGCCTTAGCATTCTCAACACTCGGACCCACCTCGTTGCTGTCACCAGTCGATGGCCAACCTGTTTCGGCCACAACTACTTCCACTTTCTCAAACCCCATCGATTTCAAAGCTGAGTGAACCGCATCAACCTAAACAAAACCCCATGCTTAATGAATCAGTAACGTGAGGGACAAGAAACAAATGTTTCTTCTATCTTACTATAATGAGATTATTATGTTTCTTTTAAATTCCTAGAAAATCTAATGCGAATATTTAAGTGAGACAAAGTTATTAATAAATTACATCTCTAACCTTCAACTACAGACTTTTCACATGACTGGCAATTCTATAACTACAAAAAATAATTGAAGATCTCGGTGTATGAATAAATTATAATAATTGAATCATACCATGAGATTGAGACCAAATAAACAATGCTTTGCTGTCAATTTGATTATATTATTAGTACTACTATATAATATATCATGCGTTTGAGCTGGATTGTGAGAATACTCAAGAGTAGATATAAAAATGGTCCACCAAGTACAACAAAACCAAAGATTTAGCTAACTTTACAGTTTGAAAAGCAAGTTCAAAAAAATTGTTTATAGCAATATAGCTGCTAACTCAAGTTTTAACGTTATAGTGCTATCACATTAATAATTAGTCTAATAACTCTATTTTGTTTAGTACATAACCAACCCGTGAGAGTTTAGGTACTATAATTACCTGAGCATCGAACATGTTCATGTACTTGATTCCCGTGTTGGAATCAACCCGTCCAGGGTTAGGTTGGAAAAGGCAAAACGACAACGTTTCAGGTCTCGGGTCACTTTGGTACGCAAAGAACGGGTACGGGTTAATAGCAAAAGGCGAACCGGTATCACTAAGGAACTGTAAAATGCCTTTTAAACCGGCTTGATAACTGGAAGCAAACGAACCGGCCGATGGGGGTTCAGAATTGCCCATAACCGTCATAGCATGGA
The DNA here is from genome assembly GCA_963555745.1 of Cardamine flexuosa. NCBI lineage: Eukaryota > Viridiplantae > Streptophyta > Magnoliopsida > Brassicales > Brassicaceae > Cardamine > Cardamine flexuosa. The sequence goes on from OY743219.1 coordinate 19,347,983, forward strand.
CCGTAGAAACCTTGATTTTCCCGCTAAGTGAAACCACCTCAAGGGCTTTTTGGACATTTTGCATCGCCGGGAGAAGCTGGTTTACAAGATTTATATCATTCGACAACAACACTTCGTTGCCTACATTGATGAGAATGATGTTGGAAGCAGGATAATAAGGAAGAACGTTGGAGTTTATCCATTGAGAAGCCACGTTGAGATCGGAGGCGAGAGATGAGAGATCTCCGTTAGCAACTCCGATGACTATTTCAACGCCGGTGCCGGCTAAAGATTTGATGATTGAAGGGTCTGCGTTGTATAGTCTCACTTTTTGGATGGAAGTGGATTGGAGAAGTTTTGCTGTTTCTGAAGGTGGTGGGAGGTCGTCGGCGAGTAAGCCGTAGTTAACTCCGATGAACGGCTGTGCATTTAACGGTGTAACGGAGAAGAGAATGAAGAGGAGAAGGAAGAAGATGAAGAGAGCCATGGGAAGAGAAGAATGTGCAGGAAGTGAGATTTGAAATGTTAAAGAGTAATTAAAGATGAGGGTTAGGTTAGTGTAAGGTTAGAGAATATTAATATAACTAATTTGTTAATGAAATGGAGATGGTTTTTACAGAATCCCAAAGCTCTCACATCACATGTGTTGTTGATTACTTGGTTTTATTACTACCCACTTGCTGTCTTCTTTGCACGGGTCTCACCGTTTATCACAATACTCATATTAATAGAGATTTCAGATTTATTTCAAGTTTTTTTTGTTTTTTTCCAAGTTTTGTTAGTTGTTTCATGTTTGGTAGGTTGATAATTTGTCAAATGGCCAAATAAACTAACAATACTTGGATTCACCTCTTTTTTATGTATCCAATCAAAATATGTTATGTAATATTATATAAATAAAATAATTAAATTAAATTATTAATCACTTTTTTAAAAATCTAATCAATAAAACTATGCCAACTAAAATTATGTTTAAACAGAAATACTAAATTAAATTAAAATTAAACAAATTAAATAATTTAAAAAAGTTAAATAAATTTTTTAAAATAAAATTTACTAAAAAATTAAAATTACAATTAAACAATCTAGTGCATGAACACATACAAAGAAATAAAAATTGGGAACAAAATTTACCCAGACAAATTCGAATAATAAATCATTTAAAATAAAATATTTGTAAATATCTCCTCAATTTTACGTGAAACAAAAAGAACGTAGGCCATTGTTTATTTTTCTTGGGGCTGAGTCATCTTACAAATCTTGTCAAAGCAAACCTAAATATTAATTGAAACTCCATAATCCAGATGGACAGTTTAGAGCGGAAAATGAAATTTTGCACAAGGCCTCTATCAAATTAATATAAAAAATGGGCTATTAATATCCAAAATATTTTTTGAGTTATTTTAGTAGGGTCTAATTTTTTATGGGAAAAATATAAAAAAAGCGTGAACTTATATTTTTGAGATGTTTAAATCCTGAATTTGCGAAAGATTTTCTAAATGCTCAAATTTTCCGTTGACTCAAAATTAAATAGCAAATTTTCGTTAACTAGACCATATGAGGTACGTCGTTAAATTGATGTTGACGGTGCAAAAACTTCTGTTAGCACTTCCGTTTAATCAAAATGACGTCGTTTCAAATTTTATTTAAAACTATCAACTTTTAAAATGTGGACGTTTTAATCATCAAATTTTTTTAAAATGTCTTTTAAATGCCAAAGTTTTCAATGACTTTGTAATTAAATGCTTAACTTGTGTTGACTGTGCCATTTGAGACATGCCTTTAAATCAAGTGACGAAACACGTTTACATGGTTAAACTGTATGTTAGCAGCTTCTGTTTCATTAAAATGACCAATGTTCAGGCAACTATTGATCATTCGTTTCTTTCTTCCCGTCACTTCATTGATATCCAACCATAATCAAGAAGTTAAAAATCTTGTCAAGTTAAATCCTGTCATTGGAGAAACATAATCAAATAAAGTCTTTGTCCCCTGAAATCTCCAAAAATTCCCATGAAATAAAACCTCTCAAGAAATAATGTTTCTGAAGCGTTGGTAATAACCGATGATATCCGCATCCATTAAATCGGTTATTAAAATAATATTTAATATTAAAATAATATTAAGCTAGAATCAATTTATAAATCCTCTGTTCCATCGAGTTTAGAGAATTCCATGAGAATTTTTTGGAGATTTCAGGTGGCAAAGACTTCATGTGATTATGTTTCTCTAAAGATGAGTTTTAATTTAACATTGTTAACTTCTTGATTATGGTTAGATCTCGATAAAATGACTGGAAGAAAAAAACGAATGATAAATTATTGTCAGAACATTGGTCGTTTTAATGAAACAGAAGCTGCTAACAGACAATTTAATCCCTAAACATGCTCCGTCACTTGATTTAAAGTCATGCCTCAAATGACACAGTTAACACAAGTTAAACATTTAATTATGAAGTCATCAAAAACTTTGGCATTTAAACTACGTTTTTAAAAAGTTGATGATTTAAATGTCCACATTTTGAAAGTTGATGGTTTTTAATAAAATTTGAAACAACGTCGTTATGATTAAATGGAAGTTGCTAACGGAAGTTTTAACGCCGTAAACGTTAATTTAACGACGTTTCAGATGGCCCATTCAATAAAAGTTTGCTATTTAATTTTGAGTCAACGGAAAACTTAAGCATTTTAACGGTATTTTGTAAGTTCAGTATTTAAACATCCAAAAAATATAAGTTCGCGTTTTTTTTTACATTTTTCCTAAATTTTTACTATTATTTTTGAATAGGGTCCAAAAATAGGTTGAGTCACCAATTTCATATTCATTTAGTTAAAAACATTTATGAACTTAAACTTTAAACCAAATTAAATCGACCGTGAATAATATGTCTAACTCTTCTTGCTATGAAATTAGTAGAACTGAATCTACTTTGTACACAAAAGTAATTTAGTCTTGTTTAACAGTTCATTACCTTCCATGTAAACAAGGTCATTTTCCAGCATAAAGTAAAGATCTATATCAAAACTGCTTCAATAATTTCATAACTTATATTGTTGGTTTTAATTATTATCTCTGTATTTTTGTGCAGATGGCTGCCCTTTCAGCAGTTAGTCCATTCACTACTGATGATCTTGGTATTGAACGGTGCACTCACGACTTTTACGCAGTATCGACCCTGAAAATATGTGGACCATAAGCCCAGAAAAAAATTAAAGGCATATTAGTGTAAAAATTGTAAAATTTGGTACGGAGAAGTTCTAGAACTCCCCACCTTTAAGCTTAAATCAAGTGCTTTGACCATTTTTACTATTGGATTTTCAATAAAAAAAGATCAAATTTTATTTATTTATACAGAGGACCACAAGCAACTACTTACCTTGCTTGCTTTCAAGGCCGACACTGCTTTTACGGTATCTACCCTCTAAAAGGGAAGATGCGTAACATGAAAACTATAACTTTTCAACAAATTATAAAAAATGTCGTAATCAAAAATTTAAAAGTGATTCTTGGATTAAAAGAAGGCATAGAGTCTATGAGATATGGACATGTACTTGTCATGATTGATCAGGTATTTCTATGTAACATGCTACTATTGAAGATCTGTATTTTATGTAACAAGCGGCTAATGAAGTTTGAATTTTCACGGACGTTGATGAGTTCCATATTAAAGGGTTACTTATTAATTTTTTCCATGAACTCTGACTGCAATTATTGAAAAGAAAAAGTCCATTCCTGTGTGCTTTCATAACATCAATATTACTTAAATATAATAGTTAATGAATATTATTTAAATAGTTAAAAATAAGTAAAGTAAAAAAAAGATTTTAAGGAACATAAATTAAAATTTGAAGAAGTGGAGCAATCAATTTCAAAAATAAATAAATAAAAAATACCTACGTGTAGCTCATGTACATTATTTTAACATAAAAGTTCATAATATAGTTTAGTGTCTAAATCATCGATCATATGAAGCCACTCTTCAAGAATTTGATACATTGTCAGTTCTCTTAATGTCATAATATTTTATTTGTTTTAAAATCAAAAGTAGTTCATCTTGTTCTTCTATTTCATAATACTAAAATTATCTAATAGGTATATATATATGATATGATTATTTTGTGTCCAAAAATCATATAATTTTAAATGAAACCTAGATTACAATTTTATTTTCTAACAAATTTTACATAACAGTTGAGTTTGAATGGTAATCATCGACTCTAACCGATATAATTATCTAAAGAAACATTTATTTTTTAATAATGTTAAATTTATATATGAGATGATTTTGAATAAGAAATTTAAAAATATATAAAATCACACAATCATGGTTTTGAATAAGAAATTTGACAAAATATAAAATCACACAATCATGATTTTGAATAAGAAATTTGATAAAATATAAACTCACGCATCGGATGGGTATTCAGTATTTACTATGCTAGTATTCACCTAGTACCTTTATATAGGTAACTTTTAGAATAAATTGTAGGTTATTTCTAAATATAAAATTCGTGCTTAGAAGAAGAAAGCAATTGGTATATAGAGGTTACTGATTATAACGTATATATAGCAATGTTTCTTACAATCAAGCAAATATGGTTCTATGGTCTAGCGGTTAGGACATTGGACTCTGAATCCAGTAACCCGAGTTCAATTCTCGGTAGAACCTCGATTTTTATCATATTTTTGTTTTTCCCAATATGACCTCAAGTCTCCCACGTGCCAATGAAATTAGTCAACAGTGATTAACACGTACGAAATCAGATATATTAAAAAGAAGAAAAAACATGTCCTCCCAATGGAAATGAAACAACGTTAACGAAACCAATCTTTTTCTTGTTCCCCTTTCTTTCAATAAGAAAGAAACCGAAGAAAGAAAAAAAAAGCACCAATCTCCAAGAATTACACAATGTACAAAAATCCACGTTGAATCAAAACCCAAAAGAAAAAAATTAAAAAAAAAAAAAATGTGAATACAAATTCTAACTCCACCAATCCTAACCAAAGCTTAAAAAAAATTAAAAAAAAAAAAAAAATCCTCCCTTCTAAAACATTATGCTACCTTGAGGACTCTCTCTTTGCCTCTGTTATTATCGACACAAAAGAATCGATGAAAAACGAATCATAAATGTTCTTCTACTCCATAAACACCAGCACCTGCAGGTTCCGGTACAATCTCACTCGATTGCCGTCTTCTCGACGACGAATTCCCATTATTATTATTCCTTCCACTACTCCCTTGAGAACCCGAGTTTCTCAAACCACCACCACCACTTGTTATTATTCCTCCCGCTTGCCCCGCCGTTACATCTGATGCACTCTGCCTCCAGCTACCAAATATAGCTGCATTCCAAGACCCTCTCGACGAGTTTGTTCTCAACCTTGAAGAACCTGAACCAGAGTTTGTATCTTCTCTTACTACTTTTAATGGATTCTCAAGTGCGTTCACAATATGTCTCATTAATGGTCTTCTTGTTGGTTTTGGGTTTAAGCATGATTTTGCAATGATAGCCATTGCCCATACTTCTTCTAGAAGATCTTCGTCTACCATTAATGATGGGTCTATGATCTTTGTTACTAGTTCTTTCTCGTTTGTGCTGATATATGGCAAAGCTTCTTCCATATACGCTTTCGCTTGTGCGTTGTCTGGTGCGCTTATACCGAGCTTCCCCGTCACTAGCTCAAGTAACACTTTGCCAAAACAGTACACATCATAGCTACATGTTGCATTTGCTGCACCTGAAGATAATAATAAATTTGGTTATGTATGTTACATTGTCATAACTAAGTTTATATTGTTATGAAAGGTTTTACATACCTGACGAGGATGCTTCGGTCGATCTGCAAGAGTAGGAAAAGAAGAAGAAGAAGCATTATTAGTAAAACTCGAAAGCGTTTTCTAAAATGTTGTAGAGCCACGATAAATGTCATAGAGGACTTACTGTGGCAAACGAAGTAAACGAGAGATCCTGCTTTGATAAGCATCACCTTGAGCATATACTTCGCTTAAGCTACCAAGACGTACCTCAAATTTATCATCAAGAAGTATGCTACTTGCTTGTACATCCCTATATAACATTACACACACATGAGTACTCTTGCTTTTGTGCTTACAATAGTAAAAACAAAATCAGCAAATGTAAATTCTAATCGTGTTTCGTTAGTACCTATGAACAAGAGGAGGTGAACACTCGTGATGCAAATAAGATAGTCCTTCAGCAGCACCAAGAGCAATTTTCAACCTTGTAATCCAATCCAAAGACTTCAATCCATCGCCTTCGTGTTCAGATTTCCTGAACAAAGCGCTAGCCAAATCACCGTTTCTCATAAACTTATAAACCAAGACCTTTTGGCTCTCATTCTCCAAGCAATGTCCTAGAAATGGAACTAGCCTCTGGTGTCCAGCTTTACTAAACAACTCAAGTTCTGATATATACCCTTCGCTTTTACTCTCCCGCGTATCGATCTTTTTAATAACAATCGGTGTACCGTTATCCAAGAAACCACGAAACAAATTCCCTGAATGGCCATGTTTTATCAGATTAGCATCATTGAACTCATCTGTTGCCATTAGAAGCTGGTCATAAGCAAAAGCATTTCCAAGACGTGACAAATCAAAAGTCTGTGCTCCTTTTGGTAGTTGTGAAGCTTCAGTGACAGGTTTAGGCCTATCATTATTTCCTCCTTGACCTCGTCTCCTTCTTCGTCGTATACATAGAACAACAATAATTGGCAAGAGAATAAAAACAAGAATAAAACCAATTCCACCAGCCACTGATGCCAATATAATCACGGTTTTACGGCTTATCCCTGAAGAAGCTTTTTGTGAAGTAGGATGTGTAGAATTAGGACGTCCGAAATCATCGAAAACTAATCCTCTTGATGTATAGAACGCAGCACAGATCACTAACGGCTTTTGTTTCTTCTCATCTTCAAGACAGTTTCTAGTAACAACAGACACGTTTCCTCTAGGCACGTAATCTGGAACCTTACCTTGGAAATAATTACCAGAGATGTCAATTTCCTTGAACTTATTAAGAATCGGTGTGAGCTCGCCGTAGAACGTGTTTGAAGAGATATCAACAAATGCAGCTAACTGGTTCGAACCAGAGGTGGAATTTGGTAACGTTCCTGTGAAGTTGTTCTTGGAAACGTCAAGAATCTGCAGTTTCGGTAACGACCAATACACGTCAGGTAGAGTACCGGAGAATTCATTTTCCCTCAAGACTAAAGTTTGAAGTTGGCTCTCAGGACTAAACAAATCAGATGGTAACACTCCACTCAACAAGTTATCACCAAGCGAGATTAGCTGCAAATTCTTTAACTTTCTCAGCTCTTGAGGAACTGAACCAGACAATGAGTTGATACTAAGATCAAGATCAACGAGATTAACAAGATCGCCGAGCTCTGGAGGAATCGGAGAGGAGAAACTATTACTGGAGAAATTCAAATGGAGAAGCTTTGATAACGTTCCTACACCTGGAGGGATTGGTCCAGTGAGGTAATTGGTAGAAACATCAAGAGTTGTTAAATTCTTCAAAGAGGTAAAAGATGAAGGAAGAGCACCAGTGAGTGAGTTCTTAGAGAGATCAACCTCTGATAGATTTAGCAACTGACCAAAACTACTAGGAACCAAACCGGTAAGACTATTCTGAGAAAGATTCAAAGTCTTTAAACTAGTTAGATTCCCAAACGTGAAAGGAACAACACCACTAACAGAGCAAGAACTGAGATCCAAGACTTGTAATCTCAAAAAGACAACACCAAACCAATCAGGGATAGAACCAGGAAGCGAGAATCCAGAAGCGTTGAAATAAGACAAACGAGTGAGGTTACGAAGTGGATCAACAGAGAATTGTGGGTTTTGCTTACCAATTCTTGTTCTCCTAAACCCTGAAATGTTGATCCCAATGATATTACCATTATCATCACATTGTATACCTCTCCATACAACACAAGGGTCGCCTTTAATTGGCCAATCTGTTCCTCTTAACCCTAGAGAAGACCTCAGATTTAACAGAGTGAGTCGTTCACTGAATCGAGTCCGTGTTTGTCCATAAACACATTCGAACAATACCAAACACAAGACAAAACCCAATGCGGCTCTTCTTTGATCAACCATTGCTTATCGAACTCAATCCAATGACCCATCAACACTCAATTTTTCAACCTTCATCACTAAAAAATACTCTCCAGAGATTAAAGTTAGGTTTTTTCTCAGAATTACAGTAAATAACCCTAAGAAAAATCAAATCTTTCGATCTCTGGAGACGAGGGAAAGAGACAGATATCAAATTAGTTTTGCTCTGTATCTGGATCCAAATACAGCTACCATTAAAGCACCTCTCTTTTCTCTCTCTTCTCTTCTCCTAATTCTTAAGCTTCGAGAAAGAAATAAAATAATATATAATCCTTAAAAATCAGACAAAAAAAAAAAGAGATTGTGTAAAAATCTTATGAAAGAGAAGAAGAAGAAGAAGAAGATCGAGATTGTTGTTGAGAAAACAACTGTAGACTGTGACACTCCTCTCTTGTCTTCGCAAGAAACTTTCAAAAATTAATAAAATAAAATAATTATTACTGTGAAATCTGTTTTATTTTAGTTTTGAAATTAAAAAAATAGAATTTAAAAACCTAGGGTAAAGTGACGTGTTGGTTTGACTTGATAAGCCAGCTAAGTTGCCGCAGTTACTCCTATAAAAGGTTGGAACAAAAGTTTTTATTTTCTTTTTATTATCTCTGAATTTAATGTTTTGCATATTTATAGAGTAAAATATCCTCGGGTAGCTGTATTTACCATTCTTGGCCGAATGAGATAAAATATTATCTGTATTTGAATTGTTTTGTTTATTTTTTAAAAAGGTTCACTGTAGTGTATATGATTTTGAATAGCAAAGTAAGATACATTATTTGTTTTTAAGCAATTCACATAAACAAATAACATAAAATTAAATTTTTGTTCTATAAATAACATTTTCTCATTTATGATATTTTTTTTTATTAAATGATAAGTTTTTTATATAGCACAAGTCTCCTAAACTCATATTTTTAGAGTTATGATTTATGGTTTAGAAAACCCTAAATCTTAAACCATATCTCATATTTATTTAAAATTAGCATAACTTCTAAAATACTTAAGCTAAATAAAAATAAATAATTATTTTTTATAAAATGCTATTTTTTGTCTTAAATAAAAATATATGCTAAATTTGGCATAAAAACATCTTTTGATGCTATTTTAGAGAATTTTTTTTTTAACAAAAACAAAAAGAGATATTAAATATTATTTTGTGTTTGACCAAAAACACAAAAACAATATTTTATGTAAACTTGGTTCATTTTGATTAATAAGAGCTTATACCGTATCTGACGTGGCATTGCTAACATAGTTATAGATATGCATGAGCACAGTTACGATTATTAAGATTATAATTAATTAACAACCAGTTATTGTTATAATTTTCTTTAACTTTAATTATTTATTATACAATTAAAACGGTTACAGACCGGTTACAGTTAAAACGGTTACAGACCGGTTACATGTGTTAACTACATGTGTTAATTATCTTATTTCTTAAGCTATATTATTTTGTTAGATTGAGAGTCAAGAGCTTAGATTTTCTTCAATCTGAGTTTTTTTTTTGTTTTTTTTTTTAAGTTTGTAAAATTTTCATGCAAAGATTTGAGAATTAGAGTTCTTAGATTGGAGGGGTGAGAGTTCTTTGATTATGGTATCCTCAAAAAAATTTTAATATCTAGAGTTTTCTCATTACTGTATATCCATGATGATCAACTCTCATAATATTTTCTTCATGAATTAAACTTTTGAGAATTGTTAATAAATATTCCCCAAGAATGAAAGCTAAATAAGACTTTTTATTGAGTCTAGAGTTAGGTTTTGTGTACTTTTGGTCTGTTTTAGTGTTTTTACAAGTTGAGACTTCATTGGAGCTTCAATGGATGAAATAGAGCAATTTTGGACGTTTTTATACTTCAAAGAATTCATGAGGATACTCTGGGATCGGCCGATCCGAAAGAGGATCGACCAGTCAGAATAATTTATGAGGTGACGCGATCTGAAGAAGAAGATTGATTGATCCAAACTGGATCGATCCATCCCGATCACGACTATTATCCAAATCAAGCATTTACTCTGATTTTTGATCTAAAGATTTTCATATATAAAGGGATCCTTTCTTGAGCGGCCAAGAAGATCCATACACGATTTTTTACCATTTTCTTTTGTATTTCCCTCATTTTCAGATCTAAACATTTTTATTTTGAATTATTGGATCTACACTCTGTCTTCATCTTTTTCTTTGTATTTCATCTTATATTTAACTATGATATATCGATCCTTGTCATGGTTGAATAGATCTACTTGATGGGAGATGCAATACATTCAGAGAGAATTTATTGTTTAATTAGGATATTGTTATAGATGGGTTATGATTAATAGATCTCTATTTATATGAAACTAATGATTTTGTTAGGTTGACGAATCTATCATGATCACTAGGGTTTCTAAAACACCTAGCATTGTTTAGCCTTTTGTGAATATATAGTTTATAGGCTTGAGATTGTCAGCCGACGAGACTCGAGGTTGGATGTACAGGTGAACAATATCAGACCTGTTAATAAATGCTGGCATAGGGTCCTAGCGGATCTATGACGAAGATGATATTGTCATGAGAGAGGTGTTTTATTTGTCTATAGTGTTCTGAGTTCTAGATCTAGATCATTGAACTACTAATCCGGTTAGATGTCCTATTTTATTTATTAATCCCTGCAATTTTTCAGATCCCAATATTTGTTTTAAATTAATTTTTATTTCCTTTTAAAAAAAAGTATTTTCGGATTTTCTCTGTGACAACCATTTATTATTCTTCATCTTAGCTCTGTTTAGATCTACATATCTAAAATGCACTCAACTCTCTATGGATTCGATCTCACTATTATACTGATGCGCACAACTGTGCACTTGCGGAGTTTATTGGTTTGGGTAAAACTTGATATTACATCAGTGAGTCTTCCAAGGACTCCCCTGAGCGGAACAATCCAGAAGGTTGAAATTCAACTTAGAAAAATGTTTTCTATTAGAAGAGCCTCATCATGTTTACCAATTGATGTGGATGTTGTTTCTGGATAGAAAGAAGAAGACACTGAAGATGGAAAGCAATATGTCTGTCACTGAAGACACACACTTGACTAAAAAGTTGTTGATGTTATTTTAAATATTTATACAAGTCTGATTGGTAACAATTCTTTAGAAACGGTAACTTTAAAGAGTTTTAAAACTTTAATTGGTAACACAACTGTAGAAATAGTCACATAAATAAATTTTATTATATCATATTAAATCAAAGTAATAACCTAAAATCATAAATAAAATAACAAAATTTTAAGGACCAAAATGCAACACTCATAAATAAATAATTAGCTACCAAATATTTCATCAAAAAATAGGATAAACTAAACAAAACTTGGGCGAATGTTTTTGATTTGGAGCTTTCAAATTATGAAGATAAATATTACAAAAAAAAATTCCAGTCCTCAAAACATCCAAATTGTGTTTTACATGTTTCCAATCCAAATTAGCTCCAAATCAGACACTAAAATTTTGAATGATATTTTGTTTCTGCATAGCAATAAACCATCCACCTCCAGTGTCATGATTATGTTGCTCCATAACCACATATTCAAGAAATATAGTTAGGGGTGTCAATTAGTATCAAAACCCATGAGTTACACCGATCCGCATTGTTATGGCGCGGATAATTAAGGGTTTATAATTTAGAAGCCCAAAAAAGCGGTCATTGCAGGTTTATCCATCATGGAATATGATATTTGCAGGTTGGATTCACGCTGGCAACGGGCTAACCCGCGGATTACAATATATTTTTACTTTATAGGTTTATATGATTTTATCTTATATTAAAAAAATTAATATTATTATAGATTAGTTTGTGTATGGGTAGTTTTTAGTTTTTACAGGGGTTTTGGGTAGTTTTAAGTTTTTATTTGCAAAATGGGTAGTTTATAAAGTAGTTTAAGTTTTTCTCAGATATGTAAGACAAAATTGCCCTTGTTTCTTAGATAGAGATAGGAAGAAGAGGAGCAGAAGGAGAGAGATCCTGGCGTGAAATATGTAGCTGGTGGAGAGTGTACGGCGCGAGTGTTGCAGAAGCGCAGCAAAATTGGCACCAATTTTGCCATGCACAGATGCGCGGGAGTTAGAAAAGGCCGGTATTTTTCGTAAATATTTGGGCTTTGGTGTGGGTCATTTCATTTTGAACTCATTTATTTTGTTAATAATAATTAAATATCAAAAGTGTGCGGTAATGATATACAATAAACCCTTTAATGTGTGGATTAGAATGATTGTCTCGGTTTTTACAAGACAACCAAATTGTTAGTAAAATCTGGTGTTGGTTGAAGGTCTCCTCTTACGAATTTAATGGAGATTTCTGATGGTAAGAGTCCAATATTCTGAGCTTATTTAATGTAACCGTTTTCCACACCTACTGTGTTAAATTGTTGTGTTTGTTGTGTTGAAGTTAATGTGCGTCTTTAATTGTTGTAGGAGCTGCTGGTGTCTATGTAATAGTTATGGCTGGTCGGTGGATACGGGACATGAATTGCTGGGATTTCAAGATAGACAAGTAAAAAAACACTGGAAGTTCAGAACAGTTGAGGCTTTTAATAGCCTCATCATATGGGATTGATGCAATGTCATTTGAATTGAAATGACATATTGGATAGAGGATGCGCTAGCTGAGCGTAGTGCGGTGGGGTCTGCGCCCATAGATAACGCCACAGACCGTTATTATAGACAATTCAAATCGCTATATTGGAACGACAGGTCACTGGAAATTTTGTCACTTTCAGGAAGTTAATTGGTAACCGCTTTGAGATTTTGGGTGAAGTAACAGCTGGTGTACAAGTTAGCAGATTTCCTGGTGTACAAGAAGTAGTGACTAAATGTGCTGGTGGTGTACACGTGGGGGGAAGGTGTACAAGTGGGTGACGCTCATGAAGAAGATGAGGGTTTAGAAGAAGTAGTGTGGGAGGATTATGATGATGATGATGGCGGGGACGGGGAAGACCATGACCACATGGATGATGATTCAGAAGAAATCGAAGAGGGAGAAGAGAATTCAGAAGAAGAAGAAGATTATGATTACGATGGTTGGCATAAATTTTTCAGAAATGACCGTGAAATGGAGCAGTCAAGTCTTAGATAAGGGGAGTCAAGAAAGTAAACTAATTAACAGTCAAGGGAATGGGCAATGATGGGGAGTTAAAAAAAAGAGTATCCATTCGCATAATGACAAAAGTAACTCCCCAAGCATAAATGATAAGTTGGTCTCCAAAGCAAAAGGAAATAATGAGTTGAGAGGTAAAAAAAAATACAGACTGTTGGTGTGGAACAAGAATAATTCCATCGGTAAAGGATTTAGATGGTGATGATGATTTTTTTGACCCCCCTAGGATGAATTCCACCGGCAATGGATTTGGACGTGATAATGGTGGGTCAGCTTTGAAAAAAGGAATGAGTGTGACAGAGATATATGGATATGCGGATCTAAAACTAATATTGCGAGATACAGAAGTAGCCACTTACAAAGTACATGAAGTTGATTTGAGCAACGAAGATGATGATATATACATCGAGAGGGTATTCATAAAGAAAAGTTCAAGCTGATGATGTCGATATATGATATTAGGAGAATGTTTAAATTTTTGTTCAGTCATCATGCAGCAAAGTCAGTAACTGCCTCATGTGTCAGTCGTCGTTATGATTAGAGGGTGTACGCGGTAGGTGATTTGGATGATTATGAGGTAAGGAAAGTAAATCTAAAACACGGATGTGATGTTGACATAAGAAACCAGTTCTCAAAACTCGTCACATCTAAAGTAATAGCAAAGATTTATAGGTCCAAGTACGAGACAATGTTTGGTTGTCCACGGGCTCGAGAGTTGCCGGAATTGATGCAAAAAGCCTACAATATCAAAGTGTCATACTGGAAGTATTGGAGAGCAAATGAGTTAGCATTGGTTTCAGCTCGAGGGACAGAGGAGTCTTCTTACCGGTTACTACCCGTGTATTTATATGTCATAAAGTTAGCAAATTCGAGGTCCATAACACATTTGGAAACATAAGTGGATGAGAAGGGAAACTCCCGGTTCAAGTATTCTTTTATGGATTTGGGAGCAAGTATTCAGGGATGGAAACATTTGAGAAAAATTATTGTGATTGATGGAACTCATTTACACGGAAAGTACAAAGGATGTCTCATGAGTTCAAGTGGACAAGATGCCAATTTCTAAATATTTCCAATAGATTTTGTGGTGGTGGACAGTGAGAATGATAATGCATGGACCTGGTTTATGGAAAAGCTATCTGCCATTGTTGAAGACAGTTCTGAGCTAACCATAATATCAGATAGGAACACCTTAATTTATACTGCCAAAGACATCGTCTATCCTACAGCAGACCACAGCACTTGTCTTGTACACATACAGAGAAATATGCAAAGTAAATATGAGATTGCAATGAAGTCAATAGTGGGACGGGTAGGGGAAGCTTATAGAGTTAGACAGTTTGAGCGTTACTACGCTGTAATTAAAAGGAAAAATTACCGTACATGGGAGTTCTTGGAAAAAATAGATTCGGAGCATTGGACAAAAGCTCATTTCATGGGGGAGAGATATAGTTTGATGACAAGTACCATTGCTGACTCGCTGAACAAGGCTCTCCTCCCAGGCAGATATTGTCCTATTATTGCATTGATGAAATTTATTCGGAAGATGCTGTGTAGGTGGTTGCAAAGTAGAAGAAAGACAATTGGAAAGATGGGTGGGAAAATACCAGTGGAAGTTGCGAATGAGTTGGAGATCCGGCTAGAAGACTCGAAAGGTTTAACTACCGTTAAATGCTCGGGATGGGATTTCGAAGTTAGTTCTGGTTCAGCTATTACCTATCAATTCCTGTAGACCTTTTAAATAGAACATGCACTTGTAGAAAATTCCAACTTCTAAAGATACCTTGCCAACATGCAATGACTGCTGCAAGATTCTACGGGGTGGAGTATAGGGGACTGGTTGACGAGGTCTATAAGAAGGAGGTGTGGTCGTCAAGTGTAGCGGGTGTTATTCTACCAGTTCCTGATCCCAATGACCTAATCATCCCAGATGAAATCAGAGATAAAGTTGTTTTCCCTCCCAGAACTCGGAGACAATCAGGAAGGCCACCAAAAAAGAGAATCCTTTCAACGGGCAATTTCGAGGTATTCACTTTGCCTCTGAAAAACTGGTCAAATATATTTGAATTGATATGTCATGTTCTGAAATTTTTATTGTTATATGAATATGTTAGGAAGAAGAAGAAGAAACCTAACAAATGTGGAAGGTGCGGTAAATGAGGGCATAATCATGTAACCTGTGGGGAGCCAAAGGACTAGGAGGGGAGGATGGGTGACAATATTGATTTGTTTTTTGGTATTTGTTGGTTGAATGGAACTCTGTACATTATTTGTTTAATGGGAAGTAATGTAGACCATTTGACACCCAAACATTATATTTTGGCATAATAGGAAACTACTATGTTGTGGAAGTTAGTTTTCTATTATAGCGGATAATATAATTTTTTTTTTTTATTTGTTTTTATTATAGTTTTTTTAAGTAATCTCTATCATGTTTTATATTCAGTGTACATAGTTGTATTAGGTGTACATAGTTCTATTAGGTGTACACCAAGTAGAACTATGTACACCACATGGTAGCTATGTACTTCTCACGGAAAAGATTGACATCTCTATCATTTAACTGCTCCATCTTGTTAATCCCAGCAGTTTGCATCTCAAGAAAATTTAAAGCAACAGGTCCACAGTCGCCGGTTCTTTTGTTCTGGTACATTTCTTCAGTTTGAGACTAAGTGTATGGAACATGTTGAAGTGACTAACCCTCTTTGTAGAATCAATTTCAAAATACATGGAAGACTATGAACTACTAGGGCCATCCTCTGTTTCACTTCGGGAATATCGGTGTATGATATCAAAAGGTCAAGTATGTCAATATGATGGTCGGTGAGGTTGATCACTAGACCCACCCAATGCTTATTTTTCCAATTTATTGGGATGTATATGACGTCCACCTTACTGAGGAACTAATTATTGTAAGCCTTACCAGTTGACTTACAAAGAACATAACCGACAAGATTACCCTAAATCAAAGGTTAATTTGCCTTTAACATCCTCAGCCATGAATTCAATGTACTTTAACTCTATAAGTCGGACGAACCATGTGTCTAAAAATATGGACCGATCTATTATAAGCTTCCTAGCACATATCCTCCAAATGACAGCCATTATTACTTGCATATGCTGAAATGGTGTACAAAAATATAAAGATGTACAAAATCAATATATGGTGTACGAAAACTAGTATAAAGTGTACAAAGACAAGTAATACTATGTTTCCCTAATATTACCTCAATGCAAACCCAATTCTTCTTTTTCGCGATATCTAAAAAGAATTGATTTGTTACCATGTAGCAGTACTAATTTCAAACTCCCTTACAATATATTACAATAAATTAGTAACATAAATGATTGAACGAAATTATACAAATAATACAACTTACACGTCTTTTGTAGATTTCAAGATTTTACAAAAATTGTTGACCTCTATTTTATCAACTTCCATTAGTGAAGCATATGGCTCCACAAAACTTGAAAACAACCCATTTTTCCTATTAAAACATGAAAACTACCCAACTTGTAAATTTTCCCAATTATTATACATATAAAATATTAAAATAAAGTTAATGCATCATTATAAATTCTTATTTAAGCTTTACTATGATTTGTGAAACTGTTTCTAATTTTATTTGGATATATAATATATTTATAGTAGTTTAAACATTTGATAAGTATTTTGATTGATTTATGTTTCTTGTTAACGACCAAACACAATTTTAGAAAACTATTTGCTTAATTGTTCATATGGTTATTCAAACTTAGAAAAATAAGTGTCTTATACTCATATATAATAGTTATTTGTATGATGTATATGTTATTAATTATAAGCACAAACATGTATAAAAAATATATGAAATTTATTGTAATGCTATGTGGTTTTTTTTTAATTTTAATTTGAAATTTTCGGATTAACCTGTCAAATCCACAGTTATAGTGTAAAACGGATTAGGGTTATTAGTTTAGAACTTACGAATTTTAGCGGGCACTAAATTAAAAATATATGATTTAACTTGTAGTATATCAGTATTGTCGGATTTAATATGCATTAAATTAAATTTAAAACATATTACTACTACACATGAGCCATCGAATCTGAACCATTGGATTAAGCAAGATTTATTTCCATTCCGATGACGTGTAACAACAACTCATGAAACCGTTGCGCCAACACACACTATCAATGGATAAAAAAAGAGAGTGTTTGGTCAGAAAACTATTCATATCTCTCAAAAATCTCTATCCCTGTAACCAAACACACATGTTAGATTCACTGAGTCAACGTGTAGCCATGGTTTCGCGCTTCTCTATAAAGAAACCGTCGTCTCTTAAGCTGCGGACATGTCATCATCATCATCATCTTCCTCGTAATTCTCGAAATTTGAGATGGCTTCTGGAGATAGCGAGTACCGGTGCTTCGTCGGAGGTTTAGCTTGGGCTACCGATGAACAATCTCTTGAGAGAACTTTCAGCCAATTTGGTGATATTCTCGAATCCAAGGTCCGTTTAAGACGACCCGGAAACCCGAATCCGTGTTTTTTCTCTTCTCTCTTTGTTACTATGTTACTAATTTGTTCCTCAATTCGGTATGTTCATCATCGATAGATCGTCCGATTTGATGTAATCTTATCAATTTGTGGTTTAAAGTTTCGAACTTTATGGTGTTTTTGGATCAGATCATTTTTGATCGTGAGACTGGGAGATCAAAAGGGTTTGGATTTGTGACTTTTAAAGATGAAGAATCGTTGAGAGCTGCGATTGAGAGAATGAATGGTCAAGAACTTGATGGTCGTAACATCACTGTTAACGAAGCTCAAGCTCGTGGTAGTCGTGGTGGTAACGGTGGTGGTGGATATAACCGTGGAGGAGGAGGTGGTGGTTACGGTGGTGGTGGCGGTTATGGAGGTAGACGTGATCAAGGTGGTTACAACCAAGGCGGCGGAGGTGGTTACAACCAAGGCGGTGGAGGTGGATACGGTGGTGGTGGTTATGGTGGTGGACGGCGTGAAGGTGGTTATGGTGATGGAGGTTACAGTGGCAGATCTGATGGAGGAAACTGGAGAAATTGAGTCTTGTGTTGTGTGTGTGTCTCTCTGTTGTTTACTTTTTGGGTTTGGATTTGATCGTTGTGTTTTTTGGTTTTTGTCATATGTAAAAAGTCATAATAAAATGGTGATGTTTTTTTGTTATTTCAACATTCAAGAATTTGACACAAAGAAACAAACTTTTTGATTGAAGAATCAAGTTTAGTACAAATCAAGGAGATTACTAGTCAAAAGCTAAAATCTAAATTCATAAAGAACCTAAAAAGATTGCAGAGTGGTGCAATGATTGTGGAATGAAGAAGTCTTTTATCATAGCTTGTTCCTAATTCGGCTCGAACGTCTCACTGGTGTAACCATCTCTTCTTCTCCATCACCCTGCAAATAGAAATGGGTTTGTTGATAAGATAACCAAACACTAAACAAAAACTATAGTTTGGGATGATTGATGACATTATACTTACAGTTTTGATTGGTATTTTCTCGTAAGTTGTGAAACTTCCGTAAGAAAAGGAGCCTACAGAGTATTCTGATGCAGAAGTTGCCACTGATTCTCTTCTCAGCTTGCTATTGTTACTCTTCTTGCCTCCTCCGCTTTGAGGATCTTTGTGCAATAAACTCTTCTTACTGAAACTGTAGCTTATTCTGTCATCAACTTCTTCCTCGAAATTTAGTGAAGAATCTTTCACCAGATTCTCGTTGGTCTCAGGGGTTGGTTCAGGAGTAGCTGCAGCCACAGTTCTTGGCTTCTTAGAGTATAAGAAAGCAACCGCTGCTAGTAGAACTATCATAGTGATTGAGACCAACACTATCATTGCCTTAGCTGAACCATTATCAGTCTTGTTAGAAGACCTCACCTTAGTTTCTGCTGCAATTCCCTCAATATCTTCTTCTGATCCACTTTCAGCAACAGTTTTGGCTAAATCAATATCCACTTTAAGATGAAGATCTTCACTAGTTTCTGTTGCAATGTCTCCAACACCTTCTTCTAATCCACTTTGAGAATCAGCTACCTCAATCTCTTTTTGGTGCACATTGGTGGCAGCTGATTCAACATCATGCTGGTTTATGTAGATAGCTTCAGACTCCTTTTGGTCATTTTTGATTGAACCAGTTTCAAACTTTTCTTGAGATTCACTATCTCTTGCATCATAGTTTTCTTCAGGACTCACCTCAGACTCTCTCTGCTCTTCGAAAAGAGCTTTCAAGTTTTCTTCATCTTTATTCAACTCTATATCTGCTCCCGGTTTCATCTCAGCATGTTCATCAAATTCATTAGTTTCTGCATCACCATCATCTTCTGTTTCAGAAACCACAGAAGTGGTTTCTTCTATTCCATTCTCCTCCTCAAATTCATTGACAGACCCATCTTCAAGATTGTTCTCATCAATTATCTTCTCTTGTAATGGTTCTTCATTGATTTCAACACTTAATGGCTGGAAAACAGTATCATCTTCGAGAGTATATGTCAAGTTATGAAATTGCAATGGACCATACTCCGTTTCTCCTTCTCCAAGAGATGAGATCAGCTTGTCAATGTACACAAGTGATGATTCTGTCAAAGTCCAGAACTTTTCACTCCATTGCTCCAAGTTGTTAGCTTTTGCAAACTCTGTGAATTCTTTTGGAATATGGAACTCGTAGAAACGTGATTCAGCTGCTGGGGATAAGGTTGCTGAAACCAACAAAAACCCAAAAGCCAAAGCCAAAAACCAACCAAGGAACTTGAATTTCTTGAAACCAGACTGTTTTGGTGATTCACTGCTCTCACAAACCAACTCTTCATCATCACTCTCTGCTTCCAATTGCTCAACATCTTCAGTTTCTTCTCCATTCTTCACTCGTTCCTCACATTTCTCAGATTCTTCTACAGACAATTCATTCTCCGAAGAAAAGCTTTCAGAGATGAAAACCTCATCAAGCTGCTTGATGCAATCATCAAAACGCTTCTTAACATCTTCAGATTCTTCTTCTACTACAGACTCAGCTCCATCCTTCTCTTGCTCTTCACACTTTTCAGATTCTTCTACAGACAATTCAGTATCTGAAGAAGAGCTTTCAGAGATGAAAAGTTCCTCAAGCTGCTTACACTCATCAAAACGCTTTTCAACTCTTGGATTAGGCTTATAATGAAGAAACTGAGGCCTCGGAGACAAATAATTCTTTTTCGGATCATAAGGAGGCAACAACAATGTATCAACTTCACTAGGTGAAAACTCAGTAGATGTATATGGAACAGAAGGACGAGGACTAATCCTAAATCTTGGATCAGAATATGTAATCCCCTCATGATAATCAGTAACAGTCATGTCATGTGGTTCCTCAAAATGCTTCTTTTCATCAATACAAATTGTATGAATAACATCTGAGAACGAAACACATGACTTAGCTCGGTGATGATGGCTTTTGGTGGTATCTTCCAAGATTAGACCTTTAATATCAGAGAAGGATCGAGACATTTCGTTTTTATCAGATAACACTTTCTTCCTTGGTGACGCATTGATTTTAGAAACTGCTGAGATTGTTGGTAACATGAAGTTCTTGGAACCTTTTGGAATTGGAATAGCTTTGTTCTCGTTCTCTTTATCACCATCAAAAGAGTTCCTCCGAGATAAATCTAAGCAACACAAACATCAAATCAATTAGGCTAATTCTAAACCCTAAACGATTCCGAAAAAGATAAATCTTTTCTGCAAACCCTAATCTAATTCGAACTTAAAAATCAAAACTTTGAAGAATAAAACTAACCTGAAGCGAGATTGACTTTAGAATTGGCCGGAAAGGGGCTGGCTTTAAAACTCCGGCGTAATGGATCACAAACCTCCGAGTTTCTGGGTTTGGGGTTTGGTCTGTTAGGGATTGGAGGAGAAGAAGAGGAATTGTTGTTGGTAAGAGAAGCCATGACTGATAAAGTTGCTCGGAATCTTTAATTTGGTAACAAATCTGAGATCTTTTGGAGTTGTTAAAGGAAACAATGAACCAAGAAATTGGAAGATCAAGAATGGCGAGTTTGAAAGAGGAAGAAAAAGACTCGTAACGGCTACTTGCGATTTAGGGAAAGATAGATCTGAGGATTTAAATGACGGCTGGATATTTTTGACCGTTGGGATGAATATTAAAAGTAGGATCTGACCCAATCATATGAATACAAAGGTTTTAGACATAATTAATCAGATAAAAAATTTGAATTAGAGAGGATTTCATATTACATATTTTTTAATATACAAATCTCAAAAGCATGTTTTTATGTGATATAATCTTCACATTTACATATTTAAATGAAAATCTAAGGGTGAATTGGAATGAGTATTTGGAAAGCTTTGAATTTAAATGACAAATCATGTGTTATTGAAATATGAATTTTAAAATATATTTTAAAATTTAGTGTTATTAGATTAATGATTTTAAATTATGCACTCAAATCCAATGTTATTGAAAACATGATTATGATTTGTTTTAAAAGTTTCGGATGAAATTTAAAAAAATTTCTTAATTAAAAATACAAATATCCAAATCTCATACTTTTAGGTGAGATTTCAGAAAAATTAATAACAAAATTTCTAGTTCACCAAAATTTCACTAAAATTTCATCAAATCATCTCAAAACTCATTAAAACTCATTAAAACTCAAATTTGGAGAATAAGCAGTTCAATACACCCCCTAAATTCCAAAGACATATTATTATCGTAAATATCTTCACATTTACATAGTTTTACAAAATTAACAAAAGCATGTTTTGATGTACTCTGTAAATAAGTAATATTAATAGTAGAAAACTGATTTGATTTCCAAATTATTACAAATATTAATTTTTTGAATTGTATATTTTTCTTGTGAATCGTTTTGGAACAAGACATGAATTTCTTTTGTAAATTCCCTAGTGTGAACACAAAATATTCAATAACTTGTGGATATATTTTAGGGATTTTTTTTTTAAATGCATTTTTTTTCTCAAACAGAAACTTCTTATATTTAAATTGTACAGATTAAGGATCTACGTAAAATTATCAAAAGGGTTCAATGACTAATAGATCAAACCTGGAATGCCAACACATCTCTAGCAGTTAAAGAAAAATAGTCAAGGTTATAAGCTGCATTATTGCCTGGAATAAAGAGTAGAATAACAATAACAAATAACAGATTGAGAATTTCAAGAGAGCTTTAGAGGAGGCAATGGTAAATCTTATCAATAATGATATTCTCATATGTTCAATTAACCAAAACCTACAAGCTGCCTACAAAAAATAATAGGAATTCTGGAAATAGAGAAGTACGTTACTTTGGCTGAGCTTAGAAGACAAGAATTCAAGCTACTTCCATGCTTTCACTAGAGGTAGATCAACAGTTAACAAGTTCTCAATCCTTGAGGACGACGATGGGACTATTGTATTTAAGGAAGAGAAAATATCCAAACTTATAGGGAACTATTTCAATAAGATCTTTACCTCTCAAGAAAGCGACATAACATGAATTGTTAACCAAGCGCTAAACCTTTTGGTTTCTGAAGAGAAAAATTTAAATCTGACTATTGATCCCTCTGCTTATGAGATCAGACAAGCAGTCTTCTCCATCCATGCGGATAAAGCTCCTGGCCCTGATGGGTTCACAACAAGCTTTTTCAAGCTAAATGGAAGATCACCGGTCCAAAAATAGTCCAAGAAATACAGGATTTCTTCAAGTCTGGCATCCTGCAAAGAACAATCAGTGATACACACGTGAGACTGAAGGAAAGTTACAGAGTATCGACCAATTGCCCCGTGCAATGTGTATTACAAGATAATATCAAAAATACTTACCAAAAGACTGCAGCCTATTCTCTCGAAGTTGATATTTGAAAATCAATCAGTCTTTGTTCCTGGACGAGCAATCTCGGACAACATGCTGATTACTCACGAGGTACTGTATTTTCTGAAAACATCTGCAGCAAAAAAAAACACTTCTCAATAGCCATTAAAACCGATATGAGCAAGGCTTATGATCAGCTGGAATGAGAGTTTATTTAATTAGTCTTCCAAAGATTGGGTTTCCATGATAAGTGGACTAATTGGCTTATGCAATATATAATCACAATCACTTATACCTTTCTTGTCAATGGATCTGGTAGGAGCAGAGTATAACCACGTCGAGGGATCCGCCAAGGAAACCCACTATCCCTTATATCTTCATCCTTTGCAGTGAAGTATTATCGGGACTCTGTAGAAAAGCACAAATCAATGGTTAGCTGCAAGGCATTAGAGTTGCCAAGAGAAGTCCAAGGATTAACCACTTACTCTTTGGAGATGACATAATGTTTTTCTGCAAAACTAGCTCCCAAAACATCACAGCTCTTAAGATGATTCTCCAAAACTATGAACCGGCTTCAAGACAGTTGATCAATGCCCAAAAGTCAGCCATTACCTTCTCAAGGAAAGCACCTGCAGAACTGAAAGCCAAAGTTAAAAGAGAACTACAGATAGAAAAGAAAAGGGGAGTTGGCAAATATTTGGGGTTACCTGAATATTTTGGCATGAAGAAGGATTTATTCACAACCATTGTAGATAGAATCC
This sequence comes from Cardamine flexuosa, assembly GCA_963555745.1. Lineage (NCBI taxonomy): Eukaryota > Viridiplantae > Streptophyta > Magnoliopsida > Brassicales > Brassicaceae > Cardamine > Cardamine flexuosa. The sequence continues at coordinate 19,371,810 of OY743219.1, forward strand.
GTCAAAAAGCTATCAGATGGTTATCTAAATTCCTTTCAACTGCTGGAAAATTGACCTTGTTGAAGAGCGTCATGTCCTCAATGCCTTCTTACGCTATGTCTTGCTTCAAAATTGCAGGGCCCCTCAGCAAAATAATTCAATTAGCATTGACCAGATTCTGTTAGGACTCAAAGCCAGATAAGAAAAAAATGTCTTGGATTGCCTGGGACAAACTTACCATGTCAAAGCAAGATGGAGGATTAGGTTTCCGGGACATCAAATGCTTCAACGACGCAATGCTAGCTAAACTGAGCTGGAGATTGTTGGATAAACCAGAATGTCTATTAGCTAAGGTATTGTTGGGAAAGTACTGCAAAGAAAATGAATTTTTAGCCTGTGGAATACCTTCAAACTCATCCCATGGTTGGAGAGAAATCATGATTGGAAGAAATCTGCTGGCAAGGGATTTGGGATGGGCAATAGGTAACAGTGAGTCTGTCAATGTCTGGAATTAGTTTTGACTATCATCTCATCACCAGGAAGCTCCCCTTGGACCCACCAACAAGATGGAGTCCAGCTTAAGAGTCTCAGACCTGTTAATGGCAAACAACACTGTGGGATCCAGTCAAGATACAAGAGCTAATCCCAGTTCATAAAAAGAGTAGTCTAAGCATTAAATCGAGCAAAGATAAAACTCTAGATAAGAGATTTTGGCTGAAGCATAACTCGGGTACCTACACAGCCAAATATGGCTACTATGTAGCCCTCGATAAAACTAAAGAAGAGCAGAAACAAGATAGAGATAAAAGTTTACAAAGGTCCACAGACATTTGGTCTCATCCAACTGCACCAAAAATCAAACTTTTTTCTCTGGAAGGCAGCTAAGGTCGCTATACCTATGGGAGACAGATTAGCAACCAGATACATTCCAATGGATCCAAAATGTATAACGTGCGGTGAAAATGAAACTATCCCTCACTTACTCTTTCATTGCAACTTCCGCCCAAGGATTCTGGAAAGAAGCACTGTTAGCCCCAGCTATTGATATCTTAACTTTCACCAGCTTCGCAGAAGGCTGGAAGAACCTTATATCGGCAACCTGCCTACCTCTGGTAGGAATCATGGATCCTTTGGGCCATTTGAATGACAAGGAAGAAAGCCATTTTTAACAATACTTGGCTATCCTCTACGGAGACCCTCCTGCGCACAACTCTTAACACAAAAGAGTAGGATTGAGGTTCAACCCTCTAAACCTCAGGTTACAAGCGCAAGTAAGCACACAACAATGCTACCAAGGGACGTTATTATCTGTAAATCAGATGCTCCGTGGAAGATCGAAGCCAAGGCAGCATGTCTAGGCTTGAATTTCTCAAATCAAGGGATCCTCATCGCGTCACAAGTCGATGCGGTCTCATTCGTTACTTCCCCTCTAATGACGGAAGCTCTAGCAGATCGATCTGCAATGAGTTCAGCAATTGAAGTTGGATTTAAGAGAATTATCTTCGAATCAGACTGTGATCAGCTGATCAAAGCCATCAACAGTAACTGACCAATCTCATAACTATTTGGTGTTCTTTCAGACATAGAAATTTATCCTGCAACGTTTGAGTTTATTGCTTTTAGATTAATTCCTAGAACTGCTAATAGTTTGGTAGACCATGAAGCAAAAAAGGCTTCGAGACTCTTATCTGTAAGTCCAAAATCTTTTAATGATAAAGCTTTTATTTGACAAAAAAGAAAAAAACTAAAATACATGTATAATAAATTATGTGTACTAAATTATATTTTAAAAATTGGTATCATTATTTTTGGGACGAGTGGTTAAAATATATACTTTCAAAAATTTATTTCCAAACATGATCTTTTAAAAAGAATTTTTGAAACAGTAAAGATTTTCGTCTGGAAATCATTTTCAAAAAAGTTTATTTTTGTATTTAATCTTTTTTGAAATGTACATAGTAAAATCTGTTCTAAAATGTTTGTAAAAACGTGTATAGGTTATTACTGATATTTTCTCCTTTACATTTTATTTTTGAAGATAATTCTTTACTTCTTTAGACCAAAATTTGTTTTAATATCACACTTCACTCACATGGCACATATATATATATATATATATATATATATATAATCACAGTCCTTACAAGACTATTCTACAAAAACTCACACAAAAAGTTTTAGTAAAATTTTCGCAAAAAAAAAAGGTTTAGTAAATGAGAAGTGGGTCAATTTGTTTTGATGCCCCGTCAAGTGATAAGTGGGTATATTATAGTTTAAAAAGTATTAGCATTTTCTACTTTTTCAAACAAAGATAGCTTAGAGAGTGAAGTGAACCATATATGTCGAATAAGGAGAAGTTGAAGCGTGGTGTTTATTGAGATGTGAACAAATTTGTGAGTCCTAAGGTCCGTGGAATGCATAATTATTGATACCGGAGTTTAGCCATAAATTTGACTCAAATTAATATTTATTTTATTTAAAGTTTAAACTAACTTTGGCTCATTAAGAAAAACTCATCGAGTTACAAGACGTAGCCAACCCACAAAATAAAGAAATTTTAATTGAAAAAAAAAAAAATGATCAAATATTGAAAATCCTAAGCAATAATCCAAAATCGATTCAAGCCATCGTAAAATTACTATAAATATGGAGTTCTCTCCTTTAGCAATCAAGAATAAAACTGTGTCATTCACATAAACACATCATAAATCCCTATAAACTAAAAATAGTTTGATCATTTTTAAAGATACATAGGTAGCTTTTCCCTAATGTGTAACTATAACATTAAAAATTCTAATTGAACTTCTATAGTTCAACAGTAATCCCATTGTTGTGTGTATATTTTTGTGATGATGATTGATGACTTATGCTTATGATAATTGTATTGTTTATAATGATTTTGTTTCTTCTATCGCTTTTTATGATTGTGAAAATCATGTGATTACGATTGAAAAGTGCTTGGATGTGTTTCTGTATTATAGTTTCATATTCCACCCATTAAGCGTATGTAAAAATGGCTTATTGATATCATTGAACTTTGCCAATTTCAGTTTGCAAGATGCAAATTTGCATGGAACTTCCTATACCATCGAACTTTTTTTTGTTCTTTTATCATTTATTGAACTACAACTCAAAACATTTTTTTAACACTTGGTTAGGATTTGGATGCCAAATCCAACCTTAAAAACTATGACCTTTAATAAATTTTGAAAATGAATCATATGACCTTTGACAAATTTCTTTAACAAAAAAAAAGAAGTTTTTAACCCCACAATTCAAACGTTCAGATATTACTTAGGGGATTTTAGTTTGATAAGATGATATTTTAAAATTGATTTTGTATTGTGGAGTTTAAACTATAACTTGTTGGGAGAGTTGTGGAGATAATAACAACACTTGAATGCAAACCAATAAATAAAATCTCCCATTTAAAAAGCACACTAAATAGTCCTACCAAAAAAAAAAAAAAGCACACTAAATTCACATGCTACAAATTATATGATTGGCTATTATTAATCCGCAGTCATAACAAGACTATTCTACAAAAGAAAAAACTCGCATAAAGTTTTTTTCTTCAAAGAGTATATGTCAATTTGTCAAATTTGTTTTCGAGTTGGCAAATTTATTAACATTTCCCACCTTCCCTACTTCGACTTGACCACTAACTAAATGCCAGCCTCATACTCCTTCAAATTATTTTATGTATTTTTGGGTCAAAAACATTAATTTTAACCTTTCAAAATCACACATTTACTTACACCTTCGTCTCTAATATATCGTGATAAATAATAATAAAATCTCTAACAGAAAAAAAAAGAATAAATAATTTTTTAAAAAAAAAACCTTTTTGCTGCTATTTATACACACAAGACATGTTAACAAACAACCAAATCTAATAATACAAAACAAAAACCCTTTCTTATTTTCTTCTTCGTCTTCTTCTTCTCTCTGAATCAAAAACACAACATTTCGACAGATCAACCGTTTCTCAATACGTGTTCATCAATGACGTATTTTCACTCATTCTAGTTCTATCAATCAAACCCACTTAACAATCAATTTCATTTCTTCCAATCTCACATTACACTGAAAGAAAGTTTCGATTTTTTAATCGCGAGAGCAAACCACCATGGAACCTGTTAATGGCGGATCCGTACAGATCCAAACAAGAAAGCTTCCAAATTTCTTACAAAGTGTAAACATGAAATACGTGAAATTAGGTTACCATTACCTAATAACTCATCTCTTCAAGCTTTGTTTGGTTCCATTAATGGCGGTTTTAGTCACAGAGATCTCTCGCTTAACACCACAAGATCTCTACCAGCTTTGGCTTCATCTCCAATACAATCTCGTAGCTTTCATCTTCCTCTCCGCTTTAGCTGTTATCGGGTCAACCGTATTCATCATGACCCGACCCAGATCCGTTTATCTCGTTGACTACTCTTGTTACCTTCCTCCAGCGAGTCTTCAGGTCAAATATCAGAAATTTATGGATCATTCTAAGCTAATTGAAGATTTCAACGACTCTTCATTAGAGTTTCAGAGAAAGATTCTAGAAAGATCTGGTTTAGGTGAAGAGACTTATCTCCCTGAAGCTTTACATTGTATACCACCAAGTCCAACAATGGCGGCGGCTCGTGAAGAATCTGAACAGGTAATGTTTGGTGCTCTTGATAAACTTTTCGAGAATACCAAAATTAACCCTAGAGATATTGGTGTTTTGGTGGTGAACTGTAGTTTGTTTAATCCGACACCTTCGTTATCAGCTATGATTGTTAACAAGTATAAGCTTAGAGGGAATATTAAAAGTTTCAATCTTGGTGGTATGGGTTGTAGTGCTGGTGTTATAGCTATTGATTTAGCTAAAGATATGTTACAAGTTCATAGGAACACTTATGGTGTTGTGGTTAGTACTGAGAACATTACTCAGAATTGGTATTTTGGGAATAGGAAAGCTATGTTGATTCCGAATTGTTTGTTTCGTGTTGGTGGTTCGGCGATTTTGCTGTCGAATAAAGGGAAAGATCGAAGAAGGTCTAAGTATAAGTTGGTTCATACGGTTAGGACTCATAAAGGAGCTGATGAGAAAGCTTTTAACTGTGTTTATCAAGAACAAGATGAGAATGGGAAGACTGGTGTTTCCTTGTCTAAAGATCTTATGGCTATAGCTGGAGAAGCTCTTAAGGCGAATATTACTACTTTGGGTCCTTTGGTTCTTCCCATAAGCGAGCAGATTTTGTTTTTCGCCACTTTGGTTGCGAAGAAGTTGTTTAATTCTAAGCTGAAACCTTATATACCGGATTTTAAGCTTGCGTTTGATCATTTCTGTATCCATGCTGGTGGTAGAGCTGTGATTGATGAGCTTGAGAAGAATCTTCAACTTTCAGAGAGACATTGTGAAGCATCGAGGATGACATTGCATAGATTTGGAAACACTTCTTCTAGCTCGATTTGGTATGAGTTGGCTTATATTGAGGCTAAAGGTAGGATGAAGAAAGGAAACCGGGTTTGGCAGATTGCGTTTGGAAGTGGGTTTAAGTGTAACAGTGCGGTTTGGGTGGCTCTACACAATGTCAAGCCTTCGGTTAGTAGTCCGTGGGAACACTGCATCGATCGATATCCGGTTAAGCTCGAGCTTTGATTCAATCAAAAAAGTAAAAAACCATTAATTTGGTTAGTCCTAGTCTTCTACTAGACTCTGCCTTGTTTATTGCCTTTTTTTTTTTTAATGGTTCGGTTGTTTTCTTGTATTTGGAATGTGATGCTTCTTGGATTATTACTCTTATGTTTTGTTCTATGGCATCTCGAATCGATACAATTGCGTAGAACTTTATTAATGTTAAAGATTGATTCTTTATGTGAATCATACCAAATCCAAATTGACAATGAAACAAAGAGTAATGTTTAGGGTAAAAAAGTGCAAGCCATAGTTTGATCTCAAACACATGTTAATAAGACTTGATTTGTATCCAAGCAATGGGAATCTTTTCAATAGATGATATAGATACCGACAATTCCAAAAGAAGACAGTTGATTATTTGCTGGCAATCTAAAGATCTAAATGTCATTTTGGTGTGTCCTTGTCTCCTTGGTGATTATGATAATGATCATTGTTACGATCCAAACATAAATTATCTTGGGTCATCGTCAACTGTACTACGACAGGGTCCCTACTAGGAACACAACTACTTTGTTAGACTCATCGAAAAATATATAATTGTTAAGAAAAGAATGTGAATTTATCACGAAAATAAATATTAATAAAGACGGAAATTTTATACCAATGAAAGTATCAGGATACTGATAGAGAGGGAAAGAAGACAAAGATGTTTGCTATAAGAAATGTCTTATGTTTGAGTGAATTATAACGATCGAATTCGATCGTTTCTATAGAGATAGAAAAGTAACTTATTATGCGTGCATAGTGACGGTGGACTCCACACAAAATAATATAAAACATGAAACGCGTAATATGTGTCTGCGTTTATATTTGACGTCCTACATTTTTGACTTTTATAACACTCCCCCTTGGAGATCAATGTCACTATGTATCTTGCGTAATATCTTTTGTTGCCTCATTAAAAACATTTCTAGGAAAATTTAGTGGGAAAAACCATAATAAGGTAAAAAGAGTACAACTGCGCAAGCTCCCCCTCGAATGATCACCTGTCATCTTGTAAATCTCGTTGATGACGCATTCCAATATTATCCACATGTTTCTTGAACATTATGGTAGGTAGTGATTTTGTAAAGAGGGCTGCAGCATTATCACATGATCAAACATACTTGACTTTAAGGACTTTAGCCTTCTCAAGTTCCTTAGTGTATGCAAATAGCTATGGAGGAATATGTTTGGTTCTATCATTTCTGATATATCCTTCATTTGTTTGAGCGACACATGCAGCATTATCTTCATATAAGATTGTTGGCTCCGTGTTAACGCGAATCCCACTGCTTGATCGGATGTGTTGGTTTATCGATCTTAACCATACACATTCTCTACTTGCTTCATGGAGCGCGATGAGTTCAGCATGATTTGAAGAGTTGCCACGAGCGTCTACTTCTGAGAACGCCAAGATATAACAGTGTCTCCAATCATGAATATGTATCCTGTTTTTGATCGGGCCTTGTGTGGATCTGATAAATATCCTGCATATGCAAAACCAACCATTTGACCATTTGAATTTTTAGAATAAAATAATCCTAAATCAGTAGTTCCTTGACAAGCGAAAGACATGTTTAATTTTCCAATGTCTTTGTGTGGGAGAGGAACTAATGTTGACCAAAAGATTAACAGAAAATGAGATATCAGGTCGAGTGCAATTCGTAAGATACATAAGAGCTTCGATTGCACTTAGATATGGTACTTCAGGACCAAGTATTTCTTCATTCTCCTCAGCTGGTCGAAAGGGATCATTTTCAACCTTAAGTGATCTAACGACCATTGGGGTACTGAGAAGAGTTGCCTTATCCATGTTAAAATGTTTTAATACTCTTTTGGTATAAGTGGATTGATGCACAAATATACCCTTTTGGGAATGCTCAGTTTGCAAACCAAGACAATACTTTGTCTGTCCGAAATCTTTCATCTCAAATTCTCCTTTCAAATATTCTGCAGCTTTTAGTATTTCCCCTTGAGACCCTATTATGTTTAGATCATCAACATACACCGCGATAATCACAAATCCGGATGTTGTTTTCTTGATGAAAACACATGGGCATATAGGATCATTTATATTTTTTTTTCTTTTGTTAAATGTTCACTGAGACGATTGTACCACATACACCCATATTGCTTTAGCCTGTATAATGATCTCTGCAATTTAATTGCACATAAATATTTAAGTTTAGATTCTAATGCCTCTGGCATCTTAAACCCATTGGGGATTCTCATATAGATATCAGTATCTAATGTTCCATATAAATATGTTGTAACAATATCCATGAGACGCATCTCAAGATTTTCATTAGCCACTAGACTTATTAAGAATCTAAATGTGATTGCATCCATAACATGAGAATATGTTTCATCATAATCAATCCCTGGTATTTGAGAAAATCCTTGAGCTACAAGGCGAGCTTTATATCTCATAACCTCGTTTTCTCATGTCGTTTTCTAACGAATACCCACTTGTACCCAACAGGTTTCACACCTTTGGGTGTGATTGTAATAGGACCAAATACATTTTGTTTATTAAGAGAATCAAGCTCAACTCGTATTGCATCTTTCCATTTCATCCAGTCATGTCTGTTTTGACACTCATATACAGACTATGGTTCTGGATCTTCGTTTTAATTCCTCAGAAATTTCCTTTGACACAAGGTATGAGAAAACTTCATCAGTCATATCAATTTTATTTCGTTCCATATCTTTCTATTATGGATATAATTGATAGAAATTTCATGATTCTCTTTATGTTGATGTCCTTCATCATTATTACCCTCATGATTCGTGTCTTCGAAATAGTTTCTACTATTTTGGGTGTGTTATGCTTTTCAGCTTCCTTTTTATTTCTAGGATTTTTATCCTTATAACCAATGGGTCTACCACGCTTCAAGCGTGTCCTAGACTCACGTGTATCATCTGCACCTCCAATTTCTTTGGGAATTTCAATTTGTGCAGGAGCATTTGCAGCCGCTATATGCAATTTAGTTACCGTCTTGGTATCTACAAATGCATCAGGTAGCTGATTTGCAATACTTCGCAAATGCATAATTCGTCGAACTTCTAGTTCGGACTGTTTTGTAGGAAGATCAAGATATAACAGGGATGGTACACACCATTTGATATCCTTCTCACTTTCCACATAGTAGTTTTTGTGGAAAGTGAGGAAAGTTTTATTGAGCATTTCTGCTTCACTAACCGATTTTCCACAATACTCCAGTTTAGCCATTACTCTCATCATTGCGGAATTGTAAAGCTCAACTTTTTCAAAATCCTGTAATCTTAGATTATTCCATTCATACATGGCATGTGGAAGCGTGATTGATTTTTGGTTATCAAACCTTTCTTTTATTGCTTTCCACAAATCTGCTGGATCTTTTACTTGCGCATAATCATGCGTCAGATTTTCATCAAGATGCTTTTTGAGGAATATTATTGATTTTGCTTTCTCATGGGGAGACGAAACATTTTTTTCTTTTATTTTTTCATATACCTTTTCCATTTCCAGATAAAGCTCCGCATTAGTGGTCCAAGCGATATAATTTGCTCCAGTTATTTGTAAAGCCGGAAACTTGAGTTTCTTGATGTTTGCCATATGATTTTTCTAAAACAAAGCGAAAAAACATTTTATTCATAAGATGATATTACATATTTAAAATGAATCATTAATATTAATAATGCATGCGATTAAAAAAAGTATGATTGCATAGAAAAATAAACCAATGTTTATGATAAACTCTGCGTTGGTAAATTCCCCAACGAAGAGACCATAAATACAAGCAAGAATTATAAATAAACAAAGAAGTAAAAGCAAGCGAAACATTCTTCAAGATGAAAACTAAATCAAATATTTTTTTTCTTAGAGAAAGATTTGAGGAGAGATACAATATTTGATGAAATGCATGAATGAAAAATGAGTGTATTTATAGATTAAAATTACTCTTCATAGCCATTTGAAAAGTAGATAAATTTAAAAAAATTTCTTTATGACCGTTGGTGGTAAAGATTAAAACAAAAAATCAATCTGAAATTTTTTAATAATTAATCAATTAAACTATCAATTTCAGATAAAAAATTTATATAGTGGTGGCCGAGCCTCCATTATATAACAACATAAAATTTAACAGTAATAATATATGGTGACAGAGTCAGCCATGTCATAACAGTAAATAAAATATTCGACGGCTTAGACATCCAGTGAATATATAGTTATGGTGCATTAAGCAACCATGACATAAGAACAATATATAAATACTGAGGCAAAATTCGCCTACAGTAAAAGTAAATAAATAGTGGTGCATTGAACAACCACTGAAAAATAATATATTTCTATTGAGGTGGCATACCGCCCACCATGGAAAAATTATATGGTATAATTTGTATGAAAAATATTTAGCATAATCATAGAGTGATCGTGCTGATAACGTGTTAAAGAAAGAATGTGAATTTATCAAGAAAACAAATATTAATAAAGATGAAAATTTTATACACATGAAAGTATCAGGATACTGATAGAGAGGGAAAGAAGACAAATATATTTGCTATAAGAAATGTTTTATGCTTGAGTGAATTACAACGATCGAATTTGATCGTTTCTATAGAGATAAAAAAGTAACTTACTATGCGTGCATAGTGACGGTGGGCTCCACACAAAATAATATAAAACATGAAACGTATAACATGTGTATGCGTTTATATTTGACGTCCTACATTTTTTACTTTTATAACAATAATATATATATATATATATATATATATTTTTTTTTTCTTTTTGGTTGAACTGTAAACTTTAAGGAATTATACCACCATCAAGACAAATCAGAACCAAAATTCTTAAAATCTAACAGACTACATGTGACTGAAATTTTCAAATGAATCGATTTGGACTATCCTCATGTCTTTCGAAATTCGTCTTTGGAGTAACCTCTTCCCATACATGTTGTAAAAGCCTTTAAACCCTTAAAAAATGGGCAAGGGTGTTTCAACTTTAAGTTACAAAATATTTTTAAAATAGGCGAGAGCTTAATGGTCTACATACATATAGGGTCCTCTGACAAAAATTTACTGTTGTAAATGTGCCTAGCAAAACAACATTATAAGCCGTTCGGGCCGTTCAAAATCTTTTTAATCATGAGATGGTGTACTTGCATCCTCACGGTTACCTTTGATCTTCATTCCACCTACAGACTCTTTAAAAATTTATTTTCAAACGGATCCCTTGCAAAGGATTTTAAAGCAGTAGGATCCTCGTTTATAAATAAATTTTCAAAGATGTTCATTTTTTGTTTATAATCCTCAAAAAGGGCTATTTCCATAAAGGTATCATGGAAAAAAAAAATTTAGACAAATGACATTTCATCTCACACCCGGTAGAGCTACCAGCATAGCCCGTTATATCAGAAGCAACAACATCTTTGGATGTAAAAAGATCATCTAGGTTCTTAAACAATTAGAGAGCCATCACTACTAACGAACGAATTACAGAGTTCAGCATGAAACAGATTACAGAGTTCACCATAAAAATACATTATTTGTCTACAATGTTGGTGATAATTGATTTTATGTCTAGGTTAAGTTAATTATGTTAAGAGTTGTGACTTTCAGTTTAGGTTATGGAAAAGGCAAAACTCCCCATTTATGTCTCTTACTTGTCTTGTTTGTTTATATTTAAACAAGTATTGTTGTCGTGTAAATAAAACAAATTTCAGTAAATAAAATTATTAAATTTAAAGGAAGAAGAGATAATTATTTCTCTTACTTTATTTTCTCCATTCTCTTAATTGATTGTGAAATCATTATTCCAACATAGTATCATAGATATTTTGATCTTGGAGCATGTCCAAGTAAAACAAAAATACGAAGATGTCCGCTGCAAGAAGATGAGCAAAATGGAGACAACAAATCAATGATGGGAAACCAAAAAAAGAAGAAGAAGAAATAGAAAAAGAAGAGGTCATGACAAGAGAGAGAACCATTAACCTTCACACACATATTCACAAGCAACACCTTCAAGAAGAAGGCTCCAAAAGCGATGAAGGAGATAGGAAATCTTCTTAGAAGGCAATAGAGAAAACATATGTGGGATTAGAGTTGTGGAAGGAGAATTCTGAAACTTTGTTTGGCAAAACGTGGAGAAGGTTCACGCACGGTACAAGACGGGAGCCGGTTACAGAGATAACCGAAGAAGACATGGAGAAAATTCACGAAAAGACGTCATGGAGGCGTGATGGTGATTCAAGGAAAACACCAAAAGGGAAAAAGAAGAAAGCTCACCTAAGAGAAAGCAGGGAGTCGAAGGGCTGCAAGAACAGCCAAAGAAGATGTAAAGGAATATCACGGAGGAGACGGGACGAAGATCACATGGAGAAAATCTGAAGGCATATGAGAAGAGTGTATCGTCTCGTAATAAAAACATGACCAAAGAAGTGTTTCATGTTTTATCACGAGAAAGAAAAGCCGTTGTATGACTTTGAAACATGAAGAGTAATTGGCATGACAACAAAAGAAAAAATAGTGTGGATGTTTCTGAAAGAAGAATCACAACAATGCCTCAAAGGAAAAGAAGGGATGCTACAACTGCAGAAATGTTGGGCATTTTGCAAGATGAGTGTTGTTCAATGAAGTTTTAGCGGGCACATATGGGTCTTGAAGATGAATACGAATATGGTGGATTTCACATGTGATTATTGGTTGTTAAGAGTTATCAAAATAGAGGAAGAGCAGACATTGAAGATGTCATTTCTACTCGTCTGGAGCCGAAAGTTGTGTCGAACTAAAAATGATGCTTAGTGTAAGACCTAAACTTAATTAAGGAGGAGTATTGGTGATAATTGAGTTTATGTTTAGGTTAAGTTAAGAGTTGTGACTTTTAGTTTAGGTTTTGGAAAAGTAGGTTGTGGAAGAGACACAACTCTCCACTTATGTCTTTCACTTGTGTCTGTTTGTTTCTATTTAAATAAGTATTGTTCTGACGTCAAACCAACAAGTTTCAGTAAAATAAAATCTTGTATTTCATTTTGGTCTTATTTAGGAGGAGAAGAGATAAGTTTTATCTCTTACTCTGTTTCTCCATTTTCTTAATTGATTATGAAATCAATATTCCAACATAAAATATCTTAACCAATGCAAATTAGCAAGTAATTTAAAGCATAAATGAATACTCTAATCTTGCAGAAGTTAATACCTCCAACATGAGGTACTAATGTATTGAACAGAAAAAGCTTAGGTTTTTTGGTTTAGAAATATTACCAAAACTGCTAAATCCACCATACAATGTTCCAAAACTGCCAAAAAAAAAGACTGATATCCATGGACTATTGTCGAGGAACCAAAAAGGCTTAATTGCCGATCTCTAAAACTTGTAAGGAACCAAATTCTCTCCAACTAAAATCTACTGTTTGATCTATTGGTTATGGAAAGTTTATAATTTGATGTTGTTTTCCTTTTTAATTAAGCATGGAGATACACAATTCGCCGTATCAGGATGACGGTTGCATCAATGGAGTATCCTAGTGAGGTTTTCTACAGGAGAACACACCATTTGAGAGGGGGGGGGGTGCAAGTGATCCATCTCTTGTTCATTATATAGATTTGAAGAAGACGCTGATTAGTGATGACAACTAAATTTATCACATATAAAATTTAAATATAATGATTAAAATACTGTTTTTTTTACTATCTTTATACAATATATAAATTAAAATTTTATATTAAAAATATAATGATATGTATTCTTAAAAAAGCTTGGAAATTTCTTTTTTTCTTGGCAAATACTTAAAGAATATAGGACTTGAATATGGAGTTTCAGGAGCCTCATCTGGTAATATGAAGAAGGTTAGTATTTTGTAATATTAAAATATATATATTGATTATATTTTAGATTTAGAAATTGGATTTACATAAGATGTAATCTACACAATATCACTTTGTTTAGATTGCAAAATATAAAGTTGATTACATACAATTAACTAAATTGAAATCAAACTAGTATGGCTGTATATACAGTTGGGGAAGTCACATATAACTGTAATACGGTTTATTACAGAGATACACCTCGAGACTCTCTCTCACGAATCTCTGCCACGTATAATCAGAACCAAACAGAGTTTGGAATCTGACGAAAAAATTGGGAACTTTTCACGTGTGCAAGAATCATTGTTGAACCATGAAAAGCAGCAAAATTTATCTGGTCGAGGTAGAACAGACCGCCATGAGCTGCAGACACATCAAAAATTGACAATCTTGAATGATGTGTCAAAATGACCAACGGTTAACCATTTTATTATTATTATATTTTTGTTTCCAACGGTTAACCATAGTAAGTATGGCGGAAGTTTTGACCAATCTGCCATCATTATGTTCGATCGTAAAGAGAAACACGTATGCTATGGAGGCTTTAGACCATCTCTAACCGATTACTGTATTTTTTTGCTCTAAAATGGAGTAACTGCATTTTGGAGGTGAGTTATTCTCCAACCGATTACTCCATTTGTTACTTTAAAAAATATTATTTTAAGTATATTCATTTTTATTCAATTACTATTTGTTTTTTAACCCCATAATTTTAAAAGGTACAAATTTTACCCATTTATTTAAAATTAAACATTAAGTAACAGATTGCAATATTATTTAAATTTAAAATTTATTATAAAATAAATTACACAACATTCATACTAAATAAAAACATATATTTATTTATTCAAAATCTCCCAAATATTTTTCCCATAAATGATCAATTAGCGCATTTCGAAGTGAAAAATGAGCTTCTTTATCTTTAATTTTTCTATATTGACCAAGAAACTCTTGAAACCGGATATTATCATCCACGACCATATCGACTTCCGGAATTGGAACTTCTCTTTCGACTTCAATTGGTGCATGGAGATCACATTCATCCTCAATTATCATGTTGTGAAAATGATACATGTAGTCATTATATCATGTAACACATTCTTTTTCCAAAAACAAACTGGTCCTTTCACAATTGCAAAACGTGATTGGAGAACTCCGAAGGCACGTTCAACATCTTTCCTACATGCTTCTTGCTTCATAGCAAAATATTATTTTTTGGGACCCTGAGGCGCATGAATACTTTGCACTATGGTCGACCATTTTGGATATATACTATCAGCCAAATAATAGCCCATATTATATTGCTTTTCTTTAATGATATAATCAGCGGAAGGAGCAATACCTTGAGCGAGATTTGAGAAAAGATGAGATGACTCCAACACATTAATGTCATTATTGGTGCCTGGCATACCAAAATATGCATGCCATATCCACAAATCGTAATCTGCTACAGCTTCAAGAATTATAGATGGGGATCCGCTACGACCGGCATATTGTCCAGCCCAAGCGGTGGGACAATTTTCCACTTCCAATGCATGCAATCTAGGCTGCCTAACATACCTGGAAAACCTCGTTGCTCTCCAATATAAAGAAGTCTTGCAACATCATTGGCTGTTGGTGATCGTAAATATTGCTCCGAAAATATTAAATTACTAGTTTTTGTTATGTTTTAATTTTCTTTGTAGTTTTTATTTTCAGTACTTTTTAATCTTTATGTATTTTTTAATGTTATCATTATTGTATTTTTCTAATTTAACAAAAGCTTTTATTGTAACAAAAAATAAGTAAAAAAAGCAAATCTCAACTTAACTATACTCTAATCACATGACATTATTAATTTGTGTGACATTTAATGGCAACACACTGCATATTCTTTTATTCAAGAAAGAGTTACTTATGTTATTATGCTAATGTAATATTTTGTAATTTTATTAAGTATAAAAACTAAAAAATATTAAACTTAAAGGACTGATTTATAAATAAAAAAGTTCACCTCCAAAATGGAGGAAAAAAATGGAGATCTCCAAATATGAAGGAAAATATGGAGATCTCCATTTTGGAGGTGAAAATGGAGGTGGGTTGGAGATGATTTTTCTCCAAATTGGAGTTTTAAGGTAAAAATGGAGGTGGGTTGGAGATGCCCTTAAAGTTGAGCAAAATGAAGAAATATGCATGTAAATTTTAGTTTTCTCCCCTATGTGGATGTTCAGAGTTATAATCCAATGAATATAATAGGTCTTGTAAAACATCAAATCTAAAATGCAATAAATAAAGAGACCATCTTTTTTGTTCAACGAAAAAGATTTTATACAATGTAAAGTTTAAGGAAAATAAAGAATTATATCATGGTAAATTTTACTTTTCTCCATAACAGATATTTAGATTTTAATATTTAAATCCAGTTGGAATTATAACAGAAACATATAATATCAGTATTCAAGTAAATTTATACAAAACGAAAATATATTTACTATAAAAAGTTGATTGAGTTTTAATGAAATTTAACAAATTGCATAGTAATAATTCAAGTTATTGTATGTGATACATAAGAGCATTTTCAATAGTTTAGAATACCCAATGGAGCATCTAAACAATAGAATATTAATATTTTAATTTAATTTATTTATAGATTTATTTTTAGTCTAAAAATAAAAAATAAACCAATTATAAAGTGACAAGTATCAAATAGGTATATAGTTTAGAGACCTGAGTCTCTCATATGACATACTATCTTCTCTTCTAGTTCCCACTTTTTTTATTTTTTATTATTATTTTAGTTGATGTTATCACAATGAACTCCTCTATTGGAGATTCTCTAACTATTATTAAAAAAAAATTAAAATTAAACTATGACATTTGCTGAAGTGATATAATGCCAAATGCTAAGGTCAAAATCAAGATGTTTTACCACAAGAAAACTATCCCGAACAATATAATGCCAAATGCTAAGGCCACTATGGAATGTTTACTTAGTGAGAGAAAAGAACAATTGCACCTCTTTAGACCCTCCCGAACAATTTCACACTTGAAAAGATCCTAATTTTTCTCTTAAAATTTTACTGTTTGGTTCTAATTATTTATTGTTAGAAACACGTTGCCAGACTCTCTCTCTCTCTCTCTCTCTCATGTAACTCTGCCAATATAATCAAAACCAAACGGAGTTTGGAACCTCAAGAGAAAAATTGGGATCCTTACGATTACATCTAACGATGGCAGCTTCGTCAGAGCTTCCAACAGAGTTACTAAAAGTAATTGTTGGTCGTCTTGACACATCATGGCGGTCAGCTGTACATTTGCCAGATAATTTTCATTTCTTAGGCATCAAAACTCATATACCATCCACGTTCGAGGAGGATTATTGCTTACTAAAAAAATTCCAGTATTTCTCTTTAGATTCAAGACCTCCTCTGGTTTTGATTACTTGTTGGCAAAAAATACATGAGAGGGATTCTGTGAATGAAATCAACATTGGTTTGCCAGACTCCCTCTCATGTATTTATGCCAATAGATAATCAAAACCAAATTGATTCTTGAATCTTAGAAGAAATACTGGGATCTTGTTTAGCGTGCAATAATCATCGTTGAACATGGATGGTGTATTAGTTTTCATGCCTAAGCAACAAAAATTATCCTGCAGAGGTACAATCGACCGCCATGAACTGCACACATATAGTAAGTGGGCAATCTTGAATGATGTCTCAAGACGACCAACAGTTAGTTTTAGTAATTCTGTTGGAAGCTGTGAAGAAATTGCCATCGTTAGAGAAATTTGATCGGAAAAAGAAACACATAATAAACTTTTAAAAGGAGAAAAATGTAATGCTATGGCTTTAAATGTTAAAGAAAATGAAGAAATATTTGAAGGTGAAATTTGATTTTTCTCCCTTTAACATATATATAGATGTTCCAAGTTATAATCCATGTAAATGTAATAAGTCTTTTAAAATACCAACTCTAAAGTGAATCTAAAATGCAATGAATAAATATATTTTTTTATTTTGTTCAAAGAATAAAAATATTTTATACTAAGTAAAGTTAAGGAAAATGAGGAAGTATGTCATGGTAAATTTTACTTTCTCCATTTAACAGATATTTAGACTTATACATTTAGAACCCAGTTGGAAACATTACAAAAACATATAAAATCAACATTCAAACAAAATTAATACGAAATGAAAATATATTTTACTTTATAAATTTGATTGAGTTTTACTAAAATTCAACAAATGGCATAGTTAAGATATTGTGACATACTATTATATAAAAAACTTTCAATTCCGAGAAGCCAAGTGCCAATGTCAAAGGCGCCGAAAATTAAGATGTTTCATAAAATTTCCATAATTCGATTATGTTCACTGCAAGACATATCAAAAATCCTTGCACCCAATATCCAATGGTTATCTCTTTCTCTTTAAATTGTTGTATTGATATATTTATTCGTGAAGATTTACTCTTCCTTTAGAGATTCTTGAATTAATTTGTTTCAGTGTAAGGTTTATAGGTGTTAGTTGTGAGATAGCGAGAAAGAGTTATTTTCATAAATGGTTGGAAGCGTAGAAGCGATTTCATCAGAAGTGGATGTGCGGAAGTGTAGAAGCAATTTTTTTGTAAAAGTTGAAAGCAGGTAGGTGTTGGAAGCGTATATATATATAATTAAACATTATATAATATTAAAAATTACTGTTAATAACATAAATTAAATATATTTATATGTATATATAGTTAAACATCTAATATACTAAAATTTTCCTATGGAAAACATAAATACAGTGTCTCATTTTTCACCATTTAACTAAAATCATTTTAGTTCGAAATTGTAATATTTATTACAATTCTATGTTTTCAAAAAAATATTTTTCTTACTCAAATTTTTTGAAATAATCGTATTCATCTAATCAAATTAACCACTCTCAACATTTCTCATATGATTCAAGTAATCCTTTTAATAAATTTCTTTATAGATAAAAAACAGAAATTATATGCACAATCAAACTTTTACTATATTATTTCCAGACTTTTTATAAATACAAAATATTTATAAAAATAGCTACTAAAATGGAAGCGCAAGCTCTAACGCGCTTTAAAATTTGTTGGAAGCGTCATAGAATCGAGATTCCAAAAGCTTCCAAAAGATTCCAGTTCTGATTCCAATTCGAAACGGGAAGCAGACGTTGAACAAACTTTCGTGCTACCTATTTTTTCTTATTTTTTTTTATTTTTCATCAAAAGAAAAAGGGTTGTTTCTTCGAATTGGTAAGACAAAAAGAAACTAGAAGCATTTTTTTTGTCAATTTTTGTCGTAAATTAAGACATCTGGTGATTTTAATTGTCGATGTACATAAACAAACAATTTCAAAATTCTTTAAAAAAAAATAAGTGCATTGCAAAATGATCGAGCGTATAATAAATCAATATGCATTTATAAACTATTAAGATGTATATCTAATCTTGTACACAATAAGTTTGTCTGCATGTTATAATCAATCATTGAAGATGACTGTCACTTTTAATGCTTGTCTGTTTTGATGTTGTTTCGCGCGGGTAGACCATCTCCAATAGGGGATATTAAGGGGTTGTTAGTTGGGGTTCTAAATATTAAAAGGGTTAAAAATAAATATTAATTGAGTTAAAAGTTTAGAGTCGACTCTTAGCTAAGGGGTTTTAGAGTCGATTCTAAAGCCTGGCGTGTTCGATTTTTATTGGTTAGCGAATGAAGACAAAAATCCTCATATTTATTTTTTTTGTTTCGTGAAACAAAACTCTTTCTCTCTCGTCTCTCTCTCTCTCGGCGACGATGGTTGTGGACTTTGTTTAGCCGGCGTTATCAGCATCGGAGAAATCAGGCTTATTACACGGAGAAGGTCCTAGTGTTCTCATCAGCTCCAGCGTCGGCAGTCTCATCAATGATTTATTGAGCATGCATCAGAGTCTTTGTTCTCAAATTTGCCTGAGTTTGGTTGAAGGACAATCCAGTCTGTTAGTAAAGGTATGAATCTAGATGATGTTCTTAGTAGATGTTGATAAATGATTGGTTATTGAGATAGAAATTAGGGTAGAGATCTTGAGAATTAGGGTTTATTGGTATTAGAGAAATTAGGGGAAATTGAATCAATAATCAGGAAATTGAATCAAATATCTTGTCGTGAAAGTTGATTCTTATCATCAATGAAGCTGTACAAGTTTATTGGCTGCTTCATTCGCTCTTGAATTGTTTAAGAGAAAGAATATTTTGAATAATGATTATATATAGATTAACAGCAAAGTTGAACTCCGTCTGGTTATAGTTGAACTCCAGATGGTTATAGTTGAACTCCAGATGGTTTTAGTTGAACTCCGTCTGGTTATAGTTGAACTCCGCCTGGTTCAATCGAAGTTCAATATTATGTTTAATTAATTCATTCATTGAACCATATGCAGTTCAACTGTAACCAGACGGAGTTTAATACCAAAATAAATTTTACACAAAAAAAAAAAATTGTAACAAAATAAATTTTACATAAAAAAAAGAAAACTTTTAGAACCCCTACTGGGGTTCACTATTAGAGCATGAATTATTTAAGGAACTCTAATCAAGTTCTTAACTTTAGTTTACTTAAAATTTATAATAAAATATTTGTTAACAACTCCATTTGGGGTTCACTTATTGGAGATGCTCTTAGACTCTGCTTTTCTGGATTTTTATACTCTGTTATGTTTTTAGTTTTGTATGAAAGAAGACAAAAAAAAAACCTGATTCGGAAGATTTGGTATTTAGAATGACAACTTTTCAGAATTATTGTTAGAAACTTTGGTTTTTTCATGCTATGTATAATATGGAGATTCATACATGTACATAGTTCACATTAGAGGAACATTAAATATGAGGAATGAAAATAAATTTTTTAATTATTTGTTAGTGAGTAAGGGCCCTAGGAAAACATTGACAATTTTACTTTATGTGGATGTATCTTTCATACTATATGACGCATATACATGTTTATGTAATAATTTCTTTTCTGAAATTTCTTTATACTGACTTTGTATTTTTGCTTTAATAAAGTTTGTGGAATGGAAAAAGAATATAAGAAGTGACATACACAATGCCAGCAACATAGACCACATAAACCATTCAAAATTATGAGACTTGAATCATGAGACGTTGTACTTGAATTATTGACTATTGTTGTTAAATGATCCGGCTTTGGTATTATGAGAATATGATGCTTCTTCTCAATCAGGGAATTGATATGAATGGATCGTGAAAATAATTCGAAACTTTCAGACGAAATTTCTTGGAACTAATACAGATAACCCAACAAAAGATAAAACATTTTGAAGGCAGCTTTTAAGGAACTCATTCATAATCACTAAAGTAGTCATAGGTGTCAACTACTGGATTTGGGTTTATCAAAATTCCACACGACATCAAGGATTCTTGATTTTCCCCGAGTGCCCCTATATAGCCTTTGCCTTTGGTAATCGCCTGACTAGTCTATATAGCCTTTGCCTTTGGTAATCGCCTGACTAGTCTTTCTGGATTCTAAGGATTCTTGATTTGGTAATCACCTGACTAGTACTCTCACAAAGACGAGTTTCAGTTCAATGAACACAATGTAGTTCCCTTTCATACCTGGAAGGTACTTTGCAGAATAACATAGATCCCAGTCGATTCCAAGAAACATAACTTGATCATCTAAGTCATTAACCTGAATCCATCTCCTCTGGCCTCCCTCTTTGAACCTAAAATTTTTGAACCATGAATACTGATGTGATGTTTTATGTATCAGGTTTTACCCAACATTTAAACTCCGCAAGTGCACGGTTGTGCACCACAGTATAATGGTGGGATCGCTCCACAGAGAGTAAAGAGCACAATAGATCCGTAGATCTAAACAAAGCTAGGATGCAAATATGGAAAGTTGTCACGAAAATCAAATCCGAATAAAATTTGAACAAAATCTTTAGTTAAGGAAATAAATCAATTTAAAACAAATGTTGGGATTTAGGAAATCGCAGGGATTTAAATAAATAAAAATGATATCTAACCGGATTAACAATTAAATGATCTAGATCTAGAACACAAACACTATACCAAAATAGATCTTTTATTAAAAGCAAATATTATTCTAATAAATCTTTTAATTAAAAGCAAAAATATTATTCTATCATAAATTCGCTAGGACCCTATGATAGCATATTATGAGCTAGTTTGATAGAGTTCAATTGTAGATTCAGCTTAAACTCTTGGAAATCTGGAAATTAAGCCTACAAACTATAGACTCCGGGTAGAATAGCCAACGCTAGCTGTACTATAAAACTCTATGAATCATTTGATAGATTCGTCAACCTAACAAAAGCATTTGTTTCATAGAAGTAGAGATCTTTTAACCATAATTCTAATCTATAACAATAACTTAATTAAATATTAAATCCCTTTGAATATATCCCATCTCTCAACATGCAGATCTACTCAACCATGGTAATGGGTTGATAGATCATGATGTTGTATGGTTGAAAATGCAAAGAAAGAGATGAAGACAAAATGTAGATCTTGAAAATACAATGAAAATACTTTAGATCTGAGAAAAACCAATGTAAAAAGTTTACAGATCTGAAATGAAAACAAAAATAGCAGAGTAATAGTAAAATTTGTCTCTAGGTCTCTCTGGTCGCTCAGGAAATGATCCCTATTTATAGAGTGTCTTCTAGGTTAAAAATCAGAGTTAATGTGTGATCTGGAGAATATTCGTGATTGGGATTGATTGATCCGACTTGGATCGATCGCTCTTCTTCCTCTGATCCGTGCCACCTCATAGATTCCTTTGACTGACCGATCTGCTTTGGGATCGGTCGATCCTTGTCATGCTTGGTCGATTCTCTTCAGAATCGATCGATCCAGGATGTCTCCAAACTTGCTCCATTTTGCACATTTTAGCTCCAAGGAAGTGAAAACCTGAAAAGACACTAAAACCAGCCAAAAGAACACAAAATCTAACTTCTAGACTCAATAAGACAAGTAAAACAATAATAAAAACAGGTCAAAATAGACACTCATCAAATACAGATGTTCATTACCATACTCTCCTGGCGTTATCTGTTGCACTAGCAACAACTCGTCTCCTGAGACAACATGTATCTCGTCAAATGTCTCGTAAGACTGTGTGACTGGACTAATATCCGTAACTTTTAGTGAGGGTTCGATAAAAAAGACATGTCCATGTCCACTCATATTAACAACATAAAACTTTCCTTTGAATGAAACCATATCTCGATATGATTTAAACCGACCTTCGATATTAGTCCACTTTTTGTCATAGCTTCTGTACATCATTAAATTCCCCAACACTCTCGCTATAAGCTGCAAAATCTCCACCCTCTTCACTACCCATTGAAAGAAACACAGCTCTTTTGGAATAACACTCACATTGTGTTCTATAGCGTCTCGTTGGTATAGCATATAATTCTACCTATATCAAAATATCGTTAAACCAAATTGACATCCAAACGGAGTTATAAAAGAAAGGTAAAAGTACTAGAGACAACTTAAGTAGCAAAATGTGTATCTTGCGGACAAATTATTATGGACTGTTAAACTTCGTTTCTGAAGTAAACCCTTAAAGTGCAAACCAACAAATATTCTAGAATCATATTGTGATAAGGATTAAGTTGATATAGGATATATCATAAGATTTAGATAATTCAGATCTATAGTTGAGATAGGTTCAACTATTATATATATATATGTAACTATATGTCATTCATTAATCAAGAACAAAACATCAAAGTCTAAACTAATCAAAAAGTAAAACCAACCTTGTAGCAATGACCCAAAGTT
The DNA here is from genome assembly GCA_963555745.1 of Cardamine flexuosa. Taxonomy (NCBI): domain Eukaryota; kingdom Viridiplantae; phylum Streptophyta; class Magnoliopsida; order Brassicales; family Brassicaceae; genus Cardamine; species Cardamine flexuosa. Next base: position 19,395,119 of record OY743219.1, read on the forward strand.
ATTATTTGGGAGCTAAGAGTGTTGAGAGTTACTCCATCTTGGTATTTAAATCTGCAACAGTTTTCTAACGGTGTCATAAAACAATGTTTACCAGATTTGGTCTCGCTCATCCCTGCCAACAAATAATCAGGACCAAAGGGAGTCTCAAATTTGAAGAAGAAAACCAGAATCTCTTTTAGTACGCAATGCTCAACGCCTTCAAACCGAGGGTTATCATTGAAAATGTGAAGAGGAGTGTAAGCGCTCAAATTTCCAGAAATGAAATTGCGGGACAAATCTTATAAACGTGAAACCGTAATAACAAAGGCGAGACTTGGTCTCTGTCCTTAACTCAATAAATCGCCGGTAGTGTGACCGTTCGGTGCGACCTTTGAATCCCAGGATACAATTACAAACAATTCTTTTTCGTAACACCTGAAAATAGGAATCCAACAAACGATAGATTCTACGATACTCTCGAATGGACTTACGATTTTAGACAGAAGACAAGAGAGATTTTTGTTGGAATGATCGAATGAAATCGATATCTCAAGTTTTAAAAATATATAGAATAAGAGAGCGGTTTCATTTTAATTCCGCTGGAGAGAATCTCTCAGCAGATATTACGCAAATATTCGATCGTTACACGTAAATCTCTCAGCGCATTTATGAAAATAATATTTGAATTTTCCCCTAAAGGAAAGGTACGCGCGCGGGGGCCTCTGGAGGCCCATTACCATGAACCACGAACCCCGAGCCACGAGCCACATGCCACGCGCCACGAGCCACATGCCACGCGCCACGAGCCCCGAGCCTCGAGCCGGCCGGCGGGCGGCACGCACGTGTGGTCCCTCTTTCCTCTCTCTATAGCCATTTAAATAAATGTATGACTATGACCATATATATACCACTCCAAAACATAAGTTACAAGCGATGTGAGACATTTTCCCAACTTACTTATATTTTGAGAGTGAAGAAAGGCTTTGCCATTTATTGGCCCATGCCCATTTCTTTTCAACTCACACACAATTTTATAAACCCATTTGTCTATTAAAATTGTGACCCAACAATCCCCTACATGAATAGAAATGACTCTAAACTTAGACAGACTTTGAAACGACTCTGAACTTACACTGACTTGACTAGACTAGACAAGACTCGACTAGACTAGACAGACTTTCGAGAGTATACGGAATGTAACTATATCTGAGAGGTAGCATGTTTCAGCTTTGAACCAATCATTTTTAATATCTGTCGGGTTTACTCGGCCAAGAGGTAAACATGATGTCTTGAACCACCCGGACTTTGATGTAAACCGAGACAACAGGTATAGCATAGTGACATTTTCTCGTAGAACTATGTTCTCTATTGTGTTCATTCTATCCTTGAACATTCCTGGTTTTGATGAGTGAAGTTGGAGAATATAGCCTTACTTTCATTCTCCTAGAAACGGCCGTATTTCACACTCACTAGGTGATCTGCCATGAGCTTCCTTTCAGAAGTATCCTGTTATACTCCACTATGACGAAGCTATGAAATCATTGAAAGCCAATGCTTTGCCTTATCACATACAGGTAGCACTGTTGATCATCTTAGGAACCGGGCACATACAAGATTTGACAATGCTCTTTTGATTCAGCTTGATTTAGTTGTCCCTTTGAACCTACATCTTGGGATCGCCAGTCACGTAGGTAGGGTTTCCATCAAACTTCCTCTTAATTTATAGGCTTTAGACCCATTCCTCTTGATGATTTTACAACTTGATCACGTGACAAACCTTTTGTAAACGGATCAGCTAGGTTGTCATTTGATTTGATGTAATCGAACGGTGATTACTCCCGTTGAGATCAAGTGTCTTTTTTTTTAATGTTGTTGTCTAATATGATGAGATTTACCATTATAGAGATTATTCAGTGCTCTAGCTATAGCCGACTGGCTATCACAGTGTACACGAAGAGCTTGCACTGGTTTCTCCCACATCGGTATATCTTCCAAAAGATTCTGAAGCCATTCTGCTTCCTCTGCGGCTTTGTCTAGCGCTATGAACTCAGATTCCATGGTTGATCTGGCCAACAGAGTTTGTTTGAAAGATTTCCAGGACACGGCTGCACCTCCCAGCGTAAAGACATACCCACTCGTAGATTTTGAGTCTTTTTAGTCGGATATCTAATTTGCATCGCTATATCCTTCCAAAATTGCCGGTTCTTTACCATAGTGCAGACCATAATTTTGTGTATAACGTAAGTAATTTAATACTCTTGTTATAGCTTTCCAATGATTATGTCCTGGATTACTGGTGTAGCGACTAAGTACATTTACTGAGAGCGCTAAATCGGGTCTAGTACAATTTGTAAGTACATCAGACTTCCGATCACCTTTGCATATTCCATTTGTGACACCGGTTCACCTGAATTTTTAGTCAGATGAAGTTGTGCGTCAACTGGAGTTTTTGCTGTCCCATTAGAATATGCTTTAAACTTTTCAAGTATCTTTTCAGCATAATGGGTTTGGGACATAATGATTCGTTCAGAATTTCTAATAATCTTAATTCCTAAAATCACGTCCGCAACTCCCATATCTTTCATGTCAAATCTTTGACTGAGCATGGTCTTAGTCTGATTGATCATGTCTTTATTACTCCTAATAATGAGCATGTCATCTACATATAAACATAGCAAGACATATCCATTTGGAGTACTTTTAGCATAGATACACTTGTCACATTCATTTATTTTGAATCCGTTTGTCATTATCACGTTGTCAAATTTCTCATGCCATTGTTTTGGAGCTTGTTTAAGCCCATATAATGACTTTACAAATCTACACACTTTGTGTTCTTGTCCAGGGATGACAAAACCTTCAGGTTGTTTCATGTAAATCTCCTCTTCTAAATCACCATTTAGAAAAGCAGTTTTCACATCCATTTGATGGATTTCTAGGCCTCTTAGTGCAGAAATTCCTATCAGCATTCTGATGGAGGTTATTCTCGTCACTGGAGAATAGGTGTCAAAGAAATCCAGACCTTCTTTTTGTCGGAAACCTTGCACCACAAGCCTAGCCTTGTATTTATCGATTAAGCCATCAGTTTTCAATTTCGTTTTGAAAATCCATTTACAACCTAGTGCTTTAAACCGTTGGAGAAGATCAGTAATTATCCATGTATGATTTTGCATAATGGAGTCGATCTCACTATTGACGGCTTCCTTCCATGAAGGTCCGCCTGGTGTAGACATGGCTTCTGCAAATGTTCTTGGTTCGTTCTCTAAAAGAAAAACCATCATGAAATCATCGCCAAAAGATTTTTCCTTACGAGCTCTTTTACTGCATCTAGGTTCTTCCTCAAGATGTTCTTCGTCCTCATCGAGTGAAGTACCAGAGGTGCTTGCCTCATTTTCGTCTCTTTGATCGCGTGTCCGCTTTGGGTATGATTTATCCTTGCAAGGAAACACGTTTTCAAAAAACGACGCATTGCGTGATTCCATTGTATTCACATGGATATCTCGTATATCTGATTTATATACCAAAAACCGATAAGCACTACTGTTGTGTGCATATCCAATGAAAATGCAATCCACAATTTTTGGTCATATTGTGACCTTTTTCGGAGGTGGTACTGCTACTTTTGCTAGGCACCCCCACACTTTTAGGTATTTGTACGAAGGTACAACACCGTTCCAAAGTTCATAGGGTGTCTTACCCGTAACTTTGTGTGGAATTTTGTTAAGGATATAATTTGTGGTAAGCAAAGCTTCCCCCCACATGTGGACTAATATATATATATATATAAGTATGTGGCAACCCTTCACTCTTGAGCTAGCTTTTGGGTGTGAGTTAGGCCCATTGATATCAGGATGATGTGATATCGGAAAACATCAAGAATCCCAAAAATAGATTCAACAACAACAAGAAAGCTATGAGCAAACTTGGAGCAAAAGGAGCATAGAAAGCATGCATTGGAGTCATAAGTTACCTTCAGACCAAGATAATTTATCAAGCTTTGATAGTATCGAGACACATGGTGAATACTATGAAGGATTGCTTGGGTTATCATGGATGTGTCAAGGCTCTCTGGTCGAGATACATACCCAAGATGCTTAGCATATGACCATGACGTCCATGCACACTCTTTCTCCCTTATCCTCGATTTTTCCCATGTGGTTTCCTGGGAAATTTTTTTAATGAGGTGTATTGGGTCTCATGTCCCATCTTGCCTTATGCTAGGTTCAATCCACTGGTGTCCCATCTGCAACATCTCAAGACTCGGCCCTTATCCATTTTATCTCTTATCTTTCTATCTTTGATTTGTTTTTGAATTTGAACGTTAAGAGATTTTATTTGCTTGGTCCGAGTATGAGTTTTGAGGCATGTCTGAACTCATCTCTCTTCATTGCTCTGTCTCTTGATCTCTCGCCTCCTCTCTTTATATTGAGGCTGAGATCCTTTGTAAACTCTTATCTATCTTTTTGTCAATCATATTTCTTTTTAAATAATAGATCATTGTCTTTGTGTTCGATTAATTTGGATTCAAACACTCTTAGGTCATTTCGTGTGAACCGAGTGATAAACCAATCTTAGCAAGTGGACTTTCCGTATCATGTTGTGGCTACAATAAATCCATCAAATCTCTAGGTGCTCGTTAATCGGGTCTAGAATCATCGTATCAGGCTCTTAATCTCTTAGTGTCGATCTTGGGTTCTGATACCTAGCAAGTATCATATTATTTGTGGACAAATATATATATAAGTATGTGGCAACCCTCCACTCTTGAGCTAGCTTTTGGGTGTGAGTTAGGCCGATTGATATCAGGATGATGTGATATCGGGAAACATCATGAATAACAAAAATGGATTCAACAACAACAAGGAAGCTATGAGCAAACTTGGAGCAAAAGGAGCATAGAAAGCATACATTGGAGTCATAAGTTACCTTCAGACCAAGACAATTTACCAAGCTTTGATAGTATCACTACACATGGTGAATACTATGAAGGATTGCTTGGGTTATCACGGATGTGTCAAGGCTTCTCTGGTCGAGATACATACCCAAGATGCTTAGCATATGACCATGAGGTCTATGCACACTCTTTCTCCCTTATCCTAGGTTTTTCCCATGTGGTTTCCTGGGAAAAGTTTTTAACGAGGTGTATTGGGTCTCATGCCCCATCTTGCCTTATGCTAGGTTCAATCCACTGGTGGACCATCTGCAACATCTCAAGACTCGGTACTTATCTTTCTATCTTTGATTTGTTTTTGAATTTGAACGTTAGAAGATTTTATTTGCATCGTCCGAGTCTGAGTTTTGAGGCATGTCTCGAACTCTTCTCTCTTTATTGCTTTGTCTCTTGATTGCGCCTCCTCTCTCTTTATATTGAGGCTGAGATCCTTTGTAAACTCTTATCTATATATCAATCAAATCTCTTTTTTAAATCATAGATCATTGTCTTTGTGTTCGATTAATTTGGATTCAAACACTCTTAGGTCATTTCGTGTGAAGCGAGTGATCAACCCGTCTTAGCAAGTGGACTTTGTGTATCCTCTTGTGGCAACAATCAATCCATTCAACCTCTAGGTGCTTGTTAATCGGCTCTAGGTGCTTGTTAATCGGGTCTAGAATCATCCTATCCCGCTCTTAACCTCTCAGTGTTGATTTTGGGTTGTGATACCTAGCCAGTATCATATCATTTGTTGACTAATATATATATATATATATAAGTATGTGGCAACCCTCCACTCTTGAACTAACTTTTGGGTGTGAGTTAGGCCCATTACTAATATGGTATCAGAGCCGAAGCTTAAGTATGTGGCAACTCTCCACTCTTGAGCTAGCTTTTGGGTGTGAGTTAGGTCCATTACTAATACATTGTTAAATCAAACAAAAGGATTTACTCATTGTTGTTAATTCTACCAACAGTCGAATCAGTGAAAACAATGCATTTATCCTTTATACCCGAATTTTTTTGTACGAAGCAGCAGAGATTCCACCGAGGTCCAAGAAAGATGACTCAGTTTCACATCATTAATTTGAACCCACTTTGTCCTCCCTTTTTCTTCATCAAGCCTAAACACATTGAACCATGTATTCATATCAATATCCTGGTACGAACTGTTGCACTAGCAACAGTTCCTCTTCTGACTTCACTAGACTTTCTTGATAAGACTAGTGAGATCCTCCAACTCAGGGAATCTTGGTAACTTCCAAAGAAATTTTGATAGAAAAGACCTGTTCCCATCCACTTGAATCAACAGCAACAAAACTTTCCTTTGAATGCAAACATATCTTGATAAAAATGAAATGTTTCAGGAAGCACAATTTGAGTCCAACTCAGGTTACGGCTTGTAAATATATACATTCCAGCAAACACTATGATATAGTCATTTTTTTAAAAACAAATCAAACCACAAGGACAATATAATCATAACACTAAGCTCATGAGTATCCAAACTTATTCTAAAGCAATTAATTGTTTTAGTTTCAAAAATAAAATTCAAATGTGTAAATAGCGGAAAAATACTTAAAATTGGTTTTGAATTAAAATAAGAAAAGGCAAACTCTCGGGATAAAGATAGATAACTAGAGTAATTGATTGTTAACTATTGGAGCTCCATTCTACTTCAGTAAGCTAAACTATCGGTATTAAATCACTAATCCACTTCCATGGCATTAATTTCTTATTTAATCATCTAATCATTAATAACTTTTGCTAGCGATCATGCAACCAATGAGCATTAATTACAAGCCTAACTAACCACTAACCACTCTAATCAACTACTTCTGTAAGCTAGAAATATAAGGTTCTTAATTATTTTGATCCCAACATTTAATAGAATATTTTTTGGGCATGAGATTGCCTAAGTTCTAAATCAACTAGATCATTGCTAATCTAGCCTTAATAACACTTTCTAAGAAAAGGATCTAATATGTTCCAAGCCTAAACTCCACTAATCAACAACCAAACATCCTAAATCTTTAATCACAATATTCCTAAAGAGACTACTCACAATCTACCATAATAACACAAAGCAACAACATGGATCTTTGCATAACCATATAATAGAGATCATGATAAGAATTATAATCGCTAATTCTTATTAACAAGAACAAGTCCCTAACAGAATCGTTACAAGAGACGTAAAAAAATGAATCACTCAATCACTCCTTGACACGCAGGTCAATTCCATTTGATACAACATTGCATAATCTCTATACGCATGTTTACACAGTATTTATACAGAGTCTTGTTCTTCTCATGTGCTCTGGACATGTTCACTTTCATCTGTCACACGTGCTTCAGCTTCCTTTGCACGTGTTGTGTTCCTTCTTGTATATACATACAATGGCTTATCAATAACCCCCCCCCCCCCCTTCAAAATGAAGCTTGTCCTCAAGCGCAAGGTTGGGAAATTGTCTCTGCAAATCTCTCACCAACTCCCAAGTATCCTCATAACTGGGAAGACCTTTCCAATGCACCAACGCTTCTAACATGCCTTCTTCATTGTACCGAGTTTCTAGAACTTCATCAGGATCCACAACGATCTCATCTTGAGTATTAATTGTTTCTGGTAAGGGAATCACATGATGATTGTTTCCGAGATCCTTCTTTAATTGTGAAACATGGAACACATGATGGATTTTCGACTCAGCTGGTAACTTTAACCGATATGCTGCTTTCCCGATTCTTTCCATCACCTCATAAGGACCATAATATTTTGCTGCTAACTTCTGAAAAATGCGTTTGGTCATGAATTGTTGTCTATATGGTCGCAGCTTAAGAAATACCCACGAACCTGTCTCAAACTCCACATCTCTTCTGTGCTTATCTGCGTTATTCTTCATCAACTGCTGCACATGCACCAAATGTTTCTTGATTTGTGTAAGCATCAAGCCATGCTCCTTTAGTAATGTTTCCAGTTCACCAATCTTCGTGGACTTTTCTTCAAAACGTAATATTGCCGGAGGCTCACGTCCACACACAACCCTAAAAGGAGTGGTCTTCAACGATGTATGGTATGAAGAGTTATACCACAGCTCAGCCCAGGATAAGTATTGATGCCAAGTCCGAGGATGGGCCGACGCTAAACACCTTAAGTATGTCAACAAGCACCTATTCAACACTTCAGTTTGTCCATCCGTATGAGGATGAAATGCAGTACTGTACTTGAGTTTAGTCCCCGAAAGTTTGAAACACTCTTTCCAAAAAGCACTAAGAAACACACTCCCACGATCAGATACAATCGAAGCCGGAAATCCATGTAGTCTCACTACTTCTTTAATGAATACTCTTGCTACATCTGTCACGGTAAATGGGTGTTTGAAACTCATAAAATGACCATATTTGCTCAACCTGTCTACCACAACTAAAATCACATTTCTCCCCTGTGAAGTAGGCAGACCTTTTACAAAATCCATACTCAAGTCTTCCCAAATTTGTTGTGGCAATGGTAATGGTTGCAACAATCCAGCATGTGATAAAATCGAATATTTATGGTGTTGACAAATTTCATATTCAGCCACAAACTTCTGAATGTCTTTCCCCATGCCATCCCACTGAAACGATTGCTGTATTCGCTTGTATGTCTTTAACACACCCGAGTCACCTCCTAAAACCCCACTGTGATATTCTTCAATGATCAACGGAATAAAATTTGACGCCTTCGGAATCACAAGTCTGTTTTTGAACCACAGTCTATCACTTTTAACTTTGTATTTATGATTTTGCATCTTTCCTTCATTGACCATTTTGATCATTTCTTAAATCTTCTCATCATTATCAACTTCTTGATATATATCTTGTAACTGTAGGACAGTAGGCACTGTCAATGCCATCAACAGATGTGACGAAAAAGAACCTTCTGGTTGTATCATACGAGATAACCCATCTGCTGCTTTGTTGTCAATTCCTGGTTTATACAAGATATCAAAATCATAATTCAGCAATTTTGTCAACCAATGCTGGTAATCCATTGACACTTCTCTTTGTTCCAATAAGAACTTCAAGCTCTTTTGATCTGTCTGAACCAAGAACCTCCTTCCTAGTAGATAATGCTTCCATTTCTGAATTGACAAGACTATTGCCATTAATTATCTTTCGTATACCGGTTTAAGTTGTTCTTTAGCCGTAAGACCATGACTGAAATAAGCTATCGACCTCTTTTCTTACATCAAGACTGCACCCAATTCATAACCCGATGCATCTGCTTCAACCATAAAAGGCTTCTCAAAATCCGGTAAAGACAATATTGGAGCTGTTGACATTGCTTTCTTCAGTTCATCAAATGCCAACTGTGTTGCCGAACACCACTCAAATTTATCTTTCCTCAAAAGTTCTGTCAAAGGTCTTGCCAATGTACCATATCCCTTAATAAATCTTCTGTAATATCAAGTCAGTCCAAGAAAGCCTCTCAACTCCTTCACTGATTTTGGAGTTTTCCATTTCAACATAGCTTCTGTTTTTGACGGATCGGTGGCTACCCCATCCTTAGAAATGATATGGCCTAAGTAATCCACTTTATCTTGACCAAACAAGCACTTCTTTCTGTTGGCATACAACTTGTGTTCATCAAAGAATTTCAACTCCACTTCTAAATGTTTCGTATGCTGCTTCTCATCATCACAGTATATCAAGATATCATCGAAGAATACTAGTATAAACTACCTCAGAAATGGCGTAAACAACTCATTCATCAGAGCTTGAAAAGTTGCTGGCGCATTCGTTAAGCCAAAAGGCATAACTAAAAATTCATAATGGCCATCATGAGTTCTGAATGCTGTCTTGGCAATATCCTATTCCTTCATTCTTACCTGGTGATACCCTGCTCTTAAATCCAGTTTGGAGAAAATATTTCCTCCATTCAGTTCATCCAGCAGTTGATCAATCATCGGTATAAGAAATTTGTCAGGAATTGTTGCTCTGTTCAAAGCCCTGTAATCTACACAGAATCTCCAACTCTTATCTTTCTTCTTGACTAACAAGACTGGACTTGAAAATGGACTATGACTTGGTCAAATTATTCCTGTGATAGACATCTCTCCAACTAGCTTTTCCATTGCTTCTTTATGTGCATGAGGATATCTATAAGGCCTCACACTAATAGGTCCACTACCCGGTACCAAGTTTATTGAATGTTCTCTTCCTCTCAATGGTGGCAACCCTTCTGGTTCCGCAAATACTTGTACAAATTCTGATAACACGTGTTCAACCTCCACAGGAACATCACTGTTATCCGTTTGAACCAACTGTTGATAATACAACTCCACTTCCATTTCCTCTTGATTGACAGTAAAACCTGTAGACAATGATTTCAAAGACAGCGCTGTTGCATGAAGCTCAGGCTTTCCTCCAGATGCACTGTTCTGCCTTCATTTAAAAATGAGTATTCATGTGTGTCCCAGTTCACCTTACAATCCCCAAGGTTCCCAACCAATAAATCCCAAGGATTACATCAACTGGACCCAAATCCAAAGTAATAAAATCAGTACTGAAATTCGTTCCCTGTACCGAGAAGCTGACATACACACCTGTACCTTTAACTGTAATGCCTGTTCCTAGCCTGACGTTCAAGTTGGAATCCTCTTTACTACGTAACTTCAACTTCTTAACCGCATCTGGAGATATAAAGTTGTGCGTAGCACCACTGTCCAGCATAATAACCACTTCTTTCTTCCCCATTTTTCCTCTCATCTTTGTTGTTGATGGCGAAAATATTCCCATAAATGATGAGAGTGATAATTCTATGAATTCACCCTTCTGTTCTTCTATTTCATCTTCTTCCACACCACCCAAAACTTCTACCTCCAATCCATTAATGACAGACATGACCCTCAATTCCTTGTTCGGACACTTGTGTTCTCTAGACCATTGTCCATCACATTTAAAACAAATTCCTTTCCTTCTCTTCTCATCTAACTCAGCACTGGAGTTATGTCTCCTTAATCTCTGATCTGATCTTCCTGACTGTTTTACCCCATTCTGATTCATATCAATAGCCACAGCTCTCATTTTCCATGTATTAGGTCCATTCTGGTTTCGAAAATCTGTTCCAAAGTTCCCTTTGTTTTCTGCATTTGCCAATTGCAGTTCTTTCTGTACCACCCTTCGCATAATACTTGACTCCATCGATCTGGCTATAGCCACCATTTCAGGCAAGTTCTGTAGTTCTGCATATGCACCAGCTCCTGCATCTCTAGCGTTAACCCGTTTAAGAAAATTCCTTCCAACTTTTGATCATCTAAACCTGAAACTTGTGATGATAAGTCCTCAAATCTGTGAATATACTCAGCTACTGAATCCGTTTGCCTGATGCAAAAAAGACTCTGACTTGGTCCACGGATCTTCAAATTTCCAAATCGTAACATCAACCTCGACTTAAACATGATCTAACTCGCAAACTGTCTTCAATTAATCTCCCATTTTTACCAACTCAACGCTTCCCCATCTAAACTCACAGAGACCAATTCAAGCTTCTCTGCATCATTATAATCGCCGATACAAAATAATCTTTCCACTCTTGCAATCCAACTATAAATGTTTTCTTCAAAAACTGGTATTTCCACGTTCTTCAACAAATTTTCCCGAATACCATTTCTAATCTCCCTATGGCAAGGTTCCGAGTTAGTAAGGCGTACCTGATTAGGTCGCGTGTTCGATCCACGCTCATCACACCAATTGATAAGAATTGTAATCGCTAATTCTTATTAACAAGAACAAGTCTCTAACAGAATAGTTACAAGAGACGTAAAGAAATGAATCAGTCAATCACTCCTTGACACGCAGGTCAATTCCATTTGATACAACATTGCATAATCTCTATACGCATGTTTACACAGTATTTATACAGAGTCTTCTTCTTCTCATGTGCTCTGCACAGGTTCACTTTCATCTGTCACACGTGCTTCAGCTTCCTTTGCATGTGTCTTGTTCCTTCTTGTATATACATACGATGGCTTATCAGATCAGTAGTGAAAGATTTAAGAAGATAACAAATATTTATAACTTAAAAGATAAAATCTATACAAGGTTCTATAATAGAAGCTTAAAAGTGGCTAAGATAATCCCTAAAAACAAGCATATCCTTTCTAGTTAAGTTTATAGGTTATTTATAGTAAAAGATAAGAAAAAACCGGTTTACCACATAACCAATCGGATCAATCCGGTTTAGAAATAAATTGAAATTGATCGGTTCAGTCTAGTGGTGTCACCAGACGGCTTGAAACCTAGCACCGATTGCTGGAGTCGCACGGTGTCGTTTTGCCACTACGATCTAGCGATTATGTCTTTCTGCTATGTATGCCCACTGATACTTATTGGTCTCCTTTGCCCGCTGCGTTTCCTCACTGGATCTTCAGTGGTTTTTTGCCAGATCCATAACGGTGACCCAAAACAGCTGTGAAAGGCCGTTGCGTGTTCTCGGTCTCCTTTGGCCTCTGGAAATCCCTGCTGAGCCTCTCCGATATTGTCTGGCCGCTGCACATCCCCGCTGAGCCTCTCCGATTTTGTCTGGCCACTGCACATCACCAAGACACCACCATTTTTCAACAAATCTCCTCTTTCTGTCCCCTTTTGTTCCATTTGATATTCTCTGTGGTCAACTTCACTCCCAAACCTACAAAAGAAAGATGCAAATCAATACATCTAAAACCCTATTTATGCAATGAAAAATGCAAAAACTTAGACAAAAATATAGTTTAGAAAGGTAGTAAAAACTCAACATATCGCACCACTAAATATCTGCAATCTTCACCATTAAGTTTAAGAAATTCTACTCTCTCGGAAAAGTCTTCTCCGTGTGTTCTCCAAAGCGTATACTGAATTTCGTCTCATAGTATATAGGTTAAGGTTATTTGCATTAAGGATTATGCTAGCTTAATGAAAGGAACAAGAAAAAAGAGAGTATTCCATCCGTTTTAAAACAAAACCTATCTAATCTTCATAAGTTAAGTGATAGTGATATAAATTGAAAAGTCTCTAAAACAATAATTTTGTGAAACAGATAGAGTAATAATAACAAAACGAACATTTTGCATTTATTGCTTTATGGAGAATTGATTGAAGATAATTTTAAAACTAACCTCGTAGTAGTGTCTAAAGGGGATAATTTGAGAGGTAAGAGTGTTGAAAAACATTTTATATCTCATGATACCATCACACGACAACGACAAGGAGATCAACATCGGCCAAAATCTAAAACTTTTTAAATTTCAATAACTATATTAATACTCATAACTATAACTTTTGGACACAGAATCAAATAAGTAACTTGGATTCACTCAATAAACATTTCATCATAGACGCTTGTTGCTTAGTTTGGCAGGGTGACAACTCCATGAGACACCAGAGATTCAAGATTTAAACCGAACGCGCCCATGCAGCCTCTGCATTCACTAGACGCAGTTCTTATCATTCTGGTTCTTAAATCAAACAAAATGATTGACTCATCATCACTCCAATCAATGAACACAATGGAATTCTCCTTTGCACCCGGAAGCTTCTGTACCGAGCAGCAGAGATTCCACCAAGGTCCAATAAAGATCACTCGGTCGTTCAAATCATTAACTTGAACCCAATTCATCCTCCCTTCTTCTTCATTAAGCTTGAACACTCTGAACCACGTATACATACTTTCACGAAAATGATTTCTTGGTGTGAACTGTTGCACTAGCAACAACTCCTCTCCTGACTTCACCAGACATTCTTGATCAGACTTGTGAGGAGATCCTCTGACTGAGGGAATCTCGGTAACTTCAGAAGAAAGTTTGATAGCAAAGACCTGCCCCCATCCACTTGAATCAACAACATAAAACTTTCCTTTGAATGCAACCATATCTTGATATACACCATCTGCGTTAGGATGGCCCACAACTTGAGTCCAACTCATGTTACGGCTTGTAAACATCTGCATCCTATAGCTATTTATTCCAGCAAGCACCACAAAATCTTTGCAATCTTCACCATGCAGTTTAAGATATTCAACTCTCTCGGAACTCTCCCCCCAGTATTCTCCAGCGGGTAAGGTTATCTGCATTTAAGATTATTCATGTATCACAAAAAACAGAACAAAAAATCCTCTGTTTTACATATGTTGTTTTGATACATTTCATGCAGATTAAAGAATTTTCAAAACATACCCATATTTATTATATTATAATCTAAATAATAGTGATATAAATCCAAAAGTTTCTGAAAACGAATGGAGTAACAATTAACAAAAGCAACAGTTTGCATTTATTGATTTATGGTCTTATGAAAACAAACCTCGTAATAATGTTCAAATTGGATAATTTGAGATGTTAGAGAGTTGAACAACTTGCTGTCTCTTCCATTTGTGATACCATCAAGTGACAACGGCGACTTCATCAACATCGGCTTCCCAGGCTCCCTCTCACGTACTTCAGCCAGTAGGTAATCAAAACTAGAGGAGGTCTTTAATCTAATGAGAAATACTGGAATCATTTTTAGTAAGCGATATTCATCCTCTAACGTGGATGGTATATTAGTTTTGATGTCTAAGAAATGAAAATTATCTGGCAAATGTACAGCTGACCGCCATGAGCTGCACACGGATCGGAAGTGGACGAGCTCGAAAGATGTGTCAAGACGGCCAAAAATTACTTTCAGTAACTCTGTTGGAAGCTCTGACCAAGCTGCCATTGCTAGATAATTTTAATAGTAAAGAAAAGCACGTACTGCTATGAAGGCTTTAAAAGTGAAGGAAAATGAAGAAATATTTGAAGGTAAAATTTTATTTTTCCTCCCTTTAACATCTATATATAGATGTTCACAGTTATGATCCATTGAATATGATAGGTGTTTTAAAACATCTATTCTAAAGTAGAATCTTAAATGCAATGAACAAAGAGATTTGTTTTTTTGTTCAAAGAATAAAGAGATTTTATACTATGTAAAGTTAAAGAAAATGAAGAAATATTTTATATTTTTCTCCATTTAACAGATATTTGGGTTTTTACATTTAAAACTCATGCAGTTGGAAATATAACAGAAACATACAATAAAATCAATAGCCAAGCAAAATTTTATACGTAATGAAATATATTTTACTATATACAGTTGATTGAGTTTCACTAAAATTTAACAAATGGCATAGTTAAGATATACACATAACTATTATGTCCAAAGTGCCAAAAATCAAGATGTTTTACCAACAACAGAAAAACTTTCACCACAAGAAAAGTTTCATAATTGGATTGTGTTCACACCAAGACATATATCAAAAGTCAAAACTCCCTGTGAAAGACGATTTAGCCTTCCTTTAGTGAATTTTGAATTATTTTGTTTCCTTGTAAGTTTATAGCCGTTAGTTAATGAGATAGAGAGAAATGAAACTTCATAAAAAAAAAGGGGATTGTTTTCTCTTAAAACTGATGTAAGACAAACATCAAAGCGTTGTTTTTCCTGAACGGAGATCATTTTTGGTTTTAATTAAGACATCCGGCTATTTCTAAATTAGTCAAATCTAAACTTTCATTTCAAACATAAGGGTTTAACCTCCATTAAGAGAGCGAGGATACAACAAAGCATAACAGGCTGATAACAACAACAATGCTCAAATAGACTTAAGGGTAAAGGCGAACTCACAAGTTCAACCAAAGTAGTGTAGGACAAAAATCCAGATTGAAAATCACGAACCAAAAATTGATTAAGGAAAGATGAATATGCGAAAGCGAGATATGATCTCTTTCCTTAATTCAATAAATCTCCTGCAGTGTGGCGGTTTTATGAGAATATGTATCCCAGGATACAACCGTGTCGAGACTATAATCGCAACACCCGAGAATGTACGAACTTTAATCTACGCTATACTCTCGAGACACTCGAGACTTACTTAAAAAATTCTAGTAGAAGATTGTTGGATGCTTTGTTTGTGTTGTGAATGAATGACTTGAGAAGAGAGGAGAGACCCGAAGTTAGGATTAATCTTGCGGAGATTTAGCTTGATCTGCAAGTCCAGAATATCCGCAGAATATTCTTACTTTACGTGCAAGGATCAGCTCAGAAAAAGGAATATTCTATTCGGAAATATTCACTGAATTAAATCGGACTCAATCTAGAATCTTCTAGAGATATTCGAAATTATGTAATAAATCTTTAAAGAAAATTAATTAAACTAATAAAAAATTTGTCCAAAAAGAATATGCGCGATTGTGGGCTCTGCTCGACACAGCATGGCACGGCGGCGGAGCGTGCGCGAGCGCGCGTGTGTGTGATTTTGCATAACATCCATATGTCTCTTAATCCATAGTGTCCCTTCACATGGTAGTGAAGTATAATGTGTGTTTAACACTATATATACTAGTGGAAATTTTTTCCTATGAGCAATGTGGGACAATTTTCTATCTTTTTATTGTTTAAAAGCTTTCCAAGTTACTCACTTCACATGCTCATTTCTCATTCAAATTAACTCCATTTTTTACAAGTAAATACACTAAGTCATAGTGCTCATTACAAGGATTACAATGACCCCAAAATCCGGTTATTCCGGTGATGATCTTCACCAGAAAACTCGTCGGAAGTTTGGCCAAAATACATTTGTAAAATTTGGGTTTCAACAATCTCCCACATGAATAGAAATTACTCTAAACATATGACGACTATACAGACTCAAAAAACTAGACAGACTTGACAGACACGACTGACATGCACTATTGACAGACACGACTGACAGACTTTCGAGAGTGTAAGCGGAAAATCACTGTATATGAGATACTAGCATATTTCAGCCTTGAACCAGTCATTGTTGATAACTGTCGAGTTTACTTGGCCAGGAGGTGAACATGATGTCTTGAACCGCCCGGAGTTTGATGTAGACTTTAGACAACATGTACAACCCAGTTTCAATTCCTCGTAGAATCAAGTTCTCTATTGTGTTCATTGTGGCCTTGAACTTGCTTGGTAGATCATGAGTGAATTTGGAGAATATAGCCTTATGTTCATCCTCCTAGAAATGGCCTCATTTCACACTCACTAGGTGACTTCCATTCGCTCCTACATATAATCAAGTATCCTGTTATACTCCACATATATGAAAGCTACGGAATTATTCATTAAAAGCAATGCTTAACCTTAAAACTTACAGGAAACACTGTTAGTCATCTGAGAACTGGGTAGTGACGTAATGTGATTTAGTGCTTTTACCAGAGTTTTCTTGATTTAGTTGTCCCTTTGAACCAACATCATGGGATCTCCATTCTTGTAGGTTGGGTTTCCATTAATCAACCTCTTTGAGTCATAGGCTTCAAACCCATTCCCTTCGATGATTCAAAACTTGATCTCGTGCTAGTCCTTTTGTAAAGGGATCTGCTATGTTGTCGGCCGACTTGATGTAATCCACAGTGACTACACCCATTGAGATCAAATGTCTAATGGTTTTATGTCGTCTTCTGATATGATGAGATTTACCATTGTAAAGATTGTTCAGTGCCCGGGATATAGCCGATCGACTATCACAGTGTATACCAAGTGCCGGGACTGGTTTCTCCCACATCGGGATACCTTCCATGAAATTATGTGGCCATTGTGCTTCCTCTGCTGCTTTGTCTAAAGCAATGAACTCAGATTCCATGGTTGATCTGGCCAACAGAGTTTGTTTCGTGGATTTCCATGATACTGCTGCACTTCCAAGAGTAAAGACGTATCCACTTGTGGATTTAGAGTTCTTTGAGTCAGATATCCAGTTAGCATCACTATATCCTTCCAATACTGCCGGTTCTGTACCATAGTGCAGCCCATAACTTTTAGTGTAACGTATGTAGTTTAACACTCTTGTTATTGGTTTCCAGTGTGTATGACCTGGATTACTCGTGTAGCGACTGAGTACATTTACTGCATGCGCTAAGTCGGGTCCAGTATAATTGGTTAAGTACATTAGACTGCCGATCACTCTTGCATACTCTACTTGCGACACGGCTTCACCAGAGTTTTTCAGGAGTTTTTGCAGTTCCACTTGAGTAGTTCTTCAACCTCTCAAGTATCTTTTCAGCATAATTTTCTTGAGACAGAGTGATTTCATCAGAAGTTCTTGTGATTTTGATACCCAGAATGACGTCCGCAAGACCCAAGTCTTTCATGTCAAACTGTGAATTAAGCATGGTCTTAGTTTCTTTGATTACATCATTATTACTTCCCATGATGAGCATGTCATCAACGTACAAACACAGGAGAATATACCCATTAGGAGTACATCTGATGTAGATGCACTTATCACATTCATTGAAGCTGAAACCATTTGACATCATTACCTTGTCAAACTTTTTATGCCATTGTTTTGGTACTTGTTTAAGTCCATACAATGACTTCACAAGTCTACAGAATTTGTCTTCTTGCCCTGGGGCTATGAAACCTTGAGGTTGTTTCATATAAATCTCCTCTTCTAAATCACCATATAGAAATGCAGTTTTCACATCCATTTGATGGATTTCAAAACCTTTTAGGGCTGCAATACCTATCAGAGTTCTGATTGAAGTTATTCTCGTCATAGGAGAATAGGTGTCAAAGAAATATAGACCTTCTTTTTGTCTGAATCCTTGCACCACAAGTCTTGCCTTGTACTTATCAATAGAGCCATCTGCCTTCAGTTTTGTTTTGAAGATTCATTTGCACCTTAGTGCTTTAAACCCTTGAGGTAAATCAGTAATCTCCCATGTATGAGCTTGCATAATGGAGTCGATTTCACTATTGGTTGCTTTAGTCTGCCTTGGGTGTTGACATAGCTTCATTGTATGTCCTTTGTTCATTCTCTAAAAGAAAGACCATGAAGTCAGGACCAAATGATTTCTCCTTACGAGCTCTTTTGCTTCGTCTAGGTTCATCTTCTTTGTCTGCTTCAGTTACTGAAACACCAGAACTGCTGGCCTCATTTGTCAAGATAATTGTGTCTCTTTCTTCATGAGTTTGTTTCAGCATTTGTTTATCTTTACACGAAAAGATGTTTTCAAAGAAAGACGCGTTCCTTGATTCCATTATTGTCTGAACATGGATATCCAGTATATCTGATTTGTGTACCAGAAATCGGTAAGCACTACTGTTGTGTGCATATCCAATAAAAATACAATCAACGGTTTTAGGTCCAACAGTGACCTTCTTAGGGAGTGGTACTGCAACTTTTGCCAAGCACCCCCACACTTTCAGGTATTTATACGAAGGTACGTTACCTTTCTAAAGCTCATATGGCGTTTTGCCAGTTACTTTGTGTGGTATTTTGCTAAGGATATAGTTTGTGGTGAGTAAACCTTCCCCCACAGATTCTGGGGTAGCCCAGATTCCTGCAACATTGCATTCATCATCTCTTTCAGAGTTTGATTCTTTCTTTCTGCGATACCGTTAGATTCCGGTGAGTAGGGAGTGGTAGTTTGATGTATAATGCCTTTCTCTCGATGGAATGCATTGAATGGTCCATCATACTCTCCTCCTCTATCACTTTTCACTATTTTGATAGTTTTTTCCAGTTGGTTTTCAACTTCCATCTTGTATTCTTTGAATTTTTCCAAGACTTCATCTTTACTACGTAGCAAGTACATGTAGCAGTATCTTGTACAATCTTCTATGAAAGTCACAAAATACTTTTTACCGCCTCTAGTTGGTATGTACTTTAAATCGCACAAATCTGTGTGGATTAAGCCTAGAGGTTCGGTTGTTCTCTCAACACGAGGAGATGGTGTTTTAGTGAGTTTTTCTTGAACGCATACTTCACATTTGTCTTTGCTAATTTTGTACTTTGAAATCATGTTCAGATTAATCAGTTTTTAAATTGACTTATAATTTACATGTCCCAACCGTTCATGCCAAATATTAGAAGACTCAACCAAATAAGCAACTGGATTCTTATTCATTGAAACTTTGGAAACATATACATCTTTTTTCTTGAGGATTGTCATTACACACATTTTGATCAATCCTTCCTTAACAAAACCTTTTCCAATAAAAACACAGTTTTCCCTAAGGATCAGCTGATCAGCCTCGAAATTGATGCCAATTCCGTGCTTGTTCATCAGAGTCCCGGAAATCAGGTTTTTCCTCATTTCAGGAACATGTTTCACGTTGTTGAGAGTTATCTCCATGCCAGAAGTCATTTTTAACACCACTTTTCCAGAACCTTCAATCTTGGAGTGAGACACGTTTTCCATCCTCAGATTCTCGTTGGACTTGCTCTTCTGGTAGGTGCTGAACATGCCTTTGTCAACACATATGTGTGTGGTAGCCCCAGTGTCATACCACCACTCTTTTGGATTGTCTTCACCAGTGACCACGTTTGCTTCAATGACCACTGCACACAGACCAGATTCATCCAGGTATGCCTGATTCTTTTCCCTGGCCTCTCTGGCCTTGCTCTTACACTCTGAAGACTTGTGTCCAATCTTGCCACAATAGTTACACTTCCCAGAAAATTTCTTGAAGTTAGACCCTTTAGGAGCTGGAGCCGGAGTTTGCTTCTTAAAGCCTTTTGAGGATTGAGGAGCAAATTTGTTTGGTATCACCTTATTAGGAATTACTTTACCCTTGCCCTTCCTTCTGTATTCCGCCACATTTGCATCATGAGTAATCTCTGATCCAGTTTTATCCGCTTATTAGCCTCATTTTGCAACCTTGAAACCAAGTTCAGCAATGACAATGGCTTCTGCTTGTAACACATGTAGTTTTTGAAGTCATCCCAACTCAGAGGTAGCTTCTCAAAGATGGAATTCACTGTAAGCATCTCACACATCTTCATTCCTTCGTCTGCCATTCCTTGGAATATCAACTGGAGCTCGTGAAGTTGTTCCATGATGGGCCTCGAGTCCACCATTTTATAGTTCAAATAATTTGCGGTTGCAAATTGACTGGAACCCACATTGAACACTTTGTACTTCTTTTCCAACGCCTCCCAAAGGTACTTGGAGTTGTTGGTTTCAGAGTACACATCATACAGATCATCGACCAAGCAGTGCATTATGTGACCTTTGCAAAGGTAATCCCCATGGAGCCATGTTTCGGCACTTGCGAGAACATGCGCATCCTTATTGCCGGGTGGCACATCTGGTTTGACCTCAGTAAGGTACTTAGTCAAATTCAGGTTGTGAAGGAAAAAATGTTATCTTTTTCTGCCACGACTTGAAGTTAGAACCATCAAACTTCTCCAGCATGAGATTTAAACTCACGGAGCTCAAGAATACCGGTACCCGAGTTGGTGCCTGCGCATCCGTAGGGTTTAGCGTACCTCCAGTGGCACCATTGATAGCAACATCATCAACACCGTTAGTCATTCTGAATCTGTTGACAAAATACAGAATTTGAATAAGTGTCTAGAATTATGTATAAGTGATTAAAAAATTAATAATAATTTAATTAATTCACTAAACAATGTGTTCTAAGGAAATAAATCCAAAATCTACTTTTTTAGAGTTTCTATGAATATCACCAGAACTCACCAATAGATGTTCCCAGAATCTGGTTAAGGTATTCTTAAACTCTATTTTCTGATCGCGTAGATCTTATGGAAATAATCCGTTTCGTGAATCTGCCAATAAGGCTTTCACGGAAACTTTTATCCAACTGCGTATTCGTGATAAAAAACGTTCTACGAAATCGCTAGAGAGTGTTCTAGAACGGTTTGAATCATAAAAAAAACGTTTTCAAAAACCGATTTGAAATCTGTTCGCAAAAATCAATCCGTTTAGAGCTATAAGCAGGAAACAGATTTATTGAATTAAGATTGTAGGACTGCTAAAATCCGGATTGAAAATCACGAACCAAAAATTGATTAAGGAAAGACGAATACGCAGAGGCAAGATATGATATCTTTCCTTAATTCAATAAATCTCCTGCAGTGTGGCGGTTTTATGAGAATATGAATCCCAGGCTCGACACGGCACGGCGGCGGAGAGCGTGCGCGCGCGTGTGTGTGGTTTTGCATAACATCCATACGTCTCTTACTCCATAGTGTCCCTTCACATGCTAGTGAACTATAGTGTGTGTTTAACACTATATATACTAGTGGAAATTTTTTCTTATGAGCAACGTGGGACAATTTTCTTCTTTTCATTGTTTAAAAGCTTTCCAAGCTACCCATTTCACATGTTCATTTCTCATTCAAGTTAACTTCAATTTTTACAAGTAAATACACTAAATCATAGTGCTCATTACAAGGATTACAATGACCCCAAAATCCAGTTATTCCGGTGATGATCTTCACCGGAAAATTTGCCGGAAGTTTGGCCAAAATACATTCGTAAAATTTGGGTTCCAACAAGTAGCAACCAAACAAAAACAAGTTCAACTGTCTCCTTTGCCCACAATTAGGTGGTTCTCCTTCGCCAACTGTGTAAGATGTTCCTCTACGTAGGCCAGCTACTTTGTTCTTTGTGACCTTCATTTTCCTACGAATGGGTGATACAAATTAAAGTGCCACATATAGTCGTTAGTTTTAACTCTTATTTGGTTAATTGGTTTGGTTGTATCGCTCCTAAATGTTTTTTTTATGGCTTGTTTTCAGATTCTCGGCCGAGTTCGTGAGCTTTTTTACTCGGAGAGTTCGGGACATATTCAAGAAAGTCAAGAGTGTAAAATTTCTTTCAAGAGGCCTTGAGGTCGTATGCATATCTTAAGGTATCCAATTTAGGAGCATTTTTCTTTTGGCATCTTGAAGCATGTTTTTCTTTCATGGTTAGCTGTCAAAACATGGTTCCGCGACCATTGTTCATTAATGACTTTAATAACTTCCAAGCCAAATGGATCAAGAAGCCCTATAAGAAGGTCACTATTGCTTTGTTCAAACTTCAGAGATTGGCTGCTAGACAAGAGTCATTGTTTATTTTCTCTTTCTCATAACAGGTAGTGATTTTTGTTGATAACTATTTCATGCTCTTCATCTCATCGAGGTAGCTTGGAACCTTTATGCTCAGTTCAAGAGTGATTCTCTCAAGATCAGAATTGTAGTAGTTTCTCTATGCCAATTTAGATTCCAAATAAAACAAGAAAAAAAAAACAAAAACAAAAAACAAAAGATAGGAAATAGCCAAAAAAAATAAAATAATAACTTGCAATTCACTCAGTCTAACGTCTAAATGAAAGGAACCGACATCAAATTGGGAGTATAAACACATTGACCACACTGACTAATCACAGAATTAATTTGAATCTTCTTGCACAGACCTTCCCTCACAATATAGATGCAGGCCATAGATGAATATAGTCCAGAGTGGCTATAACACATGAATATGGTCCTATCATAGATGAAGTAACTACTGCGAGACCACGTTAAAGAGCGTTGGCAAATTAGTTATTGGCAAAGTCATCAAATTTATCCACACCACTTCCTCTTCGTCTCTAGCAATATTTTTCTTTGTTACCCAAATCCCAATCTTCCTGGTTTCATAACATTGCTTTAGTAACGAAAACCGATCTCCTTTATAAAGCACGAGGAAATGTTCAGCATGATGGTTGTTCTTGTGACACGGAAGGAGAGAAAAGGGCTTGAAATTCTCCCTAGAGAAATCAAAGCTTATGATGAAGAAGTCTTTAGTCTCAAGATTACGAGTTACCCAATAGAGATTTCCATTCAAGACACATATGGCTTATTTGTTACGTTAGTTGTACCAGTTAACAACCATAATTTGTCATCAGGCGTACCAACAAACTTCAATGCATGCGACCCACAATCGTACATTGCCTCTTTGAAGTTTCTTGTACTGAAACAAACAAACAAGCCCAAGATCTTGTAAACCTTCTCGGGTCTACTATTATCGTATCCTAAGCCGAAAGAATAGAACTGATTATCCTTGTGCTCGATCCATTTGACCTGTCTCGACCATGGATTCCAGAGTCCTATCTTGTTCGTCCTATAACGGTAGTTACAAAACAAGAGCTCATCGCAACTAGTGATGACTGAGACACTCAAACGCATTAGATCCCTGCCAGGAATGTCAGAGGATGGTAGCTCACGCAAATCCATCGTTGAATCCATTCTGTTGATGATGTCTATCGAATAAATCTTGGAACCGGTCACGAGAATAAAATGAGGACGGGAGTGAGACAAGTGGTTCTTGATGAATCTCTTGTCGGTGAAAAGAGAGTTCCATTGTTTACAAACCTTTCTGAATCGAATAATAGATTCAGGTGGAAGACGTGAGAGTATGTCTTCCTCTAACTCCCACGGAAGATTCACCGGCGCAGCCATTATTAGGTCTTCTCTTTTTAGCACACCTTTATAAATATCTGATGTCATTTATTTCTATTTGTTGTTGGCGTTTTGGTGATATTCAGTGGGAGGATTTTTCACCACTTGATATAATAGATAAGTTTAAACAGTTAAAGCTTTTTCTCTTTTTTTTTTTTTGTGAATAAACGTTGTTTGAGTTTTTTTTCTTTTTCTTTTTCGTAGTGATATAAATATTTTAAGGAGTTTAGAAAAAAAAAAAAACTAATACTTTATCAATAATACATTTCTTAAACCAACTTAAATATCAACTGTTTTTTTTTTAATATTAATTCTAAACGGAGTTGAGCATCTAGATTCAAGATGGTACGATTAAATTGATTTTGTTTAACTTCGTTATGATAAAATGTGATTTCTGTTACCAAAAAAAAAACATTGTTAATTACAAAAGGTTTAAGAAAGCTTCGGAAAAAATTGGCATGACTAGTTCGATTTTAGCCTTTGGAAGGAGGAGATTAGTTATGGTAACACTTAACATTAATTTTGTCAAAACTAATGAGAATAGTACTACAGTATAACCTTTATAAATTAATATTTTATAAATTAATAAGATATATATATATATATAAATTAATAATTTTATATAGTTGATGAAATATAATATATGATATATTTGAAATATAAAGAATTTTATGTATAAAATTATAACATTTACTAAAAAAGAGAATACTAAAAAAGTATTTTAAGAGTATTTTTATTTTATAAATATTTAAATTATTTAAATTACAATAATCAAATATTCGGATTTTACTAACCTCTTGGACAGTAGGGAAGAGTTGACATAAGAACTACTTATACAAATTTAAAATAAATATATAAACTAACTAACCAATAACATTAATATTTTATAATTTAATAAAGTTAAAATTATATATAAGTAAATTCTTTTTATAAAAACTAAACAAACAAAATCTAAAAATTTATAAATTATGTGTAAAACTAATCACAAAATATAAAACAGTAAAATAAAAATATTTGTTATAATGATTAAAAAAATATTGACCCATGGTACTCTAGTATTATCAAAAAACCATTGGCATATATGTTTTTCTCCAGTTCAGACATTTAAAAGGAAATGTGAAGTAAAGTAAAAGAAATATTATTAATACTGACTTTGGAGAGAAGATCAAATGTAAGTTTTTTTTTTAAAATCAATTCTAAAGTATAATCTTAAATGCAATGAATAAAGAGATTTGTTTTTTGTTCAAAAAATAAAGAGATTTTATACTATGTAGAGCTAAGGAAAATGAAGAAATATGTCATGGTAAATTTTACTTTTCTCCATTTAACAGATATTTAGATTTTTATATTTAAAATCCAGTTGGAAATATAACAGAAACATATAAATCAATAGTCAAGCAAAATTTGATACGAAATGAAATTATATTTTACTATATAAAGTTGATTGAGCTTTTAATAAAATTCAACAAATGACATAGTTAATACACTGGGACACATAACTATTATGTCCAAAGCGCCAAAAATCAAGATGTTTCACCAACAAGAAATAACTTGCATCACAAGAAAACTTTCCATAATTAGATTGTGTTCACACCAAGACATATGTCGAAACTCCTTGCACTCAATAACCAACGACTCTTTTTTTTTGGTGAATAAAAGGGAGACAAAAGCTACCTACAAATAATTAAGAAATAAAAGAAAACTAAACTCGGACATGCCTTGGAAACGCAGTTCCTCGGACATCATCTTCAATCAGAGGCTCCACAATGGGTGGAGTAAGTTCTAACAAGTGAAACCCTAAAGGCAGAGAAAATGCATAGTTCTCTAGCCCATCTGCAAGACGGTTAACTTCTTTATATGTGTGTGAAATCTGGACTAACCAGTCCCTAGAAAGAAAGCCATGGCACATACGTACCAAGAAAGACAAGAGATGAGCATCACTAATCCCGGTCTGTAAGAAACCAACCACTAATTTCGAATCAACCTCCACTTCCAAACATGTAATTCCTCTCCCTCAAGCAATATACAAACCATAGTAAATCCCCCCCCCCCCCATAACTCTGCAAGTGGTGCCGTGCATATGCCAATATTAAGAGCAAAACCTCCGCACCATCGTCCAGTCCTATCACGCAAAACTCCTCCAGCTGTAGGCAAACCAGGATTCCCATGCGATGCTCCATCTGTATTCAATCGCATACATCCCTCTGCTGGTGGTTTCCAGGAAGTCATTCTCTCAACTCTCCCACACGCTTCCCTGCTCCCATATGCTTGACGGTGAGCCTTTGTTACTTTAATCGCTAACTCCTTTATGAATTTAACTCTGTCTCGACATTTATCATTCTCCCCAAAAACAATGGTACACCTCCACTTCCAGCTCCACCAAATTCCCAAAGCAAACAACATAGCCCATGCACATTCTGCTGATTCATCCTCCCTACTTAAATTCCCATATATCCATACAAGCAAAGAGGCAGTGAAAAACCCTTGTCTTTTCCTTCTTGGTACAATACGGTGCCAGATACCCGCAATCGATGGACAGTCTCTTAGCACATGAAGGATCGTTTCCTCTCCTTCTTTACAAACATGACAAATATTTGTGTCACTCAAATGTCTTCTATGTCGCTCCACATTTGTCAGAATCACTTGATTCCCAACCAACCAGATAAAAAGACGTACTTTCTCTGGTACAACAACTCGCCACACCCAATCAAAAAACGCACTCATGTTTGGCCTTGACAAGCAATTCTCTGTAAGAAATTTGTACGCTGACCGTACCGTAAAACTTCCATCTGGAGTCCCTCCCCATGACAATCTATCTCTTGCTCCAGTAACATTATCTACCACTATTGCTGCCAACTCCAACCTTATATTATGCATACTCTATCCAACCCAGCCAACGTTGACTTTGGTAGAGATATTGTACTCATTGTGTGAACAGGGATTGAAGCTAGTATTGATTTAGTCAAAGTCAATCTTCCCACCAAGCTCAAACAACGACCCTTCCACCCTGCCAAAGTGTCTTTGTTAATCCTTTTTTGGAGAATAGGCATACCGAGATACTTCCCCAAATCCCTTGTTACTTGGATACCACTCTCGTTACTAATCAGTCTCTCCATATCTTGTGAGACATTCTTTGAAAAGAAAATCTTAGATTTATCCAAGCTCACTTTCTGTCCAGACGCTTCACAGAAACGTTCCAACACTCTACGTATGACCCGTATTTGAGCTACAGAGGCTTCAGCAAAAAGTATCAAGTCGTCTGCAAAACAGATATGCGATAACTTTGGCCCTCCTTGTGATAAGGAAATAGGTTTCCATTCTCCAGCCGCCATAGATCTGTCTATCATGAGACATAATCTTTCAAGACATAAAACAAAGAGATATGGGGACAAGGGATCTCCCTGCCGAAGACCACGAGCTGGTGTAAACGGGTCACTCTTCTCTCCATTCCATAAAACAGACATCGATGGTCCACTAACACATTGTAAAATCCGTCGCACGCAACACTCTTCAAAACCGGCAGCCCTCAGTGTATCCTCTAAATCTAGTTTTAAAAGCATCCACCCTTTCTTCCCTTTTTTCCTTCTCATCGAATGCACAGCCTCCTGAACCACCACAATATTATCTGTACTCAAACGTCTATTGGGCAGGGCCAATTAATTTATCTATCACACACTTCAACCTCAAAACCATCATCTTGGTAATTATCTTAAGCAGAACATTACACAAGCTTATGGGATGGAACTGTTGTATCCTCTCTGGGTTTGTCAGTTTGGGAATAAGCACAACAAGAACATCATTTTTCTTTGGAGGAAGATTTCCTGTTTCAAAGAAATCTAGCACAAAACTCACCACTGAGTCCCCAACAATCTCCCAGTAATCCTCATAAAAAAGCGTTTGATATCCATCTGGCCCTGGGGCTTTGAAGCGACCCATACTCCAGACTGCTTCTTTAACTTCTACTGCTGAGAATTTATCATTTAAGCTTCTTACCTCTGCTTGCGTAAGCCTAACAAAACCATCTATGGGTAGTGTCTCCACCACTGGCATTACATCCTCCAATGAATATAGTCTCTGGAAATAGTTCATCGCAAGCTTCTCAAGCTCCTTTGAATCGGAAACCCAGACATCCTCCTGGTTCCGTAACACTTCAATCCGGTTTCGTCTCTGTCTTATGATTATTGAGGTATGAAAATATCTCGTATTACGATCCCCTAGAGCAATATACTTCTCTCTAGCTTTCTGAAACCATAATATTTCTTCCTGTTTCAACAGTAGCTCAAAGTATTTTAGCAAACCGTCCTCCTTAATTAATAATTCATCTGTTGGACCTAGCTCCACAGCATCTTGAACCTCTTTAATCTCCCCCATTAAAGCTTCTTTTCATTTTTGGACATCTCCAAACACTTCCCTATTCCATTTCTTAAGCTTTACTTGTAACAACTCCAAAGCGTCAGATGTTTTAATCAAACCATCCCACGATGTTGCCACCAACTCTTTGAAGCTGGGGTGTTTGAGCCATGCTGCTTCAAAACGAAATGGCCTTCTACTCGGGTTCCTCCCTACTTCCGGACTCAACTGTATATACAAAGGCACGTGATCAGATGCCAAGAATGGTAGATGCTTGAAACTAGCCTCCTGCCAGCTTAGCCTCATGTGAGCACAACACAGGACCCTATCCAACCTTTTCTGTATACAATTCGCCTCTATTTTCCCTCGTCTCCAAGTATATTTTGGCCCGATAAACCCCATATTTATCAGTGATAAAGCATTAATCCATTCACCAAAGGCTACTGAATCCGGAGATAATCTTCCATTACCCCCTGATCTCTCATCCAATCTAACAATTGTGTTGAAATCACCACCTATATAAACAGGCCCATCCAAACTCTGAACCGTCTCCTTAAGTTTATCCCATAGACCACTTCGTCTATTCACAGAAGGAGCTGCATAAACCACAACAATATTCATCGTCTCTGTCCCATTCTGTATTCTCGCAACAATAAATTGTTCCGAAGACTCAATAATGGTCACAACACCAATCCCATCCCTCCATAGCAGCCAGATTCCACCACTCTGACCCACCACATCCACTCAAAAAGAATTCTCAAACCCTAATCCTTGAAAAATATGGCCCGCTCTATCACCCCCAGCGTGTGTCTCAAATAAGTCAAGGACATCTGTCTTATACCTCTTCAGCATATATCGAATTGTTCTCCTAAAATTGGGTTTATTCGCCTCCCGACAGTTCCATAATAGACCATTCATCAAAATTCTTAAAACGAAATTTGAAACTACCGGGGCACATTGATATGCCATCCCCAACTCAGGCCGATCACCGGACGAGCTCCGCCGCAGGACAATTTCACTCCCTTCTAACATAATATCTCGATTCAATCCAGAAATCTGTAATCTCGGCTCCATAATTCCCAGATTATCCTCCTGGTTACTCACAAATACTTCACCTGGTCATCCCAAATTCGCTTGTTCAACCCTTAGTCGTTTTCCATTTTCTGAACGCATCTCTTCGCTTTTTGTTTGTCCCAAAATCACACCCCTCGTGGGCTTTATTAATTTTGCATTTTTGTGTTTTGGTCAATTAGACTCCCCAACTTTTGGCCCAACAAGCTCTTCACATGAGATCCATTACGATTCCCGCTTTTAAATCGCTCCAGATTCGAGCTAAAGTTTGAAACCTTAGTTTGCGAGATATGCGTCTCTTGCCTTCCTTGAATCAATTCACATTCATTTTCCTTATTTTCTTCCCTTAAATTCGTGACTTCCCTTATCTTTGTAGCTACCATATCCATTTCCAAATCACCAAAACGATTCAAAATCTCCAAATCTTTATTCCTGGTGATATCTCTGAGATTCCTCTCCGTCTCACCCGACGATGTCCCCGCCGCAAAAATCATTCTATTTGCCATGGCCCCAGTTTGTTTCTCCTGTCTTCTAACCTCCATAAAACCTTCATCTTGCTGTGTAGAATCTGCCATTTGATTGACCGTGGGCGGTTCCACCAGAGAAATGCTTCTAGTAATCACCCTTTTTGGACAAGAGTGGACTAAGTGACCATAAATCCCACATAAGGAGCAAATATTTGTTAAACCTTCATATGATACAAAGTATCTCTCACCATTAATTAGCACCATCCCCTTTCAGGGTTTCGAAAGATTAACCTCCAACACAAACTCGAGCAAATCGAGCCCGTTCAATCTTGAGAGTGGTTAAATCAACCCTAAGTGGCTTTCCAAGGCCAGTAGCAATCCCCATAATAATCGATTGATGATAGTAATTCACTGGGATGTTAGTCAGCCTCACCCACACCGGTGTTGTCTTAATATCATCCTTTAACGGATCAAATTTTGGAGACCAATCCTGCACCATCAAGTAGTTCCCGAACACCCTCCACGGACCTCCAGTTAGAGCCGCCAAATATTCTTCTTCCAATTCAAAACAGATCATAAAAAATTGCCTGGGCAGATCCATAACAAACATAGCTCCTTTAGGTTTCCACAACTCTCTAAGCTTGCGAGACAAGACATAGATGGGAACATGTCTTCCCAGCACCTTCACTATCATACAACTCTTCCACAGTCCGTTTATGGCTTCCAATACCTCCTCTCCAATTGTAATCACCGGTTCACCCTCCTCCCCATCTGGAAAATCCAACCTCAATCGCGACTTCACAAACTCATCATCCAAAACACTTTCCGGCGTCGATAAACCTACCCCGTGCCTCTCATCACTTTCTTCAGCCACGACTCTGTACCATCTGGTGGATCCCTGGAGGTCGATCCTTCTCGCCTGTGTCCATCATCGTAGCATCGTTGCCCCCAGATCCCGTTCTCGCCAAAACCCTAGCACTCGCCATCGTACAAATATGTTAATCCCAACTGCTCTCTCTTTCACACAATTTAGCATTCCTATAGTTATTTTGTTTCCTTGTAAGGTTTATAGCCGTTAGTTGTGAGATAGATAGAAACGACACTTCATAAAAAAAACAAAGTGTTGTTTTTCTAGACGGAGATCTTTTTTGGTCTTAAATTAATACATCCGATGATTTCAATTGTCACGTGCATAAACAGTCGGTTTCTAAATTCTTTGAAAAACATAAGTGCATTGCAAAATGATCTAGGGACAATTTTTTTTCTGTTCTTTTGATAGTTCCAAATGGAGATCCTGAGATTTTTTTTTGAACACTATAGAGTCTCCATTTTGAATTAAAATTCAAAGGAGACTATTTTAGTAGCTTTACTTATAAACTATTAAGATGTAGATGTAATCTCGTACACAATAAATTCGGATTGGGACTTCCAGTATAAATTGCAAATCTAAACTTTCATTGAATCATAAGAGTTTTAACATCCATTAAGAGAGCGACTTCTTTACAAAGCGTAATGAGCCGATAATCAGAATAACTCAACCAACATATAGGTCGAGCAAATGGTAAGAATAAAAACAACATTTTATGCTCAAACAGAGACTTGGGGATAAAGATGAACACACAAGTTCAACCAAAGTAACAACCAAACAAAAAAAAAGTTCAACAATCTCCCGGTCTTTCAATCGTTGTAATAAGAAATTGGCACACGACTAGGTGTTTCTGCTTTGCCAACTGTGTAAGATGTTCCGTTACGTAGGCCAGCTACTTGGTTCCTCGTGACCTTCGTCTTAACTCTTATTTGGTTAATTGATTGTATCCCTCCTAAATGGTTTTTTTGTTTGGCTTGTTTTCAGATTCTCGGTCGAGTTCGTGAGCATTTTTACTCAGAGATTTTGGGACATATTCGAGAAAGTCAAATTATCTAATGCTTTTTCATCAGGTGAACCAACAACCTTCAATGTGTGCGACGCTGAAGCATGCACAATCGTACATTGCAACTCTCAAACAAACAAACAAACAAGCCCAAGATCTTCTAAACCTTCTCGAGTCTACTATTATCATATCTTAAGCCGGAATAAAAGAACTGATTATTCTTGTGTTCGATCCATTTAACCTGTTTCGACCATGGATTCCAGAGTCCTATATCATTCTTCCTAGTGATATAAATATTCTAGGGAGTTTATAAAATAAATAAAAATAAACTAAATTAATACTTTATCCAGAATGCATTTTCTTATACCAACTTAAATGCCAAATGGTTTTTGATTTTTTTTTAATATTAATACTAAACCGAATTGAGACAATCATCAAAATGTTGTTTTTTTCTGAACGGAGATCATTTTTTATATTTAATTGTTTAATGTTAACAGTCGATTTCTAAATTCTCTGAAAAACATAAGGCATTACAAAATGATCAAGCATATAATATATTAATACGTATATATAAACTATTAAGATGTAGATCTATTTCTTTTTTTTTGTTAAAATGTAGATCTATTCTTGTACACAATAAATTTGGACTCAATCGTGCACACAATAAATTGGGACTCACAGTATATATTGTAATGATATAGGCTGAATCGTATATTGCATTAAATGGAAGTGTTTACAATATATATAGAGTTACATACAAGAGACTAGGTATTTAGAGTTCTATAATTACAATGAAAGCATTAATATATACACCTCCTTACATGTCCTCTCAAGATGGAGGTACTTGTGTAACTCCAATCTTGTTGTTGAGTTCAACGAACCGTGGTCGAGCTAGTGGCTTAGTGAGTGCATCCGCGAGTTGATCTTTTGTCGAGATATGAGATACTTGGAGCACTCCAGACTGAATATTACCTCGAACAAAATGATAATCTAGTGCAACATGTTTCATGCGAGAGTGGAATATTGGATTGGCGCACAAGTATGTTGCTCCGACATTATCACAATAGACCACAGGAGCTACCGGTAGATTAACACCCAATTTGGACAAGAGAGAGCAAATCCAACGTAGTTCTGAAGCCGTATTCACCACCGCTCTATACTCTACTTCGGTAGATGAGCGAGCCACAGTCCTTTGTTTCTTTGAGGACCAAGAAATGGGACTCTACACCAAGGTAAATTATATACGCATTCGTCGAGATGAATTATCGACATCACCTCCCCAATCTACGTTGGAGAATCCATGAAAAGTTAAAGGTGTTGTTGAGCGTAGAAAAATACCATGAGTAAGGGTTCCAACGAGATATCGGAGGACTCGTTTGGCGGCGTGCCAATGTGTTTCCATCGGGCGGTGCATAAACTAAGACAGTCGGTTAACCACAAAGGCAATATCGGGCCTTGTAAATGAGAGGTACTGTAAACTCCCAATGACCATGCGATATTGTGTAGGATCTAGAAGAGGTGTACCACCTAAAGGTGAGCTTCGGTGTAGGTGCCATCGGTGTGGCAACTGGCTTGGCGTCTAACATGTTTTTCTTGGTAAGAAGATCAGTTATATTTTTTTTTTGCATAAGGTGTAGACCACGAGGTGTGCGGATCGCCTCAATGCCCAAGAAATAATTGAGTTCACCTTGATCTTTCAAAGAGAACCGTTCTGCAAGAGCTTTTATAAACACCACATCAGTTATGAGTATATCATCAACATATACCAAGACATATAGAAATCTTTTGTCGCATTGGTAGATGAAGTGCGAAGTATCCGCTAAGGAGTTTGTAAAGCCAGCTGCAAGAAGATAGGTGCGGAGTTCTTGATACCAAGCCCTCAGTGCTTGTTTTAAACCATATAGTGCTTTGCGCAAACGACACACATGCTGAGGTTGATCCTTATCAATATAACCCGGTGGTTCCGAGACATAAACCTCATCTGTTAAAGTGCCTTGAAGAAAGGCATTGTTGATGTCGAGTTGACGTATACTCCATGACCGATTGATAGCAACTTGTAAGACGAGGCGAATTGTTGTGGATTTTATGACCGGACTGAAAGTCTCTGAATAATCAAGGCCATGTTATTGATTGAAGCCACGAGCAACTAGGCGTGCTTTGTACCTATCAATGGAGCCATCAGGATTATATTTGATTGTAAAAATCCACTTACAACTTATGATATTCTGAGCCGAATGAGGTGCCTCTAAGTCCCACGTGTGATTCTTCAGCTGTGCATTGTACTCCTTACCCATTGCATTACACCATCTTTCATCTTTTAGAGCCTGTGCGACAGTGATTGGAATGAAGTGTTGGTTGTTTATGGTAGCAGTGGCGGTAAGTGATAGTTTTTGTTTGGGTTTGAAAATCTGGTTTTTAGAACGAGTTTGCATCGGGTGTAAATTTTCTAGTGGAGGTGGAGGTTGAAGATTTTCTTGTGGTGGTGGTGTTGGTGGATTAGTCTCTGGTGTTGGTGAGTTTGTCGAAGAAGAAAAAGAAGATGATGAGTTGTTGCCAAGTTTGGTGGGGTTTGCTCTGTTGAGTTGCCGGCTTCATGGGAGGATGACGACATGGTTGGTGTATGCAATGGTGAGGAGTCAGCTGTTAGTGATGGCGATTGAGCGGACCGCGGTGGTGTTGGAGCTGCTGGTGATGATCGCGACAGAGACCGTTGCGGAGACAGAGGCGATGGGGATGGAGGCAGGTGAGGATCATCACACAGGGTTGGCAAGTCTGGAACGAATACGAGTGGCACGGTGTGAGGTTGGGAAGTGGTTGACACAGGACTATCTCTCTCTTGAGTTGATAACTTCTCAGCAAACGGAAACATGTTTTCAATAAATTGCACATGTCGTGATGTATAGATGCGGCTTGTTGCTTTCTCCAAGCATAGATATGCACTTTGTGTTAGTGAATATACCAAAAACACACAAGGAGCAGATCGATTGTCAAGCTTGTTGTTGGCGTAGGGACGTAGCCACGGAAAACAAAGGCATCCGAATACCCGAAGCTTGAAGTAGTTTGGGTGTTGTTCAAAGAGTTTTGCATAGGGTGACTCACCACCGATTACCAGAGTTGGCAGCCGATTAATGAGATACACTGCTGTTGCAAAAGCATATGGCCAATAGGTCTTTGGGATGGACGCCGTACTCAACAATGATAGACCGGTTTCAGCAATGTGACGGTGTTTGCATTCGGATATCCCATTGTGTTCGGGAGTATGCGGAGGCGGCGTCAGATGAGAGATTCCATGCAAGGATAGAAATGGGCAAAGCGCAATGAATTTGCCACCGTTGTCGGAGTAAACTGTTCCAATTTTTCGTTGAAACCGATTCTCAACAAGGATTTTGAACGTGATGAAGATCTCACGAACTTGTGACTTTTGCTTCAATGGGTATAACCACGTATATCTAGTAAAATGGTCCAATTACGAGGTAGTATTTGAAGTTATCAACTGATAGTAGAGGAGAAGTCCATACGTCGGTATAAAGTTCAAGAGGATGGCGAGAAGTGATTGTGTTTGTATAAAAATGCAATTTATGGTTTTTATTGATAAGGCATGGAGAACAAGATAATTGTTTTTGTAATGAGTTTGAAATGGGCAATGAAAATTTAGAAACAACAGATTGTAAAAGAGATAAAGACGGATGGCCAAGACGAGAGTGCCATGAGATGATATCTGTTTTTGGTGTTGGGTAGGCGTGAAATGAAGTGGGATTGGATGAGGTCATTGGCCACTCGTAAAGCTTGTTCTTATTTTTGCCTTGGAGTAACTGGGTCCCCGTGCTGAGATCCTTCACCTGAAAATGAGCTGGAAAGAATTCCAGAGAAACTTGATTAGCATTACACATCTGATAGACCAATATTAAAATTTTATGTATATTGGGAACACATAAAACATCACGAAGAGTTAGGGAACGAGATGGTGTAGAGAGAAAAGTAGAACCAGTGTGTGAAATCTGGATACCACTTCCATCAACAATCGTAACCTCTTTGCCGCCAGTGTATGGTTGGTGAAGAGCTAGGTTTTTCAAGTCGGATGTGAGATGGTGTGTCGCACCGCTATCAAGGAGCCAGTTTGACGCATTATATACGGGAACCAAAGCCATATTAGCACGAGGCTGCCATGGTGTGGCAGAGGTGTGGTTCGGTGTGTGTGATGGAGCCATAGAGGAGCCACCGGGAAGCTGAGGACAGCGACGGGCACTGTGGCCAATGACGCCACATATTTGGCACTTGCCATTGTATGGGCGTGGAGTACGTTGGTCGGACCGAGGAGAGAATTGTTGTTGTTGTTGCCATGTCTGGTTTGAGCGACCATTGTTGTGGCGATTATGGTTGCCACGGTAAGTGTTGTTTCCATGATAGTTCACAACATTGGCCGTGACCGGAACTGAAGATGAGTCAACGGTGGGAGCAAGAGAATGAAGCTTTGCTTCATGATTGAGAAGTTTCTCGTGAAACTCAGTGAGTGAGGGAGGTACTTTACGTCCTTCCATTTGATCAACAACACTTTTGTATTCTTCCGGAAGACCTTCACCAATGATGTCGATCTGGTCTTCGTGATCAATTATTGTTCTAAGGAGAGCAAGTGTATCAAAACGATTTACAAGCCCTTGTAGGTACTCGTCAATGGACTTGGTCCCCTTCGTCCATTGCTTGAGTTGGAGCTTTAGTTGCTTGATGTGGCCCCGAATTGGTTTGGCGTATGTGGAGTGGAGTTTGGTCCAGATCTCGGTGGATGTGGTGGCACGTGAGACAACCAGCTGAACGGTAAGAGAGATGGCACCGAGAAAAGCACTAAAGATAAGCTTATCTTGTCTCTTCCATATAATGATATAGGCTGAATCGTATATTGCATTAGATAGAAGTGTTTACAATATATATAGAGTTACATACAAGAGACTAGGTATTTAGAGTTCTATAATTACAATGAAGTCATTAATATATATACCTCCTTACATATATTAGTAAAAGCTAAACTTTCATTTCAACAAACACATAAATACCTCCACTAATGGAATTTTCGAGTAAGTATAGTTGTTGTCATCTAAATAATGGAAGACATGCATGTGACTGAATTTCATTGTCAATCGATTCTCAAATACAAAATCAATAACTTTGTGAGATGTTTATTATGATTGCATTCTATACTAATTAAAATTTAAGCTGCTATAAATAATCAAATTCATTAGAAAAATAAAGCATAAAAGCAACAGACGATCAAGTGAGTTTTGGTTAATTCTTTCAAACCGTTAATTAATTCCCAACAGCAATAACAACTGATTCAACAAAAAAAAATAGACTAGCAAATACAAGTGAAATTTTAGTACAATCCCATTGATGATCCTTTAACTTCTTTTCAATAAGTGTTAAAAAGAAGTTTCAATTTTTTGTTGATCCATAAAAGTATTTTGAGGGGCTCACCATGTCATCTATATTTCAGCCTTGCTGCTTCCTGCGCCCAGCAGTCATATGTGTTCCACCAAACATTCTTGTTTATCCAAGAGGTTCATGTTTTCAGTTGGTGATGATGTTTTTCAGGATCGACTAGAAGAAGCACGCCATGATGTGATGGTGGCAAAATGAACATTGAATCTTCTTATGCCTTCCACAAAGCATTTGTTCTCCAAGAAAAGGGATTTGATGGCGTGAAGGAAGAATCATCAAGACAACTACCGCTTCTAAGAAAAACATGCTTGAATATGGACCTTCATGCCGTGTATTAGACTATTTCCAACTCCACTCTATTTTTTACTCCAAACTATTTTGCGGTAAAATCTTCTTTCACACCCACTTTATTTTCAACTGCAAAATGGAAGAATCCTTCCAAATACTCCATCCTCCATTTTTGAAGTAATCTCATTTTTTTCATTCCATTATAGAGTTGAATTTTTTTATTTATAACTTAGTCCTTGAAATTTTATTTGTTTAAAATATTAGAGATTTTTTTGTGAGTTACATGTTTATGAACGTGTGTATACCTAGTAGATATTTTGCATTTATGTTTGTGCATTGACTCATGCAATGAATGTATGTTTTTACTCAAGATTTTAATTCTATTATGTCTTTTCTATTAATACACTAATGGTGATTAAAAATATATATTATGTTATTTTTCTCAAAATTCTACTATGTTTTATTATTTTCATATAATGTAATGTAATTTTATTTATATTGTCAAGGTTTATTTAATCATAACATGATTATTATAACATATATAACTATATAATTATAATTATATGATTTATGAAAATCTTTTAATTTTTTTGTAACTCTGTTGTCATATCTATTATTATATACTCATAAATATTTGAACCACATCTTTATTTAGATTTTATAATCCAAATCTAAATCATAAAATTATACAAGTTTTGCAAGAAAATAAAATAAGTGTCTCAAATTTTAAATTCTATAAATAACAAAAAAAAAGTAAAAGTGAAAATAATAATAGTCAAAAATAAATATTCTTATAATATTCTAAAAATATTTATTTTTGAAATATAAAATAGAGTAATACATTGGAGTAAAACTTTACTCTTTTTTAAAGTTATTTTATTTTGAAATAAAAAATAAAATAATATATTGGAGATGCTCTTAAAACTAATTATTGTTGGTCATTTTGACACATGTTTTGAGGTTTTCCACTTCCTGTCTGTTTGCAGCTCATGGTGGTCCGCTCTGCCTCCACGGGTTAATCTCGGCCGCCTAAGAAACAATACCCTTCTTCCCATTTTTAATAATGACCCTCTGTTTGAAGAATATAAGCATTGCATACTAAAAAGGATTATGATTTTCCGATCCTCTTGACATTCAAAACTCCCTTTGGTGCTGTTTGATGTCCATATTAGAAAATGGTTGCATGTATAATTACCGAGACGAGTAATTCTAAACACTCTTAGCTCCCAAATCATCTCTCTGGGTCATTACTACAAGTCTTAGTCTTAACGAAAGAAGATAGTCTTTGTTTATTTTTATCTGTCTCTTTATTTATTAATTCAGTGAATCAAAACACTCAATGATGTCAGAAATGCAACAACTTTTTAATCATTCTTCACACTTCCAAATTTAGTATATTTATTATCTAGAAAGCATTGGCATTTCTGCTTTTCTACAATTCGGATATTTTAAAAGAAAGTTTAATATTCATAACTATAATGTTGGAGAAAAGATTAAATAAGTAATACGAATTCACTTAATAAAACATTTTATCAAAACCTTGTTTTTTTTATCTCCATTAGTGAGAGACTCTTAGAGCATGTGTATTGGTGAGAAACTCATTTAGTCTCTCATCAATATAATATTATTATTTTTATTAAATTTTAGTGTTAGAACTTTCTCATATTTTTATGCCTCCATTGATGAGAGACTCATCAAATCTCTCCTCAATATAATATCAATTTATTAAGTCTAATTTAATTTTGAATATAATTTAATTTGAAAATATATTTTAAACTAAAATATCAAATTACATCTTAAATTATATTCAATTTCATTAATTATTTTTATTTGTTTAAATAATCTATAATAGTAACAACAATAAAAATGTACTTACTATTAATTCAATACATCATAAATAGTACAAGAACTAATTTTATTCTCTTAAAATTAAGCAAAAAATTACATAGCACAAACTCATAAGAACCCAATTTAGAAATGAAAGAACGAATAAATAACATATAAAACCATGATCAAATATATAATTGACTTTGCTCTAATCTTAACTATGTTATGGGATTTCCGGTGGAAACATTTGGTTTAAGGTTGAATTAAAAGAAAAAGGATTTGTCTTGTTTCCTTCTTGTTAGGTACCAAGAAAATCCATGAAATTTGTTGAGAAATAAAATGGATAGTTGGAATCTATAATCTAATTAAGTCAAGAAAGAAATAAAGAAATAGACAAAAAGAGAAATGTTAAGTTGTGTGAAAAGATAAAGAGAGTTCTCATATATAGGGAAGAATCTAATTATAATAAATGATTTTAACAATATCGAAATATCTATTTTATAAATATAAATAATTATAATAGACGATCTAAAAAAAAGTATGATATTTTAAATTAGTGTATTAACTAAAATAATACTGATTTAGTATTATTGTAATATTAACTAATATTAATATATAATATAAACTCATGCATAATAGAACATATTAGATAAATACTTTTATTTTATGATTTATTAAAAAAAATTAAAAAATATAATAACATATAAGCTATTTAATTAGTTTTTTAAACAATGAAATTTATTTATCATAATAAATCTGAACCATTTATGAGGAGAACATGTGTCCCATAGAAGAGGTTCTCAAAATCTCGAAAATGAAAATTTTATTTTTAGTACATTTTAATGATGAAAGACTCAGTCAAAAATTCTCAATTTACATATTCTTAGTTTGACATCAGATATTCAATATTTAAACCGAATCTGCCCATGTAGCCTTTGCATTCACTACATGCAACACTTGTCCTTCTAGTTCTTAAATCAGACGAAAGGATTGACTCATTGTCAATGATGATACTATCATTCGGATCAGTGAAAACATAGAAATTCTCCTTTGCACCCGGAAGCTTTTGTACCGAGCATCAGAGATGCACCCCGAAACTTCTACCCACTTCATCCTCCCTTCTTCTACATCAGTTGGCTGTCTGGATCAGGAGGCTGCATCAGATCATATCAGAACGCTGTAAAGTTGACATGGAAGAGGGAGCTGACGTGGCATACTTGAAGCGGATGATGTGGCAAGCTCAAGGAAGGCGTGGACTTACTTGGAGCTGAAGCTTTTGGATGGATTCAAAGGATGCTTGAAGATTTGTTTGAAGATATCCTTTGGAGCTATTTTAGGAAAGGATAAACTTGAGGAGCAAGTTTATTCCTTAGAAGATTCGGTTGGGAATTTCCGACCCTAGGGTTCCTAGGGTTTAGTATAAATAGTCTAGAGGCGTCATAGTAGTTGGCTAACACTCTAGAGCTATTTTATACCATTGTAAACTTCGAAGCTAAAGAATAAAGCTTAGAAGGTGTGTGGTCCCTAATTTGTTTTTGACATCTATGAGCGGGTAGATTCAAAGGAGTTAGGTTTATTACTTTACTCTGATATCTTCGAGAGGCTAGATTCATAGGAAAGTAAGGTGTGCTTCAAAGCTAAACAAAAAACAGTAGGCTGAGA
Organism: Cardamine flexuosa; assembly: GCA_963555745.1. Classification (NCBI taxonomy): domain Eukaryota; kingdom Viridiplantae; phylum Streptophyta; class Magnoliopsida; order Brassicales; family Brassicaceae; genus Cardamine; species Cardamine flexuosa. Next base: position 19,436,225 of record OY743219.1, read on the forward strand.
AGGTGTTGGGTTGTGGCTTCACTTTGATATCATTGAGAGGATTGATTTAAAGGAGAGTTAGCTTAGGATTTGTTTTAGTCGGAGACAAGTCTATTTAGTAGAATAGATTGCGTAAGTCCAAAACATATAAGTCTTTGTGTCGAAAGACTATATTGTGAATAAAACAAGTTAAAGCGTTGGCTTGGCGCGTTCCAAGCATATATCTGTGTGTTGCTAGTCTCTATACCCTTACAATTGGTATTAGAGCAGACGCCTGATCAAAGAGTTGTTATCTTTAAAACATGTGAGATCTTGCGACAAGGATATGGAGAACACACAGCAGTTCGTTGTGATCAACAAACCACTGAAGCTGGATGTCGAGCACTATGGTCACTGGAAGGTGAACATGCAACAAGTGATCCAAAGTATCGATCTGGAGGCTTGGATAGCAGTTAAAGAAGGTTAGACTTATCCAATGACAAAAGATGATGATGGAAAAGAAATTCCAAAACCAAAGAAGTCTTGGAGTGTTGAGGAGAAGCGTGGGGCAAAATTCAAAGCTAAGGCACTGTCAGCCATCTTCATTTCTCTGCCTATAAATCAGTTTACAAGGGTGAAAGGATGCACATCAGTGAAGGAGGCTTGGGATATTCTGCAGGTTTCATTCGAAGGAACCCATAATGTAAAGAGAACTCAGATTGACATGCTAGAGTCTGAGTTTGAGAGTTTGAAGATGAGTGCTGGAGAATCTATTGATGATTTCAGCAGTAAACAGAGCTCTGTTCGTCATGAAGCATATGAATTACAACTGAAGAAGGAAGAACAAACAGCTGGTAAAGGACTCGCCTTGATAGCTGATCAGAATGGTGAGATTGAAGACAAAGTAAGTCTAATGGTTAAGAAGTACTCCAAGAAGTTTGAAAAAGGGCAACGTGGTAGTGGAAGCTCGTTTCAACCTAGGAATTATGCTGAGAAAATAACTCAAAAGGCAGAAAAACAGTGTGCTGAGTGTGAAGGAAAATGTCATTACAAGTCTGATTGCCCGACCCTCAAAAGAAGAAATTCTCTGAGATGTTTTGAGTGTAATGGATATGGTCACACCAAGATTGATTGTCTTACTTCTGCTGGGAAGAAAAAAAAATCTTATGTCACATTGAGTGAGTATGATTCAGATGAAGATAACCAGGAAAAAGGAGAAATTCTCAATAACTCTGTTGTATATTTGGGTGTTATTGAAGAAGGCAAAGATGAGCATCCTATGGATAAGGTCAAGGAGGATCAAGAGTCTGAATCAGATGAAGAACAATCTGAGTTTACACTGATCATGGCGCTGATTGATGAGTTAGCAACTACAAAAGAAGAAAAGAACATGTTGATTGCTGAGAAACAACACTTGGTTGCTCAGGTTAGTTATCTGGAAAAAGATCTCCTGAGTGAGAAAACTAAGTCACAGGACTTGGAAAGACGTCTTGAGTCACAACTGAAGAATATCAAGATGTTGAGCAGAGAAAACAAGGACCTGGACAACATTCTGTCAACTGGGAGGACCAGTAACACGAAGTGGAGTTTAGGATACCAAGGAAACGATACTAGTGGGTACACCAAGTTTGTTAAGGCATCAGCGGCATCTTTGAAACTAAACACTCCTAGCAGACATGCTCCTAGAATGCTGAGTAGAAGAGGAAAGTCGATCAGAATGACGCACAATACTCTAAGAGGTAAGGTGAATGACTGTTGGTATTGTGGAAAGCTTGATCACTACAAAGCTTACTGTACATGTACTTGTCATGTACTGTTCAAGTGGTGAAGCAAAGGAGTATTACCCAGATAGTAGAAGAAGGAACCATGCATGGGTCAGGAAACATAATATATACTGTCATGTTGTATACACAGCAGGAAAACCAGGTGAAATCACTGAAAATGAACAGTGGTACTTTGACATTGGCTGCTCGAGACACATGAGGGGAACTCAAGGAAATCTAGCTGGTTTTGAACGTGTCTCAGCAGGACGAGTGATATTTGGAGATGGTGTAAAAAGAAATACCAGGGGAAAGGGTATCACTGGAGCTGAAACTCAACCAACTCTGAAGAATGTAAATCTCGTGGAAGGCTTGAAGGCAAACCTGATCAGCATCAGCCAACTCTGTGACATTGGACTGAATGTGATTTTTACTAAATCTGAATGCAAGGCCGTTGATGATAATGGTAATGTAAGGTTGGAAGGCTAGCAATCTGAGAAAAATTGCTACATGTGGAAGTCTAACAACTTCTGCTTCAGCACACTAGCTGAAACTCAAGCAGAGCTTTGATATAAGGAGTTGGGACAACTGAATGTTCGCACAAGGGTGAAACTGTCAAATTAAGAAGTGGTTCAAGAATTACCAAAGCAGCAATTAGAACAGAACTCTGTATGTGTTTCATGTACCAAAGGGAATCAGGTCAAGATGCAACATCAAGCTGTTCCAGATGTTAAGTCGAAGTAGGCTTTGGAATTGGTCCACACGGACTTAATGGGACCAATACAAGTGGAAAGCTTGAATGGTAAGAAATACATTCTTGTTATAGTTGATGATCTCACTATATAAACTTGGGTTAGATTTCTGAGGGAGAAATCAGAGACTCTGGAAAGCTTTAGAATTCTGGCACTTCAACTGGAGAATGAGAAGCGGGGAATCAAGAGTATTCGTAGTGATCATGGAGGTAAATTTCAGAATGCGCTGTTCAAGTTCTTTTGTAACAGTCATGGCTTTGCACATCAGTACTCTGCACCGAGAACACCAGAACAAAATGGTGTGGTTGATCGTAAAAACATAACATTGCAAGAAATGGCTGGAGCAATGATGCATGGGAACGATGTTGCTAAACATTTCTGGGCTGAGGCAGTTAATATCACATGTTACATCCTTAACAGGGTATATGTGAGGAAAGGTACAAACATGACACCGTATGAACTGTGGAAAGGTAAAACACCAACAGTGAGTTACTGTCATATTTTCGGTTGTACCTGCTATATTCTAAATGATAAAGATTAGTTTGGGAAGTTTGATGCCAAAAGTGATGAAGAAATGTTTCTGGGGCACTCAGGCACAACATTCAGAGTATTCAATAGAAGGTCTCAGATTTTACAAGAAACAGTCAATGTGGTATTTGATGATGCATCTTTCTATAGACATGTTTTGCCATCTGAAGTAAGTCAAGATAATTTGGACAATAATGCAAAGGAGCAAGTGGAACATACCACTGAGGATGACACAGAAGGGTGTGAGGAAACTGATGCGACTCCACTTACTCAGGTGCATAAGAATCAATCTAAACAAGATGTTATAGGTGAGACTCAGGGGGGAAGAATTAACAGAATGAAGCAGATTGACTTTAAGCAGATGGTTGGTAAAAGACAGAGTAAGGTGGACATTACCAATGAAGCTCAAGAGGCAGATGATCAACTTGCTGAGGTGGTACGATTTGCATGTTTTGTGTCAGGTATTGAACCAACTAATCATAAAGAAGCATTGATTGATGAGTATTGGATTGCTGCAATGCAAGAAGAACTGGAGCAGTTTGAGGGCAGTGATGTATGAGATCTGGTCCCTAGACCACAAGATGTTAATGTTGTTGGCACAAAGTGGATATTTAAGAACAAGATTGATGGTAGTGGAGTTGTAACCAGAAACAAGGCTCAGTTGTTTGCTCAGGGTTATTCTCAGGAAGAAGGTGTTGATTTCGATGAGATTTTTGTGCATGTAGCGAGATTAGAATCCATCAGGTGTCTGTTTTGTATGGCATATGCTTTGAACTTCAGATTACATCAGATGGATGTTAAGAGTGCTTTTCTAAACAGAATTCTGTAGGAAGAAGTCTACGTGGAACAACCTTAAGGTTTCGAAGTATTAAGTAAAGCAAGTCACGTCTACAAACTGAAGAAGGCTCTGTACGGATTGAAACAAGCACCAAGAGCATGGTATGAGTGATTGACTACGTTCCTGATCAAGCAAGGGTATAAACGTGAAAGTGTAGACAAGACGTTGTTTGTGCTGGCAAACAACAGTGGTATGATCATCGTACAAATCTATGTGGATGACATAATATTTGGATGCTCACCATAGGAAAAAGTTGTATAGAGATGCAGAATACTATTTCTGGGACGAGATCTATCTTTACAAGAGAGGTCCTGACAGTTTATTTAGGAGATGGATTGCAGAGGAGGAAGTATAGGGAGTGCTTGAACATTGCCATGGTTCTTCCTATGGTGGTCATTTTGCTATTTTCAAGACTACGTAGAAAATTCTTCAAGCAGGTATATGGTGGCCAACAATGTTCAAGGATACAAAAAACTTCATTGCTCAGTGTGATGCATGCCAGAGGATGAGCAACATTAGTAGGAGGAATGAGATGCCACAAAACCCGATCCTAGAAGTGGAAATTTTTGACTGTTGGGGGATAAACTTCATGGGACCTTTCAACCCACCATCTCATGGAAACAGCTATATCTTGGTAGTTGTTGATTATGTCTCCAAATGGGTGGAAGCGGTAGCATCTCCGACCAATGATGCAAGAGTAGTTTTGAAAATGTTCAAGACCATCATCTTCCCCAGATTCGGAGTGCCAAGGGTTGTAATAAGTGATAGTGGTTCCCATTTCATCAACAAGCAGTTTGAGAGCCTACTAAGGAAGCATGGAGTGAAGCATAAAGTCACAACACCTTACCACCCTCAGACAAGTGGGCAAGTTGAAGTCTCCAACAAGCAGATTAAAGCCATTTTGGCTAAAGTAGTGGGAACTTCCAAGAGGGACTGGGCTACTAAACTTGATGAAGCTTTGTGGGCCTATAGAACAGCATACAAAACACCTATAGGCAGGACTCCATTTCCACTCCTATATGGGAAATCCTGCCTTCTGCCTATGGAGATAGAATACAAAGCCCTCTGGGCGACCAAGCTGTTGAATTTTGACATTAATTCTGCCCAAGAGAAAAGAAGAATTACTCTGCATGAGTTGGAAGAGATAAGGCTGGATGCATATGAAAGCTCAAAGGTGTATAAGGAAAGGACTAAGGCTTTTCATGACAAAAGGATCACACCTAAAGCTTTCACAGTAGGAGACCAAGTCCTCTTGTTTAACTCCAGGCTAAAAAAATTTCCTGGAAAATTGAAGTCAAGATAGACAGGCCCATTCCACATCAAAGAAGTTTTAGCCTACGGAGCAGTCACTTTGCTTGACACTGATGGGAAAGAATTCACTGTGAATGGTCAAAGAGTCAAGCCATACATGGCAGATGAAGGTATATGAGGAGACACCTCAATAGATGTGGGTGATCCTAATAAAGCCTAAGGTATGAAAGTCAAGCTAAGGGACTCTAAACAAGCTCATTTGGAAGGAAGTTCCATGTTTATCAATGTATATATTTTAATTTTTTTCTTAATATTTTGATGTTTTCACCTTTCTATTTAGAGTTTTGTTGTTTCAGAGAGGCTAACTAGGCCAAGTCAAGGATTTTTGGCCCAAGCACCAAGTCACTCGACCGCACCACTCGACCAAGGTAGTCAAGTGGCCTACTCGAGTGGGCCAGGATAAGCCAAAAAATCTCATGCGATCTGAGCTTGTGATCTGAGCCGTCTATCTCATCTTATCCGCACCTACCTACCAGCCTACTTGACTACAGTACTCGAGTGCTCCGAAATCAATCATCTTTATCCCATCTCATCCTTATTTCATTTCATTTTATTCCATCTCTCATCTTTCATCACTTGCAAAACATTTTTTTATGCTGAAAAATCTTTGAATCTTCTGAAAAATTTTCATTGCATTAAATCTTATCTCTAATCCAAAAATCATGTCTATAAGAGGTCACTTTGTTCATTAAGGCTAGGGTTCATCTTTGAAAAATTCATAAGTTTTTCTTCAGATCTACTTTAGATCTTGAGTTTATGATATATTTCAAAGTCTTGGTTGCTCTATAAAAACGTTTCCTTTCAAACCCCTTATGATTTCAAAAATTTTGATAGCTCTTGAAAAATTGTTAAAGCATTGAAACCTCTGCTATTTAATGCGCATGATGGACCGATTTTTCCTCTTTGTTCTAGAAAGTTCATGTGAATTTTCTTGAAATATTTGATTTAAGGTTACTGTAGAAATCTATGGCACTGTTCACGCCCACTCGATCATACCACTCGAGTGGACCTGTCGAGTGAACCTCCTTCCCTTACTAAATTTTCAAAAAACTCATTTTGTTCTCAGGTTAGCAGAGCCACAATCAGCTGCAGTGGTTGCAAGGCGCATAGCGAAAGCAAGGCGATCTCTACAACACAGAGGAGAGCCCTCTCTTGAAGATCAAACTTCAGTCAGGCGAGACAACATTGTGTGAGGAGACACCAAGATTTCAGGGCAGAACAGGCCAAAGCTCGCAAGAAGTGATACTAAGTGATGATGAAGAGCCACAACCCATGGAGACGGATGAAGTAACTGAACAGGGGGCCACAAGTGCCTCAGAAGAAACAGAAGAAAACCTAATCAAAATTTTGAAAACCATGCGTTTTCAAGGGACTAGGTACCCTCACCGTGAAACGAGGGAAGCACTAGGGATAAGAGAAGAGGTGGAAAGTTTGATTGAGGCAGCCAACCTTCAAGTTCTGATGAAACAAAGATTTCCTATTTATAAGGATAAAGCTTGCCAATTTTTGGCAACAATGAAGGTATGCCCCTATGTTGAGAACCACACCATGGTCTCGGATGGAAGTTTAGGATACATATATTTCAAGATAGATGGTGTTGATTACACAATGAGCTTTTGGCACCTGGATGCTTTGTTTGGGTTTAGAGAAGGATCGGGCCAGAAGCCAGCTTTTGACACTGCTGAACTTATCAGCTTGTGGGAAACCCTAGGAGGAAGATCAACTTTCAGGACGTCCCAGTCTAAGAGCTCTGACATCAGACACCCTGCTTTGAGATATTTTCACTGTGTGGTTGCAAGCACTGTATTCGCAAAGAAGAGTCTTGGGACTGTGATAGAGGGATAACTATGAAGGGTGACATGGGCAATGCAGGGAACACTGCACTCTTGCTAGCAAGTCTTTCATACAGCAAGGCTTATGCATTCACACTCCACAAGAATAACCGCCGAGGTGAGATCACTATTGGAGGATTGATAACACCAATCCTGCTTGCATGCGAAGTTGATTTGAGTTTGACTGTGGAGATTTAACCGTTGTGGCTAGACATCCCTCACTTACAAAGTTCTAAAATTTTGGGATCCCGCATGGTTAGTGACAAGTATGTTTACAACTTTGGACATCCTTTAGTTAGGAGAGCCAAAGTCCTCCTCCCACTCCATTGAATGTTAAAGATCATGCAAGGAGAAAGTGTCAACTTCGTCCCACCACCAGAGTTGCTCTACACCACTAGGGCTCAAAGAGAAGCCCAGCAGGCCAAGATAGAAGAAGAGATAGATGACACCATACCTGAGCCGGAGAGGTATGACTTCGGTGATGAAAAGTGCTCAAGCTTGAAAGAGGTGAGTAAGAAGTTGACTCTTTCAAGGCGGTGGTCTAAGTGGCAAGACAAAACCATAAAAAAGCTCTCAGGGAAGGTAAAGGAACTCACAACAGCAGTGAAGGACTTGACAACCAGTTTCAAAGATATTAGGAGAAATCACCGTGGTTCCCCACCCTCCGCTACAACTCATGACCCAAGGAGTTTGACAAGGACCAACTCCCTCAACACGCATCAAAGGCAGGCATGCCCAAACCAACCTAGGCGTCACTCATCAGTCAAGGACAACCAAAAGAGGAGAAGGACTTATATCCAAGCCCTATCCTTAGATGAAGAAGAGCAGTCACTCGACCAGCCCACTCGAGTATACCAGCCGAGTGAGCCATTTGAGTTGACACAGAGGAGAGTGAACATAAGGGTTTCAGACAAAGAGGAAGAAGAACCTGAGGAATGACGTCTCATTCGATGAAGGAGCACAAGGCAGCTCATTCGACCTAGGCACTCGAGCGAACCAGTCGAGCAAGCATACCCGGAAGTGCAGGCATATCCTGTCGAGCAAGCCAATCCACTCGAGCCAGCACCAGTCGAGCCAGCATATCCAGTCGATCCATCCTACACAGCCCCACCTGCTTACATGACTGAGTCCGTGGACGACTACCTCAGTGCTTACTTTCCATGAGGTACCACTTCAAATCCACCATCATTATATAAACCATTGCATGTTTTTATTAACCTTTGTTTTAGTCTCTCCAATCATCTTCCAGACTCATTTTACACAAGAGATTGTGTAATTTAAGTTTGGGGGAGGGTTCGAGAGACGTATTTGAAATGTTTCTCTATTTTCTTATTCAAATTTTCATCATATATTTGCTTTGAAAAACCCTAAAAATTTGAAATTTTTTTGAAAAATATTTTACAAAAAACAGAGTGCCATGTAGTTGCATTATCAGTTTAAGATTGAATTTTTAGTGTGTCGCTTAGGATTGTACATATGCATAGGGGATAATGATGAGTTAAACCGTAAAAAGCTTAAGAACCAAGCATATAATTTCAATGCCACAGTTATAAGTTGTCTAATGCATGCACCTAAGTTTGAAACATAAGGCTAAACCCTGTTTGGAATCATATTTATCATTCGGCCTTAGTTAAAATTTGTAATGCTATTCTTAATAATTTGAACCTAATATGGTTAAAAATTATCATGTTATAAATTATAGTATGAACTCATGGGTACCCTATACATATTTGGATCTCCTTATCTCTTTTTACAACTCTTGTTGATCCAAATAGCTGTTCCCATCTCTGGAGCAGTTCCCCAAAGCACCAAACCTTACTTCTTTCAGACCCTGATAAATTCTGAGTGGAAGGCCTAATTTTCGATTGAACTAAAGAGAAAGTGTTAGGTTTAGGCCGACAAGCATAGGTTCCCATATAGACTCTGGTCCACGCTTTTTGGACCAGAATAGGCTAGGAAATTCGAAATAGGGGTTAGTATTGAGTCTGGGAAAGAAAACAAAGAGTGAAAAAAGAAAGAAAAAATTAAGAGAGTGCTAAAAACATTTCTTTGGAGAGGATAGTAAGTATATGTGTCTAGTAAAGGATTTGGGAAGCTTATCTATGATGTGAGAAGGCTCTATGAAGAGAAAAAGAAACAAAATTATTGTATGAAAATTCACTCGATCACTCCACTCGACCAAAGGGGTCGAGTGAGAGCATAGCAGTAAAGAAAAAAAAAATCTCCAATTCCGCTAGAAGTAAAAAAAAATGAATGTAAAGTGTCCTCTCCTTAGAAGAAAAACAGAAATCAATCCTTGAATCAAAGAAATGAAAAGAGAAGTTTTTAAGCACAAGGGTAGAATTAGGATGAGTTTCTGGGAATTTAGAGTTAAGAAAGTCATTATTGTGTGTGCTTGGGTAGATGAGAATCTATTCTTGTATGCATCAGTTGGCTTTTACCTTTAGCATTCTCCTAAAGTTCAATCAATTCTCTGAGAGATCCCTGTTACTAAATGCATAAACCAGAGGAAGAAGAGATCATTTTTATCTCTTAAGCCCAGTCCATGAACCAAATGAGTTCTTACTTAATGTATAGCATGATCCACTGTTGGCGCTTAATAAATGTTAAAAGGATAGTTTACTTTGAATACTTGTTGAGGCTAAGTCTGTCTGGTAAGTTCTGTTGTGATGAGCATGGCTAGGTTTTTAAGTAGAACTGTTGTGCATTGCATTCTAGAACTATTAACTGTGACATTGACATTATAGGTTTGCTTAATCTGCTTAGGTTCTGAGTCCCCACCTTTCACACTACTCCTTTCATCTCATCCTTTCTATTTGCTTGAGGGCAAGCAAAGGATAAGTTTGGGGGAGTTTATAACACCACATTATGCATGTTTTTATCACCCTTTTATCTCTTTTTCGTATAAATTTTAATCCATTGTCCATATCATTCTATGCATTTATCCTTTATATAGGGCGATTAGTGTTTTTGTATAAGCATTGCATGTATTTTGCACATTTGGGGTCTTATCAGGTGCTTATGGAGCTTACGAGGAATACTTGGGTCTTTGACTTGTGCAGTGAAGACTCATGGACTCGAGTGAAGCTTGTAGACAAGAAAGGCAGACTACTCGACTCGCCCACTCAAGAGCCTACTCGAGTGCCTAATCGAGACACCACTCTTCACAGGCTGACCACACCACTCGACTGCTAGGTCGAGTGGCCATTTTCTCTGTTTTCTCTTAAAACTCGGATTTGTATTTGAGACTTGATATAAAAGCCCCTGATTAACCTAATGTCAAGGGACGCCGCATTTATTAGCTTAACCTAGTTTTTAGACTTTCTCTCTCTAGTTCATATTTTTGTTCTTGAGACTTATCAGACTTTGTGATTTTGTACCTTGAATAATTTTTTATATAATTTGTATTTGTGTTTGATTCCTTCTACAAAATTGTTCATCGTCCCTCTCTTTGTTACATATGTTAATTTTAGAGTTTTCTGGGTTTGAACAATTTCTCATGGATTCAGTGTGTGAGTAGTTAGATTAGGGTTATTAGGGGTGGATTAGGCTTGTGATGTTCTTGATCGCCTTGGGTGTCTGAGTTTATTTGCAAATTTGTTGTTTTCCCACTTGGGTGAGTGATTTTAATGCTTGTTCTTTTTTGGTCAGTTAGGGCATGATTTTAGATGGTCTCATGAGCACGACCAATGCCTTGAGCCATTAGATAGACTTTTTCCGAGGTTTAGAGTATAATAACATGAGGGTGGATGCATCAGACATTGATTTATGTCACGGCTCCACCTATTCACTTGTTATGAACTCTTCTCGACTTAAATAGGTTGAATCTTCATGCCTGATCCGACTCCTTACATTATGCTAACTGGGTTGGGTCTTGAGGCTCTCTACCACAACCCATGGATTGAGCTGGCTATGAAGTCTGTTGTTAAGGGAATTCCTTATTGATTGAGCATGTTAGCACCTGAGACTTTCTAGAGCATTCACTAGCTAGTTAATTCACCCCTATGATCCCTATAGTTTTAATATCACTTGTCTCACCAGTTTAGATCGTTTAAGTAGTAGTCCAGTAGTTAAACTTGCCCACTCGAGTGGACCAGTCGAGTGGCCTTGTCTGCTTTAAGTTTTCTGTGTTTTTGTGTCTCTGGCTACTTACTTAAGTGTAACAGCCTTTAGTGAGCTTAGTCTTTAGTTTTTATCTTTTATTTTGCATTCGTTTAGGTTGATAGACTTCACCAAACAACTTTCATATTTGGCTTGAATTAATTGCTAATGTACACATCCTTTTTGCTTAGTGCTACTCACCCAATGGATTGACTCATATCTACACTATGATTGATTGAAAAAAATGTGTTTTGCCTCTCTGTGCTTAGATTTGATTGCTTTGCTGTCTGTCTTTGCATACTAGGCTAAAATACTAGTTTCACTTCAGTATTCCAATTTCACTGAGGAGAAGAAAATGTAATACAAGCTGCTGATGAAACAACACCCTGTGGAGTTTGACAAGAAACAGCCCGTAATGCCTAAGAAGAAGAAGACTGCTGGTACCAAGGGAGCTGCTGCATCGGCACTTGGGTTTAAGATTAAGACAGCTGCGATAGCAAAAGAGTGGAGCTTGCAATCAGAATCCTCTACCATGTCTTATCCGCAGAGCCAAACTCAGTATTTGATGACGAAGAAGACACCATTAAAATTTTGAAATCTGGTGTATGAGCACATTGTCTAACTTGTTCTAAGTTCTCAATCCAAGTTCTATCTTCCATTTCCTAGCTAGATGTATAAGTTGTTGACAGCACATCGTCCTGTTCAAAGTCATAAGGAACAACTTGTGGTTAAAGAAGTAGAAGAGCGCAAACACCAAAGGAGCTGCAGCGTCAGCAGCTGGGTTCAATATAGTCATGACAGGTGATTGCAAAGAAATGCAACTAGAACTCCAATCCTCCAGCAAGCCTTATCAACAGGGAAGTGTTTCTGATTTAATCTCCTATATGCATCTGTTGTTGAATTATTTTTGCCTAAGTTATGCACTAAGCAGGGGGAGATGGTTCTGATTTCAATTAGGCAAAGAAACTAAGACTTTACCCTATATCTATGCAGAGAAAGACAGCAAAGCAATCATCCTAAGCACATAGAGATAAAACACCAAGTTTATCAATTGTAGTATAGTGGGTGTGTAACAATATCAAACCAATTAAGAGTGTGTCTACAGCAGTAAGAACATTATTAAAGCTAGCTATTCAAGTAATTATCAAAAGGGTGTGGTTACTACCAACCTAAATGAGACTTCTACTAAAAACCCTAATTAATACTAGATATTCCAAAGTATGTCACACTTTAGCACATCGTGGAACAAAGCAAGCAAAATCACCGAACTTTTGACAGTTCGACCACACAGATCGAGTGGTGAGAACGAATGCTACAGTAAAAACAGGTAAAAGCTACAGTGACCGAACAGACAAAAGCTACAGCAAAAACAGAGAAAAGCTACAATGCTCAAACGCTAAGAAAACTGTTAACTATAGAGAAACTATAGGGACTTAGGGGGTGAAGTCATAGGTTTGCAAACACTCTACACTACTAGTGGTATCAACTAGAACGTTCATCAAAGGACATCCCTAGAACACAGACATCAGAACCAGCTTAATCCATGGGCCGTGGTAGAGAGCCTCAAGATCCAACAATGTCAGCATAATGTGAGTTGATCGGATAAGGCTTAAAGCGTTAGTCTATTAAAGTCAAAGAGGGTTCATAACAAGTGAGCAAGTGGAGTCTGATGCATCCACCCTCATGCTATTGTACCCTAATCCCTGGAAAAATTCTATCTAATGACTCAAGGCATGGATCGTGCTCATGAGACCATCTAAAATCATGTTCTTCTTGATCAGGGAAGAACAAGCATTAAAAACACTCCCCCAAGAGGGAATCAACCCTAGTGATGATCAATCAGTCTAACCACAGCAATACAGAGTGAAGCTATCCTATTTCATCCCCAAAAACCTTAAATGGACTACTTACTCATTAGGATCATCACTTGGGTCCAAAACCCAAAAAAGCCTAAGCTTGACATATATGATAGCTGATGGTCCGATGAGCAAGGTTGAAGAAGAAATAAAATGCAAATACTAATTTTATTGAAAGTTATGCAAGTTTACAAAAACCCAAAAAATGAAGAACTATGAAGAACAGTGAAGAATAAGAGAGAGAAAAACGAGAGCTAAAACCTAAAAATCTCTAAGCAAAAGTGGCGGTACTACTTTTTTCTCATTAGGTTTAATGAGACGTTATTATACTAAATGACAAAAGTGCTTATTACAATTGCGAGTTTTAAGGAAAAAATGTAGGAGAGTGCCACTCGACCCAGCAGTCGAGTGGCTTGGTCGAGCACCCACTCAAATGAGCACTCGAATGGTGTTGTCTGGTTGGCCTCTCGAGTGGTCACTCGAACAGGTGGTTGAACCATGATACGTCCCAGTGGTCGTACCAGTACTGCCTGCACATCCATTCTAGCTCAGCAGCTTATTGCATGTCTTCACTGCTGTGGTCGTACCAGAACTCTTCAATGCACTTCATGCTCCAAAACTCCATGAGCTCCATAAGTACCTGAAATCACCCCAAATATGCAAATGCATGCAATGCTTGTGCAAAAACACTAAAAAACCTATATGAATGATAAATGCATAAAATGGTATGAACAATGACTAAAATTCTATACTAAGTCGTGATAAAACGATGGTAAAACGTGCTAAATATAGTGTTATCAACTCCCCCAAACTTACCCTTTGCTTGTCCTCAAGCAAATAGAAAGGATGAGATGAAAGGAGTAGTGTGAAAAGTGGGGACTCAAAACCTAAGCAAACCTCTAATGTCAATGTCACAGTTAATAGTTCTAGAATGCAATTCACAAAAATTCTACTTAAAAGCTTTATCGTTACTCATCACAGAAAATCCAACACTAAGACTCAGCTATAAGCAAGCATTCAAAGTAAACTATCCCTTTAACATTGATTAAGCACGAACTGGTGAATCATGATATTCAATAACTATAACTCATTTGGTTGAGGGACAAGTTTTAAGAGATAAAAGTGATATCTTCTTCCTCTGGTTTAAACACAAGTTTCTGGATCTCTTATTGAAATGGATTGAATTTAAAGAGAATTGCTAAAGCTAGAGCCAACTGGTGCATACAGGAGTAGACTATCATCTACCCATGAAGAACCAATGACTCTCCTAACTCTAAAATTTTAGAAACTGATCCTAGTTCTACCCCTTGTGCTTAAAAGCTTTCTTTTCTTTTTCTTGACTCAAGGATTGATTTTTCTGTTTTTCTTCTAAGGAGAGGATGTTTTACACTTTTTTCTTTAGTATCTAGCGGATTTGGGATTTTTAATTTTTTCTAAGCTCTAGTTCGACCACATGGTCGAGTGACTACTTAAGCGTTTCGTTTCTTTTCATTTTTACTGAGTCAACTCTTATCTTTTTCTTCCAAATCCTTTACTAGACTCATACTTTTGAATTTATCCTCTCCAAAGGCTTATAGAATTTTTAGCAAACTCTTTCCCTTTTTCATTCTTTCCCAGACTCAAGCTACAACCTATTCAAACTCCTTAGCCTAATCTGATTCAAAAAGTGTGAACCAGAAACTACATGAGAGGCTACTCCTGTCGGCAAAACCTAACACTTTCTCTCTAATTCAATCCGAAAATAGGCCTCACTTCTCTCAGAAATTGATTCATTGGTTTGAAAGGAAGTTTTTTTAAGCTTGGTTTTTATGAAACTGTCTCAATGGTGGAGACAGCTACTTGGATTCGCAAGGGTGGAAATTTTTTTAGAAAGAGAATCCAAGTATTTTGAGGTATCCATGAGTTCAAGTTTTAGAGCATATCATGATAATTAAGTTTTCAAATTTAGGTTCAAATTCATAAGGATAATTTACAAGTCCCAGCAAGGTTTAACCAAGTAAGAGTGCTAAATTTTAATTCCAAACAAGGTGCAGCCTTATGTTCAAACCTAAGTGAATACATTAGACAACTTATAACTATGACATTCAAATTATATGTTTGGTTCTTAAGCTATTTACAATTTTAACTCATCATCATCCCCTATGCATATGTACAATCCCAAAATGACATACTAAACCTCAATCCTAAAATGTAAATGTAACTCATGACACTCTGTTTTTGTGAAATCGTTTTCTGAAAATTTTAAATTTTTAGGTTTTTTCAATGCACAAGGAAACATGTCAAATGCATCTCTCAAACCCTCCCCCAAACTTAAATTACACAGTCCCTTGTGTAAAAGAAGTTCAAGAGATGATTTGAGAGACTAAAACAAAAGAAATCAAAACATGTGTGGTATCTACAGTGATAGTGAAGACGGGTGGTACCTCAATCGTGTTGAGCATAGAAGGCGCGAATCCTTGCCTGCATCTCCTCTTCATCGTGAAAAGAAACCATGGTGGTGAGGGGATAATCAATGTGGTCTGGATCAGCATCTGGGTGTGCCTCGTACGACCTACTCAACCCAGCAGTCAAGTAGTGGCGCTCTAGTGGTACGCTCGACCAAGGTTGGTCGAGTGGTACTGTCTGGTAGGACACAACATAGGACTCGAATTGTGCACTGTCTGGTACTGTGGTTTGAGTGGTGCACTCGACCTAGGTGGTCGAACACATTCTTATGTTTGCCCAGCTTGAACCGTATGAGTCGTAGAGTCGGGTGACGATTGCTCTAAATCCTCTGCAGGATGATCTGGGCGGTCTCTTCCTCTGCTTCTGTTCAGCATAAGTCCTCTTGGTCGAGCCAGCACTCAACTTCTTCTCAGCTGCTGCTAAACGATTGGTGAGCCCTTTCATTGTGGCATTCACTCCCTTCTTGAAGGCTTGAAATCACTTGTCTTGCCACTTGCACCATTTATGAAGTGTGGAGATCTTATGGTTAGCCTCCTTGAGGCTTTTGCACTCAGTCTCATCGATGTAGAAGCTCTCTGGTGGTAGTGTTCTATTCATGAAGGTCTTAAGAGGTTTATCTGGTTGGAGTCTAGATCCCTCATCAGAGAAGTAGAGATCTCTGGCTGGTGGTACAAAGGCAATGCTTCGGTCTCCATTATCTGCATAGATCCTGGCCAAGCCTCCATAAGGGAACAAAATCTTGGCATTGCTGATTCTGGGGTGAGAGAAAGGTTAGACATACTTCTCTTCTACCATCTTGGTATCAATCGTCATTGTATCCCTCATATGCATCATGTCCATGAACAATGGGGGTGTAGGATCTGACATGATTGGAACCCGAGCTGCCTCTAAAAATGGCATGACAATACCTCTCACTGTGAACTCCGCCTTGTTCACCATCTTGTTGTTCTTGATGGCATTCGTTCTATAGGTCTTGAGATGCCTTACCAAAACTATGACGTTTCTTGTGTCAGCTCTATCACCACACATCTCAATCCCATTGGTGCGGTTCTCCTAAGACGAGAAGATCAGGAAGTCACGAAGAGCCTTATCAAGCAATCTCAGCTCGCCTTCATTCGTAGTCCCTGTGGACTTCTTCGCAAACATGGTGTTAGTGAGAGTCTTGTGGAGGTATCTCACGGCCGGATGCCTGATCTGACTGCTTTTGGACCTGGAGGATGAACAGTCTCCCTTCCTCCAAGCTCAAGCCATAACTCGTTGAGCTCTTTCTTCTCATAGTCTTGGGCTATACCCATTCCTCTTCGGAACCCAAACGCTCTATCAACCACACTGAGAGGAAGATTATACTCGACCCCTCTGACCCTGAAGCACACGCAGCCTAACTCCTCAGTCCCAGCCATACCAGCTCACATCTTGTATAGGTGGAGATCCACCGGTGCCAAAAAGTGGCAAGTCTCAGTCTGGAACCCATCACAGGGGTTGTGAATGAGTCCTACGATGTCAGCACTCTTGAACAGCTTCTCCACTTCTCTGCAAATCCCAAGCGCTTGCATAGTGGGTTGGTGCGGGTACCTAGTCCCCTAGAAAGTCACACCTTCCAAAATGGAGATGGTCTTAGCTTCTGCACTCCTCTCGATCCCAATCTCCTCTGAACCATCATAACCAGTTTCTTCCTCACTGATTCTTCTTCTTGAACCCTCTTTCCCTTGGCTTTGTCCATTCTGGACCTAGATGAGGCGCTTCCAGCCTGTGTTGCTCTTGCCAAGGTTTGTCTTTGAGTTGCCCTTGTTCTTGTGTTGTCTGAGTACCTGAAACGTTTTCAAACGAGAGTTTAGCAAAAACTTTGGACCACTCGACCAAGGCGCTCGAGTGAGGGGTCGAACCAGCGAAAAATTCCAAAATAATTTTTGTATCGGTTTGACCCATTCGAGCGCTTGGTCGAACAACTAAACACTCATCATATTTCAAGCTTAAATACAACTTAAACAACACAAAGTCATAAAATTTCAAAAAAAATCAAGGTTTCAATCCGATTTTCAATATGCATGATTTCAAAAATTCAAAAATTTGTTCAATTTACTCAATGACGATCAATGTGGGTTCTTCAATCATCAAACAAGCTAAAATTGTAAAGAAATTTGTCTCAATTCACTATGAAACTTTCGAAAATTTCTATACACCATCAAGAACAAAATTTGAAAATTCTAACCGGTTCAGCCATAGAAATCAATGCATGATGCTTCATATGCCTTATACTACTCCTAATCAACGATTTTAACCACATGCATGCCAAAAATTTCATAAAATTTCATAAAATTTCTAAAACAAGCTTTGAACCCAGATTTTCAAAATCGGTCAAAAATGCTTGAAAACTTACATCTGGGTTTCAGAATCGTGTGAGTAGTGAGACATGATGCAAAATTTGATGAAAACTTTGAAGATTTTGCGAAAAAATTTAGAGAGAATTTGGAGAGTTTGTGTTTTTAGTGAGAAGGAATTTTTGTAAAACATGAAGAAGAAGGGTCGCGTGGCTTTAAGGAAGGTGAGTGATCAAACGTATGGCTTAGATTAAAATTTCGAATATTTCAGAAACAACCTGGGCCACTCAACCTCGGGGTCGAGTGGTGTGGTCGAACGCACTCTGGTATGAATGTCTGGTTTGACTGCCTGGTTCGGATTGAGCTTCTCAAACTCCAGCTTGACTCATACTCAGCTCCTTACTAAACCCTAAAACTCGTAACACTAAAGACACCATCAAAATAACAAACTTCATAAAAACTAAGATAAACTTAAAGCTAGTATATACATAGATATGCATGGGAATTCTCCCAAGTGAGCTTGTTTAAAGTCACTGAGCTTGTTTAAAGTCACTTAGCTTGACTCTCACTCTGATTAGGCAGGTGGAAGGGTCTGGAGAGGTTGTGCTGACCCCTCTGGCCTTGGCTTCTCCTCAATGAAGGTTGATGCCATGATAGCAAGATAGAACCTATCACTCATTCCTGGTGGCTTGAGCCTCCTCCTTGGTCCTTCAGAAGGTTTGGGAACCTCCTTGAGCTTGATAACTTCTGGGGGCTTTTGAGCCTCTTTGAGCTTCAGAACTTCTTTCTCAAGCTTTTACATCTTCTCTGCCAGCTCAACAACAACACCTTGTAAAGCCAGGATTGTGCCCTGGTCTGAGCCTGGTGTTGTGAGTGGGTATGTTGAATTGCTCTTCCATGTACAAAAATATTCCTGGTCCGAGTACCAAATCAAACAAGGTGGTTTTGTAGGGGTCGGTTGTGCTTTCTGGTGAGGACTCAAGTGGCCACTCGAGTGACCAGTCAAGTGGGCTGGTCGAGTGTGCCTTGTGCTGTCTTTATAGAGTCACCTTCTGCTACAAACACATCAAACTTGTGCATTGCTCCATCAGAGTGACTACCCATGGTGGCTGTGAACCTTGGAGGTCTAGATGGTGTTCAAGAGTACTGTTCATACTATGCAAAGTTTCTCTCTTTATCATACTTAGCTTCTTCCATGAAGAAGAGCTGTCTTTCGAAAGTTGGGTTCTTCAAGCCGGAAGAGGTGTCAAAACGCATCACCAAGTCATTGCTGGTTCAAAGAACGATTTCACCATTTTTGGTGTCAATAACAGCTACTGAAGATGCCAAAAATGGTCTTCCTAGTATCAGAGGGTCTAGTGGCTCTTCTTCCATCTTCATCACGATGAAGTCAGTAGGGATCTCCATGTTTCCTACTCTCACAGGAACATTCTCTAACAAACCATGAGGTAGTCTCACACTTCTATCAGCCAAGACTAGAGACAGCATACTGGGCAGAAACATGTGGTATCCAAGTCTCTCTGCCACATACAATGGCATTATTCTAACTAAAGCACCCAGATCACAGAGAGAGTTCTTGAACGTCTGGTTTCTGATGGAGCAGGGTATTGTAAAAGATCCAGGGTCTTCCAGCTTCTTTTGCATTACTACTTCCTGCTGAGTGATCACCTTACACTCAGAGCTCTTAACAGCTGCATTCCTCTTTTCTTGAATTTTCTTCAAGGTCCTTTCTCTTAAGCCACAGTCAAATGGACTCAATGTCTTTACAGCTTCTTCCCAAGTCATGGTTGCTTCCAGCTCTAGTAGCTCTTCCTCAAGCATAACCTCATACTCCTTCTCAATCTCAGCTTTGAACCTTTCTGGGAAATGACTTGTGATCATAGCATGCAGATCCATTATCCGCCTCTCCTTTGCAGTCTCTGGTTCTACTCGACCACTCGTTCGAGTGGTGTGGTCAAGCGCTATAGTGCTCGAGCTAATTTCAGCAGTAGATCGAAAGACTGCCCCCCAACCTGAGTATTACTGTCCCTAGTGAATTGTGAAAACCTCTTCTTGAAAGGAAGAAGATGGAGGGCTGGCGCTGTGCTTACTACATAGAGAGTAGTAGGTTCCTTAGGATTCTGAATAGCTTTTCCAGGCAGTTAGCATGTGGTCTTTGTAGAGGCTGATGCACACTAGACTCAACAAACTTCAATCTGCTATTGAGAACCTCTATCTTATGATTCAGATCATCATAGGAGCAGTCAATATGGGTTCTGATTTCAATAAACCTCTTTGACGCCTCTTGAATAGCAGTACTCTGACCTTGGAGGAGTTGGAGTAAAAGAGGCTTAAGGTTACCATCAGTTTGCTGAGGTGGTCTT
The DNA here is from genome assembly GCA_963555745.1 of Cardamine flexuosa. Classification (NCBI taxonomy): domain Eukaryota; kingdom Viridiplantae; phylum Streptophyta; class Magnoliopsida; order Brassicales; family Brassicaceae; genus Cardamine; species Cardamine flexuosa. The sequence goes on from OY743219.1 coordinate 19,456,287, forward strand.
GGAACGAATCCAGGTGGATTGGCTGGAGCTGTTGGCACAAAAGGCTTGTTCTGGCTAGGTTCTGAGTTGGGTAGACTTGATCTTGAGGGTTGGCTACATTTAGGTTCCTATAGGAGAGATTCAAATTGTTCCTATAGTTTATATACCCTCTGTTGAAGCCAGCTTGATTCTGTATATACAGAATCTCTTCAACCTGATCCTCTTCACCTTCCTGTACACCTGAGTAGCAGAAGCTTCACCCACAAAGTTCACAGATTTCTGCTGAGCCAAGATAAGCTTGTCAAGTTTCTCACTAAGAGACTGGATCTCCTGCTTAGTCGTATCAGATGACGAAGATGGTTCTTTGAGAGATCTATCAAAATCTTCACTGTAGTTGCCATCAGAGGTTGCAAGGTTCTCCACTAGCTCCCAGCTAGTTACAACATCTCTGTTGAGGAAGTTGCCATTGCTGGCAGTACCCAACAACATCCTTATCGTTGGGCTTGCTCCTCTGTACATCGTACTAAGAAATGACTCCTTAGTGAAGCCATAGTGAGGACATTGGGTTGTGTACTCCTTGAATCTCTCCCAGGCTTCAGAGAAACTCTCGTTGGTTCTCTGAGTGAAGCTAGAGATTTTGTTCTTGAACTTAGCAGTCCTTCACATAGAGAAGAACTTTAGCAGAAAGGTCTTCTTGTAGTCATCCGAGGTTGGGGCAGTGCTCTTTCCCAATATGAAGCTTTGTCACCGAGAGGAAATGGAAAGAGGTGAAGCTTGAAGCTATCCTCTGAGATCCCACTGATCTTGGTGAGCTCACACAGTCTATCAAACTGGTCCAAATGAGCAAGCGGGTTCTCCATAGTGAGTCCTTGAAATTTGTGGTTCTGGACCAGGGAGATCAGACCCGTCTTGATTTCAAAGTTGTTATTGTTGACAGGAGGAGCTACAATTCCCTACCTCTGAGAGTGAGTGTTTGGAGCGTCTCCTGCTCCAATCACCCTAGGCTGAGGAACTTGTTCTGCCATGACTACAGGTGTCTCTAGAACTGGTTGGACATGAGCGAGAGTAGCTGGTGCAGGTGTGAGAGTAGCAGGTGCAGATGTGGGAGTAGCAGGTGCAGGTGTGGCCTGACGAGTGTGTTGGTTGATGCGGTGTATATGATCAACTAATTGGATTAGGTTTTGGCTGCCTTGAGAATGCGTTTGCATCCAGAGAGGTAGTGACTCGATCAAGTGCTCGAGTGGTAAGGTCGAATGCTACAGTACCTGATGCAACACAGACAGAATTTCAAAACCAAATCAGTACAAAGACTTCAAACGTAATAGACCTGATCTAGTAAGCCTTAAAGAACTAACTGTGTAGACAAAAACACTCAAAACTAGCAACGACACCAAATTGAAACTAAGATTTTACCCTATATCTATGCAAAGAAAGACAGCAACGCAATCATCCTAAGCACATAGAGATAAAACACCAAGTTTATCAATTGTAGTATAGTGGTAAGGTATGTAACAATGTTGAACCAATCAAGAGTGTGTCTACAGCAGTAAGAACATTAATAAAGCTAGCTATTCAAGTGATTATCAAAAGGGTGTGGTTACTAACAACCTAAATGAGACTTCTACTAAAAACCCTAATTGATACTAGAGATGTCAAAGTCTATCACACTTTAGCACATCGTGGAACTAAGCAAGCAAAATCACAGAACTTTTGACAGTTTTACCACACAGATGGAGTGGTGAGGTCGAACGCTACAGTAAAACAGGTAAAGCTACAGTGACCGAATAGACAAAAGCTACAGCAAAAACAGAGAAAAGCTACAGTGCTCAAACGCTAAGAAAACTGTAAACTATAGAGAAACTATAGGGACTTCGGGGGTGAAGTCATAGGTTTGCAAATATTCTATGCTACTAGTGGTATCAACTAGAACATTCATCAAAGGACATCCCTAGATAACAGATATCATAACCAGCTCAATCTATGGGTCGTGGTAGAGAGCCTCAAGATCCAACCCTGTCAGCATAGTGTGAGTTGATCGGATCAGGCTTAAAGCGTCAGTCTATTAAAGTAAAAGAGGGTTCATAACAAGTGAGTAAGTGGAGTCTAGACGTAAATCAACGTTTGATGCATCCACCTTCACGCTATTGTACCCCAGTCCCTAGAAAAAGTCTATCTAATGACTCAAGGCATGGGTCGTGCTCATGAGACCATCTAAAATCATGTTCTTATTGATCAGGGAAGAACAAGCATTAAAAACACTCACCCAAGAGGGAATCAACCCTAGTGATGATCAATCAGTCTGACCACAGCAATACAGAGTGAAGCTACCCTATTCCATACCCAAAAACCCTAAACGGACTACTCACTCATCAGGATCATCAGTTGGGTCCGAAACCCAAAAAATCCTTAGCTTGACATATGTGATAGCTGCTGATTCGATGAGGAAGGTTGAAGATAAAATAAAACACAAATACTAATTTTATTGAAAGTTCTGCAAGTTTACAAAACCCAGAAAATGAAAAACTATGAAGAACAATCAAGAACAAGAAAGAGAAAAACGAGAGCTAAAACCTAAAAATCTCTAAGCAAAAGCGGGAGTACTACTGTTTTTTCTTCTCATTAGGTTTAACACTACAAGAAAACCTGGATTTTGCGACCTGAGAAATAGTCTTAAACCGGTCACAAATTCCTAATTTGAGACTAATGCGCGACGGCTAAAAATGGTCGGTAATAATTCATCGCAAATCTTTGTGATCGCAAAGAAGTCGGTAAATATGCGACTTGGTTTGTGACCACAGTACAGCGTCATAAATAAGTGACTTATTTAGGACTGGTAAAACACGTCGTACGTTAGGACTGAAGAGTGACTAACAAAGTAGCGACATTTTTGTAACTCTGTTTCATTGTCGTATAATCGTGACTTCAATGTGACAATCTAAGTAGTCTTATATAAAGTTTAAATAGGTTCTTATTAAGTCTCAAAACTGTCACGTATTAGCAATTAATATGCCACCATTATTTTGATCTTGTCAATCATATAGTGTCACAAAGTGATGATAATATAGTAACTTATGTGGAACTCAAAATAGTCGCACAACAGTCACGTATTAGCTTCTAATATGCCACTTGTTGGATCTTGTCTAAGATGTATGTGGTCAGAAATTAGTGATAATTTAGCAACTTATTTGTAACAAGTCTGAGTTTGGTTTAAAAAAAAACTTTACATGCAGAATAGCCAAATTGGAATTACAAGACCTAAAAAAAATATTTTACCAAAATATCCGAGCAATAGATTGACATAGCAATCCATAACACATAATTCCAAAAGACTGGTATTGCAGTCCATAACATATATGTCCAAAATATTGGCATTGCAAGCCATAACCATAAAGTCAAAGGAAAAACAAAACAAGGCAGATGAGGGAGAGAAGTAGTTAGGCTAAGGGAGATAAGTAGTTAGGCTAAGGGAGAGGATGATGAAGTGGCTCCTGCTGGGTCTTCTTGTGGATTAGCTGATGTGGTGGCTGCTGTGATGGCTGCTGCGGTGGCTGGTGGGATGGTGGCCATAAATGCTGCTAACTCGGGATTTTGCTTCTTCATGAAGGTGACGACAAATTGTAGAGTCACGCATTTGTCTTAATTTGACACTATAGTGTGACAAATTTAATAATTTGTAATTTTAGTCGCTAATGAGTCAGAGATATAAGACTATGTGCCGAATAAATTTATCAGTCGTAAATGTGCGATGATCTTGCGTTGAGCCAAAAAGTAGTCCTTAATAGGTTAAAAGATGGTCACATATGAGTCACAACATTCGTGACTAGAAAACTGGTAGCAAAAGCTAGTCGTAAAATGCTATTTTCTTATAGTGTAATGAGGCGCTTTTATACTAAGTGACAAAAACGCTTATTACAATTGCGAGTTTTAAGGAAAACATGTAGGAGAGTGCCACTCGACCCAGTAGTCGAGTGGCTTGGTCGAGAACCCACTCGAACGAGCAATCGAACGGTGTTTTGGTTGGCCTCTCAAGTGGTCACTCGAACGGGTGGTCGAACCATGAGTCGTCGCAGTGGTGGTACCAGTACTCTCTGCACATCCACTCTAGCTCAGCAGCTTCACTGCATGTCTTCACTGCTGTGGTCATACCAGTGGTCGTACCAGTACTCTCTGCACATCCACTTTGGCTCAGCAGCTTCACTACACTTCATGCTCCAAAACTTCGTGAGCTCCATAAGTACCTGAAATCACCCCAAATATGAAAATGCATGCAATGCTCGTGCAAAAACACTAAACAACCTATATGAATGATAAATGCATAAAATGGTATGAACAATGACTAAATTTCTATACTAAGTCATGATAAAACGATGGTAAAAACGTGCTAAATACAGTGTTATCAATTATGGGGGAGATTTAATTGTTGGGGAGCTATAGATCAGTTGATTCAATTTTTATGGAGGAGATTGAATTCTTGGGAGCTATAGATCAATTGATTCGATTTTTATTCATTTATGTTATCTAGCTTGATTTATATTCCAGACCGTTTTTATTTGGTTTTAAAAATCGTTTTTATCAGCCTTCTGATGTTTTGGGTCTGTCATATATTGGACACAACCTTCTGAGAATACATATTTTGGGTTTATATGCTAGATTTGTTTCTACTTGTTAGATATGTTGTAGTGTTTTGATCTCTATCTCGGTTTATCTTGCTGGTCATTGACGATGGTTGCTTGAGTATCAAACTCAGTAAAAAAGGGGGAGACTGAAGATGCAGATTCCGGATCAACTGGCTGTCTAGATCAGGAGGCTGCATCAGATCACATCAGGACACTGTAAAGCTGACATGGAAGCGGGAGCTGACATGACATACTTGAAGCGGATGATGTGGCAAGCTCAAGGAAGGCATGGACTTATTTGGAGCTGAAGCTTTTGGATGGATTCAAAGGATACTTGAAGATTTGCTTGAAGATATTCTTTGGAGCTATTTTAGGAAAAGAGATAAACTTGAGGAGCAAGTTTATTCCTTAGGAGATTCGGTTGGGGATTTCCGACCCTAGGGTTTCTAGGGTTTAGTATAAATACTCTAGAGGCGTCATAGTAGTTGGCTAACACTCTAGAGCTATTTTATACCGTTGTAAACTTCAAAGCTAAAAAATAAAGTTTAGAAGGTGAGTGTTCCCTAATTCGTTTTTGACATCTATGAGCAGGTAGATTCAAAGGAGTTAGGTTTATTACTTTACTGTGATATCTTCAAGAGGGTAGATTCATAGGAAAGTAAGGTGTGCTTCAAAGCTGAACAAAAACCAGTAGGCTGAGAAGGTGTTGGGTTGTGGCTTGATTTTGATATCATTGAGAGGATTGATTCAAAGGAGAGTTTAGCTTAGGATTTGTTTTAGTCGGGGACAAATCTATTTAGTAGAATATATTGTGTAAGTCCGAAAAATATAAGTCTTTGTGTCGAAAGACTATATTGTGAATAAAACAAGTTAAAGTGTTGGCTTGGCACGTTCCAAGCATATATATGTGTGTTGCTAGTCTCTATACCCTTACAATTGGTATCAGAGCAGACGCCTGATCAAAGAGTTGTTATCTTTAAAACATGTGAGATCTTGCAACAAGGATATGGAGAACACACAGCAGTTCATTGTGATCAACAAACCACTGAAGCTGGATGTCGAGCACTATGGTCACTGGAAGGTGAACATGCAACAAGTGATTCAAAGTGTCGATCTGGAGGCTTGGATAGCAGTTGAAGAAGGTTGGACTTATCCAATGACAAAAGATGATGATGGAAAAGAAATTCCAAAACCAAAGAAGTCTTGGAGTGTTGAGGAGAAGCGTGAGGCAAAATTCAACGCTAAGGCACTGTCAGCCATCTTCATTTCTCTGCCTATAAATCAGTTTACAAGGGTGAAAGGATGCACATCAGCGAAGGAGGGTTGGGATATTCTGCAGGTTTCATTCAAAGGAACCAGCAATGTAAAGAGAACTCGGATTGACATGCTAGAGTCTGAGTTTGAGAGTTTGAAGATAAGTGCTGGAGAATCTATTGATGATTTCAGCAGTAAACATGATGAGTTCGTCATGAAGCATATGAATTACAACTGAAGAAGGAAGAACAAATAGCTGGTAAAGGACTCGCCTTGATAGCTAATCAAAATGGTGAGATTGAAGAAAAAGTAAGTCTAATGGTTAAGAAGTACTCCAAGAAGTTTGAAAAAGGGAAACGTGGCAGTGGAAGCTCGTTTCAACCTAAGAATGGTGCTGAGAAAATAACTCAAAAGACAGAAAACAGTGTGCTGAGTGTGAAGGAAAAGGTCATTACAAGTCTGATTGCCCGACCCTCAAAAGAAGAAATTCTCTGAGATGCTTTGAGTGTAATGGATATGATCACACCAAGATTGATTGTGTGCAAGCTGCGACTCCCAGAAGCTTTCTTCCCTCCATATTTCTGTTTTGAGAACACACAAATCAACATCAAATCCATTTATATTTTCTAAACTTAGATTTGGAACTAGTTTATGAGAATGCACAAACTTACTTGATTTCCTAGATTGAAAGGGATGTATTTGTACTTCATCATTTGTTGCGATTTGGCTCCTCATTGTCAGAAAAAAACAGAACAATCCAATAAAACAGAAGTATGGCCAAAAGACGAGGATACCGAAGAAAGTAAAGAATGTCATCACAAACGCTATGCAGGAAGCCTTAGTCATGGAGTACCTGGCAACAGATTAAATAACCAAGACGATGATTACTTCTGAATATAATTCACTGAGACTAATATTCACTCAAAACAGATATAACATCACTTTCCCTAAGCTTATAGGCACTGTCACTGCTATATTCTAGTCTCACACATTGGACCATCAGAAAAATCAAACTCAGGATCAACAAGTGAAGATAAAAACTCAATCAGCAAATTCATAACATAAATCCCCAGGGCATAAGAAATGGTATAGAACCTTTGAACATAGAAAACCCTCAAACAGTAAATTCCTGCAATAACAATAGTCCCGATCCATCTATTACCCAAGTGAGGAGTATCTTAAGTAATACTGATAAACTCTCCATGCCTTATTCGCATGTTGTTGTACAGGTGTTGCCATTGAAGCAGCGACACCTCCAAATCTATCCATTGAATCTGCAAAACTCTGTTGGATAAGCTTCAACATGGATTAAAGCCCAAGACGTTTTTACACCAACTAAGTAAAGATAAGATAGGCTTAAACATGTTTATGATAGAATTAGGAGTCATCTAGTTCTAATAGAAATAGGATTATCAATGTTTTGCTGTATCTATAAATATCATTGTTGAGTTGTGAAAATGATTAAGAGCTTTGGTATTTAGTTTTGAGTTATTTTGTAAACATTAATAAGAGATTTATTCTTATTCAAAGCTGAGTTTCTAATATTTGGTATCAGAGCTTTAGGCAATTTGATACAGCGCATACTAGGCTTATACATATGTTTTGATGGACACTTATGGGCTTTACGTGTCCATCTAGTTATTTGTGTACTTTACATATTTTCTGTTTTTTTTTTAATTAGGATATTTATCTTTTAAATTCTATTATGTTTAGGAAGAGATTAGACCTTTATTTTCTTTTAAATAGAATGTCTCTAGCATTTTTGGAATTTTATTGATTATTGAATAAACAAGTTTTAAGAGAGCTGTGTCTAAAGCCTAGAGAGGAGGACTCTCAACCCTAAAGAGTTTCTTGTTCGAAGCACTGAGAAGAGGATTCTCACCCTATCCCTATTGCTTATTCGTCAAGTTTCGACGTTCTAAGCAATACCCGTTTGTGAATCCGAGTTCTCCAGGAGATCTTGTGTTCTCGTTCGTTATTTAACTTATGCTCTCTATCACAATTCGAATAACTCGGAGAATATCAAAAAGCTTTGACAAACCGCCACGAAGATCTTAAGCACATACAAACGTTGTAACCAAGACATAGGAGACGTCATTTCACACAGCTTGAAAGACCCCACACAAACTTCAATCTAATGCCCCATGCTGAACTCGGAAAATTACACCTTATGGGCAATAAGAATGAAAGTTTTATTCTTAATCAACATAGTATGGGAAACAATCAAACCTGATTCGATTGATTCCAAAAAGAATAATGTCGCAACTGGATTGTTTCTCCAATTGATCCCAAATACACTTATCTTGCAAGTAGGCAAGCAAACTTCTCCTAAATGGATTTGAGAAGCCATCAAAACTAGAAACCTTGGAGCAGACCGTGTTAAGGAAGCAAGGTTGCAAACCCTGATGTCTGAATTTGAGAGAATCAATATGAAAGATTCAGACACAATATATAACTTTGCGGGAAAGTTATCAGAGCTAGCATCAAAATCAGCAGCACTCTGACAATCAATGAAGGAACCAACACTCGTCAAGAAATTCCTAAATAGCTTGTCACAAAGTAAGTATATCCACATTATAGATCTAAACACAACGGGATTTTAAGACATAGTTGGAATACTAAAGGCCTATGAAGAACGGATTCTCGATGAGGAGAATCACGAAGAGACAGAAGGTAAGCTATTGTTCGCAAATTCAGAAAGACAAAACACACAATTGAGAGGACGTGGAAGAGGAAACAGATGACGAGACAGAGGTAGATCAAACTATTCATATGATAGATCAATGGATCAATCCAATCAAAATCAAGCAAGAGAACATAAAGACTTAACAAAAGTAATTTGCTATCACTATGACAAGCTCGGCCACATCGCCTCTAAATGCCCTAATAGACTGAGAAAAAAAATCAAGAAAAAAACATGGCTGAGATGGAAGAAGCTGAAGAAGACGAAGCTTGATGGTGATAGAAATTGTTTAGATTTCCTGAAGTTTCCTTAGGACACACAATTGACAAGCTGCAAGTGCACATCAATCAATTGTAGTACTTAAGGTATATTGATCCCACAGAGAGAGAAGTTGTATTGCAAATCAAGAGGAACAAGTAAAGCTACAACTCAATAATAAAAAGGTTTGGTTTGTTGTGTCACGCAACAATGAAAGCAAAGAATGTCTTCAAACAATAAAATAAAGGTGTTGGGTTATGCAAGGGTTCGCCGGGGTTCCAAGTTCAAACAATTCAAGACAATTAAACCAGTGTAATGCATGTCTATTCCTAAGTCTCGGACTATGAAACACAAAATTTCGATCAACCTATTATCATAGAGGAAATAGGCTGAAAATTATATGTCCTGAGACTCAAATTTTTCAGGCAACAACACATATGTCAAAGCATTAATATCAAGTTCAACCCTAGTCCATAAAACTCCATAACTAAGTGGTACATGCTTGTTATGACACGATACTCATCCAGTGTATGTTCAAACAACCTAAGCAAGTGGATAGCAAAAACTAGATGCCTAAGATCAAAAGCTAGTTCATGACAATAACTATATGCATTAAGAAAGATATAAAACCGAAATAACAGTATAGACGATGATGCAACTACAATGAATTGGCCACTTAAACTAAATAGAACATGTCCCCCCCCCCCTCCCTTTGATTCAACCCTCTACACCCAACAAGTAAATCACTCAAGCATATTTATGGAAATCATCAAAGCAAGGTGAAAGTGATTCATAGATTAAAGATATAAAGGTTTAGATATTACAAAGTATTCAGAGATTGTAAAGAAAAGAGATAGTGAAACTCTAAGGGCTTCTACGAACAACAAGGTGATGCGGCTCCTTCGAGGAGACAAGGCTCTGATGTCTTGATGAAAATATTCTCGGGTTTTGGTGAGGAAGCACAAGTGATTCACACGAAACCCTAATGCTTAAGGTTGAATATTTATAGGTCTTGAAGTACAAAGAGTTGGTTTTAAGGTTTTGGAGGCTAAACTCGTTGTTTTGGTAAGTATGGAGGCTGAGGGCCAGGCCTTGGTCACTAGCCTTAGTGACCGGGGTGCTCAAGAGGTCAGACCTTGGTCACGAGGCTTTTACCGAGGTTTGGAGCTTTTGGCACCAGTTGACATGTCTTCATTCTTTGGGATGCATCTTCCAAACAGCTGAATGGATTACTTTGATTATTATCCCCTATGAATCTTGACTCTTCAAGCTTTCCAAATATAAAGAAATCCAACTTTGGTTCAGAGGAAGGTCTTCAAACGTTGTCAAACTTCTGGTTCCCTGAAACTGCCTCAAAACGGGTTTTGCTCCTTTGTTTAGGTCAATTTTCCCAACAAACCTGTAAAACCTCTTTGACACTAACAATACTTGATAATAGCTTATTTAGCCTTGAAATCCAACAAATCTCTCATAAAAAAATGTGAAACCATAGTAAAAACGGGTCAAAATACGATGTTATCAAAGCTCTTTACATGCACGAAGTCATATTCTTAAACAGAGCCAAAATCATACCAAATAACTACGAAGGAGAAGAAGGTATTTGACATTTAGATAACAGGGCAAGTAAAACATATTTTCAAAACTTAACGAGAAAATCAAAGGAAAAGTGAAGTTTGGAGATGGATCATATGTCGAAATAGAAGGGAAAGGGTCAATTCTATTTCAAGGAAAAACGGATAATCAAATACTTGTCTCTGATATCTACTACATCCGTGATCTTAAGAGCAATATTTTGAGCTTAGGAAAAGTTATGGAAGCTGGGTGTGATGTTCGAATGAAAAAAAATTATCTAACAGTCCATGATCGAAGTGAAATATTGTTGGTAAAAGTCATTCGATCACCAAAGCAGACTACAAAATCAGCCTGAAAATTGGAAAACCGATATGTCTACATGCAAAGATCAAGGATAATACTTGGAGATGGCATGCGAGATTAGGGCACATAAGCTTCAAAAAAATCAAAGCCATATGAGTGCTTGCGAGAGAAGAAACTGCACCTCGGACATCTAAGGTTTTTTTTTTTGTCTAGCTTACTCAAAAGTCGACAATGTTTATCTCAAGAAATTGGATGATAGATTGATATATCATGATTTTTATAGTTTCTAAGCCATGCTATATGTATATAACCAAGTCTTTTATGTGTTTATCGAGTCTATATCTAGTATTTTACAGGTTTACACACGGTTGGGGATCATTTGGATGTTTTTAAGCATTCATGGAGCGTTATGGCAGAGAAGTCGAAGTTGGTGTCATTCAAGACCACCTGGGTCGAGCAACACAACCATGAGTGTCGGTGGCCCAATTTTCTGAAGCACATGCAGAAATTAATTATTGCAGTTTTGCCCAGAAGTTCCATGTATTTACTATAGAAACCCATCTCGTGTTTTAGATATATTTTAGGTTTTTAGACTTTGTCGAGGGAGAGATCTTAACATCTTACGCTTAGAAGAGTTTTTGGAGAGATTGGAGAGCTTGGGGATGATCTTATTACTTTGCTCTACTTGGAGAGAAGATTTTGAACCCCTGTTTGTATTTATCTATTTTGATTTATATGATATCTATTTTATTCATGTATTTGATTTCAATTGATATGTGTGAGTATATCTCTGGTTAGGTTTAGGGATTCTCATTAAAGATTTCATGGAATGATGTCTTAATTGATTGGTTAAGATTCATAACTTGTTAGTTCTTCACCTAAGTTGTTCTTAAAGCTCATTCTTAATGTCTGGGTTATTTTGGAATATTAGGGGGTTTAATAAGTCAAATAAGCAGTTGGTTGTTAAAAAATGGATTAGGAAAAATGCTATGGAGTTTGGTGTTTTGTTGAACAAGAGTTAAGGAGAATAAATCAGATCGTATTGCTGGCTATACTTTCAAGGACTGGTACCAATAGTTTTGAATTATGAAATTAATAGATTGGGAAGAATTTGGGTTGAATGGAGTAAGAAGGTATAAGTAAATGTGGTTTTAACGAATGGACAAATGATTACTTGTGTAATTGAGATCTCTGGTTTGGATTAGTTTTTATGTCATTTATATATGCATCCAACTTTGAAGAGGAAAGAAAGGAGAGATATTAAGAATCATCAAAGTTCTGCTTTGTTTCAAGGAAGACCATGTCTCTGTCGTGGGGATTTCAATGAGAGACTTGATGTGGATGAGCACTTGAATTCTGTTTCACCCATGGTCACATTGGGTATGGCAGACTTCCAAGGAGTAATAAGACATTGTTCGTTTCTAGATATGGCTTTTCATGGACCTCAATTCACTTGGTGCAATAAGACGGACAATGGTTTAAACTGCAAGAAGTTAGACCAGGCTCTTATTAATAATGTTGGCTACAGCTTAGACCACAGTCGTATTGTGTTTTTGATTCTTGAGGATGTTCAGATCATTTACGGGGAAGAATCAACATCAATGGTCAAGTTATAAGGCTGAAGGGACCGTTTAAGTTCACAAATATTATTGCCTATATGCCTGATTTTATGGCCAAAGTGGAGTCTCACATGACTATATCAGAGCCTCCTTTTCAATTTACATCAGCAATGTTTTTAGATTTTCAAGGAAGCTGAAGCTTTTGAAGCCAATTCTTCGACAGCTGAGTCAGAGTAAAATGCATGATTTATCTCTTCATGCATCTGAGGCTTTTGACGATCTATGTGCTTGTCAACTGGAGTCTTTCACACGTGTGGATACTCAAGCAGTTGAAGCAGAGTCTCTAGCTCTCGCTAGATGGGAAAAAGTATTGATATTAGAGGAGAACTACCTAAAACAAAAATCAAAGCTTCATTGGCCTGAAGGTGGGGGATATGAACAATAGGTTTTCATATAATGCAGTTAAAGAAAGACAATCAAGAAATTCTATTAAGGAAATCTTAAACCAAAATGATGTGAGCTTATCGAGTCAAGAGGACATAAAAGAGGAGGTTGTTCGGTTTTTTAAGGGTTTGTTGACGTCAAAGCCAGATGGTTACACAGGTATTTCGGAGGAAGTCATAAGTGAGTTGATAGATTTTCATTGTTCAACTGCGGACATGGAAAGTCAGATTGGAAAGTTAATGGATAGTGACCTAAAAAAAAAAATGTTTTCGATGCTGTTAAATAAATCTCCAAGACCAGATGGTTATACGGTGGAGTTTTTTAAGGAGGCATGGCCAGTTGTTGGGAAATATTTTACAGTGGCAATTCAATATTTCTTTACATTTGGTTTCTTGCCTAAGGGATTAAATTCAACAATTATGGCGTTCATTCCAAAGACGACTGAAGTTCAAATAATGAAAGATTACAAGCGTATCACTTGCCGCAATGTTTTGTAAGTCATTTTGAAAATTCTTGCTAACCGTCTCAAGGGTATTCTCCTGGGTTTCGTTGTTCAAAATCAATCTGCGTTTATAGAGGACAGGTTTTTGATGGAGAATTTGTTGTTGGCGTCAAAGCTAGTTAAGGATTACCATAAAAAAAACATCTCTCCTAGATGTGCTATGAAGACAGGTATAGCCAAGGCCTTTGACTCAGTTCAGTGGGAGTTTGTGACAACAATTCTTAATGTTTTGCAGTTCCCGCCAAAGTTTATACATTGGATAGGTTTGTGTATATCTACTCCATCATTTTATGTCCAAGTAAATGGAGAACTAGCTGGGTTCTTCCAAAGTGAGAGGGGTTTAAGGCAAGGCCCTTCACTTTCTCCGTACCTATTCATTATATGTATGAATGTTCTGTCTAAGATGTTAGATAAATCTGCGGTGGAGGGTAAATTAGGGTATCATCGAAGATGTAAAAATATGAAGCTTACTCACTTATGCTTTGCGGATGATATAATGGTTTTTTCTGATGGGAAAGCAGACTCGATGGAAGGTATTCTTGATGTTTTCACAGATTTTGCCAAAATTTAAGGTTTAAGCATCAGTCTAGAGAAGTCAACACTTTTTACAGCGGGAATTTCTCAGGCTATAAGGGGCGTAGTACTTGCTCAGTTCTCTTTTGAGAGTGGGATGTTACCAGTTCGTTACATGGGGTTACCACTAATGACTCGGAGAATGTCGTTAATTAGCAGATTGTTTGCCGTTGTTGGAGAAGGTTAAAACTAGAAGAAATTCTTGTAAGAACAGCTTGTTATCCTATGCGGGTAGGCTTCAACTTTTAACATCGGTGATTGCAAGTCTCACCAATTTTTGGATCTCAGCTTTTGGTCTACAGAATGCATGTGTTATGGAGATTGATAAGATATGTTCGGCTTTTCTCTGGTCATGGCCAGATTTAAATCAAATTAAAGATAAATTATCTTGGAGAGACGTTTGTAGACCAAAACAAGAAGGGGATTTAGGTGGGAAATCAATTGTTGAAGCTAGCCAATAAAGTTAGTTGCTTCAAGCTGATATGGCAAATTTTTTCAGGAGCTAATTCTTTACGGGTTAATTGGATACAAAGATCCATAATTCGAACAGGATCCTTCTGGTCGTGAAAATACAACAAGCTAAAGGCTTTCCATCGAAAGGAGATCAAAAGTGGAATGCAGACCTCTTTTTGGTTTGATAACTGGTGTTCTCTAGGAAGCATCCATGATATGCTGGGAGACAGAGGTTTTATTGAGTTAGGCATTCAAGCTCCAGCCACGGTAGCAGAAACATTAGCCACTCATCGTGGGAAAAGACATACAACGGAGGCTCTGAATTATGTTGAAACAGAGCTAGAAAAGCTAAGGTCACAAAATCCAAGTGTACATATGGATGACTCTCTTTGGCGGGGTAAAGGAGGGAAGTTTAAGCCGAAATTTTCTTCGAATGAAACATGGAATCAAGTGAGAGAGGTTGCTCAACCTGTAGATTGGTACGAGGGAGTGTGGTTTACTCATGCCACCCCGAAATACTTGTTTATTGTCTGGCTGGCGGTGCAAAACCTATGAACAACAGGTGAAAAAATGATCTTCATTATGGACATTACATCATGCATTATAGGAAGTTGCATTGTATTCAAGAAAATTGCAAACAAAGCTGATGAATCTTTGGAGTTTGGACAACCTTCTTTTAAACCATGGACTAATATACCTTCACCTGCTTGTGAACAATAACGTTTTAGATCCCAAGTTGACCACTTATTGAAATCGGAAGATTCATATTCAATCGTACAATGATTTGAGTTTAGGCTAATTAATTCATATTCGATGGACAACAAAACATCTATGTGTTAGGTTTAAAAGGATCACAAAGACGTTTATCTTTATCTTTTACTCAAAACTTTTGAACTCTTCTTGGACAACAAAATAACATAGTTCGAAACTTCGAATCATGTTTTATTTGAGATAGATTGTTTGGAATTAGTAAACAATTTGGATAATAAGAAGGACAATTTCCAAAAATAGCATCAAATAAATTTTTTGTTTCATAAATAACACTTTATTTTCATTTTGGATAAAAATAATATTTTTATTAAAAAATATTTTTTTTTTATAGCACAAAATCTCCTATTTTTGTATTTTTAAATTTTAAAATTTAGAGTTTAGCGTTTTAAAAACCCTAAACTTTAAATCCTAAACCCTAAATCATATTTTTTACTCTAAACAAACTATAATTTAAATTGTATAATATTTAACCTAAATAAAAAAAATTAAAATTTTATTTTTTAAAAAATATTATTTTTATCCAAAATGAAAATAAAATGTTATTTATGAAATAAAAACTTTAATTAATATTATTTGAGGGAATTTATCTGATAAGAACCTTTATCAATGTTTATCAATAATGTCAGCATGTGATGTGAATGTCAAGATAAGTTGTCTAACGAGACTTGGCTATTTCTTATCAAATCCTTAAAAAAAAAAGTGCGTTGACGTAAAGAACAAACAATAATTAAAGAAAGATATCCTTCACCTTTGTGGTAGAGAAGAAGATATTTACAACGTGACACACATAACAAAAATATCTAGATATATGTACAGTAACTGTTCTGATATTATTATGCCCATTTGCAAATTAGACATGGCAGAAAAAAGAACACGTCATTTTTTAACTAAAATAATTTATAGGATTTATTAAAGAATTCGAAAATAATTCTAACTCGTCGATGCTATGCAAAATACGAGGTTTCTTTTTAACACCTTCCTCTAGACTAGATTAGAGATTTACTTCTGCTCATTCCGACAAAACCACACACCTTCTTCTGAATTTTGTGTTTTTTTTTTTGTCTATCAAGATTTATAAAAAAAGTTTCTTTAGTCTCGAGAGAATATATATTGCTTATAAGAAAAATCGAACTTCATCATTTTTTTTTTATATAAATTTGTTCTTTGGACAGTGTGTATCCACGTATTCGTCTCTGGTAATAACAATCTCCATCTCAAATCTCTCTTATTTTATTTTTTTTGTTATATTTCTTGTGTTTACTTCATATCTGATAATAAAGCTACTCATCAATTACATCGATTTGTATTCCTCTACACACCAAATATTTCTGGGTTTGATTTTTCTGGTGTAATTGTAAGTATTAATTTTGTGTAAATTTCTTCTCTTTTAGGAGAATTATCTGAAAATGTGTTTCTTTACCTTTGATTGATTAAGCTATATGGATTTTTAGGATCAATTTTCTTGTTTGCTCCAATTTTTCAAGATTGTATGGAATTTGGTGAAGAAACTGTTGAGATCACACTAAAAATTCACTTATTTATAAGCTTAATGCTCATGAGCTCTAGTTTACTACTGTTGTTGTTTGTTCTGAATTATCAAATTATTGAGTAATAAAAGATGTTTTTTACTTACAGGTGATTTGATCAAGCCTCAGGAGAAGGATCTGTAAGTAGAATGTCTGAACATGTTATGGTTTTGGGTAAAGGAATCAACAAGAGTTCTTCAGGAGGACAACCTTATGAATCTGCTTGGTTAGGTCGTTGGACTCAGTTAGGTAATGATCAGAGTAATGGTGAGTCCAATAGCTCAAAGGAGTTGATTAGGCCTGAAGAGAAGAAGAATCATGGAGTTGAGGTTGTGCCTTTTCCTATGTTCAAGGTTTCTCAAAAGAGAGAAACCGCTACTAAAAACGAAGATGTGGGTTCAAGCTCGAAAGCTATGGTTAACAGAATGCCTTGGATGTACACACAAGGAGAGAATTTCCCTATTCAAGAAAAGACTACTCAAAACTTGCTAGAGTTGATAAGACCGGTGAGGATTTATGCAACGGTTGATTCGGTTAAGTTGCCTGAAGAAGATGGTCATCATCGGCTATCTAAGGGGTCAACAACGGTTTCAATGAAACTGAAAGGAAAGATCTTTGGTGGGTATCTTGATCTGTTTCCTAATATAGATCACAACCATAACAAAGGAGGAGCAAAGCTGGAGTCTCTAGAAAGCTCGAAAGATACCGAAGAAGATGGGCCGAGAAAGAAAAACGAATCATCGGCTGAGACTGATACCTTGGATATGGATAGACTTCAAATGATGCGTCTTTCAGGCTCTAATTCATCATCATCAACTAAGGTATAGGTTTCAATCTAAACTTTGTCTACATATGTCGAAACTAACGGTCTTGAACAATGTTGCAGGGCAAGAGGATCGAAATACCTGACATGAATGAAGAACCACCTTTGGTTCCGGATAGAGAGAATTCATTAGATGGACGTCAAGGAGAAACAAGCAACTCAGCTACTCAAAGTATGAATGGGGAACACTTTCTTGCCAGAGAGTGCAAACGTGTGAGGTTGGAACCAGAACTGGAACCTAGCAGTAGATGGGTCAAGCGTCTGAAGACTATCACCGTGGACTCCAGTGATGAAACCATGAAGATTAAAGAAGCATCATCAGTCCAAAAAGGAAACAACAACCTATTCCTTGAAATCTTGAAATCCGGAATCAACAATCTCCAACCAAGAAATGAAGAACCTGACATCGCGAATTCGACTCAAGGAGGAGAAAACATTACGCTTTTGCATCCATGGATTCAGAGGTGGTGCAAGAATAAATCTACATCAACGGATCAACCAGAAGAAGGGAAAGAAGTTGGCTTTGAGCAAGAGAACCAAAAGGAGATGGAGAAGAGGCATTTTCCGAGTATTGGAGCTATGGCATTGATGGGTAAGGCTCTGACCGGTTTAAACCCGCATGGTCTTAGAAAGACTGACTCTCTCATGGTCTGGAATGCTCAGGATTTGAGGTAGAAGATAACAAATTCTTCATCCTGATGATCTCTTCCTTGTTTATCAATTACATCGTAGAGACAAGAAGAACAGCAGACAGAACTAGATACTAGTAGAGGCTTCAGTGGAATCGTATAAGATTTTGACAGATTCTTCTGAAGAGTCAGTCAAGACTTTATTCTTATCTTCATATCAAGTTATGTATGAAATACTTTGTTTGCTTCATAAACTTTCTATTCTATATCCTACAAACCCTACTCTGAAACTTTCAGAACATTCATTTCTTGTGATTAGAAGAAAAACGCTTAATTCATTAACGTCGTAAGTAAATCCATTATAGAAAACCTCTGTTGAAGCGATCAAAAGTTGAAAGATACATTAGGCCAAAAGAGAGAAAGGACAACTTAGTTGTGGGTAGCTCTAGTGTAAATCTGCTGGCTTGAGTGAGTAGAGACCATCTTGATCGTTCCTTGAGCCGTCAAATCTCTGATTGCTTTCCTAGCAAGTGACCCATTGATCTACATAACACACACAACATACTCATCAGGTCACAAGTAGAAAACAATGACAGCTATCTGAAAAACTACACATGAAATCAGATTCTTAAGCACATTTACAAGCATTTTAAGTACATTATGAGAAGACAAAATCACTAATTAGCTTTTGAGGTTTAACAACAGATGCAAAGATACTAATAACCAGAGTTTGAAAGCTTTAAAGAGTGGGGATAGTTAAGTTAACCGAAGACGATCAGACAGAATACAAATCAGATTCTTAGCCACATTAATAACTCTCTTAAGTACATGACACACACAGATACACAGAGTCATCAGGGCGTAAGCAGTAAACAATGCCGCAACCAATACAACACCTGCATTGTGACTTTGTGAGAAGAAACAATCACTAATTCGATCATCCTGAAGCTTTTGGGTCTTAAACAAAGAGATGCAAAGATACTAATAAGTTGATAACTATCCTAACACACCATAAAGAGCTTATCGAGTGAAAAAGTTTGGAGCTTTAAAGAAGTTGAGATAGTTAAGTTTACCCTAAGACGATCAGAGAGAACAGAAGGAGTGATCAATTTGAACTTAGGAGCTTCAGAGAGAAGCTTGTCGTAAGTTGCTTGATCAAACAGAACCATGTTGTTCACTTTCTCCTTTTGCTTCCCTTTGCTCCACTTCTATTGAAATCAATCAAGAACAAACAAAAAAAGAAAGAGAAATGTAAGCTAACAACGCACGGGATCAATGAAGATACGATGTGAATTGAGGGAAAAAGGACCTTCTTTTTCTGCTTGCCGCCACCTGATTTGGCGGGTTTAGAGGATGGTGGTGGAACTTTGTCTTTCTTTGGTGCCTAGAATTAGCAAGAGAAACCATTATTAGATAGATCATCATGTGATATGAAAACAGAGAATTAGAGAAAGATGGGCACACACCATTGAGGAAATTGAACGACTGAGAAGCGGCGGTACAATGGAAGACGAAACAAGATACCTAAAAAAGCAAGGTTTTTAAAACCGTAGGGGCCATCGATTCGCCATTGTTATTGGATAGGTAGTCAGACCGGTTCAACCGGTTGGATTGAATTTTCATATTTTTATTTTTTATTATAAATATATATATAGTGACAAAAATTATATATAGATATAACATAATTAAAATATAAAATTAATAGAAGACAATTTTAAAATTTTCAATACGTCTTAGTACTTATCATGAAAAAACATCAAATAAAAGTTATAACTTAGAAATAAATAAATAATCAGAATTCTAATCTATAAAGTTTTTTTAAAACAAACAAATAAGAAATTACGAATTTCCAAATCTTCTTCTTATTCAAAAGTATATTTTGATTCTCTTGAAAACATCTACGTTCTTCACTTTGACCAACTAAAATAAAAAATATAAAAAAATGAATATCACATAAGTAACTAATATATCATAAACAATGATAATGTATTTTAATAAAATATTTTAATACTTTAACAACATTTGTTTTTTTGCTTTATTGAAAAATACAAAAGAAACATAGCAATAAAGAGGTGACGGCTAGGTTTAAAAGTTGAATAACTTATCATTTAATGCATTTAAATTAGAATAATTTTCTAAAAATATTTTTTTCTTTTAAAATGGGATAAACCGGGTTTTAATGTTAATCCGGATCACCAATTTTACCGGGTTTTGGGCGGTTTTTCTTGTTTTGCTCATATCCGGTTTTTGACCTTAACCGGACTCGGCTTAGACACTGGTTCCCGGTTAGACCAGTCCGGTCCGGTTTTAAAAACATTGTAAAAAAGACAACCTTTTCTTTTTGGTACGCAGTAAAACCTCTATAAATTAATAATGTTAGGATAGAGAGTCTTATGAATTTAGAGAGATTATTAATTTATCTATAAATTAATTTATAGAGAGTTTTTTCAAATTTTAGAAAATGTTATATAAAAGGTAGAAAAATAAAGACAGTATTTTGATATGTTTTAATATATTTACACACTAGGAAATAATCATTGTATTCATAATTTTTTTAATAATTCTTGATGCAATTTAAGAAAATAATATCATATATTTTGATATTTTAAGAAAAAATAAACATAAACTCCAATAAAATTACAAATTATTAATAAATAAACAACACTAGAATCATATTTCACTAAAATATCTTATATATATACAATTAATTTATATGATTATTAATTTATGTTATTAATGAGACCACATATTTACATAGAGATTTCAAAAAAATTATTATCTTATTATTTTATCAAAATGTGTCAATTATTACATCGGTCCAACTCGGGACCGGGATAATTTATTAATTTAGAGAGGTTACTGATATATCAAGTATTAATTTATAGGGGTTCTACTGTATTGCGTATTCGTTACAATGAATGTCATAAATGCCCCTTTGATTAATAGCGAAAAGAGTTTAAGATCCTCAATATTTAGGAAAAATGTCAAAAAAATACCAACTTACAATTGTTAGAAGTTTAAACCCTGAATTTACAGAAAGTCATTTTAATACTAAAATCTTAGGTTGACTTTTCAAAAAATAGTTAAGTTATGTTGACCGAGCCAAATTAGGCACGTCTTTAAATCGACTAACGGAACACAGTAACGGTGTTACTGTCCCGTTAGTAGTTCCGTTAGTAGATTGAACGATGTGCCTAATTTGGCTCGATCAACACAACTTAGCTATTTTTTAAAAAGTCAACATAAGACTTATGCATTAAAATGACATTTGTAAGTTTGGGATTTAAACTTTCCAAAAATTGTAAGTTCGGGGTTTAAACTTTTCAAAAATTGTAAGTTCATATTTTTTCTAATTTATATTTCTCTCTATTTTTTTTTTTAGTTTTACACTTACATTATTCAAATAATATATATTTTTGATGAATTCTTTGAAATGAAGTTCAAGCTATATTTTCTAAGTTCACTCACGAATAACCAAACAAGTTCAAAGTAAAAATGCACACTATAGAAAACAAAGTTCTACGAGAAAATGAACTGGGTTATATTGTACATGTTGTCTAGGTTTAAGTAAAAATCTGGGTGGTTCAAAACATTATATTCATCTCCTGGCCAAGTTAACCCAACATATATTAACAATGAGTGGTTCAAGGCTGAAATATGCTTTAAGGTACATATGTTTAGAGTAATTTCTATTCTTGTGGGGGATTGTTGGAACTCATTTTTAGCAAATGGAACCAATTATTTTTCCAACAACTTTTCAGATGACACATGGTCATCGAATTGATCAGAAAATAAATGAGTTTGATTCTTTGCAATAAACACTATAACATTATGTTTTTTTAGAGAAAATGTCAAAAAATCACAAACTTACAATTTTTGAGAAGTTTAAACTCTGAACTTACAAAAAGTTTTTTTAATGCTCAACTCTTAGGTTGACTTTTTTAAAAATAGTTAAGTTGTGTTGACCGAGCCAAATTAGGCACATCGTTAAATCCAGTAACGGAACTGTTAACGGAATAGTAACTCCGTAAGTATGTTCCGTTACTAAATTTAATGACATGGCTAACTTGGCTCGGTCAACACAACTTAGCTATTTTAAAAAAGTCAAACTAAGACTTTAGCATTAAAATGATCTTTTGTAAGTTCATGGTTTAAACTTCCCAAAATTGTAAGTTCATGTTTTTGTTTGACATTTTCTCCCATTATAATCGTAATTTGCCGGCAAAATATAAACAAATCTACTGTATCTTGTAAAGTGATAAAAAAAAGCAAATCTTTTGTCAAATCCATACCTTTTATAATTTGCAGGTAGCCCTGGGCAAAATATTCGTTAGATTCGGTTCAATTCGCTATTCACTTCGATTTGATTCGGAAAAACCAAATATTTGTAATTTAACGAAGCAAATCAAATACTAAAAATTAATATTTGTAAAAACAAAGCAAATATCAAACACTAAAATTTAAGATGTGAATATTCGCTTCACTTTGATATATCTATATATATGTATATATATATATATATATAGATAACTATCTAAATATATTGCATATTGATTATATCTATATAGAAATTGCAAAATTTTATTCATCAAATTAATTATATAAATATTAAAATTTAATAAACTAAGAAGAAAATATGTAGTTTTAAATAAAATATTGCTATTTTGTGATAAATTTTGAAATTTTATTTTATTTTCTTTTATTTTTATTATTATAAAATTATTATGAAGCGAATCAAATATCCGCGAATACTTAAGATTTTAACGAATATTCGGTCCAAAGTGAATATGAATCGTAAAGTTATTTATACAGACGAAACAAAGCGAATCACAAATACCTTCAAAAATCCGAATATTCGCTCGTGCCCGTGGCTATTTGCAGGATATCCAAGAAACAAATAGGCTTTTGATCTCGGCTGAAACTTGTGTCGATTATTTGATGAAGTCGAACTGAATCAAAAGTAACCAAAAACTCTTAACACTTTATAAAAAAATTTCCTTTCTATTTGCACTTGGAATCATATACGCACCACATCAAACAAGGTAACTTGGCACAAAGGAATTTGGTTTCCTCATGAGACACCAAAATATTCTTTCTGCACTTGGCTTGTGGTACACAATCGCCTCTCCACAGGGGACCATATGATCAGTTAGAATGTGGGAATATCGGGGTGTGTGCTTTGTGTTCACACTCCTTCAAAACCCGAAACCATCTCTTTTTCTTGTGTGGATCCACTTCAGAAATCTGGGCAGCACTTGCCATAAACATCCTTAAATCAAAGTACACCAATCTCGGTGTGGGCTGCTAGTGGATGATGTTAAGTGGGATGATAATGATGAGTTCGCACACGTTGATCAAGATGAGGAGTTACCTGTCGATCACAATGAGGGTGATATAGGGAACATGTTAATGTTGCGACGTATATGTTTGACACCATTAAGTGCAAAGGATCCTTGGTTGCGCACTAATACTTTTCAGTCAACTTACACTATTAAAGGTAAGGTGTGCCGTTTTATTATTGGTTCTGGGAGTTGTCGCAATGTTATTTCCATCGATGCCATTCAGAAATTGGGGGTTGAAACGTGAGGAGCATCCAACGCCTTATAAGTTATCATGGTTGAAAGAGGGAGTGGAAATACGCATCAATCAGCATGTGTTAGCGTCTTTCTCTATTGGAGCTTATTACAAGGACAAATTTTATTGTGACATTGTTCTGATGGATGTGAGTCACTTTCTTTTGGGACATCTATGGCAGTACGACACGTAGCTCACAGTGGGAAAAGCAACACATATAGCTTCGTGTTTGAGAACATGAAGATTATTCTTTTGCCAAGCTCGGAACCATTACCTAAGGCGACTACTTTTCAAGATATGGTAAAAGGAAGTGAGAGTTTGATTATGTTGTGTTCTAGACCACAATTTGAAGTTGAGTTACGTAAAGAAGGGTTTGCTTTGGCATTAATCAACAAAAATAATTCTCTTGTTTCGTCATGGACATTACCTCTGGCTATCGCCAAATTGCTAGAAGAGATCACGATTATTTTTCCAGCTGACTTGCCTCAAAGATTTCCACCATTACATGACATTACACATCACATCGATCTTGTTCCAGGTGCGGTTTTACCAAATAGACTGCATTATCGGATGAATCCTCATGAACATGAACAACTACGCAAACAAATGGAGGAACTTATCTCTAAAGGGTATATTCGCAAGAGTTTAAGATCTTGTGATGTTCCGGCTTTACTTATTCCAAAGAAATATGGTTCTTGGAGAAGGTATGTTGATAGTAGGGCCATCAATAAGATCACAGTGCGCTATCGTTTCCCAAATCCCCATCTTGATGATTTATTGGATCAAATTGGTACGGCGGTTGTGTTTTCAAAGCTTGATCTTAAGAGTGGGTATCATTAAATTCGAATTCGTCTAGGCGATTAGTGGAAAGCGAAATTTAAAACTCGTGAAGGGATATTTGAATGGATGGTGATGCCGTTTGGTATGTCTAATGCTCCGAGTACTTTCATGCGAATCATGAATCAAGCTTTGCGAGCTTACATTGGTAAATTTGTCGTCATATATTTTGATGACATCTTGATTTTCAGTGCCTCCATTACAGAACATATTGATCACCTTCACCAAGTGCTTCTTATCCTTCTGCAAGAGAATTTGTTCGTCATGAGACAAAAATGTGAGTTTGGAGTGGACGTAGTATGTACATGGCATATTCCTCAATCTCTGTCCGATGTACGTAGTTTCCACGGGTGGCTTTGTTTAATCAAAGATTTGTCACCATAACTTTCATGACTTTGAAAGCATATAAATGTAAAATACTCACCATGTTCCAATAATTTTAGAGGGTTGCAAACTATCTCTTCTTTGTATTTGATAACAGATACATGGGCTCATTTATCTCTCCATCAAGTTAATCCAGAATCATAGTCTGAAAATCAGTCCCTAATTTGACCAATGTCTTGCACTATGTTAAGTATTTCTGATCTCTGCCCTCATCAGCATACTACCCAACTTTGGAAAAACCAAAAACTTCAGTTTCACAATTAAGATATGAGAGAGAGAATGACCTACTTGATCTATCTTGAAATGAGGAGGTTGGGCTCAACCATGAGCTACGACATCAAGAAGAAGTGTATCATTTATCGCCAAAAACTTGAACCAGAATTTTCTTCAATCCTTCTTTATATTTTCCTAGACAAACACGTACTCCCCATCAATCTTTCCACCCATCAGAATCATAAGCCTTATCAAAGAAAATGAAATAATCAAATCACTAAAAGTACCAACCATAACCTGTAGATGACATGCACCAGAGAGTCGACACCGAAGACAACTTGAGCAGTGAGGATAGTAGATTTCCATTTAATTGGTTGGATGAGAGATCAAGAACCTGTACTCCCCACCAATTTTTGCTTTTGTCCAAACCGGTCTGACATGGCATAGTCTAAGAGGAGTTTTAAAAAATGTGATGTGGCACAATTCTAGGAAGAGTTTAGAAGCTGATGTAGATACCTGCAAAGGCTTCAAACTGCCCTTTTTATATAGTAGAGATTCTTATGAGAGTAATATATAATTCTCCCCATCTCTTTCTCTCATCAATCTAACGGTTATTTAGTATAAATAAGCTATATGCTAGCGAACCATTATGACAGTGAAATACAAGAAATTTATTGGGAGCTTACCTATGCAAACTGCTTTATTGGCCATATGAATTTTAGCGGCACTACAAGTAGCAGGGAGAGGATTACTAATAGTCCTTTCGGCGTTCTGGCAAACCTTTAAAGTTTGAGTTCTTTTCCTAGGGAAGTTAAACTTTCTTGGCATGATCAAGTTATATTGTGAACTAAGAACTTGATTTAAAATTTGAAAATAAAGCCTTCTTTAATGACAACATACACAGATAAATCAAAATTAAGAATCACCAGATCATAGAACATGTTTCCATGAACAAGAACATTATATACCAAACATGAAATCTAGATACAAAGATTCAAAAATCAAACAAATGTAACATTAGCTCATTAGCAATATTTTTTTCTTTCATATTAGTGCTTATGGATGGAGAAGCAATGGATTTTCAAATGGTGATCATAGACTATGTTTTGGAACATTTAGTGGTAGTTAATAGAACACATGGGACAATATAGATTTTGAGAGAGGGTGGGATGAATAGTTTTATTTCTTCATCTATGATAAGGTCCAAATGTTTTAAAATTTATTGTGGATGAAGCATTGTGGGTTGGCGTTAAATGAATTAAGAGCCAAAAATCCTTGTTTTTCTTAACCCACTCTGAGTCTTACAGAAGTTTGAGAGTTTTTTTGTTTCTATCATTTATTTTGTTGTGAGAGATTTTCATTTATCTGGCATTTTTCCTACAATTTATTTTAGCCAATCGAAGATTCAATTTTCCCTTGTCATGTTTGAAAAGATTATATTCTCCTTTCTTGCGACAAAATATTTTCTCTACCATGCTTCTTCGACTGATTACTACGTAAGTATTATCTTCACTTGGTCATTGATGCTATGACTCTTGAAGAGTTGTACTAAGATATTTTCAAAGATCTAGGCCATTGAGGCTATGACTCCTGAAGAAAAAAAAACAAAAGACTCGTGAAATCCATCTCTCTTCCACGCAAAATTTTGAAAACAATTCCTTGGAAAAAGTGCAAACACTATTAAGAACCAATGGAATACCATGAAGCATCGGAGGCAAAAATAAATTGATTAAAATATCAACCCGTGTGACCACAAAATCCGAGAAAACTACAAGAAATGTCATAATCAACAAATATGATATATACAAGGCCATTGATAGTGTTGATAAAAATGCAGTTATAAAAGATGATGATGACTATAATTATATGCTTTACGAGGAGGTGAATTTCAGTCTAGAAGCTAGAACCCAAACCGCCAAACCATTGGTTAACGCATCTACAACATCAACTTATGCTCCAATGCCATAAGCAATTTCATTGAAGAATCATACTACAGAGTTATCTGAACCCATGGATTGCAGTCACATGTTGATGAATTGGTGGGAATAATTTACAGTGATGATAATTTCTCTAATCAAGGTATTTTCTGTTATAATCTGAGATTATATATAAATATCTTCCTTTCTTTCTATCTTTCATCTCGATGATCATCATTGATCATGGTAAATAAAAGATCCCCTCTAATCCATCAACATGTGACTGTAATCCATGTGTTCACATTACTCTTTAGTGTGATTCTCCATGAAAAGTTTTTGGCACTGGAACATAAGTTGATGTTTGTTGATGTGTCAACCAATGTTTTTGTGGTTTGGGTTCTAGAATCTAGATGAATAGGCAGCTCCTTGTAAAACATATCATTACAGTCATCATCATCTTTTATGTTTGAAGTTCTATCAACACTTTCAATGCCCATGGAAATATCATATTGTTGATCATGGTAATTTTATGTAATTTTCTAGGACGTTATAGTAACCCGAATTGGCATTTTGATCAATTTGTTTTTGCCTTCGACGCTTTGTGGCGTTCCAATGGTTTTTAATAGTGTTTGTGATATTTCCAAAGAGTATTTTTCAATTTTTTACGTTCGCATGAAGAAATTATGTATAACACATTCTAAGAATTCCAAAAATATTTATTTTCCCCAAACTTTAACAGACTATTTAAAAAGATTTCTGAAAATGAATAGTGGTGTTATTGGAAAACATTTTTTTTTTGGGGTGCTACTGATCCCTATAAGATTTTTGTAAAATCCATTTGTAGACAAATGCCAATTTTAATATATATTTTTCTTCAAGTGATTGGTAATAATATAATAACTCAACAAAAATTACCGAAAATTTGATATAGAAGAAGCAAGCTGAGAAATAAAGAAACATACCTTCAACAGCTATAGTCGGTTTCAATGGTCGAGTATGCTTCCACACATAGCCATCATGTAGCGGTGGTGGCATCTTGAACGAGAAGTGATAAAGCTTCACTCCTTCTATGTATTCGCGGGGTGGTTGCTCAAAAACCTGCAAGTCAGTAATGAGGTTTATAAGGGGATAAAAAAGTATTTGTATGATACTGAAAATAATATGGTAATCACATAACAAATTGGTAAATCCCTTTTCTTCTATTACTATTGTTGAACTGAAATGCTTGAGAGAAGTATTATACTCCCTTAGGAGAAAGGAAAGAGTATGTTTCTTCTCTCATTGGTTGAGGAATTTTTTTTATTATAGATATACCGACAATATAACACATAAGGGTCAACCTATATGTTCCTACTGATTCTATATATTTTTGGTGAGAAATGGTAAGACAATTATACAGTAGAATTTGCCTTTTAATAATAATACATAAAAGAAATGCACTATAGGAAAGGAAATAAAAAGATTAAATTCCTAATTTATTGGAAATAGAAAGAGTGCATATCAATAAATGTAGCTATTTTTTTAATAAAGTACATAGCAGTTTGTTGTTCTGATAACACAAATATTGTTTAGGCAAAAAAGAAAAAGGCAAAAAGAGAGTTCTAGGAAAACTAACCTTTGGACATAGCCAGTTGACTGAAGTCTCTCTTTGGATGGAGGAATATAATAGCCAAAAGATAAGACAAACAACATTTATGAACAATGTTTGGATATTTACGATGGTTTCACGACGACAATAAGATTTGCCATAAATTATAGAAGGGTAACGAGGGGGCAATGGAACTTACATGTCTGTGAATCTTGTGCTTCCTTCAATT
This sequence comes from Cardamine flexuosa, assembly GCA_963555745.1. Lineage (NCBI taxonomy): Eukaryota > Viridiplantae > Streptophyta > Magnoliopsida > Brassicales > Brassicaceae > Cardamine > Cardamine flexuosa. The sequence goes on from OY743219.1 coordinate 19,484,973, forward strand.
CTAATATGGAGTGAATTCTTCCAGTTGGTGGGTGGGCGAGAGAATATACATAGCCAAAATATCACATATTGTTTCATCTTCAAAAAATTTGGTATACATTTTTTGCTTCCACTCAGAAGTGTTGTTACAGAAACAGTTTCTTTCAAAAGCTTTTCCCTAATCTTTTATACTTTTCTGTTGAGGGTATAAGTCTCCATTTAAAAAATAAACAGGCACATTGTGCCATGAAATTCATAACGAGAGGCGGCTTTGTTTTGACTGACAGAGGCGGAGCAACCAGACGCTTGGACTTGTTTCCATTGGGATTATGAGGCATACTTCATACAAACTACATCTCATGAATGATACAAGGTTATATATATATCCAATCATAATAGAATTCATATTCAACAGAGTTACAACAAATAAATTGTTATAGGTAGAGGATGTAAATGAAAATGAATTCATTAATCAAAATTACACAACATGAATTTCAAATTATCAGAGCATTATGAATTAACAATTATTTGTCCATACATTTTTTGGGAATCAACAAGTTAAAGTTTATTGAGAAAAATTGATGATCAAAAGAGCAACCCGTGAATAAAAGTATTGAATAAATAACTGTAGACACAATAGCATGAATTAGATTATTCTCATTACTGAATTGATTGAGACAACAAAGGGAAAGAACCACACACCAGAGGAAGCAACAACATACAATGATAGAAAAAATATCCAAAACACATATTATCCAAAAATATATTAAAACTGACGAATTATCATTACAAGGAGAAGAAGAATACTTAACCAGTCCAATAAGGCTTTTGGAGGAGAACTGTATTTCTGCAAAAAAAAATTTAGATGTATTTACGAACGAAAATGGATGAAAATGTATCTAAGAATGAACTGAGATTTACATCCAAAAAAGGATTTGTATTTATACACGAAAAAGATTTAACAGAATTTATGCGCCAGAAATTCATTTCTTTTTTTTCTGTCTTCTTCTCTTTGCTCTTCTCCGTCTTCTTTTTTTTCTTCTCTCAGTGGCCGATCTCTCTCTTGAGCAGATGCTCTGGCTCTCTCTGTATCTCTTTAGGTTTAGGGTTTCAGGTGGCTAACGAGGTTGCAACCCTAACGAGCTTTTAAATACCTCTCCATATTCTATTCTAAATGGGCTTAATGGGCTTCGAATTGGGAAAATTGCTTTATTTCCACAAATTTTAAATGTGCTATGATGAGGATGTTACAAATCTAGTCCTTGTCTTTAGTACCTCTGGAATTTATATGCAATATTTTTTTTTGTCATCTGATTTAAAAGCCATCACCATTAAAATTTTATATCCAATATAAGGATATCATATAAATTTATATCCAATAAAAAGATATCATAGTATATTTATCAGGGATAACTTAAAAAAAAAATTATGATATTAGCATCACTTCTCAACTTAAACCTCTAAGGATTTTTACTCCTACAACAAGTGTAATAAGCACGGCGGCCTAGTCGCCCATGATTGGAGATTTATTTTGGGTTAACAATTAGTTCAAATATACATATTTGTCCAATAAAGAAAAACAAACATTTAGGCCATGAATGTTTGATAGTTTTTAGTGGTTTTTGGCTTTTGGATTTTTGTCTTTGGTTTTTGAGTTTTATGCTTTTTGATTTTCTGAAAAGAATAAAAAAAATATCACAACAAAATCTCCTAAAAACTCATATACGTGAGATTCAGGATTTTCTTTACAAATGTGGGAAAATCATCAAAATCTAGATTCCCTAAATTTTAGGAAAACCACTTTTTCCAAAACCATGAATGACAATAAATTAGATTTTTGGAAAATCTAAAGCCAAAAACCACTCTTAAAGCCATTGCCATTCAAGGCTTAATGTAGTTTTCACTTCCAATCAAGAAGAAATGATCTATGCTATCACTTCGTAAAACATGCATGACCAAGTCAAAAACCAATTTCATATGCTTGTTTGTCCCAGTTATAAGTCTATAACAGTCCATAACCGGTCCAAAAAAATCTCTAGTTGATTAAGAAACAACGAGATTGGAAACTTTACTCAGCAGATTCCAATTGGTGCCATGCTCCAATTGATGAGCGGTTTAGTAGCATTGGATTCATGTGACCGAGTAGTTTCTAAAGAGGTATTTATCAAATCCTAATTAAACTATAGATAAATTGAAATATATCTAAAAACTCACCAAAATTTTTGAATTGGAAAGATATCGGCTTCTAGACCTTTGTGGATTTAAAACTCATATACATACATCATACTAGGGTTGAGAATCAAATATTTGAGTTGCCAAACACAATCCCAAAAATGTTCGAAGGAACAAACTCAATTCTTATCATTTTATAGTTGTTTTACAATAGTCCCTAAATTCTCATCTATTAAACCTTTTATTTCTAACCTGTGAATTGATAAAAAAATCCCTCTGTATGGGAGACAGATTCTAAACATATAAATTTATCATCTTAACCTAAAAATTTCTTTCTTTCTTCATTTAAATTTGGGTGTTAAGGTGCACTACTTGATGAGTCGTGATTTTAGGGGTTTTATACATTTAATATCATAAGTAGTTTATAGTCTTTATAGATTTTAGGATTAGGTTTTGTGTCTTTTTGGTTCTTTTAAGGTTTTTACAGATTTACAAGTCACTGGAAGAAAACATGATGTTTTATGATGAAAATATGGATTTGAAGATGCTGAGTAATGCAGAAGCTTCATAAGTTTGGCATTCATTGGAAGTCTTCCACATATCGAATGACAATGAGATTTGGACACAAGATAGCCCTTAGCTTTCATTTGGAACCAATCTCATGTTATTCTCATTCCTGGTTCAAGAGGTTCCGAGTAGTAGGTTTACCCGGTTAGCTTTGAGTTTTGTTTCAGTGTTTGCTGGCGAAGAACATATGCAAGTTATCGGGTGTTCCATTTCCATAACATTGTTACACTAATTCATTGCATGAGAACTTAATTTTTGTATGGTCTCATGGGGAGTTCAAAAGTACCAAGGAGCTTACAATTTGCATTACTTTTGATTCTTTGGGGAATTTGGAAAAAATTGGAATAAGTTTTGTTTGAATATAAAAAAAGTGACTAGAGCTTTTAGGTTATTCATGCAACTGAAGAAGCATAACTATGGAGAAATTCTTATGGAAAAAAAAACCCAACAGTTTGAAGAAGAAGTCCTCATGACGAATCTGTTTTGGAAAAAGATGGGTTAAACCAACATAAGTAACTCTAAGAAATACCTTGTACACTGATAGCATCGTATTTTTTTTTTGTATGAATGTAAAATTTAATCAAACAAAAACCATAGTTACATTGTATGCATCCTTAGTTTGAATGTTTTGATGAGAAATTAAACTTAAAAAAGAGATTGAAGTGACATCCTTGATGCCTACATGCGTGAACTAAACCACATGCAGGGCACCTTCTAGCTTTGACGGATCTAGCATTCTGATTGAAGATATCTTGTTCCTACCCAGCCGGTCAATGAAGATGACAAGTTGGTTCGAAGATAGCATCGTATTTTTGCCCATTTTCATATGTTTTTATTAGGTTCCAATGAAGAATACTAGTTATTTAATTTGGATACTTCAAGGTCCTTTTCCACCATTTACACTTCCATGAGATCACAGTCAGTCACACAAAGAACTTTGCTTTAATGTAGCAATAGAGATTCTAGTCTTACATTTGCTTCTCTAAAGCCTTTTTATAAAATATGTTTCCTTAGTTATTTTACTTGTGGTTCTTCTTATAACCTTAAAAGGAATGATTTTTAGCAAAGGGGTATGACCTAAGAAACATTTGTACACCATCACTTGTTAGGCTTTCACTTTTGGGTCATGTACTTATAAGTCCTTTGCTACTTTTGGGTTAGGCTTTCATTCCTCTGCATCTTGATTGATATATGTTAAGTATGATAACAGTATTTTTTTTGTTATGACTAGAGTGTAATGAGCTACAGAAAGATATTGAACTTTGTAGTTGTTATCGTCTAAGCTGTGTCAAGAACTTGCATTAATGCTTACTCCTAGCTTTATGTTACCTATATCTTCAACCTTTCCTTGTTTGATCCCTGGTTATGGTAAGACAGGTACAGAAGAGACTAAATGATACATTGCAAGCTGACCTTGCAAAACTTGAAGAATAGACTAAAACATATGCAGCAGTAAAATTCTGTTCTTGTCTTAACACAACTCATCCCTAATAGTTTTTCCTTTCATAATATCTGATATTTATATTTTATATCCTGAGTAATTTTTCATGGTTTTTGAATCTTAATGACCGTCAGTGACTAAATGTTTCCATGACTTCCTTTGTGTTATCTCTCTCTCGCTGCTCAGGTGATTACGAAGTTCTATGATATCCGTAGAGCTTCGCTCTGTGAGTCCCTTGAAATGAATGTGCATGATATGTGTGCAAGTTTATTGGACTTTCAATGATCCTTCAACATCAGAATACGTAGTAAGTTTCTAAATACATCTCAATTTCTTGTTTTTTTTTTTGGATACTTTCGGAGAGGCAAGCTACTTATTTTGTTGTTTGAGTGTTGGCTATTCACCACTGGCTGGTAAAGTTGGTTCTAATAGAAGTTTTTTTTTTTTGTCTATTGACTAGTACCTCCGGATATCAACAAAATGAGTTTTGATATGGGACTAAGTTTTTTGTCTTATCATTCTTGGATGCGAAACAGAACGAGAGCCTTGATATTGCATTTGAAGGCAGATAAAATCCTATAGGCCATTTTTATCAATGAAGAAATATATTTTGACTTTATTTGCATTATGTAGATACTTTGTAGTATATTCTACTGCACTTGAAGGAGAGTTGAGGAAAGTCAAGAACACTGTGGATAACCTTCAGAGTAAATTACAAGTGGTATATATTCTTTCTTTCCTCAACTAGATGCAGCATTCAGTAACAATTGATATTTGTTACTCTAGGGCCTAGAAATTGAGAAATCATTTGAAGAAGAGAGTTCGTGCATTGGTAAGGTCTGATTACTTGAAGACTCCTCTCTTGATCTGCATTGTACTTTATTATGTTTTCCCTGTTTTTTCGTGACATACGATGCGTGATCTTGCTAATTTAAGGCGTAATGTATAGAACCTTAGAAGTTCCTAGATCCTAATTCCTCAACTTTAATTGGTATGTAACTGATGACAAAAAAAAAATTGGTGTGTAGCTTTTGCCTTTTTTCGCTGGCCATTGGCATCTAGTAGTACACTTGATCTTATATAATGTGAAGTGGTTAGAGCTGTTATTTGAGATTAGGATAGTTACTCTCTCTTACAATTTTTCATGATTTTTATTACATAAATCGTTGGATTGACCCAAGTTCAAGAGAAAGCCACTTAAACACTGAAGCTGATTACGCCGATTATGCCAGGTTTACAGTGGCAATGATTTTATTGTCATGGTCTCTTTAGTCTGATGGAGTATCTTCGCTATACTGTTTTGGCAGAATGAAAGTAGACTAGGCAGCTATAAAAGAAAGCCTTGAGAGCATGGGACACTTGACAACTTCAATCCGAAGGCTTCGTCTAGCGCTCTTGGAGGTAATTTCAGCATACTAGAGTGTTGATATGGGACTAAGTTTTTGGTTTCAAAATTTAAGTAGTGCCTATTTTTATAGGTAAATGAGTCGAATGATACCGAAACAAGTGCGAGAAGATGTCAAGTATTGATTGCCAACATACTTGTGGAGGGAACACATTTGAAAACTGCTGAGAAACAGAGGTAAAAACTGAAACAGAGAAAGCCACAAAGTATTGTTGATTAGTTAAAAAATTATTTGTTTTAGCTTAACATTCCTCTTTTATATATTTTTGTATAAATAATTATGGGATGATTCATAATATATGATATGGTTTGGTTTCTACAAGCATTGATTACAAGTTGAAGCTCTTGAAGATGACTCATGTCCTTAGTTACCTCCAAGCAGAATCAGCTGGACATGTTCTTCATCGATGGATTAAGTTTCATCATCATCACGATGATCATGGTATCAAGAAAAAGGTTTTGGATATGTTACAGTTTTAAAAACATTTTGTGGACCAAAGATGTGTAGTGTTTATGGGAAACAGGAAAAGAAAGAAATAGTTTCACATTTTTTCTTAATAATATTGATTAGGATCCTTGTGTTAAAGATAAGAAAGAAAAGAGAAAATTGTGTGTCTATTCATAAGTCATAAGACAATATATATAGGGATACAAAGTTAGGATTTAGCTTGATGAGCAACCAGTCTAGAACATTTTAATGGACCGATAATGGGCATCCACATAATATGGACTTATTCATAACACTCCCCCTTGGATGACCATTATAAAAATTTGGTATCCAATGCGTTTGAGATGCTGCCTCATTAAAAAACTTTGTAGGAAAATACAATGGGAAAAACCATAGTTAAGGGAAAAAGAGTGCATCGCGCATTTACTCCCCCTCATGAGTACATCACTGATCTTCGAGACGACTTGATCCAATCTTGCTGAAAAAAAATGATAGACCTTCATCATTTGAATTCCTCTTATGTGCCTATCATTTGTGTGTGTTTTGTTGTCTCGCTAAAAACCTTTTCATGCAAAAACCCAATGGGACAAAAGCTATGATAAAGGAAAAGAGTACAACCACACACATAACCATATTCCTTCTCTTGGAAGTATCATCTTCATGATATATTTTATGATAATATACATAATCTTTTAGGAATTGGTATAAGTAGTGTATTAGACATTAACTCTTACTATTGCCTGAAGACAATCATATCTTTCCAAGGTTCTTTATCTGATACTATTCTCATCATAATACTTACATGAACTCTTCAAGAGTTTTGATGATGTTCAAATTAAATATCATTTAGCCTGCTTCTAGCAGCTTAAATCCTTCTAGGGCTGCTTTTAGCAGCTTAAATCTTGGGACTAAATTATTTTTCTTATTGCCAGACTTTAATGGAATCTATATTCGTTGCATCCACCACAAAAGAGTTTCAGGTCTCTCACAATTTTATAGTTTTCATTCCTGATGTCCCACATGTTTTACACATTCAAGTGTATGGACTATTGGTCCAAATACTTATCTTTAATGATTGGTCAAATCATTTTGTGTACACTTATCAACTTTATTTTTTTTATTTTCTTTATTTGCTATACCGCGGTATATGATCCTCAATTTTATCTTTACATCAACTGCTACATTGCATGCACAAATATTACGACGTCGATTTGTTCCATTCCCGAGATGACTCAACTAGTTGAAATATCTTATCATTATCATTACTAGGTACCTAGATTTCTTTCTTAGTCATGTCTCATGTCTCTTCTAGAGATCCTTAACATCTCTTATAGAGATCCTTTCTACCTCATCTCTGCCATTTTTCTATATCTGCTCCTTTTTTTCCGAGGATTTTTTATCTTTGTAACTCATTTGCAGTTGATATTGTATGTCTGAGACATTAATTATAATCGGAGCACAACTGAAATATGTAACTTTATCACTAGATCCGGTCAGTAAGCGTAGGACAGTAAATATGCTAAATTTTGTATATGAGTTATCTTTGTAGTTCTTATTCTTTACTACAACGAGGATCAATCATTGATAACTCTTTTCAATCTATTTATTTTACAGCTGTATCTTTTCTCCCCCTTATGTTGGAAATAATGACTCACTGAAATAACAGTCTTCAATGGAGTTTTATATCCAACATACTTTCTTAACCTCCTTTAAGGTCTCATCTTATATTATTGTGGTGGAGAAACTCAACATATATAATTTACTCAAAACTTTAAGATGAGAAATATCTGGTTCCTGACCAAAACCAATTGTCATGGGGAGATCTCATTATTTTTTATTGGCTTGATGCAAATATATATATTCCAATGGAATTCACCAGCATTATCAATTAACCAAGTATCCTCACAAACAAATAGTTGTGGGTTAATAACAAAGATATTAAGTGGGTGATCAATCCACAAAATCTTCTTTTAACTATACACCACAAAACTGATAGAATCCAAATTAATTGGGTGGTGAAAAGCCACAAGATTATTTCTTCTGCATCATTACTATAAACGAAATGGCATAACCGGTTTTGCCAAACAGTGAGATTTTTCAGTAAATTTTTGGTCTGCAATACACTTTTTGGTTTACGATAGCATACCTATTTTTTATAAAAAAAATTTATTAAATAAAACAATCAAACACCAATCACTAGTTCATTATTATCATGACATAGAACTAGGTTTTAAATCAGTTACAAATTTTATTTTACTAAATGAGATCAGATGACAGGTATGATTAAAATTCTAGTAACTTATATCAGTCATATAATCACTTCACAATAGTTTATCATAATTTAAAAAACTAACATATATGATAAATATAACTTATGAATACTTATCTTGATAATAATGGAGGCCGGATATATCGGAATCACCATTGAAGAATAATGGAAGTGACATCAGTAGACCATTGTTCCATGTATCGTATATCTCAGATCAAAAAGAAAAAACATGTGTCAATATTTGTGATTTATAAATCACATAGAAATCAATGAGACATAAACCAACTAAAGTAAAAAAAATTTGAAGTAAAAAATTTAATAAAGCATCAATGATAATGATTAAAATAAGTTAATTTTACATCCTAATGGACTTCGTTGATGAAAAAATAAAACATGTATTTCTTCTAAACAAACTCAAACTATCAAACCATTTTTTTTTTTTGGGTCAAATATCAAACCATTTTATTCCCATAAAATAATAAATAAATAAACATGAGTTCATTAGATAATTACCAAATCAAATCATTAGTTATAGATATAGACAAATGTATAACTGGTGCAATGATCTATTGTAAGCATTAAACTTGATGCTAAAACCAATAATTTACTAAACTAAAATCAAACCAACAATAAGGGATCTACAAGACGAAATAATGAATAATTAAATATCAACCAAACATATACAATAAATCATGTATCATGTATATTGGTCTCAGCAAATCAACAAACATTAACACAAACAATTAGAAATATGTGTCGATCGAAGCAGTAAACAATAAAGTATAATTCTCCAAATTAAAAATAAATCAAATATAAGTAAACTGAACCGTAAAGCACTAATATAAACAAACTGAACAGTAGATCGACAATTATAAATCATGTTTCTAGATAAATAATTAAGATAGATATCACTTATCTCAAGGGTGCTGTTTTCCTCTCGATAAGAAAAGTGAAAGCAACGGAGAAGTTGTCGAGAACGTCTCAAACGGAAACACATCAACTAGGGGTTTTTTTTTTTTTCTTTCTTCAAACGACTAGAGTTTTTTACTCAGACGGCTAGATTCGTGCTGATAACGTGTTAAAAATAAGAAAAAAAAGAGAAAATTGTGTGTTTATTCATAAATCATAAGATAATATATATATGGATACAAATCTAGAGTTTAGCTTGATGAGCAAGTAATCTAGAATATTTTAATGGATCGATAATGGGCACACATTGTATATTGTAAAAAATACTATATGTTACTTTTTTTTGTTTTACAAACAAAAGAAAAAGAGTAGAAATATTATACGTCGGTTAGAAAAGGATTAAAAAGTAAAATCATAGAAGGCTGGCCCATGATTTTCATTTTACAAAGTTGGTTCATTTAAAGCCTATAAAAAACCTAACAACTCATAGGTTACACATCAATTTCAATCTTCCATTTTCTCGCAATCGCATTACCATCACCTGCCACCAACAACTCTTAGCGCTCTCACCATCTCTCTCTCGCTCGAATGTACTAACACTTCCTTCTCTGAAACTTTTGTTTAATTTCGTTTTATATTCAGAATTCATTTCATAAATCCATCGATATCGGTTTTTTTGTTTTTGTTGTTGTTATCTGTCTTCTCTTTGTTTCGTTTTTAGTGGATACAGGTATGGACACTTCTTCTTACTTGAAAGTGCAAGCTCGTTGCCCAATTCAACAAAATTTTCTTCCCAAGAAAAGTTCCAAAGAAAACCTAAGTCAATCGTTAAGAATTTAGGGTTTCGATTTGTGGGGTTTTCGCATTCTTCATAATCCAAACCAATTCTTGATTCCTTTCTGTAATTTAAAATTAGGGTTTCGATTTTTGTGATTTTAGAACATCAATTTTGTCTTTGCCACACAATTAGTGAATCTCGAATTGTTAATTTTGTCATAAAATTCGCATCTTTATGTGATATTGAATGAATTATACTGATTGGTTTCGCTTATGTATTTCACCAGTTTGACAGATTCATACCAAACAGATCAGCTATGGATTTTGACTACGCTCACTTCGCTCTCACCGAAGGAAGAAACGAGAGAACTATGCTAAGTTTTTCACCATCCAAAGTAGCCTACAGGAAGAAATTGGCTGAAGCACTGAATCTGAATCGCACTCGTATCCTCGCCTTCAGAAACAAACCTCAAGCTCCAGTTCACAGCAACCAGTCTGGTTCTTCTCTTCTTCACCAACAACCTAAATCCGTGAAGCCTCGTAGATACATTCCTCAGAATTACTAGAGAATGGTGGATTTACCTGACATTGTAGATGACTTCTACCTCAACTTTCTTGACTGGGGCAGTTCTAATGTTTTAGCCATATCATTGAACCATTCTGTGTATCTGTGGAATGCTTCTAGTGGCTCTAGTTGTGAGCTCGTGACTGATGATGCAGAGAAGGGACCGATTACTAGTCTCAACTGGGCGCAAGATGGTTGTTATCTTGCCGTCGGGCTCAATAATTCTCAAGTCCAGCTTTGGGACTGTGCAGAAAATCGTAAAGTAAGCACGTTGAAAGGATGTCACGAGGCGAGAGTTGGATCATTGGCGTGGAACTGTCATATCTTAACAACGGGATCAGATCTCATGTTGTGGATACTTACAGAGGTCCCACTTTAGAGGTTTGTGGGTTGAAATGGTCAGAATCTGGAATGCATTTAGCAAGTGGTGGAAACGACAATGTAGTTCATATATGGGATCGTCGTTCTAACACGCAGTGGCTGCAAAGGTTTGAAAGACATACATCTGCAGTTAAAGCTCTTGCTTGGTGTCGTTTCCAATCGAGTTTACTTGCAACTGGTGGTGGTGGAGAAGATAAGACGATCAAGTTTTGGAATATTCATACAGGAGCTTGTTTGAATTCGGTAGACACTGGCTCTCAAGTTTGTTCTTTGTTATGGAGTAAGAATGAAAGAGAGTTGCTTATATCACATGGGTTTACTCAGAATCAGCTTACTCTTTGGAAGTATCCATCTATGGTGAAAATGGCTGAGCTCACTGGTCATACATCGCGTGTTCTGTATTGAGCCATTTTCTCATGTCAGTCGTATTCGTTGAAAACTGTTAAGGAAGCCATTGTAAAAGTTTTTGAGACAGCTTAAATTTTTTGTATATGTATTATATAGAAAGATTTTAGACTTGTTTTGTAATTGGTTAACCTGAGTATGATGTTTAAATGCTCATCAAAAGAAATTGTGTTTCTTTCGTTTCAGTGCAAATTCTTTTCGTTTCGATGCAAATCAAAAAACAGTAGTGTTAAATTCTTTTAGACGTATTATAAAGAAATACTAGTTTCATACTCACGCTACACCGCGAGTCAATTATTTCAGTATAAATTATAATGTTTTAATATTTTAATGTTTAACACTATTTTTCTATTGTTCTTATAATTTTAGTTTACTTTTAACGTTTATAAATATTTTTTCTTTATTTATTATAATTTGTAGTTTTGTTTATTTAATTAATGTTTATAATATATTTTAATATGCTTTAAACATGAAATTGTTTTATTTTCATGTAGCAATAGCATATTTTTGTTATTTAAATCAAATTTACACCAAATGAATGATGTTATTTATTTTTATTGAAGCAATTTAGAGAAAATCATACTGAATGATATTAAATTAATCAAAAAAAAAAAAATAGTTTTTTTGTTAAAATTGATCTGGTTCTTACCAAAAAAAAACTTGACAAACTTTAGATTTGTAATTCATCTAATTGAATAAATTTTAAAAAAAATCTGCAAAAAACATATATGTTTCCCACCAAAATACTTAATCTCATAATTTTCTTAACAATTTACATATCCATTTTGCCAAAATGAAAAATTTACAATTTTCTTCCAAAAAATTATCTTTTTCCCACCAATTAAAATTTGACTATGTAGTTTTATTGAAAAACTTCATGTCCATAATTTTATACCAAAATAAATAATTTGCAAAATTTCTGCCAAAGCGGATTTGTAATTTTTCTGCCAAAATATGTATTCAAATCATAACATATGTAAAAAAATAAATATATTTATTAATAATATGCATTATATTATATACTAATTCAAAATAACTTGAAAAATGGATATGTTTCCCAACAAAAAAAGATATGTCATTTTCCCAGAAAATAATCGATTCTAATCACAACATATATAGAAAAAATTTCAAATTTTTTTATTAGTTATATAATAATTCAAAATAATTTGAAAATAATATCAATTAAAACTTAAATGAGAATCATAATTATTTTTCTAATACATTGATTTAAATTAGGTAGATATATTTTACACAAATTAAAATCAATGTTAGTTTTCATAATATTAATATTTTAATCTGTTTGGATATACTTATAATAATAATGTTAGTTTATTTGTTAAAATGGGTGTTTGGAAACATCTCTTAGATTGACTCTTTTTTAATAGTGGAGTAAATTTTTTTTTTTCAAATTATCCGTAATAAATAGCGCAAAATTTATTCTGGTTATTATATCGCAGAGCCAGAGAGTGTTGTCACAAAATTAACGTGGTAAATCATAAATTGAAACTCATACAATTATATATTTACAAAACTATACTATTTTCACGACACTATATATAAAAAATAATGGTAACTTATATGAGGAATCTTATCCTCTTTTTGGAATTTTATTTATGAATCCAAAATTTTACAAGTTAATATTCCCTCTGTATAATCTCTCTTGAATTAGGATATATATGGTTCACTTTTAAAGCATCAATTACAAGTTGAATCTCTTGAAGATGGCCTATCTCCTTAGTTATCTCCAAGTTGAAGCTGGAGGACAAGTTCTTCATCGATGGATTAGTTACAGTCACTTTTTAATGTCCATGTAGCAGAGAAATCTCTGGAGAAAACCCTATTATTCGACCTTCTTCATCATTATGTTCATGGTTTTGGATAGAAATCTCCACAGGTTCTTGTTGCCAATCTTAGAGCAACTTGTCAATGAGATCTCCTGCTTCTGTGTTGTTGAAATCTTTATCTGCAAGCATTAACTTGTTGAAACCGGACACCTCAGGCCCTGCATATATGATTATGCCTGTAACCGCGGGATGCGAGTATGCTTCCCTCAGAATCTTGTTGGTGATAATTGAGTTTATGTCTAGATTAACTTAATTATGTTAAGAGTTGTGACTTTTAGATTAGATTGTGGAAGAGACACAACTCTTCACTTATGTCTTTTCAATTGTGTCTCTTGGATACTATTTAAACTAGTATTCTCCTGATGTAAAAACAACAAGTTTCAGTTATAATAAATATTTATTTTTGGTTCTTATCTTCTTTAAAAGGAGAAGAGATAATTCTTTATCTCTTATTCTGTTTCTCCATTTTCTTAATTGATTGTGAATTCAATATTCCAACAAATCTCCTCCATGTATTTAACCTAAATCACAGAATAAACCTTGCCTAGCTTGTTACGTTATCTTAGTTCAAAGTTTCAAACTATCCAATTTTGCATTTTAATATATATACCTGATCCAGACACTTGGCCATATCAACCTCCGTAAGCCAAACCGGAAAACCCAAAGAGCCTAAGGTATCTAATGCGGATCTCATGTAAGCCAAGTTGGGTAGTTTTGGAGCAAAGTGAGCTTGTGCTCCAATTCCTCCTTTGGTATTTTTGTTTCCTGGGTATGAAGCAATCTCTTCCATCCTATTCTTCACGTTAACCGGACTCCCAAGTCTTTTTTGTTGGATAAGGCTTCAACATTGGAGTAAAAGCCCAAGACATCTTTACAGCGTTGTAGTAAAGATAAGATAGGCTTAACATTTTTTAGGATAGAATTAGGAGTTATCCAGTTCTAATAAGAAAAGGAAATAGCTAAGGAGATGCCATCATCTTTATATATATCGATGTTGAGTTGTGACATTGATTAAGAGCTTTAGTGTTTAGTTTTGAATTATTTTCTAAACCTTAATAAGAGAGTTATTCTTATTCAAGCTGAGTTTCTAATATTTGGTATCAGAGCTTTAGGCAATTCGATCTACTCGGAGAAGATCACGAAGCTTTTGAAAAACCACCTCGAAGATCTTACGAACATACAAACGTCGTAACCGAGATATGGGAGAAGTCATTCCACACAGCTAAAAAGAGCCTTCACAAACTTTCATCCTCATCGCCCAACCCGTATATCCTCAAAAATTTCTATTGCGGATCAACAAGGTGTGGGAAACAATCGATCCTGGTTTGATTGATTCCAACAAGAATGATGTTGCAACTGGTTTGCTTTTCAAATCAATCCCGGAGTCACTTATCTTGCAAGTAGGCGAGAAAACTTCTCCTAAAGGGATTTGGGAAACCATCAAAACTCGTAACCTTGGAACAGAACATGTTAAGGAAGCAAGGTTACAAACCCTAATGTCTGAATTTGATAGGATCAAGATGAAAGATTCAGACACAATAGATGACTTTGCGGAAAAGTTATCAGAGCTAGCATCAAAATCCACAGCACTCGGAAAATCGATGAAGGAACCAATGCTTGTCAAGAAATTCCTACATAGCTTGCCACGCAGCAAGTATATCCACATCGTAGCTTCTCTTGAGCAAGAATTAGATCTAAACACAACTGGATTTGAAGACATAGTGGGAAGACTCAAGGCTTATGAAGAACAGATTCTCGATGAAGAAAATTACACAGAGACACAAGTTAAGCTTATGTTTGCAAATGCAGAAAGTAAAAATAAACAATGGAGAGGACATGGAAGACGATACAGAGGACGAGGCAGAGGTAGATCAAACTACTCATATGAGAGATCAATGGATCAAAACTCGGAAAAGAGAGATTTAACAAAAGTAGTTTGTTATCGATGTGACTTGGTCACTTTGCTTCTAAATGCCTTGAAAGATTGAAGAAACTTCAGGAAACAATCCTAGCTGAGATGGAAGAAGCCGAAGAAGACAAAGCTCTTTACATGCACGAAGTCGTCTACTTAAATGAAGATAAAATCATACCAAATAACTACAAAGGAGAAGAAGGTATTTGGTATTTAGATAACAGAGCAAGTAATCACATGACCGGAAATAAGACATATTTTTGGAACTTAAAGAGAAAATCAAAGGAAAGGTGAAGTTTGGAGATGGTTCATATGTTGAAATAGAAGGGAAAGGGTTAATTTTATTTCAAGGAAAGAAAGATGATCAAATACTTGTCTCTGATATCTACTACATCCCTAATCTTAAGAGAAATATTTTGAGCTTAGGACAAGCTACGGAAGCTGGGTGTGATGTTCGAATGAAACAAGATTACCTAACAGTTCATGATCCGAGTGAAAGATTTTTGGTAAATGTCACTAGATCACCAAACAGACTCTACAAAATCAGTCTAAAATCGGAAAACCGATATGTCTACATGCAAAGATAGAAGATAATACTTGGAGATGGCATGCGAGATTAGGGCACATAAGTTTCAAAACAATCAAGGCCATGTCTAATCAGGAGATGGTCCACGGCCTACCTGAAATAAGAGAAGAAAATAAACTGTGTGAGTCGTGCCTAGTTGGAAAACAAACTCGCCATGTATTCTCTAAAGCAACTCAGTTTCGAGCAATGAAACCTTAAGAACTTCTACATGCAGACTTATGTGGTCCTATATCACCACCTACTATTGCACATAACAAATACATATTTGTTATAATAGACGATTTCTCAAGATACATGTGGTCCATCTTGCTAATGGAGAAGAGTGAAGCGTTTGTTAGATTCAAAATTTGGATGTTATTCCGTATAATTTTGACCCTTAATTTATTTCTTCATATATTTTGCGTACATAGAAACAAAAAATCTGTAACATGTCTTTTCTAATCGAATGTCATCAAATATATTATTTATTTTAGTTGATATATCTTTTATTGTTTCAATTTGTGTTTTTTTTTTTATCATATTTTAATTTATGATATATTTGTAAACTTTAACAGCACACATGTTAATCTGCAAAAGTGTTTAAAGGTAGGCAAACAAGAATTTAAACTATGATTTTAAGGGAATAAGACGAGAATAGGAGTTACGGGATGAAGACGGGATCGAAGGAAACAAGACTAAATGGGAACATAGATTTCCAAAACAAATGTCCTGGAACATTTTACAGTTAAAATAAATTAACTCTTGCAATCATATATGTAACATGTTTTTTAAAAAAACTCTAGCATAAAAGTGTTTAAAATAAAAATAAAAGATATAAAAATATCTTCTATCATAGTTAAACTTTTAAAAACAAAGAAACGTAATTCAATATTGATGAACCAAATATAATATTTGTGTTTGTTCCAACGGGATTTTGAGAATTTATGTTTCAGTGCCATTTTTAACTTCCCTTCGAGAATGCATTCACTTATGTGACGAGAACTTAGGAACGAGTATAAAACAAAATGAGACATGACGATACTGAAATTAAACTATGTCCATCTCTAAATATTTGTATTTTTCTCAAATAAGTTTTAATTGTTTTTAACAATTTTATGTCCAATTTGATAGTAAAAAATTTAATAAAAATCTAACCGACCACTGATTTGAGCACATTTGATTTTGGTTTGACTGCCTGGGTTGGTCTAGGTTTCAAACTACAGTGGTAAAAGTGTTTACATATATAATCCCATACGTATGTGCGGATTCAAATCTAGTATAAATCAATTGCAAAAATAGTGATTTGTTAGACTTAAAATTAGAACATGATAAAAACTTATACGTATTTGAATCTCTTTCAAATAAAGATTGTGTCATTAGAATCGACACAGTCAAATTTTCGGTAAGACGAGCACTAAACCGCCATTTTCATCTCTATCTTCTTGTGAGGATCATAGCCTATGAGGTCAAAGTCAGCAGCCACAAAAGCATCGATTTGTTTCTTCTCCGAGTTTATCTTCAAAACCTGTAGTAGTAAGGAAGCCCATGGTGAAAAAACAAAAACACAGTAAGAATATACACTCCTCCTTGATGATCAATTGATAGCGATATAACTTACAGGAAATGGTTTTGGTGGATTCTGAAGTTGCACTTTCAAAGGCCTCACATGATTCTTGTAGACATGAGCATCTCCAATAACATGGATAAAATCACCAGGAACAAGATCACACACGTGAGCGAGCATACAAGTAAGAAGAGAGTAAGAAGCAATGTTAAACGGTACACCAAGGCCCATGTCCGCTGAACGCTGATACATTTGACATGACAGTTCTCCTTCCGCCACATAGAACTACAAAGAGAAAAGAGGACAAATAAATTCAAACTCATTGTAAGAAAACAAAAGAGTTAGAATTTACCTGTGCAAACATATGGCATGGAGGAAGTGCCATCAACTTAAGATCAGAAGGGTTCCAAGCTGACATTATGATACGCCGATCATCAGGATTGTTCTTGATTTTGTCAATTACATCTAAGAGCTGATCAAATCCTTGACCGGTGTAATCAGCATGCATATCTGTGTACCTGTAAAACAAGAGAGAAATGTTCCATTCACCCAAACAGAGAAGCAAAGCCAAAATATGCATAGAAACGTTACTGACTTAGCACCAAAGTGTCTCCATTGAAATCCGTATACAGGTCCAAGGTCGCCTTCCTCTCTCTCGCTCAAGCCAATACTGAAATGACAGTGGATTTATCAGTGAGAAAGCGGTCAAAATTTCAGTTCTCATTTCCCAAAAGGATGATGCCAGTTAAAAATCATACCCATCGAGATACTCTCTTGACGCATTCCCATCCCATATGTGGATACCTTTGTCCTGAAGAACCTGCTCATGTATACAAAAACCTCTCAGAGAACTATCTAATTTGTTTGCTTAGTTTTGGAGCATAGCAAAGATGTATTTTGTTCTTTTTGTTACCTTTGCATTGGTTGAACCACTTATGAACCATAAAAGTTCCTCAACAACACCTCTCCAGAAAACTCTCTACAGATATGCAACTTCCACCAAGTTAGAACCACCAAATATGACAGAAGACAAATCATTCTCCTTAAGAGAGAGCAACCGTGAAAAGTTTACCTTTGTTGTTAAAAGTGGGAAACTTCTGCGTAAATTGAATTTCATCTGTGTTTCAAGGAAATGTGAAATCATCAATCTTTAATAGCCAACCAGAGATAAACTGAACACATAAAGAAAAGGGTTTTAACATCACCTGGCAACCAAATTTCGATATTGTACCAGTCCCGGTCCTATCATTCTTCACATTGCCATTTAAGATGATATCTTCAACCATATTCAAATACCGAAACTCCTCATGCTGATCAAAAACCATCTTGGGAAGAAACAAGAACTTCTTCTCATCAAACTGAAGGGACTGTTGTGACCCATTGCTTTCATCAGAGGACTCATCAGCAGAACTTTTCCCACGAACAAACGTCGTGAAGCAAAACCGAAGTCCATTTTCACTAATCGGAAACGACGAACACCAAGGCTGATAAACACAAGTATCAACCGCAGGTATAAACGTATCACATTCAATACTTGCATCAATCTCAGTTAAATGGATTGCATCACAACTAGTCCTGTTCAATGCTTCCCTACAAACAATCAACAGTTAAGTTACAACAAACAAGATTACAAATCACCAAAAACGAATCATAATAAACCAACACATTTTTACCTCAATATGTCACCACCTCCTATAACAAACACCCTCTCAATAGATAAACAATACGGCGGTGCAGCTAACAAATCAAGAGCAGAATCTACACTACTACAAGTCACAACATTCTCAGTATTGGCTATATCAAACCCACCAGACCGAGTTAAAACAACGTTAAGGCGACCCGTAAGCGGTCTATGCTTAATGGGGATAGACTCCCAAGTTTTTCTACCCATCACAACAGCATTTTTCTTAGAAGAATCAGAGGTAGTCAGAGTTATATCCTTGAAGAACTTGAGATCTGTAGGTAAACTCCATGGCAATTTCCCATCTTTACCAATACCCATTTCTTTAGTTGCAGCTACCACAACTTGGTAAGTTCTCTGAGGCTCTGAAGTAGCTATGCTGGAGGCATTACCACCATTAAGAGTAGTTGTTGTTGCCATGGTGGTAATCAAAACCGCAGGAGAGACTGGGAACATCAAACACAAATGAAGATTCATATGAATTAAACTATACAAACACAATCAAAGAATCAAAGTTTCAGACTTTGAGATGAAATTGAAAATAAAATAATCAAACAAAGAGTTATGATTGAAGTATATGATTAACTCTAATTCAATAAAGAGGAAAAGGGGGTGAAGATGAGATTAATACTGACCGATTTAAAGGCGAAAGGAAGAATCTTTGAGGGGTTTTGCAAATACCCAAAGAGAGAATCAAAAACCCAGAAGAAATCAGAGGAGTAAAGTACTGTAGGTAAAGGTTTTTTGCTTTTTTTTGGGGAAATTGTGAGTTTTGGAAAAAAAGGAAAAGGATAAGCGGGAGAGAAGAATAGAGGGAAACGCCGATTCGTAAACGCTCCAGTAAACGTGTCTCTATCGTTAAACTTCGACAAATTGACAAGGGAACGAGCGAGTTTGGGTCTAAGTTTGGGTCTAAGTTCGGGTCGGGTCGGGTAAACCAATCCTGCTTTGGGTGGGTTATGAACTTATGGTAAGTAAATCAGATTTGTTTCTTTTACATAATATTGTGTATTTTAACTTTAAGCAATATGGATTTTCTCATATTTATATGTTGGTTTTATTTTTGCATTGAAAAAAACAACTTATTTTTTGTTTTGGCTAAAACATCGTTTAAAATCATATGGATGGATCTATATTCATTAAATTTCTTTTTTGAGAACAATTTAGGATTGGTCATGAGGTGGAGCAGTTTAGAATTGTTTCTTTTAGCCAGGACCGGCCCGGAGCATAAACAGGGTAAGCCACCGGTTCGGGCCTTCAATTTTTAAAAAATTTTAGGGGCCACACATTTATTATAAATATATGTATTTAAAGTTTTAAACTAAAACATTTGAAATTCATAACATTTTAGAGAGACCATATATTTATTTCTAATATTTCTTTTTGTTACAATTAATTTAATTAAATTGAAACAAGAAATGAAAGTAAATACAAATACGTTTATTAGAAATTCATTCATTAAAACCATAATGATCATGGAACTAGAAGTCTCAATTTTTTTTTCTAATTAACTATTTAACGTTTTCAATTCACAAAATTGTCGTTGGATTTACTTCATACTCTAATACTTCATTTATTCATGTTAGCAGAATTGTTAAACTTTTCATAATCAATCAAATAGAAAAACTGATGCAAAATTCTGAATTCATAAATGTATTCGAGTTTTTCTACAATAATTAACACACATGTACATAGATTTATTATCAACCGAGAGAGCTATGGTTGAATAAATAAATTATGAAGATCTAATGAATGATTTTGTGGGGGAAATGAAAGAAGAAATATATTTATTAAGTAGAGATTTTTATTATTTTAATTCTTTTTAAAAAATTAATATATAATAAAATTTAAACTAAATTATGAAAGGGACCATATTTTCTTTCTCGCTTCGGGCTACCATAAACGTTGGACCGGTCCTGCTTTTAGCACCCAAATTTTTAGCAAACTGGTCTCAGTATCCAGAAAATATATTTATTTGATGTGAAGCGGATTAGCCCTTTTTAATTTTTAACACTATTAAGTCTTAAGATTGATCCTACATATTTATCAGGTTTTATTTTCTTTGACATCTTTTTAACTCGTGGGTTTAAGATACAGATTATTATAATATTTTTTATTTTAACTTTTAAATAATATGGATTTTATCATATTTATATGTTAAGTAAACTTTTGCATTGAAAAAAAACAACTTTTTGTTTTGGCTAAAACATCATTTCATTTGTATGAATCGAATGGTAAAAACATATCAGTAATTTAGGAAAAACTTGTCATATTAATTAGACGGAATAAGTGTAGGTAGTGCAGAGTAAATAAATCAAGTAAAGCGCACAAAGTAATTGCATTATTGAAGAACATCCAAGAGATAATCGAAGGAGTGGATCTTCACCAAACCGCATAGCTTAGTTCTCTTTCCTAATGATCAAATCAAAAGCCCTACTACATTCATCAGCCATTTTTACTAGTGTCCACGAAAAAACATATTTCATTCACTTTTTCCAAATTTACGTGAAAATTGTAATTTTCTTTTCAAAAATCCATTTAATTTTAACTAAAAAATTATACTACTAATATAACTGCGGGTACTTGTATAGTTGCATATGTCTTGATTTTAGTAATCTAAAAGCAATAATACGAAATGTGGAGAAGAGCCATATGAAACATGTTTAACCTGCAATTGGTGTGCTATTACTTAGTCCAAATTGGCGTCGTTCGCTTTCCTATTAATTATAGCATTTATTGTATAGATATGATTGGTTTTTCATAAATTTTAATATTTATATCACACAAATAAATGTTCATTTCTAAACATCAAGTTAAACAACTTGTAATTAAAGAAAAACCTTTAGACCTTATCAATAGCTTGTTAAGATGAAATTCAAGTACTTTTCTACATGTCTTAGTTTCAGATGATCCTCACCATTACCATCTTCCACCCTCTTCTCCTCTCAATCATTCATCTCCAATAAGGTAAGAAACTAAACAAAATCTCTTTGGTTTTGTCTTTCTCAATCTTGATCATTTCGAAGTTTATATTCTTTTCTTCCTTATCCTTGACCATCTAGACTTCTACAAGATTCCAATATGATGAACTTCATAGTTTCATTAATCAGTTATATATTTGAATAATCTGGCCAATACTTAATTGGAATAATCTTAATCATCTTGTAGGTGTTTCATCAAGAACCATGGCAGACACCAAACAAGGTTATAAGTCAATGCATATACCTTAACTATTCATAGATAGAAATTTTCCTCTTGCCTAATGTTGATGTAAACCAATCATGTGTGATCTAGATATGGAGATTAATTCAGATGATGGGAGAAAGATAGTGAAGATGAGCTCGCTTAAAAAGAAAGCGATAAGCGCATCAACCAGATTCAAGAACTCTTTCAAGAAGAAAACTAGGAGGATCAGCAGCAAAATCGTATCCGTAGCCGTTGTAGGCGACATCAACGCCGAGGATCTTTACTCTGTTGAAGAGTTCCGTCAAGTCCTTGTCGACAACAATCTTTTACCCTCCAAACACGAAGATCTTCACATGATGCTCAGGTTATTATTTTCTTTCTTAATAATTCGGATTAGGCCAAAATAATGTGTTGTGTTGTGTTATGAAATCAAATAATATTTGGTGCATAAAAGTCAACTAATGGAAAAAGTATTATCAGTATTTATATGCACAACTTACAATCTGGTTTGACTTTTTTTAATACTGAATCTAATAGTTCTTAGCCAATTCTAAGATCGACAGATCAACCAAATCTCCCAAAAGAAAAAAAATTAAAGACATGTAAATTAGGGTGTTAAGTTTAATATCATAAGTAGGGCATTTTACTCATACTCTATTCTTTGAGGGAATTATTTGATAGATGACCAAAATGTTATTTGTTTTTGGATGATTATTGCGATTTTAATATTACGTTCTATTTATGTTTGTTTGATGTACATAGATACTTAAGAGCTAGAAAGTTTGACATTGAGAAAGCGAAGCAAATGTGGTGTGACATGCTTCAATGGAGAAAGGAGTTTGGAGCCGACACGATCATTGAGGTTAGCCTTTTTTCCAAGAATCTTGGAACAGTACCTTATCTACCAACCATTTAATATACCCTTTGACACAAAAAAAATTGTTTGGTTTACTTTCTCTAATAATGAAGGATTTCGAATTTGAAGAGCTCGACCAAGTACTCAAACATTATCCTCATGGTTATCATGGAGTGGATAAAGAAGGCAGGCCGGTTTACATTGAGAGATTAGGTCAAATCGATGCAAACAAGCTGTTGCAAGTAACTACAATGGAACGGTACGAGAAATATCATGTGAAAGAGTTTGAGAAGTTGTTCAACTTCAAATTTCCTTCTTGCTCAGCCGCAGCCAAGAAGCACATTGACCAAAGCACAACCATTTTTGATGTGCAAGGCGTGGTTAGTTACCTAAGAACTTGGTTTAAATGGTTTATATCTTCATTCCTCTTTCAAATACAAAATGGTTTAAATGTTTAAAATGTGGCATTTTCGGATATTAGGGGCTTAAGAACTTCAACAAATCTGCTAGAGAGATTCTTCAACGCCTTCTCAAGATCGATAACGATAATTACCCTGAGGTAGTTATTCTCTAACAGTTTATCAATTCTAGATGTTGACAAAGTTGTAAATAGGTTTTAACCAAAAATAATAGAATTATAGGTTGTGAATAATATTTTCTTTGGTTAGACTTTGAACAGAATGTTCATCATCAATGCGGGTCCCGGATTCCGGCTCTTGTGGGGCCCAGTTAAAAAATTCCTTGATCCGAAGACGACATCAAAGATTCATGTTCTTGGGAACAAATACGATACCAAATTGCTTGAAGTCATCGACGCTAGGTAAGACTAACAGTATTTTAATTCATTTATATATCTTGCTTTGTATTAATCATTAAGTACTATACTTATTGCTAAAAAAACATCGTAATCTTGTTTGTTGTTTTAGCGAGTTACCACATTTTTTTGGTGGCCGTTGCACTTGTGAAGACAAAGGAGGCTGTATGCGATCTGATAAAGGTCCATGGAATGATCCTGAGATTCTTAAGGTTAACAGCTTTTTAACTTAAACTTTTTTTTTTTTATCAAAGCTATTTTGATTCTCTTACCAAACATATATAAGTGTGTTCTTATGGAAAGCAGATGGCTAAGAACCCTGAATCCAAGTTCTCGACTATTTCAGAAGATGAACACATACTTGTAGAAGAAGAAACATCAATGTCGATGGTCTTTGAAGTAAGCTAAGAACTTTTCAACAATCCAAAAAGACTTATATAGCGATTTCTTAACTATCAACAACATAATTAAAAATTTTATGCATTAACTTCGTAGCCTCTAGAGAGAAAAAAGAAGAAAACCATCGAAGACAATGTATGTGAGAAGCAAATAGCAGCAGTTGACAAGTTTATAGCTCTATCTCTGCCTCCAAGACATCAAAAAACCTTTAAAAAAGGTAATATATCTGAAATTTTTATTTTGTGCTCTATAATTCAAATTTGTTTATTCCTCATGGACTGTTACGTAGGGAAGGGGCTACAAAAGAAAGATGATAATTATCTTATGGGAGGGGTTATCGCCTTTTTGATGGGACTCATAGCAATGGTAAGGCTATCTAAAAACGTTCCACGAAAGCTCACGGAGGCTGCATTACTCGGCAATTCAGTTTACAATGAGGAATCAACAATGTCTAAACCTAACCAAGATCAACTTCCAGCACCAGTCTCAAGCTGCGAGTATGTACTAATGGTGAAACGAATGGCCGAGCTTGAACAAAAGTGCATGTTCCTTGAATCGAAACCAGTGGATGACGCTTTGGAGAAAGAGAATAGACTTCAAGGTGCTCTAAATCGGGTTCAAGTGCTTGAGCATCAGTTATCTGAGACCAAAAAGGTAAGATCTATATTTTACATCAATCATATTATACGAATTAACCAATGTAGTAATGATTGGTTTGACTTCTTTTGTTTTTTCGGCTTAGGCTTTGGATGAAACGATAATTAACCAGAAGGAGATTCTTGCATATATTGAGAAGAAAAAGAAGAAGAAGAGACTGGTGAGACAAATCATTAAGAGAAATTTTGTATATAATACTCTATACTTGAGTTATGCTTGATATTCAATATTCTTTGTCTATGTTCCTAAACATTTTGTTCGTTTTTTCTTTCCAGTTTTTCAGCTTCTAAATCTGCCAACAATGGTCTTCTCTCCGGGGGCAAAATCAAATAAAAAAGCAAGAAAAGTTATTTCTGTCATGATTTGTGCGGTTTCGTGTATAATAACTTTGTTGTTAAACAAGAAGTGGATTTTGCCACTAGAGGTTTGTCTTGGGTGTTCTCTTGCAATTTAAAGTGCTTATTTTGGGTGTTCTCGTGCAATTTAGAGTGCTTATTTTGAATGGTAATTGTATATTGCTAACAGTCCGTAACGATATAGTTTAATGCAAACACAGTTTGACCAACTAAAAAAAATTCCTAAGTTATAAAAACATGCTTTAAGTTTTTAGTATGTGACTGGGCCACTACTCATTCCAAATTTTTAGTATGTGACTGGGCCACTAAGCCAACATAAAATTTATGTGGACAATATTTTCATAAATAATGAAAACAAAATTAACATACATATATCATTATCACAAATTCACGTGAAAAATCAATTATTAAAAGAAATCTTGCTCAATGTTTAAACATGCTTACTGTTTTTTTCTTTCTCATATATTAGCATAACCTTAATTTATTCTTATATATTAAGATGTTTTACCTAAAAAGTAAAAACACAGTATTCAAGAAATCTTACATTTAGCTTAAACATCTTAAATTGTGCTTCCATGATATGTGTATCATTTTGTCCACGCCCACAACAACAATAATTAAGGAGTAATATCTCTCCTACCTACAATGATTATTACTTTATGTACATATTTTTAGAAAATTTTCATTTTGGAGCCAATTTTTTCTGGATCAATTTAAAACTAAATTTTTAAAATTTTACAATGGAGCCAAACTAAAGTGACTGTGAAAAATTTATGCTTATATAAGATTTCTCAACTAAAATAACTTTTAACTTTTTTATGAATTATAATTTGATTTAAATTTGCAAGTTCTAAATGATGAAAGTGAGTTTTTTGTTTGATTTAGATGAAATTTCTTCAGAAGAAGAAACGTTAAAAAATGGAGATAGAGATTTACCAATGAACGGCAATGACCAATCTATCCAGGTTGATTCAGGTACATGTTTTTTTTTCGTTTGTGTATATAGGTTTTATCTAGTTCTTTTAACCATTATTCTAGTGATTGATTTAAAAAAAAAAAAAAAAACTGGAGATGCTTCTGCTATTTGTTTATTTTGAGATAATTTTTAAAAGTCATGTTATACTTCCACTAATATGTAAGTCATATGCGTATATATATAATGATTTGTATTCCAAAGCGAACAAATTTAGTAACCACAGTGACAAACGTGTTCATAGATTTTTTTAATTAAATTTACTTTTTTTTGTTATGTTATATTTTCACTATTATGGCTCTGAATAGTGACAGTGGATTAAACGGTGTGGAACTAGCAAAATAGATAGTGCGGTGGCGGTTTACCTACAATTTATTTGAGAGAAACGCATCATACAGAATAGATGCAGTTAATAGTTAATGTGGAATAAGCGGTGCAATGTAATATATGAATGGTGAAAAAAACAATATGCGGTATTATACAAATGTTTAAATGGTAAAAAACTTTAATTAAACAGTGCGTATGATGTAGATAAATATTATAAATATAAATAAAATAATAATATTATTAAAATAGATTTGTTAAAAGAACCAAATAATAAATAAACTAGATTAGGTTCCGCACTACGTGCAAGGGTTATGTTTGATAAAAAATTTGTATTTGTAATTTGTATATCAAGAAATTATTAAGAACTTTATATTTTTGAGTGTGTTGATATTTGTAATTTCTGACTAACGTGCGGGATTATATTTATAAGACAAAATTATTTGATATTTGTTACATTTTAGTTTTGTTATGTTTGTTGTAAAATTTAAATGCTACAAATAAAATTTGGTTAAAATTTAGAAATAATTATGTGTGATTAGTTGTATCATGTATGGAAAAATATACATATTCATTTTGGTACAAAAAACCCGTCCAGTCTTGTATGCGTTGGGAATTCTTTATCGCATAACCACTTTTTTAATAAGTTACTCATTTAGAATTATTTATTTGGGTAAAGAATTAGTTAAGGAAATCATTTCTTGTTATTGATGGAAATTGTATTAATGTTTTTCATATTTCTCAGAAAAAATCTATTATTTGTCAAAAATATACAAATTTTCTAAAATATATGTCTGAAAAATGACTTTTATCTAAATTAGTGAAAGTTTAAAAATTAAATTTATATATTCTAACTGTCCAATCTTGTCCTATTACGTAAAATTTTCATTATATATATGATTGAAAATAGTTTGAATATTGTCTTTTATTTTTTCAGTTACATGTTCCCATCCCGTATATGCTATTTGTTTACTCCAATATTTAATTGTATATGCCTATGATATTAAATTATAATAGTCATCATTTCACAACAATCTAAATCTGAAATTCTGTTTAGATTGTTGATTATACAAATACAATCAACACGTATATGTGAGATTATATTTGTAAATACGCATATAAACATAACAATTATATTTGGAAATTATGATTGAAAATATGTACATGTACATGTGAGTGTATTTTTAAACATGTTATTTGATAATCAATATATTATTTATGATATAGACTCATAACGATTGATAGATTCTAACATTCTTGTATAGAAATATATATATAAATTTATTTGTATAAATCTTATAGACATGTAACTTTAGGTTTGATCCCGCAAGTGCATGTGGGATTATATTAGTATATTTTGTGTTTATTTAATTTTTTCAGATATTTTTAATCAACTGTAAATTTATGTTATCTAGATTCGGACCCGCACTAATGTGCGGGGTTATATTTATAAAATAAATTTATTTAATATTTATTGTATTTTAGTTTTATTTATGTTTGTTGTAAAATTTAGATGACATAAACTAAATTTGGTTAAAGTTTAAAAATAATTATCTGTGATTAGGTGTATCATATGCATGTTCATTTAAAACATAAAACCCGTCCAATCCTTTATCGGCTAAAATTTTCCGTTTCATAAGCATTTATTTGATAAATTATTCGTTTGGAAATATTTATTTTAAGTAAGCAATTAAGAGAAATATCATATATAGAAAAATAGGCTTGTTCATTTTAGAACAGGAAACTCATCTAATCCTATATACGTTGGATTTTTTTTGTCTCATAAACGTTTTGAAACAGAAAATAATTTAATTTGGAACAGAAAACCTGTCCAATCCCGTATCCATTGAAAAAAATTTGTCCCGTAAAATTTGATAACTATTTGTTTAGAAATATTTATTTAGGATAAAAGATTAAGTAAAAAATTATATTTGATGCTTGCATTTTCTGCTTGTGATGGAAATTATTATAAATGTTTTCATCATTTACCACGTCATGTAGGTGCAGATAAATGTTTTTGCAATATATAATATCTTTTTAATATGAAATCTATAAATTGTTAAGTAATTTTATTTATTTAAAAATCGATAGTTATTATTCAAATAATTAGTGATAATTTTTGAGGAAAAAACAAATATTACTAATTATTTAAATAATAACTGTCGGTTTTAAATAACTATGGATTTTTAATAATTAAGTTATTTACTATTTATTTGAAACTAAATTAACTGGCCCATGAGTCCATTTATTATATAGTTTGGTGGGCCTAATTCATTGTTACATAGACTGAAAAAATATTTTGGCTCATAATATTGTTCATAGACACAATAATATTTTGTTTGTTTTAATAAATTGATATTTGTTGATAATTACACTGACCAACTTTACATTCCCTTTATGTCAAAAGGAAACCCCAGGTCCGATACAATTCGGGAATCAAAAATCTTCTCTTCAATTTATTATTTTGTTCGAATAATCTTTCTCTTCAGTCTTCATTTCACCAACTAATTTTTGTCTGATTATTCAATTTTTGTTTCTGAATTTCGTATTCTAAATTAATCGTCTCAGATGAATCTCTTTCATTTGAAAGTAATTCACCAAATTCGAATATCACTCTTCATCTTCATATAGATGTCGGAAAAAAGCAAAAAGAGTGTTCATAGGAGCAGGATGCAAAAGAGTGGTCAATAACGTTTTTTGGGGAGTATATGTTCTTGTCTCCTTCGTTAATCAAAATGCTGTTCGTATGTTCTGCACTAAGGTTAATTTCTTTCACTCTTAAGAAGGAAAAAATAAGCTATACATTCTTAAGCTTTTCATTCTTGAGATTCACAGTATTAACCTTATAATTAACCTTATAATCCTTCGGAAACTTGATTGAATACAGTATAAATGATGTGCTTGCTTTATACCTGATTATTTACTCAAATATCAGAAAATTTTAAGACTTTTCCAAAAAGGATAGATATACAAAGATAAGAAAACTGATAGTGTCAACCAAATAGAGATAACAATAAGGAGAATGTGGTATCAATCGTATCTGTTATATAAGATAATCAGAATCCATATATGAAATGTTAGTTACAGTATGATTTCTAATTTTGGTTCAATGCATATATGGTTAGCACGTTCTCCAAAATTTAAATTTTGAAAAAGTCTAAAATCCAGGAATATATACCCGTAATGTTTTTTTAAACCCGAAAGAACACAACACTCCAAAATCCAGTTTAAATGCTTAAGCAAACAAATCTAAACAATGAATGTGAAATTAAAAAAATGATTAAATGACTATTAGTCCAGCTTTCTCTTGACACTTGAGGTTTTAGTGTAAAACCTGAAAATAAGAAACATTATCGAAAATTCTAATTGTGAATGACAGAGCATGTAATTTGATATCTATGTAAATATGAATTGTTACCTTTTAACAGCTCCAAAAGTAGTGAAAAAATCTACCCTAAAGAAACACCTAATTTCGTTGACCAGTCTCCATTGTTAGCTATGAAATCTTCCTATAAGTATAAAATTGGTAATGGTTTGTGAGTATTGATGAGTTTAGTCGATGGTAGTATTTATAGGATATAGAAGTCGGCTAAAATGTTTAGGGCTGTAGCCGATAAGATCTAAACAAAATATTTGGGAATTCATGTTTTTACTTTTAGTACAGATACTTCGTATATGCTGTTAAACCTTTAAATATGTAGTTAAGATTGTATTGCATAAGTAAATTAAAGGCTAACCATTTTATTCTGATTTAGATATTATTTGGAAAATTTTGCAGATATAATTGAGATTTCTTTTCTGTTTCTCAACTAAAAGGCGAGATGAAGAATTAACTCAGTTTCTTTAGATATGTCTTTATGAAAAGAATATTTACTATAAGATTTGGCTGATTTTTGATTAAATGCTAACCATATTTTTTTATTAATCGCATGATAATTTTAAAAGAGATTTATAGATTCTTGTCAGGCCCAAGAATCAAACCAAGATCAGCCATTCTCTTTTAGGCCGCTTAAATTTTAGTTTTAACTTATGAATTGTAAGATCCATGCCCGACTATGAAAAAAATATACATGCCCACATAACTCATGATCCGCGTGTTTTAGATTATTCATTTCCAAAATTGCCCTTTACTCTTTTTTCTTCTTCTATAAAGTAGTGGCATTGTATGTAATATTCATAGAACTCTAATGTTTCTTTTAAAGTGTTCTTCCCGTTTTATAGTATAAATCTAAAATAAATCTAAACTAAACAATACAACACAAAATAATATTAGCGATTCTTTATTTATTTTTCCATAACATATCTAAAATATATTTTTTTTGGTGCAACAACATCTATTAAAAATATAACACTTAATGATTCATGACATCAATTAAAAAATATTTTTATCTTTTTTGTGGTATAAAAAAATTGAACTGCGGAATATGATATTTCACAATTTTTTTTTGATGATTTGTAGGAAATCAATTTTTTTTAGACACCAATAATCTATGAGATTATGGAAACAAAAGAAATTCATAAGTACGTTGTTATATATGTTTTTTCTAAACGTTACTATGAGATTGTGTTTTATAGAAAATGAGTTCATACTGTTGTGTTTGTACAGTCTAATCAATTTACATTATTTATTTATATTTTTTACTTAACCTTTTATAAAGGAAATTGTTAAAAAATAAAATAAAACAGTTATCTCTCATAACCACACCTTATAGAGGGAAGTTGTCTTATAAGGTGCGTTTCTTTGGTTTGTAAGTAATATTGGTTTCACACTTGTTTTATTTAATTATTTAAAATACAAACCACATGCAAAAAATAACTTGAATGGAAGCAAAAAAGCAGTTCCGCACTTAGAAACGCCAAAACGCGTCTTATATTCAGACCCTATATAAGTCACATGTGTATTTTGTTTTCCTCAATAACTACATATATTTTGTTCCTCAATTATCAAGATCCGAACATCTTTAATTCTTTACAATAATATATATATATATATATATATATATATATATTTTTGCTTGTAACAGAAACTGAAGATGCACCAAATTTACGAAAAAGAGTATTTATCTCAAACGACAAAAAGTGGGAGATTTTTGGTGCTTTGCTAGAAAAGAGTGTTGATGGAGAATTGTCAAGATATAGTGCAAGAGAAGTTTCTAATCAATTTTCAGTATCTATACAAAAGGTGCAAAGGATTTGGCGACGAGGCTAAGAAACAGCTAATAGTGGAAAAGTCAATGTTTCTCACAGAAAATCTGGAACCTGTGGTCGAAAAAAATCTCACTTGATTTAAATCAAGTTGCTGATATTCCACTACCAAAGCGAACAAATCTGAGGACGTTTTCGATGGCAATGAATGTAAGTCTTACAACATTATTTAGATGTATGAGAGAGGGGGTTATTCGACGTCATTCTAATAGTATCAACCCATATTTGAAGGAAGATATGAAAAGTCGGTTGAGATTTTACATCTCTATGCTGGATAATAATACTTTGTCTCATGAACCTAAGTTTGTTGATATGTACAATACTGTGCATATCAATGAAAAATGGTTTCATATGACAAAGAAGACCGAAAAATATTATTTACTTCCGATTGAAGAAGACCCACACCGTATGTGTAAGAGTAAGAACTTCATTGGGAGAGTCATGTTTCTAGCTGCGATGGCTCGTCCAAGGTTTGATGAAGAAGGAAAATACGTATTTTCTGGAAAATTTAGAATATTTATGTTTGTTACTATGCAGCCGGGCTAAGAGACGGAGTAAAAATAGAGATGCTGGAACTTTAGAGCTAAAAGCAGCAACTTCTATCAATAGAGAAGATATAAAAGCATGTTTGATCAATAAAGTTCTTCCGGTAATTCGTGAAAAATGGCCAAGCGAAGATCAAGGGAAGACTATTTGTATTCAACAAGATAATGCAAGAACACATGTTGAGTGTGGGGATAAAGATTTTCAAGAAGCTGCATCGAAAACTGGTTTTGATATTCGTTTGATGTGTCAACCACCCAACTCACCGGATCTAAATGATTTGGATCTTGGATCTTTTAGCGCCATTCAATCGCTGCTAGGACATGTCCAAAGACCATAGAAGATCTTGTTCATGAGGTAGAAGAGTCTTTTGAAGATTACCCCCCCAACAAAGGTAAACCTTATCTTTCTAACTCTTCAATCTTGCATGCAAGAAATTATGAAAATTGGAGGATCAAATAAATACAAGATACCGCATATGAAGAAATCCACGTTGGAAAGATATGATATTCTTCCCACAAAAATAAGTTGTGATGCTATGTTAGTCCAAAATGTGATCAATTCACTTAATTAATTGGATTAGTTGTGATGATTTATGTTTTATTGTCCTTTTGTCTCGTTGGATTACTTGTGCTCCATTTTCAATTCATAATTTAGTTTTTATTGTTAATTTTGTTTCATTGGATTACTTGTGTTCCAATTTAAATTTATAATTTAGTTTTTATTGTTATTTTTTTTATTGGATCTAGTATTATGTTTTCAATTTTGTGGTTTGCTATTTGGGTTATGATCATAAAACATAGTTTTCTTTCCACTAGCATGATTTCTCTTCCTCATATTCTTTTAATAAAAGAAACATCAATAGATAGATTAACGAAGTCAAAGGATTTTTTTTTTATTATAACCATGAAAGATTATATTTTTTTATTACAACCTAGAAAGACAAAGAAGAAACATCGAAAGGAAAGATTAAAATTATTTTTACTATAACCATGAAAAACTAAAAAGATTTAGGAAAATAAATTCCTAACATATGCAATATAGTGTCTTCCATTTCTTTGTTGGGATGGAGTTCTCTAACATCGTAAAAGAAAGTCTTGTTGAGATCAAATTTTCGAGATGTGTTGTATTCAATCCTTTGAATCGGTTGAACATCATTTGACTTGCTTGTTTTTTCTTCTTGTTTTTTTTTTTGTGAAATTTTTTTTATCTTGCTCCATTTTTTGTTTCAAAATAAACTCATTTTGTGTAAGGGTTTTAGAGCATCCACATTGCATAACTTTTGTGGGTGTCTTAACATATATTTAATTATAAAATATTAATATTATGGGTGTCTTCAAAATAAGAACAAACTCAATAAGAGTGTCTTCATGAAGATACTTTAGACATAGCGTCTCACATTCTCCTAGAAAATTATTTTATAATATTAATATATACTTTTTAATTAATATGTTAAGACACCCTCTTGAATATCTCTAATGGAGATGGTCTTATAATGAGTTTCTTAGAAGTTTATGTGAATAACGAGAAGTAATATTATGAGTAACGAGAATCAAGAATATTGATTTTTCTTTAGT
The DNA here is from genome assembly GCA_963555745.1 of Cardamine flexuosa. NCBI lineage: Eukaryota > Viridiplantae > Streptophyta > Magnoliopsida > Brassicales > Brassicaceae > Cardamine > Cardamine flexuosa. The sequence goes on from OY743219.1 coordinate 19,518,746, forward strand.
AAAAAGATGTCAGGAGTACCTTTTTTGTAAATAGATTTTTATTTAAAATAAATGTATGTACCAATAAAAGTAGTAACAATAAAGTTGTATTGGAATTCTAATACGTCATATATTGTGAAATAAGATTTTATCCTTAAAACATCTTATAAAAAAAACAGAGGGAATATTAAAATACATATATCACTATCAAAAATTCAAACACATAATCAATACTTAAAACACCTACATACTATTCAATATATATAAATAAAATACATAATTTAATTACTAAAACACTCTACTAACAATTCACATCTACTATACTCTAAAACCAAACAGATAATTATAATTTATTTAATTCATCAAATTAAAAAAATATAAAATTATAAATTATTGCACCCGGATGGCAGCACGGATTATCAAATTAGTAAAATCATATGAAATATGAGAATTTGTAAAAAAGGAAACAGAGGCCGGGGATATATATAAACTTATACCTTGGGTCATAATCTCCATATCCCTCATCTTTGTAAATCATTCTCTATATCTCATTATATCTACTTATACTTTCTTGTTATCTCAATAAAACATTAAGGTTTAGGGATCAATTTCGCTCTGATACCATGTAGGTCATATGAACTAATGATTATATTGAATGTGTCATATACATATTTATACAAAAGGAGTTGAGTAACCTCCAAGATATAGTTTGTACGATATATTCTCATATGTTGGATATTTCATATCTAAACTAATACCAATATCCCGAATATTGTTGAAGTAATATTTGACAATCATGGAACATGATTTCTCTTCACTAAAAACAATCAATACCGTCAAAAACATTTTACAAACCATCCTCTTGGTTAGTGTTTTATTGGATTGGATACTTGCCTTCTTCCAGAGATCTATTTGGCCAAAAAACTCCTAAAAAATATCAAGCTTGCTCTTTCCCATGAGAATTCCACCTTCCATAAAATGTGCATGTATGGAACCACTTTAAAGGAGAATTATAAAAGGAACAGACTTCTTAGAGATCTCTCCTCTATGTAGCAGATTGTGGTAAAAAGAGAAAAAAAATTCCATTTGGTAGATTGCATTTGAAGATGCTTTCCTGGATGGTCAGAAATGATTCTCTCTTCCCTCCTTTAATCATTATTAGTAATGTTGAAGTTTTGAAGCCAATTCAAAATCTAGTTAAAAAAAATTACCAAGTTTTTCTAGTGTATGAAAGAACGTTGCTTTAGAAGGAATAAAGACTGCTCGTCGTCATTTAACTTGGACTTGCACAAGTCTATACAAATGGGAAATGCCAAAGAGTCATCCACTAAATATTTAGATATTCACTAATAAATTTGGACCATTAAATACAATTTAGATGAATTCACTAATAAAGTTAGATTCTCAATAAATAAGTGGAGTTTGACAAAAATATACAAATATTTAAATTTTCTTATATGTGGATATTTTTCCAATTATATGGATGGGTGCAAAATAAAATCAATGGAGTTTTGAACCTAGTACCTCCTCAATTTAATGGGTGCACACTTAACAATTAAGCCACTTCAGTTAATTAATGTACTGTAAAAATAGAAAAAAAATATTTTTCATTCGGTGCACTTGCACCAATTGATACTTACCTATACCAACCCGTGGATATTTATAACATATTTTTGTTGGGCTTCATTACTTTTAATGAAGAGAAATAATGTTCCATGATTATCAAATATTTTTTCTAACAATATCCGGGATATTGGTATTTGTTTAGATATGAAATAACCAATATAGGAGATTATATCATAGAGTTTATATCTTCATAGGTTACTCAACTCCTCTTGTAAAAATATGTATATGACACATTCAATATAATCATTAGTTCATATAACCTACTCTATCTATCCCATTTGGATATGTGTTTTTTTTCTTAAAATCACAGTTATTAAGAAACATATTTTTTAATCAAAATCATCATTGAAGGAGTAAAAAAAAGTTATTGATATAAACAAAAAAAGAGAGTATCAACAGATTTGTTTGTGTGCAATTATTAAGGGCTTAAAATTAATAAATTAACCATGTATAGACATTTGGAAAAATCTAATAAAATAAAACAAACAAAAAAAAACCTTAAACATCTATCAATTTCACCAATTATTAATAGTAATGTACTCAATTTCACTTTATATCTAAAAGTACCCAATCTCCAAATAAATCCATATTATAATGAACCATGTGGCATTCATCCATTATGAATATTACTAATAGACCCAAGCCAAGGAAACCATAATCAGTTCATAACTTGCTATATAACCATTGCGGCAAACTCATCTTCTCAAACTCTAAAACTCATCCGGTTATATCGCATGTCTTCCGTGAACAAAAGTAAGATTTTGGATTTTAGATTTTTCTTTTCTCAATTGATCTATCTTTAGGAGAGAATTAATAAAAGAGAACAAATCTTTTTATTAGGAGATTCTGGATTTTGGATCTTTCTTTTTTCAATAGATCAATATTTAGGAGAGAAATAATATAAAAAGAACAAATCATTTTAATGAGTCATCTTTGTTTTTATAGATTGCATGAAGTCTATCAAAACTTTGGTAGTTAGTAACTATTTTCCATCTGTTAATGAAATTACATAAAACAGATCTTTGAATGCGTAAAAATAGATATTTTCCATCTTCTCTTCCCCTAAATAAATAAAAAAGCAGCTGAAGTATTCAAATTTTTTGTCAACCGGTAAAAATAGAATTTTTTTTGTTATTTTCTATTATTACTTTGGTTTTTAACTTTTAATTGAACTTTTTTTCTTGTGTTTTCAGGATGATCGGCGGTGAATGTGAATATATAAATGAACTTACTTACTCTGAAAATAAAATAAGACCATTCATATGGTACGTGTGTACTCACATTCATATGGCCCGTAATCTTTCATACCTGAAATCACTTTATATAATATTAGCGGGTGACCCGCCCTTCGGGCGGGACTTTGATTATGAGTATATAATAACTTAACTTATTCATTTAGAGTTAATCTTAAATTTAGCTGTACATGTGGATTTATAGTTATTAATGAAATGTAAAGTAAATTGATGATTGGGTAGATAAAAAGCACATTTGGTTTGCTTAAATGATGAAAACAAATTTGACTATTTGTTTAGAAAGTAGTAGCAGTTGTTGTAATAGGTTTCTATCTTGAAAAATATAATGTAACCATAGGCGGAGAATTTAATTCTGGTAAAGTGCAATTCAAATATGTGGAAATCTCTGATAAAATCACTGATCCAATCATTTAGTGATGTTGATGTATCAAAGTTTTAGAATATCATAAAGATGATGTGGCCTCTTGAGAAAAGAACACATATTACTATAAAATATTAATATTTTTGGTTTGAGTGGTTTTATATGTATTTAGTCAAACAAAATTTATTGATAACATATATATGATAAAACAAATCTTAAAATATAATTTGAATTAAATATAATTTTAAAATGTTGGATTGTTGTATAGTAATACCCAGATACAAAATTTTAGATAGTTATATATGTAATCTTGATCCATGTTGTTAACTTTTGACTCATTCACAAACTAATTTAATACTTTAATTTATTTATTTGAAAGTAAATATTGTTAATCTAGTAAGACAAAAAAATTATTAGAGTTTTTAGAAATTTTTTGTTTTTTGATCAAATGAATTCTTGAATTCTTTTCAAAATCATTAAAATGATGCTTATTATGAGAATTAAAATGTAAATAATATAATAAATAAATCAAGTAAGAAACTTGAAACCAATCAAACAAATACTGATGTGTCAGTTTTTTAGAATAGGAGAATGATGAGATGGCAGCATGAGAAGAGAGAACGATATTTCTTTATATATATAGATAGATTACTTTCGTCTCAAGTGTCACTCGAACTAGTGATCTCTAAGTTTCGCCTAAGATCTTTACCAGACGAACTAACGACACTTGTAATGATTGTACATCAAGTAAATATCTCACTAGATACTTGTAAAGATGATTCAGAAATATTCTGAGAGATCATTCTTGAATAACAAATAAAGGGTGTGGACAATTCACTTTTATCATTTTACCAATGTTTTGAAAATCTGACCGGATCGACATCGACTCTGACATTTATCATTAGGTGACTGACCGGACCAGCCTAACCAGGCAGCCTGAATTTTCAGATACTTCTATTTTTTTTAAATTATATATATGAAAAACAAACAATACTAAATTTAAAGAAACAGATAACATAATTAAAAACTTTTATTATTATTGTATCTCATAAAACATTACAATAAAACAATAGACTGATCAATGATCATTTAACTATGGAACGTGAATAATAAAAACAAATTATTTGTTCTCTAAAGCTCAATATTAAACAATAATTCTCAAAATAAAACACAATGAGCATGATATATATCAAGATTTAAATCAATTTTAAATAAAATGAAATAATTTTCATATGAAATTTTGTCTACATAAACACATGAAAATTTTGTTTACGGAATTTCTTTTATCTTTATAAAATGCATAGTTTTTAACCAAACTCAAAATACAATCCTAAATTATGGATTTTAATCAAACTCAAAAAATGAACCCTAAATTATAAATAGAGAACAAAAAAGTAATATTCTAACTATCCAAACTAATGATTCGTCACTTCAGAAAAACTATCCACCTTTCACATTAGTCGTTCTCATTTTAATGATTTTTTTCTTTTTGAGAATCTTATACTATTAAAATTGAAGTACAAATTTAAGGTTATTCATGTTTCCAAACACCAAATATTTATTCATATATCCAATCACTCCCATATTTAGTTTATCTATTGTTCTTTTTCTAAATAAACAATCAATTAATTATCTACAATATTTTTATTATCTAATATTTTTCTACAATCCTTTCCTTATTTAATATTGTAACTTTAATAGTATGAATTATGATTCTTTTATCATCTTTATTTGGTATTATTTTTAAATTATTTTAAATTATTATATAAAATATACGATTAATAAAATTTTAGATTTTTTATGCATATGTTGTGATTTGAATTTTTATAAACAGACATATATTAACTCTGTCAATAAGGAAACAATGTGTCTTCAATATCTCACATTGGTAAAGATGTCAATCGGCTAGGGGACCTACGGATTAAGTACAAGTAAATCCGACATAAGGCGGGTATAGACATATAATTTTATACACATTAATAAGCAAGCATCATAAACAAGCTCATAGTGGACCGCGAATATATTAAAAAATTTCTGCGAATGGATGGGTCGGCCATAAATTACCAAATTTTAATCAAAAGAAATTATATATATATATATATATATTAATAATTGTATATAGTTGATGAAATATAATATATGATATAGTTGAAAATATAAAAATATTTATGTATAAAATTATAACATTTACTAAAATAAAGAGAATATTAAAAGATATATTTTATTTTAAAAAAAATTATGTAAATTATAATAATCAAATATTCGGATATTTCTAACGTGTTGGACCGTTGGGAAGAGCTGGACAAAATAATTACTTACACAAATTTTAAAAATATATATAAGCTAACTAACCAACAATATTAATATTTTATAACTAAATGAAGTTAAAATTACATATAAGTACAAATAATTATAAAAACTAGACAAACAAAATCTATAAATTTATAAATTATGTGAAAAACTGGCCACAATATATTAAATAGTAAAAAATAACATTTGTTACATGACTAAAAAAATATTGACCCATGATGTACCACAGGTTCTACTCTAGTAGTGTTTAAAACCGGACCAGACAATGAACCGTAAAACTTATGATTCATGGATCGACCCAATCCAACCATTTCAACCGGATTCTCAATAATTATTAAATACTAGCATATATATATATATATATATATATATATATACTAATATTATGACCCGTCCTACATATGGGTAAAGATTTTTTATATTAATTTAATATTTTTTGTTTTTGAAAAATTAAAATAGGATAACTTAATAAAGAATCTAAATTATAGTGATATTTAAATTATTATATGTTTGAAGTTATATGTAAAATAATTGTTGAAAAATAATATAAAAATAAAAATAAATAAGGTTGGATATATAAGCAAACAATATAATATATATACGAATGAATAAATAAATAAATAAATAAACCGATAGTTCTTCTAGATATTGATATATTTTCTCTTATAATCAAAGAGAATATGAACAAATATAAATTAAGCAAACGAGAGATATTATTAACTTACATGTATATGGATATATATAATGATATGAGATTGTGGTATATATTGAGCTTGAATTCTATCTCCCTGTGACAAAAAAGAAAAACAAAAATATGTTGAGTTCATAAGAATAAAATTAAAAACATAAACAAAAAAAAATTGATATGTGCAACAAAACTTTTCATCCACCACAATAATTAACATGCCTAGAATGATTCAGGTTTATCTTTAGGATGAAAATTCCAACTCCGAGACCACAAGGTTCTGTTTGGTCTCACTTCCTCCTTTATGGAGAGAAGGACATTTTATCATTGATAAACTATATTTCGTTTGTCACAAGTGAGATTTTTTTATCGTTCATAAACTAGAGAATTTACCTGTTGATCTTGGGAATTTTCTTTGAAGAATAGTAGATTTGGTGTTTGTGTTTGAGCGCTATATTTGGTTCTTGGACCGCGAGTGTTTTTATCTCGTCCTACTAATGTACCTCATTTTCAGAGATCGAGTGTATCAACACTTATGGCGCAAGTATGGACTTTTAAAATACAACGGATACTTTCGTATTCCGTGAGGTATTATTTCGCCCAAAGGATGACCATCAAGCATGAGTTAGCCTCACACCACTTCGAGTGGCATATTCCCGCGACGCGTTCTGCATTTTCAAGATTTCTTAGTTTTTGTTATAAAGCTTTTAGTTCTAGATTTTTGTCCTTTATCTGTTTTTACTGTATTTTATCTTTGTCTAGGTAATGTAAATCGTTAAGATTGCATTAACCCGTGTTTTTTTTTCCCATGTAAGCTTGTCGGTTACTTGTCTTTCCCCAGCGGAAAGTCGTTAAACCAATTAATTTAATATATGAAGTTTGACGACAAAAAAAAATCAATGGTGGATACTAATATAAAGTATTATCTTCTTTTTTATGAACTAACTAATGAGAAGCCAGCTTTTTAGGTTTAAGATTAGAGTTTATATCGTTTTTTACAGATGCAAATTAGTTTTACTAATTAGTATCGAATGTATTAATGGATGCAAATTATAATAAAACAACATCATTTAATTAAACTGATGTTATATGTGGAAATAGTTGCATCAGTACTTTTAGTAGACAAAGTTAATTCACAAAATTAAATTTATATTATTAATATAATTTACTTTAACATCAATTTTTATTGATGTAAATTTTGTATCATTTTAAAAAATGATGTTACAAAAATTCATGGATACATCGATTACCTAAATGATGTAAAATTATATTTTTATATCACTTTTTTGCTAGTGATACAATTTAGTAGAAATTAAATCAGTTTAACATAATTGATGTGAAACTAGTTAATAATAACATCAGTTAATATAATTGATGCTAACTCATATATATATATATATATCTATATATATATATATATATTTATATATATATATATCATTTAACAATAACTGATTTAATACAATATTATTTTATTAAATGATATAATTTAAGTGATGTAAAATGATTTTTTTTGTAGTGGTGTTACATGTATCATCACATAATGTGTATTGTTAGCTTTATAAGATTGTGCATTAGCTAGCATGAAGAATAATGAATTGTCCGCAAAAAAAAATATGTGTAACTGCTGGAACTTGGTTGCTGATCTTTATCCCTTGTATTTTTCTATTTGATGTCGCATGGTTCATCATATGCGCATAAAATAAAAAGATAAGGGGAGAAAGGATCACATTGTCGAATACCTCTTTGTGGCTTGATATAACCCTTTGCTGATCCATTTATCCAAACAGAGAAGCTAACAATTGATACGCATTGCATCACCCAATTAATCCACTTCGAATCAAAACAAATATGCTTCATTGTCTCCTCCAAATAAAATCATTAAGTCCGATCATAAACTTTTGGTGTGTCAGTTTTTAGAGCCATATAGGACTTAGCTTGGTGTTTCCTTGCTTTTAATGAATGGAAAACCTCCTGAGCAATGATGATATTATCGGTAATCATTCTACCAAGTAGAAAAGCAGCTTGATTTTCAGATATTGCTCCAGAAAGATGATTCGTCAACCTGTTAGCCAAAATCTTTGATATCGTTTTATAGCTAACATTACAGAGGGCAATCAGACGGAGCTATGTCATTAAAGTCGGTGATTATACCTTCAGGATTAAACAAAATTTTGTTTGATTATGAATTTGCTCCATATGACCATCTTCAAAGAAACTAGTAATCTCTTTAACAATTGCAGGATTGATGTCATTCCATGATTGTTGATAGAAATATCTGTTAAAACCATTTGGGCCAAACGCTTTATGAAAACTAATGGAGAAAACAACTGTTTCAGCTTGGTTTTGTGGTTGCTTCGATTTCATCATCATCATTCTATGCATTGTTTCTTTGGTTTACATATTCTTTGATTTTGACATATTACGAGAATCTCTTCTTCTTTTTTGTCGTCTAAATTTTATTGATCAAGAAAATGATACATGATGGAAGTACACAAGCTGGCGGAATAACTATATATCCCAGGAGACAAAGCCCAAAAGAACAAAGCAAACCCCTATGAAAAAGGGCAACTAAATCGAAAATGAATAAACAAGGACTCAAAACTAACACTCTAACAATTTAGACTTGCCAATAGAACTCTCCAAAAGCCAAATGATCAAAGCTAACCACAGCGGAATCCAGAATACATCTCTAATAACTTGATCCTAGACTTCAAATCCGGCAAGAGGAAAGCAAACCACTGTGACGATGCCCCAAAGCCCATTCTGAAACCGGCTATGTCGAAATTCACAAAAAGATAACGCCTCATTAAAAGTATTTGATCTGACCAGACCTCGACCAGGTCTTGAATGTAGATACAAGGAGCGTAACAAACCTCCAACCGGTGACACCAAACTCCAAGAAGAACAGAACCAGACCGAACCAGGGATTCCACAACAAAGACCACAGAAGTGGAGAGAAAATCAACAAGCCCCAAAAGATAACAAGAGAGCAATCACATCCTTGACATTGATTCGAGCCACAACTTAAACACCCAACCAGAAAAAACGAAACCGGCCACATAGCCTAGAAACCAGGGGAAATTCAAAACGAGAAAAAAACACAAACAAAGTACCCATGAAACAGATCCGCTGAAACCATAGACCAAACCGGAGACTCAAGATCTGAGAATCCAGCCGTGAATCAGGAGTCGCCTAGCGACCAGACCAACAGCCACGACTTGACCCACTTCAAAACCTCATCAGGAACCACCAAGAAACTTTGCCTACTCACCACCGACTCCAAGAAACAGCGAGAATCGAGCCACCACACTCAGAAATGAAAACCCCCAAAATTCATACTGAAAACCTAGTCTCTATGAGTTGAATCGAAACCTCTGTTGGTGTCAACATTTTACCAGAATCTAGTTGATTATTCTTAGATAACTTTTTTTGTTTATTTGTTTTATAGGCAAAATAACATTTTTAACCTCCAAAGTGACAAATGTCGGCACTTTAAACTTTGATAAGTATTACACTAACATTTTAAACCTTCAAATAATTTTTGCTAATATTTTAAACCTCTAAACTTTCTTTTACACTTTTCCGGAGCGAAACTAGAGGGAGTGGATAATCCTATCTGAATGTCTCTTCAATTTTATCTCTTTCAACTTCGTCGATTCATTCTCTTTCAATATAAAACTTTTGAATTTTCTCCATTTATTCTCTGCTATAACACAATATTCGGTTTTTGAGCTCATTCTCATTGAAATTTATTTTTTAACTCATTTTTACTTTTTGTCTCTTATTCTCTTTTGATGAGGTTAACAGTAAAAAAAATACAGGAGCTAGTTTGCGGAACAGAGCTAATTTGAAGGTTTAAAGTGAGAAAAATAATTTGAAAACAAGTGTTAGTAAAATACTATCATGTTAAAGCATTTGTTTCTTAAATTAAATTCAAAAAATAGATTTTTTTAAATATTTATTTCCAAACGGGATTCCGACCCCAGCTGTTTTAAAAATTCTTTTCAGAGAACCCCGTTTAAAAATAAATTTTTGAAATTTAGACAATAAATGCTCTTGTTTCTTTAAGATTAAAAACGTTATTTTATAATATTTATAATTTTGCATTACAATGACCTTAACATTATGGGCCTAGCAATATTCATTATTTTAGTTAATGGATCTCGAAGTCATCAAACCCATCATATAAATAATATATTTTTTTCTCGTAATGATTCATTTCTTTTTATTTTCTTCTCCAACCCTAAATTTTACGGCGATCATACTTGATGTCGATGCTGTGTTTTTTATGTCTACTGGATGGGAATAAATTATGCTTTCACATGTAATTATCTCTTTACTATCGAATTATGATTCCGTCATAATTTTATTTTTTCTCATCAACGATCATTTTTGTTTCCCATATTTTTAGTAATGATTTGATATTATGAACATCATTCTTTTATTTACTTTGCATGGCTCTGTAATAACTTAAGGGGTGTATTAGATGAAGAATTTAGAGTGATTTGAGTTTAATGAGTTTTGAGATTATTTTGATGAATTTTGCTGAATTAGGAAATTTATTGTTAAAATGATATGAAATCTCACCTAAAATTTTGAGCGAATTGCCTCAAGGGAACTTCAAAGTCATCTGCTCCATCAGATTTCCGGTATAAGAGTTCCATTGGTAAAATAAAGGTCATGCTTCCATTGTTATACAAAGTTCTGTAGGCCTCTCTTGGCAAAGGAAGAAGTACCTTAGCATTTTCTAGCTCTGGGTGACTGAAGTTATAAGCATACTCCATCAGTTGAGACTTTGTTCTTTATATTTGTAACAAATAACTTTTTTGAAATGTCACCTACAACTTTCAAATCCAGTTCTTAAAATGTTTTCAATAACGTAGGATTTGATTGTACATTTTAAAAACATTAATCCAATAACTTAATTTTAAAATTTTAAAATTTATATTACAATGACACATGATTTTTCTTAATTTAACTAAAACTATTTTCTTTAATTATTTTCAATTATCTCAACTGAGCCGCATTTTAAAACAAATTGTTTCAATAAACATGGGTTAAAAACACAAAACAAAACAAACAAAAAATCCCATTTGTCCCCCAAAACAAAAAAAATTCGCTTCGAATTCCCAAAGTCTCTCACTTTATTGTTCGAGCGAGTCGAAATAGAAACTCAAAACTGTTGTCAATGGTGGAACCTTTTCTTGGAAAATAGTGATTAATCTTTGGTTTTGTGTGTGTTGCTTCCTTCTTTTCTTCGATTTCTCGTTTATCTTCTCCAAAATTCAGCTCAGATTTTCCCACCGTTACTGCTTCAATGGAGATTCCTCAACCCGATCAAGCTTCCTCAAACGGTATCTCTCTCTTCTTCACTCTCAATGTATCTATTCTCACTGAAAAATTAGGTTTTTGTTTGATTTTAGTGTACTACATTTACTTGCATGTCGTTTCTAAAACCTGATTTTGAGTTTGTTCTTCCGATAATTGCTAATGTATAATGATTCTGAGCAAAGTGTATAACTTGGTTTAGACTCTGTTGATGTCTAATTTGAATTTCTCATCTTTTAGGTCTCTGTGGATTGAATATGATTTAGGGTTTTATGTGAAAAAAAATGAGAACTTTTTTTAATCTCTTGTTCATTGGAGAGTAATGTAACTATCTTGGCTTGCTCAGGGTTTGTTCAGAGTGGGAATAAAAGAAATCGAGTAGAAGTTTATGATGGAATCTGTCCATATGAAGCTAAGCGGATGAAGGGTTCATCGAATGTGATTGATTATTCAGATCCTTTTGCTGGCAGTAACATGATATCAGCTTTAGAAGTTGGTAAGTATGGGAGTCGTACTAAAGAATTGGAGGAAATAGATGATATGTGGTTAGAAAAGATGAAGCAGTGTATCTTGTTACGTCCATCACTAGCTTATACTATATTTGCAGAAGACAAGAGTCAGAATATGGATGTTATTAACTTGGATGAGGATGATGATGATGATGATGCTGAGGACTTCAAGAAAGCTCTATGTGTTGTTTCTCCTCCAACTGAGATCGTTATTATTGTATCTGATGATGAAGATAATGAGACTCAGTTGCCTACGTATCAGTTTCAGTCAAGTCTTGTGCAGTTTCAGAAGAGTCAAGATGATGTGATACCAGTAACACCACCGCAGTCAAATTTCGAGGAGGTTGTTTTAGGGAGGGACTATCAAGAGGATGTGGTACCAGTAACACCCCGATTCAATTTAGAGGAGGTTGTTTCTTCAGGGAGGGACATGGAGATGCCTTCTGCCAGTAAGGCCATACTGGTAAGTTCTTTTTTTCTGTTTAGCTATGTGACATTGCGTTTAGAACTAGATTTTAGGTTACAGATTTGTGTCACCCGTGTTTATATAACTTAGCTAACCATGAGGTTGAATTTTTGTTTTGTGATAGACACAGGAGGAACCAACAAGGAAAGACAAAATCCTTTCCTTAGAGAATAGTCCAGTTAACGATAAGGGGGTTTACGTGGGCGTTGAGGATTCTGACAGTGATAGTGAGTCTGAAGCTGAGGAAGATCTTGGTAATATCTGGAATGAAATGGCCTTGGCAATAGAGTGTTCCAAGGTATATATGTCTGAAACTTTAATGTTGCATAGAAAGCTCATTTTAAGAACTTAGATCCTTATTTTTAATCTTTTTATTTTGCTACTCCTGCTTTGTTCATTGAGATTATAATAAACGTGCAGGATGCTGGGCAGACTTCACATAAGGAACCAAAGGAAGCTCTGGTGGAAGACTGTGACCACTCGTTTATTCTAATGGACGATATGGGCTATGTTTGCCGTGTCTGCGGAGTTGTTGAGAAAAGCATATTAAATATCATTGATGTGCAATTCAATAAAGTAAGCATCTTTTTTTCCTGTTACTCATATTGTTTCTCCTACTAAGATCTGACAGAGCTTCTAATTATTCTTATAACTTTCATTGTAGGCGAAACGAAACACGAGAACATATGCCTCTGAAACTAAGAACAAAAGGGTTGGCAAATCTGATGCTGAAATTCAGTTTTTTGAAGAAGGGCTAATGATAGGTGGACTTTCTGCTCATCCAATGCATGCTAACCAAATGAAGCCTCATCAGATTGAGGGATTCCAGTTCCTTTGCAGCAATTTAGTGGCAGACGAGCCTGGTGGTTGTATCATGGCTCATGCTCCAGGTTCTGGAAAAACCTTCATGATCATCAGTTTCATGCAGAGCTTCCTTGCAAAGTATCCTCAGGCGAAGCCACTGATTGTGCTTCCAAAGGGAATTCTGTCTACTTGGAAAAGAGAGTTCCTGAGATGGCAAGTTGAGGATATACCAATGTTTGATTTCTATAGTGTTAAAGCAGAAAATCGTGCACATCAGCTGGCTATATTGAAGCAGTGGATGGAGAAAAAGAGCATCTTATTTCTTGGGTACAAGCAGTTCTCAACTATCGTGTGTGATGACACAAGTACCGAGTCTCGTTCTTGCCAGGAGATACTGCTCAAAGTACCTTCGATCCTCATTTTGGATGAAGGACACACTCCAAGGAATGAGGACACCAATGTTTTGCAGTCTCTTGCCCGAGTCCAAACACCAAGAAAAGTTGTCCTCTCAGGAACGCTCTATCAGAACCATGTTAAGGAGGTCTTCAACATTCTGAACCTTGTTCGACCCAAGTTCCTCAAGTTGGATACCTCCAAGTCTGTAGTGAAGAGGATATTGAGTCGTGCTCCATCCAATCTCAGGTATAGACCAGGAGGCAGTTCAGATAGGGGTTCAGCGTTCAATGATGTTGTGGAGCACACCCTGCAGAAGTGTGAGGATTTCCGTGTGAAAATTGCTGTGATCCAAGATTTGCGGAAGATGACAAAGAAGGTGCTCCATTACTATAAAGGTGATTTCTTAGATGAGCTTCCTGGACTTGATGATTTCACTGTGGTTCTTAATCTGTTTCCAAGGCAGTTGAATGAAGTGAAGAAATTAAAGCAAGAAAAGTCAAAGTTTAAGGTGTCTGCTGAGGGAAGTGCAATTTACCTTCACCCGAAGCTGAAAGAAATTTCTAAGAAGCCTGATGAAAAGCCAGAAGTGATAGAAGCAGCTATAGAGGCAATGCTAGAGAAGGTAGATGTGAATGACGGTGTCAAAGGAAAGTTCTTCCTTAACTTGATAAACCTGTGCGACTCAGCTGGTGAGAAGCTCTTGGTTTTCAGCCAGTATCTTGTGCCACTGAAGTTTCTTGTAAGACTAGCTTATGTAGCTAAGGGATGGAAACTAGGGAAAGAAGTTTTTCTTCTTACAGGAGACAACACTTCTGAGCAGCGTGAATTGTCAATGGAAAGGTTTAACAATTCGCCAGACGCCAAAATCTTCTTTGGTTCAATAAAAGCATGTGGAGAAGGTATCTCGCTTGTTGGAGCATCTCGTATACTAATACTGGATGTTCCTCTTAACCCTTCTGTGACGCGCCAAGCCATTGGACGAGCTTTTCGACCTGGACAGACGAAAAAGGTGCATGCATATAGGTTGATTGCTGGGTCATCACCTGAGGAGGATGATCACAAAACTTGCTTCAAGAAGGAAGTCATCTCAAAGATGTGGTTTGAGTGGAACGAGTTCTGCGGATACAGAAACTTTGAGGTAGAGACAATCGATGTGGACAAAGCTGGTGATTCGTTCCTTGAAAGTCCTGCCTTAAGAGAAGACATACGAGTTCTCTACAAAAGGTAAAATCCATCCACACATAACTGTTTATAAGTCACATTTCTCTGTCTGTTATTGAACTTCCTCAATACTCCTTTTTTTCAGGTAAACGCTGACATAGTGCTGATGGAAACTTGTTCTTTTGGTTTTGGACATGCTTAGGTCTTTTGGACATCCTTTTGAACTTTATGAAAAAGCATGTTTGGTTTAGTTGTCAAAACCTTTGGCCTTATGTGCCTATCTGACCATTATATTTAATCAGGAAGTACAATCGTATTAAGTCTTGAATTGTGTTTCATCATCTCCTCATAGATCCTCGTTAATCTACAATTTCATTTTCTGGTACTAAACCTCTATATGCTCATCATCAAGCTACAAAATCATGGAACAAGTGTGAAGATCCAAGCCGGTGCTGGCGGTTACCAGAGTTTAAGTACTCGAAATCGGTTCCCTGGATTGCATTCTCGTAACTATCCATCCCACCATGAGTGTCAGAATTCTGAATCCCCAACGTTAAAGACATTCCACCACTGCCATTTCTTCTCACCATCATGAACCGGTCACCATCATGAGCCACTCCAGATACATGCCCGTTGTTGGAACTAGACTCAATCTCGGCGATTTCAGGTGTATTTTCGGAAGACAACTCAGGAGCATTCTCCTCCAATGCGTCTGTGAATTCCTCCTTGTACATCTCCTCCACCATGGGTTTCCAGAGACGCACACGCGCATTTATGAACCAGTTCGACACCTTTCAAGAATCATCACACGAAAGAAACATGAACAGAACAACTAACAAAAGCATTCAAAAGACACAAAAGCTAAACAATCCAGCAGTACCTGGCCTCGGCTCAGCCCCGTTTGTCTAGCGAGCATGATCTTATCCGAATCCTTTGGATAACTAAGTTTAGTGTTGTAACCACACACAACAAGTCAGAATCTTGTGTAACTAATCAAGAATTCATTCACAAAAGTAGTAGTAGGAGAGACTTACGGATGGAGGAAATGCTCAAAGAGCCAAGCACGGAGAATCAAAACAGAAGAATCAGGTAAACCACGTTGAGGCCGCCAAGCATGAGGTGGTTGCATAACACCTAACCTCTGCAACGCTCTTTGTTGCCTTACCTGTTGATCAACATTCCTTAACCTGCTTATCCCAACTCCTCTCCCATCTAATCCATCATGTTCACCTCCTAAGCTTTTCCTTATCACTGTGATTTGTCCCGATATTGCATCCCTTAAGCAACGGAAATGCCTCGAGATGGTCTGAAGCGCGAGGGCCGTGTATGGTTTAGCTGCTCCATATCCGGCTATTACATCGAAAGACGACACAACTATCTGCATCTGATGGTAATACTGCTTGTATCTTCTATCCACCTTTAAACAACAAAGAAAACAAACACAAGTTTTTATGTTACCAAGATCAATCATTTACAAGCTTAGAGGATATGTTTTAAAAGGCGTGTTACCTCGTCTAGTATCGATAAGAGTTTCGATAGCTTGCTTTGCAATTCTTGTCTCTCAGCTAGAGGGATTTCAGCAGTGTTCATTTGAAGATTCTTCTCTTTCTCTTCATCAATCTTGTCTCCTTCTGGTTGAAACTGCTTCAAAGCTTTCTTAACATTAACAGCTTCGTCTAAAATCTGTTGAGCAGCTTTGAGATACTTTGAGTTGTGAATGGTTCGAGTAATGCCTGAAACAACTTGTGTTGCATACTCATTGTTGTTATTATTGCCTCTTGGTGTCTCCATCTGCGAGGTGAGTCCAAGGCGCATCATCACAGGGAAGCAATTCTTGTCATTGGCTTCTTGATTTCTCCAAGAACCGGAATCTTGAATCTGCAGCATTTGTTGTGAAGAAGCTCCACCAAAGCTTGACAATACTTGAATCTCTTTTGAAGCTGAGACGACATTGTTAGTTGATTCTCCAGGAAATGTCTCTGAGAAAGAATTTGTGTAGATCATTGTGTTTCCTTGAACAAATTCAGGTCCACTTTTGTAATAAGTTGCCATTGTCTTCTTCTTCTTCCTATGATCAGTTCTTCACCATCAAAGAGACTGTTCTGTAACAGAGTTTCAAACACAATCAACATCAAGACTTTTTTTCTACTTCACTAAAAACTGAATTAAACAAGGAAATTTTTGATTTTTAGAAGAAAAACAAGAATTGAAATTGGCAATGAAACTAGGATTACAAGAAACATGTATCTATCTCTCTGCATGAATTTAAGAATTTTAAATTAGAAAGAAATAAATAAGAGATTAAAAAATTGTCAAGCTGAGACACTTTTCTTGATGATCCCAAGAACACAAAATTAACAACAGAACCTTATCTCACCATATCAAGATTTCGAAATGTAAAATGGTTCACCCCAAGAAAAAGTTAAAGAAAGAAAAGAGCAATTCTTGAATTAGCTTCTGTTTTTTTTTAAAGCAAGTTTTTAAATTTCCTTTTTGAGGTAGAAGATAATAGATATTACTTTAGAGCTGGTTGGTACTTGAGAACTTGCTTCCAAGATTCTTCTTCTTCTTCTGTTTCTTTCTTGGAGTGGAGTCTTTGGTGAAGATAAGAAAAAACAAATCAAAATGTTTAAAAATAAAGTATCTTAACAACCCAGTTGGTAGATTTAAACCCTTCTCTAAAACCTAATCCTAAACCCTAATGTATCTCTTCACTCTCTCTGGCCCTTTTTTGTTTGTTTGCTGCAATCAAATTGATTGAAGCAATAGCCCACCCATACAATCATATTCTGTTTTTCTAATTTTATATAATTTTGTGTTGAAAATACAAATATATTCCTGATTGGTTACTAAAATAAAGTTATTTTTAATTCTTGTAAGAAGATGTGTTCATGAAGCATAGTTTGGAGAAAAGACAAAACTGTAATGGATGTTTTTCATATCTAATTTTGGTGCAATTACGACTTTTTAAAGTTTAAAATATTTCAAGTCCGATTTGCACCTAAAGATATTAGTTTTTTTTGTGTAGACTAGTCATCTTTATTAGTGGAAATAATACGAGTAGCCTTAAGAGTTAAAGACCAACGTGTTAAAGTTTACACACGGATGCATTTTTCTAACTTTTTTTTGTTCAATAAAATAATTTCACTTTTTTTGGTAAGCTTTTACAGTTTCTTCTTCTTTGTCTTTAAAGTGCATTCATTTTTCAACATTTGAATTATTATTTTCCTTTTAAAATAATATCTGTGATGGTCCACATACTAATACACAGTTGAATTTGCCTACAACTATTTTTGTAAGAAAACAAAAACAAAAATACTTTTTCTTATCTCTTTCTTATAAATCATGAATAAGAGTCCCTTTTCCCCACTCAGCTTTGTCTTCTTATGCCAGAGTATTTAGGTATTTACGAATTAATACCTTTTCTTTCCACAATGTCTCTGTTTTAACTTTTACTTTCTTCACATTGAGTGTAGGTCCACATCTTAACATGGTGGAAATATTTATTTATTACTTTTTAAGAAGTGGAAACAAATAAAGTAAATTCCAACTCCAAGACCAAGACACTATTAAATGTCCGATTGGTAGTATGAAATGGTGGTAAAAATTAACAATACAATTATAAACGATAAGAAATTATGGTAAAATATGTCAGTGTGGTAGATTATATAAGATTATATACGAGATTTCCAAGCACAAGTTGTACCATAGTGCAGCACTATGCTACCGATAAAAAATCTCAAATTAATATGTGTGCTTTTTGCATAATACATAAGATAGACCAGTATAACTTATTGTAATTTAAATGATTTTAGTTATCTTCATTAAGAAAAAATATTAAAAACATGCACAGTTAAATTTCGAATATTTTACTGCAAATTTAAAGATGAAAACGCTAATCAATGAATACGTCATTTGGGGTGGATAAGTAAGAAACGTGAAATGATGGGTTGCGAAGGAAAGAATGGAAAAATGTCTGAATAGGGACAGAAATGGCAGAAGGAGAGAGGGAGACTTGGACCATGGGCAGAGTCAGGGTCCAGGGATAGGGAAGAGTGACTTATTCATATACGAGTACGACCAACCAACACTTTTTGTTGTATATTGTTGAATCTAATATTGTTATATATTATATTTATTTAATTAGATTCTTTATTTGGTTTTAACTTGCAGACAAAGTATTATTTTGGCTAAAATATTTGATTTATAGTGATTGCATTTTTGTTCACTTGGTGTAATTAGAGAATTATACATATTCTTTTATATGTGGAAATGTGTTAAACGATTTATTCTCTAAATATTAATTTTGTGATTGTGTTTTATATTACTTTTTATAAGAAGAGGAAGGAGACGTTGACGTCTTTAGTATAAGAAGAAGACGTGTTCAGCCTTGGAATGACACACAAGATTACTGTTAAAAACAGAGAAGCCATAAAAACAAAGTTTGTTATAAGCTTGTGTGAAGTTTGTTTGAAGCTTGTTTAGCTGTTGAAGTTTTGTGAGAGATCGCGTTGGGAAGAGGTTGTTGTCGCTGTGATGAGCACGAAGCAAGGACTTCCGCAAGAAGAATGCACACATGATTAAGGGGAAGTAAAAGCGTTTACTTATTAACCTTACTTCATGTTATTAGATAGATGTATTAGAATTGTGTAGAATTCTAGTCTATCTTGTATTTTTTTAAAGTGATCTAATAAACTTTCTATTGCAGCCGAGGACTAGTGGTTAGTTTGAAAAATAACCAACTGATACCTCGTTAAATTTTGTATCGTCTCATTATTTATTTATCATTTAAATCGTTTCCGTACTTGAATAGAAATTATCTAGTCTCTATAAAATTTCATTTGGTATCAGAGCGGGGTCATTGATCAAGTTCTTAAACTTTTGCAGTGATTCGATCTTCTTTAAGAGACTAGATGGAGCCTCCATGAGAAGGAAGCTCTGTGACACGTCCTCCATTCCTAGATGGTTCAAACTACGGTTATTGGAAGATCAGAATGCAGTCATTCATCAGCTCCGTTGATGGTAATGCGTGGAACTCGGTCTTAATTGGATACAAAGATCCGGTGATTGCTGATGCTCAAGGGAACATATCTCCAAAAGAGAGATCTCTTTGGACGCCAGAAGAACTCAAGAAAGACACCAGCAATGCTAAAGCCTTGAATGTCATTTACAACGCCATTGATGTTGGCCAGTTTCGGATGATCTCTTCATACAAAACAGCAAAAGAAGTTTGGGAGGCGCTAGAAACCACCTATGAGGGCACATCTAAGGTTAAGCAAACAAAGTTGATTATGCTTAAGTCTAGATTTGATAGTTTGTTAATGCAGCCTGACAGTTCTATTGCTGAGTTCTACAAAGAATTAAGAGACATTTCAAATGAAGCTTATGCTCTTGAAAAAATATATACGGAGTTTGACGTTGTCATGAAAGTCTTGACGTCTCTGCCGGACAAGTTTGCTCCAAAGAAAACTGCAATGATGGAGTCTAATGATGTTTCAAAGATGAAGCTGGAGGAACTTATTGGATCTCTTCAGACGTATGAAATGGAAATGGTGATGCAAGATCAGAACAGAAGTCTCGCCGAAATAACAAGGAACCTTGCGTTTGTCTCCAGCAAAAGCAAAAGTGATGAGGTTCATGAGACGCTCACCAAGAAGATAGAAAAATACATGAAGAAACTAGAGTTACTGAAAGAGAATAAGCTCTCAAAATCCAGCAATAGTTATCGTAGAATAGATGGTCAAGGCAAAGAGAAAAGAGGCATCAAATGCTTTGAGTGTCAAGGATATGGATATCTTAAAGCTGACTGTGCAAATCTTCAGAAACGTAAAGAGAAGTCTTTCAAAACGACTCTGAGTGAGTCAGAAACAGAGAGTGATGAAGAAGATGTCTCGCACCAGAAAATAATTTCGTTCGTTGCTGAAATTGAAGAGTCTGTCAAAGATGTCTCTGTTAAAACAGAGCTTGTCGAAACAGAAGCTCATGAAGATTTATCAGATGATGAGGATATGCCCACTTATGAAGAGCTGCTGCAGAATTTCGTCACCACTGACATTCAAAATGTTGTTTTACTTAAGGAGAAGAAAGAACTCAACTTACAAAAGAAAGACAAAGAACTTTTGAAAGTGCAACGTGATCTTGAAGAAACCAGAAAAGGAGTAAAGATGTTGAGCACATGAACTGCAAAACTTGATCACATTTTATCTATTGGAAGAGTGGGACATCAGCCCCAAGGTCTTGGCTACAAAGGTAATGAATCAAACTCTAAAACTGTTTTTGTTTTAGGTGGTAATGTGGAGAACATGCCAAGACAACCCCAAAGTAAGCAAGTTAATCAATTTCATCTTATATGTCACCATTGCGGTGAGATAGGTCACATTAGACCTCGTTGCTACAGGTATATTCGTTCATTCATGCCTTTAAAATATAAACAAGTATGGGTAAAAAATTGTGATATTTATAGTGATTATATTCTTTTAAAATGGTGATTTTTTTTTTCTTGTTTAGATTTTATATTGTGCTTATTTTTTTATTTAATTTCACCCCCAAGAAAGAATGTTTGCTCTGCAGGAAAATAGATGTTTCAGCTAAAACACATATCATTTCATTGGTCTGTTAAATACAAAAAAAAAACAAAAAACAAAAAACAGAGATCAACGAAGCTAGAAGAAACAATATTTTTGAAGGGAGTTTTCTTATACTTTTTCTTTATTATTTTTGACTATCAAATAGATCATATAGGGGGAGATAACTGTATCACGTGGTCTTATGATTTTGTTATTTGATGCGATAAACTTATGTTATAGTATGTTCTATGTTGTTTAGTCAAAAAGGGGGAGATTGTTGAATCTAATATTGTTATAAATTATATTTATTTAATTAGATTCTTTATTTGGTTTTAACTTGCAGACAAAGTATTATTTTGGCTAAAATATTTGGATTTCTAGTGATTGCCTTTTTGTTCATTTGGTGCGATTAGAGAATTATACATGTTCTTTTATATGTGGAGATGTGCTAAACGATTTATTCTCTAAACATTAACTTTGCGATTGTGTTTTATATTACTTCTTATTAGAAAAGGAAGGAGACGTTGACGTCTTTAGTATAAGAAGAAGACGTGCTCAGCCTTGGAAGGACACACAAGATTACTGTTAAAAACAGAGAAGCCATAAAAACAGAGTTTGTTATAAGCTTGTGTGAAGTTTGTTTGAAGCTTGTTTAGCTGTTGAAGTTTTGTGAGAGATCGTCTTGGGAAGAGGTTGTTGTCGCTGTGAGGAGCACGAAGCAAGGATTTCCGCAAGAAAAATGCACACATGATTAAGGGGGAGTAAAAGCGTTTACTTATTAACCTTAGTTCATGTTCTTAGATAAATGTATTAGAATTGTGTAGAATTCTAGTCTATCTTGTATTTCTTAAAGTGATCTAATAAATTTTTTGTTGCAACTGAGGACTAATGGTTGGTTTGAAAGAGAACCAACTGATACCTCGTTAAATCTTATGTCGTCTTATTATTTATTTATCATTTAAATTGCTTCTGCACTTGAATATAAATTATCTACTCTCTATAAAATTTTATATATAATAATAACGGAAGAGCCACTATCAAGACATGAAGCGGGAGATTTCATTGGGAAATAAGAGAAAATGTTATGTTCTTCTAACTTCTAGTGGCTTTTAATCCCCTCCCCTCGCATAGTTTAATTAATCCAAGTTAACAACATATAGTACAACTGTACAAGAGATCTCCGCTTTTGGTTGCAAATTCTCTTTAGCTCAAATATCCTAACCAACTTGACCAAAACATAACATTTGTTAGTGTGACCTTCATTAATTTTTATTATTTGCTAAATAATCTAGTTCATACTAATGTGACAAAACAAAAGCATTACAAAATCAGATTGCATACAACTTCAATCAAGTTATCTTGATTTTTTTCACAATTTATATCAACGGAGAAACTCCATAATTGGCAATGGAAAGAGTCATTATCTCATTATATATGGACGTGTCCATAGATGGACCAACCAAAGAGTTTATCTTTGTTATTAGTTTTCACGACAACAAGTGTCCCAAACCATTTAAGCTACCAAATATGTGCATAGGATTGTGACATAAACATATCATTCAAAACTAAAAAGGGAAAAATGTCATTTAAATCGTGAAGTGTCAAAAATGTGGTCATTTTAATCCTCAATTTTGTCGCAGACCATTTAAACCATCAACTTTCGTTGACTATATTTTTTATACATGAAATTTCCGTTGACCCGACCAATTGGACATGCCGTTATATCCGTCATTAATAGCTCCGTTAGTGACAAAACGACGTTGTTTTGTCACAAAATTTAAATCGCAAAGTTTAAAAAAAGGTCATTTAAAACATGAACTTTCTATACTAAGTCATTTAAAACATGAACTTTTTACATTACACCATTTAAAACATGAACTTTTTGTACTACACCATTTAAATCATCAACTTTTGTTCGTTGACTCAATACTTCTTCCACATCAACAATGGCAGATCATCATCATCATCATCACCACTATTATCTCAGGTCTGAATTTATCCTCCCACCCCATCAAAGAAGGGGTGATTGGTTGAGGTACACCACTTGAAAAAGAGTTTGATGAGCCTCTATTGGGCACAGTTCCGTTCTAAAAGAAAATATATAATGGGAGCTTGATACGGAGCTCAGATGGATGTGGTCTTATCTTCTCTAACGTTCAAAGTCGTTTTGGTTTGAGAAAGGAGCATCGGCCGAGCCCCCTGAATGATAAGAAATGGACATGAGTAACTCAATACGTGCTAATCCAGTCTTTCATGAAAGAATGCGATCTTTTAATTGGTAGCCAGAGCCAGCCAGTTTTTAACTAAATAGGACTGAAAGGAGAGGGATGGTGTGGATCCTATTATACCTCTCAATGAGATGAACAACTGATATTTATTCCGACCTCTTGTTTAATCATCTATGCATTTCATTTCGTAATTAGTTCTTCCGATTAATTGCTTACTACATCCAACGAAGATGATGATGATGATGATGATCGGCCATTGTTGATGTGGAAGAAGATTTGAGTCAAAGAACAAAAGTTGATAATTTAAATGACATGATAGAAAAAATCATGTTTTAAATGGCCTAATATAAAAAATTCATATTTTAAATGGTGCTTTTTAAAACTTTTGCGATTTAAATTTCGCTACATAACATCGTCGTTTTGTCACTAACGGAGATATTAACGACGGATCTAACGGCATGTCTAATTGGCCGGGTCAACGGAAATTTCATGTATAAAAAACATAGCCAACGAAAGTTGATGGTTTAAATGGCCTGCAACAAAGTTGAGGATTAAAATGGCCACATTTTGACACTTAGCGATTTAAATGATATTTTTCCCAAACTAAAAATGACACTTGATTAGCAATACAAAAATGAGCAAACCCCAAAGCCTTCCTGACAAAAATGGCGGATTTAGATTCATTTATAATATTATAGACAAAACCTTATGAGCTTGTCTTTGCTCTTTTCCATACAATAACAACACCGTAGAAATCAGACGATGCCAACAAGTTCTCTCCATGATTCCACGCGACACACATTACTGGAAACCTGTGACCCTGCATCATCCAATTCTCAAAACTCGTGAGTCCGGTTTCCTATAATTTTGAATCCATACACAAAAGTTCCAAAGATTGCCTCACCTGTAGCTTGTTTACACATGTGTGCTTTGGTTTGGTTAGATCATAGAAGTAGACATTCGAGTCTTCACTCCCAGCAACTATAGTTTCAAACAAACAAGAAACACTGAGTAAATGACTTGCAATTCTCAAGAGATCTATGCATTCACTAATACCAAAATTATAGGTAAATGAAGGATTGTAATTCAAACCTATGTATTCTCCTTTCTCTAAGGATAGAAGCGGGCAAAACGATGCTTGGATTCTGTGTATTCGCGGAGCTAATTTGAGGGAGCAACGCAAAGTCAGATAACCTTTTATCTGAAGGGCAACACTGCACCACCAACACAAAGCAGAACGATCAATTATAAGAGAGTCTATAAGGAAAAAAGTGAGGAAACCCACAAGAAGAAAAAAAAGTTATGTTGCTGAACCTGAAGAAACACAAGTTTCCGTCCTGGGTACATGTGAGTAGAACAGGGCCTGATGCCAGGAGGGAGAAGCTTCGGTATTTCACAGTTGTGACAGGGGATTTGTGATTAGTACGATGTCGATGAGATCGGGATAATGAACCTGTATGGGAATCCATGCTCACTGAATATACTGTTCCCTGCAATATTTATTAACTACCTTGTGAAAATGATGTAGAAATGACATGAAAATTCAATCTAGTTCACAGTCAAAGTCATCAAACAGTACACAAATTGGCATAGCTAACCCTAACAGACTATATCCCTCGTTTATATAATTTGACATCAATATAGAGAAAAGTTACCTGCCCATCCCCACAGAAAATGATTTGGCCAGTGTGATCATGGTCCATAGCTGTCACCTCATCGTCGAACGACAATTTTTTAATGATTCTTCCAGTGCTGAAATTGAACACCTACTTTGTCAAGCAGAGAGAAGTTAGGCATTAAATAAGTAAAACATTGGAAAAACACAAAAGCATTACACCAATATACTTAGCTACAAGGAATAGTGCAGTTACCGTGAGTTCCTTGTTTGCATTGCCAGCAGAGAGGAAATTGTTATTAACCTGTTGAAAACATGAAAATGGATTATCTTCAATGAAGAAGCAAGAGAAAACCAAAAGTTTCCTCACTCGGTATCTTATATGAGAAACAGCAAACTCACAGGGTGGAAACGGATACAATACTGTGCAGAGATTCCATATATAACTCTAATACAAACACCTCTTGACAACTCCCATACTCGTATTGTCTTATCAAGTGATGACGACGCAATGTATTGATTGTTTGACGAGAAGTCAAAATCTGAAAGTATTTTAAGAAACAACAAAGTAAGAAGCTTGAATTAAAGTCAGACATAGGATCTAATGAATGTCATACATGATACATACACCCTTATGCTCTACCCATTACAGATAATTTCTTTGATACATCCATTCAAAATTTACCCCTAACAAAGCCATGAATCATATTCTAAGAGTTTCCATGAGCAATTCAGGGTAGGAGACAGGTCTACCTAATATACAGACAAAATTAAAGGAGACGGTACCAGTCAATCGAACCTGTGACATCTTTGGAGTGCCCTGTCAATTGCTTGAGGACAGAAGGCTCATCCGAAAGATTGCAAACTGTTAAGCTTCCATCTGATGCTCCATATGCAAGTATATCAGAACTCATGTGACCAAACTTTAGAACAGTAACTGCATAAAAGATACACAGACTCATTCTTAAAAGAAAATTCACAAAGTCAGCCCATGAAAACAAAAACAACAATTAAAGAAAAAAATGACCAGAAGATTTGCATTGATCAAAGATGCAATGCATTCCAACAAAAGAATAGGCATGTTCAACACCACCACGACGATATGAATGATCACCATCACTCAAACTTGAGCTAAAACTAGCTCTATGGCTTGAAACCTGATTAACACTCCGTAAATCCTAAAAAAAACAAACATTTAAAAAGTTAATTGCAGAACAAAACAAACTCCAAATGATCTGATTTTGGTAACCACAAACTTAACTTACCCTACTAGAAGTAAAGCTTTCAGCTTCAAATTGATGAGAAAGAGGACTTGGAGAAGGAAGCCATCGACCACTGAAGCATCAACCAGTAAATTTACCCTGACGTCAGAATTGTATAAGCAAACCAAAACACAGAATTGTATACAGAAACAAGTAAAAAATTGGAGCTGAAACCTGTTTCCTGGACTACTCAAGAGACTAGACGTTCTCAGATTCTCCCATTTTCTAGGTTTACTAATGAAATTACGATACGCAACATAACCTTTCCCATTGCATCTCCAATCCTAAAAATCAAACAAACAAAATCAACCATGAAACGATTCAGCTTACATAACCTATCAATCAATTTTGATTACGCAAAGAGTGATTACATAACGGCGAGAGATAACATCAGATTCAGCTTTCCGATGGAGAAGCATTCGGCGGATTCCGATGTACTGAGGATCTGAATCGGATGTTGCTGGTTGCATCATACAGCTTAAAAACTCAGGATCCTTTAATTGCTTCTTCGTCTCTTCTTCTTTCTCGCCGATCTCTAACTCTGATTTGATTTTTCCCTCCATTTTATCAAGTTTCCGAGCATCCACCGTGATCGTCAAGCCTCCGTTGCAAACGATGAGTGAAGAAAAATGAATCAATTGATCGATCTCAAGTGCATAGCTGAATCTGAATCGATACGAATGAATCTGAGAATCTTGAGTACTCTGGAGAGCTGTTTAAGGTGAACGAATTCTCAGAATTTTCAAACTTTTAATTAAATCTGCAAGTCGAAGAAGAATCATGAAAACTTTTACAATCAGAAACGAAAAATAACTGAAATATTAGCCAATTAGTTAATTAAACCCTCAACTTTATGAAAATTCGCTTTTAAACCGTCATTTTTTTGTTTATCAAAAAGATTCAAAAGTTCATTGATTAACCCATGTGCACAAGAACTTGACAATGAATATTATGCGTGAGTTTAAGGACAAAAAGAATATTATGCGTGAGATTAAGGACATCAATGCTAAATCCTACATAAGTGTTTCTTTTTTGTCTTTCTCCAATATTTCGATTTTACGAGTGTTGCAAATTCGCATAACATTCATTTTCTTTTGTAAACCTACCCTCTTTTTTTGTTACAATAAGAAGCTATATACATGTTTGATAAGCATGACAAATGACAATCGATTTGGCCATGATTATAGAGAACATAATTTAAATTGAAAACGTAACTAAACATCATTTAACACTTAGTAACAAATAACAAACAAAAAAACTAACCTTCCAAATTTAATAATTATAAACAGAACCGACAACAAAACTCAGAAAAGGTTGTTTGATTTTAGAGAAAACAAAAAACAAGAAGAAGTGAACCTGTAAAAGAGCATTATATCAACGAGTACTCCTAATGATCTCCTGAACATATCTAATGGTTAGTCTCCATTACAGAGCATCCATCACTAATGCTGATCAGAACCAAAACCAGAACAAGAGTCCCTCTGTAATGGAGGCATAACCATTAGACACGTTAGGAGAGAGAGATCCTCTTGAGTTTTTCCTATAAACAAGAAGACTATAAGAGAAATGCAATTTATTGGGTTGAGGAACGATCTTAGATCGAGCCGTGACAACTCTGTATTATATTTCCTTAATTGGTTGAAATATCTGGTAAATAAACTCTTACCTGTTTTTTATTGTGTCCCAGTATAACCACTTCGTATCAAACAACTCTGACACGCCAATGCACTGGTCCTTAATAAAGGCCAAAATATAAGAAAACAACACTTCATGCCGTTCTTCTCAAATTTAGAAGAACTACGCACCGTTTAATTATCTTAAATCCGGCATATCACTGTAATCCCTTTTTTCTTTTTATAATCGCCTATGTATTTTTCTTTCTAAACTTGTTTTGGTCTGATTAAACGTGGTTTTAAAGGCACACATTGCATTTATTAATGATTATGAAACCGTACAACAAATCAGATTCTTATAGGTTCTCAAGAATAATGAGAAGGAGACTCATCAATGCAATGCCAAAATCTATTGTGAAACCACATTGTATCAGCCTCTACTGCATAACCATCTTGGTTCCTATGCCATCCATAATACGCATGCGTCCTGTTCTTTATCGAGAATATCGCATGCCCAAAACTCGCTTCTCTGTACGCTGAGTACTTTGGCTGAGGCTCAGTCATTCTACAAATAAATAAAACCATATTTACACATCATCTTAATCGGTTCCAACGAAAAAAAGTAGAAATATTTTAACAAAATTAGCTTACTTGGTGGCCAAGCCTTCAATATTGCCTCCATCACCAATAGTAATGTAGACAGGAGCTGATTGATCTTTTACAGGATGACAAATACCATTTACTATGTTGTAAGCTATGTTTGATACGCGTTCCTGGTTTTCACAAGATTTCTCATTATCTATAATATTTTAAACGCGATATTGATGAGTCAAAGTTATTGATCTTACCGATCTTTCGTAGGCATGGACGTGACCTGCGAAAACAACATCTACTTTGTACTTGACGAACCACGGCTCATACATCACTCTCATGGTTTCACCTTCCATGTAATGGTAATCGTAGCTATTGTACCATGGTGAATGCATTAGAACAATCAACCATGGAGTTTCAGTCCTGTTAACTTTTGGGAACTCGTTTTCAAGCCAGTCGTATTGCGGCGTGTATTTACCTATCCAAAGAAACATTCAAGATCCTCTTAAAGTCTTAAATTTAAGAACATGGCATGAAAAAAAAGGTGTCAAGAAGGCTTACCATATGCTGAATATGAAGCTAACACGATTATATAAGCCGGTCCTCTCTTAATCGAGTACCAGAACGGTTCTGTACTGCCCGATGATCGGTAAGGCGTACGGTACCTATTCTTGAATGGTTTAAACGGTCTTGTTTCCTTCTGCACATATCATATAAACATTCCATCTCAATCTCAATCTAATCCATGTAACGATTGATCTAACTAGATACTCTTATAGCATTTTAAAGCCAACAGCAAAAACAAAGAAGATGAAGCAAAATGTCTATGCCGATCATCTTGCAAAATGTGCAAGAGCACGTGGTTTCTGGTTCTCCCATGTAAGTAACTCGGTTCCCACATGGCTCTCCGAAAGTCACTAAATCGACAACTTAAGATATGGAATTTGAAAATGAAGCAAGCAAGAAGCATTACAATCTCGGGAGCGAAATCGAGTTCATGGTTTCCTGTAGTCCAAATCCAAGGCTGATAAGCTGTGCTTCTTTCAGCAAATCTTCCCCAACTATCCCATCTTCTATTGTCATGATCTGGATATGTATCAGCATATGAAATGTCCCCAACAAACAAAACCGCTTGCCCTTTTGTTGGGTTATTTTCATAATGTGTTAAGGTTATGTTTGAGTCAAAACTCTGACCAAGATCACCTACAAAACAACTCAACGTTCTCAAGTCTATGGAAGACTAATGAAAATATGTTAAAACCTTGAGAAGAATTTTTACCAATAAGACCAAACGTGTAGGGAACGTCAGGACCGACCTCAGGAGGAGTAAAGAACCAGAACTCACGCTCCGTTTGTCCTACACCTACCACATAATAGTACTTGGTGTTATACTGCAAAAAAAGAACAGAACCTTAAACATCAGATAATTAACAACAATAGCAATGATGATGATGATGATGATGATGAACCTCTAAGTTTCTGATGGGGCAATGATGGATATAACCAGAAGTATAATTGTAAAACTTGTAAGTATAGGTTTTGCCACGAGCTTTTAGCTTTTTGGAGCTATTCTGTTTCCAGTACACAACTGTGTTAGATCCTTTTGCTTCTTGTGTCACCCAAGATACTATTATTGCTTTCCCTTCTACATCTCCTTGTGTTATATGCACCTTTTTTGCAGAAATAAAAACCCAAATTAGAATTTACAAATAAAATAATAAAAAGTTTTCATCTTTCATGAAATTCCAATAAACAAAAGATCGTACGATCAATAGCTTTTTTCGTCGTCATTACAAAAAGTGAAACCTAATATTAAATTGTAAAGATATAACTAAACACAACCTTTAACACTTTTAACAAACAATAACAAAAAAAGCTTTGAGATTTAATAATTATAAACAGAACCCACAAATGAGAATCTGAAAAAGAGTTATGATTATAGAAAAATAAAGAAATAGATTTGTACCTGTTGAGGAGCATTGTAACCAGGAGGAACACGAAAAACATCGCTATCAAGAGGCATATCAATGGTTTTCTCCAATTTTCTGACAAATTTACTAGTAATGCCTCCATTACAGAACAGTACTAAACTGTTTAAGACCAAACACAGAACAAGAACAGTGGAAAAGAAATCTGATTTTCGGACAGGATCCATTTTTTCTAAGTTTTTTTTTTAATTCCGATAAACAAGGTGAAAAAAAACTTTAAAAAGAAGAGACAGGGGAAATGTATGAGCGCCTTGAAGGAAACGTGTCAACTCATTTTCGATTAGAGTTTTTTGAGGAAATTAAGCGAAAGTATTATTCTTTATTTTCCTTACTTGGTTTTTTTAGATTCGTTTGACTCAAATAACAAGGCAATAATATACAGTAATGTGAACGCTAGGATTAGGAAGATAATCTTTTATTTACTATTTGTCCGGACACACGAATCTATGCTTCCCTTTTTTGTTGTTTTCTGTTTATTTTATTTTATTGTTTTGTCAACTAACAACTTTTTGTTTCTTCTTCTTGATTTTACCGTTTTTTTGTTGGGCATGATTTTGCTTTAAACCACAAGAATTAAAAAATCATGCCGTTATGAGTTCTGAGTTAAACAAAAAAGTAGTGCGGCGTTGAATTGTAATTTTCTGTTTTCTAAATTTGAGATAGTATATAGATATCCTAGACAATACATTATAACGACTTCAATTTTGTTTTTTTAGTTCTTTTTGTTTTTGATAAAAAAAGAACAAAAAAACGGTAAAATATAAACTAATCATAATATATATATATATATATATATATATATATATTATGCCTTCAAGTCTTCAACAAAGTTTAGATCGTCAAGCAAAGCATATGCTAATTGGTTCTTATTAGAAGAAAAAAAGCATATGCTAACTGGTGGACAATGTTAAGTATTATTCTATTCCCACACAGATCGTAAAAGACGATTGGTCAGCAAATTCCAAAAAAAGCAAAAGAAAACAAAAGTAATGTTTAACAAAATAGTTCGTAAAAATAAAATATTAACATTGTTTTTTTTTTGTAAAATGTCAAGTTATATATATGCCACTGTTTTCAAACCATTTAATATCAAATATTATACTGTTATATAACGTTTCAAATCGCTCTAAAACAATAATTCATTTTTTTTTTGTGTTAGTGAATAGTGAAAGTAGTAGGCTCTGGCGGATGGCTCAACAATATATGAATTCAAATTTATCTAGAACATTAATAAAAAAAACTATCTATAAATATTAATGTTTTGTAGTTGTTTTCGAAAAATTTAATACATCCAAAGAATTAAAAAATCATAAAAAAAATAAATCGTAGAACACAAGATGACACGAATAGTCAACGATTGAAACTTTGAAAGAGAGAATGTGAAGGTGAAAACGAGAAAGGTATTAAATTTTTGAAAGAGAGAAAAAGGGAGATTGTGAAGGTGAAAAATATTAGAAACGTAAATTTCAGTAAACACAAATATGTTATTAATTTATGGATTTGCAAAAAATGTAATTATTAAGAATATTTGGTTTTTGTCAAACTAAAACTACCATCTATTATGATCTGGTCGTTTTCTAAATGGTAAATAGTTGTGACTGGTGTGATTCAAAAGATAAAAATAGACGTAGAACCATAAATCTTAAAATTTTGTGAAATCCGTGATTCATTTAACTCCATACTAATTCATGTCGCTTTGCGATAACCAGTAACAACAATTATAAGAGATACTCATTGTCTTATCCCTATCAAACTCACGATCCAGTTGACTTATAAGAAGACTTTTTGAGAGATGGAGCACTAAGAGTGGTAAGGAGCAACGAGGTCCACGTCATTACGAATAAAAGAGACGAAGAAAGTTGAGACAAATCGAATCGTTTACTTTTCCTTCTACTTTTTGACGCATGATCATTTATCATTTTGTTCATACCATATCTATCAAAACCCAATAATGTTCTATTTGTGGACCCAATTTTTAAAAATCTTTGATCTAACTTTCTTCTTTTGTACAATCCACTTTTTCATGCAAAAAGTTTGCAATTGCCAGGATCATTTTTAAATTTATTATTAATTGCTTTACAGGAAAAAGATATTACATCATGTGAAAAAACAATTAACATATAGTTTGGAACTTTGGAAGAAAATGAGTGAAAAATGAAAACCAATTAAATTACTAAAATATGGTTCAAAGAGGTCTTCGGATCAATGATTTATGTTTGGTTCGGATCGGACCCGTATCGAAGACCCTTACTTTGGAAACATCTTACCGCTTCCATCTGATCATTGAGATTGGGCTTATGACATTCTGCTCTCGAATTAGGTCACTTTCTGCTTTTTTCAGAATTCTTTCCACAAAACTTGTAATAAATGGTCTGTAAAGCTTTTTTTGTTAGAATTTTATTTTGCTTATGTCGAAAGAATACATTTATACAGTATATGTTTTTTCATAACATAAGTTTTAGTATTTAGGTGTGTTATTTAATTCTATAACTTTATATAATTTATCTAGTAGTAATAAAAAAAAGAGGAAACATTGAAAATGTATTAGATAGATCGTCTTCAAAGCTCATTACAAATACACAGATAGTGAGAAAATGGGCCGAGCCATATCATTTGATGAGTAATCCTATTAATATTAATATGCTACTTAAATCATCAAACTCAAAAATTAAACTCTCTTGATTCTATCTCCTTCAGCTACCAGAAATCCTTCACTAGCTAGTGTTCCAACGGCTTTTCTCACCTGATTAATGCGTCACAACAAGACATTTGTTAGTTTCTGAGTCCTTAATGAGAAAGATCAAAGCTTTAAATAAGTAGCAAAACTGTTATAAAATGACTCACATCATGAAGATGAATTTCAGTGCTTATGTTGCCTCCATGCTTCTTCAGTTCTTCCAATAACTGCAAAAAATAGTTTCCATTTGTAGTTAGCAAATCTCAATACAACGGTTTCTACTTGCTTTGGGGGATTATAACAAATTGGGGAAATAAAGGAGTAGAGTATAAATACCTCGGATAAGCGCATTGATGATCCTCCAATTTGCATTTTCTCAAGAACTATGTCTCTAATTGACGATACAAAGATATCCCGTCTCATTCGTTCACTTGCTGACACTCCAGTATTTATCAGGTCCATGTCAATGGTCCCTTCACCAAAATTAAAAAAAATGTTTCTTGTTAAATACTGGTATTGAATGCTACTCTGTTTATAGTTATCCTCATCTGAATAATATAAATGGGTTTCAAAGTTACTGTGAAGAAACTACCTGTGGCGTGATCGGTTGCAGATTGCTGCATTGCAACTCTTAGAAGTCGAAATGCCTCATCAACATCATGTTTTTCAACCTTTATCCACCAGGAGAACCATTTTAGTTGGTTTCAAACAAGGAAATGAAATTGTATTAACATATGAGTGTTTTACTAACCCATTCAGAGAAGCGCATCCGAGCCAAGGCCTCACTAAGTCTGATCAAGCTTTCAATCTGTCTAGGAGTTGCTGTTATGACCTGTTGTCCCAACATTCAGAAAGTTTAAGACATGAGACTAACCATAGCATTTTTATGAGCCTCTGTTACAAGATAGAAAAACAGTGAAGTTCCGAGAACACACCTTTTTGCTACTACCGGCAAACTTCCCGGCTTTTCTCAGCTCAACATATCCTCGGGTCAATTCCTCTGCAGCTTCATCTGATAGTTTAGGATGAATGTTCTTGCGGGCATAGCTAACATACGTTGTCAGTGTAGTAATATCTATAGCTTCCTCCTGTGCACTCTGCAGAATGAGATACCAATGAAGTTAGATAAAAGCGAAACACAATCATCTGTCAAACATATCATAGACAGTGGGGAATGATATAACACCTCGGCGTTCTCAAAGTGTAGGGCCACAATATGCTTTGCAAGCCGTCGGTCAGTCTGCTCATCAGGCTTATCAAGTATCAAGTAGATCAAATCGAATCTGAGAAGCAAAATGAGATAGAATTAGTAACACTAATGGAAATCCTCTTTTTCTGCAGCCTTTAAAAAAAACTATGTCATGTTTCACTGAAGGAATGAAGCATACCTAGAAAGCAAGGTCGGAGGAAGGTGAATATTCTCAATAACAGAAAGCCGGGGATTATAGCGCGAGCCACTAGGATTTGCACAAGCCAAGACAGAGGTTCTGGCATTTAGAGATGCAATAATACCAGCCTTTGCTATTGAAACAGTCTGCTGTTCCATCACCTGACATAGCAACAATGTTCATCGGTAATGCAATCTTATGGACTAGAGAACGCATAAGGGGCATCCAGAAACTGTAAGCTAGCTACGACTTTGAGCAAAGCTAGGAATGAGGGAGTAACAAACCTCATGAAGCATGCTCCTTGCACTGTCAGACATTTTGTCAAATTCATCAATACAGCAGATACCTCGGTCACTAAGAACAAGAGCTCCACTCTCCAAAACCTATACAATGTAGCATTCTCGTTAAGAACTCAGGTTTCAGAAACCTGAAAATACAGTGAAAGAAACAGCTGACTATAAAAAGAATGAAAACAGGATTAACATACAGTTTCTCCTGTCTCAGGATCTCTAGCTACATAAGCTGTCAAACCAACAGCTGAGCTCCCTCGTCCACTTGTGTAAATGCCACGAGGTGAAAGCTTATGAATGTACTGAAGCAGCTGGGACTTACTCGTACCAGGGTCACCAACAAGTAAGATGTTGATGTCACCACGGAAATTAGCACCAGATATCAAGTTCAAAGCATTCCCTCCAAATAGCTTCACATTTAAAATTTGTCTCAGTAAAAGGAACTAATGTTGTTTAGTTTAGACTATGTTGAAACAATAAAAAAGTATCAAAAGTGTTACAGAACCTGGCATAGAAGACCCTTTTTTACGTCATCCAACTCCCAGATGTTTGGTGCTAGAGATCTACTAAGCCTCTCATATATATCTGGTTGTTTAGAAAGTTCCTGAAATTTCTTCAGCTGAATTAACACGAAACTTGGTTAAAATGTAGGGACGAAGGAATAAGTTACAAAACTATAGATCTATTTAGTTAAAATGATGAATAACCTTCTCCTCATCTAACTCGATATCTTCATCGACTCTACGCAGACTATTGTCAACATCCATAGGATCCTCAGCAGACATTCTTAACTTACTTGCTTTCTTTATGTGAAGACAATCAATGTAGGTCTGTACTCAACATTCATAAAACAACATAAATGACAATGTC
This sequence comes from Cardamine flexuosa, assembly GCA_963555745.1. Lineage (NCBI taxonomy): Eukaryota > Viridiplantae > Streptophyta > Magnoliopsida > Brassicales > Brassicaceae > Cardamine > Cardamine flexuosa. The sequence continues at coordinate 19,554,715 of OY743219.1, forward strand.
AGAACGTAATAAGAATAAAGAGGAATTACTAATAGAAGAAGAAAATAAGTTAAGATGACATGCCTTAAACACAGATTTCACAGTCCTGTGAGCAGGCCCAACTCTTACAGTCATTGCTCTGTAAATTCCAGTGACCTATGCAAAAAACAAGCTTTGGTTATCAACCAAAACCATAGTAACACATGTAGTACCTTGATAAAGTTACTGCTCTTACCTCAATTCTATCACCAGGCTTCCCATTATCAACTAGCTTATCATGCAACAACAAGCTAACTGTGTGAGGTGTTCCTCCTTCAGGAATCTCATCAGGCGTTTCCTGAAGCCTCACAATCTGCTTATCAGCAAACCTGAACACGAATGTAGAAAGTAAGTTACAGAATTTATAAAAAGAAACAGATAAATTCTATGTCTAGAACTTACCTGCATCGGTTGTGCACTAGTGTCATGGAGTTCTTGGCCATACACTCTTGTTTCAAGCAAGTAGGAGGCTCACTTATTTTCCCTAACAATGAAACAATACATTAGCAGAAACAAATACAGACATATAAAGAAACTTATAAATCCAAGTGTTAAAAATTACCTCTATCCACAATGATTGGGTCAGAGAAGTAACCACAAACGAGGCATCTAAAAACAGCTTCTCTGATTTCAGGAATAATAGAGCTGCTCCTAATAATCATACCTTTCAAAGAAATCATCTTCTCGATATCTAACAAACAAAACACACACACCTTCAAAACATAACCTAAGCAAAAATTGAATTTATCTAAACCAGATGGATTAAGATTTCTAACCAGATGGATTGAGATTTCTCATGGAAGTCGAAGTCCTGAGGTTAAAAATCCTCACTTGAACATGTTTCTCGAACAACCGATCAATCGTGGAAACAATATCCATAAGCACGATATCGAAAATCGCAAGAACTTCCAAAGGATAACGAACCATCTTGTTATACAAATCAGGATCATAATCAAACACATCAAAAGCATCAACATCAATCCATTCTCCTTCAATTTCAATCACTTTACGTATCGAAGCCATATACTTCCCTTCTCTAAACAAATCCTCACTGTTCTCTTTAGCTTCTCTGAAATGCTTAACGAACATTTCAATCGCTGATTTAACATCTTGCACACTGATGTTAGTACCCCAGACGAAAGTCGGAGCAGTATCGTCGCCGCCGTCGTCTTCACCATCTTCGGAAGAAGGTGGTGCTTCGTCAGTTTCTGATGGTGTTGGTGGACCACCACGGCGTCCGTTGGATCTGGCGGCGGAAGGACGAGATGTGGGAGGAGTTGTGCTTGAGGCTCCGAAACGTGAAGGTGGCGGTGGAGGAGTACCGAATTGCGTAGGAGTAGAGGACCTTCCTCGACGGAAACGGCGGAGAGCGGCGGGGGAAGAGTTAGTGTTACTGATAGGGCTTGAAGCGTTTTCTTCGGGCGATGAAGGAGCTGCGGTAGTGAGATTTGTTAAAATTACGAAACTGTTTCAGATTGAAAGAGAGAGAGGAAGGAAATGAGAGTTTACCGTCGTTTGCGCGGCCGGGAGAAGAGTCAGAAGCCATGGCTGATCGGAGAATTGAGAGAAACGGAGTGAGAGGTTTCGGCGCTTTTTTAGTGAAAAGGATGAATTAGGCGGGACTTCACTTGATTTTGGCGCCATTATTGCTTGGGCTTTTAATGAGCCTATTATTTAATATGACTGGAAGGCCTATTGATCGTAAATCTTTGGCGCCATGTTTTTCTTTTTCTTTTATATATAATCCTATTACGAATTAATTTCACTTGATTATGAATTACATTGAAGGAATATTTGCATCCACTAAATAATTTGATTTTAAATCTAAATCGCTCATAGGAAACAAATACACCAAGCCAATCAGTTTTTAATTAATAAACAAATTCGTTTTGAAACTAATATCCATTTTTCCCAAGGAAAATTCACAAATAAATAACATAAATTAAAATCCTCAAGATTCTTCATGGACTAAAGAGTGTTAACAACTGAAGGCAACTGTTTTTTCATAGATTTTAAAATAAAGAGTGACAAATTCATATAGGCAACACCTAAAGATAGATTTACAAGATTGAAGAAACTGAAAAATCCAAGATCGATTACAAGATTGACGAAACTGAAAACAATCCAAGATTGATGTAACAATCCAAGCCAAATCCATAAGCAATTCTAATTAAAACTTGTACACATAACGAGAAATCTAAGAGTCGTTTTATTAGAAGAATATTGAGAAAATCAAACCTATCAGCATCTGAATCTGACGCCGAAGCCATGCTTGCCACGAACACACCCAGGTTTCAAGTGAGAATACGGAGATCTCTTGGAGTTACGAACCTTGGCTAACACTCTCTTTCCCAGTTTCCTTATCCTATCTTTCTTTAGCTTCTTGCTCAGGCTCCTTGGTATCATCAGCTCATCATCAAGATCAGAGTCATCGTTATCTTCATCACCATCAACATCACCACCAGCGCGGTTGATATGATCTCCGGTAGAATATAACGTCGGATTGTGTTTCTTCATCCAGATCAGAGTCGTCGTTATCTTCATCAACATCACCATCGCGATCGAATAACGTAATCCCTCGCCGAGATCAAAATCTACAGGGAAGAGATCATCACCAGCTTCAGTCTCTGTGAACTTCTGAGGCAGCGGAATTACAGAGCACGAAACGTTTAAGGAGACCATGTCATGGTCACCGGAGAAAGTCTCGAAGGCGACGGAACTGAGGAACTCCATGAGGTCGAGAGCGAGATAATCTTCTTCTTCTTCTTCTTGGTCAATAGGGTTCGTATTTGGATTCGCCATTTTCTTCCTCGTGATTTTTCTGGAGAAAGTTAGTTACAGTCTGTAAGTGTTTATATAGAAACAGAGTCTTGGACTAATGGCCGTTTTGTATCCTCTTACTCGACATGCGTGCTGTTTATATCTGTAGTAAAACGTTATTCATTTCTCTTGTAGAAACTCATAACGGGGTCTAGTCTAAAAAGTCTTTCTACAGTCTGTGTTTTTATATCAACAACGCCACTTAACGAAGAAAATGGCCGTTTTGTATTCTCTTACTGGACTGCGAGCTGTTTGTAACTGAAGCAAGAAACGTCGTGTAGTTCTCTTCTGGAAACTTTTAACTGAATGTACTCTAAAGATAGCCTCTCTTAACTCTGTTATGAGAGTTGGCTAATTCTTCTAGTTAGCAAATCATATTTTATGTGCGTCGTGGCTGAGTTTTATTTTCTGGCGAGTTTTGTTCTCTGGCTAATAAATCTTCAATCGATAATACTTTTTAACATTTTATGCAGCGTTGTGTTACACTGACATTTTGAAATAATATCTAAGCAGTTGGAAAAGTAATAATGTAAATGAAAGAAACCAATGATATGCTTGGATTGACAATAATTGTTGGTTCAAATTTAAAATCCTGTCCTAGTAAGGATGATCTCAAAAGAGATCAGACAAACAATAACATTTTCTAGTCGCCAGGAAAAAAACAATGGCATATTTGTGGGTTTCAAGTAAAAAAACAACAAGTCACCAATGTGGTTTAAGGATGTAAGCACAGAGCAATGCCGAGTGTTGGGATCATTACTAAATCATGATACGAAGAACGGCGAGTCCCACAGCTGATATCGACACAAGTGTACCTATGCAGTATTTGATGACCTCGTATTTTGAAGTTTCTAACTGAGCTCTCAACGCATGAATTTCCTGCAACAACACAAACATGTTATGTCTTCTCATCTTCCTAAGTTTCAGTGTGTAAAGGAAACAATAACTATATATTACCCTGTCAAGCTTGTTTGTAAGGTTTGTTGTTTCGGAGTTCTGGTTAGCTAGCTCATCACGTATTCGACTGCGAGTAAACAAGACAATCAAAACCAGATTACCAAACTATTTCATCTCACGCCTCCGCTTGCTAGCAAATAGCTATGTTGGTAAGATGGACACAGAAGGAGAGTCATGTGCAAAAATGTGAAGTTTTCTTACCCTCTTTCAAGATTCAAATCCAAGCGTTGTCCAGCTGTGACCTTATCAATTTCATACCTGTTTCAAGTGAGAGGTCTTAGTTTCGGATTTGGTTAAAGCATATTACAAAGGAATATTATGAGGTCACAAACCTTAGCTCACTTCGCATCTTCTCTATATCACCTCGCAACTTCTCAGTCTCACGTTGCAAAACAGTAAAATGATGCTCCTTTACAAACACAATGAAGAAGAGTTGAAAACATTAATTATTTTTTACAGTAGATGCTCGTGTTACATGCTTTAACACAACACGACATGAATAAGTGTAGTAAGATGGCATGCAATCAACACATTTTACCGATTATTCTAGCTACAAGTGATCAAGAATCCAACTCCTAAATCATTGCAACAGAGAGAAAAAACTAAACAGACTTTCTTTTTACATAAACTAGAAAAAACGCAGCTTCTCATGTGTTATATTCCTGAACGACCCCATAATATCACCCGACGAATACTTCAGATCTTCTACTTTCAGAGTAACACAACACAACCTTTCAAACTAATCCATAATGAGAAGAAAGAAAGGCTAACAAAAACGCAGAACATGAAGGGTATTAAACACAAAGACCACATACACCAGAATATGTATGTACTAACGAGCAGCACATTGTTGTAAATGTAGCTGAGACAATGGTATTTGAGATTATCAAACCACAAAAAATCCACATGTTCTCAAGGTTATCAACCACTAATAACCATGACAACCACTACTGTATTCAAGACGTGTAGATGTTACCTGAGAACTTTTGACTTCAGATTTAAATTTCGATAGATTTGAATCTTGAATCATTTCAATCTACAAACACAAGGAATAGTGAGTTTTACGATGATTTCTACAGTAAATTCCCACAAACTAAGGAACAGTACCTTCTGCATTTCAGCTTTTGACACAAAAGACTCAGAGACATTTTCCAAGCTATCATTCAAAACCTCAGTAATGGCAGACGTTATAGCTTCAGCTTGTTTTGATGGAACACCTTGAGCTTCAAGACTCCTCACCTAAAGAAAACATCAAAAACAAACCCAATAAGCTATAGAGATTCGTTGTTTTGTCATTCAAATGTTCTTGAAACTACAAATTCATGGCTATTTCTAGATCTGGTACATGGAAAGAATGAAATTACCAGAGCCAATGTATCGACGAGAAATGCACGCTTCCCATTTGGTTTTGAGAGCTCAGAAATTTGACGGTACGGAAATGGACGACGACGATCAAGTAAGCCGTGAGAGAACCCGAGACCTCGAGGTTTAGCGAGCGAAATCGCCGATTGAGCTCCTAATAGAGCCAAGCGCTTGGGCAATGTCATCGATCACAGACGGAAACAATCTTCAACGGAAATCGGAAATCAATAATCGGAGAAATCAGAAGACGGAGAAAAAGGAGATTCAAGAAACTACGCTTAAATCTAATCGCGCGATTGATCTTCGACGGAGGAGACGGAGATTGGGAATCGGAGAATCGAGCGAGGATTTTGATTAAGCTAGAGCTTGATGAAAGGGTTCTTCCACTTTCTGGGTTTAGGATTTCTCATTTTTGGGTGATTGTTTAATTACGTATTTACCCTTTATCACTTACGCTATGTATTTTACTTGCCCGGAACGTTCTTCTCCAGCAATCAATCATGGGGAGGACTCTACTGTTTTCCTTGCCACGTCATCCATTCTTGCCACGTTAGCAATCCGACTCTGTTTCCGACCCAAACAAATACTTACAATTGGGCTGTGAAATGAAGGCCCAATATAACTTTTCTCCAATCTTACAAGTTATACAGTTCGAGAATTTAGATCAATTTTTTTTTTCTCTCTCTCGTAAACAATGATGAACCATCCATTATTTGAAACTGAAAAAAATAGGTTTTATTTTTGCTAAAAACAAGTTTGGGTTTAAAACTTACATTTTGTATAGTTCAAGGATGTTTCTAAAAATAAAATATTTTTCTAAAACAGTTACAAGCGATGTATGAGGCAAACAAACGTGAGGGGCGGAGGCACATCTGTGAAAGGGGGTCAGTTGCCCCAACTACTTTTTTCTTTTTAATGTTGTGTGTTTAGAAATAAAAATTATGACCCCACTTAAAATTGTTTTTTTGACTCCACTAATAAATTAGTCTGGAAATTTTTTTTTCCCTTGTTGAACTTATTATATTTGAATGGTAAATTTGCGGTCCAATAAAATTATTATGAATCCATAGTTCATTAAAAATAAAAGTAAAATTATCAATAAAAACACAAAAAATAGTAACTAGAAAACCTAATATGTAACCAGAGAAAAATAGCAATTTTGAATTTTTCATTTTTTTCGCTTTGCTCTCTGTCATCGATTCTAAAATTTTATTAGCAACAACAATACTTAAATCATAAAGTATCGGTGAGTTTCAAGTTATGTTTTCATTTATTATTTTCACTTTAATTGGTTAAGATTGAACTTTAAGTTTTTGTTAAATTTAGAATTTAGGATTACATGAGTTAAAATCTTAAACTCTTAACTTTTGTCTACTTTTAACTTTTAGTGTTATTATTTATGTTAAACAATTTTATCTTGATTTAACAGATAAACTAATGGACATGTTTGTAAAAGAAAAGCTACATCAACATATGTTATTGATTTGGATGACTTGCCGTATGATCCTGGTGAAAGAAAAAGAATATTGGAATATCATCCTAATCAAAGAGATGAGGTAAGACACGCGTATTTAAGTAAAGGACTTTGTCAACTTTGTGGCCATGACTTTGAACAGTAAACTATAGGAGGTGCACAAAAACGATTTATTTTTTGTTAGTTTAAACAATTTGATTAGTTGAATACAGTGTGAAGAAAGAAAAAGACATTTTGTTTGTGTTGTTACTTATTTAGAGATAACAACGAAAAGAAAGATGGTAATGATGCATTTGTGACTGAAGGATTTAATTGTTGGAACAAGTTTGATAGAGTGTCTGGTCATGAAGGAAAACACTAAATAGTTTTCATAGCAGAGCTAAGAAGATGTGTGATGATTTGGTGAGACGAGATCAATCAATTGCACATGCTCTACAAAAGCAACTAATGCTATGAAAAATAAGTATTTGTGTTCGATTAAATGATTCAGTTTTTAAGTGACTGTCTAGTTTGTTTTATCGAAAAAGAGTTATTTGAAAATATAACAAATGAAACAGTAATAAACAAGTTTCAAGTTATGAGCGATTGTAGAATGCAGTTATAATTTTTTTTTTTTGGAATTTATAAGCTATTTTTTTATATATTTTTTTGAACCCAGTAAAATTGTTCCTGGCTCCGCCACTGAACGTGACCAAGAGCGGATGTAGCTTAGGGTCAATGGATAAAATATAAATATTTTCAATTTTTACACTACACTAATTAACTAAAATGGCATAATGGTAACAATGCACTCACTGTATTGAAGAGGTGGTTCAATACTCCACTTATACCATTTTGCAGCCAGTCCAATAATTGGCTGGCTCTGCCACTCTCTCAAGCTCTAGACATGAGATCCAAACGATCAATGGTAAGAGATTCAGTTTTGGGGTTTTGATTGATCATTGTTTTTTTATATAAGTTAAAAGACTTTATAATGAACCCGAATATTGAGCCTATCCATTATGATACATATGCTCAAACGGCATAATGATCTTTGTAGTACAAAAAGTATAAAGAAGCAATGACCATTTATGTTGTTGAATTTAAAACGTGCCAAAATAAAAGAAAGAGAAGTCGATTTATTTGTGATGAATGTAAAATTCATTTTTCGAAATTTTGCTGTCAAGGATCAAAGAGTTGGTTTGGCTGCACAAGAAAAAAAAAAGTGGTGTGGACTTGTGGGTGATTTGGAATCAAGAGCCAATGAATTGCACAACACATCAACAACAATGGTCCTTTTTAAGAGAAGTGAGATGATGGAAACAGTTTAGATATTGGTCTAGAGGTTTACACGGCTATTAATGCATCAAGTTGCTGGTTCAAGTTCAACGTTACTCAAGTCAAATGTCATCTAAATAACTTAATTTGTATTAAGAAAAGGTATTTTATTCGTAAAATTACAATGAAGACACAGGCAATATGTTTAAACGCAAATTCTTCCATTCATAAAAAAATCCAATAAAAATATCAATTCCCAAATTCTTAGGAAAATGTATCATTATCCAATTATAGTTAAGAGTTATCTCGAAAAAGTGGATCCTAGTAAAAGAAAGAGAGTAATATTGATGCGCCACATGAACTCGGATTTTGCAGCTCCAATATCCTGAAACACCAAAAACATATTATGACTTGTGTGATCTTACTAAATTTTTGAGGTGAAGAGAGGAAACTGAAGTTCTTGAGTAAAGGAAAAAAAGTAACTATACCTTTGAGTTGTTCTGAATTTCAGACCTGTTTCAAGTTGAGAGGTTTTAGTTTTCGAATGGTTAAAGAATTGTTACAAAGGCATTGATAATGTGAGAGCAAATTAGTAACATTTGAAAAGCTGGCCACATATACCTTAGCTCGGTTCGCATTTTCTCCAAGACTTACCAAGAGCGTGGGAAGAGGGATCTTTCTAAAAGAAATAGACTAAAGACTGACTCCAAAGTTACGGAGATTAGGGTTTAGACCCGAATTATAAAATCCAAAATTGAAAAAGGAGTTGGGAACGTTAAGACAATTGCGACAGTAGTGAGATTTAAGTTGGATAAAAAAAAAGATGTTACAAGTTTTTTTCATGTAACTTATACTCGTGAAAGCCCCCCAAGATCTTAATTTTACTTTCAAAGCAACACAAACCTCTCAAACTAATTCTACTTTCAAAGTTTCTTTTTTTATAGATTAACTGAGAAAATGGTGTTTGAGATGATAAAACACATCACAACTGGGAAACATAACATTCACAGAGAGTTTATTCGAAAGATAACAAACAAGCACTACTTTATATAAAAAAAAAACAAACGGTAAAATTAATGTTACCTGAGAATTGTTGGATAGATCGGAAAATTGGCGATATGGGAATGGACGAGGATTTGTCAAGGCGTAAGAGGAGCCGAGACCTCGAGGTTTAGCTACAGAAATAACAGATCGAGCCCCCAACAGAACACACAAGCTCAAAAATAATCAAATAGGGGTATATAGAGAGGATTTTGAGAAAGTAGACCTAGACCAGGTAGGTTCTATTATACTTTCTTGGTTTGATTTTTCATTGGTTTTTGCCTTTTTGGGTTTGATTATTTAAAATTTTACCTTTGTTTTCTTTCAAACCAAGATACAATTTATTACTTGCCCGAAAAGTTACTCTCTTTTTTTTTTAACGAGCCTTCTTTTATTTCCTTGCTTAAAGGGATCATTTGAAGTTTTACAAGGCAAGTGATAGAAGAGGAGTAGAATAAGATTACATCAGATATATGGATTTATGGGATTTAAAGCCAGAGAAATAGGAAGGTACTGGACCAAGACTCTGATCAAAGAAGATAATAACTTTGATGATACAAAAGTCATATTGTGTAGGCCTAGCAAATATTATATGCAAGAGAGATTATATCTATTATCACCATTCACCACCATAACATTTAAATACTAAGCCCTAATACCCCCCAAAATAAATAAAACATGTTAGCTAATTCTTCCGAGTGAAAAGGCTCCAAACAAAAGACTCTTGTGCATAAAAACTAAGTGGCTAAATAAATAGCCTAAAACCTGCTTTTGCGATTGCAGACATATCAACCAAAAGCAGATATATATATATATAGAGAGAGAGAGAGAAGAGAAGCTGATTTAGTTGTTGTGGAGATAATTGCAGGATGCTCCTTTCCTACAATATCCATCTACGCTAAAGAACTTGCATACTCTTTGCCCTTTGAAGTTGTTGTTCTGCCCACCTGACTGCCTGTTCCAACCATATCCTGAATCTCCATTCTGGTTCTGTTGGTTTCCCCATAAACCCCCTTGGTTCCCTCCTGACCCACCACTTGGCATCGCTGTCAGATTTTGAGTTCCCCAGTGTTGATTACTGTTCCCAGACTGCATCCCTTGACCTGGTTGCATCCATCCCGAGCCTGTATTACTCACTTGAGCTTGGGATTGAGGCTGCCCTTGAGCTTGGTTTGTTACACCCCACCCGGTGTTTGGGTAAGCTTGTGGTTGTCCTTGGACGGGCCCGCCCCAGCCACCAGAATTAGGCATTCCCTGACCAGTTGGGGGAACAGAAGGTGCAGCAGCCCAGTTAGCGTTCATTCCAGTTTGAACAGGACCTACCCATCCCATGTTTGGATTTACAGTCCCTTGACCCCAGCTAGTGTTCTGGTTTGCTGGAGCCTGAGGCTGTCCTAAGTTTTGGTTGTTGTTCACCATGTTCATCCCCCACAGTACGTTATTGCCTGGAGCTGGAGCTGGAGCTGGAGCCTGAACATTCGGTTGGCTTTGAACTGCAACTTTCCAAGGATCAGATGGAGGAAAGCCTGGCTGACTCTGTGAGGGGAGAACACTAGGAGTTGCGTTGCCATATGAACTATTTTGAGAAACGGGAGCATCACTTACACGATGATCATGGGAATCAAATTTTTCTGTCTGCATGCTCCCCCAGCTTTGCTTTCCACCTGCAGGTGTTGGAGAGGGAAAAGTGACAGAGTGATTAACAGATACGTTAATCGAATCTGGTGTTTGAAAAGGGTGGGTTTGAGGCTGCAGTGCCACAGGGATATCTATCCTAGAAGCTTGACTCTGGCCAGACTGTGCTACCGAATAATTCATAGACTGAATAGCTGACTGTGGAGATGCCTTGGTTGGAGACCATCTGCTCTCAAAATTTCGCCTTTTCGCTGTTGGAGTTGTGATTTGATTTGGAGTAGGGGATGGAAGACTTCCGCCTGAACTCCAATTATCCTGGGAATCCCTGGGAATGTCAAGGATTGATGGAGCAGTCCTAGCAGTAGAACCCAAATTGGGTTCAGCCACCTGAGCTTTCATATGGCTATTATCCACTGCCTGGGTTTGCTTCTGAAATATTCCAGCCAATGCATCAGTCAGGAGAATAGAATCCAACGGTGACTCATTAGCTTTCCAGATTTCCAACTTAGCAGGGAAGTACCCAGTGTTGTTCCATTTACGGAGCTGCGCCATCGAAAAAGGTCCTTGAACTTTACCAGATGGGTCCTTGTAGTGCCATATTTTCTCTGACTCATTTGACTTGGGAACAGGCTGCGGAGCAACAGCAGGAGGCGCGGTTGCGATTTCAGATGCAATCCTAGGAGACAATTCTGGTGGCGCAACAGCACGAGAACTTCTGGCAGTAGTTTCAGGAATTGAAACAGATCTCAGCTTCTCAGACACTAAAGGTTGTTGCATTTCTCTTTCTCTACCTGAAGTCCACATACTATCACTAACCTTGTCATCAGAACTACCAAGATAATCCCCTCTAGAACCTCTTCCAGAATAACTTCTGCTTAATTCACGATTTGCATTTGTGTTTGAGTAGTTACTTGTGCCACTCCATGATTCATTGGAACTAAATCCTCCCTTGCGTGGAGATATTGGTTCTCTTCCTCTTCTGTTAAAGCTACTGCTTCGCGGCCTCAGTTGTTTCTCTAGATGCATTAAAACCACCAAACATTAGAAGATATACTAAACAAAAGATAAAACAAAGTTCACATTTTAGTTTAATTGTAAATTAACACTTGAATAGCAAAATAAAACCTTTTTCCTTTTCTTCCTTTTCATCTTCATCTTCCGATTCACAATCTGGATCCATTTTGGGATCAGCATGTATTTCTGGAATTTCTTCTAGCCTGCGCTGCCGTTCCTCTGGAGACTTTAGCAGTTGCAATTTCTCAACACATTCTCGCAGCGTAACCATAAGTTAAGGAATATAAACATAAGTGAATAAAAGACTGAAATTATATGCTTTCCACTACAAATGGAAACCTCAGATGCTCTTTCCCTGAAGTTCAAAATCATACACAGAGAAGAGCCTTCTAATGGTATGGACAATCATCATTTTCAGAAAGAAATCGAAATTTTCAACAGATAAGGATATTCTTTTCTGCGGCCCATGTCACTAGCACGATCACGCAAATGACTGAAACGTAGGATCTCTGCTTCCAGCAACTGCATTCATGACGTAACAAATTCAATACTAAAGCAGTTATAGGTACAATTTTTTTCTATACGTTTCTCAACTACTGCCGTAATAAAATTTACACATTAAGAAATCTTAAAACACATACTCAGAGAGACAATATAACTAGAATCATGCACATGGCTAGACAGATATATGGAGTTATTTCCGTCTCCCAATGCAGACAGCTCAATCGACAAACATATAATAATGAACAAAAGGAGATTTAGAGACGGGAAATAATTGTCAGCATGAAAAAACAACTTACATTTTTTACTCTCACTTCCTGCAGCGCTATGGCCTTTTCTTGAATATCACCCTAAAAGAAATTGACATTTGAGTACCCAAAAAAGTAAAACACCGTGGTCAACAAAACTTTAGACATTATCAAATACAGACAGCAAGTAATATGAAGCATACCACAGTCAGCCTATTGATTAATCCACATTTTATGCTTTGCTTTAGACGCTTGCATTCATCCTGAAATTATTAAAGAGAAGATATAGGTTATATATATAGGGTTCTTCAACAACTACTGATCACTAATCAGGAAAAGTTCAGTAAAAAAAAAGTGAAAACAGCAACGAATGCCTCCTTGGCTTGTCAACATACACAAAAGCAACATAAAATACTATATAGACACCAAAAAATCAGAACATGTTCTCTATTTCCAGAGAGAGGAAAATGATGTTGGATATTAGTAGGAGTATGTCACCTCAGTGAAATCTTGATTTGATATAATGTCGATGGCTATCACTTCTGTTTTGTCCAAGTTCAATATCTCAAGTACAAAGTCTGTTGTTTTTTTGCCAACTTTATAGGGTTCAGGAGCTTTGCTTGTGCCTGTGTTTCAAACCAAAAGAGATTTTAGTCAACCTTTGCATTAACCATATTTAAAGAAACTGTAAAATGGAAACTAAACATACCAACAACTTGAACCAATCGATATAAATCTTGCTTTTGATTTCCAGATATCCTTAACCTAACAAATGCACTAGCTACTTTTTCTTCGAAAGCTGTAGAATCTTCAAGCAGATCTTCCACTAAGCTCCGCCTTAAGTATATCAAATTAATGTTGTGCATATCAACAGCAGCAAAATCATCAAGATTAGATTGACGCCCTTTCCTGACACCCTTTTTGCGTGTTCTACGTTTCTTATCCTTCCCATTTTTCATTGGATGGTCCAAGTTTTCATCAACATCCACATGATTAAGTTCTTCTGAGTCAACAATGTCATCTCCAATATCATCTGCCTGATTTTGCTCTTTGTTAAGAAAATGAGATTCAAGGAGATTTAACATCTCAAAGTGCCCAACATTTGATTTTCCGAACAAATTTTGAAGCCTGGAGTCGCAGATGACCTGGCTTTTACGACGGGGATCACGAAGATTGTATCTTTTTATATACTGCAGTAGGAGATTCTGTACTTCTGACTGAGGTACGAAAGATCTGTCACCACGTCTCATGTGCACGACTAGATCCAAAAGTTCCTTGGAAGCCCACTCAATAGTTTCACCCAAATTCTTATCAGCTGGTGATAGGTGTTTCCCCGCAGAACCAGACTTTGATCGACTCCTAGTCTTCCTCTTTTTCGGAGAACTATCTGAATCTGATCCTCCATCAGTAACATAGTCAGTCTCAGTGGCTGTTTCCTGTTTGCTAGCATTGGCCTCATGTCCTTTCTGTGGGCTCTTAGCCTGATCAATTTCCTCGGGACTTAAAGATAGCTGGGTTTTCAAATCAATCCAGTAATCCTTAAAGAGATATTCCCAGCTGGTCTTGTCATTAAAATCCAACTGCGCCTGTAAGAGAAAAAACGGAGTAAGGGAGAGATTAGCAATAGAAGACTATCATTTAAATAACAAGTGGAAACTAAGGCATAAACGAAAATCAACTATTCAGCTTGGGACACTGACTAAAGTCATAATTTATTAGGGACATTACAAAGTAAAAACAAAGAAAAGTAAGCTTATAATGCATCAACCAGGTGGAAAGCTCACAACATGATCAGTTTATCAGCTCATAATTACAAGAAAAGAAGAAAATTTCAATACGCAGCAAACTACAAGAGTATGTCAGCCTTACCGGCTCCTTTTCCTGCTCCTTTCTTTCCATCAACTTGACTGTCTCCATGCATGTCTCACATAAACCCTTATTGCCTCTTATGCAAAAGAAGACATCATCCTTGGCGCAGCCCTTGCATAATGAAAACGTACATGTATAACACAAGTACGTTGCAGTTTTCTCACATTTGCTACACAGGTGCCATCCTATTCATGAAAATGCATCATTAAGTTAGGCTATATTAGAAAAACATGTAATAGAACTTCAAAGATGAAAAAATACACAGAGAGGAAATAAATGAAAAGTATGACCATGCACAGAGACTGAAAAATACAGTATAAAAAAAGCAGACCATTTCAAAGCAACTATGGGAAAACCTTGAAAGTTTATACGATGTGTTCTATGATATGTGAGACAGTATTATATTAAGAGGCTGTACAGTGAGTCTTTTGGCTCTCATATCTCATCATCATGTGTACCAAAAATAATTCTAAACCATTTGCTAAACACAAGAATAGGTTAGAGGGAACCATTAATTGGTGCCTAGAAGAAAGGAAATTTTTTAATTTCTCGTTATATCAAAATGTTATGTTACCAACTTCAAATGGTATATAATTATAGTGTGATAAAACTGGACAATGTCACCAAGCCAATCTATAGTCGAAAAAAGAAGACTACCAAAGTATATAAAAGCACCAATGAGTGTATTTACAATTAAAAGGTTACTTCAATAAAAGACACAACAGATCCCACGGCTGCTAGTTGGTATTTACATGGAACAACTAAACGCCACCGTTGAGAAGTTTTTGTGGAATCTCAAAAATTTGTGACTGCACAAAAAAAGGGTGAGCACACCTTGAAAGCAAACAGACTTATCCATTTCACAAATAATCCAAAAGTTGCCATTGCCAGTGTGTCATTGGACAGTGGTACAACAGGCATGAGACTAAAGTAAGATTCAACAGGTATGAAATCAAGGATGATGTGAAAGCAGTAGAAAAAGCCTTAACCTTCAAACTTATAATCTGAAAGGAGTAAAGGCTTAAAAAGGATTCAGGATATATACATACTGCTAGCCAAGAACTCAAACAGAAGAACAAAGAAAAAGGTTAAATTACCAAGAACTGAAGTAAATATCATAATTCGAATGACAGATTAAAAAAAACATATATCGTCATGATTCTCTAAGGAAGTTACAATGTTAAAGACACTATAAATATCTACGGTAAACAATATTCACCACTACATATACTGCTGAAAGAAAACATTGTGCTTAGCAGATAATGTATCATGTTTTTTCTCAAAGTTCACTGATTTAAATTAAGCAGAAAACTAATGGAAGAATAACAGAAAAAATCTTACCACAATTCCATTTACCCTTTGACTGGAAGAAAGCCTCATCACGATTTACACAGGAAGGGTGGTAAGCTTTTGGGCAACCCCTGCAAGCCAACAGAATCAACAAAAATTATCATCTGTTAAAGGGACCATAAGAAAGAAGGAGAGAGACCGACCCAGCTGTAAAGTCACAGAAACTACAAATGAAAGTTCACCTGCGGTCACAAAGGACGAGGTCACCCCCATCAAAGCATATGAAACACACATCTTCCTCTTTCTTCTTTCCCGTTCCTTTCACTGTCTTAGTATTTCTCACCCGCTTCCTCTTTCCTCCAGCACTCTTTTCTTCTTCCTCAACTTCCTCTGGCTCTTCATCCTCCATCTCAGCCATAACACTCTCCTCCTGTTTCTCTGTCAGTTCTGTCATTCCCATCTCTTCATTATTTTGCTTCCCCTCTTCAATATCAGCTACTGGTGAGTCTCCATGCGTTTCTACATCCTCTGCCACATCATTCATCTCATCATCTTTCTCCTGATCCTCACCTTCAATCATTGTCTCTGTTTCTTCTGACACTTCAGCAATATTTGTTCTGTTTACTTTACCCTTAACAGTCTCCTCCTGTGTCTCTGTCATTCCTATATCTTCATGATCTTCCCTTGCCTCCTCAATATCAGCTACTGAGGAGTCTCCATGGGTTTCCCAATCCTCCGCCACATCATTCATGTCATCATCTTTCTCCTGATTCTCATCTCCGACCATTGTCTCCGTTTCTTCTGACAATTCAGAAATCTTTGTTTCATCTACTTTAGCTAGTTCCTCTGATAGTTCTCGGGGTTCCTCCAAATTAACTGTCTGCCCTGCTTCTCCCGCACCACCCATCCCATCGCCTTCTTTCTCTATTTCAGTACCATATTTAACATCTGTTTCTACTTCTGCAGCCTCTGGTACATGTATATCCACTGATTTGTCAGCTTCTGGGTCCTTCTCAATATCTTCTGTGACATCATCTATGACAGTTTCCTTCGTATTCTGTGTTTCCCCAGAAATCTCAGTAACAACAGCTGATGATATATCCACTGGAGCCTCATTTTTTTCTGAAACCTCAGTAGCCACATCATCCACCTCTTGGGGCTTAGTTTCGACCTTCACCACATCGTCAACCTTTCCTTCCTCCTCTGTTTCCTTTAATACCTGAATGTCCATAGCATTTACTGTGACATCCACCTCTTGGGGCTTAGTTTCGATCTCCAATACAGAAGCAGCATCAACCTTCTCTTCCTCTTCTGATTTCTTCAATACCTGAATGTCCATTGCATCTTCTGTGGCATCCACATCTTCTTTTGGTTCTCCATCTGTCACATCTTTAGCTCCTTCACCAATTTGCAACTCTTTCAACGGCTCTTCCTCTACAACTTCACTTCCAGAGTTAAGCACTGAATCGTCTAACCCTTTATCTTGAGAAGGAATTTCCGAAAACCCAGCCACCGAAACTACCTCTATCTCATCAGGCATTTCAATGTCATTAACCAAGGAAGCAGCTTGGGCTGTAGTTTCCTCCTCCATCACATCTACCTTTTCCTTTCCAGACTCTGTATTCTGCCCTAACTCACTCTCTATCGCTTGACTACTCTCATCATTAACCACACCTCCACTAACTATCTGTTCATCCTCCTCTCTCTTTTCCTCGGCCTTAAGAGAATCAACACCGTTTACCTCAGAAACTGAAAGATGATGTGATGGAGTTTCTTCTTCCATTGAAATTTCTTTGTTTTCCTCAACTCCTAACAAATTAGCTTGTTCGCTATCAATGTCTTCTCCATTAAGTGTTGAATCATTGCCCTCAGCCGCGAAATCCCCTTCTTCAACGATTGAAGCCGCACGTTCTTCTTCTCCTCCTTCACCAACCACTGAAGCAACCAAATCCATGGAATCCCTTTCCTGAACCTTAAAGTCTGCATTTTCTTCTTCTCGTCCACCTACCTCAGTGACCGCTGGAGACAACTCCGAGGAAACGAAATCAACAGAAGTGGGCTCTTCAACCACATCACTGATCTCAGCGACGGAATTAAAAACCGTACTTTCTCCTTTCCCAACCGGCGATAACAGCTCCGGAGCCACAAGCTCTGACGCCGCGGCATCAATTCCTTCAACGGACAAATTCACACCTTCCTCGTGAACGGAAGAATCACCGGACGTTCCGGTGAGATTCGGTTCGTTAGAAACATCAATACATTTGGAATCATCCTGAATCGACTCCACAGAAGCTTTCGTCGAGTCAGAATCCATGAGCGAAAAAAAGGGATCAGCTTCGTCTTCTTCGGTGGTAACAACAGTCGTCCATAAATCAGAGAGAAAGAAACGAATTGAGAAGAAAACCGGAAAACCCTAGAGATCTGAAAGCTTTCAAAGCTTAGGGTTTTGAAAGATGATTTTGTATCGGTGATATATTTTGTTGCCTAATGGATTGAACTGTTTTATTTTAACAAAAGACTGAAAGAGGTAGGAGAGGACAAGAACATTTTCAGGTGCGACTAATTATATGTTTAGTACATATATAAATACTTTACTTTTACTGCTTAGTTTAGTAATTTCTGTAGGTCGGTTGGTCATGAGATTTTAATTGAGATCTTCTTCGTCCCGGGTTCGATTGGAGACACTGATATTTTATTTTGAACTTTGTTCCTATTTCTTTTAAACTTTTTTTTTTATTATTTCTTTTCAATATATATATACACTAGTAGGCGACCCAACTTTCAGTCGAGATTTAGATGAAGATTTGGATTTATGATTTAGATTAGATATTTGGATTATTGTTAGTGAGTATTAGTAAATTTGTAATCGTTCTAATTGATTATTATTTTGTATAGTTGGGTTTTTCAATTATTTGTGTTTATTATTTTCCTGTTTGTTTTAATATATCCAATAATGTGTGTATTTTTATATACAATATTGAATATCCCCGTTGATGAATTACTCCTCCGTGATATAGAAATTCTGAATTTCAGGTAGAATATTAGAAAACAATAGATATATAATTATTATCTATTATTATTCAATATAGATGATGAATCATAAATTATGATCATTGTATCCAACATTTAGAGTTTGAGGCTTATATGCCCAATTATATGAGCATTGTAAAAAAAAGTTTATAAGACTTTGATTTTTTTTTTTCCTTTAAACATGTCATATGCTCTTTAAAAGTTTGGAATTATCATTCAAGCTTAAAGAAATTCCCCATGAAAATTAGGTTGTTGAGCGAATCATCATTCGCTTGAACACCAATTCTGACCATCAAAATGCATCTTTTTATTTTTCCCATCTAAACTATTTAAATTCAGTAAATTTTTTTATTACAAAATTGAAAAATATCAATAAATATGAAAATTTTATGTACATTTTTAAGTAATCCTTATTGATCTTTAAAAAAATTATATATCACAATTTCATAATTTATAAACATGAAACTCTATAAATTTTTATATCATAAGATCAATTATAATATGAAGGAAATTAATAAATTTGAATAATAATTATTATTACTTTGATTTTTTTTTTGAAGATAAATAGTTTTCTAAACTATATATATAAATATAATAAGACTAAAGCTATTAAATTAGAGATTAATAAATATTGATACTTTGATTTATTTATTTGAAGTTAAATAGTTTTCTAAACTATAGAAATAAATCCAAAAAAATAATAGTTTACAAGATCCTTTTCTAAGGATATGACTTTCCAAAATCTTTTGGATACTATTAAATCAAAGAATAGTAGTTAATTTTCTAAACTATAAGACTACATGATTAAGTTAGAGTTTTAAGATCATTTTCTAAAGAACTATATTACCTAGATCACCAAGAACATTGAACTCTTTTCATAGACGGCTTATGTGTTTCTAACTTCTATGCATACTATCTCTATTTCTCTTATCCATGCAAAAGATTTAACCATAAACAATATATTCACCCGTTTTAAACTTAACGTTCACTATCTTCCTCATGTTTCCCTTTTCTATATCCATTCTTGATGTGTGCTCATTGACTTGAGTGTTGTAAAATATTTTATAAGACAATTCATTTTTTCTCATACATATTGGTTTGAATATTTTAACATTTTTGAATGCCAGAACTTATCTCTTATAATTTGCATTATCATATGCCATTTAAAAGTTTGGAGTTGTCATTGAAGCTTCTATTAGCTCCTGTGAGTATTCCACAGTTGAGCGAATCTTTGTCTTTTTGAACACCGATTTCTGACCATAAACATACATATTTTTGTTTACCCATCGTATTTAAATTCAATTTGTTTCTCTAGAAATGTACTTTGAAATTTTATGTAAAATTTTTAACTAATCCTTATTGATTTTTAAGTTCTATATCATAATTTTTATTAAATTTATATAAAGGTAAATCTCTAATTTATAAGCACGGAACTCTAAATTTTTTTTTATCATAAGTTCAGTTATAATATGAAGGAAATTTTATAAATTATAATAATAATTTTCAATCATAATAATTGTCAATAGTTTGATTCATTTATTTTGATGTAAGTATTTTTCTAAACTATAAGACTAAAATTATTAAATTAGAGTTTTAGATTATTTTCTAAAGAACTGAATTTTCAAATTATTTTTGATACTATTATGTTAAATAATGCTAGTTTTGTGATAGTTAAATTGTAATTAACATCTATAAATATATCAAGTAAGCAAATAAAAATTTAAAACATCTGCTTATGTGTCCCATTTTTAGAATATGAGATAAATGATATGACATCATGAGAAGAGAGGTTATATTACTTATATATATACTAGATTTGAACCCGCGGTACACCGCAGGTCAATTGTTTTCATACAAAATTATAATATTTTATTAGTTTATTTACTGTTTATAAATATTGGTATTTTAAACTTATTATAATTTTCTATGCATAAACTTAACTTATTAGTTTATGAATACTTTTAAAATATATATTTTTGCTTATGTAGTGTGGATTCGTCATCAAATTGTAGTATTTTGATGTAGTTTAAATATTTATAATATTTATAAGTTTAAATTTTAAATTTTATATGAAAATTTTAACTTTTAAAAGGTTTTGTTCAATTAAAGAACCGAATTAAACTAAAAAAACATATTTAAAATTGGATGCATTATAAGTCAAGCTTCATGCTCATTTGTATTTGGAATCATTTTGGTCATTTTTATAATATGACTCTGAACCATTTTCTAATTGTTTAGCTGATATAGCACATTGAACACACAATTATTTTTTCATCAATTGAGTAATATATGTTCAGTTAAAAAAATTTAAATCATGACATATGCATGAAAAAAATTGAAACTTCTAATAATTATATGTGTTATGTAATCATTCAAAATTATATAAAAATAAGATTAAAAAAACTGATATAAGAATCATAATTCATACTAATAAATCATAATATTAGATAATAAAATTATTGTGTTTGGTTGTAAGGATTGTAGAGAATTAATTAGAAATTATTTGGATACATGGATAACTTATGATATTGAACAAATAACTTTTTCATTGATCGAGTCATATATGTTTGTTTTTTTAAAATTTGAATCACAACATATGAAGAAAAAAATTCTAAAATTTATCAATTATATGTATGATATAATAATTTAATATAATTTTAAAATAAAATAAAATAAAATTGAAAAGGGAATTATATTTTTCCAATATATAGGTTTAAATTAAGTAGAATATTTTAGAAAATTTGAAATTAGTGTTAATTTCCATAATATCAATATATATATATATGTGATTATTTGGATGTAAGAATATGAATTGGGTATTTAGAAACATGAATAACCCAAATTTGTACTTCATTTTTAATAGTATAAGATATATATATATATATATATATATATATATATATATATATAGTTTGTATGTACTAGGGATACATCAGAGGATGAACATCAATTTGCAGTCTTTAGATCATTTTACTACTTCAAAAAAAATTCGATCTGTTTTCACTTTAAATTATTCTAATACTATTATTACTGAATTATATTTAGAAAGCTAACTACAAAGTTTTATCAAATTTCATTGTCAAAATATTATTTAAAACAATTTAAATAAAGTCCTTAATTAACAGCAATTTGCACATTATGTGTGCCATTTCATGGGTTAAAAGAAGTGTATAACATTGTTAGATAAGAAGAAGACATGATCAAGATCAACAATCTTCATATGTAAGAAGAAAGGCATGAAGTGCCAGTGTTTGGTGCAACGTCACAACCTCGTTTTAAATCAGAGGAACGTGAGAAGTTTGGAATTTGCTGTAACCATAGAGGCCACTCGCCGGATAATTCTTGTTGTTGTCATATGCTACCTATAATGGTGGGGAGATGGACAAAGAGGCATATCAACATCAGAAGCAAATTCAGACCATGGTTGCTTGAGGAAGATTTGGCTCAAGTGTCAATGGAGGACAACCTCGAAACATGCCAACTTATGCGAACGCTATCACAACAACAATATAATCTTAGCTGATGGAAATGAAAGAGTGGTCGTTAACGAGGGAACAGTATGACTAGGCTCACACTTAATTTTGAAATCAGTTTTTCTTTTCCGTTGAAGAATTAAAATCTGATTTTATCTATGTTGGTCAATTGATGGGTGAGAATTAATGTGTTTCACAACTACCTCTAAATTTTCTTGTGATTCAGGACCACATTACAATGAAGATGACTGAAGTTGGTGAAAGGATGGCTGGAATTTTTATTTTCGAAGTACATAGTCGACTGTGCGGTTAACATAAAGCGTAAAGGGGGCCATTTGCTATGTGGCATAAGCGTTTGGGTCTCAGACCAGCCAGAGTAGTTAGTTTTCTTCCCAGCATTGATGATTCGAGTAGTATTGAATTTTTAGAAAAAGTGTGCGACTCTTATATTCGAGCCAAACAAGTTCGTGAACCTTTTCCTTTGAGTAGGAATAAAAGTTTGGAAAATTTTCAGCTTATTCATTGTGATGTCTGGGGGTATATCCAACTTCATCTCTTTCTGGTGCTCACTACCTTTTACTATTGTTGATGATTTTTCATGTGGTGTTTGGATATATTTGATGGTTAAAAAGAGTAAAAGTGTGAAACACATATACATTTGCACCTGAGCGGAGGCACTTGAAGGGAAGGGGAGTCAACTGACCCCGAAAAAAAAAAGATGTAATGTTTTTAAAGGGAAAATTTATTACCCACATAAAAATCATATTTGACCTCATTAAAATTTAGGTAAAACTACCAAATTTATGACACCATAGTTTTATTTTAATTTTGTTTGTTGGGTTTATGTTTAATTTTTTTTGTGATTCAATAAGTATTATTGGAGATCCATAATGGCCCAATTTATTTAATACAAAATTAATTTTATTTTAGAAAACACAAAATTAGTAAATGTGACTTCTTCTTGTCCTTGCAAAGGAAAAGGTATCAGAGACTCTTTGTCTGCTTGAGACATCGATTGACCATGTTTTCTTTTTCAAGCAACAATAATCTTAATCATCAAGTATCATCAATTTTGGTGGATTTCAGGTTATGATTTCATTCTATATTTATATTTTACTTCAATCTGTTAAAATTATACTATAGGTTTTTTGTTAAATTACGAATTTATGATTATGTTACTGAAGGCTTTTGTTTATATGAGGCTGCTTAAGTGCTAATAGTATATATGTATTTTTTTTATCTTTAAATTTTGAGGCTGTTAAAGTGATATTGGTATATGAGACTGTTAATGTGGTAAACACATTTTTTTGATATGATTAAAGATAAATTCCTATCTCTAACAAGATTGGCATTTTACCACGTTTACTATATTCATATCTCTATTAGGACTACCACGTTTACTAAAATTTTGTTTATCTTTAATTTATGTGTTGTGAATCTGTTTATAGTAATCTAATTTACTTTGATTCATCAGATAAACTAATGGACACATTTCAAGCTATGAATGAACATAGAATACAGTTCTAGTTTTTTAGCAATTTATCGACTATTTTTAGTGTTTTTTTTAACCCGAATTAAATAAAACTTTCCCTTCACCACTGCATTTGCATCATTTTATTGTTTTTGTAGAGCGTCAGTTCAACACAAAAGTAAAAACTTTGCAGAGTAACAATAAAAATGAGATGTTTTTGTGTATGTCAGTATTTTTAACAACAACAAAAAAACATCATGAAACATCGTGTGTGGGAATCTTACAACATAATAGAAAGATAGAAAGAAAATATCGTCACATCTTAAATATTGCAAGAGCTTTGAGATTCCAATCACAATTACCAATTCAGTTATGGAGAGAATGTATCTCACAGTTGGGTATCTCATTAACCTAACTCCATTTGTGGTTTTTAGTGGGAAGACGCCTAATGAACGGCTTATCACTCAATTCCGAAATATGAACATCTTCGTGTATTTGGTTCAATGTGTTATGCACATAATCAAAATCATAAGGGGGATAAATTTAAGTCTCGAACAAAGAAATGTGTCATTGTGGGTTATACTCATGGGCAGATAGGATGGCGTTTGTATGATCTAGAAGAGCAAAAATTATTGGCCTCTCGTAATGTTATATTTGCTGAAAACGATTGCCCGCCCTTATGCAACAATGGTTGTTCACGAGAATGATAAATAAATGGGCTCATTGGTTCAGCTGCTTGAAGTTAATGGGCCACATTTGTCCAATCCAACAGAGCCAACACCGTGGGTTTTGTCACATTGTCCTGCTTACTAGAAAGAGAGAATGGTTTCTCAAACCCCATAGTCTTGTCTCATCCTAAAAATATCATTATTGTAAATACGCATATTGAGAAATTATAGCTTTAACAAGGAGTCTTAGTATAATTTATATAGATTTTGCAGCTTTCATATAAGGGGAAAGAAAAGATTAAGAGACATCGAAGTTGAAGTTAAAATCACAACTGATGAAGCCAAAGTTGCTTAGCAGAATAAAAGAAAAGAGATACTTATTTCAAATCAACAACATGAGAGAGACTTGGGTTTAGGAAGCCCTCACGAAAATGGTGAGTCCGACGTTGAAAGCTACAGAAGTGTCAAACAAGCTACGGTGTAAGCGATATACGACTTTAACTTTCATTAAATATTTAAATATCAATGTTAAATTGTTTAAACATATAACCAAACACATGCATGAAACATTCGTGTCGCAACTTTTGGTATCTTGTTAAGGATCATATTTTTGAAAATTCAAAAGGGAACAAAAAGAAAGCAAAGTGGATACGGCAAGTTGTTGCCCACAAGCTTATTCCCATTTTGTTGAATACAAAGCTTATCTTATTGGAAAGTATTTTAAAATATGTAGGTTTATTTCTATATTCGTTATTGTGTGGAAGTCATACTTCTTTTCCATAGTGAAGGCGATCGGATTGACAAGACGGACTAAAATAACCTTAACGTTAGGAGACAAAAGTAACAACAATTGAACTCGCTTAAAAGTCCATAAAACATGCGCTTTTGGTGATTTTAGAAATTTTCAAAATATAGTTTAGCAGCATATAGGTTAATTTTTAATGGGCTTATTGGTCAATTATAACCAGCTCAAATAATACTTGGATGTTAAAGATTGATGATTCAATTTCTTAGACTACTTAGATTTTTTGTTTGTTTTGAATTAGACTATTAGTTGATCAAAATTGTAATATATTTTAGAATTTATTTCTTTTGGCATCAAAAACCACAAAAAGATACTTATATAGACTAGGTGTACCACGGGTTAAAATGTAGTGACTTAATAAAACAAAACTATTTCAAATACAAATATTAAGACATTGTGACTTTACAAAGGAAAAACACACACACACACATCTTAGAATCAAAAGAATATCAAACAGTTTTAATGTTACATGTCCATCCAATTTTATGGCATAAGAACCATTGCAGTAGAAGTAAATTTAACGAAACAAATCTAATTCATCTTTAAGTTACCATTCATCTAACCAAATATTAAAATAGTTTACATATACAATAGCAAAATATAAATCAGTTTTAAAATAAAATACTCAATTGCCTATAATATTTTGTTTTCTAAATCTTATTATACAAAGATGAATGATTCAAAGTTAGTAATTTCCTAAATCGTGACACGTATCAATTAAAATAATCAGATTTTGACATATATTTAATTAAATAAAAACGTAAATTATCAGGAAAAAAATATTAAAAAGGAATACAATCTTAAAAAGAAAAAAAGAATTCTAATTTTCCATCTCTATGTTATTAAGTAAAAAAGTCTTTAATTAAATTGTAATTATATTTTGGCAAATTTCCATTTGAAAAAGGAAAATTTAAAATTAGTTCATAATCTTAAAATGTAAACAAAAAAAAGGAGAGAAATAGAACCATATATCATTAAAAAAGGAAAAATAATTCTAATTTTCAAGAATCTTATTTTATAAAGATGAACGATTCAAAGTTAGATATTTGACTGGTCGTGACATGTGTGAATTAAAACGATCAGATTTTGACACGTGTTTAATAATTAAATAAAACCATTAATTATCAGGAAAGAAAAATTTTTAAAGGAATACAATCATAAAAGAAAAAAAATCAATATAATTTTATAAAAAGAAAATAAAAGTTCCTTTAATTCTTAGTAAAAAGAAACTAAATAATTAATAGATATCTTATTAAAACTAGAATAACATGCCATCAAAAAAGGAAAAACATTAAATAATATGATGATGACAGGTGTCGGTTGATCATCTTATCTTATTATATAAAGATGAATGATTCAAAGTTAGTAACTCACATGATCGTGACACATGTCAATTTAAACGATCAGATTTTGACATGTAATTAAATAAAAATATTAATTATCAATAAAAAAGAAAAGTTAATTAATTATAATTTTACATATATATAAAAAATAAATTCTACTTTTCTATAGTACCAAAACATAAAAAATGTTTTAACAAAAAATAATAACACATATTTAAATTTTAAAGGAAAATTTAAAGTTTATGACAATTTAAAAAAGTCATACAATTATAAAAGTAACATTAATAACTATTAAAAAGGAACATTAATTAACGAAAAAAGGAAAAGGAAAATTAGTGCGGCAATTTTTAAAAGGAATACAAATATAAAAGAAAAGTTAATAACTATTAAATAAAACTATATACTTATGATAAAAAATATATTTTTATTTATTTTCTAATATATATGTCAAGTCTTATTATTTAGTTTGCAAAATTAAAAATAAAACAAAATAAATTAGATACATAATAAATTAGGTATTATTACTTCTCCATTCATTGGCTCTTGACGTTAGAGAAGATTAATGCTTTTAAAACTTTTTAAAGCATTAAACACGTCTAATCCTAAACGTATTGAAATTAATAAAATAGATATTTTTTACTTTTAAATTCATTGGCTCTTGACATTAGAGAAGATTAAAACCTTTGTTTTTAACATTTCTCATGTACAAATATAGATGTGAAGGAGTGAGGAAGATGATATGGTTTCTATTGAAGATTAAAGAAGATTAAAAGTGGTAGGGTGGATAAGAGAAATAACTATCATATAATGAAAAAAGTCGTGAAAATCAGTTATATAGCTCAAGACATGCATACAATATATATTAAGATACATCACCTATAACAAATCTTAGTTTAGTTTTTAAAAATTTAATTTATTTTAATATTTTAAAAATCTGTCCATCGGACGGGTCCTAATCTAGTTATATAAAAAAGAAAGAATGATTCAAAATTAGTAACTCGCCTGATTGTGACAATCCGACGACTAGAAAAGAAAAGAAGCA
The DNA here is from genome assembly GCA_963555745.1 of Cardamine flexuosa. Lineage (NCBI taxonomy): Eukaryota > Viridiplantae > Streptophyta > Magnoliopsida > Brassicales > Brassicaceae > Cardamine > Cardamine flexuosa. The sequence goes on from OY743219.1 coordinate 19,582,033, forward strand.
TGTGATCACAAGATATGAATAGATCTGAGAGACGGTGACGGAAAGACTGAGATAGAGAATGTTTTTTTAAAACACCGAGAGATTAAAAATCGTGAAGGTGCAAGAAAGAAAAGATCTGAATCAGAGAAGTTCAGTGGGAAAACGAAGATCTTGCTAGAAGAATATCTCGCTTATATATGTGTGAGAGCATAGTCACCGTTTACAAGATTTGTTTTTCCAAATCTTACACTAGACAGTCGGGTTTGGTTCATATGCATATGACCCATTCAGATACTATAATTTTTGATTTTTTGAGTTTGATTCTATCTGGATTCAAATCAGGTTCGGGTACAAAAAATATCAGAACAAATATATATACAAAATTTGGTTAGATTTGGTCCAAAAATTTCAGAAATTTAACTAAGAACTTTCAAATATTTTGATTTATTGAGTTTATAATTGTTGGATAATTGTGTTATATTAAATTAAAATATCATTAATACTTTTGGGTATATAATTGTATTTCAATATTTAAAATATACTATAACATCATATATTTAATTTAGTTTAATTTAATTTATATTTTATAAATCCGCTTATCGGACGGATCATAATCTAATGTAAATATAAACAAACAAAAAAACTATTAAAAAAAACCATGTGGCGTAGCCTAGGTATTTGCCTAGTGTTTATAATAAATGTCTACCAAAGAATGTCATTCAAACCCATATGTCATGTAAAATCTTGTTATGAGACATATATCTAGGAAAATGTTGAATTAGTAGTGATATGTCACTGCTAGAGAATCTCTAGACCTATTATCTTCCTTTACAATTTCAGATTGTGCCCATTGATTATGTCCATGTTATACAAATACAACCCGAAACAAATTAATTATGGTTGAGTTTGGATAAAGTTTGAATATAATCAAATTAACCAATCCGAACCGAACTTGAAACTGAAATGCCCATCCTAATTGCCACAATTCAGACACTCCATTACTATGTTGATTAACTTGTTTCTTGCGCATGGAAGGCGTTGACGTTATGTATTGCTGCCTCCGTGAGCATTTAAATGTCCGATGCTCCAAGGAAAATGTCATACTCCTCTTTTCAGATTAATTGCATGGTCTTTAGGGGTAGCCATCCCTGCAAGGAACGCACCACCATGCACTAGATCCGATTCTTCTACAGCTTCTTTTAGTTTTAACAGTTCCTCTTTCACCGTCTTGTTACCATAGTCGTGAAAGAGTCCTAGGCTAGCGCTGAGATCCCTCGGACCCGTGTTGATGTAGTCCATCCCTTCAATGTTGATGATGTCTTGTATGTTGGTAATGCCTTTCTCGGTTTCTACCTGATAGCCAACCCCCAAAAAAAGAGCATTAAATAACCATTTTTATATTAGTACATTAAAAAAAACATTTATGCTCAGATGAATTTTGTAAAAAATACATGTGCTTTATTTTATAATAAACTTGACTTAGAGCATCTCCAACCTATTTTTTAACTTTTACTCTAAAGTAGAGGAACACAAAAATAGAGTTGGGTTTTACTCCAACCCATTTTTTTATTTTCTACTTTAAAACGAATATTCTAATTATATCATTGTCTACTTAATTATTATTTCTAAACATATACTCCCTCCGTTTCTAATTATAGGTATTTCTAGAATTTGTTTTTTTTTTAATTTATAGGTATTTCTCACTTTTCAATGCATCATTACTTTATATTTCTCATTATATCCTTGTTTTCTAATGCATCATTACTCTTACTTAATTATTTTCATTTTTAATATAAGGTTAAAAATGTCATTTCACAAAAAAATTTAAAATCTGTGAAAATCTTAGAAATACCTATAATTAGGAACAGAGGGAGTATATGTTCCGATGTAAAAAAAATACATATATATATTATTTATCCAGAATTTAAATTTGACCCACTTATTTTTTTTTACCCAAAATCTAATCAAACTATGATGTTATTGAAATGAAAATTTATTATATAAATAAATTTACTTACACAACATTAAAAACAATTAACAAACACAACAAAAATAATATATTTTTAAAAATAATCATAAGTGTTTTTCTCACAAATGATCAATTAATAATATATTAAAATGTGAAATGAGCTAATATTAATGTTTATAACCTACTCTAAATAAATTATAAAGATTTAACTAAACAAATAACTAAAAAATTGGTTAATAATATTATTTTAAGTATAAAATAAAAAAAATATAAAAATTAAAGGACTATATTATAAATAAAAAAATCTAACTCTATAATATAGTAATATTATTCATTACTCTATGTTTGGAGTAATATTATCCATTAGTCTATTTAGAGTGAGATATGGAGTGGGATTGAAGCAGCTTTTACTCTGTAATAGAGTTTAGAGATAAATATAAAGTGAGGTTAGGGCATCTCCAATCTAACTCTATATTTCTCTATAAACTCTATTATAGAGTAAAATCATCTCCAATCTAACTCTATATCCCACTCTATAATAGAGGAATGGGGAAGATTACTCTATATATAGAGTAACTCTATTTTTTCCTCTATTCTAGAGTTAAACTTTTTTATTTACATTTTACTCCTTTATATTTTGAATATTTTTATTTTATGTCTTAATGTTACTCATTTAATTAAATAAAAATACAAATTAAAAGTTAAGCAACATAAAATAAAACTAAAAAATATATGGGTCAAATTATAAATTTAAATAATATGATAATTTGTGGAAATTTTTAAGAAATAAAAGATATGAGGTCAAATTGTAAGTTTTAGAAATAATTTATTTTAGAAAAAAATTAGAAAAATAGAATATACTAAAGAATATTCCTTTATAGAGTAAAATATAGAGTAATACATTGGAGGAAGATACTACTCTATTATAGAGTGACTCTATTTTAGAGTAAAAAATAGAAGAATACATTGGAGATGGTCTTAGGGCATCTCCAACCTATTCTTCTATATTTTACTCTAAAATAGAGTAACTCTATAATATAGATATGTGTTACTCCAATCCACTCCTCTACTTTTAACTCTAAAAAGAATATTCCAAGTATATTATTAATAATTAATTTCCTACAAACATCCATTATTTATCAAAATTATAAATTTAACCACATATTTTACTTTCAGCCATAAATTCAATAAAAATATGATTTGTTACATAAATAAAATTACTAACTTTTGTTGTGCTATGTTTAATTTTTGTTGTTTTGCTTCAATTTTGGTAGTTTATTATGTAATTTGGTTATGCTATTGTGTTTCTAATAAACAATATTTATTGTTATATTTTACAGTCTTAATTATATAGCTATTTTTAATTTGTTACCAATATTTGTCTAACTATATAACTAAGATATTATTTAAGTGTAAGATAAAAACATATAAAAGTTAAAAAAAACTAATTTTATAAATAACAAAAGTTTTACTCTATAATAGAGTAATAGGATTACTCCAAATATAGAGTAATATTTTCCAAAACTCTATTTTTGAATGAGATATAGAATGGAAGTTGGAGCATGTTTTACTCTATAATAGAGTTTAGAAGAGAAAATAGAGTGAGGTTGAAGATGCTCTTACACCTCTTGCTTATGCATATAATTTTGTATCCATAGTTTATTTTGATTACAACTATTTAAATTGATCTCATTTATATTTTAAAAACTAATAATGTATCATTAATTGTGAAAAACTAGCACCATGGATATGTTGGCACCTATGGAAAGCGAGGAACAATATCATCTTCAATGATAAGAGCTTCTCGCCTACATGAACCATCATAAAAACTATTATAGATGCCAAAGAATGGATTATGGTTCAACCAGTCAGATCACAAGTACAACTGACGACATGCAGTACTAGATCTAATCATCTGATCGCAGGACTTACATGTAGATTAGATGCGCTTGGAGGGAAGACAACAAAGTGGCAGGCCTAGGATGAGTCTTTTTCTGAAACCAATCAGAGATGATATCACACCATTCGGGTGCTATCCCGTTTGTGAACTCGCCCATAATGGGTGAACCTCTAGCCATGCGAGCAGCTTTGGAGACATCGTCAAATTTGGGTTTCTGTAAAATCACAATAGAATTAGATTCCCTGCAACCAGTGTACAAAAAAGCAGGCTAGGCGGCCGTCTAGGCGCTAGGCGCCCCTAACCTGCTTCGATTTTGTAAAAAATCGGTTATATTAGGCGGAAGGTTAAACTTGACGGATTTTATACTTATTAAGCGGTCATTAGGCAGGTTAGGTGGGTTAGACGGATTTAATAAATATATTTAAATATATTTTAAAAAAATTAAAAATTAAAAAAATTTATTTTTAAAAATATTTAAATTTTTTAAAAAAACATTCTTATTTAAACTTTAAAGATAAATTTTTATCCATCTTTAAGAATTTTAAAATAAAAGATATGATTCTTCTTTTTCTAAAATAAAAACAATTATGACTCATCATTTTCAAAAGAAAAATGGTAAATTTTATATTCAAACTTAAAATAATATTTAGTAAGAAAATCTAAGTTCATCTACTCTATAATTTCATTATGTTATATTATAATTTATTATATATAGTATATATATATATAGTTTTTATTACAAACCCGTCTAAACCGCCTAAAATCGTTTAGGCCCCGACTAAGCGTTTTAGGCGCTAGGCAGAGGGTCACCGCCCGCTTAGCGTCTAACACTTTCTTGAACTTTGCCTGCAACTCATCAGAGCAATCAATTCTGAAGAGCAAATCTCTGAGATCTATGAAACCCTTGCTGACATTGTCTCTTATCTTCCTTAGTTTGAAGATATCCTTTTCAATTTTATTATGAGAAAATGCAATGTAATCAAAGATCAAATTGCGAAGAAACTCTTAGTTTGTATGCTTTGAACCCTTCTAATTAAGTAATTGAAATTTTTTTTTAACAAAAAAAGGTATCATTAATTATTATATAAAAGTACATACCTACAAACAAATTAAACCATATTTTATATTTTACTTATGCTTTGTTTATATTTTACTTTTTTATTATTTTTTGTCAATTCATTTTTTATATTAAAATATTATAATATATTACGTAAATATAAAATCATGTTGCTAAATTATTTTGAAATAAAATTTCTATTAGATTTAATATATTTTTACCTTTATGGTATTATATCATTTCTATTTTAAAATTAACCGTTTAGTGATTTTAAAGTTTACCAATTTTTTATTTTAAGTTGATTAAGTTCTAGTCAATACTCAGATGTCAAACAATGTTTTTTCTTGTATATATATTTAAAAGAAAAGATAATTAATAAATGACATATATTATTCATAGAGATTCTTTCATCTATTATATATATATGAGTTATCAATTGTTAAAGAAACAAGATTCACTTCCACTTATGTATAGTCTTATATATATATATATATATATATATTGGTGTGATTATACTTTTTCAATACTTCCGTTTTAAATTAAATAACTTCTAAAAAACCTTGATTTAAATTACATTTTTTGTCAAGCGTGTAACTTTCGTCTCAGTATCAGTGTGGCTTGGTATACCCTATTTGATTGACTAATAGAAATTTTGTTTAAAGGGAAAAAGAAAAAAGAAAAAACCTCAACCTTTTAGAGTAACTCTAAGCACAACATCAAATTTGGTGTTAAAATCATATCAAATTTAATATTTTAGTATTCTATTTTTTTTCATCTCTAACTACAGCACCAAAATTCACACTAAAACTAATATTATCTATTATTAAATTTAAGGTCTTTCTATGTTTTAATAGTTTGATAAGTGTTAATTATTCGTATAACTGATTAATTATAAGCTAAACAGTATAAGATTTTAATACTAATTCTTACTGAGCTCAGTGTTTTAACTAAACTTTAATATGTATTTTTAATCTTAATCAATTGTCCTATTAATTAAACATTTTGTGCAAATGAAATTTTCATGTTAATTATAAATAAAGTTTATATTAATAAAAATAAAATGATAAAAAGATATAGATGGTATATTTTTTGTTGATAAAAATAATTTAATTATATTATTAATTAATAAATAAAAATAAAATAAATGATTTTGTATCGTTTTATGAATAGATATTGTTCATAGAACACAAAAAAAGAAACACAATTGGTGATGTTTTCATACCAGATTTGGTGTTATACCTTTGTAGCAGATATTTAGATGTCCAAACTTTCTTCTCAAGTTTTTTTCTTTAGGTAATAATTTTCTTCTCAAGTTTCAAGTTACATATCTTCCTAGGCTTCTATTTTAAAAAAAAATATATTTTTATAATCATATTTATTTATTCTTTTCTATATACAATGCAGGTACTCACAAAATGTAAAACAAACTAAGAGAAATTTAGCTAAAAAGGATAACTACCTTCAATTTTGTCCATTTATACATTTTTTGTAAGTTGTCATTTTTTCCCAAAACTACCCATAACAATCGAAAAACACAATTTTTTAAATAAAAAATTAGAGAAATATATTCATAAATAAACAAAAGGAATATTTAAAGAATAATTTGTTTGATTTTAGGTAGTTTTAAATAGGTTTTAGCTTGATAAAGCATGTTCTGAAAAGTTTAAAATATTTCTAATTCTTGTGCATGAAAAGTTTAAAATACTTATTCTAAAAATACTTATTCTTGAGAGTTATTCTAACACTTGTACTGAAAAGTTTAAAATACTTATTCTTAGAGTTAAAATACTTTATTCTAACACTACATGTTTCTGAAAAAAATAGATTATATTTTTTTTTGAAAAAATTAGAATATATATTCTAGCATTTGTTCATATTTTGGGACTAACATCTTATGGACTACATTTCCATGTGTCCAAAAATATGCCGAAGGTGTTAGTTCCAAAATATGCCTCTTTCTAAGGAAGGTCCAAATTTGTCCTCCCCAAAACTCAAATGAAGAAGAGCCACAAAATAAGGATTCTCTATGTGTCATGTGCGCGTGTGTGGGTGGTGTTACACTACACGGCTAACAACCACGTTGTTGTCTTAATCCCAAGTTTTCACCTTCCATCACACAAATTGTCTTGTCTCTCTTACATAGAATAGTTTCTTTTGTTTTATTCCAAATGCTTTTCAATGGTCCAAAATGCATCTATTCTAATCTTTAAGATAAAATGTTACTTTTAAAAATTCGAAAAGACAACAAACGAGTTGATCATAAGATGAATACCAAAGCTTTTATAAAAGTTCATTAACATGGGTTAACAAACAGTTTGCTTATGTTGAAACAGAGGTCGATGACAATTATTAAAATGTGCTAAGAGTTTGCCTTATTACAAAGAAACAACTTAAACTTAAAAAACTGAACATAATTTTAAAAAATGGAAATAAGATTGAACGGTGAAGATCAAACACAGAAGATGTCAAGTCTCTCTCAATCCACCGAAGTAAGACCATTTCTCATCCTTACCTCCGCCACCAGCAGCCACAGCTTCCTCGCGGTAGTAAACGCTGAAGTTATTGACCGCTGCGTTTGTTGACGTTTCCATGGAAAGATAAGGCATGTTGTTGAATGAACGAGCAAGACACGATGCAGCCACTAGTTTGTCGTTTCCCTTATCACCACCACCAGCTTTATTGTTGTTCCTCTGCTCCTCGGCTCGGTGTTTAAGAGTCTGAAACATGAGCTCAGGCTCGTGTTGCATCGCTCTGAGGACATCAGCAGAGGATTGGCCCCTCACAGCACGAGTCACTGCGAATCCGTGAGGTCCATCGCTCTGCAAGACGCGGACGACGCTTGGCCCACCGAACAAATTGTGGAGTCCACCGAGAGCCTCCTCATAAGCACCACCTAGGAACATTCCCAAATAGTATCCCCCACCCTTGCAGCCATTGTTGTTTAGCTCATGCAATGGCAAGCTCGATTCTCCACCTATGAACTTGGTGATCTTTCCATCGCTGTCACACGTCAAATCTGATAAGATCCCTCTCGCCATAGGCCTTTGATCAAGTTTATGGATTGGAACTATAGGAAACAACTGATCAATCCCCCAGAAATCAGGAATCGAAGTGAAAATCGATAGATTGACATGGTAAGTAAGAACCGGATCCGATGCACCAATCGCCTTAACCACCGACTCACATAACCCATCAACACCAGCTAACTGTTCAATGCTCAATGAACCTTCTTTAAACCCTTCAACACATCTCTGCTTCAGCTTATCAACATAAAGCAAACAGCTTTCGCGATCACCGCGCATCGCAGCACTGTAAAGATTCTCGTAATCACCTCGAGCTTCCGCTGAGTACCCTTCAAGCAAAAACTGAACATCACTTGGGGTCTCATGTTGTTGACCAGAAGAGACAGCTTCAAAGATCAACACAGAGTGATGAGACACAATGGCTCGACCGCTCTCGCTACATATCACCGGATGCTTCACAGATTTCTGATCACAAACAAACTTAACCGACGCCACAACAGCAGCAGCATACTCCTCAAGACTATAAGCAACAGAGAGATCAGATTCGCCGGATTTAGACCCGTCGTAATCAATCCCCAAACCACCACCAATATCAATTACTTTCATATTCGCACCGAGACGAACAAGCTCACAGTAAAGCTGAGTAGCTTCAGCAACACCATCAGAAAGCAAAGCCGTTGAAGGAATCTGTGAACCAATGTGAAAATGCAGAAGCTGGAGACAATCAAGCATACCAACTTGACGAAGCTTACGAAGAACACGAACAATCTGAATCGTAGTCAATCCAAACTTGCCTTTCTCACCAGAAGTAGAACCAAAATGACCAGAATGTTTAGTTCTCAGCTTAGCTCTTAACCCAATCACAGGCCTGACCTTCATCTTCTGGCTCAACTCAATAACCAAATCAAGCTCTTCTTCTTGCTCAAGAACAATCACTGTATTCAATTCCAGTTTCTTCCCAAGCAAAGCCAATGAGATATACTCAGAGTCTTTAAAACCATTGCACACGAGAAAAGCTTCAGGAGCACCTTTACATAAACAACTCATAGCTAGAAGAATCTCAGGTTTCGAACCAGCTTCTAAACCAAATCGAAACTTGGATCCAAATTCAACAATATCTTCAATAATGAATCGATCTTGATTACATTTCACAGGATACACACCTTGGTAATGAGAATCATATCCTTGACTCTGAACCGCTAAATCAAACGCTGATTGAAGAGACTCAAGCCGGTTCTTCAAAACGTCAGGGAATCGAACGATAAGCGGAAGCTGTAATCCTAAACCGCCGGAGATTTTCGGATCTGTCACTTTCTTAACGACTTTCATCAGATCGATGTCTTGGTGAGGTAAAGTTTCAGAGCCATGAGGACGAACGGAGATGTTTCCGGACGAATTCGCGGTGAAGTACGGAGCTCCCCAGCCGTCGATTTTGTAAAGCGAGGAGGAGAGTGACGGAGACCAATGGCAGGAACCGTCAATAGCCGACGTGAAAACGCCGGAGCAATCACCGGAAAAGGTGTTATCGATGGTAGTATCAATACAAGCTAGAGCTGGCATCTTCTTCTTCTTCTTCTTCCTTCAACGAACGATAACAATTTCAAAAATGTTGAACCAAAATTTTCAACAGCAAAAAAAAATGAATCTGTTAGTTTTTTTTTTCCAGATTAATTTTGTGGAGACTGGGGGATTTTGAAACCCGCCGAGGCAAAGAGCCTCGGGGCTAACCCCCTCAAAAGAAGCAGAAGGTGAATCTATCACCGCCGTGAAACCCGCCTTTAACGACCCGACCCGACCCGAAATTCTCCACGATGAACGTTCAGAAGAAGCTTATAAAAATTTTGGTTAAAACAAAAGAAAAAAAAAGGAACGTAAATTTCCGAATCGAATTCAACAACAAAACTATTTCCCTGAAAGATTCGTAGAAGGAAAATGAGAAATGATAATTTTCTCGGGAAAAGTTCAGGGAAATGAAAGTTGTTGAAAAGATGAGAGCGGCTTAAACAGAGATATTGAGATAAGCGAGAAATGCATGAAGGAGGGTGATTCGTTAAATAGGGGAAGTGTTGGGACTTGGGAGAGAGAATTGCATGAAGGAGGATCACAAAAGGGGCCAATACTAAACAAGAAGTTGGGCTTGGGCCTTATTTGTGATTTTCTGTAAACTTATTTTTCTTGTTTAGAAGTGCATGTTTTTTAAGAGATACAAATTTATTACGATTGTTCATTGTTGCTACTTGCTACTGAGAGAAACAAACAATGTATATAATTTTTTTTTGAGACGTAATCATAAAATTTCTGATACAAATTGTCTCTTTCCTTGTAAGTTATAAATAGAGTCGAATCAGCAGTATACTGCAGGTGAATGTTTTATTAATTACTATAATTAATATTTATATTTATTATGTTGTGTTAAATTTTTGAAATATTTTTGAGATTTTATTTGTTGTTGAACATTTAAATATTTTGTACGGTGAATATTTTTTAATCAATATAATAAATATTTATATTTTATAGTTTATTTTTTTGTTTTGTTTTCCAAATAGTTATAGATTTTTCATTTAGATTTTATAATTAATTTTATTTTTCGTTACAAATAATTTTAACTTTATTAAATTATATATAAAAACTCTTTGTATTTACAAATATATCACATAATTATATTTCAACTATATACAATTTATTAATATATATATATATAATTACATAATTTATTTTATTTTATTAAAAATTGATATATAGTACATGCGATCCACCAATCCAAAAAAAAAATCTGCTAAATTTGTGATCCATTATGGGGTTGTCTATGTGACCAGCTTTATAATAGACATAAAATTTTATGTTCATACTCACATGGCGAATATACTTGGACTTAGCACGTGGATTATTGGTCTGATTGATATTTTTACCGATGTGAAACGTTGAACAATTTTTTTTATTGAGTAAGATATGTCTATTTTAAAAATTTGAATCACAACATATAAAAAAAAAACTAAAATTTTACTTATTGTAATGTATTATATAAAAATTCAAAATAATTTGAATGTAAAATCAAATCATAACTCATAGTATTGAAATCGCCCTTTATTTATTTAGACGGAAGAAAAACGTTGTTTGGATATAGTGTTTGGTTATAGAAATGAAAGTACATCTTTTTTTAATAATAGTATAAAGATTTCACTTCCTAATCAAATCTTTTTAAAGCAATGGTTTATTATAGAGTAGCATATAATATCACCTGTCGTTTCTTGTCGTCAGGCCACACAAGCGATTCTAGTCTCAAAGCTGTGTACAATCGGCCACCTAAAACCTTCTTATCAGGCCATGTATTCCTAGGAGCTGTTCCATTCTCAGAAATCTCTCTGTTGCATCTGTTGTTTGTCAACCCCCGCGGAAAATATAGCAACCCCCATGTTCTTGAAGCTAAAGTAGCTTTACTGCTCAGTGTCTTTGCACCATCTGAATTCATGAGAATAAACCCAACAAGTGTTTCAATATTTATCTGTAGAATATAACTAAGTTCAAAGCAGCAATCTTTTTTCTTCGGTATCAGACGAAGAGTAGTAAGCAAAGGAATAAAAAAATAAAAATCTTTTTGGAAAATCTATATTAAATCGAATCATCTTGAAAAAAATCAAGCTTTCATAAATGTATTCGATTATTGGAGTAGAATAGAGACGAGAATGAAGTAGAATAATAATAAAACAAGACTATAGTGAGGATAGAACTATAACATACAAGAGAAGGGAATGAGAGAAGATTCGATGGAGAGAGCGGCCATTGGCTTGGCGGCTTCAATGTCGCCGGAAATGGAGGTGATGGAGGCGTCTCGTTTCTTATGGACAAAGAAGATGAAACAAAAAAGAAAGAGAATTTAAATAAACATCTCTCAAAAATCTCTCGCAGAGTTTTGGTTGAGTGAAAGAAAAAAGAGAGAAAAACAGTTATTGTTTCTTAATTTGTGTGTAAAAGCTAAGTACTACATATATAATCAAAAAGAGGAAGAAAACAAATACTCATTAGTTGTCTCATGCACAATTATTACATACATATATTTTAATTATGAATATGAATGGATTATGGGACCACCATATATCAAATTATTGTCAAAAGTTTGATTTTCTGTGATGGGAGTTGGATTTTTTATTTAAACAATTTTATGAAAAGAGTTAGGTTACATGAAAATTCCTTGTAAGGTATGCTTTCAATTTCATAAATGTTTTGGAATTAAAAAAAAAAAAACTGAAACACAGAAAAACATAACGCGCGTAAACACAATTCTTAAAAATCATAATTTAGATATGCGATGGAAATGTCTATTTTAGATTTTATAAATGCGACAAAACTTACTTTTTTTTTTATTTGAAAACAAGATTTGTTATATGCCGGGTTATATTTGTAAACATCTTATTTTTGGTAACAAATATATTAACAGTCGTAACTTGAACTCATACTCGTTTGCTTTTCAGTTTGGTTTCCATTAGTTTATAAATGTTTGAATATTTGAAAGAGGAGAAAAACAAACATTTTTAACCGATAGTCGGAGACTTTCACAGCTCCACCGTCAGTTGAGTTCCAATTGACATGTTTTGTTTTCATACCTATTTGTTGATTTCTTGGGATATTGAATGAGAGAATCAGTTGTTTTTCGGACATATCTATAAGTGAAGGACATTGGCAATGGTTCTCTAGCTAATCCTTCACACTAAAACATGTCCGATGTAAGTAAGATTACCTCTTTCTATTGTGTTTTGGTGATTCACTATTTTGGGAAAAGATTTTATCATAGTTTTTCTTCTTCTTTTGTTGATGATTCTTTTGGCTCTCAATCTGTCCATCTATAACCTTCCACATCAACAATGGTAGATGTGGGAAACTATTTTTGTTTTCTTCATTCGAGTTCAAGATTATATCTGGTAGAGATTTGATAAGTTATTGTCTTCTCTCTCTATCGGATAAGTGACTACTTTCTCTTACCCAGAGATTGCAACATTTTTTAGTGTAGTTTCATAGTTATTTCTTTCTGTTGTTGCTCCATTTATTTTTAATAATTTTAAACGGAAAAATGTGAATATTTGAAATAATATTGATTTTTAACCAGTATTGTTTGAAACACATACCAATCCAGAAATGGAATTTGCTCGAATATTTTTATTAAACTCGTGAACTATTAAATCGGATATAAAACTTTTAAGAATGATTAAAACCCATCTGAAAATCATGATTTCAGAAAATGGATTCGATGATTGGATTTGGAGTAGAACAGAGACGATAATCGAGCAGAATAATAATAAAATCAGACTGTAGTGGGGATAGAACTATTATTGTAGGTACATGTTATTACAGTATACTTAATTCGTAGTATGTTTGAATTGAAGATATTTTCATATTTTTTTGTTTTCTCAATGTATATATAAAAGAAATGTTGAAACAGCACTCATTGAGTTTTTTTTCTGAATATATATAATTTGAACCAAAAGATCACATAATTTTTTAATCCAAATATCAATATTTTAAAAAATTTACAGTTAAAATCATACCTCTTGTGAATGTAGTAGTATATACTATATAGTCTGTCTCATATACTAGGGCATTCAAGTAAGTTGAATTTGTGATGGGAGTTTGATTTTTTTTGTTTTAAATTATGAAAGGATGCGGTAGGTTACATAACTTACATGAAAAAGAAAAAGAAAAAACCGTATTCCATTTCAGAAACATTTAAAAGAAATGTAGCGGAAACATTCCCAAAAATGTTTTTTGTTTTTAACTGTAAATTTTTAATGTTTACAATCCTACTTTAGTACGTAATGAAATCATGAATATTAAGCAATTATAATTGTTTCTGAAATGGAATACGGTTTAAAATCATACCTCTTGTGAATGTAGAAACAGTTAAAAAGTTCTTGGGAACACGGAAAATGTAGCGGAAACATTCCCAAAAATGTTTTTTGTTTTTTCACATGTTTTTCTTTTTGCATATCCATTTTCTTTTTCATGTAACATAAAACAAAAGAAATCATGAATATTAAGCAATTATAAATGTTTTGTTACTACTCTCAACGACTGAGACGATCCTACTTTAGTACGTAATGAATATTAAGTATCCCTAATCACTAATTCAATATACCCCCAAAGTTTTGTTACTACTCTGGAGGACTGGGAGTAGCATCGCGTGTGGCAGTCATACCTTGGACTGGAGTGAGTAGTCTTCTAAAAATCGAAACGATCCTCCTCGTCCACTTATTTATTCAGAAAATATAAATAAATAAATAAATATTTATCTGACGATGCATTGTGTTGTTATTTTATGAAGCTCGATGCATTTCGCCGGAATCTGGGAAGTTTTCTAATTCACTAACATGCCTGCAGTTGCAGGGACCGAAAAACGAAACAAACATGACATGTCAAAATTTCCTTTTTTAATATTCATTATCGCTTCTTTGTTTACGTTTATTACACTTCACTTGGAAACTAGTAGTGTCAATGTTGATTCTTATAATGTGTTTTTGTTGCCTCATTCATTTTTTTTCTTTTTAAGTTAGTGAAAAAATCATAATAGATAAAAAAAGTACAATTATTCAACTCCTTTCCCTCCCCGCCTCGAATGATTATATATCATCTTATAAATTTCGTTCATGACACACTTTAATGTTATAAACATATTGTTCATGAATATAGTGATAGATGGTGACTTGAAAAGATATGCGGCATTATCACATACTCCAACATATTTGATTTTGATGAACTTAGTATTTTCAAATCTTGAGTGTATGAAAAGAACTTCGAACAGATATGTTTGGTTCTATAATTACTTGTTGATTTATTTTTTTATTTGTTTGAGTAATACATATAATATTGTCTTCATATAAGATAATTGACTCTGTATATATTTATATTGATCTTACTGCTTGATTGACTGTGTTAGCTTATTGATCTTTATTATACACATTATCATTTTTACTTTTCCCGAATTGCCCATAACTGTTTTTTTGGTTCTTTCTTAGATAAAAATTAAAGCAATGCCCATGTATGTAACTGTTTACATTTGAAAGTTAATTTTACAAACTGTGCTTCCCAATTAATAATATAAATTTTTGGATTGAATAAATTTAACACATTCAATTTTAAAACAGAAAAAAAGTCGTATAAATTTGTCTTATTGAAATCTTGTTTGCTTAATTTATTTTGGCTTTTGAGTGGAACATATCATTGGACAATACAGAAGATTGAAAAAACAATAGTAGGATTACCATACATTACAATGGCATGGTAACGAGAGAGACTATAAAAGACTTGAAACTAGAGTCGATAATTTGATTGTCGATAAAACCTTTAGTACGCGCAACAGAAAACTTAATGCACATAAAAGTAAGATCTGACTGTGTGATCCTTGTTTCAAAGCTATACTTCGAACCCTAAGGTATTCCACAAAGAGAAAAAAAAGGTCTCGTTAGATCATTAGAAAAGCTAACCGAATCAAGGATTGAAATGCAACGATTATTAAACTCGTCTCCAAATAGTTTTATTGGCAAAGAGCGGAAATATAAAGAAAAACTTAAGGTTTGATTAGGTTATTGAAAGTAAGTACAAAAGGGACAGGTTTAACAGAATATTCCCCCGTTAGCTGACCGAGCGTATACCTTTCTAGATATAGCGGAGAAAGCGTGAAATATGCATTTGCATGAACAGAAATGGGTTTGCACTACAAGAAAATATGACCATTTCCGACTATAATTTCCGGCTAATAATATTGGTCGGAATTTTATTTTATTTTTCGACTATTTTTTGACTAATTTCTGACAAATTTGAAGATTATCAAAAATTATCGGAAATTTTATTGGTAAAAAAAAAAAAAATTTAGTCAGAATTTACTCGGAAAATTTCTGATAAATTTCTGACTAAATTTTGTTTTTTGTCGGAAATTAGTTGGAATTTTTTTTTAAAATCAATATATATAGTCAGAATTTTGTAAGAATTTTTTTATTTATATATAGTCGGAATTTTGTCGGAATTTTTTTTTTAAATCGATATATATAGTCAGAATTTTGTCAGAATTTTTATATCGATATATTTAGTCAGATTTTTTTTTATATATAAATCGATATATTTTGTCAGAATTTTGTCAGAATTTTTTTTATAATATAAATCGATATATATAGCCAGAATTTTGTCGGAATTTTATTTTTATCGGAATTTTGTCAGAATTTGTTTTTTACTCAGAAATTAGTCAGAAAATAAGTTGTTTTTCTATATAACCCACACGATTTTTCCTTCCAAAATCACTTCTTATTTTCAAACATCTTTCTACATTCTCTCTATAATCTCTCTAAACTCTCTAAAATCTATCTACATTTTCAAACATCTATCTAGAAATTTTAAATCTCTATAAATTTATAAAATCTTACCAAACATTCAACCATTTAAGATATTAATTTTAATTTTTTAAAAATATTTCCATATTTAAATATTTTTTTCTTTATTGTTTATTAAAATCGTTTATTTCATATAAATCTTTTATATAAATTCAACCAACAAAATATTTGTTTTGACAATTTTTGTTTTTTTCTTAAATATAAATATTTCTGACAAATTTGTGGCTAAATTTGTAATATTAGTCCAAATTTTGGCATAATTTTTTTTTTATAAATTGATATATATAGTTAGAATTTTGTCGGAATTTTTTTTTATAGTCCGAGGTTTGTCGGAATTTTTATTTCCGACTATTTTTCGGCAAAAAATATTTTCCGTCAGCCTTATTCCAACTAATTTTGGATTGTCGAAAAATTGCCAAAATTTATGATTTTCCTACTAAATTCTTACTAATAAAAGTGCATGTTTTTTTGTAGTGTTGCCTGCTAACACCAAGACTTTTGTCACGAATAAATATTTACAAAATCATCAGAAAACAAAAACCCTAAATGGGAATGACTTAACACTTTTAAAAGCCGTTATCGTAAGGTTTACATTGCCGCCGCGCTTAACGGGATATGGTCGATCTACAAAGAGAAGTTAGTTAAACATAGACTACAACATATAAAACTATCAAGATAGGATCAGGTATAGTTGTAAGTTTTTTCCAATACAATTTCAGCTCTGAGCCATGACGGAGCTCCTCATGCGATATATAATTGAGTACGATGCTCCTCAGTGACACTCTTGGCTATCCTTAAAGTAAGATTATTACAACTAGCAAGGGTAAACATAACTCTCCAGATTTCAAAATGTAGAAGATTATTGCGAATAGTTGATACTAAGGGTTCCCAACTATTAACCTGGTTATAATCTCTCAAAATATGCATCACAACTCGGGAAGAGATATAAAAAATCACTTTTCTAAATCTTAAGGATCTTAAATTTTCAGTTGCCCACAAAAAGCTGAATAACTCCGTTTCTGTTTGCGACCGCCCACCTGAGAATAGAAACGACCCGTGAAAAACAGAGATACCTCCTTATATCTCTAGCTAGCCACGAGACTCCACAGTTTCTATTTGTCATAGGTCCATGAGTTCCCAATATTGCATTTGATGAATGGTTGAGCTGGGGCTTCCATTTGTGATTTTGACTCTCTTGTCTTGTTACCTTACTTTATCAGCTCTTATAAAAGGTTAGTTTATAGAAATTAATGTTTTGGATGTTATCAAGGTAAAGAGGTTTTCACGGAGGGTTCAAAGGGTAACATTGTTGTGGACTACTTCAGAGATTTATTGATAACATTCAAAACATTAATCCAAAACATGTGTTGTCTATAATCTTTGCTATTTATTATTAAAATAATTAATTTTTTTAAAATTTTAAATTTTCAAGTCTAGAATTATTAAAATTTAAAACATTTAAAACATTAATTTTATTTATATTAAATTAATATTACTATAAATTAATAAGATATAGTGGTCTGAATATTATTAATTTATAAATTTTTTACTGTAATATGTGTTATATTATTTTGTTACATGCATGCCTTTCTATTTTATAATCGCTACTTGGTAATATTTCTGTATTATGTTAATCTTCCACGTTTTACACGAGAATTTTAAGATATACATATAATATTTTTCCTGCTCTGTCATGAAAGCACGAATTTTCACGTCAAACCAAAGCAGCATGTAGAACGCGTAAATTTTTATGTTCTTGCCAGCACAGAACACGTGTAATACTTAGATGTATGCTTACTTTTTTAATAGGATCCATATATTATGAGATCTTGCTAACACGGAATATCCGTATATTATACGCAAACGGAGATGGTATGTTTTTTTTTTTTTTTTTTTTTTTAAAGAAAATTATGAGAGTTCTGAATCTTCGACCCATAATTTTCTTCAGTATCTAAAACCAACTTTTAGTTAATTCATATCTGTTTCTGTATATCAAATAGGATTTGAATTCGAGGTACAAGAGAACCAAATCCTTTATACTACCACTAGGCCACCACAATCTAGATCTCAAAGATATGTAAACGGAGATCGTATCTTCTGATAAGTACTTAATTATTTATATCCACATCTATTCTAACAAAATTATTCAGAGAGATAAAATCATAAGTTATTTATCATTCTCGCCAGAAAATGAGGAAGGGACTTCAACAATATGGTTGGTGAAATTATATGTGTACTAAATCTATAAATTTTATATGACATGAAAATATAAGCGTAAGTAAAAGCATAAAGTCAAGAAACATAAAGGATTTGGTCACGGTTTTGTTTTTTCAACTTACATCTTCGTGATTAAGTAAAAAAATATCTATTAAAAAGACATCAATAGTACACCACATTTATATAGAATTAGATAAAGATCTGTCCGATGAATAGATTTTAAATTTTAAAAATAAAATAAATTAAGCATATATATTTAATCAAATATTTGTTATTAGTGCAATATTTTTTATTATTTTATAAAAAAAAGAAATAATGTATTGTTAGAAAAAATAGTTATCTACAAAATTTTATTTTTTTACATAAATAAACTAATAACTTTCTATATTAAAATTTTATTATAAACATATTAAAAAATTTATAATGTCTAAAAACTTTTGGATCTCATTTATTGTTTCTTTTTCGACCATTATGTTAGCGTGTATTTTGAAATCCAAAAACACAAAACGAATCCAAAACCCAAAAAAATCTAAATGGGTCCGTTTTCTATATTCAAAATACCAAACATGAGCTGAACTGGATCGAGAATCAAATTGATACTCAAAATATAATTATATACCCAGAATATTAATAGTATTTAGACTTAACATAATCCCTACAATTATAAACATAAAAATATTAATTATTTTTATATCAAATAACTAGAATACCCAAAATTAACCAAAATATCTTAAAATTCTTGGTTATTAATTCTTTGTTAAATCAGCTTTTTCATACACACTTAATCCTCACTCATATTAAAATCTTACTCTAATCTCATGTATATTCCACATAAATAAATAGAAATCAAATTTTTTATATCAAACTAATATGCATTATATCAAACAAATATTTATATATAACTAATATTTTAAACTATTTAAAATAAATAAAAACACTATTAGTAATTTAGTAGAAAATATGAAACTTGGAAACTAACATTGCAAATAAACTAAATTTAGGTGTAAAATATAATTTTTTTAGTCATATTGTAAATAATATTGGAATCTAAATATCTAAATTTGAAAAAGATGTAATAAAAATAATAAGACTGGATATATATTAGAAAAAATGGAAAGTTTAATCATCTTCTTTATTGTTCTCTTTTTGTTGGTTTGTTTTTTTGATTAACCAAATAATTGAGATAAATAGTTAAATAAATACACATAATGTTCTTAATATATATATATTATTTAAAATTTTAACCTAATTCATTATATATTTAAATGAATAAAAATTAAATATTTATTTGAGGTTAATTTTAAAACATCTATCTTTTTTAAAAAATGTTCAAAGTTATATATGTAAAAAATGGAAACTAATAATTATTTATTTTCCTCTTTTTCATTTTAAGAATATTTAAAAAATGGAAAGTAAATATTATCTATGTGATTATTATTATTTATTGGTTTTCCTTTTTATTAAGTAAATATTTATTTACATTTGTCATAATCTAATCGAATAAATGACACGTGTTATGATCTTGTTATTTAGAATTTTAGTACATATTGAACTCCCGTGAATGCAACCAAGCTTAATTAACATGATTTTTGTTTTTTTGTTTCCTTTTAAAATTATATTTTTATTTTAGTTATTGATTATATAAATTAAAAATTCTTGTTTAACTTTTTTTCCTTAAGATAGGGTTTTTGATTTATTTTCGTATTTTTGTTTTTTAAATTTATTTTAAATATTTGTTTTTATTCTTTTTCATTTTTGGGTTTGTTTAAAATTTATTGAAAAAAAGATTTCCTTATATATATATATTAATAATTATAAAATATGACTTATTTGTGACACTTGTTATGATCTTGCAAGTTATAAATTTGACACGTGTTGGCTTTTCGTGAATGCAACCGATATTTAGACGTGATATAACTCAATTACCCAATAATTATAAACCCAAAAATATCAATTCTATTTATATGAAATAACTAAAATACTTAAAAATTTTATCTGCTTTTCTTCATACACAATTGATTTTGCTATACAATGATTTTTAATCATATTAAAATCTTACTCTAATCTCATATATAGTCCATTTAAATTAATAGAAGACAAAATTTATATATCAAAATAATATGCACTGGATGACTGTATCATACAAATATTCATATATAATTAATAATATAAAATAATTCAAAAATAATTAACAGCAATATTAATAGGTTAGTAGAAAACCATGAAACTTGGAAAACTAACATTGCAAATAAACTAAATTTAGGTTAAAAATTTTGTTTTGATATTTCTGAAAAATATATTTATTGATTAGTTAAATAAACAATTTTGTGATTTCCTTTTATCCTTTAAAAAAAAACTCATTTTTTTCTTTTTTGTATTTCTTTTAAATATATTTTTTAAATTTAGTTATTGATTAGCTAATTTAATATTTTTGTGATTCCTTTTTCTCTTTTTTTCTAAAAAATTTCACCTTTTTTTTTTTTGTTGGGATTTATGAATTTTATTTGATGATTTGATATATTAACAATTACTAAATTTCCTATTTTTGTTAATTGTTTTAATATATATTTTTTATAATTTGACACGCGGTAAGATCTGAATGATTAGTGACACCTGTTAAGATCTTCATGAGTTATATTTTTGACACGTGTCGGCTTCTGGTGAGTGTAACCCAAGTTTATATAATTAGACTAGATTTATACCCACGGTACACCGAGAGTCTATTGTTTTAATATAAGTTTATTTTAATTTTTAAAATTAGCTTTCAACATAGGGGGATATGATTTAATTTTAAAGCAAAACCAAAACCAAATATGTATGGGTGTTAAAGCGGGTTAACCCAATCCATTTAATCAGTTTCACGAGATGTTGAACTTAGTTGCGGTTTTTAGCATGTTACCGACCGTATCCCGTTAGTTGTAAACTGATAACTCTAATGCAGTCCGCATTAGAACCACTGATTTAGCGGATTAACCTGCAGATTTATGAAATTGAGAGAACAAAAATAAATAAACTTCATTCTGATAAATTTCATACTTCATTTTTAAATATAAATGAACTAAAGTCTGGCTGCGGCCTGCGGGTACAGAAAAAAATTATAGACCAAAGGCCTGGAACTCCCGCGATAGATAAATCTATAATACAAATTGTTTCTTCTACATAGAAAATAAAAACTAACAGAAACCGAAATTTCTTTATAATTTCTCATCTTCTTTTATAATATCAGTTTTTGCATGTTGATTTTTTATACATCTTTTTTTTGTACTACATCAACACCTCATTGATAAAAGTATACTATAGAATTAGTTACAAAGATTTATTGAATCTATTAACACAACTTTGTTTGTATATTTGTTTTGATAATTTTGATATAGGTAACTTTTTAATATTTGCAATTTTTTTGATCATTTTGATAATATTGAAGATTATACTCTTCACTTTTAGTCTGTAAAAAACCTTATTATATTTTTAATAATTAGAATTATTTTGTCCATGGGCTATAAATTTTTTTCTTTTAATAAGATGGGTTATAGGTTTAATTTGTTATTGGACTAAAAAGTATATTGTTATTGGACTTAAAAATATCCAATTGGTAAATAACATAAACTATAGAGATCTAGGTTATATTTGTTTAATAGCATAAGTATCTGTTTAGAAATATGTTTAATGAGAGTGTTTGAAAACTGATTTAATCTTAATATTTTAAAATTTATTATTTTGGAATGTTTGGCAATTCATCTTAGATGCACCCTTTTTTAATAGTGGAGTAGATTCTTCATACATAATTGATTTTGTTATACAATTTAGCCCAATTTTTAGTCATATTAAAATCTTACTCTAATCTCATGTATACTTCATTTAAATTAATAGAAGACAAAATCTATATATCAAAATAATATGCGGTGTATGACTGTATCATACAAATATTCATATATAATTAATATTATAAAATAATTTTAAAATAAATAACAACTAGTATTAATAGTTTAGTAGAAAACCATGAACCTTGGAAAACTAATATTGTCAATAAACTAAATTTAGGTTAAAATTTTCGTTTTAATCTTTCTAAGAAATTATTTATTAATTATAATTATTGATTAGTTAAATTAACAATTTTGTGATTTTATTTTTTCCTTTAAAAAAACTTCATTTTTTTCTTTTTTGTATTTCTTTTAAATATATTTTTTAAATTTAGCTATTGATTAGCTAATTTAATATTTTTGTGATTCTTTTTTCTCTTTCTTCTAAAACATTTCACCTTTTTTTTTTTGGGATTTATGAATTTAATTGATTATTTGATATATTAATAATTACTGAATTTTTTTTTTTTGTTAATTGTTTATATATATTTTTTATAGTTTGACACATGGCAAGATCTAAATGATTAGTGACACGTGTTAAGATCTCCATGAGTTATATTTTTGACACATGTCAGCTTCTGATGAGTGTAACCCAATTTTATATAATAAGACTAGATTTATACCCATGGTACACCGCAGGTCTATTATTTTAATATAAATTTATTTTAATTTTAAAAATTAGCTTTCAACATAGGGGATTATGATTTAATTTTGAAGCAAAATCAAAACCAAATATGCATGGGTGTTAAAGCGGGTTAACCCACTCCATTTAATCAGTTTCACGAGATGCTGAACTTAGTTGCGGTTTTTTAGCGTGTTACCCACCGTAACCCGCTAGTTGTAAGCTGATAATTCTAATGCGGCCTGCATCAGAACCACGGATTTAGCGGATTAACCGGCAGATTTTTGAAATTGAGAGAACAAAAAAAATACACATCATTCTGATAAATTTCATACTTCATTTCTTTAAATAGAAATGGACTAAAGGCTGGCTGCGGGTACAGAAGGAGATTGTAGACCAAAGGCCTGAAACTCCTGCGATAGATAAATCTATAATAGAAATTGTTTCTTTTACATAGAAAATAAAAACTAACATAAACCAAAATTTCTTTATAATTTCTCATCTTCTTTTATAATATCATTTTTTGCATGTTGAGTTTTTATACATTTTTTTTTTTACTACATCAACATCTCATTGATAAAAGTATACTATAGAATTAATTAAAAGATTTATTGAATCTATTAACACAACTTTGTTATAGGTAAATTTTTAATATTTTTTTTGATAATTTGATATAGGTAATTTTTTAGTCTTTGCGATTTTTTTGACATTTTGTTAATATTGAAGAGTATACTCTTCCCTTTTAGTCTGTAAAAAACCATTTTATAATTTTTAATAATAAGAATTATTTTGTCAATGAGCTATAAATTTTTTTTCTTTTAATAAGTTGGGTTATAGATTTAATATTAGTTTTAATTTGTTATTGAACTTAAAAGTATATTGTTATTGGAGTTAAAAAGATCTAATTGGTAAAGAACATAAACTACAGAGATATATGTTATATTTATTTAATAACATAAGTATAAGTATCTGTTTGGAAATATGTTTACTGTTTGGAAACTGATTTAATCTTAATATTTTAAAATTTATTTGTTTGAAATATTAGGCAATACATTTTAAATGCACCCTTTTTTAATAGTGTAGTAGATTACAATAGAAAAACACTATTATTCATTATTTTTTCTGATGAGTATAGTTTTTAAACAACAACAACAACCAACATATATCTCTATTTTGTAGGAAATTTGTGTTCAGATTTTATGTCCCGACCATGTAATGTACGGATTTTTACATCAATGAAATTACATGTGTGAGTCAAAATGAAACATTCTTTCCTTATATCCATTTTGCATCGGTTAAGATAATATTTACCTACCAAATATTTTGTAGGAAATTTAGTAGGATTTCATGATGTTTCCTTGTAGTGATTGAATAACCACTATTTACATAAATCTCATATAAGTTGGAGTAAGATTGTTTTTTTTTATCAAACCTAACTTTTCCTTATATCCATTTTGCATCGGTTAAGATAATATTTACCTACCAAATATTTTGTAGGAAATTTGGTAGGATTTCATGATGTTTCCTTGTAGTGATTGAACAACCACTATTTGTATGGATTATAAATCTCATAATAATATTCATATAGTACTTACATAAATCTCATATAAGGTGGAGTAAGATTGTTTTTTTAATCAAACCTAACTTTTCGTTTCAATACCAAAGTTTAATTTCACTAAAAGATAATACATCAAGGCATAAAGAACCAACCAAACAAGTACAACAACCATCAAAGAGGTTGGAGAAAATGAAAATGCTAAACAAAAACAAGAACTCAAAATCTGATTTATTATAAATTTGAATACAATTAACAATAAAAAAAGAATACAATAATAGTAATTAAAATATGATAGTAATATACACTTCTTAAATATGATAGTGTGGTAAGGGAGTTGGAGAAGCAGAATTGGAAGAAAAAGCTCAATATCTGAAAGTTAAGTCATAGATGTCAGAGAAGCACACGAGAAGCAAAATATAAAAGCGTTTCAAACTCATTAGTGGAGCAGATAAAGAAGAGAATTGGGTCATGTACATCACACTTTCTTTCTTTCGCTGATAGATTAAAAATTGATTAGTTCAGTCTTATAAAGCATCTGTAATTTTTGGTTGGCTATGTTTAGACTTTCACGAGACCACATCAGAGAAATTGAAAAAATGTGTTATGCTCTTCTGTGGTCGGGATCAGAAATGAATACACGGAAAACAAAATATCATGGAAAGCTGTTTGTAAACCAAAAAAAGAGGGAGGGTCTTGGGTTACGATCCCTGAAGAAGGTGAATGATGTGTGCTGTCTAAAGCTGATATGGAAAATCGTTTCACATAGCAATTCACTATGGGTTAAGTGGATTGAAATGTATCTACTCAACAAGAATCTTTCTGCTATGTCAAAAGTAATCCATGTTTGCGTTCTTGGATGTGGAATAATTACTCAAGTATAGAGTTGTGGCAAAATCTTTCTGCAAGGTCGACATATACAATGGTACACATACATATTTTTGGTATGAAAACTGGTCAAATTAATTTGGGCAGGCTTGTTGACAGTACATCTTATAGAGGAGTTATTGACTTGGGGATAAGTTGGAAAATAATAGTGGCAGAGGCATGGACAAATCGTCAAGAGGAGACGACACAGAGTGGATTACCTAAACTTGATTAAAGATGCTTTAGAATTGTAAAGAAAAAACCGAAAGGAGGAAGAAGACAATGTGCTGTGGAGAGGATGAACATCGAGAAGCCGAGTTCGTGAAAAAGTTACACGAGAATGTCCGGGGAAACATCGAGAGTATGAACTAGAGCATGGCCAAGTTTGCCAATAAGGGCCGTCGAGAAGTCATATACGAACCTGGAGATTGGGTGTGGGTACACTTCAGGCAAGAAAGGTTCCCGGCCAAATGCAAGGATAAGCTATCCTCTCGCGGTGATGGACCCTTCCAAGTCACCGAACGGATCAACAACAACGCCTACCGCCTAACATTACCCGGTGAGACCAACATCTCTACTACTTTCAATGTGTCTGACTTGGTTCCATTTGTGGCAGACTATGATCCAGTTTTGAGGACAAAATCTCTTGAAGAGGGAGGGAATGATAGAACGCGAGTCGTCCAAGACCCCAATTCGGACGATGACAATGACCCGAACGATTGTGAGGTTGCCCCGGTAGCGCCCCAAATCGACCCAGGTGCCACTACGAGAAGCAGGACCGCATCCCGAGCATGCAGGCACAACTTCAACACGTTTTCCCAAGCTGCCATCGAGTTCATCGACCATGACCCTGGCGACGCACCCGAAAGTCCGCTAACAAGCCAAGACAACGTGAAGACTCGACCGGTTGGGAAAATCGCAATCAGCTTGTCTTCACCATTACCCAAAAGTGAAGACAACCCGTGTAAGACGTCAAGAGGTTATATTCTTTTTTCCCGGTTGAGTTTTGTCCCAAATGGGTTTTCTCGATAGGATTTTTAAAGAGGTGACCATTTTGATGCCCGGGGAGTAATTTCATGCATAGTTTACTTAGAAACTTTCATGGATAAGATAAACTATGCATTGCTTCCTGGATCTATCCCGAGGAGGACCCACCAATAAAACCTCTTTTTTTCTTATCTCTTTACTTTGTTACTTTGACTTTACCGGATGATATGTTTTTACCAGGACCTTGTTTACCGCGAATGTAATTCGCGTCTTTACCCCACTTGTTAGGGTTTCCTTTGCTTCCTTGTATCGCCTATAAAAGGGCTGAACCTCTCTCATTTTTAGGTTACGCTATTTTTGATAAACAAACTCCTTAGAGAATTTTCTCTCCTTAGTTCTATCGAGTCGTCGTCTCTGGATCTAGGTTTCCTTCAAGACTCTTGAGCTGAGCTCGAATCTTGTTGGTTCTGCCGTATCCCGAGTCTCTCCATAGCTCGTGTGTC
The DNA here is from genome assembly GCA_963555745.1 of Cardamine flexuosa. NCBI lineage: Eukaryota > Viridiplantae > Streptophyta > Magnoliopsida > Brassicales > Brassicaceae > Cardamine > Cardamine flexuosa. Next base: position 19,608,944 of record OY743219.1, read on the forward strand.
GCATCTCGGTCCACACTCATCCCTTCCGCTTGTCCCGAATCGAGTTTCTCTTCGGTCACGGCTCCGCATCATTCCCCCATTGCTTCCCGGTCACTCGGCTCGAGTTTCTTGCTGTGTCTTCGGTCCATCTATCCGTGTATCGGTTATCCAGACCCTCGGGTTCGTAACAGCTGGTATCAGACCACAACGTCTTACAAGGTTATGTCTTTCTATCCTTTATGTTTTCGTTTAAACCATAAAAACCCATAAAAATCATCTCTTTGTAGCTAGGACTTTAGCTCATCTCTTTTACATCCGCAAACTGAAAATGAACCGCTAAATGTTTTAGTCTTTCATCCACGTTTGTCTTTCCATTCGTTTCCATGTTATTTGCCTAGGTTTTATGCGTGTTCATGTTGATAGAACCATCTTCGCCATTGTTAAGGTTCATTCGAGCTTAAGTTGAGGAAGAGTCCTTTGCATTCACGTGTTTCATCTTGTGGTTGTCATTCGTTGGTTTAAAATTTGAACGGTGTAGGATTGAGTTGCTTTTGTGTTTTGTCTTGTTACCGAGTAATTTTTAAAATTTCTTTTGCATCCGCTCATAACTCACACGCTTGTAATAGTACCATTTATCTTATTTTGGTCAAATTCGAACGTTATGATTACAGCTTATCTGTCTGGTCTCAGGTGACGTAATTTTGTCGGGGTTTACCACGTGATTACCCGAGGAAATTACCGCGCCTGATCCAGGATTTACCGCGTTCACCACACAAGTCACTCGGTACTTAGACTCATCATGGGGACTCGTCCTGAAAGCGGGGTCCCCTCCGGTAACCGCCTCCCTCACTGGCCAGATGTTTATTCCGACCATCGTCAGTTGCCGGCAACGCCGCCAAGCACCACCGGACCTCCGGTACCAGTGTTTACTCACCACCGTCCGTACCAACGATCAATCCATCCGTATCTCCAGACACCACCGTATTATTCCGACCAACCACCGCCGGAACTCTTGCTCCGCCGCTCGTACTTCTGGTTTCCATCGTCCATACTCCGACCAACCACCGTTGGCCCCCGTCCGTACAACCGGACTTGTCCGTACAGATTGTTCGAATCCGATCATGGATGACCCGCCTGCCCCACCTGACATTGGAGGTGTACTCGCAGCCATTCAAGCGTCTCTGACTCAATTAGGGGAGCGTTTGGCCTGAATGGAGGATCAACCTCCACCACCGGGACCCGTCCCACCTGGACCCATGCCTCCCGCAGCCGTCCAACACAAACCGGTGGAACCTCCATACGAGGATTACCCTGAGGAACATCCAGAGCCTCCGAACCATTGCATACAAGCTCGCCAAGCCGGAGATGGTCATGAAGATCCCCAGCAGCGTTCCGCTGTACGCGACCTCTGACTCATGGCTCCCACATTTGCCGGGAAGGTCGACCCCGAGGGCTATCTCGATTGGGAGCACCAAATGGATCACATCTTTGCTTGTTACGCCTATGATGAGCTTCGAAAGGTCATGTATACGGCTGCCCAACTCATGGGACATGCGCTTACATGGTGGGATCGCGATGTGGCCGAACGAATCTGAAACCGGGAAGATCTCGTTCCCTCTTGGGAAGTCATGAAGTTCGCTATGCAGAGACGATATGTCCCGCCCTTGTTTTACCGAGATCTTCAGAAGCGTTTCCGACGACTCACCAAAGGCTCCAAGTCCATGGAAGAGCATTTCAAAGATCTCAAACATCTCTGCAACCGGCTACAACTTGACGAGACCGAGGAAACACTCATGGCTTAGTTTCTCGATGGTTTGAACGATCGCATTGCCCAGAAGGTCGAAAGGAAAAGCTACGATTGTTTCAAAGAAATGCTCCACCTCGCTAACCAAGTGGAGCAACAGATCAAGACCAAAGCGTCCCACGCTCCTTGGCTTAGAGCCCAAGGTGCCCTGACTTGGCCACCGAATTCTTCGCCGAATTCCTCTCCGACCAATGTTCCTCGTTAAGCGGATCGACCCAAGGCCGCCGTAATTGACACCCGCTTCAAGCCCCAAGCGCCAGACGCACCCCAGGATGCTCGCCAAGACCCGCAAAGACTTCCCAACGCTACCCGGATACGGGATATCGTTTGCTTCAAGTGTCAAGGCCATGACCACTACACCCAGGATTGTCCAAACCAACGTGTGATGATCGTTACCCCAACTGGGGGATACAAGTCCCAAGCCAAGGACGAGACCAAAGAAGCCGCAAAGGAGGAAGAACTCGAGGAGGAAGTTGCCGAACCCGATGTGGGGGAATGCTCATGCTCTGATGTGTCCTAAGCGCCACCAATGTCCCAAAGGATGCTAACCAGCGTGATAATATCTTCCACATGCAGTGCACGATAAGCGGTAAGGTGTGTGGCTTGATCATAGATGGAGGATCTTGCACTAACGTGGCAAGTTCCTATATGGTCAACAAATTACAGCTCAGCACCACCGCCCATCCCAAACCTTATAAGTTTAGATGGCTAAGCAATAAGACTATTCTCCACATAGGGGAACAAGTCATGGTTGATTTTAATGGTTGACCGTACAAGGACCAAGTCCTTTGTGATGTTGTTCCTATGGAAGTTGGTCATGTCTTGCTTGGTAGACCTTGGCAGTTCGAGAAGGATGCGGTTCACACTGGCCGATCCAACCAATACACATTTATTCATCTTAACAAACGAATTAGTCTCACGCCACTCTCACCCTCACAAGCCGCTGAGTTACAAGTTAAAGTGAATAAGGATGCTAGCACTAAGTTGAACTTTTTGATCAATGCTAGTGTAGTTAGACGTTCACTAAGTGATTCGACTTGTTGCGTATTACTAATGATATATCGAGAAGTTTTGGTTTCAGGTACCCCGGACGAGACCATGCCCCGAGAGCTCAAGCAACTGCTGGAATCCTACTCGGATGTCTTCCCCGAAGACCTCCCACCCAGTTTGCCACCTCTCCGAGGAATCAAACACCAGATCGACCTAATCCTCGGAGCCCAACTGCCCAATCGGCCCGCCTACCGCGTTAATCCAGAAGAAGCCAAGGAATTGAAGCATCAAGTCATGGAACTGATGTGGCAAGGCTATGTCCGGGAGAGTTTTAGCCCATGTGTCGTGTCGGATCTACTCGTCCCGAAGAAAGATGGGACATGGCGCATGTGCGTCGATTTTTGGGCCGTGAACAACATCATCAAGTATCGGCATGCGATACCACCACTCGATGATATGTTGGATGAGCTGAGTGGTTCCACTATCTTCTCCAAGATAGATCTTAAGAGCGGATACCACCAAGTGAGAATGGGGGAAGGGGATGAATGGAAAACCGTGTTCAAAACCAAGCAAGGCTTGTACGAATGGCTCGTTATGCCATTCGGGCTATCAACGCCCCGTCCACCTTCATGAGACTGATGAATCACACCCTCCGATCATTCATCAACAAGTTTATGTCGTATACTTTGACAACATCCTTGTCTACAGCCGTAACCTAACCGCCCATGTCAAACACGTCAAACAAGTCCTCCGGACCCTCCGAGAAGAACAGCTATACGCCAACTTGAAGAGGTGTGTCTTCGGAGCCTCCAAGTTGGTATTCTTGGGTTTCGTTATGAGTGCCCATGGACTGAGTGTGGATACTGAGAAGATCAAAGCCATCCAAGAATGGCCAACCCCGGTTAGTATCAGTCATGTCCGGAGCTTCCACGGTTTAGAGAAGTTTATACTACCGGTTTGTCAAGGATTTTAGCACATTGGCCGCACCTCTTACCGCGGTCATCAAGAAGAATGTGAAGTTCCACTGGGGAGAACTACATGATCGAGCCTTCTGCGACCTCAAACACCGGCTTACTCATGCTTCGCTACTAGTCTTACCGGACTTCACTAAGATCTTTGAGGTGGAGTGTGATGCCTCGAGAATCAGAATAGGGGCTGTCCTCACTCAAGGAGGAAGATCCGTGGCATATTTCAGTGAGAAGCTGAATGGAGCCGCTCTTAACTACCCAACCTACGATCGAGAGTTGTATCCTTTGGTTCGGGCCATGGAAACATGGCAACACTATTTGCTGGCCAAGGAATGTGTCATACATTCGGACCACGAGACATTGAAGCATCTAAGGGGTCAGACGAAGCTGAAGAAGCGGCATGCCAAATGGTTGGAGTTCATAGAAAGCTTTCCTTACATGATCAAGTACAAGAAAGGCAAGGATAACATTATCACCGATGCCTTGTCCCGACGATATGCATTAATCACCGTCATGGAAGCCAAGGCTTTTGGGTTTGAAGGTATGAGGGATCAATACGAGGATGACCTGGAACTGAGTGAAAGCTATCACGACCATGGGAAAGGGTTTCATGCAAGTTTCTATCTTCACGATGGTTTCCTCTTCAAGGGAAAACGTTTTGCATTCTGTGTGGATCCTTGCGTGAGTTGTTGTTACGGGAAGCCCATGGAGGAGGTTTGGCGGGCCATTATGGAATCGCCAAGACATTGGCTGTGCTGCGGGAGAATTTCTACTCGTCAAGGATGAAGAGATTGGTGGCCAAACATTACGGCCAATGCATTACTTGCCTTAGGGCCAAGTCCCGCGTCCAACCTCAAGGGTTGTATCATCCACTGCCGGTTCCCACTTCCCCATGGGTTGATTTATCCATGGATTTTGTCGTTGGCCTCCCAACCAGCTCTCACAAGGACATGATCTTTGTCGTTGTAGATCGGTTCTCCAAGATGGCCCATTTCATCCTGTGTAGCAAGTTCCACGATGCCACCAGCTTAGCCGGGTTATTCTTCTGGGAAGTGATAAGGCTACACGGTATCCCGTGAACCATCATGTCGGACCATGACCCCAATTTCCTATGCCACTTCTGGAGAACCGTGTGAAAGAAACTCAGTAAGAAACTGTTGTTCTCTACGGCCGCTCATCCCCAGACGGACGGCCAAACGGAAGCGGTTAACCGAACCTTGGGATCCCTACTCCGTGCCACCATCGGACAAAATTTAAGGAACTGGGTTGAGTGCATATTGTTAGTCAAGTTTACCTACAACCGAGCAGTATATTCGGCCACTAAGCACTCTTCTTTCAAAGTTGTCTACGGTTTCAACCCACTATCGCCGATGGATTTGCTTCCCCTACCACCCGGACAACAAGAGGACCAGGACGGTTTATCCAAAGCCGAGTTTGTGAAGAAGTTACACGAGAAGGTCTGGGGAAACATCAAGAGGATGAACGAGAGCATGGCCAAGTTTGCCAATAAAGGCCATCGAGAAGTCATCTACGAACCTGGAGATTGGGTGTGGGTACACTTCAGGCAAGAAAGGTTCCCGGCCAAATGCAAGGATAAGCTATCCTCTCGCGCTGATGGACCCTTCCAAGTCACCGACCGTATCAACAACAACGCCTACCGCCTAACATTACCCAGTGAAACCAACATCTCTACTACTTTCAATGTGTCTGACTTGGTTCCATTTGTAGCAGACTATTATCCAGTTTTAAGGACAAAACCTCTTGAAGAGGGAGGGAATGATAGAACCCGAGTCATACGAGACCCTAATCCGGACGATGACAATGACCCGGACGATCATGAAGTTAACCCGGTAGCGCCCCAAATCGACCCAGGTGCCACTATGAGAAGCAGGACCGCATTCCGAGAATTCAGGCACAAGTTCAACATGTTTGCCCAAGCTGTCATCGAGTTCATCGACCACAACTCTGGCGACCACAACTTGTTGATCTGAAAATATCAAGACTTGTTGAAATATGGAAGCTCAAACTACATTCCTTCCTAATCAAAAGATCCATTCATCCATTCTCAATCAAATAGCTATTTGGTAGACTACAACACCAACATACCTCTCAAGTTTCACATACAGTGATAATTATAAGACCTGAAACAACATGGCTATGCAACTTCAGTTAATTCCAATCATCCTCTAATGTCATTTCTTCTGCCTGCATCATCAGTAAAGTTCTGAAGTTTACCTTTTCTTTATCCTTCCTCATCTTCTTTTAGAAGTTCACCCATTCTTTGCAAAATTGAGCAGGACTGACGATGATTTAAAGATCATTAAAAAAATAACTTGTAATTCAATTAAACATCCAGAACAAAGTATTTCTTCTTAAAGGAGTAAACACTGTGAACTGTGAAAATAAACAGATCAGATGATTTCACATAAAGAAGCGATTAAACACAACTTAACCATGACGGTGAAGATGAGTTCCCTCTATACGCACTTACCTTGAGATGCACTCACCCTTCCAGAAATTTTTTATACGTTCACTTTTTCATCTAATTTGGTGGGCATGTAAAACCTTCTTGTTCATCCAGATGGCCTTCAATCCTGATCGACAATATCCACTTTATATTACAAACATAAAAAATAGAAAATCAATAACTTGATGCTGATATATGAGAGGAGAACATCATAAATTTAATATACATATCAGACGCTGAGTTTGAAAATCCATAAAATCCAAGATAAATAATGGAAAGAGAAGAGTAAAGAAATTATCTTACTTATAAAGTTAGTATTCTCTTGCAAAAAAAGATGGACGTTGAAATGTTGGAGATGATGGTACGATGGTTCTAGAGTTGAAACTTTGTTTGAAGGGTTTTCTTGTTAAACATTTTTAGGAGGAAGTTGTAAAACCTTTCATATATTTCTTCTAGGCAAATCTATAATTTAGAGAAAAGAAAACATTTATATGTTGTTTCTTTGAAGTCTGATTTTTTCGTTACTTATGTGGCATTCTTAGAAAGAAATTTTATTAGTATAAATTTTGAAAAATAAAAAGAGTTTATGTGACAGCTTCAAAAAAATGTAAAAAATACTGATGTATTGAGTCACAAATAGTCTATTTTATTAATATATAGATTATATACTCTGTTTAGATTTTTAAACCGTTTTAATTATTTATGAACTGTTGAGTGTTGACGAAAGAAAAATGTGGTTAATGTTTTCTTCTTGAAGACTCTTATCGTCGTTACTGGGATCGTCCCACCCAGCTAAACCAATTAGCTGGCGGATTTCATCGAGAGCTACGAAGAAGAGTTGGATTGAACGTACATTCGGATCAACAAGTCTTGATATTTTCAGTGAGATTCGGAGTTTCCGGGATTCCGTATGAATTAAGGTTTAATCAGCTTGTGAACAATTGATTACACATTGAAAATGCTTTTCTATGTAGCTTCAAAAACTTCAAGCTTAATCACTACATGGTTGCATAATTTACAAGTGTAATTGTAAAATCCATGAGTTGTGTTCTTTAGGAGGTGTACACATAATCTTATTCTATTTCAGGTAACTTATTTTCATCGAATTTGCTTAGCCACTTCCGTATATAATGTTTTCTTCACTAAAGAAGTTATGTTAAAACAAAATTGAAAGACACCAAAGATGAATTTCATAACACTCAAGAGATGGTTTTTGAGAAGCAAACTTCTTTACAAACAAAATATTATCAAGTTCATCAAAAGACAAATAGGAACAATACAAGAATTACAAAACATACCAAGATCATTTTATTATACCGAAACCAAAAACAAATAAACATCCTACACTCATCAAGGCAACCACACCAACCGAGGAAACATCGGTGGCAGATCTGCTTCCCAAACAAAGTTTCCAAGAATCCACAAAATAGTAAAAGTTCCCGTCTTCCCCGATACTAGATACCGTAAACATAAGTTGATCGACAAGTAAGTACCTGGAATGAATTTCAACATTTGATTTGCGTTCTCATTCTGCTCTGGACTGACCAGCTCGAGACGACAAAATAATGCCTACAATAAGCCCGTAAAGAGCAAGCGCTTCCGCAAAGATGAGAATAAGAATCATCCCAACAAAAAGCTTAGGCTGCTGAGCATTTGCCCTGAGTTAATAATCACAAAAACACAAAACAAAGTCAAGTTCCACAATACGTTTCTTCATTCAACATTTCTCTGTGAAGGAAACAAACCTAACACCGGCATCTCCAACAATTCCAATAGCCATTCCAGCTGAGAGTCCAGCAAGACCACAAGCAAGACCAGACGAGAGATGTGCGTATCCGTCAAAGAGGTAGTAAGACTTAGCCTTGGGGTTAATACCAGTACTGATGATAACAGCAATAATGAGTCCATAAATACCCAAAACACCAGCCATAACCACAGGTACAATAGATTTCATCACCAATTCAGGTCTCATTACTCCCATTGAAGCTACACCAACACCACTCTTTGCAGTTCCATAAGCAGCTCCCATACCTAAATTAAACATCTCAGTTTTATGATCATTTGTAAGCAAATCAATACCTATGGATCATTACATATACATGATGATGCAATAGCATTTTTCGAAGATATGGATCATAATCTATATCATGTGGATGCAGATCGAACCTAGGAACTATACAGAAACGTGACGTTTCTTCTCTGCAAATATCTAAGGAATCATCTGAATCTCATTTCGGTTTTCCAGAGAATAGGAATATGTTCAGATCAAACGGATTGATACGAAATTGGATGTGAACTGAGAGAAGAAGAAATGCTTACAGGAGAAGACAAGAGCAGCTGCTGCGCCGAGGAAGCCGAAGAACGGAGCAGTTTCATCGCCGCTGAACGTAGACATCTTCTCGGATCTTAAAACTGGATCGGATCGTTCAAATCTGGAGGGAGAGAGAGAGAGAATTGGATTTTTGCAGCGACCTTTGTGATTTTTTTTTGTTTTGTTTTTCGGATTTTTTCAGATGAGTGGAAGAGAACGACGTTGTATAATAGAGTTAAACACGTTGTAAATTTGGGCCGGATCGAAACCGGGTCAAAATAAGCCCATTAAGATATTTATTTATGATTTGATTTTGAGTGTTTAATTGTTATACAATTATGAAATAGTCTAAAAATTCGAAATCAGAATCAAATTAATTATGGTTAAAACCATAAACCGAACCAAACCAAACTGTATTTCAATCGGTTTTTGGTTACATTTTTAGCGTAAAACCAAAAAAACAAATAAACCGAAACAGAACCGAATTGTAAACCAGAATGTACCTAGTACTAAATGAAGAATGTGAGAATTTCATAAAGTTGAGAATCATAGCTTTTATATATAACACAATGATTACTCATAGCTATTATATAACAGAACGAAGTAATACTACAAGTCTTTGATTTTCATAAATTATTATCATTTACATAAACATGAATATTCAACTACCGTACAAACTTTGGTTAAGCTATGTTTTTATATCTTTTTAAGTCTTAACCATTTAGTAGACATAAGGGAAAATGGCACGTCGGTTAGCCGGATAATTCTCAAACTTCCGGTGATACCAACTGTGTGTTTCGCCAGCCGCATATGTCAGATTAGCAGCCTAACCACACAAAAAAAAAAAAAAAAATACAATTTCTCAGAATTCAGAAACAATACATTTCAATACAGATTTTGAAAATAAATAAGTGTACCGTACCACGAAACCGAAGAGTAACCAAATGGTTATATCTCTTCCTCCACTCGCAATTACTAAACCCGCATATAAAACCTAAAAATTTTAAACCATCATATCATTAGAGAAGAGTTGAAAGAAACAACACACAAGTTAAATGATCTATTAGGGAGAGGATTTATTACGATTTCCGCCAAGTAATGAGGACAAGAAACAATTCCAAACCAATCTCCATACGGAATTATATACTCTTTCTCTTGGCTCGGGTTTTCCCGAAGCGATCCCTATATTAACATTTCGTATTCCTCAGAATCAAAACACACAAACAATGAAAAAACTAATATTTAAAACTTACAAGAATGGCATGACAACGACGTTGATGTATCCATCCCCAAAGAAAAACAACTCCACCAATCCCTTGTACTGACCCAAGCTTCATCAAAGGACTTATAGACAACAACAAATCAAACTCAGGCGCTGAAGTATGGCTTTTCCCATTAGCAATAAACACAGCCATTTGATTTCCAGCGAATCTTACTACCTCTGGAGCTATACTGAGACAGAGTGATAAAGGTGCTGCTGTATAGAAACTAGAAAACAACAAATCAAACCCTATCAACAAAAACTATACAATGTAAATGAGAAGAAGTTTCTTGAGAAAACTTACAAAACTCCGGCGAGATAACCAAGAATATGCATACGAGCGGACGGGGAATATTTGAATACATAGATTGATTCAATAAGGCGACGCAAGACTTGGATTTCCATTAGGACAAGTAGAAACACTGCTCGCCATATTTTAAACCGATGCTCGAGAGGAGTCAAATGGGAGAAAATATGTGAACCTCCGGTTAAACGGCTTGCGATGTCCGAGAACTGAAACTCTTCTGAAGTTAAAGGTGCCATTTTGCAACCGTAAATCCAAGTTGTAGCAAGCAAGAGAGTCGTCCACGCTACTCCAATTACGTAGAAGTGAGCAAAGAATTTTTGAGGTACCGTTAACTTCTGCATTGAGATGAATTAAACATTTGAGTTAACTACAAACAAGTTTCTTTTCCATATTTCAGCAATCAAAAACAGAACAGTTCTGAATTTGAATTAAAAGTTGCATTCTTTAAGTTTTCAATCGGATTTACAACAAAAAGATGAATAAAAACAAGATTTTTAGGGTCTGAGTAATTAGCTTAAAAACTAAAAACATCTAATTACAAAAACAAATTTCAAACCGTTTTAACATCAAACTTTTACATACTCACAGAAATTGGGAAATTCACAGATTTAAACAATATGAGTTAACTAAAAACAAGTTTAAAAAAAGAAAATACATTTTCCATATTTCAACAATCAAAAACAGAACAGTTCTGAATTTGAAACTGGAGATTCAAACTAAAAAGTTGCAATCTTTAAGTTTTCAATCGGATTTACAACAAAATGATGATTAAAACACACAATTTTTAGGGTCGAATAAATAGCTTAAAAACTAATTAACAAATCCACAGAAATTGGGAAATTCACAGCAGTCGAAAACAGAACACTACTGAATTTTGAAACCTGAGATTCAAATGTTTCTCAATTTTAAGCAGATTTACAACAAAATGACGATTAAAAATACAATTTCAGGGTCGATTAATTAACAAATTTGAAACTTTTCACATCAACGAATAATCAAACTTATAGTTTCACAAAAAAATTGGGTAAATTCAAAAACTTTTAAAAAGTTACCTGAGACGATGGGTGAAGAATCTTGCCTCTTCCGGCAATACCCAAAACGAGTTTATGAAAAGAGCCAAGCTTTGAAATGGGTAACAAAGCGATCACCAACGGAAGTGTACCAACGATCCATGCGGCTCTAACCAACCACACAATCACAAATGGGGATAATTCCATTGGATTTAGTCAATGATTTTGTAAAACCCTAGAAATTTCTGAATCACACAAATGGGGATGATAAATCAAATCTGAATGAATGGAGAAATTGCCGTAATTGGAGGGCAGATGAAAAATCATAAACTAAATGGAGAAAAATCGAATTGGGAAGCAATAAATTTGGGACAGGTAAGTTAAAGATTTCTTACACTACTTTTGTTTTGGTTTCGTGCGAGGGAAAACTATTTCTGAAGTCACTTGCTGTTGTGTGGGTCCTCGATTTTGTCACTTATTTTTAGCTTCGATTACACTCCAAGTGGGATCGATCTCTGTGTTTACTTTGCTTGTTGTGTGATATGTCGACTGGAATTAATGTCAATGAATGTGAATTAATTGGAGATAAGAACAAACAGATTAAACCCAAAATCCTATCAATTAAGTAACTCGGTTTAGTAGAGATGTCAAAATGGGCTTAAGCCCTACGTCCAACCTAATCCGTCATCATGAAACATAAAAACAAGTTATTTATAAATAACTCACAGAGATTAAAACATAGTAGCCAAAATCATGTTTTTGTATTGTCTTATCGATTATGCAAATAAATTGTGTCGTGTTTGTTCATCTGTGGTTACGTCTTTGTGAATTTCTTTCCCTCCATAAATAATAAATGGTATAGTTTGGAAACTCATATAAATCAGATGAAGACCATAACGTTGTATATGACTGAGGTTAGATGCGTGATTTTATCCATCCAGTCTAGAGTAGCGGACTTGCAAAGAATACAACCACCAAGGACCAAGTTAGTGGCTTCCGCAGTTCCGCGTAAGCTTTTTATGGAGTGAATCCACATTCTTTTTTGCCATTGAGTCCTTTGATTCTATTTCGGCTAGCTTAGCATTCAACTCAGAATTCATATTTCCCAACACAAAAAATAAACAGAGAGTTGGTGTTTTAACATTTTAATATATAATACAAATAAGTGTTAGGTAGATAGAGCAGAAATATATGAACCGGCTGATGCCTCTAATCTGATACATCTAATCAGCGCAAACTTGCTTGTTTCCAGCAAACTCGAACAACCGCAACCGCAACCGCATATCAGTTTTAAAACGCGTCAAAACTTTAAACCAATTGAGCAGAAATATATGAACCATCCGATACTTCTAATCAGTGCAAACGCTTGTTTCCGCAAACTCGAACAGGGGAATGAGATATGTATCTTACCGTTAACAAGAGAACTCTTAAGAAATTGATTCACAAAATGAGATGACATTTCAAAATCTTTCAAGATTCAAACAATAACAAAAACCCTTGTCCCATTCAACACAAAAGATCCCTAAATATGACAATAATGTAAAAATAGAGTAAAACACCAAGCATAGACTTTAGAATCTAAGTAAAAAAAAAAAAAAAACTTTTCATTACCATTAAGTCTCTCCCTATCGAACCCAACCTGCTTCGATATTCTCAAAGCTCCCAACAAGACCATCATCAATAAAATCTCCTCCTCCTCGTTTCACCTTAACTTCTGTGGGCTTCACGGGATAATCACCCGTGAAGCACGCATAGCAAAAGCTCTTAGAGTCTTCCCCTAAATGTTTCTTCAAAGTATCAAACGATAAAAACGCAAGAGAGTCACACCCAATGAAATCTCTAATTTCCTCAACACTCATTCTGTTTGATATCAACTCTTCTGAGCTAGGTGTGTCCACACCATAGTAACAAGAAGCTACAATAGGAGGACTAGCAATCCTCATATGAACTTCTTTCGCACCAGCTTCACGCAGTAAACGAACAATCTTAGACGAAGTCGTACCTCTCACAATAGAATCATCCACCACAACAACTCTCTTCCCTTCTAAAACCCCACGAACAGGAGATAACTTTAGCTTCACTCCAAAGTCTCTAATCTTCTGCGACGGCTCGATAAATGTCCTCCCAACATAATGTGACCTAATAAGCCCTTGCTGAAACGCAACACCCGATTTCGCAGCGTACCCGAGAGCAGCTACAACACCAGAGTCAGGGACAGCGATGACAACATCACAATCAACAGGAGACTCAGTAGCCAAAATCTCACCAAAAACATGCCTAGATTCATAAACAGAACGACCAAAGACAATAGAGTTTGGTAACGAGAAGTAGATATGTTCGAAAATACATTGCTTAGACTCAAGCTGAGGCATTAAACACTGAGACTTGACACCATCTTTATCCACAACTACAACTTCACCAGGATAAACCTCTCTTTCATAAGTAGCTTCAATCAAATCAAGAGCACAAGTCTCAGAAGCAAACACAACAGCTCCATTACTTCTTCTTCCCATAACTAAAGGTCTGAACCCAAAAGGGTCACGAACAGCAACAAGTTTATCCTCAGTAACAAACACCATTGAGTAAGCACCTTGAAGCTTCTCACAAGCATCAATAATCCTCATGAAAAAAGGTTTAGCTTTAGATATCGCAATCAAATGAAGAACAACTTCAGTATCAGAAGTAGTATTGAAAATAGAACCGTTCTCTTCAAGCATAGCTCTCAAAGTCTTGTAATTTACTAAATTACCATTGTGTGCAACACCTATCGAACCGAATCGATATCCGGCTACAAAAGGCTGAACGTTCTTGAGCATAGAAGAACCAGCTGTTGAGTAACGAACATGACCAATAGCGAATTCACCAGGTAATTGATCGAGTTTTGATTCGTTGAACACTTCAGAGACTAAACCAACACCTGTAATGGTTTGAAGAACTTTTTCGTTGCTTACTGTTACAATACCTGCACCTTCTTGACCACGATGTTGAAGTGCGTGAAGAGCTAAGTAACAGAGACGTGAAGCTTCTGGATCTCCGTAGATTCCAACGACTCCGCACTCTTCTCGAGGCTTTTCATCAGCTTCAACGTCGTTGTTGTATGCGAGATTAGAATGGTCATTGGTTGGTGGGGGAGAGGAGAAGTAAGAGGAGAGTCCATGGATTGGAGAAGAAGAAGAGGTAAGGAGGGAAAGATTGGGAGGTTTAAGGAAGGGTTTGGGGAAGAGAGGGAGAGATTTGTTGGTGTTAGGGTTGTTTGGTTTAGGGATTAAGGAGAGGGAAGAAGAGAATCTTGTTGTGGCCGCCATGGAAGAGACAAAAACTGGATTTGTAGGTTTTTTTTGTTGTTGTTCGGTGGAGAAACTGTTTTTGTGTTTTGTATTTATAACTCTGTGATTTTTGTGAAAGGGATACAAGTCCCAGTGGCGAAGGGTTTTTGACTTTTTGTCGTCGTCTCCTGAGAATATTTTCTTTCTTTTCAAGGGTTTATTGGACTTTTCAATTTTGAATTTCGAAAACAGAGAATTAAAGAAATAAATGTAGGGATTTTTTAAATATTTAGCAGGATCGATTTCCAAAGTAGTATCTATTTTTTACAGTGTTCTGCCTGTACGGCCGTATAAATATACGCTGTACAGTTAACCAACGTACTATATTTATATTATACAATTAAATTATACAATAAAAATTATATGGTTGTATATACACTATTTATATGGCATATAAACAGTACCGTATATATAGTTTCCATTTTTTTTGTTTTTCTTAGAAAATCTATTTAACAAAACTGGTATTAACACATTCAAAATTATTTTTTAATATTTTATCTTTTCTAAACCATAAAAATTTAACTCTAAAAAATAATTAGAAAATATCATCTACTTATTTGATTAATATTTGATATTTAACTATTTTAATTTCTAAATAAATAACATAAACTTTTCATTCATATCATATAGACCATATGTAAATTATGTATACACATTAAAAGTTAAATATATATACATATAAATTTATATTTGTATATTATATATATTTTTAATAAAAGATATTCACCGTGTAATCTCCGCATAAACGATCGTATATACGTTTATACGCTAGATAGTGCCTCACCGTACGTCTAGCGTATTTTAGAACATTGATTTTTTAGTATCTATACTACTAAAAAAATCGGATTTTAAAGAAGTGTTTTCAAATACTCTTATTAAAATATAAGGGATTTTTTTTAAAAATAACTTATTTATATTTCATAATTTGAAAAATACATTCAGTTTTATTTCTTTAGACCAAAATTATATATATATATATATATATATATCATGCCAATTTTGTCCTCATTTAATTTACATAACATTTACATTTTAACAAATAAAAATGATTTTCTAAATAATTAAAACTATTATTATTAATATTTAACTTTCTGAGATAAAGATGTTTTATCGACTTCATATACTAAAATACCCTTATAAATAAGTTTCTAGATAAGTTTCTAGAAATTAATTAAAAATAAAATAAAATAAAAGATAAATCTATATATTATTTAATTTATCTCAACTTTGCATACAATATATAAATAGAAGATATATGATTCTTTTAAGAGATTCTATTAGTATTTTTTTCCAAATAAAATATTTATTTTCTGTGTAAAATAAATTATATTTTAATCTTAAAAAAATATGATCTATTTTTAATTGATTTCTAGCAATTATTAGTCACTTTTAAAAGGTGCTATAGTAAAAAAATATCAATATTTTATATTTTAAATAAAAGAAAGGTAATTTTCAAATTAGAAAACTGAATTAGGGTACTTTTCCAAATTTTCTCAATAAATAAACCATAATTAATATTAAACCTGTACCCACACAAATAAAAACAACAATTTTATGGAAACCAATATTGATTTTAGTTTACTTAAAACCTATATACCTAATTTAAATCAATGAATTGAAAAAATAATTATGATTTCTCATTTCAGTTTTATTTGATCTTATTTATAATTATTTTAAATTATTATATAATTCATATAATTAATAAAAAGTTCAATTTTTTTTACATTATTGTGATTCAAATACATTTTTGGAGGAAATATTACAACTCTGTTTTTCGCTGAAAATTTGCAAATTTTTAGTTTTGGTGAAAAATTACGGATTTGTACTTTGTTAAAAAAAAAGGATTATAGAGTCGAATTTTTTTCTAGAGAACATATCAGTTTTTCAAAGGAAAATTTTAAAATTAGCATTTTGGCAGAAAGGATTTGCACTTTGTTAGTAAAATTAAGAGATCAAGTTTTTCTTGAGAAATGGATCGGAGAAATAATTATGATTTTAATTTTACTTTTATTTTTAAATTATTTTGAATTATTATATAATATATTCTAAAATACTTTTAGCAGGGAAATTATAGATCTGATGTTAGCGGAAAATATGAAATTTTTTCATTTTGGTGGAAAATTAAGGATTTGGAGTTCGTTATGAAAATTACATAGTCAAGTTTTTTTTTCGCCAGGAACATATCAGTTTTTGGCAGAAAACTGTTAATATTTTAGTTTGGCATAACAGATTTGTAGTTTGCTAGGAAAAATAAGAGATTAAGTTTTTTTTTGTGGGAAAATACTCCCAAAATAAATATGATTTGCATTTCACCTTTATTTGATCTTATTTTCTAGTTATTTAAATTTTTATTATATAATACAAAGCATATAATGAATAAAAATCAAATTGTTTTCCACATATATAGTGATTCGATTACATTTTCTATGGGAAAATTACATATATATATTTTTAGCGGGAAAATTTGTAAATTATTCATTTTGGTGAAGAATTATGGATATGCAGTAGTACGTTAAAAAAAATTACAGACTCAAAATTATTTTTTGCGGGAATCATATAAGTTTTTGGCGGAAAAATTGTAAGTTTTTCATTATGGCAAAACACATTTGCAGCTTGTTAGGAAAATTACAAGATCGATTTTTTTTTGGAGGGAAAAAAGATAAGGTTTTTTGCGGAAAATTTTCAAATTATCCATTTTCATGGAAAATTACGGATTTGTAATTTATTAAGAAAATTATAGTTGATTTTTTCGGCCAGGAACTGGATTAGTTTTAAGGGAAAAATTAATTATACATAAGATTGACAATTGTATTAGTTTTCATTTAATTTAGAATTTATTAAATTTCAGTGAATTAAATATCTAATTCGGTAGGATTTGCTCTAAACTATTTCAGTCATAGTACATAATACTGTTCATTTGGCGTATGTTTGATTTAAATAACAAAAAATTGTTATTCTTACATGGAGATGAAACAACTCCATATTTAAAGCATGTTAAATATATTATAAACAAGAAATTAATAAATAAAACTACAAAATTATATGAAACGAAAAAATAAATTTTTTTTTATAAACATCACAAAAAAAAAAATTATAAGAACAAAATTATATTATTTATAAACATTCAAGAACTAAAATCCTATAAATTATATCAAAATAATTAACTTGCAGTGTATCGCGGATACAAATCTAATTTTACTATAGCATTTAAGAGACTGTAGGAAAATATGGGTTTTGTTAATTCTTTAGTATTATTTGGAACCCAATCTCTTTACTCGTTTTTATATTATTTGGATCGATAAATAGTGGAGATTAACACAAAAATATTTTATTTAAAGATTGTAATACTGGTTATGATAATTAAAGATCAGGAGATATTCATGTACATATCTTTCTTTATTTTATTTTTTTGGTTTTAATATTCATGTATATCTTAAAGCTTAACACTGTTTGGAGTATAATACTTTGATAAGTTGATTCTATAAAACATGTTGGTTCAATTCTCGATATCTGATTCTACAATAAGATTCTTATTCATAAACAAATTAAAGATTTGCTATAATCAAATTCTAATAAGAAAATCTCCAGCATTAAATCGATAATTTCTGAATTAAATAGATTTTTTTGGGATATAATCTTCTCACTAAGAAATCAATTTAAATGAAGTTTCTTAGATTGTTTATGTTTATGTTCATAAACAGTTTAGATGTTAGTCGGACAACGAGGGTGGACCTAGCACCAAATCAAATATTTAAAAATTAATCGAAAATAGTATCGTACTTTTATTAAAATATTTATATATATTATATTTTTAATGCTTTCAATTTTTGAAACGCCTATTTTTTAGTTTATTTTCGTTTTCTTTCTTTACAGCTGCAACCCAGACATTTTATAGTTTATTTTATAGTTTTTTTTTGTTTTCTTTCAGTTTTCACTTGCAAATCTTGTTGTTTCTACTATAATAAATCAGATCTATGACAAAACCTTATTTCAAACTCAAGAAACAATTTATTCTATAATTTTTGATTATATAACCAAATAACATCAAATCAGTGTTTCTACGCGGTACATGAATTGGGTTCAGAACGTTGTGAGACAGTTTGGTCCATATCCGGTGTGGGCGTTATTAATGCTCGGCATTTAATTGGCGATTATGCTACTGCCTAAACCGCATTTTCGAACTGGTATACTAGAGAAGTGTTTGAACTCTTAGACCATCCTCATTTATAGAGTTTTACAAAGGTTCTAAAGTTTATAATAACAATAAAAATAAAAATTGATGGAGAGAGAGAGCTGAGAGTGTCTTCAGGTAAGAGTTTTGAGACACTGTTCTAAAGAAAGATTCTACAGCTGTTCTAATATGATTGGTCTTGAGCAATTAATATTAATTAAATAATAAAATAACAATAAAAATAATACTTTAAGACACTATGAGGCAAATTGAGTGATGTGGATGCTCTTACATATAAATTGTGTGTGGTAAACCACGGGTGTGTCTTCCCTCATCTAGCACCTGATTAGTCTATTATCCGCTTTTGCATTAGGTTACAATGAGCATGTTTTCATATTTTCCTAGTGCCATTTCAATTGTGAAATTTGTCATCCGTGTTTTTATAATTGAGTTTGTCTTGTGATTGATGTATTTCTAGAGAACTAGCAAAGTAGACTCTTGTGCTCGAGAATGATAATTATAAACCAATAATATTTAATTAGGAAAGAAAATATTTTTTTATTACTATTCAATAATAAGTAATTAATTCATAATTTTCTTACATTCTAAAATCATTATTTGAAGTAATTTATATAATTTTATTGCTTATTTGGGTGATGATTTTCCTTTAAATCTTTTTTTGCAGATATATTTTCTACTTAATCTCATTAAGAAAACAAAAGAGTCATGAGACATAATTACACTTGCAATAATTAAGAAAATATTTTTAGTAAAAATCTATACTATATATATCTGAATTCAGAAATATTATACGACTAATTTTATTTATTATAAAGACCAATGTTTTTCTACAAAATATTAAGTATTGTCTTAATTAATTATTAGGAAATATATGAAGTTATGAAAATATATATTTGTGTTATTCATCAATAAGAAATTAAGTCATAATTCCCTTATACTTATATAAAAAAAATTAATGATTTTGAGTAATTTATATTATTTTGTTGCTTATTTTGATGATGATTTTCCTTTTAAGTTTTTGATAGAAATAAAATTTTTCTCTTTCAGTTTTTGGCAGAAACCAATTTCTTTTTAGTTTTTGGCAAATTATCTTTATAATTTATGTTAAGTATTGATGTGTACCAATAATATCACATTTTTAAATCTTGTGTGGACAGCCTCAAAAACCTATAGCTTCAACTTTTACTATTCTAGACTAGGTCTTTTACCCATGTTACGCGTGGATCTATTTTTTAACTTGTTTGATATATTTTATACTTATTCAATTTTATATGTAGCTGGAGTATTGTTTAATATTTTATTTTGGTTTATTTTAATTATATATGTTTTTACTTATACTTTTAGTAAAATAAATTTAATATAAAATGAAAATTTAAAGATTAATTTTGTTTAAACCATCATTTTTAATATAGAGTTAGTGTTGATACCGGATCCCATACCGAGGATCCATCATCATTAAAGACATGGGACACGTGTCAGTTGAGTCGTAACGATAAGCAGTAGAGAGTCCGACCAGCTTGGGAAGCTCGGACCCGGTCAAGACCTGAACAAGAAGGAACACTGGTATACTTCCCAGTCGACTAGGTGAACAGCACAAAGCAAAGTTTTACCCTTTAGTGTCCAATGTATCAATGGTATCTTTTTGTTTGTTACCAAACAGGAGGGAAGCTTTATGGTTTCATAGGTTTTCTTCTACTTTTTCCTATTCTATTGACTTAAAAGGTGAGCCCAGTCAGTGCAGTCTCGATCTTTATGATTCCACTTCTCTTTCCGAGCTAGCCCCGGCGCAGATTAGCTTAGCTGTGCTTAATAGGTCGCTTTGTTTAGCTTCCTCCATTCGCAGACCAAAGAAAAGACGGCTGGGGATTCTTCATAGCATGAAACAGAAAAGAAAAAGGGGAGGTTTGTGATGGTCTTCCAATATTTTATACTAGGTAATCTAGTATCCAGGCTCCTTTCGCCTCTCCTTTCAGTCGAGTTACGTCAGTACCTCTCAGAAGCGAGAAAGCGAGTAGCAAGCTGAGAAAAAAAGGGAAAGAGGATGCTATCCCAATAGGCCAGCGGGCGGAACGAGGAGAGGCTCCGCCCATCAGTCAATAAATGGACCATTTGTTACGGAGACACAAGACAAACCTAGAAAGCTTTTTTTTCTGCAAGTCATCTCGAGGAGACAATACTTACATATTCCAGTCTATACTTACATATTCCAGCCTATACTAACACATATTCTAAGAAATGACAGGACTGGCAACAACCGAAGTTTCCTTTTCCACTGCATCGGTACCTGTGACCTCAAACCTTACTGGAAGAACTCTATGACTCGCATACGCTTTCAAGACAAAAAAAGGGATCAGCGGACTGATAGAAATTCGGTGTGATGAACTCAAAGCAAAGGAGTACAAGCGTAAAGTCAAAGAAAGGAGCTATTTTAAAATATTGAGCGTTACGACATTTAAAGACCAAATCAAAACCGATGTATCTAATTAAAATCATACAATTTATTGTAAATTTATTGATAGCATTAATAGTCAAAAATATGTATAAAGAGTGAGAGAGACGAATTGTAAAGGGGGATCCCTTTCGGCCCGATTTATAGAAAAGAGACTATTACAAAGCAAAGATTATTTTTTGATTAACTTTTTTTACTACTAAGATCATTGGGATATCCACATTTTGGCGCTAGAAGGAGGGGATCTTGAAGCTAAGCAAGAAATCTTTCGTTAATCAAGCTAAGAAATCTTCACATACCGAACCATGGGTGACGTTGCTGACACTTTGACAAAAATCAACGACAGTTTGACAAGTCTGACCGCAAGTCTTGTCACAGTGCAACAAGACATACAACAGCTAATAACTGGTCAGGTAACTCTTTCTGCTCGTGTAGATGCTTCAACTGCAGGTGTTAGGCGCATGAACTCTCACCAGCGAATTTAATTCCAAACACCTGTGGCAACCACCTCTTTCAATCAGACTGCTGAGGGAATACCACAACCGGCTGATGGGGAGGGACAAAATACAGAAAATCAGCAAATAAATGGTGAGGACACGACGTTCCAAACAACTGATGACGAGCTTGACTCCGTTTGCCGCGAAATAAGGGAAATGATGTCAAAATTTCACCGGGCTATTAGATTGGCCCCAGATATTGACAAGGTTATTGAAGAAACCAGGCGATCCCCTTTCAGCTTGCGAATTACGAACTTCAAAATGAAAGATGCTCAGAGGGTTAATCTACCAACATACGATGGACAAGGAGATCCGAAGAGCCATTTGGCTGCTTTTCAAATTGCAGCAGGACGAATTGATTTGGAGCCTCATGAAGAGGATGCTGGTTATTGCAAATTGTTCTCAGAAAATCTTTCCGGACAAGCATTACTTTGGTTTACTCGGCTCGGTCCAGGGACAATCGACAACTTCAATGAGCTGTCTTCCGCTTTCCTCATGCAGTATTCCGTCCTAATGGAGAAGGGAAAATCTGATAGTGACCTATGAAACTTGTCACAAGGGCCAAAAGAGCCACTTTGGAAGCACATCGCCAAATTCAAAGAATTGTTGGCAAAAATACCAGGAATTTCCCAAACCGTAACACTATCAGCACTCAAAAATGGACTTTGGCATGAAACAAGGTTCAGGGAGGAGTTAACAGTAAATCGACCAGAAAAGATTCAAGATGCTCTTTTCCGAGCTAATAGCTGGATAGAGGCGGAAGAAGAAAACACAAATTTAGCAAAGACATATCATAACTTCAGACCAACAGTGAACCCAACAGTAAGAAGATTTGAGCCAAGAGAAAGTGGTGGAGTAAAGCGTTTCGAGGTAAAACCATATAATAATAATGTCGGACGACCATATCCAAGGGGAGAAATACCAGGAATTTCTTCTTCCAGAACCTGGGTCCGAAGTGAAAGATCATATTGTGAAATCCATCGGATGAACGAGCATTCAACATAAGACTGTAGTGTTGTAAAGCGGCATTTAGCCAAGCTCTGGTCATCTCAAGAACTCGCAAAATTTAACCTAGAAGAGTTTGTATGAAGCTATAACAAATATCGAGCAGATGATCGAGTATCTGAGCCAAACCAAAAAAGGAAAAAGCATCAGATCATGCCGGACCATCAAAAGGACGAATCGATGTAATTATAGGAGGGTCCAAGCTATGTCATGATTCAGTTCGGGCAATCAAGAGACATAAGCGAGCAGCAGTCATGGCAGTAAATACAAAAGCTGAACCATTCGAGTACAATACACTTTGACATTTGATGAATCCGAAACTAGGAGTTTGGCTAAACCATACGATGATGCTTTAGTCATAACACTTGATGTAGCAAACTACACGGTGACAAGAATCCTGATTGATACCGGAAGTTAGGCCGATTTGATTTTCCTAAGTACATTAAATCGGATGGGAATTAACCGAGCTGAAATCATGGGGTCACCAGCTCCACTAATAGTATTCACAAGCGATACTACTATGTCAGTCAGAACCATAAAACTTCCCGTATTTGCATCCAAAGTGTCGAAAATGGTAGAGTTCACAGTTTTTAACAGGCCCGCTGATATAATATAATATTGAGAACTCCATGGTTATATCAAATGAGGGCAGTACCTTCTACTTATCATCAATTTATAAAGTTTCCAACGCCACCTGGAGTGGAAACGATCAAGGGTGATCAAGAACTTTTGAGGACTTGCTATCTTGCGAACCATCAAATGAAATTGCAATAACAATTAATGAGCTCAACAGCAGTAAAGGAACCATGCTTTCCTGGGGAACAGAGGTCTGACGATGTGACTCAAGAGGTTTCCATTGACAAAACAAAGCCAGACCGAAAAATTAAGATTGGTTCGGGCTTGGGAGCTGAACTCCAGTCCGAACTCATTAAATTTTTGTCAAAAAAGGACTCCTTTGCATGGTCAGTGGAAGATATGCCAGGTATCGACCCGAGTATAATATCACACGAGCTGCAAGTAGATGAGAGTTTCAAACCGATAAAGCAAAAAATGATAAAGCTCCGACCAGATCAAGTAAAAGCGGTTAATGATGAAGTAGAAAAAATGTTAAAAGCAGGGTCCATACGAGAAGTAAAGTATCCTGACTGGCTTGTTAATCCAGTCGTGGTAAAGAAAAAGAATGGGAAATGGAGAATATGCGTTGACTTCATAGACATTAATGAAGCTTGCCCAAAGGACAGTTTTCTTCTACCACATATTGATCGATTGGTGGAGTCCATTACTGGTCATGAACTCCTGAGCTTCATGGATGCTTTTTCAGGGTATAACCAAATCAAGATGCATCCAGAATATCAGGAAACGACGTTCTTCATAACCGACAGAGGTATATATTGCTATATTGTAATGCCGTTTGGATTGAAGAATGCAGGAGCAACTTATCAACGTCTTGTGAATCGGATATTTGCGGAGTATCTTGGTAAAACAATGGAGGTTTACATAGACGACATGTTGGTAAAAGTCTCTCCAGCAAACTGACCACGTGAAGCACCTTGCTGAGTGTTTTAAAATCTTAAATAAGTTTGGACTGAAACTAAACCTGGCGAAGTACACGTTTGGTGTTCCATCTAGTGAATTTCTATGTTACATTGTACCAGAGAGAGGTATTGAAGCAAACCCAACTCAAATAAACGCCTTTCTAACGATGCCACCCCCAAGGAATCAAAAAGAAGTGCAACGTCTGACAGGGAGGATCGCTGCGCTAAACCGATTTATATCTCGTTCGACCGATAGATGTCTCCCATTTTACCAACTACTAAAGGGGAATAAACACTTCATGTGGGATGATAAGTGTGATGATGCTTTTAAACAGATGAAATCATACCTAACTACCCCACCAGTCCTTTCCAAACCCAAATCCAGGGAAAGATTATCTTTATATGTGTCTGTTTCAGAACATGCAGTTAGCAGAGTCATTGTTCGGGTGGACAGAGGAGAACAGCGGCCAATTTATTATATAAATAAAAATCTAACCAGCCCGGAAACACGTTATACCATGATGGAAAAAACTAGCACTTGCAGTGGTAGTTTCAGCACGGAAGTTAAGACCCTACTTTCAATTACATTCAATAGAAGTGTTGACGTCACAACCATTGCAGACTATCCTACATAGTCTAAGTCAGTCTGGGAGTTTAGCAAAATGGGCGATCGAACTAAGCGAATATGACATTGAGTATAAAAATCGAACTAGTGCCAAAGCTCAGGTGTTAGCCGACTTCTTAACCGAGTTACCCGTTAGTGGTACAGAGGTCGAATCTACCAATAAGGTGTGAAAACTCAACGTCGATGGGTCCTCTTCAAAACAAGGATCTGGGGTTGGAGTCAGCCTAGTAACTGCTACTGGTGAAGTAATTGAGCAATCATTCCGCCTTGGATTTCCTACATCGAATAATGAAGCAGAGTATGAAGCATTACTAGCCGGACTTTGCCTCGTGAGTGAAGTAAGAGGTCGGGAAATGATAGCATACATCGATTCCCAACTAATCGTGAGTCAGTATAAAGGTGAATATGAAGCAAAAGATTCAAGAATGGAAGCATATTTGGAGCTTGTCAAGGAGCTCGCAAAGAAGTTTGATACTTTTGACTTAGTTCGAATTCCATGAGGTGAAAACAATATAGCTGATGCTCTTGCCGCGTTAGCTTCCGCATCCGATCCGGCCCTGAAACAAATTATCCCAGTTGAATGCATTGAGTCTCAGAGTATGAACGTAAAAAGCGAGATTATGGTGATTACCCAATCTCGTTCTCGTGCCCAGACCTCCCAAACTCCTCAAACAAACTATCAGTTACGTCAGAATAAACTCCCAAAACAACGACGAGGTTGCCCACCAAAGGTCCCAGATCCTGCGATCACAACAGATGAGGATGAAGCATTGGCACCAGAACTTGTTCCAATTCCAACAATACAACCTGCTAAGGATACTCAATCTCCTATGATCATAGAAGCTATTGATCTAATGGGCAAGTCCGACGAAGTGCATGAGGATCAATGTAATGATGAATCTGAAGACGATACATTTATGCTCCCAAGAAATCTAGAAAATATTCCCACTAACGATTGGGGGGCTGACTGGAGGACTCCTATAAAAGATTACATCCGAACTGGTGTACTTTTAAAGGCAAAGTGGGAAGCTAGGAAATTACGAATCGTTAGCACGAAGTATTGCTTGATAAATGATTTACTATTCAAACGAGGTGCTAATGATCCATATTTACTATGTATTTATGGATCAGGAGTTGAAGTAGTTATGAGTGAAGTTCATGAAGGACTTTGTGGAAATCATGCGTCAGGACAATTAATGGCTTTCAAAATCAAGTGATTAGGATATCATTAGCCAACCATGTTCATGGATTGTGTTAAATATTCTCAGCAATGCGTGAAGTGTCAGCAACACGCTCCACTTATTCATCAACCTTCAGAACTTCTGTCATCAATCGCGGCTCCTTACCCATTTATGCGTTGGTCAATGGATATTATCCGACCAATGCATAAGTCAACCCGAGGTGTGCAGTATCTTCTTGTCCGGACATACTATTTTTCCAAGTGGATAGAAGCAGAGGCGTTCATCACAGTTAAGGACTCGGTGGTAAAGACATTTTTATGGAAAAATATTATTTGTCGCTATGGAGTTCCTTCCAAAATCATCACTGATAATGGCTCTCAGTTCATATGCAAAGACTTTGAAGACTTCGTCTCAGCGTGGGGGATAAAAAATGAGTTACTCTACCCCTCGATATCCACAGGGGAATGGACAAGCAGAAGCTGCAGACAAAACTACACTGAGTAACTTAAAGAAGCGACTCGGTTCATACAAAGGGGGTTGGTATGACGATTGCCAACCGGTTTTGTGGGCATATCGAACTACTCCACGGAGAGCCAGTGGGGAAACTACTTTTTCGTTAGTCTATGGAATGGAGGCCGTGGTCCCAGCTGAACTAAATGTTTCCGGACTCCGTTTAACCAAACTCCCTAATAATGAATCTTGTAACACAAAAATGATGGAAGATGTGTTCGACACTATTGATGAATGACGAGATCAAGCTTTTATCTGACTCCAGAATTATCAGCAAACAATTGCACGTTATTATAACTCAAAATTAAAGAACCGCCCTCTCCAAGTTGGCGATCTAGTTTTGCGTAAAGTATTCAAAAATACTAAGGAGGTCGGAACCAGGAAGCTTGGAATCAACTGGGAAGGTCCATATCAAGTAACCAAAGTAGTTCATAACGGTGTATATAAGCTAGCGGATCAGGATGGAGTCCCAGTTCGGAGGCCGTGGAATATTTTGAATTTAAAGAAATTTTATTCATAAAGTATTATAATATTTTAATGAACTACGATTTGGCTTGATCCCAACATGGGTACGTATGCAGCTCGTTTTCGAGTGCAGCTGTTATTTAAAATAAAATAAAACAGATGAACACAAAAGTTTTTTTGGTTTTATTTTGCTTGGGTATTCGAAGCAGCAAAGCATTTTGGAAGAGAAAGAGAAAGCAATGAGGAAGGATCAAGCATGCTCAATATTTTTGCAAAATATTTTGGCTCCTTGCCCAGCTAGATCCACTATCACACGAACACTTGGTGGCATGTAATGGCCGAATTCTTCGAAGTTGAGTTCGATCCAATCCGATGGATGGGCTTCAAGGATGCCTATTTCTCGAGAAATCTGAAACTGTTTCTTCTCCATTATTAGGATTGATGTACATGGTTAGGACTGGTTCCAACTTCTCCTTCTTAGAAAAAATTCTCTGGGATCAACCAATTCTATCTAGATCGATCGATCCTGTCTCATCCTGAGACTCTTTTTCAAAATAGTTTCCATTGCATTTTCAGATCTATACTCTGTCTTCATCTCTTTCTTTGCATTTCATACCATACGACATCATGATCTATCAACCCATTGCTATGGTTGAGCAGATCTGCATGTTGAGAAATGAGATTTATTCAAAGGGATTTAATGTTTAATTAGGTTATTGTTATAGATTAGGATTATGATTATTAGATCTCTACTTCTATGAAACAAATGCTTTTGTTAGGTTGACGAATCTATCAAATGATTCATAGGGTTTTATAATACAGCTAACGTTGGTTATTCTACCCAGAATCTATAGTTTGTAGGCTTGATTTCCAGATTTCCAAGAGTTGAAGCTGGATCTACAAGTGAAGTCTATCAAACTTGTTAAATACATGCTAGCATAGGGTCCTAGCGGATTTATGTTAGAATAATATTTTCTTTTAAAAAGAGATTTATTTTGGTATAGTGTTTGTGTTCTAGATCTAGATCATTAAATTGCTAATCCAGTTAGTTATCCTTTTTATTTATTTAAAACCATACAATTTCCCAGATCCCAACTTTTATTTTGAATTGATTTTATTTCCTTATTTAAATATTTTCAGATTTTATTTTCTGTGACAAAACTTTCCATATTTTCATCCTAGCTCTATAGTACCGCGCACAGCCGTGCACTTTCGGGAACTATTAGTTTGGGTAAAACCTGATACAAAAACCACGCATCAACATCCTCGTGCACGAGAAGAATCCTTGATCATACGTTGCATCATTATGAGATAAATCTTGCCCTCAGTCGATATACTTACTCGGCACCTTGCCTTAGTCTTCAGGAAACTGGCGTATCCCTATGCGCTTACTCTTTCTCTCTCATGACATGCAAGGGTTCATCACTTACCATTTCTCCCTCGACTTCTGATTCCAGCATATGAGGCTCCCCGCCTACCCGTCTCCACACCCATCAAGTCACGGGCACTGGACGCAGACAATATCACTTTTCATAGGCTTTTCCCTGAAGACCATGCGACAGTCAATCATCTCCATGATTTTCGACTCAGCCATTGTCTCACGGACCATCTTCAACTGGTTTTGTCCTGCTTAGGACTCATCAGGGGATCTGCTCCAGATCCCGACCAGCTTGTGCAGGGACGGCCTAATCCCTTCTTTGTAGTTAGATCCTCGATCAGAGACAGAATCCCCAAACTAAACCGAGTTGGTTTGTCTAACTCCAAAGGGTCTCTCCAACATGAATAATGCACACCCCTCACTGAAGCACAATACCATACTCCAGTCAGAATGGCCCCGCAGAAGCAACACAACAGTCACGTACTATCCCAAGAAAATGGTGTGTGACTTAGTTTTTGGAGATGAAATTCTCTGATTAGTCTTAGTTTCTATTTCAGGAAACATAGAAATCTCATCAAGAAAGCAAAAGAGTCACGAGAATCAATTACACTTGCAAAAATAATGTAGAGTTTTGTAACAGTTGTGATGTGGAAATTTCAATAATACAATTATACTTGTGGAATTCTTGCAAAGTTTTCAATGTGAAACAAAACATAAGACTGAAAGATTAAAAAGGTAGGTTGCTAAGTGTTGGAGATGAAAATGCACTCATAAGTGAAACAAAATTTGCCAATGAAGATGATGGCCAAATTGTGGTTGTTGATCGTAAATTTCTAATGTAATCAAGGGGAAACCAACTGCAAACCATATTTCAAGTCATCAAGGCATAAAACATTTTATCAAAAATTATCTATGCAAGCATTACAATGACATAAATTCTAACTCTATTTTAAAAATAATACAACATATTTCAATATGCTTTAAACAAAATTAATCTTCAAGCCTTCATTCTATATTAAATTTATTTTTCTACAAGTATAAAAAAATATAAAATAAATCAAAACTATATTACACAATAGTCTAGCTACATATAAAATTGAATAAATACAAAAATATATTAGACAAACTAAAAAAATAGACCCATGTGTAGCGTGGTTAAAAGACTAGATCTATTTTTATTTATTTTTCTAATATATTTTTGTATTTATTCATTTTTATGTAGCTAGAATATTCTGTAATATTTTATTTTAGTTTATTTTAATCATAGATGTTTATTTTAATATTTGTAGAAAAATAAATTGAATATAGAATGAAAATTTGAAGATTATTTTTGTTTAAAACATATTTAAATATGATGCATCATTTTTAATATAGAGTTAGGATTGTGATAGGTGTCAAATATAATCCTAGAAGCTACTCTCTCAAATTAAGAGGTTAGTTGCAGCACTTAGGGGTCGAATCCACAAGAACTCTGAAAACTCACACAATAGACAAACATATTCGAATTAAGCTAGATCAATTAAATAAGAAACTAAAAGAAGCAAAGCAATAAACAAAATAGCAATTAAACAGGGTTGATTCAAGTGATTAAAAGTGCTAGACCTAAGGACATCAATCAGGAAAACTCAGGAAAGTGAACTGGGCTGTTCGTAAATCAAGTATAAAGTGTTTGTGCGGTTCTTAAACTCGTAACACTAATGTGATATCTCATCCAACTCTCGCTGCGACGACATCTATCCTCTAAACAGAAGTAAACCAAATCTCTTTGCAAAATACCAATAAATAGAGTCTCTATAATTAGTGGGTACTATATGTTTTACAAAATTTCTAAACCAACTCTCGCTGCGAAAAGGCTGTTTGCTCATCTAAGATTGGGTCAGGGTATCAATAGCACTCTCACGCCTACCAATAATCCTACGGTACCAGTATTAAGGTGATCAATCTTAAGACTAGTGTAATTATCAAATCTAGATGAAGAACATAATAGATAACTTAACAAGACTATGCCCAATTCAATAATCTTTCATTAACCCTTTTGAAACCCTAGATCTAACAAGGTGACTACTTAGACATAAAAGATGAAAAGAAAATCATTGTCTGAATAATACTCATAAAATCAAAAATAAGAAAACAAAGGGAGTTCAGAATTCTTCTCTCTATAAAGTTTGAGATCTGAATCTTCTCTCCAATAATCTCCTTGAAACTTTCAATAATCTTAGAACTTCTCAAAAACTTAGAGAATTGACAAAACTTAGTCTCTGGGACTTCTAAAACATAGTTTAACCTAAAAGCACGATTAGACATGAACTATAAACTTTGGAAACTTCTGGGGAAAAGTTGCAATTCTTGAAACTTGATAATACTCGAAGGCGTCATTCACGTCGTGGTTGTGTCGACCGACACAAGTAGAGCCTGTCGGTCGACATGAGTAGAAATATTCGTTTCCTTGTTAATTTTCTCAGCTAGAAGCCTCCAAATACATCCAAAGTGCTCATCAGGGTCCAATCCGTGTTTGTACCTAATAAGACTCAATATATATAGAAAAGACTCCAAAACCAATACATATATCATGTCATAAAACCATAAAATCCATGATATATCAGATTGTTGTCTTTGTAATGCTTTGATAGGTAATTTATGGTAAAATGTTCTATGCCTTTATGACTTGAAATATGTCTTGCAGTTGATTTCCACTTGATTGGATTAGAAGTATAGGATCAACAACCACCATTTGACCAGCTTCTTCATTGGCAAATTTTATTTCACTTATGGGTGTATTTTGATCTCCAACACTTAGCAGCCATGCTGCAAAACTTTCTTTTGAATCTTTCATTCTTATATTTTGTTTCAGAGCAAAAATTTGCAAGAATCCCATAAGTATGATTTTATGATTGAAATCTTCACATCGTCACCGTTGTTACAAAACTCTACACTGTTTTTTCAAATGTAATTGATTCTCGCGACTCTTTTGCTTTCTCGATGAAATTTATATGTTTTTCCAAAATGGTAATTAAGACTAATTATTTGAGAATTTCATCTCAAACACTTCCAATAACTTGAATAGATGAAACCCTATTCAGTGAGCATATTAGATAGTTTAGAAAACAAAACTCAAGAATATTAAGGATTATCATGTTAGGATACAACAACTGCTCTTCTTTTAGCTATCCTGGATATCTGGAAATAATTAATAAAGAAATAATTACAACAGATGATGCCAGTATACTCTTTTCTGAATTATATAGGGCAGTCTTTGAATCCATGTATTCTAATGATAAAGTGTTTAGAAGCAAAAACAAATATTTTTAAAGATTTTTGAATTATTGTACCATTTTTCCCAAGTTGGTGGAAAAACCAATAAGGATAATGAAAAGTCATGGAAAATTTTGCATATGTTTATGCAAATTAAGGATCAATATATCTGTAATTTTTTTCGATCAAAAACATTTCTATGTCTAGTTCATTCTAACAATTAAGGTATTGTTTTAAGTATTGATGCATTTTTCAACAACAAATGTGGCAACGTTTAAAAAAATATATAGTTATAAAAATTTATGTACAACACCAATGCGATTTTTTCACGATATTATTAAAGAATCAGTAACACAACAAACTCCTTCAACGTTTAGACATTCTCAATTAAATTGTTATCTCCACAATATTTTGCCATCTCATTGACCATTAAAATTTTACAGCGCTAAGTCATTGACCATACATTGAATATGGACGGAGAAAAGAAAATCATGATAAAGATAATAAATATTATGCTTAAAACCAGCGAACATATTATCTATGATTCAATATTTTGCAACGACGAGAGAAATATAGACAGTACAAGGGAACTTAGAAACATATAAGGTGTTTATGGAAAGAGTTCAATGTTGTTGGTGATATATGTAACATGGTGCATGGTTCAGTTTTATCGTGTTGATGAGGAAAAAAAAATAGAAAACAAGAGAGAACTAGAATGTGTATATTTGGAATATACATCAGATGTTTATCAATATGTAGATCAATATTAAATGCATCTAAATCAATTTTTGAAAAAAGTGTAACCATTGATTTTTTCTCTAACATAACTTTTGAATCATTTTTAGAGTTTCGTCATTATGCGATATTCAAGATCTAAATAGGGATATAGATTTGGAGACTAGATTTATGGATGGTTGGATTGGTTAAGCTGTGTTTAGTATATAGTCAGTTGTATGATGTTTTGGATAAAATAATTTATACGCCAAAAAGTTTATGAATTCAAAATATATTTTAGGCATTGATTTTTGATAAATATAATGTAATATTATATATATATATATATATGTTATCGAGAAATTTATTTTATAAAGTACATATATAATCGTTAAAACGAGATCTACTAATACTTTAGTGAAGTTATTTTTATAACTATATTAATATTAATAAATGATAATATAAACGCTTCACGAAGCGTGGCTCACCCACTAGTTAAATATAATGATAATTGACAAAAACAAAAAACGATACTCAGCTATTACGCCTCAAGGTTCTGTACCCTCTGAGACTGAATCGATTCGACATGTTCCTTTTTCTTTTTTTCTTTAGTTGAGCCGTACTTGAGCTGCTCTCTCTTTTTTTCGGTTGAGCTGTACTTGAGCTGCTCTCTCCTTTTTTTGGTTGAGCCGTACTTGAGCTGCCCTCTCCCTTCTGAATTTCTTCGGATGATACACTGTTATCATTTGAAACCTTAGTTACAAATCTTAACTTCTGTTAATATGTTTAGTCTCTTACAAATAAAATTGTGAGTATGTTGTATTCCTACACAGTAAAAATATTTTTGGATAGGATTTTAGGGTCATATAAATTACGGTGTTGTCTATTAAATATTAACTTATCCATTGTTTAGATCATAATGCAAATTAACATGTGTTTAGTATTTTAATTATAAAATACATAAAACCCATCCTTTTTTGGTGCAAAACATAAAACCCATCCAAAATGTCACTATTCATCAAAAGACATTAGTGGTATTAAAATATTAACAAACTGAGAAATACTAGCTTCAAAAAATAACTTACATCACCGATAAACTGAATTTGTTATCTTCCCAACATAACCCGATAGAGTCGCCTACTTTGAGATCCTTAGCAGTTCTTAGTTCATTCCACCCATCTCCGATCCAATATGATTTGTCAGTATCTTGAATTTCTACTTGCATACCATTTTTTGGTACATTACGTCCCATATTTTTTAGTACGGTCTCAACCTGGTTTTTGGGTAAAACCAACCTTTGGTTGAAGGAAAGATCGCTTTCTGTTAGCATTTTCACTATCATCATCTTTGGATCCTTTTACTAAAAACTGCGTTAGAAATAATTTCAATCTTAGGAAATAAAATTGTTGAGGAGTTTGAAAACAAGATCTCAACACATGTGTTTATATACTGTTCTGGATCAAAAATAAAGTTTCATGTCTTTCATACTTTTTAACTAGTATTAATGCTTTTGAAAAAAAAAATCTCTCTAAAAAATCCAGTAAATTCTGTGGATAGTTTTTTTTTTAATTTATGTTGGCATATCTTATTTTGCTAAATTTACAATTCTTTTATGCTATCATGTATTTACAACAACTTTGCTTTTTTGTCTTACTTTTTTTTCCAGTTCTTGTATATATACGCTAAATCTATTAAAATACCTTTGAAACATAGACTTTTATTTTCCAAAAACTCTAAAACTTCTTATCTGGTACCTTATATATTTGACATCTATATTTATTTACTTCTTAGTTTCTAAAATAGCTCTTGTTATCTGGGGTTTAACATTTATTGATTTTAAATTTTCAAATCATATTAATAAGAAGAAATCAAGTAATTATTACACAACTTGATTTCCTATAAGAGTTTTTATGAAAATTGAAAAGTCACACTTTAAATTTCATCATAAAATTAATATATTAATGAATAAGAAATGCAAAACTATCAATATCATAATAATGAATTGACGATATTAAGAGTTTATTGGTTAAATGACCATAAATTAAAATTAAAATTAAAAAAAAATAGTCATACACATTTTTTTATGTCAAAAGTTCATTTAAGTAACGTGTAGAATTTTGTTTTTTGGTATATATTAATATAACAAAAACTTTTATGATATAAATATGATTAAAATATCAAATCAGTATTCAACCTCATTTAAAAAAATCATTGCAATAATTGAATGTTATATTTTTGACAAATGCGTTCATACAGTATTTCACAAAATTAATTATTAAAAATATAAAATTATATTAAGAGTTTAAGCTTTTATATTGGCCTACTGGACAAAGATTATGCTTTTTCTTGTTTTATGGCCCTGATTGGTATACTTTATAGTCAAGTAGTAAGGAGTAAAAGTAGTTTAGAGCATAAGCAATATGTAGTTGAACCTGTATGTTCTAATTAATATATTAAGCTATTGATAGAGCTGTGAGTAAGTACATCTAAACTTACATAAAATATTTAATATATTTATTTATATGTATGATAATATATTATACATATACATATATTTATACCATAAGTTTTTTTTTAGTTATTAATATCAAAACTATATTTATTAAATTATAATGTTTTTAGCATATTATTTTAAATAACATCTAAATATATAAAATTGTGAGAATATAAATTTACTCTTAAATAATTTAAATATAATTCTAATAAATATGATTTTAATTATATAATAATAATATATTTATATTTTAAAAATATTTAATCATAATAATATATTATAAAATTATAATTTAAGGAAACTTTTCCTCTAATTTTTTTTTTAATAAACCATAACTTTTAAATAAGAATAATTTAGTATAACTGTTTAATAAATATATTTTATCTAAAATTATAGTTTATCAAATTATATATATAAGTATATATAAATATACTGTTTTATATTTATTAATTATAATTTATTGGTATATAATTTTAACTAATGAGAAATAATAACTAAATATAAAATTTAATTTTTGATATATGTATATATATATATATATCAAACTAAATAAATTTATTATATATAAATTTACTTTTAAACTTTTAAAACTTTATGCTTAGAATAAGCTCCATCTTGGAGCATAGAGGAAGGAGCATTTAGATATCTTAAATGCATTTTTTATGCTTTTCTAACAGAAGTTAATTGGCTAAAAAAAAAGCCTAATACTCTTTTATAAGCCGTCCCAATGAAGGCCAATGTATGTTACATTTGAAACAACCTTGACATAATCTACTTGCTTATTCACCAAAAAAAAAATCTACTTGCTTGCTCGCCGAATGTGTGATTCCGGTTCATATTTGATTGACTCTCTCAATCTGGCTCATCCTTGTTTTTATTTTGTGCAACCATTGGTATTATTGACAGAAGTGTCTCAAACTCCAATAAAGGAGGAGTTTTGTTGTGTTATTTTGTTGTGTGACTCTTCTCTCCATGCCGTCTCGATGAAAACAAAAACCTGAGAGATTGTGTTGGTATTTTTACTAGTGATTGTTTTTTTTCCGTATGCGATAAATCGGTTTTACATTGAATGTAGCTACTATTTTAAATTTTGACAAAATCAGATAATAGTATGATTTATGTAATTCTTGATGCAGACCATAGTTGAAGAGCTCCAATATACTTGAATCCTTGGAGGAAATTAAAGGAGGAGATACGGTTACGAACTTGTTTATCAAGTAGTTTGATTATCCGAGTTGCAGATATGGGGGTGTATCCAAGGCGACAGGTATTCCATTCTCTCCATATACAGTCGATTGAAGCTTGGAAGGCGTACCTAAGCAGGAAAAAATGTCCCTTCCCAAGGCTGGTTTCCGAGAGAAGTGAAATAAGATTATTCCAGTTGGTGGTGAAATGATTTCTGAGCAATTCCTTGACTAATTTCTCCCGTACCTTAGCCTTATGTCCACAAGAGACAAACATATGGTGTCTTGTCTCCATTTGATCACCACAAAAGCTACAAGATGTGTTAGCACAAACGTTCCAAGTCGACATACTGTCACCTATAGATAGTCTATTGTGAACCATTAACCCCGAAAACAGTGAGAACTTTGGAGTTGAGTGCATGAACCAAATCCCTTTTTGACAATCAACCGTGGGTGCTGTTTCGCACGAGTAATTAACCAGGTGTTTTTTGACTGAAAACCTTACTTGAATCGGTCTTCTTTAAAATGTCACATGTGGATATCCGCTACAGGCACTTATTTGTCTCTCTGTTTTGTAATCAACTCCTCAATCTGATACAGAGTTTTGGTTCTGTGTTGACTTCGTCTTTGAGTTTTCCAGGCCGATGCCATACTGAGGCATCAGTTGGAATACTCATGTCGACTCTATCTCTCGGTCCAAGCTTTTACATAAGAAAGCCTTGATCAGACCACACATTAAACCAGGAAGATGTATCCTCGCCATTTTGAAAATTTGTCTAATATATTTTTGTATTTATTCAATTTTATATGTAGCTAGAGTATTATGTAATATTTTATTTTGGTTTATTTTTAGTCATAAATATTTATTTTTATATTTGTAAAAAATTAAATTTAATATAGAATAAAGATTTGAGATTAATTTGTTTAAAGCATATTAAAACATAATGTATTATTTTAATATAGAGTTAGGATTGTTGTTTTTGTAATACTGACATATGTATTTTTTCTAAAATGGTCTCTGACTTTATGGCTTGAAATATGTCTTGCAGTTTATTTCCACTTGATTTTATTATAAATTTATGATCAATAACCATTATTTGACCATCATCTTTATTAGCAAATTTTGACCATCAACTTATAAGTATATTTTCATATCTGATACTTAGCAATCATGCTGCAAAACACGCATGTACCAATTAAAAAATGTAAACAATAGTGTCATCCTTTTAATTAAATCTAATGATAATTAAAAAGCAAAAAAAACTACTCAGACCTTCCGCCTCACCGTTCTCTACCTTCTAAAACTGAACCGATTGAGTTTTCGGTATTTCTGAAATCTCACACCAACTACCTATGGTGAAAAGGCTATATAAATAAAGTAATTGAACATATTAAAAATTATGAATAAAGAAGGTTTCTGGCTTCATGTCTCTCTCTTCTCACGGGAAGATTTCTCTCACGGAGAAGGTACTCTTTCTGTATCTACTGAATAATAGTTTTTTATTTATATCAATTGATGTAGTTGTGATTCTCATTGCCGAATCGATTCTGTACTAAGATTATCTTCTCCTTCTGTAAGATTTTAAATTGAGATCACTAAAATTAGTAACGGAACTGAAAGCATTGAAATGCATAGTAGTTTCAATTGGTGGATACTTCATTTTTTGGCCCTACTTTATGTTTTAGCAATTCTGGAGTCCAAATCTATCAGCAAGAACAAAGCTATGGTTATTGAGATGCTTAATCTCTCTCACATTTTTGCTTCTTTGTCCCCAAGTAACCTTTTATAGACCTTACCATTTTTTTGTTAATCTGATTTCAGGATTTATGCGAAAATAGGCCAAAGAATTTTTTTTTGTATCAACTTTGCAGATGTGACGTGAGTTATAATGGTTCAAGATTTACTCTGTTTATCGAACACCTTGAATACATAAACAAAACAGAGGAAAGAGATGTCTAAAAATCTGAACTTGATTATGCAGGAAGTGGATACAGAGAAGAAGGGTATCCCTTGTGCAAAGTTTGGTATAAAAGGTTTCAATCTGGTGGAGGTAACATACATTCATCGCCATTAAAGTAAAATTTTGTCAACTAAACCCTACTTTGCTTTAAAGTAAAAGATTTTCCCTGAGTCATGTGATTTTTCAAAATCAACTAATGCTCTTTTCTTTCTTATGTATCGTTTTCATCTCATGATTGGTTGGATTAATCGTCACAGACACATGTTCCTCTGGTATGTTTTCTAACTGTTACAATGGATAATGATATTCATTTTTCATCCTAAATAATCATAATTGAGTTCATTTTCTCACCAGTCTATACTTTAAGATGTGCATGATTTTGTTTATTCTATCATAGGTTCATTTTAAAATAAGGAATATAGTTCAAGACTGGCCAGTAGAGGTCACCACAATGATGCACTTATATTATTTCATTTATTTTATATCACACGTTGAGTTTTTTATATGTGCATGATTGCTAGATTGAAAAAATTAAATGGTGTTATAAACAAAGGAATGACAAAATTACAGAGCCAGGTCTGTATATTAAATTCTCAAGTTTATCAAATATTAAATTTTCAGGCGCTGTTGCTGCTATTCAGGTGAGATAATAGGAAACAAATCACTTGATGCAAAAATGTCTAATACCTGGTCACAACTAGGGATGTTGTTATGGGTAATTTTACCCTACTCTAATTCTACCCATAAAAACCCCTATTCAAAAAAACCGTATTCAAAATAACCCTAAAGCAACTCTAAACCATTAGGGTTATCCAAACATAACCCTATAGATTTTAGGGTTATCCATGGGTATCCATGATATTATATTTCATATATTTTTTTTTTCTTCATATGCTTCTTTTAGTTTTATGTTTAATTTACTATTATATATATATATATATATATATAATATTAAACTATTATTATTGAAAATATGAACTCAATAACTTTCACTATAAATTCAAAATAAAATATTTGATGATAAAATAATACAATTTTACATTTTGGTGGGAAATCACGAAATCATGTTTTTTTTTACGTTTTTGGCGGGAAAACTCGATTTCATGTTTTTTGGCGAAAAATTGAGAATTTACATTTTTGGCGGAAAAGTGAGATTTTACGTTTTTGGCAGGAAAAAAAAATGTTACATTTTTGGTGGGAAAACAAGATTTTACGTTTTTGGCGGAAAATTTAGATTTTACGTTTTTGGTGGAAAAATTAGATTTTACGTTTTTGGCAGGAAAATGCGATTTTACATTTTTTGTGGAAAGGAGATTTTACGTTTTGACGGGAAAAATAAGTTAAAGAATAAAAATTTACTTTAGTTATTTTAAAAAAATTATAAAGTAAATACCAAATCTGATAAATAATTTATTATAAAATAATTTTGAATAGTTATTGATTTGATTAAAAAAAAACATTGTTTTTAGTTATTAAAAAAAAAACCCTATGGGTACCCTAAACCGTATAGGGTATACCCGAAAGGGTAATATTTTAAACTATGCCCGTCCACACAAAACCCATAAGATTTATAATAGAAAGGGTAGGGTAATGGGTTTCAAATATTTGAAAGGGTTAGGGTTAACCCATAGGGTTTTTACCCATGACAACATCCCTAGTCACAACAATAAGAATAATCTAAATGTTTTATATTCTTTAGGTTGAAGCACAATCTGAAACAGAGGTTAAAGAGAAGAAAATGAGAGTTGAAATGCTCTTAATGTTAAAAAGGTAACAACATCAACTCTAATGTTTCTTACCTAATGTTAAAAAGGGTCTTAATGTTAAAAAGGTAACAACATCAACTCTAATGTTAAAAAGGGTCTTAATGTTTCTACAAGCATGTTAAACCGTTAAAACCTTCAACCTCTATTTTAGGCAGATGTGGAAGAAGGTATTGTTGTTGGAGGAGGATGCATTCTGTTAGAATTGTATCGAAAGAGGATGCCATTAAAGAGACTATAGCACATGATGAACAAAAAGTTTGTCTAGAAGAGTTGCACAGCAGGAAAAATCCATAAATGATGAGTTTACGGATTATAACGCCTTTTTACAAAATCATCTAAAGCTCTAGGTTGGAGCTGACATTGTTAGGAAAGCATTTAGCTACCAGTTCAACTTAATGGTAATGTTGTCAGGGAAAAGGTAAACAATATGCTTATACAGATTGTAAGTTTAGAATCTTAAGATATACAAACTAAGTGAATGGATTTTTGTTGAGAGTTTCTCTCTAGCGACAACACAAAATATGGTTACAACACTGCAACCGGGAAATACGTTTCTTAGAACATGTTTCATCTGTGGCTGCATGAATCATTGATCCAACCAGAATGAGCTAAGTTCCTTGCTAAATCACATATTGAAATCTTCTTCTCTTGCTAACCAACTTTTCAGACTTATTAAGATTGCGAGATATTGCTTAGAACATGCTTCATCTGTGGTAAGACATTCTTGATGTCTGATAGTTTTGCTGTAGAGATCAAGGAGCCTGAATCAGCACCTCTTGCTGGTACCCCTATGGAAAATTCATGTTTGTCTTAGTTCTATATTTGGAATCCTCTGTATTATCGGTGAATTTGGAAACTTCTCAAGTCTTTCCTGATTTTCAGGTCATGGCTTCAAAGTTACTAATGAGAAGAGATGTTGATACTGGATCCGTACCAAGGATTCATTCTCTCCAGATTAGCCCTGCGCAAAAATAACCGGACCCGAATACCCGACCCGAAAAACCCGACCCGAACCCGATCCAAAATTTAGAAATACCCGAAAAGTATCTCAAATCCTAAAGCCAAAAAACCGAACCCGAACCCAAACCAAACTAAGAACAGAATGGATACCCGAAATACCCGAATATATTTATATATATACAAATATTAATTATATTTATATTTATATTTAATATAGTCTAGTTATCTAAAATTAAAATTATAAACCTAGATATATCAGTTATTTTAAAACTAAAATAGTCAAAATATCTAAAATAACTATATTATTTGTAAATTTTTAATCATATTTGTAAAATTTTATTCAATTTTAACCAAATTTTATCTAAATTTTTTTTTTCTCTTAATATTTCGGGTACCCGAACCCGAACCGAACCCGCATAGACCCGAACCAAACCCGATCCAAAAAATAAGAATACCCGAAAAGTATCTCAAGCCCTAGACCCGAAAACCCAGAAACCCAAAAGACTCGACCCGAACCCGAACGGGTACCCGGATGCCCAAGGCTACTCCAGATTATGACACGTCTCATTGTGTTTAATATATTTAAAATGTTATATGATAATTCAGAATAAGAAGAGCAGGCGAACTAAGAAAGAGCTTGGTCAAGCGAAGCAAGATCCGGAGAGCAGCGAAGCCTCGTGAAGGAAGGAACAAGCAAAGCCAAAGACTCTCCGCGAAGCGAGGTGGATCTGCTCATCCGAGAAGATTTCATTCAAAAGAGAAAACATTACGACATTAAAGACTAGGTCGAAACCGACGACTTAAAGGATAATGATCGAATGAAAGGAGCATGTTGGGGGATATTTGAGGAAAGGAAAGTCCTAAATAGTTGAGATATTTCAAAATAACTTCAGGGACGGGAAAAAATAACTCACAGCCTACTAAGTATGCTTCATAAGCACCAAAATAACCTGAGGGTACTAACTCATGGGATTCGCCCAATTTTGGAAGGAGAAAATCGACAAAAGAAGCAACATAGCACCGAATTCTTATGTCTTGAAGTTTATCCTCAGAAAGCTTCATTTCATGGTAAAGTCTGACTTGATCGTAGGCTTGAATACAGTCAAATACAACCCGAGAAGCTCTTGTCCGGTTTGTCAATAACTCAAGAGTTGAACCAACATTGAGAACTTCATGATCAATCGGAACAACTGGAGACTCGATTTTAGGGGAAGACAGATTTTAGAAAAATAGAATTTGAGAAAAAACGAAGAGACAAAAACCAAATGGAAATCATGGAACTGTTTTAAAGGTAGTGGGAGAGGAAACGACTCCCGCTTGTGTCTTCGATGAAATTATCATTTAATATCCAAAGCATGAGTCAAGGCATAATGTTTGCTTAATTCCGATATTAAATGGATTACAAGATACATGAAATAATTAATAAAAAAAACAAACAACAAACCACAGTTAAGTCCTCCAAACCGGGCAGCGGCTCACAAGACTTGGGGGGGGGGCAAATATTGATACCGCATCCATACCGAGGATCCATTCTCTCCAGATTATGACACGTGTAATTTTGTTTGATATATGTAAAAGTTTATCTGATAAATCGGAATAAGAAGAGCAGGCGAACTAAGCAAGAGCTCGGGCAAGCGAAGCAAGATCCGGAGAGCAGTGAAGGCTTGTGGAGGAAGGAAGGAGCGAAGCCAAAGACTGTCTGCGAAGTGAGGTAGATCTGCTCATTGGAGTTGATAAATATTTTATTATTTTATTGGGTGTGAGATCATGAATCTATATTTTGACGCCGTCTGTAGGGAAAATCATACTAACAAATTACAAATCGCCTGATTTTAGTTGAGTTCTCCTCATCAAGTTCAAAATGGTTGATAATACCGGCAGTGATCAGTCCAGTACCAATAAAAATCCCACCGATATTGTTGCCATTCAAGCTACTCTTACAACAATCAGTCAGACCATGACTGATCTCACTGAAAAGGTAGGGAACATAGAGACATAAATGACTTCTTTGAGGAGTAACCTTACAATTTTGGCCAATTACCAAACGGCTCTCCTCTCTCAAGTGGATTCTATGTCTAGTGGTACTTCGTCCAGGATCCGAGTTCCCGAGTTCTTCAGATGACTATGAGAAATTCCAGTCCCCGGAATCCTATAAACTCGTCTCAGACCACCAACTTCCAAACTCCCATCAATCAAGTGCCAACATTTCCAGCCAAAAATACTCTTGTTGCAGACGCGAATCCAACCCTCCAACCGGTCAAGAATAAAATCTTCTGGCGGATGTGGTCAACAACAATGAAAATCCTGCTAGGATTGGAGAAACTTGAGAACAAGCAGTGGTCTCAGATTTTTACACCGTAAATCGAGCTATTTGAGAAATGAATTCAAAATTTCATCAAGCAACTAGTTCCGCCCCATAGGTCGATAAAGTGATTGATGAGACACAACGTTCACCATTCACTCTGAAGATAACTAACTTTCGCATCAAGGACGCTCAGAGAGTTAACCTTCCAATATACCATGGAACTATCGATCCGAAGAGTCACCGCGCTGCCTTCCGCATTGCCAATGGGCGAATCGAGCTTGATGCACATGAAGAAGATGTAGGTTATTGCAAGTTGTTCTCAGATAATCTTTCTGGACAAGCGTTGTTATGGTTTACGCAGCTCGAGTCTGCTATGATTGAAATCTTTAACAAGCTATTGTCGGCTATCATCATGCAATACTCTGTATTGCTGGTAAAAGGAAAAACATACAGCAATCTATGGAATCTTGCACAAGGTCCACAGGAGCCTCTGAAGAAGCATATCGCTAAATTCAAGGACATTTTATCCGAAGTTTCGATAATTTCTCAAACAGCTGCATTGGCCGCTCTGTGCAATGGTCTGTGGTATGAGTCAAGGTTCTGCCTGGAGCTAACAGTTAGCAAGCTAACCAACATCCAAGATGCCTTATTCCAAGCTAACGACTCCTGCTTGTGTTTTCAATGAAATTATCATTTAATATCCAAAGCATGAGTCAAGGCATAATGTTTGCTCAATTCTGATATTAAAAGGATTACAAGATAGAGGAAATAATTAATAAAAAAATAAACAAACAACAAACAACACTTAAGTCCTCCGAACTAGGCAGGGGTCCATAGAACTTGGGGGGGGGCAATTGTTGATACGGGATCCGTACCAAAGACTTGTGGGAAAATATATTTAAAAGGTTATCTGATAATTCAAAATAAGAAGAGCAGGCCGACTAAGGAAGAGCTCGGGAAAGCGAAGCAAGATCCGGAGAGCAGCAAAGCCTCGTGGAGGAAGGAACGAGTGAAGCCAAAGACTGTCCGCAAAGTGAGGTTGATCTGCTCATCGGAGAAGATTTCATTCAAAAGAGATAACGTTACGACATTAAAGACTAAGTGGATTTGCTCATCGGAGAATATTTCATTCAAAATAGATAACATTACGAGGTGGATCTGCTCATCGGAGAAGATTTCATTCAAAAGAGATAACGTTACGACATTAAAGATTAGATCATGTATCCACAAGAGAGTAGCCTCTGAGCTAGGAATCAAAAGCTCATCGTTCTGATCTGATATACATTATCTGATGTAAAATTATGTGTTTTTCCAGTGAACTGAAGATCATATAGTTTGGTTTTGTGTTCTCTCAATCAAGAACAAGTCTTTGAATATGGAAAACATATTTTTTTCTTAGCTTTTACTACATGGTGGACTGTAGAGAAAATATTAATAGGATTTGCAAACCTGCGATGTATGGAATGGATT
The DNA here is from genome assembly GCA_963555745.1 of Cardamine flexuosa. Taxonomy (NCBI): domain Eukaryota; kingdom Viridiplantae; phylum Streptophyta; class Magnoliopsida; order Brassicales; family Brassicaceae; genus Cardamine; species Cardamine flexuosa. The sequence goes on from OY743219.1 coordinate 19,653,310, forward strand.
ATTTGATGATTTGGTCACAACAATTTTCTTTCACTTCATTATTTGAAGAAAATTATTGATTTTACTTTTCTATTTAAGTAATACGAAAAGTTTCATTGTTTATTGTTTCCAGAAAATTCAACTAATAATAAAAATTACTGAAAAATAGTTATATTAGATGAACAACATTCTCAACGGTTACAAAAAATTAGTCCATTTTTATTAGGAAACTTTAGAAGATTTTGGAATTCCATGTAAGATTGAAAGTTGATGAATGTGTGATGTGTTATTACAATAACTTAATTTGTGGTTTCAGAGTTATTTGTGTGTTTCAAGGCGATTTCAAATAGTAAAATCAAATATAATTTTTAGTTGCCACTTATCGTTTACGATATACCAATCATGACGTTATAAATTATCTGCTAACACATGATAAAAATGATCATTATACGAATAAACTATTATAGATAAGGTTAAATTAATTTTCATAAGAAATGTTTTGGATTAAAAATTTTAATAACAAATGTAGATGAAGAAAAAAGTGTGTAAAAACAAAGGACCAAACTAATATTACATATTATGGTTTCGGGCATGAGGAGATTACGGGTTTCGGCCCAGAATCTCCTTGTATTAAAAAAAAAAAAACAAAGGTGAATAGTCAAGAGTATAAGTTCAACAAAAATTACATTTGATTTTAGTCATTCTCCCCCCAATTACATTTTTATTTTCAATTTTAGAATAGCATAGTACTATCTGTACTTATAATTATTCTTAAATGTTGGTTTAAACTGATCATTCTTAGATTATCAGTTTACAAATATTATTGCAATCAAGTACTACAAAGTTATATCAGACAAATTTTTTTTAACAATACTATTAATCGAGAAGGAGGGGGGGGGGGACAAAAATATTTACAAACCATTTGAGCCAAATCGATGTATTTATGACAAATGCCATTGGCGTTTCTTAAAAAAAAAGAAAAAAAATCAAGGGTAATTCAGGAAATCTATGAAGTATCCAAGCGACCTGAGCCATTTTTTTTTTGCCGACCCGTTTCCAGAACACGCGGATCCTATTTCGGTGTTAATTTTGACCCGATTACTTTATTTTTGCACCGCTTCTACCTGACAAATGGATCAACAAATTATACTCATAATTTGGGCCCATAAATCTTCACAATCACAATTAAGCCCAAATGACTAAGATTTGCATTCAATGTATATTCGAAAAATCGACTCCAAATCTTATAAACTAGCAATTCTAACAAATATATTTCTAAATATTCGTCCAATCTTGAAAAACTTCCATATCCAAAAATCTTGAAACAACTATAACTAATCAAATATTATTTTAAAAATTTTCGTATATCTTAACAAAATCTACATTAAATCGAGGGTTTTCATTATTTACTTCACCCACAAGCATTGGAAAAACTCATATCATTTGAATATTCTACATCATTAAAAACCCTATTGTTGTAGATGCAACCCAACTAATATAAATAGCTGATACAAGATTGGAATTCACCATCTTATTGATCACAAGGTGTCAAGAGCTGCAAGCTTTGTTGCGGAAATGGGCGTTGGTAGAGATGAGATGGAGTTTGCGATTGATTCCACAATCACACACGAAATAAGAAGCTTGATTCTACAAGTTCTTAATCCAAAAAATCAATAGAGAAGAGTGATTCCACACTAGACTCTAAAGACAAGAACACAAGAGCAAAGGAATCCACCTAAAACTCTAATAAACAACACAAAAGAAAATACTTTTGTAAACTGAATAATACATAATTTCTAAAATGATTGATGTCTACGATGGAGGACGTGATTCAGCTTATATAGGCTGAAACCTAAGCTATTCTAACGTTCTAAAGTAATTAGCAAAGGAAATAAATAATTCAGCATAAATGAAAGATGAGCAAAACAGAATATAGCCGTTGGAGCCTAATAAGGAAAGTTGCGGGCTTCTTTGTATCTAGACAACTTGGGCATGAACACTTGCATCCTTGGGAGTCTATGAATGATATAGAATGTCTTCAAGTCGCACATCTCAAAGGAAAAGAGCTGTTGGTCCATAGATGCTCCCTTTGGCGCCAAATAAGGAAAGTTTGATCTCAACTGCTCCACATGATCAAGTCTGGATGGGAGCAGTTTAGGACGTTTTTGTAAGACTCTAGGTGAAATAGAAGCTCTCCAGGTTCCCATATATAGATTTGGGACACATCTAACAATGTTAAAAGGCAACTTCCCTTAAATAGCTCCGGTTAAGGAAAGTTGGTATACAGGTGCATCCACTTGATCCTATGGGTGCTGGTGCTTGTGAGGACGTCTTCTAAAGCCTCTAAATGATTTAGAATGTCTCCTGGTCGCCACACATAAGCTTCTCTTTGATTCTTGTGTCCGGTTAAGTCTTCATGGTCTCTGGTTTGATTTTCTCGAGAAATCTCAATTCCACTCAGGTAAATAGTCTTCTTAGGGTTCATTTTCTGGGGAATAATCAAACCTAGGTCTCGTGCTTTATTAGAACTCCATTTGGGTAACGATTCTCCAAAATGCTCCGTGTGGACCAGTTTGGTACGTCTACCGGTTGGTTTTACATGCTTTTCGTTTGATCAGGTACTGATGTCCACACCAATAGCTAACCACCCTAGCATCATTTTACGCATTCCTAAATGCAAAAAATCAAGAAAAATGTCAAGGCTTGGTGAAACATACCTAAAATATCTTTGAACCTTCAAGTCAGGATGGTGGATCCGCGTGAAAATACTTCACATGTGGACGCAATTTACTCCTGGTCTTGGAGAGACTTTGGATTGATTGTTGGAGATGAAACAGTAAGTTATCATATACTTATTTTATATTTCGACACATTTATATACTCTAACTTTAACTTTTTCTTATAGGGTTCAAAGATGCAAGCCTCAATTAAGAAGGCTTATATCCCTCGATTTCAGAAGGAACTTCAACTCGGTGATTGGAAAATCATTGACACATTTACTGTGACAGATTTCTATCCAAAGTTTAAGCTATAAAATCTTGACTACAAAATTACTTTTACTTACAACACTGAAGTCTCTAAAAGTGATCCCATGTCCGATAGTAATTTCCCTCAGTTAGCTAATTTTGTAGCTGTGAAACATAACAACTTGCCCAAAAATGTTGCCTTAGGTATTGCTATCTCTATTTGTTATTAGCTAAATTTTTTTTATTATATTCATTCATATTATCTAATCTGTAAATCTTATTGAATGTTTTCAGATATTTTAGGCCAAGTTGTAAGTGTTGCAAAATTTGAAACCCTCTATGTCAAGCAGAAACAGACTAAGAAGCTTGATTTCGAAATACGAGATTCTAACTAAGTTATAAGAGTTTAGTTTACATGTTTATCTTATATGGAAATTAATTGGTTATGTCGTGTTTTGACGTAGTGATGAGCATATTCCCTGTACTTTATGGGGAAAGTTTGGTGAAACTGTTTACAATGCTTGCCAAAACGTGAAGCGTGATGAGAAAACTTTGGTTCTTATCCGATTTGCGAAAATCCACACTTTCAAAGGTTAAACTGTCTTAATTTAAAGGTTATCTTACATTTTTGGTTTACTTTGATATTAATTTTGTAACCCGGTATAGGTGACATAAGTATAACAAATTCTTGGGACGCATCTGATGTGTTGATCAATCCTCTGGAATATCTAGAAGTTGAAGAAATGATGGAACTGTAAGCAGTGAAGATTTTAATTCTTTGGTAATCATATAACTATTAATTTTATGTATAATTTTTATCTATTTGTTTCTATATAGGTTGCCAAGTGATGGCTTGCAAGTAATTTTTTCAAAACCTTCGTTTAGACAAGATTTGCAGGTTTTGGCTAAAGGTGACAATTTCATTGAATACCCTAGGAAATCCATTGCAGAACTTCTGTCTTCCTTAGAGGTAACTATTAATATATATCTATAGAATATATGTCTTTTCGTGTAATAGTATAGATACTTAATCTATATCTTTTTCATGTTATTGAACATTAGGAGGGCAAATGGAGGATTTTGGCATCCATTGCTGGCATTGATAATGATAGGGGATGGTATTACATTAGCCATAATGGCTGCAACAAGAAGGTAGAGTTAGTAAGGGAAGAAAACACTCAGCTTAAGGTCCCAAACAAATACAAGAAATGAAGGTTTTGGTGTGAAGATTGTAGAGAAACTGTTACCAACGTAACAACAAGGTATATTTAAATTGTTGGAGTATTTTAACATAAAGTATTTTGTAGAAGTCTTAGGTTGAAAGCTAACTCATTTCAAATACAGATACAAGCTCCATGTTTCCATTGTGGACCAAACTGGTGACACTAAACTGATGTTATTTGACAGCTTCGCAGAAAAGCTCATAACTAAATCTGCATCTAAGTTACTAAATGGGGATTATGGAGAGGTACTTATTTATAAGTTTTATGTATGGCTAAGGTTAGTGACTATATAATGTAATATATTATGCTAACTTGTTTTTTTTTATTGAAATGTTGTTAGATTGATGATCCAACTGACATACCTGATGCTATCAACGATCTGTGAGGGAAATGGTTTCTCTTTTTGACACAAGTTGAGAAGGCAAATATTCATGGTGGAAAGAAGTATTACAGAGTTTCTCGTGTTTGGTTAGGAAGTGAAATCACAAAATAAGAGTTTGATATTGATTCTGAATCATTCAATGAGCCATCTTTCAATGGCTTGGCTGATCAGGTTTATATCCTTAATGTTTCAAGTTTATGTTTGTGTAAAGATTATAGGTTATAGATGAACCTTTAGCCAATCATAAAGTATTAACAGTAATCTTATTTGTTTGTAGGAGGTATTGATACTTACTAATAGTAGTGAAAATTCAAATGGAGTCAATTCGTCTATATCTACTCCTTCTTATAAAAGGAATGGTGATGAGATCAAGGAAATAGAAAAACATTCCAGTTCATCCGACAAGATTTGCACTCATGCAAATCTAAATGATGAGCTTGATCAAGTTACTGGAAAAGTTATTGTCAACATTGATGAGGAAAATGTTAAAGATGAGTCAAGGACCAAGGCTAATGATTCAGTTGGGGAACTTAAGACTACCAATGTCACTACTGGTGTTGATGTTAAGGACGAGAAGGTTGATTTGATCAAGGTGAAAAAGGAGAGATACAAGGAGTATCCCCTTACTCCTTTTTTTTTTATGAGCTTTTGGTTTTTCATTTCAGTTTAAAATTTTCATATTTTTTGGTTTTATAATAATTTCAGTAATGCTTACTGAATGGTTTTTTTTAATTCAAATGTTTGCTACTTTCTTTTACGACAAATCAAATATATTGATATCATACAAAGTTTACAAGATACAGAAACAAACTTAATACAACCGTTAACACAAATAAAAGAAATTGAAAACAATTTTGATGAAGGAGTGGATATAACCAAACTATTTGGGTAATAGGCTTATAGGATAACAGATGTAATCTGTTATGTCCCCCCTTCATACATTCTTCATTGGCTATCAGCTTGATGCTGAAACTCCAAAATGCCAATGGCATTACCTTAACTAGGAAATATAAATTTAATGTCGTTGTAGATGATTCTGAATCTTGGTGTCTTCTTGAAATCGATATACTTGATGTTTCCGGCCAATATTTTATATGTTTCTTGAGAAGTCTCCATTGTCTTCTTACCCAATGTTCTTGCCATGAAGAATTTTTCCAATGCCACCACAAAAAACCGATAAAGAGACAAAGACCCATCACTTGAATTTGTATTGCTCTAATAACGAGAAAAAATCCATCTCGTGAACCTACCACATCATGTAGTTTACAAGAGATTGGAAGTCTTTGTTGTCCTCTTCTCCAAGTATGTCTCCGGTTCCACCAAAATAATATTAGAAGTAAATTCAAACTAATTAAGTCATCATCAGATTGTGCCAACGCCTTAAGGAACAAGGGATACATGCTTTGAACCACCAAGATGAAAGGAATACGAGTTTTGACGATGAGATCTGACTGGAATTGTTTCTCCTTATCTTCTAAATGGAACTTTGATACGCCTGGATCCCAGGTTTGAGATTGAAAATTACTTCTCAATTTGAGAAAATTCACATTGGAGGTAACTACCCAATGATGATGGTGATGAACAATATCAATCGTGAACCAAAGGAAGCCGCCTGAATAAACTTTCAGCAGAATAACGGCGACACTACGCTGGATTTTGGCCAGAATGAAACTCCCATACAGGGAGAGAAGGACAATAATTCTGGAAACTGATATCACCAAGATGTTTTGAGAATCATTGGCCAGATTTTAAAGAACTGAATATATACAATTATGAAATTGAAAAAGAAAAGCCAACCGACGCCAGAGAAGCTGGCGCCGGCCCGTAACGGTGGAGAAAACGGTTGTTTAAGAAAAAACGCTTTCGGAATCGCCTTAGATCTTAGAGAGAGTACACGGTCCAAATGTTTGTTAAGATTATTGGACCCGTTTTATCTTATAGTTTTTGTATAAGTTGAATTTATATATAAAGCATTCTTACTAATATAGTTATAGATTATATAACTTACATGATAAACTGTAGACTAAAGATCTTTGAGATATCCAATGTTTCCCTTAATATGCAAATGAACAAAAAATAAAAGTCAAAACATTGAAGAGTGAGTTGTTACAACTGTAGAACAACACTATGAAAAACTTAAGGTATAAATATAATTTAAACTACACGAAAAAGTACAATACAAAATAAATTCAACACTATGACCTACACGAATAAAGAACAGCTTTTCTTCACCAAGTTAAACTTTTGATTCAGTTATAGTATAGATAATCATATCAAAAAAATTAAACAAATATCAACCAAATAAAGTAGAGATTTACATATATTCAAATAAGGGACCTAATATTAACTACATACATATATTTTAGTAAATCTTTATCACAATTATTTCCAAAAAAGTAATAATTTAATTACTCTTTCTACTCTTCTACTATATTCTTAGATTTGAGTATATCTAATAGCACGAGAATCTACAAAAAAAATAAAAGTTTATTCAACTATATCTAATTGTTTCATCTTAGGTTTACTCGGCCACAATTAAAGAGTTTTGAAAAAATGAAGAAAAGAAAAGCTCCTAAGAATTCACATGAAACAAACCAGGCAATTCACAGTTCCAGTATAACAAAAAAGTCAAAGCATGTCAAAGAAAATGAAAACCGAGTTCCTAAGATCAGTTCTTCCACTGTCAAACATTATATACCTCTTCAAACAGTATTCAGCAGAGTTCTCAAAGATCTTACCAGTTTTCGTGATTTGCCTAGCCGTCCAATGAACTCTCATAGAGAAGCTTTATTCCAATCTCCTGCCATTACAAAGGAAGTATTTAGGGGTATAATAACATTTATGTATTATTTTAGATAACTCATTTATATGAAAATGAAAATAAACCTTGATTGCAGACTAATCTATTTTATTCATATTGTAGACACTACTAATATGACTCAACCAGACGACTGTATTCCCTCATCTTCCAGATACAAGTATGCAACGCCCTTAAGGATAAACTGATTGCTTTTACTAATCTATTTCATTCATCCTGTAGACATCACTAATAGGACTCTACAAGAAAATTGTATTCCCTCATCTTCCAAATACCAATATGAAACGCCATTAAGTGGTATGAATTTTTATTAATATTACAAGGTTTTAATATCAGATGATAAAAACATCCTTTTGTTATGTTTTTCAGGATCAAATCCTAAGTCTAATTTCACTACCAATGAAACTACAAGAAAACCATCCACATTTGCAGGACATAATAAGAGATTGTTTAGAGACTTACCAAATGTATCATTCTCTTTTGCGGGTTCTGCAATGTCAGATGCTAGATCCAGTATGATCGACAACCAAACTGCTGTCCCAAAATCTCTGAAATCAAAAACGAAATCTGTTAATACTCTAGCTTTAGCTTATGCTAGTTTCCTTTATCTTTCTGTTACTGTTGTTGTTGTTTCTGGTTGTTATTCTCGTAGCTTTAGCTATAGGCCCATATTGTTGGGCTCCTGTTGGGTTCTGTTTATGTAAACCACATGCTTTTGATGTAATCGGTTTAGTTAATGGAAATTTACAGTTAAACAAAAAAAAAAAAAAAAAAAGTTCATCGGCTCAACAATCAGAAGAAGTCGACCTAGGTACTATACACATTTGAGTTTCTCATCTATATCTTTTGAACTCAAAATATTTATCAAACTAAATGCAGAAAACAAGAGAAGGAAATTCGAGGAACAGTTAAAGAAAGATTCTAGAAAAAAATCAAACAGGTATGTTCATAACCTATTTTGAGTTCTTTACTTTGATGAAATATTTTGTAAGTGATCCTGAATTTAATATTTACAGTGTACATCGATCATGGAGATCCTAGTTATGAATGTGAATATCGTGGTGCTATTATGTGGTACAATGAACATGTTGACAAAAAGGGAAATTAAATTTTTTATCATGTTGTTTGCAAGGACAGATCAAATTGCCATTTCTAAAGGATTCTCCTCGACTGCTTTATGCATTATTAACAAATAATGATGAGATCAGTAAAGATTTTAGAGAGAATTTGAGAGCTTATAATATGATGTTCTCTTTCACTTCTCTTGGTGGAAATGCTGAAAATAGTGTTAGAAATGGTAGTGCACCTCAAATGTTCCAAATGCAAGGAGAAAATTATCATCTTATTGGAAATTTAAAACCAAATGAAGAACATCCACCTAATTTTATGCAGCTATATATACTAGACACAGAGAATGAGGTTGAGAATAGAGAAGATGTTGTGAGGTATATTTAGATTCATTTGATTATTTATGACTACTAGTGTGACTACTCGTGTTCTGTATTACTTAATTTGCTAAGCTAACATTTATTGAAAAACAAAAAATTAGGTCGTGTTAGTTTTTGCGTACCTTAAGCTGTAACATGAAAGACTCAAAACTGAATATGATTCCCTTGATAAGCCTGTAAACATTGTAAAAACAAATGTTATCATAATTTATAAATAGTTATTATATTCAACTATTGGAGAGTTTACTAACTTCATATGAAATGAATTTGCAGCAAATGGAAGCATTCAGCTAAGTACAAGAAGAAGAAAAAATTCAGGAAATAAATCATTGATGCTATCATCAAGATGTTGAACTCAGTCAACCCATATGTTGAAAACCTAAGGTCCGTTAGAGATATATTTGATTCACACACAGAAGATACTTTTCATATGTGAATAGTTAGTAAACATGAAAAGGATGGAAGAATCAATAATCTGCCTACAACATGTGAAGTTGCCGTGTTAATTCCAAGAGATTTTACTTTAGACATGCCAAGCAGAGATATCATTTTGCAAGAAAAATGTGGAACATTGCAGAGGATTAGTGGAATTCATCCAAGTTATTTAGCTTTACAGTATCCTCTACTATTTCCTTTTGGTGAAGATGGTTTCCGACCAGGAATAGAGAAACATTACACAGGTGTTGGACAGAAGAAGAAAAACAAATGTATCCTTATCTGACAATGGTATGCATTTAAGATTCATGAAAGGAAACATGAAAAGCACATACTACTTCTGTGTAAAAGATTTTTCCAACAGTTTTTGGTTGATTCATATACTGCAATAGAATCTAATAGGCTTGGTTATATTAAGCTCAATCATCAAGTTTAAGGGCTGATAATTATAACAGCATTCAAAAGGGTCAAGATGATGGAAAAACGGATTTGAGCAATCAAGGTAAAGCGTGTTATTTGCCTAAATCGTTCACTGGTGGTCCAAGATATATGAGGCATATGTACTTAGATGCAATGGCTTTGTGTAAACATTTTGGGTTTCCAGATTATTTCATAAAGTTTACATGCAATCCTAAGTGGCCTGAGTTGAAAAGATTTTGCGAAGAACGTCATTTAATCCCAGACGACAGGCCAGAGATAATATGCAAGATATTCAAGATCAAATTTGACTCTCTCATGGTTGATTTAACTGAGAAGGGGGTTTTAGGGAATAATTCTTCATGTATGTTTTTATAACTAATTTTTTGATTTTATATATATATGTTTTCATGAATAATCATATTATAATTATGTTTTTTATTATTCATGAAGACATGTATACAGTTGAATTTCAGAAAAGAGGACTGCCACATGCTCACATCTTGCTATGGTTGGAAGAGACTGTAAGTTAAAAAAAGCTGCTGATGTCAATAAAGTTATTTCAGCTGAGATGCCTGACAAGGAGAAAGATCCGGAACTTTATGAAATAGTTAAAGACATGATGATTCATGGTCCATGTGGTGCTATTAACTATAGATCACTGTGTATGGCTGCGGAAAGTGTTCTAAGTTTTATCCTAAACAACATGTGAAGAAAACTATTATTGATAAGGAAGGATTTCCAATCTATATACGAAGAGAAAATAATCGTTTTGTTGAGAAGAATGGATTTAAGTGTGTTAATAGGTATGTTATCCCGTATAACAAAACACTTTCTCTGTGTTTCAAAGCTCACATCAATGTTGAATGGTGCAATCAAAGTGGTTCAGTTAGATATATATTCAAGTATATTACAAAAGGACAGGATCATGTTTCTGTTGTTGTTGAACCTTCTACAAATGGCAATGATGAAGTGAATGGAAAAGAAAAGAGAAAAGATAACATAAATTATACTGATAATAGATCGGAACAAGAATGAAGTGAAAGACTACTTTGATTGCAGGTCTGTAAATTTTATGTTTTTATAAGTATAGATTTTATAATAGTACTATATCTTAAGATTTTCTTGACAGATGTGATTATACTTTTTTAGGTATGTATCAACCTGTGAAACAGCATGGAAAATTTTAAAATATCCTATACATGATAGGTCGACCTCTGTGATGAAACTATCTTCCCATTTGCCAGGCGAGCAGCTTATATATTTTAAGGGGGATGATGATTATGAAACAGTTTTGAATAAGGCTGACCTTGACAACTCAATGTTTATGGCTTGGTTTGAATTAAATAAAATAGATGCTCTTGCTAGGACACTGACTTATGCAGACATTCCAAGACTTTTTACATATGACAGTCAGGAGAAAAAGTTTAATAGAAGGAAACAAGGTTTTGCCATTGGAATAATCAACTATGTTCCTAGGAAAATTGAAGATGAATATTATATGAGAATACTTCTTAATGTGCATAAAGGTCCTAGAAGTTTTGAATAGCTGAGAACTGTTGATGGTGTTCTTTAGAAAACAAACTTAGTGAGGTTGTGACTCTTTTGTTAAATTTCGAGGTGTTTGTCACTCTTTATATCATATAGTTTCTTTGTTAATATCTCTGGTTAATCACTAGTACAATCCTTTTTCTCAATTCATGGTTTTGGGAGGGAATGTAAACATAAATCTATGAATGAAATCCATTGATTAATACAATTTTATTTATAGAGCTTATACTGGGACAATCCAAAATATTTATAAGATTAGTAAATTATATAACACTTATTATAGTTTATATTTAACTTTTTTTTGTCCCACACCACTTATTCAGCATGTTACTTTTTTTTTTTTTTTTTTTGGTTGAGCCGTATTTGAGCTGCTTTCTTTTTTCTTTGGTTGAACCGTACTTGAGCTGCTCTCTCCTTGCTTTGGTTGAGCCGTACTTAAGCTGTTCTCTCCTTCCTGTTTTTCTTTGGATGATACACTGTTATCATTTAAAACCTTAGTTACAAATCTTAACTTCTGTTAATATGTTTAGTTTCTTACAAATAAAATTGTGAGTATGTTGTATACCTATACAATAAACATATTTTGGATAGGATTTTAGGGTCATATAAATTACGGTGATGTCTATTAAGTATTAACTTATCTGTTGTTTAGATCATAATGCAAATTAACATGTGTTTAGTATTTTAATTATAAAATACATAAAACCCATCCAAAATATCACTATTCAACAAAAGACATTAGTTTTATTAAAAATATTAACAAACTGGGAAATAGCTAAATAAAAAACTTACGTCACTGATTAACTGAATTTGTTATCTTCCCAACGTAACTCGATAGTGTCGCCTACTTTGAGATCCTTAGCAGTTCTTAGTTCATTCCACCCAGCTCCGATATAATAACTAGGATTGCTATCTTTAAGGGTTACCCAATATGAAATGTCATTATCTTGAATTTCTACTTGAATACCATTTGTTGGTACATTTTTAATTCCCATCTTTTTTAGTACGGTCTCAATCTGTTTTTTGGGTAAAACCAACCTTTGGTGGAAGGAAAGATCGGTTTCTGTTAGCATTTTCACTATCAGCATCTTTGGATCCTTTTACTAAAAACTGCGTTAGAAATATAAATTTCAATCTTAGGAAATGAAATTGTTGAGGAGTTTGAAAACAAGATCTCAACACAGGTGTTTATATACAGTTCTGGGTTAAAAAAAAAAGGTTTCATATCTTTTATACTTTTAAAATAATATTAATGCTTTTGGAAAAAAAATTCTCGAAATTCTGTGGATAGGTTTTTATTTATTTATGTTGGCATATCTTATTTTGCTAAATTTACAATTCTTTAGGTAAAGTTAGTTATATTCTTATTATGCTAAATTGTATTTACAACAACCTTATTGTTTTGTCTTACTTTTTTCTTGTCTTTTCTTGTATATATACACTAAATCTATTAAAATACCTTTGAAACATAAACTCTATTAATATTATAAAAGTCTATTTTCCAAAAACTCTAAAATTTCTTGTCTGGTACCTTATATATTTGACATCTATAGTTCTTTACTTTTTAGTTTCTAAAATAGCTCTTATTATCTTGGGGTTTAACATTTACTGAGTTTAAAATTTCAAATCATATTAATAAGAAGAAATCAAGTAATTAATTATTACGCAACTTGATTTTCCTATAAGCATTTTTATTCAATTTTAAAGTCACACTATAAATTTCATCATACAATTAGTATATAATGACTAAGAAATGTAAAACTATCAATATCATAATAATGAATTAGCAATATTAAGAATTTATTGGTTAAATGACCATAAATGAAAATAAAAATTAAAGAAAATAGTCTTACATATTTTTTTTTTCAAAAGTTCATTTAGGTAATGTGTAGAACTTTTTTTTGGGTCTATATTTATATAACAAAACATTTTATGATTTAAATATAATTAAATTATCAAATCAGGATTCAACCTTATATAAAAATTTTATTGCAATAATTGAATGTTATATTTTTGACAAATGCATTCATATAGTATTCCACAAAATAAATTACTAAAAATATAATATTATGTTAAGAGTTTAGGCTTTTATACTGGCCTATGGGGCTAAGATTCTGCTTTTTATTATTCTTTATGTATGTTACATGTGCAACAATCTTGACATAATCTACTTGCTAATTCACCCAAAACAAAAGAGAAATTCCCTCAAATAGCACTAAATTAAGTTTTTGTTCCACAAATAGCACTCCATTTTCATTTTGGACAAAAATAGCACTTTTATAAAAGACAAAATTTTAAATTTTCTGTTTGGGTTAAGTATTGTGCAATTTAGGATATAGTTTGTTTGGAATAAAAGATATGGTTTAGGATTTAGGGCTTAGATTTTAGGGTTTTAAAACCCTAAATCCTAAATCCTAAACCCTATAAATATGAGGTTATGAGATTTTGTGCTATTTAAGGAAACTAATTTTTAGTAAAAATGTTATTTTTGTCCAAAATGAAAATGGAGTGCTATTTATGGAACAAAAACTTCATTTATTGCTATTTTTGAGAATTTCCGGAAACAAATCTACTTGCTTGCTTGCCGAAAGGTGTGACTCCGGTTCATATTTGATTGACTCTCTCAATTGGCTCATCCTTGTTTTTTTTTTTGTGTAACCATTGGTATTATTGATACAAGAGTCTCAAACTCCAACAAAGGAGGATATTTGTTGTGTTATAAGACCTGCCTTAGTAAGGCCATCACCGATAATATTAAGCGATCTAGGAACATAGAGAAACAGAATAGAGTTAAAAACTGAGAGATAGCTTGAACATCGAGGATAACGTTCTTGAGTTTGTTGGTGGCGCCGTCGGAGTGAGAAACCCAACAAGAGGTTTACAGTCCAAATAGCACATGATTGAGGTAACATGAGCTTCTTGCACCACAAGTAAAACCGATTTGAGGGCAAGAGCCTCGCTGGTGATGGCCGAGGGAACGACATCAACGATCGTAGAGCCCAAAACCAATTTTATTCCCGCCAATCCTTAGCACACATGTTCCAAGTCGACATACGGTCACCTATAGATAGTCTATCGTGAACCATTAACCACACAAACAGTGAGAACTTTGGAGTTGAGTGTATGAACCAAATCCCTTTATGACAATCAACCGTGGGGGCTGTTTCACTAGTAATTAACCAGGTGTTTTTTTTACTGAAAAGCTTGCTTGAATTGGTCTTCTTTAAAATGCCATATGTGGATATCCGCTACAGGCACTGATTTTTCTCTCTATTTTGTAATCAACTCCTCAATCTGATGAAGAGTTTTGTTTCTGTGTCGACTTCTTCTTTTAATTTTCCATGCCGATGCCACGCTGAGGCATCAGTTGGAATACTCATGTCGAGTACACCTCTCGGTTCAAGCTTTTCCATAAGACAGCCTTGATCCGACCACACATAGAACCATAAACATGTCCCCTCGCCATTTTGAACATCAACTTTATGAAACTTTCTTGCAAGAGGTTGATACCTTAATATTTTCGCCACATCTATGATCCGGTGGTTGTCTTCTCTTGAATTGACAAGAAAGATTGATTTCGAGTCAAATAGTTCGGAATCCACTATTGATACCGGATCCTGAACTGAGGATCCAATCTCTCCAATTACGACATGTGTCATCTACTTCAGAAGATCAAAGGAAGGGCTGAGTCAGTTCGGAGATGTAACTCCCGTGTTGCGAAATGAGGAATTTAATAATTATCGATAAAACTATTATTTTTCTATTTTCTGATTGGTTTTTATTTGAGGGAATTGTACGAAAAAATCAAATAAAAACAAGGGATTGATTTAAAAATATCATAAAGTTGTGGGCTCGATTTGAGAAGATCAGGAAAATGTGGGAGCTGAATTTAGAAGATTGCAAAGTTGAGGGATTTAAGTGGAGTTTTGGAAAAAGAAACCCTAATTCTATGTCTTCGTCACTAAGATTATTCCTCGAAGTAGTTGTCGTCGCCTAACCTAGGTCTTTTATCCACGCTACGTGTGGGTCTATTTTGATTAATTTGTCTAATATATTTTTTTTATTCCATTTTATATGTTGCTAGAGTATAATGTAATATTTTATTTTGGTTTATTTTTAGTCATATATATTTATTT
Organism: Cardamine flexuosa; assembly: GCA_963555745.1. Taxonomy (NCBI): domain Eukaryota; kingdom Viridiplantae; phylum Streptophyta; class Magnoliopsida; order Brassicales; family Brassicaceae; genus Cardamine; species Cardamine flexuosa. Next base: position 19,668,665 of record OY743219.1, read on the forward strand.
TTATACTTGTTGAAAATTAAATTTAATATAGGATGAAGATTTGAAGATTAATTTTGTTTAAAGCATATTTAAATATGATGTATCAATTTTAATATAGTGTTAGGATTGTTGTCTTTGTAATACTTGCATAGGTAATTTTTGATAAAATGTTCTCTGCTTTTATGGCTTGAAATATGTACTGCTGTTGATTTTCACTTGATTGTGTTAGAAATTTATGATCAATAACCACCATTTGACCATTATCTTTATTAGCACATTCTGTTTCACTTATGAGTGCATTTTCATATCCAACACTCAGCAATCATGCTGCATATGCAACACATTTTGAATCTTTTAGTCTTATGTTTTGTTTCTGAGCGAAAACTTTGCAAAAATCTCACAAGTATGATTGTATTATTGCAATTTCTACATCGTCACCATTGTTACAAAACTCTACATTATTTATCCAAGTGTAATTGATTCTCGTGACTCCTTTTCTTTCTCGATGAGATTTATATAAACTAGACATCGTATAAATCTCATCAAGAAAGTTACATAAAAGTTTATGATCGGAGGAGAAGTTATGAACTAGACATGCTATATTGATCCTTAAATTACATATACATATGCAAAATTTTCCATGATGTTTCATTACCTTTAATGGTTTTTCCACCAACTTGGGAAAAACTGGTTCAATAGTTCGAAAATCTTAAAAAATATATGTTTTTTATACACACTTTAACATAGGATACATGGATTCAATTTAATATCATTCAGAAGAGAGTTTACTGCATAATCTGTTGTAACCATTTATTTATTAATGATTTCCATCTCCAAGATAGCTAAAAGAATAGCAGTTGTATCCTAACATGATGATCCTTAATATTTTTGATATTCTTGAGTTCTTTATTATAAACTATATACTATGTCCACCTGGGTAGGCTTTCATCTATTTAAGTTGTTGGAGGTGTTGGATAGAAAATTCTCAGACTAGTCTTAATTTATATTTCGAGAAACATATAAATCTCATCGAAAAAGAAAAGAAGTCACGAGAATTAATTACACTTGCAAAAATAATGTAGCGTTCTGTAACTAAAACAACCCAACCCATTTTTTTTAACAGATAATAATATTTCCATAAATATTAAAATCTCTCCGCACAAACTACATCAAACAATCACCAAAATCACATCAATTTAAATAATTTAGCTTAGCCAATTTAAACCAAAATTCTGCAATAAAATACACAAACACTAAATCCCGGAATGTCATCCCCTTTCCGCAGCCTTGGTCCCACGAGCTCCAGCAAGCTAAACATTTTCTGCATCATTACGAAGAGATGCATCAGTATTTAATAAATACTTAATGAGGCGATCAACCCGTCTCAAAGGTATACACACAAGCCACCAAATATTTTCCTAGCATAATAAATATGCTTACAGGATTCATCAACCAACACAACAACAACTTTATAAATAAATTAATTATCAAAAATTAATTAATTAATTTAGTTCAGCAAAAAATCAGCAATTACTCCATATAATTAATTTCAAAAAATTTCAGCAATTTATTTCAATATAAAATTATTCCATCATTTTTTGACAATTTAATTCACAGTATTAATTAATTAATTTAATTCAACATAAAATTAAATCAACAACTCATCAAATCAACTAATCAACAAAACATCCCAGAAAACCCTATCACAAATCTATTAGACTAGGAATAATCCATAAAACCCAGATAAACTACAGTACTGCACTCACCTTAGCCTTTTCGCGGTCTCATGACAACACAACCAACCAATGTCACAAGATCTAGACTTCCTGGAACTTCTACAGTGTATTAAATGTCACAACAACACAACCAAAACTCCTCGTTCTCACCCTTCAGCCAGTCACACCAAAGAAACAAACATTCTACCCAAATTAGAATTATCTGGAAAATAACAGAAATAATCAGCCTCAAAGATTGAGTCACGAATAAAACTCTAGCCGTCTAATTCCAATCTGCACCATTGAAACTCAACCCCTAGATGTCCTGAAGTTAACCTCAAAGTTTCATGATGAACCGACTATAAATGAACTTATGATCTCTCTTTCAATCCACGTTGCCCAAATCGCGTCTAAAACATACCACCTCACGAAAACGCGAATAAAATTTAGAATATTAACTCAAATGCAAATCCGTAAAATGGTACATCTAGGTCTAAGTCTTATCTACAACTCCAGAAATTTTTGTTACCTTTGGAAACGATTTGCTAGGTCGAACCTTATTTCTTCCATGTACTGTCAGTTCTCTCTCCATCTCTCTTCACCAAAGTTTCAGCCCCCTCCCCCCTCACAAGCAAAGAAGCTACGAAAATTTAGAGAGAAAACAGGCTAGGGTTTCTGGGTTTCTTACAACATTTACATAGATTTAGGGTTTATTTGAATTAAACCAAAAATGGTATAATTAAATCATAGTTTAATTAAACTCTCTTTGATTTAATATTAATCCAGGAATTCTCCCCTTCATAAACCAAAAACTGGAATTAACCCATTCCACTTTAATTTCGACGGCATAAAACCGATCTTCGGTTTTAATCTCTTAACCAACTTTTGTCATTTAACTCTAAATTTTATTTTAGAAGACGGTTGTTACAATTCTCCCCCCCCCCCTATTATAGATTCGTCCTCGAATCTAACAACTCTAATCTCCTGGTAAAAAAAAACACCCAGCTACTAACCTTACATCAGTTTTGTTTTCTCTTGGCAACCACCAGCCATCACAGCTCAACCACTAGATCCACTCACCAGTGACCTCACTTGGTTCACCTCTAAGCTAGTCAGCTCATGATTCGTACCCTCACTCTCAGAACCAGCTATCCTTCGAGTGACAGAGAATCCAATCTCCAACAGAACCAAATATTCTCTTTGAGCAACCAAGAACCACTCTGACCCTCGAATTCTCAACCACCTAACCTCGCAAGGTTACACAACCACAACTGTTTCAACTATTAAAAATCTCAGCACGCCATATTCCAATCCATAGAATATCAACATAACATATTCTTACCTAAAATATCATCAACTACCAACAAAAAAATTTGGGTAGGTAGATCTGATTAAGATTGATTATTCCCCTCGGCTCAACATGATCTTGGCTACTGTCCCGATCAAAAGCTTATCATACTTCACAAGTAGCAGTTCCGCTCCGCATAACTCCACAACACAACTCAGCATAATTCCATGTAAATGACACAGCTCAGCATATACTACAACCAACAATGATATATCATGGATTTTATGGTTTTAAGCCATGATATATGTATTGGTTTTAGAGTCTTTTCTATTGTATATTGAGTCTTATTAGGTACAAATATAAGATGGACCTTGATGATCACTTTGGAGCTTTTGGAGGCTTGTAGCTGAGCAAAACGACTTGGAGACGGATATTGATGTCCATGTCGATCGACAGGCCTACACCGTGTCGGTCGACACACACCAGACGTAAATATGCCTTCGAGTTTTATCAAGTTTTAAGAATTGCAATTTTGTCTCAAAAGTTTCTAATATTTATAATTCAGTCCCAGTTCGTGTTTGTATTAGAGTCCCAGAGACTGAGTTAGATCATAAGCTAAGTTTTTCATTGTAAGTTTCAAGCAAGTTAGTATTGGAAAGAAGAATCAGAACTCACTTTTGTAGAGAGAAGATTATGAACTCCCTTATTTCTTATTCTTATTTTTATGAGTATTATTCAGACAATGATTTGTGTTTCTTATTCTATGTCTGAGTAGTCACCCTGTTAGATCTAGGTATTTCAAGGGTTTATAATGGTTTGTTGAATTGGGCATAAACATATTAGGAGACTCATAATGTTCTTCATCTAGATTTGATAATTACACTAGACTTGAGATTGATCACCTTAATTGTGGTATCATAGGAATGTTGGTAGGCGCAAGAGTATTATTGATATCCTGACATAATCTTAGATGAGCAAATAGCCTTCTAGCAGAGAGATCTAGCTTAGGAATCTTGTAGACATATCATACTTGTTAATCATGCAGGCTCTATTTATTTGGATTCGCAAAGAGATTTGGTTTTCTTTTGTTAGAGGATAGATGTCGTCGCAGCGAGAGTTGGATATATATCATATTAGTGTTATGAGTTTAAGAACCGAACAAACAATTGCATCCTAATTATTGAACCGCCCAGTTCATCATTCCAGAGTATCCCTAATTGATCTTCCCTAGGTCTAGCTTTTTAATCATCTAAATTTACATCCCGTTCATCTAGTTATCTTTCATTGCATTGCTTATTTAATTTCTTATTTATTTATCTAGCTTAATTCGAATATGTGTTTCTATTGTGTGAGTTTTTAGAGTTCTTGTGGATTCGATCCCTAAGTGCTACAAACGATCTCTTAATTTGAGAAAGTAGTTATGAGGGTTAGTTTGGCCCCCTGTCAAACAACACGGCTCAGCATAAACTATAGGCAACAACACGGCTCAACATAAATTACAGCCAACAGCATGGCTAAACATAAACTATAGCTAACTGCACAGCTTAACATAAACCACAACCAACAGCACGGCTCAACATAAACTACAGCCAGCACCACGGCTTAACCGTAACTCCATGGTTAATGACACAACTCAGCATAGCCTTCATGGCTAACACAGCATAGCCTTTTGGCTATCAACACAAGACAACTAAGTCTTTCGGCTTTCAACACAACACATCTTAGATTTTCTGCTAGCAGAAGCCAACTTAGCCTTTTGGCTATCAACATAACACAACATAGCTTTTCGGCTATCAGCACAACGCAACATTGTTTATACTCTTGGTCCATAAATTCTCGGATCCAACACCATAAGACCCAACTTGGTTTGAATAAATCGGCGGCTACCGGATCTCTGGAACAGCTCAGTGCAGTAAGAATGACGAAGCATCTCGGAGTCTAGTGTGACCCGATCAGCTAAGTCTAGCAAGATCATAATATTTCAAGTGGCTTACCGAAACAGCATCAGGAATCACACAGAAATCCAACCGGTAAACACCACACAACAATAAGATTCCACAACAAAGAACCCCATTAAACAGCACTAGGACAATCTCCTAATCAGCCAAACCAAGTATTAGGATCTAACAGCAAAGATCCCTACAGCCGAACCAAGTATAAAAATAACAGCATGCACAACATATTCAATAAAATCTCCTCCTTATTATTGAATAATAATAAAAAGTACATCGTTTAGAGACTCCGGAAAAAAAACAAGTACAATAGCTTACAAAACAAAAATAAAAACGCCAACACAGCTTAACAGCCACAACAATTGATATCCATCATGATACAGATTCATCAACCAGCAAAACAACTTGACAGCAACAACATTTTATCAGCAAAAGAGCAAGAACTCAAGGTTCTTCCGCTTCTCCATCAGCCTCATCACAACTCCACGAGACCTTAATCTCATGAAGTTTTCTTCCCTTAAAAGCTTTGATTCAGTGCTCCAGAATCTTTACTGGTCTCGCCTCCATAACCCATACTCAGCAGAAGACTAGAAGGAATCTCAGCCATCACCTGATCATCTTCATGCAGACATTTTTTTTAGCATCAACACATGGAATACTTTGTGAAATGCCCGCATCACATCCGATAACTCCAGGCTATAAGAAACCTGTCTGACCCCCTCCAATACTCTAACATGACCCATATACCGCAAACTCAGCTTAGTCTCTTAAATGGACATATTCAGACCTCTCAGCATGACCATCTTACGATAGACCAAAACCTTAACAACAACTCTAGCTCTACTCTGCGCTTATCAGCATATACAACTTTAGGATTCGGATCTTCTTCGTACTCTCTTGCACCACAACCACACCAAGAATGCTCCTCTCCCCCCCACTTGAGTCGAGCATACTGGTGCCCTGCATTACCAACAGCCATTCCAAACCAGAACACACAACCTCAGCAAAACCTCCCACAAAACTATCATGATCAACTCTCATTTCAACTCATGAATGAATTACTTCCCAGCTAGCCACTCGGACTTGATGCTTTGTCGTCCCCAGTTTGGCACGTATCACAATCTGATATCCAACTGGCCCCACAGATAATACATTTTTAAAACCCGGTACATCTTAGTAGTTTCTGGATGAAAAGAAAACATGTTCCCAACGGTTTGACTTATCAGAAACAACCAACAACCAGATGACTCGATCCATGCCCACAAGGATCTCAACATCCTCTTCTGAATCTCCAGCTACATGCGTTTCCCTTAAAACGTCTGCAACAAGATTAGTCTTCGTGAAATGGTAAGCTATCTCTAAACAACAACCAGCCCCCAACTCCAACTACCTCAACTGCCTTGAATTCAGCTTGGGTTGAGGAAAGATGTACTTGAGACTTCCTCGGTCAGTATACACCTGAACTTACCTGCCATACAGAATGATCTCCAAAACATCAGTGCCACATCAAAGCTGCCCTCTCTAGAAACATAAGTAAGATAATTTTTCTCATGCTCCCGCAACTGCCAAAAAGCATGAGAATTCACCTTCCCACGCTACATGAGTACGCAACTGAGCCTCCAACTTGGATGTGTCTGTGTACAACACATGGATTATCAGGCTCCAGCTATGCTAACACTGGTGTGTTAACCAACATCTCCTTGAGCTTCACGAAGCTCCCCACGCACTGCTGCGAACACATAAGGGAATAAATTCCCTGACAGCTTAGTCATAGATTGTGCCCTACTAGCAAAACCTTAGACATCCTCCTACAACAACCAACTCACACTCAGGTGCCAACAACTTCAACTCTCAGCTAATAATTTTTTTTTTTTTTTTTTGGGGTCTCTGTCGGTAACTTAAAGCTCAGCTTGTTCTTCAAACTTATCAGGCTAGATCAATCATGATCTCTCCCTTTGGAGTACTTAGAGCTCAGCTACCTTGCACAATGAACTTACTCCCAGCAACAACTTCGGTTATACTCAATAAAAGTTCGGATCAGTTATTCAATAACTTACCTTTCAGGCAATTTTTCTTTTTATGAAACTTTCCATTCTAGGCAACTTTACTTTTTTTTTTAAACTTTTCATTATTGGAAAACTTCAGCCCCGTACCATACCACTCATGGTTCACTCTTCTGGAACTCTTCCAGAACCTTTCTGGAACTCTTCCAGAACCTTTCTGGAACTCTCTCGGCCCCACTTGGCCTCTCAGCTTGATCTTTCTAAGATCTCCACCAACGGGTTCTCAGTTCCCACTTGCTCAACTGTTTTACTCCAGGCCACACTCTCTATGGATTCTCTAACCGCACTGACATCAACTATAGCGGCACACTTCTAACAACAAACAACTATGCCACGCCAAAACCCTCGTGAGTTGGGGATCGATTGATCCACCATGGATCGATCGGTCTAAAACCAAACAAGAAATGCTTATGTTCCAGATCAAATCATACAATCTATCTTAGATCAAACGATCCCTTCAGCAACATCGACCCCTTGATCACAAATTGATCATACTCCTTTGAGCAACTCAGTAACTCCTTAGTCATCTCCAATGACTAAAATTTCCAACACCGCAACTAATAAATCAGCAATACATGGTCAAACAATCCCCTCAGCACATCTCGGTCCTTGATCGCGGCATCGATCAGAACTCTTTTACCCGTTGAGCAACACCAACATAACTACCTACAACAAGGTCAACAACAAGACCTACAGCAAGATCAATCAACAATGATCTACAACACTCCTACAACTAGATCCATCAACAAGGACCTACAATGCTTCTACCGAAAGACCCAACAACGAGGATCTAGAACACTCCTACGCTAAGATCCACCAGCAAGGATCTACAAAACCCCTATGACACTCCACAACTACAGCTTCCGAAAAAGCTGGAACAACACTCCCTGACAAAACAGAACCTCCATGTAGTGCATCCGAAGCCAGAGTCGGTACCAAAGTCAGTAACCGCTCTAGGATTTGGGTTAGTAACCCCAGCACCCCTGCCAATTGGTTCCGATCTGCCCCCTATGGAACCACTCCAAGAACTGGCACAGCGTTGCCAGCAACAAAAACAGCATGATCATAACCAATGGGGTGCTCACTCCCACCTGCTCCACCGTGACACTCAGCGCCACACTCCCCTCAGGAACTTCATCTGTCCTGCTAGCTCAGCCACCACGGCCACCTCTAAGAGGCCTACTAACTATGCCTTTAATATACCATCTTAAAAAACAAATTATGAATTACTAATCTTTACTAAAGAATTGGTAAAACAACAACACGACAAGGAAGTCTTACCATGGATCCATTACTGGCTGGAAATGATGACGTACTCCGAAACCTCACAACAAGAGAAAATAAATCTATGGCTAACAAAATTCGAATGACACTCGATTCACAACAGACAACCATATCAGCGCAGCAGAAAATCTAACTGTCCTAGAAACAACTCCGCTCTGATGCCAATTAAAATAACCCAACCCATTTTTTTAAACAGATAATAATATTCTCATAAATATTAAAATCTCTCAGCACAAAATACATCAAACTATCACGAAAATCACATCAATTTAAGTAATTTAGTTTAAGCAATTTAAACCAAAATTCTGCAATAAAATACACAAACACTAAATTTCAGTATGTCATCCCCTTTCTGCAGCCTTGGTCCCACGAGCTCCAGCGAGCTAAACTTTTTCTGCATCATTACAAAGAGATGCATCAGTATTTAATAATATTGAATGAGGCGATCAACCCGTCTCACAGCTATATACACAGGCCAACAAATATTTTCCTAGCATAATAAATATGCTTACAAGATTCAGCAACCAACACAACAACAACTTTATTAATTAATAAATTATCAGCAATTAATTAATTAATTTAATTCAGAAAAAAATCAGCAATTACTCCATATATTTCATTTCAACAATTTTTCAGCAATTTATTCCATCATTTGCGACAATTTAATTCATAGTAATTAATTAATTTAATTCAATATAAAATTAAATCCACAACTCATCAAATCAACCAAGCAACAAAACATCACAGAAAACCCTAACACAAATCTATTAGACTAGGAATAATCTGTAAACACACAGATAAGCTACGGTACTACATTCACCTTAGCCTTTGTGCGGTCTCATGACAACACAACCAACCAATATCACAAGATCTAGACTTCCTAGAACTTCTACAGTGTATTAAACGTCACAACAACACAACCATAACTCCTCGTTCTCACCCTTGAGCCAATCACACCAACGAAACAAACATTCTACCTAAATTGGAAATATCTGGAAAATAACAGAAACAATCAGCCTCAAAGATTTGGTCACGAATAAAACTCTAACCGTCCAAATCCAATCTGCATCGTTGTAACTCAACCCATAGATGTCCTGAAGTTAACCTCAAAGTTTCATGATGATCCGACTATAGATGAACTTACGATCTCTCTTTCAATGCACGTTGGTCCAAATCGCATCTGAAACATATCACCTCACGAAAACGCGAATAACGTTTAGAATATTAACTCAAATGCAAATCCGTAAAATGGTATATCTAGGTCTAAGGGTTATCTACAATTCCATAAAGTTTTGTTACCTTTGGAAACGATTTGCTAGGTCGAACCTCATTTCTACCATGCACTGTCAGTTCTCTCTCCATCTCTCTTCACCAAAGTTTCAGCCCCCTCCTCCCTCACAAGCAAAGAGGCCACGAAAATTTAGAGAGAAAACAAGCTAGGATTTATGGGTTTCTTGTAACATTTACATAGATTTAGGGTTTATTTAAATTAAACCAAAAAAAGTATAATTAAATCATAGTTTAATTAAACTTTCTTTCATTTAATATTAATCCAGGAATTCACTTTTTCATTAACCAAAAATTGGAATTAATCCACTCCAATTTAATTTTGACAGCATAAAAAAACTGACCTTCAATTTTAATCCCTTAACCAACTTCCGTCATTTAACTCTAAATTTTATTTTAGAACACAGGTGTTACAATAACAGTGGTGACAATGTGAAGATTTCAATAATATAAGCACACTTGTGGGATTCTTACGAAATTTTCGTTCTAAAACAAAACATAAGATTGAAAGATTCAAAAGGAAGTTTTGCAACATTGTTGCTAAGTGTTGGAGATGAAAATGCACTCATAACTGAGATAAAATTTGCCAATGAAGATGATGGTCAAATGGTGGTTGTTGATCATATTTCTAATGCAATCAAGTGCAAATCAACTGCAAGACATATTTCAAGCCATAAAGACAACAAATATTTTATCAAAAACTACCTATGCAAGTATTGCAAAGACAGCAATCATAACTCTATACTAAAAATGATACGTCATATTTTAATATGTTTTAAACAAAATTAATCTTCAAATGTTCATTCTATATTAAATTTATCTTTCTACAAGTATTAAAAACATATATGATTAAAATAAACCAATATAAAATATTTCACAATACTTTTAACTACATATAAAATTGAATAAATACAGAAAAATATTAAACAAATTAATAAAAAGTAGGACCACTATTGCTCTTTTTAAAGCTTTGTGGTCAATTGGCTGTGGAAAAGATGAACTCAGACTAATAAAAGAAAGTGGAACTTAGAAAACAAAACAATCTATTTCTTCTATTTAGATCTATCAGAACAGATCAATCTATCAATTGATTTGAAAATAGCACATACCATACGAGAAAATGCCATCTCGTAGCACCACAGCCTGGGGGTAAGACTAGAAGAGGAGATTTGCTTGGTCTATCCAATTTTGGGGCTAATTCCCCCCTCGTACTACCAAAAAATGAGAGGCATTCAACCACTGCATCTGTATTTCACACAAAGATGGTTCTGCTCGCCACAAGCAAGCCCTTCCCTTTATAGGGAAGCTTTCACCCCTTTCAGTCGAGTTTGTGTTCACAACCTCTCGAAACAAGTTCGAGAGTTACGTCAGTACTTTCAATCGCCCTACTGTGACAAAGGTGCACTCTGCCCGGTGACTACAAAAAAAAGTTTCTATTAATATTTGCAGAGTTCATCATCTCTCTTGAAAACGAAGATTTGATGTGGTCTGATAAGAACAAATCGGATTGACTCGACTGATTTCATTTTGCAGTTGCCCCATTTCGGCAGCAATTGCAGAAAGCTATCTCTAAACTCCTATTGAATGGTCAAAACTACGATGGACTGGGTGATTGACATGTTACTTTGAGTCAAATAATGGAATTGAAAAGAGAGTGAAACGAGAGGGAGGTTGGGCTTATCCATGGGACTTGCCTTGGCGCTCGCGTGGCTCACCGGTTTCACCAAAAACTCTCATTTGTTAAAACGGAGCATACTTTTTAGCTGTAACCCCTGCTCTTTACTTATCCTTCTATTTTGATATTACACACGTCTAATTGGGCCGGGCCTTGCAGCTAGAAAATGAAACTCGATCATCGGAACGAAAAGATAGTGAGGGATTGAGAGATTCCTCGTTGGATTGGGAGATCCGCTTCACTACCACTCATAAGGTTCTGCCAATACAATATGGCCTATCCTAGATCTTCCCATTTTCAAGAAGATCCCAGGGTCATCCCCGAGTGGACGAGCAGAAGGAGATCCCCGAATGACAGGCCTGGGGCGAATAGAAGTGGTTGTGGATTATAGACCACGCTACGCGTAGCGTAGGTAAAAGACTTAGTCTAAATAAAAACACTTACTCTGAACCTATATTTAAGTTCTAAAACAACAGATAATATGAAATAGATGCAATAGCTGATAATTTTACTTTTTGATAAAGGGTTTGCTATTTAAATGACATGAAGTTACAATTATAACTCAAGGTCATACAGTTTTTAGAGAGCTAAAAAAACTAGAAGATTAAACATACATTTTGTTAAAAACATTTGAGAAGATTTTAGAGAAGTTTCAAACACATGAAACTATAATAAGAGAAAAGGTGAGGATTAACCAAAGTTTCCACGACCATATTTTCTACGTCCCTTGACCGTTGTCCATTCCATCTCTTGAATCTTTTGTGTGGGTTTGATAAGCCTTCCTCGTACGGATCTCATGTTAGATGCAGCCACTAGCTCCTCATATCGTAGGTTATCCATAAGTCCAATCTTTATCCCTGGAAGTTACATTCATTCCCAAACATATCTCCATTGTTCAAACTCCTACATACAATCAGTTCCACCTCAGCATCAGTTATAACCTTGGTCATTTCCAATGGTATGGCAACTCCTTGTGGAGTAGAGATGACAATGTATGAATCAGGTGGGATGATTCCCCTGAAGAGATAGTGGCATCAATTGATGATGCAGTTTTTGTCAATTTAGTTTCAGCCACGGTTATGGTTGTAGTTGGGAGAATAATCTCAATATTTTCTGAAACAAAGACATCCTCAAATGAGGATGAACATACTGGAGGAGCGGAAACGGAACATGTAGCTGAAGCATCTAGCACATCATTTATTACATTAGTAGAGATAGAAGTAGCCTCTATAAGGGAAAGGACAAAATCTGGAGATGTTACTGTAGGGGCTGAAGTCGGAGCTATTATTTCAGAAGCTTGCTGATCTTGGTGGAATAATTCCTAGGAAATGTGTAGTTTGTGTCCTAGTTGACCACAATTAGCACATTTAGTGGGCAACCATGAGTAGATTATATAACCATAGTAACTAAGCCACTCTCATCCTCAGCTGCAACCTTTGATGAGAAGGGTTTATCCAGCTTAACTTCTACCAAATTTTTTGCTTCTCCCATTTGTGTAGGATCAAGCCAAGGCTTGCTGGTAAGCATTGGAGCTCCTAGTCCAAAAGCAATCCAACTAATCCATTTTTGTTAATATAGTTGATTTGGGATATTCTTAAGAGTAAGCCATACAGGGATAGTGCTAATTTCATGGATAGTAATATATCCTATCAGATTCCAAGCAGAGACAAACATTAAGCAATCATCAATGTTCCATAACCCTTGTTCTAAAAATCGGCCGCCTAGCCGCCTAGGCGACCGCCTAATCGATCTGCGGTAGTCTTCTGTCGCAATTTTGCTTAATCGGAGTAATTAATCGGTCAATTGATTTTTTGTCAATTAACTACCGTCTAGCCGATTTTTTACCGATTAATATATGCTTAGTTTAATAAAAAAAAAAAGAATTACACAGTTTAATAAAAATTTAGTCCAATTACAAAAAAAATCAATAACAATCTATTTAAATTTATTTGTTTTACATCTAATTCTTGATTTTGAATCCTAATCGTAACCAAAATACAAAAATAGACCAAAATACTAACGAAATCAAAAATAAATCAACTATATTATCAATTGTATATTTGTATTATATGTTCATAACAATAATTTTTGATAAGAATACTAAAAAGGATAAAAAAACTAATCCCCGATTAATCTCTGTTTAATCTCTAATTTCACTAATCGTTAGGCCCACCCTCGGCCACCTCGCTAGCGCTTAGCAATTTTTAAAACATGGTCCATAACCCACGCTGAAGTATGTCGAGTAGCTTCATCTTGATTTTGAATCCTAATCGTAACCAAAATACAAAAAATCAAGAAGTATGTCTAATTCTTGATTTTGAATCCTAATCGTAACCAAAATACAAAAATAGACCAAAATACTAACGAAATCAAAAATAAATCAACTATATTATCAATTGTATATTTGTATTATATGTTCATAACAATAATTTTTGATAAGAATACTAAAAAGGATAAAAAAACTAATCCCCGATTAATTCTGTTTAATCTCTAATTTAATGGAATCCCATCTTCCATTAAACTTGGAGTAGTTACACAGTGTACGTTGCACACTGAAGGCTTCATATTTGCAGGCCAAGGATACTCTGGAGATTGGAGGCCACGATCCAAGTCAAGTGAGGCAAGACATTCTTTTGAAGTTGAATGAGCTTTTGATGGTCGACGACTAGGAATTTGGTTACCAGCGTCAAGGGAAGGCCATTGTGAGTCAAGGTCTGAGGATAGAGACTCAATGTTGTAACAAAGAATAGGTATCTCTCGAGATGGAAGTTTCAGAGGCGAAGTCCAAGCTCCTTGGAGAGGGATAGATGTGACCGGTTGATCTGCATCATTCTTTGCAGCCGGAGAACCTACAGTAATTGGCAAAGGAGTGAATGATGGCGGTGAAGCTGTGATACTCTTCTCTTCTGTTTGACTATCCACTGTAGCTGACTTCTTTTTCGATGTTGAAATTTGAGGCTCAAATTTGAGTTACATAAGACAATTGAGTAGACATTGATGTCAATTTTGAATTCAGATATACTGAAATCATTGGTGGTTCCATGAAGAAGAAGGTATGGCAGCAAAGTGAATGACAGTAACCACCAGAGAGAAGCTCCTCAGCAGATTAATGATAGCTCACGGAGGTGGAGCGGCCCAGGTGATGAAGAAGATAAAATTAGGTTTACTTGAAAAATGTGTTTGTGAGCGTTTTTATTTTTGTTGTTTTTAAAAAAAAAGTTAATAGTTGATCATATAATATTTTATTAATTTAAATTGAGTTTTAATTTATCACCGTGTAATAAAAATGACAAGAGTATATAATTGTGATATTACATTTTACTCTCAATAATGAGAATCTACGGCTTTAATTGTTAGCGACTCTAAACATGATTTGTCACGAATTTTGGATACTGCTGTAGATGTTTTGTAAAAGTTTTGGACACAACCACTACTCTTCATCACCATAACTCATTTTCTTTTGCTTTATGTTTAGAATAATATAATATATCCTAAAGTATGGTTCATCTTCCCCTTAATATATTATAGTTTATGTAAAATAAAGGCAATATACCTTTTTCTAAATAAGAAGATTTAGTACAATTAAATTATCATAATGCATGTTGACAAATCCATGGGAGAAGACAAGACAAGAAAACATTAAGAAACGATTAAGAACAGCTACCACACGGACTACAGAACAAACCCGTGAGTTGGCACTATACGAAGTGGTAAAAATGATAGTCAGTCTTGTGTTTAGACCCGTAAAATTCAAACGTTTTAAATACTCTACTGTTTTTTCCTTACTTCTTTTGGTATTCATAGTAGTAAATCACTTCAATAATATTCAGTATGACATAAAATAAAAGTCGAAAGAAAAATATTTAAGGTTCCGTAAGTAATCGAACTTCTTGACCAACCCATGTTTGAACTCTGAAGTATGCAATTCTTGACCAAAACGTTTGGTAATTAGCTTTCGGTTTCACATGATCTTGGTTCTACTAAAGTGTTATCTATAGAGAGAGACGGCTAATGAATTTTAGTCAAATAGTACTAATTTGTGACCTATTTCGACCATAGTCTTAGGAGATGTATGAAACTAAGATTCAAACTTCAATTATTGTTTAACTCCAAATAAAAAACATTAATTGTATTCGATTTTAAATAAGCCAAACAACATTATTGTTTCTCTCTTTTTTTCTTTGTAAAAACTCTTAATCTAAAGTTTAAGCACGATTAAAGGTTTCTTAATTTCTTAGCCTTTAATCTAAGTTTGTCTCAAGTTAAATACTACAATGCTTGTAAATAAATTCGTACAAGAAGGTTGTATATTTTTCTTTATTGTATGTAAATGTAATTGTTTTAAGCGGAACATACTAAAAATCAAAATCATAAACCAAATATCCATGATGAAAATTTTACAAGTTTTCTTCACAGATCTAAACCCTAAAGATCCCATCTGGTCGGGTTTTTTTAGTTAGACGAGTCAAATATCATTGACCCGTAAAAAAGACTCAAGATGAGGCTAAAATAGGACAAAAGAAAAACTAAGAAAATATAAGAAAGACATCGAAGAGTTTATCAAACTAAAGGAAAGAGAGAGGATGTTTAAAAAAAAGAGGAGAAGCTACTAAATTAAAAGAAAAAATAAACTTCATCTTTAACCATCTCTATCTCCACCTCCTTTAGCTTACTTATTCTTAGTCTTCTTACTTTTGTTCTTTAAAACATTTGAGATCTCATCGGATCATAGAAGTCAGATCTTGAAAGAAGAGTTCATCACAAGGAATGGTGAGACCCATGTCATGATCAAAACCAAACTCTTCCTCAGCTCGTCTAAGGAGACATTGGAAGTCAAGATTGGTCAAGAAGGAGATAGGAACTATGTATCTACTTCTGTTGTGTCCTACGTAGACAGGGAAGTGTCCCTTTGGTACATCAAGTGGGAGATCAACTTCTTCATATCCTCCTCGTTCATTCTTCTTCCCAAAACTCGAACATCTCTTCAGAATCTGCTTAAGCATTGCTGTTTGAGCAAGTTTTGTAGATTTCTTGAGGATGGCCATTTTGTGTTTTTGGAGAGAGAGAAGCTTTTGGTTGTGTTTGGAAAAAGAGAGAGAGTTGGGTGAGTATTGAGGGATGAGGTGTATATATTTATAAATACATTGCATGTGTTGTGTACTTGTGTATGTCTATGTGTCTGAGAGAGAAAGTGAGAGATGTGTGTGGAAGCCACAATGGCAAAAGACATAGAGGTTATAACCATTTTTTGTTGGTCTTGTTATGACATTATGGTCCCTTTGATCTCCACCTGGTTTGACACATAATTGCTATGTGGATTTATTTCTTAGTAGTATATAATATGGACTTGAATGTTTGAAACATGTATATCACACCACTTCTAAGGATGTTAACTACTAAAATTATATTGAAGTGGACTCCAAATGTGTTACTCGGATCTATTTCTGTTTTAGTACGGCCTAGTATTTAATTACTGGTTTTTGAAAACAAATATAAGTGAATTCAAACTGGTTTGTTATGTAGGATGAAGCATACATACTTAGACATGAATGCCAATAAATCCTTATTATTACTATAAATTTTACTGTAAACCGCATATCGTATATCATTATAGCGGTTGTTAAGTCCGTTACAACATCCAACTCATATCAAATGGGTGGTGGCCTAGTGATAACACAAAAATGTTTGTTTCCCTTTACCTCGGTTCAATTCATTATCAAAAACAAAGAGATTAAATATTGGTTCTGGATATTGAAGAAAATTATAGGCCAAAGTTCGAAACTTCACGATTTATAAAAAAAACATCCATATCATTGTTACAACATTTTTCATGATTATTAATATGAATTATCAAGTCATAAATTTTGAGTTAAGTAAAGTGATAGTAAAAAAATTATAAGTTACAAATTTTTTATTTATTTATGTCGCCGTTCAGTGTCGGAATATATATATATATATAAATGTCATAGACGTGTAATAGATTCTCATAAAAAAGACCAGTCTACTCCACATCCCAATAAACTGTTATTTTAATATGTGTTTTGAGAGTGATGCTTGCGCATTGATTCAAGCTATCTCTTCACTGCAACATTGGCTAAGACTACACACTTTTACAGAGGAGACTCTGAAGAAACATAGAAGATAGCTCAAATCACTCTTTTTATGTCTAGTGGAATATAAACCAATTGGTGTGCAGGTCCAAATAGCTAAGAAAGTTTTTATTGGTTCTGATTGAAAGGTAACAATAGCGCACATATATACGCTAAAAAATGGATGAGCTCACTTACATGTGGAGTAAAAGAACTATTTAGTAGAATAAAATTGTATGCTCAAACAAAAACTTTTTTGATAACAAAAACAAGTTTTACTCCAATATAGTGGAATCCATATTTCTGCCCATCTACTCTAAAATTATCGAATCATACCCGATATCATCATTTCGCCATTCTTCTTGATACTCTTAGCATCTTTATTGGTGACGGTGTCTCTAAATTTTAAAAACAATTAATGAGGTTTTTTAGATACTTGAATAGTATGGAAAAATTTTTTAGGAACACACTTTTGATATCCAAATTCAAAATATCTTTAAATTTTTATATTAATTTATTTGTAGAACACTTATATGGAGATGACGTGGTCTTAAACCATGTCCAATGTAAAAGTGGAATAATTTTGTACTCCACTAAAAGGAGGCTGACAAAATTCAACAACTTTGCTTTGTTAATAATAGTAACTAGCGTAAGAATGAATAGCTGACTTGAGCGTAAGTGATTTTTTGGCTGAAAATATTCAGCTAACAGGTATTTCCAATCACAAAAATTATGATATTCTTGATATATATAGCTTCCCCCAAACAATCTCAAATGTGAAAATAATTATTTTCACTCAAAAAGATGAAAAAATAGTATTGTAGTATATTTAGTTATTGACTTATTGTGGACTTAAAATTCTGACTTACATTTTGTATGTGCATTATATTATCACACTTTACTTTTTATTATATACAATGATTTATTGTTTGACATATTTTTAATGATTTTTAAATTTTATGATTTGTTATTTTCGTTTCCTTTTTGACTGAATATTATCTTTTTTTGTTCACCAGCTCATTTTCTTAGATTGGATAAACTAAATTATCAAATGGTAAAAACAATTCCATAGAGAAAGACAAACTCATATCGGGATTACAAAGTCTAGAAATATAGAATCATATGAACATCTAGTCATCTAGACTCGTCGTATATTATATGTTATTGTTTAAGATTTTGTTTTTGGAGTTTAGATCAAATTTGCAAAATATTTTGTTTATTATTTTGTTGATATTTTTAGACATATTTGAAAGAACATTTCAAGATGTGTCAATTCGTGTCTCTCTACCTGCAGAGCAGAGGTGTCGTTAAAGAGCGTAAATCACGGACTTTGGAAATAGCAAATGTACTGAAGAGTACAAAGCATGGCAGGATTTGTGGTCAGGAAGAGCTTGTGACACTTTCAAACAAAACATTTTAATTTTCAGTTACTATTTTAATTTCCCTTCTGCACACACCACCCATGTGCTCTCTCCTCCATTTCCTTTTCTTTTAATATAATATTTTTGTTATTATTTCTCAAAATACTAGATGAACCTCTGTTCATCTTTTTCCAAGGTTAGGTATCAGTTATTCCCTAAATTTCAGCTCTTTAAACTGGTATTGTAGTTTTCAATTTATCGAGAATCATCTAAAAATGAGTGAACTATTAGGAATTCAGTGTTTTAAAGTATCATGCGGAGTAGCATGTGATGCTACGTAACGCACGCAAATCATTTACGTGCAAGATCAATCGATAGTGCTTTTTAAGTTTTTTTTTGGAGTAATAAATCCGTCGTCAGATCATGTAAAAGACGTGGACGCCTGTGAAGTATGTGGTGGGAGCGTTACACATATCAAAAGGCCAATGCAATTGTTGTTAATTATATATACGTAACCAATATACAGAAGTAAATGTAAAATGTACGAAATAAAGAAAATAAATGAAAAGGATAGTTTCACTAATACCCTATAATAATATCATCTTTAAATAAAAAGAATGATATACTGTTGGAATGCTTTCTTCTAACGGAAGTACAACATAACCCAATTAGCTCATAATTTATTATCTATTTAGATCCATAACAAAATTTTGATAATAGTTCTGGTCATGAAACATCATAGATCATTTGACTAGAATTGATCTAATTAAGGTCCAACAACGCTTAAACATCATCTCTTTAATATGCTAAACCACTAATACTTGGATAAATACAGTAAAACCTCTATAAATTAATACTATAAATTAATAATTTTTTAAAATTAATAAATTATTTGGTTCTAAATTAGGTCGGTGTAATAACTAAAATATTTCGATAAAATAATAAAATAATATATTTTTTGAAAATTTTATGTTAATATATGGTCTCATTAATAATAAAAATTAATAATCATATATATTCATTGTATATATATATATATATAATATTTTTGTGCAATATAATTTTAGTGTTGTTTATTTATTCCTAAATTTGTAGTTTTGTTGGAATTGATCTATATTTTTTTAAAATATCAAAAATATATGATATTATCTTCTCGAATTGCATCAATAATTATATATAAAAATATTATAAATAATGATTATTTTTAATATGTAAATGCATTAAAACATATTAAATTATTGTCTTTACTTTTATACTTTTTATATAATATTTTATAAAATTTGAGCAAAAATTATTAATTTATTGATAAATTAATAATTTTTCTATATTAATAAAATTCTCTGGTCCCAGCATTATTAATTTATAGAGGTTTTACTATATTTCTTTGTAGGAAAATGATCAGTACTTGTGAGATCTTGCATGTGTATATATTTTGGTGTTACAAAACTTACTTTCAATTAAAAATTGTATATGCTGGTTTCAGTAAAGCAATATATAAACAATACGGATTTTTAAAACGAAAAAGAAATCTCCCGAGAAATAGATAGCAGTTTCCATAATCAAAGGAGCTGATTTGGTCAAAAAGACATTTGATGAACGGTGTAAAGGTAGAAGATTGTCATAATCTAAAACAATTAAATGTCTTTCAACAATTCCATCTGAATTTTTCTTGGGACCTATGGCCCCATGTGTTTAGGAGATCCACCTATGTCTCTTAGCTAATTTTTTGTCGTTATAGTCTTTTAATCTTTTTTCTTTAATATATAAACTATGCTTTACTTATATAAAATAAGGAATCAATTAGGTAGATAACACACAATGATACTTTAATTTTTTTCAAATGACCTATCAGAAGCGTTAGTTATTTTTATACCTTTTTTTACAATTTTTTAGAAACCTTATATCTTTAACCTTAGGAACATTAATATATGTTAAAGATGTAAAGCTTCTAAAAATTTGTAAAAAGAGTATATATATATATATTAGTGGGTGACCCGTCTTTCGGATGGGATTTTGATTAAGAATTTAGATTATTGTTAGTCAATAAAAGAGTTTTTCTTGTTTTTTATATTTTGCGTTTTGGTATATTGTGTTTATTTGTTCTCTATTTTTGTGTGTTTGATATTTTTCCATATGTTTCACTTCATAAATTTATGTGTGTGTATCTTACTTTAGTTTTTTGTTCAACAAAAACTCAAAATCAAAACCTGCAACAAAGACAATTCTATATAAGATACTTGAGACTGAGTGATTTAATATCATAGTTCATGAAGAAAATCACTTTTAAGTGAAATATAATTACTCACCCATTAACTTCTTTATTATAAAAAATTCATTTTTATTGTTATTTCTTTTTACGTTTTCTTAATGCCTAGGAAATAAGAGTGAAACCACTAACGTTGCAAAGCCATGTCTTTTTTCATCATTCTCAGCAACTCTACATCCTACTTTGATTATGTCACTTGTTACGTTTTGAAGAACGCTTTGTATACTCCTTGATATAATGTGCTTCCTCGTTGCCGATCTTAAGATATATTTCTATTAATTGATTGCTTCTAATGGGCTGACGGTATGTGGTTTGAAATTCATATTTTTTAACCCTTATCAAATATATACAATATTATCCTATGTAAATCTTATTTGCTAATATATAAAATATGTTTTCTTCTCCTTCGTAATCAAAATACTTTTCTTATAAGACTCTAAAATATATGGTATTAGGAAAAAAATTAGACCAAATCTTGTCAATCAATAATGAGTAAGATGTTTAGAAGATGTTTTTGATGAAAATATTATCGTAAATGCATGAAGAAAGAAAGAGCGCTTACAATGAAAACACGATAAAAGTTTGAACCACATACTTGCCCACTGTATACATAACTTTAACTATCTTCTCATGTTTCTTTTTTTTGAGTCATTCTTGATGTATTCTCATTGATCTGAACATTGTAAATTTTCTTTATTAGACTTTATCAATTTTTCTCTTAAAGATAGTTTTGAATATTTCAATTTTTTGAGATATGGGAGCTTATCTCTTATAACATGTATTTTCATATATACCTTAAAAATTTAGAGTTATCATTCAAGCTCTAGAAGCTCCTGTGAGTATTCCACTGTTGAACAAATATTTGTTCGCTTGAACACTGATTTTGACCATCTAAATGCATCTTTTTTTTTGTTTTCTCATGTAAGCTATTTAAATTTAATAGTTTTTTTGTATTTGTAAATCTGATCATATAAACGTAATCGATGTATTTTAAATTTTATGTACATTTTTTTGAACTAATCCTTATTGATTGTTTAAAGTTATATATCATAATTCCATAAATTTTTTTTAAAATTTTTTTAATCATAAGTTCAATTCTAATTTGACAAGAAAATAGAAATTAGAATAATAAATTATCAATACTTTGATTTATTTCTTAGAAGGTAAATATTTTTCTAAACTATAAAAATAAATCTAATAAAACTAAAACTATTCAATTAGAGAGAATAATAATTATTAATACTTTGATTTATTTCTTTGAAGGTAACTTTTTTAAAACTATATAAATAAATCTAATAAGGCTAAAACTATTAAATTGGAGTTTTAAAGATTATTTTCTAAGGAGATGACTTTTTAATATCTTTTCATAATTATTATTATAGTTATTATTAAAATTAAAGTGGAAACTTAAAATTAGTAAAAATAATTATTTATGTGTCATAATATTATAGTTTAAGTTAGAATCAATTAGTGATAAATATTAGAGGAATAATTAATAAGTACGCTTAGGTCTCAAAATTTTAAAATATGAAAAAATGATATTATCTCATGAAAAAAGAGTAACATATTACTTTATATATATACATATATATATATATTCTTCATTTAATGGTCGTTTTCATATATTTAGTTGATTAGTTCTGAATCACAAAATTATAAACCCTAACTTCAATATCATGAATATAACCATTGCTTTAAGCCTCATTGATTAATAATATTTAATCATAAATTTTAAATCTTAATCCTGAAGTTATAAACTCAAACCACTAATAGTACTATTAGTCATCGAAATTCTCCACCGGCGAACACTGAGCCTCTCTCTTTCTCTTTGCCTCACGTACATATCTCTAATTAATTTATTTTTTCCCAGTGACATCCATCATTAGTTGAACAATTTATTTTTTCCCAGTGACACAGTTGGTTTATAAATAAAAAAGGTGGATGTCACTGGGAAAAAATAAATTATTCAACTAATGAGAAATTAAGAAAGGCACAACGAAAAATCTAGGGTTTAGTCAGCACCCAACTTGTAATATCCATTATTTTCCCTTATCCAAATAGTTTATTACTACATTCCATTGACAAGATATGATGATGATACACCGTTTACTATGTAACTTGTCCATACTAAAATATTTGAAAGGGAAGACAATATATTATCAAATCGATAAAAGCAAATTATGTGAGTTGTGTCGGATCGGAGTCATTTACATTTTATGAAATGGCATCATATATTATTTTAAAAACTAGTTCTTGACCCAAAATCCAAAATCATATATTATTTCAAAAACTAGTTCTTGGCATCATATATTATTTTATATTATTTTCTTTGTATATTTAGTTATTTACTATCTATTCATTTATTTAGCAGTTGCAAATTTCCTGTTTAGTGCCTGAATGGATCGGAGGAAAATGCGCGATGGGAACACAAGAGGACATAATGTAGTTACAAAAGTTCATTATGTTGTTATGTTGTTATTTTTTATATTTTATGTAAATGCATTTCATTTTCCTTTTGTAAATTTTATTACTCTTATCCGTCTTCAATAGCTTAACGGGCATATCACATAGTCTTCTAAAAGGAGAGTGTCGAAAAGTTCCAAGTCAAGCAACAAAAAGGTTAAACGGATAAGAGACTAAATTAATATGTTCTAGTCTTCGGTCCGTGAGAATGTAAACCTAGGCAAAAACATTTTGGCTAAGTGGTCTTATTTTTGTTGGTGTATGATAATTACATTAATGGGGCTAAGGATAGCATTGAGTGAGCACATGAATGCCATGTTACTCTTCACCCGATTCCTTTTACTTAGACAACTTCTTAGCTTTTTAGCTTCTAGAAATGTAATTCCTAACTCACTATCTCTAACTAGTATTGATGCCAAAAGTAAGAGAAGAAAAAACAAAAAAAATGTTGATGTAAATTTACGCCCATGGTTTGTGACTTTATCACATCTAAATTCAAATGCTAGCGTTCCATGTATTTTTCAGTAGAACATATATAGTTACGATGCACGTTCATGATGTCATACTAGCAATTAGTGGTCCTTCAGTTTCATTTCAGGACTATATACTTCTTCAAGCATCCATGTCTTTTGATGCACTTATTACTCGAATTAGTGTCTCCTATTTTCTTTACATCTATAGTGATTGAAACATACTTTCCTTTAAATTGAGATAACTAAAGAGTTAGAAACATGGCCTTTACTCAAAACTTATATGAATCCAAAAATACAAGGTCGTTTTTAGAAAATTTTTTTTGTTTTTGTTTTAAACTTTTACATGGATCAAATATATGTCAAATGAGAATGCAATTATATTTCTTTAACTGAGAGTGTAAAACTTCTATAAAGTTTGTCATAGATAGATAATCACTCAACAAAACTATACTAGCTAACTGATGCAGAGCATCCTACTCTGTTTCAAGTCGAATATTGGTGTGATGTTTTCCGTGTTCGACACGTTTAACTTTTCTTTACTTCTACGGTTTTTTTTTCAGTTGGTTTTCTATTTTCCATAGCATCGACGATGTATTTCCATACGAGAAGTATCATATACGATCAGATCCATACCAGAACTAAGCTTCGTTCTATATCCACACGAAACATAAATTTCATTCTTTAGTACGCACATATCGAAAGTTCGAATTCCAGAACCACATATATTCATAGTTAGAAGCTTAAATACCCATAATCTCTGGTTATAATTGGTTTAATGAATATCAAAAAATATTTAACCATTTAACTTCAACAATTAACCAAATTTAACCTGATTTCATCTAAACTAAACCAAATAAACACCTGAATTCGAAAAATCCCCATATCATAAAAACCCCAATTCAAAAATCCCCAACTTTTCTGAACCCTATCAATCCGAAATCGAAAACTGTAAGGTTACACATCAATTAATCCAGAAACTGAGAAATTATGTTCTTGAAGAAATCATCTGTTTGAAAATTCACCACCGTCGTATCCTTGAGAACATTTGTTCAAGGGATTGGATTTTACGGTTTGTTAACTTTTTTATTTCTCCTCAATGATTGGGTCTGAGTAAATGCAAATTGATTATCACACATGACTCGGCGATCTTTTTATCTTTAGTGATTTATCACAATTGAGTCATACATAAAATCAAATCTTTCTGGGTTTGTGAATTTTCACAAATCTTTTAATTTCATTTACTTGTTGATAAATTAAAATTTGATTCAGATTTGTTGTTTTTCAGATTTATTTCGTTGATGGTCATCTAAACTCTCAAAATCAAGACTACAATATTTGATTTTTCAATCGAATTTTTCTGTTTCAAGTATTGAATATGTGGTCTTCTATTTCGTTTGATTGCTTAGAGAAAATGGTGAAAGTTGACAAACAATCGGTTTAAGTTCTGTTTGTTTTGTATTTTTTTTTCTTTGAACGTCTCAGTTTGTTTTGTATTAAATGGTTAGAAAAAGCTTAGTAAATAGTAAACCGGCTAAAACCAACTAAACCCAACATTTGTGTGTAATGAGATTTCGAACTTTCTATCTGTGTATATTAAGGAATGAAACTTATGTTTCGTGGATACAGAACAAGGCTAGTTTTGATGTGGATCTAATCATATATAATATTTCTTGTGTAGAAATACATCGTCGTCCCCATTACTATTATGTTTTCCTTTTTTATTTCGATTCCTATTAACCTTAAGATTATGTTCGTGGCTATATATAAAAGAGTCTAGGCTTTGTATTATTCATTCATGTTTTTTAAAAAATCAATAAAAATCAAAAAGAGGAAGCCTTAGTTTCCCATAAGATTTTTGCATTGTTTAGCACTGAGAGGAGTACTCTCGTTATCAGTAATGTTTTTCATTCATAGTTTCCGCCACTCCACCAGTTGGTATAATATTACATGTGTTTTTCTGGTTTGGAATCAACACATAACGTTACAATGCCACCAAAACAAACACCGTCTGAAGAGATCACGATGGGAAGTCGGCAAAGATTTATCATTAAGATGCAGGAAAGTTTTCAACAAAAACTTCAGGAATCAATGCCTTACTTAGGTGAGTTTTTAGGTCAGAATCAACAAACACTAATTGCAGCCTTACAAGCGAACAACCGTATTAGAGCTGTTGAGAATCCTCCTCCCGATCAAGCCATTAATCATGTTGTTGCGAATCCACATCCAGCGGCAGTAAAAAATCAAGTCATTCTAGCTTACAATCCACACGGCGTTGGGAAAACGGATTGAAGGTCGATATTCCGGAGTTCCAGGGCAGTGTTAGAGGTGAAGATTTATTAGATTGGGTGATTGCTGTTGAAGAAATACTTGAATTTAATCAAGTACCGCAGGACAGGCAAGTTGCTCTTGTTGCAACAAGGTTCTGTGGTCGAACAGCCTCATGGTGATTACAGTTAAAGGCAAACAGAGTTCGTGCCGATAAAAAATGAATCATAACTTGGAAAAAGATTTTAAAGCATCTATGGGAACAGTTTCTCCCATTTGAATCATGAGCGTACAATGTTTACGAGACTTCAAAATTTGAAGCAGGGGACGCGATCTGTTGATGATTATGCAAAAGAATTCTATTTAATTAACCATGAATGACCTTAATGATACACCGATGCAATTAGTATCGTGTTTTATTGGAGGATTACGTCCGCAATTATAGAGTTCATTGGCTCAGTTTGATCCAACATCCCTTGCGGAAGCCCATCATCGAGCTAATGCTTTTGAGTCCCAGTCCAAAACGACAACTTCTTGGAACTCATCATTGCCGTGGCATAATCGATAATCATCGTCTGTGCCAGATACTAACACAACGAAACCTGAGAACGCTCCAAAACTGCAAACCACCAATCGTAACACCACAACAGCTGAGGAACTAGCCTTACAAAGTTCTACCCATCTGAATGCTTTGCGTTGTTACTCGTGCGGAGAGCCAGGTCATCACCAAACTGCCTGCCCAAACACACAACGTCAAGGTTTGTTAATGGAAGAAACAGAGCTCGTCGCTGATTCATATGGAGATGAAGAGGAGCAAGACTTTGAAGAAACGCCAACACGCGGTGACAACAACGCACCAGCATTAATGATATGTCGTATCTGTTTGGCACTAGCCGGTTATGAAGAACCATGGCTCCGCTGTAACATCTTTCGTTCGACCTGCACTATTAAAGGAAAATTGTGTACTTTTATCAGATTGATTCGGGAAGTTATCACAACGTAGTTTCGGAAACAGCTGTCAAGAAGCTTGCTCTGAAACGAGAAGATCATCCATCTCCATATACACTTGTATGGATATCACAAGGTACAGAGGTCAAAATAACTCATCGCACATTGATTTCCTTCTTTATAGATTCCTATTACAGGGATACGATATATTGCAACATCGCAACAATGGATGTATGCCATTTGATTTTCTGACGCCCATGGCAATTTGATCATGACACAAACCATAACGGGAAGAAGAATACTTACAGTTTTGTGGTTGACAATCACAAAATTATACTTCTACCTAGCCCAAAACCGGCTTCGCTTCCAATATTGTCCAAGACAGTCGAAGTTCAATCTCCTAAGGTACCAGGGACTACAGAAAACTCTACATTACTGAGCTCTCGCACCCAATTTGAATCTGAACTAAAAGACTTCAGATTTATGTTGGCTCTGCTTCCTTCTTCCGCGGCACCCATACCAGCCCCACTTGATCTGCCACTGGCATTTGCTGCCATATTAAGCAATTTCAAAGATGTTTTCCAGCTGACCTTCCTTTGAGTCTTCCACCGTTACGTGACATTCAACACCAAATTGAACTTGTGCCTGGTGCGACGTTGCCAAATCGTTCTCATTATCGAATGAGTCCACAAGAACATGAAGAGTTGCATCGTCAAGTTGAAGGACTTATTGGTAAAGGTAATATTAGAGAAATTCTAAATCCATGAGCTGTGCCCGCTTTGTTGATTCCAAAGAAAGACGGAACTTGGCGGATGTGTTTTGATAGCTAGGTTGCATGAAATCAGAAACGGGTACGCGGAAGCGGAAGCGTATAGAAGCGTAGAAACAATTTTTTCAAAAATATTAGGAAGCGGGTACGTGTTGGAAGCATCAAGCATATACATATATATATATATACATATATATATATATATATATACATAATTACATTATGTAATATTTCAATACTTTTATATGATATATAATTAAACATATAATATATTAAAATTTTGTTATGTATAACATAAATTCAATGCTTCATTTTCACAATGCCATTTTAATTTGATATCATCATATTCATTACAATTCTATGTTTTCAAAAGAAAAATCGTCATACTAAAGTTTGTTCAAAACAATCTTATTCAACTGATCAAATTTATCACTTTTAATATTTCACATATTATTCAAATAATCATTGTTAAGTAAATTCTTTATAGATAAAAGACGATGGTATCCACAATCACAAAACTATTATATAGTTCTTGATTTTTCAAATACAAAATATATAAAAATAATAGCTACTAAATTGGAAGTGTAAGGTTCCAAAACGGAATCGCAAGCTTCCAACACGTTTTTTGAAGGATATTTTTGGAAGCGAGATTCCAAAAGCTTCCGAGAGCTTCTGATTCCGATTCTGATTCCCAAGTGGGAAGCAGACGTTGAACGAAGCTTATGTTCTACCTAGGTTGATAGTCAGGCCATTAACAAGATCATTGTGAGATATCGGTTCCCTATTCCTCGTTTGGATGATCTTCTAGATCAGATCAAAACAGCAAAAATCTTCTCGAAACTCGAACTCAAAAGTGGCTATCATCAAATCCGTATCAAACCCGGTGATGAGTGGAAAACAGCATTTAAAACGCGTGAAGGGTTATTCGAGTGGCTTGTCATGCCTTTTGGGTTATCTAATGCTCCAAGTACATTTAAGCGCGTTATGAATCAAGCTCTACGCCCATTCATTGGGAAGTTTGTGGTCGTGTACATTGATGATATTTTGATCTTGAGTACTTCACTACCTGAACATCTTCTACCCCCTGCAAATCGTCTTAGATTTGTTGCGTCGAGATAAGTTTTACGTAGCAAAACAAAAGTGTGAGTTTGGAGTAAAGCATAATCTGTTCCAGGGGTACTTGGTCTCCAAAGAGGGACTTTCAGTGGATACAAACAAGGTTGAAGCTGTTTGTTCATGGCCATGAACCGCAATCTTTAACTGAGGTAAGAAGCTTTCATGGCCTCGCTTCTCTTATGGCACCAGTAACAAATTGCATGAAAGAAGTCATGTTTGTGTGGACTGCCAAAGCTTCAGAAGCTTTTCAAAACATTAAGGAGAAACTGACTGCATCACCTATTTTGTTCTTACCGGACTGTACACAAGCTTTTGAGTTACACAGTGATGCATCAAAAGTTGGTATTGCGGCTGTATTGAGCCAGTTAGGACGTTCCATAGCTTATTATAGTGAGAAACTTTCTAGTGTGCGAGCTCACTATATTACCTATGATATTGAACTTTATGATGTGGTTTAAGAAATTAAACACTGGCGCCATTATCTATTTCATCGGCAATTCATCTTGTTTACCGACCATGATGCCTTAAAACACTTGGATAGTCATGATATTGAGATCAAAAAGACATTCAGTGCAAAATAAGGGTGAGCAAATCTCGGGTTGTGTACGGACTGTACAGACTGTACGGATCCGTATAGACACGGGTTTTGCACGGTCGTGGTTCTAGAGAAAATGCATGAAAATATTTTTTTGGTTTTGTTTAAATTTCGGGTTAAATTAAAATATTCCAGAAAAGTCATTTTATGATGTAATATATTTTGTCTTATTCATTTAGGGCTTCCTCTCCTTATGACTATAAAAGGGAGGAGCCTCTCATTGTATACTTTTAACCTAGTTTTGTCTTTTTGACATAAAAATGGATCTGCCTCTTTTCACAACATTCTCTCATTATTTCTTCATCTAAATTCTCCATTACTTCTGTAAATCATTATATGGTATCAGAGCATGGTTACAAATTCTCATATACTCTTCACTCTATTCTAGTTATTCTCAATTTTTTTGTTTCTAAAGTTTCAATCTCTAAATCTCTTATTCTCTTGGTGGATCCATTTTCTGTTCTTCATATATTGTTTCCCTAGTGTTCTCTGGTCTAGTCTGGTGTGAAAGTTTCTAATATGGGGTTGTTCTTGGTCTGTCTTCATCATATCATATCTGTTTCTCAAGCTCCCAGCAATCTCTCATTAATCAGCAAACTTGTTTGAGTCATGGATTCTTCAAAACAATTGCTATTATGATTTTCCTCAAAGGAGTGAACTATATGTTATGGGTTAGAACCACAAAGACAACTTTGTGTGGTCGTGGCTTTTGGAGCCACATTGAAACCCAACAAGCTTCAAAAGGAACTGTGAATGGAGATGGGAAATAAATTGTTGAGTCTTTAAGCTCTGATGATGGCAAATGGTTTCAAGAGGATCAAGGTCTGCTTGGTTTACTTCAAAACTCACTTGATGCTCTAATACTTGAAGCTTACTCCTATTGTGAAACAGCTAAGGAGGTTTGGGACACTCTAAAGAATGTTTATGGGAATGTGTCTAATCTTAATCATGTGTTTAAAGTGAAGAAAGCAATCAATAGTCTCAGCCAAGAAGACTTAGAGTTCACCAAGGAATTCGGAAAATTTAGATCACTTTGGGCAGAATTGGAAATGCTTAAACCTTTCTTGGTTTATCCATCAGTGCTTAAGGAAAGAGGTGAACAAGACAATGTCTTTGGGATTCTTCTCACATTGAACCCAACATACAACAATCTGATCAAGCATATTCTTAGAGGAGAGAAGCTACCAAGCTTAGAAGAAGTATGTTCCCAAGTACAACGTGAGCAAGGTTCGGTGGGACTCTTTAGTGGGAAAGGCGAGATGGTCATGGCTCACAAGGTTTCATACAAGCATGAGGATATAAAGACCTTGATATATGATCATTGCAAGAAGAAAGGACACATCAAAGAAAAATGCTGGATCCTTCACCCACATCTTAAGCCCACCAAGTTCAGCAAAGTGCAAGCAAACTACTCCCAAGAAGTCACAAGTGATCATTGATCAGTGTCTATTTTGACCCATTTTTACTAATGTTTTACTTGTCTTATTGAGTCTAGAAGTTAGGTTTTGTGTTCATTTGGTCGGTTTTAGTGTCTTTTCAGGTTTTCACTTCCTTCGAGCTAAAATGAGCAAAATGGAGCACTTTTAGACGTTTTTACACATCATTGGATTTTGGAGACATCCTGGATCGATCGATCCCGAAGAGGATCGACCAAGCATGACGAGGATCGACCGATCCCAAAGCATATTGGTCAGTCAAAGGAATCTATGACGTGGCACGTATCAGAGGATGAAGATCGATCGATCCTACTTGGATCGATCGATCCCAGTCACAAATATTCTCCAAATCGTACATTAACTCCGAGTTTTGACCTAGAAGACACCCTATAAATAATGCTCATTTCCTGAGTGGCTAGAGAGACCTAGACACAAATTTTACTGTTACTCTGCCATTTTTATTTCTCATTTCAAATCTGTAATTTTTATGTTTGTTTTTCTCAGATCTAAAGTATTTTCATTGCATTTTCAAGATCTACATTCTTTCTTCATCTCTTTCTTTGCATTTTCAACCATACAACATCATGATCTATAGACTCATTACCATAGTTGAGTATATCTATATGTTGGGATATGAGATTTATTCAAAGGGATTTAATGTTTAGTTAGGTTATTGTTATAGATTAGAATTATGGTTAATAGATATCTACTTATATGAATCAAATGCTTTTGTTAGGTTTACGAACCTATCAAATGATTCATAGGGTTTTATAGTACAGCTACCGTTGGCTATTCTACCTGAAATCTATAGTTTGTAGGCTTGATTTCCAGATTTCTAAGAGTTGAAACTGGATCTACAAGTGAACTCTATCAAACTAGGTCAAAATATGCTATCATAGGGTCCTAGCGGATTTATGATAAAATAATATTTGCTTTTATTAAAAAGATTTATTTTGGTACAATGTTTGTGTTCTAGATCTAGATCATTTAATTGCTAATCCGGCTAGATATCCTTTTTATTTATTTAAATTCCTGTAATTTCCCAGATCCCAACATTTGTTTTAAATTGATTTTTTTCCTTAATTAAAAGATTTTTATTCGGATTTTATTTGGATTTCCAAAAGTGACACTTCCCATATTTCTCATCCTAGCTCTGTTTAGATCTAATGATCTATAGCGCTCTTTACTCTCTGTGGATCGATCCCACCACTATACTGCCGCGCACAACGTGCACTTACGGAGTTTAGATGTTAGGTAAAACCTGATGCATAAAACATCTCATCAAGTTTTTGGCGTCGCTGCCGGGGAGTAATTGTAGCCTTTAGATTTAAGTTTTTAAACCTAGTCTAGGATATTTTATTTTCTGCATTTTTGTTTACGTCTCTGAGATCAAGCGATCCCCATATGATCGACCGATCCCTAAAGATCGACCGATCCTACTTTGTGCAAGATCGATTGATCCTACTTTAATCGTTCGATCCTTTTTCTCTCGAGATCAACCAATCATTTCCAAGCTCGATCGATCCCAGAGCCCTTTGACCGAATCTGATTTTCAAACTTCTTTTGCTTCTCATGTGTATGCAATTAAGGGGCAAGGCTTCTAAAGATTTACAAGACCTGAGCAATAGAAGAGTTGACAAGGAAATTGATGTGTGTCAGGTTTTCCTCAAGAATCCACACAATGAATGAACTGCAAGTGCACAGCAAATCAGTAGTAGTACTTAAGGTATCGATCCCATAGAGAGTAACAAGTACGCGGATTGAATTCAAGCAAAGATATCTAACTAAGACAATGCAATAAGGGGTTTGGTTTTGGGTTTTCTAGTGAATGAATGCAAATGAATGAATGAAAGCAAAGTGAATGATTGATTTGTAAACTATATGATTAAGAGGTTGGGCGTCTAGGGTTTATATAAGGTTTCCATGGTTTCTAACAAGTAGGGGATAGATCTAACTAATAGGTTTTCATCAATGGTTCTCAACTGCGAACACGGATACACACCCAAGCCATAGTTCATAACAGAGGCGTCTTAAGTCACCACACCCTGGTATTCAACTTCCGCAGGTAACAACACGCTTAGACCAGCCGTATAAACAAGTTCGATATGTTCACAAAGTCCTATAACTCAACTATCGCAGGTTATAACACGAGGCTTTGGTAATACTAGTTCCAAGAAGTAGGTTTACGCGGATAGCGCTCCTATTCTCCTAAATCAGTGCTTGGTGATCAATTCAAGCAACATGCATTAAGTAAAAGATATCCCAAGAGAACTCATAATCTAGATGAAAATCGAATATAACAACCTAAATGAATGCAACCTTGTTTTCCTAAGATATTACCCCATCAAACCCAACAAAAGAACTACTCGCTCATGGTGTAAAGAAAAGCAATAAACATCATGGAAAACATCAAATAAACGATTCAATATATC
The DNA here is from genome assembly GCA_963555745.1 of Cardamine flexuosa. Lineage (NCBI taxonomy): Eukaryota > Viridiplantae > Streptophyta > Magnoliopsida > Brassicales > Brassicaceae > Cardamine > Cardamine flexuosa. Next base: position 19,702,121 of record OY743219.1, read on the forward strand.
AAAGGGGGTTCAAAGGAAACTTCTATAGATGTCACAGATGAGATCTCGTCTCCCCAATAGCCAGTACAAAGAGTAGAAAAGAGAAACAATGAAGAACAATAGATGAAATTTCAAGGTGATGGTCTTCTAGGTTGAGGCGATGAAGGTGGATGAAACGGCAGATTGAGAGGTGGAATGAGGTCGTGGATCTCCTTTTCTAGCTCCTAGAGAGGCTGTCCTTGTTCTTGTGAGTGGCCGCGCTTAGGGTTTCCAAAACCCTAAGAATGGTTTATATAGGCTCCTCCACGAGATTAGGTCAAGAGGCATCCAACACTACGTCATTTTGATAAGTTTGGAGGCAATAGGCCGAGCCTGGTCATGGGATAAGGTCCTTAGGTTGGAGTAAGTAGGAACCGGTCACTAGGGGTAGTGCCCGAGGACTTCAAGAGGGATAACCTCGGTCACGGGTCTTGTGACCGAGGTGGACATGTCTTCACTCTTTTGGGGTGCATCTTTCTAACGGCTGAATGGATTGCTTCGATTCTTATTCGAGGTGAATATTGACTCTTCTAGCTTTCCATGGATATAGAGAACTCCAAAATTGGCTCATGGAAAGGTGTTCAAATGTTGCCCAACTTCTGATGCTCTGAAACTGCTTTGATACGTGTTTTGCTTGTCTTTAGGTCCTTTTTGCTCCAAAACTCCCAAATGTCTTTGGGAAGTGTAAATGGTGGAATTTGGCCATAAAGCTTCCATAATCTCTTGTTTCTTCATGATTTCCCTGCCAAAAACATATGAAATATAGTCGAAAGTACGAGTATATCAACTCCCCCAGATTTAAGGTTTTGCTTGTCCTCAAACAAATAGGATTTCAAGACTGGTGGAGAGGTTTGAAAATCGCGAAGACTCTCCTATGATCAGAGATGATGTTCATAATAGATGACCTGCATACGTGTTAGTACATGGATTCTCAGTTAAAACTTTCTCATTATAGACTCACAACATCTTAATCTCTGATCCTTCCATCACAAACCATCCAGAGACTTTGGAATTCACTTCAGCCAACTCCTTAACATTCATTAAAGGTGGCATGGATTTCTCAAGAGGGAGCATCATTCGGGGTGGACGGCGCTTGGTATAAAAAGGCTTTTGATGTTTAAGTGGACTTTAAAGTTTTTAGAGTGTACCATGATTTTGGAGGGCAGCTATGTCGCAGACCCGCAAAAGAGTATGAACCCATTGATGTTCACAGCTTTCAACCACTTCTTCATGTCAGCACTTTGTTCCTTTACTTCTTTTCTTCTTGTGATTCCCCCAGACTTAGATGTTTCTGTGGGGTTCTTTGCACTATCTTCATAACTTCTTTTCTTCTCGGGATTTCCTGTGCTTATGAGATTATTCTGTAACCGTTTTCTTTCCTTTTTTTTTTACTTTTCTTTTCTTTTCTTTTAGTTTTTTTTTTCTTTTCTTTTCTTTTTTTTTGTTTTCTTTTTTTCTTTTTGGTGAAAGGGGAAACAGTACATAAATTTACATGTCTCAAGCACAAGATATGAGTATCTTTTCTTGTTGATTCCGAGTTGTAATGTTGTATAGACCAAATCGTGACTCTCTCTCTATCCCCTCTTTGATTCCTTCAACTCTCCATCTTCAAGTGGTTGGAAAACTGTGTCAAAAATTTCTCTCTCGCGTTTCTACACATATCTGCCAATGAGATCGAAAAAATAGATTGGTGAGAGGTCTGAAAAGAAATATATGGTGTAAAGATAAACCACTAAAAATGAGTGGCCATTCAGGATCAGCAAAGAGTGGTAAAAGGGATAAGAAGTCTTGAATGTGCTGCTTGTTTGCTCGATCTAATGCGCTCATGAGAAATAATTGAAGTCAGGATTATGGTTCAAATAGAGTGGAGTTAACGTCCGTTCCAACCGCGTTCTTGGTAGGATGAGACTTCAGGGAGAAAGGTCCAGCGGTGAGCTTCTAGGTGTTGTCGGTTTATTAGTGAATCCTGCAAAACTTGTCCTGAGGTAATGAATCAGAACATATTTTAAGTCAAAATCATCATATCATAGCGTCATAGTTTTCTACAAACTTGACTCAATAAAACCGCATAAAAAGACATCAAAATGACTCAAGAGAAATAAAAATGCTTAAGTAAACGGATAAAATCCCCCAGACTTGAATCACACTGTCCCCAGTGTGAACAGTCAAAATAAAGGAGGGAATAAAAACGAAATGCATAAGGATAGAGATAGAATGAGTGAACCTTCAACTTCTCAGGAGGTTCTGGTGCTCGGTGGTGGACTAATTATGGTGTCTGGGATCTGAGGTCATCCTCTCCGCAAGTGTAGTGACTGCCAGGTACTATGCTAGCTGATGTTCTGCTGCAATCCGTAATGCTCTCTCCTCCTCAAGAGAGGTGGTGTCACTCCCCGGAGGGTTGCGTGTGACGTGGTGAGAAGCAATCGCCTTAGCCTTGGTAAACTTACCAAGAGTGAGTGGTAGATGGTCTTGGGGAAGAGATGAGTGATACTCACTCATAAAAGGGTACCAACTCGTGATGTCGTCTCTAAGGCGTGGAACAGTAGGGCTAGGAAGTAGTAGGGTGTTTATGGCATATGGTGGAGAATAGTACCTATATCCAATCTGGTCGGGGTTGATCCGGCGAGTGTACCTATATCCGGTGAGTGTAACTCCAGCGGTCTCAAGGATGGTAGTGATAACTCCTCCAAAGCTTATGCAAGCTTCCTTGTCTCTACTTGTGATAGCATCATGCTTGATCTTCACAAGTCTCTTGGCTAAGAGGGCAGCATAGTTGGCTCTCCGTGGATCCTCAACAAAAGGGATGCTCAAGATATTGAGCTTATCACTAATCACATTGTTCTAGGCTGTGCGTGAGAAGAGAGTGTTGGCGAGAAGCTTGTGTACATACCAGATCGATGGGTGTGATAGTGAGGCAGCCTTGGTCTTTCCACTATCAAAACTTCCTTGTCCAAAGCTTGACCAATAAGCATTGGTGTCAACTTGTCCAAACTCAATAGCATCTTGGTATTCAAATCCAAGTGCATTCCCAAGATCAAGAATGGAGATGTGGTGGTACTCACCATTGGTGGTGAAGAAGAGCTTCCCATCTCGCGCCAATAGGGCTTTTGTGCGCATATATGCTAGTGTGACTGTGGAAAGGAATTGCCTTGTCTTTTCTTCATAGATTTCTTGGCAAGTAGATGCTAGGAAACTGCAGAGTCCTAGAGCATTCAACATCCATTCAACATCACTTGCCAATCCAAGAGCATGCAAGGATGTGTATTCAACTCTCAAGTTGGGTGCTTTAACCCATAGAGTGGTGTGAGATAATCAAGACTCTCATCCATCTTCTTTCCAACAAAGGTCAAAGGTAGCTCCTTCTTCTTGCGTCTTAATTGTAAGCGGTGAGCTACTTCAGCTCTAAGATGGCGTGGTATACATAGCATGATTGGTGTATCATAATCGATATCATCTTGAATCTCATCACTTTTGTCCTTAGAGTTGGCGCCTTCATCAAAAATTCTTTTGCCTTTGTTCTCCTGTGTTGCTTTGTCATGTACCACTTTAGTCCTCATCTCATCACTAGTGCTGGTCCGAAATTTCTTCTTAGAGGATCTTGTGTCCATTGTTTGGTACCTAGGGTCAAAAGAGATTGATACAATTTAGCAACATGGCTCAATGAGAAACATATTTCAATCCATTACATATGAGATGTAACAATGAGGGTTGAAATAGACAAGTAAGCTCAATGGTGACCTTCACAAAATTTGTATCCTAAATAAAGTTCAAAGCAATGCTAAGTGAAAAATCATTCTAAATTCTCTTCTCAAGTGTGAGTAATGTTTAAAAGTTCAATTCCTAAACAATTGCATCATTAATTCCGTTTTTCCCTAAGGTCACAAAATTTTAGCAAAGCAAAAATCAAATTCTATCAACAGTACATCACAAAAATCGGTTCTTAGATAACCTAGAGGCTAATCTATAAGTTCTCTATCACTTTCTAGTAACAAAAGTCAATGAATCAAGAGAATCTACAAATATCTCTGTTAAAGCTCAAAGAGAAAATTAGAATTTAGAGAAAATACCTTGGTGTTTGATGAATGTGATAAAGGAGTTGTGATCTCTTAATGTTTGGGTAATGAAATTTCCAATCAATTTGTAAAAACCCTAATTTTGAAAAGTTTGGATTCAAAGTGATCTATCTCCCAATGGACTTGGAGAGATGATAAAAAGCTTCTTGAATCTTTAAAATCCTCTTTTCAATATATAAACATGTTTTAACCTAAAAATGTTGGGCTTTTTGAAAAGGAAGGGAAACTTACCTCTGGGGCCCATGGAATTAGGGTTCATGAAAACTTACAGTGAGTTCCGGGAGTGATCCATTTTGTTGGTTGTGAAAGGCGGTTCAACGGGAAGTTGTGGATTCAGGGATTGTATAAATGAACCAGGAAACTTTCAAGACGGCTCGGGATCAAAGATTCGGACAAACAGGAACCGGGTGGACTTGGCTGGGCATGTTGTGAAACCTTGGTCACAGGCTTCGTGACCGAGGCCAGCCCTACTTGGCACCTCGGTCACGGGCCTTGTGACCGGGGTTTTGGCTCCTCGTGGTCAAAACTTTGGTTTTGGCCAAATGCATCTTGGAAATCAATTTTCTCAACCTGTAAAGTAGAACTGCATCCCACAATGATTATAGAGACTAGGAAGAATACTTACCTTGATGGGATGGAGATTGGTTGGATCTTTGTCATGTTTCCCAAGAAAGGTCCCAAGGAGGGTCCACTGGAAATTTCAACTTTCAGTCCGTGCATTTCCATTTCTCCTTCTTTGATTACCTCTTAAATGTCCTCATATCATAAGACATTCAATATCAAAGTGTTTCATCGAACCATTTGCAAGATTCTCCAAGTTTCATGAATTTCGTAGTCGCGGCTTGGCGACGGTGTTGTTGCGGGTTGGTTGCGACAAGGAATTGGAATAATTTCTAATTTTTAATTTCATTCTCTAAGACTTTCCTTGATCATCGCTCTCAAAAATACTCAAATATATTGAGTACCCGATTATAGTGCATTTGATCGAGTATTTCTTGGAAATTCTCTTACCTTAGTGGTTTTCATAGCCGCGAAAGGTGCCGACTAAAGGGTGCAGAATGAAGACTTGGCCCTTTTCAAATCTGAGCTTCTTTTTCTGAAAATTCTTCAACCAAAACTTCCCAATGGTCAACCTCTTAGTGTGTGTCAAGTTGGACCACTTTTGCTCGAGTAGATTTCAATATCCTCCCACTTTGGTGAAATATGCAACTGTGAAGCTTAAGATGGAATGATCTCCTACCCATGAGTCTTTTTCCAAAAAATAGCTCGGCCATTACCCCTAGAATACTCTTAATAAGCTTTAAATTACCTGATCTTTGGTCATTTGGACGAGTGGAACTTGAAAATTCTTTAATGGGCCATGAAATTACCTAGTCGCGGCTCGGAAATGGGGTGAACCTTGGCCTTGACTTGGTAAAATGTTATGGACGTGGTTGGGGAAGGTTTCATAGCTCCCTGGGGTAGTAAGGATGGCTTGAGAAGACGCCAATATATCCAAAGTGCAACAAGCATCATTTTGGCCAACATTTTCAAAAACCTCGGTCACAGGGTTCGTGACCGGGGTGTGGCCTTCTCGGGGCCTCGGTCACGGGACTTGTGACCGGGGTAATGCCTTGTACGGGCCTCAGTCATAGGGCTTGTGACCGAGGCTAGGCTTCACGTCGCATTGGTCATTTCCTACTTAACCCAAAGGCTGACCTTCTTCCTTTTTTTTCGTTTTTCTGTTTTCTTCTTTTGTATTTGGTTTTCTTGTTTATGTAGAATCTGAAATAAAACATGCAAAGATCAAAAGCAAAATGAAATCTAATCTAAAAAGGTAAAAGAAAACTTACAAGTGGGTTACCTCCCACAAAGCGCACTTGTTTAAAGTCTTTGGCTAGACTTGGGAAGCTTATTAAGCTTGAGAAGGTGTAGCCTTGGAGATTGACATCTCCTTAGCTTCTTTCAGATCTTGATAGTCAGCTCTAGCTTCTATCACAAGTTGTCATTTTGATGAAGTTTCAAACACTTTGGCTTGAAGAAGAACTTCCTTGGTGTGCATGATCATCTCTTCAATCCGATCTTTGCTCTCCTTGCTAAGTTCCGGAGGAACAATGATCTTGATCTTCAAAATCTGGGGTTGCTCGGGAGGCTTTGATGGTAGCTTCCAAATCTTCTTAGTGAAACTCTTAGTTCCCACATTGGTCTTATCAACCTCGGGATCTAGTGAATCTTCATCGTATGGTGGAGCTCGCGGCTTCATAATAGAGAGAGTTGGATAGAATACTTTTTTGCTGACATTGGTGAAGTTTGTCCTCTTGTTGCTGTGATCCATGATGGCTCCAACAGTGGAAAGGAATGGTCTTTCCAAAATCAAAGGTCCCTCATTCTTCTCATCCATCTCAAGAATGTGAAAATCTGTACGGACTATGCAGTCTTCTACAACTAGTTGTAAATCACGAACTAGTCCATCAGGGATCTTCTGCGATGAGTCTCCAAACACAAGACTCAAGTTGGACAGAGACAAATCTCTAAGTCCAACTTTGTCAGCAACATTTCTCGACATAACATTGACATTAGCACCGGAATCACATAAAGAGTTAAAGAATTCAATGCCTGTTATGGAGCAAGAGAAAACAAAGCGTCCATGATCTTCTAATTTTGGTAGTCTCCTCATCGGATAGTGTTGTTGCTTGTCGTCTTCCATGGTACGTGTCATACGCACAATGTCTTCATGAGAATCAAAAAGCAGAACCAATGGCTCACTCACACGACTTGTAGAGGCTGGGATGGTGGAGATTACATTGCAATAACCTTTTGGATTCTCCTCAGGCTTTCCGGGAAGTACACCAACTTGTCTTGGGGCTTGATTTGCGGTTTGAGCAACCAGAGTTTCCAGCTTCTTCACAAATGTATATAGGCCTTCAAACTTACCATTCAACTTGCCATAGATGTTATCCACCTTGACATTGATATCCCTTGTTGTTGGTTGATGAGAAACAAGTAGTTCCCGCATCATAGTTTCAAGTCTATCACCTTGTGGTATTAGAGCTTGAGCTTGTGTGGCTGGAAAGGGCACCTTGTTGTTATTGTTGAATAGAGGTCACAGCTGAAAGTTGCCACCAAAGTTGTTGTTGTTGTTTTGAAACCGATTCTGAAATGGTCTCTGCTGTTGCTGCAGATAGGTCTGATCTTAAGGGTTCTCAACATTGGGATTCCTATAAGATAGGTTAGAATTGTACCAGAAATTGTTGTTAAAGTTATTGTTGCCGCGGTTCGGAAATGAACCTTGAGTACCAACATAGTTAACATCTTCTTCTTGATCCAATGAATCATCAAACTCATGGAAACCTTCATTGTTTCCATCATCAAACGTGCCACATGCATTGATAGCACGGTTCTGATTCCGTAGAAGCTGGCTCATCATATTCTTAAGCTTGGTGATCTGCTTAGCATCAGAGTCACTAGAACGTGTGGTTCTATCAAAATCAGTGCAAGAGTTGGTGCTACTTGCAGTGAGGTTCTCAATGAGAGCCCTTCCTTCTAGGACAGTCTTAGTGGTGAAATCTCCATTGTTGGTCGTGTCTAGTGACAACTGAAACTTTGGATGTAATCCTCTATAGAATGAACTTAGAATACTACCTACACTGAAGCCATGATCAGGACAATCTCTTTCATAGTCCTTAAAGCGCTTCCATGCTTCATAAAATGTCTCGACAGATCCTTGTTGAAAACTTTAAAGTTTGTTCCTAAGAGAGTTGGATCTTGACTTCGTGTAGAAGTGATTGAAAAAGGTTGACTTGCATCTCTCCCAAGTAGTAATCGATCCAGGGGGTAAAGACTTCAACCGTTTATGAGCCTTTACACTTCAAATACTTTTCTCGGGCACTCCATTGGTTCTCGTAGTGCTGCAGATTTCTTGAAAAAGATCAATGTGATCCATAGGATGTTCCATGGTGAGTCCATGGAACTGGTTTTGCTTCACCCAACCAATGATTTGAGGTTTAATCTCATAGTCATGCCTTGGTGGATTGGGAACTTGTATGGCAGCTCGGTCTTGCTGATACTGATTGGGTATGTCAAAGTCGGCTATTGTACGGTTCTGATTAGCACGCCTCAGAGGGTGCTCATAAGCAGCTTGTCTAGCACCAACACTCGCATTTTGAGGTCATGGACAACATCAGGAGGCTGGTGAGGAGCATTAAGGTTATCTCCCACGCCTACATGGTTAGCTTTTTGAGAAGCTTGGTTGTGAATCTCCAGAGGATTCATGGGTGCTTCTTCAGATCCATAGATGGGGTTATCATCCTCATCTTGCATCTGTTGCCTGTAAGCATCATTGGCAACAGTGTGGTGATCATCAAGGTCACCTTGATCTTGATTCCTTAATTCGGCCATGATTTGTTGTCTCCGGAGTTTTCTGAGTTCGCGTTCAAGTCGGTCTATGTCTTGGATTGGAGTGAGTTTTTGCTCCTTGTCATGCACCACGAATCCTGAGATAGAAACAAGAAGGGAACACAAATGTAAAAGTGTAAAAGAGAATAAAATTGAAAGATTCAGATGAAAAATTCAAAGTATCTTAGACTAGAGATCTTATCGAATTCAAAGGTAGCTTGTAGACACCCCGGGAACGGCGCCAAAAACTTGATGTGTGTTAGGTTTTCCTCAAGAATCCACACAATGAATAAACTACAAGTGCACAGAAAATCAGTAGTAGTACTTAAGGTATCGATCCCACAGAGAGTAACAAGTACGCGGATTGAATTCAAGCAAAGATATCTAACTAAGACAATGCAATAAGGGGTTTGGTTTTGGGTTTCTAGTGAATGAATGAAAATGAATGAACAAAAGCAAAGTGAATGATTGATTTGTAAACTATATGATTAAGAGGTTAGGCGTCTAGGGTTTATCTAAGGTTTCCATGGTTTCTAAAAAGTAGGGGATATATCTAACTAATAGGTTTTCATCAATGGTTCTCAACTACGAACACGGATACACACTCAAGCCATGACAGAGGCGTCTTAAGTCACCACACCCTGGTACTCAACTTCTGCAGGTAACAACACGCTTCGATATGTTCACAAAGTCCAATAACTCAAATATCGCAGGTTATAACACGAGGCTTTGGTAATACTAGTTCCGAGAAGTAGGTTTCCGCGGATAGCGCTCCTATTCTCCTAAATCAGTACTTGGTGATCAATTCAAGCAACATGAATTAAGTGAAAGATATCCCAAGAGAACTCATAATAAACAAACTAAATGAATGAAACCATGTTTTCCTAAGATATTACCCAATCAAACCCAACAAAAGAACTACTCGCTCATGGTATAAAGAAACGCAATAGACATCATGGAAAACATCAAATAAACGATTGAATATATCAAAGGGGGTTCAAAGGAAACTTCTCAAGATGTCACAGATGAGATCTCGTCTCCTCAATAGCAAGTACAAAGAGTAGAAAAGATAAACAATGAAGAACAATAGATGAAACTTCAAGGAGATGGTCTTCTAGTTTGAGGCGACGAAGGAGGATGAAGCGGCGGCTTGAGAGGTGGTATGAGGTCATGGATCTCCTTGTCTAGCTCCTAGAGAGGCTGTCATTTTTCTTGTGAGTGGCCTCGCTTAGGGTTTCCAAAACCCTAAGAATTGTTTATATAGGCTCCTCCACGAGTATTAGGTCAAGAGGCATCCAAAACTATGTCATTTTGATAAGTGTGGAGGCAATGGGCCGATCCTGGTCATGGGCTGAGGTACTTAGGTCGGATTAAGTTGGCACCGGTCACTAGGGGTAGTGCCCGAGGTCTTCAATAGGGCTAACCTCGGTCATGGGTCTTGTGATCGAGGTGGACATGTCTTCACTCTTTGGGGTGAATCTTCCTAACGGCTGAATGAATTGCTTCGAATTTTATTCGAGATGAATCTTGACTCTTCTAGCTTTCCATGGATATAGAGAACTCCAAAATTGGCTCATGGGAAGGTTTTTAAATGTTGCCAAACTTCTGATGCTCTGAAACTGCCTTGAAACGTGTTTTGCTTGCCTTTGGGTCCTTTTTGCTCCAAAACTCCCAAATGTCTTTGGGAAGTGTAAATGGTGGAATGTGGCCATAAAGCTTCCATAATATCTTGTTTCTTCATGATTTCCCAGCCAGAAACATATGAAATATAGGCAAAAATACGAGTATATCAGAAATCCACAAGGAAGATCAAGGAAACAAAGAAATACAAAACCACAAGGAATGCAAAAGATATGGTTAGTCTGGCTGATCCTAATAACGTTAGAAACATTCCCCCTATTGTTGATGGTGAGAATCAGATGCAGTTCGGCAGAGAAAGTGTCAGGATAATAGAGGACCTCTCAATGATGTTGGAGCTGCTGGGGTTGGCTTAAATGCTGTGCCGAGACTGCAAGTCCTGCCATGCAGGGTTACCTTAGGCGATCAAGATACCCCACACACCTACTATAGGAACCGATATGCTATTATTCCCCCTCCTATCCGGAGGCAAGATTATGAGATTAAACCTCAAATAATCGCTCTGGTTAAACAGAATCAATTCAATGGGCTATCTAACGAGAACCCAATGGACAATATTGATATCTTTGAGGAGATCTGTAGTACCCCCAAAGCCAACGGAGTCCCCCAAGACTACCTCTGTTGTAAACTATTTTCCTTTTCCCTTGCTGATAAAGCTCATAGATGGCTGAAATCTTTGAGTCCCGGATCTATCACAAGCTGGGGTGAATGCCAAGCCGCTTTCATTCAGCAGTTCTTCACCAAAGCTAGATCCGCAGCGCTTAAAAATAAAATAGCCACATTCTGCCTAGCTGGTATCGAGTCCTTCTATGAAGCTTGGGAACGCTATAAGGAATACTTAAGGGACTGTCCCCCTCAAAGCTACACTGAGTCGGACAGGATGAACTTCTTCTACAATGGATTTGAAACAGAATACAAGATTGCTATGGATATAGCCAGTAAAGGAGACTTCATGAGCTACACACAAGAGGAAGCAATAAGATTAATCGAGAACCTTGCACTAAGCAACTTAAACAGAAGCTCTAACTATAAAAAAAGGAACGACCATGTTCTTATAAGTGGGAGAGTAATAGAAAATCTTATTGCTAAGGTAGATGTGTTTTGGAAGGCACAAAGTTGAGGTGGAAACCTCTTGGAGAGTTACAATGATGAGGAGGAATGCACCGAGGAGATCAACTTTCTCAGTAGACAGGAAAACAGGGGATTCAACCCTAACTTCGGAAAACATCCTAACCTATCCTACCGTAGAACTGATGTTGAGGACTCCCAAAACCTGTTTTATCCTTCTCGGAGTGCTCAGAACCAAGATAACCCCCAAAATAGTGCTGGTTATGGTAAAAAGGGATTCAACCACCAGATTGGGAACACCAACCCTCTTGTTAATATTGAACCCCTATTCCAGCAAATTTTGGAAAACGACAAAGAGTTTTGCTAGGAAATCAATGAAAAGACTGATCTTATCCACTTAAAGATAAGCCAAGGGTGCGAAAATTTAGAAACTCGGCTTAGAACTTTAAAAGATAAGATCGTATAGACAAACGACTCTGCAAAAACTCAGACGCAAGAGCATGTTCGAGCAATTAACCTCCGGAGTGGAAAAAAAATAGTGGGAAATCCAAAAACATCAGAGTTTGATCGAACAGAAGGGGAAGTCGATCAAACTGATGACAGGATTTTGGATGAGATTGATAGAGGTGAGGGACAACCAATCCCTTACATGATATGATGTCAGAAGTCCAACTTCCTGATGATCAAGAAGAAAAGATTCCCGAGGAGGAAACACCAGGTCTCCCTCCAAAACATAGTGAACCAAAAATCCCATATCCTCCTCATAGGAGAGGAACTCTACAGGAAAAAGAGTATGAAAAGACTAAAAATATCATTGGTGATATACAGCTAAAACTCCCTTTCGTAGATTCGGTTAAAATGGTCCCAACTTTAAAAAAATACATGAAGGACATCCTTACGAACAAACGAATGTTGGAAAAGGGAAACATGGTGCTAACACATGAGGTCAGCGCAATATTGCTTGACAAATCTCCTGAAAAACATGCCGACCCAGGGAACTTCACACTTCCCTACAATATTAAAGGCAAAATGTTCAAACGCTGTTTATGTGATTTGGGACCAAGTGTGAGTTTGATGCCGTTATCTGTTGCTCAGAAATTGGACATGATGACTTTCAAACCATGCAAGATCTCATTGATATTAGCGGATCGTTCAGTTTGCCGTCCGGAAGGACTACTTGAGAATGTACCTGTTACATTGGCGAATGTACAATTTTGACTGACTTCATCGTTCTCAAGCTGGAAACAGAATCTCGCGATCCAATTATCCTAGGTAGACCTTTCCTCGCTACTGCAGGAGCAATAATCAATGTGCAGAAAGGCATAATAAATCTTCACCTCAGTGACCTTGACATGAGGTTCGATTTAGACAAAATGACAAAAAGGCCTTTGATGGAGGATCAGACATTCTGGATTGACACAATTAAGGAGATCACCCAAGAAATGATGCATGAAATGCATTCTGAAGATCCTCTTGAAGTTGCACTGATTCAGGCTCAACCTGAATATGGTTATCCAGGATGAAGACAACTGGGTTTGCACGAATGTTAGATTCTACAAATCAAATGAAGAGAGTCACTTTCCCCAATATTGAAGAGGTTCATTTGACTGAACCACGTTCTCCAACCAAGTATAAGAAAGAAAAGTTTCCAAGAAAGATAACCAATTCTGAAATAGAATGGGATGGTCCTCCACTGCCAGCGGAAAAACATCAAAAGCATGACCCAGACGCAAAGGAACCAGGAGTCGATAAAAGGGAATTTCAAAAAAAATCTCCCTCGATATCTAAGTATATTCCGCCAGGACGCAGTAGGAACGGAGACAAAATTTCTGATGATAACCCCATTTGACACAAAATCCTGATGAGGACGATTTCAAACCCTGGGGGGGGGGGGTGGGTTTCATTGAATCTCAGAAATAATCCTAGTCATGCTAGTGACTTAAAACAAGAGCTAGTGGGAGGCAACCCAGGCATTTTCCCTTAAAACAATTCTCTAAAAAAAAAATACAAAAATAATAATAAATAATAATATCGATCTGCGCAGATCGATCGATCCCAAAACAAGGTAGGCGAGGATCGAGGGTTTTATAAACGCGGTCGTCGATCCTCAAAACTCTAATTCTCTAAAACTCTCTAACTCTCTCAATTTTGAATCAATTTTACCAGTTTAATGCGCTATTCTCATTAGATTTTTACCCTCTATCTCTTTGTATCATCCTTAGCTTTGATCTGCGAAGGTATATTGAGAAATTCAATGGTTTAGAACCGATTTTTTGGAACTACACTTGGATCCTCCGAAAATTCTCTTTCAACCTCTTTATTCATCCTAAATTTTGTATATTGAGCATAATTTGATGGATAGGTTGTTAGAGAAACCGATTTAGAATAGGATTGATCAAGGAATTATGTGAAAATTTGATTTTGAGAAATAAGCATATAAGTTGAGATTTTGGATGAATTAGGGATGGAGAATAGACATATGAGCATGCATTAAGGTGTATATGAGTTTAGTGATGATGAATTACAGATTAGTTTGCGGAAAATTGAGCTTTTCACAATGAGAGTAATTCGGTAATTCCCGCAGGGATCGATCGATCCGTGCAGATCGATCGTTCCCGGTTGGTCATGCGGTTTAATTTTCAAATTATTTAATAATTATTTTGAAAACCAGATAAATTCAATTCTTCATTATTTTATTGTCCAATAATTTTCTCGTGACTAACTTGTGAATTTTTCTTAAAAATTTTCAGGAAATGGCACCCAAGAGATTCAACAAGGACAAAGGCATCGTGAGCCTATCCGGCCATGCATCTGCACGCACTTGGCAAGATGCAGATGCGAATCTTGCAGGCTCTGTTAGTGCCTGCACATTTCTGCCCACTTGCATGACTGACAAGGGGACTTTAGCCAGCCTTGGCATTCGCGATAGCTATTAAGGTATTCACCAACCCCACTGGGCTCGGGAACCTGCCCTGCATGCAGCCCCATCTCTGCACTTCCTTGGCCAAGGAATTTTTGGGGACTATCATGATTCACTTCTAGGACGTGCGCTACCCTAGGCCAGACGAGCGTAGTCTCAGCTTTTACATTCAGGGTCAGTTACACATGATGACCCTCTACCAGCTTTGCGACGCCTTCGGTTTTAGTGGCACACCCCTCGTCGACATGACTGAGGGGACTGATGACGGAGATTTCTGGGAGCTGATAGCCCAGGGACCGTATGTTTTGCGGACAGCAAAGAAGTCACTGATCCGCCATCCTGCAGTCCGTCTCGTCGAGAGATTCATGGGTGTCACCTTAGGCCTCAAGTCTAAGGCAGCTGCTGAGAACAAGCAGAAGCTGTGGTTACTGAAGCAAGGGTGGTGCACGATGACCGTGGCCCCTCATAGGTGGCATAAGGTGAACATGAGGTACCTTCTCGCCTGCCCTTGGTCTCCGTGAAGACCGGTCCAGCTACGTCCTCAAAGAGATCGGTCGTCATTGGGAGTCTAGTGACTCGGATACCTGAGCATCTGGGCATCGAGGTCCCGAGACCTTCTCCGATGGAGCGCAGCAGGCTTATGGACAGACAGTATCTGAGCTCGGCTTCTTGGTGCCGAACTTCCTGGTCTACTGTTTCCAGGACCGAGAGTCTCACTACCGGTTCATCCATCTGCCACAGGAGGAGCATACCGGTCTGTCCTCCACCACGGACATCGAGTTCCTACCACCAGCAGCAGCACTCTGCACCAGGCCGGTACAGCCGACTCAGCCTCCAGTTTGCCGCACCACACGCCAAGCTCTAGCTCTAGATGCGATGACATCTGGCTACGACCCCAGCTTACAGCGCGCCTCGACCTCGTCTCAGCCATGGGACTCGAGTTCACCATTCCTGGTCCTGGACTTCAGCGTGTTTGACCTCCCCGAGTTCCCAGGAGAGCCCAGCACAGACTTTGAGCGCTGGATGGTCAACTGCACTCGGAGGCAGCACTCTATGATACAGAGGGCGTGTGATTTCTTTTGCAGGATGCGCCCTAACTGTTTTGCCCCACCGAGAGTAGACGAGTCAGGACCGAGTACCAGCATAGGAGGCCCAGCCGCAGCAGCAGCCAGAGAGAGAGAGACATCATCCTCAGATGAGGGAGCACGCCGGCGCAGACGACGCAGGAGTCCAGGCGGCTCCACTCGCGCTTGCTCTGAGGAGTGGTATTTTTTTGTTATCTTTTTCTTCTCTTTTCTTTTTATTCTGAACTATTTATGTATTATTTTTAACTCTGTTATCTCAACTCATTATCAGCGTTCATTTATTTTATCTTTATCATTATTGTTTCATAACACCAATTTTCTTTGATTTTATATCACTGCTTGATGCAGTGATTTAAGTCTGGGGGAAGGGGTGACTGCTTTCATATATTACTAATATTGTGTTTTCTTTTGTTTACTTGTCCCAAAAAAAATTCAAAACTTTTTCAAAAATAAAACTTTTTCATTTTTCTTGAGTCGTTTTATTGAGTCAAAACATGAGATTTTTACAATTTTCTTGGTTTCCATTTTATGTTGACATTTATTGGATTTAGTTCAGGAAGATTGGAAAAACCATCAGTGGATCAACTTTACCCGAAGCAACCTATCCTTTCGAAATCTGAGTGATCCAGCGTTGGCTCTATCTACTTGGACCTTTAACTTGGACTAATCTTCTCACTTAGGGGCTCGATAATGCTAAAGGATCATATATATATGGAGTTCACCCCATTCTTATTGGAGCTCCAGATGGCCAAGCTCATTTTTAGTTTGGTTCCACACCCTTACACCCTTTTTCATTCAGACCCCAGTCATCTTTCGCAACATTAGGAGCATGTGCAACCAAGTGCAAAAACTACGGAGTATGGGAGCCGGTACAACCAAATGTTCTAAAAATTTCCGAGTAAGCTTTCTAGTATAAGTACTTCATCTATATTTGTTTGAGTTGACTATTGGTGCAGTTTTTAGTAGGATTGATGTACATGGTTAGAACTGGTTCCAACTTCCCCTTCTCAGAAAAAAATGCTCTAGGATCGACCGATCCTACCTTGATCGATCGATCCCGTCTAATCCCGAGACTCTCTTTCAAAAAAAAAAAAATGAAAAGAAAGAGAAGGGAAAGAAGTCTGAAGGAACCAAAATAAAACCTTTTATTTATTTAGCTAGTTATTTGCTTCTTTTATCTATTTTATTTTAGCACCAATAGCAACTTTATTAGGATCATTATATAGAAGCTTACTTGGGATCCAAAGTTCAGGAGGTTGTGCACCATCTTTGGTTCCCGTCTCACTGTGATTTTGCGCATTGGCTTTCACCGGAGTTCATCATGCCTAACCATCACCCTTAAAATGGCCCCCGTTACTAGTCCTTAGCTATTTCGACTCCCTTTGTGAGACTACACGCAACATTTAATGAATGTTAAAGGGCCAACAATGGAGATTTCAGAAGTTACCTTGGATCTCGAATGCTAGAGTACGATAATGTTTGCTTTGCTTATGGTAAAGTACATGTTGTACTGCTAAAGTTTGATTAACCTTTCACAAGGTTTCTTCTTGGTTTACATGATCAACATGACGGATTTCTAAAGCTAAGCTTAAGTTCCCGTTTTTCAAACTTCCACTTCTGTACTTTGTTTCATTGACTTGTTTCTTACTTGAGGACAAGTAAGGATTCAAGTCTGGGGGTGTGATGAGTGTCTATTTTGACCCATTTTTATTCAATTTTTACTTGTCTTATTGAGTCTACAAGTTAGGTTTTATGTTCTTTTGGTCGGTTTTAGTGTCTTTTCTGATTTTCACTTTCTTGGAGCTAAAATGAGCAAAATGGTGCACTTTTGGACGTTTTTACACATCATTGGATTTTGGAGACATCCTGGATCAATCAATCCCGAAGAGGATCGACCAAGCATGACGAGGATTGACCGATCCCGAAGCAGGTCGGTCAGTCAAATGAATCTATGAGGTGGCACGGATCAGAGGAAAAAGATCGATCGATCCAAGCAGGATCGATCGATCCCAGTCACAAATATTCTCTAAATCGCACATTAACTCCGAGTTTTGACCTAGAAGACACCCTATAAATAATGCTCATTTCCGGAGCGGCCAGAGAGACCTAGATACGAATTTTACTGTTACTCTTCCATTTTTATTTCTGATTCAGATCTATAATTTTTACATTGGTTTTTCTCAGATCTAAAGTTTTTTCATTGCATTTTCAAGATCTATATTCTGTCTTTATCTCTTTATTTATATTTTCAACCATACAACATCATCATCTATCAACCCATTACCATGGTTGAGTAGATCTATATGTTGGGAGATGAGATTTATTCAAAGGGATTTAATGTTTAATTAGGTTATTATTATATATTAGAATTATGGTTAATAGATCTTTACTTTTATGAATCAAATGCTTTTGTTAGGTTGACAAATCTATCAAATGATTCATAGGGTTTTATTGTACAGCTAACGTTGGCTATTCTACCCGGAATTTATTGTTTGTAGGCTTGATTTTCAGATTTATAAGAGTTGAAGCTGGATCTACAAGTGAACTCTATCAAACTAGGTTAAAATATGTTATCATAGGGTCCTAGCGGATTTATGATAGAATAATATTTGCTTTTATTAAAAATATTTATTTTTGGTACATTGTTTGTGTTCTAGATCTAGATCATTTAATTGCTAATCCGGCTAGATATCCTTTTTATTTATTTAAATCCCTGCAATTTCCCAGATCCCAACATTTGTTTTAGATTAATTTCTTTCCTTAATTAAAAGATTTTTATTCGAATTTTATTCGGATTTCCAAAAGTGACACTTCCCATATTTTTCAGTGTAGCTCTGTTTAGATCTAAGGATCTATAGCGCTCTTTACTCTCTGTGGATTGATCCTACCACTATACTGCCGTGCACAACCATGCACTTGCGGAGTTTAGATGTTGGATAAAACCTGATGCATAAAACATCACATCAATCATGCTCTAGTGGGTCCATCTAAGCAAGAAGAGGAGCTGGCTATGGTTGCTTACTGCAATGATGTTGTGAGAAAGTTAGACTTGGAGGCTTTTATGAAGTCTATTGCCGCTCTTACCAATAAGGAATCCGGTATCACTCACTTAGCCTCTTTACCAAATTCACCAAGTAAAATATTGATTAGTGAGTCTGGTGCTTCTCATCACATGATTAGTAACCCCAAACTCATTAATAATGTTAAACCTGCTGGTGGAAATATGATAATTGCAAATGGTGATATGATTCCCGTAAGATGAGTATGTGATTTAAAACATTGTTAGAAGAACTCTAAAGCTTTCATTATGCAAGAATTTACCTCTAATCTTGTATCAGTAAAAAGGGCAACTCTTGATCTTAATTCTTAAGCTATATTTGGTCCTAATAGCTTTCATTTTCAAGATACTGAGAAGGAAACACCAAGGGAGACATATATTCTTGATGATTCTTCTACCAAATCTTCATCTCTTTCATTTAAATCTTGTTATGCTTTTAATTCAAATAAAATATGGCATGATAGACTTGGTCACCCACATGCTCGTGCTTTAGAAATTTTGTTACCCCATGTTGTCTTTGATCATGGTAGTTGTGAAGCTTGTATTCTAGGAAAATATTGTAAAACTGTTTTTCCTAAGTCATCAACTATATATGAGAAATGATTTGATCTTGTGCATTAAAATATATGGACAGCTCCATGTTTATCTAGGGACAATAATAAATACTATGTTACATTCATTGATGAGAAATCAAAATACACATGGATCACACTACTTGCACCTAAGGATAAAGTATTTGATGCATTTGTTAATTTTCAGTCATATGTAACTAACTAGTTTAATGTCAAGATCAAGGTACTTAGGTCTAACATTGGTGGGGAGTATACAAGCCACAAGTTCAAAGAGCTGCCCATATACTCCACAATAAAATGTTGTAGCTGAGATGAATAATAGACATCTTATGAAAGTTGCAAGGTCTATGATGTTTCATACCAATGTCCCAAGAAGATTTTGGAGTGATGCAGTCATGGCAGCTTTTATCTCATCAATAGAATACCAACAAGGATCCTAAATGATAGAGCTCCATTTGAGGTATTGAACCAAACAAAACCCTTCGTTGATCACTTACGAGTTTTTGGGTGTGTTTACATTGTACTAATACCAGGTAAACTAAGGGATAAGCTAGAAGCTAAGAGCATAAGGTTCATGTTCCTTGGATACTCAACTACTCAAAAAGGTTACAAGTGCTAAGACTTCTCAAGAAAATGAACCATTGTGTCAAGAGACGTCAAGTTCATTGAGCACCAAGGGTATTTCGACAAAAAAGATTGGTTCAGTTTAAAATATTTGGCAAGATCTCCATCAGATAGAGCTGCTAGTGTCCAACATCTCCTAAGTCACCTTGGTAATCCTCCTCTGAGAGAAGACCATTCAGATACTACTGGAACCAATCAACAAGGGTTGGAGACTCCGGAAGCACAACCCAATACTGATATTGTGAACACTCATGCGACTCCAAACAACATGGAAGAAACCGAAACTATTGAGTTGGAACGAATCTCACTTTAAATGGAACAAGACAAATATCAAGATGAGGAAGTTGTTACCGAAGAAATTGTTCAAGTAAATCAAGACCATAGAGTCGAGTAAGAAGCAGAGACCTTGCCTCCTCTTAGGAGAAGCACACGTCAAAAGATAACTAGAGTCTACTACAACAATCAAGTTGTTGCACATCCAATACAAGCGGTTTGTTCACTTGACCTGTTTCTGACTACTCATCAAGCTTTCCTTGGAAAAATTGATGCTCAATGGATCCCACAGAGTTATGAAGAAGCCAAAGAAAGCAAAGAATGGCTTGCAGTGGTTGATGATGAGGCTGGTGCTATGGAAAGGAATCATACATGGGGTGAATCGGATCTTCCTCCAAGAAAGAAGGTTGTTAGCTCAAGATGGATCTTTACTATCAAGTATTTGAGAAATGGAGATATTGAGAGGTACAAAGCTAGATTGGTTGCAAGAGGGTTCACACAAACCTATGGAGATGACTACACAAAAACTTTTGCTCTGGTAGCTAAGCTTCATACTGTTAGAGTTGTTCTTTCCTTAGCAATGAATCTGGATTGGGTGTTATGGCAAATAGATGTGAAGAATGCTTTCTTACAAGTAGAACTTGAAGAAGAATTTTACATGACTCCACCACCAGGCCTATAAGACTTCATTGCTCCTGGAGAAGTGCTAAGACTTAGAAAGGCTATCTATGGGCTGAAGCAATCTCCAAGAGCTTGGTACCACAAGTTGAGCTCCATACTCAAAGAAAGAGGATTCAACTAGTCTGAAGCTGATCATACCCTATTCACTCTTCAAAGTTCAAAAGGAATCATTGTGGTCTTTATGTATGTGGATGACCTTATCATTTCCGGCAATGATAAGGAAGGTATTCAAGAAACTAAAACTTATCTTAAGACCATTTTTTATATCAAAGATCTTAGAGAACTAAAATATTTTCTAGGGATTGGAGTATGCTGTTCTCTTGAGAGCTTATTTCTTTCACAAAGGAAATATACTCTTAATTTATTGAGTGAGACATGTAAACTAGAAGCAAGGCCAACCAAAACTCCTCTTGAAGATGTCTACAAGGTCAAGCAAAAAGGGGAGAAAAATGACTAAAAGGATGGACAAGAAGAATCCATTAGACAAACCATATATCAATCCTTTCCAATACCGGAGATTAGTGGGTAAGCTTATCTATTTGACTCTTACTAGACCTGATTTGTGCTTTGCTGTGAATCAGGTGAGTCAATACATGCAAAAACCCACGATATATCATTGGAACATGGTGGAGAGGATACTTCGATATCTCAAAGGAAGTCCGGAACAAGGCATATGGATGGGAAAGAATGGAAATTCCGAGATTGTTGGTTATTGTGATACGGACTATGCTGGTGACACAAATGATAGGAAGTCAACAACCGGATATTGCACATTCATTGGAGGGAATTTGGTGACATGGAAGTCTAAGAAGCAGAAAGTAGTTTCATGTTCAAGTAATGAATCCAAATATAGAGCAATGAGGAAGCTCACAGATGAACTGATTTGGCTTAAGGCACTACTCAAAGATCTAGGCATTGAAACCACAAGACCCATCACGATGCATTGCGATAATCAAGCTTTTATACACATTGCTAGCAACTTGGTGTTCCATGAGAGGACAAAACACACAGAGGTTGACTGCCACAAAGTCAAGAGAAAATCGAAGAAGGAGTAACTCTACTGTGTTATACAAAGAGTGAAGACCAGCTCGCAGATATCCTAGCCAAAGCCGCAAGACTCAAGGTTTGCAATCACATCTATAGCAAACTCAGCTTGTGGATCCAAGTCACCCTTGATCATATCCCCTACTCATAGATGTTATGCTTTTTTCCACATTATAGATTTTTTTCCCAAGTGCTTTTTTCTATGATGAGGTTTTTACCGAGATAACGCCTATATAGGTCTAAGTTTAGCCTTTGTTCACCGACGGCTAAGCTTGAGGGGGAGTATTAAGATCAAGAAGACATTCCGTACAAAATGAGGGCGTGCAAATCTCGGGTCGTGTACGAATTGACGGATCTGTACATACACGGATTTTGCGGTTCTAGAGGAAACGCAAGATAAAATTTCGGGTTAAAATAAAATAAATCTGAAAAGTCATTTTATGATGTAATCTATTTTGTCTTATTTATATAGGGCTTCATCTCCTTATGACTATAAAAGGGGGAGCCTCTCATTGTAAACTTTTAACATAGTTTTGCCTCTTTGGTGTAAGAATAGATCTGCCACTTTTCACAACATTCTCTCATTATTTCTTCATCTAAATTCTTCATTACTTCTGTAAATCACTTTACTACATGGGTTGCATTTTTACAACAGTTCACTTTTACGATTCGTCAACAACCTGGCAAGCTCAACCGTGTGGCTGACGCTTTAAGCAGGCGCCATTCATCAGTCTTTACAATGCATACATTGATTCCTGGGTATACAGCGTTTGCGGATCTTTATTGTTCGGATCCCTATTTTAGCAAAATCTTTGGTGATGTATAAAGTGGTGTTGCACTAGATTATTCTCTCTATGATGGCTTTCTATTCAAAGGTAATCAATTATGTATCCCTGAGATCAGGTTAAGACTTCATATTATCAAAGAACTTCATGACAAGGGCCATGTTGGTAGGGATCGTACGCTTCAATTAGTGATAAGTTCTTACTTTTAGTCATCGGTTAAATGTGATGTTGTTCGGTTTGTGGAACATTGCAGAGCATGCCAACAAGCTAAGGGTGCTGCTTCTAATGCCGGTTTGTATTTGCCTTTGCCAGTTCCGACTCAACCATGGACAGACATAAGCATGGATTTTATATTAGGCTTGCCGCACACTCAAAGGGGTCATGATAAAATTTGTGTTGTCGTGGATAGGTTTTCAAAAATGGCTCACTTTATGCCATGTAAGAACACTACCGATGCAGTTTGTGTTTCCTCGTTATTTTTTCAAGAAATTTATTGACTTCACGGGTTGCCCATGTCAATAGTATCAGACCGAGACACACATTTTCTTGGTCACTTTTGGCGATCGGTGTGGAGGCTTTTACGTACAAGTCTTGATATGAGCACCGCATATCATCCTCAAACTGATGGGCAAACGGAGGTGACTAACTGTGTGTTAGGTAATATGCTTCGAAGCTTAGTGGGGGACAATCTAGAGTCGTGGGATAGCAAACTGTTTATCGCGGAATTTGCTCATAATCATGCTACTAATTGTAGCTCTGGGTTTTGTCCTTTCATGGTTGTTTATGGTATTGTTCTGCGGTGTCCTCTAGATCTCACTGTGTTACCTGACAAGCAGCGTATTCATGGCAGAGCAAATGACTTTATCAAAAATGTCTATACAATTCATGAGGAAACACGAAAGAATTTCCAGGCAGAAACAACTTCTTACAAGGTGGCTGCAGATAAGAGGCGACATGAGGTCGAATTTTGTGTTGGTGACTTGGTCTAGGTTGTGCTAATCAAGGAACACATGAAGACGGGGACTTATAACAAGTTACTTCCTCGGAAAATTGGTCTGTTAGAGGTGTTGGAACAGATCAATGACAATGCTTATCGTGTCCGCCTTCCTCCAGACATTCCAACTGCATATGTGTTTAATGTTAAGAATATATTTCCTTATCATGGCGACAAAGATGATCCAGATTCGAGGGCGAATTTTCTCGTACCCCAGGGGACCTGATGCAGAGCATCCTACTCTGTTTCAAAAACACGAGAGTCAGTGTGATGTTTTCCGTGTTCGACACGTTTAACGTTTCTTTACTTCTTCGATTTTCTATTTTCAGTTGGTTTTATATTTTCCATTACTATTATGTTTTCCTTTTCTATTTTGATTCCTATTAGCCTTAGGATTATGTTTGTGAATATATATAAAAGAGTCTAGGCTTTGTATTATTCATTTATGTTTTAAGAAAAAATCAACAAAAACCAAAAAGACAAAACCCTAGTTTCCCATAAGAACTTTGCATTACCTAGCACTAAGAGGAGTACTCTCATTATCGGTTACGTTTCTTCGTTCATAGCTTTAGCCACTCC
Organism: Cardamine flexuosa; assembly: GCA_963555745.1. NCBI lineage: Eukaryota > Viridiplantae > Streptophyta > Magnoliopsida > Brassicales > Brassicaceae > Cardamine > Cardamine flexuosa. The sequence continues at coordinate 19,725,907 of OY743219.1, forward strand.
ACCACTAAGCCACATATGTGTATCTTAAAGCTTAACTAATATTTTGGGTAGTTTTTAGTTAGGGCAGTCACGTGAATGTCCGAGCTTCGCGGTTCATAATCAGTGTTTCTTCATCGGGGTTGTAGTGGAAGAAGAAAAGGTGGAATCTGAGTATGACGATATGTCTTTTGCTGCTATGCGATTATATCTTAGGAAGATAAAGACTATCAGACAAGCATAGGGGTTTCAAAGCAGATAATAAAGATGAGAAGCCTCTCAGACAATCAGAAGGTTTAAAGGAAGAATGGTCTAGCAGTTGGGTTTCAAGTCTCAACCAAACATGAGCAAAAAAGCCCATTGCAAAATCTTCATTGTCATTATACTATACCCACCTTCAGTTTCAAGTTTTGATCAATCACATCATGTTGCTTAATGAATCAAGACCGCATGCATATTATATTGCCTAGGTCGTAGGAGATAAATGAGAAGTTGACAACATGTGAGTGTGAAGAGGTCTTTAATGAATCAAGCTCCACATAAAAGAGAGCTAAAAATAGCATGTCAATTTTCTTGTTTTTATTACTTTGTAAATAAAAGTATAATTACCATATTACCTTCACTCTGGCTTTCTATATTTTCCGTTTTAAATTTCTATTTAAATAAATACTTAAAACAAAATGAAGAAATCAGAGAATCAATGACTAGAATATCATAAATTGGAGAAACCTAACACTGCCACAAAATGATCTAAATGCCATCAATTTTGAATGAAAACCCGAAAATACTCTTTATAATTTTTTTTAAATTAAAAATTATGGTAAACTACTCTGCCTTAGGTGTACTAGGGACCTCCTAATTGTACCATCTGTATTCCACCGTTCTAGTACAACTGGATACCAATATATCTCCGATTGTACTAGTTATTTCACATCTGATAGATTCGAACTCTGGTCGCGCACCCTGCATGCGCGCACACAGTATCACTCTCCCACCGTGTTTATTTTGATATCTCTTACAATCATATTTATATAATCTTATTTAATCAAATTTCTAAATTCATTAAGAGTAACTGTGTCATTTTACACACTTATGACATTTTGGATTTCCTATTCTTATTTTGTGGCATTATGGCCTGTGGCTTGAAATCGGAGATTATTTCAACCAAGTACTATATTCATCTTGTTGTGATTGTAAGTTCAAGTTACTAATTCATTAGACATCTTGACATCATTTCCGGCTCCTATCAAAGCCGCCGGTGCCAAAAATGAACTACCATTTTGCAATCTAGAGCTTCTACCTTGCATCGAACTCTTTCTAGTTAACGGTCGCGGAGGCAAATTGCCTAATGGTTGTTGTAAGAAATTTAAAAAGTCAATATCATGTATGTGTAAATTCCTGACGGCCAAGGAGAAAAACCTAAACTCAGTTGCTCACAGAATCCTCTGGTTTTGTCGTATTTCTGTCCCCAAATGTCGTCTATAAATCTAGAGATTATATAGCAAACTAATGTTTGGTTTCATATGGTTATTATATACATAAAGCAAACATGTTGTATGTAACACATAAAAATTAATGTTAATTATTAATACAAAGAAGTTGTATGTAACACATAAAAATGATAAATATGGTTACTATAAAATTAACAAGTTGTGATCGAATTCTGAACTCGTCAAACTTTCTCCTAACATTACAATTCTCGTTCGAGATTGTTTTCTTTCAAAACGCAAAAATAATCGACTATTGAGGACTCAATCTTGACAACGACGTCGTTTTAACGAATTATCAATCTGAAAACGACGTCGTTTAAAGAGTTCAATCTACACCGCATCACACATGTCGTTCTTCGTCAACGCCGGTGAAAAACATAAAACACGTCAAAAGACAAAATCCACCTCTGTCTTCTTCTTGCTTTCTTCGCCCTTACTTCTCAGACCATCACAACGATCAATTCAAGACCAACAAATCTCAAAACCATCATGACGAAAAGTATTAGACTTTTCTTCTTAGCTTTCCTCCTTCTTGCTTCACCTTTCCTCCAAGGTTTTTTATCACCTTTCCTCTGCTCCTCCATAGCTATAACAGTTCCATTACTGATTCTACTCTGTTTCTTGTTAATATTTCAGTTTTGTTTTTATTATTTTGAGTTTCAGCTCACATGAGATGTTGTATTTTGCTGTAGTTGCTTTGACCCAATCGGATTCGGAAGATTCTGGCTTTGAAGTTTCTGATGTTGGTGAAGAAGAGAGTGAAGCAGATGAAGTGTTTGATTTAGAACTTAGCTCAGCTCCTGGAGTTGAAACCCTTTGCCTTTTCCCCAAAAACAGAGCAAAAGGTACAAAATTTTCATCTTTTTTATTCCAATTTCTAAAAACTAGACTTACTAATTTTGTATGTATGTGTGTGTTTGCTAATCATGGTCAGTGGGATTTTCTACAGTAATAAAAGCTGGAATTGAGACTGAACTACTCGTTGGAATGAAAAATGATGGTAATTGAAATGATTTTTTTCATCAAACGATTACTTAAAAAGTTAGCTATAAAATTTATAATTTTTGTTTGAATCATATATCAATAGGTCAATCCAAGCTAGATATAGTTGCAGTTAAAGGCAGTTTACATCTTCCTTTTGATCAAAAGCCTGTTCAGAATCTCACCGCTCTGGTAAATTAATGATCTTTGGTTCATCTCACATTTATTGCTTTGTGATCTCATGTGTTAATTTTGTCTTTCCAAATCAGTCTTATCTTAGGTTCTTTTTATTAACTGTTTTGTCTCATCTCATGTCACTCCACAGTCCACACTCTGTAGTCTGTACCATAAACATTTCCATTCTAATTATGTTGTGTCTTAGAATCAGAACCTTATAATGGGAATGCACAATATAGAGCTTGTTGGTCTTTGTTTCTTAAGTTGTCTACTTATTATTTGGTTACTTTATTGTATCTTCTATTTGTAGAGCTTTAGTAATGCATCTGTGCCAACTTCAGCTCAAGCTACCTTCCCATATGTTTTTGCTGTCAGCAAGTTTCTGCAGGTATGTTTCTTGTAGTCTCCAAAACACTAGAAAAGGTAGAATCATAGAAAAGTATCGGACTTTATCGTTTTTTTCCGTGCAGGCGGGTGCTTTTGATCTAGTTGGAACCATCATCTATGAGATAGATGGTAAGCCATACCAAAGCACTTTTTACAATGGAACTATCGAAGTTGTTGAAGATGGTCCTCTCTTCAGGATGGAGTCAGTCTTCCTCAGTGGCCTTTTAATTTCTGTTATTGTTTTTCTTGTCATCTATATCCAAAATAGCTTGAGACATATGACCAAGGTACATTACACATTCATTTCGTTATCTTATCGCACTTTTATTCGATGTGTCATTTTCTCTTAGGTAATACCAAACTTTGAAATGGGTTAATGTGATTTCCTCGCGTAGAAAACAAAGAGAGCACCAAAAGTTGAAGTTGGAACTGCAAATAAAGATGCTTCGCTTGATGAATGGCTTGAGGTATTCTTGGCACAAGATATAAAAAACTTCTCCATAATGAGTTTTGCTTTGTTGTCTATTTTGGAATTGATTTACTATGTACTACTGCAGGGCACTTCGTACAACACTCAATCTTCGAGTAAGTCAAAGAAGAAGAAGTAGATTAAAGCAAATCTCAGCTGCTTTGTTTGAGGACTTGTGAAGCCAAGAACACATACACACAACGATACTAACCATATAGTTGTTGGTAGAGATCTTCTTACCTTTGTAAACTTCACAGAATCATGAATACTTTCTTTCTTTTCTTCTAGTAGATGTTACAATGAAACAGTTTTATTTTCTTTCTTCTGTAGTTTTATGATCAGAACCATTTCCTAAACTTACATGTTACTATGTAAGAGTTGGTCAAGTTCTTTAGTCTTTGCACCGAATGGGGTCAAGCTTAGCCTAGTTTTAAACCCAATAAGATATTTTGTCATCATATTGGGCCTAATTGTTCCTGGCCCTTTAATTATTCTAAACGAATCGTTTAGAAGTCAATCCTCAAAGTCTATCCAGTAAAAGTTAAAAACTTAAAAAGTAGAAAAAGAAAAAGAAAAAAAACAATATTCTCTGCCTCGGATCCACGCAACTTTTTAACCATAGTCAGATTTGATGTTAACCACAGTTAACACAAAACCATTAAGATCCCTCCACGTGTAACAATCAACGCTCACAAATATATTTCCTTTTCAATATTCCTCACAAAGCCCTCTATATGAATCACCACATCGTCACCTTCCTCAAAACAGTACCAAAACCCTAATCTCTCTCAAACCAAATCAAATCTCAAAAAAAAAAGATGCCGAACCCTAAAGTTTTCTTCGATATGTCCGTCGGTGGCTCACCCGCCGGAAGAATCGTGATGGAGCTTTACGCCGACACAACACCAGAAACTGCTGAGAATTTCCGCGCTCTCTGTACCGGAGAGAGAGGAATCGGAAAATCCGGCAAGCCTCTACACTACAAAGGATCAAGCTTCCACCGTGTGATCCCGAAATTCATGTGTCAAGGAGGAGATTTCACCGCCGGGAATGGAACCGGAGGTGAATCGATCTATGGAATGAAGTTTAAGGATGAGAACTTCATCAAGAAGCATACTGGTCCAGGTATATTGTCTATGGCTAACGCTGGTGCTAACACGAATGGATCTCAGTTTTTTATTTGTACTGAGAAGACTTCGTGGCTCGATGGGAAGCATGTTGTGTTTGGTCAAGTTGTTGAAGGTTTGGATGTCGTTAGGAACATTGAGAAGGTTGGATCTGATAGTGGAAGGACTTCCAAGACTGTTGTCATCACTGATTGTGGTCAGATCTGAGTTTGTTTGAAAGAGAGGTTGATGATGATGATCCAATGGTAGCTTTTGTGTTGTGTTTCCTTTTGATATTTTCTGGTGTTTGTGGTTTTTCTTTTTCTGGATTTGAAGTTTCATGCTTTTGTGATCGGTATGAGTTTGGCTACCATTGAATAATAATGAGAATAAATCTTAGGTCATTATCAAGCTTTTTTTTAATATGTTCAGAATCGTCGAGCTTCGTTTTAAAAAGAAAATTAAAAATGAGTAAGTAGACTTAAATCTTATTTTATATGGTTACCATTGGATATATAATAAGAATAAATTGCTACATGGCTTCTACTACTACAAAAAATAAACTCGGGAATCTATTTAAACATCATTATTAAATATCTGAACATTTTGAATGACGACAGAAAAAATGGCATCTTGGAATTGTCAAGCTGCATATTAAAAAAAATTGAAATATGAGAAGTAAGCTTATTTCTTATTGGATATGGTAAAGTACTGAGATTTTGGACTATACGACAAAAAAAAACTATGATATTCTTCAGCAAGAAAGTGAAATGGATGTGATCTGTCGGACTTTTAGATATCATAGAGCCATGGAAAAAGGATGTAACGTTTATTGATATTTGTTAACATAAAAAAATTTAATACCAAAAAAATAATTTTAGTGATATTTTTCTCTGTGGTCATTTGTTTTGCACACGAGAAGAAGGTGAAGCTAGAGGCTAGAGCCCAAGTATGAAGTTGTAATGGCGGCCCATTGTACAAAATTCTACGTTTGAGGCCATTGCAATTCGTTGCTCAACCAGTTTTATGAGCTGAACCTGATGGAAAATGGGAAAATGGAACCATTTTTACTGTACCTTTTTTACACACGAACTAAAATATAGTGCATTTTTCAACTTTAACTGAGCAAAATTTTAAAAAATCTACATAAACTAAGTATGTATCGAAATCAACTTTGACCAAAATTGTGTTAGTCAAACCGATGACTCAGATGTCATATGACATATTTCAGCTGAGTTATATGCTACATGTTATATTTTTTGTTGAGTCAAGTGTCATGTTATTTTCCAAAAATTAAAATCATTTAGAAATTCTATACAATGTTTTGAGTCTAAATTGGTTGACATTTAAAATGAATAAACAAAAAAAAAACACTATCAGTTGAGTCACTTTATCGATTTTTATCATTTCTTTAGTTGCAAGAACCATAGATCTTTGATCATTAGACAGTACATTTTTGAACAATTACAAATCTGATATCTGAATTTAAAAATGGTAAGTTCAAAAAATTTAATTGTTCAAAAATGTACATTTTAATTATCAGAACCCTATGTTTGTTACGACTACACAAATGATAAAAACTGATTATGTGGCTCAACTGAAATTGGTATTTCCGTTGCTCCATTTAAAGTGTCAAAAATATTTTAAGTCCAGAACATTGCATAAAACTTTAAAATGTTTTGTTTTCTTTGAAAATCGACGTGACATCTAACTCATTTCATGTGACATATGACTCAGCATAAATATGCTACGTAACATCTGATTTATCGATTTGACTAACATAGTTTTGGTCAAATTTGATTTCGACACATATATTGAAGTTCATGTAGACTTTTTTGAGAAAATTTATCAAGTTGAAATTGAAAAATACATTACATCTTAGTTCATGTACGAAAGTGCACCATGAAAATTGTTCACGTTGAAATTGGGTTATTATCCAAGTGGTGGTAGTGGGGTGGTTCCCTTTTGTGGTGAGAATCAGCTCTCTTGGTCTAGACCAGGGATCGATTCCCCACAGATGCGGAATGGTAATATTTAATTTATTTGGCCACTGGGGCATTCACATGATTTCTCCGAGCCCCAGGGTTAGTTGGCGCTAGGGGAATGATGCGCTGGTCTATAGTAAGAGTTAAATATCCAAAATTACGCCACCGACGATCCCTTAGTTTCAGTCGAATTAATTGAATTATCATAAAAGAAAAAAAAAGGTTATTTTCCCGCTTATAGATCCATATGCAGATTTGTTTTTGAGAGTATTAGCGATATACTATATTTTTGAAAAATAATAAAGTAAAATAAGTGGTTACTATTTATAATTGGTGAAAGAGACACAACATTGTGCGTGTGAAAGTGTGAAATAAAAATCTCAATGCAATTGAGAAACTACAATTGAGGGCATTTGTGTGGCAAGCAAAAACTGTGTCAAAGACTAGTTCAAAAAACAAACTTTTGTTTTTAGTCTTTTTCACCTTTTCTTCTCGCTTTGTGAAAGTTTTCTCCCTTTTCTTAAAAAAATGTCTATGTCTTTCTCTCTCTCCCTCTCCCTTTCCCTCTCCCTCTCCCTCTCCCTCTCCCTCTCCCATATCCTTCTGCAATTAACAACACTCCTCCGTCATCATCTTCTCCACCTTTCTCTTGTTATTTCCAGTTTTATCAACACCTTTTCTTGTGTCTCCGTTACATTGATTGGAAAATGAACTTCCGGTATGCTCCATAAAACACAATAACCAAAGACAGATGAAAAGCTCCAAACTTAATAACTAACGAGAGTTTTAAGGGAAAGAACATGTACCAACATCCAAAGTATATGAATCTGTTTTCTTGGCGATTAAACCATCTAAAGAGACTGCACAACCCCCATTGATGTGTGGAAGAGTTGCTTCAACATGGTTTTGTGTCTCATATACTTGCAACTTCCCAAAGAGATCATAAAATAACATTTCTCTAATCATGTGTCCAAATTATGTTTGTATATGCAGTTCTGCTGAAGCCATATCAATCATGTTCACGACATAGCCTTGGAAACCCGGTATGGGATCTCCATTGGGCAGCTTTGGGTCATCCATCACTAATTTCTTTTGAGGGTCATCCTCCACAAATCCATGCCTCCAAGGTCTAGTGTTTTGGAAAAGATCATCAAAAATGTTTATAATTCTGTCATAAACAATAGTAAGGATTAAATAATTATCCAAAAGTTACATGATTTCATAAAGACAGAGAATCCGAAACCGTTATGTTATAGATTTGCCTAGACTATTTGCTTTGGACTGAAACCAGACATATCCAACACTACTTGGTCCAAATATTGATGATATACATATCAAAGTCAGCATTGTGTCCTCTCCTAAATATTTAGACAAAACTCTATCATAGCAAGATACTCAGGTCTTAGCTGAGTATATACCCAAATATCAATAAAACTATGGCTATAAACCGAGGTTACCTGCTAAGGGAAGTGAATGCAACTAAACCGAGAAGTGCTACATGACCAAACACTCATTTCTCACACATATGCAGAGACTGCAGAGATAGAGCATTTTTGTACAAACAACATAAAGTGGACGTTGATTGAAGTGAAGAACCATGAAACTGCAGCAAGGACTTTTTGTTGTTTGTACAAAAATGTTCCACCTCTTCAGTCTCAGTATATGTTCAAGAAAAGAGTGTTTGGTCTTGTAGCACTTCCTTGTTCAGTTGCATCCAATTACCTTAGCAGGTAACCTCAGTTGATACTTGATAGCCATTATATTATTGACCTTTGTGTCCATACTTAGTCAAGACTTGAGTATCTTGCTATGACAGGGTCTTATCTGAATATTTGGGAGAAGACACAATGTTGGCTTTGGTATGTATATCATCAACATTTGGACCAAGAAGTGATGGATATCTCTAGTTTCAGTCTAAAACAAATAGACTTGGAAAATGGTTTTGGGTTCCTTGTCTTGATGCAATCAGGTAACTTTTGGATAGCTAATTAAACCTTAATATTGTTTATGACATCATTAAATGTTTTCTGATGATATTTTTCAAAACACGCAGACCTTGGAGGCAAGGACTTGCAGAGGACAACCCTCAAAAGAAATTAGCTATAGATTGCCAAAGCTGTCCAATGGAGATCCTACACGGGGTTCCAAGGCTTTGCCGAGAACATGATTGGTATGGCTTCAGCAGAGCTGCATATACAAACATACTCTAGAACAGGCTTAAAGAAAAATTGTTCTATGATCTCTTTGGGAAGTTGCAAGTATATGAGATCCAAAAACAAGTTGAAGCAGCTCTTCCACACACCAATGGTGGTGGAGCAGTCTCTTTAGATGGTTTTACATAATAGATCTCTCTATAGGTTTAGATTTTGTAGATAATCAGATTTTTCATCTATGGCATTTTGATTGAATCCCATGAGATGGGTTATTGTAATGCATCAAATATTGATACAAGACTTACTTCTACAACTTTCTCATTTGGTATGCGTAAATTCACAAATTTTCTTCTTTTCTTCTCACCTCATCTTAGTTATTATAACTCTTTTGATGGTAACATTATACTGAGAAAAAATCTCTGACTATCTAAACCCATGAATTCTATATAAGTTTTCCTTTTTTCTCTCTAAATTTTTCAATACTATCTCCCATTGCTAGAAAATGTATGAGCATTAACGGTATTGAATCCTAGACATATTTATTGGTAACACAAAAAACACAAAAGTTAAATTCTTGTTTTCAAGCACATTCTGAGAAATTTCATGTCCTCCCACCATAATTAGCATGAGAATAGTGACAAAAGAAGACTAACCCAATGGACTTCTGGAAGTAGATGACTGAGCCTCCTTATTGAAACATGACCAAAAGTCTGGAAGCTTTCAGAAAGTTTGCATCCTTCCTCTACTGGTGTGTCCAAAAATTTTTCAATGCTTTATTTTCCCTGCAGAGATATTGTAAAGTGTTTAGTTCAAGAAGGTAACCAAATGTAATGTTGTTTACTTCTTCAGGAAGGTAACCAAAGGTAATGTTTGCTTCTCCAGAAAGGATTTTCTATACTTGGATGATTGGAAAATAAACAAAATTGAGGTGAGCATTTTCCAGTTGGGTTGTCTATGGAAAAAAAATATATATAGTCAGAATTCAAACAAAGAGAATTCTTACCAGTAAGAGCGAATCGAATCTGAAATGAAAATTCTTCACCCTTAGAGTTTCGATTGGTAATGGCAACCTATCCACCTACGATCTCAGCTAAATCTTCCTCATTGACCTGCAAAAGTGAAATAGTACTATGGAAAATAATATAGACAAGAACACTTGAGAAGTAGTTTGTCTTATAATTATAATATTTTAAACATGAAACAGAATTATTTAGCACATGTAAATGATCATCTTAGTAATATCACAATAGGTTAGCCAATGATAATGACAACAAATCTGAATCTCTACAGGCCTTTCAATCCTCCCAGTTTCAGAGAGTTCATTACACTACGGGAATATAAAGAAAATAAAAAAATATACAAGTAAACAACACAATTTAGTCTGATGAAGGTTAGCAAGCTCTAAGCACTATAAAATTCATCAAAAAAACCACGAGCAGTAAACACTTATTCTGACATATATTTTTTATTAAATCCTAATTAATAATACCTCGACTGTGGAAGCACCCCTAGCCCAATGGTTAAGGGTTTAAAAAGGCTTCTACACCGGATATGAGGTTTGAATCCCATATAACATAGTTTATTGCAGATTAAAAAGATGCAAAGCTTTTCAGGAGTTCTAGAGTGATGTAAATAGAGTCATCCATCTTGCTCTCATGTGTTGTGGGGAGAGCTTGTCCATTGTAGGATGTTGTACCTGCAGAACTGTTCATCGTAGATCCGATTGTTGCAGAGAAAGTATGTCCATCATTGGGATGTCGTGCATGTAGAACCATATGTCGAGGAGAATTTTTCTCGTGGAATCGTCGTTTGAAGAGGTTGTTCATCATAATTGCATCTACAGTCAAATAGTCGAATAATCATCATATTAGGATTAGATCATATATCTCTAATATTAATGATGTAACTGTCGACAACAACAAAAAGAATACCTCAATGTAAGGAAAGTAAATATCCTTAAGAATGCAATTGAGTTGATATGATTTTAGGATGTTAATGTGAAATCATGATTCAAATATCTTAGCCTAGAAAAAATATAGACCAGCAGTTTCAGAGAGGGCGGCTCAATAAAAATATGGGCCATGTTCTACATTTTAAAATGGTTTTTTTTTTTTAGTTTTGCTCTAAATTGCCCTTTTTATTTTTTTGTTCTAAAACCTGTTGAACATGTGTAGAATTTTTGCAGAAACTTTGGTGCTCAGCACAAATGAAAATACAAAAAAAAAAACTCTCACCATTTATCAATAGAATTTTCCTCATTACTGTCCATTCCAATCTCAGTATCAAATACTAAAATCCGGCCACCAGAAACATTGACACTTCAAAATAATCTCATGAATTAAATTGAAGGATTACACTCAATTTTGGTAATACTATGACAAGAAAAAATCTACTCAGTTTTCTTTATCATTTGCAATGAGCCCAAACAGCATGCTAGAATTTCTCATGTGAATTAGGCAACCCAAAATTAGGATTTCATGTCCAAGAAAGTAAACATATGTAAAACCAATTTTCATCAACAGATTCAGAGAAATAAACGTCAAAATCAGATTACACTATTAGGAAAGAAAAAAATCCATTAGGCATTCTATATATTTTGAGGTTACTGAAACACTTACTATTAGATCTGCGAAAGCTGTCTCAAAGCTATAATTTTCAGTTACTCTATTTCGGTATTCTTTCACACCCATGCTTCTTATCACGTCTGCACAATTCTATTTTTTTTTCTGTCACATCAAATTTATATTCACTGTCAAAATTGTTTTGCATTTATTACATAATATTTTCTTGTTACATTTGTATTGTATTTATTACATAACATTTGTTTGACCAAGATATCTTTCCTTTCTAAAATATTAGAATATTTATCCAATTGTTAACCATAGACTTCTAACCATGTTCTTATGGATTTGATCCACCAAATGGTTTGAATACTTGGCTTTTATGTAATTAAAAGTTGAAAGATATATTGCAAAACAAGAAACATTTTTATATTTTGAATTTAGTGATTTATTATTATTATTTTAAGTTTGTTATAAATATTATCACATTTTTAAGTTTATACATTATCACTAATATATCTTTCTTTTTCTAAAAAATTAAAATCCAACTGTTGCTATCATACTATGGTTAATTTGGATAAATTGTTGTAGTATATAATTAAAAGTTGAAAGATGCTATTATAAAATATTGTATGACTATATTTTACCTGCACTATAATATAGAACAAAGTATTTTTTTTATATATTTTGAATTTAATGATATTTTTAAAATATATGTTATAAATATTACATAATTACTTTTTTCTTGTCCTCCTAGCTGTCTAGGCGGCTGTCTAATCACTTCATGGTGCTTTACTGCTGTAATTTTTCATAATAAAAATAATTAATTGTTAGACTGATTTATCGCTGATTAATCTATGCTTAGCCGATTTTTTATTATTTTCAAAGCAAAAAAAATTGATCCACTTCTTATGCACTTTAATAAAAATTTGGCCTAATTACAAAATAAATCCAATAACAATCTATTCATTTTTATTTTCTATGTTTAATCCCTTATTTTAAATCCTAATTGAAACCAAGTTACAATACAAGACCAACATGCTGATGAAACCGAGAGCAAATAAATTAATCAATTGTATATTAATATTATGTGTTCATAGCATTATTTTTTTTTAACTACAAATGATTAAAAGTACTAATCCATTATTAAACCCCGTATAATCTTTCATTTTTTTGCTTGGCATTAGGCTCACCTCGTCCGACTAGCACCTAGAGATATTTGGAACATGGCATAATTATAATATATACTATGTTTTGTAAATATTTTATTGATTTTAAGTTTTTACCGAAATCTGTTGAAAGAGGATCTAGGGGGTTTTGCAAAAAAACTTGGTCTTGAACATAACACAAAATTGGTATTAAGTTTATGATTGCCTCTCTAACAAAATCAGTAATACAAAACCCAAGAAATCTGCATTGACCCCAAAACCCCAAGCCTTCACCTCTCGAATCTCTTCAAAGCTTCACAGATTGGCCGCCATCTCTTCACTCCATATCACTTGAATAATCGGTTTGGGATAAAGCGATTAATCGAAGATTTGCAGAGAGCGAAGGGAGAGAGAAATATTTGATAGAGAGAAGGAAGATTAAAGAGAGACAAAACAATAATTTTAGAGTAATTTCATAATCGTTAATGTTTTGTTTTTCTGAGGGTTTGAAAGTCATCAAAATGGTACAGCACAATCACATTTATGATACGATACCATCAAAGAAAAGAGTGACGAAGAGATGGCGGTAAGAAATTCAACTCGTCAAAGGTTTTCAAATAAGAAATATGTGGATTAAGAAATCCACGCGATTTTCCCTTTCAGTTTTATTAAACAAATAAGATAACTAGTCTTCAGGAAGACACATCTCCACTTAAGTTGCGTCCCCGTTTTGTAAGGAGTCCATGACTCCATCATTTTGTTATTTCCCTTGTATCAAAGTCACCGACTTCAGTTTCCTATTTATATGAATCAGAAAAAACCTAGATTGGTAGTCTTAACTACCAACAAATCTTGTGTCTTGTTCTTATGTTCTTAATTCTTTTTGGATTTGAAGAAGGACCTTAGCAATTTGGTATCAGAGCCGTTTTCTTACTCTTGTTATCGGTATTCATCGTGAATTAACGCCAACAAGGACAACAAAAAAATTCCTTTCTCTTTCATTTGTCTGTTTTTCACCACCACGTAAATCATTCCGCTGCATACCACAAAAAAAAACTCAAGCAAAAATCAGGTTGTGGCTCAAAAGAATATCGCCGAGCACATGACCAAAAAGGAAAGATTAGGAGATCTGGAAACAGGGCTTGGTCTTGTCCAAGACGAAATACTAAAAATTGGTGTGGGTATTGAAGATAAATTTCGGAGCATGGAGTACTCCTTCAACAAAACATTGGAGGAGTCAATGGACCGGATGATGGAAAGGATGAACATTACTCGTGAGGCCGGGATCGGAGCTTCGAAAAACCGTCGACGTCAGGATGACTACTAGTCAGCGGAACATTGTGGCGATAATCAGAATCCATTTGCTCCACCACAAGGGCAACCAATTCACTGTCACGTAAAGCTGGACTTTTCCCGGTTCAATGGGGGCGATCCATCTGAATGGGTTAGCAAAGCTAAACAATACTTTGCATATCACGACATAGCCAGAGAAGAAAGAGTTAGCTTTTCTTCATATCATTTAATGGAGGAAGCTAGCGAATGGTGACAGGCCAAATTAAAAACACTTGTTTTCAATCCTCATCAAATGCCGTGGGGAATCTTTGAGGCCGAACTGTGGACACGCTTTGGTCCAATGGACGGAGAAGACTTTGATGAGGCACTATGTCACATACGCCAAAAGGTGTCTTTGCTCGAGTATCAACGAGAATTCGAGCGGCTGCAGAACAAGGTGGAAGGATGGTCGGAGAAAGCCTTGATCGGAGCGTTTATGGGAGGGCTAAACACCTCTATTTTGGCAGTCGTATATTTAAGCCACAAACATTAATGGAGATCATCGATCTGGCTAGATTACGGGACGATCAGCTGCAGAAAGAAAAACGCTGGTCTGCTCCTAGAACATATACAAAGCCTACAACGTCGTACAACACATCACAATCTGAATCAACGGTGTCATCAGAGAAACAAGCACAATACCAAAAAGATTAAGTTGGGATGAACCCAAGAAGAAACAGAGTTTGGGATTGTGCTTCAGTTGTGATGAGAGATACACTCCAGGTCATAAATGTAAGCAATCCCAATTGTTTATTATGGAAAGCGAATTCGATGACGAGGAGCTCAATACCACATCACATGAGGATGTCGACTTAACACCAGAGATCACGCTCCACACTTTAACGGGCCGGGACTCTCCAACGACCATTCGTCTCCATGTTGGTATTGCCAATCACGGACTTCTTGCCCTACTAGTAGACAGTGGGTGTAATGACCCGTATCTGGAACAGGAATCCGGAACGAATAAAAAAATTTCACAAATAAAAAAAATCGACAGGAAGTGAAAGAAAAAGCGAGAGGACAAGCCTAGGAGAACTTTTAACAAAGGAAATCATCAAGCATGGATTAAAAACTTAGAAGGAGAAGTATAAGGAGGTTTTTTTAGAGGAAAAATCAAAATGGGAAAAATATGATCAAATAAAAGGATTAGTCACCAAGTTAAAGGACAAACTTGGTGATCAAGCTAAAAGAAGTAGCGTATGGTGTAAGAGTAATCAAGGAGTTTTATCAAAGAAAATGATGGAGTGATGTATTGAAGAAATTAATCAAAAGACTTGAGGAACAAGTACAATTGGTGGTGTATTGAAACTATGATTTTAGCCTACTCTAAGCAAAGAAAAACAGCAATGCAATCAACCTAAGCCTAGAGAGACCAAATACCAAGCTTATCAATTATAGTATAGTGGTAAGAGTTGTGTATCTATGTCGAACCAATCAAGAGTGGTGTACAGCAACTAGCAGATTATTAAGGGTAGCTATTCAAGCAATATTATCAAAAGGGTGTGGTATTAGCAGTCTAAATGAAAAATCTACTAAAAACCCTAATTGATACTAGAGGTACCCTAGACAACAAATATCATAACCAGCTCAATCCATGGGTCGTGGTAGAGAGCCTCAAGACCCAACCCAGTCAGCATAGTGTGAGGAGTCGGATCAGGCATGAAGATTCAGCCTATTCAAGTCGAGAAGAGTTCATAACAAGTGAATAGGTGGAGTCGTGACATAAATCAATGTCTGATGCATCCACCCTCACACTATTGTACTCTAAACCCCGGAAAAAGTCTATCCAATGGCTCAAGACATGTGTCGTGCTCATGAGACCATCTAAAATCATGCTTTCATTGATCAGGGGAGAACAAGCACTAAAAACACTCACCCGAGAGGGAAATCAAATCTAGTGATGATTAATTAGTCTAAGCAATAACAAAACAGAGAGAAGCTACCCTAATCCATCCCCAAAAATCCTAACTTTACTACTCACACACGAAAATCATAGCTGGGGTCCGAAACCCAGAAAAGACTAAGCTTGGCATATGTGATAGCGTATGATCTTGTGAGCAAGGTTGAAGAAGAAATAAAATGCAAGTACTGATTTTATAAAAAGTTATCAAAGTTACAAAGTTGCTGAAAATGAAGAACTATGAAGAACAGCAAGAACAAGAGAGAGAAAAACGAGAGCTAAATCTAAAAATTACTAAGCTAAAGTGGTGCTATTCGATCCTCTCTAATTTGGTTTAATGAGACACTTTTATACCTAGTCAAAAGCGCTTATTACATTTTGCGAGTTTTAAGGAAAAATAGTTAGAGAGTGCTCACTCGACCCAGCTGTCGAGTGGGGTGGTCGAGTGGTCACTCGAGTAGGCAGGTGGTGCTGAAGTCTAGTGAGTCTGTGATGCTGAGGTCGAGTAGCTTGTCTTGAGTGCTCACTCGAGTGCCTGGTCGAGTAGCCTGTCTTGAGTGCTCACTCGAGTGCATGGTCGAGTAGCCTGGTCGAGTGAGCCGTCTGTCTTCTCTGCAATCCTCACTCGAGTCCATAGGGCTTGACTGCACATCTCCACTCTATGAGCCAAAATCGAAGTATGCTCCATATGCTCCATAAGTACCTGATAAGACCCCAAATATGCAAAATGCATGCAAGGCCTATACAAAAACACTAAACTCCTATATGAAGGATAAATGCACGAAATGGTATAAACAATGGATAAAATCTACACTAAGGCATGATAAAAAGCTGGTAAAAACGTGTATAAAAGTGGTGTTATCAACTCCCCCAAACTTACTATTTGCTTGCCCTCAAGCAAATGGAAATGATAAGATGAAAGGAGTAGTGTGAAAAGTGGGAATTCAGAACCTAAGCAAACTAACCAAACCTCTAATGTCAATGTCACAGTTAATAGTTCTAAAATTCAATTCACAGAAGTTCTACTTAAAAGCTTTAGCCATACTTATCACATTAAATTTAACACTAAGACTTAGCCACAAGCAAACATTCAAAGCAAACTATCCCTTTAACATTGATTAAGCACGAACTGGTGAATCATGATATGCAATAACTGTAACTCATTTGGTTGAGGGACAAGTTTTAAGAGATAAAAACGATCTCTTCTTCCTCTAGTTTTAAGCGCATGTATCAGGACCACTCGAGTGGCTACTATAGGATTTTTTTTTTTTGTTTCTTTTACTGAGCCAACTCTTATTTTTTCTTCCAAATCCTTTACTAGACTGATATTTTCGAACCTATCCTATCCAATGGCTTATGATTTTTAGCAAAATCTTTTTTTCTTTTCTTTTCTTTTCCCAGACTTAGACCCCAACTTATTCAAACTCTTAGCCTAAATCTGGTTCAAAAATTGTGAACCAGAGACGACATGAGAGGCTACTTCTGTCGGCAACACCTAACACTTTCTCTCTAATTCAATCCGGAAATAAGCCTCACTTCACTCAAAAATAATGTATGGTCTGAAATGAAGTTTTGGGTTTGGTTTTTGTCGAACTGTCTCAATGGTGGAGACATCTACTTGGATTAGCAAGAGTGGTAAAAGCTGAAAGAAAATCCAAGTATTTTTGAGGTATCCATGAGTTAAAGTTTTAGAGCATATCATGATGATTAAGTTTTTCAAATTGGGTTCTAATTTATAGGATAGTTTGACAAATCACAGTGAGCTTCAACCAAGTGAGAGTGCTAAATCTAAATTCCTAGCAAGGTGTAGCCTTAATTTTCCAAACTTAGGTGAATGCATTAGAGAACTCATAACTGTGGCATTGAAATTATAAGTTTGGTTCTTAAGCTTTTAACGGTTTGACTCATCATCATCCCCTATGCATATGTACAATCCTAAGCGAAATTCTAAAACTCAATCCTAAAATGATACTGCAACTACATGACACTCTGTTTTTATAAAATAGTTGTCTGAAAATATTCAAATTTTTAGGTTTTTCAATGCACATAGATGATGCAAATTTTAAGGAAACATGTCAAATACGTCTCTCAAATCCTCCCCCAAACTTAAATTACACAGTCCCTTGTGTAAAATAAATTCAAAAGATGATTTAAGAGACTAAAATAAAAAAGAACAAATGTGCAATGATATAAACATTGATAAGAAAGTGGGGTGGTACCTCATTCTTGCGGAGTGAAGAAGGCATCGGTGTTAGCCTCCATGCTCTCCTGAGTGTAGGCTGGAACTGTGGTGGTGAGAGGATCAGCTCCGGGGTGTGACTCGAGTGGACCACTCAACCCAGCAGTCGAGTGGTCTGGCATGTATCATGCACTCGACCCAGCGTGGTCGAATGGTTCACTCTGGTAGTACCCGGGTAAGGTGGAAGCTGTACGCCCTGATCATAGTGTGGGTAGGATCGACAGGTGCACTCGGGTCGAATCCCTGGTAGCACTCGAGTGGGTTACTCGACCCAGGTGGTCGAGTGGCTTTGTCTGGGGATGAATGCTCCAGATCCTCTATGGGGTGTCTGGGCGCCTCTTTCTCTCCTTCTGCTCAGCCGAAGTCCTTCTCGATGAGCCAGCACTCAACTTCCTCTCAGCTGCTGCTAAGCGGCTGGTGATCCCCTTCATTGTGGCATTCATTCCACTTTTGAACTTGTTGAATTGCTTATCCTGCCACTTGCACCACTTCTGAAGTGTGGAGATCTAATGGTTAGCCTCCTTGAGGCTTTTGCACTCTGTCTCATCAAAATAGAACCTCTCTGGAGCTTGCACACTTCCCATGAAGTCCTGGAACATCTCATCTTCTTGGAGTCTAACTCCCTCATCAGAGAAGTAGAGATCTCTGACTGGTGGTACAAAGGGGACACTACGATCACCGTCCTCTGTATAGAGCATGACTAGACCTCCATAAGGTAACAAAATCTTCGCCTTACTGCTCCTAGGATGTGAGAAGTTGTAGATGTACTTCTCCCCAACCTTTGCACCAATAGTCTGAGTGTCCTTCATGTGATCCAAGTCCATCAGAGTGTATGGTGTAGGCGGGGATATGAGCTCAACTCCAGCAGCTTCTAAAAATAGAGTAACTATCCCTCCCACTGTAAACTCTACCTTGTTCAACATCTTGTCATTCTTGATGGCAGTAGCTCTGTAGCTCATGAGGTATCTCACCAAGACAATGGAGTTCCCTGTGTAGGCTCTATCTCCTCGCATCTCAATCCCATTGGCTCAGTTCTCCTCAGATGAGTAGATGAGGTAGTCGCAAAGAGCCTTATCCAGCATCTTCAGCTTGTTCTCGTTCACTGGGCCTGTGGACTTATTCGCAAACATTGTGTTTGGGAGAGTCCTGTGGAGGTATCTCACTGCTGGGTGCCTGATCTCACTGCTCTTAGCTCTAGCAGACTGGTAGTGCTCCATTCCTCCAAGCGCTAACCAAAACTCATTCAGCTCGTTCTTCTCAAAGTCATGGGCTTGCCCTGTTCCTCTGCGGAAGTCAAACAAGATGTCGACCACACAAAGGGGTAGCTGAAATAGTCTATCCCTCTGACTCTAAAGCTCACATGCCCCATCTCTGATGTACCAGCCATGTCTCTCGTCTCATAAAGGTGGAGATCCACTATTGCCAAAAAATGGCAGGTCTCAGTCTTGAAACCATCACGTGGGCTATGGGTAAGTCCCACGATGTCAGCAGACTCATAGAGCTTCACCACCTCTCTGCAAATTCTCAAAGCTTGCATGGTGGGGAAATGTGGGTACCTAGTCCCAAGGAATTTCACCCTCTCCAGGATGAAGATGAGCTTAGCTTTCTCAGAGATCTCAGCCTGGATATCCTCTGAACTCTCAAAACCAGTCTCCTCTTCACTGTCCCTTCTCACTGATTCTTTTTCTTGAACCCTCTTGCCCTTAGCCTTGTATTACCGTGACCCAGATGGTCGAGTGGCTCCTGCTGCGGTTTGGCTTCTTGTTGTCCTGGTCCTTATAGTGCCAGTGTTCTTGAAACGAATTCAAAAATCGAAAATTTAGCAAAAATTTGGACCACTCGAGTGGTCAGGTTGAGTGGGCAAAAATTTTCCAAATAAAATTTTGCCTGACTTGACCCACTCGAGTGCTTTGATCAAGTAACTAAATTAACGATCATATGCATCCAATTTCAACCCTAGCAAGGATCTAAACAACTTAGGCTTGTAAATTTTCCAAATTCATCAAGTTCTCAAAGCGATTTTTGACATGTATGATTTCAAAAATTTCTAAAACTTGTTCAATTTAATCAATAACTATCAACGTGGGTTCTCTAATCATCTAACAAGCTTTAGCTAAACTGAAATTTCATCTAAGGTTTCATGAAAATTTTGAAAATTTTCAAGTGCACCACTAAGAACAAAAATTTTGATTTCAAGCGATTTTAACCATAGAAACCAAAGCATAGTCTCTACGATTCCTTAGACTACTCTTATCTACCGATTTTAACCACATGTAAGCCAAAAAATTTCAGAAAATTTCAAAAAATTCTTTTCGCAAAAATGTGTTTAAAGGGTTTAAAAACTTGCAAGTGAGTTTCAGAATTGCTAGAGTAGTGAGACATGATGCAGATTTGATGAAAAACTTGATGATTTTTATGAAAACATTTTAGAGAGAAGTTGAGAGGTTTTGCGTTTTAGAGAGATTAAAAAAATCGTGGACAATGAAGAAGAAGAAGGAGTTGGGTCGCGTGGGTATTAAATGATAGAGTGATTTCAAATGAACAGCCTAGATTAAAAGTTGAGATTTCAGAGAAAACCTGGCCACTCGACCTGGGGGTCGAGTGGTGTGGTCGAGTGACTTTTCAAATTTCAGGCTGACCCTTTTAAAACTCCACTTTGACTCATACTCAGCTCCTATCCTCTCCTGAAACTCAAAACACTAAGAAAACACATTAAAAATAACAAAATTCATAAAGACATAAGATAAATCTAAGCTAGTATATACAATGATAAACATGGGAATTCCTCCCAAGTGAGCTTGTTTAAAGTCACTTAGCTTGACTCTCACTCTGTTTAGACAGGTGGAAGGTCCTTAAGAGGCTGTGTTGACCCCTCTGGACTTGGCTTCTCCACAATGAAGGTTGATGCCATGATAGCGTGATAGAAACTATCACTCATTCTTGGTGGCTTGGGCCTCATTCTTCCGATCTCTGGTGAGGATTGTCGAGCTTCTTTGAGCTTGATAGCTTCTGGAACCTGTTGAGCCTCTTTGAGCTTTAGGACTTCATTCTCAAGCCTGTCCACCTTCTCTGTCAACTCAACAACAACACCTTGTAGAGCAAGATTTGTGCTCTGGTCTGATCCTGGTGTTGTGAGTGGGTATGTTGAGTTGCTCTTCCCTGTACAAAATTATTCTTGGTCTGAGTACCAAATCGAACCAGATGGTTTTGTAGGGGTCGGCTGTGCTCTCCAGTGATGACTCGAGTGGTCACTCGACCTAGCAGTCGAGTGGGCTGGTCGAGTATGTCATGTGGTGTCTTCATCAGAGTCACCTTCTGCTACAAACGCATCAAACTTGTGCACTGCTCCATCCAAGTGACTACCCATGATGACTGTGAACCATGGAGGCCTGGATGGTGTATGAGAGTACTGTTCAAACTTTCCAAAGTTTGTCTTTTCATAACGCTCAGCTTCTTTCATGTAGAAGAGCTGTCTCTCAAGAGTAGGGTTCTTCAAGCCGAAAGAAGTGTCAAAACGCATCACCAAGTCATTACCGGTTTGAATAACACTTTCACCACTTTAGGTGTCTATAACAGCTCCGGAAGATGCCAAGAATGGTCTACGTAGTATAAGGGGATCCATTGGCTCTTCTTTCATCTTCATCACTATGAAGTCAGTAGGGATCTCCATGTTCCCTACTCTCACTGGGACATTCTCTAGCAAGGCATAGGGAAATCTGATGGTTCTGTCAGCTAGGACTAGACACCTGATGCTTGGCAGAAATTTGTGATAGCCCAGCTTTCCTATCACAGACAATGGCATTATGCTGACTGAAGCACCCAGATCACAGAGAGAATTCTGGAAAGTTTGGTTTCTGATGGTGCAGGGTATTGTGAAAGATCCAAGATCCATCAGCTTCTTTTGCACTACCACTTTCTGCTGAGTGATCATTTTACACTCATATAGGCCTTAGCAGCTGCTGGTCTCTTACCTTGAATTTTCATCAAGGCTCTTTTTCTCAAACAACTTTCAAAAGGTCCAAGTGAGTTCACAGCTTCATCCCAAGTCATTTTAGTTTCAAGTTCTAATAGCTCTTCCTCAAGCATAATAGCATACTCCTTCTTGATCTCAGCTTTGAACTGTTCTGGGAAAGGACTTGTCATCATCGCATACAGATCCAGTATGCGCTTCTCCTTTACAGTCTCGGGTGTACCTATTCGACCACTCACTCGAGTGGTGTGGTCGAGTGCTATCGTGATGGAGCCAATTTCAGCAGCAGATCGAAAGACTGCCCCCCCCAACTTGAGTATCACTGTCCCCAGTGATGTTGGAGAATCTCTTCTTAAAAGGAAGAAGATGGAGAGCTGGTGCTGTGCTCACTGCATAGAGAGCTGCAGGTTCCTTAGGGTTCTGCACAGCTTTGCCAGGAAGTTTGCCTGTGGTCTTAGTAGAGGCTGATGCAGCACTGGACTCAACAAACTTCACTCTGCTGTTGAGGACCTCAATCTTATGGTTCAACTTATCATAAGAGAAATCAATGTGGGTTCTGAGTTCAGTGAACTTCTTTGACGTCTCTTGAGTAGCAGTATTGTGGCCTTGAAGAAGTTGGAGTAGAAGGGGCTTAAGGTCACCAGCAGCTGGCTGGGCTGGTCTTGGATAAAATCCAGGTGGATTGGCGGGAGCTGTTGGCACAAAAAGCTTTTTCTGGCATGGGTTCTGAGTTGGGTAGACTTGATCCTGAGGGTTGGCTACGTTGGGATTCCTATAGGAGAGATTAGGATTGTTCCTATAGTTGATGTACCCTCTGTTGAAGCCAGCTTGATTCTGTATATAAAAGATCTCTTCAACCTGATCGTCTTCACCTTCCTGAGCCTGAGTAGCAAAAGCTTCACCAACAAAGTTCATAGATTTTTGCTGAGCCAGGATGAGCTTATCAAGCTTGTCACTGAGAGACTGGATTTCTTGCTTGTTCGTATCAGCACAAGAGGAGGGTCCTCTAATGTATCTATCAAATTCTTCACTATAGTTTCCATCAGAAGTTGCCAAGTTCTCGACTAGTTCCCAGCCAGTCCCCACATCTCTGTTGAGAAAGTTGCCATTGCTAGCAGTATCTAACATCATCCTTATCTTAGGGCTTGCTCCTCTGTAGAGTGTACTGAGTAGAGATTCTTTGGTGAAGCCATGATGAGAACAATGAGTAGTGTACTGCTTGAAACGCTCCCATGCTTCAGAGAAGCTCTCATTGTTTCTTTGAGTGAAACAAGAGATATCATTCTTGAACTTGGCTGTCCTGAAGTTGGAGAAGAACTTGAGCAGAAATGCCTTCTTACAGTCATCCCAGGTTGTTATAGACCCCTGAGGTAGTGCTCTTTTCCAGTGTGAAGCTTTGTCACCCAGAGAAAAAAGGGAACAAGCAAAATTTGAAACCATCTTCAGAGATCCCATTGATCTTAGTCAGCTCACACAATCTGTCAAACTGGTCGAGATGCTGAAGTGGATTCTCCATAGGGAGTCCGTGGAATTTTAGTTCTAGACCAAGAAGATGAGACCAGTCTTGATCTCAAAGTTGTTGTTTGTGACATGAGGAGCCACAATCCCTTGCCTTTGTGAGTGAGTGCTTGGAGCATCTCCTGCTCCAATCACCCTAGGCTGAGGAACTTGTTCTGCCATGACCACTGGTGTCTCTGGGACTGTTTGGACAAGAGTGGGAGTGGCAGGTGCAGGTGTACCTTGACGAGTATACTGGTTGATGCGATGTATGTGATCAAGTAACTGGATTAGTTTTTGGCTGCCTTGAGAACGCGTTTGCATTCAGAGAGTAGTGACTCGATCAGGTACTCGAGTGGTAAGGTCGAGTGAGGGTCGAGTGCTACAGTACCTGATGCAAAACAGACAAAATTTCAAAACCAAATCAGTACCCAGATTTCAAAAGTAACAGAATTGATCTGGTAAGCCTTAAACTACTAATTGTGCAGACAAAAACACTCGAAACTGGCAATGGTGCCAAATTGAAACTATGATTTTAACCTACTCTAAGCAAAGAAAGACAGCAATGCAATCAACCTAAGCCTAGAGAGACCAAATACCAAGCTTATCAATTGTAGTATAGTGGTAAGAGTTGTGTAACTATGTCGAACCAATCAAGAGTGGTCTACAGCAACTAGCAGATTGTTAAGGCTAGTTATTCAAGCAATATTATCAAAAGAGTGTGGTACTAGCAGTTTAAATGAGAAATCTACTAAAAACCCTAATTGATACTAGAGGTACCAAAGTCAGTCACACTTTAGCACATCGTTGAACTAATCAAGCAAAATCACAGCAAACTAAGCTGAACTAACCACTCGACCTAAGCAGTCAAGTAAGGTGGTCAAGTGCTACAGTAAAAACAGAGAAAAACTACAGTGAAAGAATACTAAGCAAGCTGTGAACTATGGGAAAAAACATGGACTCTAGGGATGGAAATCACAGGATCGCAAACACTCTGTTCTATTGCAGCTATCAACTAGCAATTTCATCACATGACTACCCTAGACGACAGACATCATAACCAGCTCAATCCATGGGTCGTGGTAGAGAGCCTCAAGACCAAACCCAGTCAGCAAAGTGTGAGGAGTCGGATCAGGCATGAAGATTCAGTCTATTCAAGTCGAGAAGAGTTCATAACAAGTGAATAGGTGGAGTCGTGACATAAATCAATGTCTGATGCATCCACCCTCACACTATTGTACTCTAAACCCCATAAAAAGTTTATCCAATGGCTCAAGGCATGGGTCGTGCTCATGAGATCATCTAAAATCATAATCTCCTTGATCAGGGGAGAACCAACACTAAAAACACTCACCCAAGAGGGAAATTAAATATAGTGATGATCAATCAGTCTAAGCAATAACAAAACAGAGAGAAGCTACCCTAATCCATCCCCAAAAATCCCAACTTTACTACTGACACACGAAAATCATAGTTGGGGTCCGAAACCCAGAAAAGCCTAAGGTTGACATATGTGATAGCCTATGATCTTGTGAGCAAGGTTGAAAAAGAAATAAAATGCAAGTACTGATTTTATAAAAGGTTATCAAAGTACAAAGTTGCTGAAAATGAAGAACTATGAAGAACAACAAGAACAAGAGAGAGAAAAACGAGAGCTAAATCTAAAAATTACTAAGCTAAAGCGGTGCTATTCGATCCTCTCTAATTTGGTTTAATGAGACACTTTTATACCTAGTCAAAAGCGCTTATTACATTTTGCGAGTTTTAAGGAAAAATAGTTAGAGAGTGCTCACTCGACCCAGCTGTCGAGTGGGGTGGTCGAGTGGTCACTCGAGTAGGCAGGTGGTGCTGAAGTCTAGTGAGTCTGTGATGCTGAGGTCGAGTAGCTTGTCTTGAGTGCTCACTTGAGTGCCTGGTCGAGTAGCCTGTCTTGAGTGCTTACTCGAGTGCCTGGTCGAGTGAGCCGTCTGTCTTCTCTGCAATCCTCACTCGAGTCCATAGGGCTTGACTGCACATCTCCACTCTATGAGCCAAAATCGAAGTATGCTCCATATGCTCCATAAGTACCTGATAAGACCCCAAATATGCAAAATGCATGCAAGGCCTATACAAAAACACTGAACTCCTATATGAAGGATAAATGCACAAAATAGTATAAACAATGGATAAAATCTATACTAAGGCATGATAAAAAGCTGGCAAAAACGTGTATAAAAGTGGTGTTATCATGTATCAAGGAAGGCATAGAGAAGACTTGGTGACCAAGACGTATGTTTTGTCAAGGAAGATAAAAACATAAACCTTGATAGAATTATATGAAATATCGAATAAAGGATAATGAGGATTTTGGAGAAAAATGCACATAAAGATTGCTAAGGAAGTGAAGGAGCTTATGGAAATACTGTTCATCGCCAAAAATACTGTTCATCACCAGAAGTCAGAGGCATCGAGCAACGGGATTAATGAACGCATAAATGATTGGAAGAACTAGTGGGAGTACTAATCAGGGGACTGTTGCAAACACTATTCCGCAGCAGCCTTTAAATAGTTATTAGTACATGAACAGTGTAAAAACTGTTTGGGGGACAAGCATGGGACCAGGCGCAATGCATGTCCGAGAAGTTGTCAAGGGACACATGAAATGGAGACTAGACGTTGCATGAACGAAATATGGCAATACAATGGGACCAAAGTTGATACATGATCGAAGAATGGCAAACCGCGAGATGTAAGGATCAAGGTATTTCACATTAATAACAAGTGGCAAAGGAGACTCAGTTGGTACAACGAGCACATTCTTGAAATCGCGTAAGAGGAGACAAGGGGACCAGAAGCAGTGTATGGTCAGAATTATGTTGGAGGAACACAAATGGGGCCGCAAGACATGCATGTAGGCGAAGTGGCAAAGAAGATCACTTGTACGCAACAACTGCGTAAGATTCAGCCAAAGGACGAATGCATGGTGATGTTGGAGTCAGAACTGACGCACGCCATAAGACTGAGCACACACCATCGAACTCGTGTAGGAGAAGACACACCATGCGGTAACTTAGAGAAGAAGGAGAAGCTGCATGATCGCCAAGTATAATGTCGCATGAAGGGAGCTCAACGCCTATATAATTAAGACCAGCCCTTCACATTTGAGAGACATTTCATTCTTTCCCATCTCTCTAAAATTCTCAAGAGCTCTAGTTTCTCTCTCATCATTCGTAAACCACGAGAAACATCAAGGAGATTAAGAAGAAGATTTAGAAGAAGAGAAGAAGGAAGATCGAGAAAATGAAACCATGATGAAGCTGATTCAAACTTAAGGATGAAGCCAAAGTGATCAAATTGAAGAAGAAGAAACCTAAGAAGAAGAAGAAGCTTTCAAAATATTCCAAGAAACCAAAGAAGCCAAGAAGATCAAGAACAAGATGGAGCCGTGGTGATTTCAAATCCAAAACCGGAACAAAGAAAGGAAGTGAAGCTGAGAAGATTCAAGCTTGGATTATTAAGATCAAACTTCAAAAATCCAAGAAGATCCACCGAGGTTAATTAAGAAGAAAACAAAGATGATTTAGGAGAAGAAGAACCAAGCCGTGACCCAAACTCATGAAGTTTGAAGATCAGTCCTTTGATCATCTCAAACCAATCCAAACCTTAAAGAAGATCCCTGAAATCTCCAATATTAGCCTACGTCTACGTCGAGTTTAAGAAATAGTTTGCATGTGGAGTTAGCCTTAGTCCAAAAGTTGAGTCTCATCTTTAAACCGTGGCATTACAACAATCCATAGCATGTGAGGCATGATCGTGATAATAAAGCAAGCAGCAGCACCTGATTCTCATTCTCACAAACCATGTTCGGGCGTCCAGTCGGTCATTCTTCACAAGTAATGTAAGTCCTTGGTAACCTTTGTGTGTTTGTTTGTAAGTCTCGGTAACCTTTGTGTGTTAGTTGTGTGTTGTGTGTAGGTCTTTGTGTGGTATTAGTGTAGTGTAAAGTGGTTAGATTGCTAGATTGTTTGGAAGAGTAGTTGCATGCATATAACACCATGCATATAAGTAAAACTATCGAAACCCTTAAAAGACACTTAAGATAACAGATGCATATATATAACACCGTAAACTGAATATGGACTTAAGTAAATTATCAAAACCTTAAATAAAATTCTTAGAATGGAATGCATTAATTCAGGAATAATCAATTGAGTGAGTATTCGTGAATGAGGTGATTTGGTGAAGTTATACGGGTAGTATAATGACATTGGATTATCTGGTTATGTGTTAGTTTTATCGCTTAGAGTTTGATTGCGTCATACAGGTGTATGATGTGGTTTAGTTGTTAGATTGCGTGTTTAAAGTTATTATTTGTTTGTGGTTAGTTTGGGGTGTTAGTTTGGGAGTTTGGGGTTTAGGAGATTGGTGAGTAGTGGCTATACGTGAGTCATTGCTCATATCAATTATAGAGAGTCTAGAGGTTAGGTAGGTAGAATAGGATTAGGGGGCCAGGTGTGGATCTTCTTGTGATCTGCGGATTTCTTGAGAGGTGGATGAACCATGTCAAAGATACGAAGGTATAACCATGTGGGTGTTATCACATATAGCTGCCGGGTATGCAACCCCATGGAATGGGAGTGTGTCCATGGGTAACTACATATCACAAAGAATGGGGAATCAGCCAGTGAGTTAACACGTTATGCCGACACCGACTATAGTGCCTAGGTTGACCTATGAGTCTCTGGCTGAAAGGTGGTTGTAGGAGGTGGTGTTGCGAGCTGATGTCTTTGTGATATCAGTGGTCATAGTGAAGTGTGGAGTTAGAGTTTAGGTTAGAGGTTGAGTGGTTGAGTTGAGTTGTGGAGTTGTGAAGTAGTGTTGAGTGTGATGTTGTGGTTTCCCGAGTGTGGCTCAGAGACCAAATGTTGTGGTAGTGGTTAGTAGAATGGGGTATAGTAGTTGTGTAGTATCACTCGGGATTGAGCTCGAATGATATGTTTGTGTGTAGAGTAGTATCACTTGGATTGAGTCGGTGATGCTTTTATGTGTTGATTGTCGTGTCTTTAGAGAATAGCTCGGGAGATACTTGTGCGTAGATTGAGTGTTAGTTTAGTGTTAATTCTTCCGCTTGTGTGCTTTGATGCTGTCTGTTTTGCAGGGTTTAGTATGTCTTAGTTTTAGGGTAACCCAGGCTTGCGAGTTACATTAGGTTTCTGATAACCGTTTGTTTGTTTTGCAGGATAGATAGTTAGGGGTTGGCGTACTAGGAACCGAACTTATTGTTTTAAGCCGCATTTGCTTTTGTTTGATTATGGTTAAAGATACGTATTTTCAAAAATAGGATCCGAATATATATGTATTTTTATATCAGATTTAAGTATTATGCCTCTATAGTAAAAAGGAAATTGATTCTTGTTGTTTAAATGTTGCAGGGGAAATGTATATTGCGTATAATAGATCTTGTCCAGATATACGCAACGGACAGATACGGGTGGATGGTTGCAAAGCCAAAGCCTGTAGCCGGACGGATGAATAACCAAGGGACAGATATCGTGGACTTGGGGGAAGGGAAAAACCTCGGGAAAACGACGAACTGACCTTTGATCGTTCAAAGTAGTTAGCCACTTGGGTCGTCACTAGACCATGTAGGTGATAGAGCTGTTCGGGGGCGCTACAGTGGGTCTACCCACAACTTTATCAGTTACAAAGCGGCACAATGGCTTCGGCTACTGTTAACATAAACACACCCATTTCTTGTTTGTGTGGCTGGATCACCATTACAGTGCAGAGGCAAGTACGAGGAGGTGGCGCTGCAGATTGGAGAAACATTGTTTACGATAACTCACCACGAGCTTCCATTGGTGGGCCTTGACTTGGTCTTGGGTACGTCAAATGGTTGGAGTCATTGGGCCCAATTCTTTGTGATTGGAAGGCCCAAACTATGCAAATTGATTGGGAAGGAGCTACTCACACATTTCAGAGACATCAATCTATGAAGATTCAGACCATCGAATCATGTGATGTCACGAAAAAAGCAAAACAAGGACAAAAAATCTATGTGATTTATCTGACGGAGGCAGATACAAAAACAACACCGGTGGCGGGGGATTTGCAGAAAGTGTTAGACGAATTTGAGGAGTTGTTCCAGACACCAGATGGTCTGCCTCTGCACCGAGAGATTGAACATCGGATTACGCTCAAAGAAGGAACGAAATCAGTCATTGTTTGACCCTATCGTTATGCGTATTTCCGGAAAGAGGAGATTAAGAAACAAGTCATGGAGATGCTTAACTCGGGAATCATCAGGCCCAGCAGTCCCTTTTCTTCACCAGTTTTATTGGTCAAGAAGAAAGACGGATCTTGGAGACTCTGCACCGACTAGCGTGCATTTAATGTCGCGAAAATTACGGATCGGTTTCCGATCCCAACAGTGAAGGATGAATTACACGGCGCAGCCTATTTCATAAAGCTTGATCAAACGGCAGACTACCACCAGGTTCCTACGCATCCACCGGACATTTCCAAGACTACATTTTGAACACACAATGGAAATTACGAGTACCTCGTCATGCCGTTCGGACTGTGCAACACCCCATCAACATTCCAGGCCCTTATAAATGCGATATTTTGACCATTCATACGTAAGTCTGTCTTGGTTTTCTTTGATGATATACTCATTTATAGTGTAGATTGGGAGTTATCATGTCCGTGATGTGGAGGGAACTTGTTCTCTCCGAGAGTTTTCCTTATGAAAAACACAATCAACAAGCTGCAAGTGCACAACAATCAATGGTAGTACTTAAGGTATATCGATCCCACAGAGAGAGAAGTTGTATTTAAAATCAAGAGGAACAAGTAAGACTAGAAATCAATAATAAAAGATTGGGTTTTGTGTCACGAAACAAAGCAAAGCAAACAATGGGTTTCAAACAATAAAAGAAAGTGTTGGGTCATGCAAGGGATCTCCGGGGTTCAATGATCAATCAAATCAAGATAATTTCAGTGCAATGCATGTCTACTCCTAAGTCTCGGACTATGTAACACGAAAGTTCAGTTAACCTATTGTCATAGAGAAAACCGGCTGAAATCCATAACTCCTATTACTTAACAATCGCAGGCAATAACACAAGTTTCAAAGCATTAAATCAAATTCAATCAAAGTCCATAAAACTCCATAACTAAGTGGTGTGTGCTTGTTATGAGCGATACTCATTAAATCTAGGTCCAAGCAACCTAAGCAAACAATTATAATTACTTAGATGCCTAAGATCAATAGCTAGTTGATGATGCTAACTATATGCATTAAGAATGAGATAATACCGAAAGAAAGTGTAAACAGATATGCAAATACAAAGAACTCGCCACTAAAACAATAAGGATCATCTCACGCCTTTGACTGGCCTTTTAAACCCAATGGGATAGTTTACTCGGCCATGATCAAGGGTGTCATCAATGAAATAAAATAATAAGACAAAGATATCATGCAAAGAGGTAAAAGTTTAGAGATTACTTCTTAGATTCAAAATACAAGAGGTAAGGACTTCTCCTTTGACAAAGTTACAAGAGAATAGAGAAAGAGATGGTGGAACTCCAAGGCTTCTGCGAATCAACAAGGCTGGTGCGGCTCCTTAGAGGCGGCAAGATCTTGTTGTTGTGATGATGATCTTTTAGGGTTTTGGTGGTGAAGAAATGGTGAGGCACACAAAACCATAATGCTTAAGCTTGGTACTTATAGGTCTTAGGGCACAAGAGATTGGTTTTAGGGTTTAGTACGGCATATCCATCTTTTTGATAAGTGTGGAGGCAAGGTGGCCAGGCCTCGGTCACGGTCCTTGTGACCGAGGTGCTCAAGAGGCCTCGGTCACAAGCCTTGTGACCGAGGTTTGGAGCTTCTACTCCTTGTTGACATTGCTTCATTATCTGGGATGTATCTTCCAAATGGCTCAATGGATTGGATTGATTCTTATCCTATACGAATTTTGACTCTTCAAGCTTTCCAATTATATAGAGAAATCCAATTTTGGTTCACAGGAAGGTCTTCAAATACAGTCAAAATGCTGATGCTTTTAAACTGCCTCAAAACGGGTTTTGCTCATCTTTTGGTCCATTTTCCCATAAAGCCTGTAAAACCTCTTTGACACTAACAATACTTGATAATATCCTATTTAGCCTTGAAATCATACCAAATCTCTCATAAAACGATAAAAAACCATAGTAAAAACGGGTCAAAATACGATGTTATCAACTCCCCCAGACTTAGACTTTGCTTGTCCTCAAGCAAATAAGAATATAATGGAGGTTTGAAAATTACTGGAACTCACTTAGTTTTTTGGGGATATCTGGACTTCATAAAATTCATCACTGGACTTTGGAACATAGTCCGCGATCAACCATAAAAATCATCTTCAATCCTTAGTTACTCCAATCCAAAAGAGTTTTTAAAATCCCCATTGTCATCTCTTTACATAAGTTACTGAAATGAAAAGTTCGGTGGTCTTTGGTATATCATGGATTTTATGGTTTCATGACTTGATATATGTATTTGTTTTGGAGTCTATTGTATATATATTGAGTCTTATTAGGTATAAACACGAGATAGATCCTTATGAGCACTTTGGAGCATATGGACGCTTGTAGCTGAGCAAATCACGGATTTTCCTGTCCACGTCAATCGACACGCTTCCCTTGTGTCGGTTGACATCACATAGACGATATTGAAGCCTCCGAGTTTTATCAAGTTTCAAGAATTGAAACTTTATCCCAGAAGTTTCCAAAGTTTTTAAATCATGTCTAATCGTGTTTTTAGGTTAAACTATGTTTTAGAAGTCCCAGAGACTAAGTTTTTATCATATTCTAAATTTTGAAGTTCATTGTAAGTTTCAAGGAGATTATTGGAGAGAAGTTCAGTTCAAACATTGTAGAGAGAAGAATTCTGAACTCTCTTTGTTTGCCTATTTTCTATTTTATGAGTATTATTCAGATAATGATTTGTGTTTCATCTTCTATGTCTGAGTAGTCACCTTGTTAGATCTAGGGTTTCAAAAAGGATTATGAAGGAAATTTGAATTAGGTTTAGTATTGTTAAGTTATCTATTATGTTCTTCATCTAGATTTGATAACTACACTAGTCTTAGGATTGATCACCCAAATACTGGTACCATAGGATTATTGGTAGACACGAACTAATCTTAGATGTGCAAACAGCCTATTTGCAGCGAGAGTGTTATTGATTCCCAGAACTAATCTTAGATGAGCAAACAACTTATTCGCAGCGAGAGTTGGTTTAGGAATTTTGTAAACATATCGTACCCGCACTATCATATAGACTCTATTTATTGGTATTTCTCAAAGAGATTTGGTTTGCTTATGTTCAGAGGATAGATGTCGTCGCAGCAAGAGTTGGATGAGATATCATATTAGTGTTACGAGTTTAAGAACCGCACAAACACTTTACACTTAATTTACAAACCACCCAGTTCATTTTCCCGAGTTTTCCTGATTGATGTCCCTAGGTCTAGCGCTTTAATCATCTGAATTTAATCCCGTTTAATTGCTATTTTTGTTTATTAAATTTCTTTATTTAGTTTTCTTATTTTTGTCTAGCTTAACTCGAATTTGTTCAATCTATTGTGTGAGTTTTTAGAGTCCTTGTAGATTCGACCCCTAAGTACTCCAGTGATCTCTTAATTCGATCCCTGTCAAATTTTGGGGCCGTTTTCGGGGACTCTAAATTCACCATTAGATTTCAGTTAGGGTTTAGTCTAGATTTTTTGTTTTTATTTTTGTTACTCATGCCTTTAATTTCTCTTATTTCAGGTGCATGAAACTTAGAAGCAGCAAGGAAAAAGAACAAGTTGCTACTGAGGAGATTGAGAAGGTAGAGAGAGCTAATCGCAAAGCACTCAGGAGATCAGAGATGGTTAGAACAGTTTTGATTGAGAGAGATGCTGCTGGGATCATACGTGATTTAGAGGGAAACCAGTACAATGCTCAGGGTCAGAGACTTGATGCAGATGGGAACCCCATCATTGAGATTGTCGATAATTCTGGTCATGTCGACCGACAGGGTAATGGTTGTGTCGGTCGATGTGAAGGGGACGGAAATGGTCTGGACAACTTGGATGATAGCATTGAGAATGTGAGGTGGACACTTGCTGATTTCAATAGACCCAATGTGTTCTACTCCAACAGGTCCGCTATATGTCCTCCTGCTTTCCAAAGGAATGATTTTTAGTTGAAACCCCGATACTACACTCTTGTGGGGCAACACACCTTCCATGCTCATCTTGCGGAACATCCAATGGACCACATAGAGAAGTTTGAAGACTTGGCTTCGAGTATTAAACCCAATGGAGTGTCTGAAGACTATCTATTATGGAAGCTCTTCCCATACTCTCTTGCTGGGGAAGGAGCTCAATGGTTGAAACAGTTGGAACCGGTTCCTTAACCACTTGGAGAGACATCAAGACAGCTTTCTTAAATAACTTCTATGATGATGCTAAGACGGATGACTTGAGGGATTTGATTATTCAGTTTACTCAAGGACCTGCAGAGACTTTGAAGGCTGCGTGGTTGAGATTCAAGGGGTACCAACGGGATTGTCTGCACCACAACATTGATGAAGTCTAGCTTATTAGGACTTTCTTCTGCGGAATTGATTGGAGGTATCATGTTGTTTTGGATGCTGCTAGTGATGGTAACTTCAAGACCAGGACACCAGAGGCTGCTATTAAATTGATTGAGAACTTTGCCTCTAGTAGTAGTACTA
This sequence comes from Cardamine flexuosa, assembly GCA_963555745.1. NCBI lineage: Eukaryota > Viridiplantae > Streptophyta > Magnoliopsida > Brassicales > Brassicaceae > Cardamine > Cardamine flexuosa. The sequence goes on from OY743219.1 coordinate 19,760,025, forward strand.
AGAATGCTGATTTTGAGATGAAGAAGATAGCTGCTTGTTTGAACAACAATCAGATTGCGGAAGTCAAGGCAAAGCTTGATACTGTGCACAACCTTATAGTGAACAAGAAGTCAGTTCACTTTGCTCAAGAGGTTGAGGTTTTTGAAGCTGAAGAAGAAGCTACTGAAGAGGATGTAAACTATGTGAATGGTTTCGGTTTCAATGGCCAAAGATTTGGCAATTCTCAAGGCAACTTCAGAGGTTACAACAGCCATAGAAACAACTATGGGAACAACCAGAATTCTTCTAGATTTAGGCCCAGGCCTGCGACTCAGGAAGCTCAGAGAAATAATAGTGGTTTCACTAGGGACTTTGGAAGTTCCCATTATCAGAAATTGCCTCCTAAGACTGTGGATTCTGAGTTGAAGTATGCTTGACTAGATACTTGAGGGACAGCAGAAGATGACTGTGGACTTCAATGGTAAGATAGATGCTATGTATGTCAATCTCAATGGGAAGTATGAGACATTGAATAACCACATCAAGAGGTTGGATACTCAGTTTGCACAATCTGCTGTGAACACCAAACGCCCTGATGGCGTCTTACCTAAAGAGATCTTCAATTGAGATTACATTGGCTAGTATCAATATCATGTCTAATGATGTTGCGATGAGATTGGGAATCAATGACATAAAGAGATCTTCAATTGAGATTACATTTGCTGAGGCTTCTCTGAAGAAGTCCATGGGTGTTATTGAGAATCTGAGAGTTCAAGTTGATGATTGTCTGCTTCCCTGTGATTTCCATGTTGTTTAGACGGATATCAATTCTGATATGCCACTGATTTTGGGTAGACCGTTCCTTGCTTTTGCTGGAGCTGTGCTTGATTTGATGAGTAGTAGGATTTCTCTGAGGCATGTTGATCCTGGTGTGTTTTATCCTGCTAATCCGGATGTATATGTGATGTGGAATCCCTAGGTTATTGTTGAAGAAGTGAATGAGATTCACACTAAGGAGTTCACTGCAAAGAATCTGAAAGCTGCAGGTAAGAAGAAGAAACTGCAGAGAAAAACAGTGACTACAGGACCCCTTATGACCTTTACTCCTGTGAGGAAAGTTGATGATACTATTGAGTATAAGCTTCAGTATGGAAGTGGTTCCAGGCCATTTGCATAGATTAAGGCTATCATCACTCCTGAGTTTAAGGCTAAAGGACAAGCCGGGATGAATGAGATGATGAATAGGATTTTGAAACCCAAGATGCTTGACTTAAGTGAGGATGATCTCGGCTCCAAGACTTCATCTTCACCACCTTCAGATTTATCGGAGATCCACCATCCATCTGAATTCTGACAAAGTCAAGCTATTGACTGAAAATAAGCGCTTAGTGGGAGGCAACCCACTGGTGAGTCTTTAATTAAGTTTTTCAGTGTCTTGTTAACTAATTTTTCTTTGTTTTTGTTTTGTCTCAGGAACTAGACGTGCTTAATGATGATTATAGAAAGATTTTCATGGATTGGAGAAGCTTTACATAATTTTTTTTCGACCAAGGAACACAAGGTTTGTGTCCGTGTCGATCGACGCGAACCCGATGTTAGTATAAATACCTAATTTCCTTTTCTTCTCCACTTCTCCTTTTTCCGTTTTGTAAAACCCAAATCACGATTTTCTGAGTTCTTCACCAATTCATTTGATTATAGCTTCTAAACTCAAGAGATTTTTATTCCTTATTCTCCTATATCATCCATTCTATCGAAATAAAAGGTATGTTTCTCAAATCTCCATCCCTAATTTTGAAACTTTCATGGGTTTGATTCTCACTTTTGATTTCAGATTTTTCTCTTAAAGCTTCCTAGTCTTGACTGATTAGGATGAATTTAGAAGGAATCAAGTGTAGAATGTTGTCTATTTAGGTTGAATTGATTGAAAAGTCATGAATTTCTTTTGACAAAACCTATCACTAATCCAATTAAAATTTAGAATTTAGGGTTGATTAGATGATGAATTGATGATTATAGAGATGAATTTGTGGGTAATTTTGATGATTGTGAAGTATTAATCCTGTTTTGACATTGATCTTGCTTGGAATTTTTGGTTTTCATGCGCATACACGATTTGGCATCGTGTCAATCAACACGGTATGCTCGTGTCGGTCAACACACATGCATAAATTCCAAACATGAACTGAATTTGTGATTTCTTTTGTTTTGCAGATGACTACTAGGAGATCTTCGAGGAACAAGCGTACCCGCAGAGAGGAGATTGATCTTACTGATGATGAGCCTAGTGTTGAGACTACTCCCACCACCGTCATAGCTACCACACCCACTTCTGACTTCCCGGTTAATGCTCATGTCCGTGTCCATTGGCCTAAGCTTGAGACTCATATGATTAAGGTGAAGCATGACTGGGATAGTGATCCGAAGACTGAGACAGCCAAGCCCGAGTGCACTCAGAGACCTATTTCAGAGTATTGGGATGAGTATGACACATTGTTCTACAATGCTTGGCAAGGTGTTGACATGAGGCCTACTTGGTTGGAGGATTGGAAGGCTATGATAGCTCTTGACATTGATGATGATGTCCACCACATGCTCGAGAAGATAGGTCTACGCTCTATGGCACGTGACCACAACACTCTTTACCCGGACTTGACATGCCAATTCTTAGCTTCCTGCAGAGTGTACTATGCTGATGAGAGTGCCAAGGTGGCACAGCAGTGAGTTCTGACCTTCATGTGCAAAGGTATGAGATACATGATCACTATTCCTGATCTGTGTGACTTGTATGGCTTCAAGAGAGATGCTACTCAGGCTGTTATGGATACAGAATGGGGGGGGGGGATATTAAGACTTTTTGGTACCACACCGGGAATGGTGAGTATGATACCGGTTCTTCAAAGCAAACAGATGTTCGTCATCCGCTGTTAGGTATGTGCTGCGCCTCATTGTTAGCACCGTCTTGTGCCGGTCTGATCCTACCAAAGCCCGGAAATCAGATCTTATGCTCCTTTTGCTTGGTGTTCACCACATATTTCCTACCGCGGTTTGGAAGTATGCTGTCCCCAATACTGATCTGAATTTGGGTGCTGTGTTTACTCATCATTTGGTTTCTTTGAATGCCAAAGCCTTTGGAAAGAAACAGTTTGAGCATGCTCCAACAGGTCTGCTATATTTCCTCCTGCTTTTCGGAGGAATGATTTTGAGTTGAAACCCCAATACTACACTCTTGTGGGGTAACACACCTTCCATGCTCATCCTGCGGAACATCCAATGGACCACATAGAGAAGTTTGAAGACTTGGCTTCGAGTATTGAAGCCAATGGAGTGTCTGAAGACTATCTATTCTGAAAGCTCTTCCCATACTCTCTTGCTGGGGAAGAAGCTCAATGGTTGAAACAGTTGGAACCGGTTCCTTAACCACTTGGAGAGACATCAAGACAGCTTTCTTAAATAACTTCTATGATGATGCTTAGACGGATGACTTGAGGGATTTGATTATTCAGTTTACTCAAGGACCTGCAGAGACTTTGAAGGCTGCGTGGTTGAGATTCAAGGGGTACCAACGGGATTGTCTGCACTACAACATTGATGAATTCCAGCTCATTAGGACTTTCTTCGTGGAATTGATTGGAGGTATCAGGTTGTTTTGGATGCAGCTAGTGATGGTAACTTCAAGACCCGGACACCAGAGGCTGCTATTAAGTTGATTGAGAACTTGGCATCTAGTAGTAATACTAAGAATGCTGATTTTGAGAGGAAGAAGATAGCTGCTGGTTTGAACATCAATCAGATGGCGGAATTCAAGGCAATGCTGATTTTGAGAGTAAGAAGATAGCTGCTGGTTTGAACAAATAGATTTGGTTTGCTTCTGTTTAGAGGATATATGTCATCGGAGCGAGAGTTGGATGAGATATCATATTAGTGTTACGAGTTTAAGAACCGCACAAGCACTTTAAACTTAATTTACGAACCGCCCAGTTTATATTCCCGAGTTTTCCTGGTTGATGTCCCTAGGTCTAGCGCTTTAATCCCGTTTAATTTCTATTTTCGTTTATTGCATTTCTCTATTTAGTTTTCTTATTTTTGTCTAGCTTAACTCGAATCTGTTCAATATATTGTGTGAGTTTTCAGAGTCCTTGTGGATTCGATCCCTAAGTACTACAATGATCTCTTAATTTGAGAGAGTAGCTTCTAGGGTTATATTTGACCCCTGTCAGCCTTACCATAGGGAAATTGACTCAAAGGCTGCCAACTTTCTTCTTACCAAGGCCTTCTCCAGCAAACTTTCCCTCTCATCTTTTTTTCCGAACTCCTTTATATCATCTTTACAGCCACCGGGTTTTTGTTGTTTCTGGTGCTTCGCCTTTTCTTCTTCTTTTTCTTCTTTTTTCTTTATTTCTTAGTTTCTCTTCTTCTTGGTTCTTTTCTCTTGGGACGAGTCTCCGTGAAATCAAAAAGGAAACACGGGTTTACTGATGTGTTGTAAAGTTTTCCTCAAAGAAACCACACAATGAATGAACTGCAAGGTATAGATCCCACAAGGAGTAACAAGTATGCGGATTGAATTCAAGCAAAGATATATAACTAAGACAATGCAATAAGGGGTTTGGTTTTGGGTTTCTAGTGAAAGAATGAAATGAGTGAATGAAAGCAATGTGAATGATTGGTTTGTAAACTATATGATTAAAAGGTTGGGCTTCTAGGGTTTATCTAAGGTTTCCATGGTTCTAACAAGTAGGTGATAGATCTAAATGCAATAGGTTTTCATCAATGGTTCTCAACTACAAACATGGCTACACACCCAAGCCATAGTTCATGACAGAGGCGTCTTAAGTCACCAAATCCTGGTACTCAACTTACGCAGGCAATAACATGCGTATACCAGCCATATAAACAAGTTCGATATGTTCACATAGTCCTATAACTTAACTATCGCAGATTATAACACAAAGCTTCGGTAAGACTAGTTCCGAGAAGTAGGTTTACACGGATAGCGCTCCTATTCTCCTAAATCAGTGCTTGGTGATCAATTCAAGCAACATGCATTAAGTAAAGATATCCCAAGAGAACTCATAATCTAGATGAAATTAAATTGGATCTAAACCCTAAGTGAATGCAACCATGTTTTCCTAAGATATTACCCCATTAAACCCAACAAGAGAACTACTCGCTCATGGTGTAAAGAAACGCAATAGACATTGAAGAGAATATCATAAACAAATCAATATAACAAAGGGGGTTCAAAGGAAATTTCTCTAGATGTCACAGAAGAGATCTTGTCTTCCCAATAGCGATTACAAAGAGTAGAAAAGAGAAAAAATGAAGAACAATACATGAAACTTCAAGGAGATCGGCTTCTAGGTTGATGCGACAAAGGAGGATGAAGCGGCAGCTTGAGAGATGGTATTAGGTCATGGATATCCTTTTCTGGATTCTAGAGAGGCTGTACTTTGGCGTTGTTCTTGTGAGTGGCCACACTTAGGGTTTCCAAAACCCTAAGGAGTTTTTATATAGGGTCTCCCATGAAATTAGGTCAAGAGGCATCAAAACTACGTCATTTTGGTGAATATGGAGGCAATGGGCCTAGACTGGTCTTGGGCTGAGGTCCTTAGGTTGGAGTAAGTCGGCACCAGTCACAAAGGGTAGTGACCGAGGTCTTCAAGAGGGCTAACCTCGGGCACGGGCAATGTGACCGAGGTGGACATGTCTTCAATATTCAGGGTGCATCTTCCAAACGGCTGAATGGATTGCTTAGATTCTTGTCCGAGGTGAATCTTGACTCTTTTATCTTTCCATGGATATAGAGAAATCCAAAATTGGTCCATGGAAGGTCTTAAAATGTTGCCCAACTTTGGATGCTCCAAAACTGCCTTGAAACGTGTTTTGCTTGTCTTCATTCATAACATATTGCTCCAAAACTCCCAAATGTCTTTGGGAAGTGATACTGATGGAAAGTGGCCATAAAGCTTCCATAATCTCTTGTTTCTTCATGATTTCCCTGCCAAAAACATATGAAATATAGGCGAAAAACGATGATATCAACTCCCCTAGACTTAGCTTTGCTTGTCCTCAAGCAAATAAGAATTCTAGACTGGTGGAGAGGTTTGAAAATCGCAAAAAATCTCCTATGATCAGAGACAATGTTCAAGGTAGTTGACCTGCTGACGTGTTAGTTCAGGGATTCTAAATCAAAACCATCTCACTATAGACTCACAACATTCTCAATCTCTGATCCTTCCATCTCAAACCATCTTGATACTTTGGCATTCACTTCAGTCAACTCCTTACATTCATTAAGGGTGGCGTGGATTTTTCAAGAGAAGACATCAATCGGGGTAGACGGGGCTTGGTATAAAAAGGCTTTTGGTGTTTAAGTGGAGTTTAAAGTGTTTAGAGTGTAACGTGATTTTGGAGGGCAGCTATGTCGCAGACCCGCAAGAGAGTATGAACCCACTGATGTTCACAACTTCCAACCATTTCTTCATGTCAATACCTTGTTCCTTTACTTCTTTTCTTCTTCTGGCTCTCCCAGACTTAGATGTTTCTGTGGGTTCTTCGCACCATCTTCATAGTTTATTTTCTTCATAGCCTTCTTCTCGGGATTTCCTGTGCTTATGATATTATTTTGTAACCATTTCCTTTCCTTTCTTTTCTTCTTCTTTTCTTTTTTCATTTCTTTTTTCTTTTCTTTTCTTTTCTTTTTGGTGAAAGGGGAAATGGTACATAAATTTACAAGTCTCAAGCACAAGATGTGAGTACCTTTTCTTGTTTATTTCGAGATGCAATGTTTTGTAGACCAAATTGTGACTCTCTCTCTCTCTCTCTCTCTCTCTCTCTCTTTGATTCCTTCAAGCTTTCCATCTTCAAGTTGTTGGAAAACTGTGTCGCAAATTTCTCTCTCGCATTTCTGCGTATGTTTGCCAACGAGAATGAAAAGAGATTGGTGAGAGGTCTGAAAAGAAATATATGGTGTAAGGGTGAAACCACTAAAAGTGAGTGGCCATTCAGGATCAGCAAAGAGTGGTAAAAAGGGATAAGAAGTCATGAATTCGCTGCTCGTCTCCCCGATCTAACGCCTCTAGTGAGAAATAATTGAAGTCAGGATTATGGTTCAAATAGAGTGGAGTTAACGTCCGTTCCAACCGTGTTCTCCGTAGGATGAAACTTTAGGGAGAAAGGTCCAACGGTGAGCTTCTAGGTGTTGTCCTTTTAGTGAATCCTGCAAAACTTGTCCTTAGGGAATGAATCAGAACATCCTTTAAGTTAAAATCATCATATCATAGGGTCATAGTTTTCTACAAACTTGACTCAATAAATGATATATCCTTTATTTTATGGTTTTATGACATGATATATGCATTGGTTTTAGAGTCTTTTGTATATATATTGAGTCTTATTAGGTACAAACACAGATTGGAGTTTGATGAGCACTTTGGAGCTTTTGGAGGCTTGTAGCTGAGCAAAACAACAAGGAGATGATTATTGTTGTCCATGTCGACCGACAGGCCATTCATGTGTCGGTCGACACAACCACGACGAGAATGAAGCCTTCGAGTTTTATCAAGTTTCAAGATTTGCAACTTTGCCCCAGAAGTTTATAAAGTTTATACTTCATGCCTAATCGTGTTTTTAGGTTAAACTATGTTTTAGAAGTCCCAAAGACTAAGTTTTGTCATTCACTAAGTTTTTATTATTCAAGTTCCATTGTAAGTTTCAAGCAAGTTCTAGAGAGAAGATTCAGATCTCAAAATTTGTAGAGAGAAGAATTCTAAACTCCTTTGTTACTTATTTTATTTCATGAGTATTATTCAGACAATGATTTGTGTTTTCTCTTCTATGTCTGAGTAGTCACCTTGTTAGATCTAGGGTTTCAAAAGGTTTATGATGGTTTTTTGAATTGGGCATAGACATGTTAGGTTATCTATAATGTTCTTCATCTAGATTTGATTATCACACTAGTCTTAAGACTGATCACCTTAATCCTGGTATCATAGGAATGTTGGTAGGCACGAGAGTGCTATTGATATCCTGACCTAATCTTAGATGAGCAAACAGCCTTTTCGCAGTGTGACAGGGGTCAAATATAACCCTAGAAGCTACTCTCTAAAATTAAGAGATCACTGTAGTACTTAGGGGTTGAATCCACAAAGACTCTGAAAACTCACATAATAGATTGAATAGATTCGAGTTAAGCTAGATGAAAATAAGAAAACTAAATAGAGCAATGCAATTAAAAAAAATAGCAATTAAACGGGATTAAATTCAGATGATTAAAGTGCTAGACCTAAGGCCATAAATCAGGAAAACTCAAGAAAATGAACTTGGTGGTTCGTAAATTAAGTCTAATATGTTTGTGTGGTTCTTAAACTCATAACACTAATATGATATCTCATCCAACTCTCGCTGCGACGACATCTATCCTCTAAACAAAAGCAAACCAAATCTCTTTGCGAAATACCAATAAATAGAGTCTGTATGATAGTGCGGGTATGATATGTTTACAAAATTCCTAAACCAACTCTCGCTGCGAATAGGCTGTTTGCTCATCTAAGATTAATTCAGGGTATCAATAACACTCTCGTGTCTACCAATAATCCTATGGTACCAGTATTAGGGTGATCAATCCTAAGACTAGTGTAATTATCAAATCTAGATGAAGAACATAATAGATAACTTAACAATACTAAACCCAATTCAATTTTCCTTCATAATCCCTTTTGAAACCTTAGATCTAACAAGGTGACTACTCAGACATAGAAGATGAAACACAAATCATTGTCTGAATAATACTCATAAAAATCAGAAATAAGAAACAAAAGGAGTTCAGAACTCTTCTCTCTACAAAGTTTGAGATCTGAACCTTCTCTCCAATAATCTCCTTGAAACTTACAATAAACTTGAAAAACTTAGAATCCCATCAAAACTTCGTCTCTGGGACTTCTAAAACATAATTTAACCTAAAAACAAGATTAGACATGATTTATAAACTTTGGAAACTTCTGGGGTAAAGTTGCAATTTTTTAAACTTGATAAAATTCGGAGGCTTCAATATCGTCTAGGTGATGTTGACTGACACAAGGGAAGCGTGTAGATCGATGTAAACAGGAATATCCATCTCCTTGTTGATTTGCTCAGCTACAAGCCTCCAAATGCTCCAAACTGCTCATAATGATCCATCTCGTGTTTGTACCTAATAAGACTTAATATATATACAAAAGACTCCAAAACCAATACATATATCATGTCATAAAACCATAAAATCCATGATATATCAACTCCCCCAGACTTAGCTTTTGCTTTCCCTCAAGCAAAACAGAAAACCAAATCAAGAAAGTAGTTTGAAAATCGTGGAACTCACCTACTCTTTAGAACATTGTGCTTACCAGTTATCATGTAATCCACATGGTACAAGAACTATTCAGAGAATAACCATGTACATTCACCGTAGTCACTCTCAGTCTTCTTGATACCCACCACAACTTAACAACATATCCCTTTAGTAAGCCATTCATCGATGGGTATCATTTTTGAATTTAATGCCCAAGAGCCTTCTAGACTCAGCTGTCATCCTATACCATAACAAGACAAACCTCACAATAACAATGATGTTTTTGTCTCCCCCAGACCTAAATCCTTGGTTATTTTGGATTTCATATGATTTTTCTCTTTCTTATCTTTTTTGTCTATGAAGATAGGCTATTAGAAGTGAATAATGGGTTACAGGATCGCTCATACCCTCACAACAACCCTACTTTCATCATCTCCTTAAGAAGTAAAAATGTGAGGGCATAGATTTCTCTTACCCGCTTCTACTTCAGAGAATCACTTAGTCATTCATAGATTATACCTAAAGGTTTTATTATTAGTACCAACTTTTTGGGGAGACTAGACATCATAACTTACTTTGGTTTTATCATGTCAGGTATGAATGAAAAGTCAAACTCTCAAACACCAATTTCTTCCATGAGGTAAAAGGAACTGACAGAAATTAGCTCAGGCTATAACGGGCATCTGTTGTAAGGGTGGGGCTCTCAAGTTAACCGGTCAGACTTGAGGTTTTTCCATTAGCTGAATCTGAATAAGCTCTGCAATAATGGTCACCAGAAGACATAGCAAACAACAAATAGACCAAAAGATAGCTCATTGTTCCTGGACAAGTTTTGACTCAATAAAACAAAGGTTTTGAAAAATAAAAATTTGGACTGACTTTCAAAAGAATAAACATAGTTAGCAACTACCTACCCCAGACTTAAACTACATTGTCCGCAGTGTAAATAAGCCTAAGGAAAGTGATAAAAATAATAAAATTGAGTAGAGATTGAACTGTTATGTTTTGAAATTCGTGACCTGATATGGTGTGTCCATGTCGACCGACACACACACTGCATGTGGGTCGACGTGAGCAGGGATGTGGTTTTCCGAAATTCTGCACCATTCTATCTGATCATTCAACTCGTTTTCTGACATCTAGATCCTGATTAAGAGCAAACATGTCAATAAGAAGCTGATATATAACATAAATGAGTTTCAACAATACTCAAAAGAAAATAAAAACAAAGTACTGAAGCAAACACAGAAGCAAATAAAGCAAAAACAAAAGCAATGTCTCAAAGGAAAACGAAAAGGGAAGAGCTAATCCTCTTCCAAAACGGGATCTGAAGACGGAGAGGGAGTGGGAATTGGGATAGGACAGGGCTGAGAAGGAGCTGCATCAGTCCACCGTACACATCCGCAGCGAGAAAGTGAAGCAATCGCATTCCAGACACTCTGGAAGCTATCCGCGACATACCTCTGAAACACAGCAGTCTCAATCGGAATGGAAGGTGTAGCAGGAAGTCTGTACTGAAGTTCAGTAGAGTCAGAAATTGGATCATCCTCAGAGGCTGTAGGAATGGACTGTGAAGATGCGCCTCTGTGACAGCAGGGCTGAGGAGCACGGGTGCGCAATGTGTGATGCAGCTGGAAAAGTAGGCGGGCCTGAGTGCCCGTGATGCCCGTGAGCTCTGTCTGCGGAAGCGCGATCATGTAGTCTACTCCCTCACTGAGGAAGCACCAAACCCAATCCTTCCTAATCCACTTAGCGTGCGTCAAGAACCCCTCATCCATGATGGATCTATCAATGAGCACCTTGATGCCATTGGTGCTGATCCCGCAGAAACGGAAAATGAGAGTCAACAAGCTACCCACAGATTCTGACTTGTCCCTCGTACCCGTGAATGAACGGATCTTCAAGCTGATCAAATGATGCAAAAAGATTGCGCCAAGGTTCACATCAGGATCTAGCTCGGTCAACTCCTCAGTAACCAGCCTCTGAATCGCATAACACATCAGAATCAACTCACTCTACCTTATCTTGTTGGCCTTCATCTTACACAGCAGCGTGTTCGAGATTACTCGAACCACGTATCGAAGAACCGAATGCTGGATGTCAGAGAGCGTAGACCCGTTAGTCCTGTAACGGCCATCCACAAACTTACCCCAGTAAGTCTGAAAATCAATCGACCTATTGAGGGCCAAAGTAGACCCAGTCGTGGTCGGGTAAAACCCGTAGACAGTGCAGAGGTTGGAAATAGTGATCCTGTACCAAACTCCTTGAATCATGAATATGAGGATACCCGTCTGAGCTAACCCCTCAGGCGAGGTGCAGTAGAGCTGCACAGTGGCCAAGAACTGCCGGACCAACTCCGGATAGACCTTGTAGTATTGAGTGCACATTGTACCCAGCCCAATCTTCTGTAAAGCTAGCAGACACTCATCCTTGATCTTCATACGTCGCAAGGCGACACTATCCATAAGCCGAGTGGGCTTAATCTCCATGTTCAACCAAGCATTGTAGAACAGAGTATCATACTCGTCCCACTCATCAGAGATCTCCCGGTTGTAACACTCGGGCTTCATCACCTCCTTTGTAGGAGTTCCGTCCCAATGACGTTGGGGTCTAATCTTCAACCCCTCTCGACGAGGCAATGGACAATGAGATTCGATAGGCGTAGATGGTGTACTACTGGACTCTCCCTGAGCCTCTAAAATTCGTGGTCGCTTTCCCCTACCAGACATGATGTACCTGAAAGAGAGATAAGAGAACAAATCCAAATATCAGCAAAAATCTGGAATAAGTGTACTCGTGTCGACTGACACGAGCATATCATGTCGATCGACACGATGCCAAAATCAGAGTTTAATCAAGCACAATTTCATCTCAAATCGTAAACCCATCAATGTTTAAGCATAAACAATCATCAACATTGTCAAACCTACAACTATCCATCATCCTAAACATCTCTAAATTCTGAATTTCATGTCAAATTAGTTCAAGTTTCATTCATAGAAATTCATGACTTTTCTATCAAATCAACCTAATTTAGCAACAATTAACACTCCAATCCTTCTAAATACAACTTAGTCTAACAAGATTAGCAAGTTTTGAGACCAATTTCGGATCACAGAAGTGAAAAACTAACCCTTGAAATTTTTGGATTTCAAGATGAAATTTGAAGAAGGTACCTTGGATTTTGATGGAATAAAAGATATAGGAGTGAATACAATCGAATTCTCTTGAGTTAGGGACAAAAATTGATCGATTTGCTGAAAAATAGCAAGTTTACGAATTTGGGGTTTTAGAAGCAGTGGTTTTACGAAATTGGGAAGAAGATGAAGTGAAGAAGAAAAGGAAATTAGGTATTTATACTAACATCGGGTCCACGACGACCAACACAAGGTGTTCGTGTCGATCGACACGAACACAAACCTTGTGTTCCTCGGTCGAAAAATTATGTAATACTTCTCCAATCCATGCAAATCTTTCCATAATCATCATTAAGCATGTCTAGTTCCTAAAGACTCACCAGTGGGTTGTCTCCCACTAAGCGCTTATTTTCAATCATTAGCTTGATTTTGTCAGAATTCAGATGGACGGGGGATCTCCGGATGAATTCTTAGGTGGTGAAGATGAAGTCTTGGAGACGAGATCATGCTCACTGAAGTCAAGCATCTTGGGTTTCAGAACCCTATTCATCATCTCATCCATCGTGGATTGTCCTTTAGCCTTAAACTCAGGAGTGGTGATAGCTTTAATCTTAGCAAATGGCCTGGAACCACTTCCATACTGAAGCTTATACTCAATAGTATCATCAACTTTCCTCACAGGAGTCAAGGTCATAAGGGGTCCTGCAGTCACTGCTTTTCTCTATGGTTTCTTTTTCTTACCCGCAGCTTTCGGAATCCTTGCAGTGAACTCCTTAGTGTGAACCTCATTCACTTCTTCGACAACAATCTGGGGATTCCACATCACATATCCGTCCGGTCTTGCAGGATAAAACACATCAGGATCAACATGCCTCAGGGAAATCCTGCTACTTAGCTTAACTCGAACCTGTATTTCTATTACGTGAGTTTTCAGAGTCCTTGTGGATTCAATCCCTAAGTGCTGCAATCGATCTTTTAATTTGGACAGTAGTTCTAGGGTTACTTTTGACCCCTGTCAAATTTTGGTTAGACTTTAGTCTAAATTCACCATTAGATTTTAGTTAGACTTTAGTCTAGATTTTTCTTTTCTTTTGTTACTTACATCTCTACTTTCTTTAATCTCAGGTGCATGAACCTTAGGAGCAACAAGAACAAAGAACTAGTTGTTACTGAGGAGATTGGGAAGTTAGAGAGAGCAAATTGCAAAGCACAGAGAAAATCAGAGATGGTTAATACTATTGTGCTTGAGAGAGATGCTGCTAGGATCTTACGTGATAAAGAGGGCAACCAGTTCAATTATCAAGGTCAGAGACTTGATGCTGAAGGGAACCCCATTGTCGAAACCGTTGACGACACTACTCATTTTGACCGACACGGTGTTGTGCATGTCGGTCGGCATGCTGCCAAAGGACGTGGCCACGCTGATTTGGATGTTCAGGTTGAAGCGGTGGGAAGAACACTGGCTGATTACAACAGACCTAATGAGTTCTACACTAATAGGTCTGCTATATGTCCTCCTATTTTTCAGAGGAATGATTTTGAGTTGAAACCCCAATACTATACTCTGGTGGGGTAACACACTTTCCATGCTCATCCTGCTGAACATTCTATGAACCAAATAGATAATTTTGAAGACTTGGCTTTGAGTATTAAAGCCAATGGAGTGTCTGAAGACTATCTATTATGCAAGCTCTTCCCGTACTCTCTTGCTGGGGAAGCAGCTCACTGGCTGAAGCAATTACAGCCAGGATCTTTGACCACTTGGAAGGACATCAAGGCAACTTTTCTTTATAACTTCTATGATGATGCTATGACAGATGACTTAAGAGATTTGATCATTCAGTTCACTCAGGGACCTGCAGAGACTCTTAAGGCTGCTTGGTTGAGATTCAAGGGGTACCAAAGAGATTGTCTGCACCATGGTATTGATGAAGTCCAGCTCATAAGGACTTTCTTTTGCGGAAGTGATTGGAGGTATCAGGTTGCTTTGGATGCTGCTATTATTGGTAACTTCAAGACTAGGACACCAGTGGAAGCTATTGAGTTGATTGAGAACTTGACATCTAGTAATGGTTCCAAGAATGCTGATTATGAGAGGAAGAAGTTAGCTGCTGGATTAAACACAAGTCAGATGGCTGAAGTCAAGGCAAAGCTTGGTACTGTGCACAACCTTCTAGTGAACAAGAAATCGGTTCACTTTGCTCAAGAGGTTCAAGTTTCTAAAGCTGAAGAAGAAGCTAATGAAGAGGATGTGAACTATGTGAATGGTTTCGGTTTTAATGGCCAAAGGTTTGGCAATTCTCAAGGCAATTTCGGAGGCTATAACAATCAGAGGAACAACTACGGGAACAACCAGAACTCTTCTGAGTTTACGCCCAAGCCTGTAGTTCAGGAAGCTCAGCGTAACAACAGCAGTTTCACCAAGATTTATGGAAGTTCCCGCTACCAGAATCCACCTGCCAAGACTCCGGATTCTGAGATTAAAGATCTACTTGATCAAATTCTTGAGGGACAGCAGAAGATGACTGTGGACTTCAATGGTAAGATTGATGCTCTCTATGCTAATCTGAATGGGAAGTATGAGACACTAAACATCCATATCAATAGGTTAGATTCCCAGTTTACTCAATCTGCAGAGAACACTAAATACCCTTTACCTGGAAGAATTGATACAAATCCTAAGTATCAGTGTGGTGCTGTTATGTCCTGGGGAGATATGGTCAAGAGATAGGTCAAAGAAGAGAGTCTAGAGAAGTCTGAAGCTCAAGAAAAAGTTTAAACTCTTATCACGGAGCTCATGTCGATTGACACATGTATTGGCTTGCAGACCGGCGGGAAACCAAGTGGAATATGTGGAGCAGCAATTTACATAGCTGCACTTTCTCATGGTATCACGTGCTCAAGGGCAGATATTGTAAGAATATGATTTAAGCTTTTTAAAAAATACTGTTATAAGATGAGAGCAAGGATGTTTCGATTTGATGTGTTTCCCTAAATATTTTTCAGGCAAAAATTGTGCATATGTGTGAAGCAACAATAACCAAAAGATTGAATGATTTTGCTAATACCGAAGCTGCAAGTTTAAATGTGAGTTATTTCATTTGCAGGATATGTTACAAATCTAAGGCTAAGAGTTTCTAGTTGTAGAATTATTCGCTAATTAGATGTTGTCATATGCAACATGGGCTCATATTACTTGTTGATTTGTATGTTCATTCTTTTTCAATTGTTGTACATGATTGGCTAGGTTGATGAGCTCACTGAAAAGAGAAAGAATATTGCATAAAAAAACTTTTACCACAAGACCAAATTCTGACAAAGGAGAAGTGATCTGTAAACATAAGGATTTTAATTTTTTTTGGTTATGGATTGTGTGAGAGCTGTTACATTGATGCAAGTCTCCGGATTTTCTCTTTCCATTTTATCTGCTTATGCAACTGGCGAGTCCTTGACAAATGACTCCTGATGCTTTTCTTTTCCAATTTTTTCGGGCAGTTCATTAGAATTTCTGGTGGAGTTGTTGGTGGGTCGGATCCTCCTGCTTTCCAGTGAGCAGAGAAAGAGAAAATGGAAAAAGCAGCTAGAGAAGAATACGAGGGAGGAATTGGTAGCTTAAACCACGATAAACAACTATCGAAATAGATTAATAGTTTTTTTTTTTTGCTATTGTTTGAGCTCTTGAGAATTTGTTTTGTGCTGTGTCTCAGAGAAAAGTGAAGGAAAAACAGATTGGGATGCTGAAGCTTTGGATGAATCAGGCAATCTTTCTGACCTCGATGATGATGTTGACGTGGGCAATAATTTTGCTTCTTTGTGTTGGATTAGATTCTAAGTAGAATGTTTAACCTCAAGATGGAACATGAAATGGAAAAAAATCTCTTCAGTCTATCTCGGTCTATTTTCCTTACAACAGTTTCACTTTACATTTGATGGTTGGTCCTAATATTTCACTGTGTCCCAAGTGGATGGATGTTTTCTCAACGAGGAGGAAAAGCTCATGACGAAGGTCTCATGGGAATTCATAAACAGAGACTATCTTGAGGTCATAGGCTATATCATTTATCTTCTCTTGTATTCCTGCTAAATTGTTACATACATAAGACTCTTACCAAATTATATTGTTTGTAGAAGGAAGCAGCTTTGAAGACGGCTAGTGAAGCTTTCAACGCGAGCAATGCTAATTGCCCAGAATAAGCGAGCAATGCTAATTGCCCAGAATAAGCGAGCAATGCTAATTGCCCAGAACACGCAAGAAATCTTATTGAAGCTTCTAAAGCATCTGTGAAAAAAAATCTAGAAAGGTGACTAACTTTGCAGTAATGTTTATGCATGCTTTATATCAAAGTATTTGACTTGTGAAAAATAATGTGCATAATGTCCATTAGTGACCCTATATGATTATCTTGTTTCTACATTTTCTCTCTTGTCTTGATATAAGAAAAACAACAAAATCCGATGTGGGATATTCTTCACACGTCCCTAGGGTGAATCCAAAAAAATTGTATTTTTTGGTATAATCTAGAGAAATTTATTGTTATGCAAATCATCATTTAAACAAATTAAAAAGAGAGAAATAAATAAAAACTAACTAAAGTAAATTTAAACAAGAAATTATAACTAACTTTCTTTGACCCTTTTTATTTATGTATTAGCTTTACCATGAAATTTTTTAATTTTATGAATGTTGATTTTTGTATAACATATTATCTATTGGAACTTAATTATTATTTTTGTTTGTAGCTTTAAAAACAAAACAAGGAATCCATCATAAAGTTTTTGTCTTTGTTGTACCTTTTAGTAATAAGTAAAAAGTAAAAAGTAAAAATCCATAGATTTTACCTGGTGCCTTTTTAAAACAAGTCATAAGCAATGGGTGAATGTTACAACAAAAAACCATAGTTTGTCAAGAATACTAAGTAACAGATAATCAAAAAGATTATTTTTATTTAATCGCAAAAAAAAGACTAATCTGTTTGTAATGTATATGGGCTACAAGTCACTTTTATAGGAATTCCAAAAATCATCATCTCCCTTATCATCGTCACATTCGTCTCCACAGTCCGATCTCACGGCATTCTCAATATCCCCACCGTCCGATTCCTTAACTCCAGCTGTTCCATCACTAGCTCGCTCTGTATCCTCAGACTTCTCCTACAGATACAAAACGACAGCGCTTTTAATTAACTTCTCAACTAAATTAACAGATTTTGGCACCAAAAAAAGTTGGGGATTTGTACATTCTCGGGAACATCAGTTGTCTCTGCCTCTGCTCCAGCTTCTTCTTCTTCTGCTCCTTCAGCTTTCTTTGCAGCCGCGGCTTCTTGCTGAAGCTTCTTAATCACGTTTTGGAAATGAATAAGATCTACAAAAAAGAACAAAACTTTCAGATTTCTACGCGAATATATATATAGAGAGAAAGGATCTATCTCTCACGTTTTGGGCGACTTGATAATGCATCATTAAGCTTCAATAGATTTCGGCGTTCTTCCAATTTGAATTTGAGCTTCATCTGTTCGCGCGTTCTATCAGGGAACAGTTGTTGAACCATGGATAGGTTGCTCCCAAACTCTTGAATTCCCTACAAAAAAAGAAAGAAAGCAACTGTTCATTTCTATCTTTAGTAGATATCTGACAATGATCATAAACAGTAAAACCCATATTTAAAAAAAATCAGGGGCTCTCAACTTTACCTCATAGAAGAGTTCATTATCTTGCTTTGACCATCGACTTCTTGAAGTCTTGTTCATGTACGTTTGATAGTTTACCGGTGAGTCTGGTTTAACCACAGTAGCTTCTTGATTTTCGCTTGACTCCATACCAAATTCATCTTCTACGTCAAAACCTTGAGAATAATACTGGCTCTCTGATGCATTCATATTACTGCAAATAACACAGTCTCATAAGACGAGCAAACAAATTAAAAAGAGTCTCATTTTAGCATCCTGCACCTTTCAATTTTCTTGTATAAATATAATACCTTTCTTGGGTCGTAGGCGGCACAACAACTCCCTTTGCTTCCTTTTTCTGTATATTAACAAGAAAATAGACATTAAGGACCTCAAGCTACACGGATACGCTAAAATTCCCTAGAAGTGTACAGCTCAAATGAACAGTTTTCTTACCTCCATCCATTCTTTATATTCAACTAGGCGAAGCATGTCTCTAATAGGCAGATGTCTGATCTCGTCTTCCGGGGTTTCAAGCAATTCTTTCTCCGCTACGACATGGAATAAACATGAATCAATATGCAGAAAATACTTGATCAGAGACTATATATTAATATCATTTAGTTACTTACGTGTTTTTTTTTGTCGACGGCTTGAATGCTTGAACTTCTTCTTCTCTGGTTTTTTGCTAGACTTATTTGGTTCTTCACTTTTGTTTTTCTGCTTTCGAGCAGCAGCTCCCTTCCGTTTTCCAATTTTTTTTCCTCTTCCAGACCGTTCTTCTTCTACTGTATCTCTCAAACAGTCTTCTTCCTCTCCAGTAACTGTATTGTTAGTACAAGACGTGACAACCTGTTCCCATCCGCCAGGAGCATTTCGCGCCTCCATCTCAGGAACCTGATTTTTAAAATTACAAACGGAACAAAGTAAAGTATTTGCTAACTTAAAACGATGCGCTTAAAGAAGCAAACCTAGTTTGCCGATCTTACCGTTTCTCCGGGGACTTCAGGAATATTAGGTTCTTCATATGAACTGAAACCATTTCTTGATTCCACATTGGCCATAAACTCAGACTCGCTAGAACCCATTGGAAAATAACTAGTATCATTAACGGAGTAATGAGACTCAGGTTCTTCAACCACAGTGTCGAGCAATCTAGGCTTTGGTTGGAACTTTCCAGAATGTTGCACTACACAGACACGACATTATAATTCCATTAATCAAATTGTACATATAACAAAACGAAGGCATATGAAATGTCAATATTTAGAGTTTAAAATTACCATATGCACTGGTGGTGCCTTCCTCCTGTACAATATCAAGAGTTTCCATGTCCAAACGACACTCATATTCCTCCTGTAACAATTATCAAAACTTGCAAATCAGTTATAAATTTGCAGTAAAAGAAGTGACTCATGGTCGTTAAAAATAGCATTCACAAATACCCCAGTTTGGGCATGAATATTTGCCTCTACGCCATCATCACATTTTTCACAGTGTTTCCAAGCACTGTCTTGTTTTTGTGGTGAGAGAGCTATAGGCTCCAAATCTGAATCCATTATTAAGCCTATACAAACTCAAGACACTAGAAAGAATCTTATGAATTTACATGTTGATTTCCAAAACCCTAGATCCTTCAACCAATCAACATTGAAGAAGAATTGAGCTAAAGATTAAAGCTCTTAGATTTTGTGACAAAGATTTCAAATTTATCGTTGATTTGAAACAGATCAGATTAGATTGAATCAACCCTTAGCTTAAACAAGCAAATTTCTAAAACCCAGTGTTGGAAAAAAATCATAAATTTCTGAGTTGTGAATTATCGTAATAAGAAAAAACGGGTAAGAAGAGAGCACGAAGAACGAACCTTTTTTGGTTTGCAGGTTTGTGACCAGGTTGGTTACGAGACAAATCGGTTAGGTGAAAAATGGATTAAATTACGGTATAAGGAGTTCGGTTCTGGGGAAGAGGAAGGTGGAATCGGCCGGAGAAGAAGAGTTTAAGGAACGGTGAAGAAGAATCTGAGAGCGACGGAGAAATTTTTGAGATGACCCGGCTCGTTAGAGTTCGAGAGGAGAAGAAGTTGGGGAGCTTTTTTCTGGTTTATAAAAACGACAAACCTTTTTATTTTTTTTGTGACGTGTTCTAAAAGAAATAAAAATCTCTTGTTTTTGGTTTTGGGCATTTTGGTTAAACTTGTTTTGTTTTTGTTTTGCGTGGTTAAATCAGTTTTAATTGGAGGACTATAGTGGTAATTTATGTAAAGTATTAAGGTTTGATATGATGATAAGTAACTTTATGTGGGGTATCTTTTAATTTGTTCTTTCAAACATAGAAATGATTTTTGGGAAAACATTAAGAGGGATATTGGAGAATCATTTTGGTCACTTCTGTAACTAATCAAAATATGCAATATAATCATTAATTTTTTTTTCTAATCTAATCAATAAATCATTAATCACTCTATTATAATAAAATAATTAGATTAAATCATTAATCACTCTTTCTAAATCTAACTAATAAAAATATGTCAACTAAGATTATATTTAAACAGATATAATAAATTAAAATCATAACTAAACAAATAAAATAAATTTAGAAAAATAAAATAAATTAAGAAAATTAAATTTATTAATATCTCAAGATCGCGAAATAACCTAAACCATTTTATGTTATGTTTCTGCCATTCGTTTCATTATTTCCATTGGATTCGCCAAGTTGTATCTCTTAGAGTTTATTTTTATATGTCTTTCATATTATATTTATAATGTATTTTTCATAAAAATATACCTAATAATATAACTCAACGAATTCAGAGGAAACATCGAAACAAGTGGCCGAAACATAACATAAACTGGTTTAAGTTATGTCTTGATATCGAGATACTAGTAGATTTAATTTTCTTAATTTATTTTATTTTTTAAAATTTATTTTATTTGTTTAATTGAGATTTTAATTTATTATTTATATTTAAATATAGTCTTAGTTGGTGTATTTTTATTGATTAAATTTAGAAAGAATAATTAATGATTTAATCTAATTATTTTATATAGATAATATTACATAATATATTTTGATTAGTTACAAAAAGAAAAGGTGAATCTAAGTATTGTTCTTAATATCTATACTATTAATCGAACAAAAATGACAGAAAAAATTACAAACCATTTAAACAATTTTCGAGTATTTACAGCTAATGCTATTATTTTTTAGTGTTGAAAAAAAAACTTTAAAAAAAAGTCTGGGCAGAATCATAACTTTGATGTAGTATCCGAGCCGACCCAAGCCGCTTATTCTGTCCGACCCGAAAAAAGGGACGCGGATCCTCTGTGTGAAGAAACGTTGACCCGTTTCAGTAATCTTGGATCATGTTTGTCGATTGGCCCAGAGAAAATTCGAATATCCAATAGTGTTGCGGCCCAATAGATTGACTAATATCCAATTGCTCAAATATTTCAGATTTCTTCCCGCCTATATAACATACAAATCACATTCGATATGTTTTTAGAATATTACTCCAAATCTTACAAAATTACCAATTCTAATAAACAACAACCTTCATAATATTCTCAACATCTAATAAAATTTCCAAATCCTATACTCTCGAGACATCTTTAACAAAATATAACCTCCGAATATTCAATTCAATCTTTTCATATATTTCACCCGAATATTAATCTATAAACAAATTCAAACCATATCACATCCTCTCCCCAAATATTTTCTCTAAACGAACCTAAACTAATCTACCAACTCTATAAATAATTGGATTGAGCGTCTCTAACCTTTTTATTCCATAGCAAAACACATTTTCTTATACAATAAAAACATTAAGCAATGGCTCGAGACTTGGAGAAACATACCCAACAGATGTGAAACCTTTTAAAACAGGTTGGAGAATCCGCATGGATATACACATGGGGACACAGTACACTCCTGGATTTGGAGAAAATGTTAGACATGGTCATGAATCTGTAATTTCTAGACTCTTTAGTATTTTTGAAATATGTTAACCTTCAATATTTTATGATTTTATAGGACCGGTAGAAGTATCCATTTTCACTTCTCCTATTTCTACAAGACAAAGACATGTTTATCTTACTTCCTGTAAAAAAAAACAAATTCTACCAGTTTATTGTTTTCTTTTGTTTTTAAAATTGAAATGGGTAAACTTTATGGTTCAAATTGTTTTTTTGTGGTTTACAGACTGTCTTCTATCATAATAATCAACGTATATGTTAACTAAATTTGTATCTTGGTTTTTGCAGCTTATGAAAAATATATCTCACGTTTGTCATTATGATACAGCTAGTTAATTATTATACGGATTATTAGGTTACGAATTGATAATTAGTTTTGCATCAATACTTTTTTTTATACAGTATTTTTCACTTGTGTTTTGTGTAGCTTTTTGCAAATATATATACAGATGTGCCATTAAAATTTGGACTACGTACGCAGCTAGACAACTGAGATTGAAAGAGTTAAATTAGTATTGTTGGGGATAAGTTTTAGATCACATCAGTTTAAATTGGGAAGCAATCGTACGGAAACGTAAAATTTGTTCCCACAGGAAAATTACATTAAAGTAGCAATGTACGATTAAAAGTATCAACCTTCAACTTGTCATTTTTTAATGAATATTTATCCTTAAATACAGTTAGTTATTTACATTGTCATTTTTTATATGATGTCATGAATCCGAGACTTGAATCGTGAGGATTCCTAAAATGCAAACATACTTATCAATAATAATAATTATTATTATTACATTTTTCAATCTTGAACCTATACAAACTTCTCCCGTAACTCTACCTATATATATATACCAATTCAACCATCAAGAATCATGCCTGATTTCCTTTTATAGGATATAAACTAGAGAGAGGGAGAGAGATAGAGAGTTCAGAGTTGATACCGGTCTCATTGACGATTTTCTTCTCCCCAAGAGACTTCCCCATTTGGCTTCTCACTGATGCCGGTAGAGAAGAAACCAGAGAACGTGTTGCTGAAAGGCTAGAATCCTGCTCACAGGTTGAAAATGATCGATATAAAAGCAATCTCAATATTGAGTTAATATCCTTAGGGTGATGGAGCCATAAACTTTATATATACCTGAACTAGTTTAGTGTGACTAATTTCAGCAGATGCGGATCTCAGCAAGTTTTTGGTCTCAATCTCTTCAAGAAAAGGCTTATACATTGATTGGAAAAGATTAAATTGCCCTTTCACAATCTTGTTTACCTAAAAGGAAAGGGATTGAACTAATGGAATCAGAAATCAAATCACCCAAACGTGTAAAGTAATTTACATGTTCTGAAAACAATTTTAGCTATCTAATATGATCAAGAACAGGAATGGATTCTCTCACCTTATTAGTGTCCTCTGCAAAAAACATGCGTAAGTCTCCCATGTAAGAAAGGCTGCATTTTACCTGGAAGATCTGATACAAATCCTAAGTATCAGTGTGGTGCTGTTATGTCCTGGAGAGATATGGTCAAGAGAGAGGTCAAAGAAGAGAGTCTAGAGAAGTCTGAAGCTCAAGAAAAAGTTGAAACTCTTATCACGGAGCTCATGTCGATTGACACATGTATACCATGTAGGTCGACACCACCCCAATTTTCAGAAAGTTTGATGCAAGTTATGACTAAGGACGGTCTTGGCTCCACCCAAATCGATCGACAGGCAGCTGGCCATATCGGTCGACATGCTCAGCTATCTAATGGAATTTATCTTCAAAAATTACCTAAGTTGGAGGATCCTGGGAGCTTAGCTGTGCCTTGTTCCATTGCTGGAGTTAGATTCATTGATTCACTCTGTGATATTGGGTCTAGTATCAATCTCATATCCAATGACATTGCAACAAGGTTGGGAATCAACAATATGACGAGATCCCCAATAGAGATTACATTGGCTGATGCTTCACTGAAGAAATCCATGGGTTTTGTTGAGAATCTGCAAGTTTAGGTTGGTGACTGTCTGCTTCCTTGTGACTTCCATGTTGTCGAGATGGATATTGGTTCAGATATGCCTTTGATTTTGGGAAGGCCATTTCTTGCTACTGCTGGAGTTGTCTTTGATTTGCTGAGTAGCAGAATTTCTCTGAGACATGTTGATCCTGATGTGTTCTATGATGCTAATCCGGAAGGATATGTAATGTGGAGCCCTCAGGTTGTTGCTGAAGATGTTGTCAAGGTTTGTCACCAAGAGGTGAATGAGATTCACTTTAAGGAGTTTATTGCAAAGAATCCAAAAGCTGCGGTTAAGAAGAAGAAACCGCAGAGAAAAGCAGTGACCCAAGAGCCTCTTATGACTTTGACTCCTGTGATACAAGTTGATGATACCATTAAGTACAAGCTTCAGTATAGAAGTGGTTCAAGACCATTTACCAAGATTAGAGCTATCATCACCCCTGAGTTTAAGGCTAAAGGACAAGCCGTGCTGGATGAGATGATGCATAGGGTTCTGAAACCCGAGATGCTTGACTTAAGTGAGGATGATCTAGGTTCAAAGACTTCGTCTTCACCACCTTTGGATTCATCCGGAGACATCTCACCCATCTGATTTATGACAAAGTCAAACTAATGACTGAAAATAAGCGTTTAGTGAGAGGCAACCCAATGGTATGTCTGTGAATACGTTTTTCTGTGTCTTGTTACTGATTTTTCTTTGTTTTTGTTTTGTCTCAGGAACTAGACGTGCTTAATGACAATTTTGGAAGGATTGCTTATGGATTTGAGAAGCTTTACATAATTTTTGACCAAGGAACACAAGGTTTGTGTCTGTGTTGATCGACACGCACACCCCTTGTCGGTCGACACAAATCCGAGGTTAGTATAACTACCTAATTTCCTTTTCTTCTCCACTTCATTTTTTTCCAAAACTCGCGTAAACTTCCACTCTTCAAAACTCCAAATCGCGTTTTTGCTATTTTTCATCAAATCATTCGATTTTTCCTTCTAAACTCAAGAGATTGCTATTCCTTACATTCCTATATCATCCATTCTATCCGAATCAAAGGTATATTCTTCAAATCTCTATCCCTAATTTCAAAATTTGCAGGGTTTGATTCTCACTTTTATAATCCGCTTTTGGTCTTAATACTTGCTAATCTTAGTTGATTAGGTTGAATTTAGATGGATTGAAGTGTAGATTGTTGCTAATTTATGTTTAATTGATAGAAAATTCATGAATTTCTATGAACTAAACTTGAACTATTTTGACATGAAATTCGGAATTTAGAGTTGCTTAGGGTGATGGCTAGACGTAGGTATGATGATTTTTATGGTTGATAATGTTTAATCTTTGATGAAATTTTGATTGGAATTGATTTGAATTGGATTTCGCCGATTTCGACACTGTGTCGATCAACACGGTATGCTCATGTCGGTCGACACGGGAAACCTGAATTAAGAATTTTGCTGATTTTGGACTTGTTCTCTTGTTTTCTCTTTCAGGTGCAAGATGAATACAAGGAGAAAGAGACCACGGACTTCAGAGGCACAGGGAGAGTCGATTAGTGGACCGTCTCCACCGATTGCTTCTCATCCTCCATGGCCTCATAGAGAGGGGATGAGGATCAGGCCTCGATACAATTGGGAAGGAACCCCTAAGGAAGAGGTCTATAAACCCGAGTGCTAAAATCGCGAGATCTCGGAGGAGTGGGACGAGTATGACACTTTGTTCTACAATGCTTGGTTGTCCATGGATATTAAACCCACCCAGTTTATGGATAACGTTGCTATGCGTCGCATGGGGATCAAGGATGAGTGTCTGCTGGCTATGCAGAAGAATGGGTTGGGTACTATGTGCGCCCAATACTATGAGGTGTACCCGGAGTTGGTACGGCAGTTCATGGCCACGGTTCAGCTCTACTACACCTCACCTGAGGGGCGGGCTCAGACATATATTCTTATGTTCTTGATTTGGGGGATTTGGTACAGAATCTCTATCCCCGACCTTTGCACTGTCTACGTGTTCGATCCGATCAAGCCGTGCGATGAGTGTCTATTTTGACCCGTTTTATTATTCTTTTACTTGTGTTATTGAGTATAAAAGTTAGGTTTTGTATTTTTTAGGTCGGTTTTAGTGTCTTTTCAGGTTTTCACTTCCTTGGAGCTCAAATGTGCAAAATGGAGCAATTTTGGACCTTTTTACACATCATTGGATTTTGGAGACATCATGGATCGATCGATCCTGAAGAGGATCGACCAAGCATGACAAGGATCAATGGATCCCAAAGTAGATCGGTCAGTCAAAGAAATCTATGAGGTGGCATTTTCAAGATCTACATTCTGTCTTCATCTCTTTCTTTGCATTTTCAACCATACAACATCATGATCTATCAACCAGTTACCATGGTTGAGTAGATCTATATGTTAGGAGATGAGATTTATTCAAAGGGATTTAATGTTTAATTAGGTTACTATTATAGATTAAAATTATGGTTAATAGATCTCTACTTCTATGAATCAAATTCTTTTGTTAGGTTGACGAATCTATCAAATGATTCATAGGGTTTTATAGTACAGCTAGTGTTGGCTATTTTACCCGGAATCTATAGTTTGTAGGCTTGATTTCCATATTTCCAAAAGTTTAAGCTGGATCTACAAGTGAACTCTATCAAACTAGGTCGAAATATGCTATCATAGGATCCTAGCGGGTTTATGATATAATAATATTTGCTTTTATTAAAAAAAATTGTTTTGGTACAGTGTTTATGTTCTAGATCTAGATCATTTAATTGCTAATCCGGTTAGATATTTTTTTATTTATTTAAATCCATGTGATTTCTCAGATCCCAACATTTGTTTTTAATTGATTTTATTTCCTTATTTAAAAGATTCTTATTCGGATTTTATTCGGATTTCCTTTTGTGACACTTTCCATATTTTTCATCCTAACTTTATTTAGATCTACGGATCTATATTGCTTTTTACTCTCTGTGGATCGATCCCACCATTATACTGCCACGCACAACCGTGCACTTGCAGAGTCTAGATGTTGGGTAAAACCTGATGCATAAAACATCACATCAACGTGTACCACTTTGGCATCGAACATGGTGATTTATTTTCAGACTTGCTGGAGTAAGTTCGCGGACGGAGTTTACAGCGCTAACCGGTCTATGCATTCTGACAACAAGATGGAGGCCAACAAGATGAGACAGACTGAGCTTGTGCTGATGTGCTACGCCATTCAGGGCCTATTTTCTGAGGATTGGACCGAGCTGGACCCGACGTGAACCTCGGTGCGATCTTTGCGCATCACTTGGTTAGCTTGAAGATCAGACCATTCACGGGTACGAAAGACAAGTCTGAATCTGTTGGTAGTTTGTTGACTCCTATCTTCCGTTTCTGCGGCATCAGCCTTGAGGGTGTCAAGGCGCTAACTGAGAGATCCGTCATACATGAGGCATTTTTGATGCATGTCAACTGGATTAAGGCAGATTGGACTTGGTGCTACCGCAGTGAAGGGGTATACTACTTGGTGAAGCTTCCGCAGCCGGAGCTCACGCATATCACGGGCAGTCAGGCTCGCCTTCTCTTCCAGCCGCATCACAAGTTGCACCGCCGTGCTCCTCAGACCCTCCGTTGCAGAGGTGCCTCCTCTCAGTCTGTTCCTACAGCATCAGAGGATGATCCGATCCCAGACTCTTCTACACTTCAGTTCGGACTTCCCCCTACACCTCCTATCCCTATGAAGACCGTGGTATTTCAGAGGTACATGGCAGATAGTTTCCAGAGTGTCTGGAATGCCATAACTTCACTGTCTTGCTGTTGATGTGTTCGTCGCACCAATGCAGCTCCTACTCAGCCCAGGCCTATCCCGATCCCCATTACATCTTCGTCTTCAGACCCGGCTACGGAAGAGGATTAGTTTCCTCTTTTTCTTTTTCTTTGAGACATTTTTATTTTTTGCTTTCTACTTATGTTTTTGTTTCAGTTTTTTTTTGTTTCTAACTCCTATTGAATATTGTTGAACCTATTATGTTATTCTTTATCTTGCTATTTGATATTTTTGGAGCCCTTAATCAGGATCTAATGTCAGAAAACGAGTTGATTGATCAGTTGAATGGTGTCAGAACTTCGGAAACACATAATCTTGCTCATGTCGACCGACATGCAAGATGTGTGTCGGTCGACACACACACACCATCACAGGTCACGTTTTTCAAAACATAACAGTTCAATTTCTATTCAGTATTTTTCTTTTTTATCACCTTCCTTAAGCTTAATTACACTGGAGACAGTGTAGTTTAAGTCTGGGGGAGTTAGTTACTAACTCTATTTATTTTTTTGAGAGTCAGTCCCAATTTTTCTTTTGAAATTCAAAACCTTTGTTTTTTGAGTCAAAACTTGTCCATAAACAATGATGATACCGAGGAATCAACCACACTTTACAGTAAGCTCTCATGTGACCATTTAATTCTATCCTGACCTGAATCCGAGACTAATGGAAAACTCAATGGCCAGTCAGATTGCTTAAGATTCCCATGTTTCCAATGTCCTAGATCCGAGCTAAATTTTTTATTTTATTGATGTATGTTCGGTTTGATTTTTCGTATAAATTTGACCCTCTGGCCTGTTTGATTTAAATGTGGTACTCCTCTCCCTTGTCCTTAATTCTGAATTTATAATGGTGAGATGATTGTCGTTAGGGTAAACGGTAGGAAGCAACTTCCGATGATCATTTGTTTATTCTCATGAAAAGATCACACAGGGATTATAAACGGTAGGAAGCAACTTTTGATAACCATTCATTTATAATCTCTGAAGTTATGGAATTAATACTTATAAAAAAAATATAAAAATAATAATAATAAGAATAATAAATAATAAGTCTGGGGGAGTTTAAAGAGTACCAATAAAGTTGATAATGGCTGGTTTGTTATAGTGAAATACGGTTATAAATCTGGAAGATCCTTGACATTTAAACTGTTGGTAGGATAGAAAAACAGCGATGAAGGTTGTTTGTTGGATTATGTTGAGTAAATTGTGGTGAAAATTATGAATGCTGCAAGTGCCTGCGACGAAGTACATGGTGGTCTAGATCTTGTTAAGTAAGGATTTATAGTGGTTCACTATAGTGAATGTGATTGTGGTGTCTTATGAACTTATGAGTTTCACAATTTTCAAACTTCTTCCTTGATTTAGTTTTCTGTTTGTTTGAGGGCAAGCATAAGCTAAATCTGGGGGAGTTGATATATCATGTATTTTATGATTTTATGACATGATATATGCATTGGTTTTAGAGTATTTTGTATATATATTGAGTTTTATTAGGTACAAACACAGATTGAACTTTGATGAGCACTTTGGAGCTTTTGGAGGCTTGTATCTGAGCAAAATAACAAGGAGAAGATTATTGCTGTCCATGTCAACCGACAGGCCATTCCTGTGTTGGTCGACACAACCACGACGAGAATGACGCCTTCGAGTTTTATCAAGTTTTAAGAATTGCAACTTTGCCCCAGAAGTTTCCAAAGTTTATACTTCATGCCTAATTATGTTTTTATGTTAAACTATATTTTAGAAGTCCCAGAGACTAAGTTTTGTCATTCACTAAGTTTTTATTATTCAAGTTCCATTGTAAGTTTCAAGCAAGTTCTGGAGAGAAGATTCAGATCTCAAACTTTGTAGAGAGAAGAATTCTGAACTCCCTTTGTTACTTTTTTTATTTCATGAGTATTATTCAGACAACGATTTATGTTTTCTCTTCTATGTCTGAGTAGTCATTTTGTTAGATCTAAGGTTTCAAAAGGTTTATGATGGTTTGTTCAATTGGGCATAGACATGTTAGGTTATCTATAATGTTTTTCATCTAGATTTGATTACCACACTAGTCTTAAGACTGATCACCTTAATCCTGGTATCATAGGAATGTTAGTAGGCGCGAGAGTGTTATTGATATCCTGACCCAATCTTAGATGAGCAAACAGGCTTTTCACACAGAGAGTTAGTTTAGGAATTTGGTAAACATATCGTACCTGATAATCATAGAGACTCTGTTTATTGGTATTTCGCAAAGAGATTTGGTTTGCTTCTGTTTTGAGGATAGATGTCGTCGCAGCGAGAGTTGGATGAGATATCATATTAGTGTTACGAGCTTAAAAACTGAACAAACAATTTAGTCCTGATTATAGAACTGCCCAGTTCACATTCCTGATTATTCCCAATGATTATCCCTAGGTCTAGCGTTTATAATCACTTGAACTCAATCTCGTTCATCTTGTTTTCTTTTATCTGCATTGCTTTATTTATTTACTATTTATTGATCTAGCTTAACTCGAACCTGTGTTTCTATTGTGTGAGTTTTCAGAGTCCTTGTGGATTCAACCCCTAAGTGCTGCAATCGATCTCTTAATTTGAGAGAGTAGTTCTAGGGTTACTTTTGACCCCTGTCAATAAAACCGCATAAAATATAATAAAAAGCTATCAAAATGACTCAAGAGAAAAAGAAATGCGTAAGTAAACGGATAAAATCCCCCAGACTTGAATCACATTGTCCCCAGTGTGAACAGCCAAGATAGAAGAGGGAAAAACAAAAGTGCATAAAGACAAAGATAGAACGAGTGAACCTTCAACTTTTCAGGAGATTTTGGTGCTCGGTGTGGACTTATCATGGTGTCCCAGATCTGAGGTCATTCTCCCCGCAAGTGTAGTGGCTGCAAGGTACTCTGCTAGTTGCTGCTCTGCTGCAATCTGTAATGCTCTCTCTTCCTTATGAGTAGTGGTGTCACTCCTAGGAGGGTTGCGTGTGACGTGGTGAGAAGCAAAGGAAGCAATCGCCTGAGCCTTGGTAAACTTACCAAGAGTGAGTGGTAGACGGTCTTTGGGAAGAGATGAGTAATACTCACTCGTAAAAAGGTACCAACTCGTGATGTCGTCTCTAAGGTGTGGAACAGTAGGGCTAGGAATTAGAATTGTGTTTATAGCATATGGTGGAGAATGGTACCTATATCCAATCTGGTCGGGGTTGATCTGGGCTCCTTCAAGGATCTTCATCTTCTCAAGCTTTGCAAGGTCCAAATGGTTGTCCTTGATTGTGTGGGGACGGTCCGCAAGGTTGACTCCAGCGGTCTCAAGGATGGTAGTGATGACTCCTCCAAAGCTTATGCAAGCTTGCTTGTCTCTACTTGTGATAGCATAATGTTTAATCTTCACAAGTCTCTTGGCTAAGAGTACATCATAGTTGGCTCTTCTTGGTTGCTCAACAAAAAGTATACTCAAGATATTGAGCTCATCACTAATCACATTGTTCTGAGCTGTGCGTGAGAAGATAGCATTGGCGAGAAGCTTGTGTATATACCAGATCGATGGGTGTGATAGTGAGGCGGCCTTGGTCTTGCCACTATCAAAACTTCCTTGTCCAAGCTTGACCAAAAAGCATTGGTATCAACTTGTCCAAACTCAATAGCATCTTGGTATTCAATCCAAGTGAATTCCCAAGATCAAGAATGGAGATGTGGTGATGCTCACCAATGATGGTGAAGAAGAGCTTTCCATCTCGCGCCAATGGGGCTTGTGTGCGCGGATATGCTAGTGTGACCGTGGCAAAAAATTGCCTTGTCTCTTCTTCATAGATCTCTTGGCGAGTATATGCTAGGAAAGTGTTGAGTCCTAGAGCATTCAACATCCAATCAACATCACTTGCCAAACCAAGAGCATGCAAGGATGTGTATTCAACTCTCAAGGTGGGTATAAGCTTAAACTCATAGAGTGATGTGAGATAATCAAGATTCGCATCCATCTTCTTTCCAACAAAGACCAAAGGCAGTTTCTTCTTCTTGAGTTGTTTGTGTAAGTGGTGAGCTACTCTAGCTCTAAGATGGCTTGGCACACATAGCCTTATTGGTGCATTATCATCAATATCATCTTGAATGTCATCACTCTTGTTCATAGAGTTGGCGCCTTCATCAAAAATTTCTTTTGCCTTTGTTTCCATGTGTTGCTTTGTCATGTATCATCTTAGTCCTCATCTCATCACTAGTGATGGTCCAAAATTTCTTCTTAGAGGTCCTAGTGTCCATTGTTTGGTACCTAGAACAAAAGAGATTGATACAAGTTAGCAACATGGCTCAATGAGGAAAATATTTGAGTCCATTACATATGAGGTGTAACAATGGGATTGAAATAGACAAGTTGATGTATGTTCAATATAAGAAATCAAGAAATCAAAACTCATGCTCCAATTTTCGGATTCAATGGTGACCTTCACAAAATTTTGCATTCTAAATCAAGTTCCAAGCGATACTAAGTGAAAATTCATTCTAAATTCTCTTATCAAGTGTGAATGGTTTCTAAGAAGTTCAATTCCTAAACAATTGCATCATTAATTCCGTTTTCCCTAAGGTCACAAAATTTTAGCAAAGCAAAAATCAAATTCCATCAACAATACATAACAAAAATCGGTTGTTAGATAACCTATAAGCAATTCTACAAGTTCTCTATCACTTCCTAGTAACAAAAGTCAATGAATCAAGAGAATTTAGAGATACCTCTTCTAAAGCTCAAAGAGAAAATTAGAATTTAGAGAACATACCTTGGTGTTTGATGAATATGATAAGAGATTTCTGATCTCATAATGATTGGGTATTTGAATTTCCAATCAATTAGCAAAAACCCTAATTTTAAAAAGTTTGGATTCAAAGTGATCTATCTTCCAATGGACTTGGAGAGATGATAAAAAGTGCTTTTGAATCTTTAAAATCCTCTTTTCAATATAAAAACATTTTTTAACCTAAAAAGGTTGGGCTTTTTGAAAAAGGAAAGAAAACTTACATGTGGGGCCCACGGGACTGGGGTTTCATGAAAACTTACAGTGAGTCTCCGGGAATGATCCGTTTTGTTGGTTGTGAGAATCTTTCAACGGGACCGTTGATTCAAGGGTTGTACAAATGGACCGGGAAACTCTCAAGATGGTTCGGAATCAAAGATTCAAACAAATAGGAACCGGGTGGAACTATGGCCAGGCATGGTGTAGAACCTCGGTCACAGGCTTCGTGACCGGGGCCAGCCCTTCTTGGCACCTCGGTCACGGGCCTCGTGACCGGGGTTTTGGCTCCTCGTGGTCAAAACTTTGGTTTTGGCCAAATGTATCTTGGAAATCATTTTTCTCAACCTGTAAAGTAGAATGGCATCCCACAATGATAATAAAGACTAGGGTGAATGCTTACCTCGATGGAATGGAGATTGGTCGGATTCTTTTGTCATATTTCTCAAGAAAAGATCCAAAATTAGGGTCCTTTGGACATTTCGACTTTCAATCTGTGCATTGCCATTTCTTCTTCGATCATTACCTCTGAAATGTCCTCATATCGTTAGACATTCAATATTAAAGCATTTGATCAAACCACATGCGAGATTTTCCAAGTTTCGTGAATTCCGTAGTCGCGGCTCGACGATAGTGCTGTCGCGGGTCGGTCACGACAAAGAACTGGGATAATTTCTAGTTTTGAATTTCATTCTCTAAGATTTTCCTCGATCATCACTCTCAAAAATACTCAATTATATTGAGTACCCGATTATGGTTCATTTGATCGAGTATTTCTGGGAAATTATCTTACCTCAGTGATTTTCGTAGCCGCGGAAGGTGCCGGCTAAAGGGTCGTGGTATGAAAAGTTAGCCATCTTCAAATATGAGCTTCTTCTTCTGAAATTTCTGCACCCAAAAATTTCCAATGGTCAACTTCTTAGAGTGTGTCAAGTTGGACCACTTTTGCTCGAGTAGATTCAATATTCTCCCTCCTTAGTGAATTATGCAGACGTGATGCTTAAAAACTTATAATTTCCCAACCATTGAATCCTTTTCCAAAAAGTAACTTGGCCATTACTCCTAGAATACACATATGATGTTGAGTATATGATCCTTGGTCATTTGGTCAAGTAGAATTTGAAAATTCTCCAATGAGTCATGAATGACAAAGTCGCGGCTCGGAACGGAAGGATCTTTGGCCTTGACTTGGTAAAATTCGATGAATGTGGTTGGGGAAGGTTGCATAGCTCCTTGGGGTGGTAATGTTGGCTTGGGAAGACTACAATAGTTCAAAGATGTAGCAAATATCATTTTGGCCAAAATCTTCAAAAACCTCGGTCACTACCTTCGTGACGGGGGTGTGGCCTCCTTGGGGCCTCGGTCACGGGGCTTGTGACCAGAGTATGGCCTTGTACGGGCCTTGGTCACGGGGCTTGTGAACAAGGTTTGGCCTTGTGTCGCCTTAGTTATTTCCAACTTGACCCAAAGGCTAAACATCTTCTTCTTTTTCGTTTTTTTTCTTCTGTTTTCTTCTTTTGTATTTGGTTTTCTTGTTTATGTGAAATCTGAAACAAAATATGCAAAGATCAAAAGCAAAATGAAATCTAATCTAAAAGCTAAAAAGAAAACTTACAAGTGGGTTGTTTCCCACAAAGCACACTTGTTTAAAGTCTTTGGCTACACTAGGGAAGCTTATTAAGCTTGAGAAGGTGTGGCTTTGGAGATTGACATCTCCTTAGCTTCCTTAAGATCTTGATAGTCAGCTCTAGCTTCTATCACAAGATGTCTTTTTGATGCAGTTTCAATAACTTTGGCTTGAAAACGAACTTCATTGGTATGCCTTATCATCTCTTCAATCCGATCTTTGCTTTCCTTGCTAAGCTCTGGAGGAACAATGATCTTGATCTTTGAAATCTGGGGCTGCTCGGGAGGCTTTGATGGTAGCTTCCGAGTTCTCTTAATGAAACTCTTAATTCCCACATTGGTCTTATCAACCTTGGGATCTATTGAATCTTCATCATATGGTGGAGCTCGCGGCTTCACAGTAGAGAGAGTTGAATAGAATACCTTTTTGCTGACATTGGTGAAGGTTGTCCTCTTCTTGTTGTGGTCTATGACGGCTCCAACAGTGGCAAGGAATGGTCTTCCCAAGATCAAAGGTCTCTCATTCTTCACATCCATCTCAAGAATTTGAAAATCTGTAGGGACTATACAGTCTTCTACAACTAGTTGCAAATCACGAACTAGTCCATCAGGGATCTTCTGTGATGTGTCTCTAAGTCCAAGTTTCTCAGCAACATTTCTCGACATAACATTGACATTAGCACCAGAATCACATAAAGAGTTAGAGAATTTAATGCCTGTTATGGAGCAAGAGCAAACAAAGCGTCCATGATCTTCTACTTTTGGTAGTCTCCTCATCGGATAGCGTTGTTGCTCGTCATCTTCTATGGTACGTGTCATACGCACCATGTCTTCATGAGAATCAAAAAGTGGAACCAATGGCTCACGCACACGCCTTGTAGAGGCTGGGATGGTGGAGATTACATTGCAATAGCCTTTAGTATTCTCCTCAGGCTTTCCCGGAAGTACACCAACTTGTCTTGGGGCTTGATTCGCGGTTTGAGCAACCTGAGTTTACAGCTTCTTCACAAATGTGGAAAGGCCTTCAAACTTACCATTCAACTCGCCATAGATGTTATCACCCTTGACATTGATATCCCTTGTTCCTTGTTGATGAGAAACAAGCAGTTCCCGCATCATAGTTTCAAGTCTATCACCTTGTGGCATTGGAGCTTGAGCTTGAACGGCTGGAAAGGGCACCTTGTTGTTATTGTTGAATGGAGGTCGCGGCTGAAAATTGCCACCAAAGTTGTTGTTGTTGTTGTTTTGAAACCGGTTTTGAAATGGTCTATGCTGCTGTGGATAGGTCTGGTCTAAGGGTTCTAAACGTTAGGTTTCCTATAAGATAGGTTAGAATTGTACTGGAAGTTGTTGTTGAAGTTGTTATAGCCACGGTTTGGAAAGGAGTCTTGGGTACCAACATAGTTAACATCTTCTTCTTGATCCAATAAATCATCAAACTCTTGGAAACCATCAATGTTTCCATTACCAACCGTATCAAAAGCATTGATAGCACGGTTTTGATTCCTTAGAAGTTGGCTCATCATGTTCTTAAGCTCGGTGATCTGCTTAGCATCAGAATCACTACAACGTACGGTTCTCTCAAAATCAGTGCAAGTGTTGCTACTACTTACAGCGAGGTTCTCAATGAGAGCTCTTTCTTCTAGGACAGTCTTAGTGGTGAAATCTCCATTGCTGACCGTGTCGACTGAAAACTGAAACTTTGGATGCAATCCTCTATAGAATGTGCTTAGAATATTACCTCCACTGAAGCCATGGTGAGGACAATCACATTCATAGTCCTTAAAGCGTTCCCATTCTTCATAGAATGTCTCGACAGGTCTGTGTTGAAAACTTTGAAGTTTGTTCCTAAGAGAGTTGGATCTCGACTTTGTGTAGAAGTGATTGAGAAAGGTTTACTTGCATCCTTCCCAAGTAGTGATTGATCCAGGTGGTAAAGACTTCAACCATCTATGAGCCTTGTCGGCTAGGGAGAAGGGAAAAAGCTTAAATTTCAAATAGTCTTCAGGCACTCCGTTGGTTCTTGTAGTGCTGCAGATTTCTTCAAAAAGATCGATGTGATCTATAGGATGTTCCGTGGTGAGTCCATGGAACTGGTTTTGCTTCACCAAACCAATGATTTGAGGTTTAATCTCATAGTCACGCCTTGGTGGAGTGGGAACTCGTATAGGAGCTCGGTTTTGAGGATACTGATTTGGCATGTCAAAGTCCGTTATTGTACGGTTCTGATTGGCACGCCTAAAAGGATGCACATAAGCAGCTTGTCTAGCACCAACATTGGCATGTTGAGGTGCATGGACAACATCAGGAGGCTGGTGAGCATTGAGGTTATCTCCCACGCCTACATAGTTAGCTTCACATGGAGCTTGGTTGTGAATCTCCAGAGGATTCACGGGTGCTTCAGCAGGTTCATAGATGGGGTTCTCATCCTCATCATGCATCTGTTGCCTATCAGCATCATTGGAAACAGCTTGGTGGTCGACATCAAGATCACCTTGGTCTTGGTTCCTTAATTCGGCAATTTGTTGTTGTCTCCGGAGTTTTCTAAGTTCACGTTCAAGTCCGGTTTGTGTCTTGGATTGGAGTGACTGCTTCAGAGTTTTGGCTCCTTGTCATGCACAACGAATCTTGAGATAGAAACAAGAAAGGATCACAAAGATATGGAGAACAAAAGAGTAAAATAAAATTGAAATATTCAAATGAAAAATTCAAAGTATCTTAGATGAGAGATCTTATTGAATTTAAAGGTAGCTTGTAGACTCCCCGGCAATGACGCCAAAAACTTGATGTGTCGTAAAGTTTTCCTCAAGGAAACCACACAATGAATGAACTGCAAGTGCACAGAAAATCAGAAGTAGTACTTAAAGTATCGATCCCACATAAAGTAACAAGTACGCGGATTGAATTCAAATAAATATATCTAACTAAGACAATGCAATAAGGGGTTTGATTTTGCGTTTTCTAGTGAATGAATGCAAATGAGTGAATGAATGCAAATGAGTGAATGAATGCAAATGAGTGAATGAAAGCAAAGTGAATGATTGGTTTGTAAACTATATGATTAAAAGGTTGGGCGTCTAGGGTTTATCTAAGGTTTACATGGTTCTAAAACGTAGGTGATAAATCTAAATGCAATAGGTTTTCATCAATGGTTCTCAAATACAAACACAGATACACACCCAAGCCATAGTTCATGACAGAGGCCTCTTAGGTCACCACATCCTGCTACTCAACTTCTGCAGGCAACAAAATGCCCAGCCGTATAAACAAGTTCGATATATTCACAAAGTCCTATAACTCAACTATCGCAGATTATAACGCGAAGCTTCGGTAATACTAGTTCTGACAAGTAGGTTTACACGACTAGCGCTCTTGTTCTCCTAAATTAATGCTTGGTGATCAATTCAAGCAACATGCATTAAGTAAAAGATATCCAAAGAGAACTAATAATCTAGATGAAAATTGGATCTAACAACCTAATTGAATGCAACCATGTTTTCCTAAGGGTAGTGACCGAGGTCTTCAAGAGGCCTAACCTCGGGCACAGGCAATGTGACCGAGGTGGACATGTCTTAACTCTTCGGGGTGCATCTTTCCAACGGCTGAATGGATTTCTTAGATTCTTGTCCGAGGTAAATCTTGACTCTTTTAGCTTTCCATGGATATAGAGAAATTCAAAATTGGTCCATGGAAAGGTCTTCAAATGTTGCCCAAGTTCTGACTCTTTGAAACTGCCTTGAAACGTGTTTTGCTTGTCTTTGGGTCCTTTTTGCTCCAAAAATCCCAAATGTCTTTGGGAAGTGATAACGATGGAAAGTGGCCATAAAGCTTCATAATCTCTTGTTTCTTCATGATTTCCCTGCCAAAAACATATGATATATACGCGAAAATACGATGATATCATCTACACAACATCCCTTGGCCGCTTTGACTCTTAAAGTTTCCATTACAACAAAACCTTCCATGAGGTCACAAAAGATACATGGGTTTACGCATCATCCCTTGATTCACTTGGGCCTGTTTCTTTGATTTGTTTCCTCCTTCTCTCTTTTTTTTCTTTTTGTTTTCCTTTTTTCTGAGCTTGTGATTGGATAAGAGGTAATTGTATGCTTAGTGGAAAATTGTGTGGCCTTTTATGGTTCAAATAGGTCTTTTGTCCAGTGAGTACCAATCTCTGAGGAAGAAATTGAATGTCAGGTTAGGTTCAAATAGATTTTAGAGACAACTTTGGTTTACCCTACTTTCCAACGAAAATAA
The DNA here is from genome assembly GCA_963555745.1 of Cardamine flexuosa. Taxonomy (NCBI): domain Eukaryota; kingdom Viridiplantae; phylum Streptophyta; class Magnoliopsida; order Brassicales; family Brassicaceae; genus Cardamine; species Cardamine flexuosa. The sequence continues at coordinate 19,798,796 of OY743219.1, forward strand.
GCTTTTGGGGAATGTTGAATCCTCCTATGGCCTTTCATAAATAGGCATAATTATTGATTTAAAAAGTGGCAAAAGGTCTCAGGTTAACAAAATAGAAGTATTAGTAAAGGATGAACATCCTTCCCCCCAGACTTAAATCACACCGTCCTCGGTGGGAAAATAAGAAAGATAAATGATGGAAATCATAAGTAAAATTTGGGTTTAATAACAATTTCACCTGAATAGGAATGTTGGTGACTAACCGGTGTTACTTCCTTTGTTACTTGACATAGGATGAACTTGGTTCTAGTCCATTGAATTCTTTGTGAAGAACTTTTTTAAATGCATCTTTCCTGAGACAAAAACCTGAAAACCATTAATAATATGCAAATAGATGTATAAAGGTAATTAAAATAAAGATAGGGATAGAATGGTGGTGGTGGTCGATGGTGAGATGGTGGTGGTGGTGTCTCTTTGATGTCATGATTGCCATGGTTGAGATCTTCCCATGGTGACTGATTGTTCCGAATGATGCTTGTGGTTGGATTGGTGAAGTGATCGGATCAGTTAAGTTTAAGAGTGGTGTGAAGGCACTAGGGTGAAACCTCGGTCACAGTAGGTCGTGACCGAGGCCGGCCCTCCTTCACGCCTTGGTCATGGCCCTTGTGACCGGGGCCGGCCTTCCGAGTCTAGAATAGCTTTGGCTGCCCTCTCTTTCCTTGTTTCTTCTTCTTAGCATATCATTACCTTCTTCCAAATGTGTCTTATGAATGCATACTTACTTGGTGGATTCGAGATTTGGACATCCTTTTGGAGTTTATTCACCGTTTGGTCCGAATATAGCTCCATATGGGGTCCAATGTAGAATCTCAAGATCTAGCCTGATCATGGCCATATCTTTTTTGATTTTTACTTCATAAATGTCCTAATATCCTTATACATTGAATCCCGTGTTGATCCATCAAACCAATAGTAATATTATCCAAGATTCGCGAAATTTGGAGTCGCGGATTGGTTTTGGCAAAGAACAGGTAGAATATCTAGATTCAAATTCATTCTATAAGATTTTCCTCGATCATCACCCTCAAAAATACTCAATTATACTGAGTATCTGATTATAGCTAACTTGATTGAGTATTACTTAGAAATTCTCTTACCTTAGTGGATTTCGTAGTCGCAGAACATTGCCGACTGCGATCTCAATGTTGGTGATTGGCCATCTTCATCCCTGAGCTTCTGTTTCTGAAATTTATTCGACCAAAATTTCCCAATACTCAACTTCTCAGTGCATATCAAGTTGTAGCCCTTTTGATCGAGTAAATTTGAATATGCACTCCCTTTAGTGAGTTATGTGGTCGTCTTGCTTAAAATCTTATAATCTTCCAACCTTGAATCCTTTTCCAAAATTAACTTTTCCATTACTCCTAGAAAACCCATATGGTGTTGAGTATCTGATTCTTGATCATTTGGTCGAGTAGAACTTGAAAATTCTTCAATAAGACATGAATGGCCTAGTTGCGGCTTAGAACGGGATGTACTTTGCCTTGACTTGGTTAACTCCAATGAATCAGGTTGGGGAAATTCTGCATAGCTTCTTAAAGTGATGTAGTTAGCTCTAAATAATACATAAGATCAGAAGTGAACAAAATCAACAATATTTCTTGAAATCTCCTTAGAACTCGAAAAACTTAGAATCCGGAGACTTCCCTCGCTAACCTCGGTAACAAGCTTCATAATCGAGGTCCAGCCTTCTTGGAGCCTCGGTCACGGCCCTTGGTGGCCTAGTTTTTGGCTTGTGTCATCCTGCTTTAAGTTGGAGATGAGACTTGCTTCGTGGGGACTTTCAGCATTGATTTCATTGACATTATCAATATGTTGCCTTCTGCATACTTTGGTCAAATGGTCTTGACCATACTTGAGATTCTTCTTGCCACATTGAAACAAAGCTCTGGAGGTTGACACATCTCAGACCTTGGTCATGGGCCTTGTGACCGGGCTGGCTCTCCTTTGGACCTCGGTCACAGGCTCTCTGACCTAGGTCGGCTCTAACCTTCTTCATTCTCTTTTTCTGCTTTTCTATTTTCTTCTTTTTTATTTTATTTTCTGTTTATGTGGAACACCTGAAATAAAACATGAAAAGACCAAAAGCAAAATGAAATCTAAACTATAAAGGGAAAATAAAATTTACAAAGTGAGTTGCCTCCCACTAAGCGCGCTTGTTTAAAGTCTTTGGATAGACTTGGTTCTTCTCCTATGTGAGCTGAGAAGAGTTATATTTCCTGAGACAAAGTCTCTTGGTGTTTCCATGCTCTGGTGGCATTCCTTTAGGATCCACATAGTTCCTTCTTGGGCGTTGGGACTCTGGAATAAAGGGTATGGCTTTGTAGATGACTTCATGATCTATGTTAGCAAAGCTTATCCTCTTCTTTGGCCAATCAATGACCACTCCAGTTGTTGCAAGAAAAGAACCTCCTAGTATGAGTTGTGAAGTTTTTCCTTTCTCAACATGGACTACTTGGAAATCTGTGGGAATCTCGCAATTCCCAATCTTCACATTAATGTCTGAGAATATTCCCTGGGGAATTATAGAAGAGCAATTCGCAAACCCTATGCAAATATCAGATGTTTGAAGATTCCTCAAACCAATCTTCTCTGCATCTTTAGTAGACATGAGATTAATGCATGAACCAGAATCAGACAATGCATTGAACTCGACTCCTCCGTGGCTTTTGACTTTGGAAAGCCTCCTCGGGGGTCTTGTGTAGTTCAGAGCTTGTTCATAAAGCTCTTTCATCTCTGTTCTAGTCTCAGAACTCTCCAAGAAAAATCGATCAATACCATATTTTGAACAAGCTTTATCAAAATATGTGCCTCTCGGTAGCCGCTCAACCGCTATATTGAAGTCTCCAAGCTCTTTTAGACTTATGGTATGAGGATACCATCGGTTTCTTAACAAACGAAGGTCGTGGATTTTGCGTGAGAGTTTCATTCTCCTAAGGTCCTTAGCTCCTTCTTGAAATATCTTGTCGTCTTCTAGTTCTTGCAATGGTCGTATCTCCTTGTGGGATATAATCACATTACAGTCAACATGGGGCACAGGTTCAGAATTCTCATCATCTTCAGTTTCCTTCTATAATTTAGATGTGGTTTCTAATGCTAGTTATTCATCTTCGCTCTTCCACTCAAGCTTAGTAATCCGGCTGGCAAGTCCCTATATGATTCCTTCAATCATATTAATTATTTCATGAAGCTTTTGTGAACTTACCTCTTGTTGCTCCAAACACTGCTTCAACAAGCTCTCAAGTCTCTCCGCTATACTCTTTTGATGTGAATAGGTGTTGGTATGGTCTCAAAAAGGTTGGTGTGGAAGGAGATGAGAATGGTGGTTACGAGGAAACCGGTTTTGAAAATCTTCGGGTTTCCTTTGGTAGGGATGTGGAAATTGGCTTGAGTGATGATTTGGGGGTACCCTCCAATCCTCGTAGCGGTAATAAGGTGTTGAATATGGTCTATGGTCACCTCAGTATTGATTTCCTCCTTGATTCCGAAGTTGATAAAAGTTGTTGTTCTCACGAACTTCTTCATAAGGGATCCAAGTGATCATGTTGCAGCAGACTTCTCCTAAGGCTTCTTCCTCATGAGTAAGGCTAGATGAGACAGTGGTCCCTCCTTGTTGAGATCCGAAGTTTTCATAACCTAGATCCCCGTCATCAAACTTTTTCTGTATAGCCTCTATCTTTTGTTCAAGCCGATCCTCTACTTGGTGGGTGGAGTACATTGCATCAAGGATCTTACCAGCCTGCTCCTGAAAATACTCATCATGCTTCAATAGCTCGTGGTTGATACCATGTATTTGATCTTCTATGTGATGGATTTGCTCAGTAAGAGTAGAGATCTCTGAACTGAGATCAGCTTCCATTTTAGAGAACTTGGCATTAACCTCTTCATGGTACTTCTTTGTTCAGAGGAGAACCGTTGCATAAGCTTCATCATCTTATCAGTGAAAGCATCCGAGAGTGGTGCTTCATAGCCTTCATATGCATCAATTCTCATGACTTCTCTTGAATCAAAGTGATGATCCATAGAGGGATAGTATCGGTCCGAGTAGTATGGACTGAAAGAATAAGCTGGTCTCATTAGGCGTTCTCCAGAGGATCGAGAAAGTGATGGACATCCAGAGTGCCTCATCATATGTGTACCACAAGATGGCTGAGAGTAGCCGTGGTAAGCTCCAGAATGTGAGCTAGAGAATGGTCCGGAGGTGTCTCCGTCCATAGAGTTGTGTTGCGTCAACAGCTGCTTAAGAGTAAGGTTGTGAAACTTCTCCGGGAGAGCGTCGAGGTTCATCCTCACAGTTTCCTGAAACAATGAAAATCACAAACGAAAATCAGTAGCACAATGTTCTAGACGTTACTCTAGTTCATAAACTTGCAAACAAACAATGTCTCCCCGGCAATAGTGCCAAAAACTTGATGTAGAGGGAACTTGTTCTCTCCGAGAGTTTTCCTTAGGAAAAACACAATCAACAAGCTGCAAGTGCACAACAATCAATGGTAGTACGTAAGGTATATCGATCCCACAGAGAGAGAAGTTGTATTGAAAAATTAAGAGGAACAAGTAAGACTAGAACTCAATAATAAAAGATGGGGTTTTGTGTCACGAAACAAAGCAAAGCAAACAATGGGTTTCAAACAATAAAAGAAAGTGTTGGGTCATGCAAGGGATCTTTGGGGTTCAATGATCAATCAATTCAAGATAAGTTCAGTGCAATGCATGTCTACTCCTAAGTCTCGGACTATGAAACACGAGTTCAGTTAACTTATTATCATAGAAAAAACCAGCTGAAATCCACAATTCCTATTACTCAACAATCGCAGGCAATAACACAACTTTCAAAGCATTAAAATCAAGTTCAATCAAAGTCCATAAAACTCTATAACTAAGTGGTGTGTGCTTGTTATGACACGATACTCATCAAATATAGGTTCAAACAACCTAATTCGAATTACTTAGATGCCTAAGATCAATAGCTAGTTCATGACGCTAACTATATGCATTAAGAATGATATAAGACCAAAATACAGTGTAAACGGATATGCAAGAACAAAGAACTCGCCACTCAAACAATAATAATCATCTCACCCCTTTGACTGGTCCTTTAAACCCAACGGGATGGTTTACTCGGCCATGCTCAAGGGTGTCATCGATGAAATCAAATAATATGACAAAGATCTCATGCAAAGAGGTAAAGGTTTAAAGATTACTTCTTAGATTCAAAATACAAGAGGTAAGGACTTCTCCTTTGACAAAGTTACAAGAGAATAGAGAAAGAGATGGTGGAACTCCAAAGCTTCTGCGAATCAACAAGGCTGGTGCGGCTCCTTAGAGGCGGCAAGGTCTTGTTGTTGTGATGAGGATCTTATAGGGTTTTGGTGGTGAATCAATGGTGAGGCACACGAAAGCCTAGTGATTAAGCTTGATACGTATAGGTCTTAGGGGACAACAGGTCGGTTTTAGGTTTAGGATGACATATACATCTTTTTGATAAGTGTGGAGGCGAGGGGGGCAGGCCTCAGTCACGGGCCTTGTGACCGAGGTGCTCAAGAAGCCAGACCTTGGTCACGAGCCTTTTGACCGAGGTTTGGAGCTTCTACTCCTTGTTGACATTGCTTCATTCTTTGGGATGCATCTTCCAAACGGCTGAATGGATTGCTTTGATTCTTGTCTCATACGAATCTTGACTCTTCAAGCTTTTCAATTATATAGAGAAATCCAATTTTGCACAGGAAAATCTTCAAATGTTGTCAAACTTCTGATGCTCTGAAACTGCCTCAAAACGGGTTTTGCTCCTCTTTAAGGTCTATTTTTCCATAAAACATGTAAAACCTCTTTGACATTAACAATACTTGATAATAGCCTATTTAGCCTTGAAATCATACCAAATCTCTCATAAAACGATATAAAAACCATAGTAAAAACGGGTCAAAATACAATGTTATCAGTGTGTTCTCCATCTTATGGAATAACAAGTTGTTAGTCAGTTCAATAAATGCGATTTTGGGAGGCGTGAACTTGAGTACTTGGGGGACATTATTACAGATGTGGGAGTTGAAGTAGACCGTTCAAAAATCCAAGCTATGCTCGATTGGCCAACACCAACAACAATAACAGAGCTACAAGGATTCTTGGGTGTAACCGGCTATTATCGTAAATTCGTAAAGAACTACGGTCTCATCGCACAACCGCTTACAAACCGGTTACATAAAGGATAATTCACATGGAATGCTGACGCCGATATCGCTTTCAACAAGCTCAAAGAAGCAATGACTACCACTCTGACACTTGCATTACCAGACTTTACAAAGTCGTTTGTCATACAAGCGGATGCATTAGACAAAGGTATTAGAGCGGTTCTTTCTCAAGATGACCAGCTGATAGCGTTTATGAGTAGATCGCTTGGAGTTACTAAGAAATCATGGTCAACATATGCACGGAAAATGTTGGCTGTCATTATGGCGATTCAAACGTGGCAACCTTATGTTCTCGGTAGACGCTTTACAATACAGACGGATCAACGTAGTCTGCGATACCTGCTGGAGAAACGAATCTTTACCCCAGAACAGCAAAAATGGATGGGCAAGCTAGTCGGTTATGACTACAAAATAGTTTACAAACCGGGGAAGGAAAATGCAGCGGCTGATGCTTTGTCCAGTGTGTATAACAGTCCGGTCCTCAATTCAATGATGATTTCATTTGCGTCCTTGTGGGACAACCTTCGTAAACTTGTCACAACATACCCTTATTTGATCCGTGTAGCAGCAGCAGCAACGGCAAAACCAGGGGAACCATATGCATTGAAAGACGGTCTCCTCTGTTATAACAATCATGTGTTAATTCCGCCTAACTCACCATTTATTACACAGCTCCTCCAGGAGCATCACGACACACCAATGGGCGGACACTCAGGAATTCTACGAACGTCTAAGCGCTTAGCTCGCCAGTTTTACTGGCCCTCAATGCACAAGTCAATGGTCAATTACATCTCCTAATGTGACACATGCCAAAGGGAAAAATCGCAGACACTCTCCCTGGCTAGTCTTCTCCAACCGCTACCGATTCCCAACCAAGTCTGGGAGGACGTGTCTATGGATTTTGCAGACGGTTTGCCAAGATCAAACAACCACACAACAATCATGGTAGTAGTCAACCGACTCAGAAAAACAGCATATCTCATTCCACTCTCTCATCCGTACACATCATCTCAAGTCGCCGCAAAAGTTTGTCGAAGCGGTAGTTCGTCATCATGGCATTCCCTGTTCAATCCTCATTGATCGCGATCCTATATTTCTAAGCAAATTTTGGAAGGAGTTCTGGAAGTTATGCGGCACCACACTACGCATGTCATCCGCATACCATCCACAAACGGACGGCCAAAGTCAGGTAGTCAATCGTTGTATCGAGCAGTTCTTACGTTGCTTTGTCCGGAACAGACCTAAATAATGGAGCGGCCTATTGCCTTGGGCGGAATTCTGGTACAATACCACTTACCACGTTTTGACCGGAATAACACCCTTCGAGGCCATCTATGACCGCCAGCCTCCATTAATGCCTAGGTATGAAATTGGTTCTTCATTACTCCAAGAAGTTTATGTACAGCTCCAGGAGCGTGATGAGTTACTTGAGGAGTTAAAACATAATCTCCATAACGCCAACAATCGCATGAAACAAGTGGCGGATCGCAAGAGGCGAGACGTTGAGTTTGAAGTGGGCGAGTGGGTTTTTCTTCGGGTACAACCTTACAGGCAGAAATCGGTCCTGAAACATTCCTCACAGAAGCTTGCCAACAAATAATTCAGACCATTTCAAGTCGAGAAACGAATTGGCCAGGTTGCATATCGTTTAAAGCTACCAGAAGGGGTCACGTATCCACCCAGTTTTTCATCTTTCACTTCTCAAAAAATGGGTGGGAAACGAAGAGCCTGTATCAGTCGAGTTACCACCATTGTGCGCAAATGGTCTGTTCAATCTCAACCCTGAAGACATCATCACATCACGCACTCTGCTTCAGTTAAATGGGAGCACTTACCGATTGAAGAAGCAACTTGGAAGGATTACAAGCAGTTTCGGTTAAGTTTTCCAGAGTTTGAGGTGAACCTTGAGGACAAGGTTCTTTTGGATCGCAGAAGTATTGATATGATACCATCGGAGAACAGAGCACGAGAACAGAGTGACAGAGAGATGGCGGTAAGAAAGTCAACTCGTCAAAAGTTTCCAAATAAGAAATATGTAGATTAAGAAATTCATATCATTTTCCCTTTCAGTTTTATTAAGCAAATAAGAGAGCTTGTCTTCAGGAAGACACATCTCCACTTAAGTTGTGTTTCCGTTTTGTAAGGAGTCCATGACTCCATCATTTTGTTATTTCCCTTGTATCAAAGTCACCGACTTCAGTTTCCTACTTATATGAATAAAAAAAACTTAATAAATAGTCTTAACTACCAACAAATCTTGTGTCTTGTTCTTAGGTTATTAATTCTTTTTCGGTTTTGAAGAGGGACCTTAGCAATTTAAAACGTCATACAGTATTTTTCTAATTATAAATAGTAAACTGGCAAGTTCACCTATTAGTTTCAAAAAAACTAACCATTCAACAAATATTCCCTTTTTCTCCTCTCTATAAAAAAACATATACATTTTTACTGAAAGTCTATATTGAATGTTGAACAGAAATAAAAACACAAACTCAAGATTCAACAATTTTTTCTTTATTTTCATTAGTAATGGATAATGATTAAATACACAGAAAATAGAAGAGTAAAACTAACCACTAAATCTAGAGTTATAAATTCTTCAAAAAAAAAAAAAAATCTAGAGTTAGAAACCTGAGAATTTGGAGATGCAGTCCATCTACTTTAGGATAAACAAAAACAATATATCAACTCTTCCTTCGACCTAGTTGATGTTGGTTTACCCCGGTTAGGTCCGGTTCCAGGAAAAAGCCCATAAACCAAAGGTGTTAGGCACCATAATATATTAACAAGTTTAGGGACATGAATTTTTACATGTATTAGTTGTAATGTAATGGTGTCAATAGTATTTATTAGTTTTCAAGAGCACAAGTTCTTTACCTTACAAGATTTTCTTTGCTTTTGCCTTATAAGATCATCTCCAATGGTACTCTATTTTTAGAGATTTTTATATTTTTAGAGCAAAATCATCTCCAAATGTATTCTATATGTTGCTCTAAAAATAGAAAAATGAATAGTGTTTCTCTATATTTGGAGAAACACTATTCATTCCTCTATTTTTAGAAAAATAATTTTTTATTTACAATATGATCTTTTAATTTTATATATTTATTTAGTTTATACTTAAAATAAAATTATGTTCATTTATGTACTTATATATAATTATATTATTAAACTTGGTTATTTAATTACTATAACATGCAACAAAACTTATACTAAACTAGAAATACAAGTTACATGAAGATGATAAATTAAAAAAACTCATAAATAAAAAAATGAATGGATCAAATTTGTAAAATTAAAAAGTAAAGAGTTTTAATTTAAGTTAGTTAAAAATATAAAACTATTATATATATTAAATATTATTTTTAAAATAAAAATAGAGACAATAATTGAAGCAAATACCTTCTCAAAGATCTTTATTTTTAAAGGAAAAATAGTGCAAACTATTAAAAATGGTCTAAGCACCAAGGCCCGACCCTCGGTCCGGTTATCCGGTTAGTTTCTCATTAATCCATCAAATCTGCTTGTCAATGTGGGATTAGTCCATAGATAGTTAGATACCATTGTATTTTTGTATTTTTGTATTTTTTCTTGAATGAACTAACTTATGAGACTAAATACTAGTTTAAACTTTAAATTGTTATTCTCTCTGCCTATATTTGTTTAAAGTATTATTTTCCTGGCCGATACTCTGTTTATTTACAATCAATCATAAAAGAAGCATTAACATGAATTAGATAACACATTTCGTCATGACAAAAACAAACATCTTTTAACTAACGTAGTACAGGTACAAATTGCATGACTTTCCTAATTCCTACACTACAAATTCTCTTTTCTTAAATCAATATAAATAGCCAAACATCTCCATGAAATTGCAAGAACAGTGATAGATAAAATAGTTTGGTTAAAAATTTGTAAAATTCGTGCGGGTACGGGTCCAAGAACTGCACACGTCTTGAAAAAAAATATTTTCTTTTTTTCACTCTTCACGTGTTCTTTGTGGAACTGTGTTCACATTAGTTACAGCTTGACACAACTATATTCATACAAAGTCTTGATAGTATTGATTGCGTTTGAGCCAATACCTTCAAAACCAATAACTATCACCAAAAAACCCCACTAAATAAACAAAAAGACGACAATTATTTATTGCTCAGCACATAAGGTTAGGGAGATAATTAAGAGTCTTCATATTCTAGAACATTAATGTTTCTTGACTCGTACGGATACTCTTATGTTCAGACCATAAGCTATTTTGTTTTCCCTTTTTTTGGTGGTCTTTGTCAACAACCTCAATTAATATCTAGCAGTTGAAAGTTGGAGAAACAAGTGATGATTTTACACTTTTTATCTTCTGTTCTTTTAAGACAACCATAACTTCTCATTTCTCTTCTTCTTCTTTATGGCTTATAGCTTCTGAGAAATCAATGGATCCAAATCATATTCTTCTCTTTTTCTCATTTCTTGTTCTTTGCTTAGCCATAGATGGAGTAACTGGATATGCCTCGGTCACAGGCACAGTGTTTTGTGACCAATGCAAGGATGGAGAGAGATCTTTGTTTGATTTTCCTGTCTCCGGTAATAATAATAATAATAATAATAAATAACATTTCCATACATTCTTGTCTTTTCATAAGCTTTAAAGATGTGTTTGTTAATTTGTTGTAGGAATCAAGGTTATGGTCACATGTTCTGATGACAATGGACAAGTCTATATTGCAAGAGAAGAGATAACTAATTGGCTTGGAGGATATGTAATGAGATTTGATGGTACACCGGATCTAAGTAACTGTTATGCTCAGGTTTCAGATAATGGAGGTCAACAAGATTCAAGTAGTTGCAACATTGCTTCAGGTCCTGCACAGAGACTTAAGTTAGTGTTTAGTTTTTTTGGGATTGAAATGTTTGTTGCGGATTCACTTCTTGCTCAGCCGGTTCAGCCTATGTCTGCTTGTCCTAAACCACCATCAGCTCCGCCCATGCCTCCACCTCAGGACCCTGTCAAGCCTCCTCCTGAGGTCCCTGAAATAAGTCCTCCTACAGCTACATTGCCTCCTACTCAGGTCCCGGTCATAAGTTTTCCTCCAGTTGCATCACCTCCTCAGTTTAAACTTCCATCTTTTCCTCTAATCCCTCCAATGCCATTTTTAGAGCCATCAGCTTGTCCTCACCAGTGAGCTTTCTCTCTGACCCATTCAATAGTACACTTCCATAAGGCCGGAATTTTCGGTTCTTTCGGTTCGGTCCTGTATTTTCCGGTTTAGTTAGTGAGTTGTCTTCATTCATTCGGTTTATACGGGTTTCAGTTTTTAACAAATGGGTCCAGTTCGGTTTTGGACTAAAAGTTCGGTTTTATTTTTGGTATAAAAGTATTACCAAGTTACTAACATTCAACTAAAGTACTGTCGGTTTGGTCTTAGTAATCACAACATTTTGGCTTTGTGACATAGGTTGTGGACAAAACCTGAATACAGATGCTACTGGAAGGTGATAGGTCCCGACACAAAGGTCACGGTTGCATTCGGACTAATAGCCGGGAGGGTATACGGCACTGATATGACCGTAAGGGAAGCGCTGGACGGTCGAGGAGAACCCTATAAGACTCTCTTAAGAGAAGCAACAACTGCATTACTCAATTCTTATAACTCTCTTGGCTTTCCTTATACTTCTGTCTCTGTGATCACAAATACCAATTTGGCTCTCCTCGGAAACTCGCAGCACGATGTTCTTATGACCGCTATCCATTTCATGAAGGCTAATTCCGGGACCTGCAGATTCACAATCTGCAAGTGATTGAAAGTATTTTTATTACTTACATACTCTACATTCTCTTAGTCTCTTTCTTTTCTCATTGTTCTTGGGTCCTTTTGTAACACCATTAAAGTCAACACTTAGGATTCATTGGAGAATTTATAGACTACTATTATATTCTCTATTTATATATACTATGAATAGTATCAAACTGTCAGTCCCTGCATTTATGATGCAAACCCTTAATGTCCTACAGATATTATCATCTAATGCACCATTAATTGAAGAAGGGACTAATTGAACAAAAATAGATATGCTTCATTCATAAGAGAGATCACAAGGTTTTAAGAAACAGAAGAAAACAACCACTGAACTATTATTATTATATATATCAGACAAGGAACGTGTTATGTTTCTGGCTATTTCAAGACATGCTTTTGCTCCAACAATTGCTCTCTCGCTACCAGACAGCTCCTGCATAAAACCAAAGCACATCAAAATCCATTAAGAAGGTTTGCAGAATAACAATACAGATTATATATAAAAGAAATGAGGTTTTATACCTTTTTAGACTCGCTCTAACATGTTCTTGTGACTAATCATTTCCTAATACTCTTCCTAATACTCTGATTGCAAAGGGATGGAAGTGAAATCAGCCTAAATGTTCATCATCATTGTCCGTATTGTGTTTGCGGGGAATAATAACTTAGTAGCTTCTTAAAGAGAGGAAGAACTGCAACCAAAGCTAGTTGGAGCTGCTCGGAGCTGTTTACACGGACACTTACTTGCCCTGCACCTCTATTGTTCAGATTAGCACGAGCTATTAAATTAGAGGAACGTCCAATGGGAACCTGAGACTGTATATTTCCTCCGATAGCAAGATCACCATGCCAATCCATCACGGAAAGTCCAAGAGTAGTCAAAAACCGACCAAGCGGATAGTCTTTATCTCTTATCTGAGCTTCTAAACTACCACCATAAGCAACATCTCCTCTACTAGTCATTGCTCCACCGGACATAACCATTCTGAACCATTTACTAGCAATCAACTTGTCTTCGACTTTTAGCCCTGCAGAAACCGAATCGCCCAAGAGCGTTACAGAGAGACCAGCTGCAACTTTGTTTCTCCTGAAATTGTTAAATCTCGTTTCGCTTCGAAGAGTGTAAGCTAATTCCTTTCCAACAGTTTGCATGTCAAAACCTAGGGAAGTTGATTTACCCTCTCCATGTTTAACCGAGCTAGCCATTTCCAACTGCATATTTGCATCCTTCTTGTCTTTTGTCACTTGGCCTGAGAAAGATACTGGTATTTTGTCGTTCACAACGAAAAGCCGTTCAGCATTCACACCTTCATAACCAATATCATGATCCCACCCGTGAGTTTCCAGGACTGGCCTAACAAGCCATTGATTGGAGGAATCAAGGTAGCGGTAGCGGTGAGTAGGGTTATCAGAGTCAAAAGACGCAGGTAGAGATAAATCTGGCATGGGAACTGGAACTGACGCAGGTCCACCACTCTCCTCTTCAACATTTTCACTATGCCCATCAGGCAAATCTTTAATCTCTGCAGCAAATTTCTTAAACATCTTACGTCTCTTTCTTTCCTCTTTCATTTGCTTCTTCATAAATAGTTTCTCCCGGTACTCCATCTCATCGAGATACTGCTTCTTCTGAGATTTACTAAGCTTAGCCATTTGATCATTAGTCAACCGCTTAAAGGGAGGAAGCTGATCATACTCTGATTCTTCGTCAGAATCCGATGATTCGTCAAAATCATCTTCATCTTCTTCATCATCATACTGCTGTTCAGGAAGCTTAGGTTGTGGTCTTGATTGCAGAAGCGATGTAAGGAGATATGGTAAAGGTGGAGCCTTGGACCGAGCTGGAAATGGTCTCCCCGGAATATTATCTTGTAATTTCAAAAGAGCATTTGCTTCCGCTAGAATCTTGGATGCAAATGAGAGTAACAGCAAATGAGGCTTCCACACTTGTCCATTGGGTAATACTCTCTGGCCTGCCCGATTAGTCCTGCAAGCAGAGTGATTCTCAACTAAAGAAACAGGGTTCATGAGCCTCATATCTCCAGCTGCTTGGCGAATGGCTTGCTGGATGACATGAGAACGTTGTGTTACAAACATGTCATAGCTAGAAGCAGTGCCATTTGGGCCATCTGGTGGAACAGCAGCAGCATGAGTCAAACCCACGATGGCATTAAACCATATTGATGGTCCAAAAACATCACTGATGGTGCGCAACAGAGGCATATCACCAGAATCTCTGCTTTGCATATCCAACCTATCAAGATATAGTACAATGTCCGGTGGATTTTTCTTGATGAATGCCTTGACAGAATTCAGGATCTTCTCATTCTTGGCTTGATCAGACCAGGATGGTAAGAGACCGGGAGTGTCAATTACCCGTACCTTAATTCCCTGAACAAAACCCTCTACATCTTGAACCCTCTTTGTCCCCATCTGGAATGCATCAGTACAAAACTTCACTTCATCAAATATAGAATTGATCGTTGCACTTTTACCAACCCCACTTTTACCGAGCACCATAATAGTACAAGAAAAATCAAGTGGATCTTGTCCAGCTGCCTCAAGCTGTTCTGCCATGGCACTGGCACGATCAAAACTAAATGCACCAACACGGCTTCCATTTCTGCCCCTCAACTGTTCAGCCAATCCAAGCCTATATAAAACCTGAGCAACAACAACATTGTGCGGAGTTTGCCCTAGTCTATGTGCAAGCCTCAAAAACTTTACCCTGATCAACTGGAGCTTCTCACGGGTCTCATCATGCTCATCAGTCTCGGCAGTGGTAGATTCCTCAGCTTGCTGAGGCTGATTGTGAGACACATTGCCGTTCACACGTGGCTGTTGAGTAACACGAGACTGTTGAGGAACACGTGGTGCAGGTTCCAAAAGAGGAGCAGCGCGACCAAGACCTGCTGGACGAGAAGGTGGTATTGCTGCAGGATTACTTCTAGACTCTGTTGGTGAAACAGAAGTTACTACCTCAGATTCTCTTCCCACATGTGAGTTTTCCGTGATCTCTGGATCTATATTTACACTGCTGCTTTCCTGCTTCTCAATTTCTTTGTTAGGCTGAGGACTCTGTTGAACATCATGTCCTCCATTAGCATTTAGAACTGTCTCGTCTTCTCTACAAGTTACACCAGGGGAGCCACTATTGCCACGAACTTCAGTAGACTCCATATTTGAGTTCCGCGAACAAGACAAGTCATACTCTTGTTTCAAACCATTACTGTCACCTTCGGTCTCTCCCTTTTCCTCGGAACTAGACTTCTCCAATGGAGATGAGCTCCCTGCACTTGCTACTACAATATCATCATTCAAGGAGTTATCATCAGAAGAAGTTTCAACAATACTACTTGTAGAGTCAACACCAGTCTCCCCATTTATTTCTGCCTCAGACTCATTGTCTATACATACCGAATCTTTCTCAACATGATTCGTATTTTTTCCTTCATCTCCCTCAACCTCTTGTTCTGTCTGTATGCCATCAACTCTTTCCTCCCAATTCTCGACTTCAATGCCATCATCCCATGGTTCCACAGGCCCAACACTTTCTGAGATAACTTCAGCCTTCTCGCTGTGTTCCCTATTCTTAGGAGAGACGACTCCATTCTCCAAACCCAAATGTGTGTTTCCATTTTGCATATTCACATCCTCATCCGCTAAATTGGAACCATTTGAATTAGCCTTCTCAGTGTTCTCAACAACATCGAAGCTTGATTCAATTTGACCATAAGAATTTTCTGCACCTGCTTCCACCTTATCACCATTAATTTTGGAAGTCACAGAATCAAACTCAGCCTCTCGATGGCTCTCTCCAACAACCATATCATCAACATTCAAATCTTTAACGCCTCCTTCATTGCTACTTGTTTCATCAAGATCACCAACTGCTTCTTCAAAATCATCATGCTCATCCTTAGAACTTTGAAGAGTTTCCTCCAAACGTAAATCAACATCAGGTTCGAACAAAGATTCACGCTTTGAATCCTCTTCTTGCTCATCATTCTCTGAACCAAAAGCTTCCTCAAAAACCTCATCTTCGTTCTCATCCTTGGCTTCATCAGATCCCACCAACTCATTCTTCACTACTTGCTCATCCTCAACAAGCTTCTTCTTCTCTTCTACATGTGACCTAACCACAACCTCCTCAGTCTCATCTCCCATATTTTAGATCACCGCCGCTACAAACAAAACAAAAATAACCCCAAAATCAAAAATCAGGAATCACCAATCACTGTAACAACTACCAAATAAAATACGCTTGTACTCTAATATAAAAATCCCCAACAACCAAGAAAAAAAACCCTAGATCAGAGTTATCACCACAAATCCTAGAATCATCATCATTTTCCAATCCCAGCCACTAAAATTCAATTGAAGTGAAATAAATCGGATAAACACAGGTTCTATTTAGTGATAGGGATCTCCAAACATATAAAGAAGAACTTGTTTACAATTTAGAAGCCAAAAAAGTAAACAGAAGAGAGACGAAGAAGAAGAAGAAGAGAAATGGCGAAAAACCTTACCAGGTTCGAGAGAGAGAGAATTAGAAAAGAAAGTAAAAAGTGTGAAGATCCTTCATGCGCTTTACCGGCTGCGAGACCTGCGACTACGACGGGGAAGGAGATAAGAGACGCTCATGGACGGTCTAGATCGGTTTGGGTTTAAGCATCGTACGGTTGAGAATAGCTCGTTGATGCAATCGTGAAATGATGATGACGTGGACTAATAAAAGTAGAGTGAAAGGGGAATAGAAAACCCTCGTGTGTCAATTCGATTAACCAACCCGGTTCGGTTCAGCCCGGTCTATTCCGGTTCACTATTTGATTCACATTGATTTCGACCCAAAATGATTTTCCTCATTAGGAACAAATAAAATGAAACTCATAGTGATCTAATTCTGTGTTTAACGGCTAAAACAATGGTCAGATTACAGAATCTCAATTCTCACTCAATAAGCTGTTGAAGGTATTAAAGAATATTCCCGTTTCAAGAAGTTATAAGCTTTCCATTGATCATAGGTGAATCTAAAACACTCTGTCTACTAATACACATCCAAGTTCTTGAAGACTCTTCATTGTTTTCGCATGTAACCGGGACATGCCATGACCCTTTCTCTGATTCCTGATATGTACAAATGTAATTCAGAAAGGATCCATTTTGTAGAACAGGGGAAAAAAGGGACTGAGATGGTAAACAAACCTGAATGACAACCGAAAACCAAGGCGGCATTTCAAGCTTCAAATTACCTTTCACAAACGTATACCGGACCTGTAACAAAACCATAAACCAGATGCTAATTGTAGATTTCACAAACGCTTATATTATCGAATGGTTTATGTATTATATAACTCTACCTGATGCCTTTCTTTCCACTTTTGGAAAAAACTGCTTCCTAAGAGTTCAAAAATGTGATCTCTCATCTCATCATTTGTCACAAGCAAACACTTGAGCTTAGCAGCAGCATAAAGCCAATACCTTAACAAAAGAAACAAAAGATTGGTGTAACCAAACATTGTTTGTTTTTTGAACTAATGGTGTTTGTAAGAGAAGCTTAAGAGTTCATACCAATCATCATTGGAACCTGGTGGAGTCGCATATAGGACACCGTTACTAATCCATTCTTCAACCAGATTCCGGTGGGTTGGGTTTTCTAAAAGCGCCTTGACCCGTTTCTTGTGCAATAGAATTAGGGGCCACTTGTTATTACCACTTTTATGGTAAAGTTCATTCACCACAGCTTCAAGCTGCTCTATCGCATATGTACGTTGTCAGTATTGAGGAATGCATTCCAAAAATTTGAAGGAAGGAAAAAAAAAAAAGAGTAAAAAACAGATAAGAACCTGTGGAAGACTGAAACCACCATCTAAAAAATTTTGTTGGTAGAGTCCAATATTTGCTCCATCTACTATAGCTTCGTAATCTCCATGTTCCTCAAGCCAGTCCTGCCAAATAGTTTGAGTAACATTCAATACCAAACTTACTAGAAGTCCCCCATGGACTATAGGATATACTTACATTTCGTTCAAGGAAATCTAAAAGCATTTATGTACTATAACTATAACTTTCACATTCAGTAATCGGACAATGTTAACTAAAAGAAAAGATCGAACTCTCTTTGGTACTAAAAACTCCAAGCACTATACCAGAAGTATTTATCTCATGCAAGTTTTTATGTCCGATCATCAATTCTTTCTCGAACCTGAAACTCGCTGAAGTCCCCCTTTGTCTCGCATGAGTTTATCTTTGCCTTCCTCTCCATAGCCAAAGTCACCAAAGAATCCACAAACTTCTGTGTTTCTACCTCATTAGTATCTACACAAGCCAAATGCTCACTGCAGCTCAAACATTTTCCGGCTGAGCTAACATTACTTTTCTTCACAATCCATTTGCCTTCCCCAACCCAACCATGCCCATGCCACCCACCTCCATTCTTCAAAACAGCTTCTCTAACATCTGAACCAATTCCACTATCACTAACCTCACCAGCTTTCTCACCACAGAACCATTCCTCAATAATTTTCGAAGTTTCTTCAGAAACGCAGCCAACATATTCTCGTAACTTATGTAAGTATCTATAAACCTTGCTTTCTCTACCCGCGGTGGCGCTTACCTTCAACAAAGCTGAGATCTCTGCCTCCTCCAATGCAATACCTGCATCCTCCATAAACTCTTCCACCTCATAAGCCTTTTCAGCCTCCAATTTCTCACAGAAACAGAGCAATGCCGGTGCATAAGTCCTCAAACGTGGAACCGATACGCCTCCAACAGAAACAATGTCCTTAACAAGCTTGAAAGCATAATCACCATCACCTTTAGCAGCAGCTAGCCGAGCCACAGAAGTGACAGATGCCTCATTAGGACTTATCCCAGAACTAACCATACGATCAAAAATCTGAAAGCCACGGTCAATGGCAAGGCTTTGAAGAGATATGTCACTAATAGAAGCTGAACATAGGTAAAGAAGGGTCTGAAAATGTTGCTGGCTGAGGTGTATTTCACTAGAAGTGGTTGCTGCATCATAAAGGGCTAATGCAGCTGAGAGGTCCTTGGACTTGGAGCATGAATTGAGATTGAAGAGGAGATTTGCTTCAGGGTTTCGGCTTCCCTTCTTCTTCTTGTTGGGTTTTGAAGGACTTTCTTCGCGGTGGCGAGAGCGGCGTTGATCAGAAGCAGCCATGGGATTATATATGTGCAAAGTAGCTTACTCAAAATCTCAAAGTTACAAGCTTTGCATTGGCGGGAAGTGGAAGAAGAAAGCCTAAACCAATTAACACCATTCCAAAATCAATACTTTTTCACAAAGATTAACACTTGAAAAATGTAAGCAAGTTTTTGAAGGAATATAAATTCCATTGTTTCCATTGATCTCATATTCAAAGCTGCATAAGATCCTCCCAAAATCATAATTTCTGAACTTTTCCTGAAGTAAAAAGAAACACAAATTGAAGAGCATGGACCTTACCTTGTTTCAAGCAGACAAGGGTAAAGCGATTAGACGGTGGTGCGACGTCGATGCGTGGAGGAGAGACCACGAATTCGATAAAGAACACGGCGGCGACTCACTCACTGAGCAGCAAAAGATTTTAGAGGTGAACCGGATTGCTAACCGGGTTTTGAGTTAATCTTGATTAGTCCTTGATTCACTCCATATTCTAAAAGTTGGCCGTCTCATCGCTCATCAATAATTTTCCACTGCGATTTTACTAATTGCTAGACTCATTTTTCCCGATTAATTTCTTTCTAGCCAATTTTTTACGGATTAATATCCATCTACCCAATTTTATTTTT
The DNA here is from genome assembly GCA_963555745.1 of Cardamine flexuosa. Taxonomy (NCBI): domain Eukaryota; kingdom Viridiplantae; phylum Streptophyta; class Magnoliopsida; order Brassicales; family Brassicaceae; genus Cardamine; species Cardamine flexuosa. The sequence goes on from OY743219.1 coordinate 19,818,615, forward strand.
TAAAGAAAAAAAATTGGTCAAATTATCTTTTGTACATAATTTAACAAATTCTTTGTCTAATTAAAAAAATTAACAATTGATTTATGTTTATTTGTTTAACATCTAATTCCTGATTTTAAACTTTTATCGAAACCAAAATACAAAAAAAAAGACTAAAATACTAATAAAATCGAAAGCAAATCAAATATATTATCAATTGTATATTTATATTATACGTTTATAATATTAATTTTTTAAATAAAAACACTAAAATTATCAAAAAAATTAATTCTCAATTAAATCTCTTATAATCTCCGATGTTTTGGTTAGGCGCTAAGTTCATATCGCGCGTCCAACTAACACGCTTAGCGATTTTCAAAACATAAGATTCACTTTGTTTAACTCTTTCTTGAATTCGGTTTTAAAAATTTGATTTGGTTATTAATTCGTTGTAGCCTTAATTAATGCCCTAAAAATCTAAGAAATTTATTTGGGTTATTTTCAATTCTATTGTCTAAGTTACTACAAACTTAAAACAATTTTTTACTAGTTAAACAGAATTTTAGCTTTAATAGTAATTATCATCATCACTAGAAACGAAAATGCATGTTAACAATTTTAAATTACTAGATTATAACCTATATGTTTAATTTGTATTTGTTTATAAAAAATAAAAATAAAAATTTATATTTTATTTTAAAAAAAAATTGTTTACGTTATATTTTATATTGTTTTTTTTATATAAAATGGTTTTTAAAGTAAAAGAAAAATTGTGTTAAAACAAGAGAGGGATCAGATGGTATAAAAATTGGAGCGCCCAATTTTCGTAACAGGCATTGAGCGGAACGCTCGTCTTACAATTATAAGTGAGATTAAATCCATTCCTCAATTCCCCTTGACTTGCCTGAAGGATCATAATTGATACTGATACTACCTCTTCTTATTTTATAAGCACATTCGTTATTACACTTCTCTCTACTTCTTCGATGTGGGACAAAACTCAAACCTACTAACAAATGCTCAAACAATACTTTTTCCCCTTTTTGTTCTTTATAATAATGCTCGTATAATAAAATTACAGATTTCTCAATAGATTACAAATAATATGATTGATCGTTTCTTTTTTTTTTGCAAGCTACATCAACTTAATAAAACACCACGATCGTTTATGTTTCTGTCCTTAGTAACACTGTCTATGACAGTCACCACCATGTGTAATTGTGTATCAAACATGAGTCTTCATAGCTTCCTTTTTTGTGGTTAAACATGAGTCTTCATAGCTCTTAAAACTTTATTTGCTTAATGAGGTGTAATATTTTTTCTTCGTTTGTGAAGACAAATAGACAATCCACTATTTTCAATGAAGAGCTTGCCTTACAATTTTTTTTTTCCATGCAAATAAACTTTTCGACCGGAGTAACAGAAGGAAGTATATGTGCCAATCGAGTTAGCATCAAAGAAGTTGGCGAATAATAGAAATAATATATAACGATTATACAATAGAATGACGTACACTTTGCAAAAACGACAATCACCATTATATATTTAACTGCATATAAAACAATAATAGCTGCTGCAATATCAAATTTATTAATCTTCAAAACAAAATATATCGAATTTATTAATAAAAATTGATTATTTAGAAAGGAAAATACAAACGACCATAAGATCATTTTTTTATTTTCTTGTCAAACAACGACCATTAGATCATGTGTGGAGAAAAGACACGAATTTTAAGCTAAAGGTTCAAGCTTAGGTCTTTAACAAACCAAGGTCTGAGAGATTATAGAGAGATTGATGACTTAGAAGCTTGTCTTAAGAACATAACAAACTTAAAGCTCAGACCTGAGATGAAGAACTCTATTGACGTAACAAACTATGTCGAGGTCAAGTCGGTCACTAGATTAGGGCAAGTTTGAGTCTGTAACCTAGGGCACAAGTCATGCATATATGTGTATATATACGATTGTATCTCAACTTAATAAAACTAAGTCTTGTTTGACAACCAATTCTACATGGTATCAGAGCAAGATCTTATACAAAAACCCTATAAAGTTTTTATTTCTTGTGTCCGTCATTTGCTTCTAGTTGAAGCTTTCGGGTTTTGTGTCTTCGTCGTTTGTTTCTGTTTTAAAGCTTTTATTCTTGTTGAAGCTTCTGTATTCTTGTCATGTCAAACACAAAGGAGTCCTCTGTTACTAAAGGTGGTGTTGTTTCGCTGCTGGAGAACACAACTCCGTCGCCGTATATGTTGTCCGGTTCGGACAATCCTGGTGCTATAATCTCGCCGGTGGTGTTGAATGGAGACAACTACAACGAGTGGTCTCGAGAGATGTTGAATGCACTTCAGGCCAAACGCAAAACGGGGTTCATTGATGGAACAATTCCGCAACCAGCTCCCGATAGCTCCGACCTTGAAAATTGGAAAACCGTTAACTCCATGATCATTGGGTGGATTCGAGCTTCCATAGAGCCAAAAGTCAAATCAACTGTGACTTTTATCTCTGATGCTTATCAGCTCTGGGAAGAGTTGAAAAATCATTTCTCGGTGGGGAATCAAGTTCGAATTCATCAAGTCAAGTCTCATCTTGTTGCATGTCGACAAAATGGGCAAACCGTTCTTGAATATTATGGGCGATTGTGTAATTTGTGGGAAGAGCTACAAGTGGTGTGTCCTCTTCCTCCTTGTTCGTGTGGAGCAGCAGCCGCGATCTCAAAAGAAAGAGTTAATGAGAGAACTCATTAATTCTTAATGGGTCTTGATGAATCACGTTTTGGAAGTTTGTGTACCAATATTATTGGAACAGATCCGATGCCGTCTCTTGGAGAAGTCTACTCCAAAGTAATCCGTGAAGAGCAGCGCTTGAGTGGAAACCGAGCTCGTGAGCAGCAAACAGAGGCCGTGGGTTTTCTCACTCGAAGAGATAATGAGTCTCCTCGAATTGATCAAGCCACACGAACAGATTCAATTTTGCAGCCTCGTCGTTCAACTCAGTGTTCACATTGTGGCCATTCTGGTCATGAGAAAAAGGACTGTTGGTAAATTATTGGGTTTCCAGAGTGGTGGAATGAGCAAGGTACTGGTGGCCGTGCTTCCGGTGGAAGAGGCCGTGGTGGTCGTGGTCCACACATGGGACGTGGTCGCGGTCAGGTAACAGCAGCTCATGCAAGGAGTTCCAACACATCTGCGTTTCCGGAGTTTACAAAGGATCCATGGCAAGTTCTAACTCAAATAATTCAAGAGAAGTCAGCCTCCGCATCTTCCAAAAAATTGTCTGGTAAGCCAAATCTTGGTGATGTTATACTTGATACAGGGGCATCCCATCATATGACTGGGAAGAGCTCTCTTTTAACCGATGTTGTTCCAATATCTCCTTGTTCAGTGGGATTTACGGATGGTAGTAAGACGTTCGCCTTGAGTATGGGAGTTTTCCATCTTTCGGATACAGTCTCGTTGACTAATGTCCTTTATGTTCCATCCTTGAATTGCACTTTGCTTTCGATTTCTAAACTTGCTAAACAAACAAAGTGTTTTGCTACGTTTACTAGTACGGTTTGTGTTTTACAAGACCGTTTCTCGATGACTCTGATTGGAACCGGTGAAGAGCGTGATGGGGTTTATTATCTTACGGATGTTGTTACTGCAAGGATACACAAATCAACAGTTTCTTCGGATCAAGTTTTGTGGCATCAGCGTTTAGGGCATCCTAGTTTTTCGGTGTTTTCAGCATTACCTATGTTTTCGAATAAAGTCTCTTCTGTTAGTTATCATTCATGTGACGTATGTTTTAGAGCTAAACAAACAAGAGAAGTGTTTTCTGATAGTATTAATAAAGCAAGTGATTGTTTTTCTTTAATACACTGCGATGTTTGGGACCATATCGAGTACCTGCCTCTCATGGTTCGGTTAATTTTTTAACAATAGTATATGACTTTTCCAGAGCTGTGTGGACATATCTACTACTTGCAAAATCTGAAGTTTGCAATGTGCTAACAAACTTTCTTGTCTATGTGGAAAAACAGTTCGGAAAAACTCTCAAAACCATCTGAAGTGACAATGGTACAGAATTTATGTGTTTGTCTAGTTATTTTTGAGAAAAGGGAATTATCCATCAAACTTCGTGTGTCGCGACTCCTCAGAAAAATGGACGAGTGGAGAGAAAACATAGACATATTCTTAATGTTGCGAGAGCTTTGTTGTTTCAAGCAAATTTACCGGTAAAGTTTTGGGGCGAAGCGGTCTCAACGGTGGCTTACTTAATAAATCGTACAGCAAGCTCTATTCATAATGGTCAGTCTCCTTATGAAATTCTACATGGCAAGAAACCAGACTACAATCAGTTACGAGTTGTTGGTTCTGCATGCTATACTCATCGTGTTTCGCAAAGTAAAGACAAGTTTGATGAAAGAAGTAGGTTTTGTGTATTTTTGGGATATCCATTTGGACAAAAAGGATGGAGAGTTTTTGACTTAGAGCGAGAAGAATTCATAATATCTCGGGATGTGATTTTTAGAGAAGATGTGTTTCCTTACGTCCATAACAAGTTATCATCATCTTCATCGCCTCCTCTGGCTACTTGTGATGAGGACTGGTTATTTACTCCCGCTTCTCCTCAGTTACTCATGTTAGAAGAAAGGGGGAGTACATAAATTGCACTACCTACTTGTACCACACCAGTGTCTCGACAGGAACCAAAACACAATGACTCTTTAGAACAAATCACTCCGTCTAGGGTTCCAGTTTCCCCAGCTCTAGTTGAGCAGTCTCCGGCTCTAGTTGAGCAGTCTCCGGCTGTCGTTCAAAAGTCTCCAACTCGTGTTGAATTTTTCCCAGCTCCAGTTGAGCTTTCTCCGTCTCCGGTTGTCCCCAAACTCGATAAAGGACAAAGAGAAAAATTTCTGAATGTGTTATATAAAGATTACAAACTTTACAATGTTGTAACTACTGAAGATATCCATCACGCTCCCTCCAACTCCTCTCGTCAGTCCTCGACATCGGTCCAAGATAATTTACTATTCCCTCTTACAAACTATATCTCCGATCATAAGTTTTCTTCAGGTCATCGTGCTTACTTGGCGGCTATCACCGCGAATAATGAACCAAAGAATTTTAAAAAAGCTGTGCAGATTAAAGTTTGGAATAATGCTATGACCAAAGAAAATGATGCTTTGTAAGACAAGAATACTTGGGATATCGTGGATTTACCATATCATAAAGTTGCTATTGGTAGCCAATGGGTTTATAAAACAAAGTATAATTCTGATGGCTCGTTTGAGCGTTACAAGGCTCGTCTTGTTGTTCAAGGTAATAATCAAGTGGAAGGTGAGGATTATAGTGACACATTTGCTCCCGTTGTCAAGATGACTGCAGTTTGTACATTGCTTCGTTTGGTCGTGGCGAACAATTGGGAGGTTTATCAAATGGATGTCAATAATGCTTTTCTTCATGGGGATTTAGAGGAAGAGGTTTATATGAAACTTTCTCCGGGTTTTCGCCATACTCATCCCGGTAAAGTTTGCCATCTAAAGAAATCTTTGTATGGTCTAAAGCAAGCACCAAGATGTTGGTTCAAGAAGTTATCGGATGCTTTGCTCAAGTTCGGTTTTTTTCAAGCTTATGATGATTATTCTCTATTTTCCTATACGAAGAAGGGCGTGGAATTGAAGGTATTAATTTACGTTGATGATTTGGTGATTTGTGGTAATCATAGTCATATGATCAAGAAATTCAAAGAATATTTGAGTCGATGTTTCTCCATGAAAGATTTGGGGAAATTGAAATATTTTTTGGGGATTGAAGTTAGTCGTGGTCCAGAAGGAATTTTTCTGTCTCAACGTAAATATGCCTTGGATATTGTTGCTGAAACTGGTCATTTGGGTTCACGGCCAGCCGCAACTCCACTAGAACAAAACCATAAACTCGCTGAAAGTAAGAGTTTTTTTATTTCTGACCCGTTAAAATACCACCGTCTAGTTGGACGCTTGATATATCTCATGAATACACGGCCAGAGTTGAGTTACTCAGTTCATCTACTGTCACAATTTATGAAACAACCTCGGGAAGATCATTGGGAGGCGGCACAGCGCGTTGTGTGTTACTTAAAAGGAGCTCCAGGTCAGGGAATCCTTCTTAGCTCTTCTCCGGATCTTTCATTATCGGTATATTGTGATTCAGACTGGTCTACTTGTCCTTTGACCCGTCAGTCGTTAAGTGCATTTGTTGTCTTACTTGGTGGATCTCCTATATCTTGGAAAACAAAGAAGCAAGACATGGTTTCTCATTCATCTGCTGAAACCGAATATTGTTCAATGTCAGTTGCTCTTCGTGAGGTAAAGTGGTTACGAAAACTCTTGAAAGAATTGGGAATCGAACAAACTACGCCTACTCAGATGTTTGTGATAGTAAAGCTGCCATTCACATTGCTGCTAATCCAGTCTTTCATGAAAGGACTAAGCACATTGAGAATGATTGTCACTTAGTACGTAATGCAGTTCGCGATGGTATTATCAAGACTATTCACGTTAGAACAACTGAACAAATAGCCGATATGTTAACTAAAGCTCTTGGCCGAGCTCAGTTTGATCATCTACTATCCAAGTTGGGCATTCAGGATCTTCATGCTCCAACGTGAGGGGGAGTATTGACGTAATGGGCCATTGAAGCCCATGTGTATGTCGAGGTCAAGTCAGTCACTAGATTAGGGCAAGTTTGAGTCTGTAACCTAGGGCACAAGTCATGCATATATGTGTATATATACTATTGTATCTCAACTTAATAAAACGAAGTCTTGTTTGACAACCAATTCTACAAACTCAAAATCTGTTTGAACAAAGAAAATAAAAACAGAGCACACCACACAGTTTAACGAGTTCACTCCCAAACTTGGACGCTACGTCTCGCCGGGATCTTTCTCCCTGAATCCACTAAATCACAGAGGTTTACAAAGAGATCTCTCACCCTTAAAGCCCCTTACAAAGCTCTCTTACGAATTCACTCTCTCTCTATATGTTTCCCCAAGAACAAGAACAATGCTTACACTCTGTTTTGTTCTCTCTACAACTTATCACACACTTATCTCTATTACAATGCTTCAGCTTATATAGACAAAGACTTTAACCTAGTTCCCTTCAGTAGCCACCACGGAAAACCTGATAGAATATAGAAATATTCTCCAACGGTCAATACATTAACTCCAAATGATCGTCTCTGTAATTGTGTTGATCATCTCCGTAATTGTGTTGATCATCTCCGTAATTGTGTATATTAGGTTTCCTATTGTAAAAGATCTCTATGTATATATAACCTCAGTCATAGTCATGAATAAAATTATCGATTCATATCTTTAATATGGTATCAGAGCCTACATAGGTTAAACCTTTTTTTTTTTCAAGCCGCCGAGCTTCCTCTGTTTTCTTCTCCTTTGTGTCTTCTCTGTTCTCTGTCTTACTCTGTTTTGATCAGTTGTGTTCTGTTTTTTTTTTCTCACCTCTTTGGTTCGTGTCTCTGTCCTTTGTCTTAAATCATCATGGCTTCTGAATCCACAGCTGAGCGCACGTCGGTGTTTAATTCACAAGATCCCCAAAGCACCCTCCTCTCAGTTAACATGTCGAGCATAATCAAGCTCACCACTCACAACTATCTCATGTGGCGCAGTCAGGTTCGTGCTCTTCTCGAAGGTCACAAACTCCAACATTTCATTGATGCCTCTTCTGCTGTACCAGCTCCCACCGTGATTGTCAATGATGTCTCAATTCCAAATCCACTATATGCTCCTTGGCGCCGTCAAGATCGACTCCTCTACAGTTCCATGATCGGTGCTCTGTCTCCATCGGTACAGTCTCTTATCTCCACCGCCACGACGACACATGAGGTCTGGAACAGTCTCGCAGAGGCTCTGGGAAACCCAACCCGCAGACAAATTCATCAACTCAAGCATTAACTCAAAACATGCGTCAAAGGAACCCAATCAATTAGTGAGTATCTTCGGTCAATGAAAGCTAAAGCCGATGATCTTGCCCTTCTTGGGAAGCCACTTGATCCCGAAGATCTCACGGAACAGATTCTGGCTGGGTTGAGTGAGGAGTACAAACCCAGAATTGATGCAATCAATGGGCGTGACAATACTATCTCCTACACTAAGCTTTATGAGCGTCTCCTGAACCGCGAAGCAATGATTCTCTGTAGTGACACGTCCTCAGTCGCTCCAATCGTTGCAAATGCTGTTGACACCCGTCCAAGACAACAACATCACTCCAATGGTTACAATCAGAACCGTCAACCACAATCACGTTACTACAACAACAACAACGGTCCTAATAATCAGTCTCGCTTTAACAAGCCATGTCTGGGCAGATGTCAAGCATGTGGTGTTGAAGGGCATAGCGCCAAATATTGTCCTGAGTTCCGTTTGATTCGTAGATCTGTGCCTGCTCAACAATGGATGCCACAATTTCAGCAATCCTCTCTGCAGTTCCAGCCGTGGCGCCAATCTCCTACACCTCGTGCAAATGTAGCGATGCTCTCCGACTCGTCTACATGGCTGGTGGATTTGGGTGCCTCCCATCACATGACGGCTGATTTGGGAAATCTTTCCGCACACAACCCCTATGGTGGAGGTGACGACGTATTTCTTGGTGATGGCTCAGCATTACAAATCACGCACTCGGGTTCTTTTTCGTTACCATCTTTTACTAAACCTTTCTTTTTAAATAATGTTTTGTGTGTTCCTTCACTTGATAAAAATCTTATCTCGTTTTTTCAATTATGCACCATTAATGGCGTTGCGGTTACGTTTACACCGACGTATTTCCAGGTTCGGGATTTACAAATGGGAGCTCTTCGTCTGGAAGGCAAGCCTAGGAATGGTACATATGAGTGGCCTACTCCACGTACTTCTACCCCACCATCTCTAGCGTTTGCTTCCACCGTCAAGACCTCTTTGTCCGATTGACATTCTCGCCTTGAACATTCCGCTTTACTTATTCTTCAAAAACTTATTTCTCAATTTAATTTATCTGTTTTGAATAATGCGTTGCTTGCTCATCCTTGCACTGCTTGCTCAATTAATAAAATGCATAAGTTGCCATTTAGCACTTCTAGTTTGACATCTTCTTCTCCTTTAGATATCCTATTTTCTGATGTTTGGACTTCTCCTATGATTTCTATTGATGGTTTTAAATATTACGTCATTTTTGTAGATCATTTTACAAGATACACTTGGTTGTATCCCTTAAAACAAAAATCGCAAGTTTTTAATGTTTTTACGACATTCAAAAACTTGGTTAAAAATCGATTTCAATCCAAGTTAAGAACTCTTTATACCGACAATGGGGTTGAGTTTATTGGTCTACGGACATTTCTCTCTAGTCAAGGTATATCTCACATGACAAGTCCGCCCCATACGCCGGAGCATAATGGGATCGCTGAAAGACGTCATCGCCATATTGTCGAGATGGGCTTAGCTCTCATGTCCCATGCTTTAATACCTAAGTCCTATTGGACCTATGCCTTTGGAGTGGCTGTCTATCTTATCAATAAAATGCCATCACAAACTCTCGAGTTCCAAACTCCTTTTTCTTGTTTATATGGCACTTCTCCTAATTATCAAAAATTACGTGTCTTTGGGTCTTTATGTTTTCCATGGTTAAAGCCATATATAACTAATAAATTGGATGTTCGTTCGACACCTTGTGTATTTTTAGGATACTCCATTACGCAACATGCTTATTTTTGTCTAGATAAGGTTACATCACGCATATATACATCTCGTCATGTTGTCTTTCATGAAACAGTTTTTCCCTTCTCGGTGCCTACTCCTCTCGAAGACACGGACATCTCGTCACCAGATGAATCTGCTACTACACCATACGTTTTTCATGTCTCAGTTGTTTCCCGGCCGGTGCCTCTTAGATCTCAGCAACAACCAGTTTTCACACTTACAACAACCACACCACTTCCAGATCCGAGTCTTGTTGTCTCCGACACACCATCTTCATTTTCCCCTTTGAGTTCGACACCAACGAATCTTCAAACATCAACATCAGAACCTACAGCTCCACGAGTTCCCACCTCACCACCTCCAGCTCCAGATCCAACTCCAGCTCCATCTATAGTTCCTCAACCTCAGCTACCAGCAGTTGAGCTTCCAGCTCCACCATTCCTCCTCGCATGAGTTCTCGTGTTCGGAGACCGGTCCAGAAGCTTAACCTCCACACCACTGTTGCACAAGTCACAAACACAATTTCCAAAACAGTGGCGGAAGCTCTCAAGAGTCCTCACTAGCGTAAAGCCATGAGTGAAGAAATTAACTCTCAAATAAGAGAACATACTTGGGATCTTGTACACAAATCTAATGCTACAAATATTGTTGGTTGCAGGTGAGTTTTCACTATTAAACGGAAGCCCGGAGGAACTATTGATCGTTACAAGGCTAGACTTGTGGCAAAAGGTTACAACCAACGACCGGGTATTGACTATCAAGATACATTCAGCCCTGTTGTGAAACCAGCCACCGTTCGGATAATTCTAAGCACAGATGTTACTCGCGATTGGCTTAGAATTAACAATGCTTTCCTTCAAGGACATCTCCAAGATGAAGTCTATATGATGCAACCACCAGGTTTTCAGGACAAAGACAATCCACATGCTATTTGTAAACTCCAAAAGGCCATCTACGGGCTCAAACAAGCACCCCGTGCATGGTACAATGAGCTCCGAACTTTTCTACTTCACTCGGGCTTCAAGAATTTGGTTGCGGACGCCTCCCTATTTATCTACAACAAGGACAATGTTCTTCTCTACATGCTAGTCTATGTCGATGATATAATCATCACGGGTAACAGCTCATCCCATATTTCCCGGTTTATCACTTCCCTTTCTCAGCGTTTTTCTTTAAAAGTTTTGGGTGACTTGTCTTATTTTCTTGGAATTGAAGTTACACGTACTAAACAGGGTTTACATCTCTCACAACGTCGTTATATTACAGATCGTCTCCACAAGACAAACATGACTGATGCTAAGCCCGTACCAACACCGATGTGCTCAAGTTCATGCCTCACACTACTCTCGAGAAATGCTTTCGATGATGTTAATGACTTTTGCACCATTGTTGGAAGTCTCCAATAAATGTCCCTCACGCTACCAGATATATCTTTCACTGTCAACAAATTATCACAATTCATGCACCGCCCCACCACCAAACATTGGTCTGCCCTCAAACGTCTTCTTCGTTATCTCGCGGGTACCATCTCCCATGGAATCTATCTTTGAGTTGACAACAAACCCGACCTCCATGCATTCACTGTACTGTGACAACATTGATGCCACCTACTTAGCGGCTAACCCGGTCTTCCATTCTCGGATGAAGCATATAGCTTTAGATTATCACTTTGTTCGTCAGTTTCTACAAAATGGCCAACTCCGTGTTACACACGTAACCTCTGCAGATCAGTTAGCAGATGCACTCACAAAACCCTTGCCTCGCACTCAATTCCAAACACTTCTGATCAAGATCGGACTTACTCCCGGCCGTCCATCTTGAGGGAGTGTGATAGAATATGGAAATATTCTCCAACCGTCAATACATTAACTCCAAATGATCGTCTCTGTAATTATGTTGATAATCTCCATTATTGTGTATATTAGGTTTCCTATTGTAAAAGATCTCTCTATGTACATATAACCTCAGTCATAGTCATGAATAAAATTATCATTCATATCTTTAATAAAACCCTCCTTGTTTGGCTTTCATCCACATTTAATTCATCTCTGCAAAACTGTGAGTTTCTGCATCAAGACAAAACACTTTTGCTTTTGCTTTTCTGAGCTAGAGCAAACGGCTACTTCCTTCTTTGTGGTCCTGGTCTTTGTTCCGTACAATGGGCTGGCATTTCTCATAAACTCTTTGTTCCTTTTGTTGTTTCTTCAACACTAATTCTCAACAAAACTCCACCTAGTGATGTAATAAACAGACATGAACCTTGGGTAAGAGTAATACCTGAAATAAGATAAGTGGACTTGATTTAGTTTCTGGATTCTGATCCCGGTCCTGAGCCTTATTACTCAGCCTTGACACGTAGCAAGTTCAATGCTGCTTGAAACTTGCTAACGGGAAAAATCTTGGTGAAGATATCAGCTGGATTACTCAAAGTAGATATCTTCAACACTTCCACAACTCCATCCGCAATGACTTCCCGGATCTTGTGGAACTTTGTGTCAATGTGCTTGGTCCTTTCGTGATACACATTGTTCTTTGAAAGACCTATAGCACTTTGGGAGTCACAGAATATCTCCACACACTTTTGCTCATAACCAAAATCTTTCAACAGACCTTTAAGCCATAATGCCTCTTTAACAGCTTCAGTCAGAGACATATATTCAGCTTCAGTGGTGGACAAAGCTACCACTTTCTGCAGACGAGATCTCCAGTTGATTGTGCTTCCTCCAAGAGTGAACACCATCCCACCAATAGATCTTCTCTTGTCTAAGTCTGCAGCATAATCGGAGTCACAGTACCCTCTAAGTATGAATGCGAAACTTTTGTTGTAGCATAACTTCATCTTGAGGGTTCCTTTAATGTATATCAACACCCACTTGACTCCTAACCAATGCTCATTGATTGGTTTGCTCATAAACAGACTGATAATGCCAAAAGGGTAGGCCAAATCAGGTCTTGTACCAATCATGGAGTACATAATACTCCCAACAGCATTAGAATAAGGGACTGTCTTCATATACTCTTTGTCATCGAGCAATTGCTTTTCTGTAGCTGCCTGCATTTTCAAATGAGCACCAAGAGGAGTCACAACATATTTCGACTGCTCCATCTTGTAAACTTCCAGAACTTTGCTCAAATAATCTTCTTGAGATAGCTTAAGAGTTCCCTTTTCCCTGTTTCTAATAATTTCCATGCCAAGAATCTTCTTAGCAGCTCCAAGGTCTTTCATCTCAAATTTCTCACTGAGCTTCTGCTTTAAATCTGAGATAACATTCATGTCTTTAGCAGCCACCAACATGTCATCAACGTAGATGAGCAAATAACACATATAACCATCATCAAGAGACTTCACATAAGCGCAACTATCACGTTCACTTCTTTGAAACCCAATCTCTTTCATGTAGCTATCAAACTTCTGGTTCCACTTCCTTGATAACTGTTTAAGACCATATAAGGACTTGTTTAAGAGACACATTTGATCTGACTTGAACTGTTCTTCAAAACCCTCCGGAGCCTCCATATAGATTTTCTCATCTAACTCACCATGGAGAAAAGCGGTTTTGACGTCTAACTGTTCTAGCTCATAGTCTTCTTCAGCAACAATGGCAAGCAATATCCTTATAGACACGTGCTTAACCACAGGTGCATAAATATCAGTGTAGTCTACACCCTCTCTCTGTGCATACCCTTTGGCAACAAGTCTTGCCTTGAATCTTGGTTTTTTAACTCCAGAAATTCCAGACTTACGCTTGAAAATCCACTAACAGCCTATGATTCTCTGTCCTTTAGGCTTTGTAACTACAGTCCATGTGTGATTCTTTAGCAGAGAATCCCATTCTTCACCCATACCATCTTTCCAGAATTCCCAATCAATATCTCTTAGAGCTTCTTGATAGTTTGCAGGTTCAATAGAGTCACCGTCAACAGTTGTGATGAGAGCTTCAGCATCAAACTCTTCCTCATCATCAGTTTCTTCACTGTAGTAACCCTCCACATCAAACCTCCTAGTTTCTGTGATTTCTCTTCTTCCTCTGTCTCAAACAAGCTGGTAGCTTCCAGGCATTTCAGATGTGATTTCTTCTGAATTTTCACTGTCCTGAGCTGGTGATTGATCTCCCAGGGATCCTGTTTCATCCAAGAGATCTCCACCAGAGCTTATATCTTCTGTTTCTTCGAGATCTATATCCAGAGAACCACTTATAACATCTTCTGGATCTATTTCTGAGTTCTTGTTTCTCTGCATCACATCTTTGTAGACTGCATTCTCTTGAAATATCACATTTCTACTGACTGTGCATTTCCTTTCTTCGATTAACCAAACCTTGTAGCCTTTAACACCTGCTGGATATCCTAGAAGAACTCCTTTCTTTGCTCTACGCACCATTTTTCCTTCATCTGTATGAACAAAAGCCACACAACTAAATCTTCTTAGATAACTGTAAAATGGAGGCTTACCTGACCATCTCTTGTTCGGTATCTCAAATTTTACTGCAGATGATGGCGTTTTGTTTATCAAGATCACAGCAGTGTATGTTGCCTCAGCCCAAAATGTTTTTGGTAATCCCGAATCACTCAACATGCTTCTCACCTTCTCCATTATAGTCCGGTTCATTCGCTCTACAACGCCATTTTGCTGAGGCGTGTAAGCACAAGTTTTGTGCCTTACAATTCATTTTCCTTTGCAGTAGTCATTGAACTGGTGATTACAAAACTCAAGGCCATTGTCAGTTCTAAGGATTTTGATCTTCCTTTCAGTCTGGTTCTCTACCATTGCACTCCACTAAACAAAAGTTCCAAACGCTTCATCCTTATGCTTCAGAAAATAAACCCACGTTTTCTTGAGTAGTCATCGATGAATGAGATGAAGTACTGACATTTTCCTAAGGATAATGGAACTGTTGGAGCTCCCCACAAATCAGAGTGAATTTAGTCTAATTTGTCTTCGGTGCCATGAGTAGCCAACACAAAACTGATTCTTCTTGCTTTCCCATACACACAATCTTCACATATTTCAAGTTTTGAAATCTTCTTCCTGTCAAAAAATCCTTTCTTTGCCAATATTTCCATATTCTTCTGGCCTATGTGGCCTAATCTTCGGTGCCACAAGATTGTGTCATCAGAATTCCTTACAGTAACAAGAGACTGACCTTGTTCTGGTTTTCCTTGAAGCAGATAGAGTTTTTCATGTCTCTTCCCTATCATGAGAGTCTTGGTTTCGTCTTTGACTAGCAGGATCCCATCTTTAGACTCAAAACTGTAACCTTGGTCCTCTAAAGTCCCCATAGATAGCAAGTTCCGGTCCATATCTGGAATGTATCTCATATTTGTGAGCAACATTGTTGTTCCATCCTCATTTCTGATTCTGACATTCCCTATACCTCTGACCCTTGAAGTAGTTTTGTTTCCCATTCTTACTATTCCTCCAGCGTTCTCACTTAACTCTTCAAACCAATCTCTCTTATGTGTCATGTGGTAGCTGCATCCTGTATCCATAATCCATTCATTCTCCAAACTTACATCTGTTGAGTGTAACGCTTCTGACACATAATAACTTGCAGCATCATCAGACACATTTCCTTTCACCATTGCAGCTTCTCCTTTACTGCTGTTTCTCTGGTCCTTCTGTTTATTCTGGGACTTGTTCTTGTTTGGACAAGCATTCTTAAAATGCCCTTCTTCTCCACAGATCCAGCAACCCTTTCTACTCTTAGACTTTGATCTGGACCTGTTGCATTTGTTTCCTTTGTCTTTATGCTCAGTCCTTCCTCTTGTCTCATTTTTCTCTTTTGAGTACAACGCCTCTGCTTGACCTTTGATACTCTTCTTGTTTGAGCCAAACTCTAACTCCTTTGAGTAAATCGCTGCAATAACTTCATCAAGTGAAAGTGTAGTTCTTGCAGAGCCGTATTTCAGAGTATCCTTTAATTGGTCAAACTGCCTTGGTAAGGACATTAGCAAGAGAATCGCTTGATCCTCATCAGACACTTGCACATTGGTATTTTCTAAATCTGCTATGAGACGTAGAAACTCATCATTGTTTCCTTCAACAGATAAGTTTTCTTGCATTTTGAAACTATAGAGCTTCTGTTTCAGGTAAATGCAGTTTGGAAGTGCTTTAGACATGTATAGTTTGTCTAGAGCATCTAACATAGAAGCTGCAGTCTTCTACTTTTTAATCTTCCTTAGCACTTGATCTGAAACGCTCAAGACAATGGTACTCCTTGCCTTTCTTCTCTTTTCTTCCATTAGCTGTTCTTTCTCCTTAGCTTCTTTCCCATCTCCCTCTGTGGTGGTAAGTAAGTTATGTGCTTAACCGCCCCTCTCTTTTCAGTCGAGTGAAAGAAGGTAGCTTGCTTACTTACTCACGGATCTGAGACTGAAATCTGTGTATCCTTGAGAGCTGCTGTTAGACCCAGAATATCCATGTGAGCTTCAAGCTTCTCCTTCCACAGAGTATAGTCTCCACGTCCATCAAACTTCTCCACTTCAATCCTTGCCGACGACATGGTTCCTTTGTTTGAAAGAACCTTACATAACCACCAAAACAACGAACCAGTGCTCTGATACCACTTTGTGGAGAAAAGACACGAACTTTAAGCTAAAGGTTCAAGCTTAGGTCTTTAACAAACCAAGGTCTGAGAGATTATAGAGAGATTGATGACTTAGAAGCTTGTCTTAATAAAGCTCAGACCTTTGAGATGAAGAACTCAAAATCTGTTTGAACAAAGAAAATAAAACAGAGCAGACCACACAGTTTAACGAGTTCACGTCCAGACTTGGACGCTACGTCTCGCCGGGATCTTTCTCCTGGAATCCACTAAATCACAGAGGTTTACAAAGAGATCTCTCACCCTTAAAGCCCCTTACAAAGCTCTCTTACAGATTCACACTCTCTCTCTATTTTTCCCCAAGAACAAGAACAATGCTTAATTACTATTTTGTTCTCTCTACAACTTATCACATACTTATCTCTATTACAATGCTTCAGCTTATATAGACAAAGACTTTAACCTAGTTCCCTTCAGTAGCCACCGCAGAAAACCCTCCTTGTTTGGCTTCATCCGCATTTAATTCATCTCTGCAAAACTGTGAGTTTCTGCATCAAGGCAAAACACTTTTAGTTTTGCTTTTCTGAGCTAGAGCAAACGCCTACTTCCTTCTTTGTGGTCCTGGTCTTTGTTCCGTACAATGAGCTGGCATTTCTCATAAACTCTTTGTTCCTTTTGTTGTTTCTTCAACACTAATTCTCAACATCATGAAAACTAGAATAACTGAATAAGAGAACCTTATTTAGTTTTGGACCATTTTACCAAAGATAGTTCCCAAATCCACGAATCTATCAATGATTTCGAGGACAGGTACGAATTTGCTTTGAAGCTCCATCACACGGTTCAAGATAACCAATAAGTCGTTTATTAGGCATAGTGACTTTTTCACTTTCTGATAAATAAAGGTCACCATAGCGAAGAAACTGCAAATCTTAGCATTAACCGTAGCGAAGAAACCGCGAATCTTAGAAAAAGCAGCAACTAAGAAATTGCGGATCTTTCTGATAATGGCAACAAAGAATCTACGAAGCTTAGCCATCGCAGAGGAGAAGGACTCTTGGACCCTTTGAACCGTTGGGGAGATGAAGTTAATCAGCATATCCTTTGCAGAATTGAACCATTTCGAAACTCTTGAAAACAAATTTCCCCAAAACATTTTTGCTCAACTGATATATCATGATGGAATTGGGTAGGGAGTTATGAGAAGAAAAAAAGTGATGGATGGTTCTTTTTATATGGATATGCATGTTATGCATCGTCAATGTATTATGTGACCGTCAAAATTCTTTTTTTTTATAATATGATCGTATTCAAGTTCCTATGTATTAGTTGTCCTTTAAATCAGTAAGTAATTGAGAGGGGATAAGGCTTTGTGAGTTTCTTACATTGTATTTTATGTGTATGCGCGCCATCAGTAATCTATAGAAACAAAATATGACTAATGTTCATTTATTTTCTTACTAGTTAGTTGGTTAGTAGGATGCCCAATGGGCGGGAGGCATTTGCAATAGACACATTTTTCATGAGGGATTATGATACATATGATATTTTTATTTTGATTAAAACAAAAAAAAACTTAAAACCGACGATTCCTTTTTCTTGGGCGAAAGAGTTACAAAATCCTGTCTCATGAAGCTTTACTTATTCCTCTTTTTATATCCCTTAAAATCTCCTATATTCGATTACCAACCTTAAAATTGATATTTGTCCGCTTCACCACAACCATCTTAGTCACGGAGGTTTAAGAGGTAAGGATCTAATAAGCCCTCTTCTTTTTTTCACTGAACCACCATTTTTGGGTGTTAGGTATAGGATTTTTAGATTACACATGAATGAATCCAATGGCTTGATACCCAAAATCTTCAGAAACTCAATCATTGTTGTGGGATTGGGGCTCTTGGTCGGCCAAAAATTGTTTTCCAATGTACGCTAAATCACTAATTTCTACTATTTTCAATGAAACTCTGCTCGCTTTTATCCTGAGTTTTGGGGGAACCCTTACGTTTTGTTTGTTCTGTCTCGCTAATTTGGGTTCTTGATTCTTTCAATTTTTTTAAATAAGGTGTAAGATTCTGATTTGTTTGATTTTGAATTTGATGGGGTGTACGTGTTCAGCTGGAAGGGACTGATTTTTGAATCTCTTAAATGTCACATGAGTTGTTGAGAAAATATTGTTCCTTATAGGCTTATAGCTATAATTTGTTGCCATTGTATATAGAAGATCATAAAATAATATGTCTAGTGGCTAAATGGAATTCGCAGTTGGAAGGTCCTTAACTTTGCTGAACATACAAGAAGTTTGATATCCGTTTGCAAAATTCAGAAGCAAGAGACTGCAGTTTCACCATGGTCGAACAGTTTGTTTTGATGCACCTATAATTTTCCGTAGCTCCAACCTTTAATTAATTATTTGAGAATTTGTATCCTTTAAAGGCTTATTTAAAGTTGAGATATCAAGGAAATTGGCTTCGCAACACTGCTTGGAGCAGTAAGAATCTTATACAATTTTCTTTTTTCTGTCGCTATAAGTTTTCATCAAAACCATGTCATCTCTTTATAGTTGGAATATTGATTTCATAATCAATTAACAAAATGAAGAAATAGAGTAAAAGATAAAAAAATATTTTTTCTCTTTTTAAAGAAGATAAAAATGAAAAATAAATATTTATTATAACTGAAACTTGTTGTTTTTACATCAGGAGAATACTATTAGTTTAAATAGTATCCAAGAGACGCAATTGAAAAGACATAAGTGAAGAATTGTGTCTTTTCCACAACCTAATTTAAAAATCACAACTCTTAACATAAATAAGTTAATCTAGACATATATTCAATTATCACCAACATTTCCTCCTTAATTGAGTTTTGGTCATATTCCAAGTTTACTTCTCAATCTTCAACTATTGTGTTGTTGAAACCAACTCTATCATTTCAAACTCCAACTTCTTGTCTTCCTTCATCAATCTTCTTCCTTTGTTAGTCATGATAGAAATATTTTATTTTTGGTTGTCATTACGCCTTTTCCGTTTCCAACTTTTATTGGAACATTAGTGTTTTCACTAATCTTTGTGAAGTTTTTTTTTTCACTCCCTTTACTATGTGGTTTGTGCCTCTAATATCCACCATCAAGGTATCTCCGTCTTTGATTTTTGCTAAGTCTTCAAACCTTGACGTGAGTCTTCAAACCAAGTCTCATTATTCACATTTGATGATGATGCTTCTTCAACTGCACTGAACAGCAAGTGGCCTTCATTATCACTCTCTTCGTATGTTTCTTCTAGGGTTAGGTTCGCTCTCTCAGCCTTCCTAACCTTGCAGTTATTCACCACGTGTTCTGGCTTGTTACACGCAAAGTACCTTACACCCGTAGGCAAGCTAATATCCCTGTGTTGCTTTCTCCAACAATCACTCTCATTGTGATTGTCACATGTACAAAAGTCACACCATTTCTCGGCCTTAAAATGATTTTTTTCGCCACGTTTGTTTTCTCCTTTTGAAACAAACTTTTCTCCATGTGATATTTGTCATGTCTTTCTGTGATCTTCGTCACATCTCCTCCGTGATCTTCGTCACGTCTTCTTTGGCTGTTCTTGCAACCCTTCCACTCCCTTTCTATTAGGTGAGCTTTCTTTGTATTATCTTTTGGTGTTCTCCTTGAATCACCAACACGTCTCCATGACGTCTATTTTGTGAATCTTCTTCACATCTTCTTCGGTTATCTCTGTAACCGGCTCCCGTCTTGTGTTGTGCGTGAACCTTCTCCACGCTTTTTTTTTGCTTCGTCGAAAAAAGTTTCAGAATTCTCCTTCCACAACTCCAACTCCACATCAGTTTTCTCCATTGCTTCTTGAGAAGATTTCCTATCTTCTTCATCGCTTTTGGAGCCTTTTTCTTGAAGATATTGCTTGTAAATATGTTTGTGAAGGTTGATGGTGCTTTCTCTTGTCACCACCTCTTATTTTTCTTCTTTTGTATTTCCTCCTCTTCTTCTTTTTTGGTTTCTCACTGTTGACTTATTGTCTCCATCTTTCTCTTCTTCTTGCAGCGGAGATCTTTTTTATTTTTATTTTGCTTGGACATGCTCCAAGATCAACATAAGCTCTGATACCAATTACTTGTTGAAATATTGATTTCACAATCAATTAAGAAAATGAAGAAATAGAGTAAGAGATAAAAAATTATCTCTTCTCCTTTTAAAAAAGATAAGAACGAAGAATAAATATTTATTATAACTAAAACTTGTTGTTTTTACATCAGAAGAATACTAGTACTTTAAATAGTATCCAAAAGACACAATTGAAAAGACATAAGTGAAGAGTTGTGTCTCTTTCACAACCTAATCTAAAAGTCACAACTCTTAACATAATTAAGTTAATCTATACATAAACACAATTATCACCAACATTTATTTCGTTAGTAAAATTTGAAGTGCAATTGGGGTTAAATTAGTGATTCTCTGGTTTCAGATTGATGTCTATCGCAAAGCATTTCTATTTTGTTGCTCCAGTACCATTAAGAGTGTTCGGAGACTACTTGAGGAAGATATGGGATTAGAGAAATATGCCTTAGATGAGGCAACGAACGATGTAAGGGATGAAACTTCTGATGATGGGGGAAATAAAAAACCTTGATGAGTGATATATGGAGAGCTCTTCGGAAAATAAATTTGTATATTTAGGCTAATTGACAGTAAGTTGATGGTTGAATTTTGAAAATTTTGTTTAAAATTTTCTCTTTTTATGACTTGAGAAAATGAAAAAAAAAACTAAGTTCTATGTTTAGTTAAGGGAAATTACAATGACTTCACTTCGTAGACTTTTAGAGGAATATCTTGAATCAGAAAAGCATTCTCTTGATCCGAACAAGAAGTTCATTAACTAAGAACAATAAGTCTTTGTTCTGTTTTTTCTTTCAGGTGGAAGAAATTTTAGAGATTACTGCAAACTTAGCAGACCCCGTTTTTACCGAAGCAATAGAAAATGAACTGTACTTCTTAGTTTTATGTGATTAATCATTATACTTTTGAAAGGAATACCTTTCTTAGCTGCTCCTTATGTTCCTGCTTTTGCAGAGTTTGTAATAAAATCTACATTTTTAATACTATTTAAGACTACTTGCAACTCCCGCGTTGCCACTTATCAGCTTTAGTATGAAATTAAATAACTAACAGATGAAAAAAGAGGATGATATAATTATTGATCATGAAATTTGTTTTCGTTTGAAATAGAAGAGACGCAAGAAATTACCTAAAAATGTCTGTTTTGCATATTCTTTCAGTTTCTTATGGTTATGTTGCATATATTTGACTGAAGACGTCTTGGTGTTACAAGTAGCATAGAGTGTCAATCTTAGTGAGCCTGGCTTTGGATAATTAGGACACATATGGTTAGTGGTTTTCTATAACTTTATTCTAGAATCTTGGGGATATCATTCTTAGTAAGCTGCTGGTTCCAGTCTGCAACTACTGGACTTAATAGAATCAAGCTACTGGTTCCAATCTTGAGCTTTCATTTTCCTTGCATCATGATATGTTTCACATTTATTTTGTCTTTTGGTTAAGAGGGTAAAGTTTTGCGGCTGGGGTTATGTACTACGAGCTATCATCGCAATGTTGATACTTCAAGCCTTCAAGGAATTTAACTTTAAATGTTTTGAAACTGTTGGAGCTAGCCCAGCCCTTGCACTCACTAAAGTAATATAGGCCTTTACCTTATCTCAAGCATCAGTGGTAACATTTTTCTTTTCTTAAAGTTTTATTAATAGAAAATGTAAGCGGTCATTTGAATATAACTTCCATTTGTTTTCCATGGATGATGCCAAGAAGTGGAGCTAAGATAGACTTTTATTTCACTCCAAGTGTTAAGTGGGAGCGAAATGCTTACTCTTTTGTCAACAATGATTGAGACATGGACTTCTAACATCACTAAAACTTACATGGTAACTATTTATTCTTTCTATCAATTAACACAAAAAAAAACTATTTATTCTTTCTACTTAAGATATATGTCAATGACTGTAATGTTTCTTCTGATGAAGAACTTAGTGAAGTTTAAACTGTAATGTTTATCTAAATGTGTTGATCTAATAACTTATTTTTTTTTTAGTCAAGTGCTTTGTGAAGTTACAACTGTAATGTTCTAGATTTATCGATTTAATAACTTATTTGTGTTTTTTTCTCATGCCTGGAATATAACACTAACCTCGAGCTATATTTTCTAGGTACTAAGCAACCGTCAAACAGAAATTGGGAGATTTATTTGAGTTTTTATCGTTTAAAGATTTGTTATCATCATGAATTCTTTTCAAGCAATGATTGTGAACTATACACTCTTTTTGTAACAGAGAGTTTAAGATTATTGCTTATGCATTGAAAATTTAAAGCCAACCAAAAAATTCCATATTCATTTGTACAATATATAGAACTTTTCCTCATTTCTTCCAAAGTAGAGATTATATCCTTCATTTGATGTTGAAGCCAAAACACTATAAGGCGCAAAAGGCAGTCAATGCGTATGTGAGGCCAAGATTTTCAAGCTAAGCTCTACTCCTCTACGTAAAACTGCCCTAATAATAAATCATTCTATATGCCCTTCCATTATATATAACATCCAAAAGTTCATGTCAAATAAAATTCAGAACAAAACGTGATGAGATATAAACCCGCATGTATGCACCAGTTTATAACATTAGTGATATGATAAGTATAAATCAGTTTATTTCTCTCCAATTCTCTCATGATTACTTCTAAGTCTCAAATTTGGGGTGCGGATACACCCGCACGGATTACAAGTATATAGAGTTACATAGGGTTGTATCATAATGAACCGGTTTTAGTTAAACTCACACAGCGCCTTATTAGTTGTGTGATGCGAGAGTAAAACTGACGGAGAAAAGGGGCAACACACATGATAGATTTTGACATTACCTGGTTTGTGTTTAGCAAGGAAATAGGCTTTTCAATAATCAGATTCCAAATAATATAATCTATGGTTCTACCATGGTAGACATATTTTCGCTTTAACTTATAGTAACACTACAATCAAGGAAAAAAAACTAAAATATACTACTATACGAAACCTTTAGATCGACTTAAAACGAGCAAGTTGATCAAAAAGAGTTTTTGGAGAAAACAAAATGAAAATGCAAAAAAAATTTGCAACCAATTATACATAATTTATTTTAAAATAATTGGTGATAAATTAGCAAATGTGTACTTAAAATTTATGTTGCAAATTATGTACTTCTGCTGAATTTTCCACATGATTTTTTTTTTTAAAAATAAACAAGTCAAGCTCTTAAGTTAAGGAGATAAATTAATCATTTATCTATTTTTGTATATAATGAACATATAATTGATTTTTAGATCCATATAATCACAAACACTACAATAAGTCTAATGATACCCTAGTAGTTTTTAATAAGAGAAGAAAGAGTGACAGAGGGAGTTTTTGACTTTTTGTCGTGAATAAGAAGAAATATTTCCCTAATCAATAATATATTTTCTTAGTCTAATTATATTTTGGGAAAACTGGAAATAAAGGGCATCTAACAAAAAATTTGTCCATCTAATACTTTATATATAAATTGTCTTATTTTCCTAAACTACTCTTGCTATTACATTTATACATTATTTTCAAAAACAAAGCACATAAATATGTAGATACACATAAAATAAGAAGATTTGAAAAAGATTTTTGAAAAATTTAATGAGTTTTGGTTGATCAAAGTTGTTCTAAGAAAATTAGAACATGAGTTCTATCAGTAGAATACGGATTCTAGCATTTTGGATTATTATGAGAAAATAAGATTACGTATTCTAGCATTTACTAATGTTCTAGAAATTCCAGAATCATAATATATTCTAGGAAATCTAGAACGCCCACAAATATAATATATATTCTGAAATTATTTGTGTATTTTGAAATTTTTAGAATTTTTATAAAGATAATAAATGAATAAAAAATAAGGAAAGTAAACCTAGAAATTAAAGAAATTCAGAAATTAGAAAATAATTTAAAATGTTAAAAAATTTAAAGTAGTGCTAATTATTGGTTAAGTTTTGTTTAAAAATAGGGTTTAGAGTTTCTTTTATTTTTTGTTTTTTTTCTTCCTTTAATGTCTACCCAATCCTATTTTTCTTCTTCAGTTTACGTCTTCCTTTTTCTATAGAAGTATGTCTGGGTTTTATCATGTTTAAATTATATTTATTTTTTTAAAAATTAAGTATAGTTTATTATATTTAACTTTATTAAAAAGTAAATATAGAAAAGCATTTTCCTATTTTCTAACAAAAGAGAAGATTGAACATAGTCACAATTTGAGAATTTTAGAATTAGGGCGATTTTTTTTTCCTTTTATTTGTTTAGTTTTCTCTTATATTAATAAAATAAAATAAAGGAAAAAATAAAATTAAATCCTCTTTCTAAATCAGAGGTTTATACTATGTAGTTTTAAAAAAAAAATCAAGGATATAATGGAGTTAATAATTCAAAAAGCTTAAATAGACAAACATTATTTAAAAAATATAGAGGAACAAAACATATCAAAAATATCTTTTATTTACAGTTTTCCCTTATATTTTCCTAGTCAATGATATATTTTCCTAGTCTAATTATATTTCATATTCATTGACATATTTTCCTAGTCTAAGTATATTTTCCTCGTCAATGATATATTTTCTTTGTCAATAACTCAGTTAATTTGAAAGATTGTGATACATTTTCCTAGGCTAACTATACTTAGTTATTCCTAACTATATTTTTCTAGGCTAACTAGGAGGAGTATTATGTAACTAAGTACTAAACAATAAAAAAGAAACTGCTCAGAATATAAAAAAAAAAAACAAAAAAAAAACTATTTTCCATCATCATCTTTGGGAAATAAAACCCTTGTTGCTCGAGAGAGCTTAGTGAAAATGTGTATTGCACGAATCGTGTAAACCATAATGAGTTCAAGAATAGTCAAATGAAAACAGTTGGTTTATCAGCTATACTTACCAGAGTGCGTGTTCCAAATTGTCCAATGGGTTGCTGCAACAAATTAATATTATTGCTTCCAACAAAATTTTGAGTCATGCTGATGATTGTATCAACAAGACAACTATGCTCGTCTGGTGATAACATGAGTGTTCAGATACATAACCAGCTAAAAAAGAGGTGATGACAAAGAAGAATGTCTCAAACAAATGAAACTCTTGGCTTTCTTTTCATTTGGCTTCAAATGAAATATATTGAAAGAAGAAAAAATCGGTAATTAGTCTAATTATATTTTCCTAGTCTAGTTATATTTTCATATTCAATTACATATTTTCCCAGTCTAATTATATTTTCCTAGTCTAGTTATATTTTATATTCAATGATATATTTTCCTAGTCTAATTATATTTTCCTAGTCAATGATATATTTTCTTAGTCAATAACTCAAATAATTTGAAAGATAGTATTTATGCAATTAAGTATATAATAAAACAAGCTCTGCTCAAAATATAAAACAACAACAAAATATTTTTCCATCTCTTTCTCTCCGTAAACAGTTGCTCAAAAGTCAAAACCTTCGTTTGCAATGGCTACTCCTATCATCTTTCTCCTCATTATCACAGCCTTTTCGTCATCAGCCCTAACCTCAGCCAAATCCAACACAACCATGATCGAATCAACTTGCAAAACCACACACTACTACAACCTCTGCGTCTCAATTCTCCAATCCAACCCAAGAAGTCGTAGAGCCGACAAAAAAGGTCTTGCCGCCATTATGGTCGGTGTTGGTATCATAAACGCCACCTCCACCGCCACTTACCTAGCCGGAAACCTAACCTCCGCCCCAAACGACCCCATCCTTAAAAAAGTCTTACAAGATTGCTCCGAGAAGTATACTCTCGCCGCCGATTCTTTGCGGTTAACAATTCAAGATCTCGATGATGAAGCTTATGACTATGCTTCCATGCATGTCTTGGCGGCAGAGGATTATCCTAATGTTTGTCAGAAAATTTTCCAGCAAGTTAAAGGGTTGGTTTATCCGGCAGAGATTCGTCGGCGCGAAGAGAGTTTGAAACGTATATGTAGTGTTAGCTCTGGGATTATTGATAGTCTTGTTGAATGATTTACATTGCATTAACTTTTTGGTAAACTATCTATTTAACTTGTGATATTAATATCAAATGAATTTAGTATGGAATTTTGAACTTTTAATATCGTTACTTTATTACTTTTCTTCTTTGCCAAGCAAGATAATATTCTGAACATTGGAAATTTAGATTTCCCTATCAGTTTGCTAGTCATACCAAAATCTTAAGTCGCGTTTAGTGCAGATTTGAGAGAAAATAGAAAAAAAACTTAAGAGTTGGCAAATAAAGATATTTTGATATATCATATTATATAAAACGAATGATTCAAAGTTAATAACTCGTTTCATGATACACTCAATTAAAAAAATCAAATTTTGATACGTGTTTAATTAAACAAAATAATAAATTATCATTAAAATGAATTTAAAAAAAGGAATACAATTGTAAAAGAGAATTATCAATATAATTTTATAAAAATAAATAAATGTGTTTTTAATTATTAGTAAAAAGAACTTCAATAATCAATATATATTATGTTAAAATTGTAAATAATAGGTCCGTAAAAAATGAAATTTTTTATAAATAACAGGATGGTGATATGTGTCGGTTGATCATTCTATTATATAAACGTTGGTTGTACTCACAAGAAGCCGACACATGTTAACATTATAACTCACGAGATCATTACACACGAATCATTCAGACTTTTTATCACAAATGATGTTAGAGTAAGATTTTAATCTGATTGAAGATTGAGTTAATTAAGGTTTATAGCAAAATCAAGTGTGTAGGAAGAAAAGCTGAATAACCAAGAAGTTTAAAATATTTGGCTAAATTTAGATATTTGAGTGATTTGGTATATAAATAATTGAAATTTTTGGGTTTATAATTGTAATTGAGTTATATCAAGTGTAAAATATTATTAATATTTTTTGGTATATAATTGTATTTTGAGTATTTTGGGTATCTTTCGAATATAGGAGTTTATAACCCATTTGATTTTTTTTGGGTTTTGGATTCAGTTTGGTTTTTGGAGCTTTAGATATTTTATCCACGCTAATATTGTGGTCGAATAAGGAAAAAACAAGTGGGAACCAAAAACTTTTAGACATCATAGATTTGAAATATGTTTATAATAAAAATTTAATATATAAAGTAAATTAATTTAATCATGTAGAAAAATAAAATTTTGTAAATAACTATTTTCTCTAACAAAACATGACATATATATTTCTTTCCCTAAGATAATTTAAGATATATTATTAATAACAAATATTTAATTTAAAATTTAAAGCATACTCATCTAGCGGATTTTTATCTAGTATTTGATAAAAGATAAAAGATTCTAAAAAATACTCTATGAATCAATAAAAGTAAATAGACCAAAACATATCTTATACTATTGAAATTGAAGTACAAATTTGGATTATTCATGTTTCCAAACACCCTCAAACATATTCTTACATCCAAATACCAAATAATTATTAATGTATCCAATCATTTCAATATTTAGTTTCTATATTTTTTTTCTTTCTAAATAAATATTAAATTAATTCTCTACAATCATTTTAATATTATGATTTCCATTTCTAATATTATTATTTTAATAGTACGAGTTCTTATTCTCCTATAATATTTTTTTGATTTTATTTTTACATTATTTTGAATTATTATATAATCAATAATTTATAAAATTTTAGATTTTTCTGCATATATTGTGATTTGAATTTTTATAATAGACATATATTACTCAATCAATTAAAAAAATGTATATTCAATGTTCCACATCGGTAGAGATGTCAAATTGATTGTTATCCGTAAGATAGATACAAGTAAATCCGACATAGGGTTTTGTTGACCGCGGATATATTAGACTTTGTCCGCGAATTAATGGATCGGTCTGTAAACTACCAAATTGTAATAAAAATAAGTAATTTCTATATAAAAATAACAATTATGTATAGTTGATGAACATAATATGTGAAATATTTAAAAATATAAAGAGTTTTATGGTTAGAATATTTATAAAAAAGAGAGTATTAAAAATATTTATATTGTAAAAAAATTTTATTTTGTAAAAATATTTAAATTAAGTTAATAGTCAAATTTTCAAGCCAATTCACTATCATGTGAACATAGTGGGATACATTTGGAGATAAAAGCTACTTACAAAAAATTTTAAATGAAAATATAGGTTAACTAACCAATAAGACTAACATTTTATAATTTAATGAAATTAAAATTACATATAAATAAAAAAATATACATAGAGAAATTCTCTCAAATAGCACTAGTTGAATTTTTTGTTCCACAAATAACACTCTTTTTTTTGGGACAAAAATAACATTTTTATAAAAGACAAAATTTTAAATTTTTTATTTGGGTTAAGTAATGTACAATTTAGGGTATAGTTTATTTTGGATGGAAGGTATAATTTAGGGTTTAGGGCTTATATGCTCAATTGACACTCTATATTTCTGAACTTCTTCTTTGACCAACAAATACTTTATCTTTATGTGCTTAGCACCCTTCGAGTATTTGTCATTCTTTGAAAAGAAGACAGTTGCGAAATTGTCACAATAAATTCTCAGCGGTCTGGCTATAGTGTCGACAATCCCAAGCCCTTAGATAAAGTTCCGCAGCCACAATGCATGATTTTGTGGCCTCACAGCATACCACTAATTCGGCCTCCATAGTGGAAGTAGCAATGCCAAACTGCTTTCCACTTTTCCATGAAATTGCTCCCCCAGCTAATAGGAACAAATAACCAAACGTCAATTTCCTGCTATCGACGCATCCAGCATAATCTGAATCTGAATATCCGATAACCTCTAGATGATCAGATCTCCTGTATGTAAGCATGTGATCTTTGGTGCCTTGCAAGTACCTGAGAACCTTCTTTGCAGCTTTCCAGTGGTCCATTCCGGGATTACTTTGATATTGACCCAACATACCAACAGAAAAACTGATATCTGGTCGAGTACATGTTTGAACATAGTTCAAACTCCCAACCACTGATGCATAGGGAATTTTTTTCCATTTGTTTACTCTCCAATTCATTTCTTGGACATTGCATTTTACTGAACTTGTCCCCTTTCTGAATTGGAGCTTTCCCACCGGAGCAATTTTCCATTCTATATCTCTCTAAGATCTTATCGATATATCCTTTCTGAGACAAACTTAACAATCCCTGTGATCTATCTTGGATTATTTCTATTCTGATCACATACGATGCCTCACCCATATCTTTCATTTCAAAGTTCTTAGAGAGATACTTATTTATATCATGTAGCATGCCCATGTCATTTGCAGCAAGCAAAATATCATCAACATATAAAACTAAAATCACAAATTTGCTCCCACTGACCTTAGTAGATACAATGATCAACGATCATCTCTACGAAACCATATGACGTGATGGTATCATTAAATTTCAAATACCATTGTCTGGAAGCTTGTTTTAGTCCATATATTGACTTTCTCAGCTTACACACCAGATGTTCATTTCCTGTGGCCACAAACCCTTCAGGTTGGTCCATATATACTTCCTCCTCAAGCTCTCCATTTAGAAAGGCGGTTTTCACATCCATTTGGTGAAGCTCCAGATCATAATGAGCCACCAAACCTAAAACAATTCTAAGAGAATCCTTCTTAGAAATGGGAGAGAAGGTCTCTTTATAGTCAATGCCATCCTTTTGGGTGAAACCTTTAGCAACAAGGCGAGCCTTGTGTCTTTCAATGGTACCTTTCAAGTCGCGTTTAGTCTTAAAGACCCACTTAGAACCAATGGTCTTGAAACCGTCAGGCAACTCTACTAAGTCCCAAACTCTGTTATCACCCATAGACTTCATTTCCTCTTTTGCGGCATTTGACCATTTTTCAGAATCATTACTTTCCATGGCTTTTCGGAATGTGTCCGGGTTTTTATCAAGGCTTAAGTCACATTCACTTTCAATAGCGTAAACCACATAGTCATCTGTAATGGCAGATCTTCTTTCCCTTATAGATCGCCTTAATGGTCTTTGTGGTACGTTATTCTCTTCTTGAATAATGACAGGTTCATTAACTTGTGGGATTGACACATCATCATGTTGTTCTATTGTGTCATTTGACTGTAATGCAACAATAGGAACAACAATCTCAGGTGTGACAACAGGTGAAGAAACTTCAACCTGGACTTCTTGAATGTCCACTTTACGTTGTTCACCACTCCCACTAGTTTTACCATTTTCAATGAACCTAGCGTTACCCGTTTCAACTATTCTCGTACTATGGTTAGGACAATAAAATGTGTACCCCTTTGATTTCTCAGGATAGCCAATGAAGAATCCACTGACAGTCCTAGGATCAATTTTCTTTTCATGTGGATTATATAACCTTACTTTTGTTGGACAACCCCAAACACGAAGGTGCCTCAAACTAGGTTTCCTTCCAATCCATAGTTCATAAGGGGTCTTAGGAACTGTCTTACTAGGAATCCGGTTCAGCACATACGTTGCAGTCTTTAATGCATATATCCACAATGAAAGGGGTAAATAATAATTACTTAACATGCTTCTAACCATATCCATTAATGTACAGTTCCGCCGCTCAGCTACACCATTCTGCTGAGGAGTACCAGGCATTGTGTACTGGGCACAAATGCCTTTACTTTCAAGTAACTTTGCAAATGGACATGGACATTGTCCACTTTCATCGAATTTTCCATAAAACTCACCACCTCTATCAGATCTCACAACTTTTATTTTTCTATCTAACTGCCTTTCCACTTCATCAATGAACACCTCTAGGACATTCACAGACTTGGACTTTTCATGGAGTAGATAAGTATATCCATAACGTGAATAATCATCAATAAAGGTGATGAAGTATTTTTCACCGCTCCAAGACGGAGCATCAAATGGGCCACAAATATCGGTGTGTATTATCTCAAGCAGCTGAGTGCTTCTTGTGGCTGGTTTCTTTACAATATGTTTAGTCTGCTTTCCTTTAATGCAGTCTAAACATACATCTAAATCACTAAAATCCAATTGAGGAAGAATTTCATCCTTTACCAACCTCATAATTCTTTCTTTGGATATGTGACCTAGTCTTTGATGCCACAAGTAAGCAGAACATTCATTTGATGCACTACGCTTAATGCCTTGACTTTCAATATTAAATAAGGATTCAGAAAACTTTTTATCAAGATTGAATCTATAAAGTGCATCAAACAAAGTACCACTACCATAAAAGTAATCATTTCGATACAATGAGAAAACACCATGTCCAACCTTAAATTCAAAACCTAAACTATCAAGTCTACTTACAGAAACAAGATTTCTAGCACATTCAGGTACATAGAGACAACTTTCAAGATCCAAATGACAACTAGTGTCTAAGACCAATCTATAAGTCCCAATGCCTTCAATCCGTGCCTTCATCCTGTTTCCCATGAACAAGTGTTGTTCAGCTCCTTTTATAGGCTGAATCGTATTGAATCCCTGTTTAATATGAGACACATGAGTAGTTGCACCAGAATCTAACCACCAAGTATTATTAGGCACTTCCATAAGATTCAGTTCAGAGTAAACAAAACTATAAGGCTTACCCTTCTTATCGAACCATGCCTTTCTTTTAAGACAATCTTTCTTGAAGTGTCCCATTTTCTTGCAAAAGAAAAACTTCCTTTCCTTTTGGATTTGACTCTCTGGTCCTTTCATGAAAGCCTTATCCTTCTTTTTGTCCTTAATACTTGATTTTCCTTTGCTGCTACTGGCACTTCCAAGACCAACGAGATTAGAAACTTGTTCCTTCATCTTCTTTAATCTCCCTTCCTCTTGAATCAACATAGCCTTTAATTTCTTAAAGTTCCATTTTTCCTTAATGGTGTTGTAGTTCACATGGAACTGGCTAAACTCAAGAGGTAGGGAATTCATGATGAATTGGACCAAGAACTGTTCATGCACTTCCATTCCCATGGTCGTTAACTTTGCTGCCAAGTTTGACATGTGCGTCACATGATCATGGATTGGCTGAGACCAGTCATACTTTTTCGTAGTTAGCTCACTCATGAGACTTCCTACAATCGACTTGTCAGCCAAATCCGATTGTGAACACTCCTTAATTTTCTGTATGAATTTCCTTGCTTTTTCTGTCTTAGGCATAGATGGTTTAATACTTTCCGCCATCGTCATCTTCATAAGGTTCAAGCTCAGCCTGTTAGATCGCTCCCATCTCTCATACCGAGATTTTTCATTTTTGGAGGTCTCTTCTGTAATGGCTGGGGGCTCTTCATCTGTAAGTATGGCAGAATCCAGTGCCATTACACCCAAAGTAAACAGGATCTGTTCGGACCATTCACCATAATTCAGTCCATTGAACTTCGCGACAGAGTTTACAGATGCAAACAAATTTGATGAAGCTGCAAGCATTAATACATGCTTACCCATTAGTGCTTTGAGACTTTAAAACAGATTTTAGAGGCATTATTTAAATTTTAAAATTTATTGCATATATTTAAACAACTTTTGGGCAATACTTAAATACATACACTTTCAACGATGCTAAATTTTTTTTTATATACTTCAACAATTAATCATATCACACACATAAATCAAATAAGTATGTTATCTTTGGGTATACATACTACTGACTATAGTAAAATATGAGTAATCTTTTTCATATTATTAACTATATCCAATGATCCACCTTTGGGTGATCTCCAAGTATATAGATAATAAAAAATAAAAATTGATCAATCAAATTTTAAGGTCATTTTTAGCATCTCTTTAATCATCATGATCAATTTATAAAATATTTTATTTATTTTAATGTATATATGTAATATAGCAAGGCCACTTTGGTGACTAACATGTTATATACAATATAAACATTAAAACTTTAATGGGTAAAATTATCTTTATATTTTGTTAATATTTCATAACATAATTACCCAACTTTTCATTAAACAAAATGCAGCGGAAACATTTTATAAATCATGAATAACAATTTATTAACTAATATTTTATGTCTTTATGAATCTACATGACTTAATGAATATTCATGAACACACATGAATCTTCGTGACTTTAAATAGATTCATGACTTCCTATAATCACAAATCCTTTCTTAGGAATTCTATTCTACGGTACTTTATATATTTACAGCATTTATTTGTGACTTTTCACACAACTAGCAGTAACCGCCAAAAAAAATAAAATTTCCAGAACTTATTATGATGCATTACTTCTAAATATGGTGAATTAAACAAATCTAAAATGGCTCTGATATCACATGTAGATTTTTCTTTAGTGATTTCCATGATGAAATCTATCCCAAGACCATTTAGATTTAATTTAATTCAACCATGAACAATATTTAGTGAGAAGAAGAAACACTAACCTTGATTTATGTTTGATTGGGTTTAGAATGTGATCAAGTCTCCAATTGATTTTCTCTTCTCTTTAACTTTCTTCCTTGATGATTCCTCTTGATGGAGAAGGATCCAAATCCAACTCTTTGACTTTTCTTTTCTGGGATTTATGTAGTTATATCTTTTGTGAATGTATTTTTTTTTAATTGTAGGTAATCTTCTATTTATATTAGAAACACATGTTCCTTACGGTTACGTACGTAACTACCACCATCACTACACATCCCTTCATGCATATATATAAATCTGTAGTTATAAATAATTAATTATTTATTAACTACCTTTATATTATATATATGCTAACTATAGAGAAGGATCTTTATACATATAATTTAGGTAAGAGAGAAGGGTTATCAATACACTCGAACACTAATTTTTATCGAGACCAATCCATCACGGTGTTGTTTTTTATATTAGAATCCTTAACTTTTAGTTTGAACTTGATCTTTACAATTAAATCGAAAGACACATAGGTCACAATGAATATAAAATATTCTTACAAAAAAAACCCAGCACATCAAAACCATCGAATTTGAAGCCAAAAATATGGAGGTTTCCGAAGACAAGAGTGAGCAGCCTGAGAGTGAGTGCAATGAGAAGTTAGCCGAGATGTTTTTTCAAGGTGAACGAACAATTTTTTTTTTGTTCTAAGTCAATGATTTTCTTTTGTTGATTACAAGAGAATTTATGGACCAAACCAACTTTATGAATATATATCAAAAATTGAGCTAAGGCATTTTTTTTTTTTTTTTTTAACTTTTCCGAGAGTATGTATTATGTGATCAACCTCTTGTAATCTGTTCTTTTTTTTCGTAACAAAAGAAACGTTAAAGAAAAGAACTAGAAATGGTAAGATCAAAATGATTCATTAATATATAACTATGAACCAAATCTTGAAAGAAAAAAATACATTGGCGGTGCGCACCTACAACAATGATCTCTGGTACTTGGAAATTTGCTCAACAATATCTTGAAACCGATATTGTATCATGTCTAAAAAAATCAGCAACTGAAACGTGACGAACAATCTAGTGCGACAGAACTAGATCTACAATTCTTAACTAAGGCTACCACAAGATTTCTTGGACTTTTTGCTAGCGTGAATCTTAGCATAAATCTCCTTCGTCCTATAAGCCAACACAATATCCAAACCAACTCCAATAACAGAAGCTAAAGCCATAACCAAGAAGATAAGACGGTAACAATGAGCTCCTACGCATGTATTGCCTCCACCAGGAGTTGGTGTGGCCTCAGCATCATAGAGGAAGCCAGCTAGAAGACCCGAGAAGAGGAACGACCCGAGTGGCAAGTTAAGTACTAAGATGTTGTAGATGAGACCATAGTATTTGAGACCAAAGAGTTCGGATGCTGTGGGTACGGTTATAGCTAGACGGACACCATAACAAACTCCAACCACCATTGAACCGATGTAGAGTGAATTGGGCACGGCTAAAGCCATTAGTATATATCCTACGGCCATGAGGATTTGAGAGGCTGCGTTCCATAGTGGTCTGGGTGTTCCAAATTTCCTATAAAATTAGGAGAAAAAAATTACACTTATTGGTAAGAAAAGTATTAAAACAATATAAACTTTAAATTCAATTAGGCTAATACCTGCGCGCATGCACAGATTTATTATGAATTATTTTATTTTAGTTGATTTTCAAAATAATTTTTACTTAATTAAAATAAGATAAACTAATTCATAATAAATCTTGCACATAACAATTATTATAAGTTTTCACATTTGATAATTTATGAAAAATTTACATTCATGTAATTTTTAAACCTCTCAGTTACATGTTCGAAAGTGTGAATGGAGATTGAATTTGATTTCTGTTAATTATAAGTTGTGTTCACTACTTCAATTTATTGCAAATAAAACCAAAATGATCGAATGAACAATTTCACACCATGAGCAAAAATGAAAAGACATAGAAAACTATTAAGTATGATATTAGTTTTGGTTATGTTGACGTATCATAACATAATAGAAAAAGTCTTTTTATTTTCTTTTGTTTTATTTTATTTTTATTTTTATGTTATACTTAAAAAAAACGATAATGAAAATTAAACGTGTAAAAGAAGATGATGAAAATGAAAAATAAGTTAAAATATCATATTTAATTGTTTAATGTATTATAGATTTTTTAAATAATTAATTGATTTATTATATTAAAAAAAATATATATCAAATTTAGAGAATATTTTTAAATGCCGATGTGTCAAGCATCAAGACTCTTTTTAACAGTTATATATAGGATTTGGACAATTAGTAAAATGTTGAAGCTTCTAAAGAATCCAACGGCGGATATTTTCGTGGAAAATTAAGTGGGCACGTGAAGGAGAAATTAAATAGCATGGTCCAAACTCCAAAATAAGGAAAAGTGCAAGATTTTGGACATGTCTATGCACAAGAACAAACTAGTAAATGAAAAAAGACAGAAAACTCTAAACTATCGCTTTTCTTTTTATCTGAAAAATCATTGAAGCGAGAAAAAATACAGATGGAAAGTATTTAAATTCAGAAAGCATTTAATTTTGTTTGTCCTATATACGAGGATGGAAAATGATAGTATATTCTTTACAGCTTTGTAATGAACGTTAAGGATGTTAGAACGAGATTTAGCATCGTACAAATCGACACAGATTTAGTAGATAAATAGATTTACCACGGTCAAAAACATGCCAGTTTTTACTGTTAGTCCGATTGACAAAACAGTAAAAACACAATTAGCAGTAAAAATATTGAAAATACTGGTTTGGTACTAATTTTAAAGTCATTTTTGCGATCGGTACCTTATTAAATTGGTAAATTCGTATGATTAGTGCCCGGTATTAACTGTTAATCTACGAACATTTTGTTCTTTTTTGTCGGATCAAACTATGAATGGTTTTTTTTTGTTTTTCAAACTATGAATGGTTATAAAAATGGATAATAAGGAGTAAAAAAAGGAGGATGAGAACTTACTTGAGGAAGTGTTCGGAGAGAGTACCGGAGAGAATGCGACCAAAGAATCCCCAAATACTTGTCATTGAGACAAAGATTGAAACATCTGTGTATCCGAGAGCAAGACCAATCTGACCCATATTGTTCATCACAGCTAAACCAGTGCCAACACCACACAAGAACGACACAAAAAGCACCCAAAAGTCAACGGTCAACATTGCTTCCATTATAGTGTGGTCTTCTCCTAACACCGGCCTCTTCTTCGTCTTCTTCTCCTCCTCCACCGCAGCTACAACGATTACTTCTTTCTCCGCGGCTGCTATATCTGATCCAAGCAACGGTTCGTGGATCCGTCCTTCTAAGTCTTCTTGTTCACCAAGATTCAAGCTCTTGATGAAAGAGTGGAAAGGTATAGCGATAGGAGAAGCCAAGAGGAAGAGAAGTATAGAGGCAAAAGCGATAGAGAATATTCCGGTTTTGATTCCAATGATGTCGTAAGACTGAAGGTACACAGCAACAACAACGGCCACGATGTTGAATACAGCGAAGTAACGAGTCTCTTCGTTCTCCTCAGCCGCGGAAGAAGCTGGCGGGATCTCACGGAGGAAGAACACTGCCGTGAGACAGACGGCAAAAGGCACAACTGCGAGTAAAACCAAAAACGACGCCGGATCGTTTGAGAACAGAGCAGTACATAGATCAGTGAATATAGCAGTGCTTAAGCCAACGTATCCTTTTAATATCCCGGAGACCGGACCACGGTTTCGCCGGAAATTTCGTATGCAAGTCACTAGAACCGCCGTGTTCATCCACGTTGTACTATTACCTCCCATACAGAGGAATACACACATCTGTATTAAAAAAAAAAATCTCAAAAATTAAAGATTATAAATTCGAAATTGTAACCTAGTGGTTTTTTACTAATAGGGTTGGTTCTTTGTGTCCCGGGATCGATTTCTCGATTAAAAAAAGTTACTTTTTATATCAGAATATCTAAAACTTAATTTTGGGGGTTGGGAGAAATTAAGGGTGTTTTAAGAAAAACAAATATGTGTGTATTGTTGTTAGTAAAAACACTATGTATGAGTGACTCGTAGACGATAAATTTGTTATGGTTAGTACCTGCCAATAAGGGATTGGTTGAATGGTGCGGCTAACGACAAGCCATTGTACACCATAGCCAAGAAGACCTTCAAAACAACCGATAAGGAGGATGACTGGAGTCGGAAGACGGTCAGAAGCGAGGCCAGCAAGGATTCCGAAGGCTTTTCCGACGTCTTTAGCGACAGAGAGATTGTTAAGCTCGAGTTGGTTAAGGTTCATGAGAGACTTGAGAGCACCAGAGTAATTAGAGAAAGTGTAGTTGTTGCCAGAGATGGCTTGAACCCAAACAGCTGTGACAAATCCAAGCCATTTCAATGCAGAAGAAGAAGAGAAAGATCTTTGGAAACCCATTGTTGAAGAAGAAGAAGAAGAAGAAATGTGTGGGTCGTGGAGCTTCACCATATGGGTTTGTTTTATAGAAGATAATGGGGGAAAAGTTTACTTAAGCGTGTTTTAAATTTAATTAATTTTGCCTTTTGACATTTTTATTGTCAACAAATAATAATAACAAGTTGGAATATTTTTAATCTTTACATGTGGAATGAGACCAGGGAAGGTACGATACCGACATGTACGGTTACAGACTTACAGGTGTACAAACCGTGGTTGTATACAATGGAGTAGTATTAAAATACGGCGTGGTCTTTTTTTTTTTTTTTTTCTCAGTCGTCTAAAACAAAAAAGAGAGTAAGTGGCCAACTTGGGATAATGGGGTGGATGTATCATCTGAATATCCAGTTATACTTTATAATTACTAAGTTAATATCCGCATATATATGCAGAATTTTAATATAAAATATTTTGTTTTATCGATTTAAATGCATAAGCATGCATAACTCTCCAAAGTAATTTATAATCTCCAAACTAAATTAGTTTGATCTTTTTCCCCCAAACATGATAATTTATAGTCTACATGTTAGTTATATTTTGTCTTAATATATTATTTTTATTTTAGTTTGAATATTTAAATAATATATTTTTGACCTTTATTTTTATTACTGATTCTTTTTTTACTTATTTAACAGTTTTTCTTATCACAATTTTTCTTGATGATATGTCTAATCTTTTTTATATATTATTTTTAAAAATATGTATTTATTCTTGAATTTTCATATTTTTGAAATTTTATTTTTCACAGTTTACCATTATATATATATATATATATATATATATATATATATATATATATTTTATCGAATCCATATCCTTTTTACATATTTAAATTTTATATATTTTTCTATTCATTTTGTTTTTTCAAATTTTATCTCCTTCTCTTTATTTTTTACATAAATTTTTATCTTTCGACTATGTATTAAATCTTTTTTCATGGCTTATAATTTTCTAGGTTGAAGTGAATTTCTTAACTAATTTAATCTCATCATTTGTTATTTTCTTCACTTGCACTAAAGTTAATTATCTTTATTTGTTTGAGTATAACAATTAAATTATTCAAAAAATAAAATAGAATGATACATTTTTAAATATTATATTATATTATTTATATGTATTCAATTGAATTTGAATTTTAGTTTCTTATAATAATTTTTAAATAGGCAAATTTGACTTTAGTGGTTTTAACTTTTTTATGTATAATTAACAGTCAGATATATATATTAATATTAATTTAGGTTATTTGTTGTTTTAAAAAATAAATTAATTGCTTATAATATTTACATATGTGGGAAAATAAAGTTGAGAACTCCTTCAACCATTATATATAATCATTCAGGAAAAGAAAAAAAATTACAATGATACATATTTAATCTTGCATTATATAGGATTATATGATTTAAATTGAATTTGAATTGTAATTACTTATAATAATTTAAATATATATATATATATATATTTAAAATGTAATGGGTTTTTTTTCTATAATTAATAGTCGAACCTATATTAATACCGATTTGAATAAATAAAATAAAGATAAACCAATAAATTAGAAGCTAATGTGTCATTCTTACGATAATCTTTTTTAAGCTGATGTGTCATTTTATGGAAAGCTTCCTTTAGCTATTATATATAGGAAGATTATATAGGATTATATGTTTTAAATTGAATTTTAATTGTATTTACTTATAATATATATATATATATATATATATATATATTGAAAATGTAATGGGTTTTATGTATAATTAATAGTCGAACATATATTAATATTGATTTACTTGGTGTTTAGAAATATAAATTAATTACTTATATAATTTATTTATGTGAATAAATAAAATGAAAATAAACCAAGAAATTGGGAGCTGATGTGTCATTCTTAGAATAGCCCTTTTGATGTTGATGTGTCATTTTATGGAAATCCTTCTTCAGCCATTATATATAAGATAACTCATTCTGTAGAAATACAGATAAATACATGTGCTCGGTGTTGTGCATGTGTATACTAAAAATTGGGTTATATATATTTGATGTTATATATTACTAATTTGATCTTACCCAAAAATGATTGTGTCTCTTAAGAATTTATGAATAGCAACTCGAACTGGAACGTACATTTTACCGTTGTACAACTGATATGTTGTGTTTTCTTGGCTTTTAAAGCATGATTTTGATTTGATTTTCTTTGCATTTGCACGGCATATTAGACTTTAGGTGCATGGTATAGCATAGATTGCATTTTCATATCTCTTCTGTAGGTTTTAACAAGGAATGGAGCCTAGAAGTCAATACCAAGAGCAAAAAGATTAAAGATGAAGTTTGGCATTTCTAATGTGCTCATCGACCAGTCTCATAAGTGAGACATGACCGATGGAGAAGCCGAGCAAGAAGACTCGGGGGATTACACGATCATCCCCATCGACCCAACATGACCGATGAAGACCATCGTGCCAATCGACCAGTCTCATTGGTCTAACATGACCGATGGAGAAGCCAAGCAAGAACACCCGAGGGATTACATGGACAGTTTCATCAGTCATGACATACGGATGACATCTCATCGACCAACCCCCATCGACCAAGACAAACCGATGACGAACCCGAAAACTCAATCTATTTTCTTAACCGGGTCTAAACCGAAAATCTCTTGTTATTAAACCAGTCCGAGTTTGTGGACTATAAAAGGTATTAAAACCTAATTAGCTAATCATCTTGTAATTTGTTTTGAGAAAAAGATCTTAGGAAGAACTTAGAGATTTTTTTGAGATCATTGTATGAATCTTTCTCTTTTAAGTTTGAATCTTTTGTTATCTATTTAAATCTTGTTTCCTATTCATATCAAATGATGATTAACCAAAGCTTTACTTTGTGGTTTCATGTCTATTTGTAAGTAGTCCATTAGAGCTCATGGGTTGAGTAGATTAGGATGAATGATGAATGATTTATGGAGTTTAGGTATAGATTATGTTACATCATTACTTAATAGATGTTAAGCTTGCTAGATTAGCCTTGATCATGTTGATTTAGACTTAGGCTCATTAATGCCCACTAAGTGTTTGATGAAATACCGGATCAGATTTATTTAGTGTTTAGCTCACTTAGCCTATGATAATAGTTGATTAAGTTGCTAAATGGTTGTCAGACTTGTTATTAATGATCTTTGATCACTTAAGCCAACGATAATTGCTGATTATCAAGTGATTAAAGAAGATGTTATACCATGATAGTAGATAGCATTAAATTGAGGTTCTTAAGCCTAAGGACAATCTGTCAATGAAAGAACTAATACTCCATAGTCATTTATCACTTGTTTTGAATCCCTACTCAACCCTAGAGTTCACTTTTTATCATCTTATTTACTAAAAACGTTTTTGAGCTTTTACTTGATAGTTTGCTTTACAATTAGAGTTACAAAGCAATTAACAACTTGTTTGCTTAGATTGAAGTTACAATCATAATCTTAGTGTGTTATTCTATTCTCCCTGTGGATCGATATCCTTTTATGCTATTGCCATTAAGGTTATTTGATAACCTTGTGGATTGCAAAATCCTTTTATCAACAACACTGCCTAATCTTCTCATGACATATATATATACACTAACCCTTTTAATTATGGGTTATTGAGCTCAAAAACAACAAATTATTTAAAATTGGCGCTGTTTCCGGGTAGATTAAGCAATAGCCATTAGGATTCAATTGTGTTTTAAGACTAAGCTTTTATTGTTACTATTTTTACTTTTGTGGACTCAACTTTGGTTTGATATCTCGATTGTTTTCTCTTGAAGGTGCATGAACTTGCGGAGTCTCGGGACACAATATCTAGTAGAGCGAAGCGACGACATTCGCCGGTTAGAGAGAGAGACGAGAAGAGCAACCCGGAACAGAGGAGTTCACGGAAGAGAGTTTGAGATGGTTGATGAACATCCACCCGGTTTTGTACCACTACCTCTAGCCGCTGCAGCTCATGTAGGTCCACAACTTAGACCTATTGGAGATTTTGACACGCCAAATGCTAGACCATTTGCTAGGGGAATCCTGACACCGACCATTGCGACTAACAACTTTGAGATCAAGTCAAGCTTGATCAACATGATTCAGAATCATAGATACAATGGTTTGTCAATGGAGGATATTTTAGAGCATCTAGATCAGTTTGAGAGGCTTTGTATGATGGTAAAGATGAATGGAGTTCCGGAGGAGTCTATCAAGATGATCTTGTTTCCTTTCTCATTAGGCAACAAGGCTTCTCATTGGGAAAAGAACATTGCATCAGAACTTGTGTCTTCTTGGGATTTGGTTAAGCAAGAGTTTCTCAACAAGTTCTTCGCAAAGCAAAAGACAGCAAAGATAAGGAATGACATCCAAACCTT
This sequence comes from Cardamine flexuosa, assembly GCA_963555745.1. Classification (NCBI taxonomy): domain Eukaryota; kingdom Viridiplantae; phylum Streptophyta; class Magnoliopsida; order Brassicales; family Brassicaceae; genus Cardamine; species Cardamine flexuosa. The sequence continues at coordinate 19,861,149 of OY743219.1, forward strand.
CAAGCAAGGTTGTCAAGAGAGTCTTTATGATGCTTGGGAGAGACTAAAGGGTTACACAAGGAGCTGTCCTCATCACAATATCTCCAAAGAGAACATACTAGCAATCTTTCATAGAGGTGTGGTTGACAGATATAGAAGAGATTTGGACACAGCTAGTTATGGGAGCTTTGCCAACTTGAATGTAAACCAAGGAGAGCAGCTAATTGCGGCAATGGCACAAAGTAATGCTTGTTATGGAGGAGACTATGATAGAGAGGTTAAGGACACAAGTAGTCAAGATCTCAAGATCAAGGAGATTACCGAGAAGCTAGACAAGATGAGTAAAGCTTTTCTCATTTCTCAAAAGCCGGTAAACTTTGTTGGAGAGTTTGATGGTAGTTAACAAGTCTTTCAAGACAATGGTGTGTATGTAGAGGGTAGTGAAGAGCTGCAAGAAGAGGTCAACTATGTGGGAAACCAAGGGTTTCATCAAAAGACCTTCAACCCGAATTTCTGCAACCATCTAACCTTTCATACCGAAGCATCAATGTTGAGAATCCCCAAGACCAGAACTATCCTCCTATACAACCACAAGCTCAACAATTCCACCCAAGACCATTTGTGAACTTTCAACATCAACCACAAGGCCATAATTTTTCAGCCAAGACCACAATTCAACAACACCACCCAAAAATTTCAACCCCAAACCCAAACATCTACCGATGATATACTTAAGCAACTCCTAGAGGGTCAAACCAAGGGAAATGCTGAGATAAGTAAGAGGATAGATGGAGTAACCTTAAGAGTGGAAGGGTTGAATAGTCAGATAGATGGTGTCAACAACAAGATAGATGGCGCCTACAATGAGTTAAACACCAAGTATGAGCGCTTAGTATCTCATCTTAATTCATTGGACAGCCAAGTTGCAGAAGTTGCTTCATCCTCTAAGCGGCCAATGGGAGCTTTGCCCAAAAAACCGGAAACCAATCCTAAGGAGTTTGTTCAAGCTATTACTCTTAGAAGGGGAAGAGAACTACCAACAAGAGAGCTACCACAAAGCACACTCAATGAGGACATTGGTTCTAAAGAGGGGGAGGATGTGATTGTGATTGATGAAGATGAGTTGAAAGGAAGTTGTATTGAGGAAGACAAGGTTAGTGAAAGAGCAGTATTTGACAAAGGGAAAGGCAATGTAGTGGATAAAGAGACTTCTCAAGAGAAAGATAAAGAAGAATCTCCTAAGAAAGGTTAAAAATTTTCCAAAAGGGAAACTCTCTTTTCACCACCATTTGAACCAAAGCTTCCATTTCCCGGTAGATTCAAGAAGCAATTGATGGAGAAGTATAGAGATATGTTTGACAAGAAAATGAGTGAGGTAAAGGTTATAATTCCAATCATAGAATCCTTTTGGTTAGTCCCACACTATAGCAAGTTCTTGAAGGATGCTGTTAAGGAGAAAGCCAAAGCTTTAGATGGCATGGTACTCCTTTCTGATGAATGTAGTGCCATAATTCAAAGGAAGACCATTACAAAGAAGCTTGATGATCCGGGCAGCTTCACACTACCTTGTGCTTTGGGTCCTCAGATTTGTACAAGATGTTTGGTTGATCTTAGAGCTAGTGTGAGCTTGATGCCACTTACTGTAGCAAAACGCCTAGGATTCACAAGTTTTAAGCCATGCCGCATTTCTCTTGTGCTTGCATGCAGATTGGTGAGATATCCAATAGGGCTACTAGAAGACTTACCGGTGGTGATTGAAAACTTTGAAATCTTGACTGAATTTGTTGTGTTGGAAATGGATGAAGGGCCACATGATCCTTTGATCTTTGGAAGACCATTTCTAGCTATAATAGGAGCTATGATTGATGTGAGAAGAGGCAAGGTTGATTTGCATTTGGGGAATGATGTCCTTAAGTTTGATATTAGCAAGCTCATGAAGAAACCCACTATGGAAGGTCAATTGTTCTATGTAGACACTATGGATGAGCTTGCAGATGAGCTACTAGAGGAGTTAGCTATGGAGGACGCTCTACAAAGTGCTTTGACAGTGAAGCAAAGAGTTTTCGGTTTGCTAGAGAGTGATAGCATTGGGTATGAGAAGATCCTAGACTCACACAAGGCTTGTAGTGAAGATGTTGAGTACTTGAAGTTGGGGGAAGTGGTACACAATGTGAGCTCCGTTGAAACCAATGGTGAAGAGACTAGCACAAAGGATGATTGGAGTGAGCTCAATGCACCAAAAGTGGAGCTCAAACCTCTCCCAAGTGGTCTAAGGTATGTCTTTCTTGGCTCTAATTTGACTTATCTGGTCATAATTAATGACAACTTGAGTGAAAACGAACCCACTAGGTTGTTAGTTAAATTAAAGAAGTATAGAAAAGCTATTGGTTATTCATTGGGTGACATTAAAGGCATCTCACAAGCCCTTTGCACGCATAGGATCCATCTAGAAGATGAATCAGTGAATTCTGCTGAACACCAAAGACGGTTAAACCCGAATTTCAGAGTTGTTATCCGGAAAGAGATTCTTAAACTTTTAGATGCTGGAGTGATCTATCCAATCTTGGATAGTACTTGGATATCTCCGGTCCATGTAGTGCCTAAGAAGGACAGGGTAAATGTAGTTAAAAATGAGAACAATGAACTAATACCAACTAGAACTGTTACCGATCATAGAGTTTGCATTGACTACCGAAAACTTAACTCTCCAACTAGGAAAGATCACTTTCCCTACCCTTTATTGATCAAATGCTTGAGAGACTAGCAAACCATTGCTTTTACTGTTTTCTTGACGGGTATTCAGGATTCTTTCAAATTCCGATACATCCGAATGACCAAGAAAAGACTACTTTCACATGTCCTTATGGTACTTTTGCTTACCAAAAGATGCCATTTGGTCTATGTAATGCTCCAGAAACTTTTCAAAGATGCATGATGTCAATTTTTGCTGATTTTATTGAAAATATTATGGAGGTTTTCATAGATGACTTCTCTGTCTATGGAGATACCTTTTCCTCTTGTCTTGAAAATCTTTGTAAGGTTCTAAAGAGATGTGAGGAGACAAATCTGGTGCTAAATTGGGAGAAGTGTCACTTCATGGTTCAAGATGGTATAGTGTTGGGTCACAAGATTTCGAAAAAGGGAATAGAGGTTGACAAAGCCAAGATAGAAGTCATGGTGAACTTGGGACCACCGCAGATGGTTAAGGACATCAGGAGCTTCTTAGGCCATGCGGGATTCTACCAGAGATTCATCAAAGATTTCTCTTCTATTGCTAGACCACTCACCAACCTTTTGTGCAAGGAAGTGAACTTTGTTTTTGATGAAGAATACCTTGAAGCTTTCAAGAGGATCAATAAGGAAATTGTTAGTGCTCCGATAAGGCAGTCACCGGATTGGAAATTTCCGTTTGAAGTGATGTGTGATGCTAGTGATTTTGCGGTTGGCGCGGTGTTAGGACAAAAGAAGGATAAAAAGCTTCATGTGATCTACTATGCTAGTATAACTTTGGATAGTGCTCAAGTGAAGTATGCAACCACTGAAAAAGAGCTCTTGGTAATAGTCTATGCATTTGAGAAATCTCGGTCTTACTTGGTTGGCTCTAAGGTAATTAATCACACCGATCATGCAGCATTGAGGCATCTTGGCAAAGAAGGATGCAAAACCAAGGTTACTAAGATAGATTTTGCTTATACAAGAGTTTAATCTAGAGATAAAGGACAAAAAAGGTGTTGAGAATGGAGTTGCTGACCATTTGTCTCGCATGAGGGTCATTGAGGATATCCCTATTAATGACTCATTACCTGAAGAGCAACTCTTAGCCACTACTCTTCTTCAAACCACACATGAGACCCACAAGAAGCTTAGGGAAGCTATGAGTTTGAGTGAAAGGCTTCCTTGGTATGTTGATATTGTGAACTACCTAGCTTGTGAAAAGGAACCACCAAGCCTTGATGCTTACTAAAGGAAGAAGTTCTTCAAGGATGTGAACTGGTACTATTGGGATGAGCCTTATTTGTACAAGTTGTGCAAGGATAGTGTCTATAGGCGTTGTGTTGCGGAAGAAGAAGTTTAAGGGATATTGGAGCATTGTCATGGTTCAAGCTATGGAGGTCATTTTGCTAGTTTCAAGACTATTACAAAGGCGTTACAAGCGGGTTTTTGGTGGCCGACTATGTTTAAGGATGCACAAAGCTTTGTTGATGGGTGTGATCCTTGCCAAAGGAAAGGGAACATCAGTAAGAGAAATGAGGAATTGATTTCATTTGACCATTCCCATCCTCCTATGGGAATATCTACATTTTAGTTGCAGTGGAATATGTTTCTAATAGGTAGAAGCAATAGCAAACCCCACCAATGATGCAAAGGTAGTTGTTAAGCTTTTTAAGAGCATAATCTTTCCAAGATTTGGCATTCCAAGAGTGGTCATTAGTGATGGAGGTTCTCATTTAATCAACAAAGTGTTTGAGAGTCTACTACAGAAGCATGGTGTCAAGCACAAGGTAGCTACACCATATCATCCTCAAACAAGTGGCTAATTAGAGCTTTCAAACCGGGAAATTAAGGCCATTCTAGAGAAGACGGTTGGGACGACAAGAAAAGATTGGTCCACCAAGTTAGATGATGCGTTGTGGGCGTATAGAACCGCTTACAAGACACCAATTGGGAAAACACCATTCAATCTCCTCTATGGGAAGTCATGTCACCTTCCAATAGAGCTAGAATATAAGGCTTTGTGGGCAACCAAGTTGTTGAACTTTGATATCAAAACAGCGGAAGAAAAGAGATTGATTCAACAAACTGAGCTTGATGAGATCCGTCTTGAGGCTTATGAGAGTTCGAAGATCTACAAAGAGAGAACCAAGGCATTTCATGACAAGAAGATCATCAAAAGAGACTTCAAGGTTGGTGATCAAGTGCTGTTGTTCAACTCAAGGTTGAGATTGTTCGGGGAAAACTGAAATCGCGTTGGTCGGGTTCTTTTGAGATCAAGGAAGTACGTGAATACGGAGCTTATGTGCTAATCAACAAGAGCGGAGCTGACTTCATGGTTAACGGACAGCGCATAAAGCCATACATGTCAAGTGATCCACCAAAAGGATGGACTTCAGTTTCCCTTGCGGAACCCCAATCCGCACAAAAACCGGAACTGTCAAGCTAAGACGTTAAACAAGCGCGCTTGGGAGGCATTCCCATGGTATCCTTGTACATATTTGCTTAGAAGTAACTTTATTTTATGTTTTTGATCTGCTTTTGAATAATAGGTTGAGCCATAGTTGAAGGAAAATTTGATATGAGATGACTAATCTGGATTCGTGCCCATCTGTCACTCCCATCAGTCAAACATGATCGATGGTGAATGGAGTCAAAATACCCGGGGAATCATATGGACAGTTTCATTGGTCAAACATGATCGATGGTCCCATCGATCAGTTTCATCGGTCAGGACAGACCGATGGAATCCATCGTGCGTATCGGTTATTCCCATTGGTCAAATCAGACCGATGGGAACTCGAGGTAAGTTTTCCTAGGGAATCATATGGACACTCTCATTGATCAAACATGATTGATGAGATTCCATCGGGCACTCCCATCTGCCAGGACAGACCGATGGCGAACCCATGTAAGTCTTCTTAAATCGATTTTTGGTCTAAACGGATTTACTTTAAATGAACCAATACAATTTTAAACCGGTTTACTCCCACCTTCTTCCCCAAAATCGCGATTTTGTTCTTCCCTAACTCCATTTTTCTTATTTTCATCAATTTCAAGCACCAAAATCACTAGAGCTCTCTCAATTCTTATCCATTTTAGTTGATTCAATTGCTAAATTCGTGTTTTTGCTTTGCCTATTGATTAATCCCTGCTTCAGCTTCATCTCTTGCATTTAACCATCCGGATTTGAGGTATAAAAATAGAAAATTCTCTATCTATTTGGGTAATCTTTGAGTTTTTGATTTTAAGTTCATTAGAAGCATAAATCAATCCACATAGATGAGTAAACTAACATCCTTTGCACAAATTAGCAAATACTTCCTTGAATTTCTGGATTGATTGATGAAATTTTGAAAAACTCAAATTCTAGGGTTCATGAAACTAAAAAAACGAAAATTTTAGAGAAAGTTGAAGATGGTGGTTTCAATAGGTAGATAATGGTATAAATGAGAGGGTTGTTAGAAGACTACTAAGTTCAAAAACGTTTTGGTAATGATTTATAAAGAATTTTGTTGAATTTTTGGTCAAAACATAAAGTCAACTAAAACACATAAGAACCAATTCGTTTTGCTTGATAGTCATCTTATTTATTGAATAGGCTCTCCATTTTCTATGAGTTTTGATCATTAGAAAACCCTTTCTTCAATTAGTTATACTAATTATGGTTTTGAATGATGAAATTTTCTTATAGGTGATAATGGTAATTCAAAGGAAAGAAAGTGATGATGTGACTAAGAAAGGTCAAGCAAAGGGAAAGGCTCAAGCTTCCACATCTCGGGCTAAGTCTAGAAAAGGAAAAGAGGTTGTTGAGGATCATTATGACCAAGGGAATAGTGAAAGTGATCAAGATGAGGATAGAGCTCCAAAGAAACCAAGGAAGGGGAAGAAGAAAGATAAGAGTGTAGATCCGCCAATAGTAGAGCACTTCACACAAGCCCAAAGAAGAGCTAGGATCAACCAAAAGGAGAGGGAACGGAAACTCACTTGGGTCGCCACACGCTATCCGGATATGGAATTCCTTAGTGAAGTAGGACTACTAAAGGATGTTGAGGCAATGTTTGAGAACATGGGGCTTACAAAGTTTATGAGCCTAATTTCCGACACATATGTGGATCTCACTAAGGAGTTTCTCATCACTTTTAGAGTGTGAAGAAACAGACCTCGAGAGTATGAGTGGGATGATGTAGGGTACATTGAGTTTGTGATCAACAAGAAGAAGTACAATGTAACGCATGAGGAGTTAAGCGAGATATATGGTCTCCCGAGAGGATTGCATCTAACCATGACCAAGACGGTTATGCAATCAACAAGTATATGGAACGCAATAAGAACGGGAGTTTATGATAGGGGCGCTACCAAATCCGGGAACATCCGTAATCCCGCGATTAGATATGTTCACAAAGCTCTCGCCCACACATGGGAACCTAGGAAGGAATCAGAACACATTAGAGAACCAGACATGAGGCTTATTTCAGTGGTACTTGCGCCTTTTCTCGGGTTCCTAAACTGCAGATATGGGATTAGAGCAAACCGGAAAGATGTGAGTATGGTAGGAATGTTTGTTCTTCACCTCTTTTACACTCAAGATTGGATTATGACCACTTCGGATAAGGCACGACAAGTGAGCTTGGGAGGTTTGTTGACTCCACTCTTCATCGTAAAAGGGATTGAGTTAACCGGTGAGAGAGTCGGAGCTTTGAGGATAGACAAGTACTACCTCAACCGAACCCATTACATATGTGGGTCTCATGGAACTTCATATTGTTACAAGTACAACCGCACAAAGAAGAACGAGATGAAGTTCTTGTTACCAAACCGTCCATACACATCTCACTATCAAAGAGAATATCCGTTTCACCCATGGCGATGAGGTCCATTACGATGCATTGCGAGATGGGACACTGACTAGGATTGAGAAGGGGATAGGTTTGACCTCTAACCAAGCACCACTGGCTGAGACCAGAGGAGCTGCAAGCTCACCACCGCCCAATGAGCGTGCTTACGGAATGTCACGATATGACTTCCAACCTTGGGCTGAACCGATACCCGCACGCCAAACCGCGCTACAAGCCGCCCACACTCAAATCAACTTGCTTCAAAGTATTGTGAAATGGCAAGATAGGTCACTCAAGAAAGTAGTAAAGAAAGTGAAGCTTTTGAGCAAGGAAGTGAGGAGACTCTCATCTGGAGGGTGCGCTAGTTCCCGTCGTGATGATGTGGTTGATACCGGTATGGAATGACAAGAGGATGAAGAGCAAGAGTGGGAAGAGGACATCGCGGAACATATGGATGAAGACGCGGGAATGCGACACTCATTTCACGGAGTACCGATCCGGTAGAGGAGGAACAAGAACCGGCCCGTGCTTTATCTTTTGAGCCGCGCCAATTAAGAAGGAAGAGGAGAGCCACTCGTTCACCCACACTACCGGCTTCAACCTTTAGCAACGAGTCCTACTCATTCGGATCCAACACATGGTACTAGGTACCACTCCATTTCCATTGTACATATTTAGTTTTCTTTTTGCTTGCTTTTGTGTGTTTTGTGTTTCTTCTCTAAGTTTATTCTCACCGGATCGGTGCAAAGTAAGTTTGGGGGAGAGACATAGTGTCTAATATTTTTTTCTCTTTTGTTTTTCTTCTCATTGAATCTTGCATTGCGAATAGCTATATTTTCAAGAAAAATTAAAAAAATTAAAAAATCAAAAACAACCAAAAATATTTTTCATGTAGTTTTGCATCTCATTTTTCCATTAGGATTGAGTCTTAGAAGCATATAGTTTGCATTTAAATTTGCATAGAGGATAATGATTAAAACACCTTGAGAAATTCTTAGCTTAAGACATGATCACCTTGATAATTTCCTTGTAACACTTGATTGATCTTGAAAAGCTTGAATCTTTTACTCTTTGATCTCTTCAACTTTAAAGATAGTCTCATGATTAAGACTTGCTAGTTTGCTTTCAACTCTATCTAAGTGGAACCTAAATTAAACTTAATTATCTCGCTTAGGGGCTCGAAATGCGCTTTCATGGCCACTTAAAATACTTTGAGTTATCGTATTCACTTTATCATCCTTTGTTAACTCAAGTAGCTATCTTCATCATTAAGATAGTTCTACACCCAAAACCCAAGTCTTCATTCCATCCATTGATACTTTCTTGTGTGTGTGAGGCCTTTTATTGATAATGTTTACATGGGCAAAATCTTGAGAGTATTGGGGATGACAAGGCTTAACCTCTATTATTAGGAGCTAGAATATTAATGGCTAGCATCTAAGTGCGGAATTGACAAATGAGTAGAGTGTTAAGTGGTTTACATGCTTGGTAATGGTGTTGTGAAAAGAAAGTGAAGGTTAAGGAAAGAAGTAGAACTCTAAGGGAATCCAAATGATTGAAAAATAGTCTAGACTCTAAGAAATGTAATGAACCTTGAAAGCTTCCTCATAAAAAAAAAGATAAGATAAGAAAAAAAAAATGAAGAGAAAAGAATGAGGAAGCCAAGGATGATGAAAAAAAAATTAATAGAGTCATGTTGTAATACAAAAAGGGATTTCTTTAGAGGATTTTGAAAAATAGTTTAAGGTTTTCAACAGGGAAAAGGAAATAAGTAGAGTTATGCTTTCAAAAGAGAGAAGAAAAAGAAGTTGAGATTAGAGTTAAAATGTTAAAGTCTAAGGATGGGTATAACAATAGAGGTTGAACTTGTATGCATAATTTGTTTCCTTTCTTAGATAGCTTTTACCTAATGTCAACATTCCTTGTTTTAATGAGAGAAACCCTACACTTGTGATGAAAAACCACCTCTAAATAGCTTGAACCTAAACCGATTGAAAGCGATTGACAATCCCTAGGCCAGACTACATACTTATACTTAATTGAATGTTAAAGAGTTGATTGCATAATTGCTTGTGGAGATCTTTGAGTGCTATCTTAGAGTAAAAAATTAGGAGTTGCGAAAAGAGTAAAGAGGATAGCTTATTAGAGGTTCGAACTTGTGTTGCTTGGTGCTTTGGCTTAAATGATTATCTTGGTGTATGGTCTTGGTAGCTTGTTGAGTTCTCTCTTGAATATGAATCCCTGCCTTCAAACCTTTCTCCCATTGATTTGTTACTTGCTTGAGGATAAGCAAGAAGAAAGTTTAGGGGAATTGATATGTTGTGTTTTCTTGGGTTTTAAAGCATGATTTTGATTTGATTTCCTTTGCATTTGCATGGCATATTAGACTTTAGGTGCATGGTATAACATAGATTGCATTTGCATATCTCTTTTGTAGGTTTTAACAAGGAATGGAGCCTAGAAGCCAATACCAAGAGCAAAAGGATCAAATATGAAGTTTGGTGTTTCTACTGTGCTCATCGACCAGTCTCATCGGCGAGACATGACCGATGGAGAAGCCGAGCAAGAGACCCAGGGGATTACACAATCATCCCCATCGACCCAACATGACTGATGAAGACCATCGTGCCAATCGACCAGTCTCATCGGTCTAACATGACTGATGGAGAAGCCAAGAAAGAACACCCGAGGGATTACATGGACAGTTTCATCGGTCAGGACAGACCGATGACATCTCAGCGACCAACCCCATCGACCAAGACAGACCAATGACGAACCCAAAAACTCAATCTATTTTCTTAACCGGGTCTAAACCAAAAATTTCTTGTTATTAAACCAGTCTGAGTTTGTGGACTATAAAAGGTGTAAAAACCTAATTAGTTAATCATCTTGTAATTTGTTTTGAGAAAAAGATCTTAGGAAGGACTTAGAGATTTTCTTGAGATCATTGTATGAATCTTTCTCTTTTAAGTTTGAATCTTTTGTTATCTATTTAAATCTTGTTTCCTATTCACATCAAATGATGATTAACCAAGCTTTGCTTTGTGGTTTCATGTCTATTTGTGAGTAGTCCATTAGAGCTCATGGGTTGAGTAGATTAGGATGAATGATGAATGATTTATGAAGTTTAGGTATAGATTATGTTACATCCTTACTTAATAGATGTTAAGCTTGCTAGATTAGCCTTGATCATGTTGATTTAGACTTAGGCTCATTAATGCCCACGAAGTGTTTGATGAAATGCCGGATCAGATTTATTAAGTGTTTAGCTCACTTAGCCTATGATAATAGTTGATTAAGTTGCTAAATGGTTGTTAGACTTGTTATTAATGCTCTTCGATCACTTGAAGCCAACGATAGTTGCTGACTACCAAGTGATTAAAGAAGATGCTATACCATGATAGTGAATAACATTAAATTGAGGTTCTTAAGCCTAAGGTCAATGTGTCAATGAAAGAACTAATACTCCATAGTTATTTATCACTTGTTTTGAATCCCTACTCAACCCTTGAGTTTACTTTTTATCATCTTATTTACTAAAAACGTTTTAAGTCTTTTTGTTACTAATTTGCTGTACAATTAGAGTTACAAATCATTATCTAAACTTGTTTGCTTATACTGAAGTCACAATTCATAGTCATAGTGTGTTGTTCTAATCTCCTTGTGGATCGATATCCTTTTATGCCTATAGCATTAAGGTTATTTGATAACCTTTTCGATGCAAAAATTCTTTTATCAGAACTCCAGTATGATTTGTTGTATAAATGAGTAAATATAGTTTTATTTAGGTATTCTTAAATGAGCCTGCCAAAATTACAATGTTTTAATTGATTTTTTAGTGATATATATACTTAAAGTGTGCATATATATATATATATATTTATATATGATCGTAAGACTGTTTATTAGACATTAAAGTACATGTATATATAAAGACCAAACAAGAGAAACCTAGGTATTAAACATTGTCTAATCTACCATTTACATATATATACTTCTACACACCCCCTCAAGATGGAGGGGCTGCAGCCACACCAATCGATCTCCAGAAAACGAGTTCGCGCCAATGATTTGGTTAAGCTATCAGCTAACTAATCTCTAGTTGAAACATATCAAACGCGTAAGGCACCAGATTGTATGTTGTCTCTAACGAAGTGGTAGTCCAAGGCGAGATGCTTCATCCAGGAATGAAAAACTGGGTTTGCACATAAGTACGTTGCTCCGACATTTTCACAGTATACCACCGGTGTTGTAGAAAGCGTGATCCCCAGTTCCATTAACAGTGAACATATCCATCAAATCTCACCAGCCGTATTCGCAACAGCTCGGTAGATGACTGTGATACTCCTTTTTGTTTCTTCGATGACCATGAGATTGGTGTTGAGCCAAGATAGACCATATAAGCATTTGTGGAGACAAGATCATCTATGTCCCCGGCCTAATCTCCGTCAGAGTAAGCATGAAGTGTACTAGGAAAATCAGACACTATGTAAATGCCATGTGACACCGTACCCACCAAGTAACGTAAGATGCGTTTAACCGCTTGCCAATGTGTGTCTGTTGGTTGATGTATGAATTAGGATAGTCTATTGACAGAATAGGCTATATCTGGTCACGTAAAAGCGAGATACTGAAGACTCCCAACAGTACTACGATACTCACTCGGATTCAACAAAAGTGGGCATGAGCAAAGAGTCAGCTTTGGTGATGGAGCCATTGGTGTTGTAACAGGTTTTGCATCTGTCATCTTTGTCTTCTCGAGAAGATCAAGGATATATTTCCTTTGATTAAGATGCAACCCTCTTGTTATGCGATTCGCCTCTGTCCCAAGAAAATACGTTAGATCCGTTGGATTCTTCAAAAAACATCTATTGGCTAAGGCATGTATGAAGCGGTTGATGAGAGAACTGCTGCTGCCGGTGAGAACAATGTCATCCACGTAAACCAAACAATATATGGATCCAAAAAACCTGATTTTTTTTGGGGTGTCATTCGGAAAAGTAAAAAAGGACTAATATTAACAGAAACAAAACTACAGAACAATACAACTCTCTCTCAGCCGTTGGATCCATCTGAAGGAAAATAAGATCATATCAATTGAGTAGCTGTCAAGGCTTTCAAAGACAGCCTGTGTTATGCCCGTACCAAAGAGAAAAAAGTTTCAAAAGTTCTATTTTTTTCTGTCTTTTTCGAATGTGATAAGCAAATTGTGATAGCCTCTACCGCAAATCAGATCGATGGCTTAAAAAAATATCTATTATTGACGATGGATATAGAGTCATCAATCTATTTCTCTCCTGTCCCCACCATTTTATAATTAATTCCTGTTGTGAAATATATCATTTACAAGTTGTACGACTTTCATAAAGTTCTTCAAATTTACGGACGTCAGGACAAGTTTTGCGGCATTAGATTTAATTCACCCTATTCTTTTACTGTTTTACTCATTAGACCAAAACCAAACTACTATTATTTAAAATTTTTTGATCCCACGAACAAGAAAATCAGCATAAACATTGGTTTCTCTAGGAGCATCCCACGAACAAGAAAATCAGCATGAACATTGGTTTCTCTAGGAGCATGATAAAGAGGGAAGGAAGCAAATTTTGGAAGTAATAGAGGGAAGGAAAATTTACTTCCTTCCCTCTTTATCATGCTTATAAAGAAACCAATGTTCATGCTGATTTTCTTGTCCGTGGGATCGGGCTTTAATATCATATTAAATTATGAGTTTCCAACTTACAATCAATTAACAATAAATAGATTAATTCATATCATTTATATACCATTTAATATTCTAACATATATCATATGTTAGCCATTTATCTCTAATTGTAAATACCTCAAGAACACATGTTAATGAAAGGGGAAAAATGTCATTTAAATCGCAAACTTACCGAAAAACGCCATTTTAAACATCAACTTTGTCGGAAGCCATTTTAAGCATCAAATTTTTTTTTTATACACGAAATTTTCATTGACTCGGCCAATTAGACAAACCGTTCAATCTTTGTCAACGGCTCCGTTAGTGACAAAACAACATCGTATATAAAAAACAAAATCTTTCAAATTTAGATCCTTTAAATCATGAACTTTTTTGTACTAGGCCATTTAAAACATGAAATTTTGAACTAGGCCATTTAAATCATGAATTTTTTGTACATGGCCATTTAAATCATGAACTTTTCCCCGGATATGTAAAATGAATTTCATACAAGAAAACTTATAACTTTGCTTCTAAAATTCAAACAGTCAAAATGAGCAATAAGCAAATTTGCTTATTGCTCATTTTGACTTAGAAAACTTATAAATTTGCTTATTGCTCATTTTGTAAATTTGCTTATTGCTCATTTTGACTGTTTGAATTTTTAAACTATTAAATAATTTATAACAAATAATATTTGTGCTATTCAAACTATTAAGAAATTTTGTAATAGATAATATTTGATCACCAAGGATCTTACTTTTTTAGAGCATCTCTAACAATGAATTTCATTTTGAGGGTATGTAAAATGAGTTTTGACGGTAGAGCGATCAAACAATAAAATATCAAATATTTTAATAAAATGATTGAATTTTTCATTCTAATCCTTACTATTGATAAGAACTACTTTTAAAAAAAATAGCTATGAAAGAAATAGAGCAAGAAAATGAAATACTGCTCAAAGATTTAAGGTTTGTCGAATGGCTTAATACCATGGGTCCCATTGTTTTTATATAACTTTTTTTTAAACTGTTTATAATTGTTTTTAGCTTTTCAATCATATTTTAAGTTGATATTTTGTGTTTGTTTATTTTCTTAAAACTTTTTTTTATATGTGACAATCAATGATGAAAGTTGATGATTTAAATGACCTAGTACAAAAAGTTCATGTTTTAAATGGCTTAATACAAAAAATTCATGTTTTAAATGACTTAGTATAAAAAGTTCATGTTTTAGATGACCTAAATTTGAAAGTTCTTGTTTTTATATACGACGTCGTTTTGTCACTAACGGAGCCGTTAACAAAGATTTAACGGTTTGTCTAATTGGCCGAGTCAACGAGAATTTCGTGTATAAAAAACAAAATCAACGAAAGTTGATGTTTAAAATGGCTTCCAACAAAGTTGATGTTTAAAATGGGGTTTTTCGGTAAGTTTGCGATTTAAATGATATTTTGAAATTCATGCACCTTGCAATTATATTATTCATTAAAAAATTTAATTATGAAGTGGTGGAAACAAGAGAGATACAGATATAACCTAAAAACCAAAAGAAAAAAAGAAATAGATTGAGAAAAACTGTGTTATTTAGCATCAATACTACTAAAATGTTCTGAGTCATTACTCTGATTAGCGTGAGAGAGGTTATCACAATTTGCTTATCACATTGTGGATAAGATGCAAAGATAGAATTTTGAAACTCTCTCTTGTTGTTACCGTCATTGTCCAGGCTGTCCATTGTTGTACTGTATTGTTGTGTCATGTGTGATTTTCATTCTTTTATGGTAGGCTCAAGGCTGTCCAGTGTATTGTTGTGTCATGTGTGATTTTCTTTTTAAAAGTACCATTATTGCCTTGATTCTATATAATTTCCGCCACAGTAAACACAACTAACATTCTGTTCCGGAAAAAAAAAAAAAAAAAACTAACATTGTGACTCTAGTTCAATAAAACTACAACATTAAAGATTGAAAAAAATAAAAAACACTTAACAAGTGTACAAATTGGTTTGCTCATCCTAAAACAAATAGTAATAGAACTGTACGACATGAAAAGGACCGTATAGCTTTCTTCCCTTTGATTTGATGGCAGTACACAAGTGGCCTTACATTGTCTCCACTCTCCAAGAGCTATATAAGAACAAAGCTATGCTGCATGCTTGATTATTTAACAGTTATGCAATAACCATGTTGTACTAATATAAAATAGAATTTAATTAAAAATATATGTATACATCACCGGATCTTATCAAATCTTAATGTTTGACCGAGTCTAATGTGCCAAAATAAAACGGTATTTTTTACTTTAGTTCTTAATTTTTTTTTTTGATAATAAGTTTTAAAAAGATAAAATTTGAAGAACTAGGAAACGTTATCAAAAATTTATTTTAGGATCAGGAAGACAAAATAAATCCATCTGCTTATTTCTTTTCGGGGTACTCTACAGTGTCTTTAAATTTGAAATTAAAAAAAAAAACTAAAAAACTAAAATAATAATATGTAAGAGAACGAAGAATCAACTACAAACAAATGAAAAGAAAAACTAATTAAGAAAAGACAAACAGATAATCTAATAGTGACGTAGGGAAATATCTTACCTTCTAACCGGTACATGATAATACTACAGTAGTAGGCCGGTGGGTGACCACTATTTGGCGGCACAACTTAAAACTCATCATTCATGCACTTTTTTTTTCGTTAATCTTGGACATTTACAAATGGGTTGTTATCGACAACAAAAACAAAAAATATTTAGATATTTATCTTTTTTTTTCAACATATGCTTTTCTATTTAAATTTACAGGATATAGATAAATAACTTTTAAAATTGAAAAAGACTCTTTTGATCATATACTTAATTATATGCAGTAATATATATATATATATATATATATATTGTAGAAGTATATATATATATATTGTAGAAATATATATATATATATATATTGTAGAAGTATATATATATATATTGTAGAAATATATATATATATATATGTAAATGGTAGATTAGACAATGTTTAATACCTAAATTTCTCGTTTGGTCCATATATATACATGTACTATGATGTTTAATAAATTCATTCAATTTTACGATTATATATGGTATAAAAGCAAAAATATCTAAACCTAAATTTTTAAAAAAATTTCATGGCCGTTATTCATCTTTTACGTCACCAACGATTCTAAATCTCCTTTCATTTTCATCGTATTTTTTCATAGAATCTCTTATTTTCCATTCTTTCCATCTCATTCTTACTCGATGACCGCTAACAATGAAACCATTGCCGTTACCGGTAATACGTCATTTCTCAACGTGAACATGAGGAATGTTACAAAGCTTACGGCCACCAATTTCCTGATATGGAGCCACCATGTTCATGCCTTGCTTGACAGCTATGATCTGGCCAGTTACATTGACGGATCTATGGTTTTGCCACCAGCCACTATCACCGTTGCTGGTGCCGCCACTATCATTCCTGAGTTTACGTTGTGGAAACAGCAAGATAGTCTCATTTATAATGCTATTATTGGTGCTACTACGGTGACCATCCAACCTTTACTCTCTAAAGCCACGACATCTGCTCAAGTTTGGGAAACTCTCTCATCCATATATGCCAAACCAAATCATGGGCATATGAAACAATTAAAACAACAAATCAAGACATGGATAAAGGTACCAAATCAATCAATGAGTATTTTCAGAGTCACACAACCCGTTTTGATTAATTGGCGTTACTTGGTAAGCCTATAGATCATGAGGATCAAGTTAAGTATCTACTTGAAGGCTTGCCAGAGGAGTATAAACAAGTGATAGATCAGATCGAAGGACGTGACTCATCTCCATCTTTGACTGAAGTTCATGAAAAACTTCTTGATCATGAGATCAAACTGCGTACAATTGAGGCATCTTCTTTGGTTCTTCCAATCACTGCCAAAGCTGTCAACTACCGGGGATCAAACAATAATAACTTCCGCGGGGCAAATCGCTCCAACAACAATAATAGCAACAAGAACTCTCCGAGATGGCAACAACATCAGTTTCAGCCTCGTCTAACCTTCAACTCTCCACGAGGGTACCAAGGCAAGTACCAGATTTGTGGAGTACATGGTCATAGTGCTCGGTGTTGCTCTCAGCTTCCGCAATCCGGTGGTTCATATAACAACAATCTGTGTTCATATTCTCCATCTCCGTGGAAACCATGTGACAACATGGTGTCTACAACTTCTTACAATCCAAATAATTGGATTCTCGACAGTGGTGCTTGTCTACAACTTCTTACAATCCAAATAATTGGATTCTCGACAGTGGTGCTACACACAATCTCACCACAGATTTGAATAATCTGCCCCTACATCAGCCATACAATGGAGGCAAAGAAGTCACCATTGCCGATGGTTCTGCTCTCTTGATCTTGCATACCGGTTCATCCTATCTCTCTACACCATCTTGTCCTTTAGGTTTAACCGATATGCTTTGTGTTCTGAACATACATAAGAATCTTATCTTAGTGTATCGATTGTGCAATGCTAACCAAGTATCTATTGAATTCTTTCCTGCACATTTTCAAGTAAAGGATCTCAGTATGGGGGTCCGATTACTCCAAGGCCAAACTAGAGAGGATCTATACGAGTGGCCAGTCGTATCATCCAACATCGTATCCCTTCATGCACCTCATACGCCCAAAACCACACTCACATCGTGGCATTCCAGACTTGGCCATCCGTCTTCTTCTGTTTTACAAATAATTGTCTCCCAATTTTCTTTACTGATTTCTAGTCCTTCTCAAAAACAAACACCATGTTCTCATTTTCTTATCAATAAAATTCATATACTTCCTTTTTATTCAAACACAATCACCACAAATAAACCTCTTGAATACATATATTCTGATGTTTGGACATCTCCCATTATCTTGATAGAAAACTTAAAATACTACCTCATCTTTAATCACTACACTCGATATACATGGTTCTATCCGTTGAAACAAAAATCACAAGTCAAAGACACATTTATTGCGTTCAAGGCACTAGTTGAAAATCGTTTTCAAACAAAGATCGGAGCACTATATTCCGATAATGGAGGCGAATATGTCGCTTTATGGTCATAACTTGTTACTCACGGCATCAGTCACTTCATATCACCACCACATACACCGGAGCATAATGAAATTTCTGAGTGAAAACATCTGCATATAGTTGAAACCAGGCTCACACTAATGCAACAAGCTTCAGTCCCACCTCGTTATTGGACATATGCATTTGCTACAGCTGTATATTTGATCAACCGCATGCCGACACCAATTCTCCACAACATCTCTCCATATGCCAAACTCTTTGCACAAAGTCAGAATTATAACAAGCTCCGTGTTTTTGGAAGTATGTGTTTCCCGTGGCTTCGTCCATATACACATCATAAGCTAGAACAACAATCTAAACCGTGTATCTTTATTGGGTGTTCTCTCATGCAAAGCGCATATCTGTGTTTTGACTTGTCCACTGACCGTATCTATATGTCACACCATGTTCAGTTCATCGAAACCACATTCTCGTTTTTGTCCACCTCTCCGCCAATCAACATCACCTCCAACATCGATCTATCAACACCAACGTCACTTCCTCATTCAACAGTCATCCCAAGAAGGTCAACGCCACTTGTAGCTCCCTCTTTGGACTTGCCGTCATTGGACTCCTCACACTTGGCTCCTTCACCACCTCCTTTGCAGCCTTAAAGTTCATCTGAGAGAAAATGCCTCTTCGAGTAATGACTTTGATTCTGCAGATGGAGAACATGGCCCAGGAAATCATTCACCAAATACCAATACAAAAAATATTTCACAAGATCAAGAACCAAACATATCAAGCCCATCAACCACAAATAATCCAAACCCAAAGTGGGTATTTACTTTAAAATATTTTCCTAATGGTGTCATTAATAGGTATAAGGCGCGCTTGGTTGCGAGAGGATTCAATCAACAATATGGTCTTGATTACGCAGAGACATTTAGTCTGGTCATAAAATCAGTGACCATACGTACTATTTTACAACTAGCTGTATCTCGTGCATGGCACATTAAACAACTTGATGTTAACAACACATTTCTGCAAGGTACTCTTAATGATAAAGTCTATATCTCGAAACCTCCTGGATTTGTTGATAACTACCAACCTCACCATGTTTGTCAGCTTAAGAATGCGTTATATGGTTTAAAACAATCATCTAGGACTTGGTATCAAGAGTTAAAGTCATATCTATGGTCCATGGGATTTCTTAACTCTCTTGCGGATACTTTGGTGTTTATTTATATCAATGCTGCCCAGATTATATATTGTTTGGTTTACGTGGACGACATTGTTGTCACTGGCAGCAGCAGTTCTCTCATCAACAGCTTCATACATGCCTTAGCCAACATATGTTCTTTGAAGAATCCAATGGATCTAACGTATTTTCTTGGGATAGAGGCGAAGCGCACAATAAGAGGGTTGCATCTTAATCGAAGGAAATATATCCTTGATCTTCTCGAGAAGACAAAGATGACAGATGCAAATCCTGTTACAACACCAATGGCTCCATCACCAAAGCTGACTCTTTGCTCATGCCCACTTTTGTTGAATCCGAGTGAGTATCGTAGTACTGTTGGGAGTCTTCAGTATCTCGCTTTTACGCGACCAGATATAGCCTATTCTGTCAATAGACTATCCCAATTCATACATCGACCAACAGACACACATTGGCAAGCGGTTAAACGCATCTTACGTTACTTGGTGGGTACGGTGTCACATGGCATTTACCTAATGTCTGATTCTCCTATTATACTTCATGCTTACTCTGACGGAGATTAGGCCGGGGACACAGATGATTTTGTCTCCACAAATGCTTATGTGTTCTATCTTGGCTCAACACCAATCTCATGGTCATCGAAGAAACAAAAAGAAGTATCACAGTCATCTACCGAGCTATTGCGAATACGGCTGGTGAGATTTGATGGATATGTTCACTGTTAATGGAACTGGGGATCACGCTTCCTACAACACCGGTGGTATACTGTGAAAATGTCGGAGCAACGTACTTATGTGCAAACCCAGTTTTTCATTCCTGGATGAAGCATCTCGCCTTGGACTACCACTTCGTTAGAGACAACATACAATCTGGTGCCTTACGCGTTTGATATGTTTCAACTAGAGATTAGTTAGCTGATAGCTTAACCAAATCATTGGCGCGAACTCGTTTTCTGGAGATCGATTGGTGTGGCTGCAGCCCCTCCATCTTGAAGGTGTGTGTAGAAGTGTATATATGTAAATGGTAGATTAGAAAATGTTTAATACCTAGGTTTCTCTTGTTTGGTCTTTATAAATACATGTACTTTAATGTCAAATAAACTTAATACAGTCTTACGATCATATATAAAAATATATATGCACACTTAAGTATATATATCATTAAAAAATCAGTTAAAACATTGTACTTTTGGCAGGCTCATTTAAGAATACCTAAATAAAACTATATTTACTCATTTATACAACAAATCATACTGGAGTTCTGATAAAAGGATTTTTGCATCGAAAAGGTTATCTAATAACCTTAATGCTATAGGCATAAAAGGATATCAATCCACAAGGAGATTAGAACAACACACTATGACTATGAATTGTGACTTCAGTATAAGCAAATAAGTTTAGATAATGATTTGTAACTCTAATTGTAAAGCAAATTAATAACAAAAAGGCTTAAAACATTTTCAGTAAATAAGATGATAAAAAGTGAACTCTAGGGTTGATTAGGGATTCAAAGCAAGTGATAAATGATTATGGAGTATTAGTTCTTTCATTGCCACATTGTCTTTAAGCTTAAGAACCTTAACTGAATGCTATCCACTATCATGGTATAGCACCTTCTCTAATCACTTGATAATCAGCAACTATCGTTGGCTTCAAGTGATCAAAGAGCATTACTAACAAGTCTAACAACCATTTAGCAACTTAATCAACTATCATCATAGGTTAAGTGAGCTAAACACTTAATAAATCTGATCCGGAATTTCATCAAACACTTGGTGGGCATTGATGAGCCTAAGTCTAAATCAACATGATCAAGGCTAATCTAGCAAGCTTAACATCTATTAAGTAAGGATGTAACATAATCTATTCCTAAAATCCATAAATCATTCATCATTCATCCTAATCTACTCAACCCATGAGCTCTAATGGACTACTCACAAATAGACATGAAGCCACAAAGCAAAGCTTGGTTAATCATCGTAAGATGTGAATAGGGATAAAGATTTAAATAGATATCAAAAGATTCAAATTTAAAAGAGAAAGATTCATACAATGATCTCAAGAAAATCTCAAAGTTCCTACTTAGATCTTTTTCTCAAAATAAAACACAACATAATCATCTAATTAGGTTTTTCCAGCTTTTATAGTCCACAAACTCGGAGTGGTTTAATCTTGATCAATTCCGGTTTAGGTCCGGTTAAGGAAGATAGATTGAGTTTCCGGTCTGTCCATCGGTCTGTCTTCGTCGATGGAGTTGGTCGATGGGATGTCATCGATCTGACTTGGTTGATGAAACTGTCCATGTAATCCTCGGGTGTTGAGTTTGGACTCGCCATCGGTCTGCCTTCGCCGATGAGACTGGTCGATGAGCACAGAGAATTCCATCGGTCAGGTTTGATCGATGGGACTGATCGATGTGCACGGGAAAAACGCCAAACTTCATCTTTGATCCTTTTGCTCTTGGTATTGGTTTCTAGGCTCCATTTCTTGCTAAAACCTACAAAAGAGATATGCAAATGTAAACTATACTATACTATGCACCTAAAGTCTATTATGCCATGAAAATGGAAAGGAAATCAAATCAATATCATGATTTAAAACCTAAGAAAACACAACATATCAATTCCCCCAAACTTGCTTCTTGCTTGTCCTCAAGCAAGTAACAATTCAATGGGAGAAAGGTTTGAAGGTGGGGATTCATATTCAAAATAAAACTCAACAAGCTACCAACATCATACACCAAGATAATAATTTAAGCCAAAGCACCAAGCAACACAAGTTCGAACCTCTAATAAGCTATCCTCTTTACTCTTCTCGCAACTCCTAATTTTTTACTCTAAGATAGCACTCAAAGATCTCCACAAGCAATTATGCAATCAACTCTTTAACATTCAATTAAGTATAAGCATGTAGTCTCGCCTAGGGATTGTCAATCGCTTTCAATTGGTTTAGGTTCAAGCCATTTAGAGGTCGTTTTCATCATAAGTGTAGGGTTTCTCTCATGAAATCAAGGAATGTTGACATTAGGCAAAAGCTATATAAGAAAGGAAACAATTTATGCATACAAGTTCAACCTCTATTGTTCTACCCATTCTTAGACTTTACATCTAATCTCAACTTCTTTTTATTATCTCTTTTAGAGGCATAACTCTACTTATTTTCTTTTCTCTCTTGACTCACCTCAAACTCTTTTTCAAAATCCTCTAAAGAAATCCCTTTTCTTATCACAACATGAATCTATTAATCTTCTTTTCATCATCCTTGGTTTTCTCATTCTTTTTTTTTTTTTTTTTATTCACACTTTTTTTTCATGAGGAAGCTTCAAGGTTCAATACATTTAGAGCCTAGACTATTTCTCAAGGTGTTTTAATCATTATCCCTTATGCAAATGTAAATGCAAACCATATGCTTCTAAGACTCAATCCTAATGGCAAAATGAAATGCAAAGCTACATGGAAATTGTTTTTTTTGGTTTTCAAATTTTTTTTTTTTTTTTTTTTTTTGAAAACATAGTTATTTACAATGCAAAACTCAAGAAAAAAAAATCAAAAGAGAAAACAATATTAGACACTATATCTCTCCCCCAAACTTATTTCGCACCGTCCCGGTGAGAATAAATTTAGAGAGGAAGACCTAAACACACAAAAACAAGATAAAAGAAAACTAAATATGTACAAAGGAAGTGGAGTGGTACCTAGTACCATGTGTCGGATCCGAATGAGTAAAACTCGTTGCTAGAGGTTGGAGCCGGTGTTGTGGGTGAACGAGTGGCTCTCCTCTTCCTTCTTCTTTGGCGCGGCTCAAAAGATGAAGCATGGGCTGGTTCTTGTTCCTCTTCTACCGGATCCAGTACCCCGTGAAATAAGTGACTCATTCCCGCATCGTCATCCATATGTTCCATGATGTTCACTTCCCTTCCTTGCTCCTCATCTTCTTGTTGTTGCATACCCGCATCAACCACATCCTCACAACGGGAACTAGAGCACCCTCCAGCTGAGAGCTTCTCGTGAGATTCTTCACTTCCTTGCTCAAAAACTTAACTTGCTTCACTACTTTCTTGAGTGATCTATCTTGCCATTTCACAATCCTTTGAAGCAAGTTGATTTGAGTGTGGGTGGCTTGTAGCGCGGTTTGGCGAGCGGGTATTGGTTCATCCCAAGGTTGGAAGTCATATCGCAAGATACCGTAAACTCGATCATGCAGCGGTGGTGAGCTTGCATCTCCTTCCATAGCAGCTGGTAGCGCTTGTTGCGAGGTTGTTCCTATGTTCTTCTCAATCCTAGTGAGTGGCCCATCTCTTGATGCTTCATAATGAACCTCTTCACTATGGTAGAAGCAGACATTATCTTCGATAGAGAGAGATGTGTACGGTACATTCGGGATCAAGAAATTCATCTCATTCTTCCTTTGGTGCTGGAACTTGTAGCAATAGGAGGTTCCAAGAGATCCATAAAGTTAATGGGAGCGGTTGAGGTAATACTTGTCTATCTTCAAAGCTCCGAGTCTCTCCCCGATTAACTCAATCCCTATAGCCTTGAAGAGTGGAGTCAACAAACCTCCAACCTTACTTAGGGTGCCTTATCCGAACTTGTCATGATCCAATATTGAGTGTAGAAGAGGTCATGAACAAATATTCCCACCATACTCACATATGTCTGGTTTGCGCTGATGCCTCTTCTGCCTTCTAAGAACCCGAGAAAAGGCGCAAGTCCAACATTAAGAAGCCTCATGTCCCCTTCTCTAATGTGTCCCGTTTCCTTCCTAGGATCCCATGTGTGAGCAATTGCCTTGTGAACATATCTAATCGTGTGATTACGGATGTTCCCGGATTTTGTAGCGCCCCTATCATAAGCTTACATTCCTATGGTGTTCCATACAATGGTTGATTGCATAACCGACTTGGACATAGTTAGATGCAATCCTCTCGGGATACCATATATCTCGTTCAACTCCTCATGTATCACCTTATTACTTCCTCCTATTGATCATAAACTTAGTGTAACCCACATCATCCCATTCATAATCCCGAGGCTTGTTCCTCCGAGCTGTAAAAGTGATGAGAAACTCCTTAGTGAGATCCACATAGGTGTCGGAGATTAGGCTCATAAACTTTGATAGCCCCATATTCTTGAATATCGCTTCGACATCATCTTGGAGTCCCACTTCACTAAGGAATTCCATATCCGGATAGCGTGTGACGACCCAAGTGAGTTTCCATTCCTTCTCCTTTTGGTTGATCCTAGCTCTCCTTTGAGCTTGTGTGAAGTTCTCATGAATTGGCTCCTCAACACTCTTATCTTTCTTCTTCCCTTTTCCCAGTTTACTTGGAGCTCTATCATTATCACTTTCACTTCCACTAATCCTTTCCTCAATATCATCCTCAACAACCTCTTTTCCTTTCCTAGACTTAGCCCGAGATGTGGAAGCTTGAGCTTTTCCCTTTCCTTGACCTTTCTTAGTCACACCATCACTTTCTTTCCTTTGAATTACCATTGTCACCTATAAGACAATTTCATCATTCAAAATCATAATTAGTATAACTTATTGAAAGAAAGGTTTTCCAATGATCAAACCTCATAGAAAATGAAGAGTACATTCAATAAATATGGTGACAGTTAAGCAAAACAAATTAGTTCTTATGTTATTTAGTTGACTTTTATGTTTTGACCAAAAATTCAACAAAATTCCTCATAATTCATTACCAAAACGTTTTTAAACTTAGTAGTCTTCTAGGAACTCTCTTATTATACTATTATCTATCTATTGAAACCATAATCTTTAACTTTCCTTAAAATTTTCAATTTTTAGTCTCATGAACCCTAGAATTTTAAAATTTCAAAATTTCATCAATCAATCCACAAATTCAAGCAAGTAATAGCTATGTTGAGTAAATAATATTAGTTTACTCATCTATATCGTTTGATTTATGCCTTTGATTAACTACAAATTGAAAATATAAAGTTTATCCAAATAGATAGAGAATTTTTGATTTATTACCTCAAATTTGAATGGTTAAATGCAAGAGATGAAAGCTGAAGCAGGGATTACTCAATAGGTAAAGCAAAAATTCAAATTTAGCAATTGGAATCAACAAAAATGGTTGAGAATTGAGAGAGTTCTAGTGATTTTTGATGTTTGAAATTGATTGAAATGAGAAAAATGGAGGATTGAGGATGATGAAATCGCGATTTGGGGAAGAAGATGGGAGTAAACCAGTTTAAAATCGTGTTGGTTCATTTAAAGTAAACCAGTTTAGACCGAAAATTGATTTGAGAAGACTTACCTGGGTTCGCCATCAGTCTGTCCTGACCGATGGGAGTGCCCATTGGGAGCTCATCGATCATGTTTGATTGATGAGACTGATATTGTGATTCCCCAAGAAACTCACCTCGAGTTCCCATTGGTCAGGTTTAACCGATGGGAATGACCGATATGCACGTTTTATTCCATCGGTCTGTCTTGACCGACAGAAATGATCGATGGGGCCATTGATCATGTTTGACTGATGGGAATGTCCATATGATTCCCCGGATTTTTGACTCCACTCACCATCGATCAAACAAATCTGGATCAATCATCTCACATCCAAATTTCCTTCATCAATGGATCAACCTATTATTCAAAAGCAGATTAAAAACATAAAATAAAGTTACTTCAAAGCAAATATGTACAAGGATACCATGGGAATGGCTCCCAAGTGCGCTTGTTTAACGTGTTACCTTGACGGTTTCCGAGTTTTATGCGGATTGGGGTTCCGCAAGGGAAACCAAAGTCCATCTTTTTGGTGGATCACTTGACATGTATGGCTTTATGCGCTGTCCATTAACCACGAAATCAGCTCTGTTCTTGTTGATTAGGACATAAGCTCCGTAAGCATGTACTTCCTTGATCTCAAAAGGGCCCGACCAACGCAATTTTAGCTTTTTCGGAAACAATCTTAACCTTGTGTTGAACAACATCACTTGATCTCCAACTTTGAAGTCTCTTTTGATGATCTTCTTGTCATAAAATGCTTTAGTCCTTTATTTGTAGCTCTTTGAACTCTCATAAGCCTCAAGACGGATCTCATCAAGTTCACTTAGTTGAATCAACCTAATTTCTTCCGCTGTCTTGATGTCAAAGTTCAACAACTTGGTTGCCCACAAAGCTTTGTATTCTAGCTCTACTGGAAGGTGACATGACTTCCCATAGAGGAGATTAAATGGTGTTGTCCCAATTGGTGTATTGTAAGCGGTTCTATATGCCCACAACACATCATCTAACTTGGTGGACCAATCTTTTCTAGTCGTCCCAACTGTCTTCTCTAGATAGCCTTGATTTCCCGGTTTGAAAGCTCTACTTGGCCACTTGTTTGAGGATGATATGGTGTAGCAACCTTGTGCTTGACACCATGCTTCTTTAGTAGACTCTCAAACACTTTGTTGATGAAATGAGAACCTCCATCACTTATTACCACTCTTAGAATGCCAAATCTTGGAAAGATTATGCTCTTATACAGCTTAAGAACTACCTTTACATCATTGGTGGGACTTGCTATTGCTTCTACCCATTTAGAGACATAGTCCACCGCAACTAGGATGTAGCTATTCCCGTAAGAGGATGGGAATGGTCCCATGAAGTCAATTCCCAAACATCAAAGATTTCCACTTCAAGAATCGGATTTTGTGGCATATCATTTCTCTTACCAATGTTCCCTTTCATTTGGCAAGGATCACACCTCTCAACAAACCCTTGTGCATCCTTAAACATAGCTGGCCACCAAAAACCCGCTTGTAGCGCCTTCGCAACAGTCTTGAAGCTTGCAAAGTGACCTCCATAGCTTGAACCATGACAATGCTCCAATATCCCTTGAACTTCTTCTTCCGCAACACAACGCCTATAGAGACTATCCTTACACAGCTTATACAAAGAAGGCTCATCCCAATAGTACCGGTTCACATCTTTGAAGAATTTCTTCCTTTGGTAAGCATCAAGGCTTGGTGGTTCATTTTCACAAGCTAGGTAGTTCACAATATCAACATACCAAGGAAGCCTTTCACTCAAACTCATAGCTTTCCTAAGCTTCTTGTGGGTCTCATGTGTAGATTGAAGAAGAGTAATGGCTAAGAGTTGTTCTTCGGGTAGAGAGTCATCAATAGGGATGTCATCAATGATTCGCATATGAGATAAATGGTCAGCAACTCCATAATCAACACCTTTCTTGTCCTTTATCTCCAAAACAAACTCTTGTAGAAGCAAGATCCATCTTAGTAACCTTGGCTTTGCATCTTTCTTGGCTAGGAGATGTCTTAAGGCAGCATGATCGGTGTGAAAAATGACCTTAGAGCCAACCAAATAGGACCAAAATTTCTCAAAGGCATAGATTATTGCCAAGAGCTCCTTTTGAGTTTTAGCATACTTCACTTGAGCACTATCCAAAGTCCTACTAGCATAGTAGATCACATGAAGCTTCTTGTCCTTTTTTTGCCCTAAAACCGCGCCAACCGTAAAATCACTAGCATCACACATAACTTCAAATGGCAGATCCCAATCCGGTGGCTGCACTATTGGAGCACTAACAAGTTCCTTCTTGATTCTCTTGAAAGCTTCAAGGTATTCTTCATCAAAAACAAAGTCCACATCCTTGCACAAAAAGTTGGTGAGTGGTCTAGCAATGAAAGAGAAATCTTTGATGAATCTCCGGTAGAAGCCCGTATAGCCTAAGAAGCTTCTGATGTCCCTAACCGTCTTTGGTGGTCCCAAGTTCACCATGACTTCTATCTTGGCCTTGTCAACCTCTATTCCCTTTTCCGAAATCTTGTGACCCAACACTATACCATCTTGAACCATGAAGTGACACTTCTCCCAATTTAGCACCAGATTTTTCTCCTCACATCTCTTGAGAACCCTACATAGATTGTCAAGACAAGAGGAAAAGGTATCTCCATAGACGGAGAAGTCATCCATGAAAACTTCCATAATATTTTCAATAAAATCAGCAAAATTGACATCATGCATCTTTGAAAAGTTGATGGAGCATTACATAGTCCAAATGGCATCCTTCGATAAGTAAATGTACCATAAGGACATTTGAAAGTAGTCTTTTCTTGGTCATTCGGATGTATCGGAATTTGAAAGAATCCCGAATACCTGTCAAGGAAACAGTAAAAGCGATGGTTTGCTAGTCTCTCAAGCATTTGATCAATAGAGTTAAGTTTTTGGTTGTCAATGCAAACCCTATGAGCGGTGATGGTTCTAGTTGGTATTAGTTCATTGTTTTCGTTATTAACTACAGTTACTCTGTCCTTCTTAGGCACTACATGGACCGGAGAAATCCAAGTACTATCCGAGATTGGATAGAACACTCCAACATCTAGAAGTTTAAAAATCTCTTTCCGGACAACATCTCTCAAATTCAGGTTTAACCGTCTTTGGTGTTCAACGGAAGTCATTGATTCATCTTCTAAATGGATCATATCCATGCAAAGGGCTTGAGAGATGCCTTTAATGTCATCCAATGGCTAACCAATAGCTTTTCTATACTTCTTTAATTTGACTAACAACATATTGGTTTCGTTTTCACTCAAGTTGTCATTAATTATAACCGGATAAGTCGAATTAGAGCCAAGAAAGGCATACCTTAGACCACTTGGGAGAGGTCTGAGCTCCACTTTTGGTGCATTGAGCTCACTTCAATCATCCTTTTTGCTAGTCTCTTCACCATTGGTTTTAACTGAGCTCACATTTTGTACCACTTCTCCTAACTTCAAGTACTCAACATCTTCACTACAAACCTTGTGTGAGTCTAGGATCTTCTCATACCCAATGCTATCATTCTCTAACAAACCGAAAACTCCATGTTTCACTGTCAAAGCACTTTGTAGAGCATCCTCCATAGCTAACTCCTCTAGTAGCTCATCCGCAAGCTCATCCATGGTGTCCACATAGAACAATTGACCTTCCATAATGGGTTTCTTTATAAGCTTGCTAATATCAAACTTAAGGACATTATTCCCCAAATGCAAATCAACCTTGCCTCTTCTCACATCAATCATAGCTCTTACGGTAGCTAGAAATGGTCTTCCAAAGATCAAAGGATCATGTGGCTCTTCATCCATTTCCAATACAACAAAGTCGGTCAAGATCTCAAAGTTTTCAATCACCACCGGTAAGTCTTCTAGTAGCCCTATTGGATATCTCACCGATCTGTCCGCTAGCACAAGAGAAACGCGGCATGGCTTGAATCTAGTGAATCCTAGGCATTTTGCTATAGTAAATAGCATCAAGCTCACACTATCTCCAAGATCAACCAAACATCTTGTTAAAATCTGAGGATCCAAAGCACATGATAGTGTGAAGCTGCCCGGATCATCAAGCTTCTTTATAATGGTCTTCCTTTGAATTATGGCACTATATTCATGAGAAAGGACTACCATGCCTTCCAAAGCTTTGGCTTTCTCCTTAATAGCATCCTTCAAGAACTTGCTATAGTGTGGGGGTAACCAAAAGGCTTCTATGATTGGCATTGTAACCTTCACCTCACTCATTTGCTTATCAAATATAGCTCTATACTTCTCCATCATTTTCTTCTTAAATCTACCGGGAAATGAAAGCTTTGGTTCAAAAGGTGGTGGTACAAAGAGAGGTTCCTTTTTTGAAAAATTTGAACCATTCTTGGGAGGTTCTTCTTTATCTTTCTCTAGAGTAGTCTCTTTATCTACTACATTGCCTTTCCCTTTGTCAAGTACTGCTCTTTCAATAACCTTGTCTTTACCAATACAACTTTCCTTCAACTCATCTTCATCAATCATAATCACATCCTCCCCCTCTTTAGTACCAATGTCCTCATTGAGTGTGTTCTTAGATGTCTCCCTTGTAGGTAGCTCTCTTCCACTTCTAAGAGTGATTGCTTGAACAAACTCCTTAGGATTGGTTTCCGATTTCCCGGCTCCTATTGGCCGCTTAGATGATGAAGCAACTTGTGCAACTTGATTGTCCAATGACTTTATATGAGATGCCAAATGCTCATACTTGGTGTTTAGCTCATTGTAGGCGCCATCTATCTTGTTGTTGACACCATCTATTCGACTATTTAATCCTTCCACTCTAGAAGTTACTCCATCAATTCTCTTACTTATCTCAGCATTTCCCTTGGTTTGACCCTCTAGGAGTTGCTTAAGTAGATCATCGGTAGAGGTTTGGGTTTGGGGTTGAAAGTTTTGGGTGGGGTTGTTGAATTGTGGTCTTGGCTGAAATTTCTGGCCTTGTGGTTGTTGTTGAAAGTTCACAAATGGTCTTGGGTGGAATTGTTGAGATTGTGGTTGTATAGGAGGATAATTCTGATCTTGGGGATTCTCAACATTAGTGCTTCGGTATGAAAGGTTGGGATGGTTGCGGAAATTCGGGTTTAAGGTCTTTTGATGAAACCCTTGGTTTCCCACATAGTTGACCTCTTCTTGTTGCTCTTCACTCCCCTCTACATACACACCATTGTCTTGAAAGACTTGTTGACTACCATCAAACTCTCCAACAAAGTTTACCGGCTTTTGAGAAATGAGAAAAGCTTTACTCATCTTGTCTAGCTTCTCGGTAATCTCCTTGAGCTTGAGATCTTGACTACTTGTGTCCCTAACCTCTCTATCATAGTCTCCTCCATAACAAGCATCACTTTGTGTCATTGCCTCAATTAGCTGCTTTCCTTGGTTTACATTCAAGTTGACAAAGCTCCCATAAGTAGCTGTGTCCAAATCTCTTCTATATCTATCAACAACACCTCTATGGAAGATTCCTAGTAGGTTCTCCTTGGAGATATTGTGATGAGGACAACTTCTTGTATAACCCTTTAGTCTCTCCCAAGCATCATAAAGACTCTCTTGATAACCTTGCTTGAAGGTTTGAATGTCATTCCTTATTTTTGCTGTCTTTTGCTTTGGAAAGAACTTTTTGAGAAACTCTTGCTTCACCAACTCTCAAGAAGACAAAAGTTCTGAGGCTACGTTCTTTTCCCAATGGGTAGCCTTGTTTCCTAAAGAGAAAGGGAACAAGATCAACTTGATAGACTCCTCCGGAACTCCATTCATCTTCACCGTCCTACAAAGCTGTTCAAACTGATCTAGATGTTCTAAGGGGTCTTCCATTGGCAAACCATTGTATCTATGATTCTGAATCATGTTGATCAAGCTTGACTTGATTTCAAAGTTGTTAGTCGCAATGGTTGGTGTTGGGATTCCCGTCACCATTGGTCTAGCATTTGGCGTATCGAAGTCCCCTATGGGTCTAAGTTGCGGACCAACATTAGCTGCAGCGGCTTGAGGTGGTGGCGCAAAACCCGGTGGATGTTCCTCTGCCATTTCATACTCTTTCTCTTGATCAACTCTGTCTCTGGCTGCTCTTCTCGTCTCTCTCTCTAATCGGCGACTGTTGTTGCTTCGCTCTACTAGATGTTGTGTCCCGTGACTCCGCAAGTTTATACACCTTCAAGAGAAAAAAATCAAGATATCAAACCAAAGTTGAGTCCACAAAAGTAAAAATAGTAACAATAAAAGCTAAGTCTCAAAACAAAATTGAATCCGAATGGCTATTGCTTAATCTCCCCGGCAATGGTGCCAATTTGATAAAAGGATTTTTGCATCCAAAATGTTATCAAATAACCTTAATGCTATAGGCATAAAAGGATATTGATCCACAAGGAGATTAGAACAACACACTATGACTATGAATTGTGACTTCAATCTAAGCAAACAAATTTAGATAATGATTTGTAACTCTAATTGTAAAGCAAACTAGTAACAAAAAGCTTAAAAATATTTTTAGTAAATAATATGATAAAAAGTGAACTCTATGGTTGAGTAGGGATTCAAACAAGTGATAAATGACTATGGAGTATTAGCTCTTTCATTGCCACATTTTCATTAGGCTTAAGAACCTTAATTGAATGTTATCCACTATCATGGTATAGCACCTTCTCTAATGAATTGATAATCAGCAACTATCGTTGGCTTCAAGTGATCAAAGAACATTACTAACAAGTCTAACAACCATTTAGCAACTTAATCAACTATCATCATAGGCTACGTGAGCTAAACACTTAATAAATCTGATCCGGTATTTCATCAAACATTTGGTGGGCATTGATGAGACTAAGTCTAAATCAACATGATCAAGGCTAATTTAGCAAGCTTAACATCTATTAAGTAAGGATGTAACATAATCTATTCCTAAACTCCATAAATCATTCATCATTCATCATAATCTACTCAACCCATGAGCTCTAATGGACTACTCACAAATTGACATCAAACCACAAAGCAAAGCTTGGTTAATCATCATACGATGTGAATAGGGGTAATGATTTTAATAGATATCAAAAGATTCAAACTTAAAAGAGAAAGATTCATACAATGATCTCAAGAAAATCTCAAATTTCCTACTTAGATCTTTTTTTCTCAAAATAAAACACAAGATAATCATCTAAGTAGGGTTTTCCAGCTTTTATAGTCCACAAACTCGGACTGGTTTAATCTTGATCAATTCTGGTTTAGGTCCGGTTAAGGAAGATAGATTGAGTTCTGGTCCGTCCATCGGTCTGTCTTCGTTGATGGAGTTGGTCGATGGGATGTTATCGGTCTGACTGTCGATGAAACTGTCCATGTAATCCTCCGAGTGTTGAGTTTGGAATCGCCATTGGTCTGCCTTCGCCGATGAGCCTGGTCGATGAGCACAGAGAATTCCATCGGTCAGGTTTGATCGATGGGACTGATCGATGTGCACGGGAAAAATGCCAAACTTCATCTTTGATCCTTTTGCTCTTGGTATTGGCTTCTAGGCTCTATTCCTTGCTAAAACCTATAAAAGAGATATGCAAACGCAATCTATGCTATACTATGCACCTAAAATCTATTATGCCATGCAAATGCAAAGGAAATCAAATCATAATCATGCTTTAAAACCTATAAAAGCACAACATATCAAGTTTATACACCTACATTAATTTTATTAAAAAAACTTATACAACTTGATCAGGTGGTATGAGATAATCATTTTCACTTGAAGAATAACTGTCATGTAGTTTAGGGCAAAGATCGATTCCGCAAAACTATTTAAATAATTTCCATTTAGTCAACCGAAATAATATCATGTTTTAGATCCATTAGAAAATCCGGTGAATGAGTTATTTTTATTATTAACATCCATTGTGCTATTATATTCCAAAAATTAAAGCAACTTTGTAGCTCTAGTTGTCATCTTCCGAAACAAATTGAAAAAAATTAGGGTGAATAATCTATTTGATTATTTTATTTACTGGGATACCACATTTTTCTATATAAAAGATAAGATCTCTCGAAAAGAGCCAGGATAATGCAGAATTCCGGTGATTTATAGAATTCTCCACAATAATGTAGTTCTTCTAGAGTTTTTTTTTTCTTTCTTATTGTTTTTAAAATTCATGTTAAGATATCTATTATTTTAATTGTAAAAAGAGCCAAAATAAGTCTAAATACGAATGAACGTGAAACTTAATTTATTAGATGTCTAAATTAAAAAAAAAAACATTGTTCTGTTTTATCCGATATTTTAGTTGAATAAATTTAAACTTTTAAAAAGTTTCAAATATTATAAAGATGTATTTAAACAATAAAAAATGTTTAAAATATTATAATGTTTAAACTCTATAATGTTTTATAAGAATAATATTATTATTTGAACTCTAAAAAAACAAGAAATCTCTATATTATTATTTGGAAAGTAAATATAGAAAATTAATTTATATTAGAACTATTTATTTTTAATACAGATGGACTAAAATATTAGAACTATTTTTTTAATACAGGTGGACTAAAATAATCAATCCAAAATAAATAATTACATAACAGTGACTTGATTACATGATGTAAAGCTCCCAACGAGTACGGGACAAGAAGGGTTTACATCCCAAAATAGAATTAATCCTCATTTTAAAACATATTTAAATAACTTAGTCCTAGAAAATGGAAGATTTGACAAATAATTTTCTTAAAAATATTGGAAATCTATACAATTTTCTTTTAGGGCACTTTATAGAACAACAAACTCTTACAAAAATTATATCACAAAAAATGGAAGAAAAAATATATATATATAACGTAGGATAAGATAGAAAATGAGTGCAATGTGTTCGGAATATCTCATTAATAATTTTTTTTCCAAACCAATCAAAATACGGTTTGACTTATGATTTTAACCATTGTATTGTTAACGGGAAAACAGTTTCAAATCCATTAACATACCATCTGAAATCAAATTTATGTCAAAATCTTTAAAACTGATTAACACTTGATTTTTAACTTGCATTTAAAAAATATATAACCAACAACACATGATTTTGATAAAATATTTTCAAATAAGTGCTTGAATAACACATTATTTGACTTTAAAATAACTTATACTTATTTACTTAAAATTATCTTGAATATTTTTCCCAACAATTATCTTTACGGTCCGAATGGTGAAATTGGATCGAACGATGCGGATAGGGTGGATCAAACATATCTAGTGGGGATTAAACGTATTAGGTGGATCAATTAGAAAAAGTGTAGATCGGGCTGTTAAGAATGTATATTAAATGGTAAACTATATAAGAAATGGTTTGAATGATAATTTAAAAAAAAACACATATTATGTAATAGTATGTAATATTTATTCAATCCTATGTAGTTTACTTAAAATATAAAATTGTAATTATAGACTAATAAACTGAGAGAACAAGTTTTTGGCTTTATATACGATCGAAGATGGAAAGTTTCTATTGGGTACAATTATCCTAATTTATTACTAGTCCACAAGAATACTATTAATCACACAATATGAATGTACTTATGTCTTTAGTTATGTGATTCCTCAACATCTCTAATAGTTTAAAAAAAAAAAAATAGGAAAAACACAAATTAAAAAAAATGACTAAAAAAGAACAAACTTACATGTTGTTTTCTTTCTGTTTTATAATGCTGATATGGATGTACAATAAGAGGAATGCGATAAACCGTAGGGAGCATATCACTTTTTCCTTCACAAAATCTGATTCACTTTTACTATGGCGTTCTAAATATTTTATTGTAATATTTTAATTAAACTTTTTGCTTCTTTTTATACGTCTGAACTGTAACGACGTATTTGTTAATGTGGGAAAAATGGATTGTAAGTGTGGTATGTTTAAACATCGATACGTGCAGAAAAAATAGATAATGTCAAACAAGTGCGTTTTTCTGTAAAATAGGCGATACAAATAATGTTTGATTGATAAAAAAGTATCAAGTTATGCAATATTTATATTTTACTAAACTAATTTAGAAACAAATATAGTACTAATATTAAAATACTTAAAAATATAATTGTTTAGTTAGTGTTTGTGAAGTAATATTTTTATCTATTATTTATAAACTTTCGTTAAAAAATGTATGTGAAGTAAAATTCTAAATATGTAAAATTTAAATAACAAAAACATTACAGTACAATACTATAGCATACTTTGATTTTTAGTATAACGAATAGTTTTTAAATTGCTAAGTAAATTTTGTTATTAAAAATATGAGGAAAGACATTTAGTTTTCTTAAATGATAAGATAGTTAAATACATTCTCTAAGATTTGCTAATATTTATTAAATTAGATCACTATTCCTACTTTAACTCAATTTATATAAAATAAATTAATATACTTAGTTTAGTTTAGATAAATAGTTTAATTATTTCTATATTTTATGAGCTAAGTTTTCTACGATTAGCTCAACGATATTCTTAGACTATTCATAAAATATAGAAATAATTTAATTTAGATAAACTAGTTTAATTACTTTTTATCTCTTTAGTAAGTTATTTTCTAATGTTTTTTTAAAAGGTAACTTTCTTATTGGTGTATGTTAGATAAAAGAATAGCATACAGGATATGATCATATTTATAGTGTAGAATTTGTTAAAATAATACACACTAATCTTGTAGAGAAACAAATAAAACAGTTATCTAATGCGTTTTTTATCGGACTACGGGTATTATTTGGAGTGCGGTTTTGAACTGTGGATCATTACCTAATAGGAAAAAATACACATGTATTGAGATGCACAAACTGTTTAACTTTTCTTTTTTAAACCACAAACTTTTTTAAAACAGGGTCAAGACATGAAGATTGCGTTTTAAGATGGTTTTTCTAAAACCGCTTTTGAAACACCACTCAGAAAACTTATAATTTTTTTTTACATTTTCTAAATAAACTGGGTGTGGATTTTAATGCCAATTTTTAGCTATCAGATAAAAAAACGCACTCCAAAACCACACAGTGGACAATATCATGTGTCCAATACAAAACACAGTGGATAATTTGTTTTTTTTAATAATTAATTCCTTTAAATATTAAGTCCAGCCCCTATAAATATGCTCATATGTGTGCATTTAACAATCAGCAAGAGCAACGAAATACAATACTTATAAAATCACAAAACTTTGAAAGTATAAACAGGCAACAAATATAAAAGAAGCAAGAGCATCACTTAACCACAAGTCTATATGCTAGAAATTAAAGAATTATTTCCTCCATTTGCAGGTAAGTTTTTATATTAAAATTAGCTTGTAAATATAAAATAATTATCTGTTTCATCTAATTGAAAATAATAATTTTTAATTTATGTCATAAAAATTTGAGTTAAAATATGAGTTATTATATAATTTAATAAATATTAGTAAAAGGGTAATAAAATATATTTAAGTATTTATAACTTACTACGTAGTCTTAAAATTCAATATTTAACAACTTTTTTGACATCTTAAATATTTGAAATAGTAACTATTGTCAACATTTATATTTCCATAACACTGCAGAGTATTTTATTATCTTGGTAGCTTGAATGTTTCAATAATCTCAGCTCATGAAAAATATTAATTTATATTTAGGCTTGTATATAACCAATAATATGTATTTTCATATTATTATGTATCATGCTATTTAAAAAATAATAAATTTTATTTGTAAAAAATAACAACCTTGAATTTGTAATCGTTTTACTATGATGTTCATGTATGTATATAATTTATTTTTAAACAGATCATTGGTTTATGTAAAGCATCAAAACCTGAATATTTTTTTACAGATTCTATAATTATTTTATCAGTTTGTAAAAATTCTAAATCTGTTGTATAATTATTATTATTTTTCATTAGGTATGTCATATCATCATCTACGGGGTATGATATCTTTAAGGCGAACTGACTCAAATCAGAAACTTCAACACCTCTAACAGAAACAAATATCAGGGTAAACATAATATTTATTTTTATTTTAAAATTTTTATAAATATTAATGAGATTTGATAAAATAATTATTATCGTAATACTACAATTTGTAGAAAAAATACAAATGGTCATATATAATAGAAAAAACATTAATCAAATTATTCGACGAAGCAATTGCTATAAACAATTATACTCTAAAGAACCCTACTGCAATTGGTAGAGAGTATATTTTTGAAAATTTCAACCATACGTTCAACATGAATATAAATTATGGTTTCTACAAAAACAAGCTTGATGAATTAAAAAAAAAGTTACAAGAGGTGGAAGACTCTTATGAATTCCATTGGTATCTCGGTCGATTCTGATACGTCCATGATATATGCATCTGACGCATGGTGGAAAGAGCTTGAGTTTGTAAGTAAACTTACACTTTATACTTATCAGAATATGTAATAATATATAAGTACCAAGTAATCCGATGATTTTAAATTATAGGGATGCAGATTAACAAAGAGTTTGAACCGGAAACTGCCACAGTTTTGGGATGTTATGGTAAAATTTCTTGCATTACATGATGTTCAATCACAGTCTCAACATTCTTCAAGCCAAAGAAGAGAAGAATTAACCAATGATCGTGGACTTAATGAACATGGTCAAAATGACTCCAACAATGATAATGGTGATATACGAGAAACACAAGTTCCTGATACACAGGAAGAAGAAGTTTATCGTGTTAACGTTGATGATGACACATATCCTTCGCATGAGTTCACTAATGAAGCGGTCCAAAATCCAACTCGCAGAAGACAGCAACGAGGGAGGCTAAATTTTCAGTCAAACGCTAGACATGGGAGCAATTCATAGAGATTAGGAGGAAGCTCACAAATTTCTATTGGGGGTGGTTCACGAGGAGGTCGAAAAAGAAAATCTTTTGAAAAAAACATACAAGACATTATTGCTGGATATACTGAGTTTCAACAACAAAGTTTGCAGAAACTTCGTCCTCCAGGTGATTTTGACCAAGATGACTATGATGAATGGAAAAAGGCAGAAGCGATATTTATTTCTCTAGAAGTTCGAAAGGGAACTCTATTTTATTGGGCATGCCTTAATGGACTTCAACAATTAGTATTTTGGCGTAAGTATTTCATTGATATAGTTAGGAGCGTCGATGAAGATAAGCTACAATTGTTAGAAGCTATGACTGGTGTTTCGTGGAACAACAAAGATGTGCCAAAACAGTTAGGTGCCAATCATTTGGGAGTTCATCTTCAGGTGGACCATTATATGGCAGTCCATCTTCCGTGGGTAACAGTATGGGAGGAAAAAATTCAGGAGGATCAAATGCCTTTGGTTTTCAACAGTGGGACACGCCACCAAATGCTCAACAATGGGGGACACCACCAAATGCTCAACAATGGGGCACACTACCAAATGCTCACCAATAGGGCACACCACCAAATGTTTCACAGTGGGACACACCACCAAATGCTTCACAGTGGGGGCTTTAACCAAACTTTCAACCTTGGGTTGTGCCATCAAACATTCATCCAAGACGTCAGCCACAAAATTTTCAACAAGGCAGCTCAATGGGGATGACTCTAACTAATGTTCAATATGGATTTTCAGTAGGAAGTCAAGAAGACAATGTAAAGAATACTCAACAAAATATTCCAGATGGTGCAGCTATAGGAGCTTCACCAAAATTCATCACGTGGTCTCGATTTTATAAATTATTTTGAAGCTGGCCACATTTCATAGACACCTAGACCCGGTGATTTATTTAATATTTGTGGAAATCCACCAGGAACATCTACAAATATAAATGAAGGTCACCAAAGTTATTCAGAAGACAAATAATAGTTTATGATAGTTGTGTTTCACTATTCTTGTTTATGTAATAAGTAAAAGTTATATATTGATTAATATATTTTAGTATTTTCATTAATTTTTAATATAATTTAATATTTTCTTATGATATGTTTCATCTATGTTTAAAATTTCAGGTTTTTCGTATATGTCAGTTGCGATCACAAGGCATCCACAACTTAGGTTACGAAGAGAGACTTGAATTGTGGAATTTAGAAAATGAGAAATTTGAAGAGTTAATAATTCAACCAACATTGACTTACTATCATCAGAGCACCAACCCAAACCGATGAAGGTTTGGCATGGAGAAGTATTTGGCATCGAGTACAACAAGATGATGCTGCTTGTCTTCAACTTCTACAAATGTCACTGCCATGTTTCAAAACATTGTGTGATACACTACAAACAATCTAAGGTCTACCACCAACATTAAATGTAAGTATTGAAGAAAGTGTGGCTATGTTTCTACGAATATGTGGGTACAGTGAAGTCCAAAGAGATGTAGGTTTGAGATTTGGCCAAAATCAGGAGACTGTGCAAAGAAAATTTATTGAAGTTCTTATGGCGGCTGAACTACTGGCATGTGATTATATTAGAACTCCAACAAGAGAAGAGCTACACCGAATTCCTGAAAGACTTCAAGTAGATCGAAGATATTGGTCATATTTTAGTGGATTTGTTGGAGCTATGGATGGAACTCATGTATGCGTCAAAGTGGAGCCTGAGTTACAAGGAATGTATTGGAATCGACACGATAATGCATCCTTGAACATTATGACAATATCCGATTTGAATATGTTATTTACATATATTTGGAATGGAGCACCAGGATCATGCCATGATACTGCTGTTCTGGCAATGGCACAATAAAACGATTATGGGTTTCCTTTGCCTTCATCAGAGAAATATTATCTTGTTGATTTTGGTTATCCAAAAAAAAAGGATTTTTGGCTCCATATAGATCATCACGAAACAGAGTTGTGAGATATCATATGTCCTAATTTAACTCTGGTCCTGCTCCTAGGAATAAAGATGAACTATTTTATCGATTTCATGCGTCTTTGCATTCTGTCATTGAGAGGACGTTTGGAGTTTGGAAGAAAAATGGAGAATTTTTTCTGATTTTCCAAGATATAGTATACACATACAAAAGAGAGTGGTAATGGCTACAATGGGATTACATAATTTTTACAGAATGTCAAACTTTTCAGATGCATATTTTACAAATGTAATGTCAGAAACAAAAACAAACAACATAGATTCTGAAACTAACTTGGATGACATGGAAGAAGCAAAGGCAGCATATGGAGGATATATGGCACTAACAACAGAAAATATTGCAAATATGTTATGGGAAAATCAAAGTACTTGACACAGAATTTTCTAGTAATCACGGAAAAAAAATTTACTCAATAGTACTTTTCTATTGTATTATTCTTAATTTTTTACGTTGGTTGTATTGTGTTTATTTTTTGTCATTTAAGAAAAAAAAAATTACAAAACAAAAATTGTATTTAACATTTATAAATAATGAGAAAAACAATACTACATGAACAGTAACTAAACAACTTTAATTTATAAACACTCTAATATTTATAATCTATTTGTTTCTAACTTATTTAACTAAAATTTCTGTTCCACACTGCATAATGGTTTTTTACCAATCAAACAATATTGCACACCGCTTATTTTACAAAAACTCTCCGTTGTACTGCGCTCTCCAAGTATGATTAGTTAACCTAAGAAAAAAAAACTAGCATTTCAATATATTTTTATTGACCAATTAGAATTGCCTCCCAGAATCTATAATTGTCTCAAAAAGTCCAATATACATACATCACAGTTGTCCTGCATATTATGGGTCCGAATAATGACAGCGTATTTGGTAATGCGGGAAAAGTGGATTGTAAGGGTGGTATGGTTTAACAGTGGTACGTGCGGAAAAATAAATTATGCGGGACAAATGCGGTTTTTGTAAAATAAGCGGTACATAATAATATTTGATTGGTAAAAGAATGTCAAACAGTGCGGTATTCAAATTTTACTAAATTAATTTAGAAACAAATATATTAATAATATTAAGTAGACAAATTCCTTTAAATACCACATTTTTATGCTTTGATGTCAAAAATATCATCACTAATTTAAAGTTCCAAAAATATCACCAAAAGTTTTAGTTTCCAAAAATACAACAAACACAAAATTTGATTTTGTAAAGTTTATAACTAAAATTTTCGAGTTTGGTTAATTATTTTAGATTTAGAGTATAATTTTTATGGGCTGAGAGTAGGGGTTTAGGGCTTAAGGTTTAGCAACTGTAAATCCTAAATCCTAAAAATATTAACATAGTTAATGGGATTTGTGATCATTTTGTGGTACATATGGAAGTTTTTGAAATTAATGATATTTATGGAAGAAAATTATAATTTAGTAGTATTTAAGATAATTACTCTATTAAGTATTTATAATATTAGGTCAATAAATCGTAAATACAAAAGTTCATTTGAAGTAAAAATTCCAATTTAGTTTATATATACAACAAATAAAATGTTGATGTATGTTAGATATAGAGAGACATATCATATGACCATAATACTTATAGGGTGTAACTATTATTAAAAGTAATTAATAATTGAAAAATGATATTAACCACTGCGGATTTCATTGAACCTCTGGGTTTTGTTGGTGTGCGTTTTTGAAGTGCGTTTCTTTACCCAACATATAAAAATAGAAACATTAAAAATTGCATGCAACTTTTTGTTTTTATTTCTTAAAAAAGTAAATAGTCAAAAACAAATTGTGAATGGTGTTAAGTTTGCGTTTTTACAAAACTACTTTGAATTCTGCACTTTTAATGTCAAATACGCTGTCACCATTTGGAGCCATAATCTTGATTGGTGTTGAGATTTTGAATTCCATAATTCTATTGTTACCATTCAATGCCTATTCGTATGAATGTTAACTTATTTGCGGTTCATCCGCCCTACTATTGAACTGCCTTTTAACCACTAATCCATTCATACTATTAAAGGCTGTGAATGAGGTAAACATATGGAACACAAATTTAGAAAAAAAGCAGATGAACCTAAACAAAAATTGCCATTCACCATTTCCTTTATTTTCTGTTAAAAAGATTAAGGACATCCCACAATTTTCAATACTATTTTGTGTTTTACTAATAAAAGAAAGGTGAAACGTAAGGCAGATCAAACTTAGCTAAAATCAAGGATATGTCACACTTTTGTATTGTAACACACATAACAAGATAAAAAGAGAACACATATTATATATTTTTGTCTTTATAAAAGCATATATTTTCTGACTATTGTACACATAAAAAAAAACCTCACTTCTTCCATCCGAACAAAAAAAAATTCATTCTTCAGTTTTATCAAACCACTCTCATCAGGTATGATATGTGTACATATATATATATATATATATATATTTATATTGCATTGTCACATATTTGTATACTTAAAAAAAAAAACATAGGCCTACAGCCTTATGTTTGAGGTCAAATTGAAGAGTGTTTTAAATAATATAATTTATAAAAGAAATATTTTATATATATTTCTTATGGAAATGAAATAACAAAAATAAATAACTATATATATAAAGAGAAAGAAAAGACACGTAGAATCATAATGAATTGCTACAACTTC
The DNA here is from genome assembly GCA_963555745.1 of Cardamine flexuosa. NCBI lineage: Eukaryota > Viridiplantae > Streptophyta > Magnoliopsida > Brassicales > Brassicaceae > Cardamine > Cardamine flexuosa. The sequence goes on from OY743219.1 coordinate 19,904,426, forward strand.
TCCTTATTTTTATTACAAATGACTTTAGCTTACATGCCTATTTATACTACATTAGTACTTGGAGAGAAAGTCACTTAATAATTAAGTAATATACTACTTAACACTTAAGTAATAAAATTTGGAAGTAAAGCTACTTCATGTCTAAGTTATATAAATGGATAATCATAAATATTATTATCTATAACACTCTCCCTTAATTATCTATTACTATATATGAATTACGTACTGCTTCGTTAAAAACCTTATCATGGAAATACATATCTTTTGATGTATATTTTATACGTGTTATTTGCTGTCTCGTTAGAAACCTCATCATAGAAAAACACAGTAGGACAAAAACTATGATAAGGGAAAAAGAGTGCAGCCGCACATATTTCTCCCCCTCAAAGCATCATCTCCTAGAGATGCTGATCATAATAAATCTTTCTTTAAAAGTTAGAGTAGGGACCTTTGTAAATAGATCTTGAAAAAACTATTTTTGTCATGTCACTCTTGATATCTCCTTCTTTGTTTTGGGCGTCACAACGAATTCATCATCATTTGGAGAAATAGCGAACATGATCTCTTTTATGAATGCCACGAGACTGCATTTCTTCTAGTGGTGAAACCACATCTAGTTTGGGATCCAGCTTTATATGGATCTGATGAATCTTTCATCTGTAAAACAAACTAAACCAAACTCGGAGGTTTCTAAAATAACATAATTCTTAGTCAATTATACCTTGGAGGTAAGAGAAGCTATGTTTTATCTCATCTCAATGTCTGCAGGTGGAAGATAAGTTATATCCTGCAAGTAAATTAGTAGCAAATACTATACTTTGTCTAATACAAATTGTAAGATATCAAAATTTCACCGATAGTAAACATGTAAAGTACTTCGGAACATAGTACTTCCTTGTTATCATGACAAGGTCTGAATAGATCTTCTTCAACATTCAGAGATTTATTGACTATTGGAGTACTCAAGCTATTTTCTTTACATATAGTCTGAATGGATCTTCTTCAACATCTAGAGGTCTATCGACCATTTGAGTACTCAAAGATTTTTTTTATCCATAATAAAGTATTTAATATCCTTTTAGTATATATATCTTGGAATTTCTCTATTAAGAGCTCGAGACAAAATTTTGTCTTTTCAAGTTTTTTTGTTATGAACTCATCTTTCATATGAGTTCTTGCATCATCAATATGATCATGAATCCATATGAGGATTTCTTTATAATGATGCAAAAATTTCTTTAAACATTTGGACTATTTTAATCCACAAAATGAGCACACATCCTTGTTGGAGGTGCTTAATATAACATCTCTTTGATAGATGTTCAATTGGAATACCTGAGACCATTTTGTCTTCTAAGGTTTAATATTCAAAATGACTCCTATAGAGTTTTGATGATGTTTGAAACATCATACTTAAAAGTTCACCGGGAACATAATTTTGATATCATATATGTTTCGGGGATTTAGCTCTATAAGCATTTCCCTTGAGGCGTAATTCAAGTCTCTTATATATAGCATCAAAATTTTATTTATAGGGTACTTAACAAAACTGGCACAACATACCATTTTGTTTTCTATATCACAATACCCTTTGATGCTTTGACTATTGCTCCAAAATTTCTCGTTTGTATACTAGTTTAATTTAGACTTGGCTGCCTCTTTTATTTATTGGCCAATATTGTTTCTCAACGCTTATCACATAGCGGAGTCTCTACGGTCATCATATATGGCGGAGTTTCATGATCTTCTTTATTTATATCGTGCGCGTTTATAATTTATATTGTCGACAATGATTTTTTGTCTTTGGTTCTATGTTAACCATAGTGACATTGTTAATCGAGATCTCTTTATCAATAATTTCATTCATGTACATGATTATAAATTAACCACATGTCAACGGTCTATTGCTCCTCTTTAGGAGGCTAATCCTCTTATTAATTGCTCATTTTCATTCTGAGGATTTCTGTAATGAATCAAAATAGTCTATTGCCATATAATTAGCCCTTCATGGACATATATGGAGCATTTCAGCTGGAATATGAGAATGAATTATCCTCCAAACTTTAAGTTCATACTTATTTATATGAAGATCTATATTGATAATTCATTTTATAAAATATCATTCATCAGCTGTTTGATTTGCAATATATCAGAATAGTGATCCTTTGAACTTTTGAACTTTAAGTTTACAATCATTTGTTCTAGCACTCAAACTATTCAATTCTCCTTAATGATGAGAGAAAATGTATCATCAAAATGATGATATACAAATCTTTCAATAAGCCCATATCTTAATGATGGCTTATTCAAAGTGGAGATTTATCTCCAATAATATATATTTTATTCTCTTTGGATATTGTGGTGTGCTGGAGCATTTATAATATATATTACACACTCATACAATTCCAAAAGAGAAAGATTTAATCTCCAAGCATGACTAAATACATGTGAGAAATATACTTTAATAACTTGTTGGCTTTATGAGTAAAATCATTATGACATGCAAAACTGCATGTTCCTGCCAACTCATGGAAATTAAATTTTACCATATACTGTTTTGCAATCCTTTTGGATTTGCTTTATGAAGGATAAGCTCACTTTTAGTGTGAACATCATCTAATGGATATTCCACATTATTTCAATCGACATACAATAAGCAATGAATTTCAGGATGTAAACTCACCAAAGTAATTCAGATTTTGGGACGCAAACTCACTAAAATTATCAACTTATGGTTGATGTGAGATTCTTTAATTCTCCCCCTCAAGATGATGACTCTTCTAGTACATTCATCTCGAACTGAATCTCACTAGGAATAATAACATATCTAATTATTTCCTCATTTTGGGTAAAGTATTATGCATCAAATCCTATGAGACTCTTAATACTCTTTCTCAAGATGATGGTTTCTTCTTATCCATTCATCTTAGACCGATTCTTCATTTTATATCGGTTATATTTAAGAGTATAATTTGGGGGTTGAGCTTGTTTAATCAAAAATATTGATTTGGCCTAAAGCCATATGATTCATGAGGCATAGCCTACTGTATAATCTTTGATGTATGTACGGTAAGCATGCGAGGCTTGAAAGCTACATTTCTATTTATTCATAATAATTTTTCAATGATCTTTGATATCATTGATTGACCAGGATGGCAAACTAGTTATGTTATGTTTTAAGAAATTAGTAAACCTTATGTTTACTATTATTTATGCAATCTTTATTTTTGCATAATATAATCATATACATGCATGTCTCCATTGTGGTCGAACATACGATACCACATTTATTAATTTTTGACCATTTTATAAAAAACTCAGCCATGCCATTTTGAACATGAAAAAATAGATGCTCAACATCAATTCTCGTTGACATATGCATGTCTTTAAAGGCTTGTAAAGTAAAGGCTTGTAATAGCCTGATTATTTGGTAAATGAATCTTGCAAAAGCCGTATTTTTGTTGTCTAAAGACACACACACATTTTACCATCTATTAGATGTGTCAATCAATATCATAAAATACCAGAAAGGCTCGCATAAAAGATAAATATATCTACATGTATCATCATGTATTCTATATAAGAATACCAAAGATTCATTCCCAGTTTTTGGCTAGTGATTGTCGAATTGTGATTTTTCTTTAAAACATGCATCACTTGAAAACTTTAGATTGAAAACTCTTATAGTTTTCAATGAATGGATTTTAACATTTTGCACAACTTTTCGCATCATGACTGACCAAGATGTCCAAGTCTTTTACTTAAAATTTCAAATGTACAAGTAAACTTCGAGTTTACTGTAACATATGCGGTCATATATATTCTTGTGCAATATAGTATGGAGGAATACACTGAGAAAATTTTCCAATATATGTTTCCTCTTTGATATGATGCAAATATATATAATGTCATTCTTGTTTATAGTCTCTATATGATTATCAATAAGATAACATGTCTTTGAAACTTCAACAAATTCTTTTGAGACTTTTGGAGACATCAGACATGATCAATTATGAGATTTATACCTTTAGAAGTTGAGAGAGTAGCTCATCTAGACTTTCCAATTGCTTTTGCACTATCTAATCTCAAAAATTTAATTGAAAGAGGCTCACTTGGATTCGGAGCTTATTCGTGCTGATAACGTGTTGTAAATAATATAATTTATAAAAGAAATATCTTATATATATTTTTTATGGAAATGAAATAATAAAAATAAATAACTATATATATATATATATATAAAGAGAAAGAGGAAACACGTAAAAGCATAATGAATTGCTACAATTTCTCCTTATTTTTATTACAAATGACTTCACCTTACACTCTTGTTTATACTACATTAGTACTTGGAGAGAAAGTCACTTAGCAATTAAGTAATATACTACTTAACACTTAAATAATAAAATTTGGAAGTAAAGCTACTTAGTGTCTAAGTTATGTAAATGGATAATCATAAATATTATTATCTATAACAAAGAGGCTATATTTTGAAATAATTGTGTTATATAATTCATTGCTACAACTATTTATGTTAATATCTCAATTCTTAAGGCTAATTTATGGTGTTTCAATTTTTTTAAAAATTGTTTTGTTAATATGATCAAGCACTCACTTTTTTATTATATGAACTTTGTTTTTCTCAATTCTTTACTATCTACCTTAATTTTACGCATATTTGACAACATTATAAATACAGAAAACTATATAAATACCATAGGATTTAAAACAAAACAAAATCTAATAATCACAAAAAAAAAATATAAACTTTAGTTGTATATTTTTGTCACAGTTTATTTCAAAACAATTTCACTTATATATTTTTGTATTATATTAACTATCTAATATTTAAATAAAAGAAATTTTAAGAATATTTATTTTGCCTATGGCCTGAAAATTTCTTGGCACGGCACTGATCTTGTTATAATAAAATTTTAATAATATTAATAATAGTTATACTTATAAATATAGTTGGAATTCAATAAAATTTATATAATATTTTTAAATATGTGAAAACATAATATTTATAAGAAACTCTTAGTGTTGTACAATTATGTTTTCTTATATGTTAACGTAAATATTTATACTTTCTCATATTATGTTATTTAATTATAATAATACATGTTATTATTTATATTTAATTCTACATTACGGCAAATGTAAATGTATAAATAAATAAATTAGTAAATTTTAATATATATATATGCAAATTTTAATAATATTTATGTATCTACGTACATGTATGTTTTATAGATAAATATAATAGTTCATTGTGAAAATAAAAAATATCTGTTTTATTTTTAAAATTTTTAGATATGACATTTAACCGCCGACAAAACACAAATGCTTCTGTCAAAAGAGATACAAGTGTACCCACAGAAACATTAACATAGGTAAATAAAGTTAATATTTATTTAAGTAATTTTTATTGTAGTTATAATTTTGTGAAAAATATTTGAGAATTTTGCTTACAATTTATAGAGCGCAGATAATTTTAAAAGGACTCATGTCCGAGAAAGCATATTTCTTGAGTGGTATGATCAAGCACTTGTGATGAATAATTACCATTTGAAAGACCCCACACATGTAGGTAAAAAGTTTGTGGTTGACAAGTTCAATGAGGAGTGATGTGATGTTTTATGCTCAAGTTTTACTCAACATCTAAACTCCGCAACTGCGCGGTTGTACGCGGCAGTATAATGGTGGGATCGATCCACATAGAGTAAAGAGCATTATAGATCTCTAGATCTAAACAAAGTTAGGATGAAAAATATGGAAAGTGTTGTCACAAAAGGAAACTCAAATAAAATCCGAATAAAATCTAAAAAAAAATATTTAAGGAAATGAAATCAAATTAAAACAAATGTTGGGATTTGAAAAATTGCAGAGATTTAAATAAATAAATAGGATATCTAACCGGATTAGCGATTAAATGATCTAGATCTAGAACACAAACACTGTACCAAAATAAATCTTTTTAATAAAAACAAATATTATTCTATCATAAATCCGCTAGGACCCTATGATAGCATATTTCGACCTAGTTTGATAGAGTTCACTTGTAGATCCAGCTTCAACTCTTGGAAATCTAGAAATCAAGCCTACAAACTATAGATTTCAGGTAGAATAGCTAACGCTAGCTGTACTATAAAACCCTATGAATCATTTGATAGATTCGTCAACCTAACAAAAGCATTTGATTCATAGAAGTAGAGATCTATTAACCATAATTCTAATCTATATCAATAACCTAATTAAACATTAAATCCCTTTGAATATATCTCATCTCCCAACATATAGATCTACTCAACCATGATAATTGGTTGATAGATCATGATGTTGTATGGTTGAAAATGCAAAGAAAGAGATGAAGACAGAATGTAGATCTTGAAAATGCAATGAAAATACTTTAGATCTGCGAAAAACCAATGTAAAAATTACAGATATGAAATGAGAATAAAAGTGGCAGAGTAACAGTAAAATTTGTGTCTAGGTCTCTCTGGCCGCTCAGAAAATGAGCATTATTTATAGGGAGTCGTCTAGGTCAAAACTCAGAGTAAATGCTTGATTTGGAGAATATTTGTGACTGGGATCGATCGATCTGCGTGGATCGATCGATCTTCTTCCTTTGATCTGTGTCACCTCATAGATTCTTTTGACTGACCGATCTGCTTCAGGATCGGTCGATCCTAGACATGCTTGGTCGATCCTCTTCGGGATCGATCGATCCAGGATGTCTCCAAAATCTAATGATGTGTAAAAACGTCCAAAGTTTCTCCATTTTGCTCATTTTAGCTTCAAGGAAGTGAAAACCTGAAAAGACACTAAAACCGACCAAAAGAATACAAAACCTAACTTCTAGACTCAATAAGACAAGTAAAAAATTAATAAAAATGGGTCAAAATAGACACTCATCACACCCCCAGACTTGAATCCTTGCTTGTTCTCAAGTAAGAAACAAGTCAATGAAACAAAGTACATAAGTGGAAGTTTGAAAAACGGGAACTTACGCTTAGCTTTAGAAATCCATCATGTTGATCATGTAAACCAAGAAGAAACCTTGTGAAAGGTTAATTGGACTTTAGCAGTACAACATGTACTATACCATAAGCATAGCAAACATTACCGTACTCTAGCATCCGAGATCCAAGGGAAGTTCTGAAATCTCCATTGTTTGCCCTTTAACATTCATTAAGTGTTGCGTGCAGTCTCACAAAGGGAGTCGAAATTGCTAAGGGCTAGTAACAGGGGGCCATTTTAAGGGTGATGGTTAGGCATGATAGATGAACTCCGGTATGCGCAAAATCACAGTGAGACGGGAACCAAAGACGGTGCACAACCTCCTGAACCTTGGATCCCATGCAAGCTTCTATATAATGATCCTAGTAGAGTTCCTATTGGTGCTAAAATAAAATAGATAACAGAAACAAATATCTAACTAAATAAATAAAAGGTTTTATTCTGGTTCCTTCAGACTTCTTTTCCTTCTCTTTCATTTTTTTTTTTTTTTTTGAAAGAGTGTCTCGGGATGAGATGGGATAGATCGATCAAGGTAGGATCGGTCGATCCCAGAGCATTTTGTTCTGAGAAGGGGGAGTTGGAACCAGTTCTAACCATGTACATCAATCTATACAAGCTGCACCAATAGTCAACTCAAACTAATATAGATAAAGTACTGATACTAGAAAGCTTACTCGGAAATCTTTAGAACATTTGGTTGTACCGGCTCCCATACTCCGTAGTTTTTGCACTTGGTTGCACATGCTCCTAATGTTGCAAAAGAGGACTTAGGTCTGAATGAAAAAGGGTGTAAGGGTGTGAAACCAAACTAAAAATGAGATTGGCCATCTGGAGCTCCAATAAGAATGGGGTGAACTCCAGATGTATATGATTCCTTTTACGATATCGAGCCCCTAAGTGAGAAGATTAGTTCAAGTTAAAGGTCCAAGTAGATAAAGTCAACGCTGGATCATTCTGATTTCTAAAGGATAGGTCGCTTCGGGTAAAGTTGATCCACTGATGGTGTTTCCAATCTTCCTTGAACTAAATCCAATAAATGTCAACATAAAATGGAAACCAAGAAATTTGTAAAATCCCATGTTTTGACTCAATAAAATGACTCAAGAAAAATGAAAAAGTTTTATTTCTGAAAAAATTTTGGGACAAAGAAACAAAAGAAAACAGTGTTAGTAACATATGAAAGCAGTCACATTTTCCCCCAGACTTAAATCACTGCATCCCGTAGGGATATAAAATCAAAGAAAATGGGTGTTGCGAAACAACAATGAAGATAGTAAATTGTGAACAAGAAAGCAAACCAGAAACCGTGGAAGGAATTTTACGACCAAAAGGGAGCATTGGTCTGTACATGAACCGGTTATCAGCCTTTCTTGTCTCGGGGATCGATCGATCTGGGTAGGATCGGTCGATCCCAGCGTACTGAAACTTCTTGAAATTCGCATCTTCTGCGTTTTGCACCTGTTTTCAGTTAGCTAAACACAAAAACATCATCATATCTTATTTTGGAAAATAAATGAATAAATTGAAATAACTGAAGGGAAATAAAATAAAATAGTTCTGTTAATTCAAAAACAGAAGCAAAAAGAAATTATAAAAGAACATGTTGGGTTGCCTCCCAACCAGCGCTTGTTTTTACAAAGTCACTAGCTTGACTTAGTTTTATTTCAATTGAGTTATGGGTTAATTGGAGGAATGATATCTTCCTCATCTGGTGGCTGATTTTCTGCCTTAACCCTTATCATGTAGTCCAGATTTTCTTCAGTGGCTTCAAAGATTACTTCTGCTGGAACTTCACCATCGTCGCTTCCCGGGGTCATGTTCATTGGATGAACAGCATCAACAGAGTCCATATCTTTCATAATGAAATCTTGACTATTCATGGTGGGGACTCTGTTGACGGTATCGACGTAGAAGGTCATGGAGGTGTTTTTGAACCTAAGTTTAATCCTCCTCTTTGGGATGCTAATTGAGGCTCTGGTTATTGCTAGAAATGGTCTGCCAAGTATAATTCCTTTCCACTGATTGTCCAATGCAAGGACAACAAAGTTCACCAGTGCATAACTTCCATTAAATTTAACAGGAATGTTTAAGAGTTTTCCTACTGGTTTCCTTGATGTTCCATCAGCCATCTCGACTTCCATGGTAACTGGTGTCATGTGGAATAATCCTAACTTCTTAGCTTGGCTGAGTGGCATCATGTTTACACTGGTTCCAGTGTCAAAAAGGCTGTTCTTAAATTGATATCGCCATATTCTGACCGTGAGACTAAACCTTCCAGGGTCCTCTAATTTTCGGGGAAGTCCTTCTGACATCTTCTTGCTACATTCCTCTTGAAGGAATCAGCTGCTTCTTGCATGGTTGTCCTTCCAGCAATAATATCTCTCATTGAATCCATGACTTGAGGGGTCATTGATTTAACGTCCATGAAAGGCAATCTCACCCTCATCTCAGTGATTACCTAATCTATCCTTTTCTGCATCTCATGATTTGGTTTTTCAGGTGGTTGTGGGTTATCTCTTCCAATCCCTCCTTGATTCTCATTAGTTTTCATCTTCTCAGCAGAGTTCATCTCTCTAGGTGGCTGCAAGGTCGAACTTCTAATCTCTTTGTGATTTCTAAAATATTTTAGGTTTTTATTAAGCAAGGGGTTCTGAAATCGTGTCCGCGAGGATTGATCGATCTTAGGCCTGATCGATCGATCTGGCCCAATTTTTAAATATTTGTTGGAGGGGTAGGATCGACCGATCTCATTTTACGGGTCGATCCTGATAAAATCTGGGCTGATATTTCCATCGAGAAAACAGTGGTTCCCATTGCTGGATCGATCGATCCCACCTTCGGATTGATCGATCTCAGCGGGCATTTCTATAAAAATTTCCTCATCCCCGAACAGATCGATGTACTTTAGATATTCTCTGGGATTGGTTTCAGGCTTCTCTGGGAGCGTCCCTGTAATGCCTTAACCAATTCGGCTGACCTTGCTACCTCAGTTTCCAATATCCTCACATGGCACCCAAGGATTCAAGCCTCTCATTTAGATCATTGTACATGTTATCAACCTTAAGGTTGATCTCTCCAGCAAATTTCTTCTATCCTTCCATTATTTGCTAGAAACAGGATTCAATCTTCCCCATGGAACCAGCATTCCCAGATTGGGGGTTAAGTCCTGTTTTACCAAAACCAGCATTGTTTTGGAAGTTCCCTTGGTTTTGAGTACTCCGAGATGGATAAAACTGATCTCCTCGGTTTTCAATATTAGTGCTGCGGTAGGACAGCTTAGGATGGTTCCTAAAATTCGGGTTAAAACCCCAGTTTTGGTAGTTTCCCTGTCCACCGAGAAAGTTGATCTCCTCAGTATAATCCTACTCATCATTGAACTCATCACTTTCCAAGAGATTAACAGATCTCTTTTGAGCTCTCATCAGAATGTCCATCTTAGCATTAAGCTCCTCTATTATCTTATCACTCACCCGAGTGGGGTTGACTCTCCTATCATAGTCAGAAGATCTATTAGAGTCGCTTGCTGCCAGGTTTTCAATGAGTTCCATTGCTTCCTCCAGCGTGTTGCTCATGAAGTATCCCCTACTGGCTGTGTCCATAGCCATTTGATACTTTATTTCAACTCCATTGTAGAAAAAGTTCATTCTTTCCGACTCGGTGTAGCTTCGAGGGGGACAGTCCCTTAGATATTCCTTATAGCGTTCCCAAGCTTCATAGAAGGACTCGGTACAAGGTTGGCAGAATGTGAAAATTTTGTTTTTAGCGCTGCGGATCTAGCTTTGGTGAAGAACTGCTGAATGAAAGCAGCTCGGCATTCACCCCAGCTTGTGATAGATCTGGGACTCAAAGATTTCAGCCATCTATGAGCCTTGTCAGCGAGGGAAAAAGAAAATAGTCTACAACGGAGATAGTCTTGGGGGACTCCGTTGGCTTTGGTGGTACTACAGATCTCCTCAAAGATATTCGTGGGTGAACTCGTTAGATAGCCCATGGAATTGATTCTGTTTATCCAGGGCGAATATTTGAGGTTTAATCTCATAATCTTGCCTCTGGATAGGAGGGGGAATAATAGCAGATTGGTTCCTATAGTAGGCGTGCGGGGCATCTTGCTCGCCTAATGTAAGCATGGCGGGACTAACCATATTGGATGGAGCTGAGCGTGTCATATGTCTGGTGGATTAGTTGTTGTAGATGTCCCGTCCAGTCAAGGTCGGCATCTACTCCCAATAAATCTCTGACAATATCAATCCAAATTGTATAGGTAAAAGGACAAGCAAAGAACAACTGATCTCTAGTTTCAACTGGTTCACCACAGAATATACATGGCTGGGTTGTACCCCATACGCTGGTTCTTGCTCTCGTAGCTAAAAGGTCCTTGCCGCTAGCCATGTGATGAAAGCAAATCGAGGAACCCCTTGGGAAAGCCATACAACACGACTCCAGTCCCGCCTGTTACGCCTAGTTTGCAGCTGTTCCCATGAACATATGGAGGTAGCTTTTGCCTCCCAAAAAGAACCTTGACAAATCAGATTCTTCTTTACCCAGGCAACCCATAAAGAACCCGCGATTGTTAATAATTTCAGAATAAGGCTTAGAGGAAATACATGTGAAACTTCATGTAGCCGTCGAATACCGAGACCACCTTCGACATTAGGGATACAAACCTCCTCCCAAGCTACCTTGGTTTTTGTTGTAATGTTTGGTGAGGCACTCCATAAGACATTGTATATCCCTTATCTGGCAATTTATGAAAAATCCACAATCATGCAATTCTTACGTCTCTTAGTTGCGAACTTTAAAAATAGAAACCCGGTAAGCATGAAACTCGAATTAAGTCCCTTAGAGAAGGGAGGATTGGAGAATTACACAACTAGATATAAGGAAAGAGATCAAGCAAGAAAATCTGAACCCAAACCAAAACAAAACAAATTTGTTCTGAAAATTCTAAAAATTTGTTCTGAAAATTGTTCAAAAAACTTCCAGAGATGGAAAGTTGTTCTAAGATTTCTAGAATTCGTCTTTTAATGATCTTAAACTTTTAGACTTCGAAATCTAAAAGTTGTTCATGTTCTATAAAAATTTAGAAATTGTATTCTAAAAATTGGGTAAAAACGTTCATGTTCTAAAAAATTAGTATTGAAGGTTTAGAATATGTATTCTAAATAATTTATAATATGTATTCTAAAAATGTAGATTACGAATTTGGAAAGTTGTTCATGTTCTAAAAGTTTTAGAATTCGTATTCTAAATAAATTAGAATTCATATTCTAAAAACTTTAAAACTTGTGAAAATATAGTAACTGAATCTATAAATAAGGAAACTAAATATTTTTAAATTTTAAGGAATTTAATTTTGGATATATAATTAAATGTTTAATAAATTAATTTTGAATATATAATTAAATGTTTAACCTAATTAGTTGATTATTGATTAAGTTAAGAAAATATTAAAGAATAGAAAAGATTGAATGAGAGAAAAGAGGAAAACGTAAACCAGCACCAGAAATGATTGATCGCCAGAGGAACTGCTAAACGCCCACGAAATTGATGACGATTGATAGTGATTATCACCATCGGAAGGTTTCAGCAAGTTCTTGGTCCAAGTTGTTGATTTATAGACATAAATAATTCCAGATTTGGGATAAAAATAATTAGGGTGTTTTTGTTTTGTTTTTAATTTAATAAAGATATAATATTTCCATAAAATCCTATAATTCCTTAAATTAAAGACTTTACATCAACAAGAGTATTTGGTTTTTCAATTTTTTATATATTTTTTTAGATTTAGAGGTTTTTTTTTTAACACTAGACTTAGAGATTAAATTGAAATTTCATGTTTCAAAAACATTTGATCAACAAAAAAAAAAACAAAAAAAGGTATAAATGGACATTTTTTAAAAAAAAAATTTCCTTTATGTCCAAATATTCCTTTGATTAAATGCATTTAAATAAAAGGTGTACATATACTTATTATTCTTAGAGTATTCTCATTGTTAGTTTAGTCTTTCAAAAAATATATAATAAAATATGATTAAAATATTAGACATTTCTCATAAAAAGTGATAACTCCATGAATAAATCTCTCATCGGAAAGAGTATTGCATAGAGTACTCATCTTTTTAAAAAAAATCTTAATTTTAATCATATTTATATTTAATATTTTTTAAGAGACTTTTTGAAAGATTTTTTGAAAGATTAACAATGAGGTTGCTGTGTGTTAGATGTTAACAGTCGGTAGCAAAGAAAAAGTCATTATAAAAACCCAAACGTTCACAAATCATACTATAATTGATCAGATGTGTGTCGATTAATATCAGAGTAGCATTATTTTCAGAAAGTAAACAAAAAAAGGTAACATGTATACTTAATTATTACTATAAAACAAGATTGAGTGCTTATTCGCCAATGTAAAAACTATAATGCATGAAGAAAATTAAAGTTATGACTCATCACAATGAATATTAGACCCAAACCTAATTTTAAAAACATTCTTTTGTATTTAAAATTTATTTTTGAAACTAAATATTATATATGTTTTGTTTGATTTGGTGATTTTTGTGATTTAGTGATACGGAAGTATGATTTTACGAATTTTTGGTGTCTAACTAAATTTATAATTCTCTAAATAAATATTTCAACCGTGTTTTCAAATGTGTTGTTCTAAGACTTTGAAAGAAGTATCATTTTGATTTTGGCTGGCATTGTATTTAAAAAAAAAAAAAAAAGTTGTCTCGTGAATCGTGATACATTATCTTACTTGGGAAAGGATTTCAGAATGCAATAACTTGTGTATTTTGACAATTCCTTTGATGTTTCATGTAGCTGTAAAAGTTAGAGCTAGATGACATGATACTAAACCTTTTTACATCTATAATGCATGCTAATCATACTTATCCTAATATTTACCCCAAACATATGATCACACATTCACACTGGCTATACTTATGACTAACAAAGTTGAAGTATGGGCACAATTAAAAGTAATAGAGTTAGATGTGTGAGTGTGTGACTTGTTGATTAGAGTTGAGTTGGTTTAGTTTCCAATTTTTTTCTGACTGAGGACAACTAGTTGGGTTTGTAACTAGAGACTGGTCTGGAGTAACAGACAAAGTTGGTTGTTCTTACAATATCAAGGCTTTATGGTTCAAAAACCTATCATGAAGTTTAGGAAAAGCAATGATAGAATCCGACCATGAATGGCATCGATCTCTAGCTTGTATTTCTCACAATATGATCATAGCTTTATGGTTCAACAATCTGTCATGAAGTTTATGAAATTACATTGAAAGTCGCAAGAGTGAACATACATTTTATAGACTTTACAAAAATGGAAATATTGCAGTTTATGTACATTAATTGGAGAGCAAGTAGAGAAAGAGATTCTAGACTATTCTTAATAGCAATATTAATTGTTTGAAATAAATTAACAAGAGAAAGAAAAAAAAAAAGCATCCTAAGTTAATTATAACTATATATATTGGGTCTTCTTCCTCACATTTCTATTATTTCTATCATTAAAACACTAAACACACAAACCCTCTCTGTGATTTCGTCAAGATGAGTTCTTCCAGCTTGATCTTGAACGCTAAGATGGTAGATATAGAATCCAAAGCGATAACTGCAAAGAGGAACACCGAGTTATTGATTCAAGCTCGCAATGATTGCGAAGACTCCGGTTTTGCAGATTTGGAGTTCATAAGCGCGGTTAAAAAAAGCAAGAAAAAAATTGAAGATATCATAATGAATGCAAGTCACGTCACAAACAACGTACGGCTTTTGACGGTCTCTAACCCAAATTTTCGTCGAGAAATCGTGATCTTGGACAATATGGCAAATGTTGCTTTTAATGATTCGAAATATGGGCTTGATGTAACGCTAGAGGCGGTTGCTGCTGCAAAGGAGAGGAATAAAGATAAGGAACCAGCAAGAAAGAAAGCTAAGCAGGAAAGAGAAGTGGAGGAACCAGGAAAGAAGAAAGCAAGAGAAGATGAAGCTAGGAACAAACCAGGAGGAAGCAATGCATGAGGAAGACGATAATTCATACTAAAAATCGTCGTGATTAAGTAAGTTAAGTCGCATATTTTCGTATTTAGCAAAATAAAAATAATGGTATTTTGATATTTTTATTAATGTGTGGAAAGAGCACCTTACGTCATTATATTATTATCGGTCTTTAAGTAAACTCATGATTGTCAACTTGGGTTGTAATAATTTGAATGGTTATACTATTATTGTTTTCGAGTAATCTCATTCGACACTCTTTTTATTATTATGCATGCACTTTGTTCGTCGATTAGTTCCTTGGTGGCTGGGAAATTCCGGAATTTGAGTGTGTTCTGCCATAAAACTGAAACCAAAATTCATAAAAGTACATTTTTTTAATTGGATTATTGATCAATCATAATTGGGGTGCAACCCACATTAAAAACAAGTATAAACGACAGCATCGTGAAAAAAAACAATTGACAAACTGCAAAAAAACACGAAACTAGACAATAACAGATTAGTCTTTTCATGATAAATCCAAAAACGAAGATAATAAAAAATAATGCAGTATTCTTGGCCTTGAAATAAACCTTGTTAATAAATAATACTTGTTGACAAAAAATAAACCTTGATATCTTAACTATTAATTATATTTAAAACCTACGTATAGTTAAAAAAAAACCATTAATCCTACAAGGCCCCCCGCCCCCCCCCCCCCCAATATTATGACACCGTACGTCATCATATTATACAATCTTACATTAGTAAAACGCGTTTCCGAGTAATAAAGCATAATTCGCTAATACTACTGTATATGCAATCGTTTCCGAGTAGTAAAAGCTATTTGCTACTCTTTGATATAGCATACGATTTATGTCCAGGTGTTTAGTATATTAGCTTAGTCAATAACATTGAATGCTGAGCAGGTAACATATATCATATTCTGATTAGATACCGACTGAAGTTAAGCATGACTAGGTAATGACGCGTCCATGTCATTTCATCCATTTACATAATCAGTGTTCATTAAATTAGAATACCATTTATAGCTCCTTTTCTTCCTTTAAATTTAAATTATTTTAACTTTAATATTTGTTTTATTTGAAATTCGAATGCAAGTCTTACCAAAAATATATCTAGCAACCTTCTCAAGACGGTAGATTAAATCCAGGCGTTTTCCCAATTTATAAATTCCAGCACATACATATGACACCTTTCTGTTTTTCTTGTGCCCAGTTTGATGTGATTCCTCTGTAGATTAAAAATCCTTCTAGAGTTGTTCGTCAACAAATACTACATTTCGATTTATACTAATGCACTTACTCTTCTCTAGTAATTTAATATTGTAAAATTGTAACCCTAAGTTTCCATATGGATAACCTACTAAAGCTACCCTTTTAACATTCTTAGTTTTAACTTTTCTTAATCTTCATGCACATAGACTACATAACCAATTTAGAAATTCTAGGACATATATACATAATACATATGATATAGGACATTGATTTTTAATAATAATAATATGCACGTATAAAAATGTGACATGTAAAATCTGTAAGACACTAAGACACATACTGATTTGGGATATGTATGAATTTAAAAAAAAAAAGTAAGAAAGAGAGTTTTGGTATTATTTGTAACAATTAAGGTACCAAAATAGTAGGGTATAGTTGAAAATTTGAGGAAAAACATATGTATATACAAATTCCGCGACTTAATTTATTAATTACACATTCCTGTTTTTTAAAACAGTATTTTAGATAGGGTCACATTATAGTATGCGTTTTTTTTTTCTAGTAGGTACGTTAAGTTTTATGAAAAAATCATGTATGTTTGTTCCGTTATATATTATGTTTGTTGTAATTAAAAAATCAGTTTTTTAAATATAAGGGCCAACACTACAAGAAAATAATTATAGTAAGACGGAATTTTTCGTCACAATAATAATGTGTTCGTCACAATAACAATATTGTGACTAACTTGTGACAATTTTCAACGGTTGCAATATGATCGTTACAAATAAACTTTTGCAACAAAAACGTAACAATATTATTACGATAATATCTAGTTACTATTTCGTTACAAATAGTAACAATAAATAAGAGTAACAAACCATCATACTTTGTGATAGTGATAACGTCACAATTCTGTCACTGTTTTGATATAAATACAAATATTTAATTTAATTTATATAAAATTATGTAAATTTTAATTATATAATTCATATTAAAATATGTAATTTTAATTATTTAATGAAAATGCAAAAAATTAAATAAAATTGATTTATTATTTAATAAAATATAACTAAATGTACAATAATTCCCAAAACATAAAATACAACAAAAAAAAGAACAAATGATTCGTATAAAAATACAGATTTGAAACATCTTACGATGAAACTAGATTCCTCATGATCTGTTGTATCTAGTACTCTTGTTGAATCCAACATCTTCAAAGTCTACAACAAAATCTTCAAAGCTCATCAAACCTTCAATTTTCCCTTAAGTGATTAATCTTCTTTAGAAGCTTGTTCAACTCAAAGAACATTAATTTTGAAGTCTTTTTGTCCTAAGAATATGGAAAGACATAGCAAATAAGATCAGCATAAGAAGATAGCAAGCGACTTAGCAGCCCAGGACTGTTTTCTATAGACATATTCCTATGAACAACAGAGCAGCTTTTATTTCCCTGATACATAAGGATTCGAAAATTTAGTATAGATACATTACATCACATAAGTTATCTATACGTTTTCTCAAGGAATGATCAAAAACACAATAATTTTTTGTTTTACAACTTACTGAAGACCAATTTCATGCCTTGCGGTAATAATATAGCATCCCACGGCTATCAAGGATAAAAAATCTTGTTTTTCAATCACCTCTCAAGTTTGAGGAACGTTTAGAGAGATACCCTTGTGTTGTTATAGTCTGAACCTGAAGAACAGTAACGTCAACACATAAATATAAAACCCAATAGTATAAATATGTGAGAGCAGTTTGATGAGTAAGCCTTATTAAGAAAAATATATCTCCTTACGTTTCCTTTTACCACAGATTGTATGACAGCCTCTATGACTTTCTCTTGTTGGAGAACCATTTGAGGTTCTAGCTTCTCGATCAACTTGCTTTGGTATTCATGTTAAAAAAGCTACAAAGATGCATAATCTAAAGAGATTGGATAACGATAAATGCTTATTTGATTTAGCTAAATTCTAATGACCTAAGCCTACGAATACACCAAGCAACCGCTGATACCTTTCAAATTATATTTCTAAAAAGAAAGAATGGCCGGCAGTGTTAGATCTGAGAGAGCTATAGAGAGGGAGCAAAAGAGAGAGGATTACCGGTGAAGGCGATGGGCTAAAGGATTACAGCGGTAGAGGAAACAATGGTGGTCGAAAAACCTGCAGAGAAGAAGAAGGATTCGATCTGTGAGAGAGAGAATGAAAAGGATTTAATTTTAGAGGCAGAGTATTGCGTTTAGGGCTTTTTTACAAAAAGGATTTAATTTTCTTAGAACTTTTTAGTGAGAAATGAAAATTTTATTTTTAAGTCGTGGCTTTTGCAATAAATTGTGTTTTGGTCTTTAACTTTTTTTAATTTGTTTTTGGTTTTAAAAATTTTCGTTTTTTTGGTAACAGATTTTTTTTTTTTTTGACAACAACTATATATTAATTAAAATGGTTCAGAAATCCAAACCGGCGGTACAAAGTTTACATGCATAATAAAATACGGATAAAGTCTAGCACTGCGTGCTAATTTATCTGCTTTTACATTTAAATTATGAGAAAGCTAGAAATAAGAAGTTGTACAAGAACAAACAAACGATTCCACATGACATATTGGACCAAGCCATTACAGAACATGTAGCCTGGGAGGAGGCACACTTTAGTCCATTAGAAGAAGATGTTAATAAGGAGATGTTGGAGATAACACCATCTTTGTTTCGTTGTATCCGATCCTACTGCTGGCCTAGGTTGGATATGTCTTCAAGGAGAGGATAATGTAATTTTGATGGGCGCAAAGTGCATTTGAAAATCTCTTTCATCCTTGCATACCGAATTAGAAGCACTTCTTTGGGCGATAGAGTCTATCCTTTTAGCAAAAATAAATTGTCATGTTTTTGAAACAGATTATACAGAGCTTCTCTCCATGGTGCAATCTCCAGAGGAGTGGTCTGCCTTCTTTAATCAGCTTGAAGAATTGGCTCGCGTACATGATACCATACCAGAGTTTTATATTACTCGTATTCCAAGACTAAACAACACGCAGGCGGATTGCTTAGCAAGATCTTCAAGAGTTTTATTTTCAAAAACTATGTTTGTAAACAATTTTCCTCCAGTGTGGGCGACCAATTCTGGAGTGACTTTCTATTAATTTAAATATTTGGTTAGAAAAAAAAAGTGAGAAAAATGAGAATGTTTTCTGCTGTGTTAGCAGACTTGTCATCGTCCAAATAAGCGTTTCTAATTCTGCGTGCAAAGGAGAAAGACACCTTCAAATGTTACATGACTCCATAATTGTTCTTTCTATATCTTCCTGAAAACAGAACCATCCTAATCCAGAATATTTATCCGTCTCTTTCCATGAACCATTTACATAACACTGATACCCATTAAACTCTGGAATCTGAGTATAAGGTGCGGCCCTAGAATCCTGAGGGATTTGATTAAAATCACTAATATCAATAACAGATTTTAGTTTGGATGGAAAATATTGCTATTTACCAAAAACAAAAACAAAAATGACGTTTGTAAATTTTTTTTTGAAGCAAAAATCACAAACTATATAAAAAAAATTAAAATAGGATAAGAACATCCCAAAAAAAAAAATTCCTAATTTTTAGGAAATAAAATTTTAAATTTTAAAGATCTTAACTAAATGGATAAAACTTATATGTTTTCAAAATCTAAAACCAAAATCTCTTAAAAAAAGGTACAAACAATTAAGTTCTTACTGTTTGAAATTATAGTGTTTAAGATTTTAGGTCTTGGCGTCTCGTAGGTTTTGTGTATATTATAGTTAACTTAAACATTATGATTCAATTAAGGTTTGTGATTTAGAAATACGATTTGGAGTGGGTGGGTGGGTGGGTTAGTGTATATATTATGATTAGAAATTTAAATTTTTTGAATTTTTTTAAAACCAATCAATATTTTCATATTTAATATATACATTTGAAGGCTCAAACCCCTCATTCCACAAAACCACGTAACCATAAATCCCTAAACTCTAATTTTGTTTTTGTATATTATTAGATTTTGAGTTATATATATAATATATATGATGGTTGCTTGGTCGTTTATTATTTAATGTTAATTTTCTGAAAAATAGTAAAATTTATGGTTTAATGTTTAGGGTTTAAAATTATATATTTCAATATATTGTCACAATTTATTTGTGGTAATGGTAAGATTTGCACCAAATCTGTGACTAGCATATAGTCACTTTCATGTTACAAAGTGTTATTCGAATATCAGTTATAGATTCGTAACTAAGTTAAGACTAAATATTGGTCACAATAACGTCACCAATGTTACAACTATTAATATCGTCACATTTTCATCACATATTGTGACAAATTTTAGTTATGATATATTCCGTCACAATATTGTGACTAAATAACTACGCATTTGTAACAAATAAAATTAGTCACAACATCGTAACTGGAACATAAGAAATTTGTGACAAATATATTTCGTTTCAAAAAATCATCACAAGAATACTATTTTCTTGTAGTACAAGTATTAGCCTTCGAGCGGCGGAAGCAAAACCTAAGCGACAATTCTACGCGAACTATAATCTTCTTCTCTGGCTAGTGGTGGTTCTCACTGCTGCCAGAAAAAAAATCTTTATAGATTTTTCCTCCTCTGGCTATTAGTCCTTCGAGTTCGCATGGAGGTAAGTACGTCAAGTGTTGAAATTTTTTTTGTGTTTATTAGTAAAAACAGTTTGGAAAAGCAGTTAAAATGGTGTGTGACAATTATGACACATAGTTTATGTGTGTTTGCATCTTTCTTTATAGATCAAGGTATCATTCACATAACTTATTGTGTTGGAACACCATGACAAAATGGCCGAGTCAAACGTAAGCATCACCATATTTTGAATGTTACACTTTCTATGTTATTTCAAGCGCACCTTGCAGTCAATTTTTGAGGCGAAACTATTCTCATGGTAGCACATCTGATCAATCAAACACCTACACAAATTCATGGAGGTTAGACGCTTCATGAATTCGGTTGGGTACTCCACCAAATTATAATTAGCTTTTTGTGTTAGGGTCTTCTTGTTACACACACTTCCGTTATCGTGATAAAGATTAATTTGGTCTGCAGTCGTCACAAGATTTTTTTTGGGTAGACTTTTGGCAAGAAAAGCTTGTCTGTTTATGATCTTGAAACGAAAAAAAATTTAGTCTCGTGCCACGTAGTTTTTCAAGAGAATATATTTCCTTTCAAACTGATAAATGATCTCCCTTTGCATGGTATACCTGCTCAGTCTTCAACAGATAATTTTGAAGATGCTAATATGATTCTCGGACCCAGTTTCTTAGATAGAGAGAGTGGTGGGTAACTCAATTATAACACCGTATTCACAGTACTTGTCTCTCCGGAACCTAGCTTGCTCGTTAATCGGGCTTAAAACCAGTTACTTATCATCTTAACCTTTCAGTGTTGATTTTGGATTTTGATTCTTAACCAGAATCATATCAGACACTTGATCTATGTGGGTTCAATTCCTAAATTTCTACAATATTTGATGTACACTTGCAATAGTTCATATAGGATTAAAATTCTATGCATCATACCCTCAAACAAGTTTTAGTATATAAAATTTTCTATTTCGTTATGTTCATCTTTGAAAGGAGAAGAGATCAAAGTATCTCTTACTCTGTTTCTTTATTTTTTCAATTGATTGTGAAAATAATATTCCAACATGGTATCAGAGCTTATGTTGATCTTCGCTCATGTCCAAGCAAAATAAAATAAAAAAGATGTCCGCTGCGAGAAGAAGAATAAGATGGAGACAATAAGTCAACGGTGAGAAACCAAAAAAGAAGAAGAAGAAGAAGTACAAAAAGAAGAAAAATAAGTCGTGGTGACAAGAGAGAGCACCATCAACCTTCAAAAACACTATCTTCAAGAAGAAGGCTCTAAAAGTGATGAAGGAGATAGGAAATCTTCTCAAAAGGTAATGGAGAAAACTGATGTGGAGTTGAAGTTGTGGAAGGAGAATTCTGAAACTTTGTTCGACGAAGCCAAAAAAAATCATGGAGAAGGTTCACACATGGCACAAGATGGGAGCCGGTTACAGAGATAACCGAAGAAGATGTGAAGAAGATTCACGAAAAAGACGTTATGAAGATGTGTTGGTGATTCAAGGAGAACACCAAAAGAGAATAAAAAAATCTCACCTAATAGAAAAGGAGTGGAAGGATTGCAAGAACAGCCAAAGAAGATATGACGGGAGATCATGGAGGGGAAGAAGACATGACGAAGATCACATGGAGAAAAGTTTGTTTCAAAAGGAGAAAACAAAGGTGGCGACAAAAGTCAAAATAAGGCCAAAAAATAGTGTGACTTTTGTACGTGTGATAATCACAATGAGAGTGATTGTTGGAGAAATCAATCACAATGAGAGTGATTGTAGCAAATAAGGGCACGTGGTGAAGAACTGTAAAATTAGGAAGGCGGAGAGAGCGAACCTAAACTTAGAAAACAAACAAAGAGAGTGACAATTAAGGAGAAAGCTTGGAGTATGACCGAAACTCAATTAAGGAGGAATATTGGTGATAACTGAGTTTATTTCTAGGCTAACTTAATTATGTTAAGAATTGTGACTTTTATATTAGGTTATGGAAGAGACACAACTTTTCATTTATGTCTTTTTAATTGTGTCTCTTGAATACTATATAAATTAGTATTTTCTTGATGTAAAAACAACAAATTTCAATATATAAAATTTTCTTTTTCTTTTTTTTTTTTTAAGGAAAAGAGATAAAAGTATTTTTTTACTATGTTTCTCCATTTTCTTAATTGATTGTGAAATTAATATTTTTTTTTGGAATTGAATGTAAAATTTATTCAAAACCAAAAAAATCTTTTTTACAATGAATGTAGCTTTTAGGGCTTAGATGAAATTGAAAGTTTCTAATATATGTTTGAAACACACAAATGCAACACTACTTTTTCAAGCCTTATAGGGGCCGAGTATCAATCTCATTTTCTATCTGGCTATATGTGTCATTTTGATGCCTTCTTCTACGATGATGTGACTTTGCTGAAGCAACTGTGGCCTGTGTGGGGATTCCTAAATCAATTTAACCTCTGCTTCCAGTAATATCAATTAAGCAGCCCATATCACACCAATTATCAAACCAGAAAGAGGTAGTGTTACCATTTCGGATTTTGACATTATAAAACTGTTTAGCTGTATCTCTATATTTTAAGAGCTTTCTCCACATCCAAAAACCCATACTTGTGTTTGCCTTTAGCGCCCATAGAGATTTCTGTTTAAGAAAAGTGTTTGAAATCCATTTGACCCATAATGAAAAAATATTTCAACAACATGATCACATATGAATTAATGAATATAATATTGTTTTTGGATAACCCATCTCATCGATCGGTGACTCTGTTTGAATAGTCATATACTAATAGTAGAAGTCGCAAAATTAACGAAATAATATTAGATAGTATATCTCAAGCCTTAGCTTTCACGTAAAGACTTAGTTTTTGAGTAACACGAAATTGCAAAGATCAATGAAATTGAGGGTGTTGGGTTACTGGAGATCCACTTCAACTATTCGGGACCCATTCCTTGCGTTACATTTATTTTGTGTGTATATTAAATGCATTTAAGCATTGACCCACTTATCATGATAGTGGTGAAGGGAGTACCGACGAGAATGTTTTCAGTTTTCACATGCATAACTAAAAATCTTTGAAAATAAAATTTCTTGTGAGATTTTAAAAATATGTTTAGGTGCACTAATTTATTTTATACTTTATTTGTTTTTCTCAAAACTCGATCTTACTTTCCATCAAAACAGTGAAATAGAGTTCTTAGGGCATCTCCAACCCATCTCCATTTTTTTCTTTAAACTCTATTTTGAAGAAAAATCATCTCCAATCCACCTCTATTTTCACCTCCAAAATGGAGATCTCCATATTTTCCTCTATATTTAGAGATCTCTATTTTTTTCCTCCATTTTGGAGGTGAACTTTTTTATTTATAAATCAATCCTTTAAATTCAATCTTTTTATATTTTGTACTTAAATAAAATTTAAAAAACTAATTTTAGCCCAATAACATACAAAAACGATTTCTTAGCTCTATTAGAAAAAGAATTGGTAATATTTTATAACAAATTTAAAATTTAAATAATATTATAATTTGTTATTTATTGTTTAATTTTATATAAATTGGTAGAGTTTGTAAATTTAAAACTATGAGGTTATAATAAAAACTAATAATTGAATAGAAAAATAATATACATAAAATAATATATTTTGGAGTAACAAATGGAGTAATCGGATGGAGAAAACCCCACCTCCAAATGGAGTAACTCCATTTTGAAGCAAAAAATAGAGTAATCAGTTGGAGATGGTCTTAAGAACATATGCATTGAAGTTTTCTTACATAAGAGCACTTTCATCCGAGGGTATCTCACATATATATTTTTATTAAAATAAATAAAAGAAGAAGGAAAGAGGTTAGAATCGTCTCTTATATGAGAGACGTATCTAGGACATTCAATAACATTTTTGTCCATTTGTCTTATGTTAATTTGTTTACACTATTTTATATATTAAAAATTTAATTAAATAATAAAATTAACTAAAAAATTATTATTATTTATATTTTGAGATATGCTAGAGCATTTCTAATAGATGCTCTAATTTCTTATCAATAAAAATAAACAAATAAATAATTAAAAATAGTTTTTTAAGATTTTTGTGATGAGAATCGGTTCTCATTTGAAATTTTTTGAAAAACCCATAAAACCCATTCTCGCATCCACATATCATTTTATAAATGGTTCAGATCTTTTATGATAAATAAAATGCACAATAGTTTTAAAAGTTAACTAAATAGTTTATATGTTATTACTAATTTTTTGTTTTTTATTTATAAATCATAAAATAAAATTATCTATCTACTAACTAGAGTCGAACCCGTGATACACCACAGGTCATTGTTTTCTTAATTATTAAAATGAATGTTTATATTTTGTGGTCAGTTTTCCACATAGTTTATAAATTTTTTAGATTTTATTTGTTTAGTTTTTATATGTAATTTTAATTTCATTAAACTATAAAATGTTAGTGTTGTTGGTTAGGCGTAAATTTGTGTAAGTAGTTGTTACAACCAACTCTTCTCCACTGTCCAACATGTTAGCAAGGTCTGAATATTTGATTATTATAATAAAAATAATTATAATATTTTAAAAATAAAATAAATAACATTTTAAATTAAAATATTTTTAATATTATATTTTTTTAATAAATGTTATATTTTTATACATAAAATTCTTTATATTGTCAGATATATCATATATTATATTTCATCAACTATATACAATTATTAATTTTTATATATTATTTATTTATTTATATTAAAATTAGATAGTTTGCGGCTGATCCATCAATTTGGGGACAAAATCTAATATATATTATGCCCTTATTCATGATACCAACTTTTTAATATGCATAAAAATTTATGTCTATACCCGTCCTATGTCAGATTTACTTGTACCTATTCCACATGTCACCGATCCGATTGAAATCTCTATCGATGTGAGATATTGAATATGCATTTTTTCTTTATTGATTGAGTTAATATATATATATTCGTTTATGAAAACTCAACTCACAACATATCCATAAAAAATCTATAATATTATTAATCGTATGTATTATGTAATAATTTAAAATAATTTGAAAATAATATCAAACAAAAATGATAGGAGAGTCATAATTTATATAAATATTAGATAAGGAAAAGATTGTAGAGGAGAATCATAATTCATATTATTAAATCATAATATTAGATAAAGAAAAGATTGTAGAGAAATATTAGATAAGGAAAGGATTGTAAGGAATTAATTGATTATTTATTTAGAAAGAAGATAATTAATATTAATATTAATAATTAATAATTAAATAATAATTACTTTAAACTTGTTTGGATGTAAGTAAAAGATAGAGAGTGTTTGATAACAGGAGTTCCCAAATTTATACTTCCTTTTTAATAGTATAAGATTCCTGATATCATTTTATTATAACTAAATCTTTTATAAAATATAATATATCTTCCTATATATAATGGTTGATGGTAACTCTCCAAAGAATAATACATCAGCTCTCTCATGGAGTGACACATTAGCTCTTTTTTATTGGTAAATCTCAATTTTATTTTTTCATATGTGCAAATTATATAATTGAAGGAAACTCTCCAAAAAATGACACATCATCTCTCTCAGAAAATGACACATCAGCTTCTTTTACTGGTACATCTCAACTTTATATGTGCAAATTATATAAGTACACATTTTTAATACAAAATGTAACAGCAATAAATATTAATATGTGTCCAACTATGAATTTATACATAAACCATTATATTTAAATTTAACTATTAAAAATCACAAGTAGATAATATAAATCATATATAATAGAAGATTTTAGATTGTATCATTTTATTTTATTTTTATAAATGAATTGATTGCTATTTTCAAAAAAATAAAGATAAATAAACTTTAATACAAGTTAAGAAAATAATGAATTATGAGATGGAATAAGTTAAGAAGTTAACTCCAACCTATAAAATTATAAGCCATGAAAACAATATTCAAATTCAATACACCATCGAGAAGATACCAAATGATACAAAAAAGGAAACAAAAATGAATATAAACAAATAATAATTAAAAATAGAAAAAGGAGGTGAAATTCAATGATATATATATAAAAAAATAAAACCTCAAAATAGTAAATTGATGAAAATAAAATAAAATAAAATAATAAAGAAATATTTAAAAAAATAATGTATGAAAGAGATTACACATGTCATTAAAAAAATATATATAATAAATTTTTGAAAAAGTAAGAAAATAATTGTAAAAGTAAAGATTTAAAACAAATTATTAAAAAAATAAATTAAATAAAATACGCGCATTTGCGCGGGTTCTCTTCTAATATATATAATGAGAGAATAGAGGCTCTCTAGAGTTGACACATCAACATGAGAGATAACTCTCCAAACTTGACACATCATCATCACAAATCACTTCTTTTTATATATATATTTTAACATAATATATCAATTATATAATGAGAAAAGGGAGACTCTCTAGAGTTGACACATCAACATGAGAGATAACTCTCCAAACTTGACATCAGCATCACAAATCACTTATTTTTATATATTTTTTAACATAACATATCAATTAGTTTGAATTTAATTATTTTAAAAATCTGTAACACATTTAAAAATCAAATTAAATTTAAAAAACCCATAAATATAAACACTATATAATATGATAAACTTATATTTCATTTTTATCATCTTCTTTTACATGTTTAATCATATTTCTCACTATCATTTTTATTATATTTAAATAGTTACACTAATTATTAGTTTATAAAATCAATAAATTATGGTTTATTTCTATGTTCTATATAAGAAATGAATTTAATATATGATTTTTTTGTTTGTTTACTAAATAAATTTGTTTTTTTTACGGATAAGCAATTCATCTCAATATTTTATATACTACAATAGAAAATTAGTTTGAATAATTTTAGCTTAATATTTTATATATTAAGTATAAAATAAAAAATAAAATTAAAATAATAAGGATTTTCTTCCATTATGACACATCAATATACCAACAACTAATACCATAAATAATAATTTTAATAGATTTTCATGTATTTTTACTTTTGCTTTTGGTTTATTAGGGAATGGTCTATTTGCTAATTCTGATTTTGTTGCATCTTAAGCTGAAGCAATGAACACAACTCTCAATTGATAAAAGTCATATTGAATATTCATTCACATTTTTGAACATGCAATTGAGAGGTGTAAGAATTACATGATTGTGGATTTTTTATAATGTGAAAATTGATAATAATTGTTATGTACGAGTTTTATTATAAATTTTTAAAACAATTATAAAAAACAAGCTCAAAATATTTTAAAGTAAATAAGTATAAATTATTTTGAAAACAATTAAGACAAAATAATTTATAATAAAACATACATATATACGCAAGTATTAGCCTAATATATATATATATATATATATATATATGCCCGTGTATTAGCCTAATATATATATATATATATATATATATATAATGGAAGTATAAAAGATTTTACGATGAAATGAAATTATCAAAGTTAAAGCTGCTCCTGAACTATCTGGAAAAATGTTATACTATTAATTAGCAGGAAATAAATGATAAAGGATATTTCACAACAAAAAAAAAGAATACATAGACATTGAAAGAATCTTGAATCAACGTAAGCTTAGGAAAAAGAATCGTGAGTTTATCCTAAATGATTTCTCATGTACAAAATTAATGATTTTATTTATTTATTTATAAAATATTATCGGGGAGAATATCAAAAAAATATATAAATATAGTTAACTGATAATATAGACATTTAAATGATATTTTGACATTTATAAATATATATTATAAATGTCAAAAAATTTGATTACTTTTAAATTAAATAAAATTTTTTGTTGATCCGACAATAGGATATCCCTTTTTGTTAATGAAAAATGTTGATCCAAACGCAATTAATCCAATTCGATATAAATATAGTTAAGTAGTTAACTGATATTAAATCTGAGTTTGAATCTATACTGTTAGTTTCTGTAAATAAATTATTTATATATTTGCAAATTATGACTACCAAAAACTAGTTTTTCATATAGAAACTAGATTTATACCCGCGGTACTGCAGATCTATTGTTTTAGTATAAGTTTATTTTAATTTTTAAAATTAGTTTTCAACAAAGAGTATAATGATTTAATTTCAAAGCAAAACCAAAACCAAATATGCATTGGTGTTAAAGCGGGTTTACCCACTCCATTTAATCAGTTTCATGAGATGTTGACTTAGTTGCGGTTTTTAGCATGTTACCCACCGTAATCCGCTAGTTATAAACTGATAACTCTAATGTAGCCTGCATTAGAACCATAGGTTTAGCAGATTAACCCGCAGATTTTTGAAATTGAGAGAACAAAAAGAATACACATCATTCTAACAAATTTCATACTTCATTTCTTTAAATAGAAATGGACGACTAAAAGCTGGCTGCGGGTACGGACGGAGATTATGGACCAAAGGTCTGGAACTCTCGCAATAGATAAATCTATAATATAAATTGTTTCTTCTACATAGAAAATAAAAACTAACAGAAACCAAATTTTTTTATAATTTCTCATCTTCTTTTATAATATCAATTTTTATATATTGATTTTTTATACATCTTTTTCTTTGTATTACATCAACATCTCATTAATAAAAGTATATTATAGAATTAGTTAAAAAGATTTATTGAATCTATTAACACAACTTTGTTATAGATAAATTTTTAATAAATTTTTTGATAATTTTGATATAGGTAATTTTTTAATCTTTGTAATTTTTTTGATCATTTTGATAATATTGAAAATTGTACTCTTCACTTTTAGTATGTAGAAAACCGTATTATAGTTTTAGTAGTTATAATTGTTTTGTCAATGGGCTATAAATTTTTTTCTTTTAATAAGTTGGGTTATAAGTTTAATATTGGGTTTGATTTGTTATTAAATTTAAAAATATATTGTTATTGGACTTTAAAGGATTCAATTACTAAAGAACATAAACTATGGAGATCTAGGTTATATTTATTTAATAGTATAAATATATGTTTGGAAATATGTTTAGTAAGATTGTTTGGAAACTGATTTAATTTTAATATTTTTAAATTTATTCTTTTAGAGTGTTTGATAATATATTTTAAATGCACTCTTTTTTAATAGTATAGTAAATACCATTTGATTATAACATGTTAAAAAAAAGAAAACAAAAGAAACAAGTAATTACTTAGTGCAGAATAAAGGTAACTTTTTATATGCCGACGAGAACAAAAAGTATTCGCCTCTAACGAAAAAAAGTTTGTAACAAAAGAAAATAATGATCGCATTTGTATTTTTGTATAGGCATAACTTTATATAAAGACCTCAAGTGAAGTCATAACATTTGAACCGGAAAGAGAAAAAGAAAAAAAGAAAAAAAGAAAAAAAAACTCTCCACGCCCATAAAAAAGAAAGAGACAGAAGAAGAAGAAGAATCAAACTTTAACCTTTACCAACAATGGCGATGGCTTTCAAGATGGTAAATTCAAATTCATCTCTTCTTCTTTAAAAGTTTATTGATCTCATTTTTGTATCCGATGATGATCATTGATCATACAGGCGACGACGGGGATGCATGTGACAGATGAGTGCACGAGCTCATTCATGGAGATGAAATGGAAGAAAGTGCATAGATACATCGTTTTCAAGATCGAAGAGAAGTCTCGTAAAGTCACCGTTGATAAAGTCGGCGGCGCCGGAGAAAGTTACCACGATCTCGCCGCTTCTTTACCGGTGGATGACTGTCGTTACGCCGTCTTTGATTTCGACTTTGTCACCGTCGATAACTGCCGCAAGAGCAAGATCTTCTTCATCTACTGGTTAGATTTACTCTTATACCCTTCTTTAAGTCTTGAATTTCGAGTAATTAGCAAGAGTAAAATAGGTGTTTCACATAACAAACGGAAACATGTGCTGAAGGGTAAACTGGTCATTTGTAGGTCGCCGGAGGCGTCGAGGATAAGGGCGAAGATATTGTATGCGACGTCAAAGGCTGGGCTGAGGAGAGTGTTGGAAGGGATTCACTATGAGCTTCAAGCCACAGATCCAACGGAGATGGGATTTGATATTATCCAAGAGCGTGCCAAATAAATTATGAATTACTATATGTTAAAGAGTTTTATTAATTATAATTTTGACTCACTTTGTTGATAATTAACATTAATTAGGTATCGATTGATGTTAATTATTGATGGTTAGTGCTTACTTTTTTTCCTTTCAGTCTCACCACTCACCAGCACTACCCTTTTATTATGACGTTTGTGTTTTGATCTTGATGTTATATTACTTATATCTTTTTTGTCGGTTAAGCAAAACATAAAAAAAAAAAAAGCTACGAATTTGTCTTTACTAGTAACGATATATGCACATCGTGAGAACATATTTTGTAGATCTTCTACATCTATTTGTTATGAAAAGTTGCTGCAAATTATGGGCCATATTTGAGATATCTTGGATCAAATAATAATTAATATATATGAGGAATTATTGAGATGTTGAAAGGAGAAATTGACGACCATATAGTTGGTAAGATGATAACTTCGAACAATTACGTGTGAAGAAGAGATTAGATTGTCCACCTTTAATGACGTCGACATTAGTCTTTTTAAAGTCAACTTTTTTTTCGTAGTCAAGTATGGTCTAATACGCATCAGCGTCGTGTTTTAGCATTTGTGAGTTTTTCTTTCATCATCCCACAAAAAATTCTTAGGCATTTAGACATGACTTAGCAGGCCTAGGTTAATCCAGAATTTAGATTTAATTTGAAATTAATTTTATTAATTAATTTAATGAAAATTAAACAGACTTTTTGGTGTTAAATGTATTTTTAATCCTTTTTCTAAAACTGTGATATATATATTTTATAAATATATAAATAACTATACCGGCTAATCAGACGCCAAAAATCATGTTTATTTCCAAATATATAATCCATCATCTATCTATACTGACTTATATATTTCTTTCTGTAGAAATCTATATATTCAAGTATATTTCTTTTTGGTGAGAACAAAAGTGAAAACTCTTCTATATTTATTTCAAAAATCACATTTCTGATTGGTGAGAACAAAAGTGGAAATTCTTTTCTCTCCTTCCACCCAACGAAAGAAAATTTTTATGTTATCAAAAGATATTTGTTTGTTGAAAACTTCCAACTCCATGAAATGATTTTTTTTCTTTTCTTTTTTGCCCATTACATGAAATGAGTGATTTTGTTTTCACATTCCCTACACCAATCAAATCTCTTCAATGTAACATCCCCACATTCATCAAGTACGATTTTGCATATCTAATAAACACTGACCTATCAAAACTTATCACTTATTAGAGAAATAGAGAACAAACATTTCAAATAGAAATAATACTTGACGATTTGTTTCATGTAAATGTTTCAGTATTCCAGTAAAAGTAAAAGAATTTCTCTGTTGGGATAGCGTAATTTTGAAGGCATATTGCCCAAGAAAAGTTGTGTGATACTTCAACGATTTGTTTGCCATAAAGGCATAAACCATGACTCAACTCTCTTTTGCCTAAATTTTTCTGCATTATTAAATCTCTTCCAAAAATAAAAAAATGTCAAGAATTTACAAGAGAAAAGTCCAATAATTGGCTCGCTTCAAATTCCAAATCTCTCACATTATTCGTAGTCGATTCATAACTCTAACGTAACATCAACAACACCTCTAACAAGACGTGAGGCTGGTTTGAGCTTCTCCACTTTAATTAGTTGACTTGACTCCTTGAGTCCCTGTTTTTTAATTTCTACATTCAAACCTGAATTTCATGTAGAACTAAACAAACCAAAACAAAATTACTCATAGAACTAAGAGAGATAAAAAAAATTTGAATTAAAGTATAGGTTTTTTTTTTAAACAAACAATTTTGGGTAACAATATTTTCCTAAAAGTATAGGAAATTACCATTAAAACATTCAACTTAATACATTTTTCCAACTAAAACCTTAAATTTGTTGTGTTTCCATTTCAAACCTCCAAATATATTATTTTTCTTAAACAAACTTTCAAGTGATCTTAAAATGAGCGCGATTTGGAGTTGACTAACGGTCAATCCTAATTTTATCTAACACCGTTAACAAAAATCAATCTTATTTTTCATGATAAATGATTGTTTTCTGTTTAAACAAAAAAAACTATAAACATAATTAAAATAATAAAATAAAAATAATATGACAGTAAAATTTTATATTTTTTTTAATAAATTTTTTTTATTTAATTAACTATATATATGTATATATAATCATCTTCAATAAATTAGCTCAATTTATATATATAGGTAATTACTTTTATTAAATTATTTAACTAATAATGTTAACGAATAAGAAAATAAAATAAAAATAAACTAATTGATTATAAAATAAGATTTTAATATTATAATCAACTAAATTCTGTTAATTATATTGTTTTTGTTTATTGTTTGTTAATGATATAAATACAAATTATTAAAAGAAAACCAAAAATAATACACCAATAAAAGTTATTTATCTAAATAAAAATTTTAATGTGACAGTAAAACTGTTAATATAACATTTTACTAAATATTTTATAATTTTTTAGATAAAATAATTTTAACTTTAAATAAATCATTTATTGTTATATTATATTTGTTTTGCTTATTGTTTTTATTTATTTTTCTAATTAGTTTTCTAGTTTTTTCTAGTTAAATAGATCAAAAAATTATACTTTGAAAAACAAAATTGATTTTTGTTAACAGTGTTAGATGAAATTAGGGTTGACTGTTAGTCAACTCAAAATCGCACTCACTTAAGATTACTTAAATGTTTGTCTAGAAAAATAATATAATTGGAGGTTTGAACTGGAAACACACAAAATTGGAAGTTTTAACTAGAAAAATATATAAAATTAAAGGTTTGTTATAGTATTTTCCCAAAAATGTAAGTAGCCTTTTTCTCAACACTTACATTGGTAAATTAAAGTATTCCCTTGTTCAAAATCTATCAAACCAAATGATATAGTTCAGTTAAGTTTTTACGTATACTTACAAATATGTCTAATTCATAGCAACCCTTTTTAAAAAATGTCTAATTCATAGCAAAACTCACCAATTTAACTATGGATATTCCAATGAAACAATCATACAAGCTCTAGAATTCTATATTATTGTTGGAATTTCAAAAACAAAAGTTGGAATCTGGGTCCTACTCTCTGGCATGAATGAGCATGGGTCTCAAGTATGGGCTTTAGAATTGATGTTCATATGCCGAAGTAACAAGCCCAAACGAGGATGATGTGTAAAAGTGAAATCCGAATATGATCTTCTAACTCGAGTGGATCCTTCTTGTAAGCAAGAACATACCACTAATTCACAAACTAATATATTTTTCTAATTAGTTTTCTAGTTGTTTCTAGTTAAATAGATTAAAAAAATTATAATTTGAAAAACAAAATTGATTTTTGTTAACAGTATTAGATGAAATAATAGTCAACCCAAAATCGCACTCACTTAAGATTACTTAAATGTTTGTCTAGAAAAATAATATAGTTGGAGGTTTGAACTGGAAACACACAAAATTGGAAGTTTTAATTAGAAAAAATATATAGAATTAAAGGTTTGTTATAGTATTTTCCCAAAAATGTAAATAGCCTTTTTCTTAACACCTACATTGGTAAATTAAAGTATTCCCTTGTTTAAAATCTATCAAACCAAATGATATAGTTTAGTTAAGTTAAGTTTTTACGTATACTTACAAATATGTCTAATTCCTAGCAACTCTTTTTTTAAAAATGTCTAATTCATAGCAAAACTCATCAATTCAACTATGAATATTCCAATGAAACAATCATACAAGCTCTAGAATTCTATATCATTGTTGAAATTTCAAAAACAAAAGTTAGAATCTGAGTCTCATTTTCTGGCATGAATGAGCATGGGTCTCAAGTATGGACTTCAGAATTGGTGTTCATGTGCCGAAGTAGCAAGCCCAAACGAGGATGATGTGTAAAAGTGAAATCCAAGTCTGATCTTCTAACTCGAGTGGATCCTTCTTGTAAGCAAGAACTTACCACTAATTCACAAACATTATAGATCTAAGATATTTCATATTTGCGGCAGCACACATTCCCTTCCCTAAGTTGTAAACCTTAAACCCTAAACTTTAAACCCTTTTTTAGTGAGATACAAAGACTTTTCTAGAAATATTTCTCCTGGGAAATACAAAACGAAAAGACAAAAAGGCAAATACAAATCTTACTAAGAAAGAAGAAAGGAAAACAAAAAAACTTTAAAACTTCTAAAGTTACTTAACATACAAGATTCATTCAGTAGCCATACATAAAACCAAACCGGACCCAACTCACAATGGGTCAATCTGAGTCACAACAACAGAGCTCCTAACCACATGTCTTCCACCATCAAACCACATAACCGACCCAAACGTAGCACCTGACTCACCCAACACAAGATTCTTCGTATCTACCGT
This sequence comes from Cardamine flexuosa, assembly GCA_963555745.1. NCBI lineage: Eukaryota > Viridiplantae > Streptophyta > Magnoliopsida > Brassicales > Brassicaceae > Cardamine > Cardamine flexuosa. Next base: position 19,939,810 of record OY743219.1, read on the forward strand.
CACCGTAACAGCAAAGCTTCGTTTCTTAACCGCCGAAGTAAACACCAACCTCGACGGCTTCACAGTCACCGTCACTCCCTTAGGTGACTCTATCCTCACCCTATAAACCACCTCAGACTCTCCAACATTAGTCACAGTCCTAACCAAAGTCTTGCTCAACAAACCTCGTTTTGAAGTTGGAAACAAAGCCGTGATCGATGGATAATTAAGATTCTCCGGTAACGGTCTCCTCCTCGGACATCTCACCGGACTTCTAGTAATAACCTGAATCGTTTTTGTCTCGTAACCAAGAGAGCAAAGAAACGCAATATAGTCATCGTTCGTTATATCGTAAACAAGACCAGGATCAATAGCTCGACCAAGATTAAGATGACCCGAACCAAAATCATAAGGCGTCGAACGTTTTCCAGTAGACTCATCTATTAACGTGCGGTTTAAGTTATCAACAAGACTCGCCGTTGTCATCATAGCTGATCTTATAGCAGCTGGACTCCAATCTGGATGAGCTGACTTAAGCAAAGCCGCAGCTCCACTTACGTGAGGACAAGCCATTGAAGTACCGGAGAGAATATTAAACTCCGTTTTCCGACGATCGGAAACTATTCCCGTAGGTCCCACGGCATCTGTCCAAGCCGCTAAAATGTTAACCCCAGGAGCGATTAGGTCAGGTTTTAAAATCTCCGGGTTTAAACCGTTTGGTCCTCTACCGGAAAATGAAGCCACAACCGGAGCCGGTTTAACTCCGATAACCGTTCCTCTAAAATCTATTGTAGCTATAGGATTGAGATGAGCCGAAACGTAAGCTTTGATTCTATCTCCGGCGTTTGATCCAACGTTACAAGCCGGAATAAGATGAGCGTCTCCGACTAAACCTTCACCGTTAGTAACGGCGTTAGCAAGTATCATCCCAACGCCGCCAGCTTTCTTCACCACTAGTCCTTTAGCTACTCTAGGATTGCTTCCACGGTCACAAATTACGATTTTACCCCTAACAAGGTTAGAATCAAGAGAGTTCTCCATACATAAAGAAGCAGCTAACATCCCTCTATTCCCGGGATAAACCACCGGAAACATCCGACCGTTAAGCGGCTCCCCGGAGTATAAAGAAACTCCTCGGAGACGGTGTCCATCTCCGAGAACAACATCCCCAGGGAAATCTCTGTCTATTGTTCCCGCGCCGACAGTTGTTACCCACGGCGCGAGGTTTGTAACCGACATGCCGTTAGGTCCATCATTTCCCGCGGAGGAGGAGACGAATACTCCCATGGACGCAGCACCGTACGATCCTATAGCTATAGGATCAAGGTAATACGGAGACGAGATTCCATCTCCTCCTCCTATGGAAATAGAGATAATATCAACTCCATCAGAAACCGCCGCGTCAAAAGCCGCAAGGATATCGGAATCAAGACAACCTGAATCTTTCCAACAAACTTTGTAGGCGGCTATACGAGCTTTTGGGGCTACGCCTTTGGCAACACCAGAGGCGTAGCCCGCCATATTAGCTCTGAAAGACTGACGACCAGCGGCGGTTGAAGCCGTGTGAGTTCCATGTCCATCAGCGTCACGGGGGGATAAAAACTCAACGGTTTTGTTGATCCCACCGATCACGGCGGCTTGTTGTCCCTTAGCGAAGAATCTAGCTCCGATGAGTTTCCGGTTACAGTTTTCCACGTTAAACCTAGCTCCGGTTTGACAAACACCTTTCCAACGTTTTGGTATCTGTCCAAGGTTTAGATCGGAGAAGCTTCTCCTCTCCGGCCATATTCCGGTATCTAAAACGCCGATGATGACGTCAGATCCGTAGTCTGAGTTAGACCAGAGTCCTTTTTGGTTACGGAGACCTAAGAATTGAGGAGAACGAGTTGTGTGTAGTTCACGGCGTTGGTCTTCGAATACGGCGAGAACGGCCGGGTGGTTACGGAGGATTTCAGCGTCGTCGGGAGTTACTGTAGCGGAGAAGCCATGAAAGACTGTGTCGTAAAGATGAAGGATTCGAGGACCTTCAGTGAACTCAGAACTGTACCAATGGTAGTGTGATGAGAAAACTGATGGTTTTAGTCCACTGTTTACTCGGAAAATGAAAGTCTTCTTCTCCGTTAAAAAGGAAGTGATCGGAGAACAAAGAAAGAAGAAGAAGAAGAGGAGAAGAACAACGGAAGAAGAAGCCATTATGTTGTTAGTGGAGAGAGTGGAGTATTTGGTTTAAAAGATATAAAGGGAAAATAATTGTTACTTTTTTGACTGAATAACTAATTAAAAATTTTGTTAATTATTTTGTATCTTCACGTCGGTTGAATGATTTTTTAATTCGGTGAAATGAAGTAAAAGTGTGAGTGTCAGGATACGAAAGTCATGCTTTTGTGAAATCGATGTGATTTTTTTCCATGAATAATTTGTAGAGAGATTAGCTCCAATTTCAATTCTGAAAAAGCATGATTTGTTTGATAATTATTTGAATAGCTTTAATTACGGGGATTAATGAAAGAGGTGGTTGTGGATATGATGTTGTCGTGGCACAGACACTGACCCGATGACTCGGCTTTTTCTCTTCCTTTCGGGACCCAGCCTTGATTATTATTGTGTAGGGTCGTCGTGATTCTTATGGTTCATGCCTTGGTCACTCTTATGGTTCGACAAATGTAGTAGACATCGGAATTGTAAATTTGTAATAGTATTTCTATGTTTTTTCTGCAGGTTAAATGATGGATTCTTGTGTGTGAGAAATTGTTAACCAGAATAAGAATAAGAGGTAATTACTCAAAGATAATAGAAAAGTACTTAAATGACTAGCATATCTTATATTTTTTTTGAAAAATTACTCAAATAGTAAAAAAATTAAAGAAATATCTATAAATATTTGTATAGAACAGTAATTCACGATTATGCTATTATAATTTAATTAAATCCTGATTAAGGGAAAAAAAACTGTTATCAAATCTAGTAACTTTTAAACCAAAAACGTTTCAATTTTTCATTCCAAGAAAAAAAAACCTTTGCATCCTCACAAGTCTCAACCACCGATAAATTGAAACTTTAACTGTCGTTCGCCACTTATCCTCCGCCGTCGGTCATCTCTTTCTGCCGTCGTAACCCTAACGTCGTCCGCCTCTTATCCTCTGCGTCGTCCGTTTCAGAAATCGTCTCTTTTATCTCATTTTGTCATTTCGGGAAGTTCTGAATTCCGACAAAAGTTTCCGATTAGTTACTCTGAATTTCGATAAAAGGTTTCATATCATTTCGTCATTTCGTCATTACTATATTAAGATTTTTGATAGTGATTCTTAACAAAAACCATTAATGAACTTTCTTATATGTTTGAAGGATTATTGGGGTTTGAGCAGTTGAAGATAACTACGGTATGTAAACGATATTATGTATAATAATCGTGGATTTATGATTCTTATGGTGGCTGATTTATGGTTTATGTTATGGCTAATTTCTGGTTTATGTTATGGCTGATTTATGTTCTTTGGTGGCTGATTTATGATGTTTTGGTGGCTGATTTATGATTTTTGGTGGCTGAGTTATAAATCATATGGTGGCTGATTTATGTATAGTGACGGCTGATTTATGTCTATTGACGGCTGATTTATGTCTTTGTAAATAGATGGAAGAAGTGAAAAAATTCTCGCGTAGACTTTATGAGGAAGGAAAATCTCCATTGCAGAATAAAAGCATGAATCACAACTGTCAGTTGGGAAATTTTGCACGGGTTGAGAAGCAATAGGTATCGATGCCTGGGAAAAAATTAAGAAATCAACTCTTGGATTCATGGCTAAGCTAGTTGATAGCGATTATGTGTGGTCTGCTAAAACTGTTCATTTTCTACTCACCCATCAGTTGGCAATACAAAATGAGAATGAGATTTGGATAGCCATCGGTGGTCAACCAGTCAGGTTTAGTTTGTAAAAATTTGCTGAGATTACGGGGCTAAACATAGATGTACTGCCAACCGAGGATTGTGCAGCTGACTACACTAGTTTCTGGAAAAAGTTAGGTGTTCCACATGGTGTTGGACCAAAGTATGATGAATTGTCTAAATGTTTTGGCCGCTGTCGTGGATGGGATTTACCAGAGCGGAAGCTGTTGGGGTTGTTATGTATTCTACACATGGCTATTCATGGTCTACATCATAATTCAAGACTTCCTTTAGAAACTGCAAAAAGTGTCTTCAAGGATGAAGACATTACTGAGTATCCATGGGGTCGGGTGGCATTTAAAAGTCTTAGAGACGGTGTTAGGATTGTTCAGTATAAAGGAAATTCCTATACCGTCAACGGTTGCGTGCACGCATTGCTCATTTGGGCGTATGAATCAATTACGGTGTTCGGAGAGCGGTTTGGGAGAAGTATACAACCGAATGAAATTCCATTTCTTTGATGGGGTGGCGTTCGTACGCGTAAAAATTTAGAAAATGTTATTAGTGAGGAGATTGCAGATCATGGTGAGGTAATGTTTTCATGTAACTACTTTGTGTTGCTACTGATTTATTATAACTACAGCTGACTTATTGTATATGCCGGCTGACTTATGATAGTGTTGTGGCTGACTTATGTATATGTCGGCTGACTTATGATATAATGTTGTGGCTGACTTATTGTGTATATATGAGGGCTGACTTATGATATATTGTTGTGGCTGACTTATTGTGTATATGACGGCTGACTTATTATAGAATGTTGTGGCTGACTTTCATTGTGCTTCTTGATATAGGTGCATGTTAGGAAGATGATTATGAAGCCTTTAGAGGAGATATATCCTCGTTGGGGTGATAATTGTGAAGACCCAACACTTCATAACCTAATAGTCGACATTCTTGAAGATAAGTTTGTTAAAGGTTATTGGGATGTAAAGTTAAAAAAATCAATTCCACAAAAAGGGCAAATTGTGGAAGTGAAACAGAAAAGAAAGAAAAGAGCGGAAGAAGAAGTTTCAGAGCCTGCAAAGAAGAAAGAAAAAAGAGGTGTTGATAGTGGAAAAAAATCAGATGGGAGTGATGAACACAACGAAGACTATGAGAGAAATCTCCTTGTCAATGGCCTTGTGAAGATGGTGGAGAAACTGTACACAAGATTGGATGACATGGAGAAAAACATCAGTGTAATGGTTGGAGGCATATAAAGTAATCTTGAGGCCAAAATTGAAGCCAAACTTGTAGCCAAACTTGAAGAAAAGTATGGCCAAAGGCTAACTTTCGTTGAAGAACAAGTTGTGCCATTGGAGAATCAAATCAAATGGATTAAAGAGCAGTTTGAATCTCGTCAAATGGAAAATTCCAATGTCAAAGATGAGACTCGAAGGTTTTTGAAGATCAAGATGTCAATAGCCCGGTAAGTGATTTATGTTTACAACACGACTGATTTATGTTTCAATGAAGGCTGATTTATGTTTCAGTCACATCTGATTTATGATTACGGCTGATTTTTTTGTTACTGTAAACAGATGCAACGCCCTCGTAATGTTAAAATTGCTGAAAAAGTTGTAGTTGATCTAGAAGAGAATAAACATGTGAAAAAGCTTATGAAAGGAAGAAGGGCAATGAGGATAAGGAAAACAAAGAGAAGGGCAATGCGGAGAAGGAAAACAAAGAAAAAGGCAATGAGAAGAAGGGAAATGAAGAGAAGTGCAAAAAAGATAGTGATGTGTATGATGTAACCGACAAGTTACGTGAAGAAGAGCATAAATTGTTGTGTGAATCTGAAGATAACGAGGAGGAGAAGATTAGGCAAGCAAACTTATCAAAAGCACTAGATGCGCTGCAGGAAGGTTTATTGGCTTTTGACGTTGGTAAAAAGAAAATGTTTCCTCCACCTCCACCGTATCCGTATATTGGAACCACTGGATTGACGTGTATGAGGAAGGGTTTGACTCCTTCAGTAGCAATATATGATCCTCTGAAACCGGTTGATAAGATTAAATTGGAAGCAGTTTATTCGTACCTGAAACCATATGCGTAAGTACAATATTTTTAGATATAGTTGTTGGATATCAAAACTTGAGCTAACTATCTTCTTTTATTCATCAGACATATTTCTCTTAAGGAAACACTTAATGAAGATATAGAGTTCTACAGGGTTCTCATGACCCCGAGAAAAGATTGGCCTGACGATAAATATGTATGGTTGTACGATTACGTAAATCAACAAAGTTACGGCTGATTTATGATTCAGTCACGACTGATTTATGATTCAGTCACGGTTGATTTATGATTCAGCCGCAGCTGATTTATGATTCAGTCACAGCTGATTTATGATTCAGTCGTGGCTGATTTATGATTCAGTTACGGCTGATTTATGATTCAGTCGCGGCTGATTTATTATAAAGTCACGGCTGATTTATTCTTTTTTTTTTCTTACAGCACATGTCTTCGTTTTTCTGACTGCTACGTATAAGGTATTTGCGAGATCCATGTCCTTTTTACACTGATCGGATTGCGTTTATCGATCAATGGTTCATCAGTATGTGGGTGATGAATTATGCTCAGTTTGATATCAATCCGAAGAAATGGAAATTCACTGAGTCGTATTTGAATTTAACAAAAGGTTTGTTACCCAAGGACCAACAGACAAACAAGAAGTGGTTAGAGGACGTTGATAACTTGTTACTTGTTCACCAAATTAATACCTGCCAGTGGATAATGTTGGATGTAGATCTGGTTAATGAGAAGATTGATTCTTACGACAGTATCATGGGAGCAGGAACACCCGAGCAAGACAAGGGCTTACTTGAGAAATGTAGAGTGTTCACACGAATGATAACCACACTGTTGAACGAAGTAATTCCTCCTGAAGTCCGAAAGCCTTCATGTAAACAATTTTCCTTTAGACGGAGTAAAGGCATCCCCCAAAAAGATAACCCTGGAGATTGTGGCGTGTATTCGGCCAAGTATGCTGAGTGTTTAGCTCTTGGTGTATCGTTCGAAGGTCTAAGCGATAGGAACATCCAGGCAATACGGTTAAAGATGGCAGCGGAGATTTTTGATGAGGTACCTGACCTCTATGCTCAATTTACCTAAAGAGGTCATGCTGTTTGTTCTTCTTATTGTTTTCTCTTTTAACAAAGTTGTGTAAAAATATTACTCTAGCTTATGGCTGATTTATGTAACATATTATTCTAGGTAATGGCTGATTTATGTTAAATATGGTTTTCTCATATTTCACTGATTGTTTAAGGTATTGTTATGGTACAGTAAAACATCTATAAATTAATAATATTGGGACCAATGTATTTTAAAATATTTTATTAATTTATCGTGTTTATTAATTTATAGAGGTAGTATTTGGTCCAAAATATCATTTTGGGACCGGAAAAAATTATTAATTTAGCGAGGTATTAATTTATCGAGTATTAATTTATAGAGGTTTAACTGTATATTGTTTAGAGAATGGCTGATTTATGGTTCTAAGATTATTCAATGACGGCTGATTTATGGTTCTAAGATTATTCTGTTATGGCTGATTTATGGTTCTAAGATTATTCAGTGACGGCTGATTTATGGTTCTAACATTATTCAGTGACGGCTGATTTATAAAAATATTGTTCCACTAATAGCTGATTTATGTAAAATATTTTTTATGGAATCATATAAATGTTCAACTATGAGGGATCACATAAATAAATGTTACAATATTAAAGATTGATCACATAAATAAATGTTACAATAACCCTTTTCTTGTCAAATACAAACATTGAAGAAGACAAAACTAGAAACAACATGTAGAAGACAAAGACAAACCATTGTTATTGTTGAGATTGATAAAGAGAAAAAAACATTCAATATCATCAACACTATATATTTCATCGCAATATTGAAAGACAAACATTCATTACGGTTAATATATTACTGGTATATAGTTTAGGGAACAGCTGATTTATGTTTCACCCATTATTCAGTGACGGCTGATTTATGAAAATATCATTATTCAGTGAACGGCTGATTTATGAAAATATCATTATTCAGTGTCGGCTGATTTATGAAAATATCATCACCAACACTCTCTATTAAAGCGACACCCTATTAAATCGACACCCTATTAAATCGAGGGTACTCGAAATAACCCTATTAAAGCGGGACCCACATAATAAAGCCACAAAATTTCTCTTCCCAACCAAGAACCCTAAATCCCCAAATTCGAAAATTAAATTGAGGATAAGCAATTTCTCTGGAACTTCAAGCGGATGTTTGAGCACTCGGAGAGGAGGAGTTGTGGGTGTACCTAAGGTGTGTTGGTGTGGGGCTCAAATCGTTGGAAAGATATCAAAATTGGACCCTAATCCTTACCGCCGCTACTTTCGTTGTGCCTATGCTGTATCAAATAAGGTTAAGCTTTATTTTATATTCCTTTAAATGTCATACTTGTTAGTTCTTTAACGAATAATTATTTTGTAGCTTATGGATGACAATCACATTTTCAAATGGGTTGATGAGGCATTGTTGAATGAAGTCGAGAGACTTAGTTCTGAAGCTAAGAGACTTGAGCAAATGGTGAGGGAAAGTGAGATAGTGTTTGATGGCGTGGAGTACGAGAAGATGGTGTTTGATAAGGTGTTAATGAAGGTCGAGAAAGAGGTCTTTGAGAAAGTAGAATGTGTGTTGAGTGAATCCAAAACAAACATGAAGAAAATAATGATTCTTGTTATCGTTGGATGTATGATCATTGTTGGGTTAGAGAAACTCATATGATGTATGATTTGCTCATATTATTATGAGGATTGTATTAACATGAATAATTATCTTATTTAAGGTATAGCTGATTTATGTACAAGTGATAGATGATTTAAAATTATCTTGTTTAAGGTATGGCTGATTTATGAACAAGTGATGGCTGATTTAAGATACAAGTGATGGCTGATTTAAGATACAAGTGATGGCTGATTTAAGATACAAGTTATGGCTGATTTAAGATACAAGTTATTTGATATTTACGATACAAGTTATGGCTTATTTATTGTACGATATGACTTAGGAGGATTGAATTACCATGAAAATATGATTCAATATGATCATCTATGTCAATGTGATTGAATAAGAGCAAAAAAGATTAACAAGAAAAGCATTCATTATGAGAAGATATAAACCTTGTCTTGCCAAATAAAAACAATGTACGTAGAAGACAAAACTAGAAACAACATGTTGAAGACAAACCATTGTTATCCTTGATACTGATAACGAGAAAACCATTCATTATGATCAACAATAAATATTTCAATTGATTAAGAAAGAGAAACATTCATTACAATTGATATATGATATAGAAACTACTAGTATATTGTTTAGGGAAAGACTGATTTATAATTGATCATGTATTTCATTACGGCTGATTTATGATTCAGTTACGGCTGATTTATAATTCTATTACGGCTGACAACGAGTTTACAAATTACTGCTTACAAGAAAAAACAAATACAACTATTATCATACACATACATATAACGAATTTACATCTTATTGTTTATAAGTTTTCGCATTATGTCCTTCCTTTTTACACAAAGAGCAAGTGTGTGGTTTTCTTGGGCGTTTCTTCTCACTTGCCACTTCCAAACAAGATTTCATTCTAGAAATCTTCGGCCTTCCAGGTTGATTACGAGGAATTGAGGGATTGCACACTTGTTCCGCTACGTGGTCTGGAACGGGAAGCACCGAATCTATAGGCATAACTGAACCAGCGTATGCATTATCCAAATACATACTGTAATATTATGGGTGACAAAGTGAGACACGAGAAACACTCTTGTGCTCCGCAGCTGCAATTGCATGTACGCATGGTAACCTATCAATGTCAAAACGACGACAAGTGCATCTCTTCAAATCCAAATTCACAACATGCAAAGATGATCCACATATCACTTGTATATGGTGAGCATCAATGGTTTATACCGTCGCAAGTTTGGCATCACTCACACGGTCTGGTTGCTCAAAACAAATTTATGCGGATCAGTAATGAATATATATGTATGGCTGACTTATTATATAGTGACGGCTGACTTAATATATAGTGACGGCTGACTTATTATATAGTGACAGCTGACTTAGTATATAATACGGCTGATTTATGAAATGAAATTTTACCTCCAACAATTTTTCAACACCACGAGTAAGTGTTGTGTTCATAGATAGAGCATATTCTCGTCAGTCATTAAACCATCGCATCATCATTGACCTAATCTCTTCTAATATTTGAACTATTGGAAAACTTCGTGTTTTAGAGAGTACCTTGTTCATCAATTCCGCTATATTTGTTGTAATTAGATTATATCTATCACCCGGGAAATGAACGCGTGCCCACATTCGTACATCCGCTCTTTGGAGGTAGCCATGAAGTAGAGGATGAAGCGCTTCAATCTCATCAAAGACGGACTGAAATTCATCCATTCTATAACAATTTGTAGCTTTCTTGACCAAACGAAATAAATTTCTCCCTCTGAACCGTACTAGAATATTTTTATATAAATGATACGTGCAAATACCACGAGCGGCTAATGGATAGACATTTTGAATTGCTTTCCCAATTGACTTATGCCTATCCAAGATTATAGCAAGACCATTATCGTCACGAACCACAAGTTTCAATTGCGTAAAAAACCATTGCCAAGAATCATCATTTTCAGTGTCAACCACACCAAATGCTAATGGGAAGATCTGAAAGCTACCATCTTGGCCTAATGCTGTAAGTAGCGTCCCTTTGTATTTTCCATGGAGAAATGTACCATCCACGACGACTACTTTGCGCATAAAATTAAAGCCACTGATGCTCACACCAAACGCAAGAATTAAATACTTGAATCTCCCGTAATCATCTACTTCAAGACAAGTAAGTGTACCACGATTTTCCCTTCTTATCATGTGTAGATAAGAAGGTATGTCTTCATACCCCTTCTCAAGAGTTCCCATATCGAGTTTCCTTGCAAATCTTAATGTCCTATGGGACTTCCAGTAATCCATCTGTAAATTTTAGTAAATAAATCAGCCACCATTTAATAGATAAATCAGCTGCAACATTCTAAATAAATCAGCTGCAACATTCTAAATAAATCAGCCGCAACTAAATCAATAAATCAGCCGGAATAGTATTAATAAATCAGCCGCAACAACATAAATAAATAAATCAGCCGCAATAGTATTAATAAATCAGCCACAACATTGTTATAAATCAGCTACCACAACATCAATAAATCAGTCGCAACTACATCAATAAATCAGTCGCAACTACATCAATAAATCAGCCCCAATACCACAGCAATTTGTATTGCCTTTATACCAAATTGCTTATTAATAGCTATTCCGACATGTCTAGGTCGAACTGATGGATCAATGTCACCAATACAATCCTGGTATATTGGTCCTAAAATATCAGGCATTGCTTGTTGGGATCGATTAGAACGCTCAGTTACAGAACATGTGTGTTCTGAATCGTATTGACAAATATAGAATTCTGGGGATTGCCCTTCTGTAGAAGCACGAACTCTCCATCTACATCCGTTAACCCAACATGTAACAATGTAGGTATCTGGACGTGATATTGGTACATCAAAATCAAATCGATCTCTCACCGTTAGAAGTTTCAGAATTTTCTCCAACTCGTCTTTACTCTCGTATCGCTATCCTACAATGATATTAAGCACATACAAAGCTAACTTCGTAAACTCATTGGTTCCTTTTGATTCTTTCGTCGCAATGTTCCGAGGCCTTTTCTTCGGAGAAAAAGTTCGTTAATCTTCATCTTCTTTTCGAGGCTTCCCAAATAAGCTGAAGTTGTCATCTCAGATGATGCACCGTTCGGGTCGTCAAAAATATCAAATCTGCTGTCAAATTCGTCATCTTTGTCATCTTCAACTTCAACTTCAACTTCAACTTTGTCTTCTTCTTCATCATCAATTAAGTCTTCTTTTCCATAGATTTCATCATTACTATCCATATCTTCGTAATCATGTACATCATTATTTCTATAACCATCTTCATTTTCTTCTATTGTCTCCTCTTTTGATACATGACTCCATGGCTGTCTCATCTTCTCCTTGGCTTTATCCTTCTGAATAACTTCACTACCCTCTTTCTCTGTAACCTCTACACAAATTCGTAAGAGTTCTTTCTTTTTTAAGCTTAGAAAACCTTGCAATTGACGAGAATTACAAATATAAACTGGTGGAGTATCTCGCGCCATTATTTTCAAAGTCTTGCTCGAGAACATGTAGCTCAACTGAATTTTACAGGTATGCTAATCTAATCCATAGTCCTCAACAACCATCTTCAGAAGATCGACGAAGCTAGTCTCTTCTGTGATGTTTAGAACTCTACATCCTCTTTTTTGGCGGTGAAATAATATCTAGCATTAAACATTCATTTTCCGCAAACTACAATAACATGATCCATTGGTGAAGAACAGAGATAAATGGTGAAGAAGATAGATAGATCAAACAAATGTGAAGAAGGCGAAGACGATGATGGTAAACCTAATTTTGAAGTTGAGTCATCGGTGTCATGGATAAATCTGCCACGAAAAGAACCAACAAATCAGCCATGATAAATAAGTCACTGAAATACTATACAAGTAATTATAATATTTTCTAAAAGTCAGCCGCAACATCCAATAAGTCAGGTAAGAGTAAATAAGTCAGCCGCAACTTCCAGTAAGTCAGTCGTCAAATGCATACTATTACAGTAATTATTGTTTCGTTACTTAATCAGCCATAGTTTACCTGACTTATCAGTAAATCGGCGATTTGATGGCTGATTTACAATAAGAGTTAATAAGTCTACCGTATAAGTCAGCCGCTTGATAATAAGTCAGCCAAACAAGTCAGCTGGACATTCGATAAATCGGCCACCTACCAATAAATCAGACATCAAGTAGCAATAAGCCAGCCCATAATTTCATAACTCAGCAGAAAATATAATAAATCAGCCGTGTCGTGTATAGATAAATCAGCCGAATTCTAATAAATCATCCAACTGGACAATAAATCAGCCGATATCTCATAAATCAGCCGTGTCGTATATATAAAAATCAGCCGATATCCCATAAGTCAACAAAAATTTACTAAGTCGGCCATAACTTCTGGCCGATTAAGACAAATAAATCAGCCGACACGCTTATAAGTCAGCCGTTCCCTTAAATCGGCCAATCTTGTGATAAGTCAGCCATCATTAATGAAACAAAATAGCGGCTGACTTACATAATCCACGTAGACAGTTTCGATTCCACATAGGATTCGCTGATATGGAAATAAATAGTAATGACATTTTTGTAATAACGTGTTTGTTATCAAATTCTTATAAGGGCAGTTTAGGTATAGAAAACATATCAGTAATAAAAAAAGTTTTGACGCATTCTCGTCGTTTCACCTAACATTTGTTACATTTGAGTAAACCTCCCTAAGAATAAATAGCCGATGTTTTTTTCAGTTAAGCTATTGATGTTTACTTATAAAAAAAATAAAAAGGCCCATTTATGCTTTTAACCATGTGACAAGTCCCACATCGCTTAGCAAGAAAGAAAAAACTGAGTTTAAATAACCAGCCCTCGGTTTTTGGTTTGATCGGGTTATTCGACTCGGTTTGTTCGGTAAATTGGTTTAATCGGAATTGACTTTTGATTCCAAATTAAACCGAAATAAAATCTTGGTTTAATCATTTTGGATATCATTTTATTCGGTTCGGATAGTTACAAAATATTAGTTTCGAATCAATCAGAATTCTTCATTAGTTCGGTTTTTTCAATCCAGTTACAACAATAAACCATCAGTTTGAACAAAAAAACAACATTTTACAAACTGAGACTCATATCTCACCAATTACATACACAAAAAAGGATTTCCGTACACAAGAAGATTGAGACCTATAATGAATACTTGTAGTTTTAATCCATACAACAAGTATTCATTACAAACTACAAAACATCAGGTATTGTATCTATAAACTCTTAATAGTACGCACACACGTAACTCTTGTTAACGGGCGGAGATTAAGAGGTAGGCAAGTTGGTAGGCAGCTTCTTCATGATTTCGTGCTGGTAAGTGGTTAGGTTAATAGTGATAACTTTAATCAAAGTGTTTGGTCTGTTACAAGCTGCAATCCGCACCAAAAAAAAAGACAATAAAGCAGCAGGTTCTGTGAAGGCTGGATCTTGATAAAAAATTACCATTAGACACCAACCTCTGTAAATAAAAAGATGAATATAATATCATGTTTCAATTGTATAAGCTTCAACTACAAGAGACTAAACCAAGAAAAAACATAAAGTAACAATAAAGCAGCATGTTCTGTGAAGGCTGGATTAAAGTTTGTTACCTTCCCTATGAGCAAGATTCACTGAGGAGTCGCCAATGAATTCTGAGAATCTATAAAAACACACAGAAAGAAACATAAAGTTAACAACTTACCTAGAGAAGAAAAGAAAAATACGTCAAGTTACACACTTACCTAGTGATTCAAGAAACTAAACTTCTTCCAACATTTGCACCAAGTTAGCAACTTGAACTTGAGATTTATAAGCACATCACAACCATTGTTGTGTGCAAATCAAAACCTCAACCATGTAAGGAGTAAGAGAACTCCTGTTAGGATCTAAGACTCGGCCACTAGTACTAAAGGCTGATTCTGAAGCAACTGAAGATACTTGAATTGCTAGAACATCTCGAGCCATTTCTGATAAGATAGGGAAGTTGGAGCTGTTTTTCTTCCACCATGATAGAACACTATAAGGCATACCTAAACTGTTGTCAGTTCGAATCTCTGTTTTCTCTGCCAAATAGATGTCTAACTCATTAGAGGTTTCTTCATTACTCCTTAACTCCACCATTTTGTTGTAGATTGAATCCATCCGTTAACAACCATCTTCATTGTCTGAAGACTCTACCATAACCGTAGGCTCAGCAGTAGCAGCAATCTCACAAGGTTTTGTAAGCCTAAGACTATACTGATCAAATTTCTTCATCACAGTACAAAGCTTACTGTAAAGTTTCCTACTCTCTATTGTACCTTTCCCATAAAGCTGATCAAAGCAAAGAGAAGCAAACTGAAGCTTGTTCCTTGGATCAAAGACACTAGCAATAGTCACGAGAGGATTCATATTACCAAATCCATCCAGTACTTCTCAAACTTATCCCTCATAATCCTTGCTTGAGCTCTATCATGTTCAGTGCGGTTGCCACACTTGGAGATGAGATTTCTTTCTATGTTGACAATTTCATTGAAACACAGTGGAGAAGTAACTGGCTGAGAAGCTGAGAATGTTAAAGTAATCTGATCAAAGATTTTCATAAACTTAGCTAACCTCTCAACTTCATCCCAATTAGCAGCCTCTGGTGGACCAACTCGTTTCACCTTTGACTTCTCATCCTCCTCCAATAAGTAATCACAGTATAGCTTGTCTTCACTCAGCATCCTTTCAAAAGCAGGCCTAAGTTTAATAGCAGCAGTCAACATTAGGTATGTTGAATTCCATCTAGTGACACACTCTAAAGGTAAGCTACCCCTAGTGACCTTACATGTACCACACCTTAGCTGGAATGCCATCAACCTTGTGAAAGAAGACCTAACATACTTAAAGGCATTCCTAATAGCAGCTATACTAGGTTTAGCTTTTTTCAGACCATCTCCGACAATGAGGTTGAGAATATGGGCACAACATCGCATATGAAGCAGATCTCCACTTAGAACTAAGGATTGAGGTCCTCTCATACGCAGATAATCACTAAAAATCTTCAAAGCCTTGTCATTTCCCTTTGCATTGTCAACTGTAATCGTGAAAACCTTCTCAATACCCCACTCCTCTACGCAGTCGATCAGCTGACCTGCTATAGTCTTTCCTTTGTGGTCAGTGATGACTTTAAATGAGAGGATCCTCTTCTGCAATTCCCATTCCTCATCAATCCAGTGAGCTGTCACCACCATGTAATTGTAAGAAGTCGTAGGAAAACACATTTATCTGTTGTGAGAGACACACTCTTCTTCTAAACTCCAAACATCTCTTTCAAATCAGCGTTCTCGTCCAGATACATCTTAGCAATTTCCTTAGTACATGTTCTTCTAGAGAAAGTGTTGTACATGGGCAAGATACCGAAAACTGTTTCCACCCATACGATTCAACAGATGAGAAAGCCAACTCATTGACTACAACTAACTTGTTCACAGGTTTCCTAAAACGATCAGGATCATACAAAATTAGTTTCATCTTACCACTATTATCACCACTCAAAATCTTCTGTTTCTCCCTAGCCTCAAAATCTAAAAGGTCCTTACATCTAGTTAGGTGACCATTCATTGCACTAGTTTCAGCTACCTTAGAGTCACAACCTATCTTATGACCACGATGCCTACAGTTAGACTTACTTGGATCGTTAACCCTTTGAATGAAATGCTCCCAGCACTTAGCTCGTTTCAGATATATCTTTTTAGGTTTTGGTGGCAGATTATGATCACTTGATCGTCTCTTCCTCTTACTTCCAGCCTCAACAGACTGAGGGATATCTGCTGCTGCTTCATCTCTGCCTTGAGAAGAAGCCATCTACGATAAAAAACTCAATTCGATTAGTCATTTACAAAATTTCTGATTATGGTTAGAAATTGAAAATTGAAATTCATCAAAATCTATTCATACAAATCTGAAACTAGCACCTAATCCTTGTTAAATAACACATTTGAAACCCAAATAAGTAATTAGAATAGAAACCCCCAAATTAAAATTTGAAATTAAAACGATTAGGGTTTTAAATTGAAATTGAAATTCGGCAAATTATATCCATACAAACCTGAAAGTAACACCTAATCCTAGTTAAATAACACATTTAGAACCAAATAAGTAATTAGAATTGAAAACCTCCAAATTATAATTTGAAAATTTCTGATTAGGGTTTCTTTGTAATTCGTCTTCAAAAATTAAGAAAATCAAACCATAAAAACTTAAAATAATAAATAAACTTCGTTAAATAACAACTCGAGAACCCAAAAATCAAAACAGTTTTCAAAACCCCCAAATATGAAATTTCAAATTAGCGATTGGGTTTGAATCTTACCGAGATTAGATAATGATGGACGCAGAGAAATGCGGCCAAATGGAGAAGAGATTAGCCGTGCCTGAATCTTGAGAATTTGATGATAAGTTTTAGAAAAATTGATGAAGATCAAAGATTCAAAATTGATAAAAGTTTTTGGGTTCGGGTAGAGAGAAGAAGTTTAAATGAGTTTGTATCGAAAAACGAGAAAACTTTTGGGTTCGGGTTAGAGATATTAGAAGTGTGGTTGAGTTAAATTAAAATCTATAATTTTATTGGTTATCACATGCCGACCCGAACCAAACCGATTATCAATTACACAATTATTTCATTCGGATCGGTTTTATTTCTAAAATTGATTGGGTTCCAAAACCGATTACTACGGGTAAAGCCGACCCGATCTGAAAGACCCGAATGGTAAACCCAGGGCTATAAATAACAGTGGAATCCAGTAAGTGATTTGTCTTTTCAAGGACATCTGATAAAATTGGAACGATACAGAGAAGATTAGCATGGCCCCTGCGCAAGGATGACACGCATAAATCGAGAAATGGTCTAATTTGTTTTTCTATTTTTTCCAGAAATTTCTCAAACCATTCCCAAATTTTTACCAGATCATTTCTGTGAATTCATGGAAACGAGAGATGTTCAGTTCTAAGAAACAACAACATAAGGGACTAAACCAGAGACATGATCTCCTACTTACATCCAAATGTTCACTTGAAAAAGAAAAAAAAAACTAGCGAAAACTGGAAGACATGTATCAGTCAAAAAAAGATAGGATGCTCCTTCACTAACCATAGATTACAAAGTCATTCAGAATCCGTTGTTTCTGATCAAGATGATCCCAAGGTGAAAACTTCAAAGAAGCCTCTTGCGTAAAAAACCAATACTCGGGTGAAGAAAGTTTCCTTTTTATTTCTTTACTCTCTTGATTACAATAATGATCTCATTACATCTTATATAGAGAATCTAGAGCTCCTAATCTAATGACAAGTGTCGTCATCATATAGATACTAAGGAGCTGAGAGGATTGAATTTGTTACTCGTCTCTTTCTGCATTTCCGTAATATAGCCCATCCGATTTGCTTTTGCAATGGCATTGCGCACGGTAAGGTTTTGGGAATCTTTCTTGTCGTTTCCTTGAGAAGATGACCGTTGCCTGTTTTATGCAATGAGCTTGGCTTCACTGATCTGCTTCTTATCCATTTACTGTTTGGGCCTTTGCGTTATGGGCCTGGCTTGACTTGATTCTGTTGACTTTTGCAGCTTTGTCTCTTGACTCAGAGGAGCTGGAGAGTTTCAACTGAGATCCAAGGTACTACCTCTAATAGCCCCTCTCAAAGTTGGTGTGGGTGGTAGATCCACACCAAGTTTGGTCCTGAGAGAGATAAAAGCTGCAGCCGGCAAGGAGGTGAATATATCGGCAATCTGATACTTTGAGGATATGTTTTTAACCTCAAGAGCTCTGAGTGCTATTCTTTCTCCGCCGTAGTTCCAATCAAGCTTGAACTGTTTTGTTCTTCCGTGAAAAGCTGGATCTTCAATCAAATAGACAGCAGAGAGATTGTCACAGTAGAGTATCAGAGTTGAGAGTATAGGAATACCTAGTTCCTTTAGTAAGAAGCCGATCCAGGCCATTTCTCTTGCTGTGTTAGTAAGAGTGCTGTATTCAGCTTGCGTGGAGCTTCGTGAGGTATACTGATGTTCTCGAGAGCTCCATGAGATTAGATTAGCACCTAGAAATGTACAGAATCCTCCTGTAGATATTCGAGTTTCTGTGCATCCTCCCCAATCACTATCACTGTAAGCCCTTAGCTTGCAATATGTATCTTTGCTGAATGATATTCCCATTGTGACTGTCCCTTTGATATATCTTAATATCCGTTGCAGGAAATCGAAATCGGTGACAGTTGGAGCATGCATCTTCTGGCATACAAAGTTCACCGCAAATTGAATATCAGGACGAGTCAGGGTAAGATATTGAAGTTTGCCAGCTAGACTTTAGAAGTATGTTGGATTGGAAAATAGCTCCTCTTCTTCTTGTGTTTCACCTTCTTTCATTTTCTTGTATATCTGCAGGGGAAGAGGAGTTGTTACCGAATTGCACTCATCCATTCCTGCTACAGCAAGTAAGTCTTCCACATAATTCTGTTGAGACAATAACAACCCTTTTTCATGATACTGCGCTTGAATCCCTAGGAAGTACTTGAATTTGTCCAGATCCTTCATTCTGAATTCATTGTTCAGTCCCTTGAGAAAGCTAGATAGAGCTTCTGAATTGTTTCCGATGATTACCATATCATCCACATAAAGAAGCATGAGTATAATATCTTTCCCTTTTGTGTAGATGAAGAGTGACGGATCCATGTTACTCCACATAAAGCCGTACTCCAAAAGGTGATTACTGAACTTGTCAAACCATGTCCTAGGGGCTTGCTTTAAAGCTTTATGTAGATGACACACATGATCTGGCCTAGAATCATCAATAAAACCTGCTGGTTGCTTCATGTAGACTGCTTCAGTTAATTCCCCATGTAGAAAAGCATTCTTAACGTCCATCTGCTTTATATCCCATTGCATTAGAGTAGCAATATGAAGAATTAACCTGATCGTAGCAGTTCGAGCTACTGGACTGTAGGTTTCCAAGTAGTATATTCCTTCTTCTTGGTTGTAACCCTTTGCCACAAGCCTCGCTTTTAGCTTGTCCAGTGATCCATCTGCGTTTAGTTTAGTTCTGAAAACCCACTTGCTTCCTAACACATGCATGTCTGGTGAGTAGGGAACAAGTGTCCATGTGTTTGTTTCTGCGCAATTTCCAATTTCTTCATCCATTGCACCATTCCAGCCTTCGTCTTTCATTGCTTCTTTAACTGTTTTAGGCTCTGGATATGATATATTGTGTGTGAACAATGCATATCTAGGATTTGGCTTTCTTATACATGCTTTTGATCTTGTTAACATAGGATGATGGGTTACTCTGCTTGGACTATTAACAGATGTGATTGTTGTTGGTTCTATCATTGACTCTGTTGTTGTTCTTGTTGTTGTTGAGCTAGGTAAGGAAACCAAACTGTTGCCTATAGGAACATGATCAATGCATGTCGTACACCCAGTACTTGGTTCCTCTCCAGCTGTAGACAATGGTGGGACTAGGATCCAAAGTTGCAGAGGAGGAAAATCCTGAGGTGTTAAGATTGAAGTAGTGTCAAACTGAGGTGGTGTATTTTTTCTGCTTCAGATTTGTTTCCAGCTGTTTCTCTGAAGGTACTGTACTGAAACTTTTCTGCCAGGCTGCAATTAGTTTAGTCACATTCTATGGATGCTGACTTCTCTGTGTTGTCTAAAACGGGAACTTGGATTCATCAAACAGTACATGGTGGCTGATGTAGACTCGGCCAGTTTCAGGTAATAGGCATCGATATCTCTTGTACTTCTTGTTATTGTTACGATTAGGACTCAAACTAGAGGATAGGATCAGATCGAGAATAGGATTTATATTGATAAAAAGGAATTACAGAATTTGAGAGAGTTATTTATGGAGTTCTCTCACCTCCCCGTTACAAACTCTACCCAAATCTTCGATGCCCTTTTCCTTCTATCCTCTCTCTTACTTATACTAATCCCATAGCATAAGTCGCCATGTGATTCTAACGGATTCATGCGCTACACGACAAGATGTTAACTCTACCCTGGTAACTTATTTATTTAACTAGAGTAGAAGCGTTTACTCCCCCCAAACCTGCTACTGATCATGGTCATTCCTCCTTACTCCCGTTGGGCCTTCGACCTTCTCTTATACTGATAAAGGATAGGTGGATGTTGGGCCTCATACGTAACATTACCCCCGTCTTTGAAATCCACCTTGTCCTCAAGGTTAAGTTCTGGAAACTGCTCCTTAATGCTACGCTTCCATTCCCAAGAGCATTCATAGTCCGGTAAGTCCTTCCATTTAATCAAAACTTCTTCTTGACCACTAACAGGATGCACCCTGATCCCCAACACCGATTCAGGTTCCGCCAGCAACACTTTCTCTGCAGTAAGTTGTGGTGGTATGGAAATCATGGCGTCAGCGTCCCCTACTTGTTTCTTCAATTGAGATATATGGAAGGTAGGATGGATTCTCGCTTCTGGAGGTAACTTCAGGCGATATGCCACTTTACCAACTCTTGCTTCTACTTGAAATGGTCCATAGAACCTAGCAGATAGTTTTTCGTTTACCTTCCTGGCCAAGGAATGTTGGCGGTATGGCCTCATCTTCAGATACACCTGATCACCCACTTCAAACTCCACCTCTTTCCTATGACCATCAGCTCTTTTCTTCATCCACTGCTGAGCGTTATGTAAATGCCCTTTCAGTGTCATTATCATCTTGTCCCTCTCTTGTAACTGTTCTTCTAAACTTGCGTTCACAGTTGATCCATTCTCATACTTAATCAATTCTGGTGGTACTCTGCCATATAACGCCTGAAATGGTGACATCTTTGTAGCGGAGTGAAAGGATGAGTTATAACTCAACTCCGTCCATGGAAGAAATTTAGCCCATTGCTTTGGCTGATCACTGCAGAAGCACCTCAGATATGTCTCAAGCCCTCTATTAGTCACCTCTGTCTGCCCATCGGACTGTGGGTGATAAGCAGTACTGAAACATAGTGTTGTCCCTGCCAAGCGTAACATCTCTTTCCAGAACTGGCTCATGAACAGCTTGTCCCTGTCAGACACAATCGTCTTTGGAAACCCATGCAACTTAACCACCTCTTGGATGAATGTGTTTGCTACCTGAGTTGCCGTGAACGGGTGTTTCAGTCCACAAAATGGGCATATTTGGTAAGTCGATCTACCACCACCAATATGGAATCAAACCCCTCAGATCTTGGTAAACCCTCTATAAAGTCCATCGATATGTCTTCCCACACTCGAGATGGTATTGGCAGTGGCTGCAGTAATCCACCTGGAGCAAGTGTAGAGTACTTGTGGCGTTGGCAAACTTGGCAAGACGCTACAAATCTCCTGATATCTGTCATCATTCCAACCCAAAAGAAGAGTTCGCCAATCCTCTTTTGTGTCCTCAACACTCCCCCATGACCTCCGTGTTTACCCGCATGAAACTCATGCATAATTACCCCTGTTACATGCGATGACTTTGGGATCACCAACTTTCCTCTCCTTAATAACTGCCCGTGAACCAATGAATAATCCGGTTGCAACAAGGGGTCTCTCTTAAGGTCGGCAATGATCTCCTGTAACTCCTTATCTTTGTCAACCTCACTACAAATCTCCTCTAGCTGTATGGCCGCTGGTACAGTGAGAGCATACAACCGGGCCACAACTCCCTTTCGTGACAAAGCATCGGCGGCCTTGTTCTCTAAGCCCGGTTTGTATTCAATGTCAAAATCGAACCCCAGAATTTTTGTGAGCCATTTTTGATACTCCAAGTTAATTTTCCTCTGCTCTAACAGAAACCTCAAACTCTTCTGATCAGTCCTCACCAAAAACTTCCTCCCCAGGAGATAGTGGCGCCATTTTTGAATAGCAAAGACAATAGCCATGAGCTCCCTCTCATAAATGGACTTCATTCTTTGTCTATCGGTTAATGCCTGGCTGTAGTATGCGATAGGTTTGTGAAGCTGCATCAATACTGCTCCGAGCCCTGTGCCCGAAGCGTCAGATTCCACCACAAACAAAGCTTCAAAATTGGGCAAGGCTAAAACTGGCACCGTAACCATTGCCTGTTTCAGTTTCTCAAGAGCCTTTGTCACCTTCTCGGTCCACTCAAATTTATCCTTCTTCAACAAATCAGTAAGAGGCCTTGCTATAACTCCATATCCTTTGACAAACCGCCGATAATACCCTGTAAGGCCCAAAAACCCTCGGAGCTCCTTAATGTTGTGTGGCTCAGGCCAATCAGTCATTGCATTGAGCTTGCTTTCATCAGCTGAGATGCCTTCTTCTGAGATCACGTGTCCCAAATACTCGATTCTCCTACTCCCAAACTGACACTTTTTCTCGTTAGCATACAACTGATGTTGTTGCAGAATTCTCAGGACCTTTTCCAAGTGCTCCTTATGATCCTTAAGAGTTCTGCTATATACTAATATATCGTCAAAAAACACCAGCACAAACCTTCGTAGGAATGGTCTGAAGATCTGATTCATCATAGATTGAAAAGTGGCTGGGGCGTTTGTTAAGCCAAAAGGCGTCACCATGAATTCATAGTGCCCGTCGTGAGTCCTGAAGGCTGTCTTTGCCACATCCTCGGATTTGACCAAAATTTGATGATAACCGGATCTTAAGTCCAGTTTGGAGAACCACACTTCCCCCCTTAGTTCATCCAGCAACTGGTCAATCATGGGTATGGGGTAACTGTCTGCCACAGTGGCCTTGTTAAGAGCCCTATAATCAACACAAAACCGCCAACTCTTGTCTTTTTTCCTTACCGGCAAAACGGGACTAGAGAACGGGCTCCCGCTTTCCCTAATAATCCTTGCCGATAACATTACCCCAATCTGTCTCTCAATCTCCTCCTTCTGTACCTGTGGGTACCGGAACGGTCTGACATTGACCGGTTCAGTCCCCGGCTTAAGTGTTATTGTGTGTTCTTTTCCTCGGGATGGTGGTAGTCCTTTTGGCTCCTCAAAAACTTGAACATACTTCTCCACGATCACTCTCAGTTTGTCGGGAGTACTTGAGGTACCCTCTTCTCCCTCTGTCAACATTCCTCTATAGTCGATAATCATTCCTTCTCCTTCCTGTTTTAGAGATCGCCACAGTGATTTCAGTGAAACTGATATGTTGCATAAGCTGAAGTCTCCTTGGACAGTAACTGTTTCCTCCCCAACTTCAAACCTCATTATCTGTTGTTTCCAGTTAACCCTCATATCACCCAATGTTTCGAGCCATTGCATTCCTAGGATTACATCAACACCTCCTAATCCCAACGGTAAGAAGTTTGAAACCATTCTGTAACCCGGCATCTCCAGCTTGATGCCTCTGCATATCCCTCTTCCTTTCACGGTTAACCCAGTTCCCATCCTTACTCCATATCCTTTGGTTTCATCTATTTTGATATCCAACCTTCGCACCAAATCCTCCGATACAAAATTGTGAGAGGCTCCGCTGTCGATTAGGATCACTGTTTCTACTTCTCGGATCGAGCCTCTGAGTTTCATCGTTCGCGGAGATGAGATTCCCGCGGCGGAGTTGATCGACAAAACCGCAAGCTCGGGTTTCCCGGAGGTATCCTCCTCTCCACCCTCGATCTCCTCATTTTCCAGCTCCAATTCCGTGCCATCATCCAAAACTACCACCACTTGTAACTCTTTCATCTTGCACTGATGGTTGATGTGGTACCTTTCATCGCATTTGAAGCAAAGGCCCTTGGCTCGTCTCTCATTACGTTCCTCATCTGTCAATCGGCGGGGATAAGTTCGGCGGCCCTCGTTTTGTCGCCACTGGTTTGGGGTATTTCTTTCTTTTTGACAAAACGCAGCCGTTTGCGACTCAAAATTATTAGGGTTCTTTTGTCTTGCCAAAACTACCCCTCCTCCTATTGACTGGTCCCCACGCGTATACGGCGTCACTTTTCCACCTCAGTACCGTGTTGATCGGTTGGTACCATTATGATTATTCTCCGACGGTGATTCCTCCATCTCATTCCACTCTTCTACCATCTTAGCTTTACTCATCATCATCTGCAAACTCCGGGGATTGAACATTTTTACTCCGGCTCTGGTTTTTGGCTTTAGTCCTGACATGAACGCCATTTCTAGAACTTTCTCCGGAACTTCGGGAGCATTTGAAGCTAGGGCTATGAAGTCGCGGCAATATTTGGCGGCCGACTCTTCTTGCCTGAATGCTAGCAGCCTTTCCCCTGGCGTCAGATCCCGAACCGGGGAGAAATTTTCCAGGACTCGATACTTCATCTGTTCCCAACTCGCAAATGGATTCCGGTCTCTCTTCCACCGGTACCAAGTCAAGGCTTCACCATCAAAGCACATTTTCACGACCTTGAGCTTGTCGCTCTCCGTAAAGTCACTAAGCTCGAAGTATTGCTCTACCTTGATGATCCAACTTTCCACGTTTTCTCCATCGAACAGAGGGATCTCTATCCTCCTCGTCAATGATTCGTTTCTCACCGGCGACGTGCTTCTTCGACAGCCGCGGCTCAACGATCGTGTGGGTTTATAGTTGCTTTGTTCTCGGGAACCCTCGATTTGACTCTCGTTCATACCAGACGCCAGAGTCTCCTCTCGTTGCTTTTCCAGCAACGCTGTTCGACGCTCTTTGTCCACCATTCTCTTCTCTAGCCTTTCGAGAACGTCAAGCTTTCCCATCTTCTGATTGATTTCGTTCACGCTGTTTTCCAAGGCATAGAGTTTTTCCACGTCTTTCTGGAGCTTCTCCACCGCCCTCTCTAAGGCCTCACTGTTTTTCGTCGGATCTGCTTTCGGTGCCATGTTTTCCAGTCTCGAACTGCTCTGATACCAAGTTTGTTACGATTAGGACTCAAACTAGAGGATAGGATCAGATCGAGAATAGGATTTATATTGATAAAAAGGAATTACAGAATTTGAGAGAGTTATTTATGGAGTTCTCTCACCTCCCCGTTACAAACTCTACCCAAATCTTCGATGCCCTTTTCCTTCTATCCTCTCTCTTACTTATACTAATCCCATAGCATAAGTCGCCATGTGATTCTAACGGATTCATGCGCTACACGACAAGATGTTAACTCTACCCTGGTAACTTATTTATTTAACTAGAGTAGAAGCGTTTACTCCCCCCAAACCTGCTACTGATCATGGTCATTCCTCCTTACTCCCGTTGGGCCTTCGACCTTCTCTTACAAAAAGGATAGGTGGATGTTGGGCCTCATACGTTACAGTTATATCCCAGAAAAACGCATTTCAATGATCTTGGATCAAACTTGTTGTTAGCATAGTCTCGTAATGTAGGATAGTAAGCACACCCAAAAATGCGTAGAGAGGTATAAATCGGAGCTTTGCTGTTTAGTACCTCATAAGGACTGCAGTAATGATCGAAAATAGATGATGGAAGCAGATTGCTTAGGAAGTTTGATGTAAAGAACGCCTCAACCCAATATTTTTGTGGCATGCGACTTTGAAACATCATCGATAGTCCTAACTCAGTAATGTTCTTGTGTTTTCTCTCTGCCAGGCTGTTTTGCTGAGGAGTATGAGGACATGAGACAATGTGCTTGATTCCACAGCTTTGTTGATGCTTCTGAAAAGGTAATCCCATAAATTCACCTCGACCATTACTTTGAAATGTTCCAAGTTTAGTTTGAAGTTGATTCTCGACTAACGCTTGAAACAATTTGAACACAGAAAAGAAGTCTGAGTTCAGCTTTAGTGGATAAAACCAAGACAATCTTGAGTAGTTGTCCACAAAGACTACATAATATTTAAACCCTTGATGGGATATTATTGGTGATGGTCCCCAGTGATCACAATGAATTCTCTCTAGGGGTCTAGAAGCAACAAAAACTGGATCAGAAAAGGGAAGTCTTGAGCTTTTTCCAAGTTGACATGCCTCACACAGTTTCTTGGAGCTCTTATTGATGGTAATCGCTTTTATTGTGGACATGTACTGGAGGATCTTTGAGTGTGAATGTCCAAGCTTCATATGCCAAACCTCATCACTTGCACAATGTTGTCTGGTAGAATATAAAGCTTGAAGTGGTTGAAGCGGTGTATCCTCCAACACGTATAGTCCATTACGGGTGTTTCCCAGGGTTAGTAACCTCTTTGTTTCCTTATCATTCACACACACATCATCACAATCAAATTCAAAGGTGCATGTATAATCTCTTGTTAGTTTAGAAACAGATAGCAGGGACTTAGCTATGTTAGGACATACTAAAAAATCTTTTAAGTGGTAGTTTACCTGAAGTAGAGGCTGTGCTTGCTGGCCCTGTGTGAGTGATAGGTAGATAATTTCCATCACCGATCATCACTGTGTCAGATCCATGATAGGCACGTGCTTGTTGCAGGTGATGCGGTGAGCTTGTAACATGAGCTGACGCACCTGTATCTGGGTACCACTCTGCTCCAGTGTGATCTGAAACCTCAGTGATTCTCATTGCAGTTAAAGCATGTGTAGGCTCTTCACACTGGTAACTGTTGTTGAACCTGTGCCAACACTTTAGTGCATGGTGACTCGTCTTTCCATAGATTTGGCACACAACTCTTCCCTCATTTCCATAGTTGTTTTCAGACGAAGAAGAAGAACTCAAACCTGAGGAGATTTGTTGGTGGAAACCTCTTCCTCTTGTGGAGAAGGATCCTCTACCTCGACTGTTTTTTCCTCTACTGTATCCTCTGCCTCGACTGGTATAGTTTGCTTCAGCTGCTACGACATTGAAAGCCATGTGAGGAGTGACTTCGTTGTTGTCGTTGTATCTCAAAAGTCTATCTTCATAACCATTCAGGCAAGGAATCACACTTTCAAACGTAGGGACAGGGTAAGAGTCCACAGAACCTTCAGTGGATGATTTGATAGGTTCATATTCTCTTCCTAATCCGTTTAGAGCAGCAAAGATCTTCATTTTCTCATCAACAGGTGGGCTAATAGATGCTAGTTGTTCATACAAGCTCTTAAGATCTTTGAGATAGCTGACATTGTACCTTCTTTATTTTCAGTATTCTGAAGACGTCTTTGAAGCTCAAACAGTTTGGAGTTGGATACTTGGTTGAAGTGCGCTGCCAGAGCCGTCCACAGCTCCTGTGAAGTTGTAGTATTCACGACTTCGGAGAGAATGTCTTCAGAGAGTGAGCTAAGGATCCAAGCTCTGACAACGTGGTCTGATCTGAGCCACAGTGGGTGATCTGGGTTTGGAACTTTATTTTCATTTCCAGTTATGCCAGGAACTGAGATAATTTGAGACGGTACTGCATATGAGCCATTCACAAACCCTAGAAGATTCTGACCGGAAAGAAAAGACCCGAACTGAGTTTTCCACAAAAGGTAATTTCTCTCTGTGAGTTTTATCGTAACACAATTTGAGCTATTTAGAGTAGGAGCAGAATAGAGTTCCATGGATTGGTTAGCCATGGCTTTGATACCATGTAAAGAACCGATACTCGAGTGAAGAAAGTTTCCTTTTTATTTATTTACTCTTTTAATTACAATAGTGATCTCATTATATCTTATATAGAGAATCTAGAGCTCCTGCTCTAATGACAAGTGTCGTCATCATGTAAATACTAAGGAGCTGAGAGAATTGAATTTGTTACTCGCTCTATCTGCATTTCCGTAATACAGCTCATCCAATTTGCTTTTGCAACGACATTGCACACGGTAAGGTTTTAGAAATCTTTCATGTCGTTTTCTTGAGAAGATGACCGTTGACTGTTTTATGCAATGGACTTGGTTTCACTGATCTACTTCTTATCCATTTACTGTTTGGACCTTTGCGTTATGGGTCTGGCTTGACTTGATTCTGTTGATTTTTGTAGCTTTGTCTCTTGACTCAGAGGAGCTAAAGAGTTTCGACTGAGATCCAAAGTACTGTCTCTAATGTCTTGATTTTTCTTTCTTTCAAAGATTCCTCTGCTGAATTCGATTCCCCTTGACTGATTTTGGAGAACTCCAAGTTTCGAGTGGAAAATTTCTAGATTTTCTTCTTCTAATGACCACAAGAGGACGTGAGGAAGAGTGAAGACGATAGTTTAAGAGCCGAAGAAGCCACAATCTCAAATGTCATAAGCCATTTACTAATTTATTATCTTTCTTTTAGTTTCACAAGTTTTGTTAAAACTATAAATATGTGTTTTGATGGTAATCGGCTTTGTTTCGTTAGTGCTATTCTAAAAATGTTTGGGAAAGAGAATTGTGATAGCTTTCTTTTCTGAACGCATTTCTCATCCTCATGTACTCAAAATATTATTAAGAAATAAAAATTTTGAAGCACTAATATTTTTCTAAAATACTTGGATGTGATAATTTTTGGACTCATGTCGGAACTAGCAGATTTGGATCTATTTATTCATTGATCTAAAATGTGTTTTCCGTTAGGTTTATTGAATTTTAATCAAAATCCTATATATTCTTTAATTTAAAGACAAAAAAAAATCAAGAACATAAAATTGTTGTCAGTCCATTCTTCATATTCTTCTGAAGTTTCTTAAAGTTTTATGGAAATGCTAATTGAGATATGATAATAAGAAAATGGTAGGCATTTTGAAAATGGTGAATTTCTATAAAACTCACAATGAGTTGATAGCAATGATAATTGATGACATCAAGGGGCATGTAAATACAGAAGATGGAACGCACAAAATAATTTATTTTCTGTCATTGTTGATTGTGCTAGCCATCATAAACTGTTAAACATATGATTCATGTCCTTCGATAAGTTGATGTTCCAACAACCTCAGCTAAGATAGAAGGACTCAGCTAGGTACATCTTTTTTTTTTTTTTTTTTTTTGCTAAGAGAGTTAATATCATATAATGAACAATAGGTGTTACAGAGTTGTTGGACCTAATATAGTTGCCCCTTGCCAAAAACACAGTGTAAAAAAACAAAGAACATGATTCACAGTGCATTCTATAGAGTTAGGATCTGGGGGGTCATTAGTAGAGCCACCATTGCATAAGATTTCGGAAGTTCTTGCGCTTCCTTCTAGCATTGATTGTGTTGATGATCTGGCGGTCAATGTCTTTGAAGACAAAGAGCGGCGGAACAACTGCTTGGTTGTGAATGAGGTTGTTTCTCTGCCTCCAAACATTGTAGATTACAGCATGGAGAAGCAAGAGACGAAGAGTAGTAGGAGACGAGGTTCGGGAACGTGAAGCCCAGCTTAGGAGGGTGCTCCATGAATTGAAACCCGATGAGGTAAGCCTGAGTCTGTGTTTTACAGCATTCCAAATGGCCAGGGCGAAAGGACAGTGGATGAAGAGGTGGTCTCTTGTTTCCATACCCGAGTTGCAGAGACAGCAGTTGGTTGTAACAGGTAGGCCCCAAGATGCGAGTCGCGAAAGAGTCGGTAGCTTGTCTAGTTGGGTGATCCAGAAGTTGAACGCTTGCTTAGGGATTGAGCCTTTAAACCACACAATGTTAGCCCAATCTTTTTTGATGTCTCGAGGTCTTAGTGCTTCCCATGTTTTCGAGGACGAATAGTTACCCACAACTTCGCCATCAATCTCCCAATCATAGGTATCAGATGAAGAGGATAGAGACGGTAGGTCAATAGAGGATAGAAAGATTTGGAGGTTTAGCGCGCGATCCGACCTTGGGTTTGCCAGGTTTCAGCCTTGAGAGCTGCATATAGAAGAGACTCTAGCTGATAGGGGAACTCGTAAGCTCCGAGGGCCAGTTTCACCAAGATAGTCCAGTAGTGGACCAAAGGAAGTCCACTTGTCATGCCAAAACCAAGCTTTAGTTCCACTACCTAGGTTGCACCGTAAGAATCTCCTTGCCAAGTGCCTGATTTTGAGCAGGCTGCTCCAGAGCCAGGAATCAGAGGTTTTGTTTTGAATAACCCAGAAACTCTCCTGACCTAGTTTGTGATGGTGAGTATGCCACGCCACCCACAGTGATCCGCTGTTTGAGAACAATAGCCAAATAAGTCTTAGGCAGAGAGTAGTGTTCCAAGTAGAAAGGCGCTTTCAAACCGAGTCCACCTTCAGTCTTAGGCAGACAAGCTGTGGACCATGCAACTTTTGCTTTGTTGTGAACATCTATGGAGCCTGACCATAGAAACCTGGAGCATAAGACTGAGTCATCTTGAAAGTTGATGATACATACCGTCATATCAAAGAGGGATATTTTATGAGTTCCAAAATATGTTTATCTTTTGTGAGGTTCAAAATGTGTTTAGTTTTGTTGATTTCATTATTAATTATATGAGAGGACTAATATATGGTAATTAGAACATTCAACTTTTGAAATCACTCTCAAACCTGTAAACAAAACCATTCAATTTTTCATACCAAAGCTAATAATCTTAGATAATAAGTAATATTGTCATCCTTACGTTTTAAGTTCTCCAACTCTATCCTTATTATATTTTACAGGTGGTTCTTCTCATTCGAGTGATCGAGAAGTTGATACAAAATAAGACTCTCTTTATGCTGCCTTGAGAATACGAAACTCATTGGTCTGCTTCAGTGATAGTTCTAACTTCTAAGCAAAAGAAGATTCATAAGATGATACCTGTTCTGTATTTTTTTCTTTGTATTCCAAAATACATGGTCTGGTAATCTGCTTCATCTGTAAATAAATTCTCCTTTAATTATGATTTTTCTTTTTATCAAATACTACAATCAACACTATAATAAAGCATATACATCTTCAGGTGTTGACACATCAGATTTTTTTAAAGATTATGGTATTGACATGTCAATAAATAACAAAAACTCAATTGTTCATAAAATTTTTTTTCCTAAAACTAAATATAAATAATTTATTTATAAAAAAGCCCTAACATAGCGCGGATATTTATCTAGTTTTTTTAGTTTCTCACCAAATCAATGCTAAATAGGAAAAAATAAAGTAAAATTCATTAAGACCATTATTCATAAGTATTTTTTCATTGGCACCACATCATTGTCAATTTGTTCAATGATCACAGTAAATAATTCCGGGTTAATATACACTATATCTATTCCAACATAAAGATTATCACCAATTTTTTTTATCAATGACTAATTTTATAAATTATCGAGCACTTCGTAGTTAAATCCTTGTTTTTCTTTTGCAGTATAGTAATTCTATTTTATAATCATATTATATTAGGACCCGTCCGTTGGATGGGTTTTCTAAATTTTATAAATAAATTAAATTTAGGTAAAACTAATAAATTAAATATTTGTTAATGTAATATTTTAGGAAAAGAAGTATAAAGCATTTTTCCATAAAGAAAATAATTATTTATATAAGTTTATTTTATACATGAATAACTTAATTTAACTTTCTGTATTACAATTATATTATTAACATATTAAAATTAAAGATTTATACCACATCAAGTACTTGTTGGTTTCATCTTGTTTTTTTTTTCTCATCACCTTGTTCAGGAATCGATTATTCGAACCCAATCCAATCCAAAAAGGATACAAAACTTAAATCCAAACAAAAAATAATACTAATTGGTCTTTGACATCTATATCCGAAGAACTAAACCGAGAACCAAATGGATAGCCAAAATACCTGAAATACAATTATATATCCAAAAATATAAATATGATATAATCCAATTACCGTATAATTATAAGCCCAAAAATATATATTAGTTTTAGACCAAAATAACCAAAATACCCAAAGTAACCAAAATGTTTAAAAATTCTTAGTTATATTTGTGAAATTTCAATTAAAACGTTATTTATATTTAAACCAAGTTTTATTCATTTTTCTGATATTTTGTGTACCTAAAACTGTCACAAAAGATAAATACCCAAATAGATCATAGGCTTCTAAAACCAGTAGGCGTGAACCAAATCTAAACGTCCAGTCCTAGTGTGATATCTCAAAAAATGGATCAAATGACCGGCGACTATAATCTTGCTCATATATTTGTGAGACATTTTTCTAGCAAGATCTTTGTTATCTCTTTGATGTCTTCTTATTAAGATCTTATCTCGGTTTTCAAAAGAATATCATTTCCTTCTAGAACCACTCGCCAAAAACCTTCACCATTCCCTGGCTCTTGATGTTTCCAACAACATCATCTTGCTCAACTCTTTCTTCACCATGTCTCGATTTTATTTCTATCTTGGGCTTTATACTTGAAGATGTTTTGATTTTGCGGCTTCTTTTCTATTCAGTCATCAGACTCTCATCCACCATTATCTCCACCGCCTAGCTCCATCAGTTAGATCCATATTACTCTATGAAACTTACCTCCGCATAAGCAACACTCTCTAAGTGGATTTTTTCCTTTTCTTTCTTTTAATTATTGGAGTTAAATAATCAAAAAATCTAAATTTAAAAAGAAAAGCTTATATTCTGTTTTGGGAAATTAAAATTCTTTTTCCTTTTAAAATTATATTCCTTTTTAATATTTCTTTCTTTTACAATCTGTGGTTTTATTCTATTTTTTGTTTGCATTTTAAGATTAGAAACTAATTTTAAATTTTCCATTTTCAAATGAAATTTGTCAAAATATAATTTATTTTAATTTAATCAAGCACTTTTAGTTTTATCTTACTAACTATAGAAATGGAAAATTTGAATTCTTTTTTCTTTTTAGGATTTTATTCCTTTTTTTTTAATTTCCTTTATTTTCTTCTGATAATCTTTGGTTTTATTTAATTAAACATGTGTTAAAATCTGATCGTTTTAATTGACACGTGTCATGATTATGCGAATTACTAACTTTGAATCACTCATTTTTATATAATAAGATTAGTGTATGAGACTTACCTCTGCATAAGCAACACTCTCTAAGTGGATTTTTGCCTTTTTTTTCTTTTAATTATTGGAGTTAAATAATCTAAAAATCTAAATTTAAAAGAAAAGCTTATATTTTATTTTGAGAAATTAGAATTCTTTTTCATTTCAAAATTATATTCCTTTTTTAAAATTTATTTCTTTTACAATCATTGGTTTTATTCTTTTTTTTGTTTGTATTTTAAGATTATTAACTAATTTTAAAATTTCCATTTTCAAATGAAACTTGTCAAAATATAATTTTATTTTAATTTAATTAAGCACTTTTAGTTTTAGCTTAAAATGGAAAATTTGAATTTTGTTTTGTAGGATTGTATTCTTTTTCTTTTAATTTCCTTTATTTTCTTCTCATAATCTATGGTTTTATTTAATTAACATATGTCAAAATCTGACCGTTTTAATTGACACGTGTCACGATCATACGAATTACTAACTTTGAATCATTCATCTTTATATAATAAGATACTTTTATTATTTTATAAATCTAAAATTTTCATTTCAGACAAATTCTAAGAAAGAATACTACTAAAACGGAAAATTCATAAAATACACTAATTATTTATACACTAAAAACATAGAATATTTTTAAATATACACAAAAGAATACATAAGTTAAAAAAAATCACTTTTAGACACAAAATCTTAAATTGTATAGTTGGTGGAATCATATTAATTTTATAAAAGGTGATACTATCTGTAAACCTCTGTAAATTAATACTCAATTTATTAATAATTTTACTAAATTAATAAAATTTTAATCCTAAAATGTTATTTTAACCCAAATATTAATTTTATAAATTAATAATCTCGTTAAATTAATAAAATACTATAAAAATATATTAGTCCTAATACTATTAATTTATAGGGGTTTTAGTGTAATATATAAAATTTAGTATCTGCATTTATAATTTTCTCAGTCAGAAAATTCATTTTTTTAGTAAAGACGTGTGAATTCTATCACATTAGCAATAAGACATTTATATTCTTAAACCGGAAAAACCCCCAAAACCAGACTTGTTCGTTATCTAACTTGGGGGAGAAAAAAAAAGAGAAGACATCTTCTTCTAGCTTTGATTAGTCTAATCAATTATGTCCGTAAATCTTTAATTCTCCGTGGATTCAATTTGATCGATGAAGGCTTCCCAAATTTTGGCGGCAGCGGCGGCGAGGGTTGGACCATCGTTGAGGAAACAAGTATTAACCTTGACGGACGAAGCTGCCTCTAGGGTTCATCATCTATTGCAACAGCGCCAAAAACCTTTCCTTCGATTAGGCGTAAAGGCTCGTGGCTGCAACGGCTTGTCCTATACACTCAATTACGCTGGTACAAGTTTCTTTTGAATTTTTCATTTTCTGGATTCATTTCAATTCATCGCTTTTAATTGTTGTTTCTCTGATTTTGGGTGTTACCTAGTTTCAATTTTGATATTAGGTTATTGGTTTCTTGGATTTTGGTCTGTGTTTTGTTTCTATTGAGGATATATAGATGCTAGACTTGGTAACACTTGAGACTTTGAATTTTGATTTTGTGCTGTGTTTTGTTTCATATTCTTCTCTTTGATACTCATAGCTCGAGGAGATATTGATACTAGACTTGGTAAAAACTAAGACTTTGGGACTGTTTGTATGTGTTCATTAGTGATAAAATTGGTTTGTGGCTCATTGATGATTGCTATGTTATATAGTCAACGATTCTGTGTATGTTTTTTCTTTTCTTTTTCTTATGAGATAACTTCAAGGACACTAGCCTAATATGCATATGTTCTCTTAATGTATCTAGATGTTTGTTCGTCGTAGATTTATACTCTGGTTTTTAGCTCATTGATGAAAAAAACGGTATGTATTGCTATGTTCCAAGTGCTATGTATTTTGTTCAATAGTGATTAATCTGTTTCTTAGCAAATTTTTGTTGTATTATGAGACAAATTCAGGGACTTAATGCATAGTTTCCCTTAAAAATTTCTAAGTTGTGTTCGCGTCCTAGATTAAAAATGCCATATTCATTGCTATGTTTCAAGTGCTATCTATTTTTGAGTTAAACTATGATGTTTGCCTCAGGTTTAGTAGATCCATAACGTTTAGTGTTCTCAAACTTGGTTGTTAGATTTGGTAGATCCGTAACAATTTTTGTCCTCAAACTCGATAGTTAGGTTTCGTAGATCGTCAACATATTTTTGTCCTAAAACTTGATAGTTAGGTTTGCTAGATCCGTAACATTTTTCTGCTCCCATAATTTTTTGTGTTCTCAAACTTTTGGTAGTCAGATTTACATTCTATTTTTGTTTTTATCTGTATGACTGAATGAGTATGCAGTGTAATTGTGTAAACGAGTATCAATGTATTGGTTCAAGGGTGTAATGATGTACTGAATTCTCTATCTGCTCATCAGCTAATGCACAATTGATCATTAATATTGTTAGAGTATTCGTTACATGCTGTTGATGGTGTCTTAAGCCGTTGTTTACATATACTTTCCTCTGTGAGTATTGTTTCAGATGAGAAAGGGAAATTTGATGAGCTAGTGGAGGAGAAAGGTGTGAGTATACTAGTTGAACCAAAGGCCTTGATGCATGTGATTGGGACCAAGATGGATTTCATAGATGATAAACTCAGGTTTCGATCTCTGTTTATATGCTCTTGTTTGATTTTTTAAAACCATATTAACAACCTCTTTTGTTTGATTGCAGATCAGAGTTTGTGTTCATCAATCCTAACTCACAAGGACAATGCGGGTGTGGCGAATCGTTTATGACAACATCTACCTCCAGTGTTAAGCAGAGTGGTAGTTAACACATTTTGTTGCTGCATTATCATATGTTATACTGTTGACTAGAATCAGAATCAATGAGAAACAGAAGGCTTTGCCAAATAAGAGTTGAGTTCTATACTTTTTTTATGTTTGTGTGCAACTTTTAGGCAGAGATATTTTCATTGCATATACATTAGAAGGTGTCAAGTTGTGTTACTTAGAGATATTTCTGAAGCTATGTACTTAGTGGAACGGATACTTTGCTTTTGCTTGTGATTTTTCTTGAGATTAATTCTTGTATTCTTTAAGAATGAAATTATACTATTATAGAATGTTGGATTATGTAAACTAAACTATGGATACTACTAAGACCCTAAGAGATTGAATTTGCAAATTGAAGAGAAACACTGATTTGAAACATGTAACAATGAAAAACACTCCTTACTATACAAAATTCCATGTACATTACTATGTATCCGTTGTAAATGTGCGAAGAAATTTTGTGGAAATATCATATCGTCGCAAATGCATTGCTTATTGTGAAGATATTTTTGTCTCGCAAATTTTTTATCGCAAAAAGCTTGTTTTCTTGTAGTTCGAAAACTTGAAAGGTTTTAAATATGTTCTGTTAAAATTTGTATATGTTGAAACCGAAATTATGCCAAACCATGTTTATTAGTTTACCTTTTATTTTGAATATATTACTGACAACTGAAACTTTAAAAACCGAAATTTGGGTTGAACAAACCTATACCAAATCATGGTTGGGTACATGGGCTCAAAAAGGCCAATCATGTCCGACCATCAAAAGACTTCGACTTGTGAAATCATGTTTGTAAGAGGAGAGGAATGTTAACTGAACTTATTTACATAACCAACAAATTGATGTATCAGAGTTGAAAAATAAAATAAATAAAGAAGTTATAAAGTGGATTAGAATTTGGTGTAAACGCATGTGATAACTCTTCTTTCAAGCATTATATTCATATTCATGACACATTTACTCTTCTTAGTCTTTTACTTAAACAAGCTTAGGAAATGCTTGGAATAATCAGTCTACTGTAATTATTTCAAGCTTGGAATAATCAGTCTACCGTAATAGTTTTTTTTATGTCATCAGTCTAATAATTATCAATTTATCATTGATTAGTAAACAATAAAGTGAAAAATAAAAGAAACATATTCTTTCATATGCTAAATTGACTAGTCATGTTTTTCTAAGTATAATAACATTATGCTAGAAATATTTTAAAATTTTCATATTTGTTATCCATCATTATTATGCGTTATTTGTCATTAATGAACATTTGGATGCATTGCTATAAAACGGACCTACAAGTCTAAATTGACATCTCCCACAATCTCTATTCAAGCTGTTCGTGTAATCTAAATTGACTTGATGTCTCTTGATTCTGCATAACCTATTGTATCTACTATCAAGTACGTGAATCAGTCTGATTTTTTACATATTTTTTATGTCATTTGTAGATTCGTTATAGTTTTTTTAAAATATTCGTTGAAGTTCGAAGAGGTTTTATGTACATAATTGATATATTGCAAAATATTTTAATAAGATAATAATAAATTTTAATTTGCTAAAGTCCAACGGAAAGTACTTAAGTATCTAATGAATAGAAGAAACATGTACCATCTAACAACTTCAATCATTCTCACACTTCTCATCCTCACACAACTTATCAGTTCCTTGAAAAATATCAAGCTTTCTAGAAGTCGAATAAACAAAATAGAAGCTTCTATATAATCAGAAGATTCCAGAAAAAAAAAATTAAATTAATCTCTAAATTTTTTGAGAGTTAGATATTTTTATTATTTAGTGTTCAATATGGCTAAGAACAACTAAATTATAGTGAAAGTACTTGAATCCTAGTCCTTCAACTTTAAAATGAAAATTTCAATCACTGGAATGTTTTTAGCTTTGAAAATAATTTCTTTCTGAAATGGAATATAAAAAAAACCTTTACCAAAACCTTTTTTTCCTTAAAATTTTGTAGTATTTTCAATCAAATATATAATTTATGATATGCATTAATTTCACTTCTACATAACAAATTGATGGTTGAACTGTTTAAGAGTTACTAAGATTTGATCAAACAACCCGGATCAAAAAATGTTTGAAAAATAATTTGAAATTACTACAAAATATTAACTATCATCAGATATGTATTATAAATATATCACTTGTCAAATGTTTAAGAGTAGATGATAGGTCATATCCTATAACTAGATTTAGGAATGTACATGTTCCAAATATTCTATGTGGATCATTGAACAAAATAGCGGATTTTATCAAAATGGGCATCTAATGCACATGAACATAGGTCTAGCGGTACATGTTATTATGAAATAAAAACAAAGACTCTGAACTAGGTCAACATCATAATATAGTTTTTTTTCAAATGTTAAAATTTGTTGTAAGCTCAAACTAATAATTGTTTATAAAACTTGGTATATCCTTACTTTATCAGCTCTTATAAAGCTTTATAATAACACTTATAAACACTTCTTATTATTTTGGTTTATAGAATTAAAAATCGCACTAGGGAATTAGTAATAGATCAACTTTCAAACTTACCATTTTCAAAAAGGAAAGGGGTCCTCGTGAGCTTGAATCGGTGAAGGCTCACGAGAAGGAGGTTGTGGCTGTTTTGAAGCTCCCATCTGGGGTGCTAGTCTCAGGTACCAATCCTATCAATTGTGATTACTTCTTTCAGGTTCAAGTGATGGAACACTTAAACTCTGGAGGACTGAAGGTGATACCACCAGTGAGACACTCGCTTTTACAAGTCATGAAGGTTAACATATAATCTCATTGTCTTTTGTAAAGTGGCAAGTCAATGGCCTGATTTACTCTCTATTAGAAAATATTGTTTCAGTGATATTTTTTGCATTGCTAGAGTTTTAAAATCTAACAAATTACTAACTCATGTCAAATTTATAACAATCAGTCATAATTTCATTGTTGTCTTACGGATTTATAGCATACTCCTCTCCAACCAGTAGCATAGCATCTATATCCACTCACGTCTAATATTGGTGACACAAAGCTGGAACATGGGGTGGGTGAAGCCAACACACACGACAAAACTCAATCACACATTCTTGTTACACAAAGAGCGAAATACCTATGTAAAGCCAAAATAGTCAACCACTTCTCATTGGATAAGATTCTTCCGCTAGAGTAAATGGAAAATTCTCCAACTCTCTCAGCTCCGGTGAGTACAACTTGATTATCGACAGCTTCATCGTCACCAGTCTCCAAAATAGTCTCAAATCTTGCATCAGTCCTCACACTAATTTATAATAAGAAAAGGTCAAAATTAAAAAGAGCAACAACGAAATCAAACGTCAAAGAGGGAGAGAAATCACCCTAAGATAACTAATCACACAAAATATAGATTTTTAAGGTAAGCCATAATCTTCAAAAAGAATTCAATACAGATTCCCTCAATAAATTTTACAACTTTCAGCCAGGATCTAGAGAGTAAAAAAATTAAGCAAACTCATTAAATTGTATATGTTCATAAACCACAAACAAGTGATAAATGTTAACTTATCTGATTTTCAAAACCAAGGGATAAAAAACCCAACACACTCACATAGTTTAGAAAGTCTACTTGGTTTGTAGACAACACACTACAGATCACATCAAGACAACACATAACTATGATTCACATAGATTTAGGAATGTACATGTTCTAAATATCGTATGTCGGAGAACTAAATTATTTATGATTACAAAGACATAAGTGGACCGTTGAACAAAATAACAGTCTCATGAAAATAAACACCAGCTGCACATGAACATAAGGTCTACCGGTACATGTTATTATGAAATCAAAACAAAGACTTTGAACTAGATCAACATCATAATATAGTTGTTTTTTTCCTTAATGTTAAAATTTGTTGCATTAAATAGACGAGATAATACAATCCATTATATAGGTATTAAACATCCTGTCATTTTTCATCCAGCTCTGGTTGACAGAGGGAAGTGAATCCGTTAAAAAAAAAATCATCATAATTACACAAATGTGTTAAGACGACTGAAGAGGTATTTTATTTTCCGCCTCGAGGTAGAGGTAGCTAAATCTTCACTATTATAGTTATTTTCGTATGTCTCTAAGATCGTTGAATTGAAAATAAATAGAGCATAGGGTTAGTAAATTTTAAAATACTTTTAAAAATCAAATCTTTTATAGAGATAATAGCACTAAGGTGCCTTTTACTATTTATTTTTTCACTATAGATACTTTTCTTACACATGAGTATCTTTTTCATTTTATTTTACTATCTTGTCACTTTTTCTTTTTTTCCAACAAACCACCCACCTCCACCAAAAACCATTATTACAACTCAGATTTAATTATGGTTACTTATCCAATTACAGTTACTTTTAAAAATCAAACTTTTTATTTTCTTTCCACCAAATATAATTCAATTTTTTTTTGAATCCCGATTCTCCCAATTACACATGGTTTCGAAACCTAATTCCCTCTTATTTTTAATCTGTCAAACCCCAATTCCTCATACCAACACCGACCTCTCATTTAACCGCTAAATAATCCAGGCTGAACACACTTATACTCGCTGCTGTCATTACCGTGCTCCACCCCCATCCACCGCCATCAAATTTGTTTTGAGCTCTATATTCTGTTTAGATCCAGACACCATTATAGCTCCATTATCCGTCTATCCAATTTACCGTCCCCGCCAACATGCCAGGTAA
Source organism: Cardamine flexuosa (assembly GCA_963555745.1). NCBI lineage: Eukaryota > Viridiplantae > Streptophyta > Magnoliopsida > Brassicales > Brassicaceae > Cardamine > Cardamine flexuosa. The sequence continues at coordinate 19,980,713 of OY743219.1, forward strand.
CCTCCGAATAAATAATTTCTTCCGGCATGAACACAAGTACGTCCCCCTATCCTGGTCTCCTGACATTTTTGCTATACCCGCAGGCTCAAAATCCCTTGAAATCCCGTTATCCCGAGGCTCGATTGAACATATATTCAAAATCAGACATCCTTTATTTAATCCGTAAACATCTAAAAGGCTCACTGCAGTTCAAGAAGCTTAAAAAGTCATGTTTTGGTCCTCTGTTTTCCATTCCTGTAAATCAGAGTCCGATATCGTGCAAGCTTATCCACGCTCTTCTATTTAGGCAGCTCGTGACCAAGAAGAAATACGAGATGTGGACAGTGTTTGGTGGACATCCTATAAGGTTCTATCTAGCCAAATTTGGTGCTGCCACTGGTCTCCCTTGTGGAGAATTCCCTGAAGGATACGACCCAGAAGATCTCTCTAATCCAAAGAATAACAAAAGATATTTTTACGATGATTTTGTTCTCAACCGCGCTACTACACTAGCTGATCTTGCAAACGAGCTCACTATTACCAAGAATGGCGACCACAAACTGAGGATTGCGCTAATTATGATTATTGACGGCGTACTCATTGCCCAGCATCAAGTTCATCGTCCTACATTCAAGTATGTCCAGATGTTGAAAGACATTGATGTTTTTTTAGCTTTTCCGTGGGGGAGGGAGTCCTTTTACAAGACTATTGGTTGTATGCTCCCTGGTCCAAAGGTTCCTCGCAAGGTCGATGAACACTTGAAGTTTTTTGTTCAACAGTTCCAGCAAAAGACTTTCAAATTAAACGATTTCCCTCTAGCTCTTCAGCTTGTTGCATTGAACAACATATATGGCCTATTAGATTTGTTCCCTACTGTATCAGACAACAGCAGTTTCTTGAGTTGGTATTTTGTACGTCTCCCTAGGGTCAGTATTCAATTATCTGAAGTCCACGAGGCCGAGCGTCATCCTCATGTAAGTTCATCATGTTCTACTCTGTCACCGTGTATACTTTTATCATATTATTTCTCATACAAGCATTGCACCAACCCAAGATGCCAACTAATCCCTTTTTCTTGTGTACTTTTATTTTCTCAGTTGGTTGTTGAGCCTTTTTACATCTCCCAAACTCCATCGGTAGTTGGATGAGGAGAGTGGGACGATGAAGTCAGGGACAAGAAAGTTGACTACATTATAAACCAGATCAATGTTGGACACATTTTCACCAAACCCGAATGGTTTGGTGGCAACGACTCTCTTGATCTCATTGTCATCCCTGACAAAAATCCTGATGTTGTTTATCTGAAACACATAGTTGGAAGGAAGAGGAAGGCTTCAGGCAAGGAACCAGTGGCTAGCGATCCTGTTTCCAGCAGTGTGTTCAAGCATAAAATATTGGCTGTTGATGATCGCTATTTGGAAATATCTGGCCTCAAACGGTGGATACAGTCTGAGTTAGTTGTTGTTAAAGCTGGTTACTATCTCAAGCTACAATCCTTACATTCTCATGTCACTCGTTTAGAGAACAAGTTGAAAGCTTGCAAATTCAGGCGTTCTCGGAAAATGAGTAGGCACTAACAACTATGATCTTCAGTTAGGAAGCCTACACGACCCACCAGTTATGTTTCAGTTGAAACCTCTCATGTATCGCCTGTTTCTTCTCCTGCTTCTCCTCAACCCACCACTCCAACAATAGAAGGCGTTGATGGTTATGTTGATCTCTTATCACTCCACCTAACCCTTTCATTTCTGGTTACAACTGGAGCAAGTACACTGAAGGTCTTGATGTCTCCCCATCTCTCTCTGCATTTGTTGCCCGGAAAACATTTTTAATCAACGAAGTATTTTCCTCCCCACCCATTCATTATCATTTTCTACAGTAACAACACTGAACAGCAGTATATATGTATATCATCAGTTTACTCATGGAGTTCAGGATAACATGGATAATGATAATCATCTATCAACAGACAAAGAACCACATGGACAGACTCATGTGGATACAGATTTCCAAGGGGCAACGCCCCATAATGATATGGTTATATCTGGTCCCAACGGAACTGGTGAGATTTTTAAAGCTCCAGCCCCAGCTGCAGGCCCGTGTTTGGATATAGTTATCCACCCTTCCTTCTACCGCAATGAAAATATTTTTGAAGTCCCAACTCTTATTTGCCGTCGAGGCAAAAGTGATCAAGCCACCGATTATGCAGACATCTTTTACAGTGCTAAACAACATGGCACCCTATCCGATCATACAAACAACTCCAATTTTGTGAAAGATCATGATGGGATTAAGGAAAATACCGAGGTATCTTCATACGCTCAACTCCATTTGTTCACGACTCATTTTTGCACAAACTATAGATGCATTGGGCGTTCTTTTGCTTTTATATTCTGTGTCCCTAGGTTGTATCTCCTTTCAATCCACCCCCAACAAATCATATTGATGTTAAAAGATCTCCTCCTACGACACAGCCACACACCTATCAGGCCATCATGCATCTATAGTTTTGTCGTTACAGGATTCCACCCCTTGTCATGCCAAATCCAATTTACAACACAATCACCAAGATCTCACCAACAGAGGTAAATAGTCTTTTATTTTTTTGGCTCTGCAATGATAGTCAGTCGACAATGGTTAACGTCTCCCTGGCCATTTTATTCACATCTATGTGGTACATCTTTCATGGTTACTTTTTTTTGCAGGCACAATTCTCCGATGATGACGAGTACACTCATGATTTGCAAGACACTAACCAAGAGCCCGTCTTAGTCAGTGATTAATCTCTTGCTCGTGAACGAAGAAACGATGTGTTATCCGAAGATGAAATAAAACTGGTAGACCATTTTTTACACAAGCCAAGCCGCAGTCCCTCAGAAGTGTTAGCACAGCCTGATAAATCAGAACTCTTTTTTTTCCAGGATAACTCTCAGAGATTATCCCAAAACGTACGTATTCTCTGATACATAGTTCATGTTACTCACACAAAACTAACCAACTCACTCCTTTGGTGTTCTTTCATTGTCATCAGGACTTATCTAACACCTTGCGGTTACCCCATTGGCAATAAATTCTTGTCTACAATTGTGCAGCCTAAGAAATGGACCAACCATTCCGTAAGTTCTGCTACTGTTCAACTCATACTTATTACAAATTCTTTTTGGATTATTTACATGTGTTTTCTTCTGTCCAGCACATGGAAGTTTTGTTATCGTTTCTTGCTACCAGACACACTGACACCCTAACACACGAACGCGCCACATTTTCTGAGCCTTAGTTTGCAAAATTTCTGCAGGGAAAGTTCACATCCTTCATGAATGCTATCAACAAGTCACAAGTCAAATTCCCTGAGCAAATTCAAAGGTTTGTCTGTTCACCCGGATACAAGTGGTTTCGAGATGTGGATATAGTTTATGTCCCAATGATCTGGGGAGATAGGCATTCGGTTGGTGTAGTTATTAATCTCGACATGTGGTCTATTGACATATACGTCCCAAACTGCCATTTTACATAATGACATCAAGGTTGCAGAGTTCATCAGTCCAATCACCATTATGCTACCATACATCATCAAGAAATTCTGCAAACCACAGCCCTCTCAAAAACACGACATCTCTCTGTTTTTATACAAGCGAATGGAAGAGATATATTCCAACAAGCGCTCTGGTGATTGCAGACCGCTCACAGCCAAATTTATAGATATGCATCTCAATTCTTCCTCGTTTGATGACATGGCTGGCATAACAGACATAATTGTTGATGGGATCAGGGGTATGCAACAAACATCTACAAGGAAATCGAAACTTCGCGTTAACATTTTTAAGTAGATGCAACATCTATTCACGTTTACATATTATTCCCGGCTCATAGCTTTTTCACTATCCACCATATATCGTACACAGCTACACTGACATTTTTGATTCAAGTAACGTTTATTAACAATATCAGACACTAATCACAATTACACACAGCCCGTTATATTGTTACACGCATGGGCCTCGTTAATTACTATTATGGCTCTAATCCATTAAAGAGCACATTCACAAACCCAGTCCACAACTCTCTATCCACTTTATACCGTTAATTTACATTTGTAAATAAACACATTTATTTAAAAAAGACTAAACCAGTCTACACTTACTTATCTAAAATCAGTGTCCATCGTGGCGTATCCAACAACTATGATACAGGTACAACCTCAATTCTAATTAATTGTGAAACCCGACCGAATTAGCGTCTACATCAGATTACCGTCTACTGTCTACTAAACACGACCCAATTAATGTATCCCATATGTCCCGCTTGTGTTATTAGTTAGTGGGCCTAACTAAGTAAACCTATGGACATTACCACATGCTTATAAGGCTGTAACCTACTTTAGTAACAGATAAGTCGGTTTTTTCATACATATCCATTCCCTTCTTCTTGGTTTCCCGTGTCACAACCTTTCCATCTCTGATTGTAACATCAAATCCTCTACAGTATTTGAAGATTCTACAATAATGTCCGATTTTCCGCTGAATCAATCGTTACCAAATCCAGAAGTAAGCAACATCCCCACTTCCTTCTTAAGTTTACCGGATGATATTCTTCACATAATCTGTTTAAATGTTGCACGAAGGTCTCAATCTGTATTCTTCAAACACAGTACTCCCAATGATCGTCTTAATGGGCTCACACGGAAGAAGGAAGATGCTAAAAAAGGGAACGGCGAAGAAAAATTGGACTATGGCCTGATTTTATTATCCCTCAGCGGCGACAGGATTGGCGAGGCATTACAAGTCATGGCTCCAGTCATCAAACCCTCATTTTCTACAACTCTCAGGGAAGTCGAAGCACTCAGAGTCAAGAAATTTTACCATCTTTGGTGGTTTACCTCGACTAAGGACCGGATGAGACGTCTAAGGGACATGTACAAATTACCACCTTGCATGTGCGACATGACGACCATGTTGTTCCTCCTTAAAAATAGATGGTGTCCATATGGATTCGACCATGACATCCCATCAACGTCGACCTGTCCTGCCTGCATGTGGCATTTTTAAGCAAAATATTTCTTCTGGTTCTAGTTATAAACCAATGCAATAGTAAAGGTTAATCCTTTCTCTGTTTTATTATTTTTTGCTGGGATGTCATGTGTTTTCAAGAAAATTAGGATTTGTTTCCCCTATCTCTTGTAACTATTGTTTTGCCAATTCTGTATTTTACTGGGATAGACTACTACTATTTCTGTATGTACGGTGTTTTGGTACCGGTATAACTCATTATCCGGATTATATATTTGCTTAGTCATTGCGTACTTTTATTGTGTTATTCTTGCTGATTTTATAACATAACTTGTCGTATGATTTCCAATGTAATGAAAAGTCTAGGATCACATTTTGCTCATTTGTGTTAATTACAAAACCGATGCACAAGTTACCACACATTATCCCGATAGCACCACAACTGACTTCATTGTACATATCCATGCAGAAATAACTACATGGATTCACAAATCTGTTTTTAAAACAAGATTATCTACATAAGTAGATACGAAGCAACAACCACAAATGTTTACTTCAAACCATATTAGTTCCATTCACAAAGTTACACAAACCAACATAATTCCACATCAATTTAGATAGCTCCTACACGAATAACTAAGTCAACAAGTTGGTGCAACCATAACAACTTACTTCTAGGCCAGCTTATATATCTCCTTAGATAGCTCGTAAATTACACAGTCGCTACATCTGTCCCCATTGAACGTGTCTGCAATCTCACCGCATGGTTCACCAACCTTACTCCTGAATTTCTTCACCACATGGTGCATATCAATGCATTATGGGTCCCAAACCACATACCACTGACCCCTCCCATATGAATCATCTCGTCTAGGGTTCAAACTGTTAATTTGAAACTTAATCGTAGAACCCATATCTTCAACATCTAGGACACGAAGATGCCTCTTCTTAAACTCTGCCTCTTCCGCTGTTTGGGCAATATGCGACCAATGGTTTAAGATTATAAATACCACTGTAGCCAGATCCAAAATGCCCTTGACACCACCAATCATCGATATCGCCTCTTTCAAATTGCCGCAATAGAAAGCCAACCTCAGACTCTCACCGTAAAGGGCCCGGGGATTACCTGCTTTGAGACATTTCAAGAAGAATTTGTTGTACGGCGACGAAGGATTTGCCCATGAAATATAATTGGGGCTTTTGTCTAACCGGACTCGAAAATATACTAATTTCGTACACACAACTGCGACACCTTCACGACCGGCTATAATCCACTTCTTCATTTCTTCCAAACCCTCGTCAGAAAGGATGTTAACAATATGATCTACGATCGGTTGAGGAATGTTGAAATCCCACAATGAACCACTCTACAATTGGGAAACAAAACCACGATTATAGTCCATATAAGACATTTACGGGCAAAAAGACCCCAGATCAAATCGAGGAAAAACAGCACCCTTTCACAGCTGGTGGTTTTTTCCCTCAGATCTGAGATGCTTTCTGTCTCCGCCATTGCTCTGGTTCAAAATACATTACACGATCTACCACACATTGGTTAAAATGACTGTTTTATTTAATTATGCGGTCCAAAACAAAACATGTGTCTATAACTACAACCAATCGTTTGAATCCCTTCTTTTATTCATTTAACAAATTATCCATTAAAACATGTTCACCCGACCATTTTGTGCCTGCACCAGCCCATTGGCCATGTCTTAGTGGATAGCCCAAACCGCAAATCCCGTATCTGATTTTGTTAAAATCGGAATATACTAACAATCCGATTTCAAACATATCCACTTACATTTGCCCACTGCAACATGGATCTTTATACAGATACATGGACTTTTCCATATGGATAGACAATTTTTGTTCAGCAAATTTGTGTTTAATCGTGTCCCTACATTCACAACGTTTTAATGCTAACGGCCTACATACCAAATTTATAAATACCTGGTGATTTCTGTCTCATGTTCAAATGGTCAACGAACTACAATCTCACGCTATCTAACACAAAACAACATCTTAATGGAACAAAATCCAAAACCTCACGAGGTATTTCCAACAAAGTTGGAGTCTCTACCAAGAGATATCCTTGTTGGCATAAGTTCATTGGTTGCAAATGACTCATTGTCCGACATAAGGAACCTGGAGCTGGTGTCCAAAACTCTAAATGATATTGCGAATGACGACTTTGTAGTAAAAAACATATACATTGATGAATTGGAACTTTTTTCGAATGCTTGGACCCAGTACCATGGTCGCTGCAACAGATTTCTAAAGAAGTGTCGCAAAAAGGGCAATGCTGAAGCTATTTACCGTAAATGACTTATTAGTTACTTCCACATCAATAGAAACTGCCTACAGCAAGACAAAGGGCTTGGGTTGATGGCTAAAGCAGCACAAATGGGTAAAGATGAAGCAAGATACATCACAGGATTGATAATGCTCTGCTTTGGTGGCAACAAAATAAGGAAATGGATGCGAATGTTGTATCCTTTACTCAAACATGGTCTATGGCTGCCTCTACGCGAGAAGTACACACCCAAAATGTGGTGGTTTCCACAACAAATGCGGGATCACCTCAAAAGGACCTATAAAGATGTTGTTTGCAACTGCGATGGTAAAACTGTTCTTCAGAACAAAGGGTTGTGTCGTTTTGGAACAAACTCCGACATGCCTTTATCGTCATCTTGTCTTGTTTGTGTTTCGGACTAAGAAATTGGTATTTTCCCCCCGATGTAGCTGTTTGAAAACGACCACTACTTTCGTGCTTTGTTGTTTCACTTAGGGATTTTATTTCTTACTCCCTTAGTCATTTTAATTAGTGAATTTATTACTGACTCCAAATTACGTAGATATACCACAACCAATCCTAGCCATATATTATTCAGGGCGTTTACTAATCTGTGCGTTTTTATAACATTACTTCACATATCCATCAATAGGTATTCACAAAAACCGAGAACGTTAAAAGAACTAGTTCCCCAAAACCCCACAAAACGCGAGTCCACTTGCCCCATGTAACCACTTTGCTGTTGTCGCTTACGCACACGTGTCAATTTGCACCCACATGATAACCGAATTGGTAATGATTCACAGAAATTCAAGTTTTGGTTCCCAACTCTGTAATCCACTATATAATATGTCACCTTCTCATTTAATATATACAATTTTTTTTTCCAGGGTGTGCATTTCTGTGAGTTCAACATACCACAACCAATCTTAAAACAAATCTTGGGTTTTGTGTCATTCTATAGGATATGTGAATTGAAGAATTGGATATTGCTGGTCCAGAGGGATTAGAAGCTGTGTGTACGGAGACAGTTTACCAACAAGTCCGGTTAGATAAAGATCCTAACTTTGTCGCTTGGGCAAATTCATCATCGTCCTACAACAAGTTCTTCCGGAAATGCGTCAAATCAAGTAACCCTTACGCCCTTTACGCTGAGAGCATGAGGTTAGCTTTTTGTTGCGGGAATTTGGATGAGGTGCTACCGATGATTACTGGTGTGAAGGGTCTTTCAAATCTGGCAACCGTGGTGTTTATAAATTTGAACCATTCTAACCACAATCCCAGCAATGAAGAGGAGGTGAAATTTAGGAAGAAATTTAACCATGTAAGAAAGGTTCATCATATGGGTCCTACGATTAAATTGAAGATAAACTTTCTCAACCTGAGTACAGAGGATTCATACGGGAGAGGGCAGTGTTTTGCTTCATGCGACCATGATTGCAGTGATATGCACGATTACATAATGCAATACATCCGTAACGGGGGTTGCCCATGCCTTGCCATTGCAGAAGCATTCAACGGTGATAGATGTGACTTGTATATAATATATGAGTTGTCTAGAGAGTTATCCAAACTGGCCTAGTAACTCCTGAGTTTTCCATTGTTTTAGGAGACTCTTGTTTTAGTTGATTAATTGTCATTTTTTCTCCGAATTACTATGCTTTCTTCTACCTTATTTGGAGTTCACCTATGTACCGCTTTTGGATTATCTTCACCACCTGTCTTGCATCCATAAAAGTGTGTACACTATTCACAAATACTATTCCATTACAAAGCGAACGTGTGGTTAGTCTAACAACACGTGGTTTCTTTGTCCACAGATTTTAAGTTTAATGGCACCAGGTTCGGTCAAATCAACACATAAACAAAGTACTATTTTAATGTAATCAGCACACGCTTAGGGAATTTTTGTGTTTAGATAAAGTATTACAAAATTTTCTAACACATAAACATCACATAAATTAGGAAAAAAAAAACTCAGACCATCTCCAAACCCCCCCCCCCCTCCCCCTCCAGCGTGTTTACCATCTTCAAACGTCACGTCATATAGGATTGGTGCACCCAGTCCTGTTGTGACCAATCTTATTGCAATGGATGCATGACAGGGGTCAAATATAACCCTAAAACTACTCTCTCAAATTAAGAGGTTAGTTACAGTACTTAGGGATCAAATCCACAAAGACTCTGAAAACTCACACAATAGACGGACAGATTCGAATTAAGCTAGATCAAATAAATAAGAAACTAAAAGATACACTGCAATAAACGAAATAGTAATTAAACAGGATTACATTCAAGTGATTAAAAGCGCTAGACCTAGGAACATCAATCAGGAAAACTTGGGAAAGTGAACTGGGCAGTTCGTAAATCAAGTCTAAAGTGTTTGTGTGGTTCATAAACTAGTAGCACTAATATGATATCTCATCCAACTCTCGCTGCGACGACATCTATCCTCTAAACAGAAGCAAACCAAATCTCTTTGCAAAATACCAATAAATAGAGTCTCTATGATGTGCGGGTACGATAAGTTTACAAAATTTCTAAACCAACTGTCGCTGCAAAAAGGATGTTTGCTCATCTAAGATTGGGTCGGGGTATCAATAGCACTCTCGCGCCTACCAATAATCCTACGATACCAGTATTAAGGTGATCAATCTGAAGACTAGTGTGATAATCAAATCTAGATGAATGACATAATAGATAACTTAACAACACTATGTCCAATTCAACAATCCTTCATAAACCCTTTTGAAACCCTAGATCTAACAAGTTGACTACTCAGATATAGAAGATGAAACACAAATCATTGTCTAAAGAATACTCATAAAATCAGAAATAAGAAAACAGAGGGAGTTCATAATTCTTCTCTCTACAAAGTTTGAGATCTGAATCTTCTCTCCAATAATCTCCTTGAAACTTACAAAAAAACTTCAAACTTTTCAGAAACTTAGAGAATGAAAAAACTTAGTCTCTGGGACTTCTAAAACATAGTTTAACCTAAAACCACGATTAGGCATGAAGTATAAACTTTGGAAACTTCTGGGGCAAAGTTGCAATTCTTAAAACTTGATAAAACTCGAATGCGTCATTATCGTCGTGGTTGTGTTGACCGACACAGGTAGAGCCTGTCGATCGACGTGGACAGAAATATTCGTCTCCTTGTTGATTTGCTCAGCTACAAGCCTCCAAATGCTCCAAAGTGTTCATCAGGATCCATCTCGTGTTTGTACCTAATAAGACTCAATATATATACAAAAGACTCTAAAACCAATACATATATCATGTCATAAAACCATAAAATCCATGATATATCAACTCTCCCAGACTTAGCTTTTGTTTGCCCTCAAGCAAAACAGAAAATCAAACCAAGGAAGTAGTTTGAAAATCGCGAAACTCATAACTTCATAAGAACACCATAATCACATTCACTATAGTGAACCACTAAAAATACTTACTTAACAAGATCCAGACCACCATGTAATTCATCGTAGGCACTCGCAGCATTCCTAATTTCCACCACAGTTTACTCAACATAATCCACCAAACAACCTTCATCACTGTTTTTCTATCCTACCAACAGTTTCAATGTCAAGGATCTTCTAGATTTATAACTGTATTTCACTATAACAAACCAGCCATTACCAACTTTATTGGTACTCTTTAAACTCCCCCAGACTTATTATTATTTATTACTTTCTTTTTCTTCTCTTTTTTTTTTTAAAGGATTAAATCCATAACTTCAGAGATTATAAACAAATGGTCATCGGAAGTTTCTTCCTACCGTTTATAATCCATGTGTGATCTTTTCATTAGAATAAACAAATGGTCATCAAAAATTTCTTCCTACCATTTATACTAATGACATTCATCTCACTGTTATAAATTCAGAATTAGGGACAATGGAGAGGAGTACCACATTTAAATCAAACAGGCTAGAGTGTCAAGCTTATACGAAAATTCAAACCCACCAGACATCAATTCCACAATAAAATAGAATACTTAGCTCGGATCTAGGACATTGGAAACATGGGGATCTTAAGCAATCTGACTGGCTATTTAGTTTTCAGTTAGTCTCGGATTCAGGTCAAGATAGAATCAAATGGTCACATGAGAGCTTACTGTAGAGCGTGGTTAATTCCTCGGTAACATCATTGTTTCTGGACAGGTTTTGACTCAATAAAACAAAAGTTTTGAAAAAAAAAGATTTGGAAATGACTCTCAAAAGAATAAACATAGTTAACAACTACCTCCCCCAGACTTAAACTACACTTTCCGCAGTGTAAATAAGCCTAAGCAAAGTGATAAAAAGATATAAAATTAAATAGAGATTGAACTGTTATGTTTTGAAAAACGTGACCTGAAATGGTGTGTGCATGTCGACCGACACACACCCTGCGTGTCGACCAACATGAGCAGGAATGTGATGTTCCGAAAATCTGACACCATTCAACTGATCATTCAACTCGTTTTCTGACATTTAGATCCTGATTAAGAGCAAAAAAAGTCAAATAACAAGAAAATATATTACATAAAAGAGTTCAACAATACTCAATAGAAGTTAGAAACAAAATACTGAAGCAAAAACAGAAGCAAAAGAAAAAAAAATGTCTCAAAGGAATAAGAAAAACTCGTAACCAAATGTCTGAAAAAATGACTAAACAAAGTCATCATCAAAACACTGACAAGACTGAGGATCAATGAGAGGGCTGCTGGGTCATTGATGTGGGGAAGACGGTCTAGATCTTGGGAAAACGAAATCTGGGATAGAAGTATCATGAGATGGCGGCACAGTATCATCCTCTGTAGACGAAGGCGCAGCACTAGATGAAGCTCCACGTCGAAGCTTGCGGCTTGAACTCTCAATCAAAAGCGACTCATCTGGCATGAAGAACAGTTTGGTGTGATCCTTCTTGATCCGAAAATCCATGTTGGGCAGTTTCACAGTCTTCACAGAACTGTCTTCATCAGTAAACACCCACATGTTTTTGGGCTTCATCCAAGTCACATGCTTGAGATAATCAAGGTCAATGGAGATGTAATCAGACTTCCTCGAGGCGTTGCACAAAACAATACCAAAGTAGCTGAAGATCGGAGTCAAAAGGTTCCCAACATGCTCAAACTGCTTCTTAACAAAGGCCTTGGTCTTCAAAGAAACCAAATGATGAGAAAACACAGCACCCATATTCAGATCAAGGTTGGGTATAGCATAACTCCAAGTCGCAGCCGGAAACATGCGATGAACACCAAGTAAAAGGAGCATAAGGTTGGACTTTTGAGCCTTGGTAGGGTCGGAACGGCACAAGATAGTGCTAGCAATGAGGCGTAGAGCATACCTAATGGTGGGGCGACAAACATCCTTTTGGGTCGAAGATCTGGTATCATACTCGCCATTCCTGATGTAAGACCAAAAAGTCTTGATATATGCCCACTCGGTATCCATAGTAGCTTGAGTAGCCTCTCTCTTAAAGCCATACAAATCACAAAGATCTGTAAGAGTGATCATGTACCTTACACCCTTACACATGAAGGTAAGAACTCCCTGCTGTGCCACCTTGGCACTCTCATCAGCATAGTAAACTCTGCAGGAAGCTAAAAATTGGTGTGCCAAGTCCAGATAGAGGGTGTGTGGCGTGGATCCCATGGTACCTAAACCCATCTCTATAATGATGTTGTTCACATCATCATTAATGTCCAAAGCCAGCTTAGAAGTGAAGTCCTCTAACAGAGTAGTACGCATATCAACTCCTTGCCATGCGTTATAGAACAACGTATCATACTCATCCCAATTCTCTGAAATCGGTCTCTGAGCACACTCAGCCTTACCTGTCTCTGTATTTGGATCACTATCCCAATCACACTTCATTCTAATCAACTGAGACTCAATCTTGGGCCAAGGAGCGCGGATGTGAGCATTAACCAGGAAATCGGAGGTAGGTGTGGTGACAATGATGGCGGTAGGAATAACTTCAACACTAGGTTCATCATCAGTAAGATCAGCTTCCTCTCTACGGGTACGCTTGTTCCTCGAAGATCTCCTAGTAGTCATCTGCAAAACACAAGAAATCGCAAAATCAGTCCATCTTCAGAATTTGTGGAAGTGTGTCGACCGACACAGATGAACCATGTCGATCGACACGATGCCATATCATATAAACTTATGAAAAAAAAAATTCCAAGCAAGATCAATATCAACTTAGGATTAATACTGCACAATCATCAAAATTAACTATCAAATTCAACTCAAGAACATCAACTCATCATCTAATCAACCCTAAATTCCGAATTTGCAATTGGATTAGTGCTAAGTTTTATCAAAATAAATTCATGACTTTCCAATTAATTCAACCTAAATTAACAACAATTAACACTTATTCTTCTAAATTCATCCTAATCGGTAAAGACTAGCAAGCATTGAGATTAAAATTGGAATTCAAAAGTGAGAACCAAACCCATGAAATTTTTGAAATTAGGGATGTAGATTTAAAGAACATATCTTAGATTTTGAATGAATGAATGATATAGGAGTATAAAGAACATAAATCTCTTGAGTTTAGAAGTGAGAATTGAATTATTTGGGAAGAACTCAAAAATCGCGATTTTGGTTTATATAGAAGCTTAGGGGTTCTGCAAAAAGGAAAAGGAGAAGTGGAGAAGAAAAGAAAATTAGGTATTTATACTAACCTCGGGTCCACGTCGACCAACACAATGTGTGTGTGTCGATCAACACAGACACAAACCTTGTGTTCCTTGGTCAAAAAATTACGTCAAGCTTCTCCAATTCATGAGCAATCCTTCTAAATTTGTCCTTAAGCATGTCTAATTCCTGAGATAAAACAAAAGCAAATAAAAAATAGTGAAAAGACAGAGATAAACGTATTTAAAGACTTACCAGTGGGTTGCCTCCCACTAAGCGCTTATTTTCAGTCATTAGCTTGACTTTATCAGAAATCAGATGGATGGAGATTCTCCGGATGAATCCGAAGGTGGTGAAGATGAAGTCTTGGAGCCAAGATCATCCTCACTTAAGTCAAGCATCCTGGGTTTCAGAACCTTATTCATCATCTCATCCATCGCGGCTTATTCTTTAGCCTTAAATTCGGGAGTGATGATAGCCTTAATCTTGGCAAATGGTCTTGAACCACTTCCATACTGAAGCTTATACTCAATAGTATCATCAACTTTCCTCACAGGAGTCAAAGTCATAAGGGGCTTCGCAGTCACTGCTTTTCTCTACGATTTCTTCTTCTTACCCGCACCTTTCGGATTCTTTGCAGTGAAATTCTCATGGTAAACCTCATTCAGCTCTTGGTTATAAACCTTGTCAACATCCTCAGCAACAACTTGGGGACTCCAAAGCACATATCCTTTCGAACTGGCATGATAAAACACATCAGGATCAACGTACCTCAGAGAAATCTTGTTACTTAGGAAATCAAACATAGCTCCAGCAGTAGCAAGGAATGGTCTACCCAAAATCAGTGGCATATCATAATCGATATCCGTCTCAACAACATGGAAATCACAGGGAAGCAGACAATTGCCAACCCAAACCTGAAGATTCACAACAAAACCCATGGATTTCTACACCGAAGCATCAGCCAAAGTAATCTCACTTGAAGATCTCTTCATATTGCTGATTCCCAACCTTGTTGCAATGTCATTAGACATGAGATTAATGTTAGATCCAGTATCACAGAGTGAATAAGTGAATTTAACTCCAGCAATGGAACAAGGCACAACAAAGCTTCTGGGATCTTCCAACTTAGGTAATTTTTGGAGGTAGATTCCGTCATGAGGCTGAGCATGTCAACCGACACTGCAAGATGTCTGTCGATCGATTTGCTTGGAGTCAGGACCGTCCTTAGTCGTGACTTGCATCAAATCTTCTGATATGTTGGGTGGTGTTGACCGACACGTAAGGGTGGTGTCGATCGACATGAGCTCCGTGATGAGAGTCTCAACTTTTTCCTTAGCTTCAGACTTCTCCAAAACCTCTTCTTTGACCTCTCTATTGACCATATCTCCCTAAGGCATAACAGCAGCACAAGAGTACCTAGGATTAGTATTAGTACTTCCAGGTAATACGCCATCAGGGCGTTCAGTGTTCACAGCAGATTGTGCAAACTGAGTATCCAACCTCTTGATGTGGTTGTTCAAAGTCTCATACTTCCCATTAAGATTTGCATATAATGCATCTATCTTACCATTGAAGTCCACTCTCATCTTCTGCTGTCCTTCAAGTGTTTTTTCAAGCATATCCTTTAACTCAGAATCCGCAGTCCTAGCAGGTAGATTCTGGTAAGTGGAACTTCCAAAGTCCCTAGTGAAACCACTGTTGTTTCTCTGAGCATCTTGAACCACAGGTCTGGGCGTAAATCCAGAAGAGTTCTGGTTGTTCCCTTAGTTATTCCTCTGATTGTTGTAGCCTCTGAAGTTGCCTTGAGAATTGTCAAACCTTTGGCCATTAAAACCGGAACCATTCACATAGTTCACATCCTCTTCAGTAGCTTCTTCTTCAGCTTCAAAAACCTCAACCTCTTGAGCAAAGTGAACCGACTTCTTGTTCACTAGAAGGTTGTGCATAGTATCAAGTTTTGCCTTGACTTCCGCCATCTGATTATTGTTCAAACTAGCAGCTAACTTCTTCTTCTCAAAATCAGCATTCTTAGTACTACTACTAGATGCCAAGTTCTCAATCAATTTGATAGCTTCCTCTGGTGTACTGGTTTTGAAGTTACCATTATTAGCAGCGTCCAAAGCAACCTGATACCTCCTATCAATTCTGCAAATGAAGGTCCTAATGAGTTGGACTTCATCAATATTATGGTGCGGACAATCTCTTTGATACCCCTTGAATCTCAACCACGCAGCTTTCAGAGTCTCTGCAGGTCCTTGAGTAAACTGAATAATCAAATCCCTCAAGTCTTCTGTCTTAGCATCATCATAATAGTTGTTCAAGAAAGTTGTCTTGATATCCTTCCATGTGGTTTAGGAACCCAGTTCCAACTGTTTCAACCATTGATCTGCTTCCCCAGCAAGAGAGTATGGGAAGAGCTTGCAGAATAGATAGTCTTCAGACATTCCATTGGCTTTAATACTCAAAACCAAGTCTTCAAACTTCTCTATGTGGTCCATTGGATGTTATGCAGGATGAGCATGGAAAGTGTGCTGTCCCACAAGAGTGTAGTATTGAGGTTTCAACTCAAAATCATTCCTCTGAAAAGTAGGAGGACATACAACAGATCTGTTGGAGTAAAACTCATTGGGTCTCTTGAAATCAGCAAGTGTTATTCCGATAACTCCAGCCCGAGCATCCAAGTTTTCTGGACCGTTTCTATTGTCACCTTGTCGACCGACACCATTGTTACCATGTCGGTCAACGTGACCAGTGTTGTCGACAGTTTCGGCACACTACAAGAAAATTTGCTTTTTGCGACCCCCAAATGTGTCGTAAAACGATCGCAAAAACAATTTTTACGACTACCTAAAGACTATGACAAGTGGTCGCAAATTTTTGGTCGCAAAATATTATAGTCCCAAATTGGTCGCATAGTTACGACGTATCTAGGACTCCGAAATGTAGTTGTGTATAAGCGACTACTATGAGACTGAACAATGGAGTCGTCAATGCAAGACTAAAATGCGACGAACCTTACTTAGTGACTATTGTGTGACCTAACTGTGCAGTCCTAGATATGCGACTTTTAAAAGACGAAAATGGTAGAGGCAAATGAGTGATGAGGTGAAAAACCAAAATATTGGTCCCAAATTAGTCATACATAGTATCATCTAAGAGTTACACAATAGTCGCAAATGAGTGTTAAATGTTGCAACGAGTTTAGGACTATTTTTGTAGTTGCAAAATAGTTATGTATTAGTAACTGTTGTCCAACGAATTCAGAGGTTTTGTAATTGCGTGGTCGCAAATTGTTGACATTTTGGCAACTTATTTGCAACCATGTTCACTAAAATTGTTTTTTGAAATTTAAATTCTATTAATCAGAATCTCATAAACTGTTTTGATCAAAATTTAAATGCTAATAATAATATAAAAAGCCCAATTTAAAACAATTTTATAGCCAAAATGTTTCCATACTAAGCTAACAAACATTAAGAAAATATCCTATCATGTTCACAAGAAACTTAACAAAAGTTAAACTAAGCAAATATGATCATCAAAAGCATGTTCATATGTTTGAAGAAGTGTTAGACAAAGGGGAATTGGTTGATCTGGTGGAGGCTGTGGAGCCTAATGTGATGGCTGGTGTAGTGCCTGATCCGGTGCCTTGTGCGGTCACTGAATGTTGGTGTGGTGGCTGTTATTGTGTCTGGTACAGTTGGCGGTGGATAATAAGACATAAAAGGTGCAACTGCGGGATCATTTTCTTTCAAGTACGAGACTAGCATCTCCAAGCTTGCTATCCGAGTTTGAGATTATCGGTGCTCTTGTCATCTGTTTGGCAAACAAAATCATTTACAAACTAACAAATAGATTCAGAAGAAGCTAATGTTCTCAGGTTATGCGGCTTTGAACATGATTCCATAAGATATGACCTTATAGTTACAGAAGCAAAGGAAACAAAATGAAACAAAAACAAAAACAAAAACAAATTCTAGAAGCACTGAAAGCATTTGAAAGACCATATCCTTTGAATTACTCAATCAACATCAGGTATTACAAAATCAAATCCTATGCTAACAGTTTGTGCTCAGCAAGAGTCAGACTTCAAAGGTATGTGGATTACATAACCAAATGCAGAAAGAAAATCAGACCAACATAAGAGAGAATGCTCAGCAAACAAAGACAATCCTATGCTCAGCAAACCATGCTCGATAAGTATCCATGATCAGCAAACAAAGAAAATCATCATATGCTCAGCAGACAAAGACAGTCCTCTACTCATCAAACCATAGACATCAACAAATTACCTTAAGAAAGATCTCATTCTTTTCATCAAAGTAATTGACTGTTTTACCTTGGCATATTTTTAACAGTTTATTATTTGCATCCCTGGTGGCGTAACAAAAGCTCTGCATTAGAGGAAAATAACTTAGTCAACAACTAATATTGAGAATATAAAATCACAGTCCATTAACAATGGAAAACAAGAGCTCCTCTGCAAGAGTCAATATTCACTAAACTTCAGCACAACAAGAGTTTCCTTGGGTGATTATAAACAAGTCTTATTATAAAAGCCTACTAAGGTGGAACATTCAAGATTAAAGGAGGGAACAGAGCGTTGGAGAGCCAATATTAACCAGAAAAAGCGTTACAGAAATTCAATCTATCTATCAACAAAACACCATAAACTATAAAAACAAGATTTATCTATTGAAGAGCCAATATTATCCAAATAAGAGAAGAAAGTAAGAACTATAGGGCTCAGAGCATAGGTGAAAACGAAAACGAGCAGAAGAAACTACCAAACAATAGAATGCGCAAGACCAAGATTTTTTTTTTTAAATCATGATTATGCTGGGTTCGATCATTGGTGAGATGATGGGTTCGATGAGTGAGAAGACGCTCCTCCGGATGGTCTCTGACCATTGAAGATTCGGACACCTCCGGCTGATCTCCCTCTATGACCTTTACTAGATCTTCCCTTACCAGAAATTAGATCGATCAATTGAAGGAAATTGAGAGAGGATAGGAATATATTGATGCAGTGAAGGTTTGATTCAGAGAATTGTTGAATTGATCAAGAATAAGTGAGATTGAGAGAAGAGAACGATTGAGAGAATAGAAGAGAATGATTGAGAGAAGAGAACAAGGATTAGGTTGATAGAAGAAAAGATATGAGAAGAGAATGATTGAGAGAAGAAGACCTAAGGATACACTTTTTTTTTTTTTTTTTGAGGCCCAAATGTGTGTGAAAATAAAGGGGGGAAACAAATGGCGCCTAAAATTTCACCAAAACTTTTAATTTTTGCAAGAGAGTCACACATAAGTTGGTTATATGTCGCACAATATGTTGCAAAGTAGTCGCATAATAATAGCACATTCGTCGCTACTATTAATAGTAGCAAAAAGAGTTGCATAGTCGTTGCAAACTGTAACTAATTTATGACTTCATAAATTTAGTCACAAAACTAAACTTCCAATTCTAAATTTTAAGACCAAAAACATTTACATCAAGCATTAACAATCACTCATATATGCATTCTAGAGTACATATCTCAGTTTAAGAGAGAGAAACATTGTTTTGATGAGTTAAATTTTAAATTTATAAAGATAATCAAATCTTCTCATATTTTTAAATATACACTTATAGATAGTTTGTACATTACGAAAGTCGAAAACTTTGTTTAAATTATTAAAAAATTCAACCTTGGTAAAGTTTCAGAGACTGTATTTAATAAAATTAAAGTAGACATGTACAGCATAACATGTTAAAATTTCCTTATTGTGAAATTATGATTTCAAAATATCGAGAGTATCAACCCAGTAGCAAATCAGTCACTTAATCAGGTGTTAGTCACAAAGTAGTCATGTATTACTTGCAAAAGCGTGGGTATATTTGAAGATAGTGTTACAGATATGCGACTGTATATGCTCATATTGACTTTGGGTTTTGTGTAGATAATTAAAGCTAAGTATTTTGATACTAGTAATATTGATTATACCTAAAAACTATATATATATATATATATATATATATATATATTATATATGACTATTATCATTCATATGGGGCGGGGGAGAGAAGAAATTATGCCAATAACTTAGCAAAACTTTTCACAAAAATTTAAATTGTCACAAAAGAGTCCCAGAATAGTAGGAAAAACATGGCAAAATAGTCACAAAGAAGTTGCTACGTCGTAGCAAATATTAGTCGTATCAAAATAAATTGCAAAGTCGTCGCAAAATGTAACTATTTTGTGACATTGTATTTGTAGTCACAAAACTAAACTTCAAATTCTATACTTTAAGACCAAAGACGTTTACATCAAGCATTAACAATCACTCATATTTGTATTCTAGAGAACATCTATCAGGTTGAGAGAGAAAAACATTGTTTTGATTAGTTAGTTTTGAAATTTACCAACAATAACAAACCTTCATATAAAAGAACATGTACCACTTATAGATGATTTGGAAATTATAAAACAATTGTTGAAAACATTGAAAATGGAAACCTTGATCATGTTTATGTGCATTTATTTGGTCAAATCAAAGTAACTTACATGTAAACATTTCTGTAATGTGAAAAAGCAATTTCAAAATATTGAGAGTGGGTAATCGGTTGCAAATCAGTCGCTAAATCAAGTGTTGGTCGCAAATTTTCAGGTGTTAGTTGCAGATATGACGCTCTTTGTGATGCAAATGGGACTGTTATATGGATTTTTCAAAGTTGGTCGCAACTTCGTGGGTATTTGCGAGTCTTTTGTAACGACTATACAAATTGATGAAAATGGTGAAATGTGTTTACTATGTATAATAAAATATATTGTATGCTAATGATTCACTAACTATAATAGTTTAAATCAATGTATAAGCCTTGAAACGTAACATAACTACAGATATATATTGATAAATCTCTAAATAAAATCATAAGAGTCCCTAAATAGAAGCTAAATCGTCACAATATCAGTCGTAAAGTAGTGGAAATTTTGCGATGCTTTTTTAACCAACCATCAATTTGGTCACAAAATGCCACCCTTTTGTAATGTCTTTGGAAGAGTCACAACCATGTTCACATAAATTTTAAAGCTTAAGAGCCAAACAAAATATATATATATATATATATATATATATATAATGTTATGATCACTCAAATTACAATACTAAATAAGTTCAATCAATTTTAATGAACAAAAGTGAAATGTAAAGAAAATTAACAAAGTTTAAAACCATTAGTTTATATTAAATATAACACTTTTGTAATGTTGAGAAAAATTGCATAAAACATAGAAAAATAAGTTTTTTTTTTTGGTAGAATAAGGATTCACTACCTATAGTAGTTCAAGTTGATGTAGAAACCTTGAAATTTAACATATTGACAACTTCCTATTGGTAAATCTCAAAATAAAATCAGGGTCGCTAAACAGTAGCAAAGTCGTTCCAATTTCAGGTGTTAGTCGCAAATAAATAGCAAATTATTAAGGATTTTGTAACTCTTTTGGGACGACTATTAAATTGGTGAAAAATCTGAAAACTTGTTATAACTAGGGTATTGAACAACATACCTCTAGTAAGTTTTTCAAGTGCATTGCCAAAGTGCCACTATTATCATTCGCTAGTTTTCAACATTTACTGGTATATATAATATAATATTTGATTACATGTGAAAATAATTTTACAAAATTTAAAAGTCCCAATTATGATAATTACATTAGAAATAATTAAAGTCTGAAACATGATAATAAGATTACAAAGATTTTAATTCTCAAACATGTGAAAAATTTTACCAACTTAATTTACTAACTAATTTGCAACGAAATAATAAAGTTGCAAATATGTTGCAATTTTGGGACTACTTTACGACGCAAGTTTCCAACTAAAATAAGAGTGGCACAACTATCGTAATTTGTGACTATATTGCTACCAAATTTATATACTCGAATAAAAGTTGGTGATCAGTTGCTAAAATAAGACTGATTAGCGACTACATAATCTTGTCATATATATGCGACTATTTAGCTTCTAGATAATGGGAGTCGTTAAATAGTCGCCAAGTAGTCACAAAAACGCCACACTTTTTGGAACAAAAAAAAAGAGTTACAAAGGTTAGTCGCAAAATGCAGGTTTTCTTGTAGTGACAATGGGGTTCCCATCAGGATCAAGTTTCAAACCTTGATCATTATACTGGTTACCTTCTAAATCACGTAAGACCCCAGCTGGGTCCCTCACAAGCAGAACAGTCCTAACCATCTCTGATTGCTTATGTGCCTTGCTAGCTCTCTCTAACTTTTCAATCTTCTCAGTAACAACTAGTTCTTTGTCTTTGTTGCTCTTAAGTTTCATGCACCTGAGATAAGAGAAAGTAGAGGCATAAGTAACAAAATAAAAGAAAAATCTAGACTTAACTCTAACTGAAATCTAATGGTGAATTTAGAGTCCCCAGAAACGGCGCCAAAATTTGACAGGGGTCAAATATAACCCTAAAACTATTCTCTCAAATTAAGAGGTCAGTTGCAGTACTTAGGGGTCGAATCCACAAGGACTCTGAAAACTCACACAATAGACGGACATATTCCAATTAAACTAGATCAAATAAATAAGAAACTAAAAGAAACAATGCACTAAACGAATAGCAATTAAACAGGATTAAATTCAAGTGATTAGAAGCACTAAACCTAGGGACATCAATCAGGAAAACCCGGGAAAGTGAACTGGACAGCTCGTAAATCAAGTCTAAAGTGTTTGTGCGGTTCTTAAACTCTTAGCACTAATATGATATCTCATCCAACTCTCGCTGCGACGACATTTATCCTTAAACAGAAGCAAACCAAATCTCTTTGCGAAGTACTAATAAATAGAGTCTCTATGATGTGCGGGTACGATATGTTTACAAAATTCCTTAACCAACTCTCGCTGTGAAAAGGCTGTTTGCTCATCTAAGATTGGGTCGGGGTATCAATAGCACTCTCGCGCCTACCAATAATCATACGGTGTCAGTATTAAGGTGATCAATCTTAAGACTAGTGTGATAATCAAATCTAGATGAAGAACATAATAGATAACTTAACAAAATTATGCCCAATTAAATAATCCTTCATAAACCCTTTTAAAACCCTAGATCTAACAAGGTGACTACTCAGACATAGAAGATGAAACACAAATCATTGTATGAATGATACTCATAAAATCATAAATAAGAAAACAAAGGGAGTTCATAATTCTTCTTTCTACAAAGTTTGAGATCTGAATCTTCTCTCCAATAATTTCCTTGAAACTTACAATAAAACTTTGAACTTCTCAAAAATTTAGACAATGACAAAACTTAGTCTCTGGGACTTCTAAAACATAGTTTAACCTAAAAACACGATTAGGCATGAAGTATAAACTTTGGAAACTTCTGGGCAAAGTTGCAATTCTTGAAAAAACTTGATAAAACTCGAAGTCGTCATTATCGTCGTGGTTGTGTCGACCGGCACAGGTAGAGCATGTCGATCAACGTGGACAGAAATATTCGTCTCCTTGTTGATTTGCTCAGCTACAAACCTCCAAATGCTCCAAAGTGCTCATCAGGATCCATCTCGTGTTTGTACCTAATAAGACTCAATATATATACAAAAGACTCTAAAACCAATACATATATCATGTCATAAAACCATAAAATCCATGATATATCAGTGCATCGATGGACTTTCACTCCAACTTTCTGAAAAAAGGTGGAAGAAGAAATAAAATAAGCATTCAAACAAATTATACACAAAACAAAAAGTTAATGATCACAATCTATATTTACCACATATTCCCCCTTCGACGGTATCCGCAATTCCTTGGGTCTCCTAGATGGTATTCTCATTCTCAGCAGAAGCAACTCCTTTTTAGATATGTCTCTAGGGATTTCAACTTGTTTAGAAACAATTTTTGGATGTATCACCCCTTTGTATGTAGCAGCCCAGATGGATGTTTTGTACCTGTTAGCGACGAGATGCGTGTAGTTTACACCTTTAGAATCAGCAGCCAACAACACGTGTCCACATAGTATCTCCAAACTGTCATATGTTTTGCAATTACACTTCTTGTCGGCTATTTTGACGGTGTTCCTTCCATAAACCTTCCCCAGCACCTTAACAGTCCAGCTAGACACATTACCAACATAGCTCCCATCTATGACTTTCCTATTCTTTGAAATCTGTTTATCAACCTCTGTTGTCACCAAATCACCATGGTTTAACGATTTTTTCCTACGGGCATTGAACCACCTAGTCATCATCGATCGAATTAATTTAAGCAACTCCAATATATGTGATGACCTTCCAGATTTCAAGGCGTTATTAAGTGACTCAGCTATATGCTGGTCATGAGATTATAACGCATCCCTCGGAAGTAAAATCTGGACCAATGTGCCAACTCTATTTTCTCTAAATACCTAGCACACACTGGATTTTTCATTTTAACCTTCATGTAATTATCCCTGAAATCACCCAGAGTCCATACATAAGCTGTTTTCTTCACAATCCCAGCCAGGCTTTTGCTTTTGTACCTCGATGTCACATTCCTCTCCGAGTGTAATATGCAAGCTCCATGATGTGAGCGTGGGAAAACAACACTCTTAGCTTTGTATATAGAAGAATGTATATCTGATAGTATATTCACAGATGGAGTATCAGAAATTATCCCAGCTATCTTCTGAAAAAAACAAGTACACGAGTCGTCGTTCTCGCTGTCAATGATAGCAAATGCCAATGGAAAAACCTGGAAGTTCGCATCCTGACAACTCGCCGTAAGCAACACACCCTTGTACTTACCCAACAAATGTGTCTCATCAACCACCAAAACACGACGGACATGCCTCGTACCTGCTATTGATGCTCCAAAAGCCAAAAACATATACAAAAAAAAGTTTTTTGCCATCATCGTCAAATATCGTTTTTATATCAGTAAATGTCCATGGATTAGCAAGCTTCAAAGTATATAGATATTTGGCTATATTCAATAAGAGTCCTCGTCTGTGCCAAATGCATTGTCAATAGCCTTTTCCTTTGGCCTCCAGCACTTTGAATAACTCGCAGTCAACCTCAAATCTTTCATCACAAGCTCAATCAGATCGCCTGCCTTTGGGATTTTACTAGAGTTCACATACCTCGACCTATACATGCCTGCTATAACACTAGATGTTGCCTTTTTCAAAAACTTTTGCCTTGTCTCAACACTACAACTGTTCTCTAACTCAGCTTTACGAATCTCATAATATCCATACATACTCATCTCTAGCTATCACCCTAAAACCACATTTCTCGTCGGAACAGGTGACTACGAATTTATCCTTCCGAGTAGTTGTCTGTTTGAAATAAAACTGTTTTTTGATGGGATGACATGCAAGAGCTATTTGGCAGTCACTTTATTAGTGTGAAACCTACCTACGAATTTTCAACCAATTTCAAATCAGGAATCTCATCTCTCACATACTATGTGTCGTCAAACAGCGGCACGATGTCAAACTCTTCATCGTCAATTTCCTCTAGCTTCCTCTCAATCCATTCGGCACCAACAACTTTATCTTCATCCACCCCAACGTCTGGGGTGTTACATCCACCAACATCCTGCCATGTGGACTCAGTTCCCAGATCGAATCCTGGAACTGTGAATTTAACACCTTCACCTAAAATAACTTTTTGATCGAAAGCATCGTTGTTCGTGCACATAACCTCCACAGCGTCTGACCCGCCAAATTCGTCTTCCAACAAAGGTTCCCAAAACTCTTTATCGTAAGTTTGTAACCAGACAACGGGTGTTCAAAGTCGTCATCTTTAACACCCAAATCAATTCCGTCGCTTCCGTCATCTCCATCAGAGTCGGATAAAACAGAGTCAAAAACACCCGCACTTCTCGCCGACCCATTATCAACGGGATTATCGCCGCTATTGACACTACCTGACCGATTAACCTTGGAAACAACGGGACCTCTCTTGATTCCACTGAACCACACCTGTTCCTCCACCTTCTCAACCTCTTCCCAAAACCCAGAAGCATCAGCGTCCGATGGAGTTGACTTCGAATCAACTGTTAAAATTAGGTCTATAAAAACACCTTATTTATCACCCAAACTACCCTCAACAGAGTCGTCATCGTCTCCCACCCTCTTCCCTGAGCAGCAGAACTTCAAAAACAGACCTATTTCAGGATTACGAGCATGTAGTTGTACAAATGATTTCAGAGCTATTTCTATGGTCATCAAAACCGGCGGCGTTTTCCGGCCTGTGGGGAATAAATTATTGTTAGGCATCCAGTAATTGAGCTCAACATTACTCCATTTCACACTGAATTCATTCAAGATGGCGCTTTCTAGCTCAGACATGTTTGTACATGAGTGGAGAGGTACAATCCTTGAAAGTTTGCCTTTGTCTATAACAAAATCCCACTCGCCATTAGATGATACTTGCCAAACCCCAGACATAACAAAGTAATGTTGTTCGATATCCATTGTCCAACGTCCACCACCCGAAACTGTATTACAACGACCACACAAGCCGCAAAAAAAAAATGAGACTTCCTTATTGAGTCTAAAAGCTAAAACCCTACCTGACCACGGAGAGATGACGTTTTAATCTCATCTGTCCGTTTTTACCAACATGTACTATTACGCATTGCATCCTACAGTTTCTAATTGAAACGCTAAATGTGTAACTTTTAAATCTGGCCATACAATTTACTTTATCATTTTAAAATCCTGCGGCCCACGTTCACTTATTCTTAACCATATCATATCTATAAGCGGTATTGGTTCAATGAAAATTGTCATCGCCCAAACTTCCTGATTTGCGGTTTAATTTTCCTAAGCGATCAAGGGCATTTATGTCTTACCATATCCGGACAAAATAGAAAAAGGATCTAAGTGTAAAAAAAATAGCCACAATCAAATGCAAAATATAAATGATACCAACGTGTAAATGATTTTTAGTTTTAGTAAACAATTTTTTTAATTCATGTATTTTAAATTTTTAGTAAAACTCTTTATAAATTAATAAAATATTATGGTCCTTATAGAGATTTTATTGTAACTGCATTTTCAAATGAGACGATAAATCTAATCTGGAAATTTTCAGTTAATGATAGAAATAAAAGCAAATTTAAGAATCTAACATTATCATACCTACAAAGTACAAATTATCATTTCCTATTTATTATTTATTTCATTTCCAAGCTCCGAAAATCCAAAACTCTTGTCTTCAAACCCAAGAAATCATAACCAAGGCTACTACTACTACTAATATCAATCGAAGAATAGCTAATGCTACTACTATCCTCTGTTTGACATTTCGTAGTATCACTACTACACTCCATGCCGTTTTCCGCGTAAAAACGGGACGCAGTGTAAGAAGATCTCTCCCTCTGGTTTTGCCACGGTGGACTGATCCTAAGCTCAAGATTCAAGTCTGGGCATATTTTTTCTTCAACAGCAACAGGATAGTACTCAACTCTCTCGTCTTTGCAAACCAACCCATTTTTATTTCCTTTCTGCACCCTGTACTCTTCAGGTTTCTCAAACCCAGACCCAAAAGAAATATCTTTTACAATTTGGTCCCCAGTTTTCTTCAAATCAGGAATTTTCACCTCGTTGATCACTTTATGAGTAGCAGGATCAATCCCTTTGCTCAAAAGCTTTCTCTTTATATGTGTATTCCAGTAGTTCTTGATCTCGTTATCAGTTCTTCCAGGCAATCTCGCCGCAATTAAAGACCACCTGATAAAAACGAAAAAGAGCATAAGCTTCAAGAAACAGAGCATAAGCCTTCACCAAAAACAGAGCAAAAAGGAAGTTACTTGTTTCCAAGGAGGCTATGAAGCTTAATAATAAGTTCATCTTCATCATGTGTAAAGTTTCCTCGTTTAAGATCAGGTCGGAGATAGTTAATCCACCGGAGACGGCAGCTTTTACCACAACGGAGAAGACCAGCGGCTCTAGGAAGAGATCTCCAGCAACCTTCGCCGTGAGATTTGATGTAAGAGACGAGTCTTTCGTCTTCTTCTTTAGTCCAAGCACCTTTGTTCATGTGTTCTTTCTCGCAGCAAGGAGATCTTCCCATAGCTTTGATCTGATGATGATGATGATGATGATGAATGATGATTCTGATTCTGTTGTGAGGGTTTTATGGAGAGAAAGGGAGAGAGATGGTTGGAGGTGGAAGGTGAGCCTAATTGCTTCTAGAAGAGAGTTGGTAGGACACGTTTGAAGGAGTGGCTGGTGGGGCTCTTTTATCTAAATATATCTTATTATTGTTATTTGGATTTGTTTATTATTTTATTTTACATCAATCTGTAACTGCTGCCACATTCACTATTATTCACTATTTTTTTCCTTTTTATTTTTGATGTATATCTCAAACAATTTATTTATTCTCAATTTGTTTGTTTGTTTCTTTTCATTCTCTTCAAATAATTAAAATCTCAACATTAAACACTACAAAATTGTTTTGCTACAAATGTTTAACGAAACCATCATCTTAAAGAAAATTGATAAGATTTGCTACACATGTCTCTTCATGAATAGTCCAAATTTTATTATAATAAATTAAATTCACAATAGTTTAGAAAGTTAATTAAATAGTTTATTTTTTTATAAATAATATAAACAAAATTAACAATCTAACAAGTTTCATCATGCATAAGTTTAAATTATATATTACCATTATTTTAATCAATAATTAGTTAAAATTACAATAATATGAAATTAATATTATTTTAGTTAATATAATAATATGAAATTATCAGAAAAAAATTTATGATTTGAAAAATGATAAATATTTTAACAAGATTATTTTAACTATTACCATAATCTTATATGTTACCAAGATCCAAAAACACCAGTAGTTTTTGTTGACAATAATAACAAAAAAGCTTGGAGAAGAACAAAATTAACATAAAAGAATATTATAAATACTATATGGTTATACTTACATTATTAGGTTTGTACTAAACAACCTTTTAGTTAGATATGAAAATTTGACAATATGTGTGATTGGATCATTAATTGGCTATTGGTTACAAATTAAAAGGGTATTGAAATGAAAATTGATTGCGGACGTGGTTATTCGTAGGATGATAGAAATTTCCACGTTTAGCTTAGATTGTGATAATTATGATTATAGTGCTAGTGCAAGACGATTTATGAATTCTTATTGTGATTGTGTAAGACTATATATGTTGCGTGTGGACTGGAGTTACCGTCCCACTGATTCTTGTAATCACACTTATTAGTTTTTGTATGTGAACTTTGGTTGAGACTAGATTTTGAGTTTAGTAGGTTTTGTTTGGAAGCACGACGATGGCGGTCAAGTGCACTTTCTCTAACATTACTTTTTGAAGATTCGACAAGCTTAATAACCGCTTTATATATACTCCCCTTATTACAAAATTGTTCAGATTCCTTATAAAATGGTCAATTTTTTACTTTATTTTTGCTCTTACGTTTGCTACACCATCAACTTATCCTTATTCATGGGATATTTCTAGTTGTATAATAAAGAATGTAATACAAATGAAAATATTCTAGTCCTACGCTTTTAGTCAACTTCATGATCATCATCTATGACTAAACCAACATGATGAATTACGAGACTGAAAGCTTCTGATTAATTTGATTGGTATAATGCATACAACATACTTAAATCCTACACACTTACTGTTATACTTAAATCCAATATTCCAGTCCAAGTAATCAAAATTTCGCAAAGTTCACACCTTAGTCAAAATGTGTGCACACCATGACACCGTCGAGTTGTATTATCATTAACTGCAACCACGTGTCACCGCCTTTTACCCTCAAAATATATAAAACACAAATACAAGAAGATAATAAGTACACTAGGGAAAAAAAAAAAAGAAGTTGTTCTAGAATATCAATGTATTGTACCAAACTCATATATCAATCACTATCGTCTTGTTGGGACAACAAGCCTTATGCGCCCATACGTGACGCCTTATGGAGGAATAGTCCAACTTCATTTAATAAGAAAACTAGTTGTTTATTAGCATAACGCCAACTCTTTTTTTTTTTTTTTTTTTTTTGTCTAAATGATTGATAGATGGTTAAAAATGTTTGTTAGATGAAATTTATTTATTTGTTTGTTTAATTGGTCTTTCCTTGCGTTTTTAGATTGCTTGTTTTAATATTGATTGCTTATTTGATGAATTTGTTAGGACAAGACTTGATTGATAAGTTAAATTAAGTCCCCGAATATTATAATATGCTCGTCCCTTTGAACCTAAAAAATAAACCTATAGTTTATCATACGATTTACGTAATGCGTCCAAAATCTTATTATATAAAAATGAATTATTTAAATTAGTAATTCATTATATTGTGACACATGTCAATATAAACAATCAGATTTTGACATGTTTTAAAAATAGAAAGCAATTATAAAAGGAAAAAAAATCATTTAATTAAAAAATAAAAAAGTTAAAATACCGATTTAAAAAATAAAAAAATAAAAAACCATATATTATCAGAAAAATAAAAGGAAATTTAAAATAGCAATACAATTTTATTGATATAAATCAATACCTTTAATTTATAAAAGGAAAAAAAATCTATTTTATTTAACTTAAAATAAAATTTTAAATAAAATCTACAAAAAAAAAGTAAACGTAGAAAAGAAAATTAGATTTTGACATGTTTTAAAAATGAAATGTAATTATAAAAGAAAAAATTCTATTTTATAAAAAGGAAGTAAAGTAGAAAATAAAATTATTAATGTAATTTATAAAAATAAAGTAAAAGTTCATTTAATTAGAAAATGAAAAAGTTAAACTACATATTTAACAAAAAAAACAACCATAGATTATGAAAAAAATAAAAGGAAATTTATAATAGGAATACAACTATAAAACGAGACAAAATCTATTTTATTTAACTTAACATAAAAACTATAAAAATGAAGTAAAAGTAGAAAAAAAAATTAGATTTATACATGTTTTAAAAATGGAATGCAATTATAAAAGGGGAAAAATCTATTTTATAAAAAGGAAGTAAAAGTAGAAAATAAAATTATTAATGTAAGTTTATAAAAATAAAGTAAAAGTTCATGTAATTAAAAAACGTAAAAGTTAAAATACATTTTTTTTTAAAACCCATAGATTATCAGAAAATAAAAGAAAAATTAAAATAGTAATACAATTATAAAAGGAAAAGTATATTTTATTTAACTTAACATAAACATTACAAAAAGAAAGTAAAAATAGAAAAGAAAATTAGATTTTGACATATTTAAAAAATGAAATGCAATTATAAAAGGAAAGAAAATTATGTTTTATAAAACAGAAGTAAAAGTAGAAAAGAAAACTATTAATAAAATTTTGTAAAAATAAAGTAAAGTTTATTTAATTAAAAACGAAATAGTTAAAATACCTATTTAAAAAAACCATAGATTATTAGAAAAATAAATAAAAATTTAAAATAGGAATACAATTATAAAAAAAAAATCTATTTTATTTAACTTAACATTAAAACTACAAAAATGAAGTAAAAGTAAAAACGAAAATTATTAATGTAGTTTTATAAAAATAATGAAAATTTTATTTAATTAAAAACAAAAAGTTAAAATACCGATTTAAAAAATAAAAATAAAATAAAACCATAAATTATCAGAAAAATAAAAGGAAATTTAAAATATGAATACAATTATAAAAAGAAAAAAAAATATTTTTTGACTTACCATATCTTATTATATGAATAAGTAAGAAATACCTATTTAAAAAGTAAATTAAATAAAATCTTAGATTTAAAATAAAAAGTTATAAAAGAAATACAATTTCAAAAGGAAAAAGAGTACTACTTCTTCACCTATATAAAATCTGTATGACAGAAAAATCATAATTCTATAAACTTCATAAACATAAGGTAATTTTACATCAATATCTACTATATTCATATCTGTTTTATTATTATTAATATTTTAGGTTTAGAGCACCTCTATTTAGTACAATCAATAAACTTATTGATTTAGAGCATATTTACGTGTGTATCAGTTTAGAGCACCTCTATGGTTTAGAACAATCAATAAAATTTAGAGCACCTCCACGTGTGTCAATCAATCTATGTTTCAGTAAATTTTATTCATCTAAATTTTATTTGATTATTTTCAGAAATATCAAATATCAAGAAAAATTCAATGGATGCTGAAATTCTAAACAAAAACAAGGAATATTTCACACTGGATCAGTTAAACAGAAAACGCTCATACCGCTATACTGTAATTCGTCTAATCAGAAAGTGGGAGACAAATCATAGGAATTAATGTCCTTTTACTTGATGAAAATGTTAATTTTATGTGTTATATTAATATCTATTTTTCTACTTATTATCTAACCCTAATCCAATTTTTTTCCTTTATAAAAAAATACTATTTAAGGTTTAATACACCATTCCCTTTTGGAAAAGTTTGGAGATCAATTACGTGAGGAAATTTTTTATTGAAATTTGGAATTTCAATTTGAAAGTTAAACTTTCATAAATTTAACTAAGAAGTTTAAGTTATTTTGATATAAAAATAATTTATATTTTCGGGTTTATAATTATTGGGTAAATGTGTTATATTTATTCAAACTATTGATATTCTTGAGTATATAATTGTATTTTAAATATTTAAAATATATCATTAATATCATATATTTAATTTAATTATATTAAATATATTTTACAAACCTATTCATCCGGCGGGTCCTAATTTAATATATTATAATGCAAAACTAATGTCAGTTTAATGCAAAATTAATGTTAATTTCAGTTCAAAAAGTAACAGTAGAATTTAATTAAACAATATTCTCTTACTCTTCCATGAGAAAAGTTGCTCGATGAAGCATATTCATGAAAAATTGATAAGAACATGCATAATAAATAAAAGAAGTTGAGTTTCCCCGCCCTCTTTTGTTTTGTTGATAATTGATGAAACAAGTTGAGTTACCATGAAAACCTTAAGAATGTCTTGTATACATATCATTAGTCTCCATTATTTTTCGATAAATCAAAGTCAGGATAAATTTTCATATTAAATATTCGAGTGATATTAGTCCCCCAAGGTTTACCTTGTCAGTAGTTCAGACAAAATCCAGCCAACAATAACATGAATACGTAGGATGTTTACAACCAACAAAAAATAGAGAATATGCACTAGATGACTAATTTTTGGACCAAAGTGGCAAAAATAATAATGAAGAGTTTTTATTTGCAAAATAGTCTAATGGGTAAAAATATGAACGGTTATCTTTGTAGTCCATTTTCTCGATGACATATCTATTTTAACAGTCTATTTTTTTTTTAATATAATAACACACTTTTACATAACAAGACACGAAATGTCTATTTTTTTTTTTCTGTTTTTGACAATTTTGAGCCAAATTTTGGCTATCTACCTAATTACCCCCAAAAAGTACCTACTATTTGACGACACAAAAAAAAAGTACCTACTATTTATACGGTTTAGAAATATTTTGAAAGTTTTGAACAAAAAAAGAAAGGAATATTTTGAAAGCTCATTATATAACATTGCAGGAGAAGTGTAAGAATTGTAATTAGTTAAATTACATGTATGTTTTAAGGAGAATTTACATAATTATTAAGGATTCAACACTTTGGATCCGTACATAAGAAATAAAAATAGTAAAAACGAGTGGTTTGAAATGAAAGAGAGAGGTCATGGCCCGACCTTACCTTACAATGTACAAAGACAGATTGCAACATACACCGGTCATCCTGAAAAGTTGTTCTAACTACCTTTTGCCTTTTTCTAAGTACCATATAAACCTCCCCTTTTCTATGTGTTTAGCATCTCCATTTACTATTTTTCTTTTATATATGATCAAAAAACTAATTACACTGTTGAGACCTCATTTATATAAGAAAAACATTAGGCTAACGTGTGCTCATAAACACAAATGTGAAGGAAAAAGAAACAATCTAAGAGTAAAATAATAAGCGAATGACCAGGAATTTCTATATAGATATTCGAAATAAAAACAAACAAAAAGAGATATAGAACCATAAAAAGTCTAAGGAAGCTTCGTACCTAACAATACCAACCGTGTCTAGTCATCGGTAGGGTCTGGTTTCAGGCGAGTCCCACTAGGTGTAAGGTGTGGTGGGTACTTTTTCACCAATCTTATATCTAATTAATGCTATTTGATATATCATGTGTTAAAAATATCAGGGTTACGTAGAGTACGAGGCAACCATGGACCTCAAAATATGATTCCCAAAATCATATGGAACCAACCACACTGTACCAAACTTAAATCAAAATAACAAACTAACTCACTAGAACTTGAGATAAGTTTAAAAGAGGAATGACTCTACCTTGATTTCGATCTAAACCAAACCTAATCGAGCCTGAAATAAACCAAAATCAAAGTGGGAAACATATATTTACTTGTCCAAAATCTGTTTAGGAACAAGCCTTGAGCTCTACAGAAACTGTACCGAACCAAAAACCACTGAAAATATGCCAAACTCTTGGATGTGTTATCTTGTTGCAGAATATCATATTGTATTCACAGGCTTACAACAAAACACTTAAATCCAGAGAGATGGGAAGAGTACTCAGTTTTTTATTCTTTTCTATTTTCATTTACTTAATCCTTTTGCGGATGTCATCCATGCAAGAACCTAATTGCCACAAAAGCAGCAGCGATTGTAACTGCAAGCGATGAAAGACTTATTTCCAGAGAAATGTTGAACTCCCTGCTGTGTACATACTCAAGAGTAATTATCGGCTTAGTGACTGAAGACTTTGGATCCAAACCGAGCTCTGAAAGTTTCTTGTGTGACTCTGCATAGTCTATAAAGAATGCATCTTCATCCTATTGGAACAAAAATTTAGAAACTTGTTAAAAAACAAAACGTTTAACAAGAAGAAACCAATATGCCATTTGCAACACAATCTTGGCGTGTCTTTATGAGACTCGGGATTAATAGTTTATATCGGATCACTGGATCATAATAGAGATAGGCTCTCAGAATAATACCTTTGCGTAAAGCTCAATGTAATGACGGAACTCTGGGACATCCAAGAAAGTCTCGTCCGTCGAAAGTTTCAGCACGCCCTCAGATTCTTCTTTCAGCAATTCCCTGAGACCAACAAAGATCATTAGTTAAACAATTCAGTGATCAGTCAGAAAAATAAAATAAAAATACTATCCATGACTTTAGGGGATCTTACACAAAGTATGAGTTATCAAACTTCAGAGGATCTCGAGTCCATGGCCCATCGAAACCTGATCTCTCTAGATGTGCCCTTCCCTAAACATCAAAAACTAATTAAAACACCATACACAAACTTATTTATTTTATATACCAAATGTGAAATGTGCAACAAAATTTTACCAGAGTATGAGCTCCTGCGAGTGCCACAATATCTTTATCAGACAGTCCCATCCGATAGAAGACATCTTTAAGATGTTTGAAACCTACATGTATATAAGCAGACAGAACTTCGAACCCGCATTGATGAACAAATACATTCAAACAGAAGATTATATTGTACACTGTATCTATTTGCCACTCAAATACAAAGTTTAGGTGTTTCGTTTTCAGTAAAACACTTTGGAGTTTGAGATTTTATCCAACCTTGATTAGCGTCAGGAAGTCTTCCTTCTTCGGTGCAGAGATTCGAATCCTACAAGAGAGAAACATACAGCTATTATAGTTCATTTCTTATGGCAGCTATTATCGTTCATCTTAATGGCTGAGAAAATATTTACTTTTCTTCCAGGAACAAAAGTGATGTCAGGTCCACCAGTAACTTCAACTGCTACAACACCAGCAAGCTGAGAAAAGCAGAATCAATTTCGAGCAAAAATGAATCAGATCCAAAATTTGTTGCCATAAGAAAATAGCTACACTGATGTGGACATTTTACAGATACCAAGCCTTGACATTATGATATCAACATTGTACAGTCCATGATATATATAGTCCAGAGATGTATGATTCATTAGATCCAAGGCTAAAAAGAACAACACTGATGAGTAAAAATAGTTTAAGGCAACCAATTGAAATGTTTATGCAAGAATTATTGACACTACTAAACAAAGGAAATTTTCACTACTCTACAGTCAAAGATCAAGTGGCACTTTTTTCTTTTCTGGTCTTTGGCGATGCGAATTTTCTAGCACGGATATGGTTTTAACGTTTTGTTATATCTACTCTATAATTGTAACACTGTATCAATATACTTTGAACATATAATTGTAAAAGCCAGAGATCACAAAAGAGACCATCAGTATTCATCTTCACATTGCAAATAAGCCAAATATATCAATTATCAACCCTGAAGAACAACTGCTTTACACCCTAAAGACTGCAATCGCACAACTGAACCGAATATATCTAACAGACTAACACTTTTGATGAGTTTATAAGAACAAAACTGATAAAAAGTCACAGAGAAATCTGAAGAAAGAGCACAAACACACGTCATAAGGAAGTTATACTGTCAACACAACTAAACAAAAAGGGATCTAACACTGATATTTCTTTAGAGTGTTAAATCCAGTAGGAGCCTTTGAAATCATTGAAGTTCAAGTAAAAATTCGTTTCAGTTACCTGATATAGGTCCGCATAAGTGATTTTGGGATGTTTAGCTTTCACTTCCTCTGAAATATCAAAGAATCAACATCAAATTCACAATAAGTAAATATTGTTTTCACTCAAGTCACAAGACAAATTGATACACCACACAGTACAACAAGGTAAAGTTTTCTAGAACTAATGAGTAAAGACACACTTTCACAAATTTAACATGTGATCTTCTCATAAATCCTCGCGACTACTAATAGAACGATCACATAACAACTAAAATCTTCATATTCCAGGTGAAACATAGCCAATTAACAACATAATTATCTTAGCTATACTTAGAACCATTTAAAAAAACCATATTATACTACGTTCCAAATGTGAAAGATCTTATCACATATAAACAGTTGAATGTAAGCAAAGACTCCATAGATAAATCAGGAAATGGAATCCCTAAATCGAGCAACTCAAATTAATCACTGAATCTCAACTCCAATCCCTAAAAATCCGAAGAGAAGGAAAACGAAAACTACGCACCACAGAGATCGATCGCGATCTTCAAACCACTATTAGCACCATGACTGTACTCTTCTTCGTTCCTAATCGAGCCATTAGGTCCACCAGTGTTCGATTTAGCATCATAGGTTCCCGCATCATGCCACCTTCATAAATCGGAGAAGAAAACATGAGATCGCACAATCCAGTGAACAATATTCTAAAACAATGTGGGATTGTCAAGTTTTTCAGAAGAAAAAAGCCTCGTCGAGCTCAATATGAGTGAATCGGAAGAAAGAAAAAACACGGCAAAAAAGGAAACTTACGCCAATCTGAGCATGATCGGAGCGCAATTCTTGTTAGCGATGAGAGAACGGAGTTCACGGCGAGCTTTATCGATCTCCTTAAGGTAATCTTCGTTAACCACCACTGTCGCCATTGTTACTCTCGAGTCTCGAGCCTGAGGAAGATGACAAAATTCTTTTTAGCGGCAATATTAATTTTGATTAAAAATTGGAATTCATTTTGTCCTTAACTTTCAGTGAGCTTACCAATTCTTCAGTGAGCTTGGCGTTGTTAAAGGCTCATTTATGATAGTTCACCAATTCTCCAGTGGGCTTGCTTTATACGGCCCAAAGTTTAAGCCTCCTTCCAGTGCTGAAATCGATGTGTGATTTACTTCCCCCTTCACTCACATTTTCTTCACGTACTATACTTATTTTTTCATTTCCAAATAAATATCTTAACATATTAAAAATCTAGATAGTTTAACATATATTAGAAAAAATGGAAAGTAAAAGTATATATTTTATTATTTAATTTTGTTTTAAGATGTTTTCCTTTTCCAATTCAAAAAAACAAAATATACATAATAATTTTTAACACGATTAAAGACACATATCGTAATCCTGATAATCATTTTTCGTTCAAATAATTAGAAGTGTGTGATAAATTTTTTTACTGGATGTTAAACACTAAAATTTTAAAATTCTAAATTTTAAAAAGAAAGACAAAGTTTATTGAGATAACAAAATTTAGCTTATACTAGAAAAATAAAAGTAAAACATATTGTTATTTAATTTGTTTTT
The DNA here is from genome assembly GCA_963555745.1 of Cardamine flexuosa. Classification (NCBI taxonomy): domain Eukaryota; kingdom Viridiplantae; phylum Streptophyta; class Magnoliopsida; order Brassicales; family Brassicaceae; genus Cardamine; species Cardamine flexuosa. The sequence goes on from OY743219.1 coordinate 20,018,763, forward strand.
GTTAGTTTTTCTGTTAAGAAAACAAAAATAACATAATATTTTTTTATACATGCAAAAATCTAATTGATAAATCACACGTGTCAGGATCTCGTTAGTTATAATTTTGATATGTGTCAAAGTCTCGTGAATGGAATAATCAAGATTTATATGATAACTAGTATTACGACCCGTCTTATGACAAAAAAAAATTTAGATTTATAGCTCCCTTATGATCAGAGTAAATATCAGCAAAACAAAATGACATATATAATAATATTTAACATACATGTGGAGATGTCAAGATGGATACTGATATGAGGTTGTACATGTTGAACTTTCTCTAATTTTGTTTTTGAATCTGATAAAAATAATTTAGAAACTATAGTTTTCATGACTATGATAAAAAATTTTGAATCTTGAATGAAAAATATTAAAAAAGAAAAAAAAGTGATGGAAAGTGAAGAGAGTGAAAAATGACTTTTAAAGGAAGATGAAGCAGTTTATTATTTTTAGATGGTTACATAATTTTAAAGATTGTGTGAAAAAATTTAGGAATTTGATTTAGCATAAATTGGTTTTTTCTTTTTTTTTGTTCCTTTTGCTTTTCAAAATATTTAGCGAAAATAAAGATATTAAGAAGTTACAGTTTTTTTGAATAAATTTTTTACTTAAATTAAATTATGATGCAAATGTGGCAGATTCTGATTTGTGAAGTGACATGTGCTTTATATTATAAAAGATGTTACGAAATTAAATCGAATTTGGAGTAGACTAAAAATGCTTTATATTTTACAAGTTAAGAGGTGATTTTTTTACTGCTCGAGATGGACAATAAAAATAATACATGTAAGATGCCTCGCGTCAACAGAACAATACATGGAGAAAAAAACATAATGTGGAAGCCTCACAGCAAGAAGTCGTGGCTCCTCAATGTGGAAGCAGTTAATTAAGCTTAGAGATTTGGCAAAAACTTTCACATCGTGCAAGCTGGGTAATGGTGACACTTGTTCTTTCTGGCACAATTCATGTACTCCTTTTGGGAACCTATACACCTTTTTGGGACCAAACACTCACCAGCTACTAGGTCTCCCTCTGGATGTAAAGGTCGCCTAAGCCAGAACTGAGCATGGATAGATTTTTAGAGATGCGAGATCCCTAAAAATTGAACAGCTACTTTGGTACTTGGTCTCTGCCGACACATCAGACACAAGGGAGGATTTATATTTTTGGTTGGCCCCCTCGGGTGAGCCAAGGAACAAATTCATCTTCACATAAACTTGGAATGCCATTAGGATCAAGCGTGAAGAGGTCTCGTGGTACAACCAGGTGAAACAGATATTTTTCGTGGTATCTAAATGAGCATGGAGGGTTTAAATTCCTCATTGTTGTTGTAATACATGAGGTGTCAATCCATAATGGGTTTAGTGCAAGCAATCACAATGTATCAATGCATAAAAAGTTAAGCTAAATCAAAGATGATAGTTGGAACTAACAACCTAATGATTGTAAATGCAAATACCTAATAATTAAAGCAATGAACATTTCAGATGTCAATTCAAATGAACAAAGAGTAAAGAAACAAGCAGGAAAACAAAAGTAAAAAGCCATTCGATCGATACGGTCGAGTGGTGTAGTCGAGTCGAATTGTAAAAGCACATAATCACTAAATAGTACGAGTAACTAAGCTTGTAATGCAATAATGAACAGATAGGAATCATAGGGATGAATAAATGGATTAAGGGATCACTTTCATAACCTGGTTACTTAACAAACACAGCCTATTTTAAGGCTAATCCTTTGACGATAGATGTCTGAACCAGTCAAGCCCACCGTCGTGGTGAATGACCTCGAATCCAATGGCTCAGCATACCCGATTTTGCCAGAGTCAAGCCATTGGACAAGCTGATGAGGTCATCAGACCAGTAACTGAATCAGAACTCCATCAAAGTGCCTGTGATAACCAACTAGAACCCAGCCAGTACATATGTTCCTTCAAAGGAGCCTACCAAACGAACCAGGAGGAATTAAGCAACGAACCAGATTTTTTTAGAAACTTAACTCATCAAGGGAACTGCTCGAAGTTGAATCATCTCAATAACAGCTTATATGAAGGAGATATTAATTTTGCAATCCAGCATACCAGTTTCAGACCTGTTTTTGCATATGGACCAGAAAACGTGTTCCACAGCCCAGAGCAGCAACTATATCGACCCAAAACCATTTTGACAATATTATTGGGTCTCTCACGGTTACAACAAGCCCAAGAACTGAAGAAATGTCCATTGGAGTCTCAAGTTATTACCAATTTTCCAAAACGGGTCTACTTGGTTACGTTCAAGGCAAGTTCTAGACCCAATTGGTTTTGGAGATTTCAGAATTATGTGTGACGACCAGGAGACAATTTTTAGCATCTAGGATCTTTCAAAAAACTCCTTAGATGTACCAGCACCCAGGGGATCAGGAGGATTCCTTTGTGCTACTATTTTCCTAATCTAGACACTTCCACACTTGGAGCATTCATTCTCCAACAGCTCTTTCCCTTTCCACAACTTGACAACCACGACTTAAGCAGATCAATCACAAATCATATACTCTTATTACATGGTTATATCATCTTAATATCAAGATACAAGGTGCTCTCAAAGTTTCCAACTTTGACCAAGCATTCAAGTCCCCCAACGGCTAGAATATCAAAACCACCTCTCTTTGGTTATTTGTTTTTTTGTTTAATATTTTAGAACGTTAAGATAGTCTTATTATTGAGCCTATATAAGCTCATTTCGTTTCCCTTTGTATGACACCCTTGATCATTGAATTTAGTAAAGTATTTTGTTTTCTTTCAAAGAGAGTTCTTGAGAGATTGTTCTTGTCTTTAGATTTCTAAGTGAGTGATTCAATTTGAGTCTATAGAAACCCACAATTTTATGAATGTTTTGAGAGATTCAATACTCTTATTCGTGCTGTTGATTGAGTGAGTCAATCGCCTTCACCATCCATCTCTACCATCGTTACCACCTTTCGCGAGATTAAGTTTGGAATCTCTTGATCATTAAATGATCATAAGTTGGAGTGATTCCAATCTTGCATCATCTGGTATCAGAGCTTTAAAAGCTCATATCCATCAGGTTGTGTTCATCCAACCTGTATCTCTTTTCAATTCTATATTTTGTTGTTTCAATTTTCATTAAAAAAACAAAATAAAAAACCATTAAAAAAAATAAATTTTTTTTTCTCTCTTTGTTCTTTATTTAGCTTCAGTTCCTTTTACAAAACAAAACAAAAACAACAACAAATTTTTCATTTGCTTCAGTATATTTTTTTACTTCGTTTCATAAAAGAAAACCATAAAAAGTTCCTTTATTTTCAGTTTTGGTGTTATTTCCATTCAAATCATTAAAACCAAATAAAAATTCATATTATCTTTTTGCTTATGTTATTTAATTAATTAAGTTTCGTATTTGCTTTTTTTTAAGAAAAAATTTGATTTTTATTCCTTCTTGGTATTTAATTTCGAATTTATTTAGTTAAAAAAACAAAAATAAGGAAAATTTACTATATTTCTTTCTTACCTTATTTTGTTGATTAAAACGTGATACGCACGCTACCTTTTCTTTTGCAAGGTCAAGGAGAAACCAGAGGCTACAATGGACTCGGATGAGGAAAGTTCTTACCAAGTTAGTGAGAACCATTGGAGTCAAGGAGGAGAAAGCCAAGCCTTGTCTGATGAAGAAGCTGACTATGAAGCACCACCATGGCCTGGAGACGAATACTCAAGCCCTAATTTTGAAGGAGACTACGATTATGAATCATGGAGAAATGGTACTGATTCTGAAGTCAGTCACGGAGATGTCTGTGAACATGATGAAGAGCCTTGGGATGATGAGATAAAACCAGAGACTACGTTTGAAGAAGGAGAAAACTACGAAGAAACTGATTCACAGATTAGTTTAGAAGAAACCAAGTCACGTGATGCAAACTCATGGAATGATGTGGCTGAAACCACAGCATGCTTTGGAGCTGATTCAGAACGTGAAGAAGAGAATAGACCATGGTGTGAGGTACCTTACTCTGATCATGAGGAAGAACGCCAAGGAGAGAATGATTCTCAATTCTCTCAAGAAGAGTTTGCTGAAGAGAATGAAGTCAAAAGTGAGGCTGGAAGAGATGATTATAGAGAAGACTATGCCAAAGAGGATGACTACGTAAGTGAGGCTGGAAGAGATGAATCCTATTACCTTAACTTTGCAGGCCATCACCAAGGACCAGAAGCCTATTTGCGTTGGGAACAAGATATGGAAGATTGGCTTTCATCTAACAAAATTCCGGAGGAAGAAAAGACAAGTTATGCAGAAGATACATTAACAGAAGATGCCTTTAGGCATTGGGAACAAGATGCATACATTCGTCTTGAGTATGATGAACCAGAATCTTCTTGGGGAGAGATGAAACAACTCTTGTATAAAGAGTTTGTGGAGGATACTAGCAACCTGCGTCAATACAATGTACGAGTCTACACCAATCCCAAGCCAAGAAGACGAATTCTAGCAACAAGCTCAAAACGGAAATTTACATCTAATGATGCTTACAGCCCTAAGCCAAACAGAACGTCCACACCTACTCTAAAGGAGAAGACTGAGTCTAAGTCAATAACTCAAGAAAAGGTGGGGAAGCCAAAGTTAAATACCCAAGCTGTAGCTACAGACCCGAGTGCAAAGCCATTTCATGAACCACAAGAAAAAGTAACTCAAGGTAAGTCTTATAAACTCTCTAAATCAAAAGAAATAATTTGTTATAGAAGTCACCAAAGAGGCCATTTTGCTAGAACATGTCCTACTAAGAATTTTGTAAAAACTTCATCATTAGAACCAGAAAAAGAAAAATCAAAATATGTTGAAAGGAATGTTGAATTGAAGTTTAAAATCTCCAATGCTAGTATAACACACTTGTTCTTGTCAAATGAAGCCGAAACAGGTACAAGAGTTACAAAGGAGGCTTCCAAGGGACCAGAATGTAGAAGAGAAGTTGCATGTCCAATTATGATAAAGGAGAAACCACCAGACTCATTCCACCAATCTCCAAAGCATCAAACCTGAGGTGAAACAGTTTTGAGGACAAAACTTCTTGAAGAGAGAGGGTATGATGAGGTCATCAGACCAGTAGCTGAATCAGAACTCCATCAAAGTGCATGTGATAACCAACTAGAATCCAACCAGTACATATGTGCCTTCAAAGGAGCCTACCAAACGAACCAGAAGGAATTAAGCAACGAACCAGATTTTTTTAGAAACTTAACTCATCAAGGGAACTGCTCGAAGTTGAATCATCTCAATAACAGCTCATATGAAGGAGATATTAATTTTGCAATCCAGCAGACCAGTTTCAGACCTGTTTTTGCATATGGACCAGAAAACGTGTTCCACAGCCCAGAGCAGCAACTATATCGACCCAAAACCATTTTGACAATATTATTGGGTCTCTCACGGTTACAACAAGCCCAAGAACTGAAGAAATGTCCGTTGGAGCCTCATGTTATTACCAATTTCCAAAACGGGTCTACTTGATTCCGTTCAAGGCAAGTTCTAGATCCAATTGGTTTTGGAGCTTTCAGAATTATGTGTGGCGAGCAGGAGACAATTTTTAGCATCTAGGATCTGTCAAAGAACTCCTTAGCTGTACCAGCACCCAGGGGATCAGGAGGATTCCATTGTGCTACTATTTTCCTATTCTAGACACTTCCACACTTGGAGCATTCATTCTCCAACAGCTCTTTCCCTTTCCACAACTTGACAACCACGACTTATGCAGATCAATCACAAATCATATACTCTTATTACATGGTTATATTATCTTAATATCAAGATACAAGGCGCTCTCAAAGTTTCCGACTTTGACCAAGCATTCAAGTCCCCCAACGGCTAGAATATCAAAACCACCTCTCTTTGATTATTTTGTTCTTTGGTTAATATTTTAGAATGCTAAGATAGTCTTATTATTGAGCCTATATAAGCTCATTTCGTTTCCCTTTGTATGACACCCTTGATCATTGGATTTAGTAAAGTATTTTGTTTTCTTTCAAAGAGAGTTCTTGAGAGATTCTTCTTGTCTTTAGATTTCTAAGTGTGTGATTCACTTTGAGTCTATAGAAACCCATGATTTTATTAGTGTTTTGAGTGATTCAATACTCTTATTCGTGCCGTTGATTGAGTGAGTCAATCGCCTTCACCATCCATCTCTACCATCGTTACCACCTTTCGCGAGATTAAGCTTGAAATCTCTTGATCATCAAGTGATCATAAGTTGGAGTGATTCCAATCTTGCATCACAAGCATAAAGAACCAATCTACCTAAGCCAACAAAACTTCCTAACAAGAGCTTTGAATATTATGGATTCAAACGCCATTAAAGCATATTCTCCACTCGTTAGTGTAACTAAGTCTCTGGAAAGAGCTGATCAAACAACCTCAAGGCACCATCGTGAAGAGATAATCTAGGATCATATTCAAGTTGATCAGAAATGAATAAGCATTAAGCATGCTCACCCAAAAAGGATTTAAAGCAATTAAAGACTTAAAACTATCAGATTAATCAAGATCTATCATAATCTAATCCATCCCTAATAACTCTAAAGTTAACTACTAACTAATCATAATCATAACTAAATATGCAAACCCAGAAAGTTCTAAATCTGACATATAAGATAGATTAGATTGAGATAAGAAGGTTTGGTGAAGAAAATAAATGCAAGTATTGATTAATTAAAAAGATATCAAGTTTACAAATATCTAAAATAAAGAACAAGAGAGAGAGAGAGTAATTAGGAGGCAAAGAGAGAGATAAAAATAGGTCTAAAATGAGCACACCCTTTATTAGGGTTAACACAAGTGCTTTTATACTAAAGGATAAGGTTAAGGTTAAAACAAAATAGATATCCTACTAATCCGAAAATACCACTCGACCATAGTGATCGAGTGGCTGGTCTAGTAGCTTCCATCTTCCTTCAATCTCCTTCTTGAGCTGATCCAAAACTCCAATCCAGCTCCTTAGTGCTCCAAAGTTTCCAAAGCATCCATTTTACCTGTAAACAACCCACGATATGAAATATGTATGCAATGCTCATGCAAAGGATCCTAAAACTCTAAAGTGAGTGAAATATGCATATAATAGTATAAACAGGGAATGAATATGCACTAATATGATGATAAATGTATGTTTAAAACATGTAAAATGCAGTGTTATCAAATCCCCCAAACTTATCATTTGCTTACCCTCAAGCAAATAAAAGAGAGATGTGGAGAAGCAGTTTGAAAATGGGGATTCAGAACCAATGCCAAATGACTAAACCTCCAACCTCAATGTCATGGTTAACAGTTCTAGAATACTATGCAGATGATCCATACTTAAAAACTTTATCCATGCTCATCACCAGAGATTGAAAATTCATCCTAAGCCGCAACAAGCATTCAAAGAACTCTATCCCTTTAACATTCATTACGAGAAAAGTGGATCAAATTAAGCATTGGTTAAGAACTCATTTGGTTTGAGGGACAAGTTTTAAGAGATAAAAAATGGTCTCTTCTTCCTCTGGTTTAAGCGCATTAGTAACAAGGATCTCTCAATGAATGGATTGAACTTTAAGAGAATGCTAAAGGTTAAAGCCAACTGATGCATACAGGAGCAGACTCTCATCTACCCAAGAACACACAACTGACTCTACCTAAATCTATACTTAGAAATATATCCTAGTTTTTCAACCTTTCTTTTTCTTTTCTCTCAAGGCATACATTGTTTTCTCTCAACTTATGATTATTTCTCTCTTTTTGTTTTCTAGGGAGAGAATCTTTAATCTTTTAAACTCTTCTAGCGGATCTGGGAAACTTTCTTTTTCTGGGCTAAGGATTCTACTCGACCACTTGGTCGAGCTGTGTGATCGAGTCACATCTTTTCACTTTTGCTTATCTTTTATTTTTCTATTTCCTGAGCTTATCTTCATAATAAATCATCCAAATGCTTTACTATACACTTATGAATATATTTTGGCGTTTTATTCTCTCCAAAATTTTTTTTTAGCACTCTTTTTCTTTATTTTTACCACTCAAAACATCAACCAACCCCTAGTTCAAACTTTCTATCCTATTCTGGTCCAAAAATCGTGAACCAGAGTCTACATGAGAAGCTATTCATGTCGGCTTATACCTAACACTTTCTCCTAAGTTCAATCTGAAAATAGGCCTCAACTCAAGATTAATTCATGGTTTGAAAAGAAGGAAGGTTTGGTGATTATTTGGAAATGTTCCAAAAGTGGGAACATCTACTTGGATAAGGGCCCAATCTTTTGTTGCATGCATTCATTAAAAAGTTCATTCAAAAGGATTTAAAGTATTTACAGGATTGAATTGATAATAAGACACATCAAAATATTTGGATTACTTACAATTGGGCATTAGAATCAAGATTTAATCCAGACATGCTTGATGTTAAAACGAAAATTTGAAAAGAGTTTGAGAAATCCTTTGAAACTTTAAATTGCAAATAGTGTTTTTAGAAAGAGAGTAAATTGCAAAAACTGAAGTAGGAGAGATAGAGAAGTGTGTCTTCGGGGTTTTAAAAGGTAGGGTTTAGATCATGTTCAAATGGATGGCTGAGATTAAAAGTTGGAAATTTGAAAATAAACCTGGCCACTCGATCCCGATGTCGAGTGGTGTGATCGAGTCCGTTTCCAGATTGTTTTGGTCATCTTTTAATCTCCATGCTCTGCATTCTCCTTGGTCAATGACACTCTTCAACCTATTCCTGGATTACTAGACACTAGATAAAAGCATTAAAATACCAACATAAACGATAACTTGAAAGATAAAAAAATTTATATACAAGAGATAGTCATGGAATTTCCTTCCAAGTAGCTTGTTGATAGTCTCATAGCTTGACTTTCTTACAGAGCTTAGATAGGTGGTGGATCAGGGACATGCTCTAAGGTCCTCTCCTTGTTGTCCTTTGCTGCCTTTCCATAAGATGAGGCTAGAGTTGCTATCTTGAACCACCTTTTGTTCTCAGCTTCACTCATACCTCTGGAACCATTCTCAAACCTCTTAAGCTCTATAACCTTCTTCTTGAGATAGTCAACCTCTTTGATCAAAAGTCCAACAGCAGCTTGTAAAGAAATGATAGCCTTGCCTTGAGCTATGCTGATTGGATCTGGTGATATGCTTCCTGAATAAGATTCAGCATCACTGAACTCTTTCACACACTCCCTTGCTGATTCATTCAACTGGTTCTAAAGTGTCAAGTTGTTCAAATAGACTATCTCCTCATCACTTTGGTAATCTCTCTGATTAATCCAAGACAAAGATTCTGGTGGTGGACTTGGAATTTCTATCTCACCACTGAGGGGAATGTAACTGGGAAGATCACTTGTTATCACATCAGGCTCCTAATAATAATCCTCAATAGCATATAGCTGCTTCCGACTGGTGTGACTTCTGGGTCCTCGACCAATATCAAACCTCATCACTAAATATTTTCCAAATTTCAGATCAATTTTTCCTCCTTTGACATCAATAATTGCACCAGCACTAGCCAAGAATGGCCTTCCTAGAATCAAATGACTCAATGATTCTTCCTCCACTTTAAGGATTATGAAGTCAGTAGGTACTTCAACGTTGCCTATCCGTACTGGTAAATTCTCAAGCATACCATAGGGTCTTCTGATTTTCTTGTCAACTAACCTTAGGGAGATCTTACTTGGTTTGAAGTCTTCAAATCCAAGCTTTGTTGCAATATTCAAGGACATTATATTTGCAGATGAGCCAAGATCACACAAGGAGTCTCTAAAGACTGTTTCCTTTATGGAACATGGGATAGTAAAGGTCCCTGGATCCTCAGGCTTTTCCTCGACTCTTACTTCCTTCTCAGTGATCATCTTGCATTCATGATCCTTTGCAGCTGACTCTTCTTCCTTCTGAGTTTCTTCTACTAAGGTTTTCCCCATAGAAGTTGCTGAGGGATCCATATCTTTGCTAGTATCATTCAAAGACCTCTTAGCTTCATCCTCTTGCATCTGATCTTTAAGAATATCCTCATAGGCTGCTACTATCTGCTTCTTGAGCCTTCCAGGGTATGGACAAGATATAAGTTCTCTTAGGTTGGCAATCTTCTTATTTCTTGCAAGGATAGCTTCTACTCGACCTGCTACTTTCTGAGATGAGATTCTCAGCTAAAACTCCTTGAGAAGGCACTACTTTATGATTTTCCTGAAAAAAATCCTTCCCATCTTGTACATCAATGTCCACAGTGTATGAGGCATGTCTTTTCTTGAGTGGGAGATGCAAATCTGGCTTTGATGATACTGCATATACATTAGCCTGATCCTTTGGATTCTGAACTGACTTTCCAGGCAGTTGTCCTTGTGTTTTTGCAGAAGATGGTGAAGCTAATGTCTCGAGATATTTGATTCTTGAATTCAAGGGTTCCACCTTGTTGTTCAGCTCATTGTAAGAGTTGTCAATGTGGTGCTTCAGTTCAGTAAGCCTCTTGCTCTGCTTTATTACTCCATTTGCTTGTCCTTGCATGATCTGTTGTAACATGCTCTTCATATCAACATCAGGGACAATGGGGTTTTGCTGAGGTGCAAATCCTGGTGGTGGATTCATAGGAGGAGCTTGTTGCTGGAAACCAAGCTGTTTTTGCTTAGGAACAAACTGCTGGTTTTGATTATATTGAACAAAAGGTTTGTTCTGAGCTTGTTGCTGAGCAGGGTATACTTGATCATGTGGGTTTGCCACATTGGTATTCCTGTAAGAGAGGTTGGGATTGACCTTGTAGTTGACAAATCCTCTGTTGTATCAACCTTGATTCTGGATGTAGATAATATCTTCTTGCTGGTCAGCCTCCCCATCTTGAATCTGATACTGCTCTTATTCACTAACAAAGTGCACTGTCTTCTGATTCACCAACAACAAATGATCAAGCTTCTCATTTAGTAGCTTGATTTCTTTCTTGTGTCTATCATCACTGTCCACAGATCCTCTTGTAGTCATGTCATACTCCTCAGAATGGTTTCCATCAGCTTGAGCTAAATTCTCTAGGAGCTCATTTCCACTCTCCACATCTCGATTCAAGAAATTGTCATTGTTGGCTGTATCAAGAAGAGTCCTGATGGAGGGTAGTGAACCTCTGTAGAGAGTACTAAAGAGTGATTCCTCAGTGAAGCCATGATGAGGGCATTGTGATATATATCCTTTGAACCTTCCCAATGCTTTTGAGAATGTCTCTCCATTCTTCTGAGTGTAACTTGAGATTTCATTTCTGAGCCTAGCTGTTCTTGACTGTGAGAAGAACTTGTCCAAAAAGGACTTCTTGCACTCATCCCAAGTGGTGATGGATCCATTAGGCAGATTTCTTTCCCACTGGTAAGCCTTGTTTCCAAGTGAGAATGGAAACAATCTGAGCTTGAAAGCATCTTCACTCACTCCATTTATCTTTGTGAGGCTGCAAAGGCGATCAAACTGATCTAGGTATGCAAGAGGGTTCTCTATTGGTAAGTCATGGGATTTGTTCCCTTATACCATGTTGATGAGGCTTCCACAGATTTTAAAATTGTTGTTCTGAACTGGTGGTGGAACTATGCCTTGTCTTCCTGTACGAGTACTGGGAGCATCTCCAACTCCAATGACCCTAGGTCTTGGTTGAGGATTGCAACTGGTTGAACAGGTCTGACTCTGTCCTGAGGTGTTCTAGGTTGTAGACGATTGATGTGATCAAGATACTGTATGAGATTGTGGCTGCCTTGAGATCTTGTATGCATTTAGTAGGTAAAGGTGATTCGGGAAAATCACTCGACTGGTATGATCGATAGGCTAGTCGAGTCGGGTACCTGATACAATCAGAGGGCCAAAAATCAAACCAAATCAGTAACCAAGTAAAAGTAACTAAAGAACTTAAGCTTAAAAACAAAGAAATTATGAATGGAACACAAATAAACCCAAATGGCAACAGCGCCAAATTGAAACAGATATTTTTTGTGGTATCTAATTGAGCATGGAGGGTTTCAATTCCTCATTGTTGTTGTAATACATGAGGTGTCAATCCATAATGGGTTTAGTGCAAGCAATCACAATGTATCAATGCATAAAAAGTTAAGCCAAATCAAAGATGATAGTTGGAACTAACAACCTAATGATTGTAAATGCAAATACCTAATAATTAAAGCGATGAACACTTAAGATGTCAATTCAAATTAACAAAGAGTAAACAAACAAGCAGGGAAACAAAAGTAAAAAGCCAATTGATCGATACGGTCGAGTGGTGTAGTCGAGTCGAAATGTAAAAGCATAGAATCACTAAATAGAACGACTAACTAAGCTCGTAATGCAATAATGAAACGATAGGGACCATAGGGATGAATCAATGGATTAAGGGTTCATCATACCCGTCATGGTGAATGACCTCGAATTCAATGGCTCAGCATACTCGATTTTGCCAGAGTCAAGCCATTGGACAAACATAAAGAACCAATCTACCTAAGCCAACAAAACTTCATAACAAGAGCTTTGAATATCATGGATTCAAACGCCATTGAAGCATATTCTCCACTCGCTAGTGTAACTAAGTCTCTGGAAAGAGCTGATCAAACAATCTCAAGGCACCATCGTGAAGAGATCATCTAGGATCATATTCAAGTTGATCATAAATGAATAAGCATTAAACATTCTCACCCAAAAAAGATTTAAAGCAATTAAAGGCTTAGAACTACCAGATTAATCAAGATCCACCCTAATCTAATTTATCCCTAATAACCCTAAAGTAAACTACTCACTAATCATAATTTAACTAAATATGCAAAACTAGAAAGTTCTAAATTTGACATATGAGATAGATCAGATTGATATAAGAAGGTTTGCTGAAGAAAATAAATGCAAGTACTGATTAATTAAAAAGATATCAAGTTTACAAAGATCTAAAATGAAGAACAAGAGAGAGATAAAGTAATTAGGAGGCAGAGAGAGAGATGAAAATAGGTCTAAAAATGAGCGCACCTTTATTAGGGTTAATACATGGGCTTTTATACTAAAGGATAATATTAAGGTAAAGACAAAATAGATATCCTACTAATCCAGAAATACCACTCGGCCATAGTGATCGAGTGGCTGGTCGAGTAGCTTCCATCTTCCTTCAATCTCCTTCTTAAGCTGATCCAAAACTCCAATCCAGCTCCTTAGTGCTCCAAAGCTTCCAAAGCATCCATTTTACCTGTAAACAACCCACGATATGCAATATGTATGCAATGCTCATGCAAAGGACCCTAAAACTCTAAAGTGAGTTAAATATGCATATAATGGTATCAACAGGGAATGAATATGCACTAATATGATGATAAATGTATGTTTAAAACATGTAAAATGCAGTGTTATCACCAGGTATGGTTTTTGGGCTCTGTCCCGAAACACTCTTTTACGATGTGGTTGGGCTGTTTGGACCATTTACCAACTCTTTTTAGGATGAGGAACTGGGGAATCCTAGAAGATGATACTTGTCACCTATGTGAAATTTTGGGGAAACAAGAGATCATCTATTCTTGAGATGCCCATACAGCTTTAACTTTTGGAGATGGTGTCTAGCCAAACTTCAGTACCGTTTCACTGGCTTTGACACTTGGTCTGGCCTTCTTATTTGGCTGTGATCCACAACCTTGGAGGATTCTATGTCCTCGCTTGGTCTAGTAGCGGCTCAATGTGTGCTCTACTCAATTTGGCGAGAAAGAAACGCTCGCATCTTCAAGGCTTCCCGAATCCCGGCTGAGGCACTTATGATGGTAGACAAAGAGATTCACAACACTTGCTCGGCAAGAAGGCTAATCCAAAAGTTCAACTCGGCTCTGCAGTTGTGGTTCAGAGACTCTATCTCTTTCTCATTATCTTATATTTTTTTCTTCTCTTTTCTGGGTTGCTCATACCGGATACCCGATGTTGTAAAGACCTAAACTCTTATTCAGGTCCAAAGTAAAGTAATAAAACCAGAAATTATATCAAAAACAAAAAACATAACATAAATCACCTAGGTGCCATGTGCCTTAACCCACCAGGATCTCTCTAGAGCCTAGAGGCACATACCACCTCACTGTCCCAAAAATTCCATACGTTACTTCATTCAAGTGTTGGCTCGTGGATCCATCTTCACTTATTAAGGGCATAATAGACTAAGAAATAACGAGTAGTAAGTGTAGTACTGCGAAATCGCGGATTGAAAATCATGAACCAAAATATCGATTGAGGAAAGACGAATACGCGGAGGCGAGATATGATCTCTTTCTTTAATTCAATAAATCTCCCGCAGTGTGGTGGTTTTGATGAGATTATGAATCCCAGGATACAACCGTGTTGAGACTATAATCGCTACACCCGATTATAGAATCTACGAACTATTATCTACGCTATACTCTCAAGACTTACTTAAGAAAGAAGAGTAGAAGATTGATGGATGCTTTGTTTGTCTTTCATATGAATGATTTGAGAGGAGAGACGACACCTTTATTTATATGGAGGAGAGACTTGATCCCGAAGTTAAGGATATGCTCTGTAAGATTTAGCTTGATCTGCATGTCCAGAATATTCACAAAATATTCTTCCATTACGAGCAAGGATCAGCTCGGGAAAAAGAATATTTCCCACTTGTTCTGCAAGGATAAGTATTCGAAATGTTCACTGAATTAAATCGGATACAATCTAGAATCTTCTAGATCTATCCGAAATTATGCAATAAATCTTTAAGGGAAATTAATTTAAGTTAATAAAAAATTTTCCAAAAAGAATCGGGTGATTGTGGGCCAAAGGCCCACATTCCTCAAACCCAAGATCCATACATTTCTTACTCCATAGTGTCCCTTCACAAGCTAGTAAACTATAGTATGTGTTTAACACTATATATACTAGTCGAATAGTTTCATATGAGCAATGTGGGATGATTTTGTTCATTTCATTGTTTACAAGTTTTCTAAGCTACCCACTTCACATGCTTATTTTTAATTTAAATTAATTTCATTTTTTATAAGTAAATACACTAAATCATAGGACTCATTATAAAGATTACAACAACCCTAAGATCTGGTTATTTTGTTGATAAACTTTACCGAAAAACTCACCGGAAGTTTAGCCAAAATACATATATAAAAAATTGGGTTCCAACATTAAGATTAAGTGCGTGAATGCATACAAAACGGTACATCCGTAATTTGTGTAACACTGATGATCTCATCACATGTAGATATTTTTTAAACATAAATTGTTGGTTCATGATATCATTCTCAAATCACGACCCAAGGCTATACCGTTTTGCCCATTCAAAAAAGGACCTATGAGACGACCCACCTTGAGTCCAAGCTCGTTAGCCCTTATTTTCTTTCCTTCTTCATCCTCTTCTGCCACAATCTTTCTCACCAAAGATGCCACTTCTTCTCGTTCCATGATTTTCCCGGACGGTAATTCCAACGTACAAACGGCCACACCGATCTCCTCAGTCAACAATGTAGCAATCATTTTGAAACAATCGGAACTCCTTTAGTCAAGCTTTCCAACACCAAGCCCCAACCGCAATGAGATAAGAACCCACCGATGGATCGATGGCTCAAGATCTCTACTACATCATCGGCTTTAAAAGGGGTAAAATAAATTATAATTTCTCACCTCTATATAAACAGTTTGAGAGTTTCTCAAATTCAAAACCAAAAAAACTTTTACTCATCTAAACAATTCATAAACTATAGGTAAATTCTAATTTCATGAATATTATTCTAATGCTTTAGAAAAATATCATTTACACACTATTTCTCTTCTATAGAAAAACTTCAGTTTCCATGTTCAATATAGATGTTGTGATTTTTTTTGTTGGCTTTTGAAGATGATGGTGGATGAGAAATTTTCAAAATTTATTTTTAATCTAATTTAACGTGTTTATTTACTTAATAACTATAGAGATGAGTAGAATTGATTTTCCTTGTAGGATTGTATTCCTTTTGTTTTCCATTATTTTTTCCTGATAATTTATGATTTGATTTAATTAAACATGTGTTAAAATATGATCATTTTAATTGACAGGTTTCAAGATCAGCCGAGTTAAATAGAATTTTGACTTGTGTCGAGCTCTCGTGAGGTTCACCCAACTTTATATACAACAATAAAATTAAAAATAATAAAATAAATAATATTTAGATTAATATTCTCATGTGTTTTTAATAGTAATAAAACAATTAATATTTTTTTGAATAAAACAATAAATTTAGAATTACCTTAAGCTTATTAATGTTTTAGAGCTATGAATTGTTTTCTGGTTTTCAATTTGAAGAGATGTCAAACATGTTTTATATCTGTGAAAAAGTAGAATTCTTTTTCCTTTTAGAATTGTATTCTTTTTTTAAATTTCCTTTTTTTTAGTCTATGCTTTTTTATAAATAGGTATTTTTACTTTTGTTAATACATATGTTAAGTTAAAAAATTAGAATGCTATTTCCTTTTAAAATCGTATTCCTATTTTAAGTTTCCTTTTATTTTTCTGATAATCTATGTTTTGTTTATTTGATTTTCTAAATAGGTATTTTTACATTTTCCCTTTTTAATTAAATAACTTTTACTTTTATTTTTTATAAAATTACACTAATAATTTTCTTTTGTACTTTTACTTCCTTTTTCTAATATATATTTTAGGTTAAGAAAAAAGTAGAATTATTTTTCCTTTTATAATTGTATCCTTTTTTTCCTGATAAATTATGATTTAATTTAATTAAAAACATGTCAAAATCTGATCATTTTAATTCACACGTGTCACTATCTGGAGAATTACTAACTTTGAATCATTCATCTTTATATAATAAGATTTTTTTAATCTATGATTTTGTTTTTTAAATAGGTATTTTTACTTCTTTTTAATATATATATGTTAAGTTAAAAAAAATTGTTCTATTTTCTTTTATAATTGTATTCCTATTTTAAATTTCCTTTTGTTTTTCTGATAATCTATGTTTTGTTTATTTGATTTTTATATAGGTATTTTTACTTTTTCCTTTTTAGTTAAATAAATTTTTACTTTATTTTATAAAATTACATCAATAATTTTCTTTTGTACTTTTACTTCCTTTTTTGTAATATATATGTTAAGTTAAGAAAAAAGTAAAATCAAAATTCAAGTTTCGGTAGTTTTAAAAGGAAGACAAATATAAAAGGAAACTTAATAATCATTAAACAAAAAAATTAATTTTCAATAACTAACATATATAAAAAACGTATTTAATACAAAAATAATATTTTAATATATTTCAATTTTAAAAGGAAATTTTAAGGTTATTGGAAACTAAAATAAAAATGAAAAGGCAATTATAAATTTTTTAACGAAATTTCTAATCCACAAAGTAAAAAAAATAAAATACTTTAAAAAGGAAAAAAATAAATAAAAGGAAAAATAAATTGTAATTTCCCACCTCTATATTAACAGTTTGAGAGTTTCTCAATTTCAAAACCAAACAAACTTTTACACATCTAAACAGTTTATAAACTATAGATAAATTCTAATTTTATGAATATATTCTAATGCAAATAAGGGTTTGATCATAATAATATATGTTATGATCAAATAAGGCTTCCTATTTTTAATTTTAAACTGAAATTAATAAAATAAATATTTTTACTTTAAAATTTCTTGGCTCTTGACGTTAAAGAAGATTAAAACTTTTAATTTTTTAAAAGCAGTTCTAGTGTACAAATATATATGTGAAGGAGTGAAGAAGATGGTGGAGTTTATATTAGAAACTAAAAGTGGTAGGGTGGATAAGAGAATTAACTATCATATAATTAAAAAAATCATGGAATTCACAAAAAGATTTTAAACATTAAAAATTTGTTTAAATTTTATTTCATCTTTTATTTGTGAGATAATCATGAATTAGTATAAAAAAGAAAAAAAATAAAATAAAGAAAAAAGAAAAAAAGAAAGAAAGAAAGAAAGAAAGAAGGAGGGAGAGATGCGTGAGAAGAGAGAGACAGAGATGTGAGAGGAGAGAGAAAGAAATGGGCAAGAGAAAGAAGAGAGAGATAGACACAATTTTATTGTTCCAATTGTAAATAATAACCTTATCACTCAACCAATTACTTTAAAAAAAGTGACTACTTAACCTAGAGACCTTTTAAAGAATTAACAATGGAAGGAGAAAAATTAATACAAAATTAGTGGAGATAGTTAGATTAAATTAATAATAAGTATAATATTAAATTATAAGTAAGAATGCTTAACTCTTAAGTCCCGCAACATTGAGATGATGAACATAAAACGATATAAAGAAAAATATAAGACAAGAAGAAGAAGATGATACCTTTCTTTCCTCTCTTGCAGAAGATGATTTTTATTATTAGTAAAAAATTTCATTAGTTATGACATTTCCTATCTATATTGAATCACTTTTTTAAAAAAATCTTTCACTTTAAATCTTAATATCAAATCGAAACCCAACAATTACATAGGTTTATTAAAAATATAATCAAACTAGATTAGGACCTATCCGATTGACAGGTATTAAAATATTAAATTAAACTAAATTTATAAAAAGTTAAACTAAAATTTGTTATAGATGATGTATCTTAATATATATATTTTTATGCATGTCTTGAGCTATATAACTGAAAATGATTGACTTTTATTACTTTTTTCATTCTGTAATAGTTAATTCTCTTATCCACCTTATCACTTTTAATCTTCAACGGAAACCCCATCATTTTCCTCACTTCTTCACATCTACCACTTTTAATCATTTTTTTGTCTTCCTCACTCACTCCAATAACTAAAAAAAAGAAAGCAAAAATCCACTTAGAGAGTGTTGCTTATGCGGAATTAAGTCTCATAAACTAATCTGGATCTAAATGATGGAGTAAGGCGGTGGACTTTCGCTAGAGATTAAAGATGATGGGAAATTATAAATTATAATTTCAATTATAGTTGTACATGAGAAATGCTTTAAAAAAAAGTTTTAATCTTCTCTAACATCAAGAGCCAAGAAATTTAAAAATAAAAATATATATTTTATTAATTCCAATGTGTTTAGGATTAGACGTGTTTAATGCTTAAATTTTTTTAAAAGCATTTATCTTCTGTAATGTCAAGAGCCAAGAAATGGAGAAGTAAAAGTACCTAATTTATTATGTATCTAATTTATTTTTATATTATTTTAAGTTTTGCAAACTAAACAATAAGACTTAACATATATATTAGAAAAGAAATAATTTTTTTATATTTTATCATAAGACTTAACTAAACAATAAGACTGAACATATATTTTTATTTAATGGTTATTAATTTTTCTTTTTATATTTTTATTCCTTTTTAAAATTGCTGAAACATCAATTTTCCTTTAATTTTTTCTGATAATTAATTTTTTTAATAGTTATTAACTTTACTTTTATAATTGTATGACTTTTCTAAATTGCCATAAACTTTAAATTTTCCTTTTTTATTGCTAATTAATATTTTTTTTAATTAAATACATGCCAAAATCTGATCGTTTAAATTGACATATGTCACAATCATGTGAGTTACTAATGTTGAATCATTCACCTTTATATAATACTAGATTAGGACCCGCCCGATGGACGGATTTGTAAAATCTATATTTAGTATAATTAAATTAAATATATGATATTAATGATATATTTTAAATATTTGAAATACAATTATATGCTCAAAAATATTAATAACAGTTGAATAAATATAATACATTTATCCAATAATTATAAACCCAAAGATATAAAATACTTTTATATCAAAATAACTGAAAGTTCTTAATTAAATTTACGAAAGTTTAACCAAATGTAACCAAATTTTTATATGTATTTTTTCTGATATGTCATTTACTCAAATCTGACTCGAATTCAGACAGAATTTATGATCAGAGACTTTGTAATTAACCACATAAAACTAACCTTCTCATCAAGTAAAAGGAAATTAATTCCTATGAGCTCATTGTTTTTTTAAAGATTTCTTCTCTTCCACTTTCTGACTAGACGAATTATAGTACAGCGATATGGATGTTTTCTGTTTAATTGATTCAATGTGAAATACTCCTTGTTGTTGTTTAGAATTTCAGCACCAACTGAATTTGACTTTATATTTGATATTCCTGAAAATAATCAAATAAAATTTATATGAATAAAATTATAGGTATTTTTTACTTATTCATATAATAAGATATGTTAAGTCAAAAAAATAGAATTATTTTCTCTTTTATAATTGTATTCCTATTTTAAATTTCCTTTTATGTTCTGATAATCTATGATTTTTTTTATCTTATTTTTAATAGGTATTTTAATTTTTTGTATTTTAATTAAACAAAATTTTATTTTATTTTTCTAAAATTACATTAATAATTTTCTTCTACTTTTACTTCCTTTTTGTAGTTTTTCTATTAAGTAAAATAAAATAGATTTTTTTCCTTTTATAATTGTATTCTTATTTTAAATTTCCTTTTATTTTTCTGATAATATATGGTTTTGTTTATTTTTTATTTTTTAAATAGGTATTTTAGATTTTTCGTTTTTTAATTAAGTGAACTTTTACTTTATTTTTATAAAATTACATTAATAATTTTATTTTCTAGTTTTACTTCCTTTTTATAAAATATAATTTTTTCTTTTTATAATTGCATTCTACTTTTAAACATGTGAAAATCTAATTTTATTTTCTACTTTTAATTCCCTTTTGTAGTTTTTATGTTAAGTTAAATAAAATAGATTTTTTCCTTTTATAATTGTATTCCTATTTTAAATTTCCTTTTATTTTTTTGATAATCTATGGTTTTGTTAATTTTTTTCTTTAAATAGGTATTTTAACTTCTTTTTTTTTTGAATTAAAAGAACATTTTTTTCCTTTTATAATTGCATTCCATTTTAAAAACATGATAGAATCTGATTGTTTAAATTGACATGTGTCATGATCTGGTGAATTACTAATTTTGAATCATTCATCTTTATATACTAAGATATATTAGAAAATAAATAAAATTTATATTTTATCAGAAGACTTGACTAAACAATAAGACTTAACATATATTTTTATTTAATGTTTATTAATATTCCTTTTATATTTGTATTTCTTTTCAAAATTGCTTTTAAACTATTAAATTAAAAGAAATTTATAAAAAGTTTAAACTAAAATTTGTTATAGGTGATATATCTTTTTTGTATGCATGTCTTGAGCTATATAACTGAAAATGATTGATTTTCACGATTTTTTATTTTATGATAGTTATTCTCTTATCCACTGTACTGCTTTTAATCTTCAACAGAAACCACATCATTTTCCTCACTCCTTCACATCTACCACTTTTAATCAGTTTTTTTGTCTTCCTCACTCTTTCCAATAACTAAAAAAAAGAAGGCAATATCCAAGATGTTAACCCTAAAATACTAATTGATGTAAAATTACCTTATGTTTATTAAGTTTGAAGAGATGTTAAACATGTTTTATATAGGTGGGGAAGTAGAACTATTTTCCCTTTTTAAATTCTTTTTTCTTAAATTTTTTATTTTTAATCTAAGATGCTTATTTTACTTTTTTAAATAGGTATTTTTTACTTATTCATATAATAAGATATGTTAAGTAAAAAAGATAGAATTATTTTTCCTTTTATATTTGTATTCCTATTTTAAATTTCCTTTTATTTTTCTTATAATTTATGATTTTTTTATTTTATTTTTTTAAATAGGCATTTTAACTTTTTTGTTTTTAGTTGAATAAAGTTTTACTTTATTTTTATAAAGTACATTAATAATTTTATTTTCTACTCTTACTTCCTTTTTGTAGTTTTTATGTCAATTTTAATAAAATAGATTTTTTTCCTTTTATAGATGTATTCCTATTTTAAATTTCCTTTTATATTTCTGATAATCTATGGTTTTATTTATTTATTTTTTAAACTAGGTATTTTAAGTTTTTCGTGTTTTTATTAAATGAACTTTTACATTATTTTTATAAAATTACATTAATAATTTTCTTTTCTAATTTTACTTTCCTTTTATAAAATATAATTTGTTTTTATTTTACAATTGCATTCCATTTTTAAAACATGTCAAAATATAATTTTCTTTTCTACTTTTACTTCCTTGTTGTAGTTTTTATGTTAAGTTAAATAAATTAGAATTTTTTCCTATTATATTTTTATTCCTATTTTAAATTTTATTTTATTTTTCTGATAATCAATGGGTTTTTTTTTTTAATTTTTTTGAATAGGTATTTAACTTTTTCTTTTTTTAGTTAAGTAAACAATTATTTTATTTTAATAAAATTTTCTTTTCTAATTTTACTTCCTTTTTGTAAAATATAATGTTTTTCCTTTTATAATTGCATTCCATTTTTAAAACATGTCAAAATCTAATTTTCTTTTCTAATTTTACTTCCTTTTTGTAGTTTTTAATATAAGTTAAATAAAATAGATTTTTTCCTTTTATAATTGTATTCCTATTTTAAATTTCTTTCTAATTTTCTGATAATCTATGGTTTTGTTTATTTTTTTTCTTAAATAGGTATCTGAACTTTATCGTATTTTAGTTAAAATATTTCCTTTTATAATTACATTCCATTTCTAAAACATGTCAAAATTTGATCGTTTAAATTGACTATGTCATGATCTGGTGAATTATTAACTTTGAATCATTTATCTTTATATAATAAGATATATTAGAAAATAAATAAAATTTATATATTTTGTCATAAGACTTAACTAAACAATAAAACTTAACATATATTTTTATTTAATGGTTATTAGTTTTCCTTTTATATTTGTATTCCTTTTTAAAATTGCTGAAACATTAATTTTCATTTTCCTTTTTTTGATGATTAATGTTTTTTTAATAGTTATTAATTTTACTTTTATAATTGTATGACTTTTTTAAATTGCCATAAACTTTAAATTTTCTTTAAAATTTTTTTTTTTAATCTTCTCTAACATCAAGAGCCAAGAAATTTAAAAGTCTATTTTATTAGTTTCAATGCATTTAGGATTAGACTTGTTTATTGCTTTAAAAAAAATAAAAGCATTAATCTTCTCTAACATCAAGAGCCAAGAAATGGAGAAGTAGAAGTACCTAATTTATTATGTATTTAATTTATTTTTGTTTTATTTTATATTTTGCAAACAAAACAATAAAACTTAACATATATATTGGAAAATAAATAAAATTTATATATAGCAGATACAGTATCCTGTATCCTGTATCCTATATTATGGAATTATTGCCTCTTCTTTTATTTTATTTTTTCTGCCGACACCTTTTAACAACGGCGAAAAAGACTCGCAAAAAAAAAAAAATGTTGCTGATTTTTCATAAATAGAGTTTATACGGATACCAGCATCGCCACTGTTTTATTTTATTTTATTTTTGTCTGCTATATCTTTATTTAATGGTTATTAATTTTCCTTTTTTATTTGTATTCCTTTTCAAAATTTCTGAAACATTAATTTTCCTTTTTCTGATAATTAATGTTTTTTAATAGTTATTAACTTTACTTTTATAATTGTATGACTTTTTTTAAATTGTCATAAACTTTAAATTTTCTTTTTAATATATTTTTACTATAGAAAATTTGAATTTTTTTTTTATATATATGTAAATTATAATTAATTAATTTCCCTTTTTGTTGATAGTTAATATTTTTATTTAATTAAATACATGTCAAAATCTGATTGTTTAATTGACATATGTCATGATCATGTGAGTTACTAACTTTGAATCATTCATCTTTATATAATAATAGACTAAAGTTTGTACCCACGGTACACCGCGTATCAATATTTTCTTAATCATTGTAATAAATATTTATATTTTACAGTTCAATATTATGTGTTCAACTTTTTCAATAATTTTTAATTTTTGTTCATTTAGTTTTTATCAATAATTTTCTTTTTGATTTGTAATTTCAACTTCATTAAATTATAAAGTGTTAGTGTTATTGGTTGTTTGATGTATATACAAATTTTAATCTTTTGTACATGTCAATGTTTTCTTAAAACATTGTAACAAATGTTTAATATTTTGTATATAGTTTTGCAGATAATTTTTTATTTTCAGATTTTTGTTTAATTTTTATAATGAATTTCTTTTCGTTATATGTATTTTAACTTTATTCAAAATTATTAAGTGTTAGTGTTGTTGATTGGTTAACGTATATATCTATTTTAATGTTTTATAAATCGTTCTTATATCGAAGTCTGTCCTGCTATATCCAACGGTTTAGCATACCGGCCCGCGATTTTAACTTTTATAATCTTAAATATTTTCAATATTTTAAAGAATTTCAATTAACCACTTTTTAAAAGAAATATTTTTAATATTCTAAGTTTATAATACATATACTTTTAAAAATTTTAAATATATCACATATTATATTTTATCAAGTATATACATTTATAAACATATACACACATATATATATATATATATATATATATATATATATATATCACTTATTTATTTTATTAAAAATTGATAGTTTGAGGATCGATTTGCCAATTCGCGGAAAGAATGCTTAATCCAAGGTCCACTATTGGGGTATTCATAATTATCCATTTTTAGTGGACATAACATAACTCGTGGTTAACATAATCCATATGGATCTACTTAGACCTATCTCGTGCTTTTATAGGTCTGATTGACATTTCTGTTGATATGAGACGTTGAACACTGACTTTTTTTCTTATTAATAGAATAATATATGTATATGCAGTCTACTATTGGGTTATCCATATTATTCGTTTTATTCGACATAACATAGCCTGTGGTTACCCTATGATGGATCTACTTAGATCTAACCGTGGTTTTACAGACCCAATTGACACTTCTATTGATATGAGATGTTGAACACTGATGTTTTTCTTATTGATGGAGTAATATATATTTATTTTTAAAACCTATCTTATTTAAATAATGGATATGTAATTTTCTGAAAAATAGATTTGAATCACAACATATGTAGGAAAAACAAAATTTGTTAAGAAAATAACTTGAAAATAAGATCAAATAAAAGTGATATCTGAATCATAATTATTTTTTCAATATATTGATTTAAATTAGATAGATAGATTTTGGATAAATTAAAATCAATGTTAATTTCCATACTATTGATGTTTTAATTTGTTTGGATACACATATAACATTAATCCTGGTTTGTTTAATTTAATATGAGTGTTTGTAAACATCTTTTAGATTGACAATTTTGTAATATGTAGTAGATTAGGACCCGTCCGATGGACGGGTTTTAAAATACTAAAATAAGTTAAATTTTAAAAAATTTAAACTAAAATTTGTTATAGATGATGTATCTTAATATATATTTTTGTGCATGTTTTAAGGTATATAACTGAAAGTGATTAATTTTCATGAATTTTTTCATTCTATGATAGTTAATTATCTTATCCATCCTACCACATTTAGTCTCCAATATAAATCCCACTATCTTTCTCACTCATTCACATCTATATTTTTTATAGGATAAATGCTTAAAAACAAAATTAATCTTCTCTAACGTCAAGTGTCAAGGAATTTAAAAGTAAAAATATCTATTTTATTAATTTCAATGCATTTAGGACTAGACTTATTTAATGCTTTAAAAAAATCTAAAAGCATTAATCTTCTCTAACATCAAGAACCAAAGAATGGAGAAGTAAAAATACATATCTTATTATGTATTTAATTTATTTATATTTATTTTTTTTGCAAACTAAACAATAAGACTTAACATATATATTAGAAAAGAAATTAAAAATATATATTATCATGTGTTTAATTTTTATTTTTTTTTATTTTTGATTAAGCAAGGATAAAAAGAAAATTATTTTAATACATGTCAGAATCTCATCGATCAACCATAATGTATCATCATTGTGCTATTAATAATTTAACAGTATATTTGCTGATAAAAAGACTCGCAAAAAAAAAAAAATGTTGCTGATTTTTCATAAGTAGAGTTTATACGGATACCAGCATCGCCACTGTTTTATTTTATTTTATTTTTGTCTGCTATATTTTTATTTAATAGTTATTAGTTTTCCTTTTATATTTGTATTCTTTTTTAAAATTGCTGAAACATTAATTTTCCTTTTCCTTTTTTCCAGATAATTAATGTTTTTAATAGTTATTAACTTTATATTTTATAATTGTATAACTTTTTTAAATTTCCATAAACTTTAAATTTTCTGTTTTTTATTTATTTTATATATATATGTAAAATTAGAGTTAATTAATTTTCACTTTTTATTGATAACTAAAACTTTTATTTAATTAAATACATGTCAAAATCTGATCGTTTAAATTGACATGTGTCACGATCATGTGACTTACTAACTTTGAATCATTCATCTTTATATAATAAGATTATAAAAAAAATTACATATTTAGGTTTATTAAATATCAAATTAGATATAATTTTTCTTCTATTCTAGTTAACTAGAATAAATATAATATATTTACCCAACAATTATAAATCCAAAGATATAAATTACTTTTCTATCAAAATAACTGAAAGTTCTTATTTAAATTTATGAAAGTTTAAACCAAATGTAACCAAATTTTTGTATGTATTTGTTCTGATATTTTGTTTACCCGAATCTGACTCGAATTCAGATAGAATTTATGATCAGAGACTTTGTAATTCTTATTGCAGTTTTGCAAATTGAAAGTACAAATTTCAGTAAGATTCCCTTCACATAATTGGTCTCTAAACTTTTCCAGATTACCGTACGTTTATGAAGTTTATAGAGCTGTGATTTTTCTGGTTTTGAATTTGAAGACATTTCAAACAGGTTTTATATAGGTGGGAAAGTAGAACTTTTTTTCTGTTTTAAAATTGTATTCCTTTTAAAAAAACTTTATACTTAATCTAAGATTTTATATATTTTAATTTTTTAAATAGGTATTTTTTACTTATTCATATAATAAGATATGTTAAGTAAAAAAAATAGAATTCTTTTTTCTTTTATAACTTCATTCCTATTTTAAATTTTCTTTTATTTTTTTCTGATAATTTATGGTTTGTTTATTTATTTTTATAAAAAAATAGGTATTTTAACTATTTTGTTTTTTAATTAAGTAAAATTTTACTTTATTTTTTATAAAATTATATGAATAATTATATTTTCTACTTTTACTTCTTTTTTGTAGTTTTTATGTTAAGTTAAATAAAATAGATTTGTTTTCCTTTTATAATTGTATTCCTATTTTAAATTTTATTTTATTTTTCTGATAATATATGGTTTTGTTTATTTTATTTTTCTTAAATAGGTATTTTTAATTTTTTGTTTATTAACTAAATGAACTTTTACTTTATTTTTGTAAAATTACATTAATAATTTTCTTTTCTACTTTTACTTCTTTTTTTGTAGTTTTTAAGTTAAGTTATATAAAATAGATTGTTTTTCCTTTTATAATTGTATTCCTATTTTAAATTTCCTTTTATTTTCTGATAATCTATGGTTTTGTTTATTTTTATTTTTTAATAGGTATATTAAATTTTTTACTTTTTAATTAAATGAACTTTTACTTTAGTTTTATAAAATTATAGGTGGGGAAGTTTATCTACAGGTGGGGAAGTATAACTCTTTTTTTTTTTTTAAATTGCATTCCTTTTTTTAAATTTTTTATTTTTAATCTAAGATTTTGTTTATTTTAATTTTTTAAATAGGTATTTTCTACTTATTCATATAATAGGATATGTTAAGTAAAAAAAATAGAACTGTTTTTTTCTTTTATAATAGTATTTCTATTCTAAATTTCCTTTTCTTTTCTGATAATCTATGTTTTTTTTAGTTTTTTTTTAAATAGGTATTTTCACTTTTTTTGGTTTTTAGTTAAATAAACTTTTACTTTAGTTTTATAAATTACAATAATAATTTTATTGTCTACTTTTGCTTCTTTTTTGTAGTTTTTTTGTTAAGTTAAATAAAATAGATTATTTTTCCTTTGATAATTGTATTCCTATTTTAAATTTCATTTTTATTTTCTGATAATTTATGGTTTTGTTTATTTTCATTTTTAATAGGTATTTTAAATTTTTCGTTTTTTACTTAAATGAACTTTTACTTTATTTTTATAAAAATAAATTAATAATTTTCTTTTCTAGTTTTACTTCCTTTTTATAAAATATTTTTTTTTCCTTTTACAATTGCATTCCATTTTTAAAACATGTAAAAATCTAATTTTCTTTTCTATTTTTACTTCCTTTTTGTACTTTTATGTTAAGTTAAATAAAATAGATTTTTTTTCCTTTTATAATTGTATTCCCATTTTAAATTTTCTTTTATTTTTCTGATAATCTATGGCTTTTTTTATTTTTATTTTTAAATAGGTATTTAACTTTTTTTTTTTTAATTAAATGAACTTTTACTTTATTTATATAAAATTACAGTAATAATTTTCTTTTCTTCTTTTATTTCCTTTTTATGAAATAGCATTTTTTGTGTTCCTTTTATAATTGCATTCCATTTTTAAAACATGTCAAAATCTATTTTTGTTTCTACTTTTACTTCCTATTTTGAATGTCCTATTTTAGTTTTTCTTTAAAGGAAAAAGAGTTATACTTCCCCACCTATATATAAAACCTGTTTGACATCTCTCCAAATTCAAAACTAAAAAAATAATAACTCTATAAACTTCATAAAAGTAAGGTAATTTTACATCGATATCTAGTTCATTCATATATGTTTTATTACTATTAATATTTTAGGGTTAGAGCACCTCTATTTAGTACAATCAATAAAAACTTAATAATTTAGAGCACCTCTACGGTTTAAAACAATCAATAAAATTTAGAGCATCTCTATGTGTGTCAATCAATATATGATTCAATAAATTTTATTCATCTAAATTTTATTCATCTAAATTTTATTTGATTGTTTTCAGGAATATCGATGAAATTCTAAACAACAACAAGGAGTATTTCACATTAAATCAGTTAAACAGAAAACGCCCATACCGATGTACCGTACATCTAATCAGAAAGTGGGAGACAATAAATCTAAAAAAAAAAATGAGCTCATAGGAATTAATTTCCTTTTACTTGATGAGAAGATTAGTTTTATGTGGTTAAATTAATATCTATGTTTTCCTACTTATTATCTAACTCTAATCCAAATTTTGTTCTCTTATAAAGAAAAATATTATTCAATGTTTTATATACCATTCCTTTCCGGAAAAGTTTGAAGATCAATTAGGTGAAGAGAATCTTGTTGAAATTTGTAATTTCAATTTGTAAGACTGCAAGACTGCAATAAGAATTACAAAGTCTCTAATCATAAATTCTATCTGAATACACGAAATATTAAAACAAATACATATAAAAATTTGGTTACATTTGGTTAAACTTTCATAAATTTAACTAAGAACTTTCAGTTATTTTGTTATGAAAATAATTTATATTTTTGGGTTTATAATTATCGGGTAAATGTGTCATATTTATTCAAACTATCATTCATATTTTGAGTATATAATTATATTTCAAATATTTAAAATATATCATTAATATCATATATCTAATTTAACTATACTAAATTTATATTTTACCAAACCGCCCATTGGGCGGGTCCTAATCTAGTATTATATAATACATAATGTATGATAACATTATTATATTTACTTATAATATACAAATAATTGTATATGTTATACAATATATATTATTAACTAATAATAATAGTGATTACATATATTATATATAAAATATATGTAATTATTCATAAAACATATATGAATAATTAATTTGATATAATTTAAGATTAAATTATTACATTTTATAATACCATTAATCGTTAGTGTGGTATACATTATGAATACTATCATGTTAATTTAATATTGTATTTTAAAACGATGTCTACATTCCATTTTTCTATTATAAGATCACAGCGTATTTAATTTATTTTAATTGATTTCTAGATTAGAACCTGCCCGATAGACATGTTTTAAATTTTAAGATAAATGTTTTATTTAAATAAATCTTTGTTATTAATAATGTATCTTAAACTGTTTTACGAAACAAAATAGAAATAATGTTTTGTCAGAGAAAATAGTTATTTAATTTTTTTAGTTTTTTACATGAATAAATTAATTAACTTTCTAGATTTAAATTTTCTTATAAAAATATTTAAAATCTATATAATGTTCAAAAGCTTTTGGTTCCCACTTGTTTGTTTTTTCGACTACTATGTTAGATAATGTGGACAAAATATCAGAATCCCGAAAAACTAAACCAAATTCAATCCGAAAAGAGGTACTAACCCAAAATAAATCTACATGGATCCTAGACTCCGATATCCGAAAGACCAAACATAAACTGAACATAACAGAACAGAGAACCCAATGGATACTCAAAATATTCGAAATACAATTATTTACCCAAAAATATTAATAATATTTAGACTTGATATAACTCAATTATCCAACAATTATAAATCCGAAAATATCAATTCTTTTTATATCAAATACATAAAATTAATCAAAAAATCTGAAAGATCTATGTTATTAACTCTTTGTTAAATCAAATTTTCTTCATACATACTTGATTTTTCTATACTATTTAACTCAATTTTCAATCATATTAAAATTTTACTCTACTTCATGTATACTCTATATAAATTAATAGAAGTCAAAACTTTTATATCAAAATAATATGCATTATATCATACAAATATCCATATATAAATAATATTATAAAATAATTAAAAATTAACAACAGTATTAGTAATTTAGTAGAAAACCATGAAACTTGGAAAACTAACATTGCAAATAAACTAAATTTAGATTAAAATGTTCGTTTTGGTATTTGTTCTAAATTATTGATTAGTTAAATTAAAAATTTTGTGGTTTCCTTTTTTCCATTAAAAAAAAACTACAAATTTTTGTTTGTATTTGTTTTAAAATATTTTTTAAATTTAGTTATTGATTAGATAATATAACATTTTTAACATTTTTGTTGTTTCCTTTTTCCCTTCTTTAAAACACTTCACTTTTCCGGTTTTTTTGTTGTTGGGATTTCTGAATTTTAGTTGATGATTTGATATATTAACGATTACAGAATTTCCTTTTTCATTAATTTTTTTTTATATATTTGTTTTTTATATAATTTGATATGGCAAGATCTGAATAATTAATAACACGTGTCAAAATCTCATGAGTTAGAATTTTGACACGTGTCAGCTTCTGGTGAGTGTAACCCAAATTTATATAATAAGATATATATTTTATATATAACAAAATTTTCCGTCTTAGGCCTCTTAAACCCTTGGCACGGTTCTGGTAAGATGTCTGGTTAACATAATAATGCATGGGTCCGGGACCTTGTGGTCTAGTGGTAAAGAGACAGGCTTGGGATGCTAACACATTTCAAGTTTAATCCACCCACTACGTGAAACTCTAACACATTGTTGACATCCATATAGAATATAGACTCTTGCTTACTGTCCACTTGAATATCCGTAAAAAAAATAAAAATTCATGGGCTGCACCTTATCCAGGAATTAGTGTGAGCATCTCCATAGACATAAAATCTACCTGATTTATCAAGAGAACACAAAAAAAACATAACAATGCATGAAGAGAAAACATAACATATAAATCACCTAGAGTGCCAAAAAACTGACGGGCCATGTGCCTTAACCCACCAGGATCTCTAGAGCCTAGATGCACATACCACCTCACTGTCCCGAAATCTGAAAATTCCACACGTTACCACTACAAGAAAACATAGCAAATTCCGACAGGGTTATTGTCGGAAATTAATGGTTTCCGACATTAATGGTTAGTTGGAATATTGCTGAAGGAAAAAAAAATAGCCGGAAAATTGTCAGAATTTTTCATTTGTCGGAATTTTGAGGGAAAAATTTTGGCGGAATTTAGTCGGAGTGAGAAAAATTCCGACAATTTTCTGGTAACCTGCAATAAATTTTAGTCGGAAATATTTGTTGGAAATTAGAAGCAATTTTGAAGCTATATCCTAGAATTTTAAAAAATAATTAGTCAGAATTTTGACAGAAAAAAAATATTAGTCGAAATTTTGACCCAAAAAAAAACAATTATTGGAATTTAGTCCGAAAAAAACAATTAGTCGGAATTTTGACAGAAAAAAACAGTTAGTCAGAATTTTGACGGAAAAATAAAAAACGATTTATCAGAATTTTGACGGAAAAGAAAAACATTTAGTCGGAGTTTTGACGGAAAAATAAAAAACGATTTGTCGGAATTTTATCGGAATTTTTGAAAAAAAAAACGAGAAAATAAATTAATTACCATAAACTAAACTAAAAATGTTTTTAATTTAAAATTTATTACAAACCTTAATTATACAAAAAATATAAAAAGTTTAAGGCATTGTAAAATTAAGATCGGTATTCAACGATCCATCGGGATTACGAGGTCTTTGGGACGGTGGAACAACATTGGGATGTCCATTTTGCATCATCTGTTGCCAAAATTGTATATCAGCTTGAGATGATTGCAAGTTTTGTTGAGATGCTTCAAAGTTTTGTTGAGATGCTTGAAGCCGTTCAATTGTTTTCTTTTTGTGCTTTCATCTCTGCTTGCATCCCAGCCCATCCCGATGATTGAGTCCATTTCATCCCATTGTCGTTAGGAGTATAAGGAATTGAACCATAACCATATTTTGATGATCCCTTATAAGTTGACACGTGCTACAAAATAAATTCAAAATTTAATTTTATAGTAAAAAAGAAATTTAATTTTAAATATATGATTAAAGAAATAATAATAAAAAACCATAATATTACCTCATGATAAATATTATTTTTACCGACACTTGTCAGGAAGACCTCTCCCGGATTCTCAGATTCTTCTGTCATTTGAGTCTCCATCTCTTGCTCCCGAGCTTTACAATGTGTGTAAATAGCTTCAGCTTTTTTTGTCAACCCAAGTACCATCCTTTTTCGAGTGTGAGTATGATGCATCAAGGTGACCATATCCGGCATTTTCCTGGTTACGGGATCAATCTCATTGAAAAAAATATATTAATAATAAAATTTGAATATTCAAACTAATTGTATAAAATAATTAATTCAAATAAAATTACCAACTCTCTTTTGATGAAAGGTGTAGCTTCTGCAGTGTGTTTGGATTTACCGAATCCTCCTCGGTCGCTATTGCTATTTGCAGAGTATATATCATGACGTTTACCACTGACACCTGTCTTCCAATACTCACAAAGGACCGCTCAAACATTATTTGTAACCCACTTTTTAGGTCTTTTTCCGTCTAACCATATGCTTCTCATATAATGAATACCATCATTATAACGTTTTGCCCCCACAGCATCAAAATGTTCCTTCACTAATTAGGTTATTTCATAATCCTAATTGAATTTTTGTTATAATTTCAATAAAATAGTTTTAGTAATTTTTTGATTAAAAATTTAAATATAAATATATATTTAAAATATTTATAAATATCTGAAAGAAAAATAAAATATTTAAAATATTTAAATATTTAAATATTTAATTACCGCAAAAGTTTTGAACCATCTTTGTTTTTTTCAATGCTTATTGAGCCCCAGTTAATACTTCAATCGTCAACACAATTACCCAAATTAGAAACATATCCATCATGGAACTTTACAGACGATTGGAGCCAGTAAAAAAAGACAGATTTTTGAGCCGGATGAAGTCTAAACTCAGGAACTAGACCTCTCCGGGACTCGTCGACATGTTGGTGTGGCCGGTGACAAATATCGACTAGATCCAACCTAGACTTCAGATTATCTTTTGTTTTTCCTTGCACATTCAACACCGTGTTGATGATGTTCTCAAAAAAGTTTTTCTCGATATGCATCACATCAAGGTTATGTCTGAGAAGTTGATCTTTCCAATATGGTAGTTCCCAAAAGATACTTTTCTTATGCCAATTATGCTGCTCCCCATAACCATCTATTCGATCATGTCCATTACCTCCACATTGTGCGGTCTCGACAATATAGAAGTCTGAAAATAACTGCAGCAGATAATCACCGTCATACACTGGAGGTGAGCCATCATGCACAACTTTATTTTTTCTAAATGCTAGTTTGTTTCGCCGGTATGCATGATTACTCCCCAAAAATCTTCTATGGCAATCAAACCAACTTGATTTTCTCCCATGTGTTAACCAAAAAGCATTAGTATTATCTTGACAATGAGGACATGCTAACCTTCCATGTGTTGTTCATCCTGATAACATCCCATAAGCCGAAAAATCACTGATAGTCTACATCAATATTGCTCGCATCGTGAAATTGTTCTTCATGACACATCATACACTCGAACGCCTTCATGCCATAACATTTGTAACTCTGAAATTAATGGCTTTAGAAACACATCAAGAGCTCTTCGAGGATGATCTGGACCGGAACAAGTATTGCGAGAAACAAGAATTCTCTTTTCATGCAGAGAGCCGGAGGTAGATTATATGGAGTTACAATCACAGACCACAGTGAATATTTACGTCCTCCCTTCCCAAATGGATTAAAACCATCTGTGCATAGACCAAGATAGACATTACGCATTTCCCTTGCAAACGTAGGGTACTTATACCAGAAATGTTTCCAAGCTTCAGCATCAGACGGGTGTGAAATATCTCCAGTGAATTGATGCTCTCCTTGCCATCTCATACCCGCATCAGTTCAGTCAGACTGATACAATCGTTTAAGTCTATATGTGATTGGTAAGTACCACATACGCTGATAATGAATTCGAGTTCGCCCGGTTGAAACTTGGAATCTGTCTTTTCCAAAAAATCTGCAATATTCCAAATTTGCATCTTCTCTCCAAAATATTTTGCAATTATATCGACAGACATCAATCATCTGATATGGTAACCCCAGTCCAGCAACCAACTTCTGAATTGCTTATTACGAACGTGGTGCAAGATTTCCTTCTGGTAGATAGTCGTAGAAAAGATCCGCAAATGCATCAACATAATCCTCGCTTAGATTAAAATCTGTTTTGATTCCCATCATTCTAGTAGCTGCTGATAAAGGAGAATGTCCAACTTTGCAACTCTCATATATTGGATGGTTGGCAGCATCTAACATCTCAAAAAACCTTCTCGAATCAGGGTTTGGCTCTTCTACAACATTGATGGGTTCTACATTTTCTGGAAACGCTTCTCTAACCATTATGTCTACATTATTCTCCTCAATAACCGGTCTTCGACTACTTTCACCCACAAATCTATTTTCTCTAGAAATATTCTCCGACCTATCTATATAATCTTATCCATGCGAAAGCCATAAATAATATGAAGGAGTAAAACCCCTATTATAAAGATGCCTACAAACTATTTTGATTTGTATTATTTTTTTATTTTTGCATTTCAGGCAAGGACAAGTTCTGATACCTTGTTCTCGCCCAAGTGATTGATTCGTTATGACCTCCATGAATTGACGAAGTTCAGCTTTAAATTCTTCCGTAATCTCTTATGTATCTTCATCTACACGCTTATAAATCCATTCCCTAGCAATATAAATCAGGTGAGATGCAATTTAGGTGTTTGAGAGATTTTTTTGCTGTTTTGTTTTGTGATTTTTCAAATGAATCGAGTTTAATGTATATAGAAAAAATTTAGTCAGCATTTTTTGGATTAATTTTGTTACCATTACAAAATTTCCGATTATTTCCGTCAAATTCTAGTTATTTGTCAGAAATCTGACGGAATTATTAAAACAATTCCGAAAAAATTCCGACTAAATTCTGTCGGAATTTAATAGGAAAATATTTCAGTTTTTCTGATTATATTTGCCGGAAATTTGGCGAAATATTTAAAATAATTCTGATAAAATTCAGACTAAATGCTGTCGGAATTTCATCGGAAAATATTTCAGTAATTTTTATTATTTTCCGTCAAATTCTGAAGATTTGCTAGAATTTTGTCGGAAATGTAGAAAAATATTCCGACAAAATTCTGACAATATTTTGTCAGAATTTTGACAGAATTATACTATTAAAATTCCGACTAAATTCCAACAAAATATTGTCGGAATTTAATCAGAAATTATATCTGATTTTATTCGATATTTTGTTAAAATCTCCTTCATGTTTTCCGGCTAAATTCTGATTAAATATTGCAGGAATTTTGCCAGAAATTTGTCTCATATTTCCGTTTACGTTTCCGAGAATCTTCTGGTTAATTTTTTGTCTGTTTCTTGACAATATTTTTCCGTCAAATTTCCAACAATTAAAAATTTTCGACAAAATTCCGTCAAACTCCAATTTTACCGGAATATTGCCTGAATAGAGCTGGAATGTCAAAAGTTTATTTCCTGCTAAAATTTTTGCCGAAATTTTTAGCAAAATTTTGCTATGTTTTCTTGTAGTGTACTTATTCGAGTGTTGGCTGTGGACAATCTTCACTTATTATATAAGTGCATAATATACTAAGAAACAACGAGTATTAAGTGCGTACATACAAAATGGCACGTCCGTAATTTGTGTAGTAGGTACATGAGACAGTGAACTTTTTACAAAATAATATTACTTTTGATTTATAATTGTCAATCAGTATATAAAGATCGATAGATAGCTAGATGTCTTAATCGGAAGATTGTTACTTTGATTATCTCATCACATGTAGATATTTTAAACATAAATTGTTGTTCATGATATCATTCTCGAATCACGATACAAGGCGACATTGTTTTGCCCATTCGAATAACGACCTATGAGACGACCCACCTTGAGTCCACGCTTGTTCCGAGCTAACCCTCATCTCCTTAGCTTTAGCCTTTATTTTATGTCCTTCTTCATCCTCTTCCGCCACAATGTTTCTCACCAAAGACGCCACTTCTTCCCGTCCGATGATTTTCTCCGACGGTAATTCCGACGTACGAACGGCCACACCAATCTCCTCAGTCAACAACGTAGCATTCATCCACTGTTCCGCATAAAGAGGCCAAGCCACAATTGGAACTCCGTTAGTCAAACTTTCCAACACCGAGCCCCAGCCGCAATGAGACAAGAACCCACCGATTGATCGATGGCTCAAGATCTCAACTTGTGGTGCCCATTGTGTGACCACAAGACCCACACCACGTGTACGGTCCAAGAAACCTTCCGGTAGACTAGTACTCACCTGTTCATGGTCGCTTAAGCTCACCCCAAGGTAAGAAGAGGGCTTACGTAGAACCCATAAAAACCTTTGACCACTTAACTCTAAACCCCAAGCGAGCTCCCTTGTTTGCTTAAAAGACAATGTTCCACCACTCCCTAAACACACATAAACCACTGATCTTTCCCGTTGTTTGTCTAGCCACTCGAATATATTATTTGGTTCTTTTACAAGCTTAGTAGTCCTAACAATAGGCCCAATAGGATAAACCGGTACTTTCATAATCTGACTTAATTCTCCGCCCTCTTTTAGCGCAGTGAGAGTGTTTTCTTGTAACTCCTCCCAAGTATTTACCAAAACCCCATTGCTCATAGGTATCTCTAAGCAAATTCGTAAAAACTCTATATATTGCCGATCCGACCGGTCTAACATCGGTACCATCAGCTCTTTTGATCCAACCGGTTTACAACCCGGTATCTTCAAAGGCTCCTTAATTTCAACATACTCACCTTCCACTATCTTATCTAACACCGGCAAGTACACAACCACTGCCAAGAACCAAGCGTGTGAGGCGATGTACACGTACTTAGCCGTCAGGTCTACTACATCATCGGCTATGGACATCAACTCCGTACCAAAAAGGTCAACGATCATGACTGTTGGTTTTCGCTTCATTGATTTCACGGCATCTTGAACTGCCGGCTTCATGGCTCGCATCTTTACCACGATCTTAGTGATCATTGTTGCACCTGGCTCCACGAGGTTGTCTATATCCACCGAGGGAAGTTCTATAATTTCACAGGCTGTTCTTTCCGTGGCTGAACTTATGGCCTCAGTTTCTACCGGGGAAGAGGAGCCGGAGGTGATGGCTAGAATGGTGACGTGGACATTTAGTATGGAGGAAAGACGGTTGCCAAGCTCGAGGATAGGGATGAGGTGACCCAACCCAG
The DNA here is from genome assembly GCA_963555745.1 of Cardamine flexuosa. Taxonomy (NCBI): domain Eukaryota; kingdom Viridiplantae; phylum Streptophyta; class Magnoliopsida; order Brassicales; family Brassicaceae; genus Cardamine; species Cardamine flexuosa. The sequence continues at coordinate 20,056,786 of OY743219.1, forward strand.
GGCTAGCGACTAGAAGTGCATGAGGCTGGTCCATGATCTAATTATTTGGAAGTTCTGTCAAAATGATTATGAATCAAAAAGATTATAACGAAAAGGTTGATGTTCTTGTATGAGAAGATGTTTATTACTTGTCAATAGCACTGCATGAATATGGATAAGACCAGAGATTATATATACTACGTACTGGCCCATATAATATATGGAGTATACTTTAAAAGGATATTAGAAAAGGTATTAAGAGTTAATAAATTCATTTTTCAAGCGGAAATTTTTTGTTTTTGACTGTCATTTTCTGTGTAGGAAAATGATGTGGATTGGATTTAGATAGAAGCCATTTAATAAGCGATATTTATTATTACGCGTTAGACCTAACGTTATGTTAATGGCAGGGTACTAACATTAACGACCGTGTCTAACTTTTGTATTGACGCCTAAATTTGTAGACAAAAAAGAAGAATCTAGTACATGTTTCGCAGATAAGTTCAAAACAAAGAGAAAACAAATGATTATATCAACCATTCCATATACTTCCTTTCACATGAACAATGAATGATGATTACATATGGTGATGTCCTGTGCATATATGTACGCATGTCTTCCCCTGAATTGGACACATTTCTCTCTTTGATCACCGCAGCACATAAAATAAGGAGCAATACACACACAACTGTTTAAGGATTTATCTTCTTTTTTTTTTTTTTTTTTGACGTCAAATGTTTAAGGATTTATCATATATGTTTTTTTCTTTTCATTTATAGAACCGTATGAGACCGGCCTACTATCTATTTACATTCGAACTCTTGTTGAGAACAAGGCCAGCCCTGAAAACTATAAGGACCGCATGATTTTTGGCATTTCAATTTTTGGATTTTTATTAGAATTTTGTTTTGTTTTTCCTTAAAACCCTCGGTGATCAACATGTGTTTCTCATCATGGGTTTTATTTTGGATTTGGTTCTAGGGTTTGTATTTGGAGATTTTAGTAGAAGAAAATGGAAAGTTAAAAGTTAAAACGTTATAGTCTGGACAACTATTTTGTCTAAAGGTTAAAATAACAATTTTTTTTTGTTGCAAAATTTAAGAAAGAATGATTTTTCTTTTAAGAGACTGCATTACAAGAAAATCACTACAAATCATGGAAGACTTTTTAAGTCGAATGATAAACATTTTAATTAATATATTCAAAAAAATGAAACAAACAAAATCGATGCATAATTTATATATACTAATCATAAAGTATAAAACGTTTAACGAAGAAAATGAAGATATCCTTAGTTCTTTTTGGGACGACCACACTTGACTTGCACAGCAAGCTTCTTCGCAACTTGGGGACATGAATCATTTTTATCTTGCTGGAACGTATTTTTGTTCACCGGAAGCTCACACTCTGCTTTACCCAAACAGTACTACACCACCAACAACAATATAACAGTTAGTGTTACTTCTACCGCATGTAACACTAGTTAAAAAAAAAAAAAGCTAAGTTATAATTTTCACCTTTTCAATGACTTTCTTAGATTCAGGAGCATGACAAGATCCACGAGTGAAGTTTCCACAAGTCCCATTAGGGTTTCCAAAGCTGGCAAATTCCACAGCAGCAATATTCTTAGTGCCGGAACATTTGAGAGTAGCCGTGAGAAACACGTCATCGGTTATGGCTTGAACTTGGTTATTCTTCCTGGTCCAGTGTCGGACACTAGGAGTGTACTCTTCTCCAATGTAAGAACAAACAGTGTCTCTATTGACGATGACAAAGTCAATAAGCTCTGGCTTAACATTTGGTTCTTCCTCAAATATAACCAGAAAGTTTTTCTTGGGCTTCAAGAAAGACCTAGGGATATGATACTCGATTTGTGTAGGGTTACCTAAAGGTGATAAAAACGACATCCAATATCGACCAACACCTTCTCCGTTCACCCAAATCAAACCTTTACCCATCCCAGTCATCCTAACTGCTGCTGCGCTTTGGCTCTCTGGTGCATCGAAGTATGTCTGAAATATCTCAAACATTGTTCATTAGATCACAATTCTTGTTCCTCAAGTTACCTCCAATAACTTGTAGAAAGGTTGAGTTTTATCACCTGGTACCATGTAAGCCCTGGTGTCTTTCCTGAGAATTTCTGCCATTCAACCTTCTTGGATCTTTTTTCAGTGTGAATACCCAGCTTTTCGCCTTCCAAACCCAACTGCAGATTTGGAAAATCGAATCAAAATCTCCTTGACAAATCGACAAAGTAAGATTCATCATGACAAACCTTGTTTCCCCATTTGCTTTCTTCAGTGAGATCAAGTGTTCCAGAGCTCAAGCCTAAGATTGAAATACTACGTGGACCTGTGTATCTATGCTCCAAATAAGATCCACTATCCTGTTAATACAAAACATTCATATACTCATCATCAAAACTTGAATATTTTGTTGTTATTATTATTGTTTTTATCATCTTATATATATTGTCTATGTTTCTTACTGGGAATCCTGTTATAACACCTAGCATGGTGAGTTGGTTCTCTCCTTCTTTTAGAGTAATTTGCTTCTGAAAGACGAAACTCTTCTCGTCATGGCTACCATGTCCGCTTCCTGAAAAAAATCATTAATTAGGTCAAATTCTTGTAAATGTTTTTTTTGATAAAGTTTTGTAAATTTGTAAACATAATTACGTCAAATTCTTGTAAATTTTCACTTAACATCAAAATGTTATCTCGATGGTTCTCAATCTTACCAAGGTATTCTCCATTGAGCCAGACATGCAATACGTGGCCAAGACTAGCAATCCTCAGAGTATGCTTAGCTTTCTTCTTAGAGAGGTCATTGCCATCTATTTTAAAGCTGTATAGAAAATTAAATAAAGAGAGTGGTTTCTTATGTGTCCATATATAAGATATTATCGTTTTTATTTTTTATTTCATACATAAGAATAGAGATTCTAACTATGTTACCTTGTTGAGTACCATCCGTAATCACTCTCGTCTTTGGTCAAGCCGTAGAGCTCAACAGGCACATAATTGTCACCATCGAGCTTACTTGGCACTGTCTCGGTGAACACCTTGAAATCAAAATTCTTATTCGCTTTTTTCGACTTCATGAAGTTCCTTGCTGTATGATGAGAGATAATCTGAACAACATAACAAGAAGAAAAAATGTAAAATTCAGGACTCATTTTATTTCTTTAGGGAAAAACTTGATTTGCAAAAAGATATTTCCACTTATATCATTCATTATACCTCCGCGGTGTTATAAACAACATTTTCGCAGTCTGGTAGAATACTAATTGAGCGAGCCGGAACAACATATTCCTTGCCGTTGAATTTGATTTTTTCTGCCGATTCTGTGTTATTGTTAGCCAAAAATGCCGCACAAACTTTGGTTCCAGGCTGCTCGTAGAGTCGAATCTGCAATTACAACAACATATATCAACCAAGAAAGTGATTCCTTTTAGGATTAAACATAAAAATGGATCCCTTTAAAAATTTATTTCCAAAAGGACTATTCTTTATATTCTTTTTACGTATATTTTGTAAGACAAATTCAAACTTTTCTATATTGTAAGACAAAATTTAAAATTTGGATCTGTGAATGCATATAGCTGTAATTACCTCTGTGTCTTTTCCAGGCTTCTCAGTTCGAGATTGTCCCCAGAGAAGGGCCTTCTTGCACAAGTTAAGCGCGTTGTGAAGATGCTTTAGATGACCGTATGTAGGCTCCCTTTCCAATCCTATATATTTAAAAAAGGAAAATTATGAACATACATATTAATCCACAATTCTATTTTAGTAGATCACATGCATGCTATTTTTTATTTTACCATATTCATCAAGAGGTGCATCATCATAGTAACGAGTGGTTACATAATGTGCAGAGGTTCTTCCAAAGTTAGTACCTCCATGGTACTACAAGAAAACAGACAGTGTGACAATAGTCTTCAAAACATAATTAAATCTGAATTTTTATTACGGTTTTTCGATCTCTTACCATGTAGTAGTTAACATGGCTTCCATTCTTGGAAAAGAAACGGGCAACAGAATAAGCGATATCTTCAGCAGATCTTTTCGCTGGGGGATCACCAAAAACTCGAAACCTACAATCATATTTCAAGAACCTCTCGAAATTAATCTCTTTGTCTTTCGTTTCAAGAAGATAATAATTAAGGATTTTATGTGAAGAACTCACTGAGTAGTCCAATTCTCGGTCCATAAAGACGGCTTGTTGTCCTTGTTAGGACCAGGGAATGTATCACCGCAATGTCTTCCATTACAAGCATTGATCTGTTGGAAACATTAGTTAACATTCTTGGTTTAATCTTTTTTGATAATTTTTTTTATATAAATCATTAATTAACGTGTTATCAAAGATGACTTACCATAGGATCAGGAGCATCATTTTGCTTACACATAACCCATGGGATCCCCAAATCCATCGAGTGTACTAATTTAGATGCCCACTTAATGTAGTTTAATCCATCTTCTTTATACGCACGTTGAACCGCACTATACTCATTCTCTATCTGCATCCAATTTTCATGTCACAAATACTTCAAAACTAAAACTAGTCTATAGAATTTTATTGAACTAAAAAGTAATTATTTTTGTTTATGTTACCTGTCCTAATATTATGGGGCCTCCTTGGGAAGCAAAAAGCTTATTCTCCTTCATTAAATCAAGTACCACCTTAACATATTTCTCTGTATGTTTCTGCAACCAATAGTTATTTCCAATTTCTTTTAATTGTTCTATCATATTTACATATCATAAATACATATACACATGTGTAAATAAAATACCTTGAAGGGATCATTATCGGTACGGAAGAAGATCCCAGGAATCTCTCTAAGCCAGTAAGGAAGTCCTCTGATGTTTCATCATAAATCAATCATTTAACCATGAAACATGTTATATAAGAACTCAAACACTAAAAACATTGTAAAGTTGGAGAGAAACAAATAAACATACCCATGAGTCCATTCAGCCTGAATAAAAGGTCCAAGCCTCAAGGTTACATACATACCATTCTTCTCAATCAATTTTATGAACTTCACCAAATCGGTTCTACCCGAAAAATTGAACTGTCCCAACAACAAAGACAAAATAATGTTCAAAACAATGCTAAATCTTTTTCTTATTATTATAAATTTTCTAACATAATCTCTTAAGTTACCTTGCCTTGCTCAGGCTCATGAAGATTCCAAAAAACATATGTCTGGATCGTGTTTAAACCGCCGTGTTTTGCCTTCTTGATGATGCTTGGCCACATCTGAACAAACCCAAAACACATAATCTCGATAACTAAGTAAAAAAAAAAGAAAAGAAAAATTAAAAGGTAAATAAACTTTAACCAATTAAGGATTGTATGAAAGATTTACTTCAGGAGTGCTACGAGGGTAATGTATGGAGCCAGAGTAAATGAGTTCTCTATTTCCGTTGATGATCAAAGACGTTCCATCATAAGTTACTTCTTTTTTCTTATGTGATGTTTTCTTCTCGTCTTCGTCGCTTGAGAGAGCTCCAGAGAAGGAGAGGAGAATCACGAGAATGGCTACTAAAAGCCATGGATGATCTGAAGAATGTATTTTCATTTCGCTATCTTTTTTTTTTCTCTTTTTTTCTTATAGATTTTTGAATTTAAAACAATAACCCATCCAAAGAGAGCTATTTCTTGACAGAGGAATAAAAACAAGGAGATCTCAAGTAATAGACTCTGAAAAAACGAAATGAATAAGAGAATTTTTCGCAAAGAACATAAGGTTTCAGAGAAATTGACGCATCTCAATTTGAGAATCCACCGTTTGTTTGTAAATGACAGTTTGAATAACTCTCCTTTTTATTTCCGTATTTCTCCTTTCATTTTGTTTTCGTTGTTTCGTTGAATTTTCTAATTTTAATTGTTTTGTTTGAAGAGCCTAATTTGGCGGGCAAACACACAATTACTCTTTCAATCAAAGGCTCTCACCATCAAAAAGAAATGTGAGCCAATGCCTATGTTGAGAAGCTAGGTGCGTATAACTCTCTGTTTTTTTTTAAATAATTTTTTTTAAAGGTGCATATAGCTTGGTTCATGTGATATGTGAAACCGATTGATTTCACATTCAATTAAGAAAATAAAGAAACAGAGTAAGAAATACTTTTATCTCTTCTTCTTTTAAAGAAGAACATAATGAAATAGAATTTTATTAAACTGAAACTTGTTATTTTTTATATCAGAAGAATACTTGTTTAAATAAAAACAAACAAACACAAGTGAAACATAAGTGGAGAGTTGTGTCTTTTCACAACCTAATCTAAAAGTCATAACTCTTAGCATAATTTACTTAATCTAACCAAACTCAAATATCACCAACACTCCTCCTTAATTGAGTTTTCGTCATACTCCAAGTTTGCTTTTAAATCTTCAACTCTTGTGTTGTTGAAACCAACTCTATCATTTCAAACTTCAGCTTCTTGTCTTCCTTCATTACTCTTCTTTCCTGGTTGTCATTACGCCTTCTCTGTTACTAACTTTAATTTGGAACATTAGTGCTTTCACTAATCTTTGTGAAGTTTTTGTTTTTTTTAATTTCCTTTACATATGGTTTGTGCATCCACTACCCACCATCTCCGTCTTTGATTTTTACTAAGTCTTCAAACCAAATCTCATCATTCACGTTTGATGATGATGCTTCTTCAAATGCACTGAACAGCAAGTGACCTTCATTGTCACTCTCTTTGTCTGTTTCTTCCAGGCTTAGGTTTGCTCTCTCGAGCTTCCTAACTTTTCAGTTCTTCACCATGGCTCTGGCTTATTACACGCAAAGTACCTTACACCCGTAGACAAGCTAACATCCCTGTGTTGCTTTCTCCAACAATCACTCTCATTGTGATTTTCACACGTACAAAAGTCACACCATTTCTCGGCTTTGACTTTTGTCGCCACATTTGTTTTCTTCTTGCTCTGGACCCCCCGGTCCTCCCTTTCTATTCCTTGGTAAGCGGGCCGTGGGAGCATGTATTAATTCCACTTCCTACTCGCGGTATGCTCTTTATGATCTCGGCTCATGATTTTCTTTTGAAACAATCTTTTCTCCACGTGATCTTCATCACGTCTGCTTTGGCTGTTCTTGCAACCCTTCCACTCCCTTTCTCTTAGGTGAGCTTTCTTCTTATTCCTTTTTGGTGTTCTCCTTGAATCACCATCACGTCTCCATGACATATTTTTCATGAATTTTCTCCACGTCTTCTTTGGTTACTTTTATAACCTATTTCCGTCTTGTGTCGTGCGTGAACCTTCTCCATGTCTTATTCGGCTTCGTCGAACAAAGTTTCAGAATTCTCCTTCCACAACTCCAACTCCACATCAGTTTTCTCCATTGCCTTCTAAGAAGATTTCCTATCTCCTTCATCGCTTTTGGACCCTTCTTCTTGAAGGTACTGCTTGTGAATATGTTTTTGAAGGTTAATGGTGTTCTCTCTTGTCACCACTTCTTATTTGTCTTCGTTTTCTATTTCTTCTTCTTCTTCTTCTTCTTTTTTGGTATCTCACCGTTGATTTGTTGTCTCCATCATGTTGGAATATTGATTTCATAATCAATCAAGAAAATGGAGAAATAGAGTAAGAGATACTTTTATCTCTTTGATATATCATGTATTTTATGGTTTTATGACATGATATATGCTTTGATTTTAGAGTCTTTTATATATATATATTGAGTCTTATTAGGTACAAACATGAGATGGACCCTGATGAGCACTTTGGAGCTTTTCGAGGCTTGTAGCTGAGCAAAACAACAAGAAGATGAACATTGCTGTCCATGTCGACCAACAGATCCTTCTTGTGTCGGTCGACACACACAAGACGTGAATGATCGTGTTTTTAGGTTAAATTATGTTTTAGAAGTCCCAGAGACTAAGTTTGGATTATTCTAAGTTTTATTGTAAGTTTCAAGATCTCAACCTTTATAGAGAGAAGAATTCTGAACTCCCTTATTCTTATTTCTAATTTTATGAGTATTATTCAGACAATAATTTGTGTTAACTCTTCCATATCTGAGTAGTCACCTTGTTAGATCTAGGGTTTTCAAAAGGTTTATGATGGTTTGTTGAATTGGGCATAGACATGTTAGGTTATCTGTAATGTTCTTCATCTAGATTTGATATTCATACTTGTCTTAAGATTGATCACCTTAATCCTGGTACCGTATGAATGTTAGTAGGCACGAGAGTGCTATTGATATCCTGACCCAATTTTAGATGAGCAAACAACATTTTCGCAGCGAGAGTTGGTTTAGGAATTTTGTAAACATATCGTACCCAGTAATCATAGGGACTCTATTTATTGGTATTTTGCAAAGAGATTTGATTTGCTTCTGTTTAGAGGATAGATGTTGTCGCAGCGAGAGTTGGATGAGATATCATATTAGTGTTATGAGTTTAAGAACCAAACAAACAATTTAGTCCTAATTATCGAACTTTGCAGTTCATATTCCAAATTATTCCTGATGATTGTCCCTAGGTCTATCATTTTAATCACTTGAATTATATCCCGTTCATCTCGTTTACTTTTATTTGAATTGCTTTATTTTATTTACACCTTTGATCTAACTTAATTCGAATATGTGTTTCTATTGTGTGCGTTTCCAGAGTCCTTGTGGATTCGACTCCTAAGTGCTGCAATTGTTCTCTTAATTTAAGAGACTAGTTCTAGGGTTATATTTGACCCCTGTCAAATTTTGGCGTCGTTGTCGGGGACTCTAAATTCACCATTAGATTTTAGTTAGAATTTAGTCTAGATTTTTCTTTTCTATTTGTTACTTAAATCTCTACTTTCTCTTTTCTCAGGTATATGAATCTTAGGAGCAACAAGAACAAAGAATTAGTTGCTACTGAGGAGATTGAAAAGTTAGAGAGAGCTAATCGCAAGCACAGAGGAAATCAGAGATGATTAACATCATTTTTCTTGTGAGGGATGCTGCTGGGATCTTAAGTGGTTCAGAGGGCAATCAATTCAATGATCAAGGTCAGAAAATTGATGCTGATGGAAACCCCATTGTCGAGAATGTCAACAAAACTGTGCATGTCAATCGACACGGTGATGGTCCTGTCGGTCGACACAGAGAAAATGGACGCGGTCCGATTGGCTTGGATGCTCAGGTTGAAGCTGTGGGAAGAAAACTGGCTGATTACAACAGACCCAATGAGTTCTACACTAATATGTCTGCTATATGTCCTTCTGCTTTTTAGAGGAATGATTTTAAGTTGAAACCCCAATATTACACTCTTGTGGGGCAACACACTTTCCATGCTCATCCTGCTGAACATCCAATGGACAACATAGAGAAGTTTGAAGACTTGGCTTAAGTATCAAAACTAATGGAGTGTCTGAAGACTATCTATTCTGCAAACTCTTCCCATACTCACTTTCTGGGGAAGCAGCTCACTGGTTGAAGCAGTTGCAACCGGGATCTTGAACCACTTTGAAGGATATCAAGACAACTTTTCTTAATAACTTCTATGATGATGCTAAGACAGATGACTGAGAGACATAATTATTCAGTTTACTCAAGGACCTGCTGAGACTTTTAAGGCTGCTTGGTTGAGATTTGAGGGGTACCAAAGGGATTGTCCGCACCATGGTATTGATGAAGTCCAGCTCCTAAGGACTTTCTTTTGCGGAATTGATTGGAGGTATCAAGTTGCTTTAGATGCTGCTAGTGAAGGTAACTTCAAGACCAAGACACCAATGGAAGCTATCAAGTTGATTGAGAACTTGGCATCTTGTAACAGTACTAAGAATGCCGATTTTGAGAGGAAGAAGTTAGCTGCTGGATTGGACAATAGTCAAATGGCTTAAGTTAAGGCAAAGCTTGATACTGTGCATAACCTTCTAGTGAACAAGAAATCAGTTTACTTTGCTCAAGAGGTTGAAGTTTTTGAAGCTGAGGATGAAGCTAATGAAGAGGATGTGAACGGTTCCGGTTTTAATGGCCAAAGGTTTGACAACTCTCAAGGTAACTACAGGAACTTCAACAATCAGAGGAACAGCTATGGGAACAACCAGAACTCTTCTGGATTTACGCCCAAGCTTGAGGTTCAGAATGCTCAGAGAAACAACAGCGGTTTCACTAGGAACTATGGAAGTTATTACTACTAGAATCCACCTGCTAAGACTCCAGATTCTGAGATGAAAGTTCTGCTTGACCAAATCTTGGAAGGACAGTAGAAGATGACTGTAGACTTCAATGGTAAGATCGATGCTTTGTATGCAGATTTGAATGGGATGTATGAGACTTTGAACAACCACATCAAGAGGTTGGATACCCAATTTGCTCAATCTGCTGAGAACACTAAACGCCCTGATGGTGTCTTACCTGGAAGAACTGATACCAATCCTAGGTACCAAGGACTCGTGTCGGTCCACACCACCCCAAATCTCCGAGAACTTGATGAAAACCACGACAAAGGACGGTCATGATTCCACTCACATTGATCAACATGCAGCTGGCCGTGTCAGTCAACATGCTCAACCGCCCAACGCTATATTTCTCCAGAAATTGCCTAAGTTGGAAGATCCTAGAAGTTTTGCTGTGCCATGTTCCATTATTGGAGTTAGATTCACTGATTCACTCTGTGATACTGGATCCAGTATTAATCTTATGTCTATGGACATTGCAACAAGGTTGGGAATCAGCAATTTCAAGAGATCTCGGGTTGAGATTACATTGGCTGATGCTTCAGTAAAGACCTCGACAGGTCTTGTTGAGAATTTGCATGTTCGGGTTAGAGACTGTCTGCTTCCTTGTGACTTCCATGTTGTTGAGATGGATATCGCTTCCGATATGCCTTTAATTTTAGGGAAGACCGTTCCTTGCTACTTCTGGAGCTATTTTTTATTTGCTAAGTAGCAGCATTTATCTGAAGCTTGTTGATCCTGACAAGTTCTATGATGCTGTCACTGATGGATATGTGATGTGGAGCCCTAAGATTGTGGCTGAAGATGTTGATAAGGCTTATACCCAAGAGGTGAATGAGATTCACTATAAGTATTTCACTGCAAAGAATCCGAAAACTGTGGTTAAGAAGAAGAAGCTGCAGAGAAAGGCAGTGACTGAAGAGCCTCTTATGACTTTCTCCTGTGGGAAAAGATGATGATACTATTGAGTAAAAACTTCATTATGGAAGTGATTCAAGACCATTTGCAAAAGTTAGAGCTATCATCACTCCTGAGTTTAAAGCTAAATGATAGGCTGCAATGGATGAGATGATGCATAGGGTTCTGAAACCCAAGATGCTGGCCATAAGTAAAGATGATCTTGGTTCAAAGACTTCATCTTCATCACCTTTGAATTTATCAGGAGATTCTCTACCCATCTGATTTTTGACAAAGTCAAGCTAATGACTGAAAATAAGCGCTTGGTGGGAGGCAACCCACCGGTAAGTCTGTAAATACGTTTTTTCTGTGTCTTGTTACTAATTTTTCTTTGTTTTTGTTTTATCTTAGGAATTAGACGTGTTTTAAAACAAGTTTGGGAAGGAATTGCTCATGAACTGAAGATATTTTACATAATTTTTCGGCCAAAGAGCACAAGGTTTGTGTCCGTGTCGATCAACACGCACACCTTATGTCGGTCGACACGGACCCCAGGTTAGTATATAAACCTGATTTTCCTTTTTCTTCTCCACTTCTCCTTTTCCTTTTCGTAAAACCCCTCCGCTTCTATAAAACCAAAATTCGTGTTTTGAAATTTTTTTCATCAAATCAATCAATCTTTGCTCCTAAACTCAAGAAATTTATATTCTGTGTACTCCTATAACATCCATTCTTTCCAAATCAAAGGTGTGTTCTTCAAATCTCCATCCCTAATTTCAAAACTTTCAAGGTTTAGACTATATATTTTAGATATGAATTTTTTCTTAATACTTGCTAATCTTTGTGGGTTAGGATGAATTTAGAAGGATTTAAGTATAGATTGTTGTTAATTTAGGTTAAATTAATAGAAAAGTCATAAATTTCTTTTGATGAAACTTAAACCAATTTGGCTTAAAATTTGGAAACTAGAGATGCTTAGGATTATGGATTGATATTGTTATGATGATTTTGATGATTGATTATGATGATTGTGCTGAGAAATTTTGATATGAACTTGACCTTGTTTGAGATTTTCCTTTTGCATTCGGTGTATATGATTTGGCACCGTGTTGATTGACATGGTTTGGGTGTGTCGGTCGACATGCATGCCTGGATTTCAAACTTAAACTTATTTTTGCGATTTCTTGTATTTTGCAGATGTCTACTAGGAGATCTACGAGGAACAAGCATGCCCACAGAGAGGAGATCGATCTTACTGATGATGAGCCTAGTGTTGAGACCACCCCTACCACCATCATAGCCACCACACCCACCTCTGATTTCCCGGTCAATGCTCATGTCCTAGATACTTGGCCAAAGATTGAATTTCAGATGATTAAGATAGTGATCCAAAGATTGAGACAGCTAAGGCTGAGTGTATTCAGATGCCTATTTCAGAGGATTAGGATGACTATGACACTTTATTCTATAATGCATGGCAAGGTGTGGATATGAGATATACTCGGTTGGAAGACCGCAGGACCATGGTAGCTCTGGACATTGATGGTGATGTCAACAATATCATGATAGCTATGGGTTTAGGCACTATGGGATATATACCTGATGTGTGGTTTTTATCAGGTTTTACCCAAACCAATAGTTCCCGCAAATGCACGGTTGTGCGCGGTAGTATAGAAGTGGGATCGAATCCAGAGAGAGTAAAGAGCACTTTAGATCTGTAGATCTAAAAAAAGCTAGGATGAAAATATGGAAAATTTTGTCACAAAAAATAAAATCCGAATAAAATCCAAAAATATTTAAATAAGAAAATAAAAATTAATTAAAATAAATGTTGGGAGCTGGGAAATCACAGAGATTTAAATAAATGAAAAGACTATCTAACCGGATTATCAATTTAATGATCTAGATCTAGAACACAAACACTATAACCAAATAAATCTTTTTCAAAGAACAAATATTATTCCAACATAAATCCGCTAGGACCCTATGCTAGCATGTATTAACAATTTTGATAGAGTTCACTTGTAGATTCAGCCTCAACTCATGGAAAACTAGAAATCAAGCCTAGAAACTATAGATTCCGGGTAGAATAACCAATGCTAGCTGTAGTATAAAACCCTTTGAATCATTTGATAGATTCGTCAACCTAACAAAATCATTTGTTTCATAGAAGTAGAGATCTAATAATCATAACCCTAATCTATAATAATAACCTAATTAAACATTAAATCTCTTTGAATAAATTCAATCTCCCAACATGCAGATCTACTCAACCATGGTAATAGGTTGATAGATCATGATGTTATATGGTATGAAATGCAAAGAACGAGATGAAGACAGAGTGTAATTCTGAAAATGCAATGAAAAATATTATAGATCTGAGAAAAACCAATGTAAAAGTTTACAGATCTGAAAATGAAATGAAAATGACAGAGTAACAGTAAAAATCATGTATACGGCTTCTTGCCCGCTCAAGAAAATGAACCCTATTTATAGGGAGTCTTCTAGATAAAAAATGGGAGTTAATGTGCGATTTGGAGAATATTCGTGATCTAGATTGATCGATCATGTTGGATCGATCGATCTCCTTCCTTTGATCTATAACACCTCATAGATTCTTTTGACTGACCGATCTGCTTCGGGATCGGTCGATCCTCTTCATGCTTGGCTGATCATTTTCAGGATTGGTCAATCCCACAGTGTCTCCAAAATCCAATGAAGTTTAAAAAAGTCCAAAGTTGCTCAATTTTACCCATTTTAGCTCCAATGAAGTGAAAACCTGAAAAGACACTAAAACCGGCCAGAAGGACACAAAACCTAACTTTAGACTCATGAAAGGAGACACCCCTTCCCCCAGACTTAAATCAATGCGTCCCGCTTTGATATAAAATCAAAGAAATAGGGTGTTGCGAAACAACACAGGAGATAATGAATTGTGAACAAGAAAGCAAACCATAAACAGTGGAAGGAGTTTTACGACCTAAATTTAGCATTGGTCTGTTCATGAACCGGTTTTCAGCTTTTCTCCTCTTGGGGATCGATCGATCCAGGGAGGATTGGTCGATCTCAGCATCTTGAAACTTCTTGAAATTCACATCTTCTGCATTTTATACCTGTTTTCAGTCAGCTCAACACATAAACATCATCATATATTATTTTGAAAAATAAATAAAATAACTGAAGAGAAATAAAATAAAATAGTTTTTTTTTAATTCGAAAGAAAAAAAAATTAAAAGAACATTTTGGGTTGCCTCCCAACCAGCGCTTGTTTTTGCAAAGTCATTAGCTTCACTTGGTTTTATTTAAATTGGGTTCTGTCAGGGGAATGGAGATCTTCTTCTCCACGTGGTTGGCTAAATATGGCTTTAGGCGCTGGCCATTTACCGTAAAATATCCGGTCTTTCCATCCCAAAGTTCGACTGCTCCATAAAGTTTGACTTCCTTAATCAGATAAGGACCTCCCCAGCATGATTTCAGTTTGCCTGGAAAAAGCCTCAAACATGAGTTGTACAGAAGTACTTTATCACCGCTGTGGAATTTTCTTGGTCTTATCTTCCTATCATGCCAAGATTTTGCGTGCTCTTTGTACATTCACGAGTTATCATAAGCTTTTAGTTTTACCTCATCCGGTTCATTTATTTGGGTCAAGCGTTTTTCTCTTGCTGCCTTGGAATTAAAGTTTAGCTGTTTGGTTGCCCATAATGCTTTGTACTCTAGCTTCACTGGCAGGTGACAAGCTTTCCCATAGATAAGGTTGTAAGGATTCGTTCTAATCAGGGTTTTATAAGCAGTTCGGTAAGCCCACAACGCATCATCGAGTTTAAGGGACCAGTCTTTCCTTGTGATGTTAACGGTCTTCTCCAGAATACTTTTGATTTCTCTGTTTGAAATCTCCACCTGTCCACTGGTCTGCGGGTGGTATGGTGTTGCCACCTTATGCAAAACAACATTTTTCCTTAGGAGGTTAGAAAAAAGTCTATTGATGAAGTGAGTTCCACCATCGCTTATCACGACCCTTGGTACTCCAAATCTCGGAAAAATCACAGATTTGAACATCCTTAGGACCACCTTGGCATCATTTGTAGGACTTGCGACTGCTTCCACCCATTTAGACACATAGTCTACAGCAACAAGGATGTACATATTTCCACACGAAGGTGGGAAGGGGCCCATGAAATTGATTCCGCAGCAGTCAAATACTTCTACTTCAAGTATATAGTTCTGGGGCATTTCATTCTTTTGGCTTATGTTCCCACGAATTTGACAGGAGTCGCATCTTGTCACAAAATCATGCGTGTCTCAGAACATCGTAGGCCACCAGAAACCTGCCTAAAGGATTTTGGAAACTGTTTTGAAGGTAGCAAAATGTCATGCATAGTTCAAACCGTGACAGTGAAAAAGAAGTGCAGAACCTTCTGATTCTGGAATACACCTTTGGTATAAACCATCGGCGCAACATCTGTCCAAGTAAGGTTTGTCCCAGATGTATTTCTTCACCTTGCGGAAATACTCTGTCCTTGCGTAGCCCGTACAATCTAGGGGTATTATCTTAGCGCAAAGGAAGTTAGCATAATCATCAAACCAGGGATGTCCGTTGGTTTCCTCGTGCAGGGCTAGTATGTGTTCCTCGTAGCATTCCTCAAAAATGGAATAAATGCTCTGTTCCGGTAGTCGGTTATCTATTGGAATCTTTGTCTCTATCCTTAGTCGGGACAAATGGTCGGCTACCCCATTTTTGATTCCCTAATTATCTCTAATCTCAATGTTAAATTTCTGTAGTACCAAAACCCAACGTAGCAGCTAGGGTTTCGCGTCTTTCTTGTTTTTGGGGCGATCCCAGACGAGCTCGGACACTGAGAAGGTAACGTAATGCGGCATGGTCTGTGTGCACAATTATCTTAGATCCTACCAAGTACGATCAGAATTTTTCTACAGCAAAAACGATTGCTAGAAGTTCCTTCTTGGTGGTAGCGTACCTCGTTTGCGCTTCATCCAAAGTCCGGCCAGCGTAATAAATGACATGCAGACGCTTGTCTCTTTTCTGTCCTAAAACCGCCCCCACGGCATAATCACTAGAATCACACATGATCTCAAAAGGGAGCTTCCAGTCTTGTGGTTGGGCTATTGGAGTGCTAATTAGCGCCTTTTTTATTTCCAGAAAAGCATCAAGACAATCTTTATCGAAATTGAAAACAACTTCCTTGCATAAAAGTCGTGTGAGAGGTCTTATAGTCTTTGAGAAATCTTTAATGAACCTCCTATAGAAACTTGCATGGCCTAGGAAACTCTGGATTTCTCTTACTGTCCTCTTTTCTAAAATTCTATGTCCAAGTACGATCCTGTCCCTAACCATGAAATGGTATTTTCCCAATTTAGAACCAAATGTTTATCTACGCATCGCTGCAAGACTTTACTAAGGTTAGCTAGACAATTGGTAAAGGTGGAACCATAGACGGAGAAATCATCTATGAAAACTTCCATTTTATATTCTCGGTTAGGTCAGTGAATATCGGCATCATGCATCTCTGGAATGTTGTTGGAGCATTGCAAAGCCCAAAGGGCATCCTCTGATATGCATAAGTCCCATAAGGGCATGTGAACATCGTTATCTCCTGATCATCGGGATGAATGGGGATTTGTAAGAATCCACAATATCCGTCAAGGAAGCAATATAATTGACGGTTAGCAAGACTCTCTAACATCTGATCAATAAATGGAAGGGGAAAGTGGTCTTTTCGAGTGGCTGCATTCAGTTTTCGATAATCGATGCACATCATGTGTCTGGTTACTGTACGTGTAGGAATGAATTCATTCTTATTGTTTGAAACAACAGTAACTCCACCTTTCTTTGGAATGACATGCACATGACTAATCCATGGACTATCTGAGATAGCGTATATTACGCCTGGCTCGAGGAGTTTCAAAATTTATTTCTTAACTGCCCCTCAGAGGTTTGGGTTTAGCCGGTGTTGGGGTTCCACCAATATCTTTGACGGATCTTCAAGATGTATCTGGTGTGTGCATAAATTAGGGGAGATCCCAGTCAGATCGCTGAGCGAGTACCCTAATGATTTTCTGTACTTGCGTATTTCTCTAAGTAGGAGGGATGTATCAGTTTGGTTTAGATTATCATTAATAATGACAGGGTAAGTTGAGTTTGGACCGAGATAAGCGTACTTCAGGCCTTCAGGGAGTTCTTTCAGCTCGAGCTTTGGTGCTCTCAATTCGCACTAGTCCTCAGACTTATATAATCGATCTTCTTCACATAGATTTTTGCCACGAGTATCCTTTGTGTTAATCATAGCTATTGAATTCCCTGAGATCGAGCCCTGAGGAAGGCCATCCGCCACTTCATGAGGTTGGGCAAGAGCTTCTAGTAGTCTGATCATTCCACGGGGTTCTGAGTTGGGTTCTCCCGACTTCGCTCCCGGAGTGTAAGTGTTCAGGGAGTCCTCTAATGACAAACCATATGTGGGTTCTTCCTCGGTATCAATCCAGAAAGTCTGTCCGTCGATGGTTGGTTTCTTTTCTTGTTTCTTGGTGGTGAAATTCATAACTTTTTCCCCCAGACAGACATCAATCCTCCCCCTTGATACATCTATCAATGCTCCTGCAGTGGCAAGAAAAGGTCTACCAAGTATGATATCTTGACCTCCATCATCGAGATCTAGCACCACAAATTCTATCAAGATCCAGCATTCTCCCACCTTTAACGGAATATTTTGAAGTCCCCCTCAGGTTTCTGCAGAGATCGGTCAGCGAGGACTAAAGAGAAAGCAGATGGTTTGAGTGTGAGAATACCTAGGTGTTTTGACACAGTGAGGGGCATTACGCTGACACTGGCTCCCAAATCACGCAGGCAGTTATGGAAATTCAAACTGCCTATAGTGCATGAAACGGTGAAAAAGCTAGGGTCTGCGTTTTTTTTGGGATTTTGACTTGCATCCATTTGTTGCATTCCCTAAGGACCACCATTGCTTCATCCTCCAGTGAGGTCTTTCTTATTAGGATATTATTTAGACAAGCCTTCAGGTCGGGAACTTTTCTCACCATTTCAACGAATGGTAGCCTCACTTGAAGTTTGGCTATCATGTCGTCAAGTTCCTTTCCTTTGAGAATTGCTGGGGTTTCAGGTTCATCAATGTGTCCATCATAGGTTGACCAATCATTATCATCCTCCAAACATTTAGTTTGATCATCATGTTTCCCCTCAGAGAAATTACCATCAGAGCTATGCTCCCTACTTGCGAAGGAAAAATCTCCTTCTATAGTGATAGCGTGAACATGCTCTTCTAATTCTCTACCAGGTAATTGTTGAGAGATTGAGAAACAAAATTCAGATAATGACCTAGTTTCCTCAGATTTGGTCTCTAGAAGCTTTACTTTGGCATTCAGACCTCTGAGTCTCTCATTTAAGTCTTCAGATATTCTTTATATCTTGGGGTTTATCTCGTCAGCATCCTTGGACTGTATCTCTACGATGTACTGAAACATGGATTCAATCTCGGCAAGAGAACCAGCATTCTCATATTGATTGAATCCATATCCAGCCTTTTCATGATACTCCACTTGGTATGATTCGATTGAAGGTTGAATTAAAGAGTTTAATTGAGTGTTGTAAGGATTATTCCATTGTTCCCTAGGATTTCTAGTTGGGTAGACATTATAAGGACAATTAGGAGTTGATATGATAATGGAAAGCTCTAAGGACCTGGAGTATGGAGCATGGATAGGACATGAAGATGGAGTATGGAGCATGGATAGGACATGAAGATATGGACAAGCAGGTAAGTTTAGCTTGCGAGTTTATTCGATGTTGGAATAATTTTAGTTTCACTCGTAGCTTCAATCAACCTGTTTTGAATGTTGAAATTTCAAGTATAATGCACTTGATTTTTACCTTAAGTACCAAGAAAGATACATGTACCTTAGATGTGTGCAACGGCTTAGGATGAATCACATCTACACGGAGCTTAACAATGGATCGATCAGAGAGAGTAACAAGAACTGAACACATCATTGTGATCAAGGAGAAACCACCAGATGCCTCACCACCAATAAAACCCCAAGGTAATTAACTAGACTCTCAAAAATGAATGAAAGCTAACTTGCTTTCACTTGGTGCAGATTGTACAATTTTGAGTTCACAACCTTTTCAAGAAAAGAAGACTACTCTTGTCACCAACCATGTCTTGATCAAAGAAGAACCTCCAGATCCAACACCACTCTCATTTACCGTGATACCAATGAACACCAAATACTCCAAGGATCAGGTAAGTATCTCTTTGTCTCGATTAGTTTCTCATGATTTAAGGGCTGTGAGTATGAATATATTATCTCCAGAACTCATTGAGAGAAAGTTAGGTTTATTCAAGGAATATTCGGAATCAAAATCTTGTCTTATGATGCAAGAAAAAGAAGAACTTGATAAGATTAATGCTTTGATAGAATCTGATACATGTTTTCCAGTTTATTGTGATTCCATGACTGTGATAACATGCTTGCTCTTTGCCAAAAGTGTTAACAACTTTGCAGGAATAAAAGAGGAGCCACCGGATTCAAAAATTATCTCATCTAGTTGCTTTGCGAGGACTGGAATTGGAGTCGTTTTTCTGCACGATAAGAAACCCCTTCCTTACTTCAGAATGATCTTTGAGGTTGGAGAACAAGTATGGACGCCAAGGATTGCTCGTCCATTTTCCCTAACAAGAAGAATCATCAACAATGCCAATCAAATTGATCTCTGAGGTAAGCATCCCATGATGTTACTCTTTACTGGTTCTAACTTAGTGTTGTTTGTGGCAGATCAAGCAGATTTGAGGACAAATCCTTTTCAACTGGGGGAGGATGATATGATAATGGAAAGCTCTAAGAACCTGGAGTATGGAGCATGGATAGGACATGAAGATATGGACAAGCACGGAGCTAAGGATGCTTTGGAAGTACCTCTCGGAGCCAAGACTCGTTTAAAGACCAAGAAGTTTAACCATGCTATTGGAGGATTTCTTAGCTACATAAGGAAACATTTGGATCTCTTGAGCAAGAACAAAGAAGATATTATCCAAACATCATTGGTTTTGAAAAATGCTCAAGATGATCAACAAATGGGCATGTATTCCATTTGTACTATTTTTTCCTTATCTTCGGTTTTGTCCCATTGGGTTTTCCGGAGAAAGGTTTTTAATGAGGCAAGTGAATCACATTTCTCATTAGCCCATTTGTTGGTCAAGATCAGGCCCAAGATCCATCAGCATTTCGTGGCCAAGAGGAAGGAAAATGATTTGAAGAGTCAGTTTTGAATTCAAATAGTTTTCATTATTTTTGTCATTTTCGAGTTGTTTTAATTTCTGTCTCGAAACTTGGTTTGTTTGTTTTGAGACTTCCTTCTTCCTTCTCTTTATAACCTTGTGGGAGATCTCATTGTAACTCATCTAGCTTTTTATTCTCAAACTCTTCTAAGAACTAGATCAAAACAGGTAAATCAAAGGACTTTCATTCCCTTTGTGTGACCCATCGATCCCTTGGTGAATCAAAGGATTTCTGCAGCCTTAGTGTGACAAATACACTCCAATGTTACTTGATTTCATTCGATCTATCTCATCATCTCATCATTCTCATCTGTACTTGCTTCTGAAGTGACAATTTTGGAGTAGAATCATATTAGGAGTGCTCCTAAAGTTTTTGTTGAAACTTCCGCTTGGAAAGTTTTGGTTGAAACTTTTGCTTGGAAATTTTCTTTGTCTACCCAGAAAATTAATATCCTGTACCCACTCAGTTTTATCATCATCTTCAAAATCATCAATCAAGCTTACTAACCTTTTTGAGGTGTTTGGAATCATATTCACCTTGGAAGTGAAACCTTTCTTATAAACTTCCTTGTCAACTCCTCTATGCTCAACCTTTATATATCTTTACAAGCCTTGCTCCTTAATTGTATACACCTGAGAAGTAGAATAAGTTTGAAAGTCAGATCCGATTAAGGGGCTCTGGGATCGACCGATCTTGGAAGAGATCGGTCGATCTCGAGAGAAGTAGGATCGATCGATCAAAGAAGAATCGATCGATCTTGCACAAAGTAGGATTATTCGAACTCGAAAGGGATCGGTCGATCGTGCACGAAGTTGGATCGATTGATCGTATGTGGATTGGTTGATCTCAGAGACGTAAATAAAAAATGCAAAAAATAAAATATCATAGACTAGGTCTAAAACTTAGATCTAGAGGCTACAATTACTCCTCGGCAATGGCGCCAAAAACTTGATGTGTGGTTTTTATCAGGTTTTACCCAAACCAGTAGTTCCCGCAAGTGCATTGTTGTGTGCGGTAGAATAAAGGTGGGATCAAATCCAAAGAGAGTAAAGACCACTTTAGATCTGTAGATCTAAACAGAGCTAGGATGAAAAAATATAAAGTTTTGTCACAAAAAATAAAATCCAAATCAAATCCAAAAATATTTAAATAAAGAAATAAAAATCAATTAAAATAAATGTTGGGATCTGGCAAATCGTAGGGATTTAAGTAAATAAAAGGCTATCTAACCGGATTGGCAATTTAATGATCTAGATCTAGAACACAAACATTATAGATTCCGGGTAGAATAACCAACACTAGCTGTATTATAAAACCCTATAAATACTTTGATAGATTCGTCAACCTAACAAAAGTATTTGTTCCATAGAAGTAGACATCTAATAATCATAACCCTAATCTATAACAATAACCTAATTAAACATTAAATCCCTTTGAATAAATCTCATCTCCCAACATGCAGATCTACTCAACCATGACAATGGGTTGATAGATCATGATGTTGTATGGTGTGAAATGCAAAGAAAGAGATGAAGACAGTGTGTAGATCTGAAAATGCAATGAAAAATATTATAAATCTGAGAAAAACCAATGTAAAAGTTTATAGATCTGAAAATGAAATAAAAATGACAGAGTAATAGTAAAAATCGTGTCCAAGGCTCCTTGGCCGATCTGGAAATGAACCCTATTTATAGGGAGTCTTCTAGGTCAAAACTCGGAGTTAATGTACAATTTGGATAATATTCGTGATCCGGATCGATCAATCATGTTGGATCGATTGATCTCCATCCTTTGATCCGTGCCACCTCATAGATTCTTTTTACTGACCGATCTGCTTCTGCATCGGTCGATCCTCTTCATGCTTGGCCGATCCTCTTCAGGATCGGTCAATCCCAGAGTGTCTCCAAAATCCAATGAAGTGTAGAAACATCCAAATTTGCTCCAGTTTGTCCATTTTAGCTCCAATGAAGTGAAAACCTGAAAAACACTAAAATCGGCTAGAAGGACACAAAACCTAACTCTAGACTCAATAAAACATGTAAAAAAAAAAGTAAAAAGTAGTGAAAATAGAGACTCATCAATACCACACACTCTTGACCCGGACTTTGCATGCCAGTTTTCAGCTTCCTATAGGGTTTACTATGCTGATGAGAATGCCAAGGTAGCCAAGCAGGGGGTTCTGACCTTCATGTGCAAAGGTGTGAGGTACATGATCACTCTCACTGATCTATGTGATTTGTACGGCTTTAGGAGAGATGCTACTCATGCCACTATGGATACAGAGTGGGGACACATCAAAACTTTGTGGTCCCACATTGGGAATGGTGAAAAAATGATTTTGCCTACCCTAAGCAAAGAAAGACAGCAATGCAATCAACCTAAGCCTAGAGAGACAAAATACAAAGTTTATCAATTGTAGTATAGTGGTAAGTTGATATTGAATGAAGTAACAATGTCGAACCAATCAAGAGTGGTCTACAGCAATCAGTTGATAAATAAAACAAGTTATTCAAGTGATTATCAAAAGGGTGTGGTACTAGCAGTCAAAATAAGAAATCTACTAAAAACCCTAATTGATACTAGAGGTACCAAAGTCTGTCACACTTTAGCACATCATGAAACTAAGCAGGAAAAGTCACAATACTAAAACTACTCAACCACACTGATCGAGTGGTGAGGTCGAGTGCTACAGTAAAAATGGAGGAAAACTACAGTGAACTACTACTAAGCAAGCTGTGAAACTATGGGAAAAACAGGGACTCTAGGGATGGAAATCACAGGATACCAAACACTCTGTTCCATTGCAGCTATCAACTAGCAATCTCATCACAGGACTACCCTAGACAACAGACTTCACAACCAGCTCAATCCACGGTTCGTGGTAGAGAGCCCCAAGATCCAACCCAGTCAGCATAGTGTGAGGAGTCGGATCAGGCATGAAGAATCAGCCTATTAAAGTCGAAAAGAGTTCATAACAAGTGAATAGGTGGAGTCGTGACATAAATCAATGTCTGATGCATCCACCCTCACGCTATTGTACTCTAAACCCCTGAAAAAGTCTTTCCAATGGCTCAAGGCATGTTTCGTGCTCATGAGACCATCTAAGATCATGTTTTCGTTGATCAGGAGAAAACAAGCATTAAAATCACTCACCCAAGAGGGAGTCGAAACTGAGTGATGATCAAACTATCTAAGCAATAACAAAACAGAGAGAAGCTAACCTAATCCATCCCCAAAAATTCCAAATCTACTACTCATACAAGGTGATCATGGCTGGGGTCCGAAACCCAGAAAAGCTTGAGCTTTTCATATGTTATAGCCTTTGATCTAGTGAGCAAAGGTGGAGAAGAAATCAAAAGCAAATACTGATTTATTCAAAAGTTATCAAAGCTACAAGGTTTCTGGAAAATGAGAAAACTATCAAGAACACCAAGAACAAGAGAGAGAAGAAATGAGAGAAAACCTAAAAATTACTAAGCTAGAGCGGCGCTATCTTTTTTTTTTCTAATTAGGTTTAATGAGGCGCTTTTATACATAGTCTCTAGTGCTTATTACATTTTACGAGTTTATAGTCTCTAGTGCTTATTACATTTTACGAGTTTTAAGGAGAAAAAAGTCGGAGAGTGCCCACTCGACCCAGCAGTCGAGTGGGGTAGTCGAGTGGTGTGGTCCAAGAGTGCTTCACTCAAGTGAACTGTGGGCAGGCGGTGATGCTGAGGTTGAGACTGATCGCCTGAGAGTGCTTCACTCAAGTGAACTGTGGGCTGGCGGTGATGCTGAGGTTGGGACTGATCGCCTGAGAGTGCTTCACTCAAGTGGTCTGGTTGAGTGAACCTGTCTGAGAGTGCTGTCTGAGAGTGCTTCACTCGAGTGCTCTGGTCGAGTGAGCCTGTCATCTGCAACCGCTTTGAGAGTGCTTCACTCGAGTGGTCTGGTCGAGTGAGCCAGCCATCTTCTCTGCAATCTTCACTCGACTTCATAACTTGCTAGACGTCTTCACTTCATGAGCCAAAATCCAAGTGTGCTCCATAAGCTTCATATGTACCTGATAAGACCCCAAATATGCAAAATGCATGCAATGCCTATACAGAAATATGAAACATCCTAAATGAAGCGTAAATGCAAGAAATGGTGTAGAAAATGGATGAAATCTACTCTAAGGCATGATTAAAAGGTGGTGAAAACATGTATAAAAGTGGTGTTATCAACTTTTTCGCTTCCGATTTGTAATGTGTATATATAATCGGTTTGAAAATGTGATGAATTTTTGATTTTACAGTGTTTATTGGATTTTACAGTGTTTCGATTACTTTCTCTTCTCATGATTCGCAGAATGTTAAAGATTATAAAGAAATGATTAAATTGTCTAAGACGAGCACCTGCACCAAGACCAAGCAGCATGGAGCGCGGCTAATTCCATGTTACTTCGACTTCTTTCCTCGTCTTGTACGAAACTTACCCTTTGCTTGCCCTCAAGCAAATAGAAAAGATAAGATGACAGGAGTAGTGTGAAAAGTTGGGACTCAAAACCTAAGCAAACTAAACAAACCTCTAATGTCAATGTCACAATTATTAGTTCTAGAATGCATTTCACAGAAGTTCTACTTAAAAGCTTTAGCCATACTCATCACATCAAATGCAACACTAAGACTCAGCCACAAGCAAACATTCAAAGCAAACTATCCTTTTAACATTGATTAAGCACGAACTGGTGAATCATGATATGCAATAACTGTAACTCATTTGGTTGAGGGACAAGTTTTAAGAGATAAAAATGATCTCTTCTTCCTATGGTTTTAAGCGCATGTATCAGGATCTCTCAATGAAATGGATTGAATTATAAGAGAATGCTAAAGGTAGAGCCAACTGGTGCATACATGAGCAGACTATCATCTACCCATGAAGAACCAAATGACTTTCCTAACTCTAAAATCCCAGAAACTTCATCCTAGTTCTACACTTGTGCTTAAAAGCTTTTATTTTTCATTTTTTTGGCTTAAGGACTGATTTTCTGTTTTCTTCTAAGGAGAGGATACTTTACTTTTACTTCTAACGGATTTGGGATTATTATTATTATTATTTTTTTCACTAAGCTATGACTCGGCCACTCACTCGAGTGGCATGGTCGAGTAGCTAATATATGATTTTTTTTCTGTTTCTTTTACTGAGCCAACTTTTATCTTTTTCTTCCAAATCCTTTACTAGACTCATTTTCTTTTTCTTTTGAACCTATCCTCTCCAAAGGCTTATGATTTTTTAGCAAACTCTTTTCTTCTTTTCTTTTCTTTTCCCAGACTCAAACCTCAACTTATTCAAACTCCTAGCCTAAATCTGGTTCAAAAATTGCAAACCAGAGACTACATGAGAGGCTACTCCTGTCGGCAACACCTAACACTTTCTCTCTAATTCAATCCGGAAATAGGCCTCCCTTCACTCAAGAATAATGTATGGTCCGAAATGAAGTTTTAGGTTTGGTTTTTGTGAAACTGTCTCAATGGTGGAGACAGCTACTTGGATTAGCAAGAGTGGTAAAAGGTGAAAGAGAATCCAAGTATTTTGAGGTATCCATGAGTTAAAGTTTTCGAGCATATCATGATAATTAATTTTTTCAAATTAGATTCTAATTGATAAGGATAGTTTGACAAATCACAGTAAGCTTCAACCAAGTGGAGTGTTAAATCTAAATTCCAAGCAAGGTGCAGCCTTAATTTTCAAGCTTAGGCGAATGCATTAGACAACTTATAACTGTGGCATTGAAATTATATGTTTGGTTCTTAAGCTTTTTACGGTTTGACTCATCATCATCCCATATGCATATGGACAATCCTAAGTGAAATTCTAAAAACTCAATCCTAAAATGATAATGCAACTACATGACACTCTATTTTTGTAAAATAGTTTTCTGAAAATTTTCAAATTTTTAAGGTTTTTCAATGCACATAGATGATGCAAATTTGAATAAGAAAATAAGGAAATATGTCAAATACGTCTCTCAAACCCTCCCCCAAACTTAAATTACACAGTCCCTTGTGTAAAATGAATTCAAGAGATGATTTGAGAGACTAAAACAAAAAGGAAGAAAATATGCAATGGTATAAACAATGATAAAGAAGTGGGGTGGTACCTCATTCTTGTGTAGTGAAGAAGGCATATGTGTTAGCCTCCATGCTCTCCTGAGTGTATGTTGGACCTGTAGTGATGCGAGGGTCAGCTGCGGGGTGCGAATCGAGTGGTCCACTCGACCCAGCGTGGTCGAGTGGTTCGCTCTGCCCCCTGATCATAGCATAGGTATGGACCGACTGGTGCACTTGGGTCGAAATCCTGATAGCACTCGAGTGGCTCACTTGACCTAGGTGATCGAGTGGCTTCGTTTGGGGACGAATGCTCTAGATCCTCTATAGGGTGATCTGGGCGCCTCTTTCTCTCCTTCGGCACAGCTGAAGTCCTTCTAGATGGGCCAGCACTCAACTTCCTCTCAGCTGCAGCCAAGCGACTGGTGAGCCCTTTCAATGTGGCATTCATTCCACTCTTGAATTTGCTGAATTGCTTATCCTGCCACCTGCACCACTTCTGAAGTGTGGAGATCTTATGATTAGCCTCCTTGAGGCTTCTGCACTCTGTCTCCTCAAAATAAAACCTCTTTGGAGCTTGCACACTCCCCATGAAGTCTTGAAACGTCTCATCTTCTTGGAGTTTAACTCCCTCATCAGAGAAGTAGAGATCTCTGACTGGTGGTACAAAGAGGATACTGCGGTCACCGTCCTCTGCATAGATTTTGGCTAGACCTCCATAGGGTAGCAAAATCTTCGCCTTGCTGCTCCTGGGATGTGAGAAGTTTTAGATGTACTTCTCCCCAACCTTTGCACCAATAGTCTGAGTGTCTTTCATGTGATCCAAATCCATCAGAGTGTATGGTGTGGGCTATGATCTAAGCTCAACTACAGCAGCCTCTAAAAGTGGGGTAACAATCCCTCCCACTGTGAGCTCTGCCTTGTTCAGCATCTTGTCATTCTTGACAGCAGCAGCTATGTAGATCATGAGGTGTCTCACCAAAACAATGAAGTTCCCTGTGTAGGCTCTATCTCCTCGCATCTCTATCCCATTGCCCCGGTTCTCCTCTGATGAGTAGATGAGGTAGTCGCAAAGAGCCTTGTCCAGCATCTTCAACTCACTCTCATTCACTGGCCCTGTGGCCTTCTTTGCAAACATCGTGTTTGCGAGAGTCCTGTGGAGGTATCTTACTGCGGGGTGACTGATCTCACTACTCTTAGCTCTAGCAGACTGATAGTGGTCCCTTCCTCCAAGCGCTAACCACAACTCGTTTAGCTCTTTCTTATCAAAATCTTGAGCTAGCCTTGTTCCTCTGCGGAAATCAAACAAGATATCGACCACACTCAGGGGCAGCTGATAGTCTATTCCTCTGACTCTGAAGCTCACATGCCCCATCTCTGCTGTACTAGCCATGCCTCTTGTCTCATAGAGGTGGAGATCTACTGTTGCCAAGAAATGGCAAGTCTCCGTCTTGAAACCATCCCTAGGGCTGTGGGTGAGTCCCACTATGTCAGCAGAGTCATAGAGCTTCCCCACCTCTCTGCAAATTCCCAGAGCTTGCATGGTAGGGCGATCTGGGTACCTAGTCCCAAGGAACTTCACCCTCTCCAGGATGGAGATTTGCTTAGCTTCCTCAGAGGTTTCAGCTTGGATTTCCTCTGAACTTTCAAAACCATCTTCCTCACTGTTCCTTTTCACTGATTCCTCTTCTTGAACTCTCTTTCCCTTGGCCTTGTCTTGCCGTGACCCAGATGGTCGAGTGGCTCGTACAGCGGTGTGGCTTCTTGTTGCCCTTGTCCTAGTTGTGCCAGTGCTCCTGAAACGAAATAAAAAAATCAAAAATTTAGAAAAAGTTTGGACCACTCAACCCAGGCACTCGAGTGGTGTGGTCGAGTGGGCAAATTTTTCCAAATAAAATTTTGCCGGACTTGACCCACTCGAGTCCTTTGATTGAGTAACTAAATTAACAATAATATGCATCCAATTTTTCCAAAATCATCAAGTTTCAAAACGATTTTTATATATGCATGATTTCAAAAATTTCTAAAACTTGTTCAATTTCAACAATGATGATCAATGTGGGTTCTCCAATTATCAAAAAATCAATAGATAAACCGAAATTTGTCCTAAGGTTATAAAAAAATTTCAAAAATTTCAAGTGCACTACTAAGAATAAAATTTCGATTTCAAGCAAATTCACCCATAGAAATTCATTGCATACTCATTCCGATTCCTTACACTACTCTAATCAGCCGATTTTAACTATATACAAGCCAAAAAAAATTTCAAAAATTTTCAAAAATTTCCGAACCCGGATTTTCGCAAAAACGTATTCAGAGGGTTTATAAACTTACAAGTTGGTTTTGGGATTGCAAGAATAGTGAGACATGATTGAAATTCGGTTGAAAATTTGAAGATTTGAGTGAAATTTTGTTAGAGAGAAGTTGGAGAGTTATGCGCTTAGAGAGATAAAGAGAATCGCAAAAGTGGGGAAGAATAAGATGGTGGGTCGCGTGGGAATTAAATGGTGTAGTGATTTCAAATGAACGGCCTAGATTAAAAGTTGAGATTTCAGACAAAACCTGGCCACTCGACTTGGGGGTCTAGTGGTGTGGTCGAGTGACTCTTGGGGTTTTTGGCTGACCCTTTTGAAACTCCATTTTGACTTATACTCAGCTTATATCCTCTCCTGAAACTCAAAACACTAAGGAAACACATTAAAAATAACAAAATTCAAAAGACATAAGAAATTCAAGCAAGTATATACAATGATAAACATGAGAATTCCTCCCAAGTGAGCTTGTTTAAAGTCACTTAGCTTGACTCTCACTCTTTTAGGCATGTGGAAGGTCTTTGAGAGACTGTGTTGACCCCTCTGGACTCTCAAAACTTTTCTGGTCTTTGAGAGACTGTGTTGATCCCTCTAGACTTGGCTTCTCCACAATGAAGGTTGATGCCATGATAGCGTGATAGAAGCTATTACTCATTCCTGGTGGCTTAGGCCTCCTTCTTCCCATCTTAGGTGGGGGTGGTTGAGTTTCTTTGAGCTTTAGAACTTCCTTCTCAAGCCTATCCACTTTCTCTTCCAACTCAACAACAACACCTTGTAGAGCAAAGATAGTGCTCTGGTCTGATGCTGGTGTTGTGAGTGGGTATGTTGAGTTGCTCTTCCCTATACAAAAATATTTCTGGTCCGAGTACCAAATTGATCCAGTTGCTCTCTGGGTGGTGACTCGAGTGGTCACTCGACCTAGCACTCGAGTGGAGTGGTCGAGTGTATCCTATGCTGTCTTCATCAGAGTCACCTTCTGCTACAAACGTATCAACCTTCTGCACTGCTCTGTCAGAGTGACTACCCATGGTGACTGTGAACCCTGGAGGTCTTGATGGTATCTGAGAGTATTGTTCAAATTTTCCAAAGTTTGTCTTTTCATTGCCCTCAGCTTCTTCCATGTAGAAAAGCTGTCTCTCAAAATCAGGGTTCTTCAAGCCGAAAGAGGTGTCAAAATGAATCACCAAGTCATTACCGGTTTGAAGAACTATTTCACCATTTTTGGTGTCTATAACAGCTCCAGAAGATGCCAAGAATGGTCTGCCTAATATGAGGGGATCCATTGGCTCCTTTTCCATCTTCATCACTATGAAGTCAGTAGGGATCTCCATGTTTCCTACCCTCACTGGGACATTCTCTAGCAATCCATGGGGAAATCTGATGGTTCTGTCAGCTAAGATTAGAGACCTGGTGCTAGGCAGAAATTTGTGATATCCCAGCTTTCCTGCCATAGACAATGGCATTATGCTGACTGAAGCTCCCAGATCACAGAGAGAATTATGGAAAGTCTGATTTCTGATGGTGCAGGGTATCGTGAAAGATCCATGATCCGTCAGCTTCTTTTGCACTACCACTTTCTGCTGAGTGATCATCTTGTACTCATAGGCCTTAGCAACTGCTGCTCTCTTATCTTAAATTTTATTCAAGGCTCTTTTTCTCAAACCACTCTTAAAGGGTCCAAGTGACTTCACAACTTCATCCCAAGTCATTTTAGCTTCAAGCTCTAATAGCTCTTCTTCAAGCATACTAGCATACTCGTTCTCAATCTCAGCCTTGAACCGTTCTGGGAAAGGACTTGTCATCATCGCATGCAAATCCAGTATGCGCTTCTCTTTTGCAGTCTCAGGAGTGCCTACTCGACCACTCACTCGAGTGGTGTGGTCGAGTGCTATAGTGCTCGAGCCAATTGTAGCAGCAGATCGAAAGATTTCCCCCCCCCCAACTTGAGTATCACTGTCCTTAGTGATGTTGGAAAATCTCTTCTTGAAAGGAAGAAGATGAAGAGCTGGTGCTGTGCTCACCGCATAGAGAGTTGCAGGTTCCTTAGGGTTCTGCACAGCTTTGCCAGGAAGTTGGCAAGTGGTCTTAGTAGAGGCTGAAGCAGCACTGGACTCAACAAACTTCAGTCTGCTGTTGAGAACCTCAATCTTATGGTTCAAATCATCATAAGAGCAATCGATGTGGGTTCTGAGTTCAATGAACCTCTTTGACGTCTCTTGAGTAGCAGTATTCTGGCCTTGAAGAAGTTGGAGTAGCAGAGGCTTAAGGTCAACATCAGCTGGCTGAGGTGGTCGTGGAGAAAATCCAGGTGGATTAGCTGGAGCTTGTGGCACAAAAGGCTTGTTTTGGCCTGGGTTCTGAGTAGGGTAGACTTGATCTTGAGGGTTGATTACTTTGGTATTCCTATAGGATAGATTCGGATTGTTCCTATAGTTGATGTACCCTCTATTGAAACCAGTTTGATTCTGTATATACAGGATCTCTTCAACCTGATCATCATCACTTTCTTGAGCTTGAGTAGTAGAAACTTCACCAACAAAGTTCACAGATTTCTGCTGAGCCAGGATTAAATTGTCAAGCTTCTCACTAAGAGACTGGATTTCCTGTTTGGTCTTATCAGAAGACGAAGATGGGCCTCTGACCGATCTGTCGAAATCCTCACTGTAGTTTCCATCAGAGATTGCAAGATTCTCTACTAGCTCCCAGCCAGTGACAACGTCTCTATTGAGGAAATTTCCATTACTAGCTGTATCCAATAGCATTATGATCTTTGGGCTTACCCCTCTGTAGAGCGTACTGAGCAAAGACTCCTTGGTGAAACCATGGTGAGGACACTGCGTCGTGTACTCCTTAAACCTCTCCCATGCTTCAGAGAAACTCTCATTGGTCCTCTGAGTGAAGCTTGAGATTTCGTTCTTGAACTATGCAGTCCTTGACATAGAGAAACATTTCAGCAGGAAAGCCTTCTTGCAGTCATCCCAGGTGGTTATAGAACCCTGAGGCAGTGCTCGTTCCCAGTCGGAAGCCTTATCACCAAGAGAAAAAGGAAAGAGGCATAGCTTAAAGCTGTCTTCTGAGATGCCATTGATCTTGGTGAGCTCACACAGTCTATCAAATTGATCCAAATGAGCAAGCGAGTTTTCCATAGGAAGTCCATGGAATTTTTGGTTCTGGACCATGGAGATCAAACCCGTCTTGATCTCGAAGTTATTGTTGTTGACTGGAGGAGCTACAATTCCTTGTCTCTGAGAGTGAGTGTTTGGAGCGTCTCCTGCTCCAATCACCCTAGGCTGAGGAACTTGTTCTGCCATGAGTGCAGGTGTCTCTAGAACTGGTTGTGCAGGAATGGTGGTAGCAGGTGCAGGTGTAGCTTGACGAGTATGCTGGTTGATGCGATGTATGTGATCAAGTAACTGGAGTAAGTTTTGGCTGCCTTGAGAACGTGTTTGCATTCAGAGAGTAGTGACTCGATCAAGTACTCGAGTGGTAAGGTCGAGTGGGGGTCGAGTGCTACAGTACCTGATGCAAAACAGATAAATTTTCAAAACCAAATCAGTACCCAGATCTCAAAAGTAACAGACTTGATATAGTAAGCCTTAAACAACTAACTGTGTAGACAAAAACACTCAAAACTGGCAACAGCGCCAAATTGAAAAAATGATTTTGCCTATCATAAGCAAAGAAAGACAGCAATGCAATCAACCTAAGCCTAGAGAGACAAAATACAAAGTTTATCAATTATAGTATAGTGGTAAGTTGATATTGAATGAAGTAACAATGTTGAACCAATCAAGAGTGGTCTACAACAATCAGTTGATAAATAAAGCAAGTTATTCAAGTGATTATCAAAAGGGTGTGGTACTAGCAGTCTAAATAAGAAATCTACTAAAAACCCTAATTGATACTAGAGGTACCAAAGTCTGTCACACTTTAGCACATCATAAAACTAAGCAGGAAAAGTCAGAGTACTAAAACTACTCGACCACACTGATCGAGTGGTGAGGTCGAGTGCTACAGTAAAAATGGAGGAAAACTACAGTAAAAATGGAGGAAAACTACAGTGAACTAATACTAAGCAAGCTGTAAAACTATGAGAAAAAAGGGACTCTAGGGATGGAAATCACAGGATCGCAAACACTATGTTCCATTGCAGCTATCAAGCAGTCTCATCACATGACTATCCTAGACAACAGACTTCATAACCAGCTCAATCCATGGTTCGTGGTAGAGAGCCCCAAGATCCAACCCAGTCAGCATAGTGTGAGGAGTCGGATCAGGCATGAAAAATCAGCCTATTAAAGTCGAAATGAGTTCATCACAAGTGAATAGGTGGAGTCGTGACATAAATCAATGTCTGATGCATCCACCCTCACGCTATTATACTCTAAACCCCGGAAAAAGTATTTCTAATGGCTCAAGGCATGGTTTGTGCTCATGAGACCATCTAAGATCATGTTCTCCTTGATCAGGAGAAAAGAAGCATTAAAACCACTCACCCAAGAGGGAGTCAAAACTGAGTGATGATCAAACTATCTAAGCAATAACAAAACAGAGAGAAGCTAACCTAATCTATCCCCAAAAATCCCAAATCTACTACTCACACATGGTGATCATGGCTGGGGTCCGAAACCCAGTAAAGCTTGAGCTTTTCATATGTTATAGCCTTTGATCTAGTGAGAAAGGGTGGAGAAGAAATCAAAAGAAAATACTGATTTATTCAAAAGTATCAAAGCTACAAGGTTGCTGGAAAATGAGAAAACTATCAAGAACACCAAGAACAAGAGAGAGAAGAAATGAGAGAAAACCTAAAAATTACTAAGCCAGAGCGGCGCTATCTTTTTTTTCTTTCTAATTAGGTTTAATGAGGCGCTTTAATACATAGTCTCCAGCGCTTATTACATTTTGCGAGTTTTAAGGAGAAAAAGTCGGAGAGTGCCCACTCGACCGAGCAGTCGAGTGGGGTAGTCGAGTGGTGTGGTCCGAGAGTGCTTCACTCGAGTGGACTGGTCGAGTGGGCAGGCGGTGATGCTGAGGTCGAGACTGATCGCCTGAGAGTGCTTTACTCGAGTGGTCTGGTCGAGTGAGCCTGTCTGAGAGTGCTTCACTCGAGTGCTCTGGTCGAGTGAGCCTGTCATCTGCAACGGCTTTGAGAGTGCTTCACTCGAGTGGTCTGGTCGAGTGAGCCATCCATCTTCTCTGCAATCTTCACTCGACTTCACAACTTGCTACACGTCTTCACTTCATGAGCCAAAATCCAAGTGTGCTCCATAAACTCCATATGTACCTGATAAGACCCCAAATATGCAAAATGCATGCAATGCCTATACAAAAATATGAAACATCCTAAATGAAGCGTAAATACAAGAAATGGTATAGACAATGGATGAAATCTACTCTAAGGCAAGATAAAAAGGTGGTAAAAACATGTATAAAAGTGGTGTTATCAAATGGTTAGTATGATACCGGTTCCTCGAAGCAGACGGATGTCCGTCATCCGCAGTCAGTTATGCATTACGCCTCATTGCTAGCACTATCCTATGCCGGTCATACCCTACTAAATCTTGGAAGTTCGATCTTATGCTGATTTTGCTTGGTGTTTGCCACATGTTTCCTGCTGCGGTTTGGAAGTATGATATACCCAACACTGATCTGAATTTGGGTGTTGTGTTTGCTCATTAGTTGGTTTCTGTGAAAGCCAAAGCCTGTGGTAAGAAGCAGTTTGTGCATGTTGGAAACCTTTGGACTCCGATCTTCAGTTACTTTGGTATAGTTCTGTCCAACGCCACATGCAAATCCGATCAGATCACCATGGAACTTGACTACCTCAAGCATGTGACTTGGATGAAGCCTAACAACATATGGATATTTGCTGATGATAATGGCACAGTGAATATGGTGAAGTTACCCGACATGTCTTTCAGAATCAAGAAGGATCACGCCATGCTGTATTTCGCGCCAGACGAGTCATTGTTGATTCAGAGTTCAAGCCGCAAGCTTCACTGAGGAGCTTCATCTAGCACCGCACCTTCAGCTACTGAGGATGAGACTGTGCCGCCACCTCCAGAGACACCACCAATAGACACTTTCACTCCTGACCTTGTGTATCCAGAGCCGCCTTCGGGTTATATGGATGATAGTCATATGTTTAGGAGATACATGGTGAGGACTATGAGGAGTATGTGGCAGCTTGTCGCTTCTGGTGTTACTTGTGCCAAGCCTACTGATATGTTCAAATTAACCCTTAGAGCTACTCTCTCAAATTAAGAGATCATTGTAGTACTTAGGGGTCAAATTCCACAGAGACTCTAGTTCACACAATAGACTATCAGTTTTGAATTAAGCTAAACCAATGAATGTAAATTAAATAAAACAAGATGAAAATAATGAAATAAGGATGTAGATTCAATATGTCAAGAAGCTAGACCTAGGAAAATCAATTAGGGAATACTTTGAATTGCAAACTGGGCGGTTCAATAATTAGGATGCAATTGTATGTTCGGTTCTTAAACTCATAACACTAATATGATATATATCCAACTCTCGCCGCGATGACATCTATCCTTTAATTAATAGAAAACCAAATATCTTTGTGAGTCCTAATGAATGAAGTCTGCATGAATAACAAGTATGATATGTTCACAAAATTCCTAAACCAACTATTGCCGCGAAAAGACTGTTTGCTCATCTAAGATTAGGTCGGGATATCAATAGCACTCTCGCGCCTACTAACATTCATATGATTCTAAATTTCTGGTGGCTAGCCTTGGACTAGTATAGATTAAAATCTAGATGAAGAACATTATGAATATCCTAATATGTTTATGCCCAATTCAACAATTCATCATAAACCCTTGAAAACCCTAGATCTAACAAGGAGATTACTAAGACATAATCAATGAAACACAAATCATAATCTGAATAATACTCATAGAATAAATCAAGAGAAGAGATAAGAGTTTAGAAATCTTCTCCCAAAAATCTCTGTAAAGGTGGCTGTAGAAAATAAAGCATAGCTCTCAACAATGACTTAAATATACAATATATAAGTCTAAATACAATTTGGGCTCTTTTTATAAATAAGAAAAACTTCTAGGCAAAAACTATAAATCTTTGCATGAATAGTACCATGTCGACCGACACTGTTCCCATGTGTCGGTCGACATGAACAATAACTCGATGAACAGTGCATTTCTAACTTTTCAGCTACAATGCTCCATAATTGCTCTATAATGTATCAACAAGGTCCATCTCGCATTTGTACCTAATAAGACTCAATATATATACAAAAGACTTTAAAACCAATATGTATATCATGGCTAAAAACCATAAAAAACTATGATATATCAACTCCCGTAGACTTAACTTTTGCTTGCCCTCAAGCAAACATAAAACTGAACCAAGGAAGAAGTTTGAAAATCGTGAAACTCACCTACTCTTTAGAACATTGTGCTTACCAGTCATCATGTAAACCACATGATACAAGAACTATTCAGAGACTAACCACCATGTACATTCACCGTAGTCACTCGCAGTCTTCTCAATACCTACCACAACTTAACAACATATCCCTTTAGTAAGTCATTTCATCGATAAGTCTCATTTCTGAATTCAGTGTTCAAGAGCCTTCTAAACTCAGCTATCATCCAATACCATAACAAGACAAACCTCACAATAACAATGATGTTTTCGTCTCCCCCAGACTTAAATCCTTGGTTATTTTGGATATATTATTATTATTTTTTCTTTTGTCTATGAAGGTAGGCTATTAGAAGTGAATAGTGGGTCACGGGATCTTTCCTACCCTCACAGCAACCCTACTTTCATCATCCCCTTCAGAAGCAAGTTATTGCAGCATGGATTTCTCCTACCTTTTTTACCTCAGAGAATTACTTGGTCATTCATAGATTATACCTTAAAGGCTTTTATTATTAGTAACAACTTTTGGGGAGGCTAGACATCATAACTTACTTTGATTTTATTAGGTCATATATGAATGAAAAGTCAAGCTCTCAAACACCAATTTTGTCCATGAGGTAAAAGGAACTGACAGAAATTAGCTTAGGCTATAGCGAGCATCTGTTGTAAGTATGGGGATCTCAAGTTAACTGGTCAGACTTCGAATTTTTCCATTAGTTGAATCTTAATAAGCTCTGCAACAATGGTCACCAGAAAACATAGCAAACAACAATAGACCAAGAAATAGTTCATAGTTTTTAACTAGGTTTGACTCAATAAAAAGAAATTGTGAAAAATAAAAGAAAAATTAGGACTGACTCTCAAAAGAATAAATAGAGTTAGTAACAACCTCCCCCATACTTAAACTACACTGTCTCTAGTGTAATTAAGCTTAAGGAAGGTGAAAGAAAGAAATAAAAATTAAACATGAGTGAATTGTTGAGTTCTGAAAATTGTAACCTGGTAATGGTGTGTGTGTTGATCGACACACAGATCGTGTGTCGGTCGACATGAGTGTGAATATCGTACAATGAAGTCTCACACCAATCTATTGGTCATTCAATCTGTTTTCTGACATTAAATCCTGATTTAAGAGCTCCAAATGACGTCAAATAACAGCAGAATATGATAACATAACAAGCTCAAACAAGATCCAATGAAAATCAAAAGAAAAACTGACTCAAAAGTAAGAATAAAAATGACTCAAAGTGAAAAGAAAAATAAAGAAAAAGAAAAACTTACAAGTGGGTTGCCTCCCACTAAGCACTTGTTTTGAAAGTCATTAGCTTGACTTTGCTGAAGCATGGGCATCTGGTGGATGAGTAAGTCACAATGGATGTCTCACAGAGAATAGTCGCTTCATCCATGGTAGAGTATAAGCATTAGGTGCATGAGGACGACCAAGGTAATGAGGAACATCAACTGGGCGGGATATTGGTATGGGTAGGATGCTTCTTTTCCCTGCAAAATCATCAACAAAAGAAACAAGGGCTCTACGAGAATCTCGTGGCTTTTTTAACTGTAAAACAGTCTTTGTATCTTGAAAAGTTTTATTGATGATATTAGATGATTTGGGCTTAGAAAGTGTGTACCTTTGCTTTTCGCGGGGTGAATGGAGTGTGAGATCAGGGGGTTTCTGTTTGACAACAACTCTCACACTTGCAGCAATGAGATTATCCTGAAAACTAGCTGTTCTAGACAAAGGCGGTCAACTGGTGGTGCGTGTCGACCGACACAGGTGGGTCGTGTCGATTGACATAAACCCAGAACTCGGATATCTGCAATTTTTCTAAAATTCCTCTGCAATCCTTGTTTCCATCAGAAAAACATCATCCTCTAGTGTGTACAACCTCGTCTTGCAGCCTAGTCTTTAAGATATGATCACCACTCCAATCCTCAAGCTCTGAAGCTTGCTTATTCACTTGCTCATTAGGACCCAACTCTTTGACATACCCAGCAGTAATGTCTTTGGAGGTTTCTACAGAGAATGATTGACCATCAATGGTGGGTGTTTTTCTCAGCTTGTCCATATCAAAATTCATTACCTTATCACCCAAATTCAAAGCTATCTTGCTTCCTCTTACATAAATGAGAGCACCAGCTGTAGCCAAGAAAGGTCTTCCCAAAATGAGAGGATCCTCTGGTTATTCCTCATATTTCAACACCATAAAGTCTGTGGGAATTAAACAATCTCCAATCCTTACTGCTAGAACACCTTCTGGAATCTTTTTGGACATATCAGCCAAGAAAATAATGATCTTTGTTGGCTTGAAAACAGTCATCCCAGGTCTAACATCCACGGAGTAAGGTATCAAGTTGATAGTTGAGCCAAGATCACAAAGAGAATGAGAAAATACTTCTTTTGAGATGCAACAATCAAGAAGAAAACTTCCTGGATCAGGTAGTTTCTCTATAGTCCAACTCTTAATCATGGCACTACCTTGTTCAGAGACTACCACTTCCTTTTGCTTTCCTTTCCTCTTATGTGCGACTTTGTTCAAGCAAATTGCACTGATGTCTCTGGTAAGCAAAGCTCCTTCCTCAGGACTCACACCATTTATAACCATTCTCTTAACATACATCTTGAGTGGAAGTTGATATATCATAGATTTTATGGTTTTGTGACATGATATATGTATTGGTTTTGGAGTCTTTTGTATATATATTGAGTCATATTAGGTACAAACACGAGATGGATCCTTATGAGCACTTTGGAGCATTTGGAGGCTTGTAGCTGAGCAAATCAACAAGGAGACGGATAATCATGTCCACGTCGATCGACATGCCTCCCTTGTGTCGGTCAACATCACCGAGACGATATTAAAGCCTCCAAGTTTTATCAAGTTTTAAGAATTGCAACTTTGCCCCAAAAGTTTCTAAAGTTTATAAATCATGCCTAATCGTTTTTAGGTTAAATTATGTTTTAGAAGTCCTAGAGACTAAGTTTGATCATATTCAAAGTTTTTCAGTTCATTGTAATGTTGAAGGAGATTATTGGAGAGAAGATTCAGATCTCAAACTTTGTAGAGAGAAGAATTCTGAACTCCCTTTGTTTTCTTATTTTCTATTTTATGAGTAATATTTAGACAATGATTTGTGTTTCATCTTCTATGTCTGAGTAGTCACCTTATTAGATCTAGGGTTTCAAAAGGGATTATGAAAGAAAATTGAATTGGGTTTAGTATTGTTAAGTTATCTATTATGTCCTTCATCTAGATTTGATAATTACAATAGTCTTAGGATTGATCACTCTAATACTGGTACCGTAGGGTTATTAGTACACACGAGAGTGTTATTGATACCCCGAACTAATCTTAGATGAGCAAACAGCCTATTCGCAGTGAGAGTTGGTTTAGGAATTTTGTAAACATATCGTACCCGCACTATCATAGAGACTCTATTTATTGGTATTTCGCAAAGAGATTTCGTTTGCTTCTGTTTAGAGGATAGATGTCGTCGCAGCGAGAGTTGGATGAGATATCATATTAGTGTTACGAGCTTAAGAACTGCACAAACACATTAGACTTAATTTACGAACCGTCCAATTCACTTTCCTGAGTTTCCCTGATTGATGTCCCTAAGTCTAGCGCTTTAATCACTTGGATTTAATCCCGTTTAATTGCTATTTTTATTTATTGCATTGCTTTGTTTAGTTTTCTTATTTTCGGCTAGCTTAACTCGAATCTGTTCAATCTATTGTGTGAGTTTTCAGAATCCTTGTGGATTTGACCCCTAAGTGCTGCAATCGATCTCTTAATTTGAAAGAGTACTGTTTTGATGGTTAGAACTGTTTTGATTGAGAGAGATGCTGCTGGGATCATACGTGATTTAGAGGGCAACCAATACAATGCTCAGGGTCAGAAACTTGATGCAGATGGAAACCCCAAAGTCAAGATTGTCGACAATTTTGGTCACATTGACCGACATGGTAATGTTGGTGTCGGTCGGCGTGATGGCGACGGAAACAGTACGGACAACTTGGATGCTAGGATTGAAAATGTGAAAAGAACACTTGCTGATTTCAACAAACCCAATGAGTTTTACTCCAACATGTCTGCTATATGTCCTCCTGCTTTTTAGAGGAATGATTTTGAGTTGAAACCCCAATACTTCACTCTTGTGGAACAACACACCTTCCAT
This sequence comes from Cardamine flexuosa, assembly GCA_963555745.1. NCBI lineage: Eukaryota > Viridiplantae > Streptophyta > Magnoliopsida > Brassicales > Brassicaceae > Cardamine > Cardamine flexuosa. Next base: position 20,097,125 of record OY743219.1, read on the forward strand.
GCTCATCCTGCGGAACATCCAATGGACCACATAGAAAAGTCTGAAGACTTGGCTTCGAGTATTAAAGCCAATGGAATGTCTGAAGACTATCTATTCTACAAGCTCTTCCCATACTCTCTTGCTGGGGTAGCAGCTTAAATGGTTGAAACAGGTGGAACCGGGTTCCTTAACCACTTGGAGAGACATCAAAACAGCTTTCTTGAACAACTTCTATGATGATGCTAAGACAGATGAGGGATTTGATTATTCAGTTTACTCAAGGACCTGCATAGACTTTGAAAGCTGTGTGGTTGATATTCAAGGGGTACCAACGAGATTGTCCGCACCACAACATTGATGAAGTCCAGCTCATTAGGACTTTCTTTTGCAGAATTGATTGGAGGTATCAGGTTGCTTTGGACGATGCTAGCAAGGGTAATTTCAAGACTAGAACACCAGTGGAAGCTATTAAGTTGACTGAGAATTTGGTGATTAGTAACAGTACCAAGAATGCTGATTTTGAGAGGAAGAAACTAGCTGCTGGATTGGATAATGATCAGATTGGAGAGGTTAAGGCAAGACTTGATTATGTGCACAATCTTCTAGTCAACAGGAAATCAGTCAAATCTGCTCAAGATGTTGAAAACATAGAACAAGATAAAAAGTGTAATGAGGAAGATGTGAATTTTATGAATGGTTCTAGGTTTGATGGCCAAAGGTTTGGAAACTCCAGAAACTTTAGTGGTAATGGTCAGAAGAATAGCTATGGAAGTAATCAGAATTATGGGCTTGTGCCAAGACATGTTTCTCGCCAAGAGTTTCAAGGAAGGAGCTTTACTTAGAACTATGAGAACACTCTCTATCCGAACCCTCTTGCTAAAACTTCTGAAGATGAGATCAAGGTTATGCTTAAAAAGATCTTGGAAGGACAACAACAGCTGAAGACAGATTTTGATGGCAAAATTAATGCCTTATATGCAGATTTGAATGGGAAGTTTGAAACTTTGGATAATCATATCAAAAGATTAGATGTTCGAACTTCACAATTGGCTAATTATTCGAAAGGAATTGGGGAGAGACCTGGTTCACCTTGTTATGCAGTTACCTGGAGGAGTGGAAAACAACTAGAACCTGTGCTGAGAAAAGGATTGTCATCTGAAGAAGTGATAGATCAAGAAGTGGAAGCTGAGGAATTTCCCGAGGCACTCGTGCCCGCATTGATCGACACAGATACCCTGTTTTGGTCGGCAATCATGGGAAATCCAGCCATAAAGATCTTGGAAAACAAGGACGAGAGCAGTTTTCCTGATGTCATCGATCGACAGGCCCCTGCCTATGTCGGTCGACACAGTACTGAGACAACTCCGATTCTGCCTAAACTGACTTCGAAACCTGAGGAGAGAGTCTACAAACCTAAGATCCCATTCCCTAATGCTCATAAGAAGACCAAACAAGAGTTGGAGGATGCTAGATGCAAGGCTATCATTGATAAGCTGATTGTTGAGACTCCACTCATTGATGCTGTTAAGACATCTCCTGTGATTAGGAAATATGTTAAGAGAATAGTCACCAAGAACTTGAGTACAAAAGAAGAGGTTATGATGATTTCAGCTCAAGTCAGTTCTGTAATCCAGAACAGGATTCTAGAGAAACTTTCAGATCCAGGGAGTTTTGTTTTAGGATGCACTATCTTCTCTGAAAATGTTAGTAGATCTCTTTGTGATCTTTGTTCTAGTGTGACTTTGATGCCTAGATCAGTTGCACTGAAGTTGGGTATGACAGATCTTCAGCCCAAAAAAATCCACTTATACTGGCTGACAGATCAGCTCGGATTCCTGATGGTGCAGTGGAAGATGTTCCGGTCAAGATAGGTAATTGCTTTATTCCCACAGATTTTGTGGTACTTCAATATGAAGAGGAACCCAAGGACCCATTGATTTTGGGAATACCCTTTTTGGCCACTGTTGGTGCTATGATTGATGTGAGAACAGGAAGAATAGGTTTGAACGTTGGTGACTTGGTAATAAACTTTGATATGAACAAGCTGATACAAAGACCAACCATAGATGGACAGACCTACTATGTGGATACACTCACCAACCTTGCTGAGGATATATTCAAAGAGATCCATCTGGATGACCCACTGGAGAGAGCTCTGGTTGCATCCACTGAGGAGGTACATCATTTGGATATGGAGGCTGCTGGTTATGCTAAATTGTTGGATGACAATGCACAAGTCATGAAGTTGGTTAATACAGAACCTGTTGGCAGAACGTCTGGTCGTGTCGATCGACACAAGACGGTCATGTTGGTCGACATGGTCTGCGATTGGAGCGCCGCAGTAGCTCCAAAGCTTGAACATAAACTCTCCCTAAGGGGCTCAAGTATGCATTTCTTGGACCTAATAGCTCTTATCCTGTTATTGTCAATTCAGATTTAAATTCCGCAGAACTTACCTTGTTGCTAAGCAAGCTGCGCAAGTATCGCAAAGCTCTTGGCTATTCTCTTGATGATATTACAGGTATATCTCCGAAATTATGCATGCATCGAATTCATGTTGAGGATGATGCAAAGACATCTATTGAGCATCAGAAGAGACTGAATCCGAATCTGAAAGAGGTTGTTAAGAAAGAGATCATGAAGTTATTGGATGCGGGAATCACCTTCCCAATTTCGGACATCAAGTGGGTCAGTCCAGTGTATGTGGTCCAAAGAAAGGAGGAGTGACAGTGATAAAGAATATTAAGGATGAGTTTATCCCTACTAGAACAGTGACTGGTCACATGATGTGTATAGATTACATGAAACTTAATGTAGCAACACAGAAAGATCACTTCCCTTTGTCCTTTATTGATCAGATGCTTGAGAGGTTGGCTAATCATCCATAATATTCCTTTTTGGATGGATACTCAGGGTTTTTCCAGATCCCTATTCATCCAGATGACCAAGAGAAGACTACTTTCACCTGCCCCTATGGTACTTTCGCTTATGCTAGGATGCCTTTTGGTTTGTGCAATGCCCTACCTACTTTTCAGAGATACATGATGTCCATCTTCTCTGACATGATTGAAAAGTTTATGGAGGTATTTATGGATGACTTCTCTGTTTATGGCCCTTCCTTCAAGGATTGTTTGAATAATTTATGCTTGGTGCTTAAGAGATGTGAGGAGAAGCATCTAGTTCTGAATTGGGAGAAGTGTTATTTTATGGTTAGAGATGGTATTGTGTTAGGACATAGAGTTTCAGAGGCTGGTATTGAGGTAGACCGCGCTAAGATAAAGGTAATGATGAGTTTACAGCCTCCGGATTGTGTGAAGACAGTTCGAAGTTTCTTGGTACATGCTGGTTTTTACACGAGATTCATCAAAGATTTCAGCAAGATTGCTAGACCACTCACCGCGCTGCTGTGCAAGGAGGTTAAGTTTGATTTTACACCTGAGTGTCTTGCGGCTTGTGAACATATCAAGAAAGCTTTGATTAGTACCCCTGTTATACAACCACCAGATTGGGAATTACCTTTTAAGGTTATGTGTGATGTGAGTGATTATGCTGTTGGTGCCGTGTTGGGTCAGAGAAAGGACAAGAAGTTGCATGTTGTGTACTATGCGAGTAAGACATTGGATGATGCTCAAAAGAACTATGTAACTACTGAGAAAGAATTGTTGACTGTAGTGTTTGCTGTGGAAAAGTTCAGAAACTACCTTGTGGGTTCTAAGGTGATTGTTCATACAGATCATGCTGCTTTGAAGTATTTGATGAATAAGAAGGATGCTAAACCAAGGCTATTGCGATGGATACTTCTTCTTCAAGAGTTTAATATTGAAGTTAGAGACAAGAAAGGCATTGAGAATGAAGTTGGTGATCATCTTTCAAGGATAAGGATCACAGATGACGTGCCTATTAAAGATTTCTTACCTGAGGAGAATATCTATTTTATGGAAACAAGGTTGGATGGAGAAATTGGCGAGAACAGGAGTATTAGCACTCAAGCCGACCGACAGGAGCTGCCTGTGTCGGTTGATGCGTTGCCGAGTAAACAATCTGGGGCACCTATGTGCATACATGTTTTGCAATGAAAGTTGTTTTCACCAAACCTTGGTATGCTGATATTGCCAACTACATTGCTGCTGATGTACCCCCGAATCACCTTAGAGATTATGCAAAGAAGAGATTCTATAGAGAGCTAAGAAGATATTTTTGGGATGAACCTTACCTATACAAGCATTGTTCTGATGGGATGTATAGAAGATGTATAGCTGAGACAGAGGTTGCTGAGATAATGTTTCATTGCCATGGATCTGAATATGCTGGACACTTTGCAACTTTCAAGACTGTGTCAAAAGTTCTTCAAGCTGGGTTTTCATGGCCCACTATGTTTCACGATGCTCATACATTTATAGCGCGTTGCGATGTTTGTAAGAGAAGAGGAAAGATCAATAAGAGGAATGAGATGCCACAAAACTTCATTCTAAAGGTAGAAGTGTTTGATTGTTGGGGTATTGATTTTATGGGTCCTTTTCCATCATCTTTTGGGAACAGGTACATTCTTGTTTTTGTGGATTATGTTTCCAAGTGGGTAGAAGCGGTGGCTAGTTCCACTAATGATGCAGCTATTGTGATCAAGCTCTTTAAGTCCATAATCTTCCCCAGATTTCGAGTGCCTCGCATAGTCATTAGCGATGGTGTATCACACTTCATCAATAAGGTATTTGCTAAACTTTTGAAGAAGCATGGAGTACAGCACCGTGTCGCGACACCTTATACCCACAAACAAGTTGTCAAGTGGAAGTTTCGAATAGGCAGTTAAAAGAGATCCTTGAGAAGACAGTAGGTCATACACGCAAGGATTAGTCAACAAAATTGGATAATGCACTTTGGACATATCGGACAGCCTATAAGACACCACTTGGAACCATACCTTTCCATCTCTTGTATGGTAAGGCTTGCCATCTCTTGTATGGTAAGGCTTGCCATCTCCCAGTTGAACTTGAACATAATGCCGCTTGGGCAGTTAAGTTGCTGAACTTTGACATCAAACCGGCTGCGGAAAGGAGATTGATACAACTGAATGAGTTAGATGAGATAAGGCACCACGCCTATGAGAATTCAAAGTTGTATAAGGAAAGGACTAAGGCATATCATGAAAAGAAGATCATCCACAGAACCTTTAAGCCCAACGATCAGGTACTTCTATACAATTCGCGCTTGAATTTGTTTCCTGGAAAATTGCGTTCTCGTTGGTCAGGTCCATTCACAATCAAGGAGGTTCGGCCATATGGTGCTTTAGTCTTGCACAATCCCAATGGAGAAGATTTCACAGTCAATGGTCAGCGAGTCAAACATTATTGGGTGGAGACGACGATTCCTAATGGACATCTCTTGGACCTGAAAGATCCTCCATCGACCTGATTTGTCACCATTACGTCTAGCTCATGACTTTAAAAACCGCTTAGTGGGAGGCAACCCACTCTATCATATCTTCTTAATTTTTACTTTGTTTTTATTTTCATTTGAGTATTGTTAAAACTCATTTATGTTATATATCAGCTTCTTATTGACATTTTGCTCTTAATCAGGATCCAGATGTCAGAAAACGAGTTGAATGATCAGATAGAATGGTTCAGATTTCGGAAAACCGCATCCCTGCTCACGTCGATCGACATGCAGGGATTGTGTCGGTCGACATGCATACACCATATCCAGTCACGTTTTTCAAAATATAACAGTTCAATCTCTACTCAATTTTATTTCTTTTTATCACTTTCCTTAGGCTTATTTACACTGGGGACAGTGTAGTTTAAGTCTGGGAGAGGTAGTTGCTCACTATGTTTATTCTTTTGAGAGTCAGTCACAAATTTTTGTTTTCCAAAACCTTTGTTTTATTGAGTCAAAAATTTTCCAGAAACTATGAGCTATCTCTTGGTCTATTTTTTGTTTGCTATGTCTCCTGGTGACCATTGTTGCGGAGCTTATTCAGATTCAACTAATGGAAAAACCTTAAGTCTGACCGGTTAACTTGAGAGCCCCACATTTACAACAGATGCCCTCTATAGCCTGAGCTAATTTCTGTCAGTTACTTTTACCTCATGGACGAAATATGTGTTTGAGAGCTTGACTATTCATTCATACATGACCTGATAAAACCAAAGTAAGTTATGATGTCTAGTCTCCCCAAAAAGTTGTTATTAATAATAAAAGCCTTTAGGTATAATCTATGCATGACCAAGTGATTCTCTGAAGTAGAAGTGGGTAAGAGAAATCAATGCCCCCACATTTGTACTTCTTAAGGAGATGATGAAAGTAGGCTTGCTGTGAGGGTAGGAGCAATCCCGTGACCCATTATTCACTTCTAATAGCCTACCTTCATAGACAAAAGATAAGAAAGAGAAAATCATATGAAATCCAAAATAACCAAGGATTTAAGTCTGGGGGAGACAAAAACATCATTGTTGTTGTGAGATTTGTCTTGTTATGGTATAGGATGACAGCTGAGTCTAGAAGGCTCTTGGGCATTGAATTCGAAAATGAGACCCTGATATATCATGGATTTTATGGTTTTATAACATGATATATGTATTGGTTTTGCAGTTTATATATATATATATATATATATATATATATATATATTGAGTCTTATTAGGTACACACACGAGATAGATCCTTATGTGCACTTTGGAGCATTTGGAGGCTTGAAGCTGAGATATTGAAGCCTCCGAGTTTTATCAAGTTTCAAGAATTGCAACTTTGCCCCAGAAGTTTCCAAAATTTTTAAATCATGTCTAATCATGTTTTTATGTTAAACTATGTTTTAGAAGTCCCAGAAAACTAAGTTTGATCATATTTTAAGTTTTTCAAGTTCATTGTAAGTTTCAAGGAGATTATTAGAAGATTCAGATCTCAACTTTGTAGAGAGAAGAATTCTGAACTCCCTTTGTTTTCCTATTTTCTATTTTATGAGTATTATTCAGACAATGCTTTGTGTTTCATCTTCTATGTCTGAGTAGTCACCTTGTTAGATCTAGGGTTTCAAAAGGGATTATGAAGGAAACTTGAATTGGGTTTAGTATTGTTAAGTTATCTATTATGTTCTTCATCTAGATTTGATAATTACACTAGTCTTAGTATTGATCACCCTAACACTGGTACCATAGGATTATTAGTAGACACGAGAGTGTTATTGATACCTCGAATTAATCTTAGATGAGCAAACAACCTATTCGCAGCGAGAGTTGGTTTAGAAATTTTGTAAACATAACGTACCCGCACTATCATAGAGACTCTATTTATTGGTATTTTGCAAAGAGATTTGGTTTGCTTCTGTTTAGAGGATAGATGTCGTCGCAGCGAGAGTTGGATGAGATATCATATTAGTGTTACGAGTTTGAGAACCGCACAAACACTTTAGACTTAATTTACGAACCGCCAAGTTCCTTTTCCTGAGTTTTCCTGATTGATGTCCCTAGGTCTAGCGCTTTAATCATCTGAATTTAATCCCATTTAATTGCTATTTTCGTTTATTGCTTTGCTCTATTAAGTTTTCTTATTTTCATCTAGCTTAACTCGAATCTGTTTAATCTATTGTGTGAGTTTTCAGAGTCCTTGTGGATTCAACCCCTAAGTACTACAGTGATCTCTTAATTTGAGAGAGTAGCTTCTAGGGTTATATTTGACCCCTGTCAGATCCATCGATGAATGGCTTACTAAAGGGATATGTTGTTAAGTTGTGGTGGGTATTGAGAAGACTGCGAGTGACTACGGTGAATGTACATGGTGGTTAGTCTCTGAATAGTTCTTGTACCATGTGGATTACATGATGATTGGTAAGCACAATGTTCTAAAGAGTAAGTGAGTTCCACGATTTTCAAACTACTTTCTTGGTTTGGTTTTCTGTTTTGCTTGAGGGCGCAAAAGCTAAGTCTGGGGGAGTTGATATATCATGGATTTTATGCTTTTATAACATGATATATATATTGGTTTTGGAGTCTTTTGTATATATATTGAGTCTTATTAGAGACAAACATGAGATGGATACTTATGACCGACACACTTCCCTTGTGTCGGTCGACATCACCTAGACGATATTGAAGCCTCCGAGTTTTATCAAGTTTCAAGAATTACAACTTTGCCCCAGAAGTTTCCAAAGTTTATAAATCATGCCTAATCGTGTTTTTAGGTTAAATTATGTTTTAGAAGTCCCAGAGACTAAGTTTGATCATATTCGAAGTTTTTCAAGTTCATTGTAAGTTTGAAGGAGATTATTGGAGAGAAGATTCAGATATCAAACTTTGTAGAGAGAAGAACTCTGAACTCCCTTTGTTTTCTTATTTTCTATTTTATGAGTATTATTCAAACATTGATTTGTGTTTTATCTTCTATGTCTGAGTAGCCACCTTGTTAGATCTAGAGTTTCAAAAGGGATTATGAAGTAAAATTGAATTGGGTTTAGTATTGTTAAGTTATCTATTATGTTTTTCATCTAGATTTGATAATTACACTAGTCTTAGGATTGATCACCCTAACACTGGTACCATAGGATTATTAGTAGACACGAGAGTGTTATTGATACCTCGAACTAATCTTAGATGAGCAAACAGCCTATTCGCAGCGAGAGTTGGTTTAAGAATTTTGTAAACATATCGTACCCGCACTTCATATAGACTCTATTTATTGGTATTTTTCAAAGAGATTTGGTTTGCTTCTGTTTGGAGGATAGATGTTGCCGCAGGAAGAGTTGGATGAGATATCATATTAGTGTTACGAGTTTAAGAACCTCACAAACACATTAGACTTAATTTACGAACCGTCCAGTTCACTTTCTTGTGTTTTCCTGATTGATGTCCCTAGGTCTAGCGCTTTAATCACTTGAATTTAATCCTGTTTAATTGCTATTTTCGTCTTGCTTAACTCAAATCTGTTCAATCTATTGTGTGAGTTTTCAGAGTCCTTAAGGATTCGACCCCTAAGTGCTGCAACAGATCTCTTAATTTGAGAGAGTAGTTCTAGGGTTATATTTGACCCCTGTCAGAAGTGTAAGCTCAACTCATCAAATTGAGGAAGTTCAATCATAACCTTATCCATCATATCCTTGCATCTCATATTCTCCATCTCTTGCTTAGATTTCCTTGGCATTGGATATGGAAATGGTACCTCTGGTTTGTAAACCCTTTATGCAGGTTGTGGTGTTGTTTCAGCTGAATTTGGACTGCTGTTGCACTCACGTCGACCGACACCAGATGTGTGTCGATCGACATGGATAGATTTTTTTGCCTGTATTCCTGCCCATGTTGACCGACATGGTGATTGCGCGTCGGTCGACATGGACAAAATTTCCTCGGAAATCACATCATCTTCCACTTCTTTCAGATCTATGGTGTCCTCAGATGACAATCCTTTCTTCAAAACAGGCTCTAACTGTATCCCACTACTCAAATCAACAACATGGCATGGTTGATGTTGTTTTGTATCAGATCCTCTTGAAGAACTAGCTGATTGGGAAATCCGAATATCTAGCTTCTTCACATGGCTGTCCAAAGCTTCAAATTTTCCATTCAAGTCCGTGTACAAAGCATTAATCTTCCCCTTGAAATCAACTGCGATATCCTGCTGACCCTCCAGTATCTGTTCCAACATAAACTTAATCTCACTTTCTTTAGTGGTTGGAGAAGGTGTCTGGCGAAATGAAGGTTCATAGTTCTTGGTGAAACTATTAATCTGATAGAGATGTTGGTACTCAGGCCTTGGTGTGTATCCATATCTCTTTTCCTGATATCCAGTTACATTGATGTATTTGACATCCTTTTCTTCAACCTCTGTAGCACACTTAACTGATTTCTTACTCACAAGAAGACTGTGTACCATATCCAACTTTGCATTCACCTCAGCAATCTGACTATTACCCATGTTAGCTGCTTGTCTTGTCCTCTCATGGTCTGCATTATTGGTACTATTACTAGAAACCAAGTTCTCAGTCAATTTACTCGCAGCCTTAGGTGTATTGGTCTTGAAGTTTTCATTGCTAGCAGCATCTAAAGCCATCTGATAGCTCCAATCAATACCTCTGAAGAAAGTACACAAAAGCTGAACCTCACTGAAATAATGATGTGGACAGTCTCTCTGATATCCCTTGAATCTTAGCCAAGCTGTTTTCAAAGTCTCAGTAAATCCTTGAGTAAACTGGGAGATCATGTTACTCAAATCTTCATACCTTGTATTATCATAGAAGTTGTTCAGAAAGGCTGTCTTAGTTATGTTCCAAGTTGTCAAAGATCCTGGTTTCAACTGCTCAAGCCAATAAGCTGCTTCCTTAGCAAGTGAGTATGGGAAGAACTTGCAGAAAAGGTAGTCCTCTGAAACTCCATTGGCTTTAATACTATAAGAAAAATCCTCAAACCTATCAATGTAATCCATTGGGTGTTCATTGGAAAGACCATGAAAAGGGTGCTGTCCAACAAGAGTGTAGTATGTCATTCCTCTGAAAAGCAGGAGGTCGGATGGCAGACCTATTCGCATAAAATTGACCAGGTTTGTTGAATTCAGCAAGTGTTCTCTCCTCAACACAATTCTTTTTTTTCTCATCATCATGCGGACCCTGAAAATTTTGTCCGCGTCGACCGACACCAGCAGCGTGTCGGTCGACGTGCTCAATGACATCGAGTATGGTGTTTCCATCAGCATCCAATTTCTGACCCTACGCATTGCGTACTTGCCCTTCTGAATCACGCAAAACTCAAGTCTCATCCCTAAACAACACCAGTGGATTAACCATCTCTCAAATTAAAAGATCAATGTAGTACTTAGGGATCAAATTCTACAGAGACTCTAGTTCACACAATAGATTATCAGTTTTGAATTAAGCTAAACCAATGAATCTAAATTAAATAAAACAAGATAAAAACAATGAAATAAGGATGTAGATTCAATATGACAAGAAGCTAGACCTAGGGAAATCAATTAGGAAATACTTTGAATTACAAACTGGGCGGTTCAATAATTAGGATGCAATTGTATGTTCAGTTCTTAAACTCATAACACGAATATGATATCTATCTAACTCTCGTTGCGACAACATCTATCATTTAAAAAATAGAAAACCAAATCTCTTTGCGAGTCCTAATGAATGAAGTCTGCATGAATAACAAGTATGATATGTTCACAAAATTCCTATACCAACTCTCGCTGCGAAAAGGCTGTTTTCTCATCTAAGATTAGGTCGGAATATCAATAGCCTCTCGCGCCTACTAACATTCCTATGATTCTAGATTTCTGGCAGCTAGCCTAGGACTAGTATAGATTTAAATCTAGATGAAGAGCATTATGAATATTCTAATATGTTAATGCCCAATTCAAAAATTCATCAAAAACCTTTGAAAAGTTTTTGTAAATCTTCGGCCTGAATAGTACCATGTCGACCAACATTGTTCACGTGTGTCGGTCGACATGAACAGTAATGGTGAACAGTAACTTGATAAACAGTGCATTCCCAACTTTTCAGTTACAATGCTGCATAATTGCTCCATAATGTATCAACAAGGTCCATCTCGCATTTGTACCTAATAAGACTCAATATATATACAAAAGACTCTAAAACCAATATGTATGTCATGGCTAAAAATCGTAAAAACCATGATATATCACCTACTTTAGCACATCTGCGACCCAATAGCCCTCCCGTTAATCCTAGCACTCCTCAGAGTTCTGATGATGACTATGTTTAGTCATATTTTCAGAAAATTGGTTCTTAGTCTCTTCTTTCTCTTTCTTTTTCCTTGAGACATTTTTTTTATTTTTGCTTGTTGCTTCTGTTTTTGTTTCTAACTTCATTGGATATTGTTGAACTTATTATGTTATGCTATCATCTTGTTATTTGACGTGTTTGGAGTTCTTAATCAGGATCTAATGTTAGAAAACAGATTGATTGATCAATAGAATGGTTTCAGACTTGATTGCACATAATTCTTGCTCGTGTCGACTGACACGCAAGATGTGTGTTGGTCGACACACACCACCATATCAGGTCACGATTTTTCAAAACATAACAGTTCAATCTTTATTCAATTTCATTTCTTTTTATCACATTCCTTAAACTTAATTACACTGGGGACAGTGTAGTTTAAGTATGGGGGAGGTAGTTACTAACTATATTTATTCTTTTGAGAGTCAGTCCTAATTTTTCTTTTGTTTTATTGAGTCAAAACCTACTTATAAACTATGAACTATCTCTTGGTCTATTGTTGTTTGTTATGTTTTCTGGTGACCATTGTTGCAGAACTTATTCAGATTCAACTAATGGAAAAACCCCAAGTCTGACCGGTTAGCTTGAGACTCCCATACTTACAACAGATGCACGCTATAGCTTGAGCTAATTTATGTCATTTCCTTTTACCTCATGGACGTGATTGATGTTTGAGAGCTTGACTTTTCATCCATACCTTACCTGATAAAACCAAAGTAAGTTATGATGTCTAGTCTCTCCAAAGAAAATAATAATAAAAACCTTTATGGTATAGTCTATGAATGACCAAATGATTCTTTGAAGTAGAAGCCGGTAAGAGAAATCTATGCCCCCATATTTTTACTTCTTAAGGAGATGATGAAAGGGGATTGCTGTGAGGGTAGGAGCGATCCCGTGATTCATTATTCACTTCTAATAGCATGTTTTCATAGAAAAAAGAAAAAGAAAATAAAATCCAGAATAACAAAGGATTTAAGTCTAGGGGAGACGAAACATCATTGTTGTTGTGAGGATTGTCTTGTTATGGTATAGAATGACAGCTGACTCTAGAAGGCTCTTAAACATTGAAATCGGAAATGAGACCTATCGATGATTAACTTACTAAAGGGATATGTTGTTAAGTTGTGGTGGGAATTGAGAAAGACTGCAAGTGACTACAGTGAATGTACATGGTCGTTAGTCTCTGAATTGTTCTTGTACCATGTGGATTACATGATGACTGGTAAGCAAAATATTCTAAAGAGTAGGTGAGTTTCGCGATTTTCAAACTTCTTTCTTGATTCAGTTTTCTGTTTGCTTGAGGGCAAGCAAAAGCTAAGTCTGGGGGAGTTGATATATCATGTATTTTTTGGTTTTATGACATGATATGTGCTTTGGTTTTAGAGTCTTTTGTATATATATTGAGTCTTATTAGGTACAAATTCGAGATGGATCCTGATGAGCACTTTGGAGCTTTTGGAGGCTTGTAGCTGAGCAAAACAAAAAGAAGACAAACATTGTTGTCCATGTCGACCGACAGGTCCTTCCTGTGTCGGTCGACACACACAAGACGTGAATGACGCCTTCGAATTTTATCAAGTTTCAAGAATTGTAACTTTTTCCCGAGAAGTTTCTAATATTTATACTTCATGCCTCATCGTGTTTTTAGGTTAATTTATGTTTTAGAAGTCTCAGAGTCTAAGTTTGGATTATTCTAAGTTTCATTGTAAGTTTCAAGCAAGTTTGTATGGAGAGAAGATTCAGATCTCAACCTTTGTAGAGAGAAGAATTCTGAACTCCCTTATTCTTATTTCTAATTTTATGAGTATTATTCAAACAATGATTTGTGTTAAATATTTCATGTCTGAGTAGTCACCTTGTTAGATTTAGGGTTTTCAAAAGGTTTATGATGGTTTATTGAATTGGGCATAGACATGTTAGGTTATCTATAATGTTCTTCGTCTATATTTGATGTTCATACTAGTTTTAAGATTGATCACCTTAATCCTGGTACCGTAGGAATGTTAGTATGAGCGAAAGTGCTATTGATATCCTGACCCAATCTTAGATGATCAAACAGTCTTTTCGCAGTGAGAGTTGGTTTAGGAATTTTGTGAACATATTGTACCTGCTAATAATAGAGACTCTATTTTTTGGTATTTCACAAAGAGATTTGGTTTGCTTCTGTTTAGAGGATAGATATCGTCGCAGTGAGAGTTAGATGAGATATCATATTAGTGTTATGAGTTTAAGAACCAAACAAACAATTTAGTCCTAATTATCGAACTGCACAGTTCACATTCCAAAGTATTCCTGATGATTGTCCCTAGGTCTAGCGTTTTAATCACTTGAATTACATCTCATTCATCTCGTTTACTTTTATTTGCATTGTTTTATTTTATTTACTATTTATTGATCTAGCTTAATTCAAATATGTATTTCTATTGTGTAAGTTTTCAGAGTTCTTGTGGATTCGATCCCTAAGTGCTACAATTGATCTCTTAAAGAAGACCATAACGAAATAAAACTTTATTAAACTGAAACTTGTTATTTTTACATCAGAAAAATACTTGTTTAAATAGAAACAAACATACACAAGTGAAACATAAGTGGAGAGTTGTATCTTTCCACAACCTAATCTAAAAGTCACAACTCTTAGCATAATTAACTTAATCTAGCCAAACTCACTTATCAATAAGCCCTTAAGTCCAGTTAAGGACCGTCGAATAGATATGGTATATTGCAGCAAGCATGTAAGATCATCCACTTCAAAGCAAGTCTCTCTTTCAGAATCAGAATAAAAGAATGGATCTTTCTCCATTACCTTTATGGGCAAAGGTGGCGGCTTAAAAGAGACTTTACAATGGCACATCTTAGCTTAAATAAATGAAATTCTGAGTGCAAGCACAATATTTGCTTACGGTTCACGCATTAAAGTCACACCTCTCATTCTCCTTCTCTACATAAACCATCCATTGGTATTATTTTTTTCCTAAATAATTTCCCTTAGTTTCTCTCTAGCGCTAGTTGTTCTCGAATCAAACACTTGCAACTATGGCAACGAGAAGGATATTGAAAGAACTAAAGGAGTTACAAAGAGACCCTCCTGTCTCATGCAGTGCAGGTAAAGGATCATTGTTTCTTGTTTATACATAGAATTTTTCATTGTATAATATATGATATAAACACACAATAAGCCATGCAACAAAGTAAGATCACTACTGTATCTTGTAAAGATTTGATATTTTTCTTTCTCCTTTGTTTGGGGGTTGTTTTTAGGTCCAACAGGAGAAGATATGTTCCACTGGCAAGCTACAATAATGGGTCCAAACGAAAGTCCATACTCAGGTGGTGTTTTCCTAGTCAATATCCATTTCCCACCGGATTATCCTTTTAAACCTCCTAAGGTAATACTAACTTTTTTACCGCACAAAGTTAATTATATAAGTTTCCTCCTTATATAAAAATCAATCGTCCAAGGGTCCAAATGATCTTTTTCAACATATAGTTCTGATCTTTCTTTTAAAAAAATTTCCTTTTTTAAAACTCTTGTTGGTGTATGTTTGGTTAATATTTTCAGGTTGTATTCAGAACCAAAGTTTTTCACCCAAACATCAATAGCAATGGAAACATCTGTTTGGACATTCTTAAAGACCAATGGAGCCCTGCCCTTACCATCTCTAAGGTTTGAAATCAATTAAAATAAACATCTTTTTTATTACGAGATTTTTGATATGTACTCCATCAGTTTTGGTTTATCGAGAAGCTCTGGTCTTATATGCAACAGATAACACAAATTACTTAACAATTTGGTCTTGCAGGTGCTTCTCTCTGTGTGCTCTCTTCTTACAGATCCAAACCCTGACGATCCTCTTGTTCCAGATATAGCTCACATATACAAAACCGACAAGACCAAATATGAAGCCATGGCTCGAAGCTGGACCCATAAGTATGCCTTGTTCTGAACACAACCTTCTTCATTCTTTGCAACATGTCTACAACTTCTTTTGGTTTGTTCTTATTTTGTAATAATTAAAATAAAGTGGAATAATAATGGTGATCTCTGTTTTTCCTTGTTTAATTAAGAAACTTGCTTTGGATTATTATTTTAGTGTCTCTACTATTATTATTTTCATCATAAAATATTTCTTGAATATTTATTGTGATTCTTGCCTAGATTTTTCTTATGTTAGTTTATTGGAATTCAAGCTGGTGCAAGGCTTTGCCTCTCCGTGGTTGATTCAAACACACCCATTATTCGATTGGTACATAATGATTACTTTTAACAGAAGCATAGCATTTCATCAGAGCATCTACGTGTTGCAATATTTATGCTCAAACATAATTGCATATTTTAAAAGTAACATTTCAATTATTTTAGATAAATTTTAGATAAATATCCAGGTGTCTGGCCAATATAGACTTGTGGTGTATAATATATATTCGATCTATATGGTTCTAACTGCAAGAATGACGTTTGATGCCGGCCCTTGCTTAAAGCATTCAAAGCACTTAAGGCCACATTATAGTTGAGTGAAAAAATAAAGCCACATTTCAGAAGTTGTAATATAGACAAATCTTAGTTATTCGATAGATCCAGCCCCCTATGCGGCACCTGCCTTTAGAGAATCCAGTTCCAGCGGAAGACTAAGTACGTTAGCAAGTCAATTCTTGTTTGAGTTTAGATTGTTTTTTCAGTTCATGTTCTATATGTTTTCCTCTCTTATGTGTCATTACACCAGTCTTCCTTTTTTTATCCGATTTACCCTACAATTTTAGAGTTTAGTAAAAAGATTATTTATGCCATATTTAGGAGAAAAGCTAATATAACCTTATTTTTTATATTAATTGCTAGTTTAACTTTGAGAAGATAAAAGTTAAATGAGTTTTTTTAATCACATAAATACCCCTGAAATTATGTGTTAGAAAAAATCTAATTACAAGAGTGCAATTATAAACTAATGCCACATCAGATTAATTTTTGGAAAAATACTACTTATTTACGAGTTTGCCACCGGAAACTAAAAAGTCTGTGAAATTAATCTGCGGCTCTGTGTTACGTTTGATATAGTTATGGCCGTAAATTTTAGAACGGGAAATTAATTGTTAGATTAACATTTTAGTTACCGTATATTACATTTTAGTTACAACAGACTTTTGATTTCCAGAAAAAATAGACATTAGTGATGGCAGATTTGTGAACTCCCTTTACCGCATATTGTTTTCACACTAGAATAACATTTTCATTGGCTGTAGATTTACAATGGCAGAGTTCTTGTAGCTAAGATACCAAAGATTTTTTGTCGCAGATATGATATAATGACATCGCAGATTTATCTTAAATTTTGTTAATTAATGATGATATTTAGAGAAAATCTTCCTAAAATATGGTAACTTGCAGCACGATTTTTTAAGGTTTTTTATCAGCCTCTTTCTTCTTCATCCATAAACATTCATTCAGTTCCACCTTCATTCCAAAGTTATTCTCTTTTTTGAATTTTCATCTAATCCTTTCTCTTTTTTGAATTTTCATCTAATCCTTTCATCTAAGGACAACCTACACCCAAGTGGTATATTACTCAGACATAATCAATAAAACCAGGATATAAAATTATGATGATTCCATAAATAAATCCAAAGTAACAATGAAAAGAGGTTCAAAAAGCACTTTGAAAGAGTAAGAGATTTTGTGTCTCCAAAGCTACGAAAATATGAAACTAAAACTCCTAGAACAACTTGTTACTGCAGAGAAACTCGTACATCACTATAAATAATAAAACCCTAAGTTTAAAGTTGATCGGCTTGGAAAAGATTTAGAAAAAATTTCGGAAAATCTTTGCGTCGAGGATCGAGCGATCCTTCATAAGCCTTTTTTTACCACATTACATGACTCAGTGGGATATTGTTTTTGATCTTCTTGTTGACATAAGAAAAGATAAAGTCAGGTTATTCATTTCGAGATATGTCTTTCAAATATCAATCCACTCGATTTGGCAGTAAAAAAATGGTAGAAGATATGGGGAACATGGACGACAGTTCATAGACAAACAATTCTGAAATAGACTACCGACGATTCGAGCCATAGGCGACTCGCGTTTTGACAAAAGAATGGAAATATGGTTGCCACTCGATAAACAATGTAACTATGATTTTTCTCTTCTTTAAAACTGTTATAGCATCTCTATAAACTTGCTGCATTTGATGTAAAAAACGCTTTTGAATAAATTTTACATTCTGTTTTAAAAAAATGTAGATGAAGATTCCTAATGATAGTTAATATCAGTATTATCATCTTGGTCCAACTAGTATAACTCAAGCTTCGTTTTATGACTTTGACAGTTCTGTTTATTACTAATAAAGTTATGATGAAAAGAAAAAAACAATCTAATTTAAAACACTAATAATAATCTATGATTATATAAATTAACAAAGTATAAAACATAAACTGTTTACTATCTAGTTTTTAGAGTTTACACTATTACATGTCTCAATTTGCCGTAGTGAGAACATGTAGATCTGCTTCTTCTGGTTGGTAGTAATTAACAAACATTGACTAAGGAAGAGTTGAAGATTTAGATACTTGCAAAGTTGCTAAGTTGCTGCTGAAATTACTCTTGAACTTGAAGATCCAATGTCTCTTTGACTAACATCTTGTGTGAAGGTTCTAGAAGTGTCTCGAGTCTTGGCTTACAAGGAATATATTCTTACCGTATCATATTAGAATATTGTCGAATATACACTTAGATATTGTATCTCGGTTTAGTCGAGATATCAGAATTGTATATATACATGTTGTATGTCGATGAATGAAGACAACCTTTCCCCAAATATCTTTCTCTGTTTACATGGTATTAGAGTCTCATTTTTTTAAGTAGGGTAACCCAAAAAGAGTTTATTATCTGTCCTAAAATGGGATTCGGTTCGAGATGAGCTGATAAGAGACATCATCTCGAGAAGGCATGTTAATATCTCACATCAACCATATGAAAGGATTAACACTAATATATAAAGGATATGAGTCAATCTACTCATTATCAATTGGTTTTGAGTCAGAAACTCATAGAACTTAACAGTCTTGGCTTACAAAAAATATATTCTTACCATATCATATTAGAATATTGTCGAATATACACTTAGATATTGTATCTAGGTTTAGTTGAGATATCGAAATTGTATATATACATGTTGTATGTCCGATGAATGAAAGACAACCTTTGGCAAACATCTTTCTCTGTTTACATCTTGGTCCGTAATGCATGATCCATACATGCATGACTTGATCCAATAAGAGTATACTAGCACTCGATCGATTCATGGCTTAAACTATTCATATGTTTTAGGATATATACACATACACATACATATACATGATTACATGTATATAATATTTAATCGACATACTGTCCACACGTATAAGATTGGAAATAATATATTGGTTGGCTGAGGAATGTCTAATGAATTATTTGAATTATAATATTGAGAAAAACAAAGTAATTTTGTTTTTTTTAATAAAAAAAGTCTCTAAGACGACATTGGTAGTTGATAACTTGATATACATTATTCATTATGTGGTCAAAACGTTATTCTTATGTCAAAAAAAATTCGAATTTTTTTCACCTATTATACCACATACATTAGTAACTCTGTACTTTTATCTTTTATCAAAAATCAACATATTTATATGCGTTTTCAAGGCCTTTTGGTCATCTTCGTTACGCTCTAAACCCGAAATAGCTGGTGACCACTGACCACATATTCACCTGGGACTTGGCTCTTTTCCCGCTTAATTTGCCGGTTTCTCCTAACCAACTCCTTTAATTCATATAAAAACCAACAACAACAAAAAAAAACCCTAATTTATTCACTCTTTTTTTTCTTTCTTTTTGACTTTCAATATATAAGAAAAAAATAAAAAATAAAAAAGGGAAGTAAAAACGGGAAAAAAGAAAAACAAAACTGGTCCCCTGTGTCCTTTTTGCTCACTGGACCCTTTTCTTTTAGCTTCGCACAATCTCTCTAATTATTTCTCCTCACCGACACTTTCTTCTTTCACTTCTCCTCTCCTCCTCTTCTTTCTTCCCTGATCATATCAGTTTTATTTGCATTTAAACAAATATATATTTCAATAAAGACAATCTTCTTTATTTTCCCCAGAAGAAGAAGAAGATCAGCATTTACGTCTAAGAAATATTCAGGTCCTTTCATGTAAGTTTTTTTGTCTTCTTATTTTATAATTAATTCTATCTGAGTCAATCTAGTTTACTAGTCGTGACAGAGTAGGTACAAATGCTGATGGCACATTTTAGCAAAACTATCAATTTTTTAATTTATTTTTCGTAAAGACAAAATTTGATAATAAATATACAAGGATTTAGGTGATACTATGTTGTCTATTAATGTTCATCGTGTATCTCTTAAATACCTAACTCTTACTTATTTTATTATATTTAAATGTCCTTTGAATTTTCAAGTGCCAATCTCTATCTCTCTTACTCTGGAGTTTTTTTGTTTGTTTGTATCTGATAGTTGTTGCAACATCAAGTTCCTGATTTTTTTCTCTCCCTTTCAACTTCCCTACAAGTTGAGTATTTAAAGAAGCAACCTAGAGTTTTGGATTTTTATATTAATTTTGTTTAATAATTAATGTCAATAAGCCATTGATTACTCTATTATTGCATTTTGTATTAGTTCTCCTCACCAAAAAAATAAAAAGAAAGAAAGAAAGAGAAGTTGTGAAAGTAAAAAAAATGGCAGTGGAGAAAGAGAGAAAAGTGGATAATGTGAATGTGAAGAAGAGGAACATTGTATTGGTTGGGATTCGAATTGATGATAGTGGTAAAGAGATCTTGAAATGGGCACTTGAAGAAGTTGCTGAAGAAGGAGATTATGTTGTTGTTGTTCATGTTTGTTCTACTTCTTGTGAGTTTTTTATCTCCTCTTTGTTATTTACTTCTTTAGAAGTTTTTGTTTTACTATATTTTGATTTATTAGAAATTGTTTCTGAGTTTATGACTTATGTTTGTACAGATCGTGCCTTGAGAAGCAAGTCATCGTTGGATCGGTACTTAGAGCTTTATAGTGAATTCTGCTCAACAAAGAAGGTAATTTTATAACCTTTTCCAAGTTTATTTCGCGTAAAAAGACACGATTTTGAGCAACGGGTAACAGAGAATGTTCGGTTTTCGAGAATAGATTGAGCTCAAAGGAGAAGTATTGAAGGGAAACTCAGTTCAAGGAGTTTTAGTAAAAGAGGCAAAGCGATACAATGCTATGACCATTGTTGTTGGAGTTAAACAACAAAGAAAATTAAGGTGAGAAAATCTGCAAGTAGAAATTTATTTATAAAATTTTGATACCCTCTTTCTGATTTTAGTTTATTTATTTATTTTTAATTAGTCTAAAGATAGCTAAAGGCTGCGCAAAAGAGCTTCCTCCAACAACTGATGTTTTGGCCATCCATAGAGGGAATATAGTCTTTAGACGTTCCAACCATTACCAACTACCATTTGGTTCGTTGGTTCTCTTTTACAACCAGAATCTTTGCATCTATATAACATTCTTTAAACTCGAATCTGTTTACCAGAAAATGGGTTTGGTTCTTTTTACAGCTCAGAAGACAAGTTCTGAACATTCAGATGGATTTTCTGATAAAGAAAACGAGCTGAAACCCGAAGAATCATCGGTTAAAAGTAGAGAGCTCTCGGAGACAATGGGCCAAGAGAAGAGGAAGATTTCAGGAAGATCTCTATCTCTTGCATCAGTAGAGGTAATGGACCAAAAACCAGGTTGGCCATTACTAAGAACAACCAGTTTAGCTACTCCAATGGTTCATAATCAGACTCGGAAAATATCAGTTGTCAATTGGGTCATGAGCTTACCTGAGCGGTTCCCACATAATCCGAATCTGTCTTCTCAACCTAGCTTTTGCGACAAGCAACTTAAAAACATATTAAAGGAAATAAACAAATGGTTTAGCTATGATGTTCTAAAGACAGCAACATCAGATTTCTCTTCAGGTACTAACTAACAACTCTTGTTTTATTATGTTCTCAGTCACTTTATTGGATTCTTTTTCTTCAAATTACAGAGAATCTGATCGGAAAAGGAGGGTGTAATGAAGTGTACAAAGGTATACTTGAAGATGGGAAAGCTGTAGCAGTGAAGATCTTGAAACCATCTGTAAAAGAAGCTGTGAAGGAGTTTGTTCATGAAGTGAGCATAATCTCTTCTTTGAGTCACCAAAACATTTCGCCTTTGATCGGTATTTGCGTCCATTACAACGATCTAATCTCTATTTACAACCTCGCATCCAAAGGAAGTTTGGAGGAAACCCTTCAGGGTTAGCAAAATACTACTATACTCTCTTAATCATCTTGACATTATTGCATTAAGGCTAGTGGCGGTGCAATATATTTGAAGGTCATGTGGCATCAGATTTTTTTTTTTTGGCACTTTTCTTATACTAAATTTTTTATATTTATTTTAATTTGGACCCTAAAATTTTGTTTTTAAACCATAAAATTGACCTACAAATTTTGGGCTCTAGCAAAAGCTCCATTTGTTCAGCCCATGAACCGCCCCATTTAAGAGTTTAATAATGGTTCAATGGCTGCAGGTAAGCATGTATTGAGATGGGAAGAGAGATTCAAGATAGCAATAGGATTAGGGGAAGCTCTTGATTATCTTCATAACCAATGTTCTAATCCTGTGATCCATAGAGATGTTAAATCTTCGAATGTCCTTCTCTCAGATGAGTTTGAACCTCAGGTATGGGAAAACTACTTCGTCAGATCTTATACATCTATGTAGAAACTCATAAAGATTGAACCTTTATCGGATCTTTTTCGCGAGAATAGCTTTCGGATTTCGGGCTTTCGATGTGGGGATCGAAAACTTGTCGATATACGATACAAAGAGACGTGGTGGGGACCTTTGGATACCTAGCTCCTGAGTACTTCATGTATGGAAAAGTTAGCGATAAAGTAGATGTATATGCCTTTGGAGTAGTTTTGCTTGAACTCATATCAGGAAAAACTCCTATTTCATCTGATAGTCCAAGAGGACAAGAGAGTTTGGTCATGTGGGTAAGTGTCTGTTTTGTTTACTTGCACACTAAGAAACCTTCAAAATGAAATACTCAAAAATAGATTACTTGGGTTGCAGGCAAAACCGATGATGGAAAAAGGAGAAGCAAAAGAGCTCTTGGATCCGAATATTTCAGGGACTTTTGACGAGGATCAGTTTCATAAGATGGTTCTTGCTGCTACACATTGTCTCACAAGAGCAGCTACTCATCGTCCCAATATCAAAGAGGTTAACTCAGAGCTTTACAATCCCAAGTGTTGGATCCTCTGTTTTATCGGTAAATTGCGCGAAGACATAATCTTTTTAGTCTCATTTCAATTATATTTCTGCAGATAATGAAGCTGCTAAAAGGAGAAGATGAAGTAGAGAAATGGGTGAAGAAAGTAGAAGAAGATGAAGATTGTTTTGACGACGAAGTTTACCCAAATTTGAACACAGAATTACACTTGAGCCTTGCGATGCTTGACGTGGAAGATAATGACTCTGTTTCAGTTAGTAGCTTGGAGAGAAGTAACAACAGCCTTTTTTCTTCATCATCATCATCTCAGGAGCTTCAGCCTTAATTAGGGTTTGTGCTTAGTGTGTCGATTTTACTTGAGGATCACGTTATCTCTTTCAGTGTCTACAATCAAATCACGCTAGATATACTCTGACTTGGCTTTTGATGCCATTGTCGGAAAAGTTCTTTTTTTTTTCTTTTTTTTGTATAGATAAGAGGAGGAGAATAAGACTTAGGAAATAATGATTTAAAGCTTTTTTATGAGACTAAAACTAACTACAAATTTATAAAATGGGCAATGGTATATTTTTATGAATTATTATTGCTATTGACTGACACAGCCACAGAGCCACTGATCGTTTGAGCTTTAGCCTTTTGAAGCTCTCAAAGCGTGAAAAAAGTATTAGCTAAGTGGTAATCGTTTGAGCTTATTTGTTAGAGGAAAATGATTAAACTTCTAAGTAATCACTGTTGCTGATCTTTGAGTTTTTCATAATGAGTTGGAAAAGATAGAGTGATGAATTAATTAGAATGGTTCTTAGAGTCGCATAAATGCATAATCCGAGATTGGACACCAATTGTAATTGTGTTCAGTAAAAATTTGCAGATGTGGATAATTGTTGAGCCTCGTTCAAAATTGGTTTGTCTTGTGTTCTTGTGCTCTTACACGTACGCATCACGGCTAGATTCGAAAATAAACTAAATCTTTATATTTTGTTATTTCGTATAATTTATATGTATATATCTGTTTTAATGAATTATTATAATTGCATTTATAAATTTTGTATTATTATTATTTTATTTTTTGCGTCTATTATAAATTGCCTAGGTTATCTCTAGTGCATCTATTATAAAGTGTATAGGTTATCTCTAATTTAAAACCCTAATTTTTACACATTACTTTGAAAATAGCTGGTTTAGTCTCTGATATATGTACATGTTGTGCTTCTGCGATGATTCGCGTCAAAGTCTTATGAGTTTGTTTTGATAGGAATTGTCTGGGTCGAATCATGAAATTCATATTATATGATGTGTGAGTTAGTTTTAAATTGCTACTTACATTAATCGTTCTTTTTTTTTATTACATTAAATTGGTATTAACTGTTTTGTTTCTCTTTTAGGGTTCTAAAATACAAGTTACTGTGAAACAATTATTTTTATTATCTTTTGTTGGTTGTATTTTTGAAGGTGATTGGAAGGAGATAGTTGATTTTTTTGTCCACAAAAATAATGGATCGAATCGTGTGACTTTTCATCGGTTTAGATTATTTTAACCGAATCAAACAGTAATTTCTGATGGTCCTAATATGAGTTTTTCTATCTATACGTCCTTCAAACGTTATTCAGAAATTTTACATCCATCTTTTTGCAGTTGTACCGTCGTTGATAAGTATATTTTTGATTTTCTGTTGAATATGACACGTTATTTTGTGTGTGATCTAATGCTTGTTTTTTCCGTTTAGAAATATATGGAGAGGTTGTGGATTATTCTCCTCTAGAAAATTTCAACGAAAATAGTGTACAGCATTTCGCCTTTGTGCTTTGGGATAAAAAGTTTGTCTTGTGATCTTATTTTTGTATATATCATAAATAGATAGTCATGAATTTATTCTTAATCGTGAAGTGCATATTGTAGGGGACGAATACTACGTTGCATCACTTGGTCTGATCTTGTGGTAAGTATGTTTACTGGTTCGATAATTTGGTTGGTTCTATATTGGTCGTTGTTCCAAGGTGGTGGTTTGTACATAGTCCTATCTCAACATGTATGTATTATTATCTGATTCTTAAATTATCTGACACTTATATTTTAAAAATATATTAAAAAAAACTAATGTTTATATACATGTATATCAAATTATAGGTGATCTTATCATTAACAGTCGCCCTGGTTTATCTGATGTACTATTAAATCTTGATCTTCCTGAAGTTGATGAGTTGCATGGAATGTAATACTTTTTTCTCGTTTCGATGTTGATTTTTTTATAATTTATTGAGTTATGCTTTAGTATTTACTATACTTTACACTAACATAAAATTTAATTTGCATATTTTATAATTCTGGCTCGAAGATCTCCTTCTATTAATTAATAATATATAATATTCCTTTTCTGTTTTCTACAACATTAATTATACATGTTTTCATTTATTTATTTTAATTATATTATTATTTTATAAAAATATTTTGCTTTCGATATAAATTATTTAGTCAATAGGTCTAATATAAAATCTTTGAATTACCAAAATCATAGGAAGATTTTCATATACATTTTACATGATGATATCAAAATAAAAAAATTTAAAGTATATAATTGAGAAACTTTTCTTTGAAAATGAGATAAAATATGTTGAGTTGTTCCACATACTAATTAAATCTCATGATCCAAAAAGAACAACGTAATGCCTCAATATTACAGAAGAGTTACAAGAACCGAGCTTACCCTCATTGCCTTATACACTGTAGGCAAAATCAGTCCAAGTGCCTAATGGATTAGAGATCATAGCTTGACAGTAATACCAATTAACATTGTAACTATGTTATCAATTGTAAATATTCTCTGAAGTAATCTTAAAGATTTAACCTTTTAATAAAAAAATTCTCAAATTTGAATTAGCGTTTTATATAAGAGTCTGTTTGTTTGCTCATTCAGCTGATTCAATCAGCCGAGGATGAGAATTAATGTTTGTTTAGTGTGTAAAATACAAATCATCCAAATGATTCATCTAGCTGTGTTTCAAAAATTTAGGCAAAATTTTTAAACTCAACCAACTGATCCAAATTGGAATCATTTAACTGAAGCTGAATCAACTAAAAATACAAATGACAAATATGCCCATCACTTACTAAAAATATTACACACAAGATTATACCATTTCCTCTCTCTTCTTCTCGACTTCGATTTCAATCTCTCATCAGCTCTAGCTCTCTGATCGTCGTCGGAGTCATCGGAGCTCATCGGAGTCATCGGAGCTCATTGTGTTTGTCGTCGTACTCTTTCCCTTCGCATGTCATTTGATGCTCTATCTATTCTTAATCTCCTGATTTTACACTCGCTACCAAGCTCTAATCGTAGGAAAAAAACTTATGGATTTGAAATTGATAGATAGAGAATTTATGGATCTGGGTTTGTCAAGCTCTGATTGTCTGAGAAGAACTTAGCTAGATGATTTATATTTTCGTAGGAGAAGCTCTGATCTGGGTTTGTTTTGCTTTTATTTTGATGTTTTGGTGATGATGATGTTTATTAGCTTCTTTTAATCGATGTTTATTTGATGTTTTGGGGATGATGATGTTTATTAGCTTCTTTTAATCGATGTTTATTTTGATGTTTTGGGGATGATGATGTTTATTAGCTTCTTTTAATCGGTGTTTGTTCTTTGATAAACCAATTGTATATGATCACCTATTCGTATGAGCCAAGCCAATACCTTTGATGATCTTGTTTCGTTCTCTGTATTTGTTAGAGGCAATTATCTGAACTCTTAAAGCTATTCTTTGCCTGAGGCTATTGTTCTCTGTATTTCGTTCTCTTTTTTTTGCGTTGGTTTATATTTATGGATCTCTGATCATAGGAGAAAATTGAGAATTTGTGGATCTGGGTTTGTCTATCTCTGATCATAAGAGAAGAATGTAGCTAGATGATTTATATTTTTGTAGAAGAAACTCTGATATGAGTTTGTTTTGCTTTCATTTGGCTAGTGTGTTATTTGACATTGAAGTTTCAAATTCTCTATGTCGTTCATAAGTCTGTGCTAATAGTCCACTTTGATTTGCAGATTTGTTATTTGACATTGAAGTTTCAAATTCTATGTGCCGTTCATAAAGTTCATTGACACATAGCAGTTTCATAGGTAAAAGTTTGATTTGCAGATTTGTTTGCTAAGTTGTTGGATTCTGTTCATAACTATAGCTAAAAGTTTCATATAATTTTAGTTCTGGGTTAAGATTGTGTTTAAAGAATGACCATTTAATCAAGTTTGCTTTGGCGTTCTCTTTTCATGATTTCTTATCCTCGATAATGTGGTTGAGCTATGTAGTCTTCAGTAAACACAGGTTGTAGTCTTGGAGTGTTAGCTATTGTTACTTGGCAAGTTTTGTTCGTTTCTGTTCCCATGATTTATTTAGCATTTCGTTTACAGGTCAGATACTTCCTCTTAATAAAGATCTTGTGTTCTCTTAAAGATTTTATGCTTTGATCAGTTTACAGAAGTACTACTTCCAAACAGCGAAAGAGTTTATGCTTTGATATGTTAACTGTAGTAGCTAAGAGTTTAGAGAATGGCCATTTAACTGTAGTAGCTTAGAGTTTAGAGAATGACCGTTTGATATTGAGAGTTTAAGAAGCCTTTGCCAAGTTTTCTTAAACGTATATAAGGTTACTGATTTATTAAGAGTTTAAGAAGCTTTTGCCAAGTTTTCTTCTTGTTGTTCTTTTGAATTTGCTGTCATGCGATTACTACTTTGTATTACCAATTTAGCTTGAGTTTCAGATTTTTTAAACCAATCTAATTCCTTGTTGCAGGCTTTGTGAACTAAAGATTTTTTCTCATAAGAACCAACTAATAGAGAGCCACCCTGAATTTAGTTGTAGTCAGCTTCGAGCTATGGAGGTTGTACACTCGCTGCCTACTATAAGGATGTGGTCTCCTTTATACAAAGCATCAATTAACCATCTCAAGCAAGATCCTGCCAATCGTCAAACGTTTCTGTTTTATGAAGAGGATGAAAACAAAGTTCTCTACTTGGAGTTTGCAACTGGTGAAAGCAGAGATGATTGAGAAGCATTTATGTTTTCAGTTTCTTATTTATATTTTTTAATGTTTTCAAACTATCGACAATGGCTATGTTTTTGTTATTTTGTTTGTAAGAATTATCTTGTTTTATGAGAATTATCTTGTTTATGTTATTCCTGTAAGTTATTTCTTCTTATGACAATGGCTATGTTCTGGTTTATTTTTCCTTATTGTTCGCAGGTTCAGCAACTGAACTGATGCTTCTTAGGCTTGGAGCAATCACAATCTAACAAGATCAGATATGAACAGCAAGGTAATCTTCAAATGCAGCAAGGTGTTTGATCTGCATGTGTTTCGTCTGTGTTTGAAATCTCCAAATCCATAGTAGCATACGTAGAACTCTATACTCTTCATTGTTTGAGCCTGCGTTGCATTTTTTGTTTTGCAGGAGACATTTAGATTTTTAGTAGAAGATGATGACATGGATTTGGTACTAGATGAGGAGAAAAACATGTATGCTCTTATTGAAGAAACATATAGAGTGATGGACATTAATATTGACAGACAATTGGTGAGGACAAATCGAGGTGAAGGCTGGCGTCGTGTGCAGCGGTTTATGTTTGAATCTGAGGTACAATGCTATAAAATTTTACGCATGAACCAAGTAACATTTAGGAGTTTATGTAAGATATTGTCAGAAAACTATAAGCTAGAAGAATCTTGTCATGTTTACCTTGAAGAGAGTGTTGCAATGTTTGTAGAGATGGTTGGACAAGATTTAACTATACGGGTCCTAGTTGAGCGATATCAACATTCACTTGACACAGTGAAAAGGAAGATAGATGATGTTTTAAGTTCTCTCTTGAAACTTGCAGCAGACATAGTGAAACCTACAAGAGATGAGTTTGCAAGTGCTAGTCCTGTTTTAGTAGATAGTCAGAGGTATTGGCCTTACTTTAAGGACTGTATTGGTGTTATTGATGGTACTCATATACCAGTTCGTCACCATCTGGGAATGTTGAACCATTTAGAGGCAGAAAAGCAGAAGCAACTATGAATGTGTTAGCTATGTGTAATTTGAGTATGAGATTCATATATGCTTATGTTGGGGTTCCCGGGAGAGCACATGACACAAAGGTCTTAACATATTGTGCTACACAAGAAGCTTCTTTTCCTCATCCTCCGCTTGGAAAGTATTACTTAGTAGACTCTGGTTACCCAACAAGACTTGGTTACCTAGGCTCTCATCGTAGAACTAGATACCACCTAGATCAGTTCAATAGAGGAGGACCACCGACTAACAGTAGGGAACTGTTTAACCGCAAGCATTCTAGCTTGAGATCCGTAATTGAGAGAACCTGTGGTGTGTGGAAGGCTAAATGGAGGACTCTAGACAGGAAACACCCCAAGTATGAGCTGAAGAAATGGGTAAAGATTGTGATAGCAACAATGGCTCTCCATAATTTTATCCGAGATTCAAAGGAAAAGGATCTTGATTTTGCACATTGGGAAACAGTGGAAGTGTATGAACAACATCGTGATGAAAATGTTGAGCATGTTCCATACTTACCGGCTGGTGGTAGAATGATGGAGGCTATACGTGATTCTATCACCATAGAAATGGCGAGTGGAACTAGACTTCCATATTAACATGTATGTGATATTTGTGTCTTCTCCTTTTCATTTTGGTTAAGGATGTTAAGATGGTGTGATGGTGATCCGAGTTCTATCTATGTTTGGTTTGCTAATTTTGCTCTGTTTCATCTTTTGTTTGTGACAAGGGAAGTTTGATCAGGAAGTATTTGAAGATTTAAAGAAGAGGTATTTGAAGATTTGAAGAAGACTGATACATTTTCGAGAAGATCATATGCTTATGTTGCTTTTAGTTTCATGATATATGGGTGAAGACTAAAGATTGTGAAGACAAGAATTACTCTTGTTAAGTTGTGAAAGTTTTTATTTTTATGTAAATTCTGTTTTTTAAAAAATATTGTTGACTTTGGCTTTGTTTTGAAGATTTGTGATATGAATCTTTAAGTGTTGTTGGCTTGTAAACTTTTGATTTTTTTGTAAACCAATTTATAAATGCAGCTTTAGAATTTAATTTATAAATTTACATGAATTTATGTATAAATATCAAAAGCCAAATTATAAATGCAATTTGGAATTTTAGTTATAAATTAGATGAATTTGTGTGACCAAAATTAATTTATAAATGTTAAAAGTATAAATTTTAAAATTATTTAGTTGTAAATATATTTTAAAGCAAGAATTAAACTTAATATTGTTTAAATTAAAATTAAAATATGATTAGATTAAAAAATGGACATTTTAGTCATTTTCTTGTTAAACTCATTTAGATGGAGATGAAGATTTACTAAAAATGATCAAACAAACAAGGGCTCATTCAAATAGATCATTCATATGAGCAACACAAAATGAAACAAACACCATTGGAATGGATCATCCAAATGGAGTATTGGAATGGATCATTTAACTAGAAA
Source organism: Cardamine flexuosa (assembly GCA_963555745.1). NCBI lineage: Eukaryota > Viridiplantae > Streptophyta > Magnoliopsida > Brassicales > Brassicaceae > Cardamine > Cardamine flexuosa. The sequence continues at coordinate 20,127,636 of OY743219.1, forward strand.
TGGTGGATGAGCAAACAAACAGCCCCTAACACATCAATGGATGAAAATTCTTCAAACAGAGTCATTATTTAACTCAGGCCCCTAATTCAGTTGAGTGTCTATAACTACTAAATATATCAAATCCGATTAAACCAAGAAATACTTATCTAGACAAACCATGAAAATTTACCATTTTAAGGAGTAGCATAGTTAACGTAGCCATAGCCAATAGATCTCCGAGCAATCATGTATCTACAAACATGAATAAAAACTACCTGACCCACTTGGCTAAACGCCCCCAAACAGCTGTGAATCTGTCACGATTGGGTAAAGATTTCTGACATACAATGACGTGTTCTATCATTGTGCCAGAATGTCTTGTAATTTATAACAAAATAGCTGTAATGTCTCCCTAACCTCATATTTTGATTGTTTCTCTGTTTCCTGCCAAGCTTAGTCGTCTTACCACCAAAATATTTGAAAGAAATAACAAAAACGATATCACAGGGATAACATTACTAACTCCCATCTAATTTAGTCAAATGAGCTAAAATCACTTGTTACCTATTGCATTCATACGAATACAACAACAAACATCATAATTGGTATAAAATAAATATCATGTGACATTTTATTTGTATGTAGAAATACGATGGATTAAGCGAAAGGTCCTATAACCTATCAAAAAAACTAAATTTGGAATAGTTAGCAAGTGATTTGATCTCATTAGAGAGATATCAATCAAATTCGTCATCACATCATGCTATTAATACCATTTATATAAAAACTTTAATGGCTGGATAGACATTCTTCATTGCTGCGTTGTTGGCCATGCAATACGAGAAACCACTGGTACGTTTTCATCTGTCTCATACACTCTTATGGTCTTTTGTTATAATTTGACGGCACATAACATCTTTTTGGTGAAAATTGATGTTATTGACCTTGAATTTCTTGACAAGGTCCTTTTAGGTTCAATGGGAGCTTTATCTTTGATGTTGAAACTGAGAATGATGATTGTTTGATCATTTTGGAGGATTGATGTTTTGATTTTGGATGCCTCTTGGTTTTGTTTTGCAAAAAAAGATTAGTGATTGTGAAGTATTTGAGATTTGTGTCTATATTATATATATAAAGAAAGTGATTGTGAAGATGTTGCATTTTTGGAAGATTGTGAAGTGGTCGAAATGGGGAGGTCAATAATGGATGTGTTCTGTTTTGAGCATTTCTCTTAACGACTTTATAATTAATGTCTAATAACTTTAATCCGAATTTGGGTGGTTTAGGTACGAAAATGAAGCAAACAAAACATTTCAAACAGGCATAGCAAGTTAAAACGCAAAGCTTATATGTAGTATTTGCTCATAAACCGATGTTTAGACAACTTCACTTGTCTTCCACAAAAACTAGAAAAAATAACTAAAACCAGAAACATAAATTCCAAGTTTGATATCCAAAAGAGGCATAGCATCTCCATTTAAAATATCGATTAAAAACCGATAAGCCTATACTTATCTAAAGACTTGTTCTTGTTCTTAGATGGCTTGAGAAATAACAGAGGTGGCATCACTCATAACTTCCGTCTTCAGCATTAGCAGCTCAAACTTCTTATCATGCACCAACTTCAACTTCTCTTTGATATTCTTCTTTGCCTCCACCGCACCTTACTTCACCTCTGCATCAAAGAATCTCCATCCACACAGAAACTTGTAATAGACTCAAAGAGAAAAGACTTCTCAAACCAAGTTGGTGACTCAGAACCACCTCCACGAATCAGCACTTCCTTATCTTCTTCAACCTTTTCACCCTCAGGTTCCAAAGACTCAACATGAATCACTTTCCCATTAGACTTAGCAGATTCAAGAACAATCCCATCAGATCCCAACATTTTCTTATCTTTTCCTACCACTGAATCCATCTTCTTCTTCTTTGGAGACTTAACAGCAGAAGAAGATCCAACCATTGTATCAACCTTCTTCTTAGAAAGGCAAAGGAGACTTAACAGAAGATTTAAGAACCAAGCCATCAGATCCCCAAATACCATTAGCCAATCTCAAACATTTCTTATCATGATCTTTCTTAAAAACAACCTCTTTACTACCGTTCTTAGGTTTCTCTATATACTTCTTCTTCAACGCTCTAATCTTATCAACAAACTGAACCTTACTAACCTCAAAGCTTATATCTTTCTTAACAACTTCGAAAAACCCATTCATATCATCGTAAGGACTCTTACCGGTATCAGCCTTGTAATCAATCATTCCTTGTAACAGAGAGATTTCGTCTTCTTTCATACTCTTCCTGAAGCTGAAACGTTCTTGGCTTTTTTAGCAATCACCTCCGTTGAGGTTCCTTCACCAGCACGCTTCTTTCCTGATTTCACCACCAGATATGACTCGTTGCTTTCCTTGTTCTTGGATTTCACGGTGGAGACGGCGGTGGCTTTTGGAGACGGTTCAGCTTCGTACTCAGAATCATCCTCAGATCCAGAATCTGAGTCGGATTTTTGCTTTGAAGCGGTGGAAGGAGTTGTTTTCGGGGTGTTGGTGGAGGGATCTTTGGGTTTGCTTTCTTCAGAAGAAGAACCAGAGTCGTCTTCGCTTGAAGACGCCGCTGGTGGATCTTCCAAAGGCTTGAGAAGCTTTTTAGCCTTTGGGAATTTCGGTCTTTTTGTGAAGAAGGAGAGAAAGATACAGAGTGATGAAGTGAAACTGAAGATGTTTTAGGGTTTGTGGATGAACCCACTATGTCTATCTAGTGCACGAAATATAAAGGTAAAATAAAAGGTCAAATTCATTAATAAAAAATGTTAAAAAATTTAAAATGAAAAGTCCAATGGGAAAGTGACTAAATAAATCTTTTTCATAAAATATGCATGCAAATATTGACATGTCTCCCAATTCGGAATTTTAAGACCATTATTTACGTTTTATGACAATTTTCTTGCAACATTTTTTAATAAAAACTAGTGGTCTTAAAATTCCGAATGTTGATGAAAATGAATCTATTATGGTGCGGGGTGGTCCACGGTAGACCATTTTTCTTTTAAATTACCTCATTGATTTTAGCAAAAACGTTATGGTATCGTTTTCTTCCGTTGCTGTTGACAAAGTCTTAAAAGTATCTGATTATTTGTTAAAAAATATATTTTCCTTTCTTTGTTCATGGAGATAATCACTACATAAACTTAGGATTGGTGTTTTTTTTTTATAATAATGTTTGAGATACAAAAACATATTTATAATGTTTAAAAATTATTAAAAAGACACATTGGTTTTACCCCCAAAAAAAAACATTGGTTTAGAAATTGAAAATATATGGCATATTTTAAAAAAGAAGGATATAATCGTTTATATGGTTCGTTTTTGTTGCTAGGACATATCATGTGAGTATGTGATAGCGTGGTTGTAAAACTAAAGCATTCACTGTCGTCTAGACTGTTTTTTTTTTTTTATCATTGTAACAATCTGTTTAAATTTTCGGTATCCGTTACTAATATATTAGTAGAATGTTTTTTTCGACAAACTTTTTTTTGTTATATATAGAAGAAACTTATTTTGAACTAAAGTGGCTGTTTTATTATTCAAAAAAACAATTGTCGATAACACACAAAACAAAGATGAAGTATAAACGTTTCAAATTGAAGTGTGAAGTTGGGATAACGTGTGATATTGAAATAAATGTATAAACAAAATACTCATTCCGTTCCAAATTATAAGAGCTCTTAGCCAAACTAGATAAATATCTACGTTACGCTGCGGTTGTTTTAAATAAATTATTTATATTAAATTTTAGTGAAATTTTTTATGAATAATTGAGTTTTTTTTAAATAAACTGAGTTGTATTTATTTATTATAAATTATTTTAATATTTATTTAGATTAATGAGTAATTTGTTAAAATTGTATTTGATTTGAATTTTGTAGCTTAATATTCTCCGTGTGAATATGTGATGTTTTGATCAAAAGAATACATATTAAAAAAAGTAATATTATTATTAATTCATTTGGTTTGAATATCTAGCATAACATATAAGGTATCATTAGTTTTTCTCTTTAATGTTAATGTTTCCTTTAAATTTTTCTATAATGTCAATGTTTTCCCGAGTTATTTTTTTTTATTTAATGACAAATTAGTGTATTAAATATCAGGTGATCTTTTTTAATATAGCAAAATAAAACTATTAGGAAAATAGTTAATGGTTTATCTTGCAAAACTATTAGAAAACAATTAATGATTTATATCTCCTTAAAAACGTTTTTGATAAAATAAGTTTTTATATTATGTATACAAATATATTTTCAACGCTATAAGTAAATTTAAAAACATTCAAGAAATAACAAACAAACCCTAGTGGATGTTTTATGAAAAAAAAACTCATCTCTTACTTTGTGTCAATGACATAAAAATGAAACATATTAGAAATTTTTGGATCACTAAATAAGTATTACATCCACATTTTTATTTACATTCCATATAAAGTGTAACAATTACCCGATAATCCTCTTATCTTCTCATTCTTCACTTATTGTTGTCTCAATAATCTCTATTACTCATGCTTCCTTATTTGTATCTAACATATCAAACAATTTTTTGCCTTGTTTTTTTAATTTAGTTTTTATTCACTAGAAATATTCATTAACACTAAAATAATCATTTATGAGAAAATATTCTTACAGTTGATAATTGAAGATACCATAGTAAAAAAAAAAACCTTTCTCTAATCCAAAATTCATAATTCTCAAATCTCTGTCTCATAATTCAACAATTTTTTTTTTAAACTCATCTTGAAGGAAATCGATGCTCTTCACTTCCAATCCAATAAAAAAATATTAGCTTAAGAAAACCTAAACTAATACTAATGGACGACATGAGACTCGATCATGTCGGCTAAAAACTCAGGTAATCAACATATGTATTTTTATTCATGGTAAACAAATAAATATTATAAAGTATGTATAATTAAAATGATTTATATTTGCTTACAAAGTTTTTCCACTGACTTATTCATGGTAAAAAATTAAATTTTATAGAATGTGTATAGTAAAAATGATATGATTAGTTTAGAATTTTTTTTATATTATTTATTCATGGTAAAAAATATTTAAAAAATATTATGATTATTATTTTATGTTTATAATTAAATTTATTTGACTGGTTTATACAGTTGTTTTTTTCATTAATTAATGAAATAAAAAATCTGATGTGTTTACTTATGTGTACAAATTAAAATAATTTGATTGGAAGCTCAAGTTTTTTTCTTTTATTGACATGTTAACACAAGAATCTATAAAAAGTCTAATGTGTCAACACCATGCATCTCTCTTATTATAGTGTTGATTTGATTGTTCCATTTTATAAGGATATTTGCAAATATCAATGTATTTTTTTATTAAATTTTAATTAATAGAATTAGAAATACTTTTAAATAAACATTTGTGTTGTTTTTTATGTTGAAAACAAAAAAGAGAATATTTATTGTAATAAATTAAAACTAAAAACATAGCTAATGATGACTTTGGGTTTGAAAAATAAATTTCTTAATAAATATGTTTTTAACTAAACATTCTTGTAATTTGGAAACAGAGCGAGTATGAAATAGCTTAAGTAATAAGAAATACACCATAATTTAAATTTAGGGAGCCTAGAGCCGCTAGCGTGCTCTTGTACAAAACCCAGTAGCCTTTTCTGGTTGACTAGGGCGGGTATATTATATAATTTTGTTTTTAACTAAATTTAGATATAAATATTGTATGTTTATCTTTCTCGAACTGTTTGATATTGTTGTTGGATATTGTTGGTATTGTATGGTTTTTAAAAAAATGTGAATGTTAATATATTTTATGTATTTTTAAATATGCGTTATAATGTTTTGATTTATTTATAGTTGATATATTTTTACTTAGTTTAGATGTTTAATATGAGGTTGTAGGAGGCAATGATTTTTTTTTGTATCTTATTAGAAATAGATATGTCAATTTGAATAATAAAATATTCGTATTAATCTTTTCTTGACGTTAGCTATGTGTGTGTGTGTGTTTTTTTTTTTTTTGATAATGAGATCTTATCAAAGTTTATGCCATCCTGATCGAAGACAACAAAAATTGCTTTATTTTCATTTTTATTGTGAACTGAAATTTCAGAACGGTACATGTAGAGAAACAAATTGTTTAAATGAAGATGAATTCAAAAATTCATATAAAAGCTTGTTATGGTTCTTGCAACAAAGACCCAACATTCATACTAAACCGCACCAGCAACAAATACCCAACATTTTCATCCCAATTAACTTGATTTTTTTTAAAATTTGATAAGCCCAAACCGAGATCAGTGAGTTTGAAAAGATCCAAGCTTTAGAAGAGAGGAAATAGACTACGAATATGGATATTAAATATATATGAGATCTGAAATGAATAAAAGACAAAGTGAGACAATGGCTAAAAAGACGAAATGACATAAGTAGGAAAAAGCTATAAACAATCCTCACATACTTAATGTTCTTAAAGCTCAAGCATTATGTTTTGATCATGAATGTGGAGTTGTTATGGTTAGCTAATAAGGCCGACATCGTTTTCTTTGTTGCAGTCTTCACAAAACATTGATGTTGGGTTTATTTTCCTATACATCCATAGAAGAACAACTAATACAGTGCAAAACACTTGAAAGGAATCTAAGTCTTGAGTTATATATTCAAGAAGAAGAATTAACACAGGGAAAAACACTTGAAACAGACTTGAAAGGAATCTCAAAGAGAGATGACATAAGAAGGTATAAGAAAATGCGGGTAAACCAGAAAGCTTCCTAAACAAAAAAATAATAAACCATGCTTCTTCTCCTTGTGTGTTCACAAGTTTGGAAGCTCCTTGGTTGGAGCAAAACTGCCATACATGTAGCTGAAGTTCTTTGCCTTAGAGTTTTTTGCCCCTTTAATTCAATTGTAGACTGATCCTGCTATGATGGAGAATTACATGTCAGTACTCAGTATATATCCATTTATTTTGACCACTTGATACGTTACTGGCTGGCCCTAAAAACGCAAGTAAAAAAATGGACAATATCAAGAAGGCAATGGACTACCAAGGAACCAAAAAAAACCGGAAACTGAATCTTGGAACAAAAAAAAACCGGAAACTGAATCTTGGAACAAAAAGAAACCGGAAACTGAAGCATGAAAGTCAAGGAGCATTACAACTCATCCGTAAAGTCTACAAGAAGGTGTGTCAAGGATTGCATGGAAATCGCCGAGGATCCATGGGTTTCTTCTCGGTCAAAATATTTTTTCAAGATTTACGAGTGTCCTTATCATCAAGGGATATTCAAGACGGTCACTTGGACCTTAAGGGTTGTATTCATGCCACATTGGTCGTGATACATGTCCAAGATGGCTAAGGCATTGGCCATATGATCCACTTGCACTCTTTTTCACTTAGTTAGGTTTTGTCCCAATTTCTGAACAAGGTTTTTAATGAGGCTTGTGACTCATATGCTCATCTTTGCCAACCCTTAGTCCGATCCATTGCATGGCCCGTCTTCATCTTTTGGCGAGGCCCATGATCTCTTATCTCTCTATCTTAAGTTTGAATTTGAACTTGTTTTATTGCATTGTCTTTGAGTGTTCATGAGGCATGTCTCGTAACTCTCTTTGCCTTTATCACTTTATCTCTTCTCCTTCTCGCCTCCTCTTCTTTATATTGAGGCTGAGATTCATTGTAATCTTTATCTATCTTTTCAATCAAAAATCCTTTTAAAATATAGATCATTGTTCATCCTTTTTCGTGTGATTCGAACTAGGAAAACTCTTAGGTCATTTCGTGTGATTTGATTGACCAACCCGTCTCATCAAAAGGTTATTCTGCATCCTTCTGTGGCGACATTCGATCTATTAAACCACAAGGTGCTTGTTAATCAGGTCTTGCAACCCCTCACATTGATCTCACTCTCTCGTTGTCGAAATTGGGAAGTGTTTCCTCACGAGGAACGCATCATGTGGTATCAGAGCCGCATCGAGAGTTAAGTGATTTTTCTTTGTTTTGTTTTAATTTTCATAAATCAACTACTTGTGATAAAATCGTGAGATCAATTGTATCTGAACTTAAATTGAGTCTAGTATTTGTTAAAATTGATTTGAGAATTTTTAGAGTTGAGCTGATAATTTTTCGGGATCAATCTTATAAGACAGTCGCGATTAGGGTTTATCAGAAGTTGATAGGTCATTTTCGTGTTCTTGTTATTTTCGATTTTTTTCCTTTCAAAGGAACGTTTTACTGGTGTAGTTTGTGTCAATCTTTCAGGTACCATGTCAGAAGAAGTAGAGTCAAGCAACAAGCAACTGATCGATACCCTCACTAAGACCTTCGAAGCCATGATGAATGAAAAGATCGACATGCTAGGGGAAGAAATCATACCGGTGCTTGCCGATGTCATGTCTAACAATCCAAGGAATGCTCAAGATCGAAATCACAAAGGCAATATGGACCCTGAAAGGCAACAAGGCGTCAACAATGGTCGGATGTTAAAACAAGAAGACCATCTCCGGGAATTACCTCGTGAGTACCAAGATCGAGACTCTGAGGCATACTATATTCAATCCTCTCGAAGCAATTCAAGAAGGTATAGGAGAAATCGTGAAGACCGGAGACCACCTCAAGACAGTTTCGTAAGCTTAAAACTACGCATCCCTCCGTTCCAAAGAAAAAGTGATCCTGATGTATATCTCGAGTGGGAGAAGAAAATCGAAATGGTTTTCGATTACCAATACTACACTGAGGCAAACAAGGTCAAAGTCGCAACTACCGAGTTCAGTGATTATGCTCTATGTTGGTGGGATCAACTCATTACATCTAGAAGAAGAAATTTTGAGCCGACAGTGGACACTTGGGCTGAAATGAAAGCTACCATGCGACGATGGTTTATTCCTAGTTACTACCATCGGGAGCTTCACAACCAAATTAGGAAGCTTGTGCAAGGCACTAAAGACGTGGAAACATATTACCAAGAGTTGGAAGCCCTATTGATCAAGGCTGATGTTCTTGAAGATCGCGAGAAGCTACCATGTCCCGATTTCTTGGTGGATTACAACGTGAAATACAAGACCGGTTGGAAATGCAGCCTCATGTTGATGTACAAGAAATGTTACATCAAGCCGTCCTGATTGAGCAGCAATTGACAAGAAGAAGTTCTACACGAACTTATCATGGAAGTTCATCTCTTACGAGAAATTTTGGAAAGGATGAAAAGATGAAGATTCCAGCTAGTAGCAACCTATCTAATACTACGCGGATTGGGGATAAACCTTTTGGAGTCCAACCAGAAGAGAAAGCCAAGGTGGCTACCAGAACTAGCAATATCAAGGGCTATAAATGTCATGGAATAGGACATTATGCGAATGCGTGTGTTAACAAATGAGTGATGATACTCAAAGGCGATGGTGAAGTAGAAACGGAAGAAGAGGAAGGAGATACTAGGACAAAAGAAGAAGAAGAGGAGAAGGAAGTAACTGAGTCGCCAGTGAAAGGAGAGCTACTTGTAGCTATGCGCACTTTAAGCCTAAAATCCAAAACCAAAGAGCAGGCGCAGCGAGTTAACTTGTTCCACACGCGATGTTATATAAAGGGAAAGGTGTGTAGTTTAATCATCAATGGTGGGAGTTGTACTAATGTGGCTAGTGAGACAATGGTAAAGAAGCTAGGATTGGAAATCAAGAAGCATCCCATGCCTTTGTACTGACTTGGAAACACCTCCTTGCTTGTATAGCAAAAGAGAAAATTTAACTGGCAGGGCTTCAAGGCTCCAATCACAGGACATGGATTCGCTTAATGGGATAAAGGAACATCAAGGCTCCATTCACAAAAAATCAAGACTCCATGTGACCTCATCTAGTAGATTTTGCTTAAAGTGGATTGTTCTTAATGATTACTTTCGTAATGTTAAGAATATTGCTCAAGAAAAATTGGTTCACCAGCTTGATCAGAGACTTATCTGGATAGCTCCCAACCATCAAGCAGAATTTCCATTGAAGATTTCCGATTATCTTTATTTTCCCTCCCATTCTCATTTTGATTATTTGCGGAAAATTAAATCTAACTTGAGGTTCTTGAGGTTGTTTATGGCAGGATTAGCAGTTGAGAAAAAATCTTTTTCAACCCCGGGAGGATGATACGTTCCTGGCTGGCCCTAAAAACGCAAGTCAAAGAATGGACAATATCAAAAAGGCAATGGACTACCAAGGAACAAAAAAAAACCGGAAACTGAATCTTGGAACAAAAAGAAACCGGAAACTGAAGCATGAAAGTCAAGGAGCATTGCAACTCATGCGTAAAGTCTACAAGAAGGTGTGTCAAGGATTGCATGGGAGTCGCCGAGGATCCATGGGTTTTTTCCCGGTCAAAATATTTTGTCAAGATTTACGAGTGTCCTTATCATCAAGGGATATTCAAGACGATCACTTGGACCTTAAGGGTTGTATTCATGCCACATTGGTCGTGATACATGTCCAAGATGGCTAAGGCATTGGCCATATGATCCACTTGCACTCTTTTTCCCTTAGTTTGGTTTTGTCCCAATGGGTTTTCCGAACAAGGTTTTTAATGAGGCTTGTGGCTCATATGCTCATCTTTGCCAACCCTTAGTCCAATCCATTGCATGGCCCGTCTTTATCTTTTGGCGAGGCCCATGATCTCTTATCTCTCTATCTTAAGTTTGTTCAATCTATCTTAAGTTTGAATTTGAACTTGTTTTATTGCATGGTCTTTGAGTGTTCACGAGGCATGTCTCGTAACTCTCCTTGCCTTTATCACTTTGTCTCTTCTCCTTCTCGCTTCCTCTCCTTTATATTGAGGCTGAGACTCATTGTAATCTTTATCCATCTTTTCAATCAAAAAACCTTTTAAAATATAGATCATTATTCATCTTTTTTCGTGTGATTCGAATTAGGAAAACTCTTAGGTCATTTCGTGTGATTCGATTGAACAATCCGTCTCATCAAAAGGCTATTATGCATCCTTTTGTGGCGACATTTGATCCATTAAACCGCAAGGTGCTTGTTTTGCAACCCCTCACATTGATCTCACTCTCTCGTTGTCAATTGGGAAGTGTTTCCTCACGAGGAACGCATCACCACTACATCTCCCAAAACTGTAGTTTAAGGTATTGAGATTTATTATTTAAATGATCGACGTGAAACAAAGCAAAGATTAGAAAGAAACGCAAAAAATAGTGTGACGACTGAAGAAGTGTATACTCCAACATATGAAAACAGTAAACTCAAGTCCAAACTTTAAAATTCAGAAAAATAGGTGACAGGAAAGGAAAAGGTCATCTATGTCTACTAACCAGTAACCATTTTGCAAGACGATGCATCACATGAACAAACTTTGATTCACGATCCATTTACTAACCTAAAAGTAATCACTCAAAGGTCAGTCTCGATCACACAAAAATAACTATAACCCAGAAATAACGCATTTGAACAACATCTACAATCTCACAGAATCTCTGATATCGAAGGCCGTAATCGAGATTAAATTTGCTTCTAACATACTATCAACACTTTCAACTTCAAATGAAGGAAATTAACAAATGTTATACTCTATAAACACTTGGTGTCAGTTTTTCTTCTTCTTTGTGTTACTGCCTGAAATTATAAAGATTGAGACCCATCAGATTCAGCTATATTACAAAGCGCCTATGTTTCATTTTCTATTATTCGCTTATACCGAGATTCAGAGAATTTTGGCTAGTGTACAAAAGCTAGTTATATATCCTTCATCCACAACCAAAGGAACATCGAAGCGAAGATAAATAACTCCCCAGATTCTTTTTTTTTTTGACAAAGAAACTATCTTAAACCAATCTAAACCAATCCAGTTCTGATCCTCTAGTATATCACATACTTGAGAGTCAATGAGTAGTAATTAAAGACCCATGAGCATGTTGCCTTTCTTGAAATTCCTAGCTTCCCAGCAATGAATCAATCCGACTAAAACTTCTTCTTCACAGTAGTCGCCATGAATTTCAACCAAAATTTTGAAAGTTATTGGCTGGATAGAAGGATGTAGAGATTGTGTAGGAATAGTTTGGTTTTTTGAGAGTGGGTGAGATGGTTGCGTTTTTCAATTGGTTGTGGGGTGAAGCTTTTATAGGGAGGTTGGAGTTATGATTCTGGAGTAATTGGCCATAATTTAAATTAGGAGTAGTGGAAATGATTGAATCAGATGAATTAATAGTGATTAGAGAAAATAAAAGATAGCATTTTTCTCTGGAAGGAGGCGGAGAGAGCGAAGAAAAGTCTGATACGATCAGTGAAGAAGATGAAGAGAGGGAAGGAGGACTATTGGGCTAATGGACTTGTCATTTTAGATTTGTTATATAGTGTATGTATTTTTTATTTTTAATGAAACGTGTGAGTTAAATGGACCGTAAGTAGGCTATTGGTAATGGGCTGTTCTTTTTGTTTTATGTATGAGTAAGTTTTTTAAAAATCATGGCTGATTAGTATTGCCACATGCAAGTGAAATAACTACTCTGAAACCATAATTTGCTGAGGTGATAGCTCAAGAGGCCTCAAAAGCCATCTTTTATATATAAGAAGATATGCATGCAAATAATGATACGTTTGCTTTCCATGGATAGGTTATGCATCATCTGGGTCAATGTACTTCGTCGGGAAGTCGCCTCGCAATGAGACAGTTCAGATCTGAATCTTTTGTTGGAATTTGAGTTTTAGGTCCAATGATACTTTCTACGATCAAGTCATACGGGATCGGCAACTTACTTTTATCTCTAAAAAATTTCCAGGGCTTCCCAAGTTCCCTTGGCCTGACCGTAATAGGATTGCACATCCTTTGCTTCTTTACGACTCCTTAAATACAACTTAACTTTTTTGACAATGTTATCCCAACATCGTCGAAAATCGGCCTAGATCTTCTTCGCATTACCGATCTTCACTTCCCTCGATTTCCGAAGACGAACATGCTCCTTTTCGTACTTTGTAATCCATGCAGCCTCCTAAGTTTTTTCTCGGCTTTCAGAGCTATGTTCGCCGTTTCTAGAGATGCCTTCTCAGACATTCAAGCTTATTTCTCGGCTTTCAAGGCTAGGCTCGCCGCTTCTAAAGATGCCTACTCGGACATCCAAACTTCTTTCTCGGCCTTAAGATTATCAATCTCAAATATATGCGCACCGACTTTAGCCCAACATCATTAGATTCTTGTTGGAGGGTGACAATCCCGTTCTCCAGATCCTCCGCTTTATCTTGCTGCTCGGCATATTTGTTTTTTGCATCGTCAATGTCTCTCGCTGTAGCGCCCCTGAACCGCTCTATGACCGATGTGGCCTAGGGACAACCCAGGTGGTGAACTACTTTGAATGATCGAAGGTCAGTTCAATCGTTTTCCCGAGGGTTTCCTTTTCCCCAAGTCCACGAGATCCATCCCTCGGTCATTAATCTGTCCGGCAATGGGTTTCGGCTTTGCAACCATTCGCCTGTATCCATCCATTGCGTAGGTCCGGACAAGATCTATTATCAGCAATATACATTTCCCCTGCAACATTTAACCAAGGAGAATCAATATCCTTTATACACTCGAGTCACACAACTCAAATCCGATTATAAAATACTTATATATATATTCGGATCCTATTTTTGAAAATACGTATCTTTTAACCATAATCAAATAAAAGCAAATGCGGCTAAAACAAAAAGTTCTGTTCCTATTGCACCAACCAATAGCATGCTAAAAAATAAACGGTTATGAGAAACCTAATGTAACTCACAAACCTGGGTTACCCTAAAACTAAGACACACTAAACCCTGCAAAACAGACACCATCAAAGCACACAAGCGGAAGACTTGACACTAAACTAACACTCAATCTATACGCAAGTATCTCCCGAACTATTCTCGGAAGACACGACAATCAACACACAAAAGTATCACCCGGCTCAATCCGGATGATACTGCTCTACACACAAAAAATCATCCAGGCTCAATACCGAATTATTCCACACAACTACTACACCAAACTCCACAAACTCAACAACAACACTTGGTCTCCGAGTCATACTCGGAAAACTACAACACCACTCTCAACACAACTCCACAACATGAAAAAATAACGCAAACTCTAACCTAAACTCTAACTCCACACTCCACTACGACCACTGATATCACACAGATCATCAGCTCGCAACACAACTCCTCGATCCACTCACCCAAGACACAAAGGTCGACCTAGGCACTAGACATCGACTTCATCATGTGCCAACTCACTGGTTGGTCCTCCGTCCTTCGCGATATGTACTTACCCATTGACACACTCCCGTTCCATGGGGTTGCATACCCGGCAGCTATACGTGATAATCCCCAGATGGTTATACCTCCGTATCTTCAACATGCTTCAACTTTCTCTCAAGAAATCCGCAGATCACAAGAGGTTCCACACCCGGCCCCTTAATCCTATTCTACCCACCTAACCTCTAGACTCTCTACAATTGACATGAGCATTGACTCACCTAGAGCCATTACTCACCAGTCACCTAAACCCAAAACTCTCCAAGTAACACCCCAACCTAACCACAACCAACAATAACATAAACACGTAAACTACAACTAACCACACCCAAATAATAATTTAAACACGTAAACTACAACTACCCACATCATATGCATGTATGACACAACCAAACTCTACACAATAAATATAACACACAACCAGACAATCCAATGTCATTATACTACCCGTATAACTCCACCAAATCACCCATCCGTGAATACCCACTCAATTGAGTATCCCCGAATTTATGCAATATATTCTAAGTATTTTATTAAGGTTTTGATAATTTATTTAAGTCTTTATTTCGTTTACGGTGTTATATATGCATCTATTACCCAAAGTGTTTTTTAAGGGTTCTGATAATTTTACTTATATCCATATTCGATTCACGGTTTTTAGGGCCAAGGCGATCATGCAAGCTTCGCCTTCCTCTCCAAGTCTCCGCGTGAAGTGTGGCATTCATGTGGTAACTCTGGTCCCATTCTGATTCCACTTCTCGTACATGCAACAGCTTCGATATAGTGGTTGTCATGCATTCGCGTTACTCAAGAAGCTTTAACGAGACCTTACGGTCATGCGCAGTCCTCGGCCCCATCTCTGATCTCTTCCAACATGATCTCGATCATACACACGCCTTGGCCATATTCCCTGTCTCCCCTGACACTCTTGTTCATGCGCATCTTCAGCTCCCTTTTCCTGCTCCATCCAACAACACGCAATCATGCGTGGGGTTTGACCCGCCTTGTCCCCCAAACAGTATTTTTTACTGTTCCCACACTGTTCACTATTTAAAGAATTAAAGGTTGATGTGGAATATTGTTGCTACAGTATTCCAAACAGTACTCTCCACTAATTTCTCCCATGCGTTTATTTACTCCTTTTGCACAATTTTCCAATTTCCGACGGGGAATGATATTGCCGGTGATGAACAGTAGCTCCAGGATTCATCCTTCTCCTTAATATTATTTTCTGAGCCTTTTTATCCAAGATCATCCATCGTCCTTTATCTGGTATCTCCTATATTCTTTTAAAAGATTTGTATTTTCCTTAACAATTCCTCCTTCTCTTTTTACTCCATTTAATTTTCCTTTTAACCAAGTTTGTCCTTTAACTTGTCAATTATTTGATCCGATTTGCCCGTTTCAACTTCTCTTCAAACGATCTTCCTTATCCTTTTATATCCGAGTTTTTGATTCATACTTGATGATTTCTTTAGTTAAATTTTCTTAGGCTTGTCCTCTCGCCTTTCCTTTTGTTTCCTGACTTTCCTTTTTCATTCGTGAAATTTTTTTGCTCGTCCCGGATTTCTACTCCCCTTAGAAGAATCATCCTCGAATTCAAGTCTGCTGTCACTCCTCGGATACCACCCTTTGGTAATCCGGAATCTACTCCTCTAATCTTCCCTAGTCCTGATGACTACCTCTACTAACTTTCTTCCCTTCCTTAGTCCTTAGTCTCATCATTCCTTAAACCTTTTTGCCGACTTCCCCTTCACTTCTTTACTCCTTTCCCTCATTTCCATTGCCCTAACCTGTCCTGATCTCATCTTTCACAAATTTTCACAGGTTCAGTCATTCATTCACTTATCCTACAACACACAAACTCGTTAATTCACAAAATAGGTTAACAAACAAAGATTCTCATTTCCTCAAGAAACAATACATCACAAAAACACCACCACCACAAAAATAAAGAGTTCAACGACTCTGATCACACACACCCTGACTCCACCTCTCTTCTCCTTATTCTCCCTCAACACAGAAAAAAAAGAAACACTCATCTAGCCACAACACGGCTAGACCTCACCTCTACTCGCACTTTATTCGACCCTAGATCCTAACGGATTCTAAGGCATTTACTGCTTGTTGGGGGCTTGCTCGATGGAGTTACTTGCTTCAGATGATTTAGCGGTAGTGGAATTTGCTACTTTATTCACGAATCGACTGATGTTGGGAAACAGGCAATGTGAGACAAGGTGTCCTTCATGTCCACAGTTCACGCAAAACGTGGATCTTCCTCTCTTCTTCTTCACACTGGTCTTCACCTTACTTCCATCTGATATATGGGCTCATGATCTTCCTCGATACATATCCGCACTCGGCATCAATGGTATGCTTCTCCTCTCAACACAGAAGATTCCTTCCTGGGGAACCTCACAAATCTCAACTCCTCTTCTTATCCTCCTTACTGACGGTTTAGTAATCTCCTCCTTCTCCTCTCCCATTACTTCATCATTTGCTGTGTTTTGGTTGGTTGACTCCTCTCCGGTAAGACTCATTTCTCCCAAGTTTTCCTCACAATCAAATTCTTCTTCGCTAATCTCCGGGCTAAGGATCCTGTTGACGTTTGGGCTGGCAAGACTATAATACTCCACTTGCTCCTGGTTCAGCATCATGGCTCCTTTATTGTTTGAGATAGGTGAGGGCGTTCATGAGTGCCCTCACGATGCACTGCTCCAAGATGGCTCCGAGTCGGACGAGATGTTGATCACTCCTAATCCTAAGAAATCTTGGATAAACTCCTTCCATCCTCCTTTCATATCTCCTCCACATCTGCTCCAGTTCCGTTTCTGACTCCGAGTCGGCCTCTTTGATTTCAGTGTCACTATCAATTTGGATAGGATTGTGACTTGCTCCACCATGCTCCCATACAGTCATAACTTTGTCCTTCACTTGTTCTCCTCTTAAAAACTCAAATACTATCGAAGTTGCGGTTTCTGTCATCTGGTCTACCACCGTGTCCTCGCGATTGTAACTGTTACCATTCATATCATCCCACATATAACTTATGCTTCCTCCGTCTCACCACTGCTCATCGAGTTGTAGTAACTCCTGATTGAGTTCAACGAATTCCTTTCACTCGAGTAATCTGAGTGTGAATATCCCATGTTCCTTCTCTCGGATTCAGTTGATCCCACATTCACTTTCGTTGAAACCTCTGTCCCACCATCACCACTACCATCATCTGACATTCCCATCGAGTTGCTCCACCGGTTTGCACTACCTGAAAACATACTAAAACACCAAAAACTTGGTAAAATTAGTCACTTCTCATCCTTACTACTACAAAGACAACAAAATACTATGGCTGGGCACCGAAAACCTAAAATGCTGCATTTCCGACTCTATTTTTCTTTCGACTCGATAAAACCGATTAAAACAAGGTTAGGAAATGTATATTTAGAATTTTAAAAACCACGCTCTGATACCACTCAACTTGTAGCTCCCCTGAACCGCTCTATGACCGATGTGGCTTAGGGGTGACCCAGGTGGCGAACTACTTTGAACGATCGAAGGTCAGTTCAATCGTTTTCCTGAGGTTTTCCCTTTCCCCAAGTCCACGAGATCCATCCCTCGATCATTCATCTGTCCGGTTACGGGTTTTGACTTTGCAACCATCCGCCCGTATCCGTCCGTTTCGTAGGTCCAAACAAGATCTATTATCAGCAATATACATTTTTCCTGCAACATTTAAACAACAACAATCAGTTTCCTTTATACTACCGAGTCACACAACTCAAATCCAATTATTCGGATCCTATTTTTGAAAATATGAATCATTTAACCATAATCAAATAAAAGCAAATGCGGCTAAAACAACAAGTTTGGTCTCTAGTGCACCAACCCCTAACCTAACAAGCCTGCAAAATGAATAAACGGTTATGAGAAACCTAATGTAACTCATATACCTGGGTTACCCTAAAACTAAGACACTCTAAACCCTGCAAAACAGACACCATCAAAGCACACAAGCGGAAGACTTGACACTAAACTAACACTCAATCTACACGCAAGTATCTCCCGAGCTATTCTCGGAAGACACAACAATCAACACACAAAAGTATCACCCGGCTCAATCCGAATGATACTGCTCTACACACAAACAATCATCTCGGCTCAATCCTGAATGATTCCACACAACTAATATACCAAATTCCACTAACTCAACAACAACACTTGGTCTTCGAGTCATACTCGGAAAACCACAACACCACTCTCAACACAACTCCACAACATGACTCAATCACGCAAACTCTAACCTAAAATCTAACTCCACACTCCACTACGAGCACTGATATCACACAAATCATCAGCTCGCATCATAACTCCTCGATCCACTCACCCAAGACACAAAGGTTGACCTAGGCACTGGGCATCGGCATCATCACGTGCCAACTCACTGGTTGGTCCTCCGTCCTTCGGGATATGTACTTACCCATGGACACACTCCCATTCTATGGGATTGCATACCCAGCAGCTATACGTGATAACCCCCACATGGTTATACCTCCGTACCTTTGGCATGCTTCAACTTCCTCTAAAGAAATCCACAGATCACAAGAGGTTCCACTCCCGGCCCCCTAATCCTAGTCTACCCACCTAACCTCTAGACTCTCTACAATTAACATGAGCAATGACTCACCTAGAGCCATTACTCACCAATCACCTAAACCCAAAACTCCCCGAGTATCACCCAAAACTAACCACATCCAAACATTAATACGCCTGTATGACAAAACCAAACTCTACACAATAAATATAACACACAACCAGACAATCCAATGTCATTATACTACCCGTATAACTCCACCAAATCACCCATCCATGAATACCAACTCAATTGAGTATCCCCGAGTTTATGCAATATATTCTTAAGTATTTTAAAAAGGTTCCGATAATTTACTTAAGTCCATATTCTGTTTACGGTGTTATATATGCATCGATTACCCTAAGTATTTATTAAGGGTTCCGATAATTTTACTTATAACCATATTCAATTTACGGTGTTATATGCATGCAACTATTCAACCAAACCATCAATTAAACTAGCTACTTCACACTATACTACCACACAAAACTACACACATCCAACACACAAAAGTCTCTAAGACCTATAAACACACATAAGAGTTACCGAGACTTACAGTACTTGTGAAAAATGACCGACTGGATGCCCGAACACGGTTTGTGAAATTGAGAATCAGGTGCTGCTGCTTATTCCACTGTCACGATCATGCTTCACTTGCTAAGGATCGTTGTAACGTTATGGCTTAAGGATGAGGCTCGACTTTCGGACTAAAACTAACTCCACATGCAAACTCTTCTTTAATCTCAACGTAGACGTAGGCTAATATTGGAGGTTTCACGGATCTTCTTTAAGGTTTGGTTTGGGTTGAAATGATCAAGGACTGATCTTCAAACATCATGAACTCGGCTTCCGGTTTGATTCTTCACTTCATGGTTCATCTCCTTTTTCTCTTCAATTAGCCTCAGTGAATTTTCTTGGATTTTTATGAAAACTCTTTAAGATCTCAGCTTGGATCTTTTTGGCTTCACGGTTTCTTCTTCTCCTTGAAAAGATCTTCACGGTTTGATCTTCTCAAATCCTTCTTTAAAAACTTCGGATTAATTTATCAAAACTCCATCTCTTTTTCTTTGATTCCACTACACCATGGCTCCATTATCTTCGTTTTTGGTTTGATTTTCTTGGCTGGATCTTTGGATTAATCTTCTTCGTCTTTGGATAGGTCTTGGCAGATTGATTTAAACGAATTGGTCCTTAGAACTCCTTGCTTCCTTTGACGCCTTCTTAACGGTGTTCTTTGACGATTATAAGCTAGAGAGAACGAGAGCTCCCTCTTGGTGTTTTCGTGTGAGAGAAAGAAATATCAAGAAGTGAATGAAGTAAGGGAGGGTGAGTTCGGTTTTATAGGCATCTGGAGTCTCCATGCAACGTTACACTTGGTGTCCCTGCTCCTTTGCCTTCTTTTGCACGATTGGTTATGTGGCGATCATGCAAGCTTCGCCTTCCTCTCCAAGTCTCCACGTGAAGTGTGGCATTCATGCGGTAACTCTGGTCCCTGATGCCACTTCTCGTACATGCAATAGCTTCGATATAGTGGTTGTCATGCATTCACCTTACTCAAGAAGCTTTAACGACACCTTGTGCTCATGCGCAGTCCTCGGCCCCATCTCTGATCTCTTCCAACATGATCTTGATCATGCACACGCCTTGGCCCCATTCCTTGTCTCCCCTGACACTCTTGTTCATGCGCATATTCAGCTCCCTTTTCCTACTCCATCCGACAACACGCAATCATGCGTGGGGCTTGGCCCCCTTTGTCTCCCAAACAGTATTTTTACTGTTCCTGCACTGTTCACTATTTAAATGTTGTGTGGAATAGTGTTGCTACAGTATTTGAAACAGTACTCTCCTCTAATTCCTCCCATGCGTTTATTTACTCCTTTTTGCTCAATGTTTCCAATTTCCGATGGTGAATGATATTGCCGATGATGAACAGTAGCTCTGGGATTCATCCTTCTCCTTAATATTATTTCCGAGCTTTTTTATCAAAGATCTTCCATCGTCATTTATCTGGTATCTCCTATATTCTTTTAAAAGATTTGTATTTTCCTTAACAATTCCTCCTTCTCTTTTTACTCCATTCGATTATCCTTTTAACCAAGTTTGTCATATAATTTGTCAATTATTTGATCTGATTGTCCCATTTCGACTTCTCTTCAAACGATCTTCCTTATCCTTTTCTCTTCAAGTTTTTTATTCATATTTGATGATTTCTTTAGTTAAACTTTCCTAGGCTTGTCCTCTCACCTTTCCTTTTGTTTCCTGACTTTCCCTTTTCATTCGCAATTTTTTTTTGCTCGTCCCGGATTTCTACTCCAAACACGGGTCATTACACTCGCCATCTTCGTCAACTCGATCATAAGACTCTCCGAGTTATCAATTCAATCACTCATCCTCTTATACAGAAGATTCATAGTGGCAGCAGCCTGCAAACATGAGAAGAAAAATAAGATATAAATCAAAAGTAAATATTGAAATTAAAACAAGTTCATTTACGTTAATCTGGAGATCAGCTAAACGCTTGTACACCTCAAATTTGGGCATTGCTGACAGATCGGGAAGTGGTCCATCAAGACAATCAATAGCTCGACACAAGGTCACACAGTTGTTGACATCTTGAAACACCGGTTTGTCCTTGCTAAATCCGAAAACATATTCAGACTTTCGAGCAACCTTTGGAGGACGACCAGACTTTTCATCCTCCACTTCTGCTGATCTCTTCCTTGACGACTTGTCAGCACGCGCGTCTCTTGACTCTCGGAAGGTGCAACATCGTCACCATCCACTTTCTTTTTTCCAGCAGCTTTTCGGCTGAGGTCATCTTCATAGGGACAGACGATGCATCAATCTTTTCAAGACCGATCTCAGATGGAGTAGGAGCAGAAACAGAAGCCTCAGGAGGTGGAATCACAGAAGGAACAGTAGCAAAAGCCTCGACAACTGGAATCGCAGAAGAAACAGAGGCCTCAACAGACAGATTTACAGAAGAAGTGGCAGCTGGAGCCTCAGCTGCAACTTCATCAGAATTACCGATTAAAATCGCATCCTCCTTGGTAAAACCAGCGCTGGACTGTGCTTTAATCTTCTCCAGCAAGTTCGGAAATTTTAGGCTCAACGGCGCCATTTCCTTCTCGGGATTATTATGCTCGGCAATATTTTGCTCGTTAGTATTTTCCTCTGCGTTAGAACCTTGTTCCTGCACAACTTCAACTTCTTCTTCTTCTTCTTCTTCTTCTTCTTCTTCTCCGGCTTCGTATTCCCCTTCAGGCACGTCTGCTCCGTCTTCTTTCTCTTCAGCCTCAGAAATCAGCTCAATATTAATAGCAACACTTTCTTCTACAAAAGATCATTAAAGCAAAGACATAACAAGGAAAATGACGAGCTACTTCAAGAATCTGTGCAAGAAAATTTACCAGTCGAGTAGTTACTACAACATGTACTAAAACGACCCCTAGTAATCATCTTCCAAGGAAAAACACCCTTGGAGCGAATCTTTGTCAGTATATCCAAAAATCCTCCCGGAGGTGCTCTATCAATAGGATGACGATCTGCAAAAGAGAAGAAACAAAAAGACATAAGCAACAACGAGAAGAAAATCAAATAAAAGTATCAATGACGATGATCCCTAACCATAGTGCCAAGCCCAACGTCTAAAAAATTGGTTAGGCTTCGCAAACGACGTAAACTCGTCGATTTTCACAAAAAAAATAGAAGCGTTCCATCTGGAACTTTCTTCCCTCTACCGTGCATATTCAGGCGATGCCCAGGCTTGGAACCAAGATAGAAGAGTCTATCTCTATTGGTCACAGCCTTAATAACACTTATCTCCTCCAAAAGTTGGAGGTTGACCGTAAAATCCAGCTCGCAACTAAGCAACATAAGGGCAAGGATATACTGCACCGCCATACATGAAAGCTGAGAAATAGCAATCATCCTCTGACGACAATAAGCGACGAGAAGCTGAGAAAGGGGAAACCAAAGTCGACCAGCCAAAAAATATGATTTATAGAGACAAACATATCCGTGCTTGCAATTCCATGGCCTCTCTTGAACTCCCAGAATAGTTATTCTCACTTTGTTAGGAATCTTACATTGCATCCTCATCGTCCGAGTCGATCCCTCAGTACTCCAAGAGGGAAATATCAGCGGTGTGTTATCCGATTCATAGTACCCCAGATCTCTGACAACTTTTGTTTTTCGAGAAGCCCGTTTATGCTTACTCAGACGAGCAGATGAACTCGGATATGTATCATCATCTTCCTAAAAATGTTCTTCAGGAGTTCGAAATTCTGCAGAATAATTTAGATCGGAGTCATCCCGAAGTTCCAGAATCTCAAGTTATCGATTAGAACTATCGGCTTGATCACACCGATTAAGAATTTGAGCAGACGAGCTCGATTCACCCGCCTTCTTCTGCTTCTTACTCGATTTTTTTCTCAACAGACCCGATGACATCTTGAAGATCTTGCTGGAAAACAAACTAGTTCATGGTGGAATAGTATCGGAAAGGAAGAATGATTTGACAGCTAAAGAAATAATTCAAGATCAGAGCGAGAGTGGTTACCTTTTTCACGGATGAAAAATGAAAAAATAAGAGTAAGACCTACTATTTATAAGGAAAATGCAACTCTTCAGTGGCTCGTTGATGCGACATTTCGACTTCAGATCCGGAAATTGCCTAAAAAAGCGTGATTGCACGGATCACGGTAATTATAGCAATAAAATATTTGAGATATTTTATGGAATATTTGTTCCACATCATCTAAAGATTCACAGAGTAAAACTATTTGAAATCGTCTTGTAAGTCGACCTAAATTTTGCTGAGTAAATCGATTTTGAAGTCGTCTCGTAACCTGACCTAAATTTCGCTGAGTAAATCAATTTTTTATCCTGCTCGTCAGTCAACCTAAATTTTGTTGAGTAAGTTGATTTTTTATCCTGCTCGTAAACCGACTAAGAATATCGCGGAGTAAAACAATTTGAAATTGCCTCATAAACCGATCAAAAGTCCGTTGAAAGTTGATTCATAACATAAAATTAATGGATCTCGATTTATATCAGGTCATTACTTTACTTCCTCAAAACTCCAAATAATCGTTCTGATGACTCTGGGTGGCGGACTAATTGTTGGTATTGGGTTTAGCATCCTACCATAAATCCGACCCAAATCTATATCCATTTATTTAAAGTCCAAATCAACTTTGGCCCATCAAGAGAAACTCACCCTCTTACATGCAAAGTAGCCAACCATAAAGGAAAAGGAAACTCTACTCAAAAAAATAGAAAGACGAACATATAAAGAAAGTCTACTTGAAATAAGAAAAGTTCATATAAAGATCCAAAAGCGACTACAAACTAGTTATTATAAATAAGAGGCTACAAATACAATGAACGCCATCCAAAAATTATTGAGACTCAAGAAAAGACATAAGTCTTAAAATTCATAATTTTTGTCTCCTCTTTACTCAAACAAAGCACTCTAGAAACTCTTGTAAGAAATCAATAAAAATCTTACCTTTTACTCAAAATTGTCTTTAAAACTCTAATTCTTGTTATTTGAACTTACGGTTCAACACACTCGAAGAACAAGTTAATGCGCAACTTTAAAACCTAATCAACAATAGAAAAACATAACGCATAGAATCGATGAAAAACTATCGAATAAAATAATCTTCCATTAACCAGGAAACGCAGATCAAGTACCTCAAATCAAATCCTATGGCTATTTTTTTTATATAAAGGTACTTTCTATCACGATTACTAATTCACATGAATCACATCAACCATGTTAAGATAAATTTCAAAGAGAGGAATTATAAACCAAAAAAAAAGAAAAAAAAATAATGTGTAGAAATATAATTGTGTTTGAATGTAAACCAGTTAATAACCAAATAGATTCTTGGTTATGTACAAACCGAAATATTCTTACTATAAAAGAGTCTAACAAGCTTTTCTATTTTCATCTTTTCTTCTTGGATCATTCTTCGTCACTAACATGGTATTAAAGCGTTTGCTATGTTTTTTTCGCAAAGTTAACAATGAATGATGCTGATCAATTTGTATTATCTTTATGATTGAATCAAATCTGATGGTCTAAAATTAACAATGAAGATTCTCACTGTCAAGCCATTTTTGTTTTTTTTTGTCAGTGTTAAGAATTTTGTTGACTCTAGCAAATCACTCTCTGGAAATCACCAACACATTACACATGTAAGTGAAATATGTTATCAATAAGAATGCTAATTAAAATTATTTAGGTGTCTGTTAATGAGTATTTATCAAGTGACTAGTTTTTCATCCCGTATTACGTACGAGAAAAGAAATGAATATACATTTTAATAAATATATTTGATTTTAAGTGATATATATTTTATAAATAGCTAAAAATATGAGAAAATATTTCATAGATCAATATAAACCACAATGTATCTCATATAATTAAATTAGTGTTGATCATGTCGAAAATTAATATAGAAGGATGTCTCCTTCTTCAAACAATAATTTAGTTAGGATAAATATATTTTTAACAAACATAAAAAAAATAGAGATGAAGATAAAAAGAGAGCGAGAGCAAATAATGATAAATTAGTGTGAAGATTTAAAACAAAATAGATGTGAGAAACAGAAAATTGATGAATATATAAAAAATAGAAAAAGATGGTGGAGAAGAAGAAGAAGAAGAAGAATGCAATTATTCATATTGGATGTGAAGTGATTAACAGTTTCTGATTCATAACATTAAAAATTTTATATAAGGAAATTATGGTAGTTTTCTTATTGTGTGATCATGGATTTGTTGTGGGAGAGTGGAAGAGCAGTTAGCTAAATTTCTAAAGTAATTATTAAATTTAAATTTGAAATATTTTGCCTAACATAATTGGTTAAGTGATTTACAAAATAATTTTTAAGTATGACATGTCATTATTTTATTGGTCAAAGTGATTTATGATTTACAAATTTTACTTTAAAAATAGAGGTTTTAAGTTTAGTCATGCATATTTTTCTTATTTTTGGCTCTTATTTGCTTTTATTTTAAAAACTTTTAGTGAGATTTAAATTTTAAAACAAAATCTAGGTAGCAGAGTTTTATTGGTCATGTGACATATGTTTTATTATATAAAAAGTTAATGTTTTTTATCAGATTTCATGTTCTAATATTTCTAATGTAAAAGTACTAAAAGTATAATTTTTTGAAAATTTTATTTCCAAATAGGATCCTTACGGTTTCATAAAGAATTTTAATTCATTTGAAAATAAATTTTTCAAATTGTCTAAAATAAAATATTTCCTATTTCTAAAAAATAAATATTGCGGTTGTTTGCAATACAAAGTTTGAATTTTTCCACTATGATCTTTTGTTAGTCTACTTACTTATTAAGTACTATCAATTATAATAAGGATCCAAATTGTTGTTAGTGGTATAAAACATAGAAATAGCTTGGCCAACCAAATATTTTCAAATTTTAAGTCCAGTTAGTATTTTTTTTTTTTTTTTTTTCCATTTTCGTGTTCTGGTGGCAGGCTGCAAATTTTATGAAATTGTATTTTGTTTTTTCCTTTGTTTTTCTCAAATCAAATCAAAGTTGGATACGAAAACAATTCGAAAAAAGGAATCTCTGCAACTCAAAATCCCTTTTTCGTACGTCCATGTCTTTCCGCCATGGAAATGATGCCATCTGTTTAATACTCTTCTATAATCAATGTTGATATCACCTCTTCATTTCTAGGGTTTCAATTCTTTAATTCTCTAGACCCTTCTCGCCGTTTCGCCCAATAGCTTCTCAATTCCAAGTAATGGCGATTCTGCTTCACTTCTCGTAAAATTTTCCTATTGCTGATTCAGAATTATTAAGGTACGATTTTTTCTACCAATTTAGTATCAAGTGATGATTGAGATATTGATAATTGGATCTTGAACTTGTTCTGAATTGCTTGAATTGTGTGTTTCCCTCTGAAATTAGGTCGAGAAACTCGAAAGTTTCTTACTTTTTTAGGTTAAGATCAATAAAAAAGACTCAAAGGTTACAACTTTATTGAAACTCGTTTTAGTATCCTTGTTGGGTTTGTTTTATAATGGACGACGGTGAGCTTGAGTTCTCTAATCAAATGGGTGTTGAGTTACCACTTAGCAGCTGTTCAATGGAGTCGTTCTTCGATGAGCTTCTAAGAGATTCTTGTACTCACACTCATACTTGTAACCCTCCGGGACCAGAGAACACACATACTCACACATGTCTTCATGTACACACTAAGATTCTTCCTGCACAGAATGAAGACAACAAAGTTTCCAATGATGATGATGATACATCAGAATCTTCAGAGAAGAAGAGTAAAAAGAGACCTTTAGGGAATAGAGAAGCGGTTAGAAAGTATAGAGAGAAGAAGAAAGCTAAAACTGCTTCGTTGGAAGATGAGGTTATTAGATTGAGGGCTGTTAATAATCAGCTGTTGAAGAGGTTGCAAGGTCAAGCTGCATTGGAAGCTGAGGTTACTAGGCTTAAGTGTTTGCTTGTTGATATAAGAGGAAGGATTGATGGAGAGATTGGTTCGTTTCCTTATCAGAAACCTGCGGTTGCTAACGCGCCTTTCTCGTATATGATGCATCCTTGTAATATGCAATGTGATGATGATAACTTGTATTGCCTTCAAAATGGGAATAACGGAGAAGGTGTGTCCATGAATGAGCATGGGGTAAATGGTTGTGAGTTTGATCAGCTACAATGCTTGGCTAGTCAGAATTTGGCTGGGAAAGAGATCCCTGTGTGTAGTAATGGAATAGGAACATTCAGTGTTAATGCAACCGGCGCTAATAAGAGAAAAGGTGAGATTCTAATCATTTTACATTGATTGAGTTTGTGAACTCATGGTGTTTGCTCTTGCAACAGGTGTGTCTCGTGCAGCGAAAGGAGTATGAAGTATCATCAATCATGTGCTTTTATCCATTTTCACAAGGGTAGTTTATTTTCTTGCAATAAGTAGTAGAGCTCAATTGCACCACCAGTTTCCCTCAGGTCCCTTTGTGCTTTAATCATTTTTTTTTCTTATGTAATTGCACTTCCTTGTTGAGCTCGTTAAAGCTAGAAGCAAGACTTGTTAATATTCAAATCGAATTTCCCATTTGGTTGTATACTTTAGTTGCTGGGATTTTCCTAGTTTACTCTTATGGAGTTAGATCTGTGGACTAATATGCCTAAAGAACAAAAGCACAAACGATTCGTTTGCTAAGTCCAGGTTATGTAGTAACACAGTTAAGATCACTTACGAGACCTTTGAACCTTTGAGTTGAGTGCTGCTCAGAAACACAGTGATGACCTCACTGAGAGACACGAAAACTTTCCTACTTAGGAAGAAAAGGCAAAGAGACAATAGTGAGCTCTCTTAAGCTCCTTGCTATGCAACCCTAAGATTGATTTCATTGTTCAACAAATCTTGTTCGGCTTCAGCAGGATTTAGAGTCTGTTTTTAGCCACAAAATACGATTTTGCAGCCGCTGATTCATAGAAAACCAACAAAATCCAAACATGGGTTACATTAACAAACAGAAAATCAGAAATGACTCATGTTAGTCTTGTCTTTTAAAAACTGCCTAAAGCATGATATAGCTCGAGGAAATGGAGAGACCAAATCATTTTTTTATTTTTCATGACTGTTGTGTAGTATCTTGTTGGACGTCCTCATCAGCCACAGCATCATCTTCATCGCGGTAGATGTTTTCCGCCATCTGCCAGACCTGTAGACTGTTGTCTTCTGCTACACTTGCAATGACCCAAGGCTCGATTTTGTTCCAAGCAAAGTCTGATATCTTAGCCTTGTGGCCTCCGTGAGAGAAGAGCAACTCTGGTGGACCATCTTCTGCATCCAACTCTATCTCTAGCTGCTCTTCTCCAACCCTGTAAACCCCAAAATAAAAACCTTACTCATTCGTTGAACAATCTTCAGATTTAATAATCAAGTTTTTGGGTTTTAACAAAGGAGATGATATGATGATACATACCTGTTCAGGTCCCAGACCATCAGCCTTCTGTCCTCACCAGAAGATGCAAGCACTGTTTCATGGTTAGGATCCCACTCAACTTGGAAAACCTCTCCCCTGTCATCAAAATCGTGGATTTTCCAGCAAACAGTTACTCAGTGTATCAACATTTGATTCTAACACAGTATATAGATGTAAAAGGAACATACTCATGGCTGCTCAAGACATGCAACGGTGCATTCAGCTTCCGGAGGTCAAACAAGGCAACAGTGGAGTCTGAGGAAGCTGTGGCCAGAACCCATTCGTTGAACGAATTGAAAGACAGATAGTTCACCTGAGAAACACGAGAGAGTATGGTCATACAGAATGTGTAGCTATATCAAACATCGGTCATGTAATTTAACATTGTTTAATATGTGTATAGATATTAGAGATGGTTCTACCTCTCTTTCATGAACTTTCACTTGGTGTTGCATTTGGTTTGTTCGTATGTCCCATATTACCAATCGACCATCCTCACCCGCAGATCCAAAAAGGTTCTCGTTCTTTATGTGCCATGATACATCTGCAATAACACTTTCATGTCCCTAGAACAAAACAAAAGGAGTAAAAATCAGAAGCAGCAAGCCTCATCTTCTGGAAACAAGAGAAAATACCAACTGCATTGTTCCACTTACCTCATACACAAACATTGCATTCAAAACCTTATCTTGCGGTGTAGCTGAAACATCCCAAAGGCAGATCTTCTGATCCTGTGAACCACTCAGAAGATAACCCTCCTTGAGAGGACTCCAAGACAACCCATACCCTTCCTTGTCATGTCCCAGTAGCCTCAAATCAGGATCACACTCACTTGTTTGAGACTCTGCATCATGTTTAGCGTAATCAAATAGAAACACCTCAGACCCACTTGTCTTTGCACCAACAAGCGTCGGCTTTTGAGGCATGCACCGAGCTCTGTTCACTTCTCCATCAACACGTATCTTCTGTCGAATCTCCACCTGAAACAAATTGGAGAATTTAAGAAACCAAATATTCTTAAACATCAAATAAACAAAAAAGTTCCAAAATTTCATATCTAAGAAACTAAAACACATTAATCTTATCAATTTCATTTCCCGAAAACAAAAAAAGCTACGAAGATCGCTAACATTTTCAGCAAGTAATTTTATCGAACACTTGGTGTGCGTATAACACAAGCTACGAAGATCGCAGAAAAAAAGATAAATTCTCTAGGGATCATATACCTTAGGAATTACAGGATCCTGATTAGCGCCGCCAAACCTAGGTTCACAGTCTGGTTTAGGGATAACGGCGTCGGCGACCATGAGGAAATCTTGGGCAGTACCGGAAGTATGGGTCCCGAGTATAAGCTTGTGTACGCCGAAGTAAGGATCCGCCGTGGAAGGACACGACGCCGATGGAACCCAATGGACGGTGAGAGATGGCCATTCGAGTGGGTGAGAGATCATAAGATCGTAGAGAAATGGTGTGTTCCTCTTCCACACAGAGAAATCCTCCTCCACTTGTTCCATTCCAGCCTCATCCTTGCCTTCATCTGCCATATCTCTCTCTTCTCAATCTACTTCTCTATCTCTGATCTCTCTGACCTCTTTGATCTCTGCGTCGAGGGTTTTTCTGGTCGATTTTCCCGCCAAATCTACGCAGAGATGAACAAGGGATACAAAACCTCGGCGGTAAAAAAATGCCAATACGAGTTGTGCTGCTGTTTTGGTTTTCTATAAACGAACGCTTTGCCGTTTTACTATCTTCGCCCCTTTCCGCGTTTTGGGTATATGGGCCTGTAAAGGCTCAAATTTAAATTAGTTGCCAATTTGTTTTTATTTTTTTGGATAGTATATCAATGCCAAAGTATTTGAAGCTCTTCTTTTTGCAATTTAAAAATTCGATTTCTGTAAGATATAAAATATGCATACCTCATACTCTAGAAGCAAGAAAATGGAGAAAATGATTAAAATTCATCATTTTGTATGATGAAAGATGTTCAATCACACTTTGAATACTCAAGTTTTTCTTATTGCATATGTTGAAAATATACAAAGAGGGATAAAGATGAATAGTAATAATAAAATGTACTGAGGATTTCATAAATCTTTTTCTCAAAGTTAGTTCAAAGAAGTTGTAACCATTTCAAGAATAGTGTTGACAATAACTTCAGGACTTAAAACAATACTGATTTTAAAAATCTTTTCACATTCATCAGCTTGAAGCAGATCAAACTGAGACTGAAGAAGAGTAAGAGGCATGAAATGTTCTTCCTCAGAAGCTCTCTTCTGTAACCGAGCAGAGATCACCTCAGCATTACCTTCCAACAACACAAACATAACTTTACAACTCGAAAAACTTCCCGGTTTATAATCAAGATCAGAGCCTCTCAAGATTTCTCTATACTGATTTCTCAATGAAGAACATGCAAGAACAACGGTCTCTCCGTTAAGTAAACGTTTTCGCAAACTCTCTTGTAATGTTTCAAGCCATGGTATTCGATCTTCATCTGATAGAGGTATGCCTTGACGCATCTTATCTATTAGAAAAATGAACAGCCAAAGTGTTAAAACATGAACTTTAATCCAAACCAATTCGATTTGATTCTTTTTTTTCTTACCTCTGTTTGATGAAGAGTGAAAATCATCAGCATCAAGAAAGTCACAAGATAAAGCTTTTCCCAACATTTTACCAATGGTACTAACAATATGAAACAATACAATAACATATCAAAATCTTTCTTTAAACTGATCAATCTAATATAGAAAAACAACTTACGATTTTCCTGCGCCGCTTACGCCCATTATTACAATGACTTTACCTGACACTGTGATTCATAAGAATGAGTGAGAACATTGAGAAAAAAATGTTTTTATAAGAATATGTTGAAGCTTACCGTTATTGTTGTTAGACGACATGTCTCTGATAAAACAGTGTTTTGGTGATTCTTGAAGAAACAATCTATGAGCAAAAACAAACAAAATATATTCAAAGCTCTCAAACAATTTGCAAAGCTAAAAGCTTTAAATCGTAGCTTATAAACCACATTACGAGATTTTTCAATATAGACCTCTTATCTCACTTGTTTGAAGCTAATGATCACTCAGATGATTAACTCATTTGAGAGGATTAAGTGACAATTGACTTATATTTCAAACGATATGAAAATATGGTTTTTTTTTTCTTTCTATAAGAAACGATGGGAAACGAAAAAACATAAATTTGAAATTGAGAACAAAACTATATGGATCGATGGTTATACGAATCACATTCCTTTATTTCTTTACTGAAATTGAAGAAATATGAAAATTTTCTAAGCAAAATATCAGACTTTTATGAGAAATTTTAGAATCGAAATTGTTCATTCAAGATGAAATTCAAAACATGAGAAATCAAAGACTTACTGTGATTTTTTTCCCCTTCAACAACACAAAGGGTGTGCCAATTGGAGATCAAAGACGAAATTCACAAAAAAACAAAAAAAAACAATTTGCTAGAGAAAACAAGTATAGAAATTAGAAAGTGCAAGATACAATTGGATTGAAGACGAAGAAACTATGAGGGTTTATTATTTGAACAACCAAA
Source organism: Cardamine flexuosa (assembly GCA_963555745.1). Lineage (NCBI taxonomy): Eukaryota > Viridiplantae > Streptophyta > Magnoliopsida > Brassicales > Brassicaceae > Cardamine > Cardamine flexuosa. The sequence goes on from OY743219.1 coordinate 20,160,095, forward strand.
ATAAAAACTCAGTAGAGACGAATATTTTGCAGGGAGATACAAAACGAAGAGAGAAGGAGAACCAAAGATGAAAATGATCATGTGTAAAACTGGGAAAGGGAGGACTTATTATTGTCAAATATAAAGTTGTTTAATAAATTTAGTTGACGAAGCAAAAACTAACACGTATCAATTTAACAGGCGTCATCTATACTCTATAGCATAGCTAAATCGTCTTAAAAGGATTTACATAAAAGAAAATTTTGAAAAATATATTGAGATTCACAAAATTTAAGAAAACTACTTTACATAATCCTTTTTTCTTAAATAATAATATAATCTTTTTGGCATTGTCTGTGATATAATACTTTTTTCTTAAATATTGTTTTGTGATATAATATTTTCTTAAATACTAATATAATCCTTTTTGAAAAATATATTAATATATTTTTTGCATTGTCTGTGATATAATCCTTTTTTCTTAAATACTGTTTGTGATAGTCTTTTCTTAAATAATAATATAATCCTTTTTGAAAAATATATTAATATATTTGTTGCATTGTCTGTGATGTATATTTATATAGAGATGATAACAAAAAAATGTATTTCTCTAAATTGGTGTTTTTGCTTATAAATAAATTTTATATGATTTTGGTAAATAATTATGCATCGTAACAACAAATAAAAAAGTGGAACATCACTATCTTACAGCAACTTTAGTCAGGAATAAACCATTTTTATTTCCAAAAAGTATTCAACCATGCATTGAGCGAATAGCTAATACCTTTATCATGGAAATTTATTTTCTAAAATTAAAAAATTAAAAAATATATTTTCTTCAATAATTAAGAGTCAATTAGTATAATCACAACTTGACAAGTTATATATATGGAATTCTCAGACTTAACTTTAACGGAGAAAACAAACTATAATAGCAACACCAACACGAAATGATAATTTTAGAGTTTTACCTAAACAGGAAAACATAAAGAAATGCTGAAAAAAACAACAAAACGAAGTGAAACACAAAAGAATATTATCAAAACCCAACTACAAGCCTTTAACACCCTCAACAAAACATAAGCCATTTAGAGTTTTTTTTAATGAGATCCAAGCCACTGACTTTCACTCTTTTCCAAGTAAGTGTGCAAGACCATTGGTTAAAGCAGAAGAAGATGTCACGGAGGCTTTTAAAATGTTGATAAGCTGCACACACAAAAAAAACCAAACAAATTCAAGAAATCTAAAAGATAGAACCAAAAGTAAGATATTAGTAGTATAACCATACCTCTGCTTTGTAAATGTAAATCGATCGATCCTCAAGATCACTCATGGAAATCCCCATCTTCTTTAACAAACCAATGGTTGAAAATTTGTTCAGTGGAGTTATAGTCAGATCATCAGAGACGATGAACTTTGATTTTCTCTTGACAAACCCAATATCAGGTACTGAATCCCTCGCAGCGACAGACCTTGAAATCTTTGGATCCATAGGTTTCACAGTGACAAGTTTCTCATAAATCGGATGGCAAGTTCTTACAATGTCTCTTGTGAACTTGGAAAACGACAAGGGTACCTTTGAACTACACATTTGTATGTTGTTGATGGGCAACTGTCAATATCAAGCAGTTCCTTACTGCAACTATAATAGTTAGGAAGACAACCACTATAAGCCAACTGTTTTCTACACCCACTTTTGCACAAATTCTTGACACATCCCAAGATTCCTGACACCACCCCAAGAGGGAGAACAAAAAAAGTAAGAAGAGTCAATGAAGTCTTCACTGCACTCAAGATAAAAAATCTTCTTGTCTAACTTTCTAACGAACACTTTCACAGAACATACTTCGCTCTGTTCCACTCTTTCAGTTTTTAACATTGGTGACACTTTAAGCTTCATTGGCATGCACTGTTTTTTGAGGAATGTGCATGTTAAGACAGACACATAAGCCAATAAATTCCCCAATAGAGTCAGGACCTAAATTTAGATATAACAAACGAGCTTGTGAGTCGCTTTGCCAAAAAAAATCAAAAAACAAAAATTAGAGTTGATATGGATTCTGAGTAATGTTCTGTTTTAAATTAATACAAAAAAAAATGTTTTAAAATAGTACATATTAACCTACATATTATATATATATGAGTTCAACCTAATTACTTTAGTCTTTTAACAAACAAAAAAAACACTCGCCACAGTTACCTTCGGTCATTAGATTACTGTTTTTATAATTCTCCATTGCTAATTTGCTAGAATTTATATTCTTATTAGTTTGTAGAATAATTGAAATTTTAAACAAGAATTTCAGTTTAACTTATAGATTTTGTTTGCATAGTAATTATTTATACATATAAATTAAAGATTATTAAGACTCATATGACTAATTAATCAAATAACCACTAGATAAGATTAATAGATTATAGACTGTATAAGAAATTTTCAGAAAATAACAAATACAGATTAAAATAAGTAATTATTTTTACCTCATTGTAGCCAATATCAACCACCATTTCACGCAAATCGCTTAAACTTGAATATCCTAGGCCATTGACCAGCTTGACGATTTCATCAATACAGTTTGGCATCACTTTCATATCATCAGTGACTATGAAAGAGGAACGAGAGTTGACAAAAACTCCATCTACACCATTACCTATAGAGCCTATCCCTTGCTCATCTTCTGGAACTTGAACTTCAAGGTTCATAACAGATCCGCAGCTACACCTTGAGGAGCTAAAGTTGCTATAAGCCTTAACACATGAGTCACTCCAACAAAATTTTGGGCATACATAGAACTTTGTGGCTGGAATATCATCGATATTAAGCTTGAGTTTTCTGCAATGAATCTCTTTTGTACCTTTTGGATACATCAACAGACTCTTGCAAGCCTCTGTTTCGAAGTCATCAATGACCATATCAGCAACACTTTTGCTAAGATTCTTGTAGCAACTTAGGACTTGTGGTAGCTTTTGATGCTTCTCCAGTAATCTAATAATAGTCCCCATTGGGAGGGTCAATAGACCGAAGAGAACGTCAACAAAATCTTGATCAGCTTCAGCCAATACAACTTTGTTTCTCTTCTCATCAATGAGAAGTTTCAAGCTAAAATTTGCACTTTGGGACATTGGAGAAAAAGGCCAAAGATTATACAAAAGGGAAAACATAACGACTTAAAAGAAACTGATACTTTAGGAAATATCACCACGCCTCTATATATATATTAAAGTGTTAAGGTTCACAAGGACTGGTTCTTCAATATATAGAGCTTTAATATATATATAGAGGCGTGACAGTAAATAAAAAATAATAAAAACACTTTGAGCTTCCACATGATAGATTAAATTTCCAAGGAAAGCAGTAAATGGGTTCTACTCCCTACTGGACCAGTAAATGCATATTCAATAAATCTCGTTGAGAAATGTAACCCTTTGGTTTCTTCATACTAATTCCAATGGAAGACAAGACCTTGAAACTTGAAACAAATTGAATTTAAAACGAAAGCCAACAATTAAAAGGAAAAGCTCTGTCCCTAAGAAGTAGGAGCTAAATTGGTTTTGGAATGAAAAACCAAGAATAAAATGACTGAAGTATGATCGTTGCAGAATCTAAAACATGAGAGATTATCATCAGAAAACAGAGGCTTCACAAGTCCATTTTTTGTTGTTATGTAGTGACACATCTGAAATTATGGTCAATTACTTGAACTACAAGGTAACGTAAACAAAAACTTAGGTCTATTACAATGATTCTTCGAAAACAATAGGTTAAGCGTACCATCTGAACAGTCCATCACAAGAAAACTTATTTGGTTCGACAATGTTCATTCAATAAGAAGATTAGGTATACATAGTATCGCGTCTCTACATATTGAAGAACAAGCAGTTACGAATCTCAAGAGGTTTCTTATTAAAAGTAAATGACGTTTATGAAACCACAAGAGTCACTCATGAATTCCCTTTGTTCCTACTAGACAGTAAATGCATATCTCTTATAGAAACGTACACCTATAAATTCTTCGACTAATTCCAACGGACGATAAGACCTCGATCGAAATTTCAACCAAAGAATTTAAAACGAAAGTCAACAACTAATAGTGAAAAAGGAGATAATTAAACAATGTTCAGAACTTCAGCTCTCACGAATTGACTCTGCTTTGCCTTAAAGGCGAAGTAATCAAGGAAAAGTTCTAACACTTTGTTTTTCTTGTAATTACTGGAATATTTTTTGGTTTCATTGGCTTTTTATTGTGTATTTTTGCTAGTTTTTCACAGAAAATTTCAGAAATAAATGTATTTTATAAAAATTGTTAACTTCAAAGCGTTGATAAGAAAAACTAAGCATTGGAAATAATCGTTGCAGAACTAAAATATGAAGGCTTATCATCATAAACAGAGGCAGTCATGGTCTTTACGCTTCACAAATACAGTTTTTGTCATAATGTAGTGACATACGTGAATTTTTGGTTAATTACTTGAAGTATAAGGCAAGTAAACAAAAAACTTAGGTTAATAACTGAAACAGTCCATCACAAGAGGAGAAAATCATGAATTATGAATAATGTGTTGTATTGCCGCCTCTTTGAAGAGGAGAAAATCATGAGTTGTACAGCTATAGACTTATTGTTTAAGATCCATTGCTCATTGTATTTTGATTGGAAATTCTCATGTAAGCAATTGATCAAGAAATATTTATTTTCTTCAATTATAAAAAAAAATTGATAGCTAAAAAATTCTTGGAGAAACTGAAAAATGCATTAGGCTTAGAAAAACCTTGATTTGATGATGGGAAAGGAATAAAATTATATCATTCACTCAAATAATGACAGTGGTGATAGTGAGTACCCTCGTCATCATTAGCAACAGTATCAGCAGGGTGGCGTTACGAGTTCACGCCTGTGTGGCTTTCCGCTTCTAGGCTTTCCTCCACCTAAATATTGTGTAGCATTAACAATTGAGTCTACAGACTGAAATAGACTAATACCTTGTGTGGTGGTGTCTACTAAGAAAAAAGTGTGACCTCTCGATTTCAAACACTGAAGAACCCTGTGAAACTCACTTTCTGGGTCTTTTTGGCCGATTACCACTATATTTTTTGGATCCGGATTGCACTTTGTCAAATCAATCATGTCGAGAGACATCTCAGTAGCAACCGAATCTTCATCCAGATTTGTGGTGTAAAAAATTTGGGGTTTGGCCCCGAGTTTGGGTTCTTCGTCACCACCATACGCGTGAATTAAAAACGCACCATGGAAGCCCATTCGATGAAGAGCCGATGTCATATTAGGATAAATCGAATCAAACTCGGTAGGGATTGGGTAGTCCTCCAAGTTCTAGAAGACATGTGTGTGACCCGCTTCACAAAACCAAGATCTTACTGGAGAAATAATATTTAATATCTTCTTCACCCATCGTTGGCACGGAGTCAACTTTAGACCTTCGAGCCTTTGTTTGTGGGTTTTATTTATCTGTGCCTGGCATGCATGTTTTTAACCGTTGGATCTCAAAGAAAATTTTAAGATCTGTGGCCTGTTCGAAGATTTCAGCCGAATCTATGTCTTTAATAGTTTATGGAATCATATTCAAACAATCATTGGATAATTAATAGTTACTGTAGTAATCTCAAATTTAGTACTGGTTTGTTCACAGGTAACAACAATTCACTATATTCCTAGGACATTGACTTGCCTTATTAAAGGAAACATAGCCTCCGAGTTCAAGTACATAAGAAATTAAAATAAAACACAAGCAAGCTAGTCCACATAATCAGCATCAGCCGCTTTATGCTTCTTCCCGTTGTTCGGTGAAAGAGAAAGCTTGATCCAATAGCAATGCTGGCCATTCAGGCGAATCTGGTTGTGGGAGGTTCTCAGTCGGGTCTACAAGGAAAACACAGTAATCCCATGAACTCATAGTTGTAAGTTTGAAGAAGAACATCTTGTCATCTCTGACTTCATCTGAGACTAGGACCAGAATTGCTGGATGAGGACGCTCCAAAGGATTGTCAATTCTCCATAAAAGAATGTCATGAAACATTCTATTACGTCTCGTGCGTTTATCCCCTGCAAAAAAAGAAAAAAAAAGATTACATTACATATATAAAAATAAAAGAAAAAGAAAAAGAATTCACCTCCGGGACTCAGCCCAGGACCCTTTCTGATCAACATAAGCCCAGATTAATATCTCACCATCTGATCAACATAAGCCCAGATTAATATCTCACCATCAAATTCCAGTCTAATATAGGATACGATTTTCTCATAGATCACATCAGAAGGTGTATTAACAGGGAATGGGTATCTCTCAACGTTCCAGAAAACGCCTGCCTTTGCCCCTTTACGGCCTCTGGTAGGCTCTGCCCCATAAACGAATTACCAAATTAAGATACGATCCATTAACCATTATTTTACTATGACAGATGGTGAAATTTAAACAAATAAATTCCATCTTACCGGAGAAATCTTCCATCTTGTAGACATCTTCTTCTCCCATGGTTGGACGGAGAGAACTTGAGACCCTCTCGCTAAATTAGGGTTAGATGGGCTTTGTGGGTTTTTATCGATATTTCTATCATCTGTGCCTGCCATGTTTTTAGCCGTTGGATCTCAAATAAAATTTTAAGATCTGGGGCTCTGTGCTCTTTTTTTTGTGTGGTAAAAATCAGAAATGAACTTGCCTTGTTCACCACTCATTCTCTCAAACATAAGCTTCAACTTTTGTCACCAATGATTATTCGAAAACAATAGGTTAAGCGTACCAACTGAACAGTCCATCACAAGAAAACTTATTTTGTTCGACAATGTTTAATTCAATAAGAAGATAAAAATCAAAACCAAACAAATTGCTTAACCATTGATTTGAGTTTTAGCTAAACAGAAACAATAACAAAGCGAAATGAAACATAGAAGAAGACTATCAAAACCAAACTACAAGCTTTGAAAATTTAGCTAAACGAAATATTCAAGTTTTGGTCTCTGTTATTATTTCTTTTTCTAGTAGAATCTCTTTCATATATGTAGTGCAATTTTACATTTAACATAGTTGTTTTTATGTCAAGGCATTTTGATCATCACATCTCAACGAAAAGAAAAATGAAAGATTGTTTAATAAGCCCACTAACTTATAAGCCCATTGTTGCGTTAAATATTCATACCCTTACAATTACATATAGAGATATCTCTAATGTTGCCCTAGTAAAAGATCTAGCCTCTTCAATCGAGCAAAAAAAAAAAAAGAACCTTCTCCGTTCTTTCTTGTTCGTCTGCGAGAATGGTTCCTGAGGATTCAAGAGACAAGGTTGATCTCTTCTGGAATTTGGAGGAATCGATGGTAACAAAGGAAGAAGCGAAAGAAATCGCAAGAAGAATCACAGATTCTCTCAGAACCATCAACAAGCAGTATTACCTCGGGAAGATGTACGCAGTTGGATCTTCTACTCTTGATTCAGTCAAAGAGGTTAGTGAAGTGCTTGAGCTGAATGGATTCAAGATGAAGGAAGCACCGATAACAATGGTGCCATGTTGTGCAAGTGGTTGCGACAAGCTTGTGCGTAAAGAAGGAGAAGCTGATCGTGTCATATTGCAGCTTCTGTTACGTGAAGTGCTCAACAAGGATGATGATGGTCTGAGTAAAAACATCATGATTGTTTCTGATAATAGTGATTTAAAGTCGGCCGTGGGTAGGTTGAAGAACCATGGATACAAGTTCTTTATAGCAGCAAAGTGGACTGATGATGATGATGATTCAACAAGTGAGTATCAACTCAGTGGAGATCATGTGTTTGAGTGGGAAGAGATTAAAGTTGGAACCGCATATGAAATCCCCCAGGTTTTAGTTAACTAGTCTTGTGTAATTCTTGCTATTATGTAATTAAGGAATGACTCTGTTCTTGTATGACCTAACTTAGTCTATCAATAAAGAATCTCTTAGCCTTGTAATGTGTCTCAGTCGTGCAGTTTTTGTGTTGATGGTCTATTGGTTTTTATCGATTTAATTGGATTGTGTTTGACAAAATTAAGTCAGTTTTCATAAATTGAGAAACATGTTACAACTATTGGAATCTTTGTGATCCATAGGATTCACAGTTACAACTGTCTCATCTTTTTGAAAGTCTATGACGTTTCTAAACACAAGAGTCACTCATGAATTCCCTTTGTGCTTCCGCATGGCAAATTCCCAAGGAAAGCAGTTAATGGGTTCTAGTTCCTACTAGACCAGTAAGTCCATATCTCTCTGAGAAACGTTAACCGATAAATTCTTCGACTAATTCCAACGGACGATAAGGATTCGATCGAAACTTCAACCAAAGAATTTAAAACGAAAGTCAACAGTTAGTAGTAAAAAAGGAGATAATTAAACTATATTCAGATTCTCACGAGTTGACTCTGCTCAACTCCCTCTGTTTCAAAAAGATATTATTTCTAGGATTTTTTTTTGTTTCAAAAAAATACTATTTTTCTAATCTCTAAGCATAATTACTTCAAATTTATTATTATACCCTTACTTAACTCTTTTCATTTTTATTAATATTTTTTAAAAATTAGTTATTCAAGGTCAAAATTATAATTTGTAAGGATTTCTTAAACTGTGAAAATCCTAAAAATAGTATCTTTATGAAGAGGGAGTAACATTTTTTTGTTCTTATAATCACTGGAATATTTGTTTGCTTTCATTGGCTTTTATTTTGTATTTTTGCTTGTTTTTCACAGAAAATTTCAGAAATAAATGTATTTTATAAAAATTGTTAACACCAATTTGAAGTGTAATAAATAAAAAAGAACATCAACCTAAATTAAAATTTCAAAGCGTTGATAAGAAAAACTAAGCATTGGAAATAATCGTTGCAGAAATAAGATATGAAGGCTTATTATCATAAACAGAGGCATTCATGGTCTTTTCGCTTCACAAATCCAGTTTTTGTCACAATGTAGTGACATACGTGAATTTTTGGTTAATTACTTGATCTGTAAGGCAAGTAAACAAAAAACTTAGGTCTATTACAATGATTCTTCGAAAACAGTAGGTTAAGATTAATAACTGAAACAGTCCATCACAAGTAATCTCACTTCTGTTCGAACATGTTCATTTCAATAAGAAGATAAAAATCAAAACCTCCATTTTTCTTAAAGCCGAGGATAACAACATTGAAACTCTTAGCAAATTAATTTCCTGAAATAGAACACAAAATCGATGAAAAACCGGGTTTTCCTCCATCTCAAACACTTAACCAAACAAAAGACAAAAACAATTCTAATAGTTTCCCAATAGTGATCATTTGTTTCTCAACATTTTCCTCTTGCTAGCACATTTTCAACTTTAGCAAACTAATATATGAAACTGAGTCGAAAGGCTTAACAACCAAATCATTAGTAACCAAAAAGCTTGTGTATTCTGTAAGAAACTGATTAACCATGAATGAGTTTTAGCTAAATAAAAACAACACCAAAACGAAATGAAACACTGAAGGAGAGAGTAACAAAACCAAACACCAACACAAGCAAATTTAAAGAGATTATTCTGATACATATTTCGAAATGAAGTTCAAGTTTCTTTCTTTGACTCCTTTGCAAGCAAGTACGAGAGACCATTGGTTAAAGCAGAAGAAGATGTCAAAGAAGCTTTTAAAATGTTGATAAGCTGCACACTCAAAAAAAAAGAAACAACAATTCAAGAAAACTAAACAGAGAGCACCAATACATAAAGGTAACAGTGAGATAAACATATTATGAGCATACCTCTGCTTTGTAAATGTCAATCCACTGAGACTCAAGCTCATTCATGTTAATCTGCATCTTTGTTAAAAAGCCAATGGTTGAAAATTTGTTCATGACACATCCCAAAATGGTATTGTCATTGGAGAACGAAGACACCATCTCAAGAGGGAGAACAAGAAAAGTGAGAAGAGAATCAATCAAGTCTGCACTGCATTCAGCATAAAGAATCTTCTTATCTAACTTTCCAACAAACACTTTCACAGAACAACCTTTGCTCTGTCCATTCTTTCAGTTTTTAAAATGGGTTGAGATGGCAACTCAAGCATCATTTTCATGCACTGTCTCTTGAGGAATGTGCATGTTAAGGCAGACTCTGACCCAAATAAATTCCCCAGTAGAGTCAGCACCTACATTTAGTTAATAAATTAAATGTATATAAGAAAAGTTTTATTTCAGCATTGTAAACATAATAAATACAGAAAAAAGAGAGTACCTCTTCAGAGCCAACATCAATGACCATTTCACGCAAGTCGCTAAAACTTGAATATCCTAGGCCTTTGACCACCCTGACCATTTCATCAATAGAGTTCAACGTCACTTTCATGTCATCAGTGATTATGAAAGAGGATCGAGAGCTGACAAACACTCCTCCACCTACAGCATTGCCTATAACTTGCTCACATTCTGGAACTTCAACCGCAAGGCACACAACAGATCCGCAGCTACACTTTGAAGAGTTAAAATTGCTGTATGCCTTACTACATGAGTCTCCCTTATGAAAATTTGGGCATACAAAGAATTTAGTGGCTGGAGTATCATCAACGTTCAGCTTGAGTCTTCTGCAATGGATCTCCTTTGTACTCTTAGGATACATCAACATACTCTTGCAAGCCTCGGTTTCGAAGTCATCAATGACCATATCAGCAATACTTTTGTTTAGATTCTTGTAGCAAATCAGGACTTGAGGTAACTTTTGATGCTTCTCCAACAATCTTGCAGTAGTCCCCATTGGAAGTGTCAAGAGACCGAAGAGAACGTCAACAAAGTCTTGACCAGCTTCAGCCAATACAACTTTGTTTCTTTTCTCATCAACAAGAAGTTTTAAACTAAACTTTGCACTTCTAGTCATTGGAACCTATTTTTTGAAGCAAATAATTTAAAACGAAAGCCAACAGTTAAAAGAAAAAGAAAATAGAAAAAAGGAGATAAGCCAGTGCATCAAGCTATGTTCAGAGTTCAGACTCTCACAACTTCTTTTTTTTTTTTTTTTTTTGTTAATAACTCTCACGACTTTGCTGTATCTTGTATTCGAAGTAATCGACGAAACGCTCTGTCCCTAAGAAGTAGCCAAGTAGGAGCTTTTGACATTGCTAACTTCCTGCTCAAGGAACAGAACCCTAGCTGCAGCGCCTCCCAAGACCTGTGTCGACCAGAAGCTGCTTCATGATGTTGATGTAGGCAATCTCCTTCTTAATGGATTATCTCCACTTGGTCGTGTAGGGTATGGAACTGTCTTAGGCGCCACATCAAGAAGAATCTTGCCATCATGGAAATATTCATGGACTAATGGGCTGGTTTATTATGGCCCAAAATATTTAAAAGGAAAAATCTTAAAAGCACACCCGTAAATCGAGGAGTTGTATAAATGAAATTGGCCAGAAAGTGGTGGGATCAGTCGAACAAATAATCAAGAAGAATCTTGCCATCATGGAAATACTCATGGGCTTAATGGACTGGTTTATTATGGCCCATAATATTAAAAAGGAAAAATCTTAAAAGCACACCACGTAAATCGAGGAGTTGTATAAATTAAATAATCATAAACCCTAGAATTAGTTCAAGGGAACGAACATATGGTTTGTGTGCAATACGATCTACAAGCTTAAGGTTTCGCTGAGACAAGAGTAAACCGCAATACGATCTAAAAGCGAGTGGAGACAGGAAAGACGAATTCCCCAATAACGATGAATTCCTTGACAGAAGATCTTTGGATGCTTATACTTGCGAGACTACCACTAAAAAACATGACCTCTTCCAAATTGATATGCAAGCAATGGAAATCAATCGTGGAATCTCCGTTTCTCTCCGAGCTTTTACTTTCCATTCATAGAAACTCGCATTCTTCATGGTCTCTCATGTCCGGTGAATCTCAGAGACCAGTAATCTCTTACTACGGATGCAAGGTTTGGGGACTCCCACGACCTCTTGGTTCTCACATCTCTTCTTTCCTAACCGAAAATTTCAAGACCCAAGAAAAGATTAGAGTCGTGGCTTACACTGATATCGGATTGATTTTGTTAAGTTCGGAATCTCTCAACGGGAATCTAACCTACTATGTGGCTAACCCCATCTCACGTCAACGTGTCAACATCCCTCCTCCTCCTCCAAGATGTAAACCATCCAATCCCGTTGGACTCGCCACACGGACCGAAAACGGACTAGTTTTGGTTACAAAATAGTTGTGATAGAAAACTATTATAACATCAAAACTAGTGAACTAACCTTACTGATATACTCATCTGAGACAGGCTTGTGGAGTTTGGACACACTTCATACTTCTCTCCCTTTGAGACGTTTTAGTAAGCTTAATCCCATCAGCTTAAACGGAAACCTTTACTGGCTCGGCGACAACTTAGACAAAAAACGTGTTATCATATACCATAATTTATACTCTACTAGTCCATGCAGAGTTATACCTTTACCGGACACAGAATACGAATGCGAAAGAAGATGTTGCACAACGTCTCAGGGATCTCTTATATATATGAACATAATCGTTTCGGAAATGGAGCGTACGTTAAGGGTGTGGAGGCTAAAATGCGGGGAGTGGGAACTAATATCTGGTACATGTCCGGCTGGTTGCAGTAAGATCGGTTTCGAGTGCTTTCTGCTGGTAATAAACCCTTTCGATAGTAATGTAATCTACCTGTGGAGTAAGATCCGTAAATGTTTGGCAATTACTAACTTGCACAAAGGAAGGTTTGGGATTCACGACAACTTGGAACGTGGCAACGACGGTCGCACTCTGAGTTTTGTTAGACGGTGGGAGTCGACGGGAGACGCAACATTCTTCTTCTCCGCGTTTGTTCTACCGCTTTGGCTGTATCGGATCCCTTCCCCCACCGTCATGACTTATGAGCAAGGTGAAGTTGTTGGATGATTTGTTTTATAAGTATTTTGGTTTTATTAATAAGATGGGGAAATGTGGTTGTGGCATTTACAAATTTGTAAAATTTTCTGCACTAATTTCTGCATGTACATGTGGAGTATGGATTGGTTTAGGTTAGCTAACTTAACTTTTTCTTTATCCATGAAGTTTAATGTTCTCCTAAATAATAAACTGTAAAATGGAACGGATACACCAAAATAAAGAACTAGAGTGAGTCAATGAAGGCTTTCAAACGCAAACGCTACAAGATGATGTTACTATAGTCATCACTTTTGTCTTTTTGAAAGAAAAAAAAAAAATTCAGTCGTCAAAACATTCGAAATTAAGCATATTTTAACGTAGGTTCAGACAAAAACTTGTATCACAATTCACAAGTTAAAAAAAAAAACACAAAAGAGCATCATCTTCTTCGATGAGTCATCGTTAGAGAAGGTAATCTTCTTTACCTTTTTGGGTTGTAATGTTGATTTGGATTGTGGCCTCTCCGTGTTTCCTAGTTTTTTTTGCAGTGAAAGACCAAGAATAAAATAACTGAAGTTCTTGACTTAATGATCTACTCCGACACAAGCAATTTCGTGTTGCACTTCACAAACACTCTTTCTATTACGCTCAAAGCACTCTGAAGATGCATCATAATCACATTACAGGCTTTTTTTCTTTTGTTTTGTTGGCTTTTATTCTGTATTTTACTAGTCTTTCACAAAAAAATTCCAAAAAAAAAAAAACTTATAATATTCGATAGCAAAGACATATAACCGACCTAGAGATGGAGAAATGTAATTAAAAAAAATCAGAATCAAGTGTATTTCTGACTGATAACAAAAAAAAAGCTAACCATTATGAGTTTTAGCACAACAGAAACAATACCAAAACGAAATGAAACCAGAATAATAGTATCAAAACCACACTACAAGCCTTGACAAATGACACATAAGCCATTTTACAGAATTTATTCAGAATTTCATGTAATTCAAGTCTCTATCTTTGGCTCCTTTGCAAGTAAGTGCGAGAGACCATTGGTTAAAGCAGAAGTAGACGTCAAAAAATGTTAATGAGCTGCACCAAAAAAAAAACAAAATGCAAATTCAAGAAATCTAAGTAGAAAACACCAATGCATAATGATTATAAATTTATAATAAAGAATCAATAGTAAGATAAACATATTATCAACATACCTCTGCTTTGTAAATGCGAATCGACTGCACTTCAAGGTCATTCATGTTCTTTATCAAGCTAATGGTTGAAAATTTGTTCGTCGGAGTGATAATCAGATTATCAGAGACGATGAATTTTTCTTCAAAAACCCTATATAAGGTACTAAAACCATTGGAGTGCCAGACCTTGAAATCTTTGGATCCACAGGAGCCACATTGACAACTCTACAGTCACTGGAAATATAACACATACATTCTGGTGATGGGGAACTGTTAATAGCAAGCAGGTTTTTACTGCAAGTATAATAATAAGGAAGACGACAACTGTAAGCCAACTGTCCTCTACACCCACTTTTGCCCAAATTGTTGACACATCCCAAAATGGTATTTTCATTGGAGAAAGAAGACGCCAACTCAAGATGGAGAACAAGAAAAGTGAGAAGAGAATTAATGAAATCTTCACTGCACTCAGCATAGAGAATCTTCTTGTCTAACTTTCCAACAAACACTTTCACAGCACATACTTCGCTCTGTTCCACTCTTTCAGTTTTTAACATTGGTGCCAATTTAAGCATCACTGTCATGCACTGTTTCTCGAGGAATGTACATGTTAAAGCAGACTGATATGAAGCTAATAAATTCCCCAGTAGAGTCATCACCTACATTTAGATAAAGATTACATTTATATATATGAAAAGCTTTATCATGACAACAATATTAAAAAACTATAAAATACAGAAAAACAAGAGTACCTCTTCTGAGCCAACTTTAATGACCATTTCACGCAAATCGGTTAAACTTGAATATCCTAGGCCACTGACCACCTTGAACATTTCATCAATAGAGTTCAACGTCACTTTCATGTCATCAGTGACAATGAAAGAGGATCGATACCTGACAAACACTCCATCTACATCGTTTCCTATAGAGCTTATAACTTGTTTATCTTCTGGAACCTGAATCGCATGGGTCATAACAGATCCGCAGATACACCTTGAGGAGTTAAAATTGCTGTATATCTTAATACATGGGGCTCCATTACACAACTTTGGGCATACATAGAACTTAGTGGCTGGAATATCATCGATGTTCAGCTTGAGTCTTCTGCAAGGGATCTCTTCTGTACTCTTTGGATACATCAACATACTCTTGCAAGCCTCGGTTTCGAAGTCGCCAGTGACCATATCAGCAACACTTTTATTAAGATTCTTGTAGCAACTTAGGACTTGTGGTAGCTTTTGATGCTTCTCCAGCAATCTAGCAATAGTCCCAATTGGGAGGGTCAAGAGACCATAGAGCACGTCAACAAAATCATGACCAGCTTCAGCCAATACAACTTTATTTCTCTTCTCATCAACGAGAAGTTTCAAGCTAAACTTTGCACTTTCAGCCATTGGAGGATAAAGCAATATAAGGAATAGAAGAGACTGTGACTTAAGGAAACATGCCTCACGCTTCTATATAGTACTAGCAGTTACGAATCTCAAGAGGTTTCTTATCAAAACAGTAAATGAAAATAGTGAAACCACAGAAGTCATAAAACCTTTTGCACTTCCACATGAAAAATTCCCAAGGAAAGCAATCCCAAGGAAAGGAATAAAAGGGTTCTACTTCTACTGATCAGTAATTGAATATTCAATGAATCTCTTTGAGAAATGTAGCCTATTGGGTTTTCTTCGTACTGATTCTAATGGAAGATAAGACATTGGAACTTCAGACAAAGAATTTAAAACGAAAGCCAACACTTAAAAGCAAAAAATAGAAAGAAAAGACTTAACTCCAACTCTGTTTTGCCTTGTAGGCGAAGTAATCAAGGAAAAGCTCTGTTCCTAAGATGTAGGACCTATAGTTAGACTTTTAGAGTGCCCTGAGTTAGTACGCAACTTCAAACTGTTCACCTTTTTGGCTTTTTCCGCTATGGCCATGTAAAACCCAAAACACAAAGCTACATGTTCGGTATTTCTGGTGCACAACTGTTATATTCGAACCACCACTTTTTTCAAGTATCCAAGCTCCTGAGAAGGGTAGGTGCGTTGTTCTCCGTTAGCCTCCCAGCTGGGAAGTTCTCTAGATGTAAGCCAGCATCTCAACAAGAGTCTCCCACTTGAGCTCACCTCCGAGTCTAGCTCTTACATATAGTCAACACATAGCTTTTGGCCTTCCTAACTTTCGGCTCAAGGAACACAATAGATATCTCATTAATGGAGCCTTGTGAGAACACTTATTGCGCTTATGTCCTCCTTCGGTCCTTCCACCACTAGATGAATCTTGCCATCTGTGTCAAAGGATGCTTTTTTAGATTCTGCAAGTGATGCTTTTTCTTTTTGGGTTGTAAGGTTGGTTTGGATTGTGGTCTCTCTGTGTTTCCTATTTTTGCAATGAAAACCCAAGAAATAAAAAATGGCTGAAGTATGATCATGTTTCGAAAGAGTTCTTGACTTGTTGCTACTCCACACAAGCAACTCCGTGTTATTCTTCACAATTACAAACACCCTTTGATACAATTGTTCTGTGACTTCTGTCCTTGAAGATTATACTCAGAGCGTTCTGAAGATACATCAGAATCATAATACCGGATTTTTTTTTTTTTTCATTGGCTTTTGTTATGTATTTCACCGAAAATTTCAAAAATAAAAAACCAAAAGGCAGAAGAAAATGTTTTTAAGAAAGTTTTCTAACACAATTTGAAATATTAACCCAAAATAAAAGTCTAAACGACTTGAAAAAAAAAAATTGAAGCATTGAAAATAATCGTTGCAGAATTTAAACTATGAATGCTAATCATCATAAACAGAGGCAATCATGTTGTTTTCGATTCACAAATCCAGTTTTTGTTCACGTGAATGTTTAGTCAATTACTTGGAACTTTGGTCTATTACAATGATTCCTCAAAAGAATAGGTTTAGCTTATCAACTAAATCAGTCCATCACAAGTAAACATACTCCGGTTCTACAATGTTCATTAAATAAGAAGATAAAAATCAAAACCATAGTTGAACACAAAAGATGAACATTTAGAAAATCTATATGTTAGGAGCCTCTTAAAATAAAACAAAAGAAATCACTGGCTTATTCTTTGGCCAATTTTCTTCCCTTAAGTTTATTCTTTGGGCCTTCTTTGCGATTAAGTTTCAGAAACTCTTAGCCTGAAATATATATATAACACATCATGATGGAAAACTATGTTTTTCTCCATCTTAAACACTTATTAAACAATACCTCTGGTTACCCAACATCTTTCTCCTCCAAGCAAATTTTCAACTTTAGCAAACTATTATTTGAAACTGAGTCAATAGTTGATAACCAAACAAACTGCCTACCCGTTGATTTGGGTTTTTAGATAAACAGAAACAAGACCAAAAAGAAATGAAACACAGAAGAAGAGTATCAAAACCAATTACATGCCTTAACAACCTCAACAACACATAAGCAATTTAAACGAGATTTTTCAGATTGCTATTCTTAATGTAATTCAAGTCTCTATCTTTGGCTCCTTTCCAAGTAAGTGCGAGAGACCATCGGCTAAAGCAGAAGAAGATGTCAAAGAGGCTTTTAAAATGTTGATAAGCTGCACCCAAAAAAGAAAAAAAAAATGCAAATTCAAGAAATCTAAACAGAGAGCATCAATGCAAAAAGATTATAATGAAGAATCAATATAGTAAGATAGAAGTAGTACCTCTGCTTTGTAAATGAAAATAGATCGAGCCTCGAGGTCAGTCATGATAACTTACATCTTCTTTAACAAGCCAATGGTTGAAAATTTGTACATTGGAGTGATGGACTGATGGTCAGCTCATCAGAGACTATATATCTTGCTTTTCTCTTCACAAACCCAATATCTGGTACTGAAACCATTGGAGTGGCATACCTTGAAACCTTTAGATCCACAGGATTCACCTAACAACTTTCTCATCTTTTGAAAGTCTACTTCTATAGTTCAAAATTGGGATAATAGTTAACATTAACTTTTCATTCATATGATGGTGAAGGGAAACTGGTAATATCAAGCAGTTCCTTACTGCAAGTATAATAATCAGGAACACAACAACTGTAAGCCCACTGTTTTCTACACCCACCATTGCACAAATTCTTGACACATCCTAAAATGTTATTGCCACTGCATAACGAAGACAGCATTTCAAGAGGGAGAATAAGAAAAGTGAGAAGAGAATCAATGAAGTCTTCACTCCACTCAGCATAAAGAACCTTCTTTTCTACCTTTCCAACAAACACTTTCACAGAACATCTTCTGCCCTGTTCAACTAATCCAGTTTTTATAATGGGTTGGGATAGCAATTTAAGCATTGGTGTCTGTTTCTTGAGGAATGTGCATGTTAAGATAGTCTCTGAAGCGAATAAATTCCCCAGAAGAGTCAGCACATACAAGATTACATATTTACATACATATGAAAATATTTATGACAACATTAGAAAAATATATAATATAGAAAAACAAGAGTACCTCTCCAAAGCCAACATCAAGGACCATTTCACGCAAATCGGTTAAACTTGAATATCCTAGGCCACTGACCACCATGAGGATTTCATCAAAAGAGTTCAACGTCACTTTTATATCATCAGTGATAATGAAATAGGATCGAGAGTTCACAAACACTCCTCCACCTACAGAGCCTATAACTTGCTCATTTTCTGGAACCTGAACCTCAAGGTTCATACAGATCCACAGCTACACCTTGAGAAGTAAACGTTGCTGTATGCCTTACGACATGATTCTTTCAACAAAAAATTTGGGCATACATAGAACTTTGTGGACTGAGTATCATCGATGTTCAGCTTGAGTCTTCTGCAATGAATTTCCTTTGTACTCTTAGGATGCATCAACATATTTTTGCATGCCTCGGTCTGGAAGTCATTATTGACCATATTAGCAACACTTTTAGTAAGATTCTTGTAGCAACTTAGGGCTTGTGGTAACTTTTGATGCTTCTCAAGTAATCTAGCAATAGTCCCCATTGGAAGTGTCAAGAGACCGAAGAGAACGTCAACAAAATCATGACCAGCTTCAGCCATTGCAACTTTGTTTCTCTTCTCATCAACGAGAAGTTTTTGCACTTTGCAACATTGGAGAATTAAGCAAAACAAGAAGTAGAAGAGAATGTTAGTTTCTGTAACTTGCCTCCCGCCTCTATATATTGAAGAACCTGCGGTTATGAATCTCAAACGGTTTCTTATCAAAACAGTAAATGAAAATAATGAAACCAAAGAAGTCATAAAACCCTTTTAGCTTCCACATGAAAATTTCCCAAGGAAAACAATAAAAGTGTTCAACTGATCAGTAAATGCATATTTGAATTTACATATTCAATGAATCTCTTCGAGAAATGCAGTCCTTTGGGTTCTTCGTAACTTGAAGCAAAAAATTTAAAACGAAACTCAAGAGTTAAAAAGGAAAAATAAAAGAAGAAGAGAGGAGATAAGCCTTGAAGGCGAAGTAATCAAGGAATAAATAATCAAAAGTAAGAATAAAGTGTATTTAAGGAAAATTCGCTAACAAAATTTGAAACATCAACCCAAATTACAGTCTAAAATGCTTGATAAATAAACTAAGCATTGGAAATAATCGTTGCAGAATCTAAAATATGAGGGCTTATCATTCTAAACAGAGGCAATGGTGTTTTTAAGCTTATACAAATCCAGTTTTGTTTCAATTACAAACCTTAATTTTTGGTCAATTACTTGAACTATACGAAACAAAAACAACTTAGGTTTATCACAATAATTCTTCGAAAACGATAGGTTAAGCTTACCTACTGAAACAGTCCATCAAAAGAAATCTTATTCCGGTTCAACAATGTTCATTTCAAATAACAAAATAAAAATCAAAACCAAAGTTAAAACAGAAGATGAACATTTTAGAGAATCTAGATATTAGGAGCCTCTTAAAATATATATAACCAGATAAATTCTGATCATAAACACTGACTTATCCATTTTTCTTCACTTAAGTTCTTCTTTAGCTTTCTTGGCGGTTAAGTACCAGAAACAAGTAGTTAAAGCCGAAGATGTCATCATTGAAGCTCTTAGCAAACTAACAGCCTGAAATAGAAGACAGATTCGATGATTATCCATCGAGGTTAAACACTTAAATCAAACAAAAGACAAAAACCATACCTCTGGTTTCCCAATAGTGATGAATTGTTTCTCAACATCTTCCTCCTCCAAGTACATTTTCAACTTTAGCAAACTAATATTTGAAACTGAGTCCTTCGGTTTGATAACCAAATCGTTGGTTACCAAAAAGCTTGTGTATTCCCTCATAATCCCAAAACTTGCCATATCGAAAACTCTAGCATAAGCTTTTCACCTTGAGAAATAGGAAAATCAGGCTTCTTTCTTGTGAACTTACAGTTATAGAAATCGCTGCGACTGTTACAGTAATAGATTTCTCGTTGCTCAATTGTAACATCAAGTAACTGTTTAGGGCAACTATAATACGAAGGAAGCAGATTCTTGGAAGAGGATGAAGCATCACTTCCTTCATCCAAACTCTTGAAGCTTCTGAATAGGTTTCCAATACAACCCAAACTGATATTGTCGTCTCCAGTGATTTCCCAGACATATTCAAGTGGTAAAGCTAGAAAAGTGAAAAGAAGATCAATGAAGTCCGCTCCACATTCAACACATAGAATCTTACTGTCTAGTTTTCTAACAAATGCTTTCAAAGTTATTGTTTGGTCTTGTCCTGCTCCAGATTCTTGCACAGTTGGAGTTAGCGGTATACGAGATCTTGTCAAGCACATTGAACTTTGCTTCCTCAGAAAAGTGTCCGTTAATGGAGAATTCGAAGTAAATAAACATTCCAGCAAAGTAAGTACCTGTCATGTCAATGACACAAACAATGAAACTTAATAAAAACTCAAAAGTCAAAACTAAACTTAATAACACAAAAAAGGTACCTCACTGAAGCCGACATCAAGAAGAATGTCACCGAGCTTGTTAGCATTTTCGTAGCCTAAGCCTCTGAGAGTTTTCAAAACATAATCCATAGAGCTTGAAACCACTTTCAAGTCATCTGTTATAATGAACGAAGAAGTCTTGCATCTAACAAAAACTCCATCATTATCATTTCTCAAAACCCTTCCTTGGACTTTGTTTTCTTCATGGAACAAAACCTCCCGGTTCATAAATCTCCCACATTCACATTCCTCGGTGTTAGAAATGCTATAATAGTTTCCACAGCATTCTCTACAGTCAAAAGACCCAAAATCTTGGCATACAAAGTACTTGACAGCCTTAGTTTCATCTATTCTCAACTTAAACCTTTCTATACTTATCAAGACTCACACTCCTAGGATACAGAAGCATTTTCTTACATGACTCTGTCTGAAAACTCTCTAGACCCATCTCTGAAACGCTTTTGTAAAGGTTCTCAAGCAAACGCACAATAGTGCCTATTGGGAGTTTGAGAAAACTAAAGAGCACATCGACAAAATCTTTACTAGATTCAGCCAAGACAACTTTGTTCCTCTCTTCATCTATGAGAATTCTCAGACTTAACTTTGTTTTCTCTGACCTTTCAGCCATTGAAGATTCCTTTACAGGGGAAGCTAGGAAGACCTTTGAGAAATAGCAAACGTTTTGAAAACTCACCACCAAATAAGACCTTTGAGATTCTCCATTATTGTTGGGACTCTGCGTTTCTCAATATTACCTCTTTCACCTTCATTGTCGATTATAGTGCTAAATTGATAAAAATAATACTATAGTCTAAACTTGAAGATAACTAATGAAAACATAAACAAAGTATTATATTTTATGACAAAAAATAAATTTTGAAGTAATGTCTTTATAAGATCAACAGTTATTTATATTCATAACACTTTATTCAACTTTTGTCCAATTATTTTATGTTTCCAATATTTTCCTATTTATCGAAAAATAAAATAAAAATATTTTTCCCTATTTATTGATTAAAGTTTTATTTAATTACAAAGAAGCAACAAAAAATATATTTTTAAAGAGTTTATCCTCACCGATTGAAGATCACAGTCTCCGTCTCTCTTGCTTTTTCCACTTCTGAGAAACTCTCATCCTCCGAAAGACAAGGAAACGCCATGGATAGGCTTCTACAACCACCGTCTTCTTCCACAATTCCTTCCTCCAAATCCAAACTAATAGCATCATCTCCGTTCCTCCCACGTGTTCACAGTCTTAGCTTTGCCTCTTCGCGCCGACTCAGTTCCATTTCCTGCTTATTCCGCCAAAATCCGTTGCCGAGTACATCTCCAGGATTGAATCAGACTCGAAATTTCTTGTTTAAGTCTCCTTCGTCTCCTGAACCAAATGAGTCCAAACCTAATCCGGGATTTCTCAAACAGATCATGAACGCGAATTATCAGCAGCGAAAGGTAACAATAAACTTTACATCGATATTTGTTAAATCTCTTGCTAGAACGATTTTGATTTTGAATTTCTGGGAAGAGTATCAATTTTTATACGTTTCAGGAGCCATTGGATTGGGTAATACTAGTTTAGTGTTTCTTGCTCAAATATTTCTGGAATATTAGAGCTGCATTGCTTTAGAATTTTAGATAATTTTGTAAATCTCTTCAATTGTATATAGATTACGTTTTTGGTTCTGTAAATGAAGGCTATGTGTTAACTCATTGGTGCTTTGAGATGATCCTTTACTCTATTACGCAATGATGGGTTTGATCTAATCTGTGAAAATATATGTTTTGTTTCGCAGAAAGTATCGGTTGAAACAATCATACTAATCTCTGCTGTAGCTATCTTTTTGCTTAACCCTATACTTGCGCCGCCTGCTTTCGCTAGCTTTCAAACGGCGGCTAAGTCAACTGGAGCTGCTGTTCGACCTGAGATACTAACCAGTGCGTGGACTGGTTTCTTTGCCGGTTGCTTACATACGTTATCTGGACCTGATCACCTTGCTGCTTTAGCTCCACTCTCCATTGGTCGAACGAGAATGGAGAGTGCTGCGGTTGGAGCTCTCTGGGGATGTGGTCATGACGCTGGTCAACTCATCTTTGGTTTACTGTTTCTGCTTCTAAAAGATAGGCTTCACATTGAAGTTATAAGAACTTGGGGTACAAGAGTCGTTGGCTTGACCTTACTTGTGATTGGTGCTATGGGTATCAAAGAAGCTTCTGAGATTCCTGAACCGTGTGTTGTTGCTTTGGAGAATGGAGAAACAGATGAGAAAAGCTCAAAGAAGAAAAAGATCGGGTTTGCGACGTTTGCTACTGGGATTGTTCATGGGCTGCAACCGGATGCTTTGATGATGGTATTGCCTGCACTTGCTCTTCCTTCTCGGTTAGCTGGTGCTGCGTTTCTTGCCATGTTCTTGGTTGGGACGGTGATTGCGATGGGAAGCTACACTGTGTTTATCGGGTCATGTAGCGAAGCCTTGAAAGACAAGGTTCCTAGGATCACAGAGAAACTAACATGGGCGTCTTCTCTTGTGGCCATTGGACTTGGATTGGCAATTATTGTCAGCCAATTCTTTGGATTCAGCTTGTATTAAGACATATATTTTGAGTGTTTCTAGCTCTAGAAGATATAAGATTTTTGTATGTACCAAACAAAATTTACACCTTGCTTTAGAATCTTTTTTGTTTGTTTTCCTATCAAATTCTTTGAAGTTAAGAGTCTGGCTCTCCAACTTTGTGAGCATTCTAATGTTTTATATTCGTCCAAACTTTTCTGAAAGCTTTTCAATGAGAAGATGTTACTGATTCGAGCAAAATATCAGAACTTATGGATTTTACAACAGACGCTAATAGGCTAAACACGAATCAATTGAACTGAAAAATAATAAAATTATCTTATTCAATTGCAGAAGTTTGAGAAACAAAAACATATAAGTAGAAACACAGTTATTTTCCAACAAAATTCATTAATATAATAGGGCAATTCTCTTAAACACCACTAAATTATGTTTCTTCCATAAATACCACTAATTTTCAAAATATTCATATATACCACAAATCTTCCATAAATACCACTAGTTTTTAGAGAAACTCATATTCACGCCCCATAAAAACTAGAAAATGCCCTAAAATACCACACTTTTATGTTTTGTTGCTAAACATATCATCAATAACTAAATGTTCCAAAATACCACTAAAAGTTTTTGTTTCCAAAAATAACACAAACACAAAAATTGATTTTATAAATTTCATATTTAAAATTTTGAGTTTGGATTCATTAATTTAGATTTAAGGTATAGTTTTGATGGGGTAGGAGTATGGGTTTAGAGCTTAAGGTTTAGGGCTTTTAAAACCTAAACCATAAATCCTAAACCCTAAAAAAATTTACATGGTTAAAGGAATTTGTGATTATTTTGTGGTAAAGATGAAAGTTTTTAAAATTAGTGGTACTTATGGAAGAAAAACATAATTTAGTGGTATTTAATAGAATTGCCCTAAAAACTATACCCTAAATTTAAGAGAATTGCCCTTAAATAACATCCTATATATAATGACGGAAAGAATTCTCTCCAAGCTTAACACATCAGCTCAATCTAGGCTTGACACATCAGCCCGTTCAAGACACTTCAACATTTGTGAATAATTATTAATCATATATAACAAATCAATTAATTTGAATTTAATTACTTTAAGATCCATAAAAAATTAAAAATAAATCAAATTGAACTTTTAAAACCATAAAATATATAAATTATATAATATGACACTTTAACTTATCATAAATTTCCATCATCTTATTTTATATGTTAGCATCTTCTTTTACATATTTAATCATATTTCTCATTATAGTTTTTAGTTATGTTTAAATAGTTACTTTATTTATTATTTTATGAAATCAATAAATTTATGATTTATACAAGAAATGAAATCAATATATTATTTTGCTTGTATATTTTCTGACTGAATTTGTTGGTTTTATTTTTAGGGACAAAAAGTTAATCTCAATGTTTTATATATTAAAATATAAATTTAGTTGAAATAATTATATCTCAAAATTGTAAATATTAAATATAACATATATTTTTTTCTTTAAAAATATAAATGAAAAGAAATTTATCACATTCTAATATATCAGCATAACCAAAATTAATATTATAACTAATATTTTCATGTTTTTCACTTTCGTTTTTGGTTTATCAGTGAATGGCCTATTCTATCATTCTGGTTTTATTTACATCTTAAACTGAAGTTATGAACACGATTTCCAATAGACATAAGTCCTATTTAATCTTCATTCACACTTTTAAACCCGCAATTGAGATGTTTAAGAGTTGTTCTATTGTTTATATATGACTTATTTTTAATTCTTTTTACCTATATTGATAAACAAATATTGAAATCATGTTCTTCAAATTTTATATGGCTTTTCATATTTTGTTCTATTTTTATCGCAATACAAGAGTAAATATGAGTTTGATTATTTAAAGTTTAACATTTTAAAAAAATTCAAGATCAAGAAATGAGCCTACTCATGAAATATATTTTTTTTAAACTCCATAATTTAAATAATATTTAGAGACATATAAATTAAATTTATAAATAAAAAATAATATATTATTGAAAAATAACTAACATGTAGTCTATATATTACCATATTTGGACAACATATAAAACTTAAGATAATTATTAGAAAAAATCAAGATGATTTTAAGTAAATTAGTATAAGTTACTTTTAAAAAGTTTAAGACAAAATAATTCATAACAAAACCCGCGTATATGCGCGGGTATTACCCTAGTATATATGAAAGCTAAGGGGGCTCTCCCACAGCTCGACACGTCAGCTTCCCAAAGGCTGACACCTGTCCCCCTTTTAAGTTAAAAAAAAAAACCCAAAATCAGATACAAATGTGACATTTCATTTTAGTTTCCAAATCCCTGTCCTATTTCTATTACCACAAAATGATCTCATTCTAAATTCTGGTTTGTCCAACCTAAGTTAAATGTATTTCTCAGTTCTTATTAAAAATGGATTAAGTATACACTTCATCACCAGTAAAAATTCAATTCTCTATCAGCTCGGTTTCTGTGTCGTTTCGCCTAAATAACCCCTGATAAACCCAAACCACATATTACAAGCCTAAACCAAAATGTTTTTACAAGCCCAACATAACATTACATTTTGAGTCTCAATTAGAATTTCAACAGTCGCACCCACTAATCTGGCGGCAGCGATGGCTTATCGACTGTGGCTCGTTGGTATACCAAAAAATATACATACAAACTATAGAAGATGTGGGCGGCTTGAACTATTTCAAAGAAACAATGGACTAGAGGAAGTGTAATGGTGAGATGGAAATAAAACGTCATGTAATTTTAATTTCAATACAATGTCGTGTACTAACGAAATCGGAGAAAAAGAAGATTGTATCGATTAACGAAGCAGAGCTCCTTCAATGGCTATCACTTCCTCCTCTATACTGCTTTGGTAAACCTCTCTGTCTCGCTCTTCAGACTTAGCATCATCATAGAAGTTGTCAAGAAAAGCTGTCTTGGTGTCCTTCCATGTAGTTAAAGAACCTGGTTTCAACTGCTTCAACCAGTGAGCTGCATCCCTAGCAAGATAGTATGGGAAGAGCTTGCAGAAAAGATAGTCCTCAGACACTCCATTGGCTTTGATAATAGAAGCCAAGTCTTCAAACTTCTCAATATGGTTCATAGGATGTTCAGTGGGATGAGCATGAAAAGCGTGTTGCCCCACAAGAGTGTAGTACTGGGGCTTCAACTCAAAATCATTTCTCTGAAAAGGAGGAGGACATATAGCAGACCTATTAGTGTTGAACTCATTAGGCCTGTTGTGATCATCTAGTGTTCTTTCCACAATGTCAGCTCCATCACCCAAATTCCATGGACCATTCACGTTTGGTCCGTGTCGACCGACACAGCCAGGTGCCAGTCGGTCGATGTGCTCAGTCTCGTCGACAGCTTCGACAATTGGGTTTCCTGTAGCATCAAACTTCTGACCCAGCTCATTGCGTAGGTTGCCCTCTGATGAAGGGCGGAAGCTATGAACAGAGACGGTGGTGCTCTGTTTTGAGATCACGAAACAGAGTAACAAGAGATGGCGATGGTGAGGGTGAAAGTGAGAAGATGAGATGATAACAAAGTCGAAATCGGTTCCAGGAAACGATATCGACGGGGTTGTGCAAGTCCTCCTTGCAGGGCTTTGATTCAAAGCTCTTTAAAACTCTCTTTATTAATTCCAAATCAAGATGAAAAAACAATAGAGTCTACGTTCTTTATTTAAAGAGAAGTATCAAAAACCTAATTGTAAAAGAAAAGAAAATATCCTATTTTGAAATAAAATAGAAAACTAACATAAATCTAAATCAGAAGTTAAATAAACTGACATAAAAAGCTGTAGCTTGTTGGGCAAGAAACAGAACACCGAAGCCCAACAAGAGTGAATAATTCGCTGCATCAGGTCTCCCCGGGTAGGAGAGGATTCGTCCTCGAATCTGGAGGTTCATTATCTCCGCGAAATGGAGAAAGATGCTTAATACTGAATACATCTGATGTCTGCATCTCTGCTGGAAGCTTCACCTTGTATGCATTTGCGTTAATGCATTGTAACACCTCAATAGGTCCAATCTTTCTAGACTTAAGCTTGTTATACTCTCTTGCAGGAAAACGATCCTTTGTCAGAACTATCCAAACCAAATCACCAGGCTTAAATTCCAAAGCTCGACGTTTAGTATCAGCAGCCTCCTTATATTTTAACGTTGCCTGTTCCAGATTCTCTTTAGCTTTTGTGTGAACAGTTTGTAATTCATCAACAAAATCAACAGCCTGTCCGTGACAACGAGACTGATCCGGAAAACTTGATAAATCCAATGGGCAACGAGGAACAATTCCATAGACCACTTTGAACGGTGAAAACCCAAGACTTCGGATTAGTGCATGATTGTGAGCAAACTCGGCTTGACATATTTGGCATCCCAGCTTTTGATATTATCTCCCACTAGACACCGTAAAAGATCTCCAAGAGCTCGGTTAGTCACTTCGGTTTGGCCGTTGGACTGGGATGATAGGCGCAGCTCATATTTAAGCTTGTCCGAAGTAGTTTCCACAAAGAACGCCAAAAATGACTCAAGAAGCGAGTATCGCGATCAGAAACAATGGATAAAGGTAAACCATGTAGGTGATAAATTTCACGAAAGAACATAGTCGCCACACTAACCGCATCCGTAGTCTTTTTGCAAGGAATAAAATGAGCCATTTTAGAAAAACGATCAACCACCACAAATATAGAATCGTGACCCGTTGAGTTCGCGGAAGTCCCAAAACAAAATCCATACTAATATCTGTCCAAGGCTGTGTCGGAACAGGTAAAGAAAGATATAACTCGACATTAGATGATTTTCCTTTTCCTTGTTGACAAATACGACATCGTTCGACATAACGTTCCACATCACACCGTAAAGAAGGCCAAAAATATGATGATGACACCAAATGCAAAGTACGATCTCGTCTAATATGTCACTCATTGTGTAAATCTTGAATGATTTGAAGCCTCAAACTGCAAGCCGGAACACAAATGCGCAAACCGTAAAAGAGAAATCCATCATGAACCACATAGTCATTAAGAAGACCTTGTTCAGCTTCGAGAAAAATCTTGAAAAAGAATGGATCTGTGTGATATAATTCTGAAAATGATGCAAACCCAGGAACCAAAGTATGAATAGTCGCGAGTAGAGAGTGTCTTCTTCTTAACGCATCTGCCACACGGTTCGTCGCACCCGACTGATGTTTAATTGAAAACGTGAATTGTTGCAGAAATGCAATCCATGAAGCATGACGAGAAGATACCTTTGGTTGACAATCCAAGTGACGCAATGCATCATGGTCTGTGAAAAGGACGAAGTCACGGTGAACCAAATAGTGACACCAATGCTTAACAGCTTGTACAATAGCATAAAATTCGACGTCATACGTGTTATAACGAACACATGCTCCAGATAACTTCTCGCTGTAGAAAGCGATAGGTTTTCCTTGTTGACTTAAAACTGCACCAATGCCTACTTTCGAAGCATCACAATGGAGTTCAAACATCAATGAAAAATCTGGCAAAACCAAAATTGGAGCAGAAGTGAGTTTAGTCTTAATCAACTGGAATGCTTTGGTTGTTGCAGGTGTCCATGCAAATTTGATATTCTTCATGCAATCAGTGATAGGAGCCATGATAGTATTGAAGTTATGCACAAAACGCCTATAAAAAGATGCCAATCCATGAAAGCTACGAACTTCCGTAATCGTACGCGGAATAGGCCAGGAGTGGACAGCCTCAACTTTAGCTGGATCAACGGATAACCCCTTACTAGAGACAACATATCCCAAAAATAAGACTTCAGAACTACCAAATTCACACTTATGTTTGGCGGAAAATAACTTCTCTTTACGTAATACTTGGAGGAATTCACGGAGATGGAGCTCATGGTCAGCAGTGGAAGAACTAAAAATGAGTATGTCATCAAAGTAGACAACCACAAATTTACCAATGAAAGGTCAAAGCGCCTGATTCATCACACACATAAATGTGCTAGAAGCATTTGATAACCCAAATGGCATAAAAAGCCACTCAAAGAGACCTTCTCGCATTTTAAAAGCCGTCTTCCATTCATCTCCCGGCTGAATACGAATTTGGTGATAGCCACTCTTTAAATCAATTTTAGTAAAAATTGAAGCTTTACCAATTTGATCCAATAAATTATCCAGTCGTGGAATAGGGAAACGATAACGAACCGTGATCTTGTTTATGGCTCCACTATCAACACACATTCGCCAAGCCATCTTTCTTAGGAATAAGTAAAGCGGGTACAGCACATGGACTGAGGCTCTCGCGAATATGACCTTTAAGAAGAAGATCTTCCACTTGTCGACGAAGCTCTTCATGTTCTTGTGGACTCATGCGATAATGAGGTCTATTGGGCAGAGTCGCCCCTGGAACAAGATCAATACGATGGTGTATCTCTCGTAACGGTGGAAATTCTTTGGGAAGGTTAGTAGGAAACACATCATCAAAATCGGTCAGCAATGAATCAAAAACCATAAGTTTTTGGGAAGATAACGTTTCCCCAGATGGTTTAGTCACAAACATAGCTAATGCTATTCCCTCAGTCCGAAATTCTTCTTCAAATGTTGCAAGAGAACAAAGAGAAGTCTGGTTCCGTGCACCCTTAATAGTTGATGGTCTAGGCAATGCTGGGGTTGGTGGAGGAAACAACGGGTCTGGAGATGGGATCAACAAAATCTTTCGAGTCTCCCATATGAATTCATATGTGTTGTTAACACCGTCATGTGTAGTTTTACGATCATACTCCCATGGTCTTCCAAGAATCAAATGGCTAATATCAATGGTGGGAACATCAAAATAAAACCAGTCCTTGTAAAAAGCTCCAACCAAAAATGGCACCAGAGATCGATGTGTAACTCTCATATTCACCCCGTTACACATCCAAGACAATGCATAAGGTGTTGGGTGTAGTTCCATCGGTAAACCCAATTTAGTAACTGCAGATTCAGAGATAATGTTTTGACTACATCCTGGATCAATGATGAATGTGCAGATACGACTCTTGATTGTACATGTAGAATGGAATATATTCGTTCGCAACCAATGATCTTCGCGTTGCTGGGAGTTAGGCAGACAAGAGGTGAAACCAATGCTAGTCCTTGATCACCGTGAGTTCATTGGACTATATTGTCAGATTCCAGCATGTCTTCTTCGGAGGAAACATAATCATCATCATCATCATTACGTGAAGCATCATTGGCAATGAGTCCATGTTTCTTTTGATTTAGATAAGCGGTTTGGCGATGTCCACGTTCACCACAAGCATAGCAACGTAACGCATTAAGTCTGGGTGGAGGGCATCTAGAAGTTTGATTGTCTTCCAAAGATTTGCCTTCATGGCCTGCTCCGGTTGGTTCAGGAATGTCACGCAGAGAATTGCTTGAAGAAACTGATGTTGGCTCTATGAAACGGTTGCGAGACGAAGTTGAAGTCCAACTAGAAGAGCGAAAGATGCAGCACGTCTACGCGCCTGGTCCACAGATGTAGGATCAAACTGTGCCATAGCATTCTGGAGCTGAGGTCGTAGCCCTCCAATGAATCTAGACACGATTTGAGTTGGACTATCATATATCTTGTTGCGAGTCAATAACAAGTAAAATTCTTCAGCGTAATCATCCACAGTCCTTGATCCTTGTTTCAAATTTTGCAATTTTGTGTACATTGTATGTTCATAATTATGGGGAAGAAACGTTCCATGCAGCTTCTTTTTGAGTTTATCTCAAGTTTGAATAAGATCTTTGCCTGAACGCATACGAGTGGCTTTGGGTTGTTGCCACCAAGAAGAGGCATGATCACAAAACCTTGTTGCAACGAGAGAAACTCTCCGATTATCAGGAACATTTTTGAATTCCAAGATTTCTTCAACAGCAAAAATCCAATCTAACAGAGAGTCACCACGAATGCCACCATGAAATTCAGGGATGTCGACGCAAAAACTACCTTCCCAACATGTGTCTTGAAATCAGTGTTCTTGGCGACGATACTGTGCGAGTTCACCTTGTTGATCCTCGACATTGACCACAGTCTGGTCAGCAACGTTGTATGCGGCTTGATGTATATGAGGTCGTTGATTGCCTTGATTGCCTTGTGGATTCTTGACGTTGATCACGACTTGACCATCATCGTTGTTTCCAGCTTGTTGTGGACGTGGACGTTGATCACCATGATTAGTAGCTAACGTCTCACACAAAGTCTGAATAGATGTTGTTATTGAATTCTGAAAGGTCTCTTGCATCATGATTAAAACCTTGGACAACTCCTCCCAGTTATTGATCAGAGCTCTTTCTTCAGGTTTTGGGGGCATCGTGATGGAAGAGATAATATCATACCAGGAAAGAATGAATCTGATACCAGATGATGAGGGGTGGAAGTTACGAGCAGAGACGGTGGTGCTCTGTTTTGAGATCACGAAACATAGTAACAAGAGATGGCGATGGTGAGGGTGAAAGTGAGAAGATGAGATGATAACGAAGTCAAAATCGGTTCCAGGAAAAAATATCGACAGGGGTTGTGCAAGTCCTCCTTGCAGGGCTTTGATTCAAAGCTCTTTAAAACTCTCTTTATTAATTCCAAATCAAGATGGAAAAACAATGGATTCTACGTTCTCTATTTAAAGAGAAGTATCAGAAACCTAATTGTAAAAGAAAAAGAAATATCCTACTTTGAAATAAAATAGAAAACTAGCATAAATCTAAATCAGAAGTTAAATCAACCGACATAAAAAGCTGTAGCTTGTTGGGCAAGAAACACAACACCGAAGCCCAACAAGAGTGAATAATGCGCGGCATCACCCTCTAAATCATGTAAAATCCCAGCTTCATCCCTCAGTAGCACAAATGTGTTAACCATCTCTGATTTCTTTTGTGCTCTTCGATTAGCTCTCTCTAACTTTCCAATCTCTTTAGTAGCAATTAGTTGTTTATTCTTGCTGCTCCTAAGATTCATACACCTGAGATAAGAAAAAATAGAGATGTAAGTATTAAAATAAAAGAAAAATCTAGACTAAACTCTAACTGAGATCTAATGGTGAATTTAGAGTCTTCGGCAACGGCGCCATAATTTGATAGGAGTAAAATTAACCCTAGAACTACTTTCTCATATTAAGAGATCACTGTAGTACTTAGGGATCAAATTCCACATAGACTCTGAAAACTCACACAATAGATGCAATATATTCGAATTAAGCTAGATAGTAAATAAGTAATTAAATAAAAGTAATGCAATAAAAATAAGTAGAATAAATGTGGGGTAAGTTCAGATGATTAAAGCACTAGACCTAGGGAAGATCAATTAGGGAAAACTCTGGAATGTGAACTAGGCGTTTGGATAATTAGGATGCAATTGTATGACCGGCTCTTAAACTCATAACACGATTGTAATATAATCCAACTCTCTCTGCGATGATATATATCATTTTAACATAGAAAACCAAATCTTTTTGCGAATTCTAATGAGTGAAGCATGCAATAAAGTCAAGTATGATATATTAACAAAATCCATAAACCACATATCTTTGTGAGAAGGCTATTTTGCTCATCTATGATTAGGTCATGATATCAATAGCGCTCTCGCGCCTACTAACATTCCTATGATACTATAATCATTGGGACTCTAGTCAACCCACGGAAACAAAACATGAGAGCTTTAATTGGCCAGTTACCGCGACTATGGGGAATGGAAGACGTTGTTGGACGTATCGTTGATGCCCATAAGTTTCAGTTTGTTTTTCAAACTGAAGAGGTGTTAAATCTGATTCTCCGTCTTGGTCATTCAGTGAATGGATGATTGTGACTCAAATTCATGGTATCCCAGCACAGTACTTAACTCGGGCAATGATTGACGTCATTGGAAGTTCTCTGGGCCACATTAGCGGTGTTGATTTTGATGAAACGACGCAACGCGTTGACTATGTAAGGGTGCGACGTGACTGGAACATTGATCATCCATTGCAATTCAAGAGGAGTTTCAAATTTATCCATGACAAAACGGCTATCTTATCATTCCAGTACTAACGTCTCCAAAGTTTCTGTGCAATCTGCGGTCTCATTACCCATGATAAGAAAGATTGTGCACTGCGTTACGACATGGGAGGGGATGATCTGGATCTTCCAGATAATCATGATGATGATAAAATGTTTCACAGTGATGTCAAACCATACACGTTCGATGATGAATTTGGTGACTATGCAATGTATGGAGGTCACCAAAACCAGATGAAGCGAAGGAAGGTGGAAGTGAAGAATCTCAAAGACAATCTCAAGAAGAGGACTGATCAGATAGGCCTGTTTATGATCAAAGACGAAAGACAAGCTGAGTCGGAGGGCTCGTGTGACGTTATACAGCAAACAGACGAAGGCACGGGGGCCCCGATATCCCCACCGGTCCCATGAAAATCGTCTCCTGGAACTGTCAGGGCCTCTGTGCGCAGCTGACGAAAGAAAGACTGAAGGAGTTATGTGGCAAAGCTTCTCCAGATGCTTTATTTTTAGTAGAAACTATAAATTTGTGTGATGTCCTTAGGGACTTGTGTGTTTTCTTAGAGCATGTACAATGGGAGTCTCTCAACTTCTAAAAAATAAAAATAACAAAATTTTTAATTTTTAATTAGGAGAGTCTCTCAAAAAAGGTGAGAGAGTCTCTAAAATGAGAGACTTTGACAGACTCTCTCACGTTTTTTTAGAGACTCTCTTAATTAAATAATAGTATTTATTATTTTATTAAATTTTTTAAAGTTGAGAGACTTTCATGAGAGACTCTCATTGCACATGCCCTTAGGATTTGATCATGTTTGTATGATTCCCCTTTCCGGTCGAAGTAGAGGTCTCGCTTTACTTTGGAAAAACGATGTAGTCATAAATAAGCTTTTCCAAGATGTAAGAATGATTGATGTTCATGTTCAATATAATGGTATGTTTTTCTATTTGTCTTGTCTTTATGGCCATCCAAATCCACAACATCGTCATGAACTTTGGGAAAGATTAGAACGAACAAGTATAACACGTCAAGGACCATGGTTTTTGGTCGGAGACTTTAATAAAAAAAAGTTTCTACTGAGGAGAAACATGGTGGTCCAGATCGTGATGTATCAAGTTTCCAGGACTTTAGGAATATGGTGAATACTTGCAATTTATCTGACCTTCAACACAAAGGAAACCGGTCTTCATGGGTTGGAAAATAAGGCACTCATGTGGTTAAATGTTGCTTAGATCAGGTTATAGTCAATGATGAAGGTTTAGCGCTATTTCCAGCATCTGAAGCAGAATTTTTAAGATTTTATGACTCAGATCACAGACCTGTCGTTACAACAATAGCCTTTGTTGAAAATATTTGAAAACGTACTTTCCGGTTTGATAAACGATTATTACAAGTTCCAAACTATACAAATTATTTGATGTCCGGTTGGAAATCACCTTATTTACGACGAAACTATAACATTTTAGATTAAATTCAAGAATGCCGAAGATATTTAGCAAATTGTAGATGCCGACACAATTTAAATGCATGTCAACAAACAGAGCTTTTAAAAGAAGAATTGGATGCAGCTATTACATCGTCAGGTTTGAGAAGAAGAGAAATTCCAAGACTACGAAGAGAATTGGCCTCAGCTTATCGCAATGAAGAAACCTATTGGAAGACAAAGAGCAGAAACACATGGTTAGAAGAAGGTGATCGGAACACAAAGTTCTTTCATGCATGCACCAAAACAAGATTTTCCAAAAACCGTATAAAACAGGTACTGTCATTAAGGGAGATAAAGATATTAGAATACATGCGGAAAATGTTTTTCAAAATATCTATAAAAGTAATCGACAACCCATTTTAGATTCAATCTTTGATGAATTTAAACCAACAGTAACACAAGAACTAAACCAATCAATCACAAAAAAGTTTTCAGATACGGAAATATTTGAAGCTATTTGTCAAATTGGAGCTGATAGAGCCCCCAGTCCTGATGGATTTACAGCAAGATTCTATCAAAGTTCTTGGGATATACTAGGAGTAAACCATACAAATATTTGTATGATACCAAAGATCAATAAACCTAAAACCTTATCTAAACTTTTGGTTTCCCGTCTTAAGAAATATTTAGACAATATTGTCTCTGATTCACAAGCCGCCTTTATTCCGGGTCGCATGATATCAGATAATATTATGGTGACTCATGAACTTATGCACTCTTTAAAATCAAGGAAACATGTTTCCCAAACATATATGGCAATCAAAACAGACATAAGTAAATCATATGATCATGTTGAATGGGATTTCTTAGAACGGACTATGCAAGCTCTTGGATTTTCCGACATATGGATTGGTTGGATTATGGCTACGGTGCGAACGGTAAATTATTCTGTCTTAATAACCGGCAACCCTCAAGGAAATATTATACCCCAATGCGGCTTACGTCAAGGTGACCCTTTCTAACCATATCTATATATCCTTTGTGCAGAGGTACTGAGCCATATGTTATATATTAATGCACGCAAAGGAAAAATTAAATGTATAAAGATTGGGAATGGAGTGCCACGAGTTACCTATCTTCTATTTGCTGATGATTCTCTCTTCTTTTGCCAAGCTAAATAAAATTGTTTGGCTTTGAAAGAAATATTTAGAGTCTAGGAACAATGTTTGGGTCAAATGATCAATCAAGATAAATCGGTTATCACGTTTGGTTCCCGCATATTTGGACATACTCAAGAACGTCTTAAACATATATTGGGGATAACAAAACATGGCGGTGGGGGAAAATATTTAGGCCTTCCTGAACATTTTGGTCGTAAAAAAACAGAAATGTTTAATTCCATTATTGAAAAAGTCCGCCAGCGTACCAGCTCTTGGAGTACAAGATATCTATCTCCAGCAGGCAAATAATTTTTTTTTTTAATCAGTAGCATTGGCAATGCCCGTCTACTTGATGTCCTACTTTAAATTACCGAATCAAGTAATATCGGAGATAAACAGTATCATGCTACAGTTTTGGTGGGAAAAAGGTGAACATCAACGTGGAATACCTTGGGTTGCATGGAAAAAATTACAGTTATCAAAAAAAGATGGAGGACTGGGATTTTGGAATCTTGAACAATTTATTGATGCCTTACTAGCTAAACAGGCATGGCGCCTCCTCAAACACCCAACAAGCCTTTTTGCAAAAATCTTTAAATCACGATATTATAAAGATAACCATTTATTTGAAGCAAGACCAAGGTTATATCAATCGTATGGATGGCAATCAATTCTGGTTGGCTAGATTTGTTGAAAAAAGGTTGTCGAAGTGTCATTGGAAATGGACTTTCAACGCGAGTTTACAAAGATGCATGGCTACCAATGGACCCACCACAAGCAGCGACGTACCAACAACATTCTCCAGACATGTTAGTCAGCGATCTATTTAGCCATACTTTAAACCACAGATCATGGAATGAAGAAGCTTTAGATGCTGCATTGACTATATACGATAAAACCCATGCTCAAGGAATTTACCTAACCCAAAAGGAAGGAGACGATAATTTTGTGTGGCAATATACACCACATGGACAATATTCAGTTAAAACTGGTTACTGGTTGGCAAGAAAAGTCTATGAGGTCCATCCTTTACCTGCTCCACATGGAAATCCAATAACAACAAATAAAGTGTGGCAATTACCCATCATGCCCAAATTAAAACATTTCATCTGGCGAGTTCTATCAAAAGCTATAGGAACAGCAACCTGTTTAAATACACGAGGAATACAAGTGGAAAACAAAATGCCAAAGAGGTTGTGTAGAAGAAGAAACAATAAATCATCTTTTGTTCACTTGCCCTATTTCTCGACAAATTTGGAGAATAAAACAATTGCCGTTTATGTATCACTATGTGCCTTCAGACAATATAGGAGAAAACATAAGCTTCCTACTTAATATCCAAAATGAAGGAAATATAATGAAGGCACACAAACTTCTACCTTTATGGGTACTATGGCGAATCTGGAAATCAAGAAATGAGTTACTATTTAATAAAAAAAAAGGATTGCACCTCACACAGAAGTTAGTCTTGTTAAAGCAGATTTTTGTGATTGGATAAGAAATAATAAACCACCAGAAAAAAAAGAAAAGCAACTTTGTCTCAACTTTTTGGGCAAGACCTCTAGATGGATGGCTCAAATGTAACTACGACGCTTCTTTTAACTACGCGAACAATCAGGCTTATGGATGATGGATAATTCGAGATGGAGATGCTGCAGCAAAATTTTGGGGAGCAACAAATCTTGGCAATACTACAACAGCATTAGAAGCAGAAGGAAACGCATTTCTGGTATCTTTACAAGCCGTGTGGTATAAAGGTTTCAATAAGATCATTTTTGAAGGTGATTGCCTTAATCTACAAAGAACTATGGAAGGAAAACATGAAGACATCTCCATACTAAATGTCTGCAAAGATTTGATAACATGGAAAAGCAAGTATCATGATATCCGTTTTAATCATGTAACTCGAAACAAGAATGAAGCTGCACATTTGATAGCAAGACATGATCCTCCAAACGATATTTTATTTTCTAATTGTATTTACCCGCCATATTGGTTAACAAACACTTTGTATCATGATTTTGTTCACTCAAGTTTATAATAAATAATTATTTTCTGTAAAAAAACAAATTAGTTGATACATACAATGTTGGTTCGTATTTTACTTTTAAGTTTTTATTTATTATGTAAATCAACCCAAATATTTTTTTCATCATTTGAATTCCGGTTCTTTTTTCTACCATGAATAATGATCCATAACTATTTCTAATTATTTTTATTGTCATGTTTTAAAATTTTGAATTTCTTTTCTTGTTTATATCCTGTCTCATCCCATTTCCATCCTGAATTTTAAATCAGAAATAAATGTGACATTTCTTTTTAGTTTCCAAATCCCCGTCCTATTTCTATTACCATACAATGATCTCATTCTGAATTCTGGTTTGTCCAACCTAAGTTAAATCTATTTCTCAATTCTTATTAAAAAAGATTAAGTGTATACTTCATTACCAGTAAAATCTCAATTCGTTATCAGCTCGTTTTGTGTGTCGTTTCGCCTACATAATCCTTGATAAACACAAATCACAGATTACATGCCCCAACCAAAATTTGTTTACATGCCCAACACAACATTTTAAGTTTCAATTAGGGTTTCAATAGTCACACCCACTAATCTGGCGGCAGCGATGGCTTACCGATTGTGGCTCGTTGGTATACCAAAAAAGATACATACAAACTATAGAAGATGTGGGCGGCTTGAACTATTTCAAAGAAACAATGGTGAAGACAATGGACAAGAGGAAGTGTAAGGGTGAGAATAGATCATAAACAAAAGAAAAATAACAAAAAAGAAGAATGATGATTGAGTGATAAAAGGGGAGGCTGAGAAAGATAATAGGAATTGAGAAAAAAAAAACAAAAAAGAAGACTTTTTAATTTGCAAAATTCCCTAAAATAGTCCCATATCATGTTTTTGGTCACAAATAGTATTCAATTTCACTAGTTCATTGAATAGCATTTTATTTTTATAATACCTATTCCCCAAATTTAAAGATGGGAATACAATGTCATATGATGTTAACTTCAATATGATGTCGTGTACTAACAAAGTCGGAGAAAAAGAAAATCGTATCAGTTAACGAAGCAGAGCTCCTTCAATGGCTATCACTTCCTCCTCTATGCTGCTTTGGTAAACCTCTCAGTTTCACTCATACAAATATATTTTGAATTTTTTTGTTAAAATTGCTAATGGTGTTGAGCTTTTCATGTTTTTAGGAACTTCTCTACGACGGGAAGTGCTGCTTAGTCTGTTCGAGCATTTTCGAAAATCTTCTCTACTAGAGAATTTATCAGGGTTCTTGTTGGGCTTCTGCAAGCTCAAGTCATATTTCTCATTAGTATGATATTATCCGCTTTGAGCCCAAATGGCAAAGTTTGCACGGATTTGTTTTTGAACTCTTTCCCAAAAGGCCTCATATTAATTGGAGATTGGCACGACTTATATATTAGACATATATTTTGTAATCTTTCGATATGGGACATAGAGTAAATTGAATAAAAAATGATAATATTATTATTAAATAGCAAACCAAATTTTATGTAAATATTTCTCCGCAGTGCACAGTGGAAGTTACTATCTAGTACAGAATACACAAGTATTTTCAATTGTGTAAACCAGGCCACAACTAAGATTAAGTTACATAATAATTATGGGTTATTAAGTTAAAAATACATAGATAATTAAAAAATTAAAAATATGGTAGTTCTAGGAAACGGAAGTCTACTGATAACATGGAAGATCATACACCTAAACAATATGGGTTTACTAAATCTATTAGTCGTGAGATCGGAGAAAGTAGTGGCAGCAATAACAATGATTCCGCAGAGGAAGCCTTACGAGGCGTAGTGGGCCCTAAAGCACCAGAGGCGCCATGAATACAATTGTTTGAACTGTCAGGGTCTTGGCATAGACGCTACAGTTCGACGCCTCAAAGAGGTACGTCGTAAGTATCACCCGGACATGATATGCCTTTTGGAAACTAAGCAAAAGGATGACAAGATTTGAGACGTGTGCTGTGAATTAGGGTATGATCGCTATGTAACTGTTCCACCATAGGGTATGAGTGGTGGAGTAGCAGTATTCTGGATGAATTATGTTTCTGTTTCTGTTGTTTTCCAATGTTATATTCTTGTAGATCTCCATGTTGATATGAATGGAATGCTTTTCTATTTGTCGTTTGCATACTGTTTTCCGGAACCTAGGCAACGAAGTTACTTATGGGAAAGATTAGAGAGAATGTTGACATCTAGAGATGCTCCATGGGAGACTTCAATGATATCCTAAGTAATGCTGAAAAGAAAAGAGGACCAGTTCGACCAAAAAGATCTTTCCTTGATTTTTGAAGGATGATAGAAACTTCCATGATCTGAAGTCCATTGGAAATCGCTTTTCTTGGACAGGGAAATGATATACTCATACCGTAAAAGAGTCATAAAAACTATAGAAGATGTGGGCGGCTTGAACTATTTCAAAGAAACAATGGTGAAGACAACGGACTTGAGGAAGTGTTTGAAAATAGACCAGAAAAAAAAGAAAAAAAAACAAAAAAAAAAAGAATGAAGGTTGAGTGATAAAAAGGGGAGGCTGAGAAAGAAAAGAGGAATTGAGAAAAACAAAAATATACTTTTAAATTTGAAAACTTCCCTAAAATAGTCCTAGATCATGTTTTTTGTCACAAATAGTATTCAGTTTCACTTGTTCATTGAAAAACATTTTATTTTTATAACACCTATTCCCTAAATTTAAAGATGGAAATGTGATGTCCTGTGTTGTTAACTTCAATATGATGACGTGTACTAACAAAGTCGGAGAAAAAGAAGATCATATCCGTTAACGAAGCAGAGGTCTTTCAATGGCTATCACTTCGTTCTCAATGCTGCTTCGTAAACCTCTTTGTCTCACTCGTACACAGATATTTAGATTTTTTTGGTTGAAACTGCTAATGGCATTGAGGTTTCCATGTTTTCAGGAACTTCTCTACAATGAGAAGAGTTGCTCAGTATGTTCGGGCATATTCGAGAATCTTCTCTACTGGAGAATTTATCAGGGTTCTTGTTGGCTTCTGTAAGCCCAAGTCAACTCCTTCATTAGTATGATATTATCCGCTTTACCCCCAAATGGCAAAAGCCCGCACGGATTTGTTTTTTGGCTTCTTCCCAAAAGGTCTCATACTAATTGGAGACTGATTTTACTTCTATATTAAACATATTGTTTATAATTTTCCGATGTGCGACATCAGTTTGTCTCCTAACAATCCTCCCCTCAAACCATGGACCACGAACTTTAGCCTCCCCTACAGCGAAACCTTAACACCTAGTCACCGGCACTCTTTATTTGCAAGGTTCTTTTGAGACATTCTTCTAATCATATCACATTGAGGGCTCCTCCCGGATCATGCAGCTTCACAATGATAAAGCTTGGGACGACTAGTAAGTAGTCATCTCTCACTACAATCAAATTTAATTAGTGTTTTTTGTTGAATAATATCATTAACTAAACTGTTTTGAAATTGAAGTGGATCTTCTGGTTGGGACCATTCGTGGGAGCATTAACAGCAGCAGCATGTCATCAATACATTTTTAGAGCTGCAGCAATAAAAGCATTGGCTTCATTCCGCAGAAACCAACCAATTGATGATTTTTAGAACAATTTGAGATCTGTTTTCTGTGTTCATTTTCAATACTTTTGTGTTGGTTATTCATCTCTGTCTCACTGTCTTTTTTATTTTCATGTAGTAGAGAGTTGTTTTAACTCTAAGTCCACATCTTTTGATTCACTTAACATTATAATCTGAATTCAAAAGACATTTTGTTTGTCTTATGGCTCTTTGATCACTCTTATTCGGTGGTCGGATCATAAATGAGAAACCACTCGCAAATCAACAAACGTGATCCTGAATTGTATAATAGCGAAGATTGTTTTAGCGTTTGGGCTTCACGCGCCCTCAATTTTTCTCTCTCGCATGAAATTTAGGAGTTAGATGAATCTCGTTTAGTTTCTGATTTGCCTCTCCGGCGTCGTGAGAGGGCTTTTTTTTTCTCCTTTTCTATTTGATCCTTCTCGGTGGTGTTTCAGTTTGCCCATGAATTGATTTTGTTGTCTTGTTTTTGGCGGCTTCTGGCTTAGCTTTCCTCCCTCGCGGGAGATTTAGGAATGAGGTCAATCTCGTTTAGTTTCCGATTTGCCTCTCCGGCGTTCGGTTCGTCCGGCGTCGTGAGAGGCCTTTTTCTTTTCTCTTTTTTGCTTATTTTCGATTTGATCATACTCGGTGGTGTTTCAGTTTGCCCACGAATTGAGTTTGTTGTCTTGTCTTTGGCGGCTTAGCTTTCCTTGTGTAGCGGCGAGCAACAGTGGTTTTCTTGGTTCGCTGTAGGTGTGACGGGGGATTCCCAGCCAATTTGTCTTGCTTGAGGACGGCATGTAGGTTGGGTGGTGCAAACAACCGTCTCTTTCACGAAGGCATCTCTGCTCCAGTTAGCCTCATGTTGCAGAGCAAGCTCTGTCTCGACTCTATGAAGGGTTTCGGAAGATCGAGGTTGGGTAGCGACGGCTACAAATCATCTTTCTTTTACCGGCCAGAATATTTTCAGCTTTCTCTTTTTCCTGGCTTTTGTTCATTCTTCGACAAGGATTTTTTGGTCGTTTCGACTTGCGGGTGGAGGTGTGGTGTGATTAGCGGGTGCTAGGCTTAGCGATTTGTGTAGCGGCAAGTCGTCGTTTCCTCCATTCACCAGTAAGTTAGTTGTAAGCCCCTCCCATCATTGGCCATGTCTCTCTAGCGGTTCCCTGCATATCTATGGATTAGAGTATGTTCTGTTGAGCGCGTTGTTGGAGTTTCTTTGGTTGCGGGTTCTAGGTCTTGTTAATCTTGCTTTCAGAGGAGGTAGTAAGGCTTCTTAGTTTAGTTTTGGCCCTGCGCTAGACGACATTGGGGAATGATCTTAGTAGTGCGGCCAATGACTCTTTGCTTTGCAAGTTTGTGTAGTCCCGTCTAAGTGCTCGATTTAGGCTAATTAGATGAGTGTCGCTTCAAAGATACTGAAGACGGTCTTGAGCGAGCCTCTCTTGCTCCCTAGAGTAAGGCCCTATTTTCTGGCTGCCACCTGAATCAACTTCTGCTTTGCTTTATTCGCTTTATCTGAGTTTCGTCTCCTTGTTTCTCTCCTTTCGATCTAATCATGGCTTCAGCTCTTTTTGTGATGCTCAGGCCTTGTATCGCTATGAATTGATGTCAATGCTTCCAAGTTGCAATATTAATGAAGTACCGATTGAATTTGCTTCCATGTTTTTAACCTTTTTTGCCATGAGACCAATCTCTAGGTCAATCATTTTGTTAACACAATTAGTAACACCTAAACCATCATTTTCAATGATATTTACAATTTAGCAAAAAAATTTGTAAAATAGCTAAGCTTGGGAAAATGAAATAATAAGGATGGGAGAATAGCCATAAGGAATGGCACGGCTCGTCTTTTCACAAAGTGAACACAGGTGTATGGACCTTCTGATAAAGAGGTCAAAATTTTCGAAAAGGGCTCGAAAGAGAAAGGATCACCACATGAAATTGTCCAAACAGTTTCACACTCTTGAAAGTGTAGATGTTATGATCGGAAAAAGGGTTGATTTTGACCTGAACAATTTGCAGAGTGTCATTTCCAACCTGTCCAATCAAACAGTACTAATATATACCCAAACACTAAAAAAAAATATTTAAAAAAAAAATGTATTACCCAAGATTCAAACCCATGAACGTGAACATATCCGTGTTTAACTTAACCAGTTGCCTACAACAATCATACATTTGCATTGTAAACTTTTATACTTATAAGCCTAAACCATAGAAAACAATTTTTTATAAACTTTGTTGAACACGGGCTTGATCCCACAAACTTGAGTTGATCTACAATTAAACTGCAATTACCAGTTGATCTACAACAATAGTCGAATATAAACCAAACATTTATATTTATAAACCTAAAATATTTGCTATCTTTATTTTATAAATATATAAAATCAGGCGGCGGTGAGTTTAGCGCCGTGACGCAAGCTAGATCCGTTACTGTTGACACCACGACTTTCTCCATTTTTCCAATAATCTGAAAGCTTCATGAAGAAGATTGTTCAGAAACTTCTAAATCAATCCGTAAATTCAAATTAAAATACAGTACTATTAGTAAGAGTGTGGGCTTAACTCACACCCAAACAGGGGCGGTACAACAAAATTTAAGTCTCTAAGCGAAACCTAAAATATAATAATTTTTTTTTATGTATTTTAGTCCTGAAAATAATTATAATAAAAATTATATTTTTGATAACCATTATAAAATGAATTTATGTTTATGAAAATAACCATATTTTTATTTTAAATTTCCGAAATTAAATAAAATTTGTTTATTATTTTCTGATTTCTTTATA
Source organism: Cardamine flexuosa (assembly GCA_963555745.1). Classification (NCBI taxonomy): domain Eukaryota; kingdom Viridiplantae; phylum Streptophyta; class Magnoliopsida; order Brassicales; family Brassicaceae; genus Cardamine; species Cardamine flexuosa. The sequence goes on from OY743219.1 coordinate 20,204,618, forward strand.
TTTCTAGTTATATCATTAGATATTTAAATATAATACTAAAATTCTATTACCAAACATGTATTTTATTAGCTTTCAAAATGTTTAACATATGTTAATACTACTAAGATTTAAATTTATATTAAATATTTATACATGTACATAACCACTAATTATAATTGTAAGTTTTTTTATATATAGATATAAAACATCTATTATAAGTAAAACAATACAATATAAGGTCAAGGTGGATTAAATTTCTACACCATGTTATCAATATTATAAGGCTAATTTTTCCTTTTTGTGGAGCCCTAAACCACCCTTACGTCGCTTACGTTAAGGGCCGGAGCTGCACCAAAAAATTAGCTTATAAGTGAAGCGTTGCCACATACTTATATATATTAATCAATAAATTTCTCAATGTGGAACTTTAATACACCCCCCTTACACAGACATTTGAACGTGAAGTTTGTAGAACTAAACATTTATGGGTGGATTGAAAACCTTGGGCTTTGATATCATATTAGTAATGGACCTAACTCACATTCAAAAGCTAGCTTATGAATGGAAAATTATCATGTATTTATATATATTAGTTCACAAATCTCTCAATGTTCAATCTGGGACTTTAATAGGTACCAAAGCAATTGAAGCATTGAATCCGATAGATCTACAAGATTTCAAAGTCTGAAACTAAAATTTTCCTTCACAAACGAGATGATTCTCGATGAAACCTCGTAATTAAGCTTTGGTTTGATCAAAGAAAACGATAACAAGAGCGATAGAGAGGAGAGAGGTGAGGAAGAAGAGGATATATTTAATTGAGAACTAAATGTTTTAAAAATCGAAACATGATATTTGTTAGGTTTATAAGTATAAATATTTGCGTTAATCCCAATAATGTTTGTAGACTATCCTGGTAATTCGCGTCCAGGAAATTCTAAAGCTCTTGAGTTCGAGTTGTGGTGTCTCCAAATTTTAAAAATTTATGTTCATGTTTAGGGATACAAATGTAACAGTTTAAATTAAACACATATGATTCTTGTAGTTGAGTTAGCAATCATAACTGTTGACTAACAGCCATTAACAATATAATACCATTAATACATGTTGAAAATAACACTTCACAAATTGTTCAGGTCAAAATCAAACATTTTTCCTCTTATTTTCTTTATATATGCCCGTTAACAATGGTTATGAAATCCACATGAAATGATTAGTAAATTATTCAGGTCAAAATCAAACATTTTTTCTGTTATTTTTTTTATATATGCCTTGTTTTATTTGGTTTGGCTTGTTACCATAACCATAATAAACCGGTTTATCCATTTGTCTATCTGGATAATAGTAACCATCTAGCCATTATGGTGGATAGGGGTGGGCATTCGGGTACTTATTCGAATTCATGTATTTTGAATGTTTCGGATGTTTGGATTTAGAGGTATAATACCCATTTGGGTATTTCATAGTTTGGGGCAGGGTTTGGGTACACCCAAAATATTAGAAAAAATTACAAAATTGTTAAATTTAAATAAAAATTAGTGATATTTTCACAGGCATAAATAAAAAAATTCAGATATTTTAGTTATTTTGGTTAGTTTTAGTATAAAATATTTTATATACTTAAAAATACCCCCTAAAACTTGATATATTTACATGAATCTATCTAAAAATAAATGAAATAACCAAAAATATCTAAAATATCCAAATATTTTAAGCATTTATATTATTACAAAAATAGATATTACCAATCTTATTATATAAACTTGGTTTACACTCACCAGAAGCCGACATGTGTCAAAATTCTAACTCATGAGATATTGACTGGTGTCACTAATCATTCATATCTAATATAAAAAATATACTAAAATAATTAATGAAAAAATAATTTCAGTAATTGTTAATATATCAAATCATCAATTAAAATTTATAAATCCTAAAAAAAACGGAAAAGAATAAAGCTTTTAAAAAAATAAAAAAGGGAATCACAAAAATGTTAAATTATCTAATCAATAACTAAATTTAAAATCTATTTAAAACAATAAAAAAACAAAAAAAGTGTAGTTTTTAAAAAAAAAGGAAAAAAGGAAAACAAAAAATTGTTAATTTAACCATTTAATAATTAAAATTAAAAAATATATTTAAAACAAATACTAAAACGAACTTTTTTACCTAAATTTACTTTATTTGCAACGTTAGTTTTTCAAGTTTCATGGTTTTCTACTAAATTACTAATACAGTTGTTATTTATTTTTTAATTATTTTATAATAGTAATTATATATAGATATTTGTATGATATAATACATGGGGTTAGAGTAAGATTTTAATATGATTGAAAATTGAGTTAAATTTTATAACAAAATTGAGTGTGTATGAAGAAAAGTTGATTTAACAAAGAGTTAATAACCTACACCTTTCAGATATTTTGGTTAGTTTTAGGTATTTTACTTATTTGATATAAAAATAATTGATATTTTCGGGTTTATAATTATTGGGTAATTGAGTTATATCAAGTCTAAATATTATTAATATTTTTGGATATATAATTGTATTTTGAGTATTTTGGGTATTCGATTCACGATTTGGTTTAATTCATGTTTGGTATTTTGGATATAGGAGTTTATGATCCATTTGGATTTTTTTTTTTGTTAGTACCCCTTTTTGGATTGGATTTGGTTTAGTTTTTTGGGTTTCTCATATTTTGTCAACGCTATCTAACATGGTAGTCGAAAAAATAAACAACAAGTGAGAACCAAAGCTTTTGGACATTATATAGACTTTTAACATTTTTATAAGAAAATTTTAATATAGAAAATTAATTCATTTATTCATGTAAAAAACTAAAATTTTGTAAATAATTATTTTCTCTAACAAAACATGATTTTTTTCCTAAAAAAATTTAAGATATATTATTAATAACAAATATTTAATTAAATAAAAATAATTTCTTTAATTTATTTTAAAGTTTAAACTCGCCCATCGGACGAATCTTAATCTAATATATTATAGTCAGAGTATATTCGAATATCTATTTGAGTTCAGGTTCGGCTTCGAGTCATGTCCAGATTCGGATGTTCGGGTTTAGAAGTTTAAGACTCGTTTGGATATTTTAAAATTTCGGATCGGGTTCGGATGCAGATTTTGGGTGCGGGTTTTTGGCCCCGCTGTTGGACTTCGAAAATTAAAGTCTTTTTCAGATTATGAAAGTGAAATTCAAACCGAGAAAGTAAAAAATTTATAATAAAAACTTCAAAATCTTGTTATGTTTAGCAAAGTTGTTGACTATTTGTGTACTGAGTTTGGCCACCAGCTGATTCTACTTTTGATAAGGTGAAAAAGGGAAAAGTAAAAGAATTTACTGGTACATAATTTGGTTTAAACTTAAAGAAGAGATCATTCTACAATTTAGTTCGACAAAAGCATATAAGTTTGAACTTTTCGAACCAGAGAAACCCATTCCCTTGTTTCCAACATGTGATGATCTCAACAAGTACCTTAGTCGGGTAATGCAGTTCCTCGTTCCAAGTTGTTTTTGATCTCCAGTGTGTATTTTCCAAACGCACGCTCGATCTTCTTGTTGAAATGCTCGTTTCTGTCGTTGATCGAATCGATATCTTTCTCTTCCCGGAACTTTCTCCTTCTGCTAAAGTCTTCTCGCTTTTGCTCTCTGTCTAAGAGCTCCTTTGCCATCTTATCTACCTTATCTTTTGAAATTTTTGGAGCCTGAAAAAGATTAACAAAGTATTGAGCTTATGAGCTTATGTAACGGACTCTTTACTTATAACTCCAATTGATGAAACCGCCAAATCACAAACCTTCCCGTATTGCAAGCTTGAGGCCTCACGGTAAAACTCTGGATCAGCAGCTCTCATTCGGTTATACTCCTCTAGATCAACCTCAATGTTCTTCGTCCGTTTCTTATATGCGTTGTATAACGTCTTCTGGTTGAACACTGAATAAGAAAGATGCATCACTTCACACATTAGCCTTGAAACAATCAAATCATAAGAAAGCAGAGTCACATTTAAGTGAGGATTTTACGTACCATCCCAACCAACAGGAGTGGGTTCCTTTTCCCATTTTTTGTATTTTGTTTCCGCTGCTTCTTGAGTATCGAGCATATAAGCTTTGGTCATATCTAAACCATTAGCATCAAGAAGTTTCCCAATCTTTTTCTTCCTCTCCTCCAACCATTTCTGTTTTGAGATTCCTTTTGTCTCTGTTGGTGCTTCCATTTTCTTCTTTTCACTCCCGACATCCGTCTGATTGGATTTTCTTGCTTCACTCTTGAAAAAGCGACGAAAAACGAAAGACTTACTACATTTATAAAACGATCTTTGGATGACTTAAAGAGTTAAAGTAATGACTAAACGAAAAGACTTACCATCTTAAGCCTCAACTCAAACAACTTCTTCTTCCTTCCAGTAAGTTGAGTAATGTCTACTTCAGGTTCTAGGTTATCCTCTTCCTCCTCTTCTTCTTCAGAACTATCTTCCTCTATTCTTTTATCTTCAAGTGATTCCCTCGTCTGGTCCTGAACTTTATTAGGGTAACCACGTCCATCCACAGTAGCTAATCCTTTTGGAAACATAAAAGAAAGAAAAATAAGTCTCAGAATGTCAATTCACTATCAGAAACTAGACAATTCTTTCATCAGAGAAGATATCGCAATGACTAATAACATGTCTATATCCGTGTCTACAAAGAGTGAATGAATCACAGAATCGAAACTCAATAACATTATAGCATCACTAGAACCTAATTAATGTTCTAATTCTCTTAACAGCTCTCTAAACAATAAACCTGAAACAGCTACTCCTACGCACCAAAACTGTAGACCATACGAAACAACATAGACGATAGAAACATATAATCAAAGGTAAGCGACGGGATAGAGAAAAGAACACATACCAGTATTCTGCTTCTCAAATTTGGCCTTAGCTTCAGCTATTTTCTTAAAGCAATACTCGACACATTCGTGATAAGGATTCGAAGCGTTTATACAGTCCGGATGCACTCTTCTCTCAGAATCCATATCTCCAGACGTTAAGAAACTGCTAATAAACACCAAACAAAAACGTCATTAGAGTTAATCCACTACAGCATTGTTGAATTTGAGAGTAACCAAAGAGACACAAGTAAATTTTACATCCCTAATAACAACAAAATTCAAACTTTAACATGAAATTGTAACCAGATTAAATCAAAAATTCCTAATTTAAAGCTAACTTGTTCAAACCCTAAAACAGGAGATGGAAGATTGTAGAATCATGACCTAATAAATCACTAAAATTCCGCCCTCTATTACGAGATTAGATGTAAGAGAAACACATCTTATAGGTAAGATCTTGCAGGAAACCCTAAGAGTAATGAAAACAAGTAAAATCAAAAGATTGAAATCGATGAAGCAACTAAAACCCTAGAATACAGAAAATAAAACAGCTTAATTGGAATTGAACCTAGGAACCAACCTGTGAAGAAACCAATTTGGAGCAATCCGCAAGTATGAGAAGAACGAACACCAGAAATTTCGCGGACGATAATTTTTTTTCTTTTCTTTTCTCCTCAGTGGGAGAAGAGAGAACGGGGAAAAATAGAAGGAACTCAAAATAAAATCAATAATAAGACCGATAATGGGCTACAGATGGGCCTCTCAAATATGAGATGGGCAAACACTGTAAAATCTTACAACAAAATTTAGTTGGTAAGGAAGTTTTTAGTTTTTACTCTCTCTGGCGTCTGCCATTATTCCTAGTCTTCCTAGAAATAATTTGATTTTTTACCTTTTAAATTTTCAAATATTCAGTGCTGGATTTCTCTTATTTAGATATTTTTCCAAAAATAGTACTTTATCTTGATATTTTTCTAATGTTCTTGGTTACAAATTAGAACTTATTTTGGATATAGAAATTTTGAAACAAACAAATAATTTACCTTTCAATTTTCTAGAACCATTCTGTTTAGTTTTTGTATAAGTTATATTAGAATTTTGTTATTATATTGTTTTTTTTTAATGTCTTGTATTGATAAAGTTAAAAATTTACATAATCGTTAAACAAAAACGTCTGTAATATATGTGAAGGGTAATTATAAATAAAACATGTAACACGTTGTTGTTGTGCTACGTTTGCCAGTTTATCTGCCACTTGGTTGCATTGTCTTGGCACCCAAAAATACGAAATATTGATGAAACGATCCACCCAACTACGGATATCATGAAGTAGTGGCTTTAGTGAAGCATTAACTGTGAGATGAAGGAGAAGATTATATAAGGTTTGACAGTCGCCTTCTATGATGACAGTACGGAATCCACGACACCAAAGTGATTGTAATGCATGTAATAGTGCGAGGCCTTCAACCTCAAGTGGGGTTGATCCTTGATGAAGTTTTGTTGATGCAACTTATATGATCCCATTTCATCTTGTAAGATCTATCCAACACCAGTAGTGGAGTTGAGAAAAATACTGTCATCGTAATTACACTTGAGGGTTCCCCTGGAGAGGAGGTAGCCAGTGTGATTGAGCGGTCAGCACTGATGAGTGATTAACTGGTGGAGAAATAGTAGGAGGTCATTGTTGGGGCAGTGGCACCTAACCATTCGCTGGTATTATCCATGGCTCGTGAAACAATAGTGGCAGCATCCTTGTTGACTTTGTTAAAGAGAAAATCATTTATGGACTTCCATATTTGCCAAAGAATCCAAAATGGTGCATGTCATACCTCCGGTGAACAACCAGAGTCATACACATTAAGCAGACCAGTGATGTTTTGTTCCATGTTGTTGGTTGGTGGAAAGGCTTAGAATGGCATGTTTGAAGCTCTCCAAATACCTATGGCATAATCGCATTGGAATAAAAGGTAGTTCAGTAAATATTATACATACATTTTGGGAGTTTCTTGGGAATCCTACAAACAGTTTTTTTTTTTAATCATTCTAAACATAATAATCATCACATGAAAACTACATTAGAATGTCTTTATGTCAACAGTTAACAAAGTATTCTTTAAGAAAATCGAAATACAAAAAGAAACAAAAAAAAAAGAGTTTCTCTTTCACCCTGTGTAAGATCTATAATGCCCCTTTTAATCTTCCTCTATTACAAAGCTCATTTATTACATCTGAGTAAGCAATAGCTTCAGTGTTAAGTTCTTCCTTTAACTCACTTGTTGCTGGATTTTTCTCAGTCTCTGCCTGCAAATTCTGCTTCATCGATCCAAACTTCTCAGAAATTTTCTCCAAAAATTCATCTGCTTCACTAAGCTTACCATCTTCCATAAGTGAAGTAATAATACTGTTATATGTAAACCGATCAGGCTCTAGTCCTTTCTCCTTCATCTCTGATAGAAGATCATATGCTTCTTTTAACTTCCTATCCTTACAGAAAGCCGAGATCATAGTGTTGTATGTAACAGTATCAACCTCTCTTTCCTCGATAAGCGTATTGAAGAAATTGAGAGCCTTTTCTGTCATACCTTCTTTACAAAGACCATTGAGAAGAATGTTGCAAGTATATTTATCAGGCTTGAAAGAGTGTCTAACGGATTCGTTATAAAACTCAAACGCTTTCTCAACTCGTCCTTCTTTGCAGTATCCGAGGATGATTGAATTGAAAGTAGTATCATCAGGAAGCAAACCACTCTCAGCAAGCTCATCGAATTTCTCTATCGCTAGCTCGGTTTTTTCATGGTGACAGAGACCTCCGATTAAAGAGTTGAAAGTGCTCACTGTAGGAATAATCTTTACCTTCTTCATCTCATCCCACATCTCCAAAGCTTTCTCCACTTTTTCTTCCCTGAAGTATCCAGTGATTAATGTGGCATAACTAACCTCGTCAACGATAAATCCTCGCTTGCGCGCACTATCCAGCAAATTACAAGCTTCTTCAAGTTTCCGTTCTTTACATAGAGAATCAAGAATGGTATTAAGGGTAATAGTATTCATCTTAATACCTTTCTGGCCCATCTCACGCATCGTCTCTAGAGCACCACTCAAGTCTCCTACTTTCAAATAACCATTAATAAGAGTGTGATAAGTAACTCTATCAGGAGAAAACCCATGCACTTCCACCCATTCCTTAACCTTTCTACTAACCTCTTCCATCTTCTCTTCCTTACAAAGCCACTTAAGAGATATATTATGAGTCACTTGGTTAGGTTTAACTCCATCATTTTCCATTTGCTCCATTAATTTCCTACCTTCCAAACTAAACCCCAATTCGAAACATCCATCAATCAATGTATTGTAAGTAACCACATCAGGCAATAACTTAAACTCCTTCATCTCATCTACTAATTCAAGAGCTTCACTGATACTACCCGCATTGCACAGCCCATTCATCAACATGTTATAAGTCCAGAGATCTGGTAATATGTTAGTTTGCTTCATCAGCTCCATAATCTGAAAAGCTTCTTTCAAAGAACCCAACTTACAGTAACCATACACTAAGTTATTATAAGTAACTCTATTTGGCACCAATCCATTCTTCTTCATATCCAACAACAATTCCTTAACATCATTCAATCGTCCTTTCTTCGACATTGCTTTCAAAATCGTATTGTAAGTAACATTATCAGGATTCACCTTGAATTCACTAACCATCCTCTCCAACATTCCTAAAGCATCCTCAAGCTTGCCTTCTAAGCAATACCCATTAACCAAAACATTGAAAGTTTTCACATTTATCGAAACACCAAGCTTGACCATATCATCAAACACTTCTCTAGCACTCGAGATAGAGAAACTAGAAGGGTATCTGACTAAACCAATGAGAAGAGTGTTGCAAGTGAGAAGATTTGGTTTGAGCTTTAACCTAATCATCTTCTGGAAGATCTGTAACGCAACGTGAGGCTTTCCTGCTTGAAGATACGCACTGAGAGCAATGTCAAAGAGAGCTTTAGAAGGTGGAGGTGAGAGATGAAGATTCGGGTGAAGTAGAGAGTTACAAAGAGAGAGAGATGCATCGGAAGTATGAATGTATGAGACGAGGAGAGACTTGGCGTCGGCGAATTTATGGTGAGAGAGAAGAGAACGAACAACGGAGAGAAGGGGAAGAGGTGAAGTGGATTGAAATGCTTCTGGGATTGAAGATTGAGCCCAATTGAAGAAAGAAACTAGGGTTTCGGGTTTCTTAGCGAGTGAAGGAGAAGAGAGGAGAGAAGAAAGGAGAGGTTGTGTGATTTGAGGAATGTAGGGATTTAGGGTTTCGAGGAAATGGGTTTTCTCTGATGTCAGGATTGATGTTAGGGTTTTTAGTAATTGAGATTCGGGTGGTTTCAAAGTCGCCATTTTTATCAGCAACTAATGTAATTGATCTGATGATCAGCCTCCTTACATCGTCTCGAAGAAAGAAGAAGCTTATGAAGCTTTTTTCTTCACTCTGATGGCTAAAAGCCTAAAACTGTTAAGTATAAATTAAACCGGGTCTTACCTGAACCGGAAATTGGAGACTCGGTTTGTATGCTTATCCAAACGCGTTAGGACACTGTCGGTTAGAATTTTCTATTTGGGTCAAAATTCTTTATTTAGTTAATTCAGGTTACAAAAGGCTGAGGAAACAATCAATCATCTTCTATTTCCATGCCCTTATGCTTCCTTAGCTTGGCAAAACCCAAAAATCGTTCTATTTTCTTCTCAACTGGTGTCTGATTCGCTTAAAACTAATATGCGCATCATGCTTAATTGATTATCTGGTGTATCACGAAATATATAACAATTTTCTTTTTCGATTGGCTGGCAAATATGGAAATCCATAAATGACTTAATCTTTAACAACGTCTCGCATGATGCTGATTCAATCATTACGAAGACTGAGAAGAATCTCGATAAATAGATATCAGCAACATCAGTTCCACTACAATCTACAGCTACGGTTTCAAACCAAACCACTCGATTCTAATGGCATAGACCATCATCAGAATTTCTAAAATGTAATATTGATGCAAGATATGTACATGACAACTCACATATCGGAGTAGGATGGATCCTTTGTGATGAAGCAGGGGTGTATAAAATGTCTGGGTCATCAAAACTTCGCCAAGGATCAAGTCTTCTTGAAGCAGAAGGTATGGCCATGCTACATGCAGTTCAAACACTATGGTGTAGAAGGATCCGTAAGGTGGTGATGGAAACAGATTGTCAAGAATTATATAAACTCCTCCATAATCAATGCAAAGTTGCATCAATGGAATCTTTCATATTTGATATCCGCAGTTGGACGGATCGGTTCGCTAATATATCTTATTCTTTGGTTCCACGAGAGTGTAACCAAGTCGCAGATAAATTGGCAAAAGCAACAATTCTTCAATAATTTACTTCTATATTTTATTTTTATTCTCCTTCTTTTATTGTTAATTTCCTTTTTCGAAATCATGTAAACATTTCTTCTTAATAAGAAAAAGACGTCTTAAAAAAAAAAGTTTAATTTATGGTCTTGAGAAATTAGTCTGTTCTATATAATTTTAATTTTGGGGTTCAAAATTCTTTATATTTATTAAGTAAATTTTTAAAACTGAAATCCGATATAAGTTAATTTTTTTAGTCTTATTTTAAAGAAGAAAAAACTGATTTGTTTGGATTTTCGTATCACAAAAAAAAATTTCTCAATAAATATTTTACCAATCATATAGGGGTTAAAATTTTACTACAAAACTTCTACAGTTTTTGAATGAGTTTTTTTTTGTTGAAAATTTAAATATAATTTAGTCCTAATACATCACACCGATGCATGTTCTTGATATATATATATATATATATATATATATAATGTTATTGGTTCCATTAATATCAGAGAAGCATTCCACATATAAACTATATTTTAAGAAAATATTTTTTTCTAAGATTTAATGAAATAGTCTTAAACTAAATCTGCAATATTAAAATTTAAAAGTTAAACCATGGATTCAATTTTTTTTAACTATAACCTATTTGTTTTGTTAGTTCCTATTTGTTTTTTTAAATAGATCTTTTGAATGTATGCCGACACCTAATCGGTCAAATAAAAAATGTGTAAATATTGTTAATTAGAATTCTGACGTCAAATTCAAGATAATAAAATATATAAAATATTATATTTGAACCCAACAAAATATTTCCTACTCCGCTAATTATTAATCTAATAACAGATTATGCTAATAGAAAATAAATCAGTTCCATAGAAACAAAAAGTTAAGTTAATAAAAATGTAAAAAGGAAAATTTTCATTGATCAAAAAGAAAAATATAAAAAGGTTCATAATAAGATAAGATTTAAAGGGTTCTCACAATTTTTAAGAGGTAATTGTATGATGTATCTAACCCTTGTTTGTGTATTAATAAATTTCACATTTCAAAAGGTAAAGAAAATGTGCATACAAATTTAAGTCTAAAAACTATAAGATTCGTATTTAGAAGATGAAAAACCATAATCATCATGATAATGGTGAGTGATTATCTCCTATAGTTTTTTTCACTATTTTGTATGACTATTGGTGGATTTGTGTTGAATATGTGTAAATCTAAAATCCTTTAAGTCAATATTTTGTTAGATTTAATTCAGATTCTCACAGAATTAATTAATTAATTCCGACTTCTTAAAAGTTGAAAATCGTTATTATTGAGAAGGTTATTAAAATCATATTCTCTCATATCAATATTTTATTTTTAATGAATTTCTGGATCTAGATCAATAATATTTTCTTATCTTAAAAGGTTAATAACTATTTGTAATCTTTTTATTTTACTGAAATGATAAATATTTATATATCGATTTTTTAATGAATATATTTATCTATATACAGTACTATTAGTTAAGCAATGTTTAAAGGAAAATAATTTTGCATTTACATAGTTTATTACGACAAATGTCATTAGACAAATTTTTTAATTTTCCAAATCTTACTAATAATCATAATAATTTCTTATTAGATCTCCCTTCCATGTCTTGAACAATAAAAGATATGGAGTGTCAAAAATATGGTCATGCTACTCTCCTTGAAGGAGTCATGTTAAATGTCTATGATATTAGATGCAATATTTGCACATATCATTACTGTGGTGTTTTTGGTTTGATTCCCTGCTCTTTGTGTCGAGAGGATTATATGGCAAATGTATTTCATGCAACATGATGTTAAATTACAAATATACACATATATTTATTAAACAAATAATTTAATACATTAAATTTTAATATATTTTAGCAATTTTCATATCATAAATAATATTTTATTATAAATTATATTTCATTTTTTAATTTTTATCATCGGTAAAAAATGGTTTTATAATTTTATTATAAAACAATATAAAATTGTAGCATATACTAAAAGTTATTTGAAATATAAAAAAGTAACATATTTTTTATTGTAAATAATTGTAACTGTAATTTATTTTTGATAGTTCATTTTTAGCATATAATATAAATGTATATTATATATATATATATATTATGCATGTAAATTAAAATAAACAATATAGTTTTTTGCCTTAAAATATATAAATAAAAATACATTATGCAAAAAAAGATGTTTTTAGTTGCTTATTTGCATAATGAGTTTTTACTTGTATTTTGTTATGTAAAAGCTAAATCTTGCATATTTGCCTAATTGTGTATTATTAGACAATTTTGTGAACAGAAAAAAAATTGTATAACTGCAATACAAAAAAAAGCAATTATGCCATTATACAAATTACAACTAAAGCCTCTAATTTGAAAATAGTCTTGATTTGTGATGTCTCCATAGGTTGATTTGATTTAGTAAACCAATCAACAATACAAACGACACAATATGTCAATACTTATATATATAGGCCTGATTGGTAGCACTTTAAAAAAAATATTAGACTTTTTTTTAGTCAATTAACTTATGTTAATAAAGCAAGAAGAGCATTTAGAAAATCTAAATCTTCCTGTTAATGCTCTTTTTTCTATGCTTTAAGATGAAGTTTTTCCTAAATATAGAGGGTTCAAAATTTTAAACAAATTTTATATAATAAATTTATTTAGTTAGATAAGATATATAAATAAATTTTATATTTAATTAGTATTTATAATTAGTTAAAATTATATACTAATAAATTATAACTAATAAATGTTAAAAATATATTTATATATATACTTATATTACAGTTATATATATAATTTGATAAATTATAATTTTAGATAAAATATATTTATTAAACAATTATACTAAAATTATTCTTATTCAAAAATTATGGTATATTAAAAATATATATAACAATATTTTTCTTAAATTATACTTTTATTAGAATTAAATATTTTTAAAACTATAAATATATTATTAATTATATAATTAAAATCATATTTATTAGAATTATATTTATTAATAATAACCGGTGTAGACACCACATATAAATAAATATATTAAATATTTTATGTAATTTTATAAGTAGTCTACTCAAAACTCTAACAATAACTTAATATTAATTAGAGCATACAGTTTTAGCAACATATTGGTTCTGCTCCTTACAACTACTACTATACTATAAGGTATACCAATCATGGCTATATGCAAAAAACTAGTGAATTTTAAAAATTAACAAAATCTATAAACTGTAAAGTTTAAAATTAGAAACTCTTAACAAACAATATTTAATATTATAGGTAACACCGTAACAGTAAGCGTTATCACGGGAAAGAAAAGTTGGTCATTTCATACTTGGATTTTGGTCATGTGTTTTTTCATACCTGAACTTTACCTTAGTGAAATCTTGAACTTTAACATCAACTTTATTGTAACTTTAGAAAAGGGATATATGATCATTGAATAACATTCTCCGTAAATATATCAGAGGATAAAATCATAAAAATAATATTGAGATGTAACATTTTGTGTATAAGAAAACTTTACTAATCTATCAACTATTTGGTTGAGTTTTTTTACACGAAGAAGAATTAAACTTGTGAAAATTTATTCATCTTGTGAATATCAATAATGATGTTGTCAATGAAGATATATGAGTAATAATAATCTTTTGATAGTCCCTACACCAGACTGCTCGTAGTGCCTATAGAATTGATAAAGCTTATGCTTCAATAGACTAATTGCATATATATACTCCCTCCGTTTCTTTTTGTTTGTAATTTTAGGTTTTTTCACACATATTAAGAAAATATTTAATTTGTCTGTTTTACCCTCAATCAATGTATAATTGATTTTTTTTATTGGTCATGATATTAAAATAGTAGGGGTAAAAGTAGAAGTTTCACCAAACATCTGCATTGGAAATCTAAAACAACAAATAATATGAAACAAATTTTAAAACCTAAAACTACAAATAAAAAGAAACGGAGGGAGTATATATATATATATATATATGTACAACTTTTCATCTCGAATGCATTCAAGTTTACATTTTAAAGGGTTTTTCAATCAATTCTTGAATATGTCTACTTCTAATTATAATGGTTTAACTTTAAAAATAAATTAATTACTTGTCGTGTATACAATATGTAATATATGAAAATATTGTCAAATGGGCGATTATTGTTTCTTTAGGAAACTAGAAACAAAAATAAAAGGTATGCGTGTATTGTACATATATATATATGGAAAGAACCTCCCTTATTGTGATAATGCGGAAAGTCGGCCATTTCATACCTGAACTTTGGTCATGTGTTTTATTCATATCTGAACTTTACCCCAATGCAATCCAACTCAAGGGCCACCTCTGAGAGTGAGACAATGTATTGTGTCTATGTAGCGATTGGACCTGAACTTTAAAATAATTTGAATTTAAAACCTGAACTAATTAAATTGTGCTATTTTATACATATGGCTTAACACTGTTAGTTTTCAGTTAACGATTGATGACATGGCTATCCACGTAATACTCGACAAAGCCACATAATTAAAGCTTACACGACTGATTTGTAACATAACCAAAATGACGTTGTTTTGGCCGAAATGTGAGAATTAGGAAAGCCTCAAAACAATGTCGTTTTGTTTTTCCATCTTCTTCATCGTCTACTTGAGACTGAACTCACGATTTCAAAGGAATTTGGGGGTTTTTGAATCTATTTTTGCATGTGTGATATTGTGGAGATAAGAAAGTTGGTTTCAGTCCAAAAATTGGTTCTTGTTGAAGCCAAATTAGAAGTTTCTGAAAAGAAAAAGAGGTTCGATTAACCGTAAAACTAAAAATTTCTTGATTTTTGCTATACTTTTTGAGGGAATTCGAGAATTAGGGTTACGTTTCGGTTTTTAGTGAAGAAAATCGACAATTAGCTAGAAGAAGCTTTGATTTTAGTGAATTAGAGATAATGATAAATATATGCATACCAAGTGCTCAATAAAATGTCAACTTTTTTTATACAGAAATTGTTTCTTATGTTATAGGTCTGAAGGTGAGGCTCTGAGGATGGCGACAATGAGGCATGATGAGTCTCTATTTTCACTAGTTTTTACTATTATTTTTACATGTTTTATTGAGTCTAGAGTTAGGTCCTTCTGGCCGGTTTTAGTGTATTTTCAGGTTTTCACTTCATTTGAGCTAAATGGGCAAAATGAAGCAACTTTAGACGTTTTTACACATCATTAGATTTTGGAGACACTCTGGGATCGATCGATCCTGAAAAGGATTGACCAAGCATGAAGAGGATCGACCGATCCCAAAGAAGATCGGTCAGTCAAAGGAATCTATGAGGTGGTATGGATCAAAGGAAGGAGATCGATCGATTCAGATCACGAATATTCTCCAAATCGCACATTAACTCTGATTTTTGACCTAGAGTATATTAGATCTACACTCTGTCTTCATCTTTTTCTTTGCATTTTACATCATACAACATCATGATCTATCAACCCATTGCCATGGTTGAGTAGATCTCCATGTTGGGAGATGAGATTTATTCAAAGGAATTTAATGTTTAATTAGGTCATTGTTATATATTAGGGTTATGATTATTAAATCTCTACTTCTATGAAACAAATGCTTTTGTTAGGTTGACGAATCTATCAAATGATTCATATGGTTTTATAATACAGCTAGTGTTGCTTATTCTACCCGGAGTCTATAGTTTGTAAGTTTGATTTCCAGATTTCCATGAGCTGAACCTGGATCTACAAGTGAACTCTATCAAACTTGCTAAATACATGCTAGCATAGGGTCGTAGCAGATTTATGTTAAAATAATATTTCTTCTTTAAAAGAGATTTATTTTGGTAAAGTGTTTGTGTTCTAGATCTAGATCATTAAATTTCTAATCCGGTTATATATCATTTTTATTTATTTAAATCCCTGCAATTTTCCAGATCCCAACATTTATTTTAATTGATTTTATTTCCTTATTTAAATATTTTACTCAGATTTCTTTTTGTGACAACTTTCCATATTTTTCATCCTAGCTCTGTTTAGATCTACAGATCTATAGTGCTTTTTACTCTCTGTGGATTCGATCCCACCATTATACTACTGCGCACAACCATGCACTTGCGGGAACTATTGGTTTGGGTAAAACCTGATACAAAAAACCACGCATCAAGTTTTTGGCGCCGTTGCCGGGGAGTAATTGTAGCCTGTAGATCTATGTTTTAGACCTAGTATAGGATATTTTATTTTCTGCATTTTTTATTTACTACTCTGAGATCGACCGATCCACATAAGATCGATCGATCCTACTTCTTGCACGATTGACCGATCCCTTTTGAGATCGACCGATCCTACTTTGTGCAAGATCGATCGATTCTTCTCTGATCGGTTGATCCTACTTCTCTCAAGATCGACTGATCCCTTCCAAGGTCGATCGATCCCAGAGCCTCTTAATCGGATCTGACTTTTAAACTTCTTCTACTTCTCAGGTGTATGCAATTAAGAAGAAAGGCTTCTAAATATCTACAAGACTTGACCATAGAGGAGTTGACAAGGAAGCCCACAAGGAATATCAAGGATACAAAGAAAAACAAAACCACAAGGAAAGCAAAAGATAAGGTTAGTATGGCTGAACCTAATAACTTAAGAACATTCCCCCTGTTGTTGATGGTGAGGATGTAGAAGCAATCCGGCAGAGAGAGGGTCAGGTTAATCAAGGACCTCTCAATGATGCTGGAGCTCCTGGGGTGAGAGTAGATGCTGAGTCGGGACTGCAAGTCCCTCCGTGCAGGGTAACCTTAGGCAAGCAAGATGCCACGCACGCCTACTATAGGAACCGATCTGCTATTATTCCCCCTCCTATCCAGAGGCAAGATTATGATATTAAACCTCAAATTATCGCCCTGGTAAAACAGAATCAAATCTATGGGCTATCTAATGAGAACCCCATGGACTATATTGATATCTTTGAGGAGATCTGTAGTACCACCAAAGCCAATGGAGTCCCCCAAGACTACCTCCGTTGTAGGCTATTCTCTTTTTCCCTTGCTGATAAGGCTCATAGATGGTTGAAATCTTTGAGTCCTGGATCTATCACCAGCTGGGGTGAATGTCGAGCTGCTTTCTTACAGCAGTTTTTCACCAAAGCTAGATCCGCAACACTAAAAACAAAATAGCCACATTCCGCCAAGCTGGTACCGAGTCTTTCTATAAAGCTTGGAAACGCTATAAGGAATACTTAAGGGACTGTCCCTTTCAAAGCTACATCGAGTCAGACATAATGAACTTTTTCTATAACGTAGTTTAAATGAAGTATCAAATGGCTATGGACACAGCCAGTAGGGAAACTTCATGAGAACCACACTGGAGGAAGCCGTGGAGCTCATTGAAAACCTGGTGGCAAGCAACTCTAACAGATCTTCTGACTATGATAGGAGAGTCAACCTCACTCAAGCGAGTGATAAGATCATAGAAGAGCTTAATGCTAAGGTGGACATTCAGCTCAAAAGAGATCTGTCAATCTCTTGGAAAGTGAAAAGTTCAATGATGAAGAGGAACAGACTGAGGATATCAACTTTCTCGGTGGAAAAGAAAACTACCAAAAACGGGGTTTTAACCCAAACTTTAGAAACCATCCTAACCTGTTCTACCGCAGTACTAATGTTGAGA
Source organism: Cardamine flexuosa (assembly GCA_963555745.1). Lineage (NCBI taxonomy): Eukaryota > Viridiplantae > Streptophyta > Magnoliopsida > Brassicales > Brassicaceae > Cardamine > Cardamine flexuosa. The sequence goes on from OY743219.1 coordinate 20,222,564, forward strand.
ACCCTGGAGATCAGTTTTATCCACCTCGGAGTACTCAAGAACTGCCAAAACAATGCTGGTTATAGTATAACAGGGTTCAACCCCCAGTCTGGGAATGTTGGTTTCATGAGGGAGATTGAATCCTTATTCCAGCAAATCATGGAAGGACAGAAGAAATTTGCTGGAGAAATCAACCTAAAAGTTGATAATATGTACAATGATCTTAATGGGAGGCTTGAATCCTTGGGTGCCCATGTGAGGATATTGGAAGCCAAGGTATCAAGGTCAGCCGCAATGGTTAAGGCATTACTAGGGACTCTCTCAGGGAAGCCTAAAACCAATCCCAAAGAATATCTGAAGTACATTGATATGTTCGCAGATGCGGAATTTTTTAGAGAAATAACCGCTGAGATCGATCGATCCGACGATGAAAGCAACTGCTTTCTTGGTGAAAAGATCAACCCAGGTTTTATCAGGATCAACCCACAAAATGATACCGATCGATCCTACTCCTCCGATATAGATTTAAAAATCGGAGAGGATCGACCGATCCGGATTGAGATTGATCGATCCTCACGGATACGATTTCGAGATCTCCTACTTGATAAAAACCTAAAAAAATTAGAAACCTCAAGGAGTTTAGAAAATCAACTTTGCAGCCACCTAGAGAGATGAACTCTGCTGAGAACATGAAAAATAATGAGGATCAAGGCGGGACTGGAAGAGATAATCCACAACCACCTAAAAAAGCAATCCCTGAGATGCAGAAAAAGATAGATCAAGTAATCAATGAGATGAGAGTGAGATTGCCCTTCAGGGAAGTTAAATCAATGACTCCTCAGATCATGGATTACATGAGAGATATCATTGATGGAAGGACAACCATGCAAGAAGCAGCTGATTACCTTCAAGGGAATTGTAACAAAAAGATGCCAAAAGAGTTCCCCCAAAAATTGGAAGACCCTGGAAGGTTTAGTCTCCCGGTTGTCAGGGCAATATCGCTTTAAGGACAGCCTGATTGACACTGGTGCCAGCGTAAACATGATGCCACTCAGTCAAGCTAAGAAGTTAGGGTTACTCCACATGACACCAATTACTAGTGGATTTTGTTGTCCATTCCCTGGATGAAAAGTGCACAGAAATCATACTTGGCAGAATCGACACTAAGCGTAAGTTCCCATTTTTCAAACTTCCACTTTCAAACTTTGTTACATTGTCTTGTTGCTTACTTGAGGACAAGCAAGGATTCAAGTCTGGGGGTGTATGAGTCTCTATTTTCACTAGTTTTTACTATTGTTTTTACATGTTTTATTGAGTCTAGAATTAGGTTTTGTGTCCTTCTGGCCGGTTTTAGTGTCTTTTCAGGTTTTCACTTCATTGGAGCAAAAATGGGCAGAATGGAGCAATTTTGGACTTTTTACACATCATTTGATTTTGGAGACACTCTGGGATCGATCGATCATGAAAAGGATCGACCAAGCATGAAGAGGATCGACCGATCCCGAAGCATATCGGTCAATCAAAGGAATCTATGTTGTGGCACAGATCAAAGGAAGGAGATAGATCGATCCGGATCACGAATATTCTCCAAATTGCACATTAACTCCAATTTTTGACCTAGAAGACTCCCTATAAATAGAGATCATTTCTTGAGCGGTCAGAGAGATCTAGACACGATTTTTCACTGTTACTCTGTCATTTTCATTTTCATTTCAGATCTGTAAACTTTTCTATTGGTTTTTGTCAGATCTATAATATTTTCCATTGCATTTTTAGATCTACACTCTGTCTTCATCTCTTTCTTTACATTTTACATCATACAACATCATGATCTATCAACCCATTGCCATGGTTGAGTAGATCTCCATGTTGGGAGATGAGATTTATTCAAAGGAATTTAATGTTTAATTAGGTCATTATTATATATTAGGGTTATGATTATTAAATCTCTACTTCTATGAAACAAATGCTTTTGTTAGGTTGACGAATCTATCAAATGATTCATATGGTTTTATAATACAGCTAGCGTTGCTTATTCTACCCGGAGTCTATAGTTTGTAAGTTTGATTTCCAGATTTCCATGAGCTGAACCTGGATCTACAAGTGAACTCTATCAAACTTGCTAAATACATGCTAGCATAGGGTCGTAGCAGATTTATGTTAAAATAATATTTCCTCTTTAAAAGAGATTTATTTTGGTAAAGTGTTTGTGTTCTAGATCTAGATCATTAAATTTCTAATCCGGTTATATATCATTTTTATTTATTTAAATCCCTGCAATTTTCCAGATCCCAACATTTATTTTAATTGATTTTATTTCCTTATTTAAATATTTTATTCGGATTTTATTCGGATTTCCTTTTGTGACAACTTTTCATATTTTTTATCCTAGCTCTGTTTAGATCTACAGATCTATAGTGCTCTTTACTCTATGTGGATTCGATCTCACCATTATACTACCGTGCACTTGCGAAAACTATTGGTTTGGGTAAAAACCTTATACAAAAACCACGCATCAAGGCAGCTATTTCTTATGTTTTTCATATCTACTACAATGGAAAGTTTAATCTTTCTAATAAGAATATAACTTGCTAGAACGTAGGAGAGGTTCATGAACTTCAAAGCGACCCACATTGTGTTTTTGCAAACATAATGAAGTCCTTTGAGCATGTCTTTGTGTGGGCAAAGGATATGGTACAAACTGTCTAACGAGAAAATGGAGGAGCTGAAGTTGTTGTGTAATTGCTATGACAACTTTCAGAGAATGTGTGATGCGGTAATGTTCAAAAGGCTACAGAGATTTATATGGAGAATGAAGATGTTGGCAATGATAATAGAGATGCAGACAATGGTGATGATAATGTTGTGATAATAGTGAGACTGAACTCACGATTTCAAAGAAGTTTGGTGGTTTTGAATTTATTTTTACATGCATGATATTGTGGAGATAACAGAGCTGATTTCAGTTGTAGAAGAGTTTCAATCCGATTTTGGTCTTGTTGAAGCCGAAATAGAAATTTTTGGAAAGAAAATAAGGTAAATTTTGATTAAGCATAAAATTAAAAATTTCTTGATTTTTGCTACACTTTTTGAGGGAATTCGAGAATTAGGAGTTACGCTTCAATTTTTAGTAAAGAAAATTTGTAACTAGCTACAAGAAGTTTAAATTTTAGTGAATTAGAGATAATGATAAACATATGCATAGCTAGTGCTCGATAAAATATCAACTTTTTCATATTGAAAATTGTTTCTCATATAGGGCTCTGAGGATGGCAACAATGAGGCAGCTATTTCTTATGTTTTCCATGTCAACTACAATGGAAAGTTTAATCTTTCTAATGGGAATATAACTAGCTATAACGGAGGAGAGGTTCATGAACTTCAAAGCGACCCACATTATGTTTTTGCAATCATAATGGAGTCCTTTGAGCATGTCTTTGTGTGGGCAAATGATATGGAGGAGCTGAAGTTGATGTGTAATGGAGATGACAACTTGCAGAGAATGTGTGATGCGGTAATGTTCACAAAGGCTGCAAAGATTTATATAGAGAATGATGATGTTGGCAATGATAATAGAGATGCATGCAGTAGTGATGATAATGGTGTGATAATAGAGAGACTGAACTCACGATTTCAAAGGAATTTGGGGGGTTTGAATTTTTGCATGCGTGATATTGTGGAGATAAGAGAGCTGATTTCAGTTGTAGAAGAGTTTCAATTTTATTTTAGTTCTTATTGAACCGGAATTAGATGTTTTTGGAAAGAAAATGAGGTAAATTTTGATTAACCTTAAAATTAAAAGTTTCTTTTTTATTATTTACTTTTTGAGGAAATTCGAGAATTAGGAGTTACGCTTTGGTTTTAGTTAAGAAAATCTACAATCAGCTACAAGAAGCTTTGATTTTAGTGAATTAGAGATAGTGATAACAATATGCATATCAAGTGTTCGATAAAATGTCAACTTTTTCATATTGAAATTATTTCTCATGTTATAGGTCTGAAGGTGAGGGCTCTGAGGATGGCGACAATGAGGCAGCTATTTCTTATGTTTTCCATGTTTACTACAATGGAAAGTTTAATCTTTCTAATGAGAATATAACTAGTTATAACGGATGAGAGGTTCATGAACTTCAAAGTGACCCACAATGTGTTTTTGCGAACATAATGGAGTCCTTGAGCATGTCTTTGTATGGGCAAAGGATATGGTACAAAATACCTTACGAGAAAATGGAGGAGCTGAAGTTGATGTGTGATGGAGATGAAAACTTTCAGAGAATGTGTGATGAGGTAATGTTCACAAAGGCTGCAGAGATTTATATGGAGAAGGATGATGTTGGCAATAATAACAGAGATGAAGACAATAGTGATGATAATGTTGTGATAATAGAGAGACTAAACTCATGATTTCAAAGGAATTTGGGGCGTTTGAATTTCTTTTTGCATGTGTGATATTGTGGAGATAAGAGAGCTGATTTCAGTTGTAGAAGAGTTTTAATTCGAATTTAGTTCTTATTGAAACCGAATTAGAAGTTTTTGGAAAGAAAAAGAGGTAAATTTTGATTAACCTTAAAATTAAAAATTTCTTTATTTTTGATTTACTTTTTGAGGGAATTCGAGAATTAGGAGTTACGCTTTGGTTTTTAGTGAAGAAAATCGACAATCAGCAACAAGAAGCTTTGATTTTAGTGAATTAGAGATAATGATAAAAATATGCATATCAAGTGTTCGATAAAATGTCAACTTTTTCATATTGAAATTGTTTCTCATGTTATAGGTCTGAAGGTGAGGGCTCTGAGGATGGTGACAATGAGACATCTATTTCTTATGTTTTCATGTCTACTAAAATGGAAAGTTTAATCTTTTTCTAATGGGAATATAACTAGCTATAACGGATGAGAAGTTCATGAATTTCAAAGTGATCCACATTGTGTTTTTGCAAACATACTGGAGTCCCTGAGCATGTCTTTGTATGGGCAAAGGATATGGTACAAACTGCCTTACGAGAAAATGCAGGAGCTGAAGTTTATGTGTAATGGAGATGACAACTTTCAGAGAATGTGTGATGCGGTAATGTTCACAAAGGCTGCAGACATTTATATGGAGAAGGATGATGTTGGCAATGATAATAGAGATGCAGGCAATGATGATGATAATGTTGTTGATGATGAGGAAAAAAGAGCTGATAGAGCCAATATTGTTGATGAGAACGGATCCGAGAATGTTGAAATGTTGAGGAAGAAGCTCGAGTGTTGGAAAATTTAGCTGGACTTGTAGATGAAGAAGAACATGACAATTCAGAGAATACTCCTCAGAACTCGGATTGTGAGGATGGTGCTAGGGATAACCGCTGTGCTAGATACAAAAAAGGAAGTGGGAATATTCATTTGGACAGGTTTTTGACACTAATGTCTAGTTCAAGCAAGATGTGCTTGATTATGCTCTTAAGGGAGGTTTTAATGTGAAGTTCACTAGATGAGGCGATGAGAAATCTGAAGTGAAGTGTACACTTGCTCCTGATGGTTACAAATTTAGAATTTATTGCTCACATAAAAAAGCCAATAGATAGGTTTTTGGTTAAATCCTTCAATGATGAGCATTCATATATTAAGGATGGATACAGCAAGGTAGTGAAGGATGGAGTTATTGCTCATATTTCCTTGATTCACTCTCATTTCAGATAGGCAAAAGGTAAGTAAATATCTCTAATACACTTCTCTTTAATCAGTTATTACCTTGAAGGTTCAAATATATTTAAGAGATTTTAACGTTATTTTGTTCTTATAATAGGGGTTGTTAATTGTTGTTGATGAAGAGTTGCCAAGAGTTGTACATGGTATGTGTGCATGCCACATCTACGGTAATCTTAGGAGAGCTTTTCCCGTGAAATAATTGTCTAAGGACAAGTTTTGGGCTATGACAAAGAGTTTTGGTGAGTATGAGCAAGTCATAGATACACTGAAGAAGTATGACATTAGAGTGTATGACGCACTGATGACAAAGAATCCACAGAACTGCAGTCGTGCATTCTTCAGTTGCACATCAACATGTGAAGATGTTTCCAACAACTTCTCGGAGACATACAACTATGCTATCAACAAAGCACGAGAGATGCCATTGGCTGAGAGGATGGAAACAATAAGAAGACAATGCATGATCCGAAATGATTTACTGTTGAAAACAGCAAAGAATCATCAAGGAAAGTTTAGCCTTAAAGTGGCTCACACCATTGCTCTAGAAGAGTTACAACGGAAGTGGTGTAAGGTTTTACCTAGTGGTAATGGGCAGTATGATGTACAAGAACGTATTATCTTTGCAATTAAGGTTGATATGAATGCAAGAACATGTACATGTAGGAGGTGGAGTATGACAGGGATTCCTTGCCGCCATGCATTATGTGTCATATTGTTGAAGAAGCTTAAGGTGGAAGATTATGTTTCTAATTGGTATCTGACATCAACATGGATGAAAACATATTATGTTCCAATAGAGCCAGTTAATGGTGTTAACTTGTGGAGAAGATCGGCTGAAACTAGGATTCAGCCACCTCCAAGACAAGTATCTAATGGTCCAAAAAAGAAGCAGAAAGAATGAGAGGTAAAAATGAATCTCCGAAAAAGAAGAAGAAAGGAAATTCTTGTGAAGAATAAACCAAGCCTTCAAAAAAGATGAAACTTTCAAGAGAAGGCCGCACACCTCAATGTGGAAGGTGTAGAACTCAGGGGCATAACAGTAGAAGTTGCTCAGTTCCAGGAGTCTCTATTTATAGACCACCGAAGAAATCTGGTAATGGGAAAGGACCAAGTCAACCAAGCCAAGCTTCACATCATTCTCAGTTAGATTGAAGGTGAACTAGTAATATATGTTAAGTGTTTCATATGAAATTTGTTGGAATCTTTGGTGATACTAATGTGAGTTGGCGTATTATTATCTTGCTTTGTAGGTGTTTGTAGGTGTTTCAAGCTAGTTGGGGACATGGACGGTTTTTTAAAGTGGGGGGTGACAGCTGCTTTTTTTCTTTGAGATCGCTTAATGGAGATATTTTGTTGGATGGTTTTTTTGCACGAGATGTCTTGCTAGATGGTTTTTTGGCGTTTTTAAGATGTATTGTTGACTGTTCTTGATGTATCTTTGGTTTTTTAGTTCACTCTTTTACAATATGGTGAAGTCTTGGTTTTTAGATACACAAATGACAATTTGTGTCAACTTTCATTCTCATATCAATCCAACTTTCATTCTACTATAAATCTCTACATTTCTCTAAGAATGCATTCTCATAATGAGACATCCATTATCATCGAACATTGATCATAGTTAAACATTACAATACCATAAAGCATTCAACATAGTCATTACAATACCATAAATCATTCAACATAGTCATAACACTACCATAAAGCGTTCAACATAGTCATTACACTACTTTTACACAAAGATGAAATAATAGGCAATGACCATGACAAACCCACAAACAACCATATTCTTGAAGCAACGAAGAGCTTCAGTATCTTTCTTATAGCAAGAAACCATTGCTTTGATGGCTTCAATCTCCATAGCTATTTGCTACCACCTCACAAGTGCATGTTTCCATTGCCAGATTCGACATCTCAGATTCAAGATCATGTAAACCTTTTTCCAAGCTTCCAACATCGACTTCTATCTTTCTAACCTTCAACCTCTTCCATCTCTTCAACCATTGATATATCCGTCTATTTGAATATCCTCCAAAATATACCTTTAATGTAATCTACATACTCACATCAAATCGAACTGATGACTGAGTTTCAACAATTACCTCATACATGCCATACATACAACAATTAAAAGTCTACCCGGATTCTTCATTGTTTTCGAAGTCTTTATCATCAAATTCGCGCCACATCTACATTTTTGAGGTATTCCTTTCTCTGAATCACCTCCACGACCTCTGAATCCGGAGCTTATTCCTTCAATAATTACCTAATATCTCAATTACAAATCGAAACTAGTAAAAGCAAAGTTAGTTAAATCGATTACCTATTCAATTACCAACATGAGCTGCCCGATGAAGTCATTTAAACCGTCGATGAGTACCAAAAATCAAGAAATTCAAAACCCTCAAATTCCTTTGAAACCGTGGTTCAATCTCGAGTAGACAATGAAGAAGATGGAAAAACAAAACGACGCTGTTTTTAGGATTTTTTAATTTTCACGTTTCGACCAAAATAATGTCATTTTGGTTATGTTACAAATCAGTCATTTAAGCTTTAATTATGTGGCTTTGTCGAGTATTACGTGGATAGGCATGTCATTAGTTGTTAACGACAAACTAACAGTGTTAAGCCATATATACAAACTAACACAATTTAATTAGTTCAGATTTTAAATTCAAATTGTTTTAAAGTTCAGGTATGGGATTGCACTGGGGTAAAATTCAGGTATGAAAAAAACACATGACCAAAGTTCAGGTATGAAATGGTTGACTTTCCGCATTATCACAATAAGGGAGGTTCTTTCGATATATATACAATACATGTATGCCTTTTATTTTTGTTTTTAGTTTCCTAAAGAAACAATAAACGCCCATTTGACAATATTTTCATAAATTACATATTGTACACACGATAAGTAATTAATTTATTTTTAAAGTTAAACCATTATAATTAGAATAGAAATATTCAAGAATTGATTCAAAAACCCTTTAAAATGTAAACTTGAATACATTTGAGATGAAAATTTATATATATATATATATATATATATATATATGCAATTAGTCTATTGAAACATAAGCTTTGTCAATTTTATAGGTACTACAAGCAGTCTGGTGTAGGGACTATCAGAAGATTATTATTATTCATATAAAATGTGAACATCATTATTGATATTCACAATTAGGTGAATAAATGTTCACAAGTTTAATTCTCCTTCGTGTCAAAAAAATCAAACCAAATAGTTGATAGATTAGTAAAGTTTGCTTATACACAAAATATTACATCTTAATATTAATTTTATGATTTTATCCTCCGATATATTTACCACGAATGTATTCAACGTGTCCCTTTTCAAAAGTTACAATAAAGTTGATGTTAAAAAAAATTACTAGATTATTTCTTTATTCTTTTAAAACTGAAATAAAAAAATTAAATTTTTGTAAATTTATCTTCTTCTAATAACAATTTTATATATTTATTTATTTACTTCTTCTGTTTTTTAAAAATGGATGTTTTAGTTTTTTTGTTTGTTTCATAAAAATAAAAGTTTTAGGTTTCCTATAAAAGTTATGGTTGTTTATCAATTATACTTTTAATTAAATACAAAAATAGTAATAAAATTATCTACTTTATAATAATAATACTACAAGAAGGTAATGTTTAGTATTTTAATCTTTTTTTTAAATGTGTGAAAAGCTTAAAACATCCATCTTTAATATGTGTTACAATTTGATGAGGGAGTATTTAACATGTGTCTTGTGTTACAATTTGATGAGTTACAATTATGAGATGTCTAATTATATGTAAGCATTTGCATAATTGCATATAATCTAACTGCTAAAGTAATGGAAGATTTCTTATGTCGACGAAACTAGACAAAATGAGTCACATGACGAAGGTTAAATCTATGACGCGTAGAAAGTGAGCTTCTAGAAAAAAATAAGTAAGGGTACAATGTATGTACGTATCCACAAAAATAGCATCTAGATGTAGTGCAAAAAGTAAAGTTTAACCACTAAAAGCGAAGAAGACTATTTAACCAACAAAAACAAAAAGTGAAGAAGACAAGAAACAAATATTCATACGCGTAAAATGAAAATAGAAAAACGAACGGCGAGACATTGCCTAGGAGGCTATGACGACATTGTCACGGCAAGGGGTTGGCTAATTTGCTCACTTAATGCAATAGTGGGGCAAAACGACAAAATATCTTTTGATTTATGTCCATTTCAATTGCATCAGAGTGTTTCTTATTTATGAGAGCCGCAAATAATTATGGTTATTATATAAAGTTTTTTTTTTTCGTAAAAAGGGTTATTTATTAAAAAAGGTTACTAAAATCATATTCTCTTATAACAACATTTCATTTTTTTATTGAAGTTCTGGATCGAGATTAGTAATCTTTCCTTATATTAAAAGTTTAAAAAGCGTATTTATAATATTTTTATTTTACTGAAAAGATAAAATATTTATAGATGTATTTGTTTAATAAAAATATCTATATGTACTTATTTAGTAGATACCCCAAATGGTCATGGTACAAAAAGGATGATTCCGAAGAGAATCTTGAATAATTTTCGTCTTTTTTCTGTTTTATATTATTATCTTTCTGGAGTTGGTCTTTTAACTATAGAGCATCGGTTTCTAGAAGAATTTTAGAGCTCCGTATAGACTAGTTCTGTGAGAAACTGACATGTACCACCTGTCTTGTCCAGGGCGGTTCAAAAAACAAGAAGAAAATGCATGGGCCCTGTGCTATATTGCAAACTAAAATCAAATGTGCCATGTATAAATTTTGTTTTTCTTACAAATGAGCCTTTTTACATAAGAAAAATTGGAAGGAAAAAATGGGTCCTAACATTTGCATAGGTAGCACATGCTCATAACCGGCCCTACTCTTGTCCAAAATCTTATACATATATTTAATCTAATTTAACGTATTGGATAACGTACACATGCTTGCTGTAATTTTCAGGTCCTCGTTTTACTTTCTAGTAGTTTCAACTCTCAAAGGCTCTGGTTTTTTGTTAAATATTTTCTTTTTTTGATAAATCTAATTAAAAGTTCACATTCCAATAAAAAAAGAACGTATGCATGATTGAGCAATAATATCTATTTGTAAGCCTATATATAAGCATTATTATTACTATAGGGAAAACTTAACTACCCCAAATTTTCAGTTTTGAGTTTAATTGCATTGGATTATCACTTTCTTTTAGCGTTTGGTCATAATTGGTTATATATGAATTGAATGGAAAGCTCGGATTCTTGCATACGAAAAAGGTGAGCAATATGACACTCTCTGATTTGAAATAAACAAGCATTTATTGTATATATATTTGTAATAACGGAGTATATTATATCTATGTGTCATTGGAAAACAAAAAATGAATATGTATAAATATAGGTTATTTAATGCAATAAATCTATTGTGATATATCATTTAATAATAATATCTATAAGAACCAAATAATTAACCAATACAAGTATGTGACTTTTAGCTTCCGATATATATAGCCAGGGCTTGCGAACCAAACACATTGTAAGAAACATCTTCAAAAACAAACAAATTACATTACAAAAATGGCAGTTTCAACACATAATCATGTGGTTCTCTTCCCTTACATGTCAAAAGGCCACACCATTCCTCTCCTCCAATTCGGTCGTCTCCTCCTCCGTCATCACCGCAATGAACCAACCATCTCCGTCACCGTCACTGTCTTCACCACTCCCAAGAACCAACCTTTCGTCTCAAACTTCCTCTCCAACACGCCGGAGATCAAAGTCATCTCTCTACCTTTCCCGGAAAACATCTCCGGAATACCTCCCGGCGTCGAAAGCACCGAAAAGCTCCCTTCAATGTCACTCTTCGTCCCCTTCACGCGGGCCACGAAGCATCTTCAACCTTTCTTCGAAGAAACACTCAAGAATCTTCCACAAGTTTCATTCATGGTCACTGATGGGTTTCTTTGGTGGACTTCGGAATCTGCAGCTAAGTTCAAGATTCCAAGATTGGTCTTCTATGGCATAAACTCTTACGCCACCGCCGTCTCTATTTCTGTTTTCCAACATAAACTCTTTACCGAACCGGAGATTAAATCTGATACCGAACCGGTCACTGTACCGGAGTTTCCATGGATCCGGGTTAAGAAGTGTGAGTTTAACAATGATGCTATCCAGGCCGATCCGAAAGAAACGGGTCCAGGGCAAAAACTATTCATGGACCAAATCATGTCAACAGCCACAAGCCATGGCTTTTTAGTTAATAGCTTCTACGAGCTCGAGTCAGCATTTGTTGATTACAACAATAACTCTGATCAACCAAAGTCGTTGTGCGTTGGGCCCTTGTGTTTGACAGATCCTCCTAAACCGGGGAATGCTAAACCGGCTTGGATTCATTGGTTAGACCGGATGCAAGAGGAAGGGCGTTCAGTTTTGTACGTTGCGTTTGGAACGCAGGCAGAGATATCGAACAAGCAGCTCAAGGAAATAGCTTTAGGCTTGGAAGATTCCAAGGTACCATACTATATACAACTAGAACCCATGATTTTAATTAATAATCTTATGTCAAATGAAATGGATTGAATCATTCATATACATCTTATTTTATTTCTGAATTTTGTTTACACCATTTTGGGTCATTTATTTAGGTGTTGCATTTTAAGTAGACATAGGACTGGCCTTAAATTTAGGGTCTCGAAGCTCAATAAAATTCATGGTCTCTATAATCTCTATATAGTCAGATTTCTTATATTTTGTTTTACTCGTCTATTAGCTAGGAGTCTACCAAAACCTTACCACTTAACATTATAATTCCTAATATTATTTAAATTTGATTGTCGCTACCATTTTCCATTTTCGACCATCTTTTATTATGACCTATATTAATATTTTAATGGCTATCAATCATCTCATGTGCTTCACGTGTCCAAGGCAAGTCCTTCCAGACACAATATCCTTGTCAAAATAATTCATGACTTTAATTTAGAGCACTGTGACTACTCAAGTGGGTATAAATAAAGTAAATAAATGCATGTTGAATTAAAAAGTGTTTTAATTTTATGACGTGTTTTGATTCTACCGTTACGTTTTTCGACGACCTAAATACACGGTCTAGAATGCAAAAATGTACAAGTTAGGCATTATTGTAATGTATTTATACATGCATATATGTGGAATAAAATGATAGGAGTTTTATTTCATGACGTATTTCATTCTTTAAGGTCAACTTTCTGTGGGTCACAAGAAAAGACGTGGAAGAGATTATTGGAGAAGGATTCAAAGATAGAATTAAAGAGAGTGGGATGATAGTGAGAGATTGGGTGGACCAATGGGAAATACTATCACATGAAAGTATCAAAGGATTTTTGAGCCATTGTGGATGGAACTCAGCGCAAGAGAGCATATGCGTTGGAGTCCCATTACTTGCTTGGCCGATGATGGCCGAGCAACCGCTTAACGCAAAGATGGTTGTGGAGGAGGTAAAGGTCGGAGTAAGAGTTGAAACCCAAGACGGTCGTTTGCAAGGATTCGTGCCAAGAGAGGAACTAAGTCGAAAGGTATCGAGATACAAACAAGAATGTTTATTTTTTTAGTTTTATGATCTAACAAATTGTTACACTAAACTAATGATACTTAAGGTTTTAAAAAAAAAAAAAAACTAATGGTAATTAAGGTCTTATAAATATTTTTATTTTACAGGTTAAAGAACTAATGGAAGGAGAAACGGGGAAAACCGCAAGAAAGAATGTGAAAGAATACTCGAAAATGGCAAAAGAAGCTTTGGTCCAAGGGACTGGTTCGTCTTGGAAGAATTTAGATTTGCTTCTTGAGGAGTTATGTAAGAGTAAAGAGCCAAACGGTGCTAATAAGTAGAGTGTTGAGGATTTGATAACTGAACCATGGTTTTTTTCTTTCTCTTTTTGAAGATTTTCATACCAGGGTTAGACCGGTGCGTATACTAAAAGTCTAAAACCAATATCCAATATATGTATTTCGTGTATTTCAATTCTATAAACATGATTCATGCACAATATTTTGCAAGGTTGTGATAGGAACTTGCCACTTATGCATTGTGTGTTCAATTACGCAAGCATTAGTTAATTGATTCTTTTTCGTAAAGATAGTGAATTGATTTTTCAGTCATTGTTTGCTCTATGGCTAATTTTAAAATCATAGAAGTAAGAAGTTAAATAGTAGTAATTTAAAACCAAAAGAAAAGAAGAACTAGAATAGACTACGAGAGGAGGTCTATCGAAATATTCATGTTTCACATAATTGTTTATAGAAATGAATATTATTATAAAATTATTTGTAATGTAAATAAATAAATAATAAAATAACGTGTTCTTTCTTCTTTTAGCTTCCTTTTCTTTCGTCAGGAAAGTGATGATTGAACAAGTAAAGAAGGTAATAGAAGAAAGAGCACATTGCACGTACGTAATGGAACACGTCACATATAATAGCACTTCAAATATTCAATTTCTGTACTTTTTGTCGACTCAACTATTATAAAATTTTACGTTTTCTAGAAAGGTATTTGAACTACTTTTTGGTAAATTATAAGTAAACTATTTAAATTTAAACTAAGTCAAGTTCTTTTGTTCTACACTTTTCTTCACTATATATATATATACTGAAAAGCTAAAATACATGTCAAACCGTATTTGTCTGAACTTTTTTTTAAAGAACTGTCATTTGTCTGAACTTCGAATTTGACGGATACAACATATATAAAATATTAATTAAAATGTTATAGGACATGTTAATAGTATTGAAAATTACCATCTTAGCTACTTAGCACTTGAAAGTATACATATGCAAACTGTCACTATGACATCATATCATGTTGACTGTTGAGTATAGTAAAAGTCAATGTGAATATTTTTATTTAATACTGCCAAAACATATATAGTAAACTTTATTCAATACAATGCATATAGTATTGCTATTTCTGTGAATATTTTCTTCCAGTATTTGTGAGGAGAAACAACATTAGTTACTTTTAATCTTTGATTTATTTCATACGATTGACCATGTTGAAACAAGAACCTTATAGGAATCTTAATATTAGTTGCACAAAGAAAAGAAAAAAAAATATCTTGATATTAAAACTTTATAGATCAAGAGATAACTCATATATATCACATATACTATATATTTATTCTCCATATAATCATATATCCTGAATAAGAGGAACGATATATATATTAAAAATATATTTCATGCATGCATTTTCAAGAATAGTAGGTATAGACCAACTTTGTGCACGATGAGCTCCATGATAGACATATGATCTTTTTTACTTGCCACGACCACGAAGCCCACGGTCCCCACGTCCACATATAAAAAGAGAAAACGAAATTTTTTTATCGAAGATCAATGATGAAGTTGTTAAAGAGAACAAAAGAAATAGGTTATTTCGGTATTTTTAACCTATTTTTCTATTTTTACTCTATTTTGGAGATAGTTATTCTCCAATCATAACTCTATTTTGAAGTTGAAAATGAATATCTCTATTTTTAGTCTAAATCGAAAATCGGAAAACTCCAAATATGAAGTAAAAAGTAGAGATTTCTATTTTGTAGTTTTCTATTTGGAGTTTGAAGGTGAATATGGAGTGAAGTTTGAGATTGGTAAAACATATCTTTCTACTCCACTATTAAAAAAAAGAGTCACTTTAAAATAGTATTTCCAAACATCTATATTAAAACAAATAAACCAAAATTAATATTAGAAATGTACTCAAACAGATTAAAACAACAATGTTATGGAAACTATCATTGATTTTAAATTGCCTAAAATATATTTATCTAATTTAAATGACAATTTTCTAAAATACTACTATATAATGTTTTTCTTCCATAAATACCACAAAAAATTTAAACTTCCATTTATAACACAAAATGATCACAAATCCCCTAACAACATATTTTTAGGGTTTAGGATTTAGGATTTAGGGTTTTAAAACCCTAAACCCATACCCTCTAAAAACTTTATCCTAAATCTAAAACAGTTGACCCAAACTCAAATTTTTTAACTATAACCTTTTTAAAATCAATTTTTTGTGTTTGTGGTATTTTTGGAAACAAAAACTTTTGGTGGTATTTATTGAACATTAAATTAGTGATGGTATTTTTGACAACAAAAGTGTAATATTTTGAGGAATTCCTCATTTCAATTTTATCCCTATTATTGGAGCTTCCTAATTAGAGATAAACATTTTTAGTGTATTGAAAAGAGTAGAAAAGAAATTTATGTTATTTTCTTAACTTGTTTGAAAATGTTAGGATGGCTTTTTTTGAGAAATAGAAGGAATACTATCTATGTTGATGCTAATTTTTTATTATTAGCTAGTCTTTATAATATAACGTGACATACATAAGTTTTTTTTTCAATTGTTCCATTATTATTGAGTTATTATATTTCGTCATATTTTATTGTTATCATTTAAAGTTTAAAGTTTTTTTTGTAAGATAGCTAACATGACCGTCTTAATTTTAAATATGTCTATAAATTTGGGTCTCTATATATATATATATATATTTTTTTTTTTCAAAATATATCATATATAAAAAAAAATTTCTATCAAAAACAAGAAACTCCTAAAATTATCAATTAGCTTCTAATAGTTTTTCCGCAATATAATATTTTCTTATATCATCGACGTGTTCTCTGTCAGCTTCTGTTATCAAACTAACGAAAGCATCAAAGCTACATCGTTTTAATAATTAAAAACAATATGATGTTTTCAATTTTTTTTTGTTGGAGAGCTTGCTGTTTTTTAGTGGACTAAAACAACATGATTTTCAAATTATACTGAACTGCTCTTTTTTTGTTGGTCGAATACTGAACTGCTTTTCTTCTTTTTCTTTGTCGTAAATTGAACTGCTTTTTTTCTTTTTCTTTTTTTGTCATCAACTGAACTGGTAGACCTGGAGAAATTTGATTTGGAAAAATTAAAATTAGGGTTCAACTGAAATCAAATCACGTTTCTGTGTAAAATCAAAAGCAATGAAAACAAATCTGAGATTTCTGGGGCGTTGGAGTCTTCTTGGAGTCATCCTTGTTCCGTTGCCGATAATGATTTTATATATGTTGTACTTGTGTCTTGTTGCTATTTATGAAATCTCACTAGAGCTCCAGACACTTCACTTATCTTTGGAAGGAAAGAAACAACAGAATCCATAACTCGGTTGCCTGCTCTCCACAAATTTTATTCCGTCAAATAGACAGAAGCATTCGTGACACTCTCCTCGCCCGCCGTTATCGGAAAAGATGTACCAGACTACTCTCTAAATGGTTCGCCCACTCATAACTTGAATTCAAAGTTGCTTGTATTAGTTTCTCTTTGGCTTTTTATATCTTTTTTTTGGCCTGTAGAAGCTCCTTGACCCCAAATCTTTTGTAATCATACATTGTTCCAAATGGTAATATATATTAACATTTTATCAAAATAAAAAAATAAAAAAATCTCTAATGATAGAAAATTAAAACTCTGACTTATGTTTTCTTCTTGGGGTTCCCTTCGGTTTCATGGAGGATTTTCTTGGAAGAGATCGAACAATAGGGAGTAGAAAAGTATAAGGGTTTAGAGGAATTTGTTCTACTATAGAGGAAAGGAGTCAATTTCAATGGAGTAGTTCTCGCTATGGATTTGAGAATTTGTACTATTCTAATGAATCAGTTTCTGGTTTCTACAACTGCCGTCTAGTATATATATTCATACTTGGATCCAAATGTGTAAGTTGAGAAATCGAAGAAAGTGAATTAGGGATTACTCCTAGAAGATTTGAGAGATACGTAATGGAGTTGTGGATTGAGCCTTTGAGTGAATTATTTGATAAATCTACGTGGATGAGATTTGAGTGGAAAGATTTAGGGATTTTTCCGGATCTATAACAATACATCGATACAAATATTATACAAAATGAACAAAATCCAAACATCTAAGCTGATAGTACACTAAATGAATAAAATAAAGAATAAAAAAGATGAAGAAGGAGACGAAGAACTTGGAACAAGAACACAAAGCTTCAATGAAACCATCCACCGTTAAATGCAAAAATTAGATATACCAAAAAAAATCATGTTTTTTGACAGAAAGAAAAAAATCATGCTGTTTTGCATTGCAAAAAACATTGTGTAATTTATTTTCAAAATGACATAGTTTTGATCATTTCGTCAAATTTTTAACTGAATGAACAGTGGCCACATCGACAATGTATAGAAGGGTTATTTAGCGGGGTTAACCTGCACACATTTCGGGTGAGAGTTGATCTTACAAAAAAAATAAAAATTGATAGTTTTTTTTGTGCAGAAAACCATATTGAATATGTCAACTCTATCTCAGAACAGTCAGAAGTAAATGATTTGGCTGTGAATATTGTGATTTCTCCCATTAATGATGAATTTGTTCCCATTACTGAGATCGCTTCAATTACTGAGATTTCTCCCACTATCACTGTTGCTGCAATTCCTTATGTTTCCATACCAACTGAAGAAGATTTCGTGTTCTTACTCCTTCCTCTTTATCCAGAACCTCACAAGCTAGTGAAGTTATTAAGGTTTTGAATGTCCTTGGTAGTAATCATTTTCTAGGTTTTGAAAATGGAGTCTTTTCAGGTTTTGAATCTGGTTATGATATAGCACAAAGGAGTAGAGGAGGAAGACAAATCAAACCATCTCAAAAGGTCCAAAAAATGCATTGGACTACCGTTGGAGGATGCAGAAACCGTGGCCGTGGAGGTCGAGGTGGTCATGGTCCATTAATCTAGGGTAGTCAAGTGAGCTATTTTTTCTTGTTTGTTCCCTAATCTGTATCACTAGTGGTTTCTCAAAAATCAAACTATATTGAATACCCTTTATCAAAAAAAATTGAATACCCTTTAGTTTGTTCCCTGATGCATAGGAGTTTATCTCTGAATATGCTTTCATGAACTCTATGACTACAGTAATTTCATTTCTTTGCATTTTAAATTGAATACCCTTTATCACAAAAAAAGGTAGTTAGGGTTTTGCACGTTATCTTAGCTCATGCAATCTGCCCCTTTCATCATTCTATTTCTTTTATAATTAAAACATTATTATATAACTTTTATCTGTTATACATACACATATATATATGATCATGCATGTCCTGCACTTCACCTACCAAAGTCTCAATAAATCTCTACTAAGAGAGAAGAAAGAAAATTATATAGGACTGCGAAAATCTGGATTGAAAATCACGAACCAAAAATCGATTAAAGAAAGACGAATACGCGGAGGTAAGATATGATCTCTTTCCTTAATTCAATAAATCTCTCACAGTGTGGCGATTTTATGAGAATATGAATCCCTTGATACAACCGTATCGAGACTATAATCACAACACCTGATTTATAGAATCTACGAACTTTAATCTACGCTACACTCTTGAGACACTCGAGACTTACTTAAGAAATTCTAGTAGAAGATTGTTGGTTGCTTTGTTTGTGTTGTGAATGAATTAATGAATGATTTGAGAAGAGAGGCGACACCCTTAATTATATGGGGAAGAAACTTGATCCCCAAGTTAGGGATAATCTCTGCAAAATTTAGCTTGATCCGCAAGTCTAGAATATCCGCAGAATATTCTTACTTTACGCGCAAGGATCAGTTCAGAAAAGAAATATTCCATTCGGAAATATTCACTAAATTAAATCAAAAAGATTTTTGACTCAATCTAGAATTTTCTAGATTTATCTGAATTAATTATGCAAAAAATCTGAACAGAAAATTAATTAATTGTTAATATAAATTTATCGCATAAAGAATAATATGTTGTGCCCCGAAAGTCAACATTCACCAAGACCCAAACCCAAGCCCAGCACAACGGCGATGGCTATGTATGGTTTTGCATAATAGTACTCCATCTCTCACTTTCTATCCAATGTGGGACATTTGCTCATTTTGATACTTCGACAAAATTAAAAGTATTACAAGCTCTTCAAGCTAACCACTTTGGACTTTATTTCTAATTCAAATTAACTTCCATTTTGACATGTAACTACACTATCTTGTAATGAGCATTACAAAAATTCTAAATACCCCAAGATCCGGTCACCAGAAATTTAGCTTAAGACATCTTTGTCAAAATTAAGTTCCAACAAATTATACACATATTTTTTCACACAGCTCATATATATAATAAATAAAGTTTTGTGGTGACGTTATTTTACATGAAAAAGCTCGACCTTGTATGGATGTTATTAGCTGTTAGCTTTTGATTCTTATTCTTCTTCTTCTTTTTTGCAGTCTCCTGTCTTCTTTTGCTACCTCTTCTTGCTTTTCTCTTGTCAAGTTTTCAGCCGTCACAAGTTTTTTGAGGATGCTTGTTTCTTCCGAGAATCTTGTGTTAGTTCTTGTTGGCATATTTTTCTCATGATAGTTTTAGCTCCATCTTTAGTTTGAAATCGTCATGCGAAATGATATATTTGGTCTCTTTAATTCTTTATCTCGTGTCTAATCTCTTCTCTGTAACTAACAAAAATATTCCATTTAACATTTGGTCATGATGTTGGTTAAGAGTTTGAAGATGCCTTTTATGTAAATATTTAATTAAAGATATTGGTGATATGACAAGATTTTCAAAGTTTTGTGTGTGTTTGTCATTTAAAAGGCTTTTTATGTAATTTTATGCAGTAATCAGTTTGAGAAAATGGAGAGTAGTATGCAGAACTTGTTGGAGAAATTGAGGCCTCTTGTAGGTGTAAGAGCTTGGGAATATTGTGTTCTTTGGAGGTTAAACGAAGGCCAAAGGTTTGTTTTGATTCTTCTAAGTAAATTAATCATTTTTACAGAGTTACTTAGTCTATTTATCTTTCTTTCTCTTTCGTCACATATATTGTTATTTTCGTCACAGGTTTGTGAAGTGGATAGGATGTTGTTGTGGTGGGACAGAACTCATAGCGGACAATGGAACAGAAGAGTTTAGCTTCGGAGGTTGTAGGGATGTTATGTTTCATCATCCTTGTACCAAATCTTGTGAATTTCTATCACATCTTCTTTCTTCAGTCCCTCTTGATTCCGGGTATGACCATATACAAGTTACAATATATATATATATATATATATATATATATATATACTAGTATATTTCCCGTGCTAACGCACGGCCATAGTGCTTTTATAAAATTTTAAAGAAATTTTGTTTAAATTAAAATATATTCTAAATGCAAGTTATTTTTATTATATTAAATTTTTTATTTGAGATAATATAAAACAAATTTAAAAAATTTATTTTGCTTTGTGTCCAATATGAATCCATAATATAAATAATGATCTTTAAATTAATAAATAGCAATAAATATAAAAATAAAAATAAAAATAACCAAAAGCAAACAAAAATATGTTCAGTTAATAAGAATAAATTAAAAACAGAAAAAATGATATATGCAAAATACATTTTCATCCATAACAATAACTTTTATGCCTAGAATTGATTTAAGTTTATCTTTAGGATGGAAATTCCAAGTTCGAGATATTAGAGCTCTAGTCATCAATTCATTGGTTGAAGAATTTAGTTTAGAAATTAAAGTAAAATCCAAACACATCTTAAATTTGATGATAATAGAAAATTAATACGAAATAGATGAGAGAAAGAAGAAAGAGAGAAAAATATTGAGGATGAACAAAAAAAAAGAACAATTACAAAAATTATTGTTGCATGAATCTTTTATAGAGAAAACAAAACTGAATTTGAAGTTAATGAATATATGGTGTAGTGGAGATAATTTAGGATTTAGTGATAGGTGGGAAATTTTTTTCTCAATTTTTTAGTTTTTATATTTTATAATATGATTTAAATTTATAATAGATATCTATTTGGCAAAAAAAATAAAATAAAAATCTATGTGACATGTTTCTATTGGCCAGGTGAAATATGCTTTATTATATAAAGAATATATATATATATATATACCTATTCATTCATAGAAAATATATACTTAGAGTCGGAAAACTTTGGTGTAGGATATATGCGGAGACTCTTATGACTAATCAGACCAGTTGGTTAAGTGAGAGCTCAGAACCAAGTTTCATGCAGGTATTGTCTGATTTTTGGAATCAGAATCACATGATTTCTACATCAAGAACAAGAAGTATTAAATATAAATTTTCCTGAATCCAGGAAACAATATGTACTAGGGTTTTGATTCCTATACCAGGATGACTAGTGGAGCTCTTTGCGACCAGACATGTATTGTTGTTCATATGTTTCTAAGTTTATGTCTAGTTTTTGGTTCTTTGGTTAATTTGTGTTGATGTGTGTACGTATAGGTCGCTGAAGATCAGACCGTGGTGGATTTTGTGATGGGACATTGCAACATGTAGATGGATGAAAACTGGATTCCGGTGATCATGTAAGTATTTAACATGGAAGTTTTTTCAAAATTTTGTGTTTTTGTCATATAAAGACTTTTTATTTAATTTAATGCAGTAATCAATTTGAGAGAATGAATCCATTTAACACGGTGGCTGAAGATGGGATTCCGGTGAACGAGCAGCAAGTTTTTAACGATAAAGAAATGAATGAGAATGGTAGGTTGGATTCAGGGTCCGATTGCAGCGACCAGATTGATGATGAAGATGATCCAAAGTACAAGAAGAAGTCTGGAACAGTGTCTCAAGCCAAGAACCTTATGGCTGAGAGACGTAGGAGGAAGAAGCTAAACAATAGACTTTACACTCTTCGCTCCCTTGTTCCTAGGATAACCAAGGTAAGGGTTTCTCTAGGGTTTTGTTTCTTGGTTTCTGGTTTGGTATTATGCGTTTTCTGAAACTAGTTTCTGTTGCATGGAAGTTGGACAGGGCATCAATTCTTGGTGATGCAATCAACTACGTCAAGGAGTTGCAGAATGAGGCAAAGGAGCTTCAAGACCAGCTTAAAGAGAATTCAGAGACTGAGGATGGATCTAATAGGCAGCAAGGAGGGATGAGCCTGAATGGGACAGTAGTCACTGGGTTTCACCCGGGGCTTTCGTGTAACTCCAATGTTCCTAACCTGAAACAAGATATTGATCTTGAGAATTCCATTGACAAAGGACAAGAAATGGAGGTTAGAGCATAATACGAAGAATCCAACTCGTACCTTTAATTCTATACTGAGCTATGAAACCGAATTCTTAGAGCATGTGCATGTGAGGGGAGAAACTCTCAAAGTCTCTTAAATAATTAAAAAAAAACGCAAAACCGTTGACATATTGAGAGTTCTTAAATGATCTCATTTGAGAACTAATTCTACCTTTTTTCAT
This sequence comes from Cardamine flexuosa, assembly GCA_963555745.1. Lineage (NCBI taxonomy): Eukaryota > Viridiplantae > Streptophyta > Magnoliopsida > Brassicales > Brassicaceae > Cardamine > Cardamine flexuosa. Next base: position 20,245,506 of record OY743219.1, read on the forward strand.
CTTTCTATCTATGAATGATAAGACCCATATAACCAAAGGCCTAGACGACAAGCCCACTCGTCAACAACAGAACAAGACAAAAGAGTCAAACCTGAGTAAAACCAAGACTGTACCTGCAGAAAACATGGAGGCAAAGGAGAAGGAGAGGCCACTTCTCCAAAACAGATTTGATTCCATTTCATCTCTTTGTGATGACTAGTCATTGACAGCTATGTATAGATAAGGATAGCATAGAGACTCTAGAGTATTCTATAAGCTCTCTATAAAGCATCATATAGCTATCTTGTAAATCATCTTTGTGAAATAATAATATCAGTCTAAAAAGTTAATTGCTTTCTATCTTTCTCATGGTATCAGAGCTATTGTAGCCTTAACAGGTACATCAATGGCGACCTATTATCCCTTTCCCGATAATGTTCATGTTTCAAGCTCAGTTACTCTCAAGTTGACAGATAACAATTACTTGTTATGGAAGACACAGTTCGAATCCCTACTGTCAAGTCAGAAACTCATAGGGTTTGTCAATGGAGCCGTCAATGCTCCAGCTCAGACCAGTCTCGTCGTCAATCAAGTTGTCACCAGTGAAGTTCCAAATCCACAATACGAAGCATGGTTCTGCACCGATCAACTTGTCCGTTCTTGGATATTTGGTACCTTGTCCGAGGAAGTCCTTGGCCATGTTCACAACCTCTCCACATCTCGTCAGATCTGGGTTTCTCTTACAGAAAACTTCAACAAAAGCAGTGTCGCTAGAGAGTTCGAGCTCCGCCGTAGCCTGCTGTCATTCACCAAAAAAGACAAGACCTTTGCCACCTATAGCCGCGAGTTCAAGAATATCTGCGACTCATTGAGTTCCATTGGGAAGCCAATAGATGAAACCATGAAGATTTTTGGCTTTCTCAATGGACTTGGCAGAGAATATGACCCAATCACTACGGTCATACAAAGTTCTCTAAGCAAATCTTGTCCTCCTTCCTTCAATGATGTTGTCTCTGAAGTTCAAAGCTTTGACAGCAAGCTTCAATCTTATGAAGATACATCTTCTGTCTCTCCTCACCTTGCTTTCAACACGCAAAGATCAGATTCTGGAGTTCCTCAATACAATCCTAATCACAGAGGCAGAGGACGTGGTTAAAACAGAGGAAGAGGAGGATATTCATCGCGTGGTAGAGGTTTTTCTCAACATCAGTCGTCTACTGCACCAACAGGACAAAGGCCTATCTGTTAAATATGTGGTCGTACTGGTCATACTGCAATCAAGTGCTACAATCGGTTTGACAACAACTACCAGACAGAGATCAATACTCAAGCCTTCTCAAGTCTCCGTGTCTCTGAAGATTCTGGAAAAGAATGGTATCCAGACTCAGGAGTCTCTGCTCATGTAACCTCATCAACAAACGGACTTGAATCCTCCACACCATATGAAGGTAATGACACTGTTCTTGTTGGAGATGGAGCTTACTTACCTATTACTCATGTTGGATCTACCACTATCTCTTCTGCTAAAGGTAAACTCCCTCTAAATGAAGTCTTAGTATGTCCTGCAATACAGAAATCACTCCTATCTGTATCCAAGCTATGTGATGACTATCCATGTGGCGTTTATTTTGATTCTAATAAGGTCTGTGTGATTGATCTAAATACTCAGAAAGTGGTGTCCAAGGGTCCACGCAGTAATGGGTTATACGTGCTGGAGAATCAAGAGTTTGTAGCTCTCTACTCAAATTGTCAATATGCTGCAAGTGAAGAAATGTGGCATTATAGACTTGGTCACGCAAACTCCAAAGTCCTTCAGCAACTTCGTTCAAGCAAGGAAATACTAGTGAATAAGAGCAACACTTCCTCCATTTGTGAGCCTTGCCAGATGGGGAAAAGTTCTAGGTTACAGTTTTTTGATTCTGAGTCTCGTGTTTTACAACCCCTAGATCGGATACATTGTGATCTTTGGGGTCCATCTCCAGTTGTATCAAATCAAGGGTTCAAATATTATGCAGTTTTTGTTGATGATTTCTCTCGATACTCTTGGTTTTATCCTCTTCGAGCAAAGTCTGAATTTGTCTCAGTATTTATGGCATTTCAAAATCTCGTAGAGAATCAGCTAAATACAAAAATCAAGGTTTTTCAGAGCGATGGAGGTGGAGAATTCACAAATAACAGACTCAAAGCACATTTCAGTGAAAAGGGTATACATCACAGGATCTCATGTCCCTACACTCCTCAGCAGAATGGGGTTGCTGAAAGAAAACACAGACATTTGGTGGAACTTGGCTTGGCAATGATGTTTCATAGCAATACGCCACTGCATCTCTGGGTTGAAGCATTCTCTGCAGCAAATCACATCAGTAATTATCTACCATCTCAGTCCTTGAATAACATCAGCCCATTTGAGATGTTATTTCATCAGAAGCCAGACTACTCGTCTCTGCGTGTCTTTGGCTCAGCATGCTATCCGTGTCTCAGACCCATAACTCAACACAAGTTTGATCCTTGATCTCTGCAATGAGTTTTTCTTGGATATCACAGTCAATTCAAGGGTTATCGGTGCCTATATCCACCAACTGGGAAAGTATACATATCAAGACATGTTATATGTGATGAATGTCATTTACCATTCAAGGAGAAGTTCAAGGCCATGGATCCATGTTATCAAACACCATTACTTCAAGCTTGGCAACGAGACAAAATGTCCTCTACGGCAGAACCCTCTCCCATGCCTCAAACATTACCAAGACCAAACATTACTCCAACAGAATCGATGGTAGCTCCAGAACCTGCAAATATAGATGTGGTTACAGAAAATGAAGATCTGTTGGTTAATGAAGATATCGCTGACTCTGACATAGACGAAGCTGGTGAAAATGCTGCATCTGACCAAGGCGAAGAGGAAATCAATGAAAACTCTGAAACTAACGTGCATCCCATGACAACAAGATCGAAGGATGGGATTCATAAACCTAATCATATGTATGCTCTAGTTGCTTCTAAATATACTACCACTGAGCCTAAATTTATTGCCTCAGCGATGAATCATCCTGGATGGAACGGAGCAGTTATGGACGAAATGAGAAGGATTCATATGCTTCATACCTGGACACTGGTGCCTGCAACATCTGAGATGAATATTTTAAACTCCAGATGGGTGTTCAAGACGAAGCTGAATCCAGATGGGACAATAGATAAACTCAAAGCTCATCTCGTCGCAAAAGGTTTTGATCAAGAGGAAGGTTTGGTTTACTTGGAGACCTTTAGCCCAGTGGTTTGTACAGCAACTATACGTCTTGTTCTTGATATTGCAACAGCAAAAGGATGGCCTATAAAACAACTAGATGTGTCTAATGCGTTTCTCCATGGAGAATTACAAGAGCCTGTATTCATGTTATAACCAACTGGTTTTGTTGATCCTCAAAAGCCAGATTATGTATGTCGTCTCACAAAAGCACTCTACGGACTGAAGCAGGCTCCTCGAGCATGGTTTGATACATTCAGCAACTTCCTTCTTGATTATGGCCTCACCTGCAGTAAGTCTGATCCATCTCTCTTCACGTACCACCAAAATAGAATGACTATAGTCCTCTTGTTGTATGTGGATGATATTCTACTAACTGGAAGTCATCATCCTCTTCTTGAAGAACTTCTACATTCTCTCAATAACAGGTTCTCCATGAAAGACCTTGGTAAGCCTCGTTACTTCTTGGGAATTCAGTTTGAGGAACAAGACAATGGACTGTTTCTTCATCAAACAGCATATGCATCTGATATTCTTCATCAAGCAGAAATGACTGATTGCAATCCGATGCCAACACCTCTGCCACAACATTTGGACAACCTGGATTCTGAACTCTTCCCTGAACCAACTTATTTTCGAAGTTTTGCAGGGAAACTTCAGTATCTCACCATCACTAGGCCTGACATCCAATTTGCTGTGAATTTTGTCTGTCAGAGAATGCACACACCAACGATATCAGATTTTGGTAAGCTGAAACAAATTTGCGTTATCTAAAAGGTACTGTCAACATGGGACTCACAATCAAGAAGAACAAAAATCTGGTTCTCTCTGCTTATTGTGATAGTGACTGGTCTGGCTGCAAAGAAACTAGAAGATCAACGACTGGTTTTTGTCTGATGTTAGGAACCAATCTCATATCCTGGTCTGCAAGAAGACAGGAAACCGTCTCAAACTCGTCAACAGAAGCAGAATACATAGCCCTTACTGAAACCGCTAGAGAAATCACTTGGGTGTCCTCTCTACTTCGAGATCTCAATGTCCCACAACATCAACCAACATTGCTCCAATGTGACAATCTCTCTGCCGTTTATCTATCTGCAAATCCAGCTCTCCACAAAAGGTCCAAACACTTTGACACAGACTATCATTACATAAGAGAAAGAGTGGCGCTCGGACTCATTGAGACGAAACACATCCCAGCCTCACTACAACTCCCAGACGTGTTCACCAAGTCATTGCCGAGAAGAGCCTTTACTGATCTTAGGTCCAAACTCGGAGTGTCTGAATCACCCACTCCAAGTTTGAGGGGGAGTATGAATGATAAGGCTCATATAACCAAAGGCCTAGATGACAAGCCCACTCGTCAACAACAGAACAAGACAAAAGAGTCAAACCTGAGTAAAACCAAGACTGTACCTTTAGAAAACATGGAGGCAAAGGAGAAGGAGAGGCCGCTTCTCCAAAACATATTTGATTCCATTTTGTCTCTTTGTGAAGACTAGTCATTGACAGCTATGTATAGATAAGGATAGCATAGAGACTCTAGAGTATTCTATAAGCTCTATATAAAGCATCGTATAACTATCTTGTAAATCATCTTTGTGAAAGAATAATATCAGTCTAAAAAGTTAATTGCTTTCTATCTTTCTCACTATCCTCTTTTTTTATTATTTATTTATTTTATATTAATGAAAATATCTCTAAGAACTTCCCCACTGCTCATGCTTTTACGCTATTGGTTTTCTATTGGGTTGAGGGGTTTCAGCCACAGGTGGACGTGGCTCAGTTAGATGGCAGAGAGTTTTTCGTAAAGGTGATTTGCGAATACAAACCAGGAGGCTTCACGAGACTAATGGAGGCACTAGATTCTCTGGGACTTGAGGTCACAAATGCTAACATGACTTACTTCCTCAGCCTTGTCTCCAATGTCTTTAAAGTCGAGGTATGATCTGAACTCTGAAGAACCTGTTGAATGAAGAACAACGATCAAAACAAACTATACAAAAACTATATGTTTCTTTTTTTCCCATGTTACAGAAAAATGATAACGAGATGGTTCAAGCTGAACATGTGAGGAACTCATTGCTGGAAATAACCAGGAACACATCTAGAGGACGGCATGATGATCAGATGGCGACAGGTTATATGCAAAACGAAAAGAACGAAGTTGATTATCAACACTTTGATGATCACCATCATCACAACAGTCATCATTACCCATATGATCATCAGATGAATCAGAGTGCTCACCATCACCACCACCAACACATCAACCATTACCACAACCAATAAGGAACAATACTTTTTTTGATAAAATATGGTATACATATTTTTTTGAGGAATAAATATTTGATTGTGTATAAGTTCAAACCCAAAATTGAATCAACATTAAATGGTTAACGAGATTTCAACATAGAGTTCCAAATTTACGAACGTTATTTCTACAATAGAGAAACTGAATAAATTGTAAAGTTTATTGAATAGTAAAATGATACCGACACAAGAATTAGAAATTAATTTTTTTACAGAGGCGAGACACTCTTTTCTTAATTCTGAAAATTCCCTGTAGTGTGACGGTTGGATGACGTTCTGAATCCTAGGATACAGCTGCAACTCTTCTGTTTTGCACAACCCAAGAACATAATCTAACGAACACTAGTGATGTGATACTCTCAGACTCAAAACTAGAGAAGAGACATGAGGAGGATGTTTGTTGTGTATGTGAATGAATGGAAAATAGTCTCTCTAATGAGAAGATAATGGCAATGCCTTAACAGCCTCAAGAGCTCATGTAACCTCCATAAAAATAAAGAGGAGAATTACAACTTAATTAAGAATTAATTTTCACATTAATTTAAACGAGATATTTTTTTATTTAGTCAACAATAAAACTTGAATGAATTTGAAAAAATAAGAATAATTATTGGGGCATTGTCTAAAATGGACCATTTGAAAAATTTATTTTCAAACGGAGCGCCCTGGAAAGGATTTTTAAAGCAGTATGGGTCCCCGTTTCAAAATAAAATTTCGAAAGGTCAATTTTTGGTGTTTAATCCATAATTATTTGGGTTGTAAGTCCATTTTCAGATTGGAAATTTCATAACCCACATCCAGCATGGCTCGGCGAACATACGGTTTAAGTCTCTCCTCTAAATTTTGAAATGCGACATTTGACCTTTAGTCAAGCCTACTACTTTGAAGCTCATTTCATATTCAAACTAAATTTATTTTTGACATTCCAATACACTACTATGTAGTGTTTCCGGTGATGATTCTATTATGCCTAAGAACCGGCCATTCCGGTGATAGGGAAAGCTACTTTGTCATAAAATGTGATACAACAATCCCCCACATAAATAAAAATTACTCTAGACACATGACGACTTGAAAGACTTGAGCTTAATAGACAAGACTCGACATAAGGACTTTTGAGAGTACAAGCAAAAAATTTACTGCATCTGACATGGTAGCATTTTCAGCTTTGAACCACTCATTTTAATAATTATCAGATTTACTCGGTCAGGAGGTGAACATGATGTCTTGAACCACCCGAATTTTTATGTAAACCTAGACAACAGCTATCACACAACTTCATTTTCTCACAGAACTAGGTTCTCTGTTGTGTTCATTTTTGCTGAACATGCTTGGTTGTGGCTTATTTTGAGGTATTTGATCGTTATTACAGCACTTGAGATCAAGTGTCTAATGGTTTTTTGTCGTCATTTGATGTGACAAGATTTACCATTATAGAGATTACTCAGTGTCCGGGTTATAGTCGATTGACTATCAGTATGTACATTTAGTGCCGATACTAGTTTCTCCCACAGTGAAATATAATCCATTGGTTGAAAGGTGATACTGCAACGTTTGTCACCCCCCCCCCCCCCCCCCCCCCACTTTTCAGGTATTTGTACAAATGTACTTTACCTTTCCAAAATTCATATATCATTTTGGCAATGACTTTATTGGGTAAGATACGATTCCCCCACATTTCCTAAGATAACTCAAGATTTTGGTTCGATTTATAAGTTTTGATAAACGTTATAAGCTTTTTAAGCCTTTATAACTTTACAATCTTTTATAAGCATTATAAACTTTTGTAAGATATTATAAGCGTTATAAACTTTTATAAGTTTTATAAGCTTTTGTAAAAATCTTTATAGGCATTTATAAGCTGTAACATGTATACACTTTTGTAAGCTTTATAAATCACTAAATATAAATCGTTATACGGATATAGTTATTAGTAAGATTCCTCTCCAATTTTAGTGTAGTCAGAAAAAAATGTATTTTTTGCTGTCATGACTAGAAATTGGATTCATCAAATTTGTCCGGTGTTAGAATAGCACTTGGAACATTCGTGACATCAAACGAACCAAGTGGAAGATCATTCCTATTAAGGGGCGTCGTCTCACCTGTTTTGTTACCGTCTTTTGAGCCTCCATTTGTCGGATTGACAATATCGGTATACATTATTTTTAGTTTCACAAAAGACGAATAAATGTCAATATTGAGAAAAGAAAATATTTAAATATTGTTTAAAAAATTTAAATCGATAAAATAAAATAAAATAAAAACTTTTTCTGAATCGATAGTATGCGTTTTCAAAATATTTTTAACCTTTAATTTATTTTGTTTTCCAAAAATAACGTTTTCAAAAATTGCTAATAAAAGCTTGTAAAAATCGATTTTGTTTCCGAAAGATAAACAAATAATGTTTTTAGAATTCAAAATTAAGTGTAACTAAAATGATTATTGTTATTATTATTATGAATATAAATAAATACTATTTTTAGAATTTGCAATTAAGCATAATTTAAACGATTATTTTTAATACTTTTCATATACAAATAAAAATAAAAAATAATATTTTTAGAATTCGCAATTAAGTGTAACTCAAACAATTATTTTTATTTTTATTTTTTCCAGATCTTTAAGATCCTATTTTTAGAATATGTTTCGTGAAACAAACCAAGTAAACCATTTTCACTGATCATTTTCGGCATTAGTCCTACGTATATAACGTTAGGTACTAATGAGTTTATCTGTGGTAAACCACTCCCAAACGTAATTTGGGCGTCGACTCACAAGACCTGATTTATGAGAATCACTTCTAGCGATTCCATTAATGATTTGAACACCATTATTTTCTAGCTATTGATCAAAATCTGGTTGTCAAAAATTTTTAGTCGTATTTAACCTTGAATATGTTTAAAGAAACAAAAACAAGTTAATATACTAACTAGAAACTCAGAAATTTGATATTCAATATTTTATGCAATAATAAAAAAATTAAATTGCATTAACAAATTAAATATTAAGCCAGGAACTGTAAATTTAAACAAATATGAATACATTGTCAAACACATTAAAATATTCCAAAACAATTATGTGGAATAATCAAGTAATACCAAGCAAGTTAATGAAACCTGTGTCAAAATACCAGATCGAGACTTGCTCTTGCATATTAATCAAATAATTAGACAGAGAGATGATAAATAATCACAAAAGACACTACGATTATATACCAACCAGCAGGAAAACTGGCCATCCATCTGTTTTTATCAAAGCTTTGACAATTAATCAGCTTTTTGTTAGTATAATAACGAAAAGTTTTTCAGAATTAAGATAGTAAAAAAGATATTTCTATAATTGGACAAACTGAATAAATTGTAAAGTTTATGGCATAGTAAAATGATACCGATAAAAAAATCAGGAATGAGATTTGCAGAGGCGAGACATTATTTCCTTAATTCTAAAAGCGCTCCGTAGTGGTTGGATGACGTTCCAAATCCCCGGATACAACTGCAATTATTCTGTTTTGCACAACCTAATAATAAAATCTAACGAACACTAGTGATGTATGTACTTTCAGACTCGAAACTAGAGAAGAGACATGAGGAAGATGTTTGTTGTGTATGTGAATGAATGGAAAATCGTCTCTCTCTAATGAGAAGACAATGACCATGATTTAATAGCCTGAAAAGCTCATGTAACCTCCATAAAAATAAAGAGGAGAATAAAAAATTAATTGAGAATTAATTTTCATCTTATTTGTGTTGTTACAATATTAATTTGAAGGAGATATTTGTTGATTTAGTCAACAATGTAATTTGAATGAATTTGGAAAATAGTAAATAATTATTTGGATTGTAAGCCCATTATTCAGATTGGGAATTCCATAACCCACATCCAGCATAACTCGGGCGCACATGCGATTTGAGTTTCTCCTTTAAATTTTGAAGTGCGATATTTAACCTTTAGTCAAACTAGTTACTTCATAGCTCATTTCATATTCAAACAAATTCTGTTTTTGACATTCCAATACACTATCATGTAGTGTTTCCTGCCACAATTCTATCGTGCCTAAGAACCGATTATTCTGGTGATAGCGAATTCTACTTTGTCATAAAACGAATTCCAACACCAAACGCTCATTTCATCAGAAAACATATAGACATATTGGTACAACTTGTTTATATATCAACCTGCAAATATCACTGTACTAAATAACAACACAAGTACTAATACCTAACTACTGAGTAAGAACAAAGTCATTTTAGTATCCCAAAAAGAATTAAGCAAGAAAATAATATCTTCAGTGAATTATTCACCTTAATAACTCAAATAAGATTTTGGCTATTAAAGAACATCTGATTAAACTTTAAACTAAACATTAGTATATGACTCTCTTCTGGTTGTATTGGTTTTACTCTTATTAACAAACAAAGACATCAAAGAAGTTCATCAAGAAACGACTTCCCTTTATATTTCTCAACCTTAAATCCCATCTCCTCCATTCTCGACCGCTCTGCCTCAAGCTTAGCCATCTCTGCTTTCATCTCCTCGACCTTTAACCTCACTTCCACCACTTCCTTCTCAATCCGAGCCAACTCAGCCTCTTGAATCTCCATTTCTTGTTTCTTAGACCTCATTATTTCTTCTTGCCTCTCTTTCTCCGAGTCTACATTTTCTTGATACCGAGCAAACTCTTCAAGAACCGAACGTAACCAGCCAACATCGATGTTCACAGACTCCAAGTCCTTAAGAACCGCGAGCATCTCTTTGACTTTTAGTTCAGTCAACATCCCAACCGGAGTTGAACCAATTTCTTGCATCAATGAGCATAAGCACTCTAAGTAACGTGATCGCATCGATGCTGATTCTAGCTTACAGTTTGCGGCTATGTCTCCATGTTTGTCGATGATTGACCTAAGGATTGTGGAGACACTAGAGTTCACACGGTATTTTCCAACCGAGACGCATGAGTCTGACATTACTGATTCAAGATCCAGCTCTACTCCGTTCACATCATCATTGTTTTCATCATCATCATCATCATCATCATTGGTGAATGATCTTGGAGGACTTACAACATTGAAAACACTAATCTCATCCACTATTTCGTTCTTGCCAATGTGTTCATGTTGTCGAGGTCTTGGTGATAAGGTTTTTCTACGATCAGCCTGAACAATATCAAAACCAAACAGAACATGTTAAAACAAAACCAAACAGCACAAAAAGTGAGAGAGGGTAATGAATAATACCATGTTGTTTGGGGATGGCTTCTCTGGCTCATGCTGACCATTAAGGTCAATAGAGATTTCATTAGAGGATAAAGTAGGGAAAGATTTGTTAGCTTCTGGAATCATCGTCTTCTTGATAGCTACTGGTGAAGTTCTTGATTGATGAACCTTTGGTGAATTGACAGCACCATTGTGATAAGGCCTTGTGTTTAGAGGTGACGGTGGCTGTGATTGCGTCTTTTTCTTACCAAAACTCGCCGGGAGGCTAAGAATCTTTGAAGCTATAGATAAACATTTCAAGAATGAGATAACAAAGAATACAACTTTTACAGAACATCAACAACAAAAACATAGAAAACTTAAAGCCTCCATTACATAAAGTAGTAGTAACACATTCAGTATCAGTAAAATTCAACAGAGGAAACATGACACAAATGTTCTTCATATTCATAGATCAAAGGATCAAACATAATACGAATTCCATCCCTAAAAAACAGAGGAAGTTGAAAAAGTACCTTGTTTCTTTGAATGCTTCTTTCCATGGCCTTGAGAAATCTTCTCTAGACAATCAGACGCACATTCATGAAAAGGGTTTGTATAATATTTGCAATCAGGGTGAGCTTTCCGATTAACTTCCATAGCTTAATCAACCAGAGAAGCAAGAACAGAGTAAATTCAGGGGATGTAAAGTTCAAAACTTTAGACCTCAAATTCAATAAAATTAGTTTTTAAAAAAATCAAACATTTGTATATAGTACTAGTACAACAACTCCAAAACACCATTGGATTCTTCACCAACCATTCATGATTTATCTCTTCAAAAGGGAAAAAAAAAATGAAAAAGAAAGAGAAAGAGATGCAAAACAGAAGACAACTTTATCTTTACCAAACACACACAATAAAGAAATTATTGTATCAAATGATCCCCACAACAATAACTCTAACCATACACAAACCAAAAAATAAAACCTTTTTTCTTCTTTTCCTTCGAAATTTTAGGACCCACAAAAACAATCTCTAATAAGAATAAATAAAGCACCGATTTTTTTAGATCAAAGTTTCAAACTTTCTTCATTCTTGTTCATACATAGAGGAAAAGAGAGGTACCGAGAGATTGGGAACGGAGAAGAAAGGTCTTGTCTTGAGTGATGAAGATGGAAGAGAAATAGAATTTGTGTGGAGAATGAAAATTTTATATATAAGATGGCAGAGGTGAAGAGTCTTTGCATACATTTTGGTTTGACCAAAAGCTTTTAAATATAGAGGGAAATTGAAGATCGACGAGATTGACCAATAAATATTAAATTAGGAAATAAATAGGAGGAGAATCAAGATACATGTATTAATCAAAGGCTTCCAGAAGTTGACAATAACGAAGCTGAGACGAGAAAAAGGAACAAAGAAAAAAAGCTTTTCTCTTTTGGTTCACACCTAACAATTAACCGTTTTTAATACTTATATTCACGTGTGAGACTAGTAGCTTCTGATTTTTTTTATATTTTTTTGACAAATCTTTTTATTTTTTAAGACATAATATAAATATTTTTAATTAAAAACTCTTTTTAAATTAAAATAATCATTAATTTACTTTTTTTAACTTTTCTGTTTCTATTCTCACTAATATTTTGATCAGATTTTTTTTTTGATTATATTAAATTATTATTTTTTATAAAAGTGAATAGATATTTATAAAATTTTTTATAAAATAGAACAAGCAAATTTGACTAAAAATACTTATATTTTGGAACGGAAAGAATATATAATAAAAAAATACAAATTTTTAGTATATAGGACCATCAATAGGTAAAAATACATGGACTTCCGGAAGTTTCTTGGCCTTCCAGGTATGTTGTCATGTTGATTGATTCCGAAGCTAGCTTCATTGTAAAGCTCTGATCAACAGAGAATGTTCAAAGTAATGTTTGATTGAACTCCTCGAATGATTTGAAGCCCATATAATTTTCTGTTTCAGGTATGTATAAGAGAACTCCGCCAGTTTATTTTGATAAAATCGTTTTGAGAGAAGAAAACAAAATATCACATAGATTACAATGGTTTGGACCAAAGGATTTGAACACGTTTTTTTTTTTTCTCCTATGGATCGGAGGGAGGCTTGGCGGACCAACCAACAATGCGTTGATGGAGATAGTCCCATGCATAAGTAAAAATTGGACAACCATCAAATCATCAATACGTTGATGGAGACAGTCCCATGCATAATAAAAAAATTGAGGGGTTTTGAACCTTGGAGTTATCTAGGTTATAAAATCATGTATTTGCTTAATCTTCTCTTCATTTCCTCTTTGACACTCCAAACTCTTAAAATTATCAGTAATAAGGTAATTACGTTAAATATTTCAACAGTTTGAATTAGTTTAATATTTTATTTTATTTTATTTTAAAGTTTCAGAGCACTTTAAATAGTTATACGTTTTATAGTTATTTACATTTTTACGCTTTCCATGAAGATATGCAATCTTTCATTACACTTTCAAAACAAATATATAAGCAAGCTTTCACCGGTCTTCAAAGTTGATTTTCTCTTTTGGAATAATGAATTCCCGATTTCTCCTCATACTTCTGATTCTGATTTCTTTTCCAAAACGGAATCGCATTTCTAACAAAACTTCCGTGCAACCTAGAACATCATGTTGGCATGAGAACTACCCTTCAGGCGCAATTCAACAAAAATCTCTTCCCCAACCAGTTATATGGTTAAACTCTAATTTAAAAATATATCATTTGGGATTGAGAAACATTTTTTAAATATTAATAGATTAAAGAATGATTTCGAATAGACGGATACTAAGAAAAATTATTTGCCAAAAACCAGAAAATCCTATGGTTTAACAAAAGAAAAGATATATCAGAGTGCTTTTGAAATATTTTACACTTGTATCTTAAGAGCTCTAGACCGGACTCTATAACATATGCACGTTTTGCTTCTCAACGGCAAACCAAAGACAATAATCAACACAGTGGTCATATGGCACATTCCAGTTACGATATCACGAGCAACTGTCTTATTAATAGGACTTGATGGCAAATGTTTGGTTGTTTCAAATTTCATTGGACAGACACCTAACATTAGTAGGGTCATTTGCTTATTTTTATTTTATTTTTGTCAATGATAAAGAAAGAGATCTACTTACTACTGCATTAACTAGAGCTTGCATTTAATTATCATTTACTCTTTAAACGAAAGCCAATGGACACGCTTTTTCCCCCTTTCACATGGAAACCATAAGATCACTTTTTTGTTTGTTTGTTTAAGCTTCTATAAACGTAAAACGGTAAAAGTAAACAATTTTAACCCTTTTGCTATATACAGTTAATACATTATTTTAGGATTTGAATGGTGCAGCGTTTTTAAAGCGGTTTTGGGCGGTTGCATTTTTCAGTTTTATCAGAAATGTGTGTTATCATTCATCACTGTTATTGTGTAAAGTGCATATCAGAAATTTAATAATCAAATAAATTGTGAACAGTAAAAGCATTAATTTAGCAAAATTGATACGTTTTTTTCATTTGACCATCATAAATAGTAATATATACTAGATTTGAACCCACGATACACTGCAGATCAATTGTTTTCATACAAGTATTTTATTAATTTATTTACTGTTTATAAATATTGATATTTTAAACTTATTATAATTTTCTATTTATAACTTTAACTTACTAATTTTTTTTTTTACTGTTTATGAATACTATTTTTTAAACATATATTTTTGTTATTTAATGTGGATTCGTCATCAAATTGTAGTATTTTGATGTAGTTTAAATATTTATAAGTTTAAATTTTAAAATTTATATAAAAATTTTAACTTTGAAAGGTTAAATTTGTTCAACTAAATAACTGAATTAAACTGAATAAAAAAAATATTTTAAATTGAATGCATTATAAGTCAAGTTTCATGCTTATTTTATTTGGAATCATTTTGGTCATTTTTATAATATGACTCTGAACCATTGTCCAATTGTTTAGCTGATATAGCACATTGAACACACAATTATTTTTTCATCAATTGAGTAATATATATTCGTTTTGAAAAAAATAAACACGACATATGCATGAAAAAAAAATAAACTTCTAATAATTATATGTGTTATGTAATCATTCCAAATTATATAAAAATAAGATCATAAAAAACTAATATAAGAATCATAATTCATACTATTAAATCATAATATTAGATAAAGAAATCATTGTATTTGGTTGTAAGGATTGTAGAGAATTAATTAGAAGTTGTTTGGATACATGGATAACTTATGATATTTAACAAACAATTTTTTCATTGATCGAGTATTATATGTTTGTTTTTAAAAATTTGAATCACAACATATGGAGAAAAAGAATCTAAAATTTATTAATTGTATATATTATATAATAATTTAAAAATAAAATAAAATAAAGGTGAAAGAAGAATCATATTTTTCCAATAATAGGTTTAAATTAGGTAGAATATATTAGGAAATTTGAAATTAGTGTTAGTTTCCATAATATCAATATATATATATATATATATATATATATATATATGTGATTGTTTGGATGTAAGAATATGAATAGGGTGTTTGGAAACATGAATAACCTAAATTTGTACTTCAGTTTTAATAGTATAAGATGTATATATATAATATTTTGTAATTAATATGATCGTTAATTGTATATATATATATATTATATATATAACTTGTTTTTCAAAGTAAACAATAATAACAATTATTATAATATAGCAATTTTAAAATTAACATATTCTATAAAAATATTTTACTCCATTAACATAGTAACATATTTTGTTAACATATTCTATAATGTAATATTAGTATTATAATAAATATTCTGTTAAAGTATGTGGATACAATTCAAAAGAATATTGGATTCTGTTTTGGACGAAATCAAAAGACTATAAAGAGAAAATTTGTTGAACTTTTGACTGCTACTGAGTTATTTGCTTTTGATTATGTCTTTTAGTTAATTTATCATTTTGTAGTGAAACACACATAATTAATTTTATATAATTTTAAAATATTTTAACACTAAACTAAAAATTATATACAGAAATAATATTGAAAAATATATCCCTTTTAAATTTTAATATATATATATATATATATTATATCAATTCACAATTTAATCTATTATTTTTATTTTAAATAGTATTTGTAACTATAATTTGTATTACATAATATATTTTATAAATTTTGTCATTCAAACTGTTTATTATATTGTTTACTATTCAACATACATTTTAACAGTTCAATCTGCACTTTTTCTGCTTGATCCACCTAATACACTCAGTCCACACTTGATATGCTTGATCTGCTTGATCCGCCCAATATGCACCGCCCGATCCGCTTTCACCATTCAGAGCCTTAGTTTCAACTTTCAAGAGTACATATAAAATTCTCCATAATATAAGTTTGGATTTTGTAATTGAGGTTATATCAAAGTCTTTAGCATAATAATATGTGGGATTTACTTAGCTAATCCCAAATATGAAAGAAAATAGCTAGATTAACACTCTTAGGATTATTTTTTACTATATAGTGACTCCAATCTTTGGGTAAAATACAATTAAACCTGAGTTAATCCTAATATTAATAGTAATACCATTTTGATTAAAATTTAAACCCAAAAATTACAAGGTTTAAAACATAAAATCAAACTCAAAAATCAATTTTTTAAGAAATTTTTGGGAAACAAAATAAAACCTGGTTTCATCAGTAAGCCACCAGACGTAATGCAATGTTTGAGACAGAAAAAAAATCATCAACTTTTGCACAACAAACCACTTACACTTTATAACTTACCTGATCATTCTTTAACGGATTTGAATCTTTAGTGAACTCAGAGATCTGCAGTATGAGATTAATGAATGACTTTCCATCAAGTGGTAAGATGAGCCAAACCCTCGAGTATTTTTTTGTTTGAACTTAATGTTAAATTTATTCAGTTCGAAAAAATATTTTTACAACAGACACTACAAGAAAAATGCTTAATTCTTATGACCTAAATCATACATGTTTGGTAGGAAATAGACATATCTTACCGTTTTTCTACCAAAAATGTTGGTGGGAATGTCCCGTAGAAAAAAAATTTTCGTAGGAAAATCATAGGAAATTTCTACGAAAGTTGTTCGTAGGAAAACTCGTAGGGACCTGGTAGGAATATGGAAGGATTGTTTTAACCATATATAATCCTATGAAGAAATTGGTAGAAAACATATTTCCTACTATTTTCATACGAATAGCGACCAACTGATTCCCTACGGAAATCCTTTGTAATTTTTCCTATGATAATTTTGGTAAGAAAATATCTCCTACTAATTCTCTACGTAATATATATGTCTACAATTTTCCAACAAACATAACTTAAAATTACAAAAAAAATTAATTGGTTTGAATAATTTGAACATCCCAGAGATTTTCCTATATAGGTTTAAATATTTACAATAATTATGAAAATTAAATTGAAAGTAATGCAATAATAAATATTTAACATCAATCCAAATAATGTACATAAAAGTAAATATTTTACAAAAGACAACACAAAAGAAATGTCTACAATGTTTTTGAAAATAAATTCAAACTATTATTGCGTCTCGTCATCATCGGGAGTACCTAGTGGGAAAATGTCTGGAAATTTTTCGGGAAAGAGGCTGTTGCATTTCATGAGATACTGAATCTTGGCATCCTTCTTCATTTCACGCTTCTTCAATGTTTGAATCTCTTCTAGCAACAATGTTTCTCGGTTTGGGTTTCTATAGGTGGGTCATAAACCTCTAAACCCGAGAACCCAAAAACCCTGAACCAAACCCAAACACACATAGACAGTGTGAGATCTGGTTACCGGTGGTTATGCCCTTGCTTATATCGAGGTGAGATGTTCTTCTTGCAAGATCTTCGTTTTTCTTCTGAAGTCCTTTTGTTCATATCTTATATTAGTTCCTAATCGAATGTCATTTCCTTCTTGCACATTCACTCGGTGAAATCCTTCACAAATCCTTCTCTCTTGGTGTTTAAGACAACATCCTCTATCACAGCCCTTCCATCACTATCTCTCAATTTTATTCCTATTTTGGGCTCTATACCTGAAATATCTGAAAATGTTTGGTTTTTGCGGCTTCCTTTCCTTATATATGTTATTGGATTCTCATCCATAATCATCTTCAATCTCCAGCATAAGCTTTATCGCCTTGCTTCCTCCTCTGGATCCAAATTAGTGTATGAGAAACAACTCTATCTGAGTGGATCTCTACCTATTTTTTCGACTATTCTTTTGGGAGAGAACAAATCTATATTCCTCCATTTGAAAAAGATAATTTACACTATACTTCTCCTTTAGAAAAAATATTCTAAATCTTTAGGAACTTGTGATCTGAAACTCCATTTGAAAAAAAATGATTATATTTTTTTGGTAGAAGTTGTGGTAAAAGAGAGATGGGTAGTTTGATTTATTTATAGTAAACAAATCAGACATATTATTAATTATAGAGATGTGTTTTTTTTTTTGGGCTTCAATTTTATTTTTCCTTAATTATATTATTAATTAGATAACTTAACATATTTTGATTTCCCATTTTTTTTAAATTTTTTTTTAAATTTTAATTATTAATTTGATAAATGAAAAATTCTTGTTTAAATTTTTCTCCTTAAGATAGGGTTTTAGGTTTTATATTCATTTTTGCATTTTTTAAAAATTATTTCTTAATTTTAATTATTAATTAGTTATATTATTTTAAATTAAAGTAATTTTTTTTTAGTTTCATAATAGGTTTTGTTTTTTGAATACTCACCAAGTTGCGAAAAGACTTACTATGGGGGTAATTGGTAAAGAATTTAAAGGCTTCAAATTTAATTTAAAAATTTTAAAGTAAAAATTTTACCAATCACACTTTTAAAATTTTATTTGTTTTAAAAGCTTTTAAAGTTTAACTGTTCACTTTTTTAAAAGTCATGTACCATTTTTTTAAGTCACAGCTATAAGACTTTGTGAACTTTGATAAGTAAATAATTAAATAAAATATGGTGTTTTTTCTCTTTCTTCTTCTCCACAATAATTCAAAAAAATTTCTCACTGTATGCCTAATTTATCATAAATATATTTTGATAGTTAACAAATAATATTTTTATTTCTGTTTTTTTAGATCCATTTTTCATAAAAATATTTGCATCAACAATCATCATAAGCTTTCATCAATTGCGTCGGAGTAATAGTTCATCAATAAAAAAGGGAGAATTAATAAAATAGGCCAAATTTTACCATAAAATTTGGGAAATAGATAAAACTTTTTAAAATTAAATTATTAGTTTTTTTACTGTGTAAAAAGTCAAAAGAATCCCTGAATAATTTTAACTTCATAGTAATTTTTAATTTGTAAAAGAAAAAACAAATTGGAAAAAAGCAAATCTGAGAGTTTCTAGATCTAAAGTGACGGTTTCTTCTATTCATCATCATTTTTAACGATCTAATAAGAGTTACCTAGATCTAAAGTTACGATTTTTCTTTATTACCGTTTACAATCTGTCCAAAGCAGAACTTAGAACTTCAACTTCGCCGTTCAAATTCGTCATCCTTACCGTTCAACATCGCCGTTCAAATTCATCGATCCTTACCGCTATCATTTTTTCAAAGCTTGAACTCTTTTCCAATTCTCGCGGCTGTATGTGTATAGGTACTATTTCTGACTCGAAAATACTTGGAAATTTAGTTGGTTATTGTTTGAAATTTATCTGATGGTGCAACCGAAACCACCGTCTTTCAGTTTGGTTGCTGTTTCCTTGACTTAGGTCTGTCTCTCTTTGTGGCTCTTTAAAGCTTTGTGTGTGGTTTTGTCTTACACAATTCAGTCTTGTGAAGAGAGTAAATGATTATTGTATAGGACTGCGAATGAGAAAAGCTTAATGATCTGTCACATCATACATTTAATTTTTGACATTATTTTGGCTAAGCCTAAGAATTATTTTGGTTATTGTTTGTGTTTCCTTGAGAGAATCGGTTTTGGTCTCAGAAAACAACAGAAAAAGAAAAAAAAGAAACATTTCACTCTACCTGCTGAACAACATATATATTTAGTGTGAATTAAGAAGATTGATATTCATCTTACTAATATGGTTGGTTTTTGGTATAATGCAGGTTTTAGTTGGAAATGTCTACTACTAGTGATGATTATTTTCGTCTACCGGCTAAACTCTTTGAACCAGAAACGGAGCCTACACTTGAGTCCCATATAAACTATTATGCTCGTTTCAGTCTATTTGATGAATGGGATAAGCATTTTAAAGATGAGTTAGATTACATTAAGGCATCTTCGTTTGGGCCTATTTATCGGCTAGCAAAGGAAAACAAATTCGTTTGGTCAGGTACCCTTGTTCATTTCCTTCTTGCAAACCAGCTAGTAACACACAGAAAATATGAGTTGTGGTCTCTTTTTGGTGGGCAACCAATACGATTTTCGCTAAAAGAGTTTGGATTTATAACTGGGCTTTCATGTGACGATTATCCCACTGATCATGAGGAAGATAATGAAGAAAGTACGAGCAGGTGGACTAGGATGTTGAAGTCCAAAAATTATCCATCGTTACAAGATTTACAAGAAATGGCTTTGGACTGCAGTGAATGGACTAGTGAAGATCGGAAAAGGCTAGCTTTGTTGATGATATTGGCTGGAATTGTGATGGCTCTTAATAAAGGAACTCCTTAACCTAGGGAAGCAATAGAATTGGTTAGAAATATTCAGAGATTTGAGAAGTATCCATGGGGTAGGACTGGTTTTAAGATTCTTATTGATTCAATTCATGAGGTAAAAGATGTTTTGTGTCATCCATCTTATACCATGGCTGGTTTTGTCCAAGTTCTCCAAATTTGGGGGTATGAAGCTGTTCCGATTATTGCCAAGAAAGTCAAAGCTCATGCAGAAGGGGAAATAGATGGTTCATCTATAATGTTAAAATGGAATGGATCTAGAGCAAGGATTGACTATTTTGATCTCGAACAAAGTACCGAGAAGGTAAAAATTTGAATATTAACTTTTAGTTTCATGATTTTGTATAATAAATTGCTAATAACATATGTTTATTTTAGGTCAATGTCAATTCCTTGCTTGTAAATGAGGATCAAGTACATATTTTGGCACCCCAATGGAAGGATGAGATCCAAGATCCATTAGTTAGTAATCTCATTGGTAGAATTTTATGCACTACTAAATTTGAAAAAAAAAATTGAATTGGTCATGGTTTGAAACAAGGACCATCACGTGTTGAGATGTTAATCCCAAAAAAGGATGAAGAGAAGGAAGATGTCTAGCTTGCTAAATGAAGGAGAGGTGACTGAAACCGAGGAGGTAGTAAGTCGATCATACTTTGATTCATGCTTTCAAAAGCTTCACAAAGCCATCTCTGATGGTTTTGATGGATTAGAGACAAAAGTTGAGAGACTAGACACCAAGATAAATGAACTAGAGAAGCAAGTGAAGACGATGCAACCAACTGAATCTCATGGTGAGAAAAATCAGTCATTTTCAATTAGTTCAACTCCAGTCAAAGTCCACAAAGCTAGCAAGGTCGGTAAAAAGAGGAAATGATTTTGCTACATTTTTTTTCTTTTTTTTTCTGTGTGATAAAAAAATGTAGTAATGGCGGGTAAACGTAGAAAGCTAATTTTGTCTTGTTATGCTTGTCTACGGTAATGTTGTTTGATTATGTCATGTATTTCTTAAAGGCACCTTTAAACTTACTAGTTTTATATTTGAACTTGTATGGACCTAGATGATAATTAATATGACATTGAAATGTATAATATATAAGCCATGTATGATTTTCTTTTATTAGTCAAGGTAACTATGTTGAAATTTTTCTTCTTATTATTTTGCAGAAAGTAAACTATGATTTGCAAGATGAGTTGGGAGAAAAAGATGAATATTGCTCAGACAACAGGGATAGTGGAGGCAATAAAAATGCATAATGAGGCAAAAGCTGATTCTGTGCAAACTTTGTTGGCGATTCCATCTCTAGAGAAGAAGCCTGACTTTGTGCAGCCTATGTCGTTGACTTCATCATTGGATAAAAAAGCTGATTTTGTTCAAAATTTTTTGGGGACTCCACCATTGGAAGACAAATGTGATTTTTTTCAATTTGTGTCTACGACCACCCCATTAGTGGAGTATACGGCTGATTCTGTTCAGATGTGTCACCCACTCCATCATTGGAGAATAATTTCAAGACTGGAAAATTGCGAATGGTCGACGCAAAGCTTAATCAGTTCGTTGTAATGTTACAAGGAGAATTGGATGAAGCGAGAAGAGAAAATGGGTTGGGGCCATCTCCACAATCTTTATCCATCCGCCAAAATAAGAAGAAAAAGAGTATAAAGTCTTTGTCTTTCTATGACCCGTTTGAACCTGTTGATGAGGCAAAAGTAGATGCTCTAAATAAATGGAAAGCACTCGAAAGGTTAGTAGAATTATTGCTGAATAGACTTTGGTATTCATATTATTATATGTATATATTATGTTTTTTTCTGTAGCAATGAGCTTGAACTTGGCTTTTTTAAAGTCCAAAAGAAGTTTTGGGAACTTCTGATCGCAGAAACGAAATGGATTAACAGCGGCGTAAGTAATATAATATTTTCCTTAATAATTATGTCTAATCCCTTTTTAAATTATATATGATATTGTATTTGCAGCCCATTGATGTTTGCTTAACATTTCTTCGAAGAAGATTGCTTAAGACCCCATCTCCATTTCTAAGTGAAAGAATTAATATCTTAAACACATACTTCCACCACTTACTTTCCCGTGGGTACAAAGAGTTTTTGAAGAATAAAGAGGACTACATTTGGGGACATCAACTAATTGATTACTACCATGGTATGTTTCCGGGAAATGTTCAGACAAATATAAAGTTTTTGATAGACGTGGACGACCTTTACACAGTGATAAATTTTGACAATGGTCATTGGGTTGTGTTGGCTATATCACTTAAAAGAAGAAAAGTTGATATATATGATAGCCTAATATCACATACGCCTGACAAGGTCATGGAGGAAAAAGTAGCGCCATATGCACAAATGATTCCACATATGATTAAGAAATTTTCAGGTAATAATAGGCTTTTAGACACCAAGTACAAAGTACAAAGAGTTAAACGGATACGGCAAAACCTCCAAACTAGTGATTGTGGTGTGTATGCAATTAAGTACATTGAGTGTTTGGCTTTGGGAGCTAATATGAATCCGGGTCTTTCTGATAAAAATATAGGTGATATCCGAAAGAAGTTAGCGTCAGAGGTGTTTGATGAAGCTGTTCCCAAACGATAGCTAGTTTGTCTCTTTAATATGTGTTTTCTTTTTTTCTTCATTTACGCTTGTAAAAATTAATAGATTCTCACATGTGTAATATTTGCAGACTCAAATGATATATTCAAACACAATACTATTCAACAAGATGAGAGAAACAGAGAGAGTTCATAAAACAATTAAAACCTAAATTATTTGTTTTTTTGCCAAAAATTTCCAAGTTCTGACATGTTACTTAAGCTCAATTATATTCAAAGATTCTGTTAAGATACCACCACCATCTCATTGCTAAGCAGCAACAATACCAATCTCAACTATGCAATTGGTTCAAAGAAAAAAGGCTACTTAAACAAATATCTGAGAAAAGGAAAAACAAATCGGTAAATAGAGACTAAAAATATCCAGAGATGAGGAAAACCTAGAAAACAAAATCAAGAAAATATTTCATGGTAAAGCGGTTTGGCATGTCGCTTTATTATGTCTTGGAAGCTTGCATCATGAACATCTGTGCTCTTTCCGTGGTCCATTGTTAGCCATTGCAATCTCTAATGAAGATAGATATATTTTTTTCTTCGGTCGACCTGGACGAGATCGACCTTTAGGAGGTAAACATTGACGATTTTGAACATCAGGAGGTATTTGGCTGTCATTGAGAATACCCAAAACAGGAAATATGGACTCAGAATATGCAGCAAATAAATAAGTTCTCGTGTAGCAAGGATCTGAGAGCATGTGCGCTTGAATCTGTTTCTTCTTAGCAACTGCAAGGGCATGCTGGCATGGAATCTTCTCTATATCAAACGCACGACATGAACAACTCAGTTTCTTCATGTCAACCACAGCATCTTGTGAGCCACCAGTCACATGGAACTGATTCAGATTTATTGGCTGGACTGCAAGAGTGTCTGCCTCAACACGTCTTGCCTCAACTTTACGATCAGCATATGGTCCAAGTTCTGTGATAAGTTTAGCAGCTTTTTCTCGACGCTCACAAAACCAACGTGCTAGAATAGCCCGTACATGATCAAGAAAAGCTACAATGGGGTACTCTCGAGGTTCTTTCAAAAGACCATTGATTGATTCAGCAATGTTATTTGTGATGATATTGTACATATTTCCTTGGAATAAACGAATACCTGCATCTTCCAAGTCTTTGCTCAGCTTTGGATTAAGACGGTGTATCTCATCCATGACATTGGTAAACTCATCCTGACTATATGTATTTGCAGCTTTCTTAACCAAGTGAGGTAAGCGATTTGCTCCATGGTTGGTGATGAGGTTTTTCTCAAGGTGGAAGAAGCATATTCCACGACTTGCAGACGGGAAGATAGTTGTAATAGCTTTTTCAATAGATTGATGTCTGTCAGAGATAAACACCAAGTTAGGATGATCGGGGATAAGTGCTTTCAGACGAGAAAAAGCCATTTATAAGCTGCATCATTCTCAGAATCAACGATTCCAAATGCAATAGGATTTATATGAGTATCTCCATCTTGAGCAGTTGCTACTATGAGAGTGCCCCTAAACTTTGCTTTACAAAATGTGCTATCAACTGCAATTACCTTTCTCATATATTCAAAATCTCTTAAACACTGACCAAGAGAAACAAATAGGTACTTAAATCTTTGGTTATCATCAAGCTCTAAGTCTCCAATTGTACCCGGATTTGCTTTCTTTATCTTGTAAATGTACTTTGGAAGTTCCTCATAACCACTTTCAGGAGAACCCCTTAGCAGTTCACAAGCTTCCTGTAAAGCATCCCAAAGTTGGTGATAAGTGAGGGTTAAACCATAATTTTTTAGTAATGGTTTCTTTAAATCCCTTGGTTTCAATCCCTTGCTATTACCACCAAAAAGATCCAATATGAGCTGACCTAAAATTTTTGGCGTAACTGTTCCTTGTGAAAAACTTCTATCCTCAGCTGAATATGTATGAACATCAATGTACTTTTTAATCTAGAAATACTCAGATATTTCCTCTTTTCTTGTTTCCCGTAACCTCCAAGAGCACCCATCAGTTTTGCACACAACAAAAAGCGTTTTAGTATTTGATGTTGGTACTTTCCACCCAAACTTATATTTCACTGAAAGCATCCATAACCTCTGTTGCAATTCCTCCTTGCTTTTAAAATAATCACCCACTTTAATAGTCATCCTGCTAGAAGATAGAATATTGTTGTTATCACCTTCACCATCTCTATCATCGTCAACACCAAGATCTGCATGATCTATTTTTCTACCCCTAATAGTAAAGAACTTATCAACGATCGGAACTTCATGATTCTCTTCACCTTTATTTTTTATTGAAACATAAAGTTGAAGAGAGTTTGATTTGCAAATTTCTATAAAATTTCTCACTTGTCGGTCACTTGTCAGAAACACAGGGGGTGTTTTATTTGACATATTCTCCATCAGTATTTGAGGTAGTTGATAACTTAGTTGAATATCATGCACCTGAATATCTAACTGATATTCTTCTTCAACCATCTGAAGTAATCCGGCATACGACATATCATCCACTAGAACATGTAATTTGCTGCCTTTTGTTTGATCAACTTTAAAGTGGCATACATTCTTCAACATCCAACCACCAAAAAAAGTAATTATATGCACCATTTTACTCTTCAAGTAAACTCTGCATCATAGTGTTGAGAAACAAATATTAGTTGAATACCTCTTCAAAACTTATCAAACAAAATCAATATAATAACTGTCCATAAAACTCTCCGAAAATGAACTTGGCAAACAACTTTACATAATAACTTTACTCAAACACTCTACCAAAGAACTATACATTGAAATTGATTTCTTACAAAAACTTATCAAACAACTATGAAACTTTTTCCAAAACTTTATGAAACTAATTGTACAAACCTATTTTTTTAACAACTATGCAGTTTAACTTTTGCTTCTAACTGGATCAAACAACTGTACATAATAACTTTACTCGAAAATCTACCAAACAACTGTACACTGAAAATGGTTTCTCACAAAAACTTTACCAAGCAACTATCAAAACATTTTTGAAAACTGTATGAACTGATTGTAACAACGATGCAGTTTAATTTTTGTAGAAAACTCTATCAAACAACTATACATAACAACTTTAATAGAAAACTCTACCAAATAACTGTACATTGAAATTAATTTCTTGCAAAAACTTTACCAAACAACTATGAAAAACTTTATGAAATTGACTGTGCGAACCAAATTTTCAAACAACTATGCAGTTTAACTTTTCCAAAAACCTCTATCAAACAACTGTACATAACAACTTTACTCGAAAATTCTGCCACATAACTGTTTATTGAAATTGAATTCTTACAAAAACTTTACCAAACAACTATGATTTTTTTTCCGAAAACTTTATGAAATAGATTGTGCGAACCTAATTTTTCAAACAACTAACTTATTCAGAAAAATCTATGAAACAACTGCACACTAAAATCGATTTAATAACTTTATACAACTAAATTTGTCAAAAAAAAACTCTGCAAATCTACTTTTTTAGAAACTTTACAGAAAAAGTATTATTCTGAAATCAATAAAACCTGTGCTAAATATCTTTTTTGAAAAAATATTATGAAACAACTATGCACATACCTATTGTTTTTTTGTAGAACTCAAAGATCATTGTAGAATTTGATTAGTTTAACACAGATCAAAACCTAACAACATTGTCCTGATAGGAGAATACAAATTATTCCTTATAATATTCTCTTAGAATTTTAATTTTAGAATTTTTTTAAAAATATTAAATATCAATGTTAACCTTTCATAAATTAAATTAGGGATATTTTTTTCTTTTTAAAATCTATATTTTTAATTTTAAAAGATTGGACCTATTTTGACAATTCTAGTTTTATTTTGTATTTTTCATAATTTTCCGATAAAAAAACCAAACAAGATATTTATATGGATTAAATTTAAATTTTGTTTATCATTTTATAGCTACATGAATTCATTTTTAACATATTTTCTATTTGTTAAATGTATAATATATAATAAAAAATAACAGTCACGATTTCTACAACTTTTGTTACCAATCGTACTTTAATAATAATCAAAGTTTTCACAGTCTATATAATTAAAGTTTCTACATCAAAAGTTTTATAGCCAAAAATAACAGTCTATTTCAAAAATCCTTACCAATCGGCCCTTATATCACGAATATTACAGTAAACATGTTTGTGATCTAAATAAATTAAACTACAAATAAATTAAAACATATAGAGTACTAAATTAGAAACAAATAACACTATATTATTAATTTATAGTATAAAAAAAAACCGGTGTTTTTTTTTTGGGGCAAATATTTAAATGTTTTATTAATTTATTATTAATTAGATAAATTAGCATATTTAGTTTTGTTTTTTTCTTTTAAAATTATTTCTTAATTTTTATCATTGATAAGATAAATTAAAAATTATATTTTAATTTTTTTTCTTAAGATAGGGCTTTAGGTTTTATTTTTGATTTTTATTTTTTGTAGTTAATAAATTCTTGGTTTTCTTTTTATTTTTAAAATTATTACTTAATTTTAGTTATTGATTAGATAAATTAACAAATCATTGATTTCCTTTTTTCTTTTGAAAATTATTTCTATACTTAATTTGTTTTTGTTTTGATTTGTTTATAAATTAAAAAATTCTTGATTTTCTTTTTTCCTTTTAAAATTATTTCTTATGTACTTTTTTTTTATATTTATAATTATGAATTTTGACATGTGGCAAAATCTAAATAATTTGTGATACATGTTTTAATCTCGTAAATTATAATTTTGACACGTGTCGACTTCTAGTAAATGCAATCAAGGTTTATATAATAAAATATATATATATATATATATATATATATATATATATATTTGTCATATACCTACAGAGATGAAACAAATAAGAAGTATAAAATTTACAGTGGAGATAAATACAAAGGAAGAAGAAATAGAAAGAAACATGAGATTTTAATTCTAACAAATAAAAACAAAAGAAAAGTTAAAAATCGTGGGATATAGTAGAATTTGATTTAGTGGGAGATATTTTTGGATTGTGGAAAAATAAAGAAAAAAGGAGTTATAGAAAAGAAGAAAAAATAAATTGTTTTAAAAATATTAATCAACACGTAAATCATTTTTTCTCCTAAATTTCAGTTTAATCTGCTCTTTATTTTTTTATTTTTTTCCAACCAAACATTAAATAAGTAGAAACTCACTCCAAAATTGGTCGTCCACACTGGAGAAAAGTTGTTTACAAACATAGATTTAGAAAATAAAACTCTTGAAGATCTTGCTAAGCAGTTCGCATGTGTATTGTTTAGTCTTGGGATACGAGATATAGAAAATTCATGTAGGAGATCACATAGACGATTAAAATCTTCAAGCTGATTGGCCAAGGCAGGCCACTTTTCTAGAGATTTCACCATGGCGACAAGCTCTACACAATCTATTTTGAACACATGACAGTTTTTATTCTTGCCGAAAGGATAGAATCTACCGCCCATAATAGTGTTTCTAATACACTTTGCACCCAACAAAACTACAGCTTCCTCTCCTTGAAGACTTAATCAACCTAGGCCAGTTGTAGGATCAGATGACTTCCAAGAACCATCAATCTGATATCGAAACAACGAATGCGTTATTTCCAACACCTCGATATTAACATCCTCTTCTATTGGATTTATTTGTGCTTCCTTCCAGGCTAAGTGTTATGTAATAACCTTGTTAAAAGTATTCTGGAGAAGTATTTATTTACCTTTAAATAACTTTTTATTTTTAACTTTCCACAAAACTATATTATCCAAAGAAAATAATTAAATATATCAAGATCCTTGATATGATTTGGAGTTATACAATATAAATAATCTAAATTTGTAAATATTGACGCTGTCGGAAAATTGTAAATTAATGATGAAATTTTAGATAGTATCCAACTTTGTATCGCATAGGAACATTCAAAAATACATGATTAATTGTTTCCTCCTTCGATACATGCTCTTTATATTTGATTAATGAGATTTAAATTTGAAATCAAGTTACGTAAATACAAATTTTCTTTCTAATTTTTAGCTATTTTTTATTTTTGATATATTTTGAAGAAGAGAGACATGCGTGTAGATGTATCCAGATCGCAGAAACTTACGTCGGACTAAGGGAGTGGTTTGTTAAATTGTTGTGGTTACGTAATCGGAATTTCAGCTTCATGAAAGGTGGACAGTTGGGTCTATGGATATTGATTAGGAGACAACACTACCCTAGCGTTGCATGTTGTTGGAATTAACTACTAAAATTTATGTAAAGATTTTTTATATGTTTTAATAAAGTTATTTACTCCATCATTTTCTTAAAGAATGTCATTCTAACATATTTCACACATATTAACAAAATACTTAAATATACAAATTTACCCCAATTTAAAATATCACTAATCAAATTATAACTATTTAAATGCAAATGTTATTAATTTTGAGTAAATGGTGATTTTGGAAGTTTTTTAAAAAACTGCAACAAAAATCTAAAACAACATTTTTGTGAAACAAAATTTTTACTCCAAAACGACAATGTTTCAGAAACGGGGGGAGTATCGTTTTAAGGTTTAATTTTTGTGTCACTAAGAAATGTCATTTCCTATTTCTAATGCAAATTTTTAATTTAAATCTCACGTTTATCTATATTATTTCACTTCTTAAGTAGATAGAAACATTTTAGTGTACTAAAAAAGTAGAAAAGAATTTTACATTATTTTCTTAATTTGTGTAAAGTTGATACTTTTGAGTATTATTTATGTTGATGCTAATTTTCAATAATTAACAAGTATTTTAAAATAGGTAAAAGTAATCAAAAATATCATAACCTGACATGCATAAGGTGTTTTCATTTGCTCCATTACATTCGGTTATTCGACAGATTTTATTGTTATCTTTTAGTTTTTTTAATATTTTCTATAAAATTTCTAACATGACCGTAGTTTTAAATGTGTACATAAATTGAGGCCTCTAATTTTAAGTTTTTAAAAAAAATAATACAAATATATTTTAACTCATCAAATATACTTTTATATAAAAAAAACTCCTAAAATATACTTCTAATATTTTTTCGAACCGAGCCTCCATAACATTTGCGACGCCCTATCCGCCAGATTCCTCATTTATGATGTAGACTCATTTGTCTGGCGTCATAGTATATCTACGTTTACTGTCAATTTATAAAATCGTATTGAATACATGTATCAAGAATGGAGGAAAACTTATAGTATTTGTGTAAATCATAACGGTGGGTTGTACGAAATAAATGAAAACTAAAAACTGAATAATAGAAATAACGAAGAAGAAAAAAAGGGAAAATAGTAGTTGAGACACCGAAAGAAGAATGCATAAACTAAACGGAACGAAGAGAAGCTCTCAACAAAGGTAGTTAGGGTTTTGCACGTTATCTTAGCTCATGCAATCTGCCCCTTTCATCATTCTATTTATTTTATAATATAAAAATTTATAATTCATTTTTATCTATTATACATTATACATACACACACACATATATATATATATATATATTTACATGATCGTCATGCATGTCCTGCATTTTACCTACCAAAGCCACAATCAATCTCTCCTAAGAGAGAGGAAAGAAATTATACACAAATATTTTCACATAGCTCATATATATTATAAATAAAGTTTTGTGGTGACGTTATTTTACACGAGAAAGCTCGACCTTGTATGGATGTTATTAGCTGTTACCTTTTGATTCTTATTCTTCTTCTTCTTTCTTGCAATCTCTTGTCTTCTTTTCCTACCTCTTTTTGCTTTTTCTTGTCAAGTTTTCAGCAGTCACAAGTTTTTTGAGGATGCTTGTTTCTTCCGAGAATCTTGTGTAAGTTCTTGTTGACATATTTTTCTCATGATAGTTTTAGTTCTCTCTGTTTAGTTTGAAATCATCATGTGAAATGGTACATTTTCTCTCTATAATTCTTTATCTCGTGTCTAATATATCTCTTCTTTAATTTGTTACTAACCAAATTTATCCGTTTAATAGTTGACGATATATATTTGGTTAGAGTTTGAAGACGCCTTTTAATTATGTAAATACTTAACGATGAAATATTTTTCAAAGTTTTGTGGTTTTGTCATATAAAAAGCTTTTTATTTAATTTTATGCAGTAGTCAGTTTGAGAGAATGGAGAGTAGTATGCAGAACTTGTTGGAGAAATTGAGGCCTCTTGTGGGTGCAAGAGCTTGGGACTATTGTGTTCTTTGGAGACTAAACGAAGACCAAAGGTTTGATTTTATTCTTCTTAGTAAAATTTTCTTTTAAAGAGTTTGTTTTTCTATTTATCTTTATTTCTCTTTCGTCACATATATTGTCATTTTGGTTTTGGTGGAGACAGGTTTGTGAAGTGGATAGGATGTTGTTGTGGTGGGACAGAACTCATAGCGGACAATGGAACAGAAGAGTTTAGCTTCGGCGGTTGTAGGGATGTTATGTTTCATCATCCTCGTACCAAATCTTGTGAATTTCTATCACATCTTCCTTCTTCAGTCCCTCTTGATTCCGGGTATGACCATATACAAGCTACAATATATATATATATATATATATATATATTCATTCATAGAAAATATATACTTAGAGTTGGAAAACTTTGGTGTAGGATATATGCGGAGACTCTTATGACTAATCAGACCAGTTGGTTAAGTGAGAGCTCAGAACCAAGTTTCATGCAGGTATATTATCCGATATTCGGAACTACACAATCACATGATTCTTCATGAGCAAGAAGTGATAAATTTAAGTTTTCTTGAATCCAGGAAACAATCTGTACGAGGGTTTTGATTCCTATACCAGGAGGACTAGTGGAGCTCTTTGCGACCAGACATGTATGTTTGTTTATATGTTTCTAAGTTCTGTCAAGTTTTTGATTCTTTGGTTAATTTGTGTTGGTGTGGGTATATGTATAGGTCGCTGAAGATCAGAACGTCGTGGATTTTGTAATGGGACATTGCAACATGTTGATGGATGAAACTGTAACGATCAATATGATGGTAGCGGACGAGGTAGAATCCAAGCCGTACGGGATGTTATCTGGTGAAATCCATCAAAAGGGTTCCAAAGAGGAAGAAATGATGAATCTTCCGTCTTCTTACGATATGTCTGCTGATCAAATCCGGCTCAACTTCTTGCCTCAGATGAGTGATTACGAGGCACAACAACACTTGAAGATGAAGAGTGATTATCATCATCAAAACTTAGGGTATCTCCCGGAGAATAGTAACAAGGAGATGATGGGTATGAACCCATTTAACTCGGTGGCAGAAGATGGGATTCCGGTGATTGGCGAGCCTAGCTTGCTTGTGAACGAGCAGCAAGTTGTGAACGATAAGGAAATGAATGAGAATGGTAGGTTGGATTCAGGGTCCGATTGCAGCGACCAGATTGATGATGAGGATGATCCAAAGTACAAGAAGAAGTCTGGAAAAATGTCTCAAGCCAAGAACCTTATGGCTGAGAGACGTAGGAGGAAGAAGCTAAACGATAGGCTTTACGCTCTTCGCTCGCTTGTTCCTAGGATAACCAAGGTAAGGGTTTCTCTAGGGTTTTGTTTCTTGGTTTCTGGTTTGGTATTTTGCGTTTTCTGAAACTAGTTTCTGTGGGATGGAAGTTGGACAGGGCATCGATTCTTGGTGATGCGATTAACTACGTTAAGGAGTTACAGAACGAGGCAAAGGAGCTTCAAGACGAGCTTGAAGAGAATTCAGAGACTGAGGATGGATCTAATAGGCAGCAAGGAGGGATGAGCCTGAATGGGACAGTGGTCACCGGGTTTCACCCAGGGCTTTCATGTAACTCTAATATTCCTAACCTGAAACAAGATGTTGATCTTGAAAATTCTAATGATAAAGGACAAGAAATGGAGGTTAGAGCATAATACAGAGAATCCAACTCTCACCTTTTCTTCTATATTGAACTATGAAACCGAATTCTCATGCTATTGGTTTATATTGGGTTTGAGGGATTTCAGCCACAGGTGGACGTGGCTCAGTTAGATGGCAGAGAGTTTTTCGTAAAGGTGATTTGCGAATACAAACCAGGAGGCTTCACGAGGCTAATGGAGGCACTAGATTCTCTGGGACTTGAGGTCACAAATGCTAACACGACTCGCTACCTCAGCCTTGTCTCCAATGTCTTTAAAGTCGAGGTATGATCTTAGCTCTGAAGGAACTGTTGAATGATACAAAAACCAAAACAAAATATACAAAAACTATATGTTTCCTTTTTCCCATGTTTACAGAAAAATGATAACGAGATGGTTCAAGCTGAACATGTGAGGAACTCATTGCTGGAAATTACTCGGAACACATCTAGAGGATGGCATGATGATCAGATGGCCACAGGTTCTATGCAAAACGAAAAGAACGAAGTTGATTATCAACACTTTGATGATCACCATCATCACGACGGTCATCATCACCCATATGATCATCAGATGAATCAGAGCGCTCATCATCATCACAACCACCAACACATCAATCATTACCACAATCAATAAGGAACAATGTCCTAAAACTATCATCTATTTTTCATATTGAGACTTTTCCTTTACAAGTTAAAAAAAGGAATGTCAATTCAAGAACAACTCTTAGGATTTCATCGAACAGAAGCTATAAACTTGAAACAACTTCATTGAAATAATCTTTGTTAGAAGGATTTTGACAACCCATGACAAAAGAGATAAGTGTACAGCACCCCTAGAGCTTTTAAGCAGGCTCCAAAACATGGCCAACCAAAAAAAAATTCATTTGCCAATATTGTTGGAGCGGATGGGGTTACAACTTAGCAACATGCAATTCTTGTATAACTCCAAAAAATAACTTTGATACACACATTCCATAAATATCTGAATCTGAAACTTATAATAAGTAAAAAAACCGCAAACCTTCACTTGGTTCATTGACAATGATTGGTGTATTCAGCTCCTTTGAAGCTTTGTTATTGCTTCTGCAGATGCTCGAATTCATTGCAGTCAGCTCCTACCTCGCTCAGCGCTGAGAAAAGCTTTGGTGCGATCTTTGCCAACATAAGCTTAAAACCAACAGAAGTTGAATTAGCGCTGCTACGTTCATCGATAACCGAGGCATCTTTGGTGAGGGAACCTATCAGATATCCTTTCATGTATGCGTCACATGCCTTCAAGATGTAATACCCGCGTTTTCTAAAATGCTCTTTGATGAGTTCTTCAAAATCCTACAGATTTCATCACAGGTTAAGAAAAGGAAAGTTAGGGAAAATGTGAAATTCAATGTAATGGGAGTAATAGAAATAGCAACAGAGCTTCGCAATTACTTTTGGTGGTTTACGCATAAGATACATCATGGTTTTACAATTTAGCAAGAAAGTATTCTCGTTGTATCCCAGTGAGTTTTTTTCTCCTTCTGCAGTTCCGACCTGCTTATCATACCCGGCTTCATTGAAATAAGGTTTTGAGTTCAACACCAATCCCTGAAGTGAAACAAGAACTTGAAGGATGCTAGATGATTTAGGATCCCAGACTTCATTTCCCCTGCCTGTCCAGGTATTCAAAAGGCTAAGACAGACCTTGCCTTCTTCATACAGATTGGGGTTTAACCTCCAACCACCAGAATGATAATATGCAGACTGCAACATGACAGAAAGTTATTTCATAATTATGGATAGCTGAATTCAACATTAGGTTGTGCACATTAGCAATAAAAACAACTAGAAACTCATACCGGTGGCACACTAGGGTAATCAGATGGAAGGTGAAAATCAAAAAAGAAGAGACCATCTTGGTATGGTGTTCCGTATGCCCCAACTATTACAGCCCTCAAGAGATCCATTCTATCTTCGTAAGCTCGAACAAAAATTCCATCTGCCAAAGTTAAATCATTTTGTTTTTTGCTATAAGTAGTTACAATCATAAGATACTGCTGAAAGTTTTAACTGTACAGCTATACATTCTTACCAGGAAGATTGTTCTGAAGTATTTTCCAATCTTGATCAACCTTTTTGAACCACTTTCTTTCTTTGGTTTTCTGCAAGTTTGATAAGACAAGATTCAAAATCAAGCTTCCAATTTAAACTGCCACCATATGAGTCATATAAAGTGTAAGTCTTTGAACTACCTCTGCATCTGCACCAAGAAAATGGTGGTCCAGAGGATCTTGTGATATATCAAAGCGTCTGAAACTGCAACTATCACCTTCACTCGACTGAGGATCTTGTACTAGCTCATCATCAGATTCTTCATCGCTCTTTGTTAATTCCAATGCTTCCTTTTCTGAAAGTGTAGAGGTTATCCCACCCCATATATTCTCAGCATTTGCTTGAGTGTCTTTTGACTCAGAATTATCAGTCACATCCACTTCATAAAGGAAACGATCTCTTTCGTCAGACGGGTTGGTCAATTCAGCTTGCTTATATACATTTTCACCTGTGTAATCAGAACTAGAAGAATCTTCTGGTTTTCGTGCACGCGAAAAGATTCCACTAGCCAGTCGTGTGACAAATTCAATTGCAGCCAGTGGAAGAGCTAGGGCACCGTTCCTACCAGAATCATTTTCTGCATTGATTTCTGCATCAGAGTTTCTATCGGTGGAACTACTCCTTCCAAGCTCCTGTAAATCAAACATTCTTATTCATTTTGCAGACAAATAGCAATGACTATGCTCTAAAAGGAAGTAAACCACAGCAACCCTTTTGATCATTTTATTTTGGTTGAAGGAGACATGTAATTAACTAACTACATATTCAGAAACTTTTTTATAAACGGAAACAAACCTCTTCAGGAATCTCATGAGCATCCCTATCATCATCGTCTATAGTTTCCCAACTAGCAGCATCACTTGCTTCACTTTCTCCAGCAATTGATTCATCATCATCATCGCGTCCAACTACATAAACTGCATGAGGGCCAACCTACGACAAAGCAAAAGTTTTAAAGTAAAAATCAACGATTACTAAGCTTTGTCCACAGGTAAAGTGGAGACTCGAGAGATTTCTTAATGTTTTTTCTTGCATAGACAGTCCCATAAAGAACAAAAGTGCATATATCTCCCAGGTCAAAATTGCTCTCCAAATTATTCCGTTAGATAGGTAATAAAATCTCCTACAACTTAAGCATCAACTTTCTTTTAGGCCAAACCATCAAAGAGAGGACAACATTTATAGAATTGCCTTTTCCCTAAGTCCCTGGTTTATTACATAAAAAGCAGCAAAAACATGAACAAACCTAACTTCAAATTGGTCTAACATTCATGGAGCATCCCGGATAAACACTTAAATTCAAACAGCAATTGTATTAAAAGCACTAAAAGTTTCCATACACGTTGCAAATCAATAATGAGACAAGACCAGCAAGGTACTGTAAGTGAATAGACTAGTTGAGGTTGACGTACCGTTGATACTGTTCCATCAGCCCATGTTACTTCAATATCACCATCCTTGAGGCCAGTAATATTTCCAACCCATGAGAGATTTGAAAGGTCCGTATTAGGTTCGTTTTCTTCTTTATCCTTGAGGATTTTAGCTTCTTGATGGTATTCTGTATCTTGCTGTTCATTTTCTTGCTCTGTTGCCTCCTCTAAAAAGTTTGCGGGAGAAGATGCTGGTAATGCAACGGTAACAGGTGATAGTCGAACAACAACATCTCCATAACAGTAGTCATAATCTTGATGGCCCTCTAGCTCATACACACTAACGATTTCTTCCTTTTCAAACTCCCGGGGTTCTTCTGCCCTAAGAAGTGGCTTTATCCATCTCACAGAAGCGGTACGTTCTTTTGCATTGACACTTTTCACAACACCAACTCGCCGGGGTTCAGTTGTGTTATCACCATCATCAGATGTCTTCTCCACCACATACTGCTCAGAGACGAATTCCTGATCACCAGGAGTCTCAATTGGAATCAATGTTGTCGCTTCCCGTCTAGATTCAATTGTACCATCCTGCCAGGCTACATCAACACGTGTTCTGCTATTAACTACCAAAAGAGCTTGTTCAAAGCTCTCCTCTTTTTTCTTTACCTTTTTGTCCTTTCTGATAACAAGTTTACGTATCTTCTTACGATGGAGAGGCCAAGGCTCATGAACAGGCTCACTAGTTGCTTTAGGCAAAGCTCTTCCGCCTACTACATGTCGCTCATCTTCTAAACGTAACCCACTTTTCTGTTGCCGATCAGCATGACTAGATTGGGAATCATAAATTCGTAATTTAGATAAATGCTTATGTAAGGGAATTGTAGCAGATTGATTCACCGATGGAAGATGGCACCAGTCACCCACTTCCCAATTGGCATGAGTGAAACATGACAACAATGTCAAATTACTTGGACTCTGCTCCTCAGGTGGGGAAACAGAAGAATCTGGCCCAAAGCCAGCTGAGGCAATCCAGTAGACAAAAATAGATCCAGCAGTAACTTTGGTCACAGTACCTTCCAAGCGATTGGGCTTCCACAGTCCAGATAACCACCGGGAATTCTTAAAAATGGATGAGGAGGTTGCTTTGACACGCTGGCCTGGGTAATATGGAAAATTTGCATCTTCTTCAAGGTTATTCTTGGGCATAGGTTTTAGTCGAAGGGGTTCAACACGTAGGACTTTACACATGGAACCATCATCAAACAAGACAGTCACATTGTCCAACACATCATCAATTCTACCTAGCCAGGGGCCATGAACCACATAATCACCAACAGCGAAATCCCTGACGCGTTTCAAATCTTTGGTTGAGATGTCATTGTGGATAGAACCATCCGGAGCCAATAAATCTACCGATATGTTTACATCCACTACTACTCCCACTTGTCCAGTTGGGTTATTAGCTGAAGCAACATAATCTCCATGTAAGAAACCACGGTCTACAACGGTTACATCCTTAATATCTTGAACTGGCTCAGTGTTATCCATCCAAAGAACACGAATCTGATCACCCTCAAGGGCACCACATTTGTAGTTCCCATCGGCTTTTTTCTCGCCAAGATTTCCAGCAGCATTGCCATCATTTTCTTCATTGGCCTTTTTCCCTTCCTCTTCATCCACATCATCATCATCATCGTCGTCTTCATCGTCACCATCACCATCATCATCGTCATCGTCATCATCATCATCACTAACGTCACTTTCAGAGTCAGAATCACCAGCTACTTCACTGACAACCCCAATACTACCCGTCTTGTTGCTTCTAACAATATCTTGACGATAAATATTAGGATGGTCTTTACTTACTGAATCATCAGACCTATTTATATGACTGCTTCTGCTGTTATTCAGAGTTGGATCACATACAGACTCATTTGTCATAGAACCATCAAGTGGCGAGTCAACCCCACCATTCGTTGATGTACCAGGGTCATCTTGCTCATGTTCCATCTGAAAAAGCCAAGCCAAAGTTTTGATGTGAGAGTATTCAAAATCAATCTGCACAAATCAAAAAACCAATAATCAATATATCCTAATCTTCTTCAAAACCAAACTTGTAACAAAATTTTCTAAATCTCAATAGCTACGGAGCAAGGATCATCAAAAGAGTAGGATCTAAACTATGATGCAACATTCATACTAGTAGCAAAAAGAAAAAAAAGAAGCAAATTGCCCTAAAAGTCAAAACGAAATTTTTTTTTTTTATGTTTAGCTTTCTGGATAGATTCAAATAACAAACGAAGCTGAAAGCGAAGCACACGCACATAGAACATTCCGATTATTTCACAAACTATCAAAAGACATAATCTCAAACTCTAAGATCATCACCGGAAATCATAATCTAGATTTCGTTTAAAGCTGAGACGTGAAAGTAATCACATTGAGCTTCCAACGAAAATTTTCAACAGATTCAAATAGAAAATAGTATATGTTTTATCGATGACAACGAGGAAGTACCGGTTCGAATCTACGGGGAGAAGTGATCGGAGGAGGATTTCAATCGATTTTGGTTTTCTTTGTTTGATCGTATTTGTAGCAAATTTTTGATTTTTTTTCTTCTTTTTACAGAGAAGAATTTGAAGCGAAGAGAAGAATCGAGAAATTGAGGAGAAAGATTGAAGGCAAGGGAGGAGCTGGGATTCTCAGCGGCGTCAAGGGTATATTCGTCAATATGTATCTTAACTTCTAATTGTATTTTTTTTTTTTCGTGACATTCCACCAGCACTACCGATGATTCTACGTATTCAATCTCAGCCGTTTGATGTGCTTACCAAGTCACCGGATTCAGTCTTTTTGTATCCGTTATTAAACTTTTATAAACGCTTATACGAGAGACAAATTATATGGTATGTATCTGAATTATAATTTTATAGCTTCGAGAATGATTATGATTATGACTAGGTAAAAGACGAATCATAGCTGTTAAATTAATTCAAAAAGGCTAAATGAATAATAGACATGTTCGTTCTGCAACGAATATAATAAAAGATATTTCAACTTGCTTTTGATTTTTCTAACCCAAATAAGAAGTCAAAACATTCTTATCAAATCTAAATTATGTTTAGCATAAGGCCTTTAGCATAATACAAATACTGAGTTGAAATTTAAAGAAAGGTATCAAAGTTTAACATCACACACAACATCCGAGACTTGAAAAAATACACGAAAAGAGTGAAAAGCATAAAGCATAAATTTGACATACGACATAAATTAAAAGATTGGAATCTATCATAACATGGCAAGTTTCATCTTCATTGATGCTTTTAAGAACCATACTAAAACCTCTTTCTCAAGCTTCGATCATGTGACGTCCTACTTACTCTCGGGGAATTTGGCCTCGTAAGCCTCTGTAGTCTGTTAAAAAAGAGGAAGAAGAGTTCATTAGTAGATGATGAAATCAAAAAACAGTTTAAAACCACAAATCATGATTTTGGGAGATACCATGTAAGTAGCAGTAATCATCTTTCCGGCAAACCATCGTCCATGGAGGGCACGTTGTGCACCCATGGCTGCTTGAGTATTTCCAAATCTCAAGTAGACAAAACCAACGCTGTTCCTGTTTTACCAACAGAGAATTCAAAATCAGATATCAGTTTAAATATTTTCGAGAGAGAGAAGAAAGAGAAACACAAGAGCCTAAAAGCTCACTCACTTGTCAACATAGATATGATTCAGTTCTCCGAATTTGGAACATTCTTCTCTAACATCTTCTTTGATGTCCTCGTCAAACTCAGGCTCAGTCTGCCAAACAAATAAAGAAGAATTAGGTTAAACTAAAAAAATGTTAAGAAACAAGAAAATGTTTAGTAGATCACCAACCTCTGTGGACGGATCAAACATGTTTTTAAGCAGCAGACATTCGCTGGGGACACCAATAGGGTCGAGCGCAGCTGGGATATTTACAGCGGGAAATATTCCTGCCCCTGCGAGTCCAGCAACAGCAGGAAAAGGTACAAGAGGAGCTGCCATAGGAGAGATTGTAGAAACTCCACCAGCTGCAGTAAGGCCAGCGCTGCAGAGAAGATTGGATTTTTATAACCTTTGCTTGATTAATCAAATAAAAGATGAATAGCTTAGAGCAAAGCTTCCTCTTAACCCTAATTCTCTCTTGGTTAATTCTTGGAAGTTAATTATTATTGATGTTTAGAGATCCTTTTATAGATCTCTTTACAACCGCCCTAAAACCTTAACTAAAAGGAAAATTATAAAAACAGAAACTAGTAATAGGAGATAGGCAAACCTTGATGGAGTTCCACTGCGATCGAGCTTCTGCATGAGAATTACCCGCGATTGTGCATTCAGAGACTGCAGTATAAGTAACTAAGTTAGGCTACAAGAAAAAAATATTTACCACAAATGTTGGAAATATTACTCCATTTTCTTCTACTCTACTATGGCTCTTACATATCATAGTAGCTAATTACTGTTATAGAGAACCAGATCTAATTAATAGATTTGTCAATTAGCAACCTTTTGTTAAGTTGATTAAAATTATGTTCATATTTAATCTATCAATATTCTACGTCATGAAGTTACCAATATCTATTATGTGAAACAGGTTAATTGAGTTCTTTCTATATTTAATCTATCAATATTCTACGTCATGAAGTTTCCAATATCTATTATGTGAAACAGGTTAATTGAGTTCTTTCTATATATCCATGAAACATGTCCTCTTTAGGA
Source organism: Cardamine flexuosa (assembly GCA_963555745.1). Lineage (NCBI taxonomy): Eukaryota > Viridiplantae > Streptophyta > Magnoliopsida > Brassicales > Brassicaceae > Cardamine > Cardamine flexuosa. The sequence continues at coordinate 20,286,669 of OY743219.1, forward strand.
GGTTAGGTTAGCGAGATACAAAACAACTACTAACCATGCCACCTCCATCATCATCATCCAGATCACCGGTGGGTTGTGTCTGTCCAGCTTCTGGGACTTCAGGTTGATCTGTTACAGCTGACACCTATATGAAAAGTAAAACTACATCATCAACAGATATAATATGTAGTGTTACATGCATGTTTAGAAGCCTTTGAGACAGATTAAAGATGGGTGTCAAAGCTCATAGAATTTGCCTTACTAGATGCAATACTGTATCATCACTACTACAGAAACAACATGCACATCTGTTCGGGAATTGTATTATAATTTTACCACATAGAGAAAGGATCTTGTTTCTTAGAGAGTCTAGAAACTACCTAACACAATGTAAGCTCTCTACAACTTCAGTATATCAATTGAAAATTTATAAAATAAGTTCAACCACTACCTTGATTGCACGACCTGCAATCTCCAACTGTCCATTCAGATTCAGTGCGTTTCTAGCATCCTCCAGGCGGGCAAACTTGAAGGTTAACAAAAAGAAAATACTTCTGTTAATCACAAAAGAACATTAGCAAGAAAACGTCATCAAGACTGACACTGGCTCCACCTACCTGAACAAAACCAAATCCTTTGCAGAGGCCAGTTTCATCACGAGGTACCTGGACCAGCTCCACATTCCCAAATGGTTCAAAAACCTATTAATGCCAAAAGAAAAGTATTATTATGTCCCCTGAATACGAACTATGATCAGAAAATGAAAACGATTACGAAAGAGATTTATTATTCTGAAAGCTCAACAGGCATGTCATTTGTACAATACAGGAGTAGCTCTGTTCTTACATATCTCTGACTCTTTATCCAAATAACACTTCCTCAATATTAAACATAGAGCAGTTGCCAAGAAAAATAAATGGTTTACCTTTCGAAGATCATCTTCTGACATGTTGATGTGGAGGTTACCAACATAAAGACGTCTAGCTCCCCCAGAGTAAGGGCCCAGCGACCCCCCTGCTCCAGCAGCAGCAGCTGTTGACTGAACAAGATTCTTCTCGGCTTCAGATGGTTTTACCATAACAGGCTGACCAAGAAGAGGTTGCCCAGATAGAGCAATAGCCATAGGGACAGACATTGTATCATAAAACTCCACATATCTGTAAAAAGGACAAACTTAGAATCTTGCAAACAGTACTAAAACAAGATACATCATAGCATTTGCAAAATTTATGTGCCCCAGGAGCTTCATGATGCTTATCACTTTACCAACAGTTGAGGATTCTTTAACATGAACAGTAACATGCTTTTGTCAAATCAGGCTCAAAGAGTCAAACTGTTCTAAACTCACCCGATTCCCCGTGAACGCCTTGAAATTCGATCCATAATTATCCGTACATCTCGCACCTAAAACCATATTCAGAAGGCAACATGTTAAAAAATATTTAAACGAACCAGCCAGAAAAATATTTGGATGGAGACATGAAACTGGCAGGGAAGAGGACAAACCTTTCCAGCTCTGGAAAAGAACTCATAAACATCCCTTTCAGTTGCCCTCAAAGCAATCTGTTGTACAAGATATCCACAAAGAACCAATGATTGATCGAGTTATAAAAATGCTCCAAAGGGACCATACGTATCACAATAAGTATACCTGATAGGCAAAAACTGTTCTCTGGTCTCTTTCAGGATCAGCTTCAGGCTCTACCTTATCCTCCTTTTTATCTTTATGGCGTCTGCATAATACCAAACATGTGAGCTTTTTTAATATGATAACAGAGACATTGTCATCCATATTTTACAAGATGTCGCAACGTCTTTAGAAATATGCCAGAGACAACATATCAGAAGTCATCTTCTGGTATGAAGTAATATGTTAATATTAGGACAATTCAAAAAAGATAAACTTTTCTCCGATAGGCGTACACATGTGAAGCACGAGATGGCCCTGCAGGGAACTATGCGAAGTCAACAAGGGATGAACAGAACAATAAACTCATAAATTTAAACTTAGATCTTCTTCAGTTTAAATTTAGCACGGGACCAACCTTCAGTCTAACCAAAAACTTTTTACCTTCTATTACAATGATAATCTTAAACGGAACGAGCCCCATCAAGTTGTACAGAAGTCAATACCAATCGACCTAATAGCATTAGTATGAACCTGTTAACACTTATAGCTTACATCAAAGTTTTTGTAGCATAACCCAAAAAGCATAACAGATTTGATTTCCAAATTCAGTTGTGAAATCAAGAAGACCAGAAGCACTAGGAGCCTGTATTCTCAATTTCAGTCGGAACATCCCAATAATATTCTGAAACTACCATGAGAACACTTCCCGAAAAAGATACAATGGCAAAGCAGCTAGGATACACACTACATAAACTTAAGAATCAGATTCTAAAGTGTGACCTAGCAGGCAATACGTAGAGTATCAAAGATAATAACCAATTTGCATGTGTACCTCTAAGGAAGTATGCACCAATTATGACAAAAAAAGTATACTGATAGAATGCAGTAAGCATTTATGCAAATGAATTATTATAACACAAAGAGAAGGGGCACCTGCGATCTCTGTCACGGTCTTTGGTGTCTCTTTCCTTAGGTTCAAGTACTTCCTGGCTCTTTTCTCTATCCTGACTCCGATGTCTCTCTGATCGACTTCTACTTCGCCGTGATCGATCTCTCTCCCTATCTTTTTCATGGTCACGCCCTTTACTGTCACGATCCTTCTCTCTCTCTTTTCCATTTCTTTCCTCTTTATCTTTATCCTTTTCACGATCTCTATCTCTCTCCTTGTCTCTGTGATCCCGGCTACTTCTATGCCTATCCCTCTCTCTGTCCCTAGAACGTGAACGGTGGTGCGACCTTGACCGCTTAGAACGCCGACCATCCTCATCTTCATCCCTCTTCTCATCACCCCTATGCCTTGAGCTTCTACTCCTCTCTTTCACTTCAGATTTGGCTTTCTCTTCACCACCATTTCCAACTTCATTCTCCAGGTCGGGATTTTCAACTGTCTTCTCTAAGTACTCATACTCATCAAAGTCCATACTAGGAGATAAATATCCTAGTCAAATAACTTCAACACTCAATGCCTATAATCTACAAAACGCAAAATCAAAAAGTAAATTAGCATAAGAACCTCAACATCACTCCGAACGGAAACTTTATTAAAACGGTGAGTGCCTATATCGACTCCAAAAACCCTAATTCCTAAGACAGAGATTCATATCTACTACGAAATTTCTCATATCGATACTGCTACAAGCAGAGAATGAGTATACGATGAATCCTAGATTGAAATTGAGAAGAAATTTAGGAACTAAGTCCACCATACCTCCTCCGGTAACAAAACTCGAAGAAGCAAGGGAGAAACTAGAAGGAGCTCTAAATCTGGAATCTCCGGCTTCGGAATCTAGGGCAAAGAAGAGAAAACTCTGAGGACGAAGCTTGTGAGGTGGTCGCTAACTCTCTCTTTACCACTTGCTAGATTCAGCCTAAAACCCTCCTTCGGGTCTAAGGCCCAATCCACTTTTTACTTCTTTCGAAAACGTTTTTCTTTACTAATTTTCTACTTTCTTTTACCTTTTTATTTTTCCAATCTTATTACTTGTATTTTTTTTTGGTCAACAAAACTTATAGTATTTCTTATTTTACTAACTATAGGTAGGGGTGTCAAAATGGCTAATAGCTCAGCTTGGCTCAGATTTTCATGAGTTCGAGTTATGTTTTTTAGGCTCATTTAATAAACAAGTTATATGATCTAAGCTTAAGTGAGTTACAAGTTATACAAACGAGCTCTCATGAGTCAAGCTAGCTTGCGAGTTCGACCTTTTTATAATTAATTTTATTTTATATATGTAATATGTTATAGATATATATACAAATAATAATATAAGCAATAAATATATACATATTGCTTTTTTATTTAAAAAAAATGTTTTTATTTTTATTTTTAGACTTTAGATTTTATTTAACATTCTAAAACAATTTATTTAGATTTTGTTTAGCATTTTACTTTGAAATTAATTTACTGGATTTTATGTTATTAATTTATATTTTTTTATAATATTTTTCTAAAATATGAGATCGCGAGCCAACTCATTTAACTCGCGAATATACTGATATGAGTTTGAGCTAACAAATATATGTTCATATAACGAGTTTGAGCTAGCTCATGAAATTCACGAGTTCATTGTGAGCTGAGCGAGGTAGCTCAGTTTGACACTCCTAGTCTGTAGGTAAAATTTATGAAACTGATGATGTTTTATAATATGATGTTTCTTTTAACCTTTCATAAGATTTTTTTTTTTACCACTAGACACTTCTGTCTAAAACTTAAATAAGATGTTTAAATATATTATTTTTAACAGAGAGAGAACAGTTTGGGATCTAATTTAAAAGAGATGACAGTTAATTAAAGGGTCCAATTTTTAATATTATATATATATATAACAAAAAGATTAGATTGAAGAGAGCACATAAATATAGTTTATATGTATATACTTTTGTTTCATTACAAATATACAAACATCTTATTCATGAAATTTGAAAAGAAAAAAAATTTAGTAAAAATCCTATAAACAATTATCTTTAGGAACCAAAAAACTTTTCCCCCCTAGTACATAAAACTTTTGAGCCGGTCCTGACTCCACCGCAACATCACCTTTTCAGGTCTGAAACTTCGTTACACAATGATATCAAACTCACAATGAAGACAAATATAGATCTTTAGACTTTAATATGTCTCACTCCATTACTCATTCTCTGGTTTCAGCACTTTGATTCCTCGTAACCAGTATGTATTCATGAATATTTATATGTTTGTCCCTATATAATGATTGTTTTCGCTGAAAACCTCCAAAATTGATCCTCAACAAAGTATAGTTTACTTTTAGTTCAACATTAAGCAGAAAACCAAACAAAATTGAAAAGGTTAAACATTAACGAAAACAGTCCTTTATTGATCATCATATTAAAAATAACAATCCTGATAGATAATCTTTTTAGGCAACAAAAAAACAAAAACAAAAACAAAAATAGATTTTTCATTTTTCAAGGTAATTTGGATATGAATTTTTTTACCGCTTATATGATGTGGTCATCAATCCATCAGTACACAACTTATTAGGTCGCCAGAGTAGATGACTCTTCATCTGCAAGGATGTTTATTCCGCGACAATTTTTAAGGTCTGCATAAATATTTTCCACCGCGTGCCGGGTATTGTACATTTGCCCAAGTGGATCATAATAATACTGCACATTGATGAAAATGAAAACATGTTATACAAATTCATATATAGAGTAAAAAGAGAGAGAAACCATTAGAGAGACCATATTGATTTGAGGATATGCATCTGGATTTCCATATTAACAAATTATAAGAACTTGTGAGTTTTACAATGACAAAAAGAGAATGTGTCTAGTAGATAGCCTAGATCTATACAACGATAATAACTAAATTACTATCACTTACATGATTGGATCATAGGATGTTAAAGGTTTCATCAGATAAAAAATATTAATTAATTAAAAAAATTACCCAGTGGAACATGTTGTTAAGCTTGACACGCTCCTCAACGATCCAACCGGTTTGAAACCAATTGTAATCTCACGAAGAATTATCAAAGACAGCACAAGATTTTACAGGGATTGAGTTCAACGACCTTTTACTTTTTTGGGTCTTTACTCTCAATGTTTCTCGTCCATCCGTTGACAAATTCATTACATTGTTCTCGAATGATATCCCATTGGAAGATCTCCTCTGCTTTGGACGCTTCTGTCCAGACCTACTTGTTTCGCCCTTCATTTGTATATTTTTATACGTCTTATTACACTTTTATGTTGACGAATATTAAAGTCCCTTTTTATAATAAATGAGATTTATCTACCTAAGGTTATAATTTCATTTGTAGTCTATATTTTAGTTATTTTGCACACTAAATGGAAACAAATCTTTCATTTTATCAATAGATTATTTCCAAAAACAAATTTATGAATTTTCCACTTAGTACCAATCCAAAACTCTTTTCTGTTGACTAAGAAATTAACGTGGACGGTGGACCGATGTTTTAGTTTATGTTATGTTAAGTGATATTTTCTCTAAAAGAATGTATTTAATCAAATATCTAAACTAATTTATGATTTTGTGTGTGCAAATACTTATTTAATATAATGTAAATGGGCCTAGGCCGAATCCATTACAATCTTTTCGAAAGCCTCATTTGCAAGAGTATTGTTCATTTTGTGAAGGTAATTTGTATATGAATCTTTTGACCGCTTTTATGATTTGGTCATTAATCCATCAGTACACAACGTATTAGGTCGCTAGACTAGATAACTCCTCATCGGTGAGGACGTTTATTTTTTTATCCTTTTTAATGTCTGCATAATACTTTCTACTATGGACCGGGTATTGTACATTTGCCCAAGTGGATCGTAATAATACTTTTACATTTCCAATATGGAAAGAAAGAATGCAACTCTCGGCTCATTTGCTGGGGGGGAGGGGGCGAGGGGGATGATGGTTCATGGTCTAATCTTGTGTTCCTCTCTATCTTAATAATTAAAAGGGTCAGATTTATAATATAGAATATAGATATAAAAGTAAAAAAATATTAGACTGAAGAGATCCCAAAAATATAATTTATATGTATATATTTTTGTTTCAATACAAATATACAAACATCTTATTCATAAAATTTTAAAAGAAAAAATTAGTAGAAAACTTTAAAAAATCATCTTTAGGAGTCCAAAAAACTTTGATTCCCTAATCCATAAAAGTTTTGAGCCGGTACTGACTGAGTCAGGCTGATTCCACCTCAACATCACCTCTCAAGGTCTGCAACTTCGTTACACATTAAGATCAAGCTCACCATGAAAGCAAATATATATATATATATATATATATATATTTAGACTTTAATATGTCTCATTCACTACTCCTTCTCTGGTTCCAGAACTTTGATTCCTCTTATCCAATATATAAAATTCATGAATATTCATATTTTTGTCCCTCTATAATTATTGTCTTTGCTGAAAACCTTCAAAATTGATCCTCATTAAAGTCTAATTTATTTTAGTTCAACATTAACAGAAAACCAAATAAAATTGAAAAGGTTAAACATTAACAAAAACAGTCCTTTATTGATCATAATATTAAAAATAACAATCCCTCATAGATAGTTTTTAGGCAAAAAAAACCAAAAAGAAAAAGAAAAAGAAAAATATAATTTTTCTTTTTCAAGGTAATTGGATGAATCTTTTGACCGCTTATATGATGTGGTCATCAATCGATCAGTACACAATTATTAGGTCGCCAGAGTAGATGACTCCTTATCAGCAAGGATGTTTATTCCGCCACCATTTTTAAGGTCTGCATAAATACTTTCCACCGCATACCGGGTATTGTACATTTGCCCAAGTGAATTGTAATAATACTGCACATTGATGAGAATAACATGTTATAAAAATTCATATATAGAGTAAAAAGTGAGAGAAACAATAGAGAGACCATGTTGATTTGAGGAAATGGTTCTGGATTTCCATATCTACAAATGATCAGAACTTGTAAGTTTCGACAACAAGAGAATGTGTCTAGTAGATAGCCTAGAACTATACAACGATAACAGCTAAATTACTATCAATTACTTGATAGGATCATAGGATGTTAATGGTTTCATCAGATAAGAAATATTAATTAATTAAGAAAAATTACCCGGTAAAGCCTGTTGTTAGGCTTGACACGCTCCTCAACGATCCAACCGGTTTGAAGCCAATTGTAAGCAGGCGAAGAATTATCAAAGACAGCACAAGAATTTCCAGGGATTGAGTTCAGCGACCTTCCACTTTTTAGGGTCTTAACTCTCAATGTTTCTCGTCCATCCATTGATAAATTCATTACACTAGTCTGGAATGAAATCCCAGCTGAAGCTCTCCTCTGCTTTGGACGCTTTTGTCCAGACCTACTTGTTTCGCCCTTCATTTGTATCTTTGTTATACGTCTTCTTACACTTTATGTTGATGAATATTGAAGTCCCTTTTTATAATAAACGAGATTTATCTACCTAAGGTTATAACTTCATTTGTAGTCTATATTTTAGTTATTTTGCACATTAAACGGAAACAAATCTTTCATTTTATCAATAGATTGTTTTCGGGAACAAATTTATGTATTTTCCACTTAAATCAATCCAAAACTCTTTTCTGTTGACTTAGAAATTGACGTGGACGGTGGACCGATGTTTCTTTTTATATTATGTTAAGTGATATTTTCTCTAAAAGAATGTATTTAATAAAATATCTAAACTAATTTATGATTTTGTGTGTGCAAATACTCATTTAATTTAATAAATGGGCCTAGGCTGAATCCCTTTCAATCTTTTCGAAAGCCTTTTTTGCAAGAGTATCGTTCATTTTGTCAAGGTAATTTGGATATTAATCTTTTGACCGCTTTTATGATGTGGTCATTAATCCATCAGTACACAACGTATTAGGTCGCTAGACTAGATAACTCCTCATCGGTGAGGATGTTTATTTTTTGATCCTTTTTAATGTCTGCAAAAATACTTTCCACCGTACTGGGCATTGTTCATTTTCCCATATGGAAAGAAAGAATGCAACTCTCGGCTCATTTGGTGGTGGGGGGGGGGGGGGGGGGGGGCGGAGGGGGATGACGGTTCAGGGTCTATTCTTCTGTTCCTCCTTATCTTAATACTTAAAAGGGTCATATATTTAATATATTTTCATATATATAAAAGGTTATATTGAAGAGAGCCCAAAAATATAGTTTATATGTATATATTTTTTATTTCATTACAAATATACAAACACCTTATTCATAAAATTTTAAAAGAAAAAATTAGTAGAAAATGGGCCTAGGACGAATCCATTACAATCTTTTCGAAAGCCTCTTTTGAAAGCTTCTTCACTCTGCCTCCATTGTGTTTTCAAGAACCCTAAAGGAGCCGCACCATCCCTCTCACTTGTCAAAGCCTTTGAAGTTCCACCATCTATTTTCTCTTCAATATCTTAATACTTTGTAATATCTAAACCTTTATCTTTAATAATTTTATGCAATCTATGAATTACTTTAACCTTACGTTGATGATTCCTTTAAGCATACTTGAGTAGTTTACTTGTTGGGTTTAAAGGGTTATCAAAGGGGGGGGGGGGCGAGATGATCATATAGTTTAAGTGGCGAGTTTATTGTCTATGCAACATCGTCTATATTGTTATTTTGGTATGATATCTTTCTTATGCATGTAGCTAGTGTCATGAACTAGTAACTGATTTTAGGTATTTATGTTTTGCTATCCGCTTGTTTACTATATTTGAACCTAGATTGGATTAATTCCGTGTCATAACAAGTACATATGATAACATCATATTTTTACCTGCTTTTACTATGGTTTTCATATGGTTTTTATCAATAGATTTGTATGATTTCAAGGCCAACTAGGGTATTATCGAGTATTATTAGTGTTAAAGAGATTTTACAGGTTTTATGGGAAAATGGACTAAAAGAAGAGCAAAACCCGTTTTAAGGCAATTTCAGAGCACAGAGGTTTGGCAACATTTGAATACCTTCCCATGACCAATTTCAGAGTTAGTCTATGGAAAGCTATATGAGTCAAGATTCAACTGGGACAATAATCAAAGATACATTCAGCCGTTTGGAAGATGCATCCTGAAGAGTGAAGACATGTCAAACCTCGGTCACTCAGCCCGTGACTGAGGTCCATCCTTTTGGCGACTCCGGGAACTCAGCCCATGATCAGGGCAAGCCTCTTAGACAACCTCGGTCACCCATCCCGTGACCTAGATCTTCTCCTTTGCCTCTAAACTCACCAAAATAACGAGTTTTGCACTAAAAGCCCCAAACCAATTTCTTGGCCCAAGGCCTATATATACTCATTCTAAGAATTAGGGTTTCATGTGCCTTCATTGTGTGACTACATTTCAACTCAAGACTACCACCAGGAACCCTAGAGATCACCAGAGGAGCCGCACCAAGCTTCCCTTACTTGTAGAAGCCTTTGAAGTTCCACTATCTCTTTTCTCTTCAAATCTCTGAATACTTTGTAATCTCTAAATCTTATTATTTATTTTATGAGATCTATGAACTGCTTTCACCTTTCTTTGGTGATTCTTTTAAGCATGCTTGAGTAATTTACTTGTTGGGTTTGAACGGGATTATCAAAGGAGGGATGTGATCTGTATTGTTTGAGTGGCAAGTTTATTGTCTTTGCATCATCGTTTATACTGCTCTTTCGGTCTGATCTCTTTCTTAATGCATATAGTTAGCTTCATGAACCAGCTATTGATCTTAGATATTTAGGTTATGCTACCAGCTTGCTTAGTTTGTTTGAACCTAGATTGGATGAATATCACGTCATAACAAGCACACACCACTTAGTTATTTTCAACCAAACATTTATATTAGAAACTAACTCCAGAATTGGAAGCCCAAACTGGGGGGAAGTAGTTTACAAATGTAATTTCAGAAAATAAAATTTTAGAGTTCTGTGCTAAGCAATCGGCTTGTTTATTATAACTTCTGGGGATATGGGAGATAATAAAACCAGGTACAGATTTCAAGTTCATCAAGCTGATTTGAGAAAGTGGGCCACTCCTCTAGGGCTGCACCATTGAGACGAGTTCTGCACAATCAGTTTTTGAACACATGACAAATTAATCTTGCCGAAAGGATAGAATTCAATGACTTTTAAGTGCTTCCAACTCCGTATGCAAAAGAGAAAGAGTTCTCCGGTAACACTTTGCACGCAACAATACTACATGATTGTCTTCCTGAAAACATATCCAGCCTAGACCTGTAGTAGGGTCTGATTATTTCCAAGAACCATCAACCCGACATCGAAACAGTGTAGGGGTAAGGTCCAACAATTCCATATTAACTACCTCCTCATTTGGGCATACTGGAGCCTCCTCCCATGCCAAATGTTCGGTAATAGCCCAATTAAATATATTCGGAGCAGTAGTTTGTTTTTCTTTAAATATTTTTGTATTCCTTGCTTTCAACAAAAATCATAGTATCCAAGGGAAACAATTGGGAGTTCCTTGTTCCTTTATATGAGTCGGTATTCTCTAATATAAATAATCTAAATTTGTAAACTCCAATCCTGTCGGGAAGTTTATTTGTGATGACGACACCTTTAATAACCCCCAAGTTTCTAAGGCGAAAGAACATTAAAAAATACATGGTTAAAAAGTATTTTAAAATTTGTTTCGGTAACATAGGATTTGTCATTTTAACTTAAATCACTCTAAATGTTAAGTTGATTACACTCCCTTATGAGGGTGAATTGGAATGAGTATTTGGGGAGATTTGAGTTTTAATGAGTTTTGAGATGATTTGGTTAACTTTTGATGAGTTATGAATTTTGTTATTAAATTCTCTGAAATCTCACCTAAAACCATAAGATTTTGGTCTTTGTATTTTTAACTCAGAAATCCCCTCAAATCTCACATAAAACTTTTAAGAACAATTATTGGGTTCATCCCTAGGGGTGAACCATTATATACTATATCCACCCCTCATGTCATAGCCAATCAAAATATCACCTAATATCACATTTTAAAAATGAAAATAATAATAATAATAAATTTAACAATAAAAACAAATTTGGGAAAAATAAAATCATTAAAACATCCACCGGACTGTCTGCAATTCATCCATGTGTGGATTCAGATCCGAAATATCCCACTCAACCACAAAACAACGAAAGCAATTACTTGGTTAGGTGAGCTTGTGGGACAGGTTATCGTAGTAGCTTTTGATCCCACCAAGGCACAGAGCAAAGACTACTTGAGAGTTAAAATGAGATTTGATGCATCAAAACCAGTATGAAGAATCAAAGTAATCAATATACCGTCGACTGGTAGTGGAACTGTTACAGTCCGATATGATTTTGAAAGGATCTAGAAGCGATGTTTTACTTGTCAAAGATTGACGCATCAACAAGAAAATTGCCCGTTGATGATGAAACTGAGACAAGAAAAGAAAATGGGAGCTAAGAGGAATTCAAGTGCATAAGCCGGCTCCAGTGAAAATAATTGGGGATCTGATATTTTGTTTGGTATCGTTGAAGAACATCAAGTAGGATTGGATCCAGCTACGGGAAGAGAAAGGATAAACAAAGAAGTGCTGGAAGGAATGAGGCAATATTTGATGGTAGCTGAAGGTGGTTGTTACATCTAAGAATTTGAGGGTATTTTGGTAAATTACTTTTCTTATTAATCTCTGGAATGAAAAAAGATTTACAAAAGATAAGGTTTTAGAGAGAGAAAGTGGTGAGAGAGAATAATAGAGTTGCTTTAGTCGAAAGTGGTTGAGAGTTTTCAGATTAGTTGTTTGCGGGAGAAGAGACCCGGCTATTTATAGAGTTTCGGAGTCGATGACAAGACCCAGTGGGCTTTACTTGGATTCTTTTTCCCATTAGGAATCCGCTTCCTGCCCGGTTTACTTGGCGAGGCCGGTTCAGTAAAGTTGGTATGTGCTCGAAGATCGGTTTGGATGATTTGACTGATAAAAGGCCAATTTGGACGGGCTTTTGATTTGGGTCGAACCAAGTCGGGTCGGGTCTAGGCTGGGGTGCTAAACTCGGTACCAACAGTGGTGAAAAAATTGCAAGGCAAGAGAGAATAAAGAACTCTCTAATGGAGTTGCAAGAAGATCCATTAGCTGATCAGAAGTCTATGTTGGGACGAACTAGAACCTAATCCTTTGATCACAAAGAACATTGATACAGGGCAAATATTTAGTTTTTGATTACGGAAAGAAATTTAAAATAGTTAAGGGTCCAAAACTAATGGGAGTTGCGATTTAATCGGGTCATGAAAAAAATTCAAGGCAATAGCTGTGACAAGTAGAACTTTTGAAAAAAGTATAGGATGAGCCAATACAACTTTGTTATACCTATACCTATGCCAGCATTTTGTTGATATTTCTGGCATCCTTTATACTGTTCATCATGTTGTTTATTTGTGATGAACAATTTTAATCTCTTAAGATTTGCAACTTGCTGATGAATTTGTGAGAGCAAGTAGATGTTTTGAAAGCAAGGAAGAAGTGAGAAAAAAATTCTCCAAACCCTAAAAAGAAAGAAAGAGAAATTGCACTCCATACCAAAGAAATGAAAAATAATTAAATGTCAGGTGAATGAAATTTTTTGTAATTTTTTATGTTGTAAGAAAATGTAACAGAAAGACAAAAATAACATTACTTCACACCTACCTCTACGCTATCTTCCTTCTCTACACTTTTATTTTTCTTCATTGTAAAAAAAAATCAGATTATTATTCACTAATTCTTTTCAACTTGGTTGGATTTTAAGTAATGATAATTTGTTTATTAAATTAGTTTGATTTTTCTGATTCAAACGCATTCACTTATCGTTATCATTTTAGTAGTTCAATTTTTTATGTTTCTAGGTTAATCATTTTATGGTATAACTAGAGTTTCATGCTTCATAAAGGTGAATGTAATAGATAACCCAAACAAACTATGACCCCTGATTATCATATCGGGATATACTGTATTCTATCTCTATAAGTTAACGAATAACCCAAAATCTTTTGTAGAGTTGTAACATATTTAATATGAAAATATAATAAAATCAGAAATACATAATTTCATAACGTTATATATTTAACTATCTTGCAATATATTTTTTATGTATATTGATATAATAGTAAACAACATTACTAATCTATATTTATGTACACAGTTACATATCAATATATCACAATATATGATATTATATCTTGTTACATATTTATATATCATGTCATATGTTTATATATCATGTTATATCTTCATATATTATGTTATGTGTTCATATACCATATTATATATTTATATATTATGTGAGAATACCATTAATATAATATCAAGATATAGAATAATATATCACCCGAGAAAAATACATCGGTAAACCTAGTATGATATAACAAGTAAAAATAAAAGATATGAAACTAAAACAAATCAGCCCCCTGATTGTCAAATCAAACCGAGAAAAAAATTAAATCAAACCCAGACCCCCTGATTATAACATTGGAAATACTATATTTTATCACTATATCTTTATGTATTACACCATAAATGCCAATGCGCATGCATTTTTCCGGGGTCTAAAAGAGGGATATTTTTGTCTATGCACATATATGTCTTCCAGTTCTCTCTTTTGTGTTGCAAACTTTGGAAAAGTTTTGGCATTTACCCGATCCATTTTCAAAATTTTGGTATTCTGTAAATTCTCTTACAAAATGTCTTTAAATAATGATTTTTTTTTCAAATTCTTTTTGAAAGTGAACTCAATAGTTGTTAGTTTTAAATCAAATTTTAATCATATTTTTGATAAAAGTGAATTTTAATTTATAATTTAAAATCACTAATTTAATAACATTGAATTTTAAAATATAATATTTAATAACACATAATTTTTAATTTAAAAAAAAAACTTTAATAATTAATAACTCAAGGTAAAAGAGACAACATTTCTCCTAAAGGCGAAAAAAATATATTAAATTGTTTTTCGAATATGAAGAAAATAGACAAACAAATAAAAAGCCCATACAGAAACTTTAATAGAGAACTAAACCCATCAAAACCCAACTTAGCAGCCTTCCTCTTCACCTCTTCTTCTTCGTCTCTCTCTGTCTTTTTCCTAACTTTTGCTGTGTGCTTTTATAATTGTTTTTGTCCAAAGAATCATATTCTTTTGCCCTCTCACACGAGTGAAAATTACCTTTCTGCCACAACAATCATGGCGGCGACGGTGGTCTGGCAACCCCGAGAAGATGGTCTCTCCGAGATCTGTTCTCTTCTCGAACAACAGATTTCTCCTTCCTCCGTCGTTGACAAGTCTCAGATTTGGAAACAACTTCAACACTTCTCTCAGTTCCCTGATTTCAACAACTATCTCGTCTTCATCCTCGTCCGCGCTGAGGTTTTTTTCCCCAACTTTCCTCTACTTTATCTTCGTCTCCTGAGATTTGACTCAGTCTACTTTGCTGAATAACGATTTAGTCTCTCGGAACCTCTTCGTTTCTCAGCTTAATTGATCCTTCGTCTTCCTCCGTTTGATTGCTTTAGTTTATTGTAATTCGATTCGTTTTTTTTTTTTTTGAATTGACTTGAAGTTTACTTATATCCAAAATAACAATAGTGTTGTGTTATTGTGTTTTGAAATGATTAGGTTTTATGCATTTGATGTATCTGTCGTTATTGATGTATGTATTGATATGATGAATCAGGGGAAGTCTGTAGAGGTTCGTCAAGCTGCTGGATTGTTACTGAAGAATAATCTGAGAGGAGCTTATCAAGCTATGACTCAAGAAAACCAAAAATACATCAAGTCAGAGTTGTTGCCTTGTCTTGGAGCAGTTGATAGAAACATACGGACAACTGTTGGAACTATTATCAGTGTTATTGTTAATCTT
This sequence comes from Cardamine flexuosa, assembly GCA_963555745.1. Taxonomy (NCBI): domain Eukaryota; kingdom Viridiplantae; phylum Streptophyta; class Magnoliopsida; order Brassicales; family Brassicaceae; genus Cardamine; species Cardamine flexuosa. Next base: position 20,302,111 of record OY743219.1, read on the forward strand.
GAGGGAGTTTCTGGATGGGCTGAGCTTTTACCAGCTCTTGTTACTTGTTTAGACAGTAATGACCTAAATCATATGGATGGTGCCATGGATGCGTTGTCAAAGGTATGCAGCATTTACGAGTTGATTTTTTATTTCTGTTTCTTGTTTTTTTTTTTTTTGATTCAACCTTTGTTTTTGCTTACTGGCTGTGGTATTGCATTGATCAGATTTGTGAAGATATTCCACATGTATTGGATGCAGAAGTGCCTGGTTTAGCAGAACGTCCTATCAACATTTTCCTGCCTAGGTTATTTCAGGTGAACTTGGTTATAATGCTTACTAGGTTTTCGTTTGATTTCTTGTCTTCCCTTTAAGATTGATTACCATTCTTTTGTTTGAGCAGTTTTTTCAGTCGCCACATGCTTCACTGAGGAAGCTTGCCCTTGGTTCTGTGAACCAATATATCATAATAATGCCTGCTGTAAGTATTGAGAAAACTACTCATAAAATTTCCTTTTATATGATATAGAGGACTGTGTACTTGAACAAACTACGTTTTGCAGGCTCTGTACCATTCCATGGATAAGTACCTTCAGGGGTTGTTTGTCCTTGCCAATGATCCTGTAGCAGAAGTCAGAAAGTTGGTACGTTTACTGCTTGATGTCTTTGTTAAGAATCAGAGTTTGTTTAGCTTTGAACTATTTTTTTCCTTTACCTGACATATGATTCAACCATATTCCCATCTCATTTCGGAAGTTCTTATACTTCTGTAATAATAATATCTCATATTCTTCTGATTAAAGGTCTGCGCAGCGTTTGTGCATCTCACTGAAGTCCTTCCCTCGTCCATTGAGGTATTTTAATTGTTGTTTTAGTATACATATTATTTCAAATTTTTCTCCCCCGTTTCCCTTTTTATGAGGTACTTCTTATGCTTAGTTTGAGCTTTTCTTCTACCCTGCCTCTCAAATTCCTCCTCTTCCCTGTTTGTCTATTTCAGCCACATATCAGGAATGTCATGGAATACATGATACAAGTTAACAAAGACCCTGATGAAGAAGTGGCTCTTGAAGCATGTGAATTTTGGTAAAATAATTTCTCTATAGCCGACGGTTTATACTCTGGCTTTTCTCTTGTTTTGCTACTTTATTTATGCTCTATAATATAATGTTTTGGCAGGTCTGCATACTGTGACGCTCAGCTGCCACCAGAGAACTTAAAAGAGTTACTCCCACGACTAATTCCAGTATGATGATACTACTCCTTTTCTTCAGTATATTTTTAATTTTTGGGCAGTGCAACAGTTACATAGTGGATATAGTTTGACATTTTCGTACAATATTATTTGGATGTGGTTTAGGTGTTGCTCTCGAACATGGCTTATGCAGATGATGATGAGTCGCTTTTGGATGCAGAGGTTGCTTTCCGTTCATTTTTTTATTTTGGTGTATTTTGTCACCTTTTTCAGTAACTTGAAAATTATATAATGTATGGAAACTGTTCACTTTTGCAGGAGGATGAATCTCAACCAGACAGAGATCAGGTGCAGTCATTTGCTCTTGTGACTTTTACTTTCTTATCAATTTTTATTGTTCATCATTTGAATTTTCCTACAGGATTTGAAACCTCGTTTTCATACATCAAGACTTCATGGATCAGAGGATTTTGATGACGATGTATGTGATCTACTTTCTTTTTTGACATTTGATCTCTTCACGGAAGTTGTGAAAAGTTATATGATACAAATATATTAATTCTTTAGATCCCTCTTTAATGACTGTCTCTGGATACAGGATGATGATTCGTTTAACGTGTGGAATTTAAGAAAGTGCAGTGCAGCAGCTATTGATGTTCTCTCTAATGTATTTGGAGATGAAATCCTTCCGGCACTCATGCCCCTGATTCAGGTAATTGTTATTCCTCTCAGTCTTTGGAACGGATCACAATTAGCTAAACCATGTTCTTCCAAGCTGCAGACAAAATTATCAGCTTCTGGTGATGAGGCGTGGAAAGAAAGGGAAGCTGCTGTTTTGGCTCTTGGGGCTATTGCTGAAGGCTGCCTTAATGGTCTTTACCCTCACCTGTCTGAGGCAAGTTATTTTTTATTTATTGATGTCATTTCATATATTTGACCTTTCTCCACTCGGTTCAAGTATGTTAATATGCCATTGCCTTATGTCTGCAGATCATAGCATTTCTCCTTCCTCTTCTAAATGATAAATTCCCTCTCATACGAAGCATATCTTGCTGGACACTTTCTCGATTTGGCAAGTATCTTATCCAGGTATGATTTGAAACAGGGTATATCGTGTTTTTTTATCTGCTTCAAACATCTTTAGATGATTTGGTGCTTTTTATTTCTAGGAAAGTGGCAATCCGAAGGGATATGAACAGTTTGAGAAAGTTCTTATGGGTCTTCTCCAAAGACTCTTGGATACAAACAAGCGAGTCCAGGAGGCCGCCTGTTCAGCTTTTGCAACTCTTGAAGAGGTACCTATTGGCTTTGTAATGTGGTTTCTGGTATTATATGTGGATGTTGGTTGACCGACCATGTGAAATTTCTCTGAACATGTAGGATGCTGCTGAAGAGTTAGTGCCACATCTGGGAGTAATACTTCAGCATCTAATGTGCGCTTTTGGAAAGTATCAGGTAGTTAAATCTTCTTGAAGTCAATTGCTTCACCACATTAAATATTTGTTGCAGCTATTATCAACTTCAGACAACTGTTTCTTTTTGTCTACCTAACATATGATTTTCATATACCCAGAGACGGAACTTAAGAATTGTTTATGATGCTATTGGAACACTGGCAGAGTCGGTTAGAGAAGAGTTGAACAAGGTATAACCATTGGGTTTTTCCAAGGGTAATTTTTTATTGTAAATTGATTTCGTTGACTAGTATTTCCTTGAAAGTATACTAGGTGTAGTAAAAATTTTGTTGCCTACTTAATATTCCTCCCTTATGCAGCCTGCTTATCTTGAGATTCTGATGCCCCCACTAGTTGCAAAGTGGCAACAACTTTCAAATTCAGATAAAGATCTATTTCCATTGCTAGAATGCTTCACATCCATTTCTCAGGTATGCTTCAACAACTAAAGGAATATCTGTACGAATGAAAGTATCTTTAATGATCATACTCAGCAAAGGTACTCAGGTTTTGGTAGTTCTAAGAGCACTAAAAAAGTAACCTTGGGTTGTTGGTCAGCTAAAAGGCCAAAACTTCTTCCATTCAATCAAATATTACTTTTGGAAGCGTGAATTGATACTATTGGTAGGTGATAACAGTTGTGAACGTTAGACAAGTTCATCTTTGACGAAAATTAGAATGTTTGCAGCATGAAGTCTCTGTGTCTGACACCTGCCCGGTCCTGGAAAGTCAAAAGGAGAAGTGTTATAAGATGAACGAAATTGGATAGAAAGATTCCTCTGTCTAACAATTTGTGCTTCCATGTTTCAGGCTTTAGGTGTAGGATTTGCTCCATTCGCGCAACCTGTTTTCCAGAGATGCATGGATATCATCCAACTGCAACAGCTAGCTAAGGTTCCATTCAGAATCAGAATTCTAAGATTTAATCTCATAGGAGAATTGGAGTGATCTTTACCAGTTTTCCTTAGTCATAGGCTTGCATTTAGAAACAGTTCATATTTTACTGGAGCATGTACATGACTATTGCCACCTTTTGTTTTCTTTTGATCAAAGCTTGCTTCTGTTGTTTATAGGTTGATCCTGCCTCTGCTGGGGCTCAGTACGACAGAGAATTCATTGTTTGTTCTCTTGATTTACTTTCTGGACTTGCTGAAGGGCTTGGCAGTGGGATAGAGTCTCTGGTAAATAATTCACATAAATTCTTAATGTCTTGCTCACATAGTTTTCTCTCAGAAATTCTAACTCAAATTCATTTAACTTGTCCGATTAATGTTGTTGGTATAACAAAATCAACTCGATGCTTATGTTTCTAATAATCCATGTTGATATAACATATTTGAGTTGTTTTCTCATAACCAGACATAGTCTTACTTCATTCCTCTTACTCAGGTTTCACAAAGTAATCTAAGGGATCTGCTTCTCAAGTGTTGCATGGATGAAGCTTCTGACGTCAGACAAAGTGCTTTTGCCCTCATGGGTGATCTTGCAAGAGTAAACTGCTTATTTTTTTATACTGAGATTATATGTTATATTTTCGATTCCCTTGTACTAGATATAATCATATATTAGTGTAATAATACTTTTCGGCTACCACTGACAGGTATTCCCAGCCTATCTACAACCACGCCTGCTCGAGTTCCTTGAAATTGCAAGCCAGCAACTGGTTGGTATCCCAAGTTTTACTGCTGATATACCTATTTTCTTCTTCTATCTTATTGATAATATCTATGCTTTGTACAGAGTACAAACCTCATTAGAGAAAACCTTTCTGTCGCAAATAATGCTTGTTGGGCCATTGGAGAATTAGCCGTCAAGGTAATACCAAAGTCCTATTTCTGTTATCCAAGCTTGAAGTTTCTGGTTAAGAGAGACTCGTGAATTAGCAACTCAATGTTTCAGGTTCGTCAAGAAGTATCACCAATTGTGACCAATGTTGTCTCGTCCCTAGGCCTGATTCTTCAACATGGAGAGGTGACTCTAGCAGCCTAAAAATTCAAGATTCGCTTGGTCATGTATAAGTCTATCAACTGTTGTATCTGACGTGTATGCCTAAATTTATTTTCTTGGGAAGCAGGGTGTCAATAAGGCACTAGTTGAGAACAGTGCAATTACTCTTGGGAGACTAGCATGGATTCGTCCAGACCTTGTTGCACCGCACATGGAGCATTTCATGAAGCCATGGTGCATGGCATTGACAATGTTAGTGAACCTTTGTGTTTCGATATACAGTCTTCATGCTCACAATTTTTCGCTCTGTAGAACAATGTCTTATCATACTTTCTTTTCAGGGTACGTGATGACATTGAGAAGGAGGATGCATTTAGAGGGTTATGTGCAGTGGTAATTATCTATACTATTTGCTTTCTGCTTGAAACTTGTAAACCAAGTTTGATATTTACAAGTATTCTCCATAAATTCAGGTTAAAGTGAATCCAGCAGGAGGTGTCAGCTCACTTGTTTTCCTATGCAAAGCCATTGCGAGTTGGAATGTAAGTGAAAATATAACGAATTTAAATTCATTGTCATTACCAAGCTTTGGAATGGTTGATAACACAAATGACAACTTTTTCACCACAGGAAATACGAAGTGAAGATGTGCAAAACGAACTCTCCCAAGTGCTGAACGGCTATAAACACGTAAGCTATGTTGAACCATCCCAAGTACTCGTGTACATTAGAAGTAATCTGACGTCGTATGATTAATGTCTTTGAATACATCTTTTTGTTTTAGATGTTGGGAAACTCATGGGCAGAATGTTTGTCTGCTTTGGATCCTCCCGTAAAGGAAAGGCTTGCGAGATATCAAGTGTAATATACACCAGTTAGTCTCAAATCATGAGAGATCTTTTCTTGTGCTTATTCATTGCAAACAACAAACAGATTCACATAGTTTGAGCAGTATACGCTTGAGTCACCATTTTTTTGCAAGAAGGGTAAAAAGGTCACAAGAGAAGACATACAGTACAGAGTTCGTGTGTGTGGGCTCTTCAGATAACAATGCTTGGAATTTTTACTTCCTGTCTTTATTTTTTTCCTACTTCTACTTCGATTCTTCATCCTGTTTCTTTTGCGGGCAACATTGTATGGTAGTTTGAGCAGTTTTGGTCAGATTTCTAAGCCAAAAGAGCTGTAAGGAAGTTTAGGTTCATTGTGCTTCAGCTTGTGTGAACTATATTGGACCTGTGGATACCAATAAGAAAAATGTGATCGGGATTTTGTGTATTTTCTGCCATCATTGGGATTTTGTGTATTTACATTATACACCTCTTAGTAACCGAATCTAAGGATTTTGGGATTCAAATCCGTATTGGTTTATACATTTGTAAATACTAAATTTATATGAGATTTGAAAATCCCCACTTATTTCAAAATCATGGTTTACCCTAAGGATTTGACTCTTTGTAAAATCTTAATATCTAATTCCAAATTCATTCAAATACAATATACATGGAGGATCTTTTAATTAAGAAAGTAGGAGTGAGAAATAACTAATTAAGTCTGTGTGTGATGGCCCCACAACATTCTGATGAATGTACCTTTGCTGACAACATACGAAGTTGCAATAGGGACAAAGCATTTAATGTTCGAATATACTTACAGATTGAGATTACATTTTGTGCCGCTCACATCAACTGCGACTCTTATGAGGTAAGATGTTACCATGTTAGTGGAATTACAGTGACAATAAGAGGTAAGTTGATACAAGCCTAGAAAGCTGTAAGGAAACTAAGGACAAAGAGCCTGAAGCAAAGCTAATAGCTGAGGATGATCATGTAGCTGAGCTAGTAGCTCAAGACTATTATAGAGCTAAGAGTACTTCCAATGGTAGAACCCTGAAAAGTTTAAAAAAAAATGAATGTCCAATGGTAGAACCTCAAATGGGGTTCTAAAAAAAAAAACTTTTTTTTTTAATTTATAAATATTTTCGCACTTAATAATTATTGAAATTCAAAATTTCCTCCAATCTGAGAATGGGTTTTGAAATTTTTTTGGAAAAAAATAAACTGGGAATGATTTAATGTAGTTAAAAAATTTGGAAAAAAAGATTGTAAAAAGTACAAATAAGATTGTAAAAAGTTAAGCATGGTTTAATTTAGTGTAAAAAGAATGGTTTAATCTAGTGTAAAAAGAATGGTTAAATCTAATGTAAAAGAAATGGTTTTAATCTAGTGTAAAAAATATAAATAAGATTGTAAAAAGTTTGGAAAAAAGTTCTTCCAATCATGTGCTGACATGTCATCAGTGAGAAGAGTTTCTAAAAACTCTAACTTTGGAACCGGTTCTATCTAACTTTTGTTGTTTCAGATTAATTTTAATCAATTTTTAGATAGAACCTCTCATTAAAACCCCCCATTGGAACTGCTCTAAGGAAGCATTGGAGGTGCCCATTGGTCCCATGACCTGTTCTCGGACTAAGCAACTTACTAAGGATATCAATGGCTTACTACAACAAGTCACTTCCCGAGATGATCACTCAAGCTTTGAATGTGCCAAGGCTTCTTTGGTCGCGACACATGCTGGAAATGACTAGTGAATGGCTAAGTGTTCCACTCGTGCTCTTTTTCCCTTAGCTTCGGTTTTCCCATGTGGTTTTCCGTAGTAAGGTGTTTAACAAGGCTTGTGGTTTTCTTATTTTCATATCGCCATTTCCTAACCCACATCCAAGACCAGCCCATTATCATGTTGTAGGTCCGAATGTCTCTTCTAGATATTTGTATTTTGTAAATTTTCTGAGATTTTTTTGTTTTTTTTGAGGTTGTAGTTCCGAGGCATGTCTCGTGAACTCACCCCTTCTTCTTCTCTACTTCTTTATAACTCTTGTGAGACCTCATTGTATTTTTGTTTCTCATGTATCTTTTTAATCAAACACTCTTTCTAAAATAAAAATCACTGATTCAGTTATGGTCGTTCGAATTGATCTCTTAAACTTATCAATTGGTTATTCTGCAATATATCGTGGTGTCATTCGATCCACCACCATCTCACACCGAGTCGCTACCACCTCACCGTGGCAATTTCATTCTATTTCTTCTAAGTGTCAAAATTAGGACAGATCTCCTCACCAACATGGTTAGTGAGACATTAGTGAGAAAACTTGTCTTAGAAATCAAAGATCATCTGAAGCCTTATGACCTTCAATGACTCAACGATAGTGGGGAAATGAAAGTTTAGCGTCAAGTCAGTGGTAGTCCCCATCTTCATTGGAAAATATGAAGATGAAGTCTTATGTGATGTATTGGCTATGGAGTCCGGCCAGATACTCTTGGGAAGGCCATGAAAATCAGTTCGAAAGGTGACTCATTGATAACATCATGTTTTTACTTGTTTTACTATTGTTTTCATATATATTTATGAAGAGATTGGTATGATTTCAAGGTTAAATAGGCTATTATTGAGTATTGTTAGTGCCAAAGAGGTTTTAAAGGTTTTATGGGAAAATAGAATAAAAGAAGAGCAAAACCCGTTTTAAGGCAGTTTCAGAGCATCATAAGTTTGACAACAGTTGAAGACCTTCCCTTGGACCAATTTCATATTTATTGATGTCTATGTAAAGCTAGAAGATTTAAAGTTCACCTTTGGAAAACAATCAAAGAAATCCATTCATCCGTTTGGAAGATGCATCCCGAAGAGTGAAGACATGTCAAACCTTGGACACTCACACCATGACCGAAGACCAGCCTTCTGACGACTCCGAGCACTCAACCCGTGACCGGGGCAAGCCTCTTACACAACCTTGGTCACTAAGCTCGTTACCGAGGTCAGCCCCTTTGCCTCCACACTCTCCAAAACGACGAGTTTAGCACTAAAAGCCCTAAAATCGACTTCTTGGACACCAAGGCCTATATATACTCATTGTAGGCTCTAGGGTTTCATGTGCTTGAACTGTGACTAACTGTTGCAACAGTGCTTTATAGTTTTGCCTCTTCACCATGAAAAATTAGCCTCGCCACCTCCAGAAGAGCCCTAAGGACCCGCACCAGCATTGCTTGTTCGTAGGAGCCTTTGAAGTTCCACCATCTCTTTTCTCTTCAAATCTCTGAATACTTTGTAATCTCTAAACCTTATTCTTTATTTTATGAGATATATGAACTGCTTTCATATTGCTGATGATTATTTTAAGCATGCTTGAGTAACTTACTTGTTGGGTTTGAAAGGTTAATCAAAGGAGGGGGGGGGGGGGGGGATGTGATATGTATTGTTTGAGTGGCGAGTTTATTTTTGTTGCATCATCGTCTATGTTGAGTGATACAACAAACCAGAACACATTTTTATTATTGAGTTCTAGCTTTACTTGTTCATCTTTATTTGCAATACAACTTCTCTCTGTGTGGGATTGATATACCTTAAGTACTACAATTGATTGATGTACACTTGCAGCTTGTCGATTGTGTGTGTCTAAAACTTGTGGCGCAAATAAAATACACGCACATCAATCATGACAGCTACAGTAACAGCCAAATTTTCAAGTTCAACGGAAAGAAGATAGTGCTACCCATGACACCAAGAGAAGTTTATATAGACCATGTGAAATTAAAGAAGCAAGGCGAGCCTAAATGACCTATTCTCTTCGCAGAAGCTAAAGGTATTGGTAGAAATATTTCTTGAAAATTACGGTGATACCTACCAAACTGATTTGGTCGAAGATGATGGAGAGAATACTCTATGTGCTAAAGAAGCTTTGTCTAGAAACAAGATGTATTTTACTGTGGTACTTGAGGAAGAGCAAGAAAGAGAAAAAAATCCACCGATGTCAAAAAATTTCCAAGCTATCCAGCAAAAATCCAACGGAGGCGACTCGACTCAAAAGATAGTATAACCTTGTCATGTCACTGATTTTTTCTTTACTAACCAAAATATGGAGTTTTTCTTATTGACAGGTTTAAGAAGAGTGGTGAGTAAAGCAAGGAACAAAGGAAGCCTCAGTGGTGCTCGGTTTTCCCATAGCCTGTTCTCGGACAAAGCAACTCAGTAAGGATATCTGGGGCTTACTACAAGAACTCACTTCCTGAGATGATCACTCGAGCATTGGCTGTGTCAAAGCTACATTGGTTGTGATACATGCAGGAGATGAGTTGTGAATGGCTAAGTGTTCCACTCGTGCTCTTTTTCCCTTAGCTTCGGTTTTTTCCATGTGGTTTTCCAAAAATAAGGTTTTTAACAAGGCTGGCATTTCACTTATTTTCATATTGCCATTTGCTAGCCCAGATCCGAAACCTGCCTATTATTATCTCTTAGGCGTGACATTTCTCTTTTAGATATTTGTATTTTAAATTTGAATTTCGTGAGTTATTTTTGTTGTTTTTTTTCTGAGGCATGACTCGAAACTCACCCCTTCTTCTTCTATTCTTCTTTATAATTCTCGAAACCTCATTGTATTTTTTTCATCTATCTTTTTCACAAAAAAATCATTCTAAAATATAGATCATTGATTCAATTCTGGTCCTCCGAATTCATCTCTTAGACTTATCTATGGTTATTCCACAACCTATCCTGGCATAATTCGATCCATCACCATCTCACACTGAGTTGCTACTTCCCTCACCGTGGCAATTTCACTCTATTTCTTCTAAGTGTCGAAATTGGGACATCTCTCCTCATCGTGATCGCAGCATAAGTTGTTACCAAGTTAACTTTCATAAAGTTTTCAAGCAACTTGCAAGTGAAGATGACTGACTATCAAAAAGAAAACTATTTTAATGAGACTAATACTTTTTTTTAATTACTCAAATAACACTTTCCAAAATATATTTACTAAAGAAACTCTTTTTAATGTCATTTAACCCCTTTAAAGTTTATTTATTAAAGAACATGCCAATTTTTTGTTTATATAAAGGTAACATCTAAACCCTAATTGCACTTTACTTTTCATTCTCTCTATTGGTACCGCCTCTCCTTCTCTCTCTTTTTCTCACTGCCGCACCTGTCTATTTCTCTTTCGTATATTTATCTCTTCGCCATATTTTCTGTCGCTGAAATCTTATTTCTTTCGTCACCAATTTTGGGTATGTTATTTTCTTTATGCTTTTTTTTATCATTTTACGTTCCATATTTCATACAAATTCAATTATGAAGTGGAATTTATATGTATATTTTACAGTATTTTAGGGTTAGATTTACACATTAGACTCATGGATATTTTTATATTTAATATATTTATGAAGTGAAATACCCTAGAAATGACCATTTTAATTTAATTTCATATGGTTTTGTGAATGCAAAATTTTAAATACATATTTTACATATTTTGGTTAGGGTGGCCAAAATATTCAGGGAACCAAAGTCTAACCCATTTTGATCCAAAAAATAGGATCCCGCGGTCTGTAGATCCCGAGAATCATAGGTCCCGAGATCTATTGATCCAAAATCTGATCCGTTTGATATGTTTCTTGGGTCACCAACTTTGGGTAAGTTTATTTACTTTTTGAATTTTTTTGTTATAAAATTTACTCTCAATTTTCAAATTTCAACAACGACCTACAGAATTCTAGATAAAATATACAAAAATTGACATTTTGTAATCATTAACTTTGGTTCTAAACACACTTTGTAACACTCTACCATTTCATCTCTTTGTTTTTATGAAAAATTTGACAGTCATAATTTCAAAATTTAAAGAAATTATGATTACACACTATTGACATAATGCCGTTGATGAAGTCAAAATTACAACTTCTCATCAGCTTCTGCACTTTGATATGCTTTCCAAATAGTGCTTCTATTATATTTCATCTATGGAATCTAATGGTGAGCCATGTGGTGCTCCTTAGGTCGCTTTTGAATATGATGTCGTTGATATCATCAATAACAATTTGTCCCAACTATTTTTAATATAATAACGCTGAAAATTTTGGAAAAATCGTTGTTGACTTCATCAACAACATCATATTCAAAAGAAGCAACAAAAGTAGTACCACTGCAGGGCACACCATTAGAATCTGGAGATGGGATATTATAGAAGTCTTCTTCAAAAAGCATATAACTCAGAAGCTGATGAGAAATATCGTTTTACTTCATTAACGACATCATATTCAAATGAAGTGATTCTTGGAGCAACAAATGATTCAACATGAGATTCATGAGAAGGTATATAAATATACTCTTTTGTTGAATTATCATAGAAACCTTCTTGAGGAGGCAGATCAAAGTTCAATGGTTGATGAGGAAAATCGTCGTTCACTTGAGACGCAAGCAGCTCATGTTGAGTTGTTTGGTGATCTTTTATATATATATTTTTATTATTTTTAATCTAGCCCCATTGGTGAAGTCAACAATAATCTTTCTCATCAGCCCATGAACTTTGATCTGCGTTCTAACTAAGGTCTCTATTATAAGGCAACATCATGATTTCTCTACTTATAAGTTCTCACTTAGTGGATATATAACTCATTTAACCAAAGATGGAAAACAACAATAACGACGACATCATGTGTAACCATCAGCCATCACCGTCGTACTCACAACAGCTGCCAAAGACAGCATTTGTACCGCAAGGAAACAAGCAGGTAAAACATTTTTTTTATAACATATAAAAGGCGTCACGAAACTCAGAAACTCATCAATTTTGTAGTCCAAGAGGATTACGAGGATTATGAAGTCTGACCCTGATGTACATATGATCTCTGCTACCTAGTGTAAGAATAATTCCATTAGTGTGGTCAATGTATTAACAGTTCAATAATTCAAGTTTAAGTTTATGTTATAGTTTATAGTTCTAATACATAAAAGACGATATCGTGATGGTTCGGTCTCGATTAAAGAGTATTAGAATTTGGATGTATTGATAATCCTCTTCCCTTACCCAGTATATGATAATATATGTTCTCATTAAAGTATACATACATATATGTATAATATAAAGTTATGATTAAAATGTGTGATATTAATAACTCTTCATTAATATAAATAGTAGAGTTATTAATTAAAAAAGATAGCAGACACAAAATAACATAAACTGAAAAGAAGAGAAGAGAACAAAAGGAAAAGTGCAGGATCCTCCCCATCAAAGATCCAAGTGGTTAAGGGAAAAAGCAATTAAGTGCTTAAGGATTATATGCACAAGCAAATCATGTCTGCAGATAATGGTTAGTGATGTTCTTCTTCACATCTTCTTATTCATAGTTTCATCAATCTATTAGAGTCAATTGTTGAATCAAGTGTTTTAGAGATGGTTTTGAATAGATTTTTTTATTGAAATCTGTAAGGATTAATTTACACCTAGCTGTTGTTTGCTCATCCATATGGAACTGAAAATTGATGTTCGTTTAATGTTTAAAATAAATGATTAAATACAAAAAATATGTCATTTTGAAAATTAATATATATTTTAAATTAATTTTCAAACGGGACCCCTGCAACTTTAAAAATTCTTCCCAGATGACCTTGTTTGAATTTTTTTTTTCCAAATGGTACATTTAAGACAATGCCCCTAAAATAAAACATCTTAATGGAACATCTGAATGAGTTTTAAAAATTAGCAAAAAAATATTCAAATCCAACTGGATGATCCCAACTGGATCATTTGAATGAAGATGATTCAATCCGAAAAAACAAATGAAAAACATATTTCTAACCAAAATATTTGTTTTGTTGGTTTAGTTTGAATTTAAAATATCTACATCAACAAAAATTTATAATATTTGAATGCTAAATATTTTCATAGGTAAAATTTTATATAAATTTTGAATTAGATTTTATAAGAAGTGATCTCATTATTTTCATAATTATTGATATAATTGCTAAATATGTAAAATAATAAAAGTATATTATTGAATGATGTTTATAAATATTTATATAATTATTTTCATAAATATTTGTATACTATTCTTATAAACTTTAAAAATGTATTAGAAATTATGTTTGTTGATTTTTATTTTCCGCCAAATTGTTATTTCACGTTTTTGGCAAAAAATGTCAATTTGCGCTTCTTTTCTGGAAACAGCTGTTTTGAGATTTTTACCAAAATTTTGATTCACAGTTTTAGTGGGGAAATTTAATTCAGAGATTTTGCAGTTTTGGCAAAAAAACGGTATATTGCGGTTTCTTTACATCAAAATTTGGATTTCACGATTTGGGCGGAAAATGTAATTTCAAGATTTTTGCGGTTTTGGTGGAAAAAAACTCAAATGTTTTTTACCAAAATTTTGATTTTACGGTTTTGGCAGGAAAATGTGATTCTTAAATTTTGTGGTTTTGGTGAAAATATCATTTTGCTATTTTTACCAAAATTGTGATTTCACGGTTTTGGAGGAAAGTATCATTTTGCGAATTTCTGTCAGAATTGCAATTTCACGATCTTGGCGGAAGAATCCAATTCTAAGATTTTATGGGTTTTTTTGCAAAGCATAATTCTGCGATTTTGCATTTTATGATAAAGACATCACTTCATGATTTTTCTGCCAAAAGAAAATTGATTTCACGATTTTTGAGAAAAAATGTAATTCCAAAGTTTTTCGGTTTAGACATGAAAGCACTATTTCATGGTTTTTATTGGATATGAAACAAAGAAACAATATCTCTATTGGATATGAAAGTTTTAGGAAATGTCCTCCATAAAGAAGAACGTATCACCTATATTTGAGCGAGAGCATATATGCCGGTCATTAGATGCATTTTCCAGGTCTCACACTAGGGTTGGGCAGTCGGGTTTGGTTCAAGTCTATTGGTTTTAGAAGCCTATGATCCATTTCAGTATTTGTATTTTTGGTTTAGTTTTGTTTCATATGGGTTTGAGTCAGTTTCAGGTACACGAAATGTCTTGAAAATGATTTAAATTAGTTAAATTTGGATAAAGTTTGATTGAAGTTTGACAAATATAACTAATTTTTTAAAAATATTTTGGTTACTTTAGGTATATTGTTATTTTGGTCTAAAAATAATTGATATGTTTTGGTTTGTAGTTATAAGGTAATTGGGTTATTTCAGTTTTAAGTATTATTAAAAAATGAGGGCATATAGTTGTATTGAGAGTAATTTGGGTATTCATTCGGTTTTCTGTTTGGTTTTTTTGGATATAGGAGTCTAGGACTCATTCGGTCTTTTGTCGATTTAGATTTAGGTTGGATATCACTTTTCGGATCGGATTCGGTTTGGTTCTCGATTTCTTGTATTTTCTCAATACCTATCTCATACGTTGATTGAAAAAACAAATTAATATCAAAACCTATCTCACACGTTGATCGAAAAAACAAACAAGATGAAACCAAAAGCTACTTGACATGGTATACATTTTCAATATGTTAATAATAAGATTATACTTCAGAGTTAAATTCAATCTATTAATATAAAATAAATTTAAGTAAATAATTTTTTTTTTCTCTAAGGAAAATTGTTCTCTATTTCTTTCACTAAAATGATTTAAGATATTTTATGAACAAAAAATATTTAATTTATTAATCTTATCTAAATTTAATTTATTTTTAAAGTAGAAAACCTTGAACGAGTGATTAGTAATAAATAAATTTGGGTCATTTGGGCCTTAATTTTTCCTTATATTTGGTTCCACTAGCTTTCTAGTTGTGTACTACTGAATATTGGGTTTTAGTTTTGTTATTTATAGTGGGCTTTTACTTTTACCTGATGTGTTATTTCTTTCTTTTTTCCTCCTCATTTGCTATTTTACTTCCAAAGTTAGTTAGATGAAGTAGAAGCATTTAGTCCAGTGGTAACATGCTATTTTACAATGGAGTGTTGCAGGCAGTTCCGTAGAAGTAAAGTTGTCCATGGAAGTGGTGGTGGACAACTTTGGAACGGAAAGACGTTCTTTAAATAGGAATGGACTAAACGTTAACTCTGGATACCGAGATAGATTATGCGCCAAAATTCTGGAACTGCAGGCGGTTTATAAAAACAAATGTTACATTGTCAATCATGTGTATAGTGCATGTAGAATCATCAGTTGAAGATTCAAGTGTTGCACATAGAGTTGTTCATCATAATCGCATGGATTACATGCCAAATGTTAGGTTCAATGGATCATTGTTTGTAAAAAAATTAGATCACAAATATATGATCATAATAAAAGGAAAGACACGAACTATATTAGAAAAAATGTTTGGATTGGTCAGAAAATGCCTTCCAATAAATTCATATGTAAAATCCCCTGTATAAATAATACAATCTAGCTTATGGATGAAAATTTATCAATGAAACAAATCATCGTTTTTAAAAGATAAAACATCAATTTTCATGTTATGCTAAATGTTGAATAAGCCCAAAGAGAGGCGGAGAGGAGTCAGAACATTTATGACTGTCGAAGCAGATTTCATATAAGAGGTCAGAATCTCTCACTTTCTATATGACTATTCACTCTCTCTCTCTTTGTTCACAAAAGATCCAAATAAAATAAATTGAGGTTGGTCCAGAAACGCGATCAGCGATTCTACTGAGATTAATTTAACTTTAATTACATTTTAAAATGAAAATGGCCATGCAACCCCACCAGATTGATAGACCCTGGAGAGTTTATACAAGAAGGAACAAAGGAAAAGAAGAGAGGACACAGAGGAGTTCACACGTGCAGAGAACACGCTTGAAGAATGAAAGCGTGTGAGAGTTTGTTAGATTCTAATTCTTGTATAAATAATAATTGTTGCTGAACTTGGGTGGGGATGCTCGTGTGGAGCTGAGTGTAGAGAGAGAGAGAGTTCTCTGGGGAAGAAACAGTTAGAGAGAGAGACTTGTATTCACCCTTGTATACGATTGGGATAAGTAATATACTCAGTTCTTATCACAGATTTCTAATATATACATATGTATGTATCAATATGTACTATCAAGAATTATTATAGGATTTAACAAACACAAATATATTAACGAATAAATATTGGCACATGGATGCGTACATAAGATATATACATTTATGCGAGACAATGTAATATAGTTAAGAAATTTGAAGTGAAGGCTTTGAGAGGAGAGAGAGATGGAGAGATATGGACTTGGAGAGCTGAGACACATATTAACGACGGTTTTCTTGTCGGGATTCGCCGAATTATTGGTGAAGCCGGTGATGATTGTCGTAACTGTCGCCGCGGTTTGCTCCGGGGCCGGCCTAAATGATTCATGTTCTCTTGCCGTCTATCTCACCGGAGAAGATCAAGTGGTATCATTGTTTCCACTCTTTAAATTAGTTTTTCTCTTCTTGTTTTTTGGATGATTGACTCTTTAATCTTTTGAGCATAATCAATTCTTCTAAAAACTTGTCAATCTTTTCAATGTTTACAACCTATAACTAAAATAATGGAGTTCATGTTTTTAAAAGGGAAGGGATTTTGAAGAATAGCCTTCAAATTAAATTGAAATTCGACGATGAAAAACAGCTCTTAAGAAATGCTCACCATGAATTCGAGAATGGCATGTTAACATTATTGCATTTGCACGGAATGAAACTAAAGATAATTTGAGAGTGAGTACAAAATTAATGATAGTTTGAGGTTGCCAATAAATGATGTCATACATTCATATAACAAATTCAAAAAAGTAATACATGATGTTTTATATATTGTATGTAACAAACTAATCCAGACGGTTCTTTTTTTTTTTTGGGTGTAATTAATCCAGACGGTTTGTAGATATAATTTTATGACTTAATCAGAAATTTGTGACAAAAACAATTATATATATATATTGTAAACTTTGTAGCAGTGCTTTTTTAATTTTTGCTACGATACTCGGATTATCATAATCCTGAAATAAATTCACGTTTTTATAAATTCATGATCAGACACAACTTAAAACTAAAATATGATTTTTGTTTTCAATTGGACTTTTGTTTGGTAAAACCGAATCACATATCTTCGGTTGTTGTTCATTATAAGAGTTTTTTTTTCCTTTTTGATAAAATTAGTTTTAAAGTGTAAACAAAATTCAAAATAACTAGTGTAATTTGTTTTTGTTGTTGAAAATGGTTAAAAACAAAAAAAAAGACAGTAGGACTGGGGACAATGGTAATGATGCCAGTGATGGGGAATCTAGCAGACAAATATGGAATCAAAGCATTGCTCATTCTTCCTATGTGCCTCTCTATTCTTCCTCCAGGTTCCATTTTCCTCTTTAACTCATTATATATCATCTATTCAAATGCTTTTACGCAATATGTTTTTACTATTTTTTGCTCTTACTTTTACCATTTCAATAGTTGCATTGGAAATTTTCTCAAATACTCAAAAACTGATAGAATAAAAAAATTCAATGCAATTCCAATCATATCGTATATGTACCAGTACCACTAAATAAGGAATTAATTAAAGTTTCAAAAACTAATCAATTAGTTAATCACATGTATTACCAATATAAAGAAATATGCCTTGTTAATATATCTATTTATTTTGATTGTGGACACCTCAGGATTCCATGAGTATAGTGCCAACGTAAAAAAGTATGAGATCCTTTCCCACGTATATCTCCTTTTGCCAACCAAAGTTGATAAACGTAAAAAAAAAAAGGGGCTTATCATAAATTAAAGGGAAATTGCAATGTATAGCAGCAATAGATAACTGAAAATTAAAAATATGATAATATCTGGGGTAAATATGTCCAAGGATGCATATCTGGGGTAAAGTCTTTTGCTGGAGTTGTGGCTCCTTTTTTATATAGTCCTTTGACAGGTACATCATACATTAAAATACTTTGAACATGAACACCATTCATTACTAAGTTCTACACCATTTCTATTATAGAGAAAACAGATGTTTGATGTAACAAATAAATAATTTGGTTTGGTATAGCGTTGTTTCTCTCCGAGAATGCACCGTTCTATTTCCCCGGATTCAGCCTTCTGTGCGTTGCCTTATCCTTGGTAAAATCTTGCGATCATCTCATTCATCAAAACTATGTTGATTGTATATGTATGCTAATTATTAATTAAGCATGGATAACATTAATTGTTTTAAATGAACATATGATAGGATTTATTCAGAGTCTTCTGATAAAAGATGTTCCTTCTGCGTCAATGAACAAAGCAATCATCACCAATTCAAAAGAGGAAGCTCGACAAGAGATATCTCATGAAGCAAATGTATTTTAAATCTTGTACCAATTTGCTTCAAAATATCATTTGCAACAGACGCGTAGCTAGGGTTTACAAAAAACTAGCTAGCAAATTAAATGTCCATTGTTATGGCAGATTTTGTTGTTAAAAAAAATAAAAATTGCTAGCTTTCTTACAAAAATATTCATCGTTATGACAGATTTTTATTTTATTATTGTTTTATTTTCCTTAAATCATCATATTGCGCAGAAAAACCTAGGATCTAAAAGTCATGTCATCAAACCAATCCTAACATGAAGAAAAAAATTCGAAGGACCTAATGATTACAAGTCTGAGTAAACAATCAGGTAATTAAATAATCAATCTCCTATTTAAAATTTTAAAATTAAAACAGATGAAAGAAACGACAAAAGATATTGAAGAAAATATAATTAAACTACAATTAAATAAAGAGACAGGGTTTATCGATCTTCTCCAATTGCCAAGAAGAGAGATTCCTTTGCCTAAAAATGCATTTATTGCAAAGAAATAAAAAGTGGGTCCCCAAAAAGACCTAGATGAATAAAACTTAAAAGCGTAGAATAAATCTTAAGGTTTTCTGAGCTAAAAATAGTATTTTTAAGTCCTAATAAAAACGACTCGGATTGGATCCAGCCCAAAACAAGGTAAAAAGGAAATGGCTGGTTTAGAGCACTCTCTTAGCCCGACGGATCTCATAAACTGGCGGGTTTGTACGTGAAGCGGCTAGCTTAGAGCATTTTTTAGTCCGAAAGGTCTCTCAAACTGGCAGGTCTGTACACGAATATATATGCCAGTTTAGAAACATCTTTTTAGCCTGTTGGGTCTCTCAAACTGGTGCGTTTATACGCAAACATGTTGGTTTAGAGCATTTTCTTAGCCCAACACTGTTATTATACGGGGATGACTCGAATCACTTGGTGTCCTTTGCTGTTTTTGGATCAAACTTCTTGGCTGAATCCTGTAGGCACGACTCCAATCTTGATAATTTTCTACTTCTTATCAAAAGTTGCATTTTCTTCTTCACTTCAATCCAATTGTTTGCTTGGAATAAGGCATCTTGAATGTTGGTTGACTTGTTGACTGTTAGCTCCAAACAGAACCTTGATTTGTGCCACAGACCATTGCGCAGAGCTGTCAATGCAGCGGTTTGGGAAATTCATGGAACTTGAGATAAGATATCTTTGAACTTAGCGATATGCTTTCTCAGAGGTTCTTGTGGACCTTGTGCTAGATTCCACAGGTTGCTGTCCATTTTCCCTTTTTCCATCAACACAGAATATTGCATGATTAAGGCCGATGAGAACTGGTCAAAGTTATCGATCAAAGCGGATTTGACTTGTGTAAACCATAACAGGGCTTGTCCAGAATGATTCTCCGAAAACAACTTGCAGTAACCTGCATCTTCTTCATGTTCATCAAGCTAGATCCGTCATGCGGTGATGCGAAAGCGGCAATGTGACTCTTTGGGTTGGTTGTTCCATCGTATGTTGGAAGGTTGACTCTCCAAGCGTCTTTGATGCGGAAGTTAGCTATCTTCTGAGTAAACGGTGATCACCGGGTTTCTTCAATTACTTTATCAACCTCCGGTGTGGAACTGGGCTTGATGAAACTTTGACTTCATTTCTTCAATATCACGACTTATATGGTGAAACTCCGAAACAACTGCTTCTTCCCAGGCTTGTCTAGCCTCAGCAGGAGTCTCGTTGTTGTTGATCGTATCAGCCGGAAGATTATCTGGTGCCCGGCTCAATGATTTTACTTGCATCACTGATAAGGTTACCTTCGGTTCAAAAAGCTGGCACCTGATTGATAGGGGCCTGGAGGTTGGTGACCTGAGATGAGTTTGTAGGAGTCTGAGGACTGGGATTCCTTGGACTTTGGTAGAGAACTCAAGAACTTTGGATCCCAGATCGAGGGACGGTAGACATAGAATCCAATTAAAGTAGAGAGATGCTTGGGTATTGGCCAAGGTTGTATGACTATTCCTCAAACAAGTCATGTCTTTCTCTACACTTCCTACCTTTGTAGTGAGGTCGGTCAAAGTTTGACCGATTGTTGTAAGAGTAGCTTTAATAGCATTAATATCGGCAAGATTTTAGTTGATTCTGACTTGTTTGCCACCTGTATCATTCATCATTTTGAAGTTGATGAGGAGAACTCAACTCAAATCTGGTGATTTTGCATATTGACAGTCTGATTCCCGCCACAGACGGCGCCAAAATGTGGATATAGGATCTCACACCTAATAAAGTAATGAAAATGTTATTAAGTAAAACAAGAATTTCGTAAGAAAATAGATCTGAAATATGATTTAATTCGAACAAGAGAAAAATTATAAAAATTGTGTATATTGATCTTTTGTGGAAAATGAGCAATCCTTTTACAAAATTATGAGGGTCGATATTTATACATGAATTAAGAAATAAATGCTAAGAATAATAATTAATTAATTCTATCATTTCTCTTTTAAGTCGACGGTTTTGACCCATTGCTTTAATGTTTTAACGTTCTCTCTTTTGAACAGAATCTTCTCCGATGAGTATACCCACCTCGTTTTACGGACATTATTTGGCTTTACATGCTTCCTTCTCCACGAGGTTTCACTACTCCTGGATCCTGCTTCGCTTGACCGAGCTCTTGCTTAGTTCGCATGATCATTTTTACTTTGGTGTATTTAAAAGTTTATTAACATGATAACACGTGCCATAATCTGGAGAGATGAGATTCTCGGTGCGGATCTGATATCAACAAATCCTCTGTAGTTATTAATTTTATCGACCCATTCCATAATAATAACACGTAAAGGTACATGAAAACCCAATCAACAATAACAAGGACCAACAGGTTTACACAAACACAACAAGAGATTACAAGAACCTAAAGTGTTACAAACCCAGGGGTCCGTAAGTTCGAGGATAGAATGGACCAAAGACCCGACGTGAAGCTCGAGCCGAGTGACCGAGAAACGATGGGGAACAATACGGAGCCGTGACTGAAGAAAATCTTGATTCGGGAAAGGCTAAGAAGTGAGGGTGGAACAAGGAGCGACACACGAGCTATGGATGAACTGGGGATACAGCGAGACATACAAGATTCAAACCCGGCTCAAGAAACTTGTAGGAGATAGCTCTAGAAAAACGACTCGATAGAACTAGAAAGGAGAGAATTCTCAACTTAGGGTTTTAGATAAAAGTAGCATAACCATAAATAACAAAGGTTAGCCTTTTTATAGGCAATACATGAAACAAGGAATCCCTACACAAGCGAGCTAAAATACGCGTTACATGCATAACCTAAGAACCCGGTAAAAACATAATGTTTAATAGAAAGTAAAAGTCAAAAGTAAAATTAAGAAAAGGAGGTTTTTATTCGGGGAACCTCCTTGGGATAGATCCGGGGAGAAAATGCATAGTTTAGCTTGTCCACGAATGCTTTCAAGTAAACTATGCATGGAAATTACTCCTCGGGCATCAAAACAGCTACCTCGTTAAAAACCCTATCGAGAAAACTCATTTGGGACAAAACTGAATTGGGGAGAAAGAGTATAACCTCTTGATGACTTACTTGGTTGTCTTCACCTTTGGGTAATGGTAAAGACAACTATATCGTGGTTTCCCAAACTGATCGTAGTCTCCATGTTGTCTCGGCACGAAAGCGGATTTGCGCGTCCCCGGGGTCGTGATCGAGGAACTCCAGGTTGGCTTGGGCGAACGTGTTGAACTTGTGTCTGCATGCTCTATATGTGGCATGGCTTCTGGTAGTGGCTCCCAGGTCGATCTGAGGTGCTACCGGGTCAGCCGCAAAATCGTCCGAGTTGTTGTTGATGCTTGGGTCGGGGTCTTGGACATCTCGGGTTCCATCATTCCCTCCCTCTTCAAGAGGTTTTATCTGTAAAACTTGATCAAGTTAGACATTGAATGTGGTAGAGATTTTGGGCTCACTCGACATTTCTAGGCGGTAGGTATTGTGTTGATGCGCTCGGTGACTCGGAATGGTCTGTCACCACGGGAGGATAGCTTGTCCTTGCATCTGGTCGTAAATCTCTCTGGCCGGAAATATAACCACACCCAATCTCCGGGTTTGTAGATAACTTCCCGACGTCCCTTGTTGGCAAACTTGGCCGTGCTCTCGTTCATCCTCTCGATATTTGCCCGGACATTTTTGTGTAGCTTCTTCACAAACTCGGATTTGATTGTGCCGTCTTGATCTTCTTGCTGTCCGGGTTAGAGGGGAAGTAAATCCATCGGTGACAGTGGGTTGAAGCCGTAGACGATCTCAAAACGGAGAATGTTTGGTGGCCGAGTGCACGGTCTGGTTGTAAGAAAATTCGATCAATGGTAAGCATTCGACCCAATTCTTGAGATTTACCCCAATGGTGGCTCGAAGTAGAGCTTCCAAAGTCTGGTTGACCGCTTCCGTTTGGCCATCCATTTAATGATGACAGCCATGGAGAACAACAGCTTAGTTCCAAGCTTCATCGACACAGTTCTTCCAAAATGACCAAGGAATTTTGGATCACGGTCCGATACTATGGTCCGGGGAATGTCATGTAGCCTCACAATTGCTTTGAAGAAAAAACCGGCAAAGTAGGTGGCGTCGTTGAACTTGGTACATGGGATGAAATGAGCCATATTCAAGAAGCGATCCACAACAACGAAGATCGTGTCCTTGTTCGTAACGTATTGTAGTCCAATGACAAAGTCCATCGATAGATCGACCCACGGTGTAGTGAGAATGGGCAACGCATATTACAAACCCTAAGGTTGCACTCAGGACTTGGCTTGTAGACACATAATGCACAGTCCGCAATGCTTGGCCACTAATATCTTTATCCCTGGCCAATAATAGTGCTCCCGGAGCATTGCCAAGGTCTTGGCGATCCCAAAATGACATGCCAATCCCCATCCATGGGCTTCCTATAACAAAAGCTCCCACAAGGATCCGCGGGGAATGCACAAGCGCTTTCCCTTGAAGAGAAATCCATCATGGAGATAAAACCCCACATCGAGTCCCTTCCTGTGGTCACGGTATCTCTAACTCAGCTCCGAGTCATCCTCATACTGATCTTTCATGCCTTCAAACCCTAAAGCTTTGGCTACCATAAAAGTGATCAACGCGTAACGTCGGGATAGAGCATCGAGGTTATCCTTGCCTTTCTTGTATTTGATCACATACAGGAAGCTCTTGATTAACTCTAACCATTTGGCATGCCTATTCTTCAGGCTCGGTTGCCCCCTTAGATGCGTCAACGTCTCATGGTCCGAATGTATGACAAATTCCTTGGCGAGAAAATATTGTTGCCATGTCTCCATGGCCCGGACCAAAGCATACAGCTCTCAATCATACGTGGGGTAGTTGAGCGCGGCTCCACTCAGTTTTTGACTAAAATAAAAAACGGGTCTTCCTCCTTGTGTAAGGACAGCCCCTATGCCCACTCCCAAAGCATCACACTCCACCTTGAAGGTTTTGTTGAAGTCCGATAAGACTAGCAATGGTGCATGAGTAAGCCAAGGCTTCAGTTCACGGAAGGCTCGGTCTTGTAGATGTCCCTAACTGAATTCCACATTCTTCTTGATGATCGCGGTAAGTAGGGCAGCTACGGTGCCAAAATCCTTGACAAACCTCCGGTAAAAACTTACTAACCCGTGGAAACTCTGGACATGACATATGCTGGTCGGGGTCGGCCAATCTTGGATGGCTTTGATTTTCTTGGTGTCCACTCGCAACCCTTGGGCGCTTACGACAAATCCAAAGAATACTAGCTCATGCGCTCCAAAAACGCACTTCTTCAAGTTTGCGTATAGCTTCTCATCCCGTAAGGTTAGTAGGACAAATTCCACATGCTCGATGTGGGCAGTAAGGCTCTGGCTATAGACAAGGATGTCGTCAATGTAGACGACTACGAACTTGTTGAGGAATGACCGGAGGGTGTGATTCATCTATCGCATGAATATTGAGGGAGCGCTCGATAACCCAAAAGGCATAACGAGCCATTCATACAAGCCTTGCTTGGTCTTGAACGCGGTTTTCCGTTTGTCCCCTTTCTTCATTCTCACTTGATGGTATCTGCTCTTGAGGTTAATCTTGGAGAAGATGGCGGATCCACTCAATCCATCGAGGATGTCATCGAGCCGCGGTATTGGGTCTCGATACTTGATCGTAATGTTGTTCACGGGCCAACAATCTACACACATGCGCCACATTCCATCCTTCTTGGGAACGAGTAAAACGGGTACGGTACATGGGCTAAAGCTCTCCCACGTAGCCCTGCCTCACAAATCCATGACTTGGCGTTCCAACTCTTTTGTTTCTTTTGGGCTGATGCGGTAAGCTGGCCGGTTAGATAGTTGGACTCCGGGGATCAGATCGATCTAGTGCTCATGCTTCAGAAAGGTGGCAGGCCGGGTGGTAAGTCTTTGGGGAAGAAGTCTGAGTAAGCTTCCAGTAGTTGTCCATAGTACCTCCATTCAAAACTTCTCGATACACCATTAGCAACACGCGACAAGTTGAATCACTTAGCGATTTTCTAACTACACTAGAATTGACAAAAAATATTGATTTAGTGCTAGTATTCACTTTAACTTGCAATTCAGCGACTTGTGAGGGTGAGAGTGGTGTGAGACTAATATGTTTATTAAGTTGAGTAAACGTATATTAGTTGGATCCGCCATTGTGTAATGCATCCTTATCGAATTGCCAAGGTATACCAAATAAGAGATGGCTAACTTCCATAGAAACTACATCACAAAGGACTTGATCCTGATATGGACCGACACTAAAATCAACAATGACTTGTTCTCCTACATGGAGAATAGTCTTATTGCTCAACCATCAAAGTTTATAAGGTTTGGGATGCTTTGTGGTGTGAGTTATAATTTCTTGACGATGTAGGAACTTGCCACGTTAGTGCAAGATCCTTCATCTATGGATCAAGCCATAAACCTTCCCGCTTACCGTACACCACCTCATGCTGGCTAGAATCATCTGGGGCGTGGATCGTTCTTAGGACGCATCGGAGCATGTGCATTTCCCCTACTTCAGGCTCGGCAACCTCTTCCCCAAGCTCTTCTTCATTCGCAGGTTCATCCACCACTTCTTCGTCTTGAGACTCATATTCCCCCGTCGGGGTAATGATCATCACCCGTTGGTCGGGGCAGTCCCGAGCATAGTGCCCATGGCCTTGGTACTTGAAGCATATTATGTCCCAAGTCCGGGTAGCATTAGGAGCCCTTCGCGGGTCTTGACGAGTGTCTCAGGGTGTGTCAGGGGTTCGGGGTTTGAACCTTGTATCAATTACGGCTGCCTTGGGTTGGTCCATGTAACATGGTGCATTGGCCGGAGAGGAATTTGGGGAAGAATTTGGCAACCAAGTAGGCATGCCATGGGCCTGGGGACGGGGCAAGTGAGAGCCCTTGATATTGATCTGTTGCTCCATTTGGTGTGAGAGGTGAAGCAATTCTTCGAAATAACCGTAAGATAGTCTTTAGACTTTCCTTGAGATATGATCGTTCAGCCCATCTATAAACTAAGCGATGAAAGTTTCCTCAGTCTCGTCAAGTTGGAGTCGGTTGCGTAAATGCTGGAACTCCTCATAATACTCTTCGAGGGACTTTGATCCTTGGGTGAGACGTCAGAACCTCTTTTGGAGGTCGTGGTGAAACAGGGGTGGAAAGTATCGTCTTCACATGGCGAACTTCAAAACTTTCCAAGTGGGTAAATGATCTTCCCAGTTTCATGTTTGATTGGCCATGTCTCGGTCCCACCATTTAAGAGCATGGTCCGTGAACTGGGCGGTTGTATACATGACCTTTTGGGGCTCGTTATAGGCATAACAAGCAAAGATATGGTCAATCTTACGCTCTCAATCGAGATATGCCTAGGGATCAACTTTCCCGGAAACAGTGGAAGCCGTAAGTCAAAGATCCGGTAAGGTGGGTTAAGGTTGGGGATCATCATGACCATCACCGGTTCGGCGGGCTCGCATTTGCCGGATTGGGGGCTCTTGTACTACCTCTGGGTAGACGACATCGGATTGGTCCATCGGGTCCAAAGGGACGGGTACAGGTGGCACAGGTCCGGGTGGTGGAGGATGGTTCTCCATTTGAGCCATTTGTTCCCCTAGTTAGGTCAGGAAAGCTTGAATGGCCGTAAACACACCTTCCAAGTCAGGCAGGGCAGGTGGGCCGTCCATGACCGGATTCAGACAATTTGTTCTGTCAAATCCTGTTGTACGGACGATAGAGCTAGAAAGTCTGACGGTGGCTTGCCGGAGATTTACGGTGGTGATCGGAGGTACGGACAGACATACCGTTGGTATGGACGATGGTGGAAATATTCTGGTACCGGATATCCGGTGGTGGTTGGACGTACGGATTGTGGTTGACGGTGGTCGGAAATAGGTTCTCGGTGGTTGGAGTGGAGGTCCGGCTGATAAGGGAGGTGGTTGCCGGCGAGGGCCCCGCTTCCGAGACGAGTCTTTGGTAATCCTTCGATTAATTCTTGGTAACTCTTTGGCCATCACGCGGTAAACCTTGATAACCTTGGCGAAAATGTTACATCACCTGAGCAAGAAGGACAACACCTTAAATGTAACATTCAGATTGATCAAAAGAAGACATATTGTAGGGTTAAAAAGCGTGTGGATTACCAGCATATGCAAAAGGAATTTTTCAAATTTGCTCGGTAACAAGACAAACGCAAAAACCAACTCGATCTCTAACCGTTCAATTTAAATCAACCAACAACAGCCACAAGATTAAACACGTGAAGGAAAGGACATGTCTTCAACCTAAAGCTCGAACGAGTTATAACAATGGCGATACAAAATCTATTAACACGAAATAACCATGAAACTACAAGCAAGCAATACGGAATCAAGCGTAATGATGAGGGTGGATGCAAGCCTCAATCTATGTTTTTCACAAAAATGTAAAGATAGAAATATATAACCTTGTAGGAAGTTGTGCTCTGATACCAGCTGTTATGAACCCGGGGGTCCATAAGGTCGATACAAGGATATAACGGACCAAAGGCACAGCAAGAAGCTCGAGCCGAGTGACCGGGAAGCGATGGGGAACGATACGGAGCCGTGACCAAAGATAACCTTGATTCGGGAAAGGCTAAGGAGTGAGGGTGGAACGAGGAGCGACACACAAGCTATGGATGAACTCTGGATACGGCGAAACCTACAAGATTAGAACCCGGCTCAAGAAACTTGAAGGAGATAGCTCTAGAGAAACAACTCGATAGAACTATAAATGAGAGAATTCTCAACTTAGGGTTGTAGATAAAAGTAGCGTAACCATTAATGACAATGGTTCAGCCCTTTTATAGGCAATACATGAAACAAGGAAGCTCTAAACAAGCGAGCTAAAATACGCGTTACATGCGCACATAAGAATCCGGTAAAAACACAATGTTCGATAAAAAGTAAAAGTCAAAAGTAAAAATAAAAAAATGCGGTTTTTGTTCGGGAAACCTCCTTGGGATAGATCCGGGGAGCAAATGCATAGTTTAGCTTGTCTACGAATGCTTCCAAGTAAACTATGTATGGGAATTACTCCTCGGGCATCAAAACGGCTACCTCGTAAAAACCCTATCGAGATAACCCATTTGGGAGAAAACTCAATAGGAGAAAAATAGTATAACCTTTTGATGTCTTACGGGGTTGTATTCACCATTGGGTAATGGTGAAGACAACAAGATCGTGTTTCCAAAACCGATTGTAGTCTCCACGTTGTCTCGGCTCGATAGGGGATTCATGGGTGTATCTCCGGGGTCGTGATCGAGGAACTCCAGGGTGGCTTGGGCGATCTGAGGTGCGACCGGGTCAGCCGCAAGTTCGTCCAAGTCATTGTCAATGCTCGGGTCGGGGTCTCGGACATCTCGAGTTTCATCATAATGAGTGCTTAACCGCATCATAGCTCCAATAGCTGGTGCTTCACTTGCTCTCCAGTCAGGCCAAAACTTAATTATCGTACAATATAGATTATGAAATGTTTTAAGAGAAATTATAAAACTTGAAAAATGAGTTATTTTATCACTAATTAAATCTCTCTGCTATGAATAAACAAATTAAATTACATATTCCCTTACCACCATTGTAATAGGATAAATATTTTTGTTAACTATCCAAATATTTGAAAGAAGCTAACTTCAATTTGACGGATAATTATTTTGTTAGCATGATAAAAAAACATGACATCACAGTTATGTTATTAGTTAATGTATAGTCAAAGTATAATATATACTTAGTAATTTATGAATCCAACGAATGATGAATAAGTTTTTACGATAATTTATTTATTAATATGATAAACATTGAGTTACACTGATAAACATTGTTATAATGTTAACAAATAAGTTATCGCTAACATCTTTATCCATTATCCGCAAGATAAATACATTTTTATATTGATAACATATTTTATACCTCGTTAAATAATAATCTAAATGTGAATCTATATATGTTATATTATATAAATGCTTTTATTCTATTAATAAAATAATACAATTTATTTTGCCATTTGTTTATCCAAAATATTTTATACGACAACAAAATACTTATCCCGATAAAATTACAAAAGGGTATTTTCGTCGAACTTATAAAAATTGATGAGAGATTACCAGTAATACAAAAAATATATATCTAATCTTAATTTTTGAGTCCTCCGTAGTCATTAATTTTAGGATCAATAAAATATATAACCATGGACGACCCAAAAATTAAATAGATGTCATGAATAAACATGAAATTAGTTCTCTCTCCAAGTGTAATAGATAATAACCAAAATATTCCTATAGAAAGTAGAGTGAGATATTAACTACATATTTGAGATCAGACGCATTTAATGCGTGTCCTATGAAAAGAGATAATGAAAGAGTGATATTTGGCGCCGGTTACTATCAAATGGTAAATATCAAGTTACCAATTTCTAACCGTGTTGCCAGATAAAGAAAAAAATAGTGGATGGAATAAAGGAATGTTTGACCAGAAATTTACAAAAAACCATGACAACAAATTTGTTACCCTTTTAACATAAGATTTCTCTTACTAATTTCAGATTAACCCCCAAATAAGAGGTGCGTAGATCAGTTATCACATCATCTTCAAAGGCTGACATTATAGTATTTATCATTGGTGGCTCCTGGTAAACATTAGCCTCTCTCCCAAGGGGAAGTTGCCACGAACAAGGTGATCCGGAAGAGTCATTTCTGCCATATGCAGGAGGTGAAAGGAAATTAATATAAATTTTGCGGTAATAACAAAAACAGAGGGCAAAGAATAGACCTAATATGAAGATTAAACGAATAGAGACAAGTGATACTAACTGGTAATAAAACTAGTGGTCATGTCGGTAACTCGATTACTTGAAATAAAATTTATCTGTTAACATAAATTGAACGGATCTTCTCTATAGCATAAAATCAACACTGATCTTCAACCACGAACACACAAAGACACAACTGTTGGTTAGTTCCCACATCAATACACCTATCCAGAGTGCCAGTGAACCTGGTTACCCACTTCGTCCCTTCTATGTTATCGTCTGACGTCTTACCTGGTAATTTATATGTATGCACTTACAGGTTTTATACTCCTAAAATTGTGTGAAACTACATGGGATCATAAGAGACGGGGAAAAATATTTTATCGATAACCAAAGCCAACTCCTGTCTACTTGAGAACATCAAGATTTGCAGACAACATTGTGGGGGTGATTTTAGAGGTTCTCAGACAAGAAGTGGGATGAAGAGGAAAGTCTAATTTGGTGTTAGGGATAAAAAATGGAAGATTTTATTCTGTTAAGATTTTATTATAACAATGGAAGATTGCAAATTTAAAAAATTGCCTTAATATCATGGTAGCGATAGCTTTAGGGTAATACATACAATCCTCGAATTCATAAATTTTTATGTAGATATTATAATTATCTGCTATGTTAAATATAATTTAGTTATCATTTATATATAGCATGTCTGAAACAATATGCTATTAGTGAATTATGTCTAGAAACAAAGGTATTGATAATATCGGTAATTCGATTACCCCCGAATACAATAGTTATCCCGCTAACATAATATTTAACGGTCACTACAATTGAAACTCTTCATATCCAGGACTTAAAATCCTAACACACAAAACCTGCAACCGCTCGTTTGCCCGGTAACTTTGTTGTCAGTAATAATAGTTTTATCCGTTAAGATTTAAATTGTAACAATTGAAGACTATGCAAATTTCAAAATTTCATTTGATATCACGATAGCGACAGTTTTAGGGTAATATCTAAAATTTTCGGATTCATAAATTGCTATTTAGATATTATGTTTAGCTGCTATGATAAATATAATGTAATTATGATATATATATATATATAGCATGTACGGAATAATAGGCTATTACTGAATTCTGTCTGGCAACAAAGTTATTGGTAATACCGGTAACTCGATTATTCCCCACTACAATAAATATCTCGCTAACATAATATTTAACGGGTCATCGCAATTGAAGCTATTCATATTTCAAGACTTAAAACTCTAGCACAAAATCGCTTGTTTGCCCTGTAACAATAATTTTATTGGAATATCCAGGATCTCGTCGGTAATAAAATAGTTCCAGCAATTTTTCATCTCCATTAACTTCTACTCCACCTTTACGTATCCAATACTGATTCTATGTCTGACAAACAATTTTGACCTACAATCTATAGGTGTAAACATATGCCTGTTTTTGTTGAAGTTGCATAGGGACAAATATGTAACTTTGGTTATTTCTGTATAAACTTTATGAGAAATTTTTAATTAAAGTCATCACCTAAGTTATAAACCTTCAAACCTCAAATTGAGTTCTCCATTTAATGTTATATCTTGGTAAGACATTACTTTTATCTTAATTTGGTGTATATTTTTTTATCTTATCTTGATCATATTTAACATTTTATAAAGCCACATTTCTTTATTCTGATTGAGGCCTTTTAGAACTATGAGACTGCCATGTCTAAGAAACTTTTAATAGATAAAATAAATACATGTTAAGAATTCAACCAAAAAGAATTACAAAACTTTTTTAAAAAAAGAAAAGCAGAAAATTGATAACATATGTTAAAATCACAAGTATAATTAAATTATTGAAGGAAAAAATAAATAAATAATCTAATACTAAAATATTCATATGAAGTAATGAAATTAGAAAGATAATAATGAATAAATTAACGGCTAAAATATGCATATAGTGTGTTTTGTATAATTATCTTTTAAAAGCTATTAGAAATTAGACAAAATATATTATTTTTAAACAAAGTATGAAAGCAAACCCTTTAGCAAAAAAAAAAAAAGGTGTAGTGACTCTAAATATGATCAAATTAAATGTTTTTAAAAAGTTCCCTTTTTATATAATACTAGATCTATATCTATATATATTATTCCACCCATTTAAGTTTTTTTTGTTTGGTTGTTGCGATCATCTTTTGTGAAATAATGACAAAAATTAATTAAATAAAAATCATACAATTAATTGTAATCCAATTTATAGTTTACAATCTATAAAAGTTATGAAAATTTATTTTATATAAACTATGTTCCGCCCAATTTAGTCTAAGATCTTTGTAATCTATGCAAATTTTAAAAGTAGGATTTTTGTCAACTTTTAATACTAAAGCTCCTTTGTACGTTAACAAAACAAGTAAATTTTGTATAAATACACAATGTCTTCCCTTGTTTTTTTTCTCATATTTTCCATCTTTGGTGCAAGTTAAAAGGTTCCAAAATAGTTTCAAAAATACTCTTGAAAATCAAAAGTTATTTTCATTAAATCATGGCTTCTGGTTTGTTTCTTCCATATATAGTAATCAAAATTAATTATTAGACTATTTTCTCTCATATATATTCTCTGCATGGAACTGATTAGAGAATTTGCAAAATAACTCTATACAGGTAGTAGAGACGTAAGTGGCTTAGAATTTGGAGAGATAGCCACTTTTCAGCCCCAAAGATGTCATAAAGCCACTATAGTTTGGCTACACGACATCGACCAGAGAGGCGCCGAGTAACACTCTCATGCTTTTATTTGTATTATTATATATACTTATTTGTCTTCAACAATCAGTAACTAATTAATTCTCGTCTTAATTTTAAACATGATCTAAAACTACTTCCAACTTTTAATTATATTTTTAAGTGAAAAGCTGAATTTTGCCATGATCTGCAAAAATTAATTTTATCAATTCTAGATATCTTTTATTTGCATATAAATGTTGTGGAGCTGCAAAACAAAAATATATTCTCTAAGGTTGTACATTAATTACCTCAGAAAATATTTATTCTTATAAGATTTTTAGTTCGCTTCACTAAAGTTCTATAATATATACATTAAGTATTATTTTACTTTGGCATTCGAAATGTCTTTCTCACTATATATACTAATGTCTATTATTATGTCTGCAGTTCATTTCAGGCTCTGCATAATCTAGGTCATTTCCATGTATGGATCCATAAAACATACATGTTTTCCCCATTAATGTAATCTTATTACAGCATATGGTAATCCGATATTATCTATGCTTAATTAGCATGCATAGTTTAGACTATATGTATATATATATATATATATATATATATATATATATATATACAAATATATGATTACTTAATTAATATATGTTAATGTTGGTTATGGTAGTTATGAAAGGAATAGGAGGTGTCGGCTTGGGTGCAGCACAAGCTCTCTATTTTGCGAGTTGTTATGCCTTTGGAAGGATTCCCATAAACCTACAATTTGTTATAAGAATTAATGGTTGGCTTCCTGATTGGAGGTATAGGCTCTTCAAGCTCTTAATTATATTACCTGTCCAAAAACATAGATGACAGACCTATTAATTAATAAGGGATGGAAACTGAACTAATTGTATCTTGCAGGAAGTTAGAATACAATATGAATACTGCTTTTGGGACTGCAATTCGTGCTTCAAAATTACGAATCTTACTTCTGCATGGAACTTGTATGTGCAACAATATATATTATCATCTATATTATTTAATTTAGAGTTAAGATAAGAATCGCGAGATCATGCTAATTTTTTTCGGTTTTTGTATCACAGCTGATGATATAGTTCCCTCTGCATTTGCATACAAATGTGCTGACTTACTTCGCAGGGCTGATTTTCCAACCTTATTCAAACAATGCGGAGGGTTTAAACACTGATTAATTGCTACACTTTATTTTGCTTGAATTAACATTTTTAACATACTTATCTGAATTTGAGATATGTCATGTGCAGGGATCATGTCATGACTGAGATCAACGTCTGGCTCACGGAATGTGGGATTTGATGATATAGTTAAAACTCCGCATAAAGAAAAAATTGGGGAAAACAACTACCGTACACCATTAAAATACCAATTATAAAATACCATTTTATCTTTTATATTTATATATATTGCGATTCATAATCAATATCTAGTTAAATGTATTCTTCGTTCGAAACCTTGAAAGAAGTGAAGTTTATTTTGCTATTTTATGCTACTAGTTGGTGAGCCGCACTTTGCACGGTATTAATATTATCATTTATGACTATAGTTATTAAAAAAAAAAAACTTTACCAATAAAAAATATTAATATATCTCATCCTTAATATTTTATATGTACTAAAGTTTCTTTTATTGATAGCATATATATAATACTAAATTATTTATGAAAATTTAAATTTTAAAAATATACTTTGAGATCATAATTTTTTTAGTTATCCAAACTTATATTAATGTTTTAGATACATATGCAACTTTGATCTGAATTGTTAACTTGAGATCAAATTATATACTGACCATATAATATTACTGATAGCATATATATAATATTAAATTGTTTATGAAAATTCAAATTTTAAAAAATATTTTGAGATCATAATTTTTTTAGTTATCCGAATTCATATTAATATTTTAGATACATAAGTAATTTTGATCTGAATTGTTAACTTGAGATTAAATTATATATTGACCATTATATAATTAAAAAAAGACTTACAACCATTACATTGCAGTAAACATGCAGTACCCAATAGATAAGATGTGTCATAAATGCTACTCACCTCGCCAAAAAATTTAGCGTTTAATTCATTTCATTCAAAAACATCACACAGCTAACTATATCAGATCCTCATAACTAAGCACGACTCAACCAATCTAAGCATCCATAAATCCAGTCTCCAAAATATATATTCTTATATAAGTCTTGAATATCGCATAATATAAAGTAATGGAACTCTCAATAGGTCTGAAAACTTATGTTAGAAAATAACCAATGCTTACACTTCTTTTTTCCAAATATTGAGTTAGATGTTAGATATTGATCTATATTCATAAATGTCTCATATGTTTCCAAAATACACACATTTTTTTTCTCTCTTGTTCTCTATTTTTTTTTCTCATCAACACGATACAATTGAACCATAGAGCATATTACATAGATCACCAACAACATTGAACTCCTTCCATAAATATTTTTATGTTTCTAATATCCACTCATACTATCCCTAATTCTTTCAATGATGAAAAAATATTAAATTGTAGACAACATGTTCACTTGATTTAAACATAAGTTTAAGCATATCAATTTTTTTGCACCATTGTTGGGGACTCTTTGATTCACCATTAGATTTAAGTTAGAATTTAGTCTAAATTTTTCTTTTATTTTTGTTATGTATAAGTTTTTTTCTTTTCTTTCTCTTGTGTGTTTCTGGTGTATGAATAAGCATGCTATCAGGAGCAATAAGAATTTTTCACTTGTGAATCTTTCTACTCAAGCGAGCTAACCGGAAAGCAGAGAGGACATCAGAGATGGTTAATCCACTTGTGCTAATAAGAGATGAGGCTGGAGTTTATCACGACTTAGAGGGTAATGTGCGCAATGTGCAGTGTCAGAAACTTTATGCTGACAGAACACGATAGTCAAAGTCATTGATGATATTGACCGACACCAAGCTGGTGGTTGCTGTCGACACGTGTGTAGAGAACAATGGTGGTCCAGAGGGAAACAATGGAGTTGGAGAGAACACTTGCTGAATACAACATGCCTGATCAGTTTTATACTAATATGTATGTTATCCGACCTTCTGCTTTTCAGAGCCATGATTTTGAGTTGAAACCCCAATACTTTACTCTTGTGGGGCAACATCCTTTTCATGCTCTTTCAAATGAACATCCAATGGACCACATTGAGAGGTTTGAAGACTTGGCTTCTAGCATTAAAGCCAATGGAGTGTCCGAGGACCACCTTTTCTGCAAACTTTATTCATACTCACTTGTTGATGAAGCAGCTTATTGGCTCAAGAAATTGAAACCAGGATCCTTGACAACTTGGGAAGACACTAAGACAGATTTCCTGAATAATTTCTATGATGATGCAAGGTCTGAAGATTTGAGAAACTTCCACATTTATTCAATGATTACTGAAACTTTCAAGGCAGCTTGGATAAGATTCAAGGCATATCAACAAGATTGTCCACACCATGGTTTCAGTGAAGTTTTGCTATTGGGTACTTTCTTCAGATGTGTTGATTGGAGATATCATATTGTTTTGGATGCTACTAGCAACAGAAACTTCAACACTAGGAAACCAAAGGCTGCAAGTGAATTGATTGAGAACTTGGCTTCTAGCAATAGAACCAAGAATGCAGACTTCAAGAGGAAGAAACAAACAGCTAATATGGATGGTAATCGGATTGCTGAGGTAAATGCTAAGTTGGACACTGATGGAAGACAGGTTTTAACCCGAAAAATCAACACCGC
This sequence comes from Cardamine flexuosa, assembly GCA_963555745.1. NCBI lineage: Eukaryota > Viridiplantae > Streptophyta > Magnoliopsida > Brassicales > Brassicaceae > Cardamine > Cardamine flexuosa. The sequence continues at coordinate 20,338,526 of OY743219.1, forward strand.
AAGTACACGGTAAAGTGCACAGTAGTATAGTGCTGGGATCGAATCCACAGAGAATAGAATGTGCTATAGATCTACAGATCTAAACAGAGCTAGAATGAAAAATATAGAGTGTCACAAAATCCTATATAAATCTAGAATAAAAATTAGAATTTAAGTCAATAAAAACAAGGGTTATGATCGGAGAAAATCTCAGGGATTTAATAGTTAAAAAGACATCTAACCGGATTAGCAGTTCAATGAAATAGATCTAGAACTCAGAACACAGTAGACAAATAAACCATCTTTCGCATTTGAATATTATCTTAGTCAAAAGTCTGTTAGGATCCTATGCTAGCATTTATAAACAAGTCTGATAAGGTTCACTTGATAATTCCACCTCGACTTTTGTCGGCTGACAATTTTCAAGCCTATAAACTATTGATTTAGGATAATCTAACCAATGATTAGTTGTCTTAGAAAACCTAGAGATCAGTTGCTAGATCCGTCAACCTAACAAAAGCATTAAAACTATAGAAATATTGATATAATATTCAGCATCCTAATCTATAACAACATCCTAATTAACAATTAAAATCCCCTTGAATAAATCTCTTCTCCCAACAAATAGATCTACTCAGCCATGACAAAGGACATATAAATCATAATGGAAGAAATCTTTGATTGCATAGAAAGAGTAGAAGTAAGAAAATATATCCAATATTCAAAGGAGAAGTATATATCTAAAATCTCAAAAGAAAACAAAAGAGAAACTATAGAATTTTGTCTCTGTCTGCCTCTGGAAACTCTTACATGAGCCTCCCTTTTATAGTGCTCCATTAGGTCAAAAATCGGAGTGAATGAAAGATTTGGAGAATATTCGCTATCGGGATCGATCGATCCTCGTGGATTGGTTGATTTCCTTCTTCAAAATGCACCACTTCATTAATTCATCACTATGGTCGATCGTACTTTAGATGGGTCGTTCCCAGTGCACCTCCATGTATTCTTTGAAATGTATAAGCGTCCAAAACTGCTTCATTACATCCATTTAGCTCCAATGAAATGTAAACCTGTGAATAAAATAAAAAGGGCCAAACAGACACAAATTCTAATCCTACACTCAATAAAGAATAAAAAAATATGAAATCGAAGGTATAAAACCCTTAAAATCATGACTCATTAAAAATGATACATTGTCTTCTTGTGGGTAAGAAATCAGTTTAGTTTGTTATAGAGGTTGAGACTTTTGAACCAGTGAAAGGTTTTGAGGAAAAGGATGTCAACTATGTCAAATGAACTGGATATCAGGGACATAGATATGGATACACACCAAGGCCTGAGTACCAGAAGACATATCTGAATAGTAGTTTGCCGAGGAACTATTGATCTTCATCTTACCAGATACCTCCTACGCCAACTGAGCAAAGTGAGATGAAGTCTATGTTGGAACAGATACTTGAGGGTCAATAGAATATTACATTTGATTTTAGTGGGAAGATTGTTGCTCTCTACATTGATCTGAATGGGAAGTTAGAAACTTTGAGTACCGATAGGGGTTAAATTATCTCTTTAAGCTACTCTCTCAAATTAAGAGATCAATATAGCTCTTAGGGGTCAAATTCCACAGAGACTATGAAGTTCACACAATAGAAATAACAAATTCGAATTAAGCTAAACAAATAAAGTAAATGAAACTAAAAGCAATGCAATAACTAAATAACTAGAATGAATGGGTGTAAGTTCAGATGATTTAAAAGCTAGACCTAGGGAAATCAATTAGGGAATACTCTAGATTGTGAATTGGGAGGTTCCATAAATAGGATGCAATGTATCATCGGTTCTTAAACTCATAACATAATTATAATATTATCCAACTTTCGCTGCAATGATTTATATCCTTAAATCACAGAAAACCAAATATCTTTGCGTATTCTAATGAATGAAACATGCATTAATGTCAAATATGATATGTTCACAAAATCCCTAAACAAAATCTCTTTGTGTTAAGGCTATTTTGCTCATCTATGATTAGTTCATGATATCAGTAACACTCTCGTGCCTACCAATTATCCTATGATGCTAGATTTCAGGTGATCAATCTAAAGTCTAGTATATATTCAAATCTAGATGAAGAACATTATGAATATCCTAATATGTTTATGCCTAATTCATTAATCCATTGTAAACCCTTGAGGTCCCTAGATCTATCTAGAAAGTGAAAGTGGCTCTGATACCACTTTTTGAGTATTCTAACTTGTGGAAACGATATTTTCTTAACTAGAATTTAGACACAAGAGATTGATAACCGAGTTCCTGGCCTCTAACTGGTACGTCTCGGGTGGGAACCGTCTCCCACAATTTTCACTATCAAACAAAGATATTACAAGCACTAATGGAGTTTCTCTTTCTCCTTGTTACAGGTTTAAACTCACACACAAAGAAGAAAACTAGAAGGAGCTTACAATCAAAGAAGCATTCACAAAGAACACAAAGAACACAAAGATAAAGACTTGAACTCTCTTTGCGTGTTTCTCTCTCTTCTTCTCTAAGTCTCTCTCAACTTCTTTATGTTTCTCTCTTTGTAATCTCTTGCAGCTCTACTCTCTTTTTCTTGTGTTAGGGTTTTCGTCTCTATCTCTGTTCTTTTGATAACAAGCATCACCGACTTGTTAACATCTTCACAATATGTGCCAGCTTTTGTATGGATCAAATTATGTAACAGCTTGCGTAAATCGGATTTGGGCCTTAGAGAAATTGACTGAAGTCCATTATCTCACAAACTCCACCTTGGGTCAAGTCAATTTTTACCACTTCTTCATGAGTTTTAGGTTCTGCATCAATATCTCATGTAGTAGCCAAGGCATAAGCCACACTACTATAATCTTTAACTCTAACATTTTTCTGAATTTTCTGATTCTTCCAATGAAGATTCTCCACCTTGAATTGATGAACCCCTTGCTTCAAAACCATGTAGCGTAGGTCCCTGAACTAGATTGTCACTAAAAAGTCACTTTCTTTGACTTCTTCTTTCTCAATCCTTGTTCAGCCTCCTTAGTTTCTTTACTCATCTTCTCAGCCGTAGAAACACTCTTCTCAACCTTAGCAACTGCTCCTTGTAGATAATAGAGCCCTTTGTGATATGTTCCTGATATCACCTTCTTATTATCTTTGTAGAAGTGAACCATAAGATCTCTTCCTTCATACTTGCAGCCCAATTTTTCTAACATCCATCGGAAATCAGATTCCTACTCACTTCCGGCATATACTTAACATCCTTGAGTATCACTTCAGAACCATTTGGATTTTTAATTCTGATTTTTCCAGTTCCCTTGATATATCCTCGAGTGTTGTTAGCCATTAACACTCTATCACCATTGAGCTCTTTGAAGTCAAACAAAACTTCCTTGTCTGGTGTACTGTGGAATGTACTACCAGAATCCGTAACCCATTCCTTCTATGTATCTTCCGTACTAACCTTCAACATCAGTGGTTCCTTATGCTCAGCTGCAAGATTTGAAGATTCAGTGTGTTTCTTTGTGTTTCTCTCTGGAAAATCCCTTTTCCAGTGATCCTCACTTCCACATATGAAACATCCTGTGTCACTTTTGTTGTACCTAGGCCTTGACTGAGATCTGCCTCTGCCCCTAGACTTGCCTCTCCCTAGCTGGTTTTTCGTTCTGCCTCTTGCCTCAACGTACAACCTTTCTCCTTGTGAACTTGAAGCTTTCCCGCTCTCTAACAACTCTCTCTCCTTAGGCTTGGCAGCCCCTGTGACTTCATTCAATCTGAGTATGTCTCTACCATACTTGAGAGTCTCCTTGAGTTAATCATACTTGTAAGTTAGCGAACTTAATAGAAGTATAGCTTGTACTCCTAGGGTTTTTAGGTCTGTAACTAGCTTTAGGAAGTCATCAACATTCTCATCTATGCTCTTCGAATCATTCATTTTGAAGGTATAGAACTTAAGCTGTAAGTAGGTGCGGTTAGGCAACAAAGTCTCCATGTACAACCTGTTTAAAGTAGACCACATAGCTGCTACTGTCTCACAGTTACTAATCTTCCTTAACACTTGATTCCCCACATTTAAGACAATCAGATCCTTCGTCTTTTCTGATTTCTCAAACTTTGCTGGATCAATGTTTGTATCTAACTTAGACACACCATATGTTCCCTTCTGCGGATCCTTCTTAGCAGCTTCAACTTCTTCTTTGGTGGGCGTTGGATTCTTCAAAAGTTTGTCATCTGTCAAGATCGACTTCAGCCCTAGAACACCAAACTGAGCCATCATGCAAACTTTCCATAGAGAAAAGTTGCCACTTCCATCAAATCTGTCGACCTCAATCCGATTGTTAGTCATTGAGTATCTCTACTTTAAACTTTGCCTTGAATCTCTGTTCAAACCTTTCTAGCACTTGCAATCAAACCTGGATTGCTCTGATACCACTTGTTTTGATGGGGTTCTATCAAGTTTTGATGGCACTAAATAGATCCAAACTGTCTGTGAGTAGTCATCAAAAATAGTGAGAAAGTATCTAGACCCACACATTGATGGAGTTCGATATAGACCCCAAAGATCACAATGAACAAGTTGAAAAATATTCGTAGTTTTATTGCAACTTAAAGAAAAAAATTCTCAAGTGTGCTTAGTGATGATACACACGTCACACGCTTTGCTATCAAAATCATCTAAAACAGAAACACAAGACAAAGATAACTTGGCTACAACTTTAGAAGAAGGATGTCCTAAACGCCTATGCAACACACCAGAGGATATCTTTTCCGAGTGCTACATTGCTCCAGCAACTTCAACTTCCACTCCTTCAAAGAAATATAGCCCATTCAATTGTTAACCTGCTCCAATCAGGGTCCTTGTGATGCGGTCCTGAACAACACACATTTTGTCAGTAATCTGAAACACGCATCCACTATCACGAGTCTAAACAACATAGAACACATTCTTCAATTCGAGTCTAGTTCCCAATTTCACTACTCCCCTTTGTGTAGCAACACTAAAGCTACCGTCTGGTAGTTTAATTACAACAAGAGCCATAGTACTCACAATATCCAAATAATCAATGCTCCCCGTCATGTCGTTTGAAGCACTCATATCGTAGATCCAAGAGTCAGAAAAAGAGTTACCTGAGAGACGCTTATCACCGTCAATGTTGCATTCTTCAAGCATCTTGATGATTTCCTTCCATTGTGCATCATTTAGCCCTACCAGCCCCACTCGGTCTTCTCCACTTAGTGCGGCATTAGCTGTGTGAGACACGTCTGCAGCAGTCATTGTCACAGCATGAGTGGAGGTAGAGGCTCTATTCCGAGAACTCACAGCAACACGATCTGATGTTGAAGTCACTGTGTCACGATTTCTTGGTCTATCTCCCCACCAAGGCGGATAACCAATGGTACGAAAGCATTGGTCCGCTATGTGTCCAGTTCTTCCACAGCTTTTGCATATAACCGTCTAAGAACGAGGTTTCTAGTTATTGAGATTACGTGGACGCATCATTGTCTGAGCTGCAAAAATCACTCCATCCACTCGTCTCTCATGAGAAACAACCGCCATTCTGCTGTCTTCTTCTTGAGTTACAGCCAGATACACGTCATCAAGCGAGGGAAACGGTACATGTGAGATCAAAGCTGAACGAAGTTGAGTATATGAATCATCAAGTCCCCGTAAAAACTCACACACTTGGTCTTCTTCTCTCTCCTTTGAGATTTCAACATACAAGTTACACGTACACAGTCCGCATCTACACATTTTGGAACGACGATAGTCATTGAAAGTCGTCAAGAGTTGAGCCATAAACCCAAAATATGCTTCAACTGATCTTCCGTTCTGTCCCGCCATGGCCAACTCTGCTTTGATTCTTCCAATCTTAGCACCGTTTTCACAGAGAAACGTTTTTGGATATGTTCCCACAGATCCTGACCAACATCAACTGTATGGAGAGTTGTTCTCAACGAGGCACCCACGGTGAGCTTAATCCATGAGACCACCAAAGCATTGTTAACGCCAATCTTCTTGATCTCCGGAATCATCAGCAGCTTTCGGAATTGTCCCGTCGACGAAACAGAACTTCTTTCAAGCCATCAGCGCCAGACATATGTTTTCTGACCACTCATCATAGTTTGAGCCACGAAGCAGAGGTTGAGAAATAACACAACCGGGATTATCCGTTGGTGACAAGTCGTAAGGAGAGATGGTTCTTCGGGACGTCACCATCGTCTCCTTCACAGCAAGAGTTTTGGTTTTCAAGCTGTCAGTAGTTTCACTCATCGTGTTTTGGCAAGAGGATCATGTTTTTAGGGTTTTGTATTTTCTGAATTTTACCCTAGAGGCTCTGATACCATGTCAAGAAACCAACATGTATAAAAGGTTTTATTGTTTATTGATCGATAGCCAAAACACTTATATATATACATCTTAAGCTGCCAAGCAAATAAATGTAAATGTCCCTAAACATAGATATGAGAATGAATATACAGCAAGATATACACAACTTGATGTGCAAGTCATTTCGTGACACTTATACTAAGGATAAAGAGGTACAAAAAAAGTTCAGAAAATCACTGTTTGTTTGTTGTTTGTTTGCAGGAGCCGGATGAGATAAACAAATCTGTGGTGAATAAAGCTTTACATCCCATGATTTCTTATCTCAAAGATAAACATGTTATTTTTAGTAGTGAACTAAACATTGAGAGGTAAGATATTTTTAGCTTATAATCTCGATTTGAAGCATTTCGCTAGAACAATATCCAAAATTTTACTAGGCTTGTATTTGAGAATGTCTCGAGTGAATAATATTAGGGAAACCGTTTGATTCACATGCTCATAATAGTTGCAGCTTGTAGTTATTATTACTATGTGATGAAGATTAGAAGATAGGATTTGACTCATCGCTTATCTTTTGTATTGAATCTGATTTACAAGTCCCTTTTATGCAGGGAGAAAGAAATGGCGATCAATGCTGCAGATTGAGGTTTGTTTCCATTACAAGCTTTCATGCATGAAATATTATTCTTGTCACCATTGTGCAACAAGTTTTGAATTTTGTCACCATCGTAAATTAGCAGCTGGAAAAGAATGTGGTGGAGACAACTCTAAGCGATGCGATGCGATGGTTACTTTCAACATATATATCCTCTATGATGAACCAGAACTAGTGGTCTGTTTTTGTTTCTATCTTGATCGTTTTTGGGATCATATTAATGTTTCAATCTTTATTATCAAGATTTTAAATCTTGTTCCTTGTTTGTTTGATCATGGAACATTTTTGCTTTCAAGGCAAAAACAAAACAAAACTGAAACACGCTGATTAAGACTAGTTCGCTTAAATAAAATTCAGATATAAATAAATAGCAAGTGTGCTGAATTCGAGTATGGCAGGTATATCAAGTAAACATTTAAACATTTGATTTCTTTTAAGCACAAATTCTCTGCCAGTGCCACTAAGAAAAATCATTATTGGCACAGTCACAATAGCATTATTTAATTAAACCGTGCTACTATTCTTCTACCTCGCCGAAACCGAAATATTCGAACCGGTTTTTGTATTCGCCTTAACTTAACCGCGATAGATGGGTCCACCTAGACAAAATTGATTTCCGGTTTATTTGGTTTGGTTGAATGTTATGAACTTATTAAAGCAATACATAGGCAAGAAAAGAGAAAAAGAAAAAAAAAAAAAAATAAATTGAGGTGAACCCGTAGCAGCCGCCAAAGACGTAAACACACCATCTAATCTCAAGCTTTTTGCTTACCATCTCATATGCTTCCATCACCATCGTTGAATTGCTTATGTTTGTTGGGTAAGGAAAACCTAACTTAGTTATGCCTTGTTTCTTATGGGATTATCCCCTTTGGGACATTGAATTCGTGTCTTAATATCAAATGATTTGAATTTGGTGATCAGGAAGACCAGAGAGATTTAGAGGCTGATCTTTATATCACTAGAAAGATTTCGCTACCAGGAATCTACAGCCACTTTTCGGTTTCATAAAATCTGAGGATATTTGCACAGATTCGATTTTTGGAGTTCTAGACGCTATTTTGCCAGCTATCTAAGGTGAGGGCGTGATCTATGCAAGTACAATAATCACTTTCTTAATATGTTTTTCAAGAATTATGAAAAGCATGGGATTAGTCATATATATTTGATGCGTGTGATTATAAGATGATTGCTTGTTTGATGGGTAGGATGATATGTTTTGAAAAATATAGTTATAAATGATGCATGTAAGATATGAAATGAAAGTATACGAGGATGAGAATAAACATGGATATGGAGATACAAAAGCCAGTGCTTTGCGTTGACTAGGTACAAAGGCCAGAACTCTAGTTGGGAGTGACTAGGTTCAAAGGCCAGGGTTTACAGAAAGTTATCATGATACATACTTATATATTGAATTAATTACTAAGTTGTTATAATGACAAGAAAAGTGTTGTATGTTTTAGAATGTGATATTTGATTTTGTGTTAAGTAACAATTGTTGAATATGTTTTGGGTTTTGTTATTGTGTTTCGGTCCTCTGAGTTTTACTCGAATTCAGAATTCATAATATCTGAGGAAAATACCAAGTATTCTATGAATTTTGCTAAGACCACCTCACTGGATTAGTTGTTAAAAGGGTGCCTTTATTCTAATACTGAAAATATTTGTTCATGTCATTGTCGGGTACATAAACCTTCTCCTGAAAATATTGTTTCTTGATGATTTAAAATTATTCATATGGACATTTTATTTGTTGATGATGAAAGGTTATTGACATACTTCTTATATATATGCAATTATTGTAATGACAGGAGCGATGGAAAGGAATACAAGGTTCTAGTAAGAACAATTGCTGAGATAAATGAATTAAAATAAAAAAACTCAAAGGTAGGAACACAATCTCTGTAATTAGATGAATTTTGTCTAAGACTAGTCAGTGTTTTCTTGCATTTGATCTAAGTAATAATGCTAGAAAAGGTTAGAGACGCTGAATGGAATTATTTTGGTAGATTAGTTTAGGTTTGTTTAGAGAAAATATTTGGGGAGAAGATGTGATATGGTTTGAAAAGGTTGAATTCGGCTAAAATATATGAAAAGGTTGAATTGAATATTCGAAGGTATTATTTTTTTTTAAGTTATATGAATAGATTATAGGATTTGAAAATTTTATTAGATTTTGAGAATATAATCTAGGTTGTTGTTTGTTAGCATTCGTAATTGTGTAAGATTTGGAGTAATATTATTTCTCATTTGAATGTGGTTTGTATGTTATATAGGCGGGAACTAATCTGATTTATATTGGGGATTGTAAATTTTCTTTGTTTCAAAGTTCAAAGTTTTTACGCTTACTCTTTCAGATTAGTTTTTCTTTTTAACTCTGTGATTTCTTCAGTTTGATGGGTTTTACTTTCGTTTCAGAACCTTCTGTTTAGTTTTTCGTAGTTAAGATTACTTTCAAAATTTGGTAACCAAAAGTCTTAATTTCAGGTTGGAGATTCCAGAATCGTTATTCATCAACTAGGAATGGCGTCTTTGCTCGTTAGGAGTTGCTGTCGTGCTTCGACCGCCGTCCGGTGTATGAGTAACATACCGGAGAATACTGTTTATGGAGGACCAAAACCTCAAAACCCGAATCAGAGAGTGACTTTGACGCAATTGAGGCAGAAACATCGGAGAGGTGAGCCGATAACCGTCGTCACCGGCTACGATTATCCTTCGGCGGTTCATATCGATACAGCCGGAATTGATGTTTGTCTGGTTGGAGATTCAGCTTCCATGGTTGTCCATGGTCATGACACGACCCTTCCTATCACCTTAGACGAGATGCTCGTTCACTGTCGCGCTGTCGCTCGTGGAGCTAAAAGGCCACTTCTTGTCGGCGATTTGCCATTTGGTACTTATGAATCTAGCTCCACTCAGGCGGTTGATACTGCAGTTAGGGTGTTGAAAGAAGGAGGAATGGATGCCATTAAACTTGAAGGAGGATCACCTTCAAGGATCACTGCTGCAAAATCCATTGTGGAAGCAGGAATTGCGGTTATGGGACATGTTGGCTTGACTCCTCAAGCTATCAGTGTTCTTGGTGGTTTTAGGCCACAGGGCAGAAACGTAGCTAGTGCTCTTAAGGTCTGGCCTTTTTTTATGTAAGGTTATTTTTGATGAAAGATTTTGACTCTTAATTTTGTGGTAATAATAGGTTGTGGAAACTGCCATGGCTTTACAAGAAGCTGGATGTTTTTCGGTTGTTTTAGAATGTGTTCCGCCTCCTGTGGCCGCTGCTGCAACCTCTGCTCTTCATATTCCAACCATTGGTATTGGAGCTGGCCCTTTCTGCAGTGGACAGGTCTTAGTCTACCATGATCTTTTGGGAATGATGCAGCATCCACATCATGCTAAGGTCTAATCATCATGCTTTTTCTCGTGTTTTTATTATGATTTCATTATATTATAGTTTTCGCGGTGTTCGATCCTTACAATCGTTCATATCAGGTTACTCCAAAGTTTTGCAAACAGTATGCTCAAGTAGGAGAAGTGATTAACAATGCCCTCTTGGAATATAAGGAAGAAGTATCCAAAAACTTGTTTCCAGGTCCTTCTCACAGCCCTTACAAGATCTCCTCAGGCGACCTCGATGGATTTTTAAGCGAGTTACAGAAATTAGGATTAGATAAGGCTGCTTCTGCTGCAGCAGAATCAGCTGAGAAGATGGAGCATTCAGATTCACAGTGACAAAGCTGTAGCTTTTTTCTTAGCTCTCAGGCTCTTCATTTTGAGCAAGATATGGCTGAAGAAATAATAATAAAAAAAAATCCTTTAATAGGAATTGATAGTTTTTTTTGCAGTTAAAAATTGATGTAATCTGTAGGAGGTTATATCAGAGTTGTTCACATTCTGTAATAATGTTATCTTTCAAAGTTCAGCGTGAAATAAAAACTCATGTACACTTTAGTGAAAAAAATAAAGATTTGTATCCATTGTGTAAATATTGTAAAAAAAATTTGGGCCAAGTATGTGTAAAACTCCATTATTAGAGTTTATATGCATACATTGAACCCATGCAATTTTTGATTATATATCTTCCCATCGTACAAAAGTAAATCGATGACATAATAACCATGAGATCGTACATTTGTTTTTAGGAATCGCAGGTCTAGTAATATTTTTTGGTCCGGTGAAGCAGCTAGTTTACCATAGCTATTAGTTTGGTATTTTAGTAGTAGGTATGTAATAGGCATTTGAATTAGAACTAGCCTCCATATTTCTCTAACCAACCAAACCTAATAACACAAATGACCATATCATCATCGCAAGCATTCCATGCATTATAGAACTTGAAAGCTAATTCACCAGTGAAAGTAGCCTGTATATGAATATTCCTACAATAAATCATATATGTTGTTAAAAATGAGAGAATAAGAACTCATTAGTGTTAATTGTAAATTTAAACCTTGAATCACGAAGTTCAGTTGTGATGACTCTGCATAGTGAAACAGATAGCAACTCATCATCTTCTTTTATCCATTTAATACTCTTTTGAATATCATGAGGGGGTCATTTTTGTTCACGATTATAATGAATGTTGTAAAACTCATTATCCTCATCGCACTCACTAATGTAATCTCTATCACTGACATACTGGTCATCTTTGTCAGTGTAGTAGTCTAAAATTCCAGCCCGATACATAATCGGTACGCGCGGGACCATAGACTGTTTTAAAATAAATGAAAAAAGAAAACTAAAATTCTAAAAAGACAAATTAAAATTATAAAAGTAAGAAATCTAAAATTGAACCAGTCTAAAAGTACTTTAATACAAAATAACTCCAAATAACTAAAACTATACGATATTCTGAAAAACTTCCTTGTAAACTACACTCAAAGTAGAATTTTTTGGCTTTCCATTATCAAAAATTATAATCCTTAAACCACTCCTAGAAGTCACCCTCGAAAGCGCAACATATAGTTGTCCATGAGAGAAAACTGGTCTTGGTAAGAATAAGCTAACTGTAGATAACGTCTCACCTTAACTCTTGTTTATGGTAATGGCAAAAGCAACGGCAACCGGAAACTGCTTTTGTCTCATTCGAAAGGGGAACTTTCTATCTCGTGGTGGTATAAACATTCTAGGGATCAAAACTATACTTCCAACCTTTTTACCAGTTATAATATTCGCTTGAATCACATGATCGGCTAACTGGATAACTTGCAGTCTTGTACCATTACACAAACAACTTGTAGGATCAATATTTCTAAGGACCATAATAAGAGCCCTTATCTTCAATGGTTAGGCATGCCCGCCACCTTGACACTATTTAAAAAATCTGTAGAATACAAAATAACATCTTTCAGGCTTGCCTCTGAAACCTCAATACTATCACAACTTAGGTAAACCTTTTCCCCACCTATCATATTTAAGATATAACTTATCAACAGTTATGAATACACGAGAAATATTAATGATTAGAAAGGCAATATAAATATTATGTTTATGAAGACATATATACCTTTCATTTTAGACATCATGTATTCATTGATCTTGTTAATGTCATTATTAGTTGGACTAAGAATGATCTCTTTGTTAGAAAAAACCTGGCTCAGTGTTAGAAATCAACTTATTTCCGTAGACACTGGTTATCAACGCTTCGACAGGATCAACACAATCTTTTATAAGAAAATCTTTAGGAATGTCTATATCAACCTCTCCATCATTGGGCTCACTAATTTGTCCATCACCAACATCAAGTACCCATTTCAAGAGAGCCTCACGTTCAGACAAACTCTCATCACTTTTACTTTCCTGAAGCCTCATGTTCATTGTAAGTTTTAATACCTCACATGATCTCCAGAGTCGCGAGTAATTCAAAGTAGAAAAAACGGTCTGACCTCATCCAACACCAGGTATTATGGGTTAAACCTGTTTAAAATCTCCTCCAAATACTACAACCTTTCCACCAAAAATTATACCAGATCCGCGTTTCTTAGCATCAGAAATACTGCGTTCTAAAGTTTCGAAGCAATGTCTGCTCATCATCGGAGCTTCATCCCACACAATCAGATCACATTCTTCACAAACGCACCAAGATCAGAGTCAGGTGTCATGGTACACATAGTATATCCATCCACATTAGTAGGTATTCCAAATCTCGAATGAGCGGTCCTACCTCCTGGCATCAACAAAGATGAAATTCCACTAGATGCAACTTTAAGTACTATAAGTCCGCGAGACCTAATCGAAGCAGATAAAGCAGACCAAACATATGTCTTACCACTTCCCCCAAAACCATGTACAAAAAACATGCCTCATATTTTACGATCAACAACACCTAGTATCTTATCATATACACCTCTTTGTTTGACAGTTAGTTTAGGAAGCAACCTGGCATGTTCTGCAGACTCTGTCTCAGGATCATAGCTTTACTCATCATCCAAGAGAACATTTTGACTTGTATCAACTATATCACTCTCCGGAAAAGGCAATTTTGAAAATTTTGCTAAAGAACTAACACATGAGCGCATGATTCTTTCTATATCGAGAAGCGTATAATTCTTTAGCTGGGTGATCGTTAGAGCTAGGCCTACAAAAAAAACAAAACAATTATATAAATTATCAACTAATAACTAAATATATATAAACAAAACAAATACTGAACAAAAGAATATGAAAGACGAATTACCTTGGTTTTTGGTAATTCTTCTCCGCGACTCAAGAATTTTGTCAGCTAATAAAACCCATGTAACATTCCATACCCTTAAAGGATCAACAACGTCTTTACATATCAGAAGCATAACAAAAATTCTTCTCAAATGTGAACCCGTAACCCAGAAATTTGCTTCTTTAATAGCATCGATATATTACTTATCGTCAGAAAACAAATTCATAGCATTACATATGTCTTCGAACTTTTCATAAAAACACCTTTCCATGGTTGGATATCATTGTACGACATAGGACCTTTGATAGTATTCAATATAGCTTGTAGATAATATTTATCCCCAATAGATGGACTAACATACATGATTCTACCGATTGTAAGTCCAGGTCTCTTCCTTTTACTCCAGACTTGTTTTTTCCAACTCCAACTATATTGCAAAGGAAAAATCTGTAAACGTAAGCTTTCTGGCTTCAGGGTGATCTTTATTATAATCCATCCAAGCTAGGAATGTTCACCTTTTGATAGATGTCGATTAATAGCATTGCTGACCACATCGTTTTCATCATAGATAGAACTTCCTCATCCTTAAGATGTAACGTTACTTTCTGAACAGGTGTAGTTTGACGATGAGTATGGTAAGCCAAGGTTCATCGTGTAGCCGCACGAAAAATATACCTACACATCAAAATGTTCCAAGCATCACAAGCAAACCAATGATTAAATACTAAACAGTAACAAACACAAATATAACTCGAAACATTTAATTTTTGATGTATTGAAACATACCTGCAAGTATAGTAATGTTTAATCTTATCATATACTTCCACACCATATGTATCTCTTACCAAGATCACATGAACGTAATTAGGACCTTTATTAATGTAATTGAACATGTATTTGATCAACCTCAATTGGTTACACCATTCTACATTAATAATGAGCCGGATAACGCCTGCATAGTTCAGTATTGTAGGTACAATGTAACAGTTATCACAACGAAACCTTCTCTTCTCAACATACTTATCGTCTTCCCTACGTCTATAAACTGGATATCCATCATCATCAATTCTTGTTTTAGAAAAGAAAGGCCTGAGATAATATTTCGTACATTTTCCAGCTTTCATGACTCCATTTCAATCCTTTGTTGCCAATCCCACACAAACCATGTACCATCATATCACCAACGACCTTGTACAAATATGACTCCATATCACAATCAGAAATTTCCGCACTGATAACCTTATCGATGTCATCACTACTTGGTAATTTAAACGATGGTACAAGAAAAAGTATTAAATCCGCATGTGGCATCCCCCTCTTCTAAAACTATATCGTCTACAAAGCTGCAATCATGATAAGTCATAAAAATAAAATTTAACACACGAGTTATAAAAAATTTATATATAATAAATGTAATTATATAGACTTTTGCTAGAATACAACCAATTAAAATAAAAATTTTAGTGCCGGATTGAACTTCTCCAATCATCCCATTACAAGTCAGCTCATTCATTAGATTATCAAGTTTCATCTTGAAAACCCTACATAAAATGTCAGGACGATCCTCGATCTTTAGATTATGCTTATGGAGAAACCTTGTAATCTCAGACCATTTAGGATTACAAGTAATAGTAATAAAAAGATCATGAAATCCAAAATATTTGCATGTGGCCATTGCATCTAGCTAATGCTTTGTCATATATCTTGAACCTTCAGTAAAAGATGAAGGAATCATTATCAGATGACCGGTCTGAGATAGATTACACTTTCCAGATTCAGCAGACTTCCTAATTTTGGAATAACTCTCCACCCGAAGTTTTTTCTGGTTGTGATAAATAAAATTCACCTACACCTTCGCGCGAGACGAAAGTATATTAATATTTCTTATTCAATATTTTTTCTTATACCAAAACATTTTTAATAAATTAAAACAATAGTAAACACTATTTCAAATGATAACATATAAAGAGATTGCTATATATCGTGGAAAACTTTAACGATATAATATAATTTAATTATACATGTTTAAATTACATATGTAGATCAATATTATCACGTCCTATTACACAACAAAATTATGGTTTAATAATTTTTTTTATCATTTATATAATTGCAAAATACACACCAAATTTTGTGTACTCTTTAGAGCTTGTCCTTAAATATGTTTAATGACTGAAATGAATATTACCACGATGTCATTTGAAATTAAGTAAAATTCAAAAAAAAAAAAACTATTTAACAATTTTACTGTCAAACATTATTTTTTTACTTTTTTATTGTCATAATATCTACATACTTATATGAGGTCTTTCAAAATGTTGATCAATGTGTGTTTAGTTGGAAAGATTAGAATCATAAAATAATTCATATAATATATAATACTTAAGGTTTTAGGTAGTGTTGGCACTCGTGGGTTTACGTGGTCATGAGTTGATTTTAAACAATTACTATATAATAAGTCCTCTCAAATGTCTTTAAAATTTTGACATTTTTCAGATTGATGTGGGGCTAATGCTTATGCAACAAAAATCTAAAAACATCAATCGTTAGCAACTCTGTGTAAGTCCTCACGGTGGACACAACATATAAGGATAATTACTCTACTTAGCTTGGGTTGTTCAAAATGAAACTCAATAACGTAATGCATAAGTTGATTAAAGAGAATGTTTTTGGTGAAACTTCTCCAGGTAAACTCATACCCCATATCTTTATTTATTGTATATTTTATCTATCATGTTTGTATAATGTTCATGCCGAGTGGCTAAAGATAAACATGTTCACGCCGAGTGTTCAAAATGAAACTCAATAACATAATGCAGAAGTTGATTAAAGAGAATGGTTTGGGTGAAATTTCTCCATGTAAACTCATACCCCCCATCTTTATTTATTGGATATTTTATCTACCATGTTTGTATAATGCTTACGCCACTCGAAGGGCAGTTCTGATTCCGGATGTTAATTGAGTTTATCTTTATTTATATAATGTTCACTGTCCATTCAGTTCTTATTCCGAGAAATTTAAATATATTCATAAATGTAAACCTAAACCCTTAATACAATAATTTCTTGTATTTTCGTTTTATATATAGTATATTAATGGCAGTTTTAAGTGTTTCTCACATTCTACTGTTTTGTTTAAAGCTGGTCTCTCCACCAAGAGCATAGGAATTTTCTGTTCCACCCTTAACTGTAAGCCTTCATCTAATTCATGTATCTCAAGGTACAGTGGTTGGCATTCAAGAGTCATGAGTGTCCATAATGGCTGATTCAAGACATTGAAGACATAGCTTAAAATTTTGTCGGCCACAAGAACATTCTTCCCATTCTCAGCTTCTTTATTAAATAATGAAAAAAAGAATCATGTTAGGAAATGTTAAATAACAAACTAATACTTAAATCCTGATTGAGTCTAACTTGATTTACCAAATGAAAATTCATAGAAAACAGACAAAAAGAATTTCTAACTTCCAGATATAGAACAATAGTACCTCTTGTGATTTGTGAACCACTTTTATGGCTCTCATCTGCTTCAGTACTCAACTGAGATTCAAATCTTGACCTTCTGGTCAGAAGCTGTCACTTTCTTTCACCACTCTGTAGAGCACACAAAGTTACATACAAAGCAGAAATTCTCAATAAGAATCTTAGAAGAATAAAGACTTGCAAGATCCTTTTTTTTGAAAGATAAATATCAGACTCAAGTTTCTAATACCTTTAAGAATCTACATTTTATAGCTGCCTTTGTATTGATATACTTGATAATGAAAAAAACATAGTTCAAATTTCAGTAAATCACAAACCAAAACAATAAGGATGACTCGATAAAGATGCATGATAAACATATTACAGATGAAATTACAAGCATGCATCTTAATTAGAGTCTACTTAAATAACACTTAGTGGCTCTACCACATAGTGTTACACTTAAAACTAAGAACTTACTGACATGTATAAGATGAACCCAGAACGAGCAAGTTGTATTTCTATCCCCTGAGTTAACCTATGTGGATAAAAAACAGTACTAAAGAAGAATGTATCAATCAATTTAAAGCCATGTAATCAATCTTAGTGATACCTCCCCATTGGTTGTATTTTTTTAATGTTTATTTGTTTTCTCATGGTTTTTAAAAAATGCTTGTAATAATGTTTTATTTACATTAGTTAATGAAAATAATTTATTTTTTGAGTTTATGATAATTTATGTATTTCTTAACAATATATAACTTTAGAATTTTGAAAGAAATCTAAAAATGAAAAATTATATAAAAAGTTACAAATTTGAATCCTAAACCCTATTATCCTCATGAGCTAATTTGAATGTTAATTTGTAAAATGTTGTTCTTTACAAACTTTATGTTTTTATTATAAAACAATAATTTCATTATCTTCTGTTTTTAGTTGGTAAATAGAAAATATATGTTGCTAGTGTGAATCTTAAACCCTATATGATACCCTAAACCATAAACTCCATTACCCTAAACTCTAAATAAAGATATTCAAGATTTCTTCTTTAATTTTATTTTTTCAATATTCACATTATTATTAAAAAATGTTATATATAATTTTTGATTTCCAAAAAAATAATTAAATAGTAAAATATATTATTTAAAATCTGAATCTAAACCATATATCCCAACACCCTAAACCCTTCATACAATAATTTCTTCTTTTTTCGTTTTTTTAATTAAGAAATTTAAATATATTCATAAATGTAAACCTAAACCCTTCATACAATAATTTCTTGTATTTTCATTTTTTAAAAATTGAGAAATTTAAAACAAAATTTATAAGTGTATATTTCTATACCATAAAACATAATTTTTATATTTTCAATTGTTAATATAACATAAACTCCAAATCCTATGTCAAATTGTCAATCAAAGATCCTGATTTCTTCTTTTTTTTTTTGGTAAATTTTAATTACTGGATAGCAATAACATAATTTAAAGGAGAAATTACTATATGAAATTAAAACCATGAATCTCATTGTGTGTTCCAAAAGTCAATCCTCGAAAAACAAACACCAAAACATTTCAGCTCTGCTCTTGAGCTTCTGCAGCCTTCTTCAGTGGATTCCTTGTGAAACCAGCTCTTACCATCCTCTTCCATTGCTTTGCTGCAATTGACATGTAGTAAGAAACATACATCAATAAAAAAAATAATGAGGTACTCTGAATTTAAAAAAGTGTTTAAAGCAATCTATGAACACTTAAGAAGACAAAAATCTACTTAAAACAGAGAAACAACATAACATTCTCTAGTCTCTTGAGACAGTTAAAAGGAAAACAAACCCGATAAGTTATAGAGATCTAAAATACAGCTACACAAATAAAAACTCGTAAAAATTATCCTTCAAATCCACTAACATAATTTCTATCAACTGTTTTCCTATTAATTAGATTCAGAGCAACCTAGAAAACTCCAAACCAAAAGAGGGGTTTAGTTATTCAATCTGTATTTATGACATAGAAACATAGTTCATCTGAAGAGACATATTGCTTAAGCATAAAGTAAAATAAGGAGATATCCTTATGCATTTTCAGCTACATTTATTGGTTTCATGTCATCCTCACGGCCAGAGAGGATAGAGAACACAAATTCAATATTAGGTTGCATGAAACAAGATCATTATATAATAGACTATTTATATTCTTTCATCCTTGATTCTCATGTATTCCACAGTTTTCCAAGTACCTGAGCAGAAGAACTCAAAAGTTAGAAAAGTTTAAAGGAACTCTTACCTATGGAGATTCATTCTGTCATAGAAAGCAGTACAAAAATCATAATCATAAAATTATAGATATATAAAATACAACTGACTGTTTGACCTAAAGAAAAAATAAACCTAACAAATAAAAATTTAAATAGTGAGAATCATACCCGAAAAATACAGTATTTCAGACTCATCAAAAGTAAGAACATATATATGATAAGGACTGCAAAAGTAAGAACATGCTCCAAGTGCGGAAGCGTCTAGATTAGGAAAATAGAAACACAAAGGAATCCTCATGATCCCCTGGGTGCTAGTACACCTAAGGAGTTCTTTGACATATTCTAGATGCTCAATCTTGTCTCCTGGCCGCCACACATAATTCTGAAAGCTCCAACACCAATTGGGTCTAGAACTTGCCTTGAATGGAACCAAATAGACCCGTTTTGGAAAACTGGTAATAACTTGAGGCTCCGATTGACATTTCTTCAGTTCATGAGCTTGTTGGAACCATGAGAGACCCAATAATATTCTTCAAGTGGTTTTGGATTAAAATCATAAATACAGATTAAAATCACCAATTAATATAGAAACTATACTAATTACAATATAAATTTGTTTCATTAACTTAATTTGATTATAAAATATCACGTAAATATCATTAGATCCATTTATTATCAAACTCAGTCCACTAATCTGTCAAACCAACTAAAACATACATTCAGAAAATATCAGCATATTATATAAACTTACCTCATTAGAAGTTGAATCTGAATTTGATACTTCAACACACCACCGTTTGGCGACAAAAATATTAAAACCTAACACATCGTATATCAATAACAAACCATAAATTAGTACATGGAAGATAAAGATTATGAAGAATTTGAAACATTAGCACAAATAATATACTCATAATAAAACATATATCAGTACATAAAAGATAAAAGATTACATGTCGGTCACCCGAACCACAATTTGACGGTACTGCTTACTATCTAATCTGCAGATTGTCTACAAAGAAAAAGGAAAATTGACAACGCCGGTAGATTTGTCTTGTTTATCAAACCCTAATCCAGTATTCTGTTAAACAACCCAAAACAAAAACACAGAAAATATGAATATATTATATAAGCTTACCTCATAAAAAATCATTAATCTAAAGATCATTAGATCCGTTTTGTTTACTAAACCCTAATCCATTAATATTGCAGACCAACAAAAAACATATATACATAAAATATGAATATATTATAGAATCTTAGATTAGTACACAGAAGATAAAAGATTATGGAAACTTTGGAACATTAACACAGTTAATACACTCATAACAAAACATATATCAGTACATAAAATATAAACGATTACATATCGATCACCCTAAACTATTCACATATTAAGAAAAGAAATAATTGACTAACCTAAATTTATACGTCGATGAAGATGGTCACATCACCGTCGTCATGGCGTCTACACATATAACTTGCAATTGTAGAGAAAAAAAATCACAATCTAACAAACATACTACTCAAACAACAAAGTCACCATATACCACTCAATCAAAAATATATAACGACAATACAACACAGAAACATATTAGGTCATATGATAATTGAAACCCAACTATATATATACGTTAATAAGAGGCGGCTGCATTAGCTAGGGTTTACGTTATTGGGCTCTAATTAATCGGCCACAATAATTCATCACGATCAACATATTATGGGCCATTAGAATCGGCCCTAAAATACATTAATTAGTGGATTTAATTAATAAAATTGAAAGTAATTAATAGAACCAAATTAATACATAATGGGCTGGCTAAAATAAGGGCTAAATAATATCATTAACACCATAATTCATTTAATAAAAAATGACACTATAATCTCAACTTTGATTGTGGTGCATTCTGACTTCTGCTTTAATAGTACATATAGATCAGTGTGCGTATTTTGTTCGTGTCCTAACTCCTAAGTTCCTTGTTTTTTGCACAACTAAAACAAACTCTTGTTGGGAGACTATTAAATGTGTATTGTTTTATCCTTTCCTGCTATTGCATTATGCATTTTATATATAAATGTTTCTAATTAAGGCTTAAGAAATTGGGTTTCATTAAGCATGATCATATATAGATTCATAGTCGTTGTGGTGGTCCTTTACAACTTTTTCCTGCACATGAAGGAGCATGTATAGGTCTACTAGGACCTACACCTATCTTCATATTTCTTGTTTTAATTCTTTTGATATCAGATATGCTACTCTTGATCTCGGTGAATATCATTTGATGTGAAACCTCTTCTCCTATATTAAAAAAATACACCATTGCCTAAAGTCCCTGGGGTCAGCGGAGCAGCTGAAACTATGGCTGAGGAGATTTTAGCTATTAAGGAAGCCGTCAAGACTAAGTTAGAGAGTATTGGGAGGAAAAATAAGGTGGCTGCTGATAAACGAAAAAGGCTCAAAGTTTTTAAAGAGGGTGATGATGTGATGGTATTCCTTTGCAAGGAGAGGTTCTCAGTTGGTACATAAAGTAAGTTGCAACCGTGCAAATATGGTCCGTTCAAGGTCTTGCGAAAGATCAACGATAATGCTTATGTTGTGGCTCTTCTAGAGACTATAAACATTTACAATACCTTTAATGTGGCTGACATTCATGAGTATCACGCAGATAAGGTTCTATATCTGGAAGAGAACTCGAGGTCGAGTTCTTCAGAGGTGGAGGAGACTGATGTAGGAGATTAAGAGATAATTAGGAGTGTTCCTTTTTCTTTATGTACGAAGTTGTACTATTTAGTTTTTGGGTATTTTCCTTTATTTTTCATAGGTTTTTTATTTTTCTTAGTTTTCGTATTT
Organism: Cardamine flexuosa; assembly: GCA_963555745.1. NCBI lineage: Eukaryota > Viridiplantae > Streptophyta > Magnoliopsida > Brassicales > Brassicaceae > Cardamine > Cardamine flexuosa. The sequence goes on from OY743219.1 coordinate 20,360,718, forward strand.
TAAAGTTTTTTTCTTTTTCTTTAGTTGGGATTTATCTATATAAAGAGTTCCTAGGTCTTTTTGTAAAAATCAACCTCATAACTAATTTTTTTAATTGAATTCAGAGAGCTTTCTCTTTTCTAGTGGATTCTAGAGTTTCTGGTGGATTCCAGAGTTTTATCTTTCAAGTTCATCGTTTGTGAACTTGAGTTTCGATCTAGGATTAGTGCTTGCTAAACCTAGGGTTTTCCGACTGCGCCAATTATTTATTCTGCTGCCCAGCCAGCAAGATGAACAAGTTAATCATAGGAGTTTTGATTATCCAACCATAATATGACAAGTCTTACTTCGCCAACATCAGACCCTATTTTCCCAATTTAGAAACCAAACAGATCTCAATCATATAATGAGCCATCCCTTTCTTTTGGGTTTAAAGAAAACAAAAACCTTTAGTGCTTTGCTCGAGCCTCGATCCTATCATGCGTTGTTCAAGAGGTGCCTTCACTGATCCAAAAAGCTACAAGAGTTAGGCATAAAATCTTACTTTGGCAACATCAAACATCCAATTACGAGCCATTTATCTCCTTTCATTATGCTGAAACTGAAGTTTTATATCTTCTCTCAATATGCAGAAACTGAAGTTTTATACCTCCTTTCAATAAGCAGAAACTGAAGTTTATATCTTTTTCGCCTCCACCAGTATGCAGATCATTGATTTTTTTTTAATTGTTATGCCCTAGACATAAGAGTTTATAAAATTGCTTGAGCCTCGATCCCATCAAGTGTTGCACAGAGATGAGCCTTCACATACATGAATAGCTACAAGATTTAGGCATAGAGGTGAATTTATCATCTTCGGACATTACTAGATAAGCCTTTATAAAGACAAATCTATGCAGAAATTTGAAGATTATTGATGTAGGAGATTAAGAGATAATTAGCAGTTTTCCTTTTTCTTTATGTATGAAGTTTTACTATTTAGTTTTTGGGTGTTTTCCTTTATTTTCATAGGTTTTACTTTCCTTTCAATACGTAGAAACTGAAATTTTATAGGATTAATACAAAAAATAAAATATTTTAAAAATTTATTCTAAACGGGGATTCATACTGCTTTAAAAATATTTTTCATGAAATCCTATTTGAAAATAAAATTTTCAAATGGTCCATTTTAGACATAGGCCCAATTTTATATCTCCTCACAATATGCAGAAACTGAAGTTTTATATCTTCTTTCAATAAGCAGAAACTGAAGTTTATATCTTTTCTCCTCCATCAATTACTCAGACATAGTAGACGAAACACAAATCATTGTCTAAATAATACTCATAAAATAAATCAAAGAATAACAGGAGTTCAAAATCTTCTCTCTACAAGGTGAGTTCTGATTCTTCTCTCCAAAAACTCTGTGAACTTAATAATACAAAACTTAGTCTTTTCAGACTTATAAAACATAGATATAACCTAAAATACGAAAAGAGCTTGAACTACAAGTAATAAAAACTTCTTGGGGCAAAGTTGTAATTCTTGAAACTTGAAGGTCTCCGGATATTGTCATGTGTGTCGATCGACACAATGTGGTCGTGTCGATCGACGTGAACTATAAAATTTGTCACCAAGTCGTTTTGCTCAGTTAGAAGCCTCCAAAAACTCCAAAGTGTATCATCAAGGTTCATCTCGGAGTTGTACCTAATAAGACTCAAATAGTAATAGAAACACTCTAAAACCAACACTTATATCATGGCTAAAAACCATAAAAACCATGATATATCAACTCTCCCAAACTTACCTTTTGCTTGTCCTCAAACAAACAGAAAACTGAATACAAGGAAGAAGTTTGAAAATTGCAAAACTCACCTTCTCTTTGGAACACTGTACTAACCAGTCATCATGTAATCCACATGGTACAAGAACCAATCAGAGACAAACCACCATGTACTTCACCGTAGTCACTCGCATTCTTCTTAATTATCACCACAACTTAACAACATATCCTTTTAGTAAGCCAATCATCGCTGGGTCTCATCTTTGATCTCAATGCGAAGGACCTTCTAGACTCAGCTGTCATCCTATACCATAATAAGAAAAACCTCACAACAAAAATGGTATTTTCATCTCCCCCAGACTTATTTTCTTTGTTATTTGGGTTTTATTTACTTTATTTTCTGAATAAATCCATAAAGGTAGAGATGGGGGCGAATAGTGGTATCACGGGATCGCTTCTAACATCACTTTGATCTCTATATTTATTATCTCATTATAAAGCAAAATACCGGGGTCACGAGATCACTCCTACCCCTTTACTACAAGAGAATCATTTGGTCATTATAAACTTAACCATATAGATTGTTTTTGGGGAGATTCGCTACCATTACTTACTTTGGTTTTATCAAGTCAGATATGAATGAAAAGACAAGCCCTTAAACACCAATCTCATCAATGAGGTAAAAGGAACAAACAGAAGTTAGCTCAGGCTTTAGCGGGCATAAGTTGTAAGTGTGTGAGTCTCAAGTTAACCGGTTAGATTTAGGGTTTTTCCATTATTTGAATCTAAATTAGTTTTGTAACAATTGTCACCAGAAAACATAGCAAACACAATAGAGCAAGAGATAGTTCATAGTTTCTAACAGATTTTGACTCAATAAAAATAATTTGTTTAAAAAACTAGAAATTTAAGACTGACTCTCAAAAGAATAAATAGAGTTAGTAACTACTTTCCCTAAACTTAAACTACAATGTTCGCCCAAAAATCATTTTTTCTCTTCTTTTTTGATTCAATGGCATTTTATGTAATATTCTTTAAACATAAAATTTATTTTTAAAATGTCCTTCTTTTTTAATGGTATAGATACAAACAATTAATGATGTGTCAAAATATTAGAGATTGAGAATTTGAGAAGCATAGTAAATGTGGTGAATGATGCTGATATGTCAAATATTTGTGGTATAAGAAAGATGATATAGCTTCATGAGAAGAAAACACATATTAGTTTAACTTAGTAAAAATATATATTGTCGGGTGAATTAGTGAAATAACAAAAAGATAATGTAAATTTGGTGAATTCATATGTTAATTTACCAAAAAAATGGGGTTGGTAAGATAATATAGTGTTAAACTGCCAAATATGGTATATAATATATTATACTTGTGATTGCACATAACTACACTTATCTAATGACAGCATATTATTTAACATTGCACTTAGAAAAACTTGAACCAGAGAATTGTTTGTCGGAAACATGTTGTGATTTTCCGAGAGATGTTTTATTCTAGCCAATTATTAATAGACATTTAAGGGATTTTAAAGAAAATTTCTTTGTGTTTTTTTCATATAAAATCTTTATTTTTTGTGTAAAACTCGATTTTATTTTCATAAATTGATTTTTCTAGAAAATTTATTCATTATAAAAAGGGTATTTTAGTAAAATTAGTAACAATAATTTCTTTTAAAATAGTCTAATTAAAGAGAAGATGTTTTCAGAAAAAATAAAAATGTAAAACAGGATATTTTTCCAAATATTCTCAAAATTTTATATACAAATAAAAACCATATTTTAAAAATTAAACAAAGCCCAAAATATTTTTTGAGTATAATTGAGTTAACCATGGTTAAAAGTTCTATGTCGAAGTCTTTAATTTAGGCCAAGAGAGATGTTAAGTTTTCTGAGCTGCTGGCTCAACACTAATTGGCAATAAGTATCTCTAATATATTAGTGTTTATTCTTTTATATAATCAAATGTGAAATATTAATACCATAACAAAATATATTAATATATTAGTGTTTCCTTGAGATGATGGCTCTTATCAGTTTATCTCGAATCGAATCTTACTTTAAGACTGATAATAAACCCTTCTTGAACCACTTTATTTGGATCAACAAATGAAACTCTAATACCATAACAAAATAATATAATAGAATAATACTATTGAGTTATTTTGATACAAGACCATAAGACACATATATATAGTGATTGGCATTAACATATTACTAACACCAAATAATATAAATCTTTATAATCCTTATCTAACATATAAGATAAATATTTGTACAAGAAATAATATAAAGATTTAGAGAATATTAATTTTTGGGCTTTATGGGCTTCACTGATTTTATTTCATAATAGATTAACAATTCACATTACTTGGTCTGCAAGATACATATATTGTTCCTTTAATACTTCACCGCACGACAAACATAGGCGAAACATAAACTTTTCAATTACAAAATATAACATGTATATTGTGAACAACTTGTCGAGAACGGACAAAACAAGTCAACAAAATCCTTCTGATATGGCTAGATGATAACCAAACAAATATGGGTTAGGATCGGAGATCATTTCTTGACAATCTCGGATAAATTTCAATCTTGAAAATAAGAATAGAACTTCAGCTTATCGTTGGTCTTGATAAATAAATAACAACATTCTATGTGTGCAAATCATATAACTCCATAAACAATTATTTTTGTCTTGGATAGTCCATATACAAAACTAAAAATAACCTTAAAACATAAACGTTCCAATATAACTCTTTGTATTGGTTAAACTATAACCAAACTCCTCAGTAAAAAAATTCAATAGACTACAGCAATTAAACCTGTGAAAGATGACAAATTCAATAGTATTTTTTGCTTTGTTCGAAAAATATAGGTTCCTTATGCCACGACCGTGCTTGTACCTGGATCTATGTTCGTGATGCCAGCTGTAAGATTTTGCTTCATTGTCCTACAAAATGGTACTTTCTTACTTTGTTGCTAAAACATAATTTAGTTTGGTTTTAGGTTTGCCGTATTGCTTCAAGGCTAAGTTAGACCTGGTGAACAGGTAAAACAAGTTACTTAATTTTTCCTTCAAACTTTTCGTTGGTCAGAAAGCCGACAAGAAAAAGAAAAAAGAAAACTTCATAACGCCAGAGTTGGGGTATTACGGCTTTCGTTATAACCATCATAAAAACGCTATCAAAAACGATTTGTTAAGATCTCATACTGTAAAAACTTTTAAAAGTCAGCACTAATCTTTATTATATAAAAAAGGATGATTTAGAGTTATTAACTTGTCTTATTATGATACATCTATATATAATAGTAAACTCATTTTTAGAGTTTGCTGATGTCATCATTTTTAATTTAATAGTTAAAATATGTTTGATTTTTAATCGTATGATTGTTGTTTATTTAACTAAAAGATTCATTGAATCAGAAAATTTATTATAAATTCATTGAATTATAAAATTTATTCCGAAATATTACAATTGTTCCATTTTGTCTTATTTGCATCCTTTAATTTTTTTTAAACCAATACTTTTTTTCTAAATGATTTCATTTTTCTCCATTTTTATCTCATTTAACCTATTTTTAGAGTTTTCTGATGTCATTAATTTTAATCTAACGGTTAAATATTTGTTTGATTTTTAATTATATGGTTGTTGTTTATTCTAATTAAAAGATTCATTGAATCAGAAAATTAATTATAAATTCATTGAATTACAAAATTTATTCCGAAACATTACAACTGTTTCATTTTGTCCTATTTGCATCTTTTAATTCTTTTAAAACCAATACTTTTTCCAAATAATTTCATTTTTCTCCATTTTTGACTCATTTAAACAAAATAACTCTGCTTATGTGGAAAACAGAATTTCCCTCTAGCAATAAATCTGATTTTTAACTGAGTTTTTAGAGAGAATAAATCTGATTTTAAACTGATATTCATTTTATTATTTTTTGTCTGGTTTGTTATCGGCCAGAGAATTCTGTCATCAAACCAGCAGTTTAACCTAATTGATATTTATTTTATTATTTGTGTCTGGTTCGTTATTGCCCAGAGAATTATGTCATCAAATCAGCAAATTATTATTCCATTTCACTAGTATGTATATATGTCCTTCTCTCGATTCATCTGTAATATATTGTTAAATATCTCTAGATTTAGATATAGTACACTAAAAGTTTATTCGGATATTTGTGTTCAATATATATCATCCATGTTATATAGAACTTGCACCGTAAATTTAGTTTCATGTTGTTGTTGCATGTAATGTTTTTTTTTTGTTAATGCTATATAGAAATTACACGTAAGTTTATATAATAAATTCTTTTTTGCTAGAAAACAATTGCAAACACTTATAATGTTCACCCATTTACCCAAATTGATATCTTTGTAAGATCATGATCTACTTATAACAACTATGAGAAATATAGAGCAAGCATAAAACTCCTATGAAATTTGAAAATATTTTCATATCAGTTTTGATTTATATATTAGGAATATTTGATTTGCATGTTCAACCATCACGTTTAACTCTACTCATATATTTTGATACAAAATGAAAATAGATGTGGTCTTTGATCTTTAAAATGACATATATATTGTGAATGAAAAATAGACACTACGTACCGTCTACAGTTAAAGCAATTTTCTAAATTTAATCTGTGACTAATAATCAAAGGAAATAAAAACCTTAATTGAAGAGTAGATAAGAAACATGATATTTATTTCTCTTACCAACCTTAGAAAACTCTCACCCAAACTTCATAATTTATTATGTCAAATGCATAAGTCAAAAATAACAAATTTTAACTGTTTTGATAGGTTTGGTGCATATTTCCTTAATATCTATAAACCAATCATGACCGATAACAAGCATAATTGTGATAATGTTGTACTACCATATTTTTATTACAATCTTGGTAAAAAAAACTGTTTAGAAGCAACTCTTATTATTTAGTGATGTTTTTTACGCTTTGTCCATTCTTTCTTTGATGAGTTCCATACAAATTTTGTAGGAAATTGTGTATATGTTAGTTCACATACCTCCGTAAAATTCTTATTTGCTTCTATCCATTTAGTAAGCATTGTTGCAGTTGGATCACATTTTGTTTTACATTTTTTTGATTGTGAGATTCGTTATTATTCATAAATTCTTAAGGATCGTGATCAACAAATTAAATTCTTTTTTCACTAATAAATTTTTTTGTTGTTTATTCGCTATTGTGTTTGTTGCTTGGTTTATTATAATTGATTTTTGATCTGTAACACTGTGAATATAATAATAACATTGTGGAAAAAAATTTCAGTTTGCTATTAGTTTCAGATCAGTTTCAAGTAAATCTTCATTAGTTTTCTCTTTACTTTATTTAAGAGCATTTCCAGCCACACTCTATTTTCTTCTCTAATTTTTATAATAGAGTAAAACATTTTCCAACCTTACTCTACATCTCACTCTAAAATAGAATTTTAAACTTAATCTATATTTGGAGTAATCCTATTCATTATTCTAATATAGAGTAATTTTTTTTTATATAAAATACTCCTTTAACTTTTATATGTTTTTATCTTATATTTAAAAAATTTTATTAAAAATTTTATTTATATAATTAGATAAATGCTGGTAATCAATTAAAAATAACTATATAATTAAAACTGTAAAATATAACAACAAATTTTATTATTAGAAACACAATAACATAACCAAAATTTTATAATAAATATTAAAATTAAATAAAAATAGCAAAAATTAAACATAGCACAATAAAAACTAGATTTTTTTAATAGATATAAATATCCCGCGCGATATCGTGGGGGTCCTTATCCTAGTATCAATAAAAACAATTAGATTTTGACACTGTTTAATTAAATAAATCATAAATTATTAGAAAACTATGAAAATTTTTATAAAGGAATACAATCCTAAATAAAAATTATTAATATAGTTTTATAAAATAAAATAAAAAAATCTTTTATTATTAGTAAATAAAAATTCAATAATCAATAGATATTCTATTAAAATTATAAATTACATGATGATGACACGTATCAGTTAATCAACTAGATTCTGACATGCGTAAAAACAATTGTGTTATTGTCTTTCAAACATATATTTTTTCAAAGCTTCTAATTAATTAAACATAGAAAAACTGATTGAATATAATCAAACCAAATTTATTATACTAATTGGTTGAGTTAGAGAAAGAGCATCAACGTTAATCTTAGTACGCTAGATACGCAAATCAGTGGTAGCAAGAATGTCAAGAGCTGATCTCATGTATGAAATGTTAGGAGTACTGAAATGAGATTCAAGATAAACACAAAATAATTTTTGCGTGTCTTTTTTACACAATTTTCATATAATAGACGCAAGATGGTTCAAAAATCGCAGAGTATAAATAATTTTTTCCAAAGGGAGGACATAATAACTAATCTTTCTCAAAGAGAGGAGATCGAAACAAGAGATAAAGATCCACATGTGAATGCTTAAATATGGATATGTCCACCTTCAGAGAGTTGATTACATCATAAATATTTTTCATGTAAAAATATGGATCCGAGGGTGTGAGGAAGATGGTGAATTTCTATTTGAAATTGAGAATGGTTTGGCAGACAAGAATCAATTATTCGTTCTGGCATGGATTAGATTGCTGAAAAATAAATTTATCAAAAAACCGAATGAAGAAAGTCATGAAAATCAATTATTTTCAGGTATATACCTCAGACATGAATAAACATATATTAAGATATATCATCTATAACAAAAAATAGTTTAATTTTTAAAAAAATTAATTTATTTTAATATTTAAAAACATGTCCATCGGACGGATCCTCGTCCAGTATATAAGAAATATGATTTAATTCATAGTATTTATTATTACATTAAAACCTCTATAAACTAATAATGTTGGAACCAAAAATTTTATTGATTTGTAGAGGTTATTAATTTATAGATAAATTATTAATTATTAATTTATAGAAAGTTTTTCTGAAATTTAGAAGATGTTATATAGAAAGTAAAAAATAAAGACGATGCTTCAATATGTTTTAATGCATTTACGCATTAGAAAATAATCAATTTTCTTATATAATTTCTGATGCAATTTGAGAAGATAATATCATATATTTTTGATATTTTAAAGAAAATAGAACTAAATTTACAAATTTATGAATAAATAAATAACATTAAAATTATATTTCAATAAAATATCTTATATATATACAAGAAATTTATATCATTATTATATTATGTTGTTAGTGAGACTATATATTTATATAGAGATTTCAAAAATATTATTATCTTATTATTTTATCGAAATGTGTCAATTATTACACTGGTCTAACTTGAGATCAGGATAATTTATTAATTTAAAATTTTTATTAATTTATAAAGTATTAATTTATAGAAATTATATTGTAGTTGATTTTGAGTTGGAAACTCATATAACACGAATTTTCAGATTTTAATAATGTTACTTCTTTGAACTACCACAAATCGGTTTTCAACTAGTTTACTGTCACTTTGCTTCTTACTTCCTAGTTTCTACTTCCACTAAAAGAACCCGTACTGTTTATGGTATGTTCATTTCTTATTTCCATGTCTTGTGCAGGAAAAGGTCAAGGATGCATTTAAGGCTACATCAAACTCATTAAAGTTGACAGTGAACACCATTTGTGACTAACTAATAGTGTCATTAACTTCACTAGCTAGAGTTGAGAGCAAAACAAGTTCTATAACAAACTAGAGTCTGCATTTGCACTACACCACGGATCAATATTTTTTAGTTATTATAACAAATATTTATATTTTATAATTTAATATTATATGTTTAATTTTTAAGATAATTTTTTACTTTTAGATTTTGTTCGTTTTATTTTGTAACTAATTTTATTTTAAATATGTAATTTTAATTTTATTAAATTATAAAGTATTATATGTAATTTTTAACTTCATTAAATTGTTAAGTGTTAGTGTTGTTGATTGTTTAATGTATATATCCATTTTAATATTTTATAAATCATTCTTATGTCGAAATTTGTCTTGTTATATCCTATGCGTTAGCATAACGGCCCGCAGATTTAAATTTTATAAATTTAAATCATTTCAATATTTTAAAAAATTTAAATAAATAAATTTTTAAAAGAAATATTTTAATATTATCCTTTTGTAAATATTCTAAGTTTTTATATATATAAACTCTTTATTTTTTTAATATATCATATATTATATTTCATCAACTATATACCCATTTTAATATATTTATAAATCGTTCTTATGTCAAATTTGCCCTGCTATATCCAATAGATTAACATACCGGCCCGCAGATATAATTTTTATAGTTTTAAATAATTTCAATATTTTAAAGAATTTAAATTAACAACTTTTTAAAAGAAATATTTTTAATATTCTTCTTATGTAAATATTCTAAGAATATAAACTCTTTAAATTTTTAAATATATACATATATTTCATCAACTATATATAATTATTATTATATACATATATATATATATATATCATTTATTTATATTTATTAAAAATTGGTGGTCTGGAGATCGATATGTCAATTCATAGACATAACCTGCTAAATCCACGGTGTACTATTAGATTATTCATATTATCCGCTTTTTAATGGATCTACTTACAGGTGTGATTGGTACTTCTATTAATATAAGACGATAATGAACATTGACTTTTTTTTCTAAATGAACCAATTCAATTGTCAATCTTAAGTATAATTAATTTTTCTGCTAGAAACAAACTTTTCTCTGTAATTGTTTTTAATAAATTGCAAATCTGTAATTTTCCATCAAAATAAATATATATAAATTTTCTTGCAAAAAAAGATATGTAATTTTTCAGAAAAAATAGATTTGAATAATAATATATGTAGTGAGTTTCTTAGGTTCTTCTTTGCAAGGAGAAGTGTTGGATTAGTATCCGTTTCGGTGGAGTTTCTTGGGTTCTTCTATCTGAGCGTGTGGTGAGTTTTTTAGCGAATAAATCACTTTCTTTCGGGTTCATGTCCGGGTTTCAAGGATCAATCCTCAGCGGTTAAATTAACTTTTCAAGTTTAGATGTGTTCGCGAGGTGGCAGCTTTTATCAATCTTTCTTTTGGCTTTGTGGTGTTTTAGACGACAGTTTGTGTCTGTTCTTTGTAAGCTTTGTATGCTGCTATAGGTTTCGTCTTGAGTCCAGCCTTTGTTTATTCAAGGTTTGGTAAATCCTCTTCAATTCTTTGTAACAGTTCTTTGTTATAATTCCAGATGTCAAAAAAAAAAAAAAAATCACAATATATATAGAAAAAATAAATATTTTTATTAAATACATTATAGAATAGTACAAATTAATTTTAAAATAAGATAAAACAAAAGTGAAATGTAAATCATAATTATTTTTTTAATGCATTGATTTAAATTAGATAGATAGATTTTGTATAAACTAAAATGAATATTACTTTTCATAATATTATTATTTTAATCTGTTTGGAAACACTCTCTTAGATTATTAGATTAACTATTTTTAATAGTGTAGTAGATAAATAATTTTCGTTTGACACAGCATTGTTTCTCTGGGAAAATCCACCGTTATATTTCCCTGGATTCAGCCTTCTATGTATCGCCTTCTCCTTGGTATTGTTTACACTTGCGACCAGATCTCATTCATCACAAGTATGTTGACTATATATGTATTAATTAAGCATGGTTTTACTTGCACAGATGATCGGGTTCATTCAAAGTCTTCTTATTAAAATTTTGTATCTATTTGCTTCCAAAATATCATTTCTAACAGACATTTAGCCAGAGCCGTGCCAAAACTTTAAGAGGTCTAAGATGAAAAACAATTATAATTTGTTTGGTAATAATATATATATTGTAATTAAAATTAAACATATTTTCTAATAAATTAAAGATAATAAACACTATTTTTATTTATAAAGAAAACTTTTGTATTATATCATATAGTATAAAACATTTCTTAAGGTATAAAATATAATTAACACTATTTTATAATCTATTTAAATTAATATTTTCTTATTTTATAAAAAAATACTACACATTTAAGAAATATTTTTGAAAATACTAGAAATAATTAACACTATTTTGAAGTATAATAAAAATTTAAACTCAAGAGATATCACAAAACAAAATATTTTTCACTAATATACATAAAAATAAAATCAAAAACCCTATATTTTGCTTAATATTCAGAGGCCTGAGGCGAATGCCTTTTTCCAAGCCACATAGATACGCCTCTGCACTTAGCTAGGATTTGTACAAAAATGAACAAAAATGTCCATTGTTGTTGGGGAATTGTTTAAAAAAATATATATATTTGAGTAGGCGTGTTATAATCATTTATTTTCCTTAATGAACATTGACTAGTTACCAGACCTCATGTACATAGACGTAAGAACCAGTGTTCATGAGGTATATCGAAATTTGACATGCAAAATGAAAATGAAATTTGACATGCAAAATGAAAATGAAATTTGACATGATTTTGCTTTAAAAGTAGAAAAATTTCTAAAATATATAGAGCATTAGAGATGGTTTTGCTCTAAAAATGAATTTTTTTTTCTAAAAATAGAATACAATTGTAAATTTTTTGAGCCTGGAATCTTATATATTATTAAAATAGTAGTACAAATTTAAGATATTCATGTTTTCAAATATTCTAAAACCTATTCTTACATCCAAACACTATTTAGTTATTAATGTATTCAATCATTTCAATATTTAGTTTCTATAGTTTTCTTCTTTCTAAATAAATATTAAATTAATTTTTTACAATCATTTCCTTATCTAATACTACTATTTTAATAGTATGAGTTTTTATTCTCCTACTATTTGTTTGATTTTATTTTCATATTATTTTAAATTATTATATAATTAATATAATTTATAAAATTTTAGATTTTTTTGCATATATTATGATTCGAACTTTGTTAAATAGACATATATTACTCAGTCAATAAAAATAGATGTGCATATTCAACGTTTCACATCGGTAGAGATGTCAAATAAATTGTTACCCGCAAGATAGATACAAGTAAATCTGACATATATATCAGATTTTGTCCGCGAATTGGTAGATCGGTTTGCAAACTACCAAATTTTTACAAAAATAAGTAAATTATATATATAAATTAATAATTGTATATAGTTGATGAAAATAATATATGATATATTTGAAATATAAAGAGTTCTATGATTAGAACATTTATGAAAAATAGAGTATTAAAAATATTTATAATTAAAAAATTGTTTTTATAAAAAAGATATAAATTAAGTAAAATAGTCAAATTTTCGGGCCAGCTCGCTATCATGTGAATATAGTGTGACACATTTGGACATAAGAGCTACTTACAAAAATTTTAAATGAAAATATAAGTTAACTAACCAACAAGATTAACATTTTATAATTTAATGACGTTAAAATTACATATAAGTAAAAGAAAAACAAATATATAAACGAAATGAACAAAATCTAAAAAAAATATAAGTTATATGGAAAACTGACCAGAAAATATTAAATAATAAAATATAAATATATGTTACATTGATTAAGAAAATTTTGACCCGCGGTGTACCCAGGTTCATCAATAGTTGTTTTTAAAACAAGAACTGGTACTTGTGATCATTTTGCAACAACACAAAATTTGAAAACTTTAAATGGAATTTTAGTCATTTTAAGTAAAATACTACTATAAACTCTTAAGTAGGAATAGTGTTTGTATATTTTTTAGTTGTAAATAATATACTAACTTATATTTATTATAATTTTGAGAGAAAGAAAGCTAGCTATTTTTTTTTAATATAATATCTACTTTACCATTTAACTAAACTTTTTTTGGTAGGAACTAATTTTGTGTATGAAAGTAAATATACCAGTTAACTGATTTTTTAATGTGTTTTTTTCGTTCTGTTAATTATTTTCTCGTAATTTTGTATCTGTATTTCTTCTTTAAATGCACATTGAGACGCGTACTACAAATATGTAGCATAGTCTTGAGTTTATCTTGTTCGAAGTTAGTATAAACACGTCACATGATTAGTAGTAATGTAGAAATAAAAGGCACAAGAGATAGTGACTCATCGAGTCGGTCAGAAAATACCAAAAGGTCCTCACAAATCTTATGTGATCGTATGCTACAATCGAATTTTTTTTCTTGTTTTTTTGTCGTCAAATATAAAGAGGGGTGCTACAATCGAATTTTTAAAATAAAGAATCGACTTAAAAAAATATCTACCAGTGATACAATAAGTTTTTTTTTTTTTTTTTTGAGAAAATTGAAACACTTCGTATACTCTTTTGAATCAAAGTCAGCAAAATATAGAGTTAAGGTAATGGAGGATGAGATTGCAGGGCTGAGACACTTGTTAATGACTGTCTTCCTCTCTGGCTTCGCCGGATTTATGGTAGCACCTGTGATGACTGACGTCACAGTCGCCGCCGTTTGCTCCGGCCCAGATGACTCATGTTCCCTCGCCGTCTATCTCACTGGTTTCCAACAAGTGGTACAAAACTTTACTTACACGTAAACTGTATACTTCCTTTACTCTCTCTGATCTCTCTTTGATCTTAATTTCTTGATTCTTGATTTTATTTTTTCTTCTTTGCTCAAAGTAAACATGACTGCCACATCTCTCTCTCTCTCTCTTTCTCTGCCAAACTCTAACAAAATTTTATTTTGGCGAAACGAAATTTAACAAACTAAGCATTTTATTTGCACGATTCTTTGTTTACGTTGAATTTAATCGTTATTTAAAAAAATAAAACGTAAAAGAATGAAAGAATGTTTACTTTATAACGGTTTTGGACTGAATGAAAGAATGTATACATATACAATATTTAAAGTAAAACAGAAAAAAAAAAAAGAGAATTAATTATATCATTCAAATAAAAATTTAATATGATTTTGTAGACTTAAACCGATTTTATAAAAGGTAATTTGTTACTACATTCCTTTATGTACATAAAGAGATGAAATCTATTTATCAAAAAGAAAAAGAAATGAAACCAACTTACAAAAAAATAGTTTTATTTTTCTGTTTTTGTTTTAATATTGTTGGATATTTTTATGTTAAACTACTAAATGAAGGCAATAGGGATGGGGACAATGGTAATGATGCCAGTCATTGGGAATCTATCAGACAAATATGGAATTAAATCAATCCTCACTCTTCCTATGTGTCTCTCCATCCTTCCTCCTGGTCCGTTTTCTTTCTCTCTATTTTTCATTTGTTAACTGGCTAACGCAAAAATAAAATAAAATAATGACTCACTACCTATTTTATCTATTAAAAATTAAATATGTTAAGATGATATGTACATTTTTATTAGGAAATGTGTGGGAGTAATGAAGCTTTGCCCCACCCACTTCATGACTTCATACATGCGCATGCCTATTCATCGTGGTTTTCCATACCACTATTTTAATGTCAAACGAAACTATATAAATTTTTTTTTTGTTGTTTAAAACCAAATCTATAGTATTGTGAATTATTTAATCTAAGAATGAAATAAAAAAATCTGTAATATTATGATATGTGTTTTCAAAAAAAATATATATATATATATATTATGATATGTGCATTTTTATCACGATATGCGTGGGAGTAAAGAAGCTTTGCCCCACCCACTTCAACAATGCTCATGCGTATTCATCGTCATTTTCCATACCACTAGTTTAATGCCAAAAAAAAAAAGGAATACAGTTAAATATATATATCAATCCATCCATAGAAGCTTAATCATCTAACAATATATTATTATTATTTTGATAAAAGCTAGTTTTATTTATTTTATACATGCAATTTTTGTCCCAAACGCCTATGTCACGCAAATATTGCTTTTTGCCTTTTATAAGAATTCGTTCAAATAATATTTTTGTTTTTCTTTAATAAGACAACGACATTTCACAATAACCGGATACTTTAAATAAAAGTATATATATATATATATATATATATATATATATATATATATTTTTGTGGAGCTTACGTTTTAAGAAAACATTTGTGGAGTTTAATTTTCATTTACGATTCTAGTTTAGTGGAATCATTGGTATAGAAGATGAATTAAGCTAAACCGACACTCTAAATAAAGTGCAATCAGTTTTGAGGTTCCCCTTGGATCTGACGAGCTTTTGGATTATTACGTGAATCGGATTTATTAAAATTTTATAAAACACTCACACTGTTATTTTATTTTTGTTAATCATTGCATACTACATTATAACGTCTATAAATTAATAGTTTTTGTTGATCCTAAATTGGTTTCAGTATAGTAAATTAAAATATTTCGATAAACTAATAAGATAATAATTTTTTGAAAATCTTATATGATTTCATCATAATCTTAAAAGATTATTTATATAAATAAAATATTTTTAATAAAATATAACTATAGCGTTGTTTGTTTATTCTTTTGTTGGAGTTTATTTCTGTTTTTTTCTTAAAATATCAAAAACAAATATGATATTACTGTTCTCAAATTGTATCAAAACATTAGAAATAATTAATGCAATGATTATTTTCTAATGTAAATATATCTAATAATAACAAAAAATTTGTTTTCATTTTTCTACTCAATAGAAATTTTGCTGAAATTTATAAAAGGTTTATTAATTAATAAAAATTTTCAATTCCAACATTCTTAATTTATAGAAGTTTGATGTATTTGTAAAGAAATACGACTTTGTTATAATAATCCAAAGAAAGTTGTATAAGTATTACATGGGATTTGTCGTTTCTCTTTTTAAAAATATTTTCCCATATGATTACAAAAAAATCAAGAATATGAGACTAATAATTAATATTTAATATTATTTGGCAGTAATTTTAGGATACAGAAGGGATACAACATTTTTCTATGTGTTTTACGTAATCAAGATTCTGACTGCTATGGTATGCGAAGGCACCATTGACTGCCTCGCCTATGCTTATGTGGTAAACTTTTATTCTTTTCACCATTATTTATTTTTAGTAAATTTTCAGTGTAAAAAATTAAAATACTCAGCTAACATTGTTTTTTTATTTTTATTTCAGGCAGAAAATATTCACGGTAGGAGAAGAATATCAGCTTTTGGTATTTTAGCTGGTATCAAAGCAGTCGCCGGACTTTTTGGAACATTAGTTGCTCGTTTTCTACCCATAGCTTTGACTTTTCAGGTATTTTCATCGATCATATACTTTAAATTAAACCTTTCGAGTCAAATCTTCTCATGATGTGATCCAAAATCTTAATCAATTGATCCATATAAAAGGCATGCATACATTTTCTGTAATAATTAGGTTTCAGCTATATCATTTCTCATTGGCCTGGTGTATATGAGAGTTTTCCTAAAGGAGAGGCTAAACAATGATGAAGATGGTGATCATCAAGATGATTATGATAGTAATGATGTCAGAATGTTAGCAGAGCCGATTCTAAAGGATACAACCATTAAAGCACCTGTCTTTAACAAGAAGTATTCTTCATTGAAAGATATGATCAGCTTGATGAAGACTAGGTAAAATTATATGCCTTAAATATACATATATACTTGTATATATTATTCTAAATGATCGTTATGGGTTTTTATAATATGCAGCACCATATTTGTTCAAGCATTGATTGTTACATTCTTCAGCAGTTTCTCAGAGAGTGGAATGGAGTCTGCTTTCTTGGTTTAGCTCATATATTATAAACTCCTTATTTAACATATTGGGTTTCTCTTTCTTTTTTTTTGACAGAGTTTCTCTTTATATTATCTACTAATTAACCAATTACTATATATGCAGTATTTTTTGAAAGCACGTTTTGGATTTGACAAGAACCAGTTTGCTGATCTCATGATGATGATTACCATCGTTGGCTCTATCTCTCAAGTAAATAAAATGATATTGGTTTTTTTTTTATAACTACATTTATACTATGTTAATTTAAACTTTTATTTCTAAATGTTTTTCTCAGCTGTTTGTATTGCCAAAATTTGCTTCTGCCGTTGGAGAACGCAAGCTTTTATCAACAGGGCTTTTTATGGAATTCACAAACGTAATAGTGTGATTTTTTTTTTCTTATGATACATTAATAATCTTGTTATATATAGAGAACTAAATGACTTGGTACATAAATATATGTTTGTGATGTAGATGGCAATTGTCAGCATTTCTTGGGCACCATGGGTGAGTCATTCAAGAACTAGGGTTTTAACTCAGTCTTCAATATCTCTAGATATATGATTTTTTTTTTCTATTTGAGAACTAGAGCTCTATATGATATTCTTTGTTATCTATTTCAATTTGGCAGGTTCCTTATCTCACCACTTTGTTTGTACCTGGAATCATGTTTGTGATGCCATCGGTAAGGCTTTTTCGACATCATCATCAAATAGTCCTTAACAATGGAGCTCTTGCTACTTGATATTGTTTGGCTGCAGGTTTGTGGTATTGCCTCGAGACAAGTCGGACAAGGTGAACAGGTAAAAATGGCTAGTACCTTGTTCTGACGATTGATTATTTCACAAACGAAAGACCTTAAAAAACGTGAGCTAATGTTTTGAAATGGTGAAGGGAAAGGTGCAAGGATGCATATCTGGAGTGAAGTCCTTTGGCAAAGTTGTGGCACCATTTGTATTTAGTCCATTGACAGGTTCCTAATAGCCGTACAACCACCATTTTATTCTACTAAGTTTCATTCATGTCTTTTAACACATTTGAAATATTTGGTTTTATATAATATAGCCTTGTTTCTCTCCAACGATGCACCATTCTATTTCCCTGGATTCAGCCTTCTATGCATCTCCTTATCCTCGGTATAACAGTCCCATCCATTAAGACTACTTTGTATTTAAAGGGGTCTATTTTTTGTATATAAATAAATTTTTAAAGGATTCCATTTTTTGTATTTAATCCTGATTTTATTGTATATGAATTATGATGGACCCAAATGTTATCTATGCGCAGATGATCGGTTTCTTACAGAGTCTAATGATAAAAGATGTTTCTGCTCCACTCACTGACAAAGAAATCAACAACACCTCCAGGGAAGAAGTGTGATTAAAGGAACTCATCAAGTATAGAAGAGAAGAGTGTAAACTCATATAGCCTTATAGCATGAGATAAATTAAAGATATATAAAATGGTTTATGTATTCAAATATATGATAACTTTATGTTATCATTTGTTTCCCTTAAACATGTTCAAGTTGAAATAGTAAAAGGGAGGCAGAGAAATGGAAGTGGTAATTGTAAAGTGTAAGAGAAACTACTCTTAGTATCTTATAGAACAAAGATTTTGATAGAGAAACTAATGATATTAGGATTAATTACTCATTAAAAATAAGAAAAATTACTAGAATAAAACTACATTTTGATTTAATTACTAACTTAGTGTAGGAAAAATAAGTATTAGACAAGAGTTGAACCGGCGGTACAATGTTTTCTTAATCAATGTAAAAAATATTTATATTTTACTTTTTTCATATTTTCTGGTCAGTTTTTCAGATAATTTGTAGTTTTTTAGATTTTTTTTGTTTTTTTTATATAATTATTTTCTTTTACTTATATATAATTTAAATTTCATTAAATTATGATGTGCTAGTCTTGTGGGTTAGTTAACCTATATTTTCATTTAAAATTTTTGTAAGTAGCTTTTATGTCCAAATGTGTTTCATTATGTTCACAGGTTAGCGAACTGCTCCAAAGATTTGATTATTTGTAATTTATATATATTTTTTAAAAATATTTTTTTAAGTATAATTTATTTTTAGTATTCTCTTTTTTGTAAATATTCTAATGATAAAGCTCTTTATATTTTCAAATATATCATATATTATTTTCATCAACTATACATAATTATTAATTTCTATATATAATTTATTAATTTTTATCAAAATTTGGTTGTTTGCGGACTATTCCACTAATCTGTAATCAACAAAGCCCTATGTTGGATTTACCTGTATCTATCTTGCGGGTCACATCTATTTGGCATCCTTACCGATTTAGAATGTTGAACATACAATTATTATTTTTGATTGAGTTATATATATCCGTTTATAAAAATTTGAATCATAACATATGCAGAAAAAGTCTAAAGTTTTATTAATTGTATTGATAATATAATAATTTAAAATAATGTGAAAATAAAAGAAACAAAGATGATAAGAGAATAAGAACCCATACTATAAAATAGTAATATTAGATAAGAAAATGATTATAGAGATTTATTTAAATATTTATTTAGAAAGAAGAAAAATATAAAAACTAAATATTAGAATGATTGGATACATGAATAATTATTTAGTGTTTGGATGTAATAATAAAGATAAAGAGTGTTTGGTTACAAGAGTTCCCAAATTTCTACTTCACTTTTAATAGTAGAAGATGAATTATTTTTTATCACAAAAATACTCTTAACATCATGTGTTAGAAAAAAATAATTACATAAATGTCATTACAAATTAATACCACATCAGCAAGATTTCTATTTTTTATAAAACAAATACAAATATTAACGACTTTGCTATTGGTATAAAAAAATCTGTATTTTGCGGTTCTATGTTGTGTCAGATTTGTGTATATAGCAAATTATTATTTTTCCAGTAAATTAGTTTTGTAAATTTTGTTTTTATCGTAGATTTCTAATTCTCAGCTTCAACCAGAATAAAAGTCGGTCCAATCCAAAACTGGTATGATTGATCCGATTCGGCTTGGTTTGTCCGGCCGACCACACCCTACATTTATTTTATGATGAGATTTTGTCGAGATATATATTATTGGAAGAGCCATCATATTCTGAAAGCCTGTAAGAGATCTGATATTTGAAATAAAAGGAGAGTAAATATATAAATAACATAACCAATTCATTCATTTCAAGTAGTTTCAAACTGTAAATCCATAAACTTAACGATTGAATGGTATATACACTTTATAAGATAAGTATAATCTGTTTAAGTTTGACAATTAGCATATTAATCAAAGACAAACAAAATTTTATTATTATAACTAGATACAATAAAACCTCTATAAATTTATAATGTTACTTTATTAATTTACAGTGATATTAATTTATAGAGAGAGTTTTCTTGAAAATAAAAATAGAAAAAATAAAACAATTTGATCTAAATAAAATAATGTTTTTGATGTTATAAGTTTTATTAGTTTTCGATTTGAAAGTTTAAAAGTTTAAAAGAAAAATTAAATTATTTTAATAATAAATAATAAAGATTATAGATAAATTTACTTATAAATGATTAAAATAAATTTTAATTATGATTAGTGATTTCAGTTGTCATATTTAAACAGTACATATGACTATTGAAATAAATATATATATATATATATATTTAAAATTTAAATTATAGAAAATTTTGCTTAATTTTATAAAAATTTTATATATGATAAGATAGTTTAAAATATAACATAATATTTCTTTATATAAAAAAATATCTTTATATATATATTATATATATATATGCAACTTTTACATGATTATAAATTTATGTTATTAATAGGATCATATATTTACATAAAAATTATAAAATAATTATTATTTTATTATCTTGTTCATTTTTACACCAGCCAGATTTAGAATCAGTATTAATTTATACAGGTTTAACTGTACATCTTTTATATTTTGTCACCGATCAAATTTTTAATTAAAGCACGATATATAATGATAAGTTGGGACCAAGAGGCGTGGTTGATATGGGGATTCCCATTGACGCATATGTCGCATCATCTTGCCAAATTAGAAGACGAAGAAGACATCGGATGGAGACACTGAACCAGATTGAGGCACTGAAGCGATAAGGCTGTTGCTGCGGATGACATTCATCTTTGAGGTTCAAAAGAGGACCATTTTAAGCAGGAGTTAAATTCAAAGAGCAATTGGTTGCTCACTCTTACTGCAGGGACAATGGTGATCTGGCATAAAGGTATTTAGTTTACTCATTTAACCCCAAAATTCTCCTTATTCGTGTGCCTTGTGACAAAATTGCCTTTCAAGGGGTTGATCATATGTTGAAGAGGAATGTGTGAGCTAATACTTCTTGTATCTTTTATGGTACTCCTATGGAGTCGAGACATCATCTGTTCTTCTCATGTCTATATTCCGCTGAGATTTGGAAGTATTAGACCACATGGTTATTACTGATTATATCCAATTAATGCGAAGCTGGTTTAGTGACTAATTAATGTATAATAAAGTATGTGTATATAAGCTTAAGGAGACGTTAATGTTAGTTAAGCTTTTGTAACAAACTCTTATGAGATAATGAAATAGTTCTTCTTCTCTGTTCTGTTCGATCTCCGGTGAATCAGAGTTTAATATGGTATCAAAGCAGTGCTAATCGTCTTCCGCTTATCTCTGTATCATCGGATCTTTGATTTGAGAAGTAGAATCTTCGATGAGTTGTAACATTAGCTCGTGTTTATGGATTTTGAGAAGCCCTGTAATCGCAATTTCTGAGCTTGTCCCCAGAATCTTTCTTTTTTTCCATTCTGATTTCATATCTTTCTTATAATTGACTTTGTGTTGACGAATATCTCAGTTCTTTTACCCTAATTTTGTCACACTTTTCTTCTTAATTTCTTGTTCTTACACTGAGAATGGAATCTTATGTACCTCCTACGAATCCGGTGAACAATACTGATCACACGACAATTCGACCAACGCAGACTGATTCTCCAGATCCACTGCAGCAGACTCGATATCAAGCTTATCAATATAATAATCCTTATCATCTACACATTAATGAGCATGCTGGCCTTGTTCTTGTTTCAGATCGTCTTACAACAGCATCATATTTTCATTCTTGGAAGCGTTCCGTTTTGCTGGCATTAAATGTCAGAAATAAGCTTGGCTTCATCGATGGTACAATTTCTAAACCTTCTGAGAATCATTGTGATTATGGTGTTTGGTCTAGATGCAATGATATTGTAGCAACTTGGTTGATGAATTCTGTATCTAAGACGATAGGACAAAGTTTTTTATTCATATCTACTGCTGAGGGAATTTGGAAGAATTTATCTTCCATTTTAAACAGGATGATGCTCCTAGGGTGTTTAATATTGAACAAAGATTGAGTAAGATAGAGCAAGGTGGTAGAGATGTTTCTACTTACTATACAGAATTGCTTACTTTATGGGAAGAGCATCGCAATTATGTTGAGTTGCATGTTTGTCCTTGTGATCGTTGTGAATATGAATCTGCTGTTAAATGAGAAATTTTACAACAGAGAAGTCGTGTTAATAAATTTCTTATGGGTTTAAATGAGTCTTATGCCCAGATTAGGCGTCCCATTTTGATGTTGAAGCTGATTCCTACAATTGAAGAAGCTTTTAATATTGTAACCCAAAATGAGCGACATAAGATGATTAGACCTTATTCTTCTGTGAACAATGTTGTATTTCAGACTGTTGGGTCTACTGATGATGGTGTTGATGCTACATATATTATGCATACAATACTGTTAGGCCAAATCAGAAGCCAGTTTGTACTCATCGTGGGAAAGTGGGACATACTATTCAGAGATGTTTTAGTTACATGGTTCTGAGGCAAGTTCTTATTCACCAGAGTTTGGTTCATATCCATATATGTCTCCACAACCAATGTGAATATTCAAGAATTCTCTCCGCAACCACTACAAGAAAAAGCGGTATTGATAGCACCCGTGTAACGCTATCAAAGGTGTTTCATAGCGTTTCATAGCGTTTCATAGAAGGCTATGAAACCAGGCGCCATGACAGGATCGTCACATACGATAGCATTTTATTATGTGCTATTATATGTTTTTCTATCATAGCGTTTATTAAATATTGTCATATATGTTTTCATAGCGCAAGGAAAGTGCTCTAAAATTGTATGTTATAGCTCGTTTAAATTGTTGTCATATATTATGTTATAGCTCATTTATACGGCTACAATATATTATCATATAGCTTTATTTAAACTGAAATGGTTTTGCTGGACCGATTTAATGCTATGATCTTTTGTTTTGTAGCAGTTTTTTTCTGTTATGACAATAACCTATTGTTATTTTGAAATTTACACGAATTGAACCCTGTTTTGCATAATTGATTCCTGATTTATAGAAAATTTATAATTCATAATCAAGACAAAGTATCAAATCCAACATACATAACACAAGTCTCAATCCAACACATGTAACTAATGTATTAAACTAACATCAGTTTAACTAATAATCCAAAAAAAAAGTACAAGTACATGACCAAACCTCATCATTTTAACACATGATCATCTGATCCTCTAGCCATGCAATAGATATCCTCATGCTACACAACTTAGAAGCCATCAGACACCAGCTCTAGTGAAACTTGCCGTTTTCATCACTTCAACCATGAATTTCTCTAGCTTGCTGTCTTCAATAGCTGCCGGAAAACCAACAACCTGCACTGCTGAAATATATGTGAGCCTACTTAAATTTAATCTCGAGATAAAGACATAAACACACAAGATCTGAAACAGCTTACCAGGTGCAGTCCGTCTTTCAATGGCTTCAGGTAATAGCAAAAGACAAGGACTGTAAATGCTTTCAGATGTTAAACACGTTTGGTGTTCCAAGTAAATAGTGACTGCAAGTCTGCTGCTTTGTCCAAGGTCAAGCTGACCTGCATGACATGTATAATGGTCAGCAGTTAGAATTTAACAAAAAGGCAACCAGGAGACTCGGTATATACAAGCTGAAGGATATTCAGAAACCCCAAATCAACACAGTACAAACCTTTCAGGGGAGTTTAAGATCACATAGTAGTAAACTGAAAAGTTCAATACCAAGCCAAGTCTAACATTTCAGGGGAGTTTAAGATGTGTGGCTGTCAAACCACATCCTCTGCAGCATAAATGGCAGCCTACATTGCCAGTGCGAAAGAGGAAGTCTCTTATTACGTTTTTCATAGCTCACAATAAGAGAGAAGGAAAAAAAAAAGAACGAAAGAAGAAAATGGTCTGCAACTTCTTTGGGTTCAGACCTTATATACGTCAAGATACTGGTC
This sequence comes from Cardamine flexuosa, assembly GCA_963555745.1. Classification (NCBI taxonomy): domain Eukaryota; kingdom Viridiplantae; phylum Streptophyta; class Magnoliopsida; order Brassicales; family Brassicaceae; genus Cardamine; species Cardamine flexuosa. The sequence goes on from OY743219.1 coordinate 20,385,469, forward strand.
TGCAGCTTCTTTGAGCTGAACTCTGCCAGATAATAAAAGTAGTAAACGTTCCTATAGATTGGACATAAGATTAAAGCCAAAACAGTGAAACAAATAAAGGAAAAAAGGTTCATCAATCTCAGACCCATTGATCAACTTCATTTCATAAAGAAAAAAAAGAAAGAGTGATAGCTATGTAAGAGCTTATATATAAGATATAGCTTCAGTCAAACGGATATGACAAACCTCTTTATATATATAAAGATCTCACAGATATAGCAGTTACAAGAGCTCTGTTATAGCTATGTCTTGAAATCAATAAATTTCCTCAAATTCAACTTCTCTAACAATAGGTTGGACATAACATTGAGCATATCAATCAGATTAATGGTAACGAACAACAACAAAAATCAGAGATACATTTACTAACGACCCTAATGCAGCATCGTTTCAGATGACATTTGGTGTATATCCCACTAGATCAATACGAATCAAACAAAAGGTACCATAGATTGTCCATTGACAGAGCTTAAAGGCACATAAATGATTTCGTCCACGATATGATCTGATAAATTGGAGTTCTAAACTCAATCTGAATATTTAGAGAAATCAGGCTGAATTTAATAAATATCAAGCCTATACCCTCTAATCCGATAAAGAAACTACAAGCTCCAAAACTATTCACTCAGCATCTCTGGTTTTTCCAATACCAAGTGACTAAACATTTTTTCAATTACATTGTTCTCTAACTCCTTTATCAGCCTATTATATAGCTCTAAAACTCGATTGCATGGCAACTGAGTTTAGATTAAACAATCTCAGAGCAATCGGTAGCTTCTAAGAAGAAATCTCCAATATCTCTAATCAATACAAAACCTCAGACATTGAACTACCACTCAAAAACGAGAATAATCCACAGAGAAGATCCCAACCTTCTCATTTTTGAAGATGTTTCCGAGCTCCTTATCAACTCGGAGTCGCTCCGTCTCTTCGTTCTGTCAATTACATATATCACTGATGAGGACAGAGAGACCTCTCTTTCCGGTCATGGTGGAACCGAACGCTCAGATCCACCGTCCACCGCCGTCAGATCCAACTCGCGCGAAACCGTATCGATCTACGAAGTGAAACACAGACTACTACAGTTCAAGCATAAGCACTTCCCGATCGACTTTGGGGAAGCACTTGACAACATCAAGAACTCTATTGACGAGATCTTATCTGTTGAGATGATTGTCATGTGAAGAAAAATAACAGATTGAACCAAGGAACCCAATTTGAGACTGATTTGATTCTAGGGTTTGCACTAGAATCCTCAGATGACGAAGAATTGCATTTCTGAGTGACATTTCAGTCTCCAGAATTAGGGATTTGATGAGATTACAAAGGAAGAGTAAGTAACCAAGGCAAAAAAGGTTCAGGTCTTAAGACGAGAGAATTTTTTTTTTTGCTCGATTTTCAAAATAATTTGGTAAAGTATAGTGGCTCCATCATAAAAATTTGTATCTTTTAGTGATTTTATCTTAGCGATTTTCAAATGCTATTAAAATCTTAGCTATTATACTGTAATATGAATTAGGAGTCTATTTTTAGTAGCAGTTATAAACATCGCGCTTTTTCTAATCATCTGTTATACTGTAATTAAAATTAGAAGTCTATTCTTAATATGCTATCAATGCCGCTTTTTCTTGTAGTTAATACTCAAGTTCAAGAGCTTATAGTTGCTTCTACTAGTGCATCTAATGGTGCAACATTACTGACTATGGTTTAATGGCTCAAATGTCTAGTTTTGGAAACATCTCTTCTCTTCCTTCTACTAGTCTTAAGTATGAGAATAGTAATTTCACTTTTCAAAATCATACACTTTCTTTACTACAAAAATTACTTCCATGTGGTGCTTGGATCATAAATAGTTGAGCTTCTAGTCATATATGTTCTGATTTAGCCATGTTTAATGAAACTAATACATGTGTCATGTGTTATTGTTACTTTACCAACTGGTACTAGGGTGCCTATTACGCATACATGCACAATTCTCATTATACATACATTGACATTGCATAATGTTTTGCATGTTCCTGACTTTCAGTTTAATCTGATTAGTGTCAGTTGCTTGGTTCAGAGTTTTTCTTGTTCTGCTCACTTCTTTTCCTGCTTGTTTTCATATCCATGAACTTTCTCAAGGCTTGATGATTGGGAGGAGTAAACTTATCAACAATTTTTATATACTGGAATCTGAAAAAAAATCCCTCTCACCATCTCTTCCTGCAGTTTGTTCTTTCTCTGGATCTGTTTTGTCTAAAGAAGTTCTCTGGGATGTCCTGGTCATCCATCATCTACAGAATTACAAAAACTTGTTAGTATTATTCCTTCTTTGAAAAATTATACGTCTAAAATACCAAAATGTTAAGTTTGTTCTTTAGCAAAACAAAAACGACTAACTTATGTTTCACATAATAATTTTGCTTTACACTCGTTTGATCTTGTTCACTAGATATTTGGGGTCCTTTTAGTATTGAGTATGTACAAGGTTATCAATATTATCTCACATTGGTTGATGATTGTACTACAGTTACATGGGTTTATATCCACGTTCTAAAATGCGGCGGCCTAGGCGGTGATTATGCGTTCGGTGTTGTACCTCCGCCGCGATTATGGCAAATCAGTGATAAAATCAAAAAAGTAAAATAAAAGAAGTTTTTATTTTGTTAATTTTGGACTTGAAATGATATATTCTATGTCAGATATATCATTTTGATGCTAAAACAGATTAAAAATAAAATTAAAATAGCAAAAAGTCTTAAAAACAGGTGGCAGCTGTCTTTTAGAGTTTCTGAAAGTTGCAGGTTGTGTAAAGAAGATGACGTCTATATGACTGTTTTGCCCTCAGTTAATATAAATGAAAGAAAACAATTTTTTTAAAAATAATTAGGAATTAAACTGACCATTTATGACCTATAAAATCGCTCAATTAACCAATTAAGCTTTTGAAAAATGCTTTGGAAATATGTCGCATATATAATATTTAACTATCAATTTCAAATATTTTACTACTAACTACTTATAAATTAAAAAGACCCTAAAACTAATCCCTAATTAATTTCCAAAAAATCCTCAATTAACTAATTATTCGCTAGGCCCAAGTCGAGCGCCCGACTAGCTCCTAGCTCCTAGCAAATTTTAAAACATAGGTTTATATGTTGAAAACTAAAAGTGATGTAATCAAAATATTCCAACATAATTTATAAAACTTGTTTCAACTCAATGTACCTCAAAGATAAAATCAATTAGAACTGATAATGCTCCTGAACTTGTTTTCACTGAAATTGTAAAAGATAATGGTATGATGCATTACTTCTCATGTGCTTATACTCCTCAACAGGATCTATTGTTGAATGTAAGCATCCTCATTTATTAAATGTTGCACGATCATTATTGTTTCAATCAAATATACCATTACAGTATTGGAGTGATTGTGTAATCACTGCTACTTTCTTGATAAATAGAATTTCATCACCTCTACTGAAAAATAAAACTTCTTATGAACTTTTACTAAACAAACAACCTAATTATTCACTTCTGAAAACTTTTGGTTGCTTGTGTTTTGTTTCTACAAATATGCATGAACGTCATAAATTCTCACCAACGGCTCGACCTTGTGTATTTCTTGGTGATCCTTCTGGTTACAAAGGTTATAAGGTTCTTGATTGAGAGCACATTCGATAACAATTTATCAAAATGTCGTTTTCCATGAAAACACATTTCCTTTTAAAACAAGTACTTTGTTATCTAAATCTGTTGACTTGTTTTTGAATACCATCACAGTTACAACCTATAGACCCTAGTCATGTGCCTATAGTCCCTAGTATTGTTCCTATAGAACCTTCTACAATCACAAATGATAAAGGGATTGAGGTCTTAAACATTGCTAAGCCAAAAAGTACAACTAGAGCTCCTAATTATCTTTCTGAGTATCGTAGTTCTCTAGTTCTTTCTATTTCTTTACTTCCTCCTACCACAGGTATTCCTGTACTCACTATTTCCACTGAGACATTGCCTATTCATCCTACTCCTTATCCACTTTCATCTGTTATTTTTATCGATAAATTCACACATATATTCCAGTCCTATATTTGTGCCTATTATCTTGAGACAGAACCATAGACTTTTCGTCAGATAATGAAATCAGAAAATGGACAAAATCATCGAATGAGGACCTTCAGGCTCTTGAGCTTAATAAGACTTGGAATATTGAAACTTTACCTGAAGTAAAGAATGTGGTTGGGTGCAAGTGGGTATATACAATCAAGTATAATCCCGATGGTACTGTAGGATGCTATAAAGCAAGAATGGTGGAATGAGGTTTCACTCAACAAGAGGGTATTGATTATCTAGAAACCTTTTCACCTGTTGCCAAACTAACGAGTGTGAAGCTTTTAGTTGGTTTAGCTTTTGCAAAAGGATGTATGTATCAAATTCATTTCTTCATGGTGATCTTGATTCTCATGAGTTTACCTCAAGGATACACTGCTCCTAAGGGAGTTGAATTGCCTCCTAATCCGGTATGTCATCTACTCAAGTCTCTTTATGGAATTAAACAGGCTTCACAACAGTGGTATAAACAAATCTCCTCAGTTCTCTTAGGTGACAATTCCGTTCAGTCACCTGCTGATAATACATTGTTCCTAAAGATGGAATCTGGTACATTTATAGCTGTTCCTGGTGATATTATGATAGCTAGTAACAATGCTGAAGCTGGTTAGCACTTGAAGACATTTGTGGATACAGGATCCACACCCAATATTTTAGTAAAACGAGTTTCTTGAAAAAGTAATATTTGCTCTGATAATATGTATTTATTATAAATCGGAAAAAGATCGATCCCTTTTACAATGTTTTTCCCCTCTATATACATAGTTTTGACTATTAATGCTATAATAAACCACAATAAATTACATGATTCTAATTAAATATTTTGGTTTTGATTTGGCCTTGAATGCTATAACACATGATTTGTTCAAATGACTTCGCTCTTCGACTTGATGACTGGACCCTTTCTTCGAGCTCATTATCTTCTCCAGTCTCCTTATGGTTCGTCGATCTCTCGGAGCCCGTTAATTTGGTTTTTACTATCAGTCAGCTGATCCTTTCTTTTAATCTCAAAGTCCACTCTTTATAAACCAGACTCTTCTTCTTTATTGGTATGACATGATTAACATGTGTCTCCTTCCTTTAATAATGTGGATCCTTGGTGCGGGATCCAGTATCGATATTTGCCCCCCAAGTCTTGCGAGCTGACTCTTAGCTTGGGAGACTTAAGTAATAAGTACTGATTTTTGTTTCCTTATCCAAAAAATGTCAAATCCCTCTGATTCAGTGATTATTTGACATGATTACCTTGATTCACGTTCTCATTTACTTTGAATATTATTTAAAATTGGACAAACTTCTCCACTTCCCCCACCAATTTCGAGGCAGTTTCTCATCCACCCGTTCAATAAGGTAATTCTTTTTCTTTTTCTTTTTTTTTTACTTTCTGTCTTTTCACTTTCCAATTCTTTACTGTACTTTCTCCTTCTTCTTTACTTCATCGTCTGCAAAAATCCTTTGTTTCCTCCTCCTTCGTACCCTATTCAATTTCCTCGATTCATGCTTTTATCGTCCATGGCAAGTGGTTCGAAACCTTTGGCTGCTTATCCCTCAAGAACAAACGACAAATTCGGCCCTCACCCTTAATCGATATTTAAGGAAAACGAACATCTACAAACTCTGAAGACCCTTTGTCAGGTTCCGTCGGAGGTCGAGTTCTCCCTACCAACTCCGGAGGAATCTCTAGAATCTGGCCGCCTTGGTTGGTTATGTATCTACTCGGTTTATCTAACCGGGTGTGGTTTATTTTCCCCTATTCCTGAAACCCTTCTTCTCTATCTCCATGCACTGGGGCTGGCATTCCCTCAGATGACTCCGAACATGTTCTGCACTATTCTATATGTTCTCGTTGTTGCTGTGGAGGCCGGATATTCTTTGACTGTCAGTGACTTCTTAGAACTTTTCAGCGTTCGCCTGTCTCAAAGGAGTGGACCGGGTTTCTACACATGTCATCCACATTCTAACAGAGCTTTGGTCACCGGATTCCCCGATAAGGATGACCACTGGAGACAATCTTGGTTTTTTTGTTAAGACCAATGCTGCTTCAGTTAATGGATTGTTTGAGATGCTATATTCTTCTTGGACCTCGTTTTCAGGTAGATATTTTTATGGTCGCGTCCTGGTTTGTCGTTTCTTTAGTGGTTTTTACTCTGATTTTTTTTTTGTAGTGTCACAACCTCGTCCTGCTGCTTGGCAAGGCTTTCTGGATTTTTTACAGTCGTTACTGAAGGAAAAGCCACCTGGAACTCTTTTACTCTTGATAAGATCTATCTAGCTGGGAGATCGATGAAGAATGGGAGGCTCCAAACTCTCAACGTCGCTTCCGATACGGTACCAGTCAATCGTTTAAATTATTGGGAGAAAAATAATAGGGACATTGCGCGAAAACGTTTGAAGGATGAGACTGATGCTATCGGAAAGCGTTACAGGGAGAAACTGGATGCTTTGACTGCCGGCTCAATGGGAAAGGTTAGTTTAGTCGGACCCCTACCAGAATCTCTTGACTATTCTTCTCGTTCAGCTCCAGCCCCTTTTGTTGAGGTCGATGAAGAGGAGACCATTATACCGCTAAAACGCAAAAGGAAGAGTTTGGGATCTGATGTCTCAGTTCGAAAGAAACCAAAATCCAACACCGACATGCTCCCATCCCCTCCTCCTGGTAATTCTGGCAACGAAATTCAGCTGTTCCTGGTTCTTCCAAGGGGAAATCCATTTCTCTACTCGGTGGTCTCGTGGTCACTCCGGGTACACATTTTTCTTTTATATTAAGAGATCCAAATCTGTTTAAATTCCTTAACACATGTTCATATTTTTGCTGCTCTTTTCTCTTTTAGAGGCGACGACAATGGCCGAAGTTTATAGGAATCTCCCACATCGCGGTAGTGCCATTCTTCCTCCTTTTGATAATTGGCGCTCCGGTTCATGCAAAATCTTTGTGAATCATGCTCGTCACACAAGCCAGGTACTTGATTCTATCCCGGCTATTATTTTCCTGCCATTGTTTTTGCTTATGTATCCCCTACCCCGGTTTTATTTGCACATTCTTTCGCTGATTTCAATGATATGATTCGCTATTATGAACGGATCATTCATGATATGTCCTCTTCTATGGGGACTGATGTTACTACAAAATATACTGCAGACCATGAGAAAGCCATGGCCAATCTGAAGGGGAGAGATATGGCGATGATCGATCTTTTAAGGAAAGAACAGAGTGAACTCGAGGAGAAACTAGAGGTTACTCGTGCCGCAGCTGATAATGTAACAAAGGGTTACGACGAAAGATGCTATGTTCTTCGCTAGGAACATAATGCTCTGCAAACTCTAAATCAGCGACTCAAACATGAGGCAGCCGTAGCAGTGGCACAATGTGAGGAGACTTCCCTAAAATATGATGCACTGTTGAAGTTTCGTGACCACGACATTCAGAAGGCTGCTAGTTCAGCCCGGAGAATGGTTAAAGAAAATGGCAAGGTTCTGCTAGACCAGCTCTCTAACCATATTAACTCTATTGAAGCACGTGCTATCCTTCAGGCTGACGTTAATGAAGTTGGAAGCAACCTAACTCTTCTCAAGAAAATAAAAGGAGGTGAGATTAACATTGAGGAGGAAATCACTGAGTTGACCAGTTTGCTGACTGAGTTATCCTCCGAGCTAAACAATTTTGCTGTCGCGTCACTGGATAAGGAGCAGTTCACCACTGCTTTTGCGGACTCTCCCCCTCTTCCTGAATTTGATTCTGATTTTCCCGTTGAGCAAGCCTCATTACCCTCTGCTGAAGTTCATGTTTTCCCTGCTGATCCTCCTGATAAGGTACGATTCAATCAATTTGGATCAAATCTATCCCTTATTTCAGATAATCATCTTACACGACTTATGGAACGGTATTCGTGAAATATTCAGGATATACCCGAAGATGTTCTCCTTAAAGAAACCTTGTCAGGGTCTGAAGCTTGTCCTGAAGAGATGCTACTGGATAAAAATGCTGATGGTGATTCTTCGAAAATGGATACTGGTAACACTCAATCAATGGTACCTGCTTCTACAGCGTCTGAACACCCATCAGAGGTTAATCTTGTTTAAAATTTTCTAGTACTTTCGTGGCTATGTCCACCTACTCGAGACATATTCCCATTCTCTTTTTGAATCTGCTATTATCCATTCTGTTTTGCCCAAGGTGGTTTTGAATATTCTGTTTGATTTTTTTTTAAAGAAGTTGATTCTTATATGCTTATTTTGATAAGACTGTTATCTGATCGGATTTGCAAAGTCTGATTAATCCAGAAACTCTAATTCGAGCTGTTTTTCAAGGGAAAAATGGGTTGATCAGACCCTTACCTTTTTAAAAGAAAACTATATCCAATTTTTTGGGTAAAAATGTGAGGATTGAACTCGGCTTTAAGCGAGAACTGAGCTCGGCTTTGAGTTTGGTGCACCATAAAGATGAATCTCTGTGGACTGATTAGTTTGCAATGTTATACGAACTGGTTGTACAGTTCTTATTCCATTCCATTTCGAGAATTGACTCGTCAAGAATGATTGGGCCCGAATCTGTCTAAAGAAGATTGTGACTGGGCCTAACTTCACTTATTTACTTACCTAGGGAATCTTTCTAGGTTTTAGTGATTTTATGTTGAGCGTTTCATCAAGATTTTCTCGAGTTTCGAAACTTACGCCTGCTTTTATAGAAGCAATTATCACCATCATTAAATGTCTGCCGCTTGGGAATTCTCCATATTCCCCTTATTCTTCTGACGTCTTTTCTTACTCCAATATATTATTTCGCTCACTCTATCCTTGTTCTTCTTTTCTCTTCTACTTTTATTTTTCTTATACCATGGACACCTTTGGATACTACCCTCGACAAACTCCTTCTGGTTCCCCATCAAGATCCCCTCCTGCTCCTGGTGATGGTTTTACCCCAAGTTTAGTTCGGTATCCTAGCTTCATCGACTCTCTTGTTGGAAAAGAGAGAGAAGAAGCTGATGCTTTTATCGAAGCGGTTCGCTCCTTCTATCTCCTAAGTATCTTTTTCGATTTGGAAAGCCACCCTCTTTGCTGGGAAAAGAATGATATTAATTCTATCGTTCCCATTCTTGAAGTGCTCCGTACCTACCTCGAAGATTTGATGGAGAGGAAGGCAAAAATCAAACATGAAGATGACCTGAGACCTGCTCTGATGGTAGATTCGGCGTCCGACCTGGAAGAAGATCTTTCTCCAGACACCCGAAGGGACTGTGATGGGAATTGTCAATGAGCCCAACTTCTTAATGTAACAGAAGTTTTAGTTGGACTTTTTATTTCGATTCTCATATTTTCCTTCATTTTAATGCTTTCAACATATTAACTTCTCGAATCCCTCGAATCACCATGTGGAGCCTTGAATTGCGTAATTTTGTGAATTAAATCACCAATGGTGATTTCTAGGCGTGCAATCCGGCATGTTCTGATTGAAAATTACTATCTATTATTAATCAAAAACTTAGGAATTCTCACTCCTTCTACTCTTCTCCATTTTCTTTACTTCATTTTTCTTTCAAATGGTCGCTGAATTCCGTTGTGCTAAAGACGCCGATATGTCTATCGAATACGTCATTTGCTTTCATGATGATCCTACCGCGGCACTTAACTCCAAAGATGGTTCCTTCAAACGTCCTTTAGGATGGGAAACTCCGATGAGCATTCCTTGTGGTTTGATAAAGCAACTTCCTCCTCATTGCCAAAAAACAACAATGAGATTCATGGAAAAGGTGAATTGCTAGCTTTTACCCACAATTTTCTTCTATTCTAGCTCCTCAATCTGATTTCTTGTCTTAACTAGTTGGTCACCAAGTACAAGAACCTTGATCGGGAACGTAGCAAACTGAGGTCGAAGATTCGGGAAATAGAAAGGAAACAGTTCCAGATTTCCTGAGAAATGTGCGTCTTGGAAGCTCATCCGTCGGACTGGATCGAACTTAACTTTGAAGAGTTCGGGCACTACATGCCGCCAAGTGTGCGTGGGATGGGGGATCTAGCGGGGCAAGGGCCGAAATCTTTTGTAAGAAGGTCGATCATGCATCTTCATGATCGCTCCTCGTTGCTTTCTCTTTCTCTTGCACCCTGCTATTGTTGCTTCCCAGTGAGGAAAACTCTTCACGCGTTCATCCATTTATGTATTTTTTATCAAAAAATAGATGCAATCCGATTGAGTTGCCTACGTACTCATGTTGGGATCAAGCCAAATTGTAGTTCATTTACATATTTGTGTAACCATTTATGAAAACAACTTTTTTAAGTTTAAAATATTCCACAGCCTCCGGACTGGAACTCTATCTTGATTTGCTAATTTGTAAACACCGTTGCGGACTACTTCAGTTACTTGATATGGACCTTTCCAGTTGACTCCAAGTTTTCCAGCTCTGACCTCTTTGGTATTTTTGAACACTCTGCGCAAAACTAAATCTCCGACCTGAAGAGGTCAATTTTTTAACTTTGAATTATAATAACGTGCAATGGCCTGTTGATAATTTTGGAGTCGAATTAGGACTTGATCTCGTCGTTCATCAATGGTGTCTAGTGCATCCTCCATCATTTGTGTGTTGCAAGATTTGTTATCGAGAGTTTGGCTCGTTGGAGCCCAGGAACACTCATCTCGGCAGGTACTACAGCCTCCATCCTGTAAACCAATGAAAAAGGAGTTTCTCCATTAGCTCTTCGTGGAGTAGTTTGATATGCCCACAGAACCGGCTGATGTTCATCATACCACCCTCATTTGTATGTTCCTAGTCATTTCTTCAAGTTGCTCAGCACAGTTTTGTTTGCAGCTTCCGCTTGTCCATTTCCCTGCGGATATCGTGGAATGTACGTCTCCGCTTCGATCCATTTGGAGAAATTTACATCCGAATCCTTGATAGAAATGTACATCTCCGCTTCGATCCATTTGGAGAAATAATCGGTAAGGACAAGAAGGTGCTGCACGCCTCGAGTTGACTTATGCATCAGACCGATAATGTCTATTGACCAACGCATGAAGGGATAAGGAGCTGCGATTTATGACAAAAGCTCTGAAGGTTAATGAATAAGTGGAGCATGCTATTGACACTTCACACATTGCTGACGCAATCGAGGATCATGGTTGGCCAATAATACCCTAGTCGTTTGATTTTAAAAGTCATTGATCGACCTGCTGAATAATTTCCACAAAGCCCTTCGTGAACTTCGTTCATAACTACATCCACTCTTGAACCATGAATACATAATAAATAAGGGTCGCTAGCACCTCGCTTGAACAATGAATCTTTAATCAAGCAATACTTTGCGCTAGCAATTCGTAATTTCCTTGCTTCCAATTTTGCTTTTGGATGCGCACCAGTCTGGATATAATTTTTGAAAGGGTTCCTCCAGTCAGCCCCCCAATCGTTAGTGGGAATACCTTCTTGATTTCTTGGGAGCATAAAGGTATCTTCATCGAACTCATCATTATCTAGCTCTTCCTGTTCTGCTGTAGGTTTACTATTTAGATCAACGGTCTCTGAATCCATAGGTGATGGAATATCTGCGCCTTGCTGAGTTTCAGCAACAGGAATAACTTCGGGTACTGGTGTGTCACCTTTGTCTATGATGACTATTGGAGTTTTGGCTTTCTTTGGGGGTCCATGCTGTCGTTTCGGGGGATTACCCTCTGGTATTGGATCACTTGCGTGATGAGTTGGGGATTGAAGAACTCGGGACCGAGACCTTGTTACTGCCATTGCTTTGCTTTTTACGTTTATACTTTGAGGCCCAATGCATTCGACCGGAATGATCGTTTTGAAGGCTGGATCAGACGTAGATACTAAGGCGGCCAATGCATCAGCTGTAGTGTTCTCACTGCAGGGAACCCAAACTAGATCAAAGTTATCGAATTTCTTTACAAATTCTTTAACAAGCTCTAGATATGCTTCCATCCTTGAATCTTTTGCTTCATATTCACCCTTGTACTGATTCACGATTAGCTGTGAATCACTATATGCTATCACTTCCCAAGCTCCAACTTCGTTTGCAAGACAAAGTCTGGCTAACAATGCTTTGTACTCGGCTTCATTATTTGATGCAGGGAAACCAAAACAGAATCACTGCTCGATGAATTCTCCAGTCGGAGTGACTAAACTGATTCCGACTCCAGATCCTTGTTTCAATGAAGACCCGTCCATGTTTAGTTTCCACGTTTTATCTTCGGGATTAACTTCAATATTGCTTGATGGCAACTCAGTCAGGAAATCGGCTAACACATAGGCTTTTGCACTGGTACGATTCTTATATTCAATATCATATTCGCTTAACTCGACCGCCCATTTTGCTAAACGTCCAGACTGACTTGAACTATGAAGGATAGTTTGTAGCGGCTGCAAAGTCAATACCTCTATTGGATGTGATTGGAAAAAAGGTCATAATTTTCGCGCCGAAACCACTACTGCAAGAGCCAAATTTTCAATCATTGTATAACGAGTTTCCAGACTGGTTAAACTCTTGCTAATATAATAGATTGGTTGCTGTTCCCCCTTTTCTCTTGAACAGGGACCCCACTAACGGTATGCTCTGACACCAAAACGTATAAAAACAAAGTTTCTCCTGACTCCGGCTTGAAAAGTACTGGTGGAGTCGTGAGATATGATTTCAGTTGCTTAAATGCATCCTCACCCTTTAATTACTGGTAAAATGGGAGGCACCAATCCGCAGAGCAAGATATAAATCTATTTAACGCAGCAATTCGACTCGTCAAGCGTTGTACCTCCTTCTGATTCCTTGGGGGTGGCATTGTGAGAAAGGCATTTATCTGATTTGGATTAGCTTCAATGCCTCTCTTAGTAACAATATACCCCAGAAGTTCTCCAGATGGTACTCCAAAGGTACACTTTGCCGGATTGAGCTTCATTCCGAACTCATTCAGAATTTTAAAGCATTCTGCGAGATGATTTACATGATAAGCATGTTGGAGAGATTTTACCAGCATATCTTCTATGTATACCTCCATTGTTTTTCCGAGATGATTCATGAACATCTTATTTATAAGGCATTGATAAGATGCACCTGCATTTTTCAAACCAAATGGCATTTCAATATAACAATATATACCTCTATTAGTTATGAAAGCGGTCTTCTCTTGATCCTCATGATGCATCTTGATCTGAATGTATCCAGAAAAAGTGTCCATAAAACTTAGAAGTTCATCCCCAGTAGTTGATTCTACCAATCAGTCAATATGTGGAAGTGGAAAACTATCGTTTGGACACGCCTTGTTAATATCAATGAAATCGACGCATACTCGCCATTTCCCATTCTTCTTCTTTACTACAATTGGGTTAGCTAACCAATCTGGATATTTAACTTCTCGTGTGCATCCCGCCTTCAACAACCTATCTACTTCATCATTAACCGCTTTGGCGCGGTCAGGCCCAAGCTTCCTCCTTTTTGCTTGATTGGTTTAAAGCTTTCATCAACTTGCAACTCATGTGATATTACACTTGGATCGATACCTTGCATATCTTCTATTGATCATGCAAATGAATCTTTATTTTGGACAAAAATTCTATGAGCTGGGACTGTAGCTCAATGCTAATTCCGGAACCGACTTTGATTTTATGCTCTGGTCTTTCAGCATCAATCGATACCTCCTGGGTTACATCGTCCGGTTTTTTCCCACTAGGATAACTATGCTCCTTTGCAATAGTTAAATTCATTAATTGCTATTGTAACTTCATTCTGTGGTTTGTTAACTAACAAGACCTTGAAATTCCTTGATCTCCTTTGATTGTTTCTACTCCAGTCAGGGTAGGAAATTTGACACACTGGTGATAAGTTGATGGAATTGCCTTCATTTGGTATATCCAGGGTGTTCCCAGGATTATATTATATGAGGCCGATCGGTTAAAAATGGTGAATTCTACCATTTTGACAATCCGGATGCAAAAACAGGAAGTTTAATAGTGCCAAGTGACATGGTTGTCTCACTTGTAAAGGCAATTAGCGGAGTGGGTGGTCCAATGATTTCAGTTCGATTGATTCCCATCATGTGTAGCGTACTGAGGAAAATTAAATCGACCGAACTGCCAGTATCGATTAATACCCTTGTGACCTCGTAATTGGCTATGTCGAGAGTTATGACCAAAGTGTCATCGTGTGGTTTTTCCAAACTGCAAGTTTCAGACTCCTCGAATGTTATTGCGGTGTTATACTCGAAGGATTCAGCAACCGCATTGACTGACATTACCGCTGCTCGCTTATATTTTTTGATTGCTCGAATCGAATCATGACATAACTTGGACCCTCCAATAATGACATATATGTTTCCTTTAGATGGCTCGGGCTGATCTGATGATTTGTGTTTTTTGTTATTCGGCTCGAAAATTTGCTCGTCCTTTCGGTCTTTGTTATAGCTCCAGACGAACTCCTCCAGATTAAACTTTACGAGTCCTCCAGATGACTAAATTTTGGCGAGATGTTGTTTGAGGACGCTACATCCTTCGTTGCATGACCATTCATACGATGTATTTCACAGTAACAATTATCGTTTCGGACCCATGTATTATTTGATGAATATCCTGGTCTTTCTCCTTGGGAATAAGGTCGTCCAACGTTGTTGTTGTTAGGTGTTGCACCGAAGCGTTTGATTCCTCCATTTTCCCTTGGTTCGATTTTTCTTACTGGTTGAATTATAACTGGTTATGGAGAACGATACTTTCTTGCAAAAGTTGCTTTCTCTTCCTCGACCTCAGTCCAGCTATTAGCTCGGAAAAGAGCATCTTGAATTGTTTCAGGCCGATTGACAGTTAACTCCTCCCTGAACCTGGTTTCATGCCAGAGTCCGTTTTTCAACGCAGATAGGGCCGCAGCTTGAGAAATCCCTGGTATTTTTGCTAGTAACTCCTTGAATTTAGCAATGTGCTTCCAAAGGGGTTCATGTGGTCTTTGTGATAAGTTCCAAAGATTGCTGTCTGATTTTCTTTTCTCCATTAAAACAGAATATTGCATAAGAAAAGCAGAAGATAATTTGTTAAAGATGTTGATTGTTCCTGAGCCGAGCCGGGTAAACCATAATAGTGTCTGTCCAGACAAATTTTCTGAGAATAATTTGTAATATCCGGCATCTTCTTTGTGGGGCTCGAGGTCAATTCGTCCAGCTGTGATTTGAAAGACAGCTAGATGGCTCTTTGGATCTCCTTGCCCATCATAAGTTGGTAAATTAACCCTCCGGGCATCCTTGATTTTGAAACTTGCAATCCGTGTACTAAAAAGAGATCGCCTAGTTTCTTCAATGACCATGTCAATATCTAGAGCCGAACTGGTAGCTCGGTGGAATTTTGACTTCATTTCTTTCATCTCGCGACACACATAATCAAGCTCATCATCGGTATTTTGGAGCGCTGGGTCTTCTCCATCTCCATTTACTTGTTGGTTTTCTGTGATTTGTCCGTCTCTGTCTGCCGGTAGCAGTGTTCCATCCGTGGGTTGGTTTGTTGAAGCAGTCGCCACGAGGGTTTGAAATAAAATCCGTTGGTGAGAACTCCTGCGCCTAGATCCTGCAGATGAATCTATTCGAGCAGTAAGAGTTACCTGACTGGTCTTCAATTGTTGTATCTCTTGTTGCATAGTAGTGATACTACTTGTCAAATTTGTCAAACTTTCGCTAATTTTGGTCAATGTTTCTGCTGTGTCACCCATGGTTCGACGAAAATATCTTTGAGCTTCAGTGTTTGAAAGATTCCTACTTTAGCCTGATAGATCCCCTCCTTCTAGCGCCAAAATATAGATACATGATCCGCACCTAATATTTTAGTTAAATGAGTTTCTTGAAAAAGTAATATATGCTCTGATAATATGTATTTCTTATAAATCGGAAAAAAGATTGATCCCTTTTACAATGTTCTTTCCCCTCTATTTATACATAGTTTCGACTATTAATGGTATAATAAACCACAATAAATTACATGATTCTAATTAAGTATTTCGGTTTTGATTTGGCCTTGAATGCTATAACGCATGATTTGTTCAAATGACTTCGCTCTTCGACTTGATGACTGGACCCTTTCTTCGAGCTCATTATCTTCTCCAGTCTCCTTATGGTTCGTCGATCTCTCGGAGCCCGTTACTTTGGTCTTTACTATCAGTCCGCTGATCCTTTCTTTTAATCTCGAAGTCCACTCTTTATGAACCGGACTCTTCAACATGATTGACACATGTCTCTTTCCTTTAATGATGTGGATCCTTGGTGCGGGATCCGGTATCAACAACATTGTTACTCTCAGAATTCAAGATTAAGGACTTAGGTTCTGCTAGATTCTTTTTTGGTCTGGAAATTGCTCGTTCTTTTGCAGGCATTTCTGTGTGTCAATGCAAGTATGCACAGAACTTATTAGAGGATGCAGGATTACTTGGTTGTAAACCTAGTTCAATGCCAATGGATTCTAATCTGCATATCTTACCAAGGATATGGGATTCTCCTACCTAATCCTTCTTCTTATAGAGAACTCATTGTTCGCTTGTTATATCTTACAATAACAAGACCTGATATTAAGTTGTAGTGCATCAGTTGAGTCAACTCAATTCGGCTCCATCAGATATACATCTACAGGCGGCTTATAAGGTTCTTCTTTACATTAGGCTAATCCGGGTCAAGGTTTGATGTATTCTGCAACTTCAGAGCTATGCTTGAATTGTTTTGCTGATGCAGATTGGGGTACATCTCAGGATACAAGAAGATCAGTCACTGCATGGCTTCTGCATTTATCTTGGTAACTCTCTTATTTCTTGGAATTCAAAGAAACAAGCAGTAGTTAGTAAAAGTGGTACAGAGGCTGAGTATAGGAGTTTGGCTCATGTGACTTGTGAAATAATTTGGCTGCAACTGATCAAGGATCTTCATATCAAAGTTACTCGTACAGCTAAGTTATTTTTTGATAACAAGTCAGCTTTGCATATTGCTATGAATCCGGTGTTTCATGAGCACACGAAGCATATTGATATTGATTGCCATACGGTGCAAGATCAGATCAAGGCTGGGAATCTCAAAACACTTCATGTTCCAACTGGTAATCAACATGCTGATATACTTACTAAACCACTTCATTCAGGTCTGTGTCATGGTTTTCTACGCAAGATGTCATTGTCAAGTCTTTATCTTCCTCAACCAGATCATTCGAAGCTAAAGACTTGAGCGGGGCATATTAAACCACATGGTTATTACTGGTTATATCTGGTTAATGTGAAGCTGCTTTAGTGACTAAATAATTATGTAAACTTGGGTTACACTCACCAGAATCCGACATGTGTCAAAATTATAACTAACGAGATCTTGACACGTGTCACTAATCATTCAGATCGTGCCACATGTCAAATTATAAAAAATACATATAGAAAAATTTTAACAAAAAAGAAAATTCAAGCATTGTTAATACAGTTAAACCTCTATAAATTAATATTCGATTCACAAATAACCTCGCTAGATTGATATATTTTGTCAGACTCAAATTGCTATTTTTACCCAAATATCATCTCTATAAATTAATAACCTTGATAAATTAATAAAATATCATAAAAGTACATTTGTCCCAAAATTATTAATTTATAGAGATTTTACTGTATATAAAATCATCAATTAAAATTCATAAATTCCAACAAAAAAACGCAAAAGGTGAAATTTTTAAAAAAAGAAAAAAGGGAAATCACAAAAATATTAAATTATCTAATCAATAACTAAATAAAACAATTAAAAAAATACATTTAAAAGAAATACAAAAAATTGTAGTTTTTTTAAAAAGGAAAAAAAAAATCACAAAATTGTTAATTTAACTAATCAATAACTAAAATTAAGAAATATACTAAAAATATATCAAAACAAAAAATTTAACCTAAATTTAGTTTATTTGCAATGTTAGTTTTCCAAGTTTCATGGTTTTCTACTTAAGTACTAATACTGTTGTTATTTATTTTTTAATTATTTCATAATATTAATTATATATGGATATTTGTATGATATAATGTATATTATTTTTATATAAAAGTTTTGCCTTCTATTAATTTATATGGATTATACATGAGGTTAGAGTAAGATTTTAATATGATTAAAAATCGAGTTAAATTGTATAGCAAAATCAATTGTGTATGAAGAAAAACTGATTTCACAAAGAGATAACAACTTAGATCTTTCAGATAATTTGGTTAATTTTATGTATTTTAGTTCTTTGATATAAATACAATTGATATGTTCAAGTTTATAATTGTTGGGTATTTAAGTAATATCAAGTCTAAATATTATTAGTATTTTTGGATATATAATTGTATTTCGAGTATTTTGGGTATCCATTCGGTTCTTGATTCGGGATTTGGTTCTTGATTCATGTTCAGTTCATGTCAATTTATGTTTGTTCTTTCGGATATCCATTCATTTCCTTCTCCATCACTTAACAAAGCAATCAACAACAACTCAAAAGAGGAAGCTTGAAGAAATGGTTGAATATAGATGCTCTGAGGCAGAGGGAGAAATACTAATAAGAGAAGTTACTGAAGCCGAGATCCAAGGTGTATTATTCTCCATGCCAAAAGAAAAAACTCCAGGGCCAGACGGCTATACAGTCGAATTTCTAAAAGAAACATGGTCCATCATCAAGAAATATTTTTTCATTGCGATTCAGTCCTTTTTTCGCTTCAGGTTTATACCAAAAGGAGTGAACACAACTATTCTAGCACTTATACCAAAGAAACAGGAGGTAAAAGAGATGAAGGACTACCGCCCCATAGCTTGTTGTAATGTTGTTTATAAGGTTATATCAAAGATCATCGCAAACAGGCTCAAACTCACTCTCCCGAAGTTCACCTCACCGAATCAATCAGCTCTTGTTAAGGATCGTCTGCTGATGGAAAATGTTCTATTAGCATCAGAGATAGTTAAAGATTACCACAAGGATAGTGTGTCACCTCGAAGTGCAATAAAGATTGATATCTCCAAAGCTTTTTACTCGGTGCAATGGCCATTTCTCCTCTCTACGCTCACAGCTCTGAATTTTCCATCTCAATTTATCAAATGGATTGAACTTTGTGTGACTACAGCATCTTTCTCAGTCCAAGTAAACGGGGAACTATCAGGCTTGTTCCGTAGTGCAAGGGGGTTGCGACAAGGATGCTCTTTATCTCCTTATTTGTTTGTCATCTGCATGAATATTTTATCCACCATGATTAACAAGGCCGCCATGTCAGGGAAAATGGGATATCATCCATCTTGTAAGAAACTCAAGCTCACAAATTTATGCTTTGCAGATGATCTCTTGGTTTTCACTGATGGGAAAAAGAACTCAATTGAAGAGATTCTACAGATATTTAAAATATTTGCAGAGTTCTCAGGTCTGAAGATAAGTCTAGAGAAGTCAACACTATACATGGCTGGGGTAAAAGATAGTTATGAAGCAGAGATTCTTCAGAGCTTCCCTTTTGAGACTGGTGTTTTGCCTGTTCGATATCTTGGTCTTCCACTCTTGACAAAGAGGATGCCTACAAGTGACTACACTCTACTCACTAAAACAATTCGAGACAAGTTTGGAAAATGGACAGTTCGACATCTCTCATTTTCAGGGTGTCTACAACTGATAAATACGGTAATCCATAGTCTCACAACCTTCTGGATGTCCACTTTTCGCTTGCCATGTGCTTGTACAAAAGAGATTGACAGTTTGTGCTCCGCTTTCCTGTGGTCTGGACCTGAGCTCAACAAAAAGAAAGCCAAAGTGGCATGGAGTGATGTTTGTTGTCCAAAAGATGAAGTGGGACTAGGTGTGAGATCATTAAAAGAAGCAAATAAGGTCAGCTGCTTGAAACTTATTTGGAGAATTCTAACATCAACGTCCTTATGGGTGCAATGGATCAGATTATACCTCTTACGAAAAGGATTTTTCTGGTCAATAAAGGAAAATTCCATCCAAGGCTCTTGGATGTGGAAGAAACTTCTGAAATATTGAGACATAGCTAGATATTTTGTCACATATGAAGTTCAAAACGGAAGAAGTACCTCTTTCTGGTTTGATAATTGGCCATCACTTGGCAGGTTGATAGAGATCACGGATTGAGGGGTTGTATTGATATGGGGATCCCTCTTCATGCCATGTACGTACTAAAGGGTTGTCTAGGGGGAAGATATTGTATTGTGGAAGGGGAAAGAAGAGCGATTTACGACCTCTTTTATCTCAAAGACCACCTGGGACTACTCGACATATACAGGGTAAGGTTGAATGGTATATAGGAATATGGTTTTCACATGTCACACCTAAATACTCATTTTTAGCTTGCCTGGCGGTAAAGAACCGGTTAACAACAGGAAATAAAATGCTAAGCTGGAACCGGAGCGGATCCCTCTTGTGTTTTATGTCAAGCTCCTTTGGAAACTCGAAATCACTTGTTCTTCACATGTAAATACTCTGCAGAAGTTTGGTCAGGGCTAACTCGTAAGCTACTAGCTCAGAAGTTTTCCACAAACTGGGAAGCTATCATCAAGCTGATCCTAGATACATCTATTGAAAAGGATCTCCTCTTCCTGACAAGATATACTTTCCAACTCACACTATATTCGATATGGAAGGAAAGGAATAATCGCAGACACGGAGAAGTGGCAAAAGCATTGACACTCTTGGTAGGTCTCATGGACAAGCAAATCAGAAACAGGATATCTTCTATTCGCGAACAAGGTGATAGGCGCTATAATAGGTGTATGATCCAATGGTTTGCAACCAGATAAAGCAAGGAGAAAAAAAGCACCTTTTGATGATTTCAATTTTCTTGTTTGATTTAATTTCAAAATGCTCAAACACAATATGCATCTGATGTAAACTTCGAATAAATTTTACATTTTATACAAAAAAAAAGAAGAGAAACATCTCATGAAGCAAATGTATTTTAAATCTTGTACCGATCGAGTTGCTTCAAAATATAAATCATTTGAAACGGAAAGTACTTAGCTGTTAAAAATCACTAGCAAGTTATCTTGCAAACTGTCCACTGTTATTGCGGATTTTTTTTTTTTTTTTTGTTGAATAGGTATCATAATCATTTACTATTTTACTTGAATATTCCTTGACTAGTCACTACAGTCAAGCGACTTGACCTCATGTACATAGACGTAAGAACCTTTAAACAAAATTATAGTTTGTTTTGCGATTAACAATTTATTAGTTTGATGCATAATTTTACTTTCTCTAGCTTTAAGAGAAAAAAAGCTTTCGCCGGCGTTGGCTTGCTATGGTTCAGCTATCACATGCTAATTTTCTTTTATCGCTTTGACTGTTGGCTCTTCTTTCTTTGTGTCGATGACTGCTGTGCCGTGGAAGAAATATTGCTTCACCGGAACTGATGGTGGTGCTGCGGAAAAAGCGGTGGCTCAGTCTTCAGCAAAGAATGAAAGCACATTGACACGTGTGCTATGTTGATAAAACGGTGGTCTCATAGAAATCTAAGAGGATGACATGTTTATCTTATTATGTGCTGGCCTTTTTAAAATCATTATTTATTTAGATTCATTAGTTAGGTTGATATATTATTACTTGTAACTTGTATTGTATCTTCCACCTAATTAATTTAATGGCTTGACAATAAAAAACAAATATTGTAATCGTCTAGATATCTCTATATTTCTTTAATGCAGACTGAAATGCGTGCAAAAAATATTTAGCATGCCTTGACTCTACTGTATTTTGTTCCTAGTTGTTAAAACTTAAAACACGTCGCATAATTAGTAACAATAGTATAAATATAAAAAGTATAAATTAAGGTAGATAGTGACTGGTCGAGTCGGCCAGAAAATACCGAAAGGTCCTCATAAGTATAATGTGAGAGTATGATTCAATCGAATTTTTAAATAAAGAATAAACTGAAAAACATATATGCCGGTGATATAATAAGCTTCTTTCTTTTTCTTTAAGAAAATTGAAAAAAAATCCTAAACACTTTATTGTATGGTCTATTACTCTTTTGAATACGAACTCAAAATAGGGTTTAAGTGATGGAGTCTGGAATTGCAGGGCTGAGACACTTGTTAGCGACGGTCTTCCTCTCTGGCTTCGCCGGTTTTATGGTAAGTCCTGTGATGACTGACGTCACTGTCGCCGCCGTTTGCTCCGGCCCAAACGACTCATGTTCTCTCGCTGTATACCTCACTGGTTTCCAACAAGTGGTACACTTCTTTACTCTCTCTTTGATCTTAATTTCTTGATTGTTGATTATGTTTTTTCTCTTCTTCTTTGCTCAACTAAACACAACGACTGCCAAATCTCTCTTTTTCCCTTCTATTTTGTTACGAATTTAATTCAGGAATTAACAAACTTTTTTTTGTTGGTCAAACGAATTTTAACAAACTAAAGCATTTTATTTGAAAGATTTTTTTATTTCGTTTAATTTAACTGTGATTTTAAAAAAAGGTACAACCAATGTTTTTTATATTGGACTGAATGAAAGAATGTGTAAAATATGTCTAAAGTAAAACCATATTGTTGACCGCAAAAGAGAGAGTTAAACCATACAATTCAAATTAATATTCTGTATGTTCTTTCCTGAGTTTAACAGATCTATATGGATCGATAAAATACTGATCCGACCGAACAAAACGGATCATAAATATCATCAAAATTCAGGATATTTGATTCTGGTCCATCCTAATTGTGTTACATTCCTTTGTTATTTTCGAAAGATTTTTTTAATCAACGTTTTAAAAAGTAGTTTGTTAATAACAACATTGTTGGAATTCATATGTTGGACTATTAAGGCAATAGGGATGGGGACAATGGTAATGATGCCAGTCATTGGGAATCTATCAGACAAATATGGAATTAAATCAATCCTCACTCTTCCTATGTGTCTCTCCATCCTTCCTCCTGGTCCGTTTTCTTTCTCTATTGTAATTAAACTATGCACTTACACCCATAGTTTAAAATAATACTAGTAAGTATTATTTTTTTAAACTATGGGTGTAAGTGCACAGTACTGCAATGGTACATCCGTCCCTGGAAATGCCTGGGAGTAAAGAAGCTTTGCCCCACCCAATTCAAACCATGCCCATGACTATTCAATGTATTCATCGTGGCTTTCCCTATCAGTCTAGTTTAATGCCAATACAAAAATCTAGGAATAGTTTATAACATAAACAATTTCGAACAAAAAAACAAAAGCTTTATCTAAGAGAACTTTTTTTTTTCTTTTTGATAAAAACCAATGTTTTCAGATCCGGCCGGTCGGACCGGTTAGAATCGGGATCCATATATTCTTCCGGTTTGAATTTTATGCTAAAATCCAAAAAAATTCAGAAAAATTCGCTATTAACCCGTTATCTGGCCGGTTCGACCGGTTCGCCGGATTACGGGTGAAGATAAATTTTTAATTTTAATTTTATTTTGTTTTAAAACACTTTTGATACAAATAAAATATTTAATTTTTAAAATAAAATAACTTTTTTCTTTCTATTTTTTCTGACTTTTATACATTTAACTTACTTTTTATTTTTTTTTCTGACTCAAAAACACAACAAACTAATTATATGTGTTTTTATCTTTTTTTTTATCTTTATTTATAGTTTTTATAAACATTTCATAATTTCTAATAATAAAATATTCTTGATATTTTGTGGTTTTTGTCTTATGAACAATATTATTATATTTGTTTATATATTAATAATTTATATATAATTATATGTTTATTGATTTTCTATTGATTTGACGGCTAGTCCAGTTCGATCGATGATCCGATGATTTAGAACGTCATCTGGTTTAGTATCCGGATCGGATATAAAAATTAGTTTTATTTATTTTATTCCTGCAATCTTTCCCAAAAGCCTATGTCACCCACACATTAATTTTCTCTTTATTATTTTTTCTATTTTTATTTAAAAGACAATCAACACATCGGCTATTTTAGATAAAAACAGTATGTGGATTGTGGAGCTTATGTTTTTACAAAAGCTAGATATGTGGTGTTTAATTTTTATTTACGATTCTGGAATCTGGTATAGTGGAATCCTTGGTATAGAGGATGAATTTGATAGGCCCCGCCAGTGTCCAAAGTCCAATGCATAATATTTATTTACTTTGTTGTAATAACCCAGAGAAAGTTGTATAACTATTAAGAGAAAATCAAGAATAAGAGGCTGATTATATTATTATTTTGGCAGTAATTTTAGGGTACAGAAGGGATACAACTTTTTTCTATGTGTTTTATGTAATCAAGATTCTGACTGCTATGGTATGCGAAGGCACCATTGACTGTCTCGCCTATGCTTATGTGGTAAAATATTACTCTTTTCACCATGATTTTTCAATTTTTTTTCTTTTTAACAAATTGTCGTTGTAATAAATAGGTGACAATGATTTTATTTTTTATTTCAGGCAGAAAATATTCACGGCAGGACAAGAATATCAGCTTTTGGTATTTTAGCTGGTATCAAATCAATCTCTGGACTTTTAGGAATGTTAGTTGCTCGTTTTCTACCCATAGCTTTAACTTTTCAGGTATTTTACCAGCATTTATACTCTAAATACTTAAATCCTCATGTAATCATATAATCAGTCGATCAATATTATGAAAATTATAAGAGGTATATTTTTTTTCTGGATTAATTAGGTTTCAGCTATATCATTTCTCACTGGCCTGGTGTATATGAGAGTTTTCCTAAAGGAGAGGCTAAACAATGATGAAGATGGTGGTCATCAAGATGGTTATGATAGTAATGATGTCAGAATGTTAGCAGAGCCGATTCTAAACGACGCAACCATTAAACCACCTGTCTTGAACAAGAAGTATTCTTCATTGAAAGATATGCTCAGCTTGATGAAGACTAGGTAAGTTTATATGCTTTGTATATATATAGACACTTATATATATATATATATAATTATAAATGATGGATATGGATTTGTATAATGCAGCACCATATTTGTTCAAGCATTGATTGTTACTTTCTTCAGCAGTTTCTCAGATAGTGGAATGCAGTCTGCCTTTTTGGTTTATCTCTTATATTATATACTCCTTTTTAATATATCGAGTTTCACTTTATATTATCAACTAATGAACAAAAATGTATGACTTTTTTTGTTTTTTTACTATGCAGTATTTTCTAAAAGCACGTTTTGGATTTGAGAAGAACCAGTTTGCTGATCTCATGATGTTGATTAACATCGTTGGGTCTATCTCTCAAGTAAATAAATTAATGAGTGATTATGTGTAAATAATACTGTATAAAAGTAGCATTTATACTAATTGTTTTTTATTACTAATTGTTTTTATCAGCTGTTTGTACTGCCAAGATTTGCTTCTGCTGTTGGAGAACGCAAGCTTTTATCAGCAGGGCTTTTTATGGAATTCACAAACGTAAGAATGTGATTGTTTCTAATGACACCTTAATTAATAATCGATCTTGTTATATATAAGCAATGACATGGTGCATAAATTTGTGTTTGTGATGTAGATGGCCATTGTCAGCGTGTCTTGGGCACCATGGGTGAGTCAGTCAAGAACTAGAGGCTTGAACCATTGTTCACTCTCTATATGATATTCTTTTGTTATCTATTTCAATTTGGCAGGTTCCTTATCTCACCACTTTGTTTGTACCTGGAGCCATGTTTGTGATGCCATCGGTAAGTCTTTTTTTGACATGGTCATCAATTAGTTCTTAACAATGGAGCTCTCTAGCTACTTGATATTGTTTGGCTACAGGTTTGTGCTATTGCATCAAGACAAGTTGGACAAGGTGAACAGGTAAAGCTAGTAGTATCTTATTTTAGATACTGAATGTTTTACAAAAGAAAGACCTTATATTAGAGCACTTTCATCACAAATATAATACTAGTATTTTTATTTATTATCTTTTAATACAATTAAATTTTAAATAAAATAAAATTTAAGCCAATTATAATACACTTGTTTTGAGAGTATCTTAAGAGGAGACTAGAGACATCTCCACCTTTTTTGGTTTTTCCATTATTTTAATAATAAGTTTCTACTTTAGAACCTCTGATGGAGATGCCCTTAAAAACGCGAAATAATGTTTTGAAATGATGAAGGGAAAGGTGCAAGGATGCATATCTGGAGTGAAGTCTTTTGGCAAAGTTGTGGCACCATTTGTATTTAGTCCATTGACAGGTTCCTAATAGCCGTAAAAAGCCATCATTTTATTCTGCTAAGTTTCATTCATGTCTTTTAACACATTTGAAATATTTGGTTTGATATAATATAGCCTTGTTTCTCTCCAACGATGCACCGTTCTATTTCCCTGGATTCAGCCTTCTATGTATCTCCTTGTCCTCGGTATGACAGTCTTATCCATTGGGACTACTTTGATTTTATTGTATATGAATTATGATGGACCCAAATGTTATCTATGCGCAGATGATCGGTTTCTTACAGAGTCTAATGATAAAAGATGTTTCTGCTCCACCCATTGACAAAGAAATCAACAACACCTCCAGGGAAGAAGTGTGATTAAAGGAACTCATCAAGTATATCAGAGAAGAGTGTAAACTTATATAGGCCTTATAGCATGTGATAAAGATATTTATAAATGGGTGATGTATTCAAATATATGATAACTTTATGTTATCATTTGTTTCCTCTGAATTTGTTCAAGATGAAATAGTAAAAAAGAGGCAGAGAAGTGGAAGTGGTAATTGTAAAGTGTAAGACAAACTACTCTTGGGTATCTTATTTATTTATTGATTTATTTATTTATTTTTGTCACTCACTCTTGAGTATCTTATAGAACAAAGATTTTGATAGAGAAACTAATGATATTAGGATTAATTATTCATTAAAAAAAAGTAAAAAAAAAAAACACAAAGTGATTGATTCTTGAGAGTCATTTCTCCTATTTTACAAAAACACCACTCACAAACTAAAGTTATCTCTTCTTTGTTTTCATCTTCATATATACACAACCCCCTCATTACTAAAACATAGTTTCTTGTCTCTCATTCACTTAAGTTAAACACAATTTAACACTCAAAAAAATTTTATCCATAGAAAAAACGTTTACCTTGATTCAGGGTTTTGTGACCAGCCTGGTGGAACTCTACTTGAGACAACCGTGGGCATGGTTTTGACATTGATGTCAAGGGGATAAAACCGGTACTGAATGTCAAGTTCGAGAAGGATTTTAATTACTTCCTCGACCAACAAGGCTCTTCTTGTGAATCTTTCTCCCATATTTTGGTGGTTAATTTTATGACAAGGCCATATTGCTAACTTCACAATGTTCAAATCTTCAACATCTTTTACAATAATATCAGCTTTTGGATACCAATACTCTGGCTTACTGTCGATATAACTGCGGTTTTTGCACGAAAATATCATAATCACCATCATCCCATTCTTATTTATAAAAGATAAACATATTACAAAAAAGTGTGAGTTTATAATTTACCTTGATATTCTCTGTTTAATTGCAGCAATCTTTTCAGGAGGAGTAGTAATATGGACACAGCATAGGACTTCATCTCCCATGTCTGGACTACGATGGTAATTATGAATTGCTTTCGTCCACAGAAGGATATTCGGATACACAATCTTTAAATTGTCAGCTCTCAAGAAAACTGTTGTCAAAATGTTCATTTCCTCCACCACCATCTACAATTTCATCTTGTTTGTTAATTAGCTAATAAAAAGATTCACTAAATAGACTCAAAAAAGTTTCTTTTAGGTACCTCTATAGTATCGATTAACAACCGATCACCAACATCGTAAGGATGAATGATGAAGAGGAAAATGATTGACTCGAAGACGATCTTGAGAGAGTTCCCAAACATGAAGGCTAAAAGTACAACTTGTGAAGTTAAAAAGAGAAGATACTTAGAAGTGACGATTTCAAGAAGTATTAGCCATAGGACTATGATGACTATGGCAGTGAGAATATTAATCATGTGATGAAGTTTGTTCACTGCTGTTTTGGTGTCATTGAGTGTCAAAGCAAGAGCTCTTCTCTCTCTAAAAGCATTCACCTAATTTAACAGAATCAACAACATAGTTATTGACATATATACATATACATAATCTTGAGAAAGAAAGACTCATTTTCAAATTACCAGCCAGTTCTTTAAAGCTGATTTGGTAATCTTTTTGGTCACTAATGCTCCTTCGAAGAGACACATTGTCTTCATTGCCTCATCTACTCGTAAAAATCTCATCAAATCCTCCAAGTAAATGTGCCTTTTTGTCATTCAGATTTTGGTTTGTTAGGTTGTAAGAAAGAATAAAAATGTGTTCTAATAAAAAAGAGAAGTTATAGACTCACTTTGTGCCAGGCTGAGCAACGTTCTTGAAAATCTTTCTTGCAGCTGCTTTAGCTTCTTTTTCGCTTCGTATATGGCGAGTTGTTTCATCTTCAGATGTCGTTTGAAGCGCTTGTTCGTCTAATGTAGTCAGCGAAACGTTTCTCACAATCTTCATCAGCCTTTTCATGTTCCAAGCTGAAACATTCTTCTGATTCATCTTGTGCAAATCATCCATTGTGATTCCATTATCAGTTCCTTTCTTTGGGATGATCGGAGAGAGCTTTGTGTTCATCGTATTCCCGCTTTTTTCCGCTGCTGGAAACGCAGCGGAACAAAGCTCGGGTGATAAATCAGCTCCTCCTTTCTGCATCTTGAACATCTCTTCTTGCGCTCGCTCTTCGTCTTCCTCAATCCTACTCAGCTCAAGCATTGGAGGTCCAGATAACGTCTCAATCAAGTAATGATGAAACAAAGCTTCTTGAATCCTATCGAAGTAAGTACTAACGTGGAACGAAGAAGCGAGAACTTTAACAACCAATGTCTTGATCAACCACAATACCGTGCTCAACAAGAAACAAACCAAGATTTTAGACACCAAAACCAAAACACCGCTCTGAGTTTCCCTTTCTACTTTCTTGTCGAACAAGAAATGCCACGCGAGAAGCACGAGCCCTAGCCAGAGACAGTTCTGAACAGCCGTCTTCACACCATACACAAAGTAAAGAACACGTTTCCTCAACAAGAAGTTTCTCTCGATAAAAAAGACGATAATTCGGATTCCGCAACCCGAAACTAGCCTCCCGCAAATGAGTACAAGCAAAACTACTTCCCATTTCCACAAACGAATATTCCAAAGAGTTGCTTTCCTCCAAGAAGATAACGTTAGACTCAACACTAACGCAACTACGAGCGCGAACAAGCTCAACCATTGAAGCAACGTTATCGCGTTCATCTTCAACTTTCGATATTCCTCAGGAACATCTTCCTCAGCTAATGAATCTTCTTCTTCCTCAATATCATCTGATTGTCTTCCAAGTAAACCTGATCTTAACTGTTCCGATGTCCCCATCCAACTTGAGTATTGTTGCTCCTCTTCTTGCGGTGGATCTATCAACCTCGATCTCGCTTTTGCCCTAGAGACAAGTTCTGTTTTCCTCATAGATGAACATCTTATAACTACCTCTCCTTCTTCATCCTGCTGCTCTAAGTTCATCCGCATTGTCGCTGAGGAAAACGAAGCCGAAGAAGTACAAGAACGAACCGAACCGGATAAATTATTTGTTCCTGAACTGTTCATTTTGAAAGAAACTCTCATTTCGTTAGAACCCGACAAATTGTTGCTGTTGCTGATTCGCTCTGTTTCGTCGTTTACGTCGAGTGTGATATCCTCACGGCATTGCGGGAAATCGAAACTACCGTTGCTTTTTCGGCTTTGATCATTGGTTACAATGTCTTGCCAGAACTTGTAGCTTGAGTCTCGTTCCATGTTTGCTTTGTGGCTGTCTAAGCTAGAACGAGAGCTTTGAGTTTTGACGTTATGGTTAATGGAACCGTCGTCGTCATCAAGAATCTGATGTTTCTTCTTCTTCTTCTTCGTCAACTCGGTTTGATCTCCGGTGCTTATAATCTGTTTGTATGAGCTATGAGAATTAAAGGATTTTCGGAAATCCATTGGAAAAAATTTAAAAACTAAAAAGATAGAACAAAATACAAAATTTTAGAATGAAAAGAAACAGAATCAGAAACTGTGATGATGTATTTGGACAGAAACGTTACGTTATAGTTTGAAACAAGAGTTACGAGTTTTAGGTGTATGTGATATTTTTTGTTCTCTGTTACTTAACTTGCTAACAATTATAATTATTTTTTAAACCACCATGCGTTGGATTAAGACTTAATATAGCAATTAATTCGAGTTTTGATAAAACGATAACTAAATTTAACTATTCCACGTTTCTATGTTTGGTCTGATTGTTTTTAGTTATAGAGTTGGGAACATTAAATAACATTAATAACACCAAACATATAACACTAACATCTCGCGTGCATGCCACATTGTTCTTGTGTTCTGGCGTTCCTATCGGAGTCATTAAAAAGGTTAGAGACTTGGATTTTGATTCTTTTATTTAGTTTTCTCCATTTATACTCAGAGGTTACTGAATACTGAATCTGAACCATCATGGTTTGATTGGAATATTATGTCTAGTTCGAGGTTGAAGTGGAATGAACAAACTTGGTTCTTGAATAATGATTCAATGAGTAGATGAAATTAGGTTAAGTTTTAAACTTGGGAAGTTTAATTCAGAGATTCTAGTTTTTCTTTAACCATAAAAGCACATGTAATGTAAGAGTAGAGTCATAGATGCTTAATTGATTGGTATACAACTCTTTGGTGTATCAGAGACCAAAAGGTAAACTAAACAATGATAATCTTCAAAAGGTCAAAATTGTGTGGTTATATAAACTAATTAATTAGGTCAATGTTTGTGGATTACAAAATTGTTGACTCATTTTGAGACAAAAAATAAAAATAAAACATCAAAAAAATTCAGGCAGGTGAGTTTTGTGACCAGCCAGGTGGAACTCTGCTAGAGACAATGTCAGGCATTGTTTTAACATTAATGCCAATGGGATAAAACCGGTGTTCAATGTCAAGTTCGATGAGGATCTTAACAATTTCTTCGACCAAGACAGACCTTCTTGTCCATCTCTCAATCATGTCCTGAAAATTCATCCTGTGACATGGCCAAATTGCTATCCTCACTTTATTCAAATCTTCCACATCTTTTACTATGATTGTAGCTGTTGGGTACCAATATTCTGGCTTGTTGTCAATGTAGCTACATACAATTACCATCAAAACAATCAGCAAAATCGGTATAAAAGCGCGTACAAGTCTATACTTATACGCGCTTTTAAAAATTATCAAAAAATTCATTCGATATTAAAATCGTGTAAAAATGTTAAAAAGTAAGTCTTACTTTGATATTCTGTGCTTGATGGTTGCCATTTTCTCGGGAGGAGTAGTAATGTGGACACAGAACTCGATTATATCCCACATGTCTGGACTACGGTAATAGTTGTTGATTGATTTTTGCCAAAGAAGACTATTCGGATACATAATCTTTAAATTGTCATATCTTAAGAACACTGTAGTGAGTATGTTCATTTCCTCCACTACCACCTAGATTAGATAAGTAACGTTTTGGTTAGTCAGTTAATAACAAGATTCATGTGGGTTACATTTTTGGTATTTTTACCCATTGTAAATACGAATGCACATACCTGTACATTATCAATCTCGCAGCGATCACCAACATCGTAAGGATGGACAATGAACAAGAAGATGATGGACTCGAAGACGGTTTTGACTGTGTTGCCAAAGATGAAGGCCAAGAGTACAACTTGTGAACTTACAAAGAGAAGTACCTTGGAAGATGCGATTTCGAGAAGTACAAGCCATATGACAACTATGACAATGGCAGTGACAATATTAATCATGTGATGAAGCTTGTTCACTGCTGTCTTGGTGTCGTTGAGTGTCAAGGCAAGAGCTCTTCGCTCTCTGAAAGCATTGACCTAATCAAAGTCAACATTGGAGTGATATATATACCACAGCATAAATTAAAATCTTTTTTCTTTTTCTAGTAAGGTTAATGAAGAAAATTAACAATTACCAGCCAGTTCTTTAAGGATGATTTGCTAATCCTTTTCGTCTCTGGTGCTCCTTCGAAGAGACTCATTGTCTTCATGGCTTCGTCTTCTCGCAAATATCTCATCAAATCTTCTAGGTAAATGTGCCTTTTGGTCATTCAGATTTGAGTTTGTTAGTGAAAACTCAAAATGTGTAATTCTAACAAAGAAGGGAAATTGTATAACTTACTTTGCGCCGCGTTTAGTCACGTTCTTGAAAATCTTTCTTGCAGCTGCTTTAGCTTCTTTTTCGCTACGTATTTGTCGAGTTGATTCATCTTCGTATGTTGGTTCAAGCATCTGTTCGTCTAATGTGGTGAGTGAAACATGTCTCACAATCTTCATTAGCCTCTTCATGTTCCAAGCTGAGACATTCTTGGGATTCATCCTATGAAGGTGTTCCATGCTGATTCCGTTATCGTTAGTAGTTTTCGATTTGATAGGTGAGAGCTTCGGAGTCTGAACTCTCCCGCTTTTTCCCGGTGGAAACGCAGCCGCGCAAAGATCGGGTGGTAAATTAGCACCTGCGTTTTGCATCTTGAAGATCTCTTCTTGCGCTCGCTCTTCCTCTTCCTCAATCCTACCCATCTCAATCATAGGAGGACCCGATAACGTCTCGATCACGTATTGGTTAAACAACGCTTCTTGAATCCTATCAAAGTAAGTACTAACGTGGAACGAAGAAGCCAAAACTTTAACCACCAATGTCTTGATCAACCACAAGATAGTACTCAACAAGAAACAAACCAAGATCTTGGTTACGTAAGGAAGAAACTTGCTCTCTGTCTCTCGCTGTACTTTCTTGTCAAACAAGAAATGCCACGCGAGAAGCACAAGACCTAGCCAGAGACAATTCTGAACAGCTCTACGAACACCGTAAACAAAGTAAAGAACACGCTTTCGCAAAAGGAAGTTTCTTTCGATAAAGAAGACAACGATTCGAATTCCCCAACCCGAAACCAACCTACCACATATAAGAACAAGCAAGAACACTTCCCATTTCCACAAATGAAGATTCCAAACCCTAACTTTCTTCCACGAACGAATCGATAAACTACAAGCCAATGCAGCTATAATCGCGACTAAACTAAGCCATTGAAGCAACGTTATAGCGTCTAGCTTCCCTCTCTTATACTCATCTGGCACATCTTCATCTGCTAATGGATCATCTTCTTCATCTATATCACCAAGTATCCCGGATTTTAACTGACCCGATCTCCAACCCGTAAAAGGCGTTTCTTCTTGATCTTGAAGCCTCGATCTCGTCTTCGTTCTTGAAATAACTTCTGATTTCCTCTGAAACGAAACGTTAGATGTACATCTCAAAACCTCATCCTCTTGTTGTTGTGTCTGTTCTTGATTCGTCCGCATTATCGCGGACGAAGAAGTCGAATGAGAAGATGAAGAAGGGACAGAACTAGCGCAATTTGTAGCAGCCACACCATGAACGTTGAAAGAGACTCGTAATTCTCTAGACCCATCAAACGATGTTCGAGCCGTTGATGTTGGCGTGGTCTGCACGTCATCATCAACATCAACTGTGATCTCTTCGTTTCTTCCTCCTCCTCCTCCTCCTCCCCATGTTCGATTCATAGGTTCTCCGACCATTCTTACCGGAGATTCCTCCAACGACGGTGGCTTTCCTTGAGCGAAATCGAAACTTCCGCTTAATCTATTGCTTTTCCGATTAATAGCCATGGGATCTTTGACACTTGTTTGATCTGAAGTTGTTCCAGTGTTGTCTTGCCAAAACTTGTAGCTGGAATCACGTTCTACCGGAGCGTTACGTCCGTCGTCAAGGCTAGAACGTGAGCTTTCGGTTTTAGGGTTATCGGAAACCATACCTAACCGATTTGGATTGTGATGATCGTGATGATCATGGAGGATTGGACGATGCTCAGGGCTTGCTTCGCTTTGATCTCCTGGACTTCTTGTTATTTGTTTATACGAGCTATGAGATTTGAAGGAATTTCTGAAATCCATTTTGACAATAATAATTAGAGAACAAAAAAATTGGGAAAAAGAAAGTGTAACAAATTAATTATTACGATTTTTTAGAAGAAAAAAAAGAAACAAAAACTTCGCCGATTGTTATGATTCATGGCACAAAAGCTTTACGTTAATTAGGAATAAGCGTTACGTGTAAAAATAATTTCTATACGATTAATATTTATTTCCTTTTTTGGTTCTTTATATAAAGTATATCAATTAAATTCATGTTAAATTAAGCCAATTAATGTTTCATTTTCTTCTATCTACGACAAAACACAACACAACACTTTCACTAGACATATCCTTATTCAAATAAACAAAGACCAAATGTTCAAGAAACATGAGATTACAACAACAAGCAAACAAACAAACAACATTTCAGAAAAAATCATTAAAAAAAATAAAACCTAAAAAAAAAAAGTCACTAAAGATGAGAATTGGTGTTGTTACACTTACACATATGTAGCTTCAGTATGAATCAATCTTCTTCACTTGCGTCTTCTTCACTCTCGTTTTCCACATCCTCCATTTCAACATCACCTAAAATCCACTGTTCAAGCTCATCTTCTTGAGCTTCTATATGCTGTTGTATATCAGCAGAGTCCCAATCATCTTCCCCATCATTTCCCAGCTCTTCTCCACGGCAAGAAACCTGCAAATGCGGTCTTCTCCTAGCCAAAGCATCTACAATATCTCTGTTCACACTCCCTGTGATCCCTAACCATTTAAGCCTCGGAAAAAACGGTTTCTTCAACCATTTAAACGAGAGTTGCGTGATGCCACCACAATCGTAAATATCCAATAAACACAAGCTACTTCCAGGACATTCGTCTTCGTAAACCCGTGTAGATGCAAGAGCCATGACTGATGGATCTCCTATAAGTCTACACTCTCTTAGTTGGAGTTTTGTAATCGGAGCTCCTGATTTTGCTAGAGCAAAAATGGCAGCGTCTGTTAGATTAGGAAGGTTAGACAAGTCGAGCTCACGCAACGCTAGTTTCGAGGATCCATCAAACAAAGTAGTCATGAATTTATCTGTTAGATTTCTGCAGCCTCTAACAGATAAAGAAACCAGAGAACCCAAAACTCTCTCTTTCAAGTACGTAACCCCTGTGTCGGTTATATCAGTGCCATCAAGAAGTAAAACCTTAAGTTTCGGTAGATGAGATATAGCTTGTAAGGTTTCATCCCTTAGGTTTCTGCATCCTCTTAGATCAAGATCTTCCAGTTTGAGATTCGACGACAGCTTTTGAATTGCGTGGTCCGTAAGAAGATGACACCTTCTTAGACTAACATGACTAAGCGATAGTGTAGTTGCTAAGATGTCATGGAAGACAAGATCCGTCAGCTTAGTTCCATGATATATGCTAAACTTGGAGAGGCTAGCGCAAGAGTGAAGAATCGTCTTGAAACCAGCATCTGTTACACGACAAAACCCGCCAAGACAAATGCTTTCGATGCTCAAACATTTATCAGCAAGAAAAAGCATTCCTTGATCACTAACTCTCCTGAAGTAACTAGGATGAAACTCTTGGCTACGGATTAACGATAAATGCTTCAGCTTACGGTTTTGATTGATCACTTGAAGTCCGAAATCCGTAAGATCTGATACTTGTCTTGGATCCTCAAATGGTGCATCTCTTAGATCCAAATCTATCAAAGATGTAAGAGACTTCGATATGGCCTTAACCACTGCATCAGTAATATAATCTACCGAGAGGCGTAAATGCTGAACGTTTTGAAGCACAGTAGATGTAGTAATAACCTCGTTGCTGTCTTGCCCTGATCTTTTAGTTGATGTAAGTAGCTGAGTCATCATTTTTGAAGAGATGTGTCCTAGCTCTAGATGAGTGAGTTTATCAGATACTAATCCAAAAATACGACCATCATTAGGACGTAGATATAATGAGAGGTCAAACATAAGTGCTAAGACCTGTCAAAGACAACATATATTGATATATCATCATCATCATCATCATCACATTCTCTTTTAGGATCGAAAAAGAGAATTGGTTAAAAGACCCAAACCTCTAAATGAGAGCAACCATTTAGTAAATCTTCTAAAGCAACACGGTTAATAGTTCGACCAACTTTTTCAGCTACTGAACCCAAACAAAGGAGTCTGAAAGTTTCAGGAATGATGACTAATTCGTTAGAGACAAACAGTGGGAAGAATCAGATGAATCAAGAATATGAATAAAGATATAACCTTAAATCCTTGCATTTTCTACCGATTTCAGAGATGAGATCACCGCTGAAATCGCGACAGTTGTGGAGAGAGATCTCACGCAGAGAAGGACGTACTAATATGTCAATAGCTGAATTACCAAGACGACCACAATCAAGCTTGAGACTTGAAAGCTTTTGATTTGGAAACAACAATGGTCTAACAGTTTCCATTGACAATGAAACATTCTGAAAAATATACAGTAGCAGATATCAAAAAGACAAAAACTTTTTATACAAGTTCAATTTGAAATCGAAATTCAAATCAAACACTTCAGAAATTACAAATATTTATTCTCAAATCATGAAATCAACTGAAATGTGGAGACTTACGATGACGTGGAAATTGGGAGTGAAGGTAAGGACACGAGTGACACAGCTCTTTAGTGTTTTGCAAGTTGATGCTAAAGAGCAGAGAGAAGCAACGTCGAGTTTTGTCATGATAGTTTCCAAGAGAGCCGCCGGTAACAGATCCAAGCTTCTCTCGCCATCGTAAACCTCAACTTCTCCATCTCCACCACCGTCTACTCCGTCGCAGACGACGGTGTTAGCCATCAACGGAGTCTCTCTTCGCTGATATTCAAGTGAATTAGAGAAAGGTAAATTTGCGGAAATTGTGGAGATCGAATCTCACTTCAGGAGTTGTGTCTC
This sequence comes from Cardamine flexuosa, assembly GCA_963555745.1. Classification (NCBI taxonomy): domain Eukaryota; kingdom Viridiplantae; phylum Streptophyta; class Magnoliopsida; order Brassicales; family Brassicaceae; genus Cardamine; species Cardamine flexuosa. The sequence goes on from OY743219.1 coordinate 20,422,407, forward strand.
CGATCTCATCTTGTTGTGTCTGAATTTTTAGATCCCAAATATGCTCATCGATCCGATTTACGCGGACATTAAAATATTGGTACGAACAAAAACGTCACCGTTTTATTTAAACATTAACATGTTTTCCGGTTATTTGGTTTAGTGCGGTTCGGTTTTTTTTTTAGAATTGATTTTTGTCCGGTTATATGAAATAGTTCCCAAATACTTTAATAGAACCTAATTTTGCTTCGATTTCATCTGAAACATTTCGATCAATTAAAGTTCAGATAGGGTTCATTCGGTTCGATTGCTTAAAATTCTGATTTAATTTGGGTTTGCTTTGATAAAATCGGGGTTTATAACAAAATTCGGTTCAGGTTCGTTCAATAAATTATCGTTTGGTTCGGTTAACACATATCCACAACTACTTTCGAAAGAACACGTGGACCCGATGGATCATTCGCCCCGTAACAGAAATCGGGTCGGGTCAAATCTCATCGTCGATAATGGTATCGAGTTCGTAATTTGTGTCTTTCTCTGCCATTTCCCAAGTTGAAAGCATTTTCAATTTCACCAATGGCCGATTGGGCAACACTTCCAAAGGATCTCATAGACCTAATCGCAAAATCTCTAGAATCTTCCTTCGATCTCATCCAATTCCGTTCCGTATGTTCTTCATGGCGATCCGCCGCCGAACCAAAACGTCCTCTCCCAACACATCACCTCCCAATCCTCCCCGATAACGGAGTCAGCCTCTTCCCTGATTCCGCCGTAGGTTTCCGTCTCTCCCACCGGAGTATCTTACTTATCAAGCCACACAGCGAAGCGGATTCATCTGGATGGCTAATCAAAGTCGAAGAAGACCTTGATCGTCCTCGTAAGATAACTCTTCTCGATCCGTTAAGTGATAGAAGAAATCACATTTCCGATCATTTCCCTCGTACTCTCGATATGTCGAGATTCAAAGTTCGCGAATTAGGTCGTGAATTCAAGCTTCATTATTTCAATACCGTTGGTGATATTGTAGAGAGTTTATACTTGGAGAAAGCTGTTGTTAAGTACTTAGATTCAGATTTTAGATTTGTGTTGCTTACGATTCATGTGTCTGGGAAATTAGCTGTGTATAGGTCTTGTGATAGAGAATGGACTGTGATTAATGATATGCCTTCTCCTTATGATGATGTGATTGTGTTCGATGGAAGTTTCTTCGCTGTTGATAACAATGGGAGAACTGTGGTTGTTGATTATAGTTCTTTGACATTGACGTTGGCTGCGAGTCCTGTGTTTGGTGGTGATAAGAAGTTTTTGATTGAATCTTGTGGTGAAATGTTGTTGGTTGATATGTACTTGACCTTAGAGACAATGGATGGAGATCCTGGATTCGTCGAGGAGAATTTGGAGCATGCTGCGTTTTATATAAACGAGAGAACGGTTAAATTTAAAGTCTTTCGATTTGTGGAAAGAGAGAAGAGTTGGGTTGAGGTTAAGGATCTTGGTGATATAATGTTGTTCCTTGGTGATGACTCTGCCTTTTCCGTTTCTGCTTCTGATATATTACCTCTCTTTGGGGGAAGCTCTGTGTTTTTCAAAGGTAATGTCTTTAATGGGGAAGACTTGGGTGAGATGCAAGATCCAGATTTGGGAGTGTTTGATTTCAGGACTGGGAAAATAGAATTGGTTCACAAATTCCCTGAATATGCTAAGCTGTTTTGGCCTCCGCCTCCTTGGATTACTTCTCATGAGGTCAGTGCTTTCGAATCTCTTAACACGTGAAATACTGTTTGCCTAGGACTGTTTGCTTATAGGTTTGTATACACTACTCTACATTTGCATCTTTTAGCTATCGAAACTCTGTGGAATTATCCTTAATTCCTTATAACAGTTAATGATCTCGCCTTTGCAGTAGTCCCGGAACTGTCATTATGCGTTCCTTCTGCGTTAATCTTATATTAAATAGGTGTTTGTTGCTAATCTGTGAAACACCATCTCAGCGTGCTGAAGATCATACTGGAGAAACATCATCCCGATCTTTAATAACGTTTGTATAATCCGGAGTTTACGATCTTGGAGATGCTGTGGTTTAGGGAGGCTAATCTCTCTGATACTTGTGAGATTAAGAACCAAACTTGGAACCACATGTTTATGTTTGTTTTTCTTTTACAGTTTCCATCTTTTCACTAGCATTTGTACGTACATAGAGAACCTTTCTTTGTAATCTATTTCCCAAAGATGTTGTTCATAGGAGATTACAATTCATGTTTTCTCCAAAACAATTTGTGACACCTATAGCAGCAATAAGAACTAATGTCACAGGACAAATTAACTTTGTAAATTCATCTTTAGTTTTCTATAATCTTTTGAATTTAACCATTTGTGTGAAAAATCCTGAATTTCATTCTTCTGGTCCGCTGGAACTTTAATTGAATGACAAAGTATTTTGATAGCAAATAAAATGTTCCATCTCCCCATCAGTAGACAAAACCGGTACCAAATTCCTAAACCGAAGTCCGGTTATTTCGTAATGTGGTGTGTTGTCTTCCCGTTGTGTTCGGATGAGTGAAAATGTGTGGACAATGAGCGACGTTGGCAAAGTAGTTAGCAGTTAGAAATGGCGGCTTTGAGTCTGCCCACTCGACCTATCCAGACCGTTAATGGTGGTAAATCCAACTTGTCTTCTCCATAGTTACCTCTTATCTCTGGATTCTTTCGATTTTAGTTACTAGGGTTTTAAAAACTCTTCCTTTAATTTCTGATTCACCAGATATGTAGTCTTACATTCACGAGAAGCTGGTTTTAATCTCAAGTTGCTCTAATTGATGAAAACGAAATCTGGGTTTTGTTTCCTGTTAGTGTTAATTCCCATCTCCCATTAAATTTTTACAAATCAGTTTCTTTGTGTAGTTCTTTGGAATGGAATTGAGAATTTTGGAAATTGAATCACAGTGTCTGATTCAACTCATCTAGATTTTGTATTGATTCTTCTGTCTTTTGTTACTCAGGTGTGGTGGTTACCAAAACCTTGACTCTTCTTTATCCTGCTACACTTATGTCCAGACCTAAAGCTCTGAACTTGATGATAAGCAGCAGTAACAGTGGCTTGCGACGGTTCCTTTTCACTCCACCTCAGCGTCTGAGTCGAGGTATCTCTTACTGGGGAGAAGAGCTAAGCAATGTGTCATGGACTTACAGAACGAAAATGTACGTTCATTGCAAGGCTGGAGCAGTGCCTTTGATGAAGCAAGGCCATAAGTTCCTCACCTCCTTGTCGTCTCCAGCCTTAGCTGGAGATCCGTCTGCAACAAACCGACACATTAAGAAGTTTGTAGCTGCTTCTCCCAAATCAGTAGCTCTTAATGTCCTGTCTCATCTCCTCTCGGATCACACTTCACATCCTCATCTCTCCTTCTTTGCTCTCTCTGTGAGTCTTTGCTTTTTGTTTTCTTGTTTCTCTTCAATCAATATGTTGGAAGTGAATGACTTGAAGTTGGTTTCTTGTTTTCCTTTTCCAGTTGTATTCAGAAATTACTGAAGCATCATGGTTTGATTGGAATCCTAAGCTCATTTCTGATCTTGTTGCTTTGCTCAATAAACAAGAAAGATTTGTTGAATCAGAAACTCTACTTTCTAGTGCGGTTTCGAATCTGAAGTCAAACGAACGAGACTTTACTCTCTTCCTCTGCAATTTGGTTGAATCAAACTCTAAGCAAGGGTCTATACAAGGATTCAATGAAGCCTATTCTCGTCTGCGGGAGATAATCCAAAGATCGTCATCAGTTTATGTCAGAACACAAGCTTACAAGTCTATAGTTTCTGGTTTATGCAACATAGACCAACCTCATGATGCAGAAAGAGTTATCGAGGAGATGAGAGTGGAAACAATAACGCCGGGATTGTTTGAATACAAGTCTGTTCTTTACGGATATGGAAGGTTGGGTTTGTTTGACGACATGAATAGAGTAGTGAACAAAATGGAAACAGAAGGTCACAAAATCGACACGGTTTGTTCAAATATGGTTCTTTCGTCCTATGGAGCTCATAATGCTCTTCCCCAAATGGGTTCTTGGTTACAGAAGTTGAAAGATCTGAAAGTTCCTTTATCGATAAGGACATATAACTCAGTCTTGAATTCTTGTCCTATGGTCATATCACTGTTAAAAGACTTGGATAGTTGTCCGCTTTCTCTTAATGAGCTGCTTACTTTTCTGAATGAGGACGAAGCGGTTCTGGTCCAAGAATTGACTCAGTCATCAGTTTTAGATGAAGCCATCGAGTGGAATGCGGTAGAGGGTAAGTTGGATTTACATGGTATGCATTTAAGCGCATCGTATTTGATAATGCTGCAATGGATGGATGAGATTAGAGTTAGATTTAGTGAAGGGAAGTGTGGGATTCCTGCAGAGATTGTAGTTGTTTCAGGGTCTGGAAAACATAGTAACGTTAGAGGAGAGTCACCGGTTAAAGCGTTGGTTAAAAAGATAATGGTTAGGACTCGAAGTCCGATGAGAATTGATCGGAAGAATGTTGGTAGTTTTATTGCAAAGGGAAAAACTGTAAAGGAATGGCTCTGCAAATGAAGTTATAGTTGTGAATTTGATCAATTGGGTTCACAAATTCTTAGTGTGTTTGATTGAGAAAATGAATACAATCTCTCACATTCATGAATCAAAAGATTAGTTTTGTTCAAAAGATTAGTACACATAGAGCACACGAATGTATCCATGTAACTAATCTCTAAGTTTTGTATGATATATTGATATGACAAAATCAGTAACCATTTAGTAGTTTTTACATTGCAAGGAAAAGAAATAAAGAGTTTACTTTGCATGTGGTAGTTTACTAATAATCAATCACTTAAATGGTTAAAAATTTCCTCAAAAAATTTACATGTTTGGTTATAAGAATATCTCTTGATTATTATATGCTTCGTTGCTTCTTGTTTTGGTAGTTTCGTGGATATTAGTGTCCCGTTTACTGAATAATGTTCGGCATTTGAAGACAAAAATTGGAACAAAGTAGCTTTCTCTGCAGTTTCCGGGAAATTTTCAGTTTCACATGTCACTATCCACTTGTATTTATTATTGTTTGCTCTTTCAGTCTTTTGTAGCAAGGAAAATGATTTAAATATTCTAAAATTTGCAGAAATTGTGATGGACTGAAAAAGAAACCGAATTGCTTAAAAATTAGGATGTCTTTTGCAAAGTAGGTAATTTTTATGTTTTAATTTGTAATTTGGATAGTTTTAGCCCAAATTATATTTTTGGTTGGATTATAGTGATGTTGTTGGGTAGTTTATGGAGATTTGAAGGTGTGAGAAGTCAAGAGAACCCTTGGCAATAGAAGGAGAAAAATGGTGGAGGAATTGTAAGAGACATGCGGGAGAAGTTGTCGGGTGAAAAAAACTTAGACGGAAAAATTAGTGCGACTGGGTGATATGAGAGACATGGTGTACAGAGCATGAGGATGGCAAACGCGTGGAACAAACGCGTGTGTGGACTGGTTTTAATGGACCATAATGGACCGAAACTTTGTTAAAGCTTAATGTTAAACATAAGATATGTTAAACATGAACATAAATTATGGATAAGTGTGGGTGAGGATTAACAAGTGTGTGGCTGAGAAGAAAATCTCGTTGGTTTAGCAGGTAAGATAAGATTTAGGTAATCTCTGGAGATCTAAGTTACAGTTGAGGAAATTTAATGGAGATGAGTAAAGGGTCAACGGATGAGACTGAGGAAGGTATGTAAACCGAACCCGAATCTCCCTCTTCCTTATTTAATGTTGGTACAAAGTTTATGATAAACCTCCAATTTTTAAGTGGTAATAAATGTGTTAAATGTAGGTGATTTATATGTAACGGTCATGGTGGGTAGGTGGATTCGGTTGAAGAATGGTAGATGGGAGTTCAAAATAGACATGTCCAGGACCGTCCTTAGCATAAACTGCAGAAACGTTGAAACTTGGGAAGAGCTGAGGGTTTTGATTGCGTCTGCATATACGCTTGATGCTAAATTGATAAGTGTGGAAATGTCATATTGGTTAGGGTTTGGGATCTTCCCAAGTAGGTGTGGTATGACTTCAAATGCAAGAAGCTGTAACGGCAAAGGAAAGCCATAGCAACAGCTTGTACACTGCTTGATCCTGCTGATCAAAGCTTGTATAGGATCAGGCTGTTTTTCTGTTGGTTCAGGTCGACCAAACCGTCCCATCGCATCTTCAAACGAATCCCTACCTCACGGATATTTGAGGAAGAAATCAACGTCCTTCGTCATCTCCACGTGCTCTTCTTGCACAAATATCTCTTTCTTACAAAGCAATATCCCATCCATTGTAACTATCAAAGCTAGAGGCAATCGCTTTGAATCTTCTATTTCAGGGTCCTCGAGCATCTCAACAAGTTTAGAAACTTTAATATCCGTTTTCTTTTCCTTTACCGTTTCCTTCTCCTTCGTCTTCCCAGTTTCCTTCTCCTTCTCCTTCTCCTTCTCCTTCTCCTTCTCCTTCTCATTTTCCTTCTCCTTCTCCTTCTCCTTTTCCTTCCCACTTTTATTCTCTTTCCCACTTTTATTCGCCTTCCCAAATAGCGTTTCCCACATCGAACGCCCTCTCTTCCTCTTCCGCTTACGCTCTTCCACTTCTGCATGACTTGGTTTTGGTCCACAACCAAGTCCGCCTGAAACGATGTGGAATTCTCTTAGAGAGAATTTAAGCGGTTCCTCCCCCCCCCCGTACACTGCCCACAATTCTTTTTTTTTTCTTCGTGACAAGTTGCCTAGCAAGTAGACCATGGATAATTTTTGCCGAATTGTGGCACCTTGCCACCAGTAGTCTAAATAAACCTCCAAATTGAGATTCCAGTATTCTTTTAAGCGCTTCTGTTCCTTCCAAGGCTTCCGCTAATTGGCCAATCAAGTTTGGTTTGGAATATATGTTCAACCGGCCACCACGAGGATACGAATTGGCGGGGAATAGCCGCTCTGGCAGCCGAATTGGACCATCTTCGTCGGAGGTGTTTGAACTTTCTTTCATTGTAACTGAAAACAAAATAAAATTGATTAAAACTACACCTTATCACTTTATATAGAACCTCGGAGCAGTTCCACTTTGATCCTTCTATCTTGGAACTTCCAACTTCTCCTTCACTATTCGGAACCGTACACTTTTCGTAACCGAAATTGAGTAACTTCTCCACTTAATTTTTAAAATTAAACACTAACTTAGCTAACTTCTTTAATTCGTTATTAGTACAGGAAGCTTACTTTTAATGGATTCAAGGTCGGTTCGATTCGATTTGTTTTCTTCTTCGGGTTCGTCGTCGTTGCATGTCTTCGCCGAGCTCCGAGTTGTCCTTTGGGTTTGGAAAATTAACTTCCTTCGAGCCATTTGAGGTTCAACCGACATTAAGCAGTGATGTAGATTGATGAATTGTATACTTGCTCTTTATGTGGCTTATCGGAAACGATGAAGACAAAGATCGGAGACTTGTACAATTTTGACAGAGAGAAAAGGTAAAGTTACTTTTTTGTTTTTACTATTACGGAAATTGTAATTAATCAATATTATTAAAATTAATTATTTCAAATTATAATTTCAAATTTCATAATTTGAAATATAAAATTGGACCATAATTTTCAGAATTGAATCCAATGGCAGGGGGTGTAATTAGGGAAATTATTGATGATATAAATGTTAAGCAAATTATAAAAACATAGGTTGGGCTATAACTATCCAATTTGCTAATTAAAACTTAAAAACTACCCCTTTTCCCAATTTCCCCTAAAAATTAATATATTATACATATTAAGATAATATCCGCCCATAACTCCGGACAATATTCTCATTAAAATTAAAGTAACTGTATTGGTGCAGTAAGATATTTTTTTGGTGTGCAATAATTAAGATTTTTGTTTTGTGTGCAATAAGATTTAAAGACCAATATATATAATAGTTAAAAAAAATTAATCCAAATTTTTTATTACTTTTTATATGAAAATAATTTTTATAAATATAAAATGTGAGTTAACCTAATTATGCAATTAGGAGAGCTATATGATAAAGTTTAATAATCGAATAGGAGTATATTTATAAATATTTAAGGACTAACACATCATATTTAACTCATTGTCAACTCTACATGTCTTACCATATGATTATGACCCGGAAGCTCTATAATTTTCTTTTGGAGCAAGCAGGGCCGGCTCCGAGAATTTAAGGACCCTAAACAAAATAAAAAACGGGGACCCAAGACTTTTGAGAGAAAAGTTAAGACATTGTCACAATGAAAAACAAAAAAAAAAGAAGCAGAAACATCAATATAGAAAAAAGAAAAAGTAAATGTCGTATCTTTCTTTTTTATTCTAATAGTTAGTTCCATAATATTTAATATATGTATCATTTATATTATAAAGCACATGTCACTGGACCTATCAAAATCTGCCACATAAATATTTTTTTTTAACTTTTACCACATAGATATCTATTATAAATTTGAATTCATTAAAAATATCAAAACTAAAAAGCTGATAAGAAAAAAACTGCAAAACAAAATAACTTCTTTCCTCTTATTAATTTTTCTATTTTTTATATATATTTATTCAAAAATTATTTTAAAATATCTAAATTCTCTCCATCCACTAACACCACTCAGGCACTCACCATATTTCTATCACCATGTTTTTAGGTTTTCATCATTTTCTTCTACATATTTATAAGTCCTAATAACTCAAAACATTTTTCTTTGTTTTTAGAAATTTTGAATCCACAAATTCTCTCCAATTTTTCATGCTTTGCTATGGAGTGCCATTTACATTTTCAGAAAATATGAGAGGTAATTAGACTGTCTCAGTTTTAATGTGATCTCCATTTATTATCTTTCTCTGAAACTCTATTTTAGATCATTGATTTTTAAAGTTATATTTGTTTGATTTATTTATATTTGTACTTTCTCTACCAGAATCTGTAACAGAGGAAGATGGTTGAAAATTGGAATCAAAATATATGTATACCTTCAATAATATTATTTTCCATGTGAGTCTTTAATTTTAGTATGTTATGAGTTTTTTTTTCCTTCAATAATTCTTTGTTTAATTTTTAAATTATTTTACATAATTTTTTATGGCGCAAGTCATTTTTAAATAAACAAACTATCAGTATTTAGAATATACTTTTTCCAATTAATTCAATTTTGATCTAATTTATTGTTTTTTAATTATATACACAAAATAATAATATTTTCAACATTTTTATTTATTTATCAGATTTTATATTTTATCTGGACGTAGTCCGGGCTCTCCTACCCTTTCCGCCGGCCCTGGGAGCAAGTTAAATTATTTATAATAACTAAAACTTTTATCTTTAAAATGGTATTTTTTAGAAACTAATTAATTTATTTTATAAAATTTGAATGATGTTGAAATATATTTTGAGAAGATTGTGTTACTAAATAGATATATTCTTATATGTGTATAAATATTGTAGACTTATTTGTTAATAGATTAGGGATAGTAGATTCAAGTGTTTAGACATTTTTACTCTTAATGAATTTTTATTTGTTCTTTATGCCTATACATATAATGTAATGTTCAATAAAAAAAATTTGGTAACGGCGGGAGTTCTTGTTTAGATTTAATGTTAGGTTTGTAAATGTTCTTCCCTTTTAATATTAGTAGAATTTTACTTATGTAGTACTTTTAAAATGAGATGAAAATTTAATATTTTGATTTATATTTGTACCATGAAATTGAGACTACAGTCGTGTAAGGTTTTTAACAAATAAAGCTCGAAAGTAATAGACTATAGTAAATTGGTCAAAAGTATTTTATATAGACTATTGATTATTTTTTGAAGAGAATTTAAAAGAAAAAATTTTGTTAAAGGAGAATTTAGAAAAAAAACTTCATTGAAAAGGATAATTTAGATACTTTTATAGTTTAAAATACGTAAGTTTCAAAAAAAAAATTCTTAGAAGTATATAACTATTGTTAATTTATCCAAAATTGGGATTTAACCATTTTGTTGGTGGGTTTCTGGAACCTTTGGGTTTTGATTATTAAGACTTGAACAGCAGATCGACATGCAACAACAAAAAAAGAATCAATAAAGTCTTAGGGTCAAGGATTTATGACTTAAGTCAAAAAAACTTATTGAAGGAGTTGGAAAAACATGTAACCACATAAGAGATTATGCCAGTGCAAAAATGCTAAATTTAGATTTGGGAAAAATATTAGAATGATACTAAATTTATATTTAATAACTAGTATAGTATAGGAAAGATTAGTGTTAGATTAGTTTTTTTTATTTCCAAAATACTCTTCAGACCATGTGTTAAGAAAAAAGTAATTATAGAAATGCCATTACTAATTAATTCCACATCAACATTTTTTCCGATTTTAAAAAAATTATATTTACAACTTTATTACTGCTGAAAAAAATCTGCAACATAAATATACGGTTCTACGTTATGAAAAGTTTTTGGGTTGGTAGATTTTTCGGTTTATCGTAGATTTGTCTGGTATATATTTTTTTACCGTAGATTTCTTAGTCACAGTGGTAGTAGATATATAAATTCATCGCAGATATTTTTTCCCACCGTAGATTTTGTAGTGGATATTGGGATAGTGACCGTAGATTTTATAATTTTCCAAAACTGTAAGAATTTGTATGGTAGATTTAATTTTGTACCGTAAATTTATTCTGCAGACTTACTTTTTGCCATAGATTTATAAATTTAGTTATGGCAGAGCTTGATTCCACATTCAAGTGGATGTATAGTTTTTGACAACTTTTCATTACTAAACTAACATTCTAATTATTGCAGATTTTTTTTCTTGATTTTAGTTATCGCAGATTTCCAAATCTTTTTACGTAAAAGATTTGGTGCAATTCCTTTTACCGTAGAGATAAATTTTACTAGACAAGTATATGTAGTGGCTGCAGACTTAATAACATAGATTTTTTACTCTGCTTTACCGCAGATTTTGTACCATAAGTGTTACCGCAGATTTGTTCATAATTTTCTTAATTAATGACGAGAAATAGAAATAATTTTTTTAAAAAACCGTAATGAAACTCATCTAGGGTTAATTAAGCTTCCATCAGGATCTTTCCCTAATTTTGTTTCAGTTTTCAACCCTCACCTCCAAAAACAATTTTCTCATGATATTTCATCTAATTCTTTCTCAATTTGCTTATCATGGAGCGCATCATCATTGTTTATGGAAAATGGATGTTTGCAAATAATATATGGTTGTTTGGTGTTGATAGAAAAAGTGGTTCTAGAATACTACAAGGGAATTCAGAAATCAGTTTTGATGATTCATTGACATGATATATGAGGATTTTGGGTTGGATAAGAGAGTATGCAATGTTGAGTTGAGTTACATGCTTCGGAAAAATCTCCTTAAAGATCTTCCACCAGAAACACCTCCAGTTATTATTGGTAACTCTAGACAATTTCAGTTTTATTTGGCTCAGTAATCATCAGAAACAGTTAGACTTTGTGTGGAAGTGAAGGAGAACAAGTTGGCTGAATCGCAAGAGGTTGTAGATAATAGCAAGGATGGCGACAACTCTGAGAATGGCGATAACTCTGAGAATGAAGAAGATGAAGATGAAAGCAGATTTGATTATTGTGATGACTCGGATGGAACTGATTCAGATGATGAGAACTTTACCAAGTATGAGATGCAACCAGAAGAGAAAAAAGTTATGACGAAGCAAAGTAAATCCATAGTCGTTTTAAGTCAACAAAATGAATATCCTGATTTGGTGAACTTTGAACTGTTGTCATGACATTAGCTGTTGGACAATGTTATGCAACCAAAGAGCATTTAGAGACAAGACTGAAGATCATGACAGTCCTTGAGAGGTTTGATTTTCGCGTATACTCAAAACCAGACTTACTGATTGTCATGTGTTGGGTGGAAGGTTGTACGTGGAGGCTACGAGTATCACCAACAGAAGGTGATCTCAAAATTCATGTTCGTGTGTACATTGCAGAACATACATGTTCAGTTACTCAGCTGTCCGCATCATCATGCCAAGCAACCCCAGATATACTTGCAATGTTATACAATGATTTTATCGGTAGAATAAGACCAACTGTTAAGCCGATGCATGTTGCTGTAGCAATGATTAAACAATTTCTAATCAAGGTAATTACTATGCCTGAAATTATGTTGCTTACTGAAAATTTTGTTTTAATCCGAAAGTTCAAACTATTTTTTTTGTTAGATGGATTATTGGAAAGGTTACCGAACTCTACGATTCACACGATAATTGGTTAGAGGTAATCCTGAGAGCGGATATGACCAGCTACCTACTTATTTATACATGATACACAGAGCAAATCCTTGGACACTAATGATCTTGATCGAAGTAATCAACTTCTCAAAAGCTACTCGACCCCACTGATACTTCTCAAAACTTTCTTGATCAAGAATTAGTTTAGCAATCTCTAATGGTATCTTTGATCCTGTATGAATGCCTAGTACCACAACTGAAAGTAGACACAATTGTGCCACCAAAAGCTTCTTATCCGAATGCCAACAATGAGATCTAGCCATCACAAGCTCCAACTCTTCAAACGTAGGTCCTGTGGCTATTGATATTTGCATCTCTCTCCAGAACTCTTCATGACTAACATATACTATCAGATGGTATAGTATCGTAATTAAGACCAGTGAAAGCTCCAAACTCGTGGAGGGAAAATCGGATAGGTCTATCATCAATAAGCGACCACATCTCATGGGGATCATCCAATAAGAGCTGGGTGGCCATTAAGTAATGAGCTCTCTTACCTCCCCATGTGTATTCCATATCAGCAAACTTCGCAAACAACCCAATGGAACAATTCGTCAAACGAGTCCACACATCAGCTCCTACTTCTTGTCTGACTTTGCCCAAGTTCCCCATAGCAGAATAGTGATTGATGCTATGCGTCTGTATTAAAGATTTTCCTTGCTCATACAGTCGTGGAGGATATGGACGGACAACACTCGAAGAAGCCAAGCCTTTAAAAAAGAAATGAAAGTTACAGTTAGTGACATCAAAATATTACAAAGAATCTTAGATTACAAAATGCAAAAAAGATATGAATCAACTTATGACAAAGGATTAAACAATACAACCAGCACAATGCAAAGATATAACAATCTTATAACTCTGGCTAGCCAAAGAAGTAGCAACCGTACAAATGTGAAATAAAGACGAAAAAGCTTGAAAAATTCAAGCAACATACACAAATGATCAAATCAGATAGAACAAAATATCAGCTACGTATAAGGATTATAAGTTCCAGATGTCTATGATGACCAAGAAAAAAAACTGGAAAGTAACATAATAATCTGTTTCAATAATTTTACTCTTTCATCACACTACGTAGCTAAAAATCTATGAAATAAGAGACGAGTAAACAATACTATAAATCAGGCAAAACAGAAAAGGATCAATGAGTAAGAAAGAAAGGAAAAAAATTAAAATTTGAAGCAATAATTGCTAAATAAAAATGGCTAACTAAGAAAAAAAAAGCTTGAACATCACACACGGAATCGACAAATCATGAATGGTTATGAATTCAACAAATCTGCAATGACACTAACTAATCAGTTGGTAAAACTCTGCGGTAACATTAAATCAATAACAAAAATCTACGATGACACTAACTAATCAGTTGGTAAAACTCTACGGTAACACTAAATCAAAAACAAAAATCTACGATGACGAAACAAAAAAAACAGCCAAAAAAAACTTAACAATAACGCATACAAGTCTGCGATAACAAACAAATTGAAAGAAAAATTAAGAATATATGTAGTTAAGCAATCATTTAGGAGGTTTAAAGTGAAAAGAAAATAAAGAGAACATTTTTTTACCGGAATCAGACATCTTCACGCCAGAAAATGAAGGAGACCGCGGTGGCTGTGGCTGAGAGTGGCCAAAATAATCAAAAGTCGCCTTGTAGATTTCAATTCGAGCTTCGATTAGAAACATAAGACCAACGAAAACCTAGTACAGAGAATCGACGGTTACATATGAATCAACTTACCTTCAGTTTAGAGATGCAACGAATGATAAATGGGAGAACTGAGCGAAGGAGAACTGAGCAGGGACGGCGGAATTCAGAGATTCAACGTCGAAGAGAATCAAAGAGAAGAGAAGAGAAGAGGAGAAATAAAATTGAACGATGAAGCAAAGGTTAAGAATCCAGTGAGGCGTTTCGAAATTCAGCCAAGGGTTACAAATCCGGCAGCGGCTTCGTTGGTGACAGTCAGAGGAGTCTCGATCTAGGTTGTGGCGGTGGTAGAGAGGAGTCGCGATTTAGGTTTTTTTTTCTCTTGATAGGTTTTAGGGTTTTTTTTTCGATTTAGGTTTTTTTCAGATTTTGAATTATTTTTCAGATTTGTTTACTACTGTTACTATCATTATTTCAAATTTTACAAGTTTTACAATATTCTTACCGCTCTTTATTTGATCTATCAAATTTGATATGAGAGACCATATATTAGTGTTGATAAGAGATATCCTTTCTTCGGATGCTTTTTAATGTAATCCAGTCGCCATTCTAACTAGATTTAAATACATTATGTGTTAGTATCATAATTTAAAAACAAATCGAGTTTTACAGTATCTAACTGTTTTTTATTTGTTCTAACACATTTTTCGTAAACTTACATACAAAAATATTATATAAAGTGCTAATTCTACCTTTTTCTTACTTCAAGAAATTGTCGTAACTTCAAAAAATTTCGAGTTTTACGATTTTTGTTTGATCTAAATAAAATTTTCGTAAATTTACTTACAAAACAAATTGAGACAAATTAGATAAAGTTTTATTGGAGCTAGCAAGTGCCACTGCTATCTTTTTCTTTAGAGTGACACTTTCCCTAGAAAAACTTTATATAATTTTCAGTTATTATAATATAAGATAAAAAAAAAATCATTAGAATGTTCACTAAATTTTTTGTAACATTAATTTTTATATCTTGCTTAAAATTTGTTAATGTAATCAATTTCCATAGTTATAGTTATAGTACTAAATACAGTACTAAGATTCGAACATGATCGGCTAGTAAGAAACACCAAAACAAAAAGAGAAAATAGTCTTTACTCTTAAGGTTTATTTTATGCCAGAAAGACAGACTTCAAGTCATTGGAGGAGACTTCCCAAGTCAATATGAGATTAAACAAAAATGGTGGAAGTCCCACAATCACAAAGTTTGATTCTTTTACACAATAAATTATTAAAAATCAAAACTAATAAATAAATAAAAACAGTGAGGAAAATAAGAGACACCAAGCTCTTGAGTTGATGACTCTGTCTAATTTTCTTAAGATAAAAGCGCGTGGGCTCCATCCACTTTGATCATGACCCTTTTTTCTTCTAAGTAAAACATCACAAACCTCTAAAAAAGTATGAAAGAAGAAAATAAAAACACATTAGACAATTTTCACAAAAAGGACTTTCAAAATTCCAAATGTTAAATCATTCCTCCACATATTTCTCTTTCTTGACTTGGTCTGTTCCCGTTAAACTATTTCCCCCATCACACAAAAAAATCTCTCATAACACATTGGGTCCTAGTTGTATATAAATGTGCATTGCATCACCCTAAGGTGATACCACCACCAACTTTTTCACTTACACAGCTTTCTAAAAGAATAAAACTTGATAAGTGTTCTTTTGGAAGGACAGTGAGAGATAATGGGAAAAGAGATTGAGCTCCCGGGTTTTAGGTTCCACCCTACTGAGGAAGAGCTTCTTGATTTCTACCTCAAGAACATGGTTTATGGGAAAAAACCAAGTGTTGAAGTCATTGGTTTCCTCAATATATATCGTCATGATCCATGGGACTTGCCTGGTAAGTACTTACATGGCTTCTCATTTCCCTTAAAGCTTCTTTGTGTCTAGGTTGTGTTTAAAAGTTTGAATTTTGATCACAGGCTTATCAAGAATCGGCGAAAGAGAATGGTACTTCTTTGTGCCAAGGGAAAGGAAACATGGGAACGGTGGGAGACCAAGTAGGACAACTGAAAAAGGATATTGGAAAGCAACTGGATCGGATCGTAAAATCATAAGCTTGTCTGAACCAAAACGTGTGATTGGACTCAAGAAGACACTTGTGTTCTACAGAGGAAGAGCACCAGGTGGAAGCAAGACTGATTGGGTCATGAACGAGTTTCGAATGCCTGATAATTGCACCTTACCAAAGGTAAAAAAATCTCTTTCTTGAACCCATTATGTGAATCAAGAAACCAAAATTTGTTACTCATCTTGTGTGTCTTCTTTTGATCAGGATGTTGTGCTATGTAAGATATATAGAAAAGCAACTTCACTAAAAGTATTGGAGCAAAGAGCTGAGATGGAAGCTAAGATGAATCAAACATGCCCTAACTCTCCTCTTTCGTCTTCCGAGACGATTTCTTTCGTTGGAAAGGACGATAAAGGCGTCCGTCTTCCTCAAGAGATAGTAGCCATGGAAGAAGCAAAGAAGATCTTAATGCTTCAAGAAAATGCGAAAAACGAAGAGAATCAAAATGAACCTTCTTCATCACTGAAGCTACCATTTGGAAGCTTACCAGAGCTACAATTACCTAAACAAGGACTTGAATGGGGACATGATCAGTTATTGAGCATAAGCCCATGGCTTCAGAATCTTACACCAATAGTTAACCTATTAAATTGGTAGGATACAGATAAAGAAACAAATGCATATTAATTATTTTTCAATATATTTACTCTGTGACAAAACAGAGCTTATACTAATAATAGTACTATTTACTCTGCTTTGTAAGTTTTTGTAACATAAGAGAAGTTTTCATGTAACAACAGTACACTATTGAAAGTCAGAGTTTTGACTATAGCATTCAATAAAATTCTAAACTTTGAATCATAATTACGAAAAGGGGATGAGTTTCAAAATCCAGGGAGTTTCCGAGAAGTGAGAAAACTCTTATCGAATCAATGGACCTGCTCTTGTCTTGATCTGTTTTGTCCTTTTTCAGTGATAATCGTGGGACCTTTTAAGGGATGATCCCACCATTGACCTGACCGTTGACCCATTAATAATTTAATATCTTCTTCTCCGTAATCCGCTCAAGATGTGTGAACTCTCTCAACTTCTTCTCTTTGATCAATAAAAAAAGAGAAACAAACAAAAATGGTTACATCCTGGCACCTCTACAAAATGACTTGATAATCTTAAGGATCCATAGTAGTAAATATAGATACATGTAAAAAGGAGGAGCATCGATATAATGAAAAACAAAAATTTCTCATATAACTCTATTCTTGTGATATATTTATTCTTTCACGAATGAATGAATTATCATCAAAGAATCAAAACTTGATACAAATTTTTACCCTCAAAATTCACTTTTTAATGTAAAACATTTTTCTTTTATGTCAGAGTAAATTAAAACATCATTCACATCATCACATGCCATGATCTATGGATATATATCATGTGGCATCTCTGAACCTCTAGCTACACGGTTGTATGAAATAGAAAGATATTCTAAAAATGTGTTAAGTAATCCATGATGGATTTGTTAACATGCCATGATCTACGGATACGGATCTTGCCGCTATTTTATCAAAACAACCATTATAACGGTTGTCTAAATATGCTTTCTTTTTTTATTTGTATATTAATCATCATGCAAACGTGTATGGCACTGGAAACAGCTTACTATACGGAGAGATTTATACATATGGCGCATTCTATTCTGAAACTTCACAGAAATGAATACTATTTTAGTTCCTTGAAGATAGGCATGAGAGTTACACGAGTGGCATTGTCTTCAACAGCAGACAAGCCAGCGTTGATTGTATCTCAATGCATTAACTAAATGGAGATAAAGTTGGAGGGAGACACTTAGCTTATACTGTGGAGAACTAACATTGTATTAATGGTTTTAATATTTAAACCACCTTGAGATTCCTCCTGTCTCTCTTGCCTGTGGTGTATATAAGTATTGACTAGAGAGGTATTGAGAAGGCAGAACAAACCTCTATAGCTCTCTCAACATCTTCTCTTTGATAAATATAACTTAAGACATAAAAATGGCAGTCTCTTTCCACATTCGCTCTAACAGTTTTCCCTCTAGACTTCACCCACAAGCAGTTCATGTCGATGAGCAGTTGGCTCGATTGAGATCTTGTGAGGAAGCCTCAACATCTTCAAGCTCTTCTATCTGTCAAAGACTTGACAACCTTCTAGAGCTACACGAGTCTCTTGACAAGCTTATCCGCTTACATGTGACCCAACAAGCTCTAGCTCAAGAGAAAAACAAGAAATCAGTGGAGCAACTTCTTGATGGATCTCTCAGGGTCTTGGATTTGTGCAACATTTCCAAGGATGCTTTGTCACAGATGAAAGAAGGTCTCATGGAAATCCAATCCATTCTACGAAGAAAGCGTGGAGATCTATCAGGAGAGGTCAAGAAATATTTAGCCTCAAGAAGATCCCTCAAGAAGTCATTCCAAAAGGTCCTCAAGAGTTTGAAGGTCAAACAAGAGCAAGAGTGCAACGACGAATCTTTGGCAGTGTTGGGAGAAGCACAAACTATAACAATGACACTCTTGGATTCTTTGTTCTCTTTCATGTCTGGATCCAAAACTTGTGGCAAATGGTCACTTGTCTCAAAGCTAATGAACCCGAAAAAAGTCTCATATGAAGCAGAGGAAAACGAATTCACAAGGGTTGACTCCGAATTCCAAACTGAGAATATTTTGAAGATAGAGGATGTTCAGATTCTAGAGTCATGCATTCAAGATCTTGAAGATGGAGTTGAGTCTCTCTCCAAGTCTTTGATCAAATATAGAGTCTCAATTCTTAACATTTTAGGCCATTAAAGCCAACAAATTTTGTATATAAGTGAAACAAAAGTTATAACAGAAACCTATTCAAGTCTCAATTCTAAACTTCTTCTTTATTTTCATTCTAGAAACAATTATTAAGAAGATATCAAGATTGAATCTTGAACTCAAACTTCACAGTTTAAACTTCATGGTCAAAAATATTACAATAATAGCTTCTATCCACCTAGTCATAGTTCATATATGAAAGACCATTGATTAGTATTTAATTGAATTATTGAATATAACACGTTCTCAACAATAATAACTCTCTTCATGTTTTGTATGGTGGAAAATATTTTAAAGTGATTCAAGAAAATATAAAATGAAGAAACTATGAAGTCTCCGAATGATTTCACATGGCAAAAATCGAAGAATTAGGATCTTGTATGTCTGAGATTCTTAAGAAAGCTTTCTTAAATAAGAAACTGCATATTCGTCGTAAACTTAAACTTAGTTTTTATTAAATTCACACGGTTTCCACTTTCTACAATAAATAACTCTGTTCATGTCTATACAGTGGGAAACAATGTAAATGGTGCAACAAAAAAAAGTCTAAGAAAAAAATTTAAAGTCTTCGTGTGCATTCACGTGTCAAAATGGATGAATATGAAGGATCTTGTTTATATTCTAATTTTGAATCGGTCCTGCATTTTAATTTCTTTTTACATTTGTTTGTAAGTATTAGTGGGACACTACGGCGATGTAAACACATATGAGAACATAAATTTCGTACTTTGACTTGTGTAGCTTTTATACTTCATTTAAGTTTTCTTATGTCCAATTTGGAGAAATCCTAGAAGTATAAACGGTTTTCTCATCTTTATTGATTAACCCTAATATATATCACGTCTCTCTTTTTGCATGTCGATCGTTGTACGTAGTAAAATCCAAAGTCGTCATAACCAAATGTGGTTTCATCATCCGGCACAAAACTTGGTGCCCACGTCCAGATCTCAAAAAGCATTAGAGACATGAAAAATAATGATAAAAGATAACTTCTTGGTAGCATGAAGAAGAAATATATCACGTCTGTTTTTTTTTTTTTTTTTTAAATAAGAAAAATCAATGAAACAACAGTGAAAGAAGTAGAGGAAGTCAAAGAAAGAAATAGTAATCGTAGAAAAGAGGTCAAAGAGGAAAAAGACAAATAGCAAGAAGCAATCCTTGATCGATAAGAACCAAAAATTTGTATAAATATAAAAAAGTCCAAATTTACCCTATATTTTATACTTTTAGGGTTTCTCCAAATTCGACATGGTATCAGAGCCTTATTGAAACAAGAGCAAGAGTGCAACGACGAATATTTGGTACTGTTTGTAAAGGTTGAAACTAAGTCAAAGAGGAAAATGAAAAATAGCAAGAAGTAAAACCGTTTATAATACTTCTAGGGTTTCTTGAATTCATTGTAGATCTTGAAAGATCTAAAAAAACCAAAGATATAAAATACTATTATTGAAAGCCTTTTAAAACTTGATTATTAAACCAGCTAGCAATTGATCAATAAAACCCTAACCCTGACTATAAGTAACCAGCTGCACATATTATGGTAATAAATAAGAGAAAATTGCAAAAGAATAACAATGGATTTCTCGCTAATTAACTGACACAAAAGGTAATACTGTTCACTTTTTATCGACCACTTTACTCTTACAATGAAGTGCGTTTAATTGCTTGTGTCAGTTACCTATTCCACTTTTCACGATTTCTTATGTGTAAAAGGCAGCGTGAAGAGAGGTTAGAGAAATCAAACTGTCCCCAAAAATATTGTTCATTGTCTCCCTCACGAACCTGTGTTTTTCTACACAACTGCATTGATGTCGACTTCAGATTGTAGACGTAGCAGCCGCAGAAAGAAACAAGTGTCGGAAGAGATGCAGTCCACCGCCGAGCTGCCGAGTTCTAGTCTGACTCCGGCGAAGAAGAAAACAACCGACGAGACCCAAACTCCAGGGGCTACGTCTAAGAGCAGCCGCAGACAAGAGAAAGAAACTTCACGTCCCTCTTCGTTGACGGTTAGTTCCAGTTCCCTTTTTCCCACTCTCTCTCATACGGGTACGGTAATTGTTATCGATGAGAACCATAAAGGATCATAGCCCCACGGACCCAATTAGTGTATAATTGTTCTATGGTTGGCCAAGAGGAATCCGATTTTAGAGTTGAATACTGGTTTGACAACCATTACCGTAAGCGCCATAGATGTAGGGTCCGAATTAGTCTATTGTTATCCGAGAGAAATTGGGGTTTGATGTTTTCAATTAGGTGGGTAACGGTACTAATCAGAATATGTAATGAAATTACCATCAGGTATTAGACATTAGCAACGACGAGTCAGGGATCACATATCAACACAGGGAAAACAATGATAAATAACATATTAGCAGCGAGATGTTAGCGCACTATGTTAGCATTAAGAATTAAAGACTAAGGCGATAAAGTGACATCTAGATGTTAGATATTAGCACAAATAAGTAATGAAGTTAGCATCGGGTATAGGACATTAGCAACGACGAGTCGGGGATCACATATTAGCACAGGGAAAGCAATGATAAACACAATATTAGCAGCGAGATGTTAGCGCACTATGTTAGCATTAAGAATTTAAAGATCAAGGCGATAAAGTATCATCTATATGTTAGATGTTAGCACGAAATAGTTAGCAGAAACATAGTTATAATCCAACAGAGTGATATTACAACTGTTAGCGGCACCATACAAAGTTTACCTCACTTGTTTAGCACAGATTTCCTTGTTTTTGTTTAGCAGATGGAGGCTCTTGTATTACCGGTGATCGCTGCTGGGCAAGAAGTGCTTGGGGAGAGGGCCAATGTCTACCAAAAGAAACACACAATAAAAAACATAATGGCCACTGTGACGACCGCATTTTTTTTTTTTTAACATGGAAATAATGAACTAATGCCCATACATTAATCATTCAAAACCATACAATAGCAACCATTTACATAAACGACCACGAAGGTCAACAGTTCTACCGGTTCTAGCAATCCTTTGAAAGCTAACAAAAACCACCAAACTACCGGATCCTAATCATCCCCTCTTCACTGCCTCGATTCCACGATCACGCCTTATCTTTACCTGCATCAACAAAAGTGATGCATCAACATTTGGTAAACCAAACGCTGAGTGAGATTGATCCTCCCAACAACAGGTTATATGAAAGCCACAAGCAATTTCAAACAACCACAACAACAAGAAATCAAACACACCACGCGTTAATTTCTACTCTATCAAATTCACGCATGAAAATAATCCACAACCACAGCCCTATCAATTCCTAATCATCAACCCATGAAAAGAAAATCAATAGCATATATGACTAACCACTTAACAATTCAAAACCCATGAAAAGCTAAAACTCATAAGCTTAGTAAACACACACTAAAATTCCACAATGACCCATGGAATTCACCAAGAACCCACGAAAATCACCATCAACAAGCCAAACAATAATAAAAAATTAAAGCTTAACAAGGCACAACAAGAAACAATCCATGCTTCTCTAACAACCCCATAAGCCCCCACACAAGGCTTAATGTTAACTTTTGGTCACAAACTCATCTTGAAAACAAAGATGATGTTCTGAACCAAAAACAACAATCACCCAACCAGCAGTGACTTCCCACTCGCCAACAGTAGCTCAACTCACCCTACAGCCAACCACAACAACCAAAAACAACATTTAACCTAAACTGAAAAAATTCTGGAAACATCACAGAACGGTCAGCCTGAAAGATGGGATCAAGAAACAAAATCTAACCGGTCCACCTTCAAATCCCACAGTTGAAAATCTTTCCCTAGATGTCCTGA
This sequence comes from Cardamine flexuosa, assembly GCA_963555745.1. Lineage (NCBI taxonomy): Eukaryota > Viridiplantae > Streptophyta > Magnoliopsida > Brassicales > Brassicaceae > Cardamine > Cardamine flexuosa. The sequence continues at coordinate 20,445,067 of OY743219.1, forward strand.
AGCTACCCACAAAATTTCGTAGCGATCAGACTGAAGGTTCACTTGCGATCTTCCTTGGAATAGACGCTGGTCCAAATCGCGTCTGAGACAGAACAGTTCATGAAAATGCCTATAACTCTTTGAATATTGACTCAAATCAATATCCGCAAAAGGTCACATCTAGATATAGGTCTTAGCTACAATCCCAGAAAATTTCGTTACCTTTTCCTACTATTTGCTAGGTCAAAACTCTTTTCTACCAGACTCTGACAGTTCTGTCTCTCCCTCCCTTCACCAAAGCTATGAAGGATCTAGCCTTAGATGGACTCTCCAAGCTCAAGAAAGATCTCTCTTCCTCCTCCAAGCTTCACGCCACAAAGCCTCACTGCAAAGCTTCACAAAGCTCCACACCCTTGATCTCGCAAGATCCAAGCTCCACAAGCTCACAAAGCCTTCCTCTTCTTCTTTTCTTTTCTTTTTCTCTCTTCTTTCTCTTCTCTCACAAGCTCAAGAAACTTACTCTTCCCCCTCACAAATGGCAAGCTCAAGAAGGAGAAGAAGAGAAAACCAATTTTGTTTCCCACTTGATACTTTTGAGAAAAATCCCCACAACTTTCGAACCAATTTATGACACCCCCGGAACAAATCTAAATTAATTATATAAACCCCATAGTTAATTTCTCGAGACTTGTCTAAGGTTCATAAACTCGAAAGAGTTTCTAAATTAATTAAATTACTTAATTTCCAGAACACGGGCATTACAATTCTCCCCCACTAACATAGAGTCGTCCTTGAATCTTACGTTACCGTTCATCTCCAATGAACCGTAATCGTCGCAACGATTACTTAAGCCTTGGCCAACCCGACCAACTTAACACACACACGAGGTCTACTACCAACCTCCAAGGTTTTCCCACTCAGTCACTATGCTTATGACACCGCAGCATCATATGTGCTTATTGCTCACACGCAGACCAAATTCCATCACTCAAGACACCACAGCATCTCCGAGTTCCAGGCATCTGCCATACCCCGCAGGATATCAACCATACCTCGCAAGGTATTACCCATACCACAGGACCCAAGACACCGCAGCATCTCCGAGTTTTGGGTATCTGCCATACCACTCCACTCGGGGTAATATAACCTACATAAGTCTTGATATCCCATACCCCTCAATTCTGGGCAATATATCCTACGTCTAGGATATACACCTTACGAATCCACGGTATCACATATCACTCTAGGCTATACACCTTACGAGTCTGGGTACATCGCCAGTCACACTCTCAAGACACGCGGTCCTTCGAGCTATCGGCACTAGAGGAACTAGTCTTCTCATCGAGCAATAAGTCACACATCTATAAGCACCTCGACTGAACTACCTCCCATGATCTGTGTAAATCTTCGCAAGGTAACACCGGCATCACCCATATTCTACAACCGGAATATCTGTCGTGCATAACCAATACCAAGGCTATCGCACCTATACCCAGTCACTTCAGGTACACCATAATCTCTTCCCGATTATGAACCAAACCTTTTTTTTTTAATTCTCATAAAAACTTCCCATGACACTCGTGCCATCAGCAATAAGAACTACCATCTTATTACTCCCATGCATTATCGCTTTTTAACACCAAAACGAAATACATAATCATGACTCCCAAAGTCATCAATAATAAGAAATACTCATCTTATTAAACACTCATAATGTAACATCGTTATACACAACGGAAATACAAAATGAAAACACATAGCATACAGCTACACCCCGAAACTGGAACCTCTCGATGGAACTCAACCCGCAGCTTGCTTCTGGAACCACTTCCGGAACCTCGTTTCCATCCTAGCCTCTGGCTCCCAAGTTTCCTCCTGAGCCCCATCACAGTCCCATAGAACTCGCATCATCGGAATCTTCTTCCGACGAAGCTCCTTGACCCTCCGCTCGAGAACTCTCAAAGGTCTTGCCTCAATGGTCATATTGAGCTGGAGATCTGACGGAATCTCAGACAATACCTTGTCAACCCTATGCAAACACTTCTTCAGCATCGACACATGAAAGACCTTATGAAATGCCTGCATAATCTCGGGTAACTCCAACCGATACGCTACCGGTCCAACACGCTCTACAATCTGGAACGGCCCCATATACCTCGGACTCAACTTAGTCGCAGTAATGGACCTGTTCGGACCTCTCAGCAAAGCCATCTTGAGATACACTCTATCTCCCACCTCAAACACAAGCTCTTTCCGCCTCTTATCAGCATAACTCTTTTGCCGATCCTGAGCTTCTTTCATGTTCAGCTTCAAAACCCGGATCTTCTCCGTGGTTTCCTGAACAAAACTGGCACCCAATGTGCTCCTCTCCCCCACTTGAGTCCAACACAAAGGTGTACGACATGACCTCCCATACAGAGCCTCGTATAGAGCCATCCCAATACTCGCCTGGTAGCTATTGTTATACGCAAACTCAACCAAGCTCAAGTGATCCACCCAATGACCACCCTAATCCAGCACGCACATCCTCAATAAATCCTCCAGAGTCTGGATAGTCCTCTCGGACTGCTCATCTGTCTGAGGATGATAAGCCATACTCATGTGCACCCTCGTGCCCATCTCCGCCTGAAATACATTCCATAACTCAGATGTGAATTTAGGATGCTGGTCCGAGACAATGCTCACCGGTACTCCATACAGTCTCACAATCTCCTGCACGCACTTTCTAGCTAATACCGCAGACCCATCTGTCTTCTTAATGGCCAGAAAATGCGCACACTTGGTCAATCGATCAACGATGACCCAAATAGCATCCTTGGTCCGAGAAACTGGTAAGCCTACCACGAAATCCATCGTGATCATATCCCACTTCCACTCTAGAATGGGTAAACTCCGCAACAAACCACTCGGGACCTGGTGCTCTGCCTTCACTAACTGGCACACGTTTCACGCCGCAACCCAGTTAGCAACATCCTTCTTCATCCCAACCCAATGATAATACCGCTTAAGATCATGGTACATCTTAGTCGCTCGTGGATGAATAGAGAACATACTCGCATGAGCTTCACTCAGGATCTCGCGCCTCAAATCCTCGTCCAAAGGTACGCATACCCTCCCACTCCCAAGGATAGTGCCATTCGCAGATACCTGATACTCAGAACCTGCTTCTCTCGAAGCCTTAACCAAACCTTTATCTTTTTCCTGAGCCAGCCAAACTCTGCTCAAAAGATCCACCTGATTAGCTGCCTCTAAGCCCAAAGGTTCCTGAGATACAACACACAAACGCAATGTGCTAATCTCGCTCACCAAAGACTCAACCTCATGCTTCCGAGCTAAAGCCACCCGCTTCCGACTCAACGCATCCGCAACCAGATTAGTCTTACCAGGATGGTAAGCTATCTCTAGATCATAATAGGCCACTAGCTCCATCCAGCGCCTCTGCCTCAAATTCAACACAGACTGAGTGAAAATGTACTTCAGGCTCTTATGATCTGTGAACACCTGCACCTTTCCACCATAAAGATAAGATCTCTAAATCTTTAAAGCGAAAACCACCGCAGCCATCTCAAGATCATGGGTAGGGTAGTTGCCCTCATGCTTCCGCAGCTGCCGCGAAGCATAGGCAATAACCTTTCCCCGCTGCATCAACACACAGCCAAGACCAACCCCCGACGCATCGGTATACACCACGTAAGGCTCACCCGGATCAGGTAACGCCAATACTGGAGTACTAGTCAACAAGGCCTTCAGTTTCGAAAAACTCTCCTCACACTCCGAGGACCACACGAGGCCTTTCCTGTCAGCTTCGTCATAGACTTAGCTAAACTCGCGAAACCCTTAACAAACTGCCGATAATAACCTGTCAACCCGAGAAAACTCGTAATCTCCGTGGCATTCCTCGGCCTCGGCCAAGCACTAATGGCCCGAACCTTCTCTAGATCCACCGAAACCCCCTCCGCAGAGATAACGTGACCCAAAAACCCAATCTCGCGCTACCAGAAGTTACACTTGCTCAACTTAGCAAACAGCTTCTGTTCCCGCAGCTTCGCAAGAACCACACGCAGATGCACGTCATGCTCCTCCAGGCTCTTCGAATACACCAAGATATCATCAATAAAGATAACCAAAAACTCATCCAGATAATCTTGGAAAACGCTGTTCATCAATCTCATAAATGCAGCTGGTGCATTTGTCAACCTAAATGGCATCACCATAAACTCATAGTGGTCATAACACGATCTGAAAGCCGTCTTCCGGATATCTAACTCATTGATAGGAATCTGATGATATCCCGATGCCAAGTCAATCTTGGAGAACCAAGTAGCCCCTCTCAACTGATCCAATAACTCATCAATCCAAGGAAGAGGATACATGTTCTTCACTGTGACTCGGTTAAGTCCCCGGTAGTCAATGCACAACCGAAAACTCCCATCTTTCTTCTTCACAAACAACACCGGTGCTCTCCACGGTGAAGTACTCGGGCGAATAAATCCCTTACTCAGCAACTCCTCCAGCTGCCTCTTCAGCTCTGCCAACTCTGCTGGAGCCATCCTATAACGAGCCTTGGATATCGGTGTCGTCCCCGGTTCCAACTCAATTGTAAAAGGATCCGACCTAGACGGTGGTAATCCTTGCAACAACTGGAACACATCCTGGAACTCTCGAACCACTCGAATATCCTGAACCTTAGTCTCTCCAACAGCCTCCGGCAAGGAAATGGTAGCCAAATACGCCTCACAACCCCTCTCGATCATACGCTCAGCTTGCATAACCAAGATTGTGAGACTCCCGGAAGTCGGTCTCCCCCCCTGATATACTAACTTCCCCTTGCCTCTGTCGAACTTGACACAACCTCGGTGACAATCCAGATGCGCTCTGAACTTCCCAAGCCAATCCATGCCCAAAATGACATCATACAGCTCCACGGAGCAAATAATCAAATCAGCAAGCATAGACTCTCCCGCTACCTGAACATCCATGTCTCTAACCCGACCGTGAATCATCAGGAGCTTCTCTCCAGCAACCTCCACGAAACCCAAACTCACACCGGGCTCGCTTCGAACATTAGCCTTCTCAGCTAATTCTGGAGTAACAAAGCAATGCGATGCTCCCGTGTCAAACAACACATGACACTCAACACCCCCAATACACAAGGTCCCTACACATACACATGTGCCGAGAACCTTAACACCCCAACAAGCAACAAAATTCCCCAACACATGATTAATTTTAGATGAGTTTAAGAAAATACCTGTGATCGGCCTGGAACTCGGCTCTCCGGACTCAACGATGGAATACACTCGAGGCGCTGCTGCCACCTGCCTAACAGGCTGCACCACTGTGGCCTCACTCTGCCGCAGCTTGGGACACTGAGGTCTATATTGCCCCACCTCCTTGCAGTGAAAGCACACCCGAGAATCCACTCGTACCCCATCTTTCTTAGGACAGCTCGCCACTCTGTGATCCATGCTCCCACACCCAAAGCAACCCTGACCACCCCGACTACCACTCGAACTGCTATTCTGCTTCCGTTTCTGTCCTTGCATTGGCTTACCACCTCTGCTCGGACCGGACTGCTGCGGCATGGATCTTGCCTGAAGACTTGGTGTAACCGCTACAACCTCGTCTTTCAGACCTTTCTCAAGCAATACCGCAGTCTCCACCAACTCATCAACACTGCAAAAAGCCCTAACCATGCAACGGTTCCGCAAGTCAATCCTGAGACCCATCAGGAATCTCTGTACACGGGCCGACTCACTCTCAACCACCCGTCTAACATAAGACCCAAGCCGGTTGAACTCTACCTCATACTCGCGTACCGACCGATCTCCTTGAGTCAATCTCGCAAGTCTCGAGCCTAACCGGTTGAACGCCTCCTGATGGAAAAACTTGAAGTTAAACTCCCCCACAAAATCTGCCCAAGCCATCTCGGCTTGAACTCTCTGGGCTGCCACACCCCTCCACCAGAGATGCGCATCACCCTCCAGATAATGGACCGCAATGTCCACTTGGTATCCCGCGGGACACCTACTCGAGAGGAAATTTCTCTCTATCCTCCTCAACCACGCATCTTCGTCCTCAGGATTAGCACCTTCAGGGAAAAACCCCGTGCCTATCCTCTGCATCTGCTCCATCATCCTGAGGTAGGATGGGAGCTCCTTAGCAGCCACAGCTGCAACCTGAGGCTGAACCTCAACAACCACCGGAACTACAGGAGCCTGAGCTGGTATTCTCTCTTGAAACCGCTCTAACAACCTCGTCAAAAGATCCGCAATGCAGTCATTTCCAGCATGAGCATCATCCGCTGCTAAACCCGCAGCACCCGCTGGAACACCAGCCACACTGGCACTCACACCGGCCACACCCTCATACCCCACTTGACTCGCATGCGACTACTCGACCCGCTCACTCGGCACACGGCCACGACCTCTACCCCTACCACGATCTCTACCACGCCCTCTAACCATCTGCATATGCAGAAGTAAGGACTAAGAAACACTAAAACCCAATCATTACAATAAAGATAACTAACTATGGAATCCCACAAGGCTCGAAGAGGATGATTCTATGACCCCATGCAACACCCAAACTATTCTAGAACCATATATGCTCCTAGAACCATATGGGCTCTGATACCAAAATGTGATGACCACATTTTTTTTTTTTTTAACATAGAAATAATGAACTAATGCCCATACATTAAACATTCAAAACCATACAATAGAAACCATTTACATAAACGACCACGAAGGTCAACAGTTCTACCGGTTCTAGCAATCTTTCGAAAGCTAACAAAAACCACAAAACTACCGGATCCTAATCATCCCCTCTTCACTGCCTCGATTCCACGATCACGCCTTATCTTTACGTGCATCAACAAAAGTGATACATCAACATTTGGTAAACCAAACCCTGAGTGAGATTGATCCTCCCAACAACAGGTTATATGAAAGTCACAAGCAATTTCAAACAACCACAACAACAAGAAATCAAACACACCACGCGTTAATTTCTACTCTATCAAATTCATGCATGAAAATAATCCACAACCACAGCCCTATCAATTCCTAATCATCAACCCATGAAAAGAAAATCAATAGCATATATGACTAACCACTTAACAATTCAAAACCCATGAAAAGCTAAAACTCACAAGCTTAGTCAACACACACTAAAATTCCACAATGACCCATGGAATTCACCAAGAACCCACGAAAATCACCATCAACAAGCCAAGCAATAATAAAAAATTAAAGCTTAACAAGGCACAACAAGCAACAATCCATGCTTCTCTAACAACCCCATAAGCCCCCACACAAGGCTTAATGTTAACCTTTGGTCACAAACTCACCTTGAAAACAAAGATGATTTTCTGAACCAAAAACAACAATCACCCAACCAGCAGGGACTTTCCACTCGCCAACAGTAGCTCAACTCACCCTACAGCCAACCACAACAACCAAAAACAACATTTAACCTAAACTGAAAAAATTATGGAAACATCACAGAACAGTCAGCCTGAAATATGGGATCACGAAACGAAATCTAACCGTCCACATTCAAATCCCACCGTTGAAAATCTTTCCCTAGATGTCCTGAAGCTACCCACAAAAATTCGTAGCGATCAGACTGAAGGTTCACTTGCGATCTTCCTTTGAATAGACGCTGGTCCAAATCGCGTCTGAGACAGAACAGTTCATGAAAACGCCTATAACTCTTTGAATATTGACTCAAATCAATATCCGCAAAAAGTCACATCTAGATATAGGTCTTAGCTACAAAGCTATGAAGGATCTAGCCTCAGATGGACTCTCCAAGCTCAAGAAAGATCTCTCTTCCTCCTCCAAGCTCCACGCCACAAATCAATCTGACAGTTCTGTCTCTCCCTCCCTTCACCAAAGCTATGAAGGATCTAGCCTTAGATGGACTCTCCAATCTCAAGAAAGATCTCTCTTCCTCCTCCAAGCTCCATGCCACAAAGCCTCAATCCAAAGCTTCACAAAGCTCCACACCCTTGATCTCGCAAGATCCAAGCTCCACAAGCTCACAAAGCCTCCCTCTTCTTCTTTTCTTTTCTTCTTCTCTCTTCTTTCTCTTCTCTCACAAGCTCAAGAAACTTACTCTTCCCCCTCACAAATGGCGAGCTCAAGAAGGAGAAGAAGAGAAAAGCAATTTTGTTTCCCACTTGATACTTTTGAGAAAAACCCCCACAACTTTCGAACCAATTTATGACACCCCCAGAACAAATCTAAATTAATTATATAAACCCTATAGTTAATTTCTCGAGACTTGTCTAAGGTTCATAAACTCAAAAGAGTTTCTAAATTAATTAAATTACTTAATTTCCAGAACACGGGCATTACAGCCACGTTGGAGGAGTCAGAGTTAGCTTCGCTGAGGAAAACACCGTTGGGAAAACTCCTAGAGATGCCTAGCTTACCCCCCCCCCCCCTTTTTCTGGCAGTTTCGTTCTATTTCTACTCAGCCGGCAGTTGATTGTTTTGAAGCCTTACGAGATATGGGTCATGTATGGTGGCACACCTGTTCGTTTGTCCTTAAGAGAGTTCAAGATTGTAACTGGTTTGTGTTGTGCACCCCATCCCCAAATCCCTGAGAGAAAAACCGAAGGGACGGCAGGTAAAAAATCCCTTATTATCCGGCGTTGTTTGGCCACGAGAAAGATGTCTCGGTGGATAGAGTTATTTATATTCTAGCCGAGAAAACCACCGATGACGAGATCATGAGGCTGCGTTATGCAGCTTTAGCCCTTGTTGATGGTGTTCTTGTCCCCACCATGCACTATCCAAAGATCAATAAGGACCACACTGATATGGTGGAAGACCTCGACTCGTTTCTTGCGTATCCTTGGGGCAGGCTATCATTCGAGATGATTATGAAGTCAATTAAAGAGAGGGACGTAGCCGAACTGGCGACCACCAGCGTTTCTGTTCAAGGTTTTCTTTACATGCTACAACGTGTCGTCCTCACAGCTGCACCTAGTATACAGGAGGGACTTTCTTCTCCACCCCGCATCATGTCTATATCGGATGCCGAGGATGGGATGTCAAGCCCGCGTGCCGCTAACCAACTCAATATGGTCTGAGTCAGAGACCTTGACGCTAGTTGCAAGGTAACGTCCTTCTTTATCGCACAGGCGATAACCTATGTTCTATGTTCTAATCATTGTGTTAGCATTATTAACGATAACGTTTATCTTAACAGGTTCTGGTAGAGCCAATAATATGTCCGGGAATCGAGTTTGAGAAAGATTTGTCGTGGCCTTCCGATGTAGAGGACGAAGCAGTAGATAACATTGTCAGATTGGCCAAGGAAGGATATGGGTTCAACAATGGGATGTTCGAAGGTGGTGTCATCCCGTCGGCTGTACCTCGGGTGACAAAAAAGAGGAAGAGAGGTGTTCAGAACAAGGATACGGCACCCCAGACTCGCGTTAAATCTGCCAGGCGGTCGGGAGCTGGGAAGCTTCCCTCAGCTAGGCCACCACTTCCCTCACCCCTGTCCTTGTCTGCGGTGTCAAGCGGTTATGTCCTGATGTCTACCTTCTCAGAGATGCTCGACTCTAAGCTCCTTACCCTTAGGAACAATCTAAAGGATGACATTATTGGTTGGTTTGTCAAGAACATCGTCGTGGAAGGCGAGTCTACTCGGACCACCATGCCTACGCACCAACCATCCCCTCCGAGGAGCACTAATCCCACACCGGACGAGCCGCAATATCACCCTAGCGCTGCCAACATTACTACAGAGACAGCGGATGACTCCATGCCGTCAAAGTAGCGGTCGATCAGTCTGTGGATGCTCTTGTTTATTACGCATCAGGTGCTTTCATGCAGGAACAGGAACATGTGGGACAAACCACCTCTACCGTTAATCTGCCATTAGGTCGTCAGGAGGATAGCTTACCGCTTCAGATATTGGATATCTCAACCATTACGTCAATAATATTCTCGATATCATTGATGGGATAACTAACATATGTGTGGGACAGGAAAAGGGAGAGTCGGGTAACGAAGACGACACCAGCGAGGTAATCATAGCATATCTTATATAATTCATAAGCAACTGCGTTTAAGTTTACATCACCAATAGCTAACATATGCATTTAAAAGCAGGAGGTTGAGGCGGATAACGAAGACGATAACAACTGTATATTTAGCATGAAGATTTGTTTAGTCATACTGATAAGTTATTTTTATCAGTCCATCGTTAATAATCATTTTAACAAGTTTTATTATCGACTGTGTAGACGGAGATGCAGATGGACAACACCACAACCGATCCCATGAATGACAAATCACCCAATCAAACTATGGGCAACCCAGCCGACAACTCGGTAAGAATAACGCTAAAACTTTTTATTAATGCATCACTTCTTTGCATTCGATATGTTACATATTCATCTCGACCAGCCACAGGTGGTCCCAACAGGTGGTCCCAAGGACAACAGCTCACTAGATCAGACGTCGGAGGATCAAACTAGGTTAGAGGAAGAGGAACATACGAATCAAGTTAGCAAGGTATTTGTTATTACATTAATTAGCGATGAATCCGATAATTAACATATTAACAAGATGTGGCTTCAGGTTGTTCCTACTGAAGATGGACGTTGGAGGATGTAACTGGGTCAGAGAAGGAGGATACGAATCAAGTCCACGAGGTATTTGGTATAACCTCACTTATCGATAACCTTCTTAACTATAATTATATTAACTAGACGTGGATTCAGCTGGTCCCTACGGGGTCTCCGAAGGATGACAACTCAGAAGATGGGACGTCCGAGGATGGAACTGGGTCAGAGGAAGAGGGCGATACGGATATAGTCAACAAGGTATTTGTTATAATATCATTTATCGATAATATCGCTAATACGCATGTTAACAAGGCACGGTTTCAGGTGGTCCTAACAGGGTCTCCGAAGGGTGACAACTTAGAAGATGGGACATCGGAGGATGAATCTGTGTCAGGGGAAGAAGACAATACTAATGTCGTTAATAAGGATGGAATTGGGTCAGACGGTGAAGACGCTACTGACAAAGATAACAGCAAAGACGCTACCGATGACGAGGTAGCGCTACCTAAGAACATAACGGGCACGCAAGGTGGCCAGGTAGCTTTATTACGTACTGTTAGCCTTATCACGTACTGTTAGCATTTTTCTTTTGTTTATGAGGGAGACTTTATAATCTGATGTCATTTGATGACCCACTGGTAGTCTCTAAGGCGGCTCCACCGGCTGGTTCCAGGGTTTGGATACAGTTGACACCACCTCCACCCGTCTATGATGTTACTAGGTGTAGCATGAGGACTCACACCTTCTTTAGCAGGCTCGGCGGCTTGTATGAATGTGACAAGAAGACGAAGTCTTTAATTGGGAATGCTTCCCCCATCCAAGTGAGCCTGTTGACGACTAAGAAACTGAGATGCGTTATCAGAAACCCATCGAGAAGATGAAAGTTAGCAGGTAAAAAATTTTGGTTAACAGCCTTTTACAATTTTGTTAGCGTAATTGTCATGCTAACATTTTGTATCCCACAGTACCGTCCCTGTCGGTTCTGGCTTAACTCTTTCTAATCAAGACATCTTCGACATTATCAAGAGAAAGAAAAACATTGGTAGCAAGGTAACGCACTACACTCTAAACTCAAACCATTCTTGAAGATGCTGACATCAAATGACATCAGGTTATGGACGCGCTTATCGCATTCACCAGACACGTACTGAAGACTGTTGGAATAGGGAGAGAACGCCACCGGGAGGATGTCTTGGATTCGCACTACTGAGTTAGAGATTACCTAAAGGCTATTAGTATAGGTGTTACATGAACTATTACCAGATAGATGTTAGCTCGATCGTGTTAGCATTAAGTGGTATCAAGTAACAAAATTTCCCGATAAAGATAAGATTAGCGATTAGGAGTTAGTTCGATGTTCTCAGCAGTCAGAGGAACCGAGTAAACTATTAGCGAAAAACATGTAGACCATTAGATAACATAAGAATGATTCAAATATTATCAAAGATCTGCCATTGTGCTTACAGAGTACGGGGGAGGCAACATAATTATACATAACCACGGCACAATCTAGCTTTTTATACACACCAAAAGAAGCTAGGCCATTCTTATTTAGTCACATTTTCCAACTATCTGAAAGCTGAACTTCTCCACCCCATGTCTTGGCGCCTACATCTCACAACTCCTCAAAAACCCCCATCTTTTACGTTTTCATGGCCCCTGGTTAGTTGTTACCAATGGAGGCAAGAGACAAGTTAGCATTTAGACATTAGTTGGGTATTTGGCAAGTGTTAAATATTCTTGTCACCTAAGTTGATACTTACCGGTTGAGGCTGACGGCAAGTTGCCTTGTTGTGGCCAAGGGTCCTGCACCGAGTACACCTTTTCCTTGCTGTCCTCTACATAGAAAAAATTGTCAACAAATTAGTTTCCCATACACATGTTCAATGTACACGAGATGCTATTGGGGTATGTACCTTAAACCCCCCCCCCCCCCCGCTCGGGAAGATTCTCCTTTTCCTTGGCATGCCTGGTGCCTCCTTACGTCCGGTGGCGCTAAGTTACTGCCACCAACATCATCAGCGGATGGCACAAGGTTAGCGACATCGGGAACATGCATTATCAGGCCTTCGTATGCCATCCTTAAATACGACACTGTGTGATGCACACCTATCAACCCCTCGACACTAACCCCTTCCACTATTGCTGCAGCTATGGCATGGGCGCAAGGTATCTTCAGTACCTGAAACTTCCAGCAAGTGCATATCCTTTCAAACAGATTGACGGCAAATGCTGCGTTATCCTTATTTTGAACTTCGTATTGCCCATCGACAATCTTATTAACGCTAAAACCTGCCCCTTTCTCAAAATTATCTATCACTATGTCTTGTACTTTCGGCGGCAAGAGATTCTCATCCACCTAATGCAGATTCTCTACGCAGAGCGAACCAGGTAACCACGGTTGTTCTTATCGTTTCGAGCAAGGAGATGACCGGGTAATCATGCACCATTGTTAACACATTGTTTAACGATTCAGCGACGTTGCTTGTCATTACGTTGTAACGCTCACCCACAAAATGCAATCTCTCCCAATGTTGGAACCCTATGTTTGCTAGATAGTCAGCGCATCCAGTGTTCATTTCTCGTATCTCTCCAAAAAACTTGTTGAAGTCTACCAGATGGTAAGCTCTAGCTGCATCTTTAACCAATATAATTAGCGGATACGACTTGAATTTAGTGAGTATGTTTCCTTGGAGATGGTAGATACACGCGGCATGCAAAGACATGGGGGTAAACCTGCCATTTAAATTAAGTTAGCATAGGCGCGTTTTGTATAGGCAACGGTGATACGTATCGGATAACAAAAAACTTACCCTCCTGATGCTGTGGTAGATGGAGTTGTGCCTGTCTAAGACGAAAACTAGGTCAGGTTCATCCGGCACTATTTTAGTGAGCTTCCGCAGGAACCAAAACCAGGCTTCATCATATTCGCTATTGACAACCCCAAAAGCTAACAGGAAAATCTGATAATTAGCGCCTTGCACGCTAGCGGTAACAAGGCACCCTCCGTAGTGGCCCGTAGGTGAGTACCGTCGATAATGATCACCTTACGCATGTAAAGATGTCCTCTGATAGATGCATCTAACGCTAGGAGCAGATACTTAAACTTTTCATTCTTGTAATTGTCTAGCTCAGTTTCGGAATACGCTATGGAGTTGGGATTTGTCTCTAACAACAACTTGAAATACGGCAGGATTAATGCAAAGCTTCCCATTGCCGATCCCAACGCATTGTCCATAGAAATCTCCTGGGCCCTCCAAGCTTTCCAGTAAGAAACATTCAGGCTAAACTCTTGCCGGAGCATACGGTGTAGTTTATTTGGCCGTGGTCCTTTACCAACCCCAAGATATTTGGTTTTCATCATGTTCCCTATCACCGCCGTTGATGCTTGTCTGTGGAAATTGCCCCGAGCTTCCACGTTACACGTGTGATGAAGTACTGCATTCCTTATCCCGAACCTTTGGCTATCCGACATCTTAGCAGCATACACTCGCCACGGACACGAGTCGCTAACACATACCACTATCAGCATATTTGCAGAAGACCTTGCATGTTTGAAGTGAAACTTCCTATGTATAGCATGTATTGCCAACTTTGTCTTGCATTCCTCTTTAGATTTGAATAGCCTCCCCACAAATATGTCGTCTCCTTTGTTTGTCAACATCCCTAAGCGCCCTTTGCAAATCATCTGTAACATTGCCTAATTAGTTAGCGCTGTATTGGTAACTACCATTGATACCACAAATAAAAGCATCCAACAAATACAACGTATTTCTTCCTCCCCCGGGTCATCAAAGTACGGTGGAGCATCCATGTCATATAGTACCGTTAAGACAGGTGTATCTCGTAGTAGCATTGGTGGGAGGGCGGTGTCAGCGAGGGTGTTTACCCCTTGTCCTCCAAAACCTCTATGTCGCAAGTAATCTCCTCTAATTTCGACCCCCGCGGGATATCTGGTAAGTATTCTTCTCTGCCTCGCCTCGCCATCATCACAACCTCCATATTGAGATTTAACGTTAGCTTCACAGGCGGTTGGTAATGCTAACTGAAACGGAAAACTGTTTCGGGGATGATAACTGATATGTTACCTTCACTATTTGATATATCTCCCTCTAGCATATCATCACGTGACCAAGATGCGCTGGTCGATTGTGTTAGGGGGCAACTGCTATTTGATTCCGCTGAAGACAAATTCAGCACTGGTGGCAGGGGTTGGTGATGTGATGTTTTATGCATCAGGTTTTATCCAACATCTAAACTCCGCAAGTGCACGGTTGTGCGCGGTAGTATAGTGGTGGGATCGACGAGAGTAAAGAGCACTATAGATCCTTAGATCTAAATAGAGATAGGATGAAAAATATGGAAAGTGTCACAAAAAGAAATCCAAATAAATCCAAATAAAAATCTTTCAAATAAGAAAAAAAAATCAATTAAAAAAAATGTTGGGATCAGAGAAATCACAGAGATTTAAATAAATAAAAAAGATATCTAACCGGATTAACAATTAAATGATCTGGATCTAGAACACAAACATATACCAAAATAGATCTTTTAATAAAAACAAATATTGTTTTATCATAAATCCGCTAGGACCCTATGATAGCATTTTTCGCCCTAGTTTGATAAAGTTCACTTGTAAATCCAGCTTCAACTCTTGGAAATCTGGAAATCAAGCCTACAAACTATAGATTCCGGGTAGAATAGCCAACGGTAGCTGTACTATAAAATCCTATGAATCATTTGATAGATTCGTCAACATAACAAAAACATTTGATTCATAGAAGTAGAGATGTATTAACCATAATTCTAATGTATAACAATAACCTAATTAAACAATAAATCTCTTTAAATAAATCACATCTCCCAACATATAGATCTACTCAACTATGGTAATTGGTTGATAGATCATTATTTTTTATGATTGAAACACACAAAGAAAGAGATGAAAACAGATTGTAGATCTTAAAAATGCAATGAAAATATTTTAGATCGGAGAAAAAAATTGTGAAAAGTTTACAGATCTGAAATGAGAAATAAAAATGGCAGAGTAACAGTAAAATTTGTGTCTTGATCTCTCTGGCCGCTCAGGAAATGAGCCTTATTTATAGAGTTTCTTCTAGTCAAAACTCGGAGTTAATGTGTGATTTGGAGAATATTTGTGAGTGTGATCGATCGATCCGACTTGGATCGATCGATCTTCTTCCTCTGATCTGTGCCACCTCATAGATTCCTTTGACTGACCGATCTGCTTCGGGATCGGTTGATCCTCGTCATGCTTGGTCGATCCTCTTCAGGATCGATCGATCCTGGATGTCTCCAAAATCTAATGATGTGTAAAAACGTCCAAAATTGCTCCATTTTGTACATTTTAGCTCCAAGGAAGTGAAAACCTGAAAAGACACTAAAACCGGCCAAATGAGCACAAAACCTAAATTCTAGACTCAATAAGACAAGTAAAAGAATAATAAAAACGGGTCAAAATAGACACTCATCATACCCCCAGACTTGAATCCTTGCTTGTCCTCAAGTAAGAAATAAGACAATGAAACAAAGTACAGAAGTGGAAGTTTAAAAAACGGAAACTTACGTTTAGCTTTAGAAATTCATCATGTTGATCATGTAAACCAAGAAAAAATCTTGTGAAAGGTTAATCGAACTTTAGCAGTACAACATGTACTTTACCATAAGTATAGCAAACATTACCGTACTCTAGCATCCGAGATCCAAGGGAACTTCTGAAATCTCCATTGTTGGCCCTTTAACATTCATTAAGTGTTGTGTACAGTCTCACAAAGGGAGTCGAATTCGCTAAGGACTAGTAACGGGGGACCATTTTAAGGGTGATGGTTAGGCATGATAGATGAACTCCGGTGCAAGCCAATGCGTAAAATCACAGTGAGACAGGAACCAAAGGTGGTGCATAACCTCCTGAACCTTGGATCCCAAGTAAGCTTCTATATAATGATCCTAATAGAGTTGCTATTGGTGCTAAAATAAAATAGATAATAGAAACAAATAACTAACTAGATAATAAAGTTTTATTCTGATTCCTTCATACTTCTTTCCCTTCTTTTTTTTTTTTGTTTTTTTTTTTTTGAAAGAGAGTCTCGGGATGAGACGGGATCGATCGATCATGGTAGGATCGGTCGATCCCAGGGTATTTTTTCTGAGAAAGGGAAGGTGGACCAGTTCTAACCATGTACATCAATCATACTAAAAACTGCATCAATAGTCAACTCAAACTAATATAGATGAAGTACTGATACTACAAAGCTTACTCGAAAATCTTTAGAACATTTGGTTGTACCAGCTCCCATACTCTGTAGTTTTTGCACTTGGTTGCATATGCTCCTAATGTTGCGAAAGAGGACTGGGGTCTGAATGAAAAAGGGTGTAAGGGTGTGGAACCAAACTAAAAACGAGCTTGGCCATCTGGAGCTCCAATAAGAATGGGGTGAACTCCAGATGTATATGATTCCTTTTGCGATATCGAGCCCCTAAGTGAGAAGATTAGTCCAAGTTAAAAGTCCAAGTAGATAGAGGCAACGCTGGATCATTCAGATTTCTAAAGGATAGGTCACTTCGGGTAAAGTTGATCCACTGATGATGTTTCCAATCTTCCTGAACTAAGTCCAATAAATGACAACATAAATTGGAAACCAAGAAAATTGTAAAATCTCATGTTTTGATTCAATAAAATGACTCAAAAAAAAATGAAAAAGTTTAATTTTTGAAAAAGTTTGAAATTTTTTTTTTGTTTTTTTGGGACAAGTAAACAAAAGAAAATACATTGTTAGTAACATATGAAAGTAGTCACCCCTTCCCCCAGACTTAAATCACTGCGTTCCGCAGTGATATAAAATCAAAGAAAATGGGTGCTGCGAAACAATATTGGAGATAATGAATTATGAACAAAAAGGCAAACCATAAACCATGGAAGGAGTTTTACGACCAAAAGGGAGCATTGGTATGTACATGAACCAGTTTTCAGCTTTTCTCATCTCAGGGATCGATCGATCTGGGTAGGATTGGTCGATCCCAGCGTACTGAAACTTCTTGAAATTCACATCTTCTACGTTTTGTACATGTTTTCAGTCAGCTCAACACAAAAACATCATCATATCTTATTTTGGAAAATAAATAAATTAATTAAAATAACTGAAGGAAAATAAAATAATATAGTTTTATTAATTCAGAAGCAAAAATAAATTGAAAGAACATATTTGGTTGCCTCTCAACCAGCGCTTGTTTTTGCAAAGTCACTAGCTTGACTTAGTTTTATTTCAATTGGATTCTGGGTTCATTAGAGGAATGGTATCTTCCTCATCCTTCATAGTGGGAGTTTGGCCAAGCGCAATTGGGTATCTCTTGATAGTCTCAATGGGAATGCATATGACCTTGTCCCCAACTGGCAACTTTATTCTCCTTTTGGGTATGCTGATAGATGCGCGGGCGGTCACTAGGAATGTTTGTCCCAGGATTAGATCTGATCCATCGCAGTTCATATCCAGCACAAAGATGTCTATCAGAACATAGCTTCCACCCACAAGAATTGGTATGTTGGATATGATCCCTACAGGGTTTTGGAGTGGTCCATCAACCAATTCTATTTGGGATTTTGTTGGTACCATGTGTTTTAGACTCAATAACCTTGCATTCTTGAGCGATATGACATTTATACTAGCTCCAGTGTCTATCAAGTTGTTCCTTAAAAGAGTCCTTCCAATTGTGACAGATATATGGAAATCACCCAGATCATCCCTTTTTGGGGGGAGTTTATCCTGCCTCTTGTTGTTTAGGTAATCCTGGAGGTAGTCAGTTGCGCCCTCAAGTGTAATCCTACCGGCAAGGATATCCTAAGTGAAATCTGCAATTATAGGTAACACAGACTTAATCTCTTCAAAGGGTAACCTTGCTCCCCACTCACCAACTATCTCATCAACCTTGCTCTCTGTGACATGATTCATCTTCTTAGGAGTTGTTTTTTCTGCCTCTCCCTGATTTGTAAGCTCTTTTAGGGTTTTGTTCTCGGGAGGTTTATAACGCTGCGTTCGCGGAGATCGATTAATCTCGACCTGGATCCGTCGATCTTCCCCAATTTTAAAGTCAATATCGGGGAAATGGGATCGATCGATCTCACCCTTCCAGTCGATCTGGATTCTTATCGAGAATACATTGGCTCTCATCGTTGGATCGATCAATCCCACCTTCGGATTGATCGATCTCAGGGGAGTTTTGCTCTTTGATTTCTAAAACTCTCTCAATTGTGGAAACTTTCGGGATCTCATTCACTGAGTGAACAACATCGATAGCATCAAAATCATTAATTACGGATGTTTGACCATTGACGGTAGGTTGCATATCGATGGTCTCAACGTAAAGTTTCACAACTATTTTTCTGAGACGGATTTGTATCCTTCTTTTTGTCACATTTATGGATACTCCATCTGTGGCTAAGAAAGGACGTCCTAGGATAAGGTCAGTACCATTACCGTCCAAGTTTAAAACCATGAAATCAGCGAGTATGTTGCACGAGCCTACCAACATCGGGATATCAATTTGGATTCTTTGTGGTCTCCGAGTTGTTCAATCAGTCATGGTTATTTTCTTGGTGGTTTGCTGCATAGTTAGCAGTCCAAGCTTATGCGATACGGAGAGTGGTAGTACGTTGATGCTTGCTCCCAAATCTACCAAGCTGTTTTTGAAACAGGTATCTCCAATGGTGCATGACAGGATGAATTTCCTGGGATCTCTGAGTTTCTTTCAAAGTTTTTCGTGTATTTTCTCATTGCAATTTTCCCTTAAGAATTTGACGGAGTCCTCCATAGTGGATTACCCTGTGAAAATTTTCTTTAATTGATCTTCCACTAAGTGAATCATTGAGTAGACATCTGGAAAGGATAGTCTAACTCTCATCTCTTTAGCTATCTTTTCACATTTCCACTTATCAAATTCATGGTAGGTAGATTTAGGGATCAGTGGTAATTTATTTTCAGAGGGTGCTGAAAATTCTGTGATTGATTTAATGGGTTCGGTTAAGAAATCCTGGTCTTTCAACACAGGGGATTTATCGGTTTCACTGGGGGTCGACCACTCTTGATCTATTTCCATTTCTCTGAGATTAGCGTAATAGCGCTCTGCTTCTTCTATCTCATCATCCATGGAGTGACCACTTCTATTCTCCGACGTTTCAGGTTCTTCAGGAATTGTCTGCACCCTGTTGTAAAAGCTATCTTATGTCATCATTAAAGAAATTGTCTTCTGTATTGTCAAGACAGATAAATGATTGTCCTATCTCCTCTAGCAGGATAGCTTTTTGGGACAGCACGTTTTTTGCTTCTAAGTTCAACGAAGTGTAGTGATTCGTTGGGGTTGTTTTCAGGTTTCCCTGGGAAAGTTCTGGTTGGGGCCCTATTTTTCTCAGAAGTTTGAGCAACTTGGTTTTCTAAAACCCTTACGTGAGTTCCTAAGGCATCAAATTTCCCATTGAGATTCTTATAAACTCTATCAACCTTAGCGTTGATATCCCCAACGAATTTTTTTTGTCCTTCGATGATTTGCCGGAACAGAGAATCAATTCTATCCATTGAACCATCGTTTATGGGTTGAGAATTGAATCCCATTTTACCATAACCGGCATTGTTTTGGAAGTTCCCTTGGTTTTGAGTACTCCGAGGTGGATAAAACTGATCTCCGGGGTTCTCAACATTAGTGTTGCGGTAGGACAGGTTATGATGGTTTCTAAAATTTGGGTTAAAACCCCGGTTTTGGTAGTTTCCCTGTCCACCGAGAAAATTGATCTCCTTAGTTTGATCCTCCTCATCATTGGGCTATCATCAGAATGTACACCTTAGCATTAAGCTCTGCTATGATCTTATCACTCACCTGAGTGGGGTGGACTCTCCTATCATAGTCAGAAGATCTGTTAGAGTCCCTTGCTTCCAGGTTTTCAATGAGCTCCATTGCTTCCTCCAGCGTGTTGCTCATGAAGTCTCCCCTTCTGGCTGTGTCCATAGCCATTTGATACTTAATTTCAACTCCATTGTAGAAAAATTTCATCCTGTCCAACTCGGTGTAGTTTCGAGGGGGACAGTCCCTTAGATATTCCTTATAGCGTTCCCAAGCTTCATAGAAGGACTCGGTACCAGCTTGGCGGAATGTGGCTATTTTGTGCTTTAGCGCTGAGGATCTAGCTTTGGTGAAGAACTGCTGTATGAAAGCAGCTCGGCATTCACCCCAGCTTGTTATAGATCCAGGACTCAAAGATTTCAACCATCTATTAGCCTTATCAGCGAGGGAAAAGGAAAATAGTCTACAACAGAGGTAGTCTTGGGGGACTCCGTTGGCTTTTGTAGTACTACAGATCTCCTCAAAGATATAAATATGGTCCATTGGGTTCTCGTTATATAGCCCATGGAATTGATTATGTTTAACCAGGGCGATTATTTGAAGTTTAATCTCATAATCTTGCCTCTAGATAGGAGGGGGAATAATAGCAGATCGGTTCCTATAGTAGGCGTGTGGGGCATCTTGCTTGCCTAAGGTAATCCTGCGTGGCGGGACTTACAGTCCCGACACAACATTTATGCCAACCCCAGCAGCTCCAGCATCATTGAGAGGTCCTCTATTATCATGACCCTCTCTTTGCCAGACTGCATCTGCATTCTCACCATCAACAACAGGGGGAATGTTTCTAAGGTTATTAGGATCAGCCATACTAACCTTATTTTTTGCTTTTCTTGTGGTTTTGTTTTTCTTTGTTTCCTTGATCTTCCTTGTGGACTTCTATGTCAACTCTTCTATGCTCAAGTCTTGTAGATCTTTAGAAGCCTTACTCCTTAATTGCATACACCTGAGAAGCAAAAGAAGTTTGAAGATCAGATCCAAAAAGAGGCTTTGGGATCGATCGATCTTGGAAGGGATTGATTAATCTCGAGAAAAAAAGGATCGAATGATCAAAGAGGGAACGATCGATCGATCTTGCACAAAGTACGATCGGTCGATCTTTAGGGGTCGGTTGATCGTGCAAGAAGTAGGATTGCTCGATCTTATGGGGATCGGTTGATCTCAGAGATGTAAATAAAAATGCAGCAAATAAAATATCTTCGACTAGATTTAAAAACTTAAATCTAAAGGCTACAATTACTCCCCGACAACGGCGCAAAAAACTTGATGTGATATTTTATGCATCAGATTTTACCCAACATCTAAACTCCGCAAGTGCACGGTTGTGCGTGGCAGTATAGTGGTGGGATCGATCCACAAAGAGTAAAGAGCACTATAGATCCTTAGATCTAAACAGAGTTAAGATGAAAAATATGAAAAATATCACAAAAGGATATCCGAATAAAATCCGAATAAAAATCTTTCAAATAAGGAAATCAATTAAAAACAAATGTTGAGATCTGGAAAATCACAGGGATTTAAATAAATAAAAAAGATATCTAACCGGATTAACAATTAAATGATCTAGATCTAGAACACAAACACTGTACCAAAATATAGATTTTTAGTAACAAATATTATTCTATCATAAATCCGCTAAGACCCTATGATAGCATATTTCGCGCTAGTTTGATAAAGTTCACTTGTAGATCCAGGTTCAACTCTTAGAAATCTAGAAATCAAGCCTACAAACTATAGATTCCGGGTAGAATAGCCAACGCTAGCTGTACTATAAAACCCTATAAATCATTTGATAGATTCGTCAACCAAACAAAAGTAATTGATTCATAGAAGTAGAGATATAGTAACCATAATTCTAATCTATAATAATAACCTAATTTAACATTAAATCCCTTTGAATAAATCCCATCTCCCAACATAAAGATCTACTCAACCATGGCAATTGGTTGATAGATCATTATGTTGTATGGTTGAAAACACAAAGAAAGAGATGAAAGCAGATTATAGATCTCGAAAATGCAATGAAAATACTTTAGATCAGAGAAAAACAATGTGAAAAGTTTATAGATCTGAAATGAGAAATAAAAATGGCAGAGGTACAGTAAAATTCGTGTCTAGATCTCTCTGGCCGCTCAGGAAATGAGCCTTATTTATAGAGTTTCTTCTAGGTCAAAACTCGGAGTTAATGTGTGATTTGGAGAATATCCGTGAGTGTGATCAATCGATCCGACTTGGATCGATCGATCTTCTTCCTCTGACCCATGCCCCCTCATAGATTCCTTTGACTGACCGATCTGCTTTGGGATCGGTCGATCCTCATCATGCTTGGTCGATCCTCTTCAGGATGGATCGATCCAGGATGTCTCCAAAATCCAATGATGTGTAAAAACGTCCAAAGTTGCTCCATTTTGCACATTTTAGTTTCAAAGAAGTGAAAACCTGAAAAGACACTAAAACCGGTCAAAAGAACACAAAACCTAACTTCTAGATTCAATAAGACAAGTAAAAGAATAATAAAAATGGGTCAAAATAGACATTCATCAGTTGGGTTAACACAATGTCTCCCTCTTTAGCGCCCAGAGAGAGGTTCAGATTCGGCTGGGAACACCCTTCTCCAGGCCGGGCACCGCAGTCTTGCCACATCCCAAAATTTTGGGCTTGGTTTTATCGCCATAAGGCGAAAGCGTTGTTAGCAAAACCGGCACCCAGAAATCCTTCGTTAACAAATTAGTTAACTCGCACACTCGCCATCGACGTTATCTCGACAGCACCGGCATTTCTGCCAAGCACAATTGGTGGCAGTGAAGGGAGGCGGTATGTAGGTACAACGTTACCTGCTACCTCTGGCCTTTTCCTCTTGTCCGTGTTAGCAACGCCAGCGCCAGCAGTAGCACGACTGGATGTGTTGTTATCGACATCTATATCGGCGATCGCGTTAACGATTCGCCTATCCGAAAACACCTGCCTAGAACTTGAACCCACATCCATTCGACTACGGTAACTGTTAACATTACACTTCATACCCGCCCTGCGAACCCTTATCCAAATGTATACCTCTTCGAGATTGGCTCTTATCGCACTGAACAGGGACATATCTTCATCATCAAGGATATCGATCGGATGGGCTTCTTTCCATTGCAGACCCAGCATCCACGCTTATCTTTACCAAAATCTCAGCATTTAATGCTTCTTTACCACTGCTACGCATCTTTTAAAATATCCCGGTGGATATCGTCCCGCATGCTAATTTAAATATTATCTCACCAAATTCCATCTTTTTGAACTGACACGATTTGACATTTTTACTGTATAGAACAGTATCCAAACTAAAATCTCAGCATTTAATGCTCGGTATCAAAAAAAATATCTCACTAATATTATCGCACTTTCACGTTACATTAACTATTATCGCAATTGAATGTTATCAACGTATATCATCAAAACAAATATCTAAAAAAGTTATCGCATTTATACGTTAAATAACTATTATCACATTTGAATGTTATCGATGTACAATATAAAAACAAATATCTCAAATAGTTATCGCATTTACACGTTAAAATAACTATTATCACATTTGAATATTATCGATGTACAGTATAAAAAAATATCTCAAAAAAGTTATCACACGTAGCCGTTAAAGTAACTGTTATCACATTTAAAAGTTATCGACGCACAGTCTAAACACAAAACAAATATCTCACCAATGTTATCACACTTAGACGCTAAATTAACTGTTACGTACGCGTTGATAATGCAACGAAATGTTATGGATGCCAGACACAGTAATGTTATCGTTTGCAGTTATTAACAGTGACAAGTGCTAAGGACAGTAAAACAACACGACGTTAACAATATGAATACCGTTACACCCAATCTGTAAAGCTTTTGTTACCACCTCACCACAACGCGTGAACCGCACATCTTCATCATATCCTGAGTGTGAGTGATGTAGGGGTAAAGTCGTCGTTACACACCCAAAAGTATATGAGAGAATCAATTTTAGAATTATGAATGTGCGAAAACTAATTATTTTGTTATATGTATATTTTTGACTAAATAACCCAATAAATAATAGTAGTTTCTGGTGACGTGTGTGGCAAGATCCAATTACCATTATTACCATAGTTGTCTAAAAAATATAAATATAAACATAATGCAAGCGTGTGAGAGAACACATGTCACATGGCAAGCTCATGTGGATCAATCAGTATTTAAAATGGAAGGTTAAAGAGAGTAACATTATCTTTCTTCTTACATTTTACATTTATCACATAACATGGTTTCTGGATAACTTGCGGCATTCAACGTGATTAAAACTTGAGATTCCACAGTTTTGAATCAGCATTGTCTATGCCTTGTCCTCTGCCACATTGTATTCTTAAAGTTCACATGAAATGGAGGATAAATTATTCTTAAAAGCTATGAGATGTAAGAGCACGAATGGCATGACCTTTCAGTAGCAGACAAGCCAGAGCTCTCTTTTATTTTTATGTTTTAAATAAGCACTCATGCAATGAAGCGCATCTCAATGCAGTGTTGGGCTGTGCCGGTTGCTAAGTGAGAGAGATCTTTTTATTTTTATATTAGATGAGATGCCTTTTCCAACATTGGAAGGTGAACGTTGCACTAATGGTTCCATTGTTTAACCTCATGCCTCTATATAAGTAATGACCGGAGATGCATTGAGAAAGCAGAACAAACATCTTCTCTTTGATCCTCAACAAAGAACTTAAGATAAAATAGAAATGGCTGTCTCTTTCCATATTCGCTCTAACAGCTTTCCCTCTAGACTTCACCCACAAGCTGCTAACGTCGATGATCTGTTGGCTCGTATGAGATCTTCTGAGGAAGCCTCAACATCTTCAAGCTCTTCTATCTGTCAAAAACTTGACAAACTTCAAGAGCTACATGAGTCTCTTGATAAGCTTATTAGCTTACCTGTTACGCAACATGCTCTAGGTCAAGAGCAAAATAAGAAAGCCGTAGAGCAGCTTCTTGATGAATCTCTCAGGATCTTGGATTTGTGCAACATTTCCAAGGATGCTTTGTTGGAGATGAAAGAGGGTCTCATGAGGATCCAATCCATTCTACGAAGAAAGCGCGGAGATCTATCAGGAGAGGTCAAGAAATACTTAGCCTCAAGAAGATCCCTCAAGAAGTCTTTCCAAAAGGTCCTTAAGAGTTTGAAGGTCAAACAAGACCAAGAGTACAACGACGAATCTCTAGCTATGTTTGTAAAAGCTGAAGCTGTCACAATATCTATGTTAGATTCTCTGTTCTCATTCATGTCTGGATCAAAGACTTGTGGCAAATGGTCACTGGTCTCAAAGCTAATGAACCAGAAAAAAGTCTCAAGTGAAGCACAAGAAAACGAATTCACAACAATTGACTCTGAATTCCAATCTGAGAAGAGTTTAAAGATGGAAGATGTTCAGATCCTAGAGTCATGCATTCAAGATCTTGAAGATCGACTTGAATCACTATCCAAGTCATTGATCAAATACAGAGTCTCAATTCTTAACATCTTAGGCCACTAATTCCTATAAATTTTGTATTTACAGAAAACAAAAAAAAAAGTTAATACACTAAGATTTTTCATTAATATTGCCTTTTCTTAATTTTTATTCTATAATCATCGAGAAGTCCTGAATCAAGAAAACATGAAGTAACTTCAATCAGTAAATCTTCCACTTACTATTGAATGATACTTTTTAATCTTTGTTTCGTAACCAGTTAACTTTAACCAACCAAATTACAGTGCCAAGATTCCTCATTATAATACTACAAGCAACTCTGGATTCACACGTTTTCAGCAATAATAGCTTTGTTCATGTCTAAATAGTGGGAGACAATGGAAATAATTCAACAAAAAATTAAGCACCCCCCCCCCCCCCCCCGGTGTGATTTCACATGTCAAAACCAATGAATTAGGATCTTGTCTATATTATATTCTTCAAAACAGACTTTTCATGAATATATAAAACATTGTTTAACAGCCACTCATGCTGATATCTATTTTGAGGCAATTATTTTTTGAACCCATTCGGAATTTTAATTCCAAATAGAGCTCATTTTTTTTTTGTCCATGTTCATATGATCAATGGTCACATCCGTTGGTTTTGTATCGTTTACTATTCTTTATCAATAACATGAAAATAATATGATTGTCCATGATCATACGGACTAGTGAATAAGGAAAATACTATGGTTATGTATGAGCAAAGAAGACCAATGGATGTGATCATGGATAAACAAACATGAAGTTTCATTTAGAATTTAAATTTAAAATAACTATTTTTTATAGTTTTTTTTCTATTTATTTATCTATATTTCTATAAGTATATTGAGGACTGATCTGTGAAGATGGATTGGTGACTGGTGAGAGACATAACACGTGTAGGGTGTATACATTCAAATAAAGCTACATTTCAGGACTTAGCCATTTGAACACACGCTAACCCCTTGATCATTATAAGTGATGTAAGGCTTAAACTATAAAAAAAAAAAAAAAATGGCCATCTTCTAGGTCCTCATATTTTGAAGTATTCTTACTATTGCTTCAGGATCAAAGATCAAATTTTCTTTGGAACTATAGATATATGTATTAAGTCATAAGGTCAATAGTGTTATTAGTGAAATCCTAGACTAATCTCTGTATAGCTTTCTATATAAGTTGTATATCTCATTAACCTAAATCAATCAAGTATTTTATTTTACATAGTAGCAGAGCCACCGATCTCTAAATACCTCAAAAGTTTTATTTTCCACTTCAAACAAATCTCGCTCAACACAAATCTCTAATGGCCGCCGCAAATAAAACCGTCATCATCAACAATCAAACCATCATCAACGTCAACACCGCCAATGTTGCTAAGCTCACAAATCTCAACTACCTGATGTGGAGCAGACAAGTACATGCCCTATTCGATGGATATGAACTCGCCACCTACCTCGACGGAGTGGCTTCACCACCACCAACGCTCACGACGGCTGGCGTCACCACGATCAACCCAGAGTACACGCACTGGAAAAGACAGGACAATCTCATCTACAGCGCCCTCCTCGGAGCCATCTCCACTCCGGTTCAGCCCATTGTCTCACATGCCACTACAGCGGCCCAGATCTGGGAGATTCTCTATAACACCTTCGCTAAACTATCACGTGACCATGTCAAGCAACTTCGTCAACTCAAACAATGGGTGAAAGACAACAAAACCGTGGATGAATACTTACAAGGATTCATCGCAAAAGTTGATCAACTCTTAATATTGGACAAACCGCTTGATCATGAGGATCAAGTAGAGCATATTCTTGAAGGGTTACCAGAAGAATACAAACCAGTCGTCGACCAGATCGAAAGCAAAGACACACCACCGTCGCTCACGGAAATACATGAACGTCTCAGAAATCAAGAGGCCAAAATCAGTGCCCTCACCGTCTCAGCATCTCTTCCAGTCACGGCCAACGCCGTCACTCACCGCCCCCACACCAACTTCCGCAACAACAACAACAACAACAACACACGCTATGACAACAGTCGCAACAACCCGACACGCAACTGGCAGCCAAACAACAATTGCAATGATAACCGTGTTCCACGACCGTACCAAGGTCGCTGCCAACTGTGTGGTGTTCACGGTCACTCTGCCCGTCGCTGTTCTCAGTTATAGTCTGCAGCGTCGTCTACACGAACGGACGTGCTTTAACAACACAGCCCATTCACGCCATGGCAGCCTCGAGCACATCTCATGGTTGGCTCACCATGCAACGCCAACAACTGGCTCATAGACAGCGGCGTAGCCCATCACATCACCAGCGATCTCAACAACCTCTCTATTCACCAACCTTACAACGGTGGTGACGAAGTTCTCATTGGAGATGGGTCCGGCTTAGCAATCACGCATACTGCTTCAACGTTACTTCCCTCAACATCCCGTCCTTTATCTTGAAACAACGTCCTATATGTCCCACGAATACATAAAAATCTCATATCAGTTTATAAACTTTGCAACACTAACCAAGTTTCTGTTAAATTTTTCCCGGCACATTTCTAGGTGAAGGATCTCAACTCGGGAGCGCCGTTACTCCAAGGGATCACTAAAGATGAGCTATATGGCCTGCAACACCTTCCATCGTCCAAACCTACTTTGCCTCACCATCTCCTAAAACAAGCCTTCCCTGTTGGCATTCAAGACTTGGCCACCCATCCTCATCTATTTTGAACACTGTTGTTGCCAAATATTCTCTACCATTATCTCATAAATCCAATAAAGACCACTCTTGCACTCATTGTCTCATAAACAAAAGCCACAAACTACCATTCTATCAATCCTCTATCGTCTCTAACAAACCTCTTCAATATATTTTTGCCGACGTGTGGACTTCACCACTCATCTCTCTAGATACCCAAAAGTATTATCTAGTTCTTGTTGATCATTATACAAGATACACGTGGTTCTGTCCGCTTCGCCAAAAGTCTCAAGTTCGAGAAACATTCATTATGTTTAAAAGACTCATGGAGAAACACTTTGAATGCCAATCATCACTCTCTACTCTGACAACGGTGGAGAGTTCATCGCCCTAAGACCGTTTCTCACCGAACATGGTACTGGATATCTCACAACGCTTCCACACACTCCCGAGCACAACGGGATCTCTGAACGGAAGCATCGTCACATTGTCGAAACCGGAATAACACTACTTTCGCAAGTGTCAGTTCCAAAAAAATATTGGCCGTATGCATTTGCCACCGTAGTCTTTCTCATTAACCGACTACCCACACCCAATCTCTCCAATCACTCTCCATTTCAAAAGCTTTTTCCGTCCACGAAACTACACCAAACTACGTATCTTTGGCTGTACATGCTACCCGTGGCTCAAACCGTATACTGCTGCTAGAAGATAAATCAAAACCATGCGTGTTTCTTGGCTACTTGATCACTCAGAGCGCCTATCATTGTCTTGATATTCCCACCAGTCGCATTTTCACCTCCCGCCATGTCCGTTTTGATGAGGATAACTTCTTGTTCAAATCTCCTAACCACGTCCAACATCCCGACGAAATACACCATCCCTCACCAACGGCCACTCATGTCATGCCTCTTGCACACTCGATCCCATGAAGAACGACACCACACCCGCCTCCGAGTTTAGCTCCTCACCCGCCGTTTCCCACAACGCACCAAACAACGACGCCGGGAAATTCATAGCAACTTACCAACACCTCACTACAACCAGGTTATATCTCTCATCTTCCTACACTCCCATCTACGTCTCATATATCCGCTGTCAGACCCATATTTCACACGCCAACTCAGCCACAACCAACCACACCAGTAGAACCAACTCCAAACACTATACAACAAAATTTTACACAGCCACACACACCACCTTCACCAGAACCCGAATCTTCACCAGAACCCAAACCACCTCACTCAAACATCAACCTCAACCTTCACCAGAATCCGCACCACAATCTCCACAACCCGTAGTTCAATCCGCACATCCTAGAATGAACACTCGATCCCAAAATAACATCGTCAAACCTAACACCAAATACCTCTTTCACATTACAAACAAATCAGTCCTCTCACCCGAACCCGTAACAGTGAACCAAACAATGCATGATCCTAACTGGCGCAATGCAATATCCGTAGAGTATGATTCACAGAATGAACATCAAACATGGGATCTTGTTACATATGACCCTACAATGAATATTGTTGGATGTAAATGGATTTTTAAACTCAAAACTCTACCTGATGGCTCACTTGACAGGTACAAAGCCAGACTTATGGATAAAGGATTTCATCAAAAATGGGGTCTTGATTTCTGGGAAACATTCAGTCCGGTCATCAAATCCACTACGATTCACCTGGTTGTTGGTGTCGCTGTTGGCAAGTCCTGGCCACTCAAACAAGTTGACGTTAACACAGCATTTCTCCAAGGCAACCTAACAGAGGAAGTCTACATGTCTCAACCACCAGCCTTTTTTGACAAAGATCGCCCCAATGACGTGTACGGGTTAAAGAAAACAATCTACAGTCTTCGACAAGCACCGCGTGCATGGTATGTCGAATTAAGAACATATCTCTTGGAATTTGGATTTTTAAACTCTTTAGGTGATGCCTCTCTATTCGTCTATCATCATGGCACGACTCTAGCATACCTACTGGTTTACGTCGACGACATAGTAGTCACCGGCAACTCCACCAAGCTGGTCAACCATATCCTCGACTCACTTGCGGAGAGATTTTCAATAAAGGACCCAACTGATCTAACTTATTTCTTGGGCATCGAAGTCACTCGATCATCTCATGGACTCCACATGATGCAAAGCAAGTACATAGTTGACCTCCTCACCAAGCAAAATATGCTCGACGCCAAACCAGTCTCAACACCACTTCCGTCCACACCGAAATTATTGCTTGACTCCAGTACACTCATGGATGATCCATCTACATACCGCACCATCATTGGCAGCCTACAATATTTGGTTCTAACACGTCCGGATATTGCCTATGCAGTCAGTCGCCTCTCTCAGTTCATGCACAGCCCCACCACCGATCATATACACGCCACAAAACGGGTCCTCCGATACTTAGCTGGTACGCTCACTTATGGTATATACTTCAAAGCTAATAACCCCATGTCTTTACATGCATTCTCTGATGCTGATTGGGCTGGAGACACCGATGATTTTGTCTCCACAAATGCTTACATCATTTATCTTGGAAGTTACCCAATCTCTTGGTCCTCAAAGAAACAAAAGGGAGTGGCTCGATCCTCAACGGAAGCAGAATATCGGGCAGTCACTAATACCACCGCCGAAATCATGTGGATTTGTTTGCTTCTCACTGAACTACATATCATGCTACCGTCACAGCCCACGGTCTATTGTGATAATATTGGAGCGACTTACCTATATGCCAATCCTATCTTCCACTCCCGTATGAAACACATTGCCATTGATTATCACTTCATCCGTGAACAAATCCAGTCCGGAACTCTAAGGGTCGCCCATGTTTCAACACACGATCAGCTCGCCGACTCCCTAACAAAGCCACTACCACGAACTCAGTTTCTCAACTCAACAAATAAGTTTGGAGTTCGTAAACTCCCTCCATCTTGAGGGGGCGTATAGATATATGTATTAAATCATAAGGTTAATAATGTCATTAGTGAAACCCTAGACTAATCTCTATATAGCTCTATATAAGTTGTATATCTCATTAACCTAAATCAATCAAGTATCTTAATCTACAGGAACCTGTAGATGTACAAAGACCTGAATCCCTTTTTTTGTTCACTAGCTTCAAGTCGGTGGATGTTGTCTTATTATGATCAAGAGACTTACGAGCCACTAAAGCCATAGGACCAGTACCACCTTCTTCAACCTCTTTTGAATAATTGACTTTTTCAAGTTTCTTCTTCCCCTAAACCTCACGCGACCATTTTGGATATATCCAGGGAATTTAAGGGGCTAATTGTTTTCTAAAGTTTAACTACCCCTTTCACTTCACTATTCCCGTAAATTTTAAAAGTCCTAAAACTGAGGGTTTTAGGCCGTAGAAAAAAAAAACTGAATTTACGTGAGAATTGTTTTAAATGATTATTGAATCATTCAAATGTTCCCCACCATACAGACCCAGCAAATATTTTAACCTGTGTCAAAATGATCATAATTATGCAAAAAAAGGAATCGAACCTGGGGCTAGGTGGTTCATTAGGCTTGATCTACCACTTGTGCCACTGATTTTTATTAGTTTATACATACAAAGTAAATATATATTTGGATTTTGGGTAGGTCAATTGACACACCTACTTCCTTCATGGGTCCGCCCATGCATACAGACATGAGCAGAGTTATTAGCTTATTATTGCAGAGAACGTGTGAATTTCAATAATTTCATCAATAATGAAGTGAAACCGCGTCAATTAGGTGGATTGACGTTATTAACGTAAACTTTTTTTACCATGAAGTTTAAACTTTGAAATTTGGTAGTTCAAGATTCAATTCGAGAATTTGTCTGGTTTCTTGTTTGTTTCTAGACTGAACTTGTTCTTTGATGATTAAAGAGTCAAAAGTTAAAATAAATAAGATGTTTGGAACTGAGACTTGAATATGTTTCTATTAATTAACTTTTGTTTCTTGTACAAAAATTTTAGGCTTTAATGGCCATAGGAGTTAAGAATTGAAACTCTGTATTTAATCAAGGACTTAGAGAGAAATTCAATTCCATCTTCAAGATCTTGAATACATGACTCTAGGATCTGAACATCCTCCATCTTCAAAGTCTTCTCAGATTGAAATACAAAGTCAACCTTTGTGAATTCGTTTGCTTGTGCTTCACATGAGACTGTTTTCTGGTTCATTAGCTTTGAGACCAATGACCATTTGCCACAGGTCTTTGATCCAGACATGTAGCTAAAGAGAGAATCAAACAAAGCAACTGTAATAGCTTCTGCTTCTCCAAAGACAGCCAAAGATTCATCGTTGTTGTCTTCGGCTTGTGCAACCTTGAGAGACTTTTGTACTTTTTGGAATGTCTTCTTGAAGGACTTTCTTGAAACTAAGTATTTCTTGACCTCTCCTGATAAATCTCCGCGCTTTCTTCGTAGAATTGATTGAATCTCCATCAGACCCTCTTTCATCTGTGACAAAGCATTTTTAGAAATGTTGCACAAATCCAAGATCCTGAGAGATCCATCAAGAAGCTGCTCAATGGCCTTCTTGTTATGTTCTTGAGCTAGAGCGTGTTGGGTAACAGGTAGACGAATAAGCTTGTCAAGAGACTCGTGTAGCTCTTGAAGGTTGTCAAGTCTTTGACAAATAGAAGAGCTTGAAGATGTTGAGGCTTCCTCAGAAGATCTCAATCGGGCCAACTGCTCATCGACATGAGCGGCTTGTGGGTGTGGAATGGAGGGGCAACTGTTAGAGCGAACATGGGAAGAGACTGCCATTTTAGTTGATCTTAAGTTCTTTGTTATTGATTAAAGAGAAGGTGTTGAGAGAGCTCAAGATGTTTGTTCTGCCTTCTCAATGCCTCTTGGGTCAATACTTATATACACCATCATGAAAGAGAAGCAAGAGGAATCTTGGGGTGGTTACACAATTCAATGATCAACAAAATGTTCCCCTTCATAGATGACAAAAGGCATCTCATGAAATATGATAATAATATTAGTGGATCAAGATCTCCACCATATCAGTTCTTTGTCTCTCTCCAACTATCCTCACAGCTCAATTTTTCATGTACTTAATGCATTGAGTTGAGTTCCATTGCACGAGGATATATTTAAAACGGAGCTGGCTTGTCGGCTATTGAGCCTCATCCATGTCTCTGAATACATTTTATGTGAAATTTTTAGAGTATAATAATGTGTTAGAGGACAAGATGGAGATAATGTTGAACCAACAAAATGTAAACATATATAGATGCAAACCCAAATAAATAGCCAAGGCAAAAATTTAAATACAACTTGGAGAAAAATATTACAAGAAGAAAGTTACACGTCAACATCTTATTCAATATATCAAATTTGTAAATTTTTATACTCTATAGAGAGTTACGAAGAAAAAATGACGTTTTACTCAAGGAAAGTAGGTTTTGCTATGTTCTATGGTCTGATGTAATTCAAGAAAAAAATATATTAAAAAATTAATTATCCATATTATCCATAATATAACACGCATGCATTATGCTAATTACATTAATCAAGAAACTGCATTAAAAACAACTTAGTTAATGGCATGTGTGTGAGCGGCATGTTCCATATCCGTAGTTAATGGCATGTGTGTGAGCAAATCATGTGGAGGTTCAGAGATAAATTAAACATGAATATGTCGAGAAAGTAAATGATTGTTTTTTTCTGCCATATAAAAATGTTTCACCACCAAGATTAAACTGTGAATTTTGAGGGTCAAAATTAAAGATGTCTGGAGTGTATGCAAAATTCTCTTACTTGTGGAAAAGTTTTGGTTCGTTTAATTAGTGGGAAATAACGAAAAATAGATGTCACAAGAACAAATTTATATCAGAAATCTTGTATTGATTGAGTTTCTATGCTCTTTTACAAAATTTTGTAGGCATTAATGGCCTAAGATGTTAAGAATTGAGACTCTATATTTGATCAAAGACTTAGAAAGAGATTCAAGTCCATATTCAAGATCTTGGATGCATGACTCTAGCATCTGAACATCCTCCATTTTCAAAGTCTTCTCGGATTGGCATTCGGAGTCAACCCTTGTGAATTCGTTTTCTTGCGCTTCACATGTGACTTTTTTCTGGTTCACTAGCTTTGATACCAATGACCATTTGCTACAAGCCTTTGATCCAGACATAAAGGATAACAAGGAATCAAAAAGTGTCATTGTAATAGCTTCTGCTTCTCCAAATCCTGCCAAAGATTCGTTACCGAACTCTTGGTCTTGTTTGACCTTCAAACTCTTGAGAACCTTTTGGAATGACTTCTTGAGGGATCTTCTTGAGGCTAAGTATTTCTTGACCTCTCCCGATAGATCTCCACGCTTTCTTCGTAGAATCGATTGAATCTCCATGAGGCACTCTTTCATCTGTGACAAAGCATCCTTGGAAATGTTGCACAACTCCAAGATTCTAAGAGATCCGTCAAGAAGTTGCTCAACGGATTTCTTGTTCTGCTCTTGAGCTAGAGCATGTTGTGTGACAGGTAAGCGAATAAGCTGGTCAAGAGACTCGTGTAGCTCTTGAAGGTTGTCGAGTTTTTGGCAGATAGAAGAGCTTGAAGATGTTGAGGCCTCCTCACAAGATCTCAATCGAACCAATTGCTCATGGACATGAGCGGCTTGTGGGTGAGGTATTGAAGGGTAACTGTTAGAGCGAACATGGAATGTGACTGCCATTTTTATTGTTCTACAGTTTTTTGTTAAGAGAAGAAGTTGAGAGAGCTAAAGATGTTTGTTCTGCCTTCTCAATGCCGCTTTGGTCAATACTTATATACACCAGCATGAAAGAGAAACATGAGGAATCTTAAAATGGTTAAAATACTAAAACCAATAATAATAATAATAATAATAATAATAATAATAATAATAATAATAAGGCATCTCTCCAACTGTATCTGCATTGCATTGAGATTTAGTTTCTTTGCGATGAGATATAGATTCCAGGCTGGCTTTGTCTGCTGTTGAAGGCGATGCCACTCGTGTAAATCTCATACATATCTTCATAGTAGAATATGCCACAGGAAAATGCAAAAAGACAAAACTAATCAAAGAGTTAGGTCTCCATAAGGACCATAAATGCAAGTTTTATTATCTTAAAAATTGTCTAACCGCACGAGCACTCTCAATAGCTTCTTTCAATTCCAGCTTGGCTTTGTCTCCTCCCTCATAAGTATTTATGAATATTTATAAGTCTCTCCGTGTGCTATATGATACTATAACACACGCTTGCATCATGATTATACTATTAATTAATAAAGGAAAAAAGCATATTTGGACAACTGTGGTATTGATGAAGTAACGGCAAGATCCGTATCCATAGATCATTTTTTGTTTTGTTTTTTTTAGCTGTTGATCATGGCATGTGAATACATTTACAACAGATCATTAGATAGCAATTAATAACACATTGGACATCATTTTAAAAATGTCAAATTAGCGTGTACAGTTTCAGAGATGACACATGATATGTCAGACAAATACATGTTTATTTATTCAGACCGTTAAAAAAGGTTTAACTGTTGAAGATTTAACGAGGTAAGAAACTCTATGAAGTTTCTGAAATTTTTATGTTTTGGTCTTTTGGATCACTGATAGGAGAGAAAGATAAAGACATGTAACAAGAACAGATCAATATATAAGAAAAAAAGTTGTATTAGTAGTGATCATGTTTACATTAATTTTAGGGATATTGTCTAAAATGAATATTTTAAAAAGTTCACTTTTCAAACAAGTGTTCTAAAAAAAAATTTTAAGACAGTAAGAATCCCGTTTAAAAATAGATTTTCAAAAAAGTTCATTGCATGTAGTTTTTCCTTAACTTTATGAACAATATTTGTAGGCTTAGTGTCCTAAGATATTAAGAAATAAGACTATATTTAATCAGTGACTTAGATAATGATTCAAGTCCATCTTCAAGATCTTTAATACATGACTCTAATATCTGAACATCATCCTCCATCTTCAAGGTAATTTTTTCAGATTGAAATTTGGAGTCAATCCTTGTGAATTCATCTGCTTGCGCTTCACACGTAAATTTCTTTTTGTTCATTAGGTTTGAGACGATTGACCTTTTGCTACAAGCCTTTGATCCAGACATGTAGCTAAAGAGAGAATCAAATAGAGCAACTGTAATAGCTTATGCTTCTCTAAAGACAGCCAAAGTTTCATGTCGTTGTCTTCGGCTTGTGTAACCTTTAAAGATTTTTGTACTTTCTGGAATGGCTTCTTAGGAGATTTTCTTGAGTTAAAGTATTTCTTGACCTCTCCCGATAGATCACCACGCTTTCTTCTTAGAATCGACTGGATCTCCATGAGACCCTCTTTCATCTCCTATAAAGCATCCTTGGAAATATTGCACAAATCCAAGATCCTAAGGGATCCATCAAGAAGCTTCTCAATGGCTCTCTTGTTCTGCTCTTGAGCTAGAGACTGTTGTGTGACAGGTAGGCAAATAAGCTTGTCAAGAGACTCATGTAGCTCGTGAAGGTTATCAATTATTTGACAGATAGAAGAGCTTGAAGATGTTGAGGCTTCCACAAGGGAAGAGAGAACAAAAGGAATCTTAAAATATTCATATCATTAATAAGATGTTCCTTTCACTTGGTGACAAGAGGCATCTCATGTAATATAAAAGTAATGGATCAAATTCTGTTGTGAGTCTCTCTCTAACCATCCTCACAGCTCAACACTCCATTAAGTTCAAGTCCCTTATTCTATATTTGCACGAGTTACAATTAAGACATGTCTCGTATATGTCTGAAATAAATCAATTGTTTATGTATTACATACAAAGAGCTGTTAGAGAATGGTTGGAGAAGCTTACAATAGCTCTCAAAATTAAATGTAATATAACCTCCATATATATCAAGCTCGGATCTTGTTTCCTTTTCTTCTTAGCAACCACAATACGTGTGAGTGCAGAAATATGAAACTATAAACAAAACAAATGCAATATCTTTAAAATCTGTGACAAACTTTGGCACATCCATTTCTTGCCTCACGTTTGTGTTCAGGTTTTTGTTTTTTTATTGATGGGTATTGTCTATATCCAAGACAAGAGGGTCGCTAACATTGTCCTTGTTACTGTTCTAGTTTAATGATGTTACACATACATTTAGCCTTTGTTATAGTGAAAGCAAAGAGACTTTAATCTCTTTATATCCAAAAGCTATCTCAAATTTGGTCACTGCAATAAATGAAAACTAATGAAGATTCACAGCAAAAAAAGGTTTCAACTTAAAAAAAAAAAATCTAGGTCAGAATTTACACAAGACACCTCAATCGAAAACAAAACAAAAAATGTCAAGTATATTATTTCATTTTAATATCCTAAAGGATATATTTCAAATCAAGATTATTTCTTATTTTTGGCTTCTCTTTGCTTCAAGAATAGCTGCTTCTTTCAAAGCATCGGCAGAGTCAGTGTTCATGTTGAGTTTGGCTAATGCCACAGACTGCAAGTAGAAGGCAACTGGCCAGTCAGGGAAAACTTCCTGTGCAAACATCCCGTCAAGGAGGGCATGATCTGGATCATCGCAGAATAGATAGCTAAGGCTACGCCTCGCATAAACACTTGGGTACACCATTCTTCTAGCCAGAACAAACTGCGTACATAACAAATAAACAAAGTTAAAATGAGAGGTTTTTTTTTGCAAACATGCAAGATAATGTAAGCTACCTTAGAATAACATTCAATGGCCGTTTTGAAGTCTTGCTCTAAGAAGGCCTTATCACCGTATTCTCGAACCTCTTGAAGATCTTTCACTTCTTGTATCCATTCTTCGAAAGATGACTTAGCTCATGAAAACATGAGAATCGTAAGCCTCTTTGATGCCAAACTAGCTGCATAATCATGGTTAAGTTGATGTGTTTTGTTACCTCGACGACCTCCTTGTCATCTTCATATTGTGCCTTCACCAAGATTTTATGAATAGCTACGAGGTCCATTCTTGAACAAGCCTCTCCTAATGGTGAAAGTTGAGTCGAAGATACCTCCGCGTGACTTGTCATTTCAAAAATTTCATTAGATGGAACCTACAAGCAAGAAGATCAGTTTTAACATGGATGCCAAAAAAAAAAAAAAAAAACTGCAATTACCAAGATTTTATAAATAGCTACGAGGTCCATTCTTCAACAAACCTCTCCTAGTGGCGAAAGTTGAGTTGAAGATACCTCCGCATGATTTGTCCTTTCAAACATTTCATTAGATAGAACCTAAAAGCAAGAAGATCAGTTTTAACATGGATGCCAAAAAAAAAAAAGAATGCAATTACCAAGATTTTATAAATAGCTACGAGGTCCAATTTTGAACAAACCTCTCCTAATGTCGAAAGTTGAGTCGAAGATACCTCAGCATGATTTCTCATTTCAAGCATTTCATTAGATGGAGCCTACAAGCAAGAAGCTCAGTTTGAACATGTATGCCCCCAAAAACAAGAATGCAATTAAAGTTACATTAATATAATCATCAATTACTTCTGTTCGAGTTTGCAAGGTTTCAAGTGTTGTAACAATATCCTTTATGTTGGGATTCTCTTGATACTCGTACTGCAAACATCGAGAGGCGAGCTGTAAAACTATGGTAGCTTCTTCTATGGAGAAAATCCCCATCAGGTTTGGATCCATCAACTGTGTAACACTCTTTCCATATATCATCTCAGGAGCCTATAAGCATGAGAGCAATAACTAGTTAATCGGTTTATATGTTGCTTGTGTTGCAAGAAATTGACAATCACAAAGTCAAGATGAATGGTCAATCCGTATGACAAGTAAGAAAGCAAG
This sequence comes from Cardamine flexuosa, assembly GCA_963555745.1. NCBI lineage: Eukaryota > Viridiplantae > Streptophyta > Magnoliopsida > Brassicales > Brassicaceae > Cardamine > Cardamine flexuosa. The sequence goes on from OY743219.1 coordinate 20,484,534, forward strand.
AGAGGACTTGAGAAGAACCCTTACATGGCTTGGAGGAACTTGCTTTCCAGTTAGAAGATTCACAAGGACAGTGCCAAATCTGAATATCAAACTTTCAGGGTTCACACTTCCTACAATGATGAGAATATAACATCACATTCTGATATAAGTAATTTGAAAAGCGAAAGTGTGAATTAATAACCTGTTGTGCTTTGATCATCCTTGATACCCTTCATCAAGCCAAAACAAGAGAGGCATGCATCACCATTCTTCAATATTCATTATGCAATAAAAACAGTTGAGAGCATCCTTAATTAGAATATCACACGAGAAGGCATATAAACATGAAAATGTTATTTTATGTACCTCATTAAACAAAACCTTGTAAGCACTCAAATTATTATACGTTGCAAAACCAGCAGTATTGCAATAACCCAATCCTTCAGCAATACAATAGGCTACTCGCAACCGAGTTTGCCATCCCATTGTTTGACTTCTCCCTGTGCATGAGCCACAATAGAAAACATTAACAACATAAAATGATAAAATGCTAATAAGTTCTATTAAAAGCAAATACATTGGTACCATCTACAACACAATCATGTGACGTAAACCAACAATGCAAGCTCTTTAACCTCAGTTCCATTAAATGTAAAATGTGAAAATCAAAGAATAAATGAAGAGTAATAATCATACAAAAAAACAAACGCTTAGCAAGAGTATCATTTGGCATGAACTCAGCCACAAGAAGCCTTTCATTATCCTCACAGCAATATCCAATCAAATTCACAACTCTCTGATGCCCTAACTTCCCAACTTTTTCTGCCTCTGCCTGAAAACGATCGGAGAACAAATATAAAACGCATCAAAAGAGATCAATAACCATCATAAAAATCGATAACCATTTCAGACAAAGAAACGTTACGTACTACAAAATGTTTAGGATCAGGCCATGCCATAATCGTTAAAGTTTTAACAGCGATTAAGCCACCGTTCAGCAAACGGCCCTTATAGACCATATCGGAGCCATCCTCTGAAATGATGTTTTCCGGACTAAAATTTTTGGTGGCCTTTGTGAGATCGAAGAAGGAGAAATTGGTTAATGGCGATTCTCCTTCTCTGGCGATTTCAGGTTCGGAAAAAACAGCTACCTCAGGTTCTTCAACAGGATCTACAGTTGAAGAGTGACAACATCCCATGATTTGTTCAGCGGGCAAAACCAGAGATTTAAAGTATAATTCCCTTTTGTTTATGAGTCTATTGATTCCTTGTATGAAAAATGTGATTTCTTGTCTTTTTTGTCGATGGTGACGTTTGACTCTGGGACTTTAGTGTCTCTTTGATGTCAAATAAAAAAGTCTGTAATTTATTATAGCATTAGTAACAATAATGACAATTATTTTCGTGCCAAATATAGAAAACCTTTATTTTTTGTCACTCTAAGGGTTTCTTAATTAAATAGTGCAATCGTAAAGAAAAATATTTAATAAATATTAAGGTTCCTTTAATTTTTATAAGTTTTTTTCATCTTTCAAATACAATTTTCAACTTATTAATTAGAAGTTTGTTTTATTCATTTTAAGAAGCAAATATCCTTGATAATTTTCCATGTAGCCTTTTTGGAAGGTTTATGAATATAGGTTCAAAGTCAAATGAAATGTAGATTGTAGATAGGAGATGAATACGTCACGTGTTGTGGCTATTATAAAATGTAACAAATAAGGTAGCGATATAAAAGTAAAAGAAGTAAAACATATTTACGTAAAAGTAAAAGATATGTGTTAAAAGTAAAAGTAAAAGATTAAAAATAATATCTTCTTTTGCTTTAAAATATATTTATGTTTCAATTTAATTGTACTGTGCTTAGGTTTTGGATTTTAGTTTAGGGTTTATAATTGAATGTTTAGAGAAAGTTTTTAATTTCATGTATATTTAATAGATATTTAATATGTATAAACGAAAAGATTGACTAAAAAAAAAGAGGACACATATTTTGTGGTATTTCAAGAAAAGTAATTCGTCCAATCAAATGGTGAAAATGGTTTTATGCTTCTTTTTTTACTCGTATATGTGATATTTTCTACATGTTATAACCAAATGGCTATCTTAATTTATTACAAAAAACAATATATTTGTTTTCCCTAATTCAAATTTAGTTCTATAAATAAATACTCCCTTGCATATTATAGTCAACAAATGTTTATAATATTTAGTCTTTAAAAACATATAGATTACTTACTGTAAACAATTAAATTGTGTAATAAAAATATATAAAATGATAAAAACAAAACTAAGAACACGTGAAATTTATAGAAAATTGAAAATTGAAAATGAAATTTATATTACAGAGAATAATATATTCGTTTTCCCTCAAATTCAAATTTAGTTCTATAAATAAATACTCCCTTGCATATTATAGTCAACAAATGTTTAGTCTTTAAAATTATATAGATTACTTACTGTAAACAATAATATTGTGTAATAAAAATATATTAAATGATAATAAAAAAATTGCAACATATGATAATCAATTTAAAGTAAAATTACGTAAACATATTTCAATATATATAGTTATAAAATATTACATTATTTATTCTCTTTAATTTTAAACTCATGCGACATTCCCAAGTAATTAATATCTTCAGATTTATAATTATAGTTTTGGGTATTACAATTATTTGAGATACAGTTCATATAGATATAGACCATATACCCAATCCATTCAATATTCGGTTTGGTTCCCAATTCAGTTCAGATGTGTACACGAAACGTATTAAAAGATAACCATTCGTCTATTAAGGTTCGTTTCCTCATATTCGGAACGTTTCTACTTGTCATTTTATTGAGAGTTTGCCCAAAATGAATTATTTGCAACCGATCATATTATAAAAATGTTAGGAAAATATGAACATAGAAGAACAACTCTAACAACATCCCTCCAACTTTCATCATCTGCGGCAAATAATCTTACATCTCTTCTCATCCCATTGAACTCTTAAATAAGGCACGCACCCCCGAGCATTGACCCATCTCTTAATCCCATGTCCCCGCAGGGCAGTTTTTGCCCATGTCTTAGGAAGATGATAATATGATATGCTATATGAACCTGGTCTGGTGTTCCCCGGTCTACAGACTCACTCGGACCGGAGTCACTGCAGATCATGCAACTATGTCCAAGCATAAATTAGCTGACAAGGTCTATGATTCATCTTTTGGTCATGCGATATTTTTTCCTCAAATGGTTTTTTTTTTTAGTCTTCTTCATCTGTTTCTGAACTGCTTTCTTCTTCGACACGCTTCAAGAGATCCTCATAAGCTTTCATAGATTCTTTTGTAAATCTCTCCATAGCTTCAAATATACGTTGAAGACTACCCTGTAAACTCTCGTTACTAGTGTCGCTTTGGTAGACGATGTTATCATCTCCCGAACCCACCATAACCATTTTCCTTTCTAGTTCCTCAATCTCTTTCTGTATTCTCTGTTCCTCTCTGTCCACATTCCTTGGATCACCATGCCCCTCCTGCGTTTCTAACCTATCTTGTTCCCAAAGATGAAGCACACTCGTTGTGAAACGGCGCATGGCCTCAATAACTTCCTTCTCTGATATTCTATCAAGAGCTTGTTCCCACTGGTTACAAATCACAAAGATCAATGGAGCTCCAATGCGACCAGGGGAAAAAGGAACGATTCCATCAGGAGTTTCCTCAGGTTCATAGAGAATACACTTCATAAGCCAACTATTCAGTCCTCTTACAAAACCCTTTTGCGCACTAACCCAGCTCGAGAATCCCATAATCCAATTTATAAGTTCATGCCCAAGCATCCTTGTCGCCTCGAGATGATCATCACTGAGTTTTTCGCTTGATCCAATGGGGCCTAAACCTCTGGCTTCCTTAATAGCCTCACACTGACTTTGATGGCACTCAAACATGGCTTTCCACATTCTGCTAAGCCTGAAAGAGGGAGTTAGAAGCTAATGAGAACTAACCATAAAATCTATCATAGTTAAATATGATTGCATTAAAACTTCATTCAGCTTACCCTTGGATCAATTCATTCAGTTGCACCCATAGCTCTTCGTCTCTTATCTTGTTAATTGTAACTGATATTTTGTCAACAACTTGAATCGCAATCCTTATCTTTGAGGACAAACTTCTCACAAATTTTCGTGTTGAATCAACTTTTTGATTCTGGGCACCTCGTTCATCCAAACGCCTCAGCTTCCTTAACTTTTTCTCATGTGTTAAGCGCAGTTTTTCCTCAGCCTACATGAGAAGCCCACACACAAAAGTCAAAACTGTAATTCAAACCGGAAAAGAGTAACAACAGAAGAAGAGTGCTAACAAAAGAGATCACATCTCAGTAAACCTAATAGAGACTATGTATGCATCAACATACCTTGACTTCCTCGTAAAGCTTCTTCTCCCAGAGGTGGAGCTTATGCAATGTCGAAGAAAGATTACGAGACCTTAAAGCAAGCTCTGCCTCAATATCTGCATAAGTAGGTGCAGCCGCTGAAGAAGAGGCTTCAGGTTTTGCTTTTCTGGAGATTGATGGTTGAGACAGCAATGGAGTATCGTTCAGCTTCTTCGAAGCAACTGCTGCAATACAGACAACGGTATCATATATCGACACAAAACCATAACATTCATTCACTCGATTCATACAAAGAATCAAACTTTCCGCAACAGAATAATCAAAAACCAACACAAAACGAAATAAGAAATGTAATAAATGATGATGAAATTTACCATTTTTGCGACCGTAAGGATGCTTTCCCACTTCAAGCATCACAGCAATCTCATTTCCTGACTCTGCAGCTCTCAAGAACTGAGCTTCAATCTCTTTCGCAACCTCAGCCACTCCACGCCGGACTCGGCCACCACCACCACGGGCCGCCCCAACATTACTCCTCCGCACCTCGTCCCCACCACTATCCTCAACAACTTTCTTCTCCACAACATGAACCTCATGCTCAATTTCTTCTTTCTCAACTGACACACTTGGCCTAGTCTGATACAAAGAAGCCTTACCACCTCCTCCACCACCACCACTAGAGCTAGCAACAGACTTACCTAACGGCGGCTCTTCCACAGAAGAAGCTGCAGCCACAAATTTCTGTTTCCCATGTACTTCCTTAACAACCTCATCATCTTCTTCCAAATCCGGAACACCCAATTCTTCTCTAATCTCTCTAGTATCTCGACTAGGAGTGTACGGATTATAATAACTCTCAAAAGGGTTTAAGAAATCCCAAACCTTTTCCCTCGATGGCGACGGTGGCGGCGGAGCCGGTTTCGATGAAGAACCGGGTCCGTAATTCGAGTAATCAAAGTACGGATTACTCGAATTCGAGTATGGATTATAGTTAAAGTTTGATGATTCGCCAACGTAAACTTTCTGAGGACTCGAAGGTCTCTGTTCATAGACAACAGAAGGAGGCATGTAACTATTCTTCATATAGTTCATATGGAAACCAGTGCCTTCGTCGAGATGGTGATGAAGCGGAGATGAATGTAACGAATCAATATCATCGGAGGAATCAGAATCGAATTCGAGATGACCCGAGTCAGGATCCGATTGGTTTACTTTGGGTTTAGCTTCCTTTGCTGAAATTGATTCGTTTGTGTCGTCTTCTTCACTGTGGTTGTGATTGATGAATTGGTGAAGAGAGTGGCTAATTCCTTTTAGGGATTGTGTGTAGGAAACGTGAGACTCGGAGAAAGCGTAACGTTGTTGAATCGCTGATTCTAAGAAACTGCAACGGTCACGACATAGCGCCACCGCTGGGAGATCGTCAAGTTTCGAAGTTGTACAACCCATCAGAATCGAATTTTTTTTATGGCACCTTGAAGATTCGAGAATCAGATAGTACTGAAAATTAAGGTTTTTTTTAAAAAAAGCTAAAGAGAGAGACTATAATAAGTTAGGTGGAGCGGAATAGAATAGTCGCCATTTTGGGGTAAGATGGTGATAGAAAGTTTTATATTTTCTCGAGAAAGTTTTTAGCTTTTTTTTTAAGTGTGTGTGTTTTTTTAGAGAGATTTAAAGGGAAAGTTAAAGAAGGAATCTTTGCCAGCACTGATCGTTTTGTGTAATTTACTAAAAAAATTTCAGTTTCAGAAGACAATCTAGTAAGTCATAATAGTGTTTTAGTTTAAGGAGGGGATTAAGAAATTGTGTAATTCATGAAGTGTTTAAAAATTAAACCTTTGAATGATTGGAGATTATTCTACTTTGATGGGAGAATTTGATTCTCCTGGTTATAGCCTTGAATTAGTCTTTGATTACTGTAACGCCTTCTTAGATTAAATTTTAATTTTATTTTGGTCTACTCTTTTTTGTTGTTGTTGTTTGATTGTTTTGTTTTGATTTGGTCGTTGGGCAATTTAAAATTGATTATGGAGCATATGAGGTTGTAACGTAAACATGAATGAATTTTATAAGATTCAATACTGGTTTTGTGTAGAGTCAAATTTTGAACTAATTTCTTTTCTTTTATTTTCTTTTACAGTTAAAGGGTTGAAAGTTGAAAGGGATTCGTTAAAATATTATTTAGATATTAAGAAAAAACCAGATATTATGTTATCTAACTTTAGGCTTTAGGTTCTTTATCAGAAAAAGGTTCAGACGTGTTCAACGTTAACACTGAATATTCAAAGCAATATTTATATATCTATCACCGATAAGGAAATTTTTGCTGTGTTTACATTATATGATATAATCTATTTTTTATCGTCACAAATTTCTTATTGCATGAGAAAGATTCTGAAAAAAAAAAACATACAAGAAATTTTCAAAAGATAAGTGTGTAATTTTCTTATCTTGTTTATAATTTACTAGTATAAGACTATGTATAATGGTGTAAATATTATAATATCATTTATTTATTTTTAACAACACTCCACATCATCTTTTTTCTTTTTCACATTATAATTCAACATTTATCTAATTTTTACTTTTTATAATAGTTTTGTTTAATAAATTTACAACATCTTACCCCATCTTTTATATTTCATATTTTTCATTTTATTTATGTTTATGTTTTCTGTGATTACATAATTTTAATCACAATTAATATTAATCACAACTAATACTAAATGAAACGAAATAATTAAATAATTTTTTCGCTTGTATTTAAATATTTATTTTGCAAATATATAAATCACTATTATGAAAACACAAACAGTGACAAAAAACTTAAAATACAATACAATAAACACACAACACAAGTAAGTAAACACTCATAACTTAATTAATACACAATAATTTCAACTAACAAACTTAAAAATCTAATTCACCACAAAACATTCCGAATTGTGTCAATATGTATTTCACTAGATCGGCTTACAATTCATGATGTACATTTGAATCACACAACTCGGATCTATCACGCACATGATTTACAAACTGCAACACTCCAAATGCATGTTCGATGTCTTTCCGACACCTCTCCTGACGTTGTGCAAATAACCTGTTTGGTTTAGTCTGAGGTAGCCTAATCGATTTGATGAAAGTAGGATAAGAAGGATAGACGCCGTCAGCTAGGTAGTATGCCATATTATATGGACCTTGATTCACGAAGAAATTCACTCTTGGAGTATTTGCCTGTTCAACATCATCGAACACCAGCGAACGGTCTAGAACGTTTATATCGTTCAATGTGCCCAAACATAAAAAAAAGGCATGCCAGATCCATAGATCATGAGATGTAATTGCTTCAAGAATAACAGTCGTGGTTCCATTATCTCCCCAAGTAAATTGACCTTCTCACATTGTAGGACAATTTTTCCATTTCCAGTGCATGCAATTAATACTCCCAATCGTCCCCAGAAACCCTCTCATCTCACTAACACACAAAATTCTTTCTAGGTCATCTTGAGTTGAGGCTCAGAGATACTTTTGCTCATACAGTCATATGATTCCTACACAGAATCTTTGCAAGCACTCCAAAGCTGTAGTACCTGCAATTTTAATGTATTAATCCACCGCGTTGGCTGCAACACCATATGCTAACATTCACATGGCCGTTGTACAATTTGCTAATGGAGATATACCTTTTTTCTTGGCTGCGTCAAATCGTTGGGTGAAGTAGTTATCGCTGCTTGATAGGTCTTCAATGATCCAAAGGAAAACATGTTTACGCATCCGGAATCGCTGACGAAACATTGCATCATCATATGTAGGTTGATTGGCATAGTAGTCGTCAAGTAGTCTTTGATTTCCTGCTGCATGATCTCTCTTAAGATATTTTCTCTTGCTACGGGCTGAATAGTCTTCCTTTTTTTGTTTCGATGCTCCCTAAACTGGTTGATGATGTAACTCTCTTCAATTTCAGAGTGTCTTTTGTAAGCTTTGATATCAAAAGAATATTCTGATGGATCCATTGAGATTTTTTTAGTGAAGTGGGATTTGTGGGATTTGTGGTATTGGTACATCAATGGAAAGAATGAGCCATATTTATAAAAAAATAGTTGAAAGATGAGAATGAAAATGAGTGGTTGGAGGATGAGATTGAAATTAAGTGGTTGGAGGATGAGATTGAAATTGAGTGGTTGGAGGATGAGACTAAAATTGAATGGTTGGAGGATGAGATTTAAATTGAGTGGTTGGAGGATGAGATTGAAATTGAGTGGTTGGATGATGAGATTTAAATTGAATGGTTGGAGGATGAAATTGAAATTGAATGGTTGGAGGATGAAATTGAAATTGAATAGTTGGAGGATGAGATTTAAATTGAATGGATGGAGGATGAGATTTAAACTGAATGGCTGGAGGATGAGATTTAAATTGAATGGTTAGATGTTGAGATTGAAATTGAATGGTTGGAAGATGAGATTGAAATTGAATGGTTGGAGTATGAGATTTAAATTGAATAGTTGGAGTATGAGATTTAAATCGAGTGGTTGGAGGATGAGATTAAAATTGAATGACTGTAACAAAAAATCACGGATAAAGATAATATTCTCTTATTAAAAACCGAAACTCACAGATTACATTACAACGTGATAATAAAAATTAGTAAAATAAAAAGCAACAAATGCATATTATTAAAGCATAACGATCCATCATGTGGACGATAATTTGGAACAGCTGACGGCATGAAAAAAATGGTGGATAACCATAATTCGGTATATGTTGGGATTGGTTGGAAGATTGATTTTAGAACTGATAATTGTTGGGATTTGGGTAGTTAAAAGGATAAGTAGAAGAATTTTGGGTGTTGAAAGGATTATTGTTTGACTCCACTAAAAAATAATTTAAAAAATATAACAAAAGTTTGGATACAAATACAAATAATTAAAAAAGATGAGTTTTTTTCAAAAAAATGAAACAAAACTCTATTTATAGAGTATAAAAATGAAGAATTTTGATATAAAATTATAATTATAATTATTGTAAAATAATTGGGATAGAAAAAAAATCATAAAATCTATACAACTAATTATATAAAGCCACATATCCCTATCTATCTCTTTGTTTGAAAAAAATTAAATTGACGCTGCAAAATAATAATAAATGGATTGGTGAAAAAAAGAAAAAAAAGAAAGGAAAAAGATATTTATTCGGTCCAATGAAGTTTTGACACGTCATAAGTGAAGAGCACTCAATTTTCTCATACTATTGAAGTTTTTAAATTTAGATTTTACCATGTCACATATTTTTTTTTCACCTGTTGAAAAATGAACTATTGTAAATAGTCTAACTCTAATAGAGTATGGTTAATACGCAACCATACGATTGAGTCTAAACCGATAAAAACCGGATTTGTATTAGTGATATATGAATGAGGTTGTAATCACATTTTACAGATAAGATGAACAAAATCAAACTTTTTCATTCTCTCTTCATCTCTTTCGTCTATAACAAAATCATATTGTAACATGGTATCAGAGCGTTGAATCGGAAAATTCAACTTGATTTCTTCATTATTCCGCAATATTTGAAGCTAGATCGGCGATGATACTCTTCGATTGAGTTTTGCTGGAGTTTCTTGAACATCCATCAAGAATTTTGAAGCTCAGTCGTGAAAGAAGATTTCCGATGGTGGTGAAAACTCATAAGATTACTAGTCATGCGGACAGAGCAACTTCCCTCAGCTCAGTGATCGATGAATTGACGATGATTCTTCGGCTGAAAATTCACCGGTCAAACATAAATCACACAAAGGCTGCACATCTCATATTGATTCTCTAGATAGCATACATTTTCATAGTATCTCACTAATGGAGATAATCCAGGTCTGTTTATTACTTCAGAAAGTTTAGATGGTACAAACTATGATGATTGGTCTATAACGATTATGATTGCTTGATTGCTTTAGAAGCGAAGAATAAATTGGCTTTTGTTGAAGGATCCTTGCCGAGACCTGCTGAATCAGATCTTATTTTCAGAATCTGGTCTCGTTGTAATAGTATGGTGAAGTCTTGGCTGTTAAATCCTGTTTCTAAGCAGATCTGTAAGAGTATACTCTGTTTTGATGATGCTTCTGCGATTTGGAAAGATCTATTGACTCGCTTTCACATCATAAATCTTCCACGATCGTATCAATTGAGTCAACAGATTTGGTATTTGCAACAAGGATCTATGGATCTTTCTACTTACTATACGACCTTGAAGACTCTTTGGAATGAACTTGATGGATCAGATTGTGTTAAGGCTTGTAGAAGTTGTGTTTGTTGTAAGGCTATAGATAAGAAAGTATATAATGCGAGAGTTATCAAGTTCTTGGCTGGTTTGAATGAGAGTTATTCAGTGGTAAGGAGTCAGATAATCATGAAGAAACATATTAATTTTAGCTGAAATCTACAATATTCTTGATCAAGATCACAGTCAACAAAGTCTTGTCCCTATTCACAACGCTATTGCTTTCAACATTTCTGCACCAGATTCATTGCCAGCATCAATCAATGTTTCTTACAGTAAGCCACAAAAACTCATTTGTTCCCATTGTGGCTACATCGGTCATTCTATAGACAAATGTTACAAAGTCCATGGATATCCAGTGGGTTTTAAACACAAAAATAAGACTCAAGCAGAGAAACAAGTTCACTCAGAAAAGCTGACTTCAGTCAAACTTGTTGTTGCTCAAGTTACTTTGAACGATCTTATTATTCATGATCTTATTCAAGGAATGACGAACAAGCTTTCTAAAGATCAGGGTCATGGAGTCATTGAATACTTCAACTCTCAACTATAGTCAAATGATGATATTAGTCCATATGACCCCTCTGCAACAGATTTCCCAACCATCCAGTCAGTTGCCTCTAGTTCTAGTGCTACAATCACTGCATTACCTGGTATGACTTTTTCCTCATCTACTCTAAGAGTTTTTGGAATATTAAAAGTCACATGGAATGTTTGTCATCAGAAACCTGGATAACTGATAGTGGTGCAACTTACCACATTTGTCATGATAGAAATCTGTTTGTGAAATTATCTGAGAGTTTGAATAAGTCAGTGACATTGCCTAGTGGTTTTGGAGTTAAGATTACGGGTATAGGACATATCAAACTAAATAATTGTTTGGTATTGAACTATATTCTGTATATTCCCGATTTCAGATTGAATCTCCTAAGTGTAAGTCAACTAACGAAATACTTGGGATATAGAGTGTGATTTGATCATGATGCTTGTATGATACATGATCATACCAAGGGTTGATGATTGGTCAGGGTGAACAAATTTCAAACCTCTATGTCTTGGATACACAGTCGCTGATGCAAGGAGCTTCTTCAAAACAGATTTATTTTTCTGGAAATGTTGTTGTTGATTCTGGTATATGGCATAGTAGACTAGGTCATCCCCCCTGTATACACTAGAAATATAGTCACAGATGTACTTGGTTTTAAACAGAGAAATAAAGGAAATTTTCACTTTGGTATATGCCCTCTTTCAAAACAGTAGAAACTTTCTTTTATTTCCACGAATAACATCTGTTAGATTGCTTTTTATCTATTTCTTATCGATATATGGGGACTATTTCAGTACCAACAGCAGAAGGATATATATATTTTATGACCATAGTTGATGATAATACTAGAGTGACATGGTTATATCTTCTCCAAAACAAGTCTGAGGTATTGCAGGTTTTTCCAGATTTCTTGAATATCATTGAATTACAATACAAGGCAAAAGTTAAAGGAGTTAGATCGGCGCATGAGCTGAAGTTTGTTGATTTGTTCAAGGAAAAAGGTATTATTCCATACCATTATTGTCTGGAAACTCCAGAACAGAATTCTGTAGTAGAACACAAACACCAACACATTTTAAATGTGGCAAGGTTACTTATGTTTCAAGCAAAAGTTGCAATAAAATTTTGAGGAGATTTTGTTCTCACATCTGTGTTCCTCATCAATAGACTACCAACAACTCTTTTTAAAGATAAATCTCCATATGAGCTACTTACTTCCAGAAAAATGGATTATAATGGTCTTAGAGTTTTTGACAGTCTCTGCTACAGTTCTACCTCTTCAAAGAATAGAAAAAAGTTTCAACCTCGAGCAAAAGCCTGTATTTTTCTTAGATATCCAGCAGGATACAAAGGATATAAGCTTCTGGATTTGGAGACAAATACTATTTACATCTCTCGGAATGTGGTATTTCATGAATCCATTTTTCCATTTGATAAAGGTATATCAGATTACTCTTTACCTAGTTGCTTTGTTAATGATGATGATTCTACAGAAACTGTTGCCTCTTCGATTAATATTCCTATAGTTGTGAATCAATCTTTACCACAAAGAGAGATTCCTACAGTTGTGAATAACACAGACAACATTCCTGCAGTTTCAATACCATCCTCACCTACGATTGGTAAAAGATATTCCAACCACCTGCTTATTTAGAAAATACTATTATTGTCATCTGGCCTCTGGAGTAGATCATCCTTTGTGTGCATATATGATTAGATATGGGCTTCCAACTCAAAACTAATTGGCAATGAGTGGATTGGCTCATATCTTTTTATACCACTTAATATCCCAACCTACATCCAATGTGGGACATTTATCCCTAATACGCCCCCTCGAGATGATGATATTTTCTAGCCATTAATCTTGGTATTTTTGGGCAAGGATCGGAGGGCCAGCTATTGGGTCAGGTCGGTTATGGATCGGATTGGACATATGTGGATCGGGCTCTGATACCATATTAGATATGAGCTTCAAACTCAAAACCAATTGGCAATGAGTGGAATGACCCATATCCTTTATATACCATTTAATATCTCAACCTACATCCGATGTGGGAAATTTATCCCTGATATATATGAGTTATGATCAATTCTCTACACCTTACAAAGCATATATTTTCTCAGTTACGAAATATGCAGAACCAAGTTCTTTTTCTCAAGCAAAGAAGTCACCGGATCAGATCCAAGCTATGAATGCAGAATTACAAGCTTTGGAAGGCACGTCGACTTGGAAAATTTGTTGTTTAACATCAGACAAGAAGGCAATAGGATTTCGATGGGTTTATATAGTCAAATTAAATGCTGATGAAACTCTTGAGAGATACAAAGCAAGGCTTGTAGCTAAGGGTTACACACAACAAAAAGGTGTGGATTTTGTTGATACGTTTTCTCCTGTGGAAAAGATGATTACAGTCAAGACATTGTTAGCAGTACCTTGATATTTCAAACGCATTTCTCAATGTTTATCTCAAAGAAGAGATTTATATGACTTTACCTCCAGTACATACACCAAGCGGGAGAGTCATTGCCAACAAATGCAGTTTGTAAGTTGACTAAATCATTATATGGATTGAAGCAAGCCTCTAGACACTGGTTTCTAAAATTTAGTGCCACATTAATGTCTTTAGTTTTTCAAAAGCCACATGCTGATCATACTCTTTTTGTAAGAAATGTGAATGAAAAGTACATCACAGTTCTTGTATATGTAAATGATATCGTTATTGCAAGCAACAATGATGATGAAGTAAATCAGTTGAAAGAAGATTTGAAGCATGCTTTCAAACTTCGTGATCTAGGTTCAGTGCAGTATTTTCTTGGCTTGGAGATTGCTCGATCAAGCTCAGGTATCTCTATTTGCCAGAGGAAATATGATTTATAATTGCTTGAAGAAACTGGTTTGTTAGCTTGCAAACCAACCATCAAGCATTCCTATGGAACCAAGTATAAAGCTGATACAGGATGGTGATGAACCTTTGATTGATGATCTTGCATCATATAGAAAGACTGGTGGGGAAACTGATGTATTTAACCATCACCCGTCCAGACATAACGTTTGCTGTTAATAAGCTCTGTCAGTTTACTTATGCTCTGAAGCTTTCTCATATGCAAGCAGCTCACAAAGTTCTACACTATATCAAAGGAACAATTGGTAATGACTTATTTTACTCAGCTGATTCAGATTTGTTACTTAAAGGATTCACATATGCAGATTGGGGATCGTGTCCTGACACTAAAAGATCAACCTCTGGTTATTTTATGTTTCTTGGTGAATCTCTGATTTCTTGGAAGTCTAAGAAACAACAAACAATGTCACATTCTTCTACAGAATCTGAGTATCGAGCAATGCAGTTTGCTGTGCAAGAGATTGCTTGGTTGGTTAACTTACTCAAAGAACTTGGTGTGGCTCAACCTGTAGCTTTCTTATTGATTCAACTGCGGCAATCCATATTGCCAATAATCCAGTGTTCCATGAAAGAACAAAGCATGTTGAAATGGATTACCATATAGTTTGAGACAGGATTGTGAGTGGACTTATCAAGACTCCGCATGCCAAAACATGACAATAAATTGCAGACATCTTTACAAAGCCATTGTTTCCAACTCAACGTTCTTGTTGGCAAGATGGCTCTAAAGTCAATCTACTTGCCATCTTGAGAGAGAGTAATATAGTACGATTGAGTCTAAACCGGTAAAAACCGGATTTGTATTAGTGATATATAAATGAAGTTGTAATCACATTTACATACAAGATGAATAATAACAAACTTTTTCATTCTCTCTTCATTAATCCCCTAAATTGGGGAAGCTTAAGCGGAAATTTCAGAGTAAGGTGAGGGTGGGAGGGGGGGAGGGGGAAGAGCTATCAAACATTACAGGCTTAACTCGCTCGCTCTAACGCTTGTTTAGTAGACAGCTTTTCAGTCAAGTACGTAACGAGTGATGTGATGTTTTATGCATCAGGTTTTACCCAACATCTAAACTCCGCAAGTGCACGGTTGCGCGTGGCAGTATAATGGTGGGATCGATCCACACAGAGTAAAGAGCACTATAGATCTCTAGATCTAAACAGAGCTAGGATGAAAAATATGGAAAGTTGTCACTTTTGGAAATCCAAATAAAATCTTTAAATAAAGAAAGAAAAATCACTTTAAAACAAATGTTGGGATTTGGGAAATCGCAGAAATTTAAATAAATAAATAGGATATCTAACCGGATTGTCAACTAAATGATCTAGATCTAGAACACAAACACTGTAACAAAATAAATCTTTTTAATAAAAGCAAATATTATTCTATCATCAATCCGTTAGGACCCTGTGATAGCGTATTTCGACCTAGTTTGATAAAGTTCACTTGTAGATCTAGCTTCAACTCTTGGAAATATTGAAATCAAGCCTACAAATTATAGATTCTGGGTAGAATAGCCAGCGCTAGCTGTACTATAAAACCCTATGAATCATTTGATAGATTTGTCAACCTAACAAAAGCATTTGATTCATAGAAGTAGAGATCTATTAACGATAATTCTAATATATAACAATAACCTAATTAAACATTAAATCTCTTTGAATATATCCCATCTCCCAACATATAGATCTACTCAACCATGGTAATTGGTTGATAGATCATGATGTTGTATGGTTGAAAATGCAAAGAAATAGATGAAGACAAAATGTAGATCTTGAAAATGCAATGAAAATACTTTAGTTCTAAGAAAACCAATGTAAAAATCACAGATCTAAAATGAGAAATAAAAATGACAGAGTAACAGTAAAATTTCGTGTCTCGGTCTCTCTGGCCGCTCAGGAAATTAGCATTATTTATAGGGAGTCTTCTAGGTGAAAACTCGGAGTAAATGCTTGATTTGGAGAATATTCGTGACTGGGATCGATCGATCTGCGTGGATCGATCGATCTTCTTACTCTGATCCGTGCCACCTCATAGATTCCTTTGACTGACCGATCTACTTCGGGATCGGTCGATCCTAGCCATGCTCGGTCAATCCCCTTCGGGATCGATCGATCCATGATGTCTCCAAAATCTAGTGATGTGTAAAAATGTTCATAGTTGCTCCATTTTGCTCATTTTCCAAAAAGACACTAAAACCGACCAAAAGAATACAAAACCTAACTTCTAGACTCAATAAGACAAGTTATACATTGATAAAAACGGGTCAAAATTGACACTCATCACACCCCCAGAGTTGAATCCTTGCTTGTTCTCAAGTAAGAAACAAGTCAATGAAATAAAGTACAGAAGTGGAAGTTTGAAAAATGGGAACTTACACTTAGCTTTAGAAATCCATCATGTTGATCATGTAAACCAAGAAGAAACCTTGTGAAAGGTTACTCGGATTTTAGCAGTACAACATGTACTTTACCATAAGCATAGCAAATATTACCGTATTCTAGCATCCGAGATCCAAGGGAACTTCTGAAATCTCCATTGTTGGCCCTTTAACATTCATTAAGTGTTGCGTGCAGTCTCACAAAGGGAGTCGAAATTGCTAAGGGCTAGTAACGGGGGGCCATTTTAAGGGTGATGGTTAGGCATGATAGATGAACTCCGGTGCAAGCCAATGCGCAAAATCACGGGGAACCAAAAATTGGTGCCCAACCTCTTGAACTTTGGATTCCAAGCAAGCTTCTATATAATGATCCTAATAGAGTTGCTATTGGTGCTAAAATAAAATAGATAACAGAAACAAATAACTAAATAAATAAATAAAATGTTTTATTCTGGTTCCTTCAGACTTCTTTCCCTACTCTTTCTTTTCGTTTTTTTTTTGAAATAGAGAGTCTCGGGATGAGACGGGATCGATCGATCAAGGTAGGATCGGTTGATCCCAGAGTATATTTTCTGAGAAGGGGAAGTTAGAACCAGTTCTAACCATGCACATCAATCTATACAAACTGCACCAATAGTCAACTTAAACTAATATAGATGAAGTACTGATACTAGAAAGCTTACTCAGAAATCTTTAGAACATTTGGTTGTACCGGCTCCCATACTCCGTAGTTTTTGCACTTGGTTGCACATGCTCCTAATGTTTCGAAAAAGGACTGGGGTCTGAATGAAAAACGGTGTAAGGGTGTGGAACCAAACTAAAAATGAGCTTGGCCATCTGGAGCTCCAATAAGAATGGGGGTGAACTCTAGATGTATATGATTCCTTTTGCGATATCGAGCTCCTAAGTGAGAAGATTAGTCCAAGTTAAAGGTCCATGTAGATAGAGCCAACGCCGGATCATTCAGATTTCCAAAGGATAGGTCGCTTCGGGTAAAGTTGATCCACTGATGGTGTTTCCAATCTTCCTTGAACTAAATCCAATAAATGTCAACATAAAATGGAAACCAAGAAAATTGTAAAATCCCATGTTTTGACTCAATAAAACAAGAAAAATGAAAAAGTTTTATTTTTGAAATTTTTTGGGACAAAGAAACAAAAGAAAACACAGTGTTAGTAACATATAAAAGCAATCACCCCTTCCCCCAGACTTAAATCCTTGCATCCCACAGTGAGATAAAATCAAAGAAAATGGGTGCTGTGAAACAACACTGGAGATAATGAATTGTGAACAAGAAAACAAACCATAGACCATGGAAGGAATTTTACGACCAAAAAGGAGCATTGGTATGTACATGAACCGGTTTTCAGCTTTTCTCGTCTCAGGGAACGATCGATCTGGGTAGGATCGGTCGATCCCAGCGTACTGAAACTTCTTAAAATTCGCATCTTCGCGTTTTGCACCTGTTTTCAGTCAGCTCAACACAAAACCATCATCATATCTTCTTTTGAAAAATAATAAAATAAAATGAAATAAATGAAGGGAAATAAAATAAAATAGTTTTCTTAATTCAAAAACAGAAGCAAAAAGAAATTTAAAAGAACATGTTGGGTTGCTTCCCAACCAGCGCTTGCTTTTTAAAGTCACTAGTTTGATTTAATTTTATTTCAATTGGGTTCTGAGTTCATTAGAGGAGTTGTATCCTCTTTATCTCGGGGCTGATTTTCTGCCCTGATCTTGGGCTTCACAGTGACAGCTCTTATCATGTAGTCCAGATTTTATTCAGTGGCTTCAAAGATTATTTCTGCTGGAACTTCACCATTGTCGCTTCCCGGAGTCATGTTCATTGGATGAACAACATCAACAAAGTCCATATCTTTCATAATGAAAGCTTGACCATTCATGGTGGGGACTGTGTTGACGGTATCGACGTAGAAGGTCATGGAGGTGTTGTTGCTAGAAAAGGTCTGCCAAGTATAACTCCTTTCCACTGATCATCCAATGCAAGGACAACAAAGTCCACCAGTGCATTAACTGGAATGTTTAGGAGTTTTCCTACTGGTCTTCTTGATGTTCCATCAGTCATCTCGACTTCCATGGTAATTGGTGTCATGTGGAGTAACCCTAACTTCTTAGCTTGGCTGTGTGACATCATGTTGACACTGGCTCCAATGTCAAGAAGGCTGTTCTTAAATTGATATTGCCATATTCTAACCATGAGACTAAACTTTTCAGGGTCCTCTAATTTTCGGGGAAGTCCTTCTGGCATCTTCTTGCTACATTCCTCTTGAAGGAAATCAGCTGCTTCTTGCATGATTGTCCTTCCAGCAATTATATCTCTCATTGAATCCATGACTTGAGGGTCATTGATTTAACTTCCATCAAAGGCAATCTCACCCTCATCTCAATGATTACCTGATCTATCCTTTTCTGCATCTCAGGGTTTGGTTTTTCAGGTGGTTGTGGGTTATCTCTTCCAATCCCTCCTTGATTCTCATTAGTTCTCATATTCTCAGCAGAGTTCATCTCTCTAGGTGGCTGCAAGGTCGAATTTTTTTAATCTCTTTGTGATTTCTGAAATGTTTTAGGTTTTTATCAAGCAAGGGGTTCCAAAATTGTGTCCTCGAGGATCGATCGATCTCAGGCTGGATCGATCGATCCGGCCCATTTTTTAAATATTTGTTGGAGGGGTAGGATCAACCGATCTCATTTTGCGGGTCGATCCTGATAAAATCTGGGCCGATCTTTCCATCGAGAAAACAGTGGTTCCCATTGCTGGATCGATCGATCCCACCTTCAGATCGATTGATCTCAGCGGGCATTTCTGTAAAAATTCCTCATCCACGAACAGATCGATGTGCTTCAGATATTCTCTGGGATTGGTTTCAGGCTTCCCTTGGAGAGTCCCTGGTAATGCCTTAACCAATTCGGCTGACCTTGCTACTTCAGTTTCCAATATCCTCGAATGGGCACCCAAGGATTCAAGCCTCCCATTTAGATCAATGTATATATTATCAACCTTAAGGTTGATCTCTCCAGCAAATTTCTTCTGTCCTTCCATAATTTGCTGGAAAACGGACTCAATCTTCCCCATGGAACCAGCATTCCCATATTGGGGGTTAAATCCTATTTTACCAAAACCAGTATTGTTTTGGAAGTTCCCTTGTTTTGAGTACTCCGAGGTGGATAAAACTAATCCCCATGGTTCTCAACATTAGTGCTGCGGTAGGACAGGTTAGGATGATTCCTAAAATTTGGGTTAAAACCCCGGTTTTGGTAGTTTTCCTGTCCACCGAGGAAGTTGATCTCCTCATTTTGATCCTCCTCATCATTGAACTCATCACTTTCCAAGAGATTAACAGATCTCTTCTGACCTCTCATCAGAATGTCCACCTTAGCATTAACCTCCTCTATGATCTTATCACTCACCCGAGTGGGGTTGACTCTCCTATCATAGTCAGAAGATCTGTTAGAGTCGCTTGCTGCCAGGTTTTCAATGAGCTCCATTGCTTCCTCCAGCGTGTTGCTCATGAAGTCTCCCTTATTGGCTATGTCCATAGCCATTTGGTATTTCATTTCAACTCCATTGTAGAAAAATTACATCCTATCCGACTTGGTGTACCTTCGAGGGGGACAGTCCCTTAGATATTCCTTATAGCGTTCCCAAGCTTCATAGAAGAACTCGGGACCAGCTTGGCGGAATGTGGCTATTTTGTTTTTAAGCTCTGCGGATCTAGCTTTGGTGAAGAACTGCTGAATGAAAGCAGCTCGGTATTCACCCCAGCTTCTGATAGATCCAGGACTCAAAGATTTCAGCCATCTATGAGCCTTGTCAGCGAGGAAAAAAGAAAATAGTCTACAACGGAGGAAGTCTTGGGGGACTCTGTTGGCCTTGGTGGTACTACATATCTCCTCAAAGATATCAATATGGTCCATTGGGTTCTCGTTAGATAGCCCATGGAATTGATTCTGTTTAACCAAGGCGATTATTTGAAGTTTTATCTCATAATCTTGCCTTTGGATAGGAGGGGAAATAATAGCAGATCGGTTCCTATAGTAAGCGTGCGGGGCATCTTGCTCGGCTAAGGTAACCGTGCGTGGCGGGACTTGCAGTCCCGGTACAACATTCAAGCCAACCCCAGCAGCTCCAGCATCATTGAGAGGTCCTCTATTATCCTGACCCTCTCTCTGCCGGACTGCATCTGCATTCTCACCATCAACAACAGGGGGATTTTTTCTAAGGTTATTAGAATCAGCGATACTAACTTTATCTTTTGCTTTCCTTGGTGTTTTGTTCTTCTTTGTTTCCTTGATCTTCCTTGTGGACTTCCTTGTCAACTCCTCCATGCTCAGGTCTTGTAGATCTTTAGAAGTCTTGCTCCTTAATTGCATACACCTAAGAAGTAGAATAAGTTTAAAAGTCAGATCCGGTCAAAAGGGGCTCTGGGATCGATTGATCGTGAAAGGGATCGGTCGATCTCAAGAGAAAAAGGATCGAACAATCAAAGAAGAATGGATCGATCTTGCACAAAGTAGAATCGGTCGTTCTTTAGGGATCGGTCGATCGTGCAAGAAGAAGGATCGATCGATCTTTAGGAATCGGTCGATCTCAGAGACGTAAAATAAAAATGCAGAAAATAAAATATCCTAGACTAGGTTTAAAAACTTAAGTCTAAAGGTTACAATTACTCCCCGGCAACGGCGCCAAAAACTTGATTTGATGTTTTATGCATCAGGTTTTAGCCAACATCTAAACTCTGCAAGTGCACGGTTGCGCGCGGTAGTATAATGGTGGGATCGATGCACAGAGAGTAAATAACGCTATAGATATCTAGATCTAAACAGAGCTAGGATGAAAAATATGGAAAGTTGTCACTTTTGGAAATCCGAATAAAATCCGAATAAAATCTTTAAATAAGGAAAGAAAAATCAATTTAAAACAAATATTGGGATTTGGGAAATTGCAGGAATTTAAATAAATAAATAGGATATCTAACCGGATTGGCAATTAAATGATCTAGATCTAGAACACAAACACTGTACCAAAATAATACTTTTTAATAAAAGCAAATATTATTCTATCATAAATCCGCTAGGACCCTATGATAGCATATTTCGACCTAGTTTGATAGAGTTCACTTGTAGATCCAGCTTCAACTCTTGGAAATATGGAAATCAAGCCTACAAACTATAGATTCTAGGTAGGATAGCCAACACTAGCTGTACTATAAAATCCTATGAATCATTTGATAGATTCGTCAACCTAACAAAAGCATTTGATTCATAGAAGTAGAGATCTATTAACGATAATTCTAATCTATAACAATAACCTAATTAAATATTAAATACCTTTGAATATATCCCATCTCCCAACATATAGATCTACTCAACCATGGTAATTGGTTGATAGATCATGATGTTGTATGGTTGAAAATGCAAAGAAAGAGATGAAGACATAATGTAGATCTTGAAAATGCAATGAAAATATTTTAGATCTGAGAAAAACCAATGTAAAAATTACAGATCTAAAATGAGAAATAAAAATGGCAGAGTAACAGTAAAATTCCGTGTCTCGGTCTCCCTGGCTGCTCAGGAAATTAGCATTATTTATAGTGAGTCTTCTAGGTGAAAACTCGGAGTAAATGCTTGATTTGGAGAATATTCGTGACTGGGATCGATCGATCTGCGTGGATCGATCGATCTTCTTCCTCTGATCCGTTCCACCTCATAGTTTCTTTTGACAGACCAATCTGCTTCGGGATCGGTCGATCCTAGCCATGCTTCATCGATTCCCTTCGTGATCGATCGATCCAGGATGTCTCCAAAATCCAATGATGTGTAAAAAGGTCCAAAGTTGCTCCATTTTGCTCATTTTAGCTCCAAGGAAGTGAAAACCTGAAAGGACACTAAAACCGACCAAAAGAATACAAAACCTAACTTCTAGACTCAATAAGACAAGTAAAATATTGATAAAAACGGGTCAAAATAGACACTCATCAACGAGCCTTGTCTACAAAGCTCCTCTCCCTCATCTTGCTTGCTTATGGCAAAGCTTATAGCACTAGAAAATATAGGCTTATATGGCAGGAATACCACTTTTGAGGCCGATCACTATATATGAGCGATAGCAAAGCCAAGCCGTATAAAGGTGAGCAGCCCTTCTAGCAATAGCAAACGGCCTACTTATAGCCTTTTCAGTGTTTTTATCTAAGACCAGATATGAAATCACTGGTGCTTGATCTAGTGGTATTTTTATGGGATTTCTGTTTATCGCTTTAGGATTCCTATTCAAGATCACTACAGTTCCTTTTTCGGGCGGCTGTAGGATGGACGACCGCCTATAGGTCGTAGGATAGGGTGGGTGGTACAGCTCAGATTGCGGCCAATCTTTCTAACCGCTCACGGGCTGGGTTTAGAGCAAGTGAAACTCATCACTACCTCGTAAGGGCATTGAGACCATAGCATGTTACACGAGGAAAAAAAACCTTGTAGTGTTGTCATATAGCTGCCCGCCTAGAAGAGCCACTCACTCTTTAGTGTTGTCACACAAGATAAGCACACCGCCCGCCCAAGACAGAACCTTACCAGGAGTCTCTCCCATACCTGTTAACCGAGCAGAGACTGACCGGTCTCTCAGAGCAGAAGAGAACAACCACAAGAATGAGGTAACTTGTAGATCTATGTTGATTCGAGCAGGCAGCAATACAGCATCGACTTCTGACATACATCTCTTTTGATTATTTCTTTTGATCATTTCTCTGGCAAATACAGCTCTTTTGATAATTTATTCGCATGTACCCGCAGTAGCATTCAAATAGTGCCCTTTGATTTCACCTGTTTCAGCCTGTTCTTTATAAACAGCTTCGGCACAAAATAAGAAAAGGTCTCTCCAACGCATAAATGGTTGGGAGTTCATATTCTCATCATCTTTGGTAAAATCAAGTCCACCACGTAGACATTCATAAACTGCTCTACCATAGTTCTTCGTGCCACAATACTAAAAAAAAAACTTAAAGAGACCAATTTGAAACAAAACGAAAGAACAACTTAGAAAATTTGTAAAACACACATTTTTTCTGTTCTTCCACAAAATTGAAGTAGTAGTAACAAGCGGTAAACCAAAATTGATAAATTATAAAATTACATTTGGAAACGCACTAAACCCATTACGGAGAAAACTCCCAGAAACACTATTCGATTTGTCTTAAATGGCTTGGAAATATTTCTGCCCCCCCCCCCCTCTCGATTAATAATATAGATATTGTATGAAATAAATAAAAATAAAACAAAGACTAGAAATGTTAGATTTTTCATCTTAAATAACTGAAAATTGTTATTATTCTCATAACTAGCAAAGTATCTGTCATACATTCACTTAATTAAGAATAGTATCTACATAAGTTTAAAATGATATTGAGTTAAAATATATAATAAATATATATATATATATATATTTGTTTTTACTAAAAGGTAGAAATTTTTCTATTGATTAATATATACAATATATATTATTTTTCTATTGTTGACTTCATAATTAAAAACCTAACTTATATTGACTATGCCACTTGATGCATGATCACTACAAGAAAACATGCACTTTTCTGACAGATGTATTAGTTAGAATTTAGTAAGAAAATCATAAATTTTGACAATTTTCCGACAATCCAAAAGTAGTCAGAATACGGCTGACGGAAAAGATTTTTGTCGGAAAAGAGGCGGAAAAAAAATTCGGACAAAATTCTGACTATAAAAACAAAAAATCCGACTATTGAAAAAAAAATACCGACTATATATATCAATTTATATAAAAAAAAAATTATGACAAAATTTGGACTGATATTACAAATTTAGTCGGAAATTGGTCGGAAATATTTATATTTAAAAAAAAACAATTGTCAAAACAAATATTTTGTTGGTTGAATTTATATAAATGATTTATATGAAAAATGATTTAAATAAACAATAAAGAAACAAATATTTAAATATGGAAATATTTTAAAATTAAAATTAATATCTTAAATGGTTGAATGTTTGGTTAGATTTAATTAAGTTTTAGAGATTTAAAATTTGTAGATAGATGTTTGAAAATGTAGATAGATTTTAGAGAGTTTAGAGAGATTACAGAGAGTATGTAGAAAGATGTTTGAAAATACGAAGTGATTTTGGAAGGAAAATCGTGTGGGTTATATAGAAAAACAACTCATTTTCTGACTAATTTCCGAGTAAAAAAAATATTCTGACAAAAATACGATAAAAAAAATATTCTGACAAAAATACGATAAAAAAAAATTCCGTCAAAATTCCGACTATATATATCGATTTATAAAAATAAAAAAAATTCTGACAAAATTTAGACTATCTATATCAATTTAAAAAAAAGAAAATTCCGACTATATATATTGATTTATATATATATATATATATTATGACAAAATTCTGACTATTTATATTAATTTATTTATAAAAAAATAATTCCGACAAAATTCCGACAATATATATAAAAAAAAATTGTACAAAATTCCGACTATATATACTGATTTAAAAAAATAAAAAAATCCAACTAATTTGCGACAAAAAATAAAATTTAGTCAGAAATTGGTCGGAAATTTTCCAAGTAAATTCCTACTAAATATTTCTTTTGTTTACTTACAAAATTCCGACAATTTTATTTGACAATCCTCAAATTTATCAGAAATTAGTCAAAAATGGTCAAAAAATAAAATAAATTTGACCAATATTATTAGCCGGAAATTATAATCGGAAATGGCCATGTTTTCTTGTGGTGGATTTTAAATCATGTGACGAAGCATCTTTACGGGGTACAATTGTCTGTTACCAGCTTCCGTTTAATCAAAGCGACCAATGTTCCGACAACTGTTTATCATTCTTCTTCTCTTTCTACTCCTGATCACTTCATCAAGATCCAATCATAGTCAAGGAGTAAAAAATGTTCTCAAATTAAAATCCGCCTTTAGAAATATATAATATAACAAAGTCTTTGCCACCTGGAATCTCCGGAGTTTCATGGAATTTTTTAAAACCCTTCAAGATATTGAATTTCTTAAACGTTGGTGATAACGAATTAATTAAGTTTTA
Source organism: Cardamine flexuosa (assembly GCA_963555745.1). Lineage (NCBI taxonomy): Eukaryota > Viridiplantae > Streptophyta > Magnoliopsida > Brassicales > Brassicaceae > Cardamine > Cardamine flexuosa. Next base: position 20,510,090 of record OY743219.1, read on the forward strand.
ATTTGTCGATAACTAATGAAATTTTATTTAATATTCATTGGAACTCAAACAACCTATTCATTTACTTATAAAAATTGTGAGTGTAAGAAAATGAATCGGTTATTTGAGTTCCAAAGAATATTAAATAAAATTTCTTTAGTTATCAAAAAATTAAAATTTAATTAATTACTTACACCAACGCTTAAGAAATTCAATTTCTTGAGGGGTTTTAGAGAATTTCATGGATATTTTCTGGAGATATCAGGTAGCAAATACTTTGTTGGATTACGTTTCTCCAAAGGAGGATTTTAATTTGAGAAGATGTTTTACTCCATGATTATGGTTGGATCTCGATGAAACAACCAGAAGTGGAAAGATAAGACCAATGATAAAGAGTTGTGAGATCATTTTGATTAAACGGTAGCTGGTAACAGACAATTGTATCCCGTAAACATGCTACATCACTTGATTTAAAATCATGCATCAAATGGTAGTCAACATAAGTTAGATGTTTAATTATGAAGTGAACAAAAACTTGGGCATTTAAATGAAATTTCTAAAAAGTTGAGGATTTAAATGTCCACAATGTGAAAGTTGATGATTTTTTATCAAATATGAAACGATTTTGTTTTGATTAAACATAAGTTGCTAATGGGAGCTTTAATGCCGTAAACATCAATTTACCGTCGTGTTTCAGATGACTTAGTCAACAAAAGTTTGTTATTTAATTACAAGTCAACAAAAAACTTGAGCATTTAAATGACATTTTGAAAGTTCAGGTTTTAAATGTCCTCATTTTGAAAGTTCAGAGTTTATTTTGACATTTTTTCCAATCTTTTTTATTACTTTAATGTTTTTCATACTAACTTGCTCTTCTAAGAGCACGATCAGTGGTAGTCTCTCACATAGATTCTCAAAAAATTAAAAATAATATATATTGATAAAATAATATGAGTCTCTCAAAAAAGAAGAGAACCCCATGGATGAGTCTCTCAAATGAAAGAACATTGCATGAGGTTCTCACCTTTTTTGAGATACTCATATTATTTTATATTTATTGAGAGACTCCTTCAAAGATTACCAATGTGGTTGCCCTAAGCATTTAATAACAAAAACATTATTGAAAAATGTCATTATTTTTTATTTCCACATCAGTGAAAAAGTCTACGTGGCATAAAAAGTGTCTATGTGTATTATGAAAGTCTGCCGATTTCTTTTTCTTTTCCTTATTGACAGTAGACTTATTAGAAGAGTGACCGATTTAAGTGACCGGCTGACTTATAAACATGTCGGCTGATTTATTTGTCTAAATCTGCATGAAGTCACTGCACACTTAGTAAATCTTAACTGATTTATATGATATCAGCCGATTTATATATACGCGACATGGCTGACTTATTGTCCAGTTGACTGATATATGAGATATCAACTGATTTATCTATACACGACACAGCTGAGTTATATTCTGACAACCGAGTTATGAAATTCTGGGCTGACTTAATGCTATTACATGACTGATTTAAATTTTGGTGACTGATTTATCGATAGTCCGGCTTATTTAATTTTTAGCGGCTCACTTATGCGGATTAATTGTGGCTACCTTATTGTAAATCTGCCATTAAAAGGCCAATTTACTTAAAAGTCAGGTAAACTACGGCTGATTAAGTAACAAAACATTAATTACTCTAATAGAATGCTTTTGACGACTGATTTACTCTATATTGCTGCCGACTTATTTATTCTTACCTGATTTATATGTTTTAGTGACCAACTTTTTAAAACTATTATAGTTACTTATTTAGTATTTCAGTGACGGCATACTTATTGGTTTATACTGGTTAATTTATAGTGGCTGATTTATTTGTCATTTGGTGGCATATTTTTCATTGTCAGCAATTTTATCAGCTCTAGAATTCGTTTTTTTTTCTATTCTTCATAATTGTTAGTCTATCTTCTTATCTACACATGGATGTTGATTTTTTTTTTTAGCTCCGACAAGAGAGGGTGTAGATTTGGCGCTTCCCGTTCCAGACCACGTAGCAGAACAAGTGTGCAATCCCCCAATTCCTCTTATCAACCTGGAATACCTAAGATTTCTAGAATTAAATCTTGTTTGGAAGTGGCAAGTGAGAAGAAATGCCCAAGAAAACAACACACTTGCTCTTTGTGTAAACATGAAAGACTTAATGCGAAAACTTGTAAACGTAATTTTGAACTTGTTTTTTGGTGTTTTGTAAACTCGTTTTTGAGGTATATGATTCTTGTTTAAATCAACCATAACCAACCAATAAATCAGTCGTTCTATAGTAATTAATCAGCCGTAATGAAATTATGGTTGAAACATAAATCAGCCATTCCGTAAACAGTATAGAATATATCAACCATAATGAATATTTCTCTTTATCAATCTCATGAAATATTTAGATTTATTGTTGGTCATAATGAATGTTTCTCTTTATCATTATCATGAAATATTTATTGTTGGTCATAGCGAATGTTTCTCTTTATCAATCTCATGAAATATTTATTGGTTGTGTTACATAATGTTTATAGTTTTGTCTTCATGAATGTTTGTATTTGCCAAGACAAGGGTTATATCTGGTCTTAATGATGTTTTGATTTTGGTCTTCATAAACCTCAATCTTTTTTTGCTCTTATTGAATCACATTGTTTCAAACATAAGAATCCTCAACAAAATCTTTCATGCAACAAGGCTTTAAACAATAAAATGTTAAATCATCAATAACTTGTACAAGAAATCAGCCATACCTTAAACAATAAAATCTTAAATCAACCATAACTTACAATAAATCAGCCGTACCTTAAACAAGAAAATCATTCATGCTAATACAATCCTCATAAGTCAAATCATACATCATATGAGTTTCACGAACCCAAAAATGATCATACATCTAACGATAAAAAGAATCATTATTTTCTTCATATTTGTTTTGGCTTCAGTCAACACACATTTTAATTTATCTCACCCACATCCTAACGAACCATTGATCGATAAATGCAATCCGATCAGTGTGAACAGGAGATGGCACTTGCATAGACCTTTTCCGTAGCAGTCGAAAATACGAAACCATGTGATGTAAGTAAAAAAAACTAATAAATCAGCCATAATATAGTAGTAAATCAGCCATGACTGGATCAGAAATCAGCCGTGACTGGATCAGAAATCAGCCATGACTGAATCAGAAATCAGCCATGACTGAATCATAAATCAGCAATGACTAAATCATAAATCGGCCATGACTGAATCATAAATCGGCAATGACTAAATCATAAATCGGCCATGACTGAATCATAAATCAGCCATGACTAAATCATAAATCAGCATGACTGAATTAAATCAACACACAAATTATAACCTAAATCCATATCTAGAATGAAATCAAACACATAAACTGAGATAATATTAAGATCTAAAACAAAACCAGGCTTAATATGAGGCTAAAATACACTGATTATAATCTAAATTCAGATCTAAAACAAAAAATCTTACACAATACAAGACAAATACTTAAAAATACTAGAAGATCTAAAGCAAAATCAAACTCTATACAAGTAAAACCTAAAAACCTCAGAAAACATGGAGATCTAAATGCTACAACACCACAAGAGTAAAAACATAAAATATCTAAGAAAACGTTAAGATCTAGAATATGAGTGAGAGAAGCTTACATAAAACCAGAGATAGTAATGACCAGCAGTCTTAAGCTCAGAAGAGAGAACATGAAGAAGCTCTTGGTGGTAAAGAGAAAAACCAGATTCAACAGCACCAAAAGGAGATTTGTAAAACGCAACAGAATCACTGAGGCTAATGAACAGTATTTTCCAGGACAAACAAATGCAACAAAATTGACGAAGGATTGGCGAAGGAGAAGAGGCGCGCCACAACAGTAAGAGACGAGTGAGCGGACGACGTTAGGGATTCAGTTTTCGTCGGGTAGAGAAGATGAAAACATTTTTTTTCTTTTTTTATGATCTCGAATGAAATAATAGAAACTGAAACGTTTTCAGTTTAAAAGAGATCAATAACTGTTTGTTTTTGTTTTTTACTTAATCCTGATTTAAAATAAATCAAAATGACATAATCGTTAATAACTATTTTAAATTTCTGTTAATGGATATTCCTTAATCGTTTAGATATTTAAGTAATTTCTAGAAGATTTTAGCTATGCTAGTCATTTAACAACTTTTCTGTGATATTTGAGTAATTAACTCTGTAACACCCGTGTTCCGGAAATGAAATTTAAAGTTATATGACAGAAGTTGGTTAAGGAAATAAAATCGAGGGTCGGTTTTATGCTGTCGGAATTAAGGAGTAGAGTGGGTTAATTCCAGTTTTTGGTTTAGGGAGGGTGAATTTCTAGATTAATATTAAACAAAGAGGGTTTAATTAATTACCAGTTTAATTCTAATTTTTCTGGTTTGATTTAAATAAACCGGAAATAAACCGTAAGCCTATTTAAATGCTGAAATGGCAAGAAATCCTAGCCTTTTCTCTCTAATTTCGTGGCCACCTAGCTAGAGAAGAGAGGCTGGACGATTTTACTTGCTTGTGAGAGGAGGAGGATGAAGCTTCTATGAAGGGAGATGGAGACAGAACTGACAGGCGATGGTAGAAATTATGTTTGACATAGCAGATCATTTCTAAAGGTAACGAAAATTCGTGGAGTTGTAGCTAAGCCTTAAACCAAAATTTACCACTTTGCGGATTTGGATTTGAGTTGATATCTTAAAAGTTATTTGCATTTTCCTGAGGTGCTCTGTTTAAGACGCGATTTAGATCAACGTGGATTGAAAGAGAGATCGTGAGTTCATCTATTGTCAGATCATCACGAAAATTTGAGGTTAGCTTCAGGACACCTAGGGGTTGAGGTTCAACGGTGCAGATTGGAATTGGACGGTTAGATTTTGATTCGTGACTCAAGGCTGATTGTTTCTGTTATTTTCCAGATATTTCCAATTTAGTTAGAATGATGTTTCGTAGGTGTGATTGGCTGAAGGTTGAGAATGAGGAGTTGTGGTTGTGTTGTTATAACCTTTAAGAAACCATAGAAGTTCCAAAAAGTCTAGATCTTGTGAGATTGGTTGGTTGTGCTGTCATGAAACCGCAAAAAGGCTAAGGTAAGTGCAGTACCGTAGCTTATCTGGGTTTTACGGATTATTCCTAGTCTAATAGATTTGTGGTAGGTTTTCTGTGATATTTTGTTGATTGGTTGATTTGATGAGTTGTTGATTTGATTTTGTGTTGAATTAAATTAATTAACTAATTGCTAATTAATTAATTAATTGCTGATTAATTAATTAATTTCTGTGAATTAAATTGTCGAGAAATTATGGAACTAATTTATGCTGAAATAAATTGCTGGAAATTTTTTTGAAATTAAATATATGAAGTTATTGCTAAAAATTTACTTAATTAAATTAATTAATTAATTGTTGATAATTAATTAATTAATTAAGTTGTTGCTGTGTTGGTTGCTGAATCTTGTAAGCATATTTATTATGCTAGGAAAATATTTGTTGGCCTGTGTGTATAGCTGTGAGACGGGTTGATCGCGTTACTCAGTATTTATTAAATACTGATGCATCTCTTCGTAATGATGCAGAAAAAGTTTAGCTAGCTGGAGCTCGTGGAACCAAGGCTGCAGAAAAGGGATGACATACCGGGGGGTTGTTTATTTATTTTATTGCCGGTATTGTTTTATGGTGATGAATTGTTGTGAACATGTAGGCTGTTAGTTGATATTTACTATATTGAGTTAATTAAATTAATGTGGTTTCGTGACTTGTTTAATCTAGTCGTGTTGAGGCATTTTAATATTTATGGGAATATTATTTTCTGCAAATAAAAAAAAAATGGGTTAGGTTGTTTCAATTGGTATCAGAGCGGAGTTGTTTCTAGGACTGTTAGATTTCCTGCTGTGCTGAAATGGTTGTCTGTTGTGAATCGAGTGTCGTTCGATTGTTGTTACCCATAGCTTTATTTCTCTTATTGTGGGGTGTTGGGTATGTCATCTTTTGCAGCCCGTAATGGTTCCACGGTAAAACTTCTTTGTCGTGTTGTTGTTTTACTAATTCTGTCGTAAAGACTAGGAATTCGTAGTTTGTTCTTTTTTTAAGATGGTTAATCAAGGCAGAGTTGGTAGGCCTCTTAGAGGTGGCCGTGGTGGCTGAGCTGGTCGTGGCGGCAGAGCTGGCAGGGCAGATGAAGTTCCAGAGGGGAGTGTGGCGCGGAGTGTCACGGTAGAGCAGGTGAGAGTGAGCACCCCATTAGTGATGATCTGGCTGTTTTTGTTGCTGGAAATGCTGAACCAGTGTAGGGAGTGGCTCAGCAGGGGGAATATTAGAATAAATTGGGAGATGTGCTGGGGTTGCCGATCCAGTTTCTGGAGCGGTTACCGGCTGTGGTACCGGCTCTGGCTCTGGCTCTGGATGTGCCATATGGAGTTACTGCTTTATCATGGAGTGTTGTTCTGGGGATTCTTGAAGTTGTAGCCGTGGAGTGTGTAGAGGTGATGTAGATACTTGCTGGTGGATCTTGCCATAGAATTGTTGTAGATCCTTGCTGTTGGATCTTGCTGTAGAAGTGTTGTAGATCCTTGCTGGTGGATCTTTCTGTAAGACCTTGTTCGTGGATTATAGCTGTAGGAGCGATGTAGATCATTGCTTATTGATCTTGTTGTAGGTATAGTTTTCAACCTTGTTGTAGGTAGTTTTGTTGGTGTTGCTGATGCAGTTAAAAAAAAAAAAAAAAAAAATTTTGATCCATGCCATGATCAAGGACTGAGCTGTGCTGAGGGGATTGGTAGATTCTGTGTTGTTAGTTTATTTGTGGTGATGTTGTAAATTTTAGTCATTGGAGATGGCTAAAGAGTTACTGACTTGCCGGAATGAGTATGATCAAGTTGTGATTGTGTGCTTGAGAATCAAGCGGGGGTTTTGCGAAGGGTGTTAAGTATTTTAATAGTGGGAGTACTCTAGATGCTTAGGTGGAGCTAAGATGTAAATTTGCCAAGCTGGCGACTTAGCTGAAGTCCTAGTTGTTGTTGTTAGCGGTGGGTATTCTTGGTTTGTTGTTTCAGCCATTGTAGCCATTTATTGTCAGTGTTTCTAAACGTTGCACTTTTCATTATTATTCAATAATAAGGCGGAGATCTTCATTGAATATGTTGTTATTGTGTATACTTGGTTTGGCTGTGGGTATCATGCCGTATTGATCCTAATACTTGGTTTGGCTGATTAGGACATTGTCCTAATGTTGTTTGATGGGATTTCGTGTTATGGAAACTCATTGTTGTGTGGTGTTTACCGGTCGGGTTTCTGTGTGATTCCTGATGCTGTTTCGGTAAGCCACTTGAGAGATCTTACGATCTTGCTGGACTCAGCTGACCGGGTCACGCTGGACTCCGAGATGCTTTGTCATTCTTACTGCGCTGAGCTGTTCCGGAGATCCGGTAGGCGCATATTTATTCAAACCAAGTGGGGTCTTGTGGTGTCAATTCAGGAAGTATTTGAACCGAGTATAGACAATGATGTGTTGTGCTGATAGTCGAAAAGACTATGATGTGTTGTGCTGATAATCGAAAAGACTATGATGTGTGTGCTTGACTGGGGAAGCCATTGGTTTGATCACTTGAGTTTAGCGAAGTTTGCATACAATAATAGCTACCAGGCTAGTATCGGTATGGCACAATTTGAGGCTCTCTATGGTAGGCCATGCAGAACACCTCTGTGCTGGAGTCCAGTGGGGGAGAGGAGTTTGCTGGGAGCCGATTTTGTGCAAGAGACCACGGAGAGGATCCGTGTGGTCAAGCTGAATATGAAAGAAGCACAAGATAGGCAGAAAAGCTATGCTGATAAGTGTAGAAAGGAGTTAGAGTTGCGGTTGGAGTTATGGTCTATCTGAAGATGGCAATGCTGAGAGGTCCGTACAGGTCTATTTCTGAGAACAAGCTGAGTCCTCGGTATATGGGTCCTATTAGAGTATTGGAGTGGGTCGGGCCAGTTGCTTATAGGCTGGAGTTGCCAGATGTGATGCGGGCATTTCATAAAGTATTCCACGTGTCGATGATATCTGCATAAAGATGATCAGGTGATGGCTGAGATTCCATCTGATCTCTTGCCGAGTACGGTTGTAGAGGCGAGGCCTTTGGAGGTGCTAGATCATAGAGATAGAATGATTAGAAAAAAAAAAAAAAAAAAAAAAAAAAAAAAAAAACGTTCCAGAGATGAAAGTCTTGTGGGACTGCAATGGGGCTAAAAAGGAAAGGAAACTTGGGAACCTGAAGCTAAGATGAAGCGCAAATTTTCCAAGTGGTTTGGTAAGCAGGTGATTTAGCTGAAGACCGGTTGTCATTGTTTAGCAGTGTTGATGTTCTTATTTTTGCTGTTTAAGCTGTTTTACTCTTTATTTACCAGTGTTTCTAAACGATGTACCTTTCATCATTATTCAATAATAAGAGGGAGATTTTTTTTCTGAACATGCTATACCTGCTGTTATTGTCATACTTGGTTCGGCTGTAAGGGATCATGTCGTGTTGATCCTAACACTTGGTTTGGCTGATTAGGATATTGTCCTAATGATGTTGGATGGGGTTCCGTGCTGTGGAATCTCATTGCTGTGTGGTGTTTACTGGTTGGGTTTCTGTGTGATTCCTGATGCTGCTTCGGTAAGCCACTTGAGATCTTAGGATCTTGCTGGACTTAGCTGATCGGGTCATGCTGGGCTCCGAGATGTTTCGTCATTCTTACTGCGCTAAGCTGTTCCGGAGATCCGGTAGGCGCAGATTTATTCAAACCAAGTGAGGTCTTGTGATGTAAGATTCCGGGAGTATTTGAACCGAGTATAGACAATGTGGTGTTGTGCTGTTAGCCGTGAAGGCTATGCTTAGTTGTGTTGTTTATAATCGTTGGGTTGCGGTTAAGCAGTGTTGTTGGTTCTAGTTTATGCTGAGTCGTGTTGTTGACATAGAATTATGCTGAGCTGTGCTTTGGATGTGGAGTTATGCGGAGCTGAACTGTTAGTCATCGAGTATGATAAGCTGTTGATCGGGGCAGTAGCCGAGATCATGTTGAGCCAAGGGGAACAATAGATCTTAATCAGATTGACCTACCCAAAGTTGTTGTTGGTTGTAGTTGATATTCTGGTTAAGAATATGTTGTGTTTGATATTCTAAAGATTGAAATATCGCGTGCTGATATTTTTTTAAGAGCAGAATCAAATGTGGTTGTGTAACCTTGTGAAGTCAAGTGGTTGAGAATTTGAGGGCCAGAATGGTTCTTGGTTTCTGAAAGTTAATATATGGTTCTCTTGGAGGGTGGATTATCTGTCACTCAAACGATAGCTGGTTCCGAAAGTGAGGGAACAAATCGTGAGCTAATGAGTTTGGAGTTGAACCAAGTGAGATCTTGTGGTGTTAGATTCTGGGAGTATTAGACCAAGTATAGGCAATGTTGTGTTGGGTTGATAGCCGAAAGGTTATGCAGTGGGGTGTTGATAACCGCAAGGCTATGCAATGATGAATAATAACTGGAGAGCTATGTTGGTAGCCAGTTGTGAGAGTTTCCAAGCTGTGCTGTTGGTCAAAGTTAGCAGATTCGGGGACGAATCTATGTTAGTAGGGGAGAATTGTAACACCTGTGTTCCGGAAATGAAATTTAGAGTTATATGACAGAAGTTGGTTAAGGAAATAAAATCGAGGGTCGGTTTTATGCTGTCGGAATTAAGGAGTAGAGTGGGTTAATTCCAGTTTTTGGTTTAGGGAGGGTGAATTTCTAGATTAATATTAAACAAAGAGGGTTTAATTAATTACCAGTTTAATTCTAATTTTTCTGGTTTGATTTAAATAAACCGGAAATAAACCGTAAGCCTATTTAAATGCTGAAATGGCAAGAAACCCTAGCTTTTTCTCTCTAATTTCGTGGCCACCTAGCTAGAGAAGAGAGGCTGGACGATTTTACTTGCTTGTGAGAGGAGGAGGATGAAGCTTCTATGAAGGGAGATGGAGACAGAACTGACAGGCGATGGTAGAAATTATGTTCGACATAGCAGATCATTTTTAAAGGTAACGAAAATTCGTGGAGTTGTAGCTAAGCCTTAAACCAAAATTTACCACTTTGCGGATTTGGATTTGAGTTGATATCTTAAAAGTTATTTGCATTTTCCTGAGGTACTCTGTTTAAGACGCGATTTAGATCAACGTGGATTGAAAGAGAGATCGTGAGTTCATCTATTGTCAGATCATCACGAAAATTTGAGGTTAGCTTCAAGACACCTAGGGGTTGAGGTTCAACGGTGCAGATTGGAATTGGACGGTTAGATTTTGATTCGTGACTCAAGGCTGATTGTTTCTGTTATTTTCCAGATATTTCCAATTTAGTTAGAATGATGTTTCGTAGGTGTGATTGGCTGAAGGTTGAGAATGAGGAGTTGTGGTTGTGTTGTTATAACCTTTAAGAAACCATAGAAGTTCCAAAAAGTCTAGATCTTGTGAGATTGGTTGGTTGTGCTGTCATGAAACCGCAAAAAGGCTAAGGTAAGTGCAGTACCGTAGCTTATCTGGGTTTTACGGATTATTCCTAGTCTAATAGATTTGTGGTAGGTTTTCTGTGATGTTTTGTTGATTGGTTGATTTGATGAGTTGTTGATTTGATTTTGTGTTGAATTAAATTAATTAACTAATTGCTAATTAATTAATTAATTGCTGATTAATTAATTAATTGCTGTGAATTAAATTGTCGAGAAATTATGGAACTAATTTATGCTGAAATAAATTGCTGGAAATTTTTTTGAAATTAAATATATGAAGTTATTGCTAAAAATTTACTTAATTAAATTAATTAATTAATTGTTGATAATTAATTAATTAATTAAGTTCTTGCTGTGTTGGTCTGAATCTTGTAAGCATATTTATTATGCTAGGAAAATATTTGTTGGCCTGTGTATATAGCTGTGAGACGGGTTGATCGCCTTACTCAGTATTTATTAAATACTGATGCATCTCTTCGTAATGATGCAGAAAAAGTTTAGCTAGCTGGAGCTCGTGGAACCAAGGCTGCAGAAAAGGGATGACATACCGGGGGGTTGTTTATTTATTTTATTGCCGGTATTGTTTTATGGTGATGAATTGTTGTGAACATGTAGGCTGTTAGTTGATATTTACTATATTGAGTTAATTAAATTAATGTGGTTTCGTGACTTGTTTAATCTAGTCGTGTTGAGGCATTTTAATATTTATGGGAATATTATTTTCTGCAAATAAAAAAAAATGGGTTAGGTTGTTTCAAACTCTAAAGAGTATATATAAATATAACATTCTTAGAAACAAATAAAAACTACGGACAGATATATTCATATATCTGAATGTTATACAATAGAAATATAATCCTTATATTTTAGTCTAAATTTATGTGTATATATATATATGTAGTATTAAATAATATTTTAATATATATATATATATATATATATATGTATAAATATATATATATCATATTTCATAACATATTAAATCTAACAGTCATTTAATCATCTTAAAACTAATGTTATGGAATTAAATTATAAAAAACTTTTCATTTAGTAAACTAGATTATTAATCCGTGCTACGCCTGGGTCAGATATTAATCATATGGTTAATAGCAAATTTTCCATTTACCTATTAAACATGGACCTAGTACCAAATTTCAGTTATTAAAAGCCCAAATTATGGAGAGTATAAATTATTGGGTCAAGCCTTATTCAGTTATGAGGAAAAGGGTTATCTCTATACCATATTTTTATTACAATTATCTGAACCGACCAAACAAAAAAAGATAACTTTTCCTTTCTTCCACCGTTATTTTCAGATCTCGATTTGTTCTCTACAAAAGAAATTTGACTTCTTCGATTTGCGTCTGAAAATTGCCAAATTAAAACAATCCGCTGGAAGAATGATTATCGTCGTCATCTTTTTTAAGACAAGTGTTGAATTTTTCTCTTCTATTAGACAGTAAAATTATTTTGTACAAATCGATTCTAATCACAAGTTACTTTCTTTGTTGTATATTATTATATTGATTAATATATATATATATATATATATATATATATCAATAGGTTTATATTTTAAAAGAGCATCTATATTCATTTTAAAATATTGATTTTTCATATAGCAGTATCCTATTAATATTACTATGTAAATATATTTAAGAAAATGACAACTTAAATGTAAACTATTACATTATTTTCATTGGCACAAGAACAAAAGTATTTTTCATAAAAGGTCAAAATATCTATTTTTTATCTACTGTATTATATATGTAACAAAAACTATTACTAGATTTTAAGATTTAGTATCCAATTTAATATCATGTCAATATTTTAATACTATTATGGCCAAAATCTTGTTTTTATAAAATAATGAGTAATCACATCATCTATATATTAATATTAAAAAAGCACATGAAAACAACGTAGATTTACTCAACAGATAGAAAATTAGTGTGTGCTAAAAACCTCACATCAGCTATAAAAACAAGTGGTGGATTAGACGAAAAACATATTAAAAAAAATTATAAAACATTTTTTGAACACTTTAAGACTATGGATGGATATATCTTAACACTATAGAATAAACAAATAGCCCGGATGAAAACCATATTAAAAATTAGGGAAGTTTACTAAAACATAGGTGAAATGACTAGAATGTGTCAATTCTAAAATTGTCAAAAAAACCATTAACTTTCAAAATGAAAATGTTTAAAACCTAAACTTTCAAAATGCTATTTTTTTTCTTCCAAAAATGTCATTTAAATGCTCAAGTTTTTTGTTGATTCGTAATTAAATAGCAAATTTTCGTTGACTAGTTCATTTGAGACACAATGTTAAATCGACGTTTACGGCTTTAAAGCTTCCGTTAGCAACTTCCGTTTAATCAAAGCGATGTCGTTTCAAGTTTGACTAAAAATCATCAACTTTCAATTATGGACGTTTAAATCTTCAAATTTTATAGAAATGACGTCGTTTAAATGCCTAAGTTTTTGTTGACTTCATAATTAAATACCTAACTTATATTGACTATGCCATTTGATACATGATTTTAAATCAAGTGACGAAGCATGTTTACGGGGTACAATTGTCTGTTACCAGCTTCCGTTTAATCAAAGCGACCAGTGTTCCGACAACTGTTTATCATTCGTCTTCTCTTTCTACTCCTGATCGCTTCATCAAGATCCAATCATAGTCAAGGAGTAAAAAATGTTCTCAAATTAAAATCCGCCTTTAGAAATATATAATGTAACAAAGTCTTTGCCACCTGGAATCTCCAGAAAAGTTTCATGGAATTTTTTAAAACCCCTCAAGATATTGAATTTCTTAAGCGTTGGTGATAACTAATTAACTAAATTTTAATTTGTCGATAACTAATGAAATTTTATTTAATATTCATTGGAACTCAAACAACCTATTCATTTACTTTTAAAACTTGTGAGTGTAAGAAAATGAAACAGTTATTTGAGTTCCAAAGAATATTAAATAAATTTCTTTAGTTATTGAAAAATTAAAATTTAATTAATTAGTTATCACCAACGCTTAAGAAATTCAATTTCTTGAGGGGTTTTAAAGAATTCCATGGGTATTTTCTGGAGATTTCAGGTAGCAAATACTTTGTTGGATTACGTTTCTCCAAAGGAGGATTTTAATTTGAGAAGATTTTTTACTCCACGATTATGGTTGGATCTCGACGAAACAACCAGAAGTGGAAAGATAAGACCAATGATAAATAGTTGTCAGATCATTTTGATTAAACGGTAGCTGGTAACAGGCAATTGTATCCCGTAAACGTGCTACATCACTTGATTTAAAGTCATGCATCAAATGGTATAGTCAACATAAATTAGATGTTTAATTATGAAGTGAACAAAAACTTGGGCATTTAAATGAAATTTCTAAAATGGTTGAGGATTTAAACATCCACAATGTGAAAGTTGATGATTTTTAATCAAACTTGATACAATTTCGTTTTGATTAAACATAAGTTGCAAATGGGAGCTTTAACGCCGTAAACATCAATTTACCGTCGTGTTTCAGATGAGTTAGTCAACAAAAGTTTGTTATTTAATTACAAGTCAACAAAAAACTTGAGCATTTAAATGATATTTTGAAAGTTCAGGTTTTAAATATCCTCATTTTGAAAGTTCAGGGTTTTTTTGACATTTTCCCAATTTTTTTTATTACTTTAATGTTTTTCATACTAACTTGCTCTTCTAAGAGCACTATCAGTGGTAGTCTCTCACATAGATTCTCAAAAAATTAAAAATAATATATATTGATAAAATAATATGAGTCTCTCAAAAAAGAAGAGAACCCCATGGATGAGTCTCTCAAATGAAAGAACATTGCATGAGGTTCTCACCTTTTTTGAGATACTCATATTATTTTATATTTATTGAGAGACTCCTTTAAAGATTACCAATGTGGTTGCCCTAAGCATTTAATAACAAAAACATTATTGAAAAATGTCATTATTTTTTATTTCCACATCAGTGAAAAAGTCTACGTGGCATAAAAAGTGTCTATGTGTATTATGAAAGTCTGCCGATTTCTTTTTCTTTTCCTTATTGACAGTAGACTTATTAGAAGAGTGACCGATTTAAGTGATTGGCTGAGTTATAAACATGTCGGCTGATTTATTTGTCTAAATCTGCATGAAGTCACTGCACACTTAGTAAATCTTAACTGATTTATATGATATCAGCTGATTTATATATACACGACATGGCTGACTTATTGTCCAGTTGACTGATATATGAGATATCAACTTATTTATCTATACACGACACAGCTGAGTTATATTCTGACAACCGAGTTATGAAATTCTGGGCTGACTTAATGCTATTACATGACTGATTTAAATTTTGGTGACTGATTTATCGATAGTCCGGCTTATTTATTTTTAAGCGGCTCACTTATGGGGACTAATTGTGGCTACCTTATTGTAAATCTGCCATTAAAAGGCCAATTTACTTAAAAGTCAGGTAAACTACGGCTGATTAAGTAACAAAACATTAATTACTCTAATAGAATGCTTTTGACGACTGATTTACTCTATGTTGCGGCCGATTTATTTATTTTTACCTGATTTATATGTTTTAGTGACCAACTTTTAAAAATTATTATAGTTACTTATTTAGTATTTCAGCGACGACATACTTATTGGTTAATACTGGTTGATTTATAGTGGCTGATTTATTTGTTCATTTGGTGGCATATTTTTCATTGTAAGCAATTTTATCAGCTCTAAAATTAGTTTTTTTTTTTCTATTATAATTAGATTTAGCTGTCATAGTCTTCTTCACAATTGTTCGTCTATCTTCTTATCTACACATGGATGTTGAATTTTATTTTTTAGCTCCGACAAGAGAGGGTGTAGATTTGGCGCTTCCCGTTCCATACCACGTAGCAGAACAAGTGTGCAATCCCCCAATTCCTCGTATCAACCTGGAATACCTAAGATTTCTAGAATTAAATCTTGTTTGGAAGTGGCAAGTGAGAAGAAACGCCCAAGAAAACAACACACTTGCTCTTTGTCTAAACAGGAAGGACTTAATGCGAAAACTTGTAAACGATAATTTTGAACTTGTTTTTTGGTGTTTTGTAAACTCGTTTTGAGGTATACGTTTCTTGTTTAAATCAACCATAACTAACCAATAAATCAGTCGTTGTATAGTAATTAATCAGCCGTAATGAAATTATGTTTGAAACATAAATCAGCCATTCCCTAAACAGTATAGCATATATCAACCATAAGGAATATTTCTCTTTATCAATCTCATGAAATATTTAGATTTATTGTTGGTCATAATGAATGTTTCTCTTTATCATTCTCATGAAATATTTATTGTTGGTCATAGCGAATGTTTCTCTTTATCAATCTCATGAAATATTTATTGGTTGTGTTACATAATGTTTATAGTTTTGTCTTCATGAATGTTTGTATTTGCCAAGACAAGGGTTATATCTAGTCTTAATGATGTTTTGATTTTGGTCTTCATAAACCTCAATCTTTTTTTGCTCTTATTGAATCACATTGTTTCAAACATAAGAATCCTCAACAAAATCTTTCATGCAACAAGGCTTTAAACAATAAAATGTTAAATCATCAATAACTTGTACAAGAAATCAGCCATACCTTAAACAATAAAATCTTAAATCAACCATAACTTACAATAAATCAGCCGTACCTTAAACAAGAAAATCATTCATGCTAATACAATCCTCATAAGTCAAATCATACATCATATGAGTTTCACGAACCCAAAAATGATCATACATCTAACGATAAAAAGAATCATTATTTTCTTCATATTTGTTTTGGCTTCAGTCAACACACATTTTAATTTATCTCACCCACATCCTAACGAACCATTGATCGATAAATGCAATCCGATCAGTGTGAACAGGAGATGGCACTTGCATAGACCTTTTCCGTAGCAGTCGAAAATACGAAACCATGTGCTGTAAGTAAAAAAAACTAATAAATCAGCCATAATATAGTAGTAAATCAGCCATGACTGGATCAGAAATCAGCCGTGACTGGATCAGAAATCAGCCATGACTGAATCAGAAATCAGCCATGACTGAATCATAAATCAGCAATGACTAAATCATAAATCGGCCATGACTGAATCATAAATCGGCAATGACTAAATCCTAAATCGGCCATGACTGAATCATAAATCAGCCATGACTAAATCATAAATCAGCATGACTGAATTAAATCAACACACAAATTATAACCTAAATCCATATCTAGAATGAAATCAAACACATAAACTGAGATAATATTAAGATCTAAAACAAAACCAGGCTTAATATATATATCATATTTCATAACATATTAAATCTAACAGTCATTTAATCATCTTAAAACTAACTTTATGGAATTCAATTATAAAAAAACTTTTCATTTAGTAAACTAGATTATTAATCCGTGCTACGCCTGGGTCAGATATTAATCATATGGTTAATAGCAAATTTTCAATTTACCTATTAAACATGGGCCTAGTACCAAATTCCAGTTATTAAAATCCCAAATTATGGAGAGTATGAATTATTGGGTCAAGCCTTATTCACTTATGAGGAAAAGGGTTATCTCTATTCCATATTTTTATTACAATTATCTGAACCGACCAAACAAAAAAAGATAACTTTTCCTTTCTTCCACCGTTAATTTTCAGATCTCGATTTGTTCTCTACAAAAAAAATTTGAGTTCTTCGATTTGCGTCTGAGAATTGCCAAATTAAAACAATCCGCTGGAAGAATGATTATCGTCATCATCTTCTTTAATACAAGTGTTGAATTTTTCTCTTCTGTTAGACGGTAAAATTATTTTGTACAAATCGATTCTAATCACAAGTTACTTTCTTTGTTGTATATGTTTTCCAATTAGTATAATCTCAGTAATCCGTGGAAGAAGATTCATTGTCACAATCTTGTTAAAGCTAAGTCTCTGAATTTCGATCTCCTTAGTCAATAATTTTTGATATTCTGTTTGATTCTAATCACAATATTTTTTATTCGTATTGTAGGTTTTTAAATAAGTGGAGATGAGAAGAATCCGAGGAATAAGATTCATCAACACCAATTCTATTGAAGCTAAGTCTCTGAATCTGAGTTTTTATCTCCATAACTTATAATTTTTTGAACAAATCAATTATAATTACATGTTTTTTTTTTGTTTTATAGGTTTGCAAATTGCTTCAGTCTCAACAATCAGTGCAAGAAGATTCCTGATTTCTATATTTTCTAAGAAAAGTCTGAGTCTCATTTTTGTTTTTCGTTAGTTTTAAATTTATATATTAATCGATTCTTTAATGGGTTTTTAATTTCTCTATTAATTTTCTCAGATTAGACGAAAAAATCCCGTGGAAGAAGATACATCATGGAAATTTTCTTTAAGTTAACTATCTTACTCTTGCTTGTCTTTTGATTTCTATTTAATTTGTTTTGATTCTCCAATACTATTTTCTTTGTAGAGTTGTCTGGTCTAAACATACTAATTTCTTTGTGGAAACAATTTTTATAGTGAAAGGAGGATCATTAAAACGTTTTGGTCATAAAGCACATAGAGAAGCATTGAAAAGCTTTCCGCAATGACAGCTTCTAATCATAAAATATGAAGGTAATAATTGTAACCTTGCCTACGATTTGGATAATTTTTTTCTTCTTATGTTGATATAAAAAAAACTGAAACCTAAAAACATATGAAACTGAAATTCAAAAGTAAAAACTACTACTTTAAAAGAATAAGACTATAAAAACTTTTCTATGAAATAAACTTCTCAATGCAAAAACCTAACTGTTAGATTCGACAGTTTGGCTTTAAGAAAATGAAATAAAAAAACACAGTAAATATTTTAGTCATAACAAACTAAACTATTTTGTTAGGTTTTTGAAAACCTCTTTGAACACAACATTCTTTGGTTGCTTCTGTGGTTTTCCTTGTTCATCGACTATCAAAAACCTTAATCCATCTCTAGATATAACTCTAGACATATCAACTAGTTGATTGTGAGAAAAGCAAGACCTAGGTAAAAACAATGATTGCCCTTGGCTTTTGTTGATTGTCATTGCGAAACATACAGCCAAAAGAAGCTGTCTTCGACACATTTTGAATGGCAGTTTCGTGTCATTTGGTGCAATTAATAACCTCAGGATCAAAACTTGATAACCAGCCCTTGTTCCCGTAAGAATTGTAGCTTCGACAATAAATTCCGCTAATTGTCTAATCTGTAGCCTTGTGCCATTCATTAATCCTCCTATAGGATCAATGTTCCTTAGCAACATAACTGGACAACCAACCTTCAACCTTAAACGATGATTTGGCAAACCAGAAACCTTGACATTATTTAGAAAACCTAGAGTCAAAACAGGATTGCTCCTTCCACCTAAGTCAATAGGTTCTATACTATCAGAACTTAGGTAAATTCTTTCTTCCCCTGTAAAACATAGGTATGGTTTGTTAACTTTATTAGCAATCTACAATATATGAAAATTGACACAAATTTGAAACTAAATGTTTACCTGTCAGGTGCTCTAGCATTGCTTCATTTATTTGGTTGACATCTTCATTAGTTGGATACAAAATAGCTATTTTCTGAAAAAACTCAGGATCTTTTACTTTGTCTAACTTTGTTAGATCTCCATAAATCTCTCTGCATATAGCATCAATAGGGTATTTTGCCTTAGTAGTGAGAAACTCTTCTGGAATATCTTTTAGAACCTCTTCATAATTAGGTTCTCCAATCCTTCCATCACCAACAGGCAATATCCAGTCAGAAAGCTCTTGAATCTTCTTAGCTTCAATGACACTTATATTGTTAGCAAAAAGATGCACATTCTTTGTCAGATTCAAGACTTCACAATCTTGCCACAGATAAAATGAATTAATTACGGCCATAACTATTTCTGGTCTGTCACCACCAGGGATCACAAGTAGTATCTGCCTAAAATCACCTCCAAACACAACCACCTTTCCACCAAATGTTTTTTTATCTACATTTGAAATTAGATCACACATAGTCCTATCTAAAGAGTCAAAACAATGCTTACTCATCATAGGAGCTTCATCCCAAATAATTAGTTTTGCTTCTATCAGTAGTTTAGCACTGTCTGAATCAGCTTTTATGTAGCATAAACTAAGCTCACGAGGATTCAGAGGAATCCAAAATCTAGAGTGAGCTGTCCTTCCACAGTCTAATAGAAGATAAGCAATGCCACTTGATGCTACATTTAGGGTATATATCCCTTTTTCCTAATATAAGCATATAGAGTTTTCCACAGAATGGTTTTACCAGTTCCACCAAAACCATATAGAAAGAATACTCCTCCTAGATCTTTTTCCACTGCATTAATAATCTTATCATATATTCCCTTCTGCTCATCTGTAAGCATATTGATCCATCTAGCATGGTCTTCTTCAGGTGTTTTTTTTGTTTGGAATAGGCTTTTTCATCCAATATTAGCACATTTGTCTGGGGGTTTCTAGGGGTTTTCTCTGTAATGGGTTTAGTGTGTTTCCAAATCTAGGTTTGTCATTTATGAAATTTATGTTTACCGTGTGTTACTAATACTTTGATTTTGTGGAAAGAGCAAAAATTGTGTCTTTTACAGATTTTCGAAGTTGTCCTTATGTTTTGTATTAAATTGGACTCTTTAAGTTTTCTTGTTTTCTATCAAAGACTGAATTTTTATTTGGAAATTTCTTAGCAAATGAAATAAACAGAGATATTTGAGCTCACTACTTGAGTAAACTCAAAAATTTCCAAATAAAAATCCAGCCTTTGATACAAAACAAAAAAAACTTAAAGAGTCTAATTTGAAACAAAACGTAAGAACAACTTAGAAAATCTGTAAAGACACATTTTTTCTGTTCTTTCCACAAAATCAAAGTGGTAGTAACACAGGATAAACCAAAATTCATAAATTACAAACCTACATTTGGAAACCCTTTAAACCCATTACGGAGAAAACCCCCAGAAACACTCTTCGATTTGGCTTAAACGGTTTGGAGTTATTCTGCCCCCCCCCCCCCTCTCATAGTATAGATATTGTATGAAATAAATAAAAATAAAACAAAGACTAAAAATGTTATCTGTTTCATTTGAAATAACTAAAAATATTTATTATTCTCATAATTAGCAAAGTATCTGTCATATATTTACTTAATTAAGAATAGTATCTACATAAGTTTTAAATGATATTGAGTTAAAATATATATATATATATATATATATATATGTACTACTAAAAGTTTGGAATTATTATATACAATATGTATATATATATATATATATCAATAGGTTTATATTTTAAAAGAGCATTTATATTCATTTTAAAATATTGATTTTTCATATAGCAGTATCCTACTAATATTACTATGTAAATATATTTAAGAAAATGACAACTTAAATGTAAACTATTACATTATTTTCATTGCCACAAGAACAACAGTATTTTTTTTTATAAAAGGTCAAAATATATCTACTATCTATACTATTAATCGGAGAGCAAAGATTTCTGTAAAACCTCAAATTGAATTATTATTATGTAAATTGCCACTTAATATTTAAATTTCTAAAATGAGTTCTGAAATCAAGGAGGACAAATATGTCTTGAAAAAAATATCATTTTTGATATCAATTGTATATCTTATAGTACATTTAATCAATTCAAAGAATATATCTAATTAGATAAATCCAAAAAAGATCCTACCCGATTTAAAAAATACATGGATCTTTATAATTAATTTCGTATTTAATGAGATTTTCACAGATTTTGTAGTTAAGGTAATAAACATCTAAAAAATAAATATTCTAATCCGAATTTTCCTAAATTCAAATGGATGATTAAATATAATCAGTATTTTCCTAAAATTAATTTTGTATTTAATGAAATTTTCACAAATTTTATAGTTAAGGAAATAAAAATATAAACAATAACTACATATTTAAGCAATAAATATTTATAAAATATTTAAATCCAAATTTTCCTAAATTCAAATGAGTGATTAAATATCATCTAGATTTTCTTAAATTATAATTAATGATTATATCAAATACAATCTAAATTCAACAAATACTTGATGTTTTACATTAAATATTCAATATTCAAATTTAAAATTACTGTTCACGTTTTTAATTTATTTAATTATTAATAAATAGCAAAACAAACTTTTAAAATAAGTTAAACATAATATTATTTTCTAGAAGACCTAAATTGACTTGCTTCTTCACTATATATATCACTAGATTAGGACCATTCCGATGGACATGTTTTAAATTTTATAATTAACTAAAATAAATATTTTTGTTCAACTAAATATTTGTTATTAATAATAAATCTGAAATTTTTTTAGGAAAAAACAAAAAAATTATGTTTTGTTAGAAAAAAATAGTTATTTACAAAATTTTAATTCTCTACATGAATAAATTAACTAACTTTCTATATTAAAAATTTCTTATAAAAATATTAAAAATCTGTATAACATGGACAAAATATCACAACCCAGAAAACTAAACCAAATCAAATCTGAAAAGATGTACTAACTAACCTAAAAAGTCCAAATGGATCCTAAACTCCTATATCCAAAATACACAACATGAACTGAAACAAACCAAAAATCGAATGGATACCCAAAATACTCAAAATATAGTTATATACCCAAAAATATTAATAATATTTAGACTTGATTCAATTACCCAACAATTATAAATATAAAAATATCAATTATTTTTATATCAAATAACTAAAATACCTAAAGTTAACCAAAATATATGAAAGGTTATTAACTCTTTGTTAAATCAGCTTTTCTTCATACACACCTGATTTTGCTATACAGTTTAACTAAATTTTCCATCATATTAAAATCTTATTATAACTTCTTGTATACTCTATATAAATTAATCGAAGTCAAATCTTTTATATCAAAATAATATGCATTATATTATACAAATATCCATATGTATAATTAATATTATAAAATAACTAAAAGTAAATAACAACAGTATTAGTTGTTTAGTAGAAAACCATTAAATTTGAAAAACTAACATTGCAAATAAACTAAATTAAGGTTAAATTTTTTATTTTGGCATTTGTTTTAAATATATTTCTTAATTTTATTTATTGATTAATTTAACTAAAAAAAATTTGAATTCCTTTTTTTGTTTTTAGAAAAACTACACTTTTTATTCTTTTTTGTATTTGTTTTAAATGTATTTTTAAATTTAGTTATTGATTAGATAATTTAACATTTTTGGTTATTTCCTTTTTCCCTTTTTAAAAAAACTTTACTTTTTTTGTTTTTTTGTTGTAAAACTAACATTGCAAAAAAAAAATTTAGGTAAAATTTTTTATTTTGGTATTTTTTTAAAATACATTTCTTAATTGTAATTATTGATTAGTTAAATTAACAATTTTGTGATTTCCCATTTTTGTTTTTAGAAAACTACACTTTTTTATTTCTTTTTTGTATTTTTAAAAAATTTATTTTTAAATTTAGTTATTGATTAGATAATTTAACATTGTTGGTTATTCCCTTTTTCCCTTTTTAAAAAAACTTTACTTTTTCATTTTTTTTGTTGGGATTTCTGAATTTTAGTTTATGATTTGATATACTAACATTTAATAAATTTCCTTTTTCGTTAAACTGTTTATATAGAATTTGACATGTGGCAAGATCTGAATGATTAGTGATACGTGTCATGATCTCGTGAGTTAGAATTTTGACAGGTGTTGAGTTCTGGTGAGTGTAACCCAAGTTTACATGATAAGAACGATATATAGACTTGATATAACTCAATTACCCAATAATTATAAACAAAAAAATATTAACTATTTTTATATCATATAACTAAATACCTAAAATTCACAAAAATATCTGAAAGGTTTACGTTACTAACTCTTTGTTAAATCAGCTTTTCTTCATAAACACTTGATTTTGCTATTCAATTTAACCAAATTTTCAATCATATTAAAATCTTACTCTAACCTCATGTATACTCCATATAAATTAATAAAAGTCAAAACTTTTATAGCAAAATAATATGCATTATATCATACTATATTTATATATAATTAATATTATAAAATAATTAGGAAATAAATAACAATGATATTAGTAATATAGTATAAACAATAAAACTTGGAAGACTAACATTGCAAATAAAACTAAATTTAGGTTAAAATTTTCGTTTTGGTATTTGTTTTAAATATATTTCTTAATTTTAGTTATTGATAAATTCACAATTTTGTGATTTCGTTTTTTTCCTTTATAAGAAAACTACAATTGTTTTTTGTATTTGTTTTAAATATATTTTTAAAAAATTTAGTTATTGATTAGATACTTTAACATTTTTGTGATTCTCCTTTTTTCCTTTTTCAAAAACTTTACTTTTCCTTTTTTTTTTGATGAAAATTATGAATTTTAATTGATGATTAGATATATTAACAATTACTAAATTTCCATTTTTCATTAATTTTATATAATAAATATATATTTATAAATTTACGTGTGGCAAGATCTGAATAATTAATGACACGTGTCAAGATTTTGTGAATTAGAATTTTGACACGTGTTGATTTCTGGTGAGTGTAACCCAAGTTTATATAATAAGATGCCATTCTATTCAATGATACATCAATTTTTTTTTTCAAGCTTATTATGTTTTTTTTTATTTTTGTCATTATATTGTTCATTGTGTTGCATATTTATTATATCATTTTTATATGTAAATATCGATGATTAATATTTTGTTTGTTTTTGTTTGTGATGGTTGATAAAAGTTATTATGGTGAAAGCAATCAAACAATTATGGTGATTATATGAAATTCTTTTGTAATGCAAATGTTTGTTTATATTCTTCTTCTCTAAATCAATTATTAAAAAACAAATAAGAAACCTTAGTTTGCTCTATTTTTACATGATTTGATCTGTTTCAGGTTCAGTTAAAATTATTTTGAGATGATCTAACAATTCAGAACTGATAAAAATCAAATTCTAAGTCAAGTCATTATCACAAACGTAAGTCTATTCTTAACTTTATTTTATTTTATTTTTGATTTTGGGTAAAGTTATGTATATTTACGGAATCAACAATATTAAGTGATTTTATTTCTTGGTCAACAACAATTGAGTGTTCAGAAAACAAAAATCATAACGATAATTATTTAATAAAAGAGTTTATGTAAATATTCTGCCAAACATTAAGAAACAAGAATAGATACAAAAAATCTAATAAAATATTTCGAAAATACCACAAAATACATATACCTATTATTTATCAAATTTCCATCAAAAATACCCACACTTTGTGGGTATCCAAGAAAATATATGAATTAATAATTTCTTTTATTATAATACATAAACTTTTAAATTGAATCAATTTTACATAAAAATCTTTTAATAAAATTAATATGTAAACTATAAATTAATTTCTAAAACTCGAAATTAATCCTTAGAAGTCTTTTAAATCTTCTGAAAATCTGTAAAATTCAAGAAATTAATATAATAAATTATCAAATTCAAAAAACAAAAATCATATTTTTTTGTTAAATTATTTCTATCTTTAAATAAGTCTAAAATTCAACATTTATATCATAGACACAAAATATATATATAGTCTACATTTTACGAAATTGGTTTTCATTAAATATTCAGGTACTTAAAAAACTTTATTATCATATATAAGATAAATAACATATGCAAATTTAAAGATCAGAAATATTGTGTATATATATATATTATATTGTTTACATCAGAAATTACCAAAATCTCAGAAATATATAAACCCAAAAATACAAAAATTTAAAACTCTGTAAATCATAAAAATTATCACTTGATCAATATTGTGGAGAAAGAAAAGAAAAGACAAAATATGGAAAAATAATAATTAGAAAAGAAAGTAAAATTTATTTATTTGTTTTTGTTGTAAAAAAAAAAGAGTTAAAAGAGAAAGAAGAAGATGAAGAGAGCATAAAAATGTAATTATTATTACATCAATTGCCACTTAAATATCTATTTTCTAAGATGAAGAGAGGGAAAATATGTCTTAAAAATATTTCAAATTTGATTTCAGTTGTATATCCCAAAATTCATTGAAAATATTAAAAAAAAATCCAAATGGATAAAACCAATGAAGATCCAACCTGATTTTAAAAACACACGGATCTTTATAATTAATTTCATATTTAATGAGATTTTCGTAGATTTTTTAGTTAAGGGAATTAACATTTAAACAATAAATTTTCTAATCTGGATTTTCCTAAATTCAAATGGGTGATTAAATATAATCAGTATTTTCCTAAAATTAATTATGTATTTAATGAGATTTTCACAAATTTTATAGTTGAGGAAATAAAAATCTATAATTAAATACTTAAATGATAGACATTTATAAAATAGTTAAATCTTGATTTTCCTATATTCAAATGGGTGATTAAATATCATAAAAGTAAGTCTATTCTTAATTTTATTTTATTTTATTTTTGATTTTGGATTAAGTTTTTGTATATTTACGGAATTGACAATATTAAGTGATTTTTTTTCTTGGTCAGTAACAATTAAGTATTAAGTAAAAGAGTTAATGTAAATATTCTGCCAAATATTAAGAAACAAAAATATAATAGATACTAAAAATTCAAAAATAATATTTGGAAAATACCATAAAAATATCCACACTTTGTGGATATACAAGAAAATACATGAATTAATGGTTTCTTTATTATAATACATAAACTTTTAATTTGAATCAATTGTACATAAAATTTATGTTTACTTTTAAATGTTTTGCTAAAATTAATATTTAAATTATAAACTCGAAATTAATTCTTAATAGTATTTTAAATTATTAAAAAATCTGTAAAATTCAAAAAATTAATATTCTAAAATATCAAATTTTATATTAAATTATTTCTATCTTTAGATAAGTCTAAAATTTATCAATTATATTATAGATACAAAATATTTATATAGTCTACATTTTACCAAACCTTTTTTCATTAAATGTTCAAGTACTTAAAAAGCTTATTATCATATATGGTAAAAAACATATTGCAAATTTTAAGATTAGAAATATTGTGTATATATATATATATATATATTATATTGTTTACATCAGAAACTACCAAAATCCCAGAAATCTATAAACCCAAAAATTCAAAAGTTTAAAACTTCATAAATCATGAAAATTATCACTTTATCAATATTATGGAGAATAAAAATAAAAAACAAAATATGGAAAAAAGCACTTAGAAAAAAAAGTAAAATTTATTTTTTGTTTTTGTTGTGAGAAAAAAGAAAAACATAAAAGAGGAAGAAAAAGAAGAAGAGAGGAGACAAATGGAATAAAGAGATAAAGAAAAAAATAAAAAAGAGAAGTCATTTTAAATAATGGAAAATGTATGAAAATATATATATTAAAAAGGAATATGGACAAAGTGTATTTTTGAAGAAAAAAAATGTGCAGTTGTAACACCATAAGAAAATAAAGTATTTTATAACCCAAAACAAAATGTAAAAAATAGTGTATTTTAATTTTCTTAAAATACCAAATATGTGAAAATCCTTAAATGTGTAAAAACAAATAGATCTTTACAAATAATCTTTATTTCATAAAATATGTAGTTTGGAAATTATTTATTTAAATATGAAATATGTCAAAATCTTTCAGATTAAATAAATAAACACAAACAAAAATATTTTATTTTAAAAAATTGTCTGTACGGTCTCGAACGGGTCAGTATCTAGTAATATATATGTAACAAAAGAATATTTTAATATTATTATGGCCATCATCTCGTCTTTATAAAATAATGAGTAATCACATCAACTATATATTAATATTTACAAAAAAATCACATGAAAACAACATAGATTTACTCAACATATAGAAAATTAGTTTGTGCTAAAAATCTCACATCACTTATAAAAACGAGTGGTGGATTAGACCGAAACATGTTAAAAAAATTATGTAACATTTTTAGAGCACTTTAAAACTATGGATGGGTATATCTTAATACTATAGACTAAACAAATAAACCGGATGAAAAACATATTAAAAAGTATTTATATAACATTCTTAGAAACACATTAAAACTACGGACGGATATATTCATATATCTAAATGCTATACAATCAAAATATAATCCTTATATTTTAGTCTAAACTAGTATTTTGATCCGTCCTACGGACGGACAATTTTATTTTATATTAGTTTGATATTTTTTTCTGATAAAATTAAAATATGATAGCTTAATCAAAAATTTAAATTATAGTGATTTTTAAATTATTATATGTTTGAACCTATAACAAAAAAATATTGAAGAATAATATCGAAAATAAAAATAAACATAGTGGATATATCAGTAAACAATATAGTATATATACAAATGAACAAATACATTAAAAACTGATAGTTCTTCTTGATATTGATATATTATTTCTTATAATCAAAACTAATATCAACAAGTAAAAATTAAGCAAACATTATAGTATTATTAATTAACATGTATATGGATATTGATAATGATATGAAGTGGTGGTATAAATTGAGATTTTGTTCATTATTTTAATCAGATAGAAATTTGAAAAATGATAACTTCCATGACAATGATATTGAAGAGTTCTTGAATTTTCAAATAGATGGATATGAGTTTATGCGAATCAGATTTTTTAGAAAAACTAAACAGTTTGATTTGTTTTAGATGGTTCTACACTTTCAATGATCTTGTACTAATCATTTGTGTAGTGTTTGAGATATTTTAGGGATTTCTTTTTTGATAAGTTGTATTTTTTCCCAATCTTCTTTTTTTGTTAAATTTTGAATTTTAAAATACGTAAAAGTATAAATTTTGAAGAAGTTGTGCTTTTCTGTTTGATATATTATATTTTCTTAATTTTTTTTAAAACAAATATTATGTGCCAGATTTTTTTATTCTCTAGGTGATTTGTACTTTATAATAATATAAAAGATGTGGTGTAATGAAAATAGTTTATGATTTTTGAAGATAAAAATGAAAAGAAAAATAATTTAAATAATTTAAAATTTTGCCAAATCAAGGAAAGGTCATTGTGGGGGTATGTTTAAAAGAAATTGTTTGCAGTTTTGTTTTGTTTTTTATTTTTGATATTTTTATTGGAATTTAAAGTTAGAATAAATATCTATGTGGCAGATTTAAAAAAACAAATCTATATGGCAGATTTTGATTGGCCAAGTGACATGTCCTTTATTATATAATATATATATATATATATACTAAATAATATTTTAATACTTTATATTATAAAGCACAGTTCACGTGACCAATTAAATTCTGTCATATATATTTTTATTTTAAGTTTTTGCCACATAGATATTTATTTTAAATTTGAATCCCATTAAAATATAAAAAAACAAAAACAAACTGCAAATAGTTATTATGTTTAGACCCACAATGACCTCTCCTTGATTAAAGGATCATAAAGATTTAGTAAACTTTTAAATTATTAAAAAAAAATCTTTTCTCTATAATCTCCTTTTTTGTTTATCTACAAAAAGTAAAATATTTTCATTATACCACATTTTTCATATTATAAATTACAAGTCATCTTTCCTAGACAAAATGCCACATAATATTTGCTTCAAAAGAATAATAAATATATATATATATATATATATATATATATATATATATATCAAACAGAAAACACACAACTTCTGAATTTATAGTTTTACGTATTTTAAAACAAAAATTTAACAAAAAATATTGGGGAAAAAGAAACCAATTTATTAAAACAAAATCCCTAAACTTTGTCACACACCACACCATGATTAATACACCATCATTGAAAGTTTAGAACCAGCTCAACAAATTTCAAACTGTTTTATTTTCCTATAAAATCTTATTTACATAAACTCATATTCATTTCTTACTCTCTTCTTTTTCCATCATTTTATGCAAAATATTTTGTATTTGAAGATTCAAGAACTCTTCAATATTATAGTCAAGAAAGTTATCATTTTTCTAAATTTCTATCTGATTCAAAAAAATAATAATGAGAGAGAGCTCAATGTGCACCCCACCTCATATCATTATTGATAATCTATATACATGTAAGTTAATAATATTCTCATGTTTGCTTAATTTTTATTTGTTGATATTAGTTTTTGATTATAAGAGATAATCTTTTATATAATAAAGCACATGTCACTGGACCAATCAATATCTGTCACATAGATTTTTTTTAAAACTGTTGCCACATAGATATTTATTATAAATTTGAATTCATTAAAAAAATAAAAACTAAAAAACTGATAAGAAAATAACTGCAAAAAATAATTTTTTTCCTCTTATTAATTTTTCTATTTTCTATTTTCTATATATATTATACAAAAAAAAATTTTAAACACATAAATTCTCTCACTTCACTAACACCACTCACCATATTTCTATCACCATGTTTTTAGGTTTTCAAGATTGTTTCATCATCTTCCTCTACATATTTATAACTCCTAATAACTCCAAACATTTTTCTTTGCTTTTAGAAATTTTGACTCCACAAATTCTCTCCAATTTTTCAAGATTGTGTCACTTACATTTCCAAAAAATCTGAGAGGTAATTAGACTATCCCAAATTTTAATGATATCCGCTTACTATTTTTCTTTGAAAAAATCTATTCTAGATAAGTGATTTTCAAAGTTATATTTGTTTTTTTTGTCAAAGTTATATTTGTTTTAACTATTTAAATGTGTATTCTCTCTCAACAGAGGAAGATGGTTGGAATTGGAATCAACGTATATTTATATCTTCAACAATATTATTGTCCATGTGAGTCTTTAATTTTTGTTTTATGATTTATTTTCCTTCTACAATTCTTTGTTTAATTTTAAATTATATTAGACGATTTGTTTTATGGTGCAAGTTATTTTAAAATAAATAAACTATTGGTATATAGAATATACTTCATCCAATTAATTCAATTCCGATCTAATTTGTTGTTGTTTAATTATGTACATAAATATAATAATATTTTCAACATTTTTATTTATTTATCAAATTTTATTTTTGATCCGGACGTAATCCGGACTCTATACTAGTATATCAATATTTAGAAGTTTTTTATATATTTATTCATTTATATATATGTTATATTGTTTGGTGATATATCTACCATGATTTTTTTTTTTGAATTATTCTTCAAAACTATTTTTTGTTATGGCTTCAAACATATAATAATTTAAAGATTAATATAATTTAGATTTTTGATTAGGCAGTCATTTTTTGTTTTTATCAAAGAAATTATTAAAATAATATGAATTTTGTTTGCCCGTCCGTAAGACACTTACGGCTCATAATCTTCTATATACAACATCTAATGTGTTATCACTTCTCAAAGAGGGTTGCGCCAAGGATACGCTTTAGCACTTTATCTATTTATCCTATGTGCAGATGTAATGAGCCATATCTTAGATGTCAGTGCTCGAAAGGGTCATATTAAAGAAATAAAAATAGGGAATGTGGTACCTAGGATAACTCATCTACTATTTGCAGACGATTCACTTTTCTTCTGCCAAACAAATCAAAAGAACTGCATGACAGTTAAAGAAATTTTTAGGGTTTATGAATTATGCTCTAGTCAAATGATAAATCAAGATAAAATTGTAATCACATTTGGCTCACGACTACTTGGCCAAACTAAGGAACGTCTTAAAAAAGTTTTGAGAATTAAAAATCATGGTGGCGGAGGAAATATCTAGGTTTTCCCGAAAAATTTGGTAGAAAAAAAAATAAATGTTTGATTATATTATTGAACGGGTTAGACAAGGTACTTCTACATGGAGTGCTAAATTTTTATCTCCCGCAGGAAAAGAAATTCTATTAAATCAGTTGCACTATCAATGCCAGTATACTCAATGTCCTGTTTCAGATTACCCTCTCAAGTAATCTCGGAGTTAAAAAGTATCATGCTACAATTCTGTTGGGAAAACGGTCAAAACAAACATAGTATATGATGAGTGTCTATTTGACCCTTTTTTACTATTGTTTTTACTCGTTTTATTGAGTCTAGAAGTTAGGTTTTGTGTTCTTCTGGCAGGCTTTAATGTCTTTTCAGGTTTTCACTTCCTTGGAGCTAAAATGGGTAAAATGGAGCAACTTTATACATTTTTACACATCATTGGATTTTGGAGACATCCTGAATCGATCCATCCTGAATTGGATCGACCAAGCATAACGAGGATCGACTGATCTCGAAGCAGATCGGTCAGTCAAAGTAATCTATGAGGTGGCACGGATCAGAGGAAAGAGATCGATCGATCCAAATCGCACATTCACTCCGAGTTTTGAACTAGAAGACACCCTATAAATAAGGATCATTTCCTGAGCTGCCAGAGAGACAAAGACACGATTTTTACTGTTACTTTGCTATTTTTATTTTCATTTCAGATCTGTACACTTTTACATTGATTTTTTCAGATCTAAAGTATTTTTCATTGCATTTTCAAGATCTACATTCTGTTTTCATCTCTTTCTTTGCATTTTCAACCATACAACATCATGATATATCAACCCAATACCATAGTTGAGTAGTTCTGCATGTTGGGAGATGAGATTTATTCAAAGGGATTTAATGTTTAATTAGGTTATTGTTATAGATTAGAATTATGGTTAATAGATCTCTACTTTTATGAAACAAATGCTTTTATTAGGTTGACGAATCTATCAAATGATTCATAGGGTTTTATAGTACAGCTAGCATTGGCTATTCTACCCGGAGTCTATAGTTTGTAGGCTTGATTTCCAGATTTCCAAGAGTTGAAGCTTTATCGACAAGTGAACTTTATCAAACTTGCTCAAAACATGATATCATAGGGTATTAGCGGATTTATGGTAGAATAATATTTGCTTTGAATAAAAATATTTATTTTGGTACATTGTTTGTGTTCTAGATCTAGATCATTTAATTGTTAATCCGGTTAGATATCCTTTTTGTTTATTTAAATCCCTGTAATTTCTCAAATCTCAACATTTATTTTAAATTGATTTTATTTCCATAATTATTTTATTCGGATTTATTCATATTTTCAATGACAAAACCTTTCCAAATATTTTTTCATCCTAGCTCTGTTTAGATCTACATATCTAAAATGCTCTTTACTCTCTGTGGATTCGATTCCACCACTATACTGATGTGCAGAACGGTGCACTTGCGGAGTTTAGATGTTTGGGTAAAACCTGATGCATAAAACATCACATCAAGTTTTTGGCGCCGTTGCCGGGAGTAATTGTAGCCTTTAGATTTAAGTTTTTAAACCTATTCTAGGATATTTTATTTTCTTCATTTTTATTTATGTCTCCGAGTTCGACCGATCCCCATAAGATCGATCGATCCTACTTCTTGCATGATCGACCGCTCCCTTTTGAGATCGACCGATCCTACTTTGTGCAAGATTGATCGATTCTTTTGATCAATCGATCCTACTTCTCTTGAGATCGACCGATCCCTTCCAAGATCGATCAATCCCAGAGCCTTTTAATCGGATCTGACTTTCCAACTTTTCTATTTTAAGGAGAAAGGGGTCCAAAGATCTGCAAAACCTGAGCATAGGAGAGTTGACAAGGAAGATCATAGCCTATAAGAAGGAGATCTCACTTCCAAGGTGGACATGATTCTGAAAGGCCAAAAAAGGTTAGTAAGGTTGTTTGAGAGTCCTGAATATAATGATAAAACTGAGTGGTTAGAGGATATCAATTTTCTAGGTAGACAAAGAAACTTCCCAAGCGGGAGTTTCAACCAAAACTTTAGGAGTACTCCTAATTATCCCTATAATGTCTACCCAACTAGAAATCCAAGGGAACAATGGAATAATCCTTATAACACTCAATTAAACTCTTTAATTCATCCTCCAACCGAATCATACCAACTGGAGTATCATGAAAATGTTTGATATGGATTCAATCAATATGAGAATGCTGGTTCTCTTGGCGAAATTGAATCCATGTTTCAGCATATCGCAGAGATGCAGATGAGGGATGCCAATGAAATCAACACCAAGTTAGAAAGTATCTCTGAAAAAATAAATGAAAGACTTAACAATCTAGATGCCGATGTGAAACTTCTAGAAATTAAAGCTAGAGAGACAAAAGAACTAGACTAGTTTTGTTCTTTAATCTCTCAAAAGGTGTTCGGAGATATACATGGATTTCAAGATAAGACCGCTGGTTATGGTAATATGGGATTTCAGCCTATGCAACAATCTGAGAATGCTGGTTCAAAAGATAGGATTGAACTCATGGTCCAGCAGGTTCTTGATAATCAAAAGAAGTTTGTTGAGGATATAGATGCTAAGGTGGATGTGATGTACAAAGATCTTGTTAAGAAGATTGAATCACTAAGTACTCACATGGGAATTATGGAAGATCAACTTGTCCAGACTGCCGCCACTGTCAGAACACTCTTAGAATGTCTCCCAGGTAAGATAGAAGCTAATCCAAGGGAGTTTGTTGGAACCATCACGCTCACAAGTGGAGAGGAAGTTGCTCCAAATTCACATGGCGCTGAGATCGATCAACCCACCCCACAGATCGATCGATCCCAGGATAAAATATTTCCAGAATTGTTGGATGAAAACGAGGATCTACTGATCTAATCTGGGATCGAACGATCCCGTGAGTCTTCACATGAGAACATATTTGGATATTTGTCTTCTGGTGCTAAAGGGCTAGGAACCAAAGTTGTTGCTGAAATGGAACCACCCTATGTGCCCACACCACCTTATGTGCCTAAACCTCCTTATCTTCCACGCAAACGGGAGAAGATGCGAGAGAAGATGGCAAAAGATCCTACTGTTTATGGCCATACTTTTTGGATTGGTACCATTGATCAGGTTAGTGGAATCAGTTCTCAAGTGTGCCAAGATGATCCTTTCCGTACTCATTGGAGCGAGCTGAAAGCTCCAAAATACATTATACCGGGAAGAAGAGTGAGCGGGGATCTTGAGAAGATCAATACTGCATTGCCAATTGGGCACTTTTCCTGAGAGGATCCGCACTTGAAGCTGACAACAAGCACACATAGTCTCGAACCACCTCCACCAAAACCACCAGATGAGGAAGACTTCACTCCTCTAATGGACCCTTACCCTACCTAAAGTACCAAACAAGTCGAGCTAATGACTTTAAAAACAAGCGCTTATCGGGAGGCAACTCA
The DNA here is from genome assembly GCA_963555745.1 of Cardamine flexuosa. Taxonomy (NCBI): domain Eukaryota; kingdom Viridiplantae; phylum Streptophyta; class Magnoliopsida; order Brassicales; family Brassicaceae; genus Cardamine; species Cardamine flexuosa. The sequence continues at coordinate 20,544,810 of OY743219.1, forward strand.
AAATGTTTTATTTATTTATTTATTTATTTATTTATTCTTGTATTTTTTTTATTTTTCAAAATAAGATATGATGTTGTTTTGTGTTGAGCTGACTGAAAACAGGTGCAAAACGCAGAAGATGCAAATTTCAAAAAGTTTCAGGATGCTGAGATCGACCGATCCTCCCAAGATCGATCGATCCCCGAGACGAGAAAAGCTGAAAACCGGTTCAATGAACAGACCAATGCTCCCTTTTGGTCATAAAACTCTTTCCACGGTTTATGGTTTGCTTTCTTGTTCACAATTCATTATCTCCAGTGTTGTTTCGCAACATCCATTTTCTTTGATTTTATATCACAACGGGACGCAGTGATTTAAGTCTGGGGGAAGGGGTGTATGTTTTCATATGTTACTAACACTGTGTTTTCTTTTGTTTCCTTGTCAAGAAAATTTTTCAAATTTTTCAAAATTAAAAAATTTTTATTTTTCTTGAGTCGTTTTATTGAGTCAAAACATGAGAATTTTACAATTTTCGTGGTTTCTATTTATGTTGACATTTATTGGACTTAGTTCAGGAAGATTGGGAACACCATCAGTGGATCAACTTAACTCGAAGCGGCCTATCCCATGGAAATCTGAATGATCCATTGTTGGCTCTATCTACTTGGACCTTTTAACTTGGACTAATCTTCTCACTTAGGGGCTCGATATCGCAAAATGATCATATACATCTGGAGTTCACCCCCATTCTTATTGGAGCTCCAGATGGCCAAGCTCATTTTTAGCTTGGTTCCACACCCTTACACCCTTTTTCATTCAGACCCCAGTAATTTTTCACAACATTAGAAGCATGTGCAACCAAGTGCAAAAACTATGATGTATGGGAGTCGGTACAACCAAATGTTCCAAGGATTCGAGTAACCTTTCTAGTATCAAGTACTTCATCTATATTAGTTTGAGTTGACTATTGGTGCAGTTTTTAGTACGGTTAATGTACATGGTTAGAACTGGTTCCAAATTCCCCTTCTCAGAAAAAAACGATCTGAAATTGACCGATCCTATCTTGATAGATCGATCCCGTCTCATCCGGAGACTCTTTTTCAGAAAAAAAAACAAAAAGAAAAAGAAGAGAAAAAATTATGAAGGAACCAGAATAAAACCTTTTATTTATTTAGTTAGTTATTTTTCTGTTATTTATTTTAGCACCAATAGCAACTTTATTAGGATCACTATATAGAAGCTTACTTGGGATCCAAGGTTCAGGAGGTTGTGCACCATCTTTGGTTTTCGTCTCACTGTGATTTTGCGCATTGGCTTGCATCGGAGTTCATCTATCATGCCTAACCATCACCCTTAAAATGGCCCCCCGTTACTAACCCTTAGCGATTGAGATTCCCTTTGTGAGACTGCACACAACACTTAATGAATGTTTAAGGGCCAACAATGGAGATTTCAGAAGTTCCCTTGGATCTCGGATGCTAGAGTACGGTAATTTTTGCTATGCTTATGGTAAAGTACATGTTGTACTGCTAACATTCAATTAACCATTCACAAGGTTTTTTTTTTGTTTACATGATCAACATGATGGATTTCTAAAGCTAAGCGTAAGTTCCTGTTTTTCAAACTTCCATTTTTGTACTTTGTTTCATTGTCTTGTTGCTTACTTAAGGACAAGCAAGGATTCAAGTCTGGGGGTGTGATGAGTGTCTATTGTTTTTACTATTGTTTTTACTTGTTTTATTGAGTCTAGAAGTTAAGTTTTTTGTTCTTCTGGCTGGTTTTAGTGTCTTTTAAGGTTTTCACTTCCTTGGACCTACACATCATTGGATTTTGGAGACATCCTGGATCGATCGATCCTGAATAGAATTGACAAAGCATGACGAGGATCCACCGATCCCAAAGCAGATCAGTCAGTCAAATGAATCTATGAGGTGGCACGGATCAGAAGAAGGAGATCGATCGATCCAAGCCGGATTGATCGATCCCAATCACGAATATTCTCCAAATCGCACATTAACTTCGAGTTTTGACCTAGAAGACACCCTATAAATAGAGATAATTTCCTGAGCGGCCAGAGAGACATAGACACGATTTTTATTGTTACTCTGCTATTTTTATTTTCATTTTAGATCTGTAAACTTTTACATTGATTTTTCTCAGATCTAAAGTATTTTTCATTGCATTTTCAAGATCTACATTTTGTCTTCATCTCCTTCTTTGCATTTTCAACCATACAACATCATGATCTATCAACCCATTACCATGGTTGAGTATATCTGCATGTTGGGAGATGAGATTTATTCAATGGGATTTAATGTTTAATTAGGTTATTGTTATAGATTAGAATTTTGGTTAATAGATCTGTACTTCTATGAAACAAATGCTTTTGTTAGGTTGACGAATCTATCAAATGATTCATAGGGTTTTATAGTACAACTAGTGTTGGCTATTCTACCCGGAGTCTATAGTTTGTAAGTTTGATCTCCATATTTCCAAGAGTTGAAGCTTTATCTACAAGTGAACTTTATCAAACTTGCTCAAAACATGATATCATAGGGTCCTAGCGGATTTATGGTAGAATAATATTTGCTTTGAATAAAAAGATTTATTTTGGTACATTGTTTGTGTTCTAAATCTAGATCATTTAATTGTTAATCCGGTTAGATATCATTTTTATTTATTAAAATTCCTGTAATTTCTCAAATCTAAACATTTATTTTAAATTGATTTTCTTTCCATAATTATTTTATTCGGATTTATTCGGATTTTCAATGACAAAACTTATCCAAATATTTTTTCATCCTAGTTCTGTTTAGATCTACAGATCTAAAGTGCTCTTTACTCTTTGTGGATTCGATCACACCACTATACTGCTGTGCAAAACCGTGAACTTGCGAAATTTAGATGTTTGGGTAAAACCTAATGCCTAAACATCATATCAGTATATTTTGGGTTGCATGGAAAAAACTTCAACTTTCGAAAAAAGACAGGCATAGGTTTCCGTGATCTTGAAAAATTTAATGATGCTTTACTAGCTAAACAAGTTTGGAGACTGCTTACACAACCAGACAGCCTTTTCACAAAACTTTTTAAATCTCGGTATCATAAAGATGACCACTTATTTGAAGCTAGACCAAGATGTTACCAATCTTATAGATGGTCATCATTTTTATCTGGAATAGATTTATTAAAAAAGGCTGTCGTAATATTATTGGGAACGGAGCCACAACAAGAGTTTTTAAGATGCATGGCTACAAACAGAACCTTCAAGACCTGCGTATTCTGATGATCCAGATGACAACACTAAGTGAGTTGATACAGCAGAGAGGAAACTACAGATCATGGAAGAATGAAGCTTTAGAGACAATCCTAAACACTGCAGACAAAGAAATAGTGCGTAACATCTACCTAGGTCAGAATCAAGATGAAGACAGTATGGGATCACACATCCAATGGGAAGTATACTGTGAAAACAGGATATTGGTTAGCAAGACAAAATGCTAATTATTATGAATAAATATATGATTATCCACATAAGCTTGATCCCCACTTCAAGCAACTTGTCCTTTACTCCACATGACTTGCTCCCCAATTTTCATTACAGTATAAATACTTGTTTTCATCTCTGTAATGTACACAACAACATTAATACAAGTAGTAGAAGAAAATCACTCTTCATCTACGTCAGTTATTCTTTATTTAATATTTTTGTTATTTCATTTATATACATATATATATATATATATATATGAGTGATACATATATTTTTCTTTTAGTACTTTATTATTATTCAACACACTATCAGCACGAGTAAGCTCCGAATCCAACCAAGCTTCTTCCAATCAAGTCTTTCAGATAATATTTAATTAATATTTAAATAATATTAACATTTTAATTAATCTTTAAAACTTAAATTAAATTAATATTTAAATTTAAATTAAACTAATATTTATATTTACAATAAATTAATATTTAAATTTAAATCAAAATTAATATTTAAATTTAAACTAAATTAATATTTAAATTTAAACTAAATTAATATTTAAATTTAAATTAAATTAATATTTAAATTTAAATTAAATTAACATTTAAATTTCAAGTAAATTAATATTTAAATTTCAATTAAATTAATATTTAAACTTAAATTAAAATTAATATTTAAATTTAAGACATTTAAAATTATTTATTTATAATATTAAAGAAGAAAAGTTAATATTTTATTATTTTAATTTAAAATTTTATATTATTTAATATAAATATATAATCATGAGACTATGTCTTTTCCGAGTTAGTCGTAGTATAGAGAAGGCTCTACCTCGATTACGATAAAATAAAAAAACTATGTCTTTCTCCCGGATTGATCGTAATATAAAAGATGCTCTGCCTCTATTATGAAAAACATAAAAGACTATAAATTATTTTCAAATTGATCATTATATAGAGTAGGCTCTGCCTCGAGTCAGGTCAATCAAATAGAAAATTAAGTCTCATTAAATATATAAAATTGATCAAATTGATCATTATATAGAGTAGGCTCTGCCTCAAGTAGGATCTTAATTTTCTATTTTTGAATAAAAGACTTGAACATCTTGGTCCAGTCATGATGCAAAAATATGCAAAATGCTAATAGTCATTCATTGGAAAACCATAAGAGTTTTTGATCTAATGAGTTTTTATGTGATACATGTTTGTAACGAAAACTCATAATTCGGTCATCACCAGCCAAAGATTGGGAATAAATATTTTGTATTCTTATAGAGAATACATGATAATATATGTAGATATATTCATCTTTTATGCGAGCCATTTTGATACTTTATAGTATTGATTGACACATATAATAGATGGGCAAATTTGTGTGTGTTTTTAGACAACACAAATATGGCTTTCGCAAGATTCATTTCTCAAATAATCAGGCTCTCACAAGCCTTTACTTTGTAAGTCTTTAAAGACATTTATATGTCAACGAAAATCGATGTTGAACATCTAGTTTCTCTTGTTCAAAGTGGCATGGCTGAGTGTTTAATAGAATGATCGAAACATTAAATAAATGTGGTATTGAATGTTCGACCACAGTGGAGACATGCATGCATATGATTATATCATGCAAAAATAAAGATGGTATAAGTGATAGTAAACATAAGGTTTTCTAATTGCTTAAAGCATAACATAACCGGTTTGTCATCCCGGTCAGTCAATGATATCAAAGATCATTGAAAATATATGCTGAATAACTAGAAGTTTATTCTCGAGTCTTGCATGCTTAGCACTGATAAAGGTAACATTTCATTTATGTTAAATTATTTAAATTTATATATTATTAATGGAGTGGAAAGTTATACCTCCTCTTTGATTCTAAAGTAGGCTATGCTTAATGAATCATATAGCTTTAGACCAAATCACTATTTTTATTAAACAAGCTCAACCCCCAAATTTTACTCTTATATATAACCAATCTAAACAATAAGAATTGGTCCAAGATGAATGGATAAGAAAATTAATCATTTTGAGAAATAGTATTAAGAGTCTCACAGGATTTGATGCATAATATTTTACTCAAAATGAGGAAATAATTAGATATGTTATTGATCCTAGTGAGGTTCGATTCGAGATGAATGTACTAGAAGAGTCATCATCTCGAGGGGGAAAACTAGAGAATCTCACATCGACCATAAATTGATAATTCTTTTACGTCCCAAAGTCTGAATTACTTTGGTGAGTTTACATCTGGAAATTCATTGCTTATTGAAAGTCAGTTGAAATAACTAGAGACATTCATAAGATGATGTTTACACTATAAATGAGCTTATCGTTTATAAAGCAAATCGAAAGGATTGCAAAACGATATATGGTGACATTTAATTTCCATGAGTTGGCATGGAACATGCAGTTTTGCATGTCATAATGATTTTACTTATAAAGCCAACAAGTTACTAAAATATATTTCTCCCATGTATTTAGTTATGGTTGGAGATTAAAGTTTTCTCTTTTGAAATTGTATGAGTGTGTGATATATGTTATAAATGCTCCACCACACCACATTATCCAAAGAGAATAAAAAATATATTGTTGGAGATAAATCTCCACTTTGAATAAGCCATCATTTAGATATGTGCTTATTGAAAGATTTGCAGATCATCATTTTGATGATAAATTTTCTCTCATCATTATAGAGAGTTGATTAGTTTGAATCCTTGAAAATGATAATGAACTTAAAGTTCAAAAGTTCAAAGGATCACTATTCTGATATAATGCAAATCAAACAGCTGATGAATGAGATTTCATTAAATGAATTATCAATATAGATCCTCATATGAGTAAATATGAACTTAAAGTTCAGAAGATAATTCATTCTCAAATTTCAGATGAAATGCTCCATATATGTCCATGAAAGACTAAGTCTACGGCGATAGACTACTTTGGTTCTATAAACAAAGAAAATCCTCGAAAATAAAATGAGTAAATAATTAAGAGGATTAAACTTCTAAAGAGAAGCTATAGATCGTTGACTTATGGTTAATTTATAATCTTGTACATGAATAAAATCATTGATAATGATCAATGATAAAGAAATCTCGATCAGCCATGTCATTACGCAAAACATAGAACCAAAGACAAAGAAAAAATAATTGTCGACAATATAAATTATAAAGCACACGCGATATAAATAATGAGGATCATGAAACTCCACTATTTAGATAAGTGTTGAAAAAAATATATTGGCCAATAAATAAAAGAGGCACCCAAGTCTAAATAAAACTCATATACAAACAAGAAATTTTGGAGCAATAATCAGAGCATCAAAGGGTATTATGATATATAAAACAAAATGGTATGTCGTGCCAGTTTTGTTAAGTACCCTATAAATAAAGTTTTGATGCTAATGAGCAACTTGAATAGTGCCTCAAGGGAAATGCTTATAGAGCTTAATCCCTGATAGATATATAACATCAAAATTATGTTCCCAGGGAAAATTTTAAGAATGATGTTTCGAACATCATCAAAACTCTATAGGAGTTATTTGGAATGTAAAACCTTAGAAGACAAAATTGTCTCAGGTATTCTAATTGGACATCTATCAAAGTGATGTTATATTAAGCACCTCCAAAGAGGATGTGTTGTAGATTAAAATAATCTAGACGCATAAAGAAATTATTGCATCGTTATAAAGAAATCCTCATATGGACTCGTGATCATGATTCGTGATCATATTGATGATGCAAGAACTCATATGAAATATGAATTCATAAGAAAAGATCTTGGAAAGACAAAGTTTTGTCTTGAACTCTTAATAGAGCAGTTCCAAGATAAAATATATGCACATCAATCAAATTATACTAAAAGGATCTTACTGCTTTATTATGGATAAAGCAAATATTTGAGTACTCATATGGTCAATAGACCTCTGGATGTTGAAAAAGATCTTTTCAGACTATATAAATAAAATAGCTTGAGTACTCCAATAATCAATAAGTCCATGAATGTTGAAGAAGATCCATTCAGACCTTGTCAAGATAACAAGGAAGTCTATGTCCCGAAGTACTTTATTAGTGTACTATCAGTGGGCTTTTATATCTTGCAAATTTTATTATACAAGAAATAGTATTTGCGACTAATTACTTGCAGGATAGAACTCATCCTCTACGTGTAAACATTGAGATGAGATTAAGCATATCTTCTGTTATCTTCAAGGTATGATTGACTAAGAACCATTTTATCCTAGAAATTTCTGAGTTTGGTTTAGTTGATTTTGCAGAAGTAAGATCTGTCAGATCTTCACAAAGCTCAACCCCAAACTGGATATGTGTTCACAACTGGAGAAACTGCAATTTTGTATCATTCTGCCACTTCTGCAAATGATGTTGAAGTCATTGTGATACCCAAATCAAAGAAGGAGATATCAAGAGCAACATGACAAAAGTAGATTAATTCTTTCGAGATTCAGATGATTCTCCCCACTCCAAAATTTGAAAGAAGATTCAGATGATCAATATGCATCTTTAGGAGATGATATTTCGAGGGGGAGAAATATGAAAACATGCGTAACTGCACTCTTTTTTCCTTATCATAGCTTTTGTCCTATTGGGGTTTTCTATGATAAGATTTTTAACGAGCCAGCAAATAACATCCAGAAGATATACTTCAAAAAGATGTATTTCATAAAAGTCTCGTACTTTTCCATCATCATAACCATACATCAAGAGAAGTGAAGATAATTTGAATAATCTAAAAGACCTATAAAGAAAAGGATTATATCGATTTTTTCAGAGAGAGATTGTATTACTGTACTATTTTTCTTTTATCATGATTTTTATTCTAATAACTTTTACCATAATAAAATTTTTAACGAGAGAGTAAAATCTACTAATAATGATGGATAATTAAGAAGAAGTATTATAAATAAATATATGATTATCTACATAAGCTTGATCCCCACTCCAAGCAACTTGTCCTCTACTCCACATGACTTGTTTTCATCTCTGTAATGTACACAACAACATTAATACAAGTAGTAGAAGAAAATCACTCTTCCCTACGTCACTTATTCTTTATTTAATATTTTTGTTATTTCATTTATATATATATATATATATGAGTGATACATATATTTTTCTTTTGTTACTTTATTATTATTCAGTACTAATATACATAATCAACTCATTTTGCGTCCACATGAAAATCCAGAAATAAAAAATAAAATGTGAAATTTACTAATAATGCCAAAATTAAAACACTTTATGTGGCAAATTTTATCAAAGGCTATTGGAACAGCAACACGATAAAACGCACGTGGTGTAAAAGTAGACAAGAAATGTCAAAGATGTGGTCAATATGATGAAACTCCAAATCCTCTATTCTTTACTTGTCCTATATCTACACAAAAGTGGAGATACTCCTAGTTGCCGTTCATGTATAGATTTAATCCGTCCAGAAATATAAAGGAAAATATAAAATGTTTTCTGAATATTCAAAATGAAGTACTATTGACTGTATTACAATTCACTCCGAATAGAGAATATAAAATTTTATTTTTGAAGGTGCTTGTCAAATCTTGGTGAAGCTTATACAAGACAATGTTGAAGACATTTCTATTTTGAAAATATGCAAAAATATTAAGACTTGGATGAGGAAGTTTGAAGAAATACATGGCACACGTATCAAGAAGTTGTAAAGAAACAGCACATCTTTTAGCTAGGCATGTTCTAGCAAACAATGTCTTATTTTTTAATTATATTTATCCTCCTATTTGGTTAACAAACATTTTATATTGTGATTATGTTTATTCTCATTAATATAATTATTATTTACTGTAAAAAAAAAGAACAAATGATATGTGGTGACTTTTAAACCTGATATGTATATATATATATATATTAGTTCAAATTTATATTTATCATGTTTACAAGTAACCGCATAATTTTTTTTAGGGAATGTCAAAAAATCATGAACTTTCAAATTGTGGATAAAAAAAATATGAACTTTCGAAATGTCATTTAAATCATTAAGTTTAGTTTGACTTCTTAATAAAATAGTCAATTTTCGTTGGCTTGGCTATTTCAGGCATACCATTATGTTTCCGTTAACAAAAAAAAGTCATGGGTTAGCTTCTATTAGCATTCTCGGTTAAACTTAAACGACGTCGTTTTGTTAAAAAAAAATTCAGAAGATTCGAACCACTTTCCTTTCGGACATAACACCAACTCTGAACCACTGAGCCACCTTAACATATTTTTAATACAACAACAGAGTATACATATATGTATGAAAGTAACTAAAACTAGTGAGGAATTTTTATTTTGGTGGGGATTTTATTATTATTATTATATATATATACATAATTAGTTTTTTTTTAACTAAAAAATGTTTTGTTTTGTTTTGTTTTGTTTTGTTTTGTTTTGTTTTTAGTTAGTTGTATATATATGAAAAAATATCCACCAAAGCAATTTTAATAACAAAACAAAAAAAAATGTTATTATGACTCAACCACTATTATTAATTTTTTGTTATTTTTATTTAACTAATTATATATATATATATATATATATATGATAACATATAAGTAACATTTTAATTAATCCACCTTTTTAGCTTTCTTATTTTTAATTAGTTGCGCATATATATAAGATCTCCACAAAACAAAATAACAAAATCAAAAACAATTATGTATATTTTTTTTTACAAAACCAAAACCAAAGAAAAACCAAAAACCAAAACCAAAACCAAAAAAAAAATAACAAAACCCAAAAGACAAAAAATAACAAAACCAAAAACATATGTGTATACTTTTAATTTGTTGTGCATATATACACATACATATAATTCTGTATATTTTTTAATTGATCCACATTTTTTTTTTTAATTAAATGCATATATTGAAATAATAATAATAATAATAATAATAATAATAACAATAATAATAATAATAATAATAAATAAATCCCCACGAAAGATAAAAAAAATCCTCACTAGTTTTAATCAATATATATATATATATATATATTTATATATGCTCTGTTGTTATTTTACAAATATGTTAAGGTGGCTCAGTGGTTGGGAGTTGGTATTGTGTCCAAAAGATCAGTGGTTTAAATCCTCTAAAAAACTCTTTTTTTTTGTTTTTAACAAAACGACGGTGTTTTAGTTTAATGGAGAATGCTAATGGAAAGTTAACTCATGATCGTGTCTTGTTAACAGAAATTTAACGCCATGCCCGAAATGGCTAAATACTCGAAACTTGACTATTTTTATTAAAAATTCAAACCAAAATTTTATGATGTAAATGACATTTTAAAAGCTAATGCTTTTTTCGTCCACAGTTTGAAAGTTCATGCTTTTTTCGACATTTTTCCTTTTTTTTCTTAATTCATTTTTGCTCATTTTAGTGTTAGCTGATTTGCCCTCTATGGCTTCGGTTACTTTGGTTACGTATTTGTGTCCATTGGTGGCACCATTATCGTCTTGGTGCAATCCTTTACTGCAATATGGATATTTTGTTCAAATTTTACCTTGGCATTAACTACTTTAATGAAGGTTTCTATACTTTTGTGGCAGTTTGGAGAAAGCTGTCTCTTTATTTGCATCCTTCCAATGAACATGGTCTGTTTGGACTATCATAGTCTAGTTTTCTCCTTTATGAAGTTTATTATCCTCCCAATTACTCCACTTGTTATTAGTGGTGTTGTTACATGGATTTTTGCGATTAAGATTGTTCTTCAAAGTCCGCACTTAAAGCTTCACTCCCAAGGCAACACTTATCGTCATCATGTCTCATCGGCCATTGTTGCCGAGGTACTAGTTATTCTTTCAACTTTGCTTACAACTCAAGCAGCTGATGTCTCTTTTTGGATTGTCGGAACCTCATCCGTCTTCTCAATGTCGGTAGCCAAATCAAATGAACGAGTTTCAGGGAGTTATGTTCGATATTCAAGATTTGTTTAATTTTTGCTTCCATCTATTTCGTTTTATTTTGTTGTCTTTTTGGCCATTGTTTTCGTGGATACATTAGCTCAACGGGTTATGTCAATTAAAAGAGTGACTTCACATAAAAAAAACAAAGTTTTGTAACATTTTAGGTATTCTTTTGTTTTGAATAGTCACTTTGTAGTTTGTACTATTAAGAATATAATTTTCATTGATGCCTTTGTTGGATTGGGTCAAATTCAAAATTTTAATTATTTGGAAACATGCAGTTATGTAAATTTTTTGGAGAATATAGAAATCAAAAAATGATATTTTATTTAATAAAAAAATCCTCATACCAAGAAATGACATAGATTTTGCAAAATCCGAAGTCCATGATTGGATTTCAAATAAGAAAACTTCTGAAAAGATAATTCCTCCCAAAGTAAAACAGTATTGGTATATGTTAGATTACTGGATATGTACAAATATATCCTTTGTATAGAACTAGGGTTTCCTATGTAAATCTATATATAGAATCCTCAATACAATATTGAGGGCATCGAGCTCTACCACATTAATACAATCTTACATAGTATCAGAGCATAAATAAACCCTAGCTTCCAGCTTCATCTTTTTCTTCTGTATCTTTATTCGCCTTTTACCTTCGTCTTCTTCTCTCCTTACTTCCGCCCCAAGAAATCACTCTCTTCTATGATTTTCTTCTCTTTTTCAAACCTCACAAAGTTATACGATGGTACGGTTTCAACAGGATCCAATGACAAACCCTTTGGGATTGCTCAAATCAGAGCCTACATACCTATCATCCTTGACCTTAACAAACTCAACTATGATGTATGGAGGGAACTGTTTGAGACTCATTGCACAACCTTTGGTGTTCTAAAACACCTTGACGGCACGTCGAAGCCAGCCCCACCAAACAAAAAGTCTTGGAACGAGCGAAACCGTCTTGTGAAGATGTGGATCTACGGTATAATCTCCGAATCTATCCTCGACATCATGTTAAAGACCAAGTGCACATCTCGGCAACTCTGGCTTTCGCTTGAAAACTTGTTCTGCGACAACAAGGAAGCACGAGCACTCCAACTCGATCATGAGCTCCGTACTCTCACCATGGGTGACCTTGACGTTGCTGAATATTGCAGAAAACTAAAGAAGACATCAGACCTTCTCGTCAACATCGACGCACCTATAGCTGCTCGCCTCTTGTAAGCTCCTTAATGGCCTCTCTGACATCATCATCATCGTCATCAAGCATCGTACTCTGTTTCCCACATTCACCGAGGCTCAGTCGATGCTTGATATGAAAGAGAAATGCGTGGAAAAACACGTCAAACCACAACCTGCGCACACTCAACATTCATCAGCACCAACGGTTGTCTATACCAACTCAGCCTCGGAACAACAAAGCGATCGTTCCAACAATCAAGGACAACAAAACAGAGGATACAGAAACAGGGGACGCGGAGGACGCAACAGCCATGGAAGAGGTCGCCACAACAACAACATCTCATGGCCCCATCCCTAATACAATTATCCCGCACAGAACTGGGGCTACGGACCACCACAGTGGACGTATCTGCAATATGGGGCACCTCCACCACCCACAGCCTGCTTCTCATCGCGCCCGACGTACCCGCATCAGAACACTAACAGTATTCTCGGCCAATACACACCTGCTCAACCACACAGTGAGGCTCACATGGCCCATAGACCACCGCCATAAGCGCCGCATATGCCTTACCCAAACTATCTTCCCACCTGAGCTTGCAAACGTGTTTTCTTTCAATACCTTACAAAATCCCAATGACTCCACGTGGTACATGGACTCAGGGGCAACAAACTACATTACAGCACATCCAGGTATGCTACATTCCACTTTTAATTCGAGTTTCAATCCTTTAGTTATGGTCGGTAATGAGTCCTTTGCTCGCGTCACAAAAATTGGACATGGTACCATTACCTCGCCAAAACGTCCACTTCATCTCCATCGTTTGTTGGTTTGTTCTTCATTTGTCAAGAACCTTGTCTCTGTACGAAGATTTACCATTGACAGTAAATGTTCCGTTGAGTTTGATCCATTTGGTTTTTGTGTTAAGGATCTGAGAACCAAGACTCCACTCCTCCGGTGTAACAGCTTCAGTCCGTTATACTCAGTGACTCCTTCAATTGCTGAAAAGTCACCACTTGCCTTGATAAACATGTCATCAAGCGGCAAAATTTGGCATCGTCTTCTAGGTCATCCGGGATCATCTACTCTAGCCTCTCTTAATTCGTCTGGTGTTTTATCATTTAATAAGACTGACTTGACAAATTTGTGTCATGCATGTCAATTGGGAAAACATGTCAGTCTCCCTTTTATTCTTCTTCTTCTTATGTTACTGCACCCTTTGATATTGTGCATTCAGATATTTGGACCTCTTCAGTATCAAGTTTTGGGGGATTTAAATACTATGTTATTTTTCTTGATCATTTCTCTAATTTTGTATGGGCTTATCCTCTTCAGAAAAAGAGCAAAACTTTTAGCAAGTACATGCACTTTACAGCCTATGTCAAGACTCACTTCAAATTCCATATCAAGTCACTCCAATGTGACAACGGAGGGGAATACAACAACTGTGTTTTCACTGATCATCTCACGTCTGAGGGTACCGCCATTTGTTTCTCATGTCCGTACACGTCACAATAAAATGGACGTGCTGAACGAATGCTCATCACCATCAACAACCTTATACGAGCATTATTGTTTCAAGCATCTATGCCTTCAGAGTTCTGGGTTGAAGCTCTTCACACCGCTACACATCTACTCAACCTTCTGCCGTCTAAGTCCATCACTGATCAAGTTCCGTTTACGAAGTTGTTCAATAAACCACAAAGCTATCAATATTTACGGGTGTTCGGCTGCTTGTGTTATCCAAACCTCCTCGCCACTTCCCAACACAAGCTAGATAAACGGTCCACTGCATGTATATTCCTTGGCTACCCAACAGATCATAGGGGATATCGGTGCTTTGACTTAAAAACACGGAAGATCATCTTCTCTCGTCATGTCACATTCGACGAGATGACTTTCCCATATGAGTCACCATCGTCTTCTTCTAGCCCGGTACGTATTTTTGATCCTCAATCTGATCCGCTACCACACCAACAATATCTCGTTCGACCATTATTGACGAACCTCCGGCAATACCAATGCCACAACCACCAGATCCGCCAACTTCCGCGCCTTTGCCAATTTCACCACCATCACTGATACCTTCTCTGCCTGCTGCTCCACCACCACCTATCGCGACACATCCCATGGTCATTAGGAGCAAAAACGGTATTGTTAAACCACAAATAAGAATGTGCCTCCATACAGCCACGTGATCTCCACTCCCTTCCTCTCATGTCCAAGCGGCAAAGAACCCTTATTGGACTGCCGCCATACAAGAGGAATATGATTCTCAAATTAAAGTGGGATGTGGTCTATTGTACCACGGCCTGTTGCTACTAATGTGGTGCATTCCATGTGGCTTTTCAGGCACAAATTTAATGCAGATGGAAAGATGATTTGGTACAAGGCACGACTGGTGGCTAATGGGAAGTCTCAAGAGATTGGAGTTGACTGTGATGAAACATTCAATCCGGTGGTTAAACCGGTAACTATACAAACATTGCTTGATGTGGCTCTTGCGCGGGATTGGCCTCTTCATCAGCTCAACGTTAAGAATGCTTTCCTCCATGGTGATCTAGAGGAAACTGTCTATATGCATCAATCTCCCGGCTTTGTTGATAAGTCTCATCCTGACCACGTGTGTCTTCTTAAACGCTCACTATATGGCCTTAAGAAAGCCCCCCCCCCCCCAAGCTTGGTATAACCGGTTTTCAACTTATTCCAAAAAGCTAGGATTTGTTCAAAGCAGCTGAGATGCATCACTTTTCATACTTTGCAACGGTCGCGACTTTGCATATCTTCTCTTATACGTTGATGACATCGTTCTCACAGCATCCACTCCACGTCTCATTCAATCTATCATCACATCACTCAGCTTTGAATTTAAAATGACTGACCTTGGATTTCTTCATTACTTCCTTGGCATCTCTGTTACATGGAATGCATCGGGTCTCTATCTCCAACAACAAAACTCTGCCGTCCATATCCTTCATCGTGCTAAAATGACTGGTTGTAACTCTTGCTCGACTCATGTGGATACAAAAACAAAACTCGCAGCTGAGGATGGTCCTCGTGTCTTCGATCCAACTCTCTATCAATGTCTTGCTGGAGCATTACAATACCTCACTTTCACACGACCAGACATCTCGTTCGCGGTCCAACAAGTTTGTTTGTTCATGCATGACCCTCGCGAACCTCATTTCAATGCTTTGAAGCACATCTTATGTTATATCAAAGGAACGATTTCTCATGGGCTTCAACTATACCAATCACAACCAACACGCCTTGTCGACTACACTGACGCTGACTGGGCTGGGTGTCCAACAACACGCCGCTCCACTTATGGGTATTGTATCTTTCTTGGAGATAACCTTGTGTCATGGTCCTCCAAACGACAAGTCACAGTATCAAGATCAAGCGCCAAAGCAGAGTATAGGGGTGTCGCTAATGCTGTCTCAGAGACCACTTGGTTACACAATATTCTAACTGAGCTACATTATCCGATCAACAGTGCCACGATCATCTACTGTGACAATGTAAGTGCAGTTTATCTTTCCACGAACCCAGTTAAACACCAAAGAACGAAACATGTTGAGATCGACATTCACTTTTTCTGAGAAAAGGTTGCACTCGGTCAGGTTCACGTCTTACAGGTTCCTTCTGCCTTTAGTATGCAGACATTTTCACAAAATGACTCCCTACAACGCTCTTCCTTGACTTCCGGTCCAGCCTGAACATCCGGAAACCTCCTGATCCGACTGAGGGGGCGTGTTAGATTACATAGATATGTACAAGTATACCCTTGTATAGAACTAGGGTTTCCTATGTAAATCTATATATAGAATCTCAATACAATATGGAGGGCATCAAATTCTACCATATTGTATTAAGAATGCTTTCCTCCATGGTGATCTAGAGGAAACTGTCTATATGCGTCAACCTCCCGGCTTTGTCGATAAGTCTCGTCCTGACCATGTGTGTCTTCTCAAGCGCTCACTATATGGTCTTAAACAAGCCCCCCTGAGCTTGGTATAACCAGTTTGTAACTTACGCCAAAAAGCTAAAGTTTGTTCAAAGCAGCTGCAATGCATCACTTTTCCTACTTCGCAAGGGTCGCGACTTTGCATATCTTCTCGTATACGTTGATGACATCATTCTCACGGCATCCACTCCACGTCTCATTCAATCTATCATAGCATCACTCAGCTCTGAATTTGAAATGACTGACCTTGGATTTCTTCATTACTTCCTTGGCATCTCCGTTACATGGAACGCATCGGGTCTCTATGACTATTAGATTACATATATATGTACAAATATACCCTAATTCTATACAAAGATATATTTATACATATCTATGTAATCTAACAGTCTAGACCAATTAACAATTAATTAAAATGTAATTTTGATGCATCTTTCAACTAATTAACTAATCAAGCTTATGGTGGATGGATTATCCATGATTATATGGAATCCCAAAATTTTGGGGCTCATCAAATTTAAAGCTTAGGAACTCCTCACTTGAAGCTGAAACAAATGGTTTATTGATTACATTACATTTAGTGTGGTCAAAGGTTTCACAAAAGTTATCTTTAAAGGTGATTACCAAATCCTTGTTAATATAATAAATGGACATCAAGAAGAGATATTTATCCATAATCTATACATAGACAGCAAGAAGTGGATGAAAAAGTTTGAAAACATACAACTCATACATGTATCCAGAAACAGCAATGAAACAGTAAATCTTTTTACATTTCACCGACCTTTCAATAACTTGTTTTATTCTGATTTTATTTATCCTCGAGTATGGTTAACTAACTGTTTATATCAAGTTATTATTTGTTCAAGTTAATATAATTATTATTTGTTGGAAAAACAAAAGTAAAAATAAATAAATAAATATATTATATTGATAATAATATTTTGTGTTGTATTTGTATACGTGTAATATACATATTTCCCATGAATATAAGATTCTTCTCACACTATAATTTATATTAATTTTACTCTTCATTATATGATAATTTTTCATTTAATAAATAAAAATAATAAATATATTTTTCAACAACAATTCCGATTAATTTCTGTTTAATTTCCGTTTTATCTATAAACATTAAATGGTGGCGAAGTCTATACCATCATTACCTTAATCACTTAAATTTCTATTCTCTTTTATTCAAATCTTCAAAGTGTTATTTTTTCCACATGTGGAATCTTCAAAGTTCAAAGTGTTAAGACGACTTTTATTACTTAACTAGTCAATTACTCAATTCAATTAGTATAACTTTCTTGTCGATAAGGCGTGGCAAATGTCAACACTTCAATTTATGGAACAGACTGTTCTAGTTGTGAATTCTCATTTATTTTCCAGAAAGTCAAATTTCTTCTCTCGGTCAACTCTCTCCCTGGTCTTCATTTTCACATCCTTTTTATTCCAAAACCCAAACGAAACAACCTGAGAAGTGAGAACTCTCCGGCAACATAAAAAAAATGGAAACTTCCCGTTTTACCCTCCTTCTCCTCTTCTCCTTCTTCCTCTCCCTCTCTGCCCAAATGACCGGAAACTTCAAATGCGGTGGCACACCTTCCACGTGTATCTCACTCGTTGGTTACTCCAGCAAGAACGCAACAACGTTACGCAATATCCAAACCCTTTTCGCCGTCAAGAACCTCCGTTTGATCCTCGGAGCTAACAATCTCCCACTCAACACCTCACGTGACCAGCGCGTGAGCCCGAATCAAGTCATACGCATCCCAATCCCTTGCTCTTGCTCCAGCGGAACCGGTATCTCGAACCGGGTTCCGGAATATACCGTCAAGAAAGGCGACGACCTTTACTTCATCGCATCTCAGCTGTTCGGAGGGCTGACTAGAGACCAGAGGATCGCTGAGGTTAACAAAATCCCCGACCCGACATTGATCCAACCGGGTCAAAAGTTTTGGATCCCATTGCCTTGTAGCTGTGATAAATTGAACGGTCAAGATGTTGTTCACTATGCTCACGTGGTTAAGCAAGGGAGCTCTCTCGGTGAGATTGCTGCTCAGTTCGGAACGGACAACACGACGCTTGCTCAGCTTAATGGAATCTCCGGCGATCCTCAGCTCCTAGCTGATCTCCCTCTCAACGTCCCTCTCAGAGGTTAAAAACTGAAACTTTGGATCTTTTAAATTTGAAAGTTTGTGACTTTAGTAGTTTTATCTAAATGGGTTTGAATTTGATGAAATAACCGAAAATTTCATTGAAAAGTGTTTGACTTTAGGAGTTTTCTTAGACAATTCGAAATTTGATGATTGGGTTTGAAAGAAAGTTATGAACTTTAAACTTTATTTGCAGCTTGTAGCTCTTCTGTGAGGAACGACTCGTTAGATGCTACTATGCTTCTGTCTAACAACTCATACTTATTCACTGCAAACAACTGCGTCAAGTGTTCTTGTGATGCTTCAAATAATTGGACGTAAGTGATGGCTAAATCTCGGAGTTATGTTTATCACATATGTGTTAGATTCTGATGGTTTTGGTTTTTGTGTGTTTGTGATCAGTTTAAGCTGTCAACCATCATCTGAGCTTAAGCCTTCGAACTGGACAACTTGTCCGTCTTCACAATGCGAAGGAGCAGAGAGTTTGCTTCTAGGCAACACGACTAACAGCTCTTGCGGACCTCGTACTTGCGCCTATGCTGGTTACTCTAACACGAGCATCTTAACCGCCATACATTCTCCAACTTGTCCAGGTTTGTTTGATTCATGTTTCTGCACATTTGGGTTTTGCCTAGTGGTTGATCAACTCTGTTTACTATCTGATGAACAGATTCTGCTGGTCCTACTGGTTCAGCTGGTCCTGGTAACTATGCATCAACGTTGAGATCAAGCTTCAGTTACATGATGGTGTTGATTCAGTGTGCTCTGCTTTGTCTTGGTCTTCTCTAGTAATGTTTTGTTGTTGTGTGTTTATGAGTGTGAATCTGAGTACAGTTCGGATTGAAAATAAAGACATTGTTTCACTTGAAGAATCACGTCCTTGTATTGTATTAATATTAATATTAATATTATTGTGCTGGAAATATTTCAGCTTTTGGCACATTTGTTACCCAAACTAGGAAATGGTAAACTTTTGAAATGAAGTTAAAACGTAATTTACATTATTCAAAAAGTAACTGCTCTGAGGCAGTTTGAAAACTTTGCATATTACATGAAAACAAAAAGAAATGAAAATCGAAAGCAAAAAAACACAGAAGCATCGAAATCGTTTTATCGAAATTTTGAATTCCCAATTCGAGTTGTCTCGAAAGAATGTGGAAAACTAGAAAAGTATTTTTTTTCCAGCGAAGTGTCAATCATACTAACGTGTGATGTTGAATGTTGTCAAGTCAAGTCAATCCAAATTTGCAATAACCGCGTTAACGACCTCTTGCGTAGTACTGTTTCCGCCAAGATCTTCAGTCCGGCAGTTTCCTTCAGCGATAACACGCTTCACAGCGGTTTCAAGCCGATCAGCAAAAGAAGGGAACTGAAGGTGTCTAAGCATCATAGCTGATGAGAGTAGCAAAGCCACAGGGTTTGCATTCTTTTGCTCTTCCGTCTTCTCCTTCCCTACGTTTCCTGCTGATGCACCTTGCTCAAAAACCGCATACTCCGCCCCAACATTTCCTGTAAAAAATTTCAAAGCATTAAGCAAGAGAATCATCTACTTCTCAGTTGTGCATTATATTACCTCCAGGCATGACTCCAGTGCCTCCAGCAATACCAGCAGCAGTATTTGCAACAAGATTACCATAGAGATTAGGCGTCACCTACAAAAAGCAGATTCATGTAAATATAAACCGAATTCAAGGAAACTAGTCCCAAGCATATCAACAAAGTGCTGAAACATTTACCATGACATCGAATTGCTCTGGTCTTGCTACAAGTTGCATACAACAGTTATCAACAATGATTTCATTATACGCGATGCTTGGATACTTCTTAGCAACCTCTTGACAAGATTCTAAGAACAAACCATCAGCCAGTTTCATAATGTTTGCCTTGTGCACTGCTGTAACTTTCTTCCTGTTGTTCAAGTAAGCATACTCAAACGCATACTTTGCAATACGCTCTGAACAGAACTTTGTAATCACCTAGCATAAAAATAGCATCAGATACATCTTAAAATAAGTTGCGTAACACTAACCAATATGTATCCATAAATGTAAACAAGTAAGGCATTAACAAACTAATTTCAAATGCAATCAAGCTCAAAGCATGGTTATATACATCTAAATTCAATTTAAGACTCCAATAAATCAACCTAATACTGATTCAAACTCTCATATATACATCAAATCAAATCACATTTGTAACCTAAACATTCATCAAAAACGTAAGTCAAGAGAAAATTTCAACTTAAAGGCTCTAAACAACACCAATGTGCATCCATAAACGTGAACAAGTTTAAAGCATTAGCAAACTAATTTCAAATGTAATCAAGTTTAAGGCATAGTTGTATACATCTCATATATACATCAACAAAATCAAATTTATAACCAAAATATTCATCAAAAAACTAAGAAATTTCACCTTAAGGCTCTCAACAACACCAGGAACAACTTCATGTTCAAGTCCTGAATATTCACCTTCAGTGTTCTCTCTAATCACAACAATATCAACGTTCTCATGACGAGAAGCTAAACCAGGCAAATTGAAACAGTTGACCAAAGAAGCAAATAGATCAAGCTCTTTTCTCAAACTAACATTGAGCGAGCTCACACCACCACCTACAGGTGTTGGAGTTTTGAGTCCACCTTTTAAACAAACTTTGTTCTTCTTAATCGATTCTAGTAATCCTTCAGGTAAGCTCTTCATATCTCCGTGAACTTCGAACGGTTCGAAGTAAACCGGTGCGTGCATCGCTTCCATTACTTGTTGTACTGCGTTTGTTACTAACGGACCAACTCCGTCGCCGGGGATTAATGTCACCGGTCTTGGTTTGCCGTCACCGGGTCGAGGCATGTAGGTTACGGATCGGGTTTGGATTTTGGATTGAGAAGTGAATCTACCGAGATTCTTCAGTAATTGACGAGACATCTTCTTCTGTGACTTTGATCGGAATCAGATTCTTCAGAAGATGATCGAGAGAAGAAGAAGAAGAAGAAGTGCGACTTTTGGAACGAAGGAAGAAGAAAAGCGTTTACTTTTAGTCTACAGCTTTCTAGTATTTACATAATACCCTCAGTATTTTAACCATTATTATGTTTTTGTCCATTATGAATCAGATTCTACAGAATGGAAGAGTTGATGAAGAGTTGCGACTTTTGGAACGAAGGAAAGAAGAGAAGCGTTTACTTTAGTTAGTCTATAACTTTTATTATTTACGTACTAGCACTAAATGTTAACAGTTACTACGGTTTAGTCCTTGTTTAATTAATATTTGGTTCTAAGACCACTCTTGTAAAACTATTTACATCTGCACCCTCTAATTTTGAATTTTCAGTTCTGGGAGTTCCATGGAACAGTCTGGTGGTACACTAGTGAAGGTTTTGGTGAAGAACACGAACAATCCGAGATTAGCATGGACAATCTTCAAGAGAATATTCTCTTCTCCTTCAGAAGAAAGCCATGGAGTCTCTTTAGCTGCGTCTCCCACGATCGTTCGTATCCTCGTTGGAGCCAAAATGGACGAAGAAATCGACGAATTTCACAATCTTATACTCTCTTCGTCAATCCAAAAGGCGAAATTTTCGTCTCTTCTCTCTGTTATCTCAATATTGGCTAAATCGAATTACATTGACAAGGCTTTTCCGCAATTTCAATTCGTCCGGTCACAGTTCCCGGAAAGCAAGGCCGGAGTTTATTTGTATAATGTGTTGTTGGAAGGTTGTATAAGGGAAAGACGTGTTGATTTCGTTTCGTGGTTGTATAAAGATATGGTCTTCTGTGGGATTGCTCCACAGACTTATACGTTTAATCTATTGATCCGTGCTTTGTGTGATTCAAGTTGTGTTGATGCTGCTCGAGAGTTGTTCGACGAAATGCCTGAGAAAGGTTGTAAGCCAAATGAGTTTACTTTTGGGATTTTGGTTCGTGGGTATTGTAAAGCTGGTTTGTCTGACAAAGGACTTGAGTTGTTGAATTCAATGGAAAGGTTTGGGGTTTTGCCTAATAAAGTTGTGTATAATACCATCATTTCGAGCTTCTGTAAGGAAGGTAGGAATGATGATTCAGAGAAGCTGGTGGAGAAGATGCGTGAGGAAGGTTTGGTTCCTGATATTGTAACTTTCAATTCTAGGATATCAGCGCTTTGTAAAGAAGGAAAGGTTTTGGATGCGTCTAGAATTTTCAGGGATATGGAGCTAGATGAGTATTTGGGTCTTCCTCGTCCCAATAGTATAACGTATAACTTGATGCTTAAAGGGTTCTGCAAGGTAGGGTTGCTGGAGGACGCCAAGACTCTCTTTGAGTCGATTAGAGAAAATGATGATCTTGCTAGTTTGCAGAGTTACAATATTTGGTTGCAGGGATTGGTCAGACATGGGAAGTTCATAGAGGCTGAAACAGTTCTTAAGCAAATGATTGATAAGGGAATATGGCCAAGTATTTATTCTTACAATATCTTGATGGATGGATTATGCAAATTGGGCATGCTATCCGATGCAAAGACTGTCGCTGGTTTAATGAAAAGAAATGATGTTTCCCCGGATGCTGTAACCTATGGCTGTCTTTTACATGGTTACTGCAGTGTTGGGAAAGTCGACGCAGCTAAAAGCTTATTGCAGGAGATGATGAGGAATAATTGCTTACCAAATGCTTATACTTGCAATATTTTGCTCCATAGCCTTTTGAAGATGGGAAGAATATCTGAAGCAGAAGAGTTGCTGCGAAAGATGAATGAAAAAGGTTATGGACTAGATACTGTCACCTGCAACATTATAGTTGATGGATTATGTGGAAGCGGGGAATTAGATAAAGCTATTGAGATAGTTAAGGGAATGCGGGTTCATGGAAGTGCTGCTCTTGGTAACCTAGGCAATTCATATATTGGACTGGTGGATGATAGCTTGATCGAGAACAATTGCTTGCCTGACCTGATCACATATTCAATTTTACTTAATGGTTTATGCAAAGCCGGAAGATTTTCTGAAGCAAAAGGATTGTTTACTGAGATGATGGGAGAGAAACTGCAACCGGACTCTGTCGCATACAACATTTTCATCCATCATTTCTGCAAACAGGGGAAACTATCATCTGCATTTCGCGTTCTCAAAGACATGGAGAAGAAAGGTTGCCATAAGAGCCTAGAGACTTATAACTCACTGATCCTGGGCTTAGGCATAAAAAACCAGATATTTGAAATTCATGGACTGATGGATGAGATGAAAGAAAAGGGAATTTCACCTAATATCTGTACTTACAACACTGCAATTAAGTATCTTTGTGAGGGAGGAAAAGTTGAAGATGCAACTAACCTCTTAGATGAAATGATGCAAAAGAACGTATCCCCAAATGTATTTTCCTTTAAATATTTAATTGAAGCATTCTGTAAAGTTCCTGATATTGACATGGCCCAAGAAGTCTTTGAGACTGCTGTAAGTATCTGTGGACAAAAGGAAGGCCTTTACAGCTTGATGTTCAATGAGTTGCTTGCTGCAGGGCAACTCTTAAAGGCTACGGAGTTGCTTGAAGCTGTTTTAGATAGAGGTTTTGAGTTGGGGACTTTTCTTTATAAAGATCTTGTTGAGAGCTTATGTAAGAAGGATGCGGTAGATGTAGCTAGTGGAATTTTGCATAAGATGATAGACAGGGGATATGGGTTTGACCCTGCAGCATTGATGCCTGTGATTGATGGCTTAGGTAAGATGGGAGATAAGCAAGAGGCAAATAATTTTGCTGAGAAGATGATGGAAATGGCTTCGGTTGGTGAAGTAGCAAACAAAGTTGATCCAAATGCAAGAGATTTACACCAGAAAACGCATAATAAGTATGGTGGAAACAACTGGCAGAATATATTGCACAGGTATGGATGAAACTTTCTTCTTCTGGTTTGTCGTCTATGTCTCATTTCAATAGGCACTCTAAGATGCTTTTATTGGAGGTTTCATAGTTATTTGATTTGTCCATTGAAATTCTGTTTTTTCAAGGAAAACAAAAGGTTAGTAAATTCATGTATATGATTAGGCAATGGAATCTTTGATTTCCAGTGAGTTCACATTGAGAGAATCATTTATATGTCTTTTTGGAAAGTGAATGAATGTCTCTCCATCAATCGCTATTTTACAGAGATGACGGCAGTGGAATTGCACAAAAATCTCTGACAAGGGTTAAAAAAGGATGGGGTCAGGGAGATATATCAAGCTTTCAACCTCCGAGAGTTGACTACTTAGACTACTGGGAGGACGATGGTTAGGGATCTTGCATGACTCCGTTTTCTTTCTGATTGGAAAGTTCAGATGACGGTTAAGCATGTGTTTAAGGTGCAGCTCCTCAAGGATGGAAAAGCTAGTCTCCTAGATTTGCACTAAGTTGACAGGTAAAGGTAAGAAACTAAAATTGTAAAGAGCTAACAAAACTCAACACGAAGGACGATAAAATAAGAACGAAACTCCATGCACATACTATACAAGATGTTAGGCTTATTATAGTAGCTTGTGATTTACAGCTTGTGGTAAAAAGTATCTGACATTTATATTGTTTAGGAATCCATTCTGTTTACTTTTCCTTCATGTTCAATGGAACAATATTTTACAGTTGGATCTTCACATTCTGTTTTCCTGTCTTTGTAGCTAAGCCAGTAGAAGCAGACAAGATGACATGGTTGGACACAGATATGCTCATAAGCAAGACGTTTCCAGGGGGTGTATATTCGAAAGGAAATATTGCCTTCAGAGCGTGCGTATTGAAGTCAGAGAACAGATAAAATAACATTGGTGGGTAAACATAAGTGGGAAGACCAGGCTGGTGGATAAGAGAGGGAAAAGAGCTGCCTGCTTTCATATTGGATTTGATGCCAGCTATAAATTTTGGGTCCAAGGAACACAGTCTACATTATTGGAAAAACTTGTAAGCTACTATTCTTGTACTTTTTGTTTGCAAATTCTCTGGTTCTTGAACAATAGGAGTTCAAAGTGGTACAAAGCGACCATGTTTGTAAGCTGCTTTATTGGAAATAGATGTCTTCTTAAACATAGACGTACAGATTGTTTTTTCCTGCTTTTACCAAGATCATTTTGAGAGATCATGGATTAGATAGTATCCCAAAAGTAAATAAGTGAAAGAGAATATTTGAATCGCCGTTGTTGCAAAGCTTAAGAAACCAGATCCAAAAATGATTGTACAGGCATAAAATACAAGTTTCAGGAATGCATTGTGATACGACCAACATCTGTATCACATTGTCTTTTTATACAAAAATCTGCTAGGGCGATGCAGGAGACCATTTACTACTGCCACTTCCAAAATGTTTACACATGATTCCCCAAGCTAAAAAGGTAAGTGAGATTTCTACAAAAGCTAATAAGTCAGTAGAATCTTCTTGGTGCTTTGCACTTACAATCTTTCTTTGATTATTTATGAGGAAGGAACAGCGCTACCAAAAGAACCACCAAGCTTGACTTGAGAAGCTTCGCTCAGACTTATTTTAATTGTGTGGGTCTGTGTTAATCTATATATGTCGATGCATTCCTCGAGATCTGCTTCACATGTCAGAAGAACCCATTCCTTATCATCATCCAGGTACTTCAGATCAAACAAGGAAACGTCTCCTATGTTAAAACGCCTAGCAATCTCTTGTTGCAGCTCTCTGAAGCCACAACTTGGAAGCAAGGTAAACCGTACTCTCGCCTCACCAAATGTGGCTTTCACTTTGATGGCACCTCTAGCTCTTAAGCTATTGTTGCTACTACCTGCTAATGGAGGTAAATTTTCAAGAATAGGAGGCTCTT
The DNA here is from genome assembly GCA_963555745.1 of Cardamine flexuosa. Lineage (NCBI taxonomy): Eukaryota > Viridiplantae > Streptophyta > Magnoliopsida > Brassicales > Brassicaceae > Cardamine > Cardamine flexuosa. The sequence continues at coordinate 20,571,279 of OY743219.1, forward strand.
TGAATGTTTTATGGCTCTGGGTTCTTGCAAGACTTGTTGTTTCCTCTTGATTCGCATTATGCAGTTCCGCTTCGCTATGAGCTCTCTTTAAGACTGTATCAGCATTTCCAGCAACTAGAATGTTTGCAGTATTCTCATTATTGTTGCTTGAACCAGAGCTCTTGCTGCAAGAAGATGATGGTGACCTTGGTGCTATTTTTTCCACTGCCAAAACACCGTTTTCGTTTTGAGCATTCAAATGATTTAACTGTTCATTATTCTTCAAGGAAGGGCCAGTACTGGACATATTTGGGGAGCTCAACTCTGGGAAGCTTGTATAGAATGAATCGAGTTGGATAGAGCCCTGTGCACCTTGAACAGAGTCCATAACAAGTTGGAGTTTCTTCAACGAATGCCCAACCTTCTTGATTTTCCGGGATGGCCATCGCATTATTCCGTTTTGCCTGCATATCCTTTTCAAGGTCGTTGGACAAACTGCAACATAAGAACGAAACCTTGTCACAGCACTGTCTAAGAGATGGTAAATAGGTATGATGAGCATGTTTTATCTGTGTCTAGTTTGTTTATATTGGCCTTGGAGTTGTCAAATATCCTCAGTTTTTGTTTCACATATTCATTTGGGATGTTTTGGGTTAGGACTAAGGAACGTATTGGTTATGCTCTTCCCAAGATACAATAAGAATCAAAATTGATAAAGAGTGGAGCTATCTCTCCAGCAGTGTACAACAATTTCTTACCACCAATGCTCTTGGCTGCATCCTTGAGGCTTCCAGCAAAGTATTGTCGAAGAACTTCCAAGCCAATCGTCTTTTCTGTTTTTGTTCTTCTCTTATCCCCTGGTTTTCTACTGCCTAACATATTTCCTCCACCAGTCGAAGCTGATTCAGTACTTGGACCAGTGTCTACTCTGAGTCCTGAAGTTGACGCTTGCTGAATCTGCTCAGCTTCTAAAGGAACAACATTACTGGGGCTTGGATCAACCTGACTATTCTCCCAGCCAGGTGAGAGCTCTTTAGGATCTTCTTTTTGGTATTCCCAAGAGAGTGACATTTTACCCTTCTCGTTTGCCTTTATCATGTGGGAGATCCATGAAGATTCCTGCATTTGAATTTCTGTCAAAGACTCTGCAGTTTCTGCTCCACTTAGTGGGTTTTCTGAGAAGACCATTGTCTCTCTAACAGGTAACACGACCTCTAACTCGAGGTCTTTGTCAATAACAAGATTTAAACTCCTGAAATCCGTCTGCAGCGTCGCGGATAGTGACTTGAGCATTTCCTGTTGCGCTTCAGTGTCAAGGCAGGCTTTTGGAAAGAAAAACTCCAACACAAACTCAACCAAACCAGATTTACTCTTTAATGGGACTGCTAAAGCAGCATGTAGTCCAGATATCTTAGCGTGGTGCGCAAGAGGGTAGTTTGTCTTACTAAATGTGGTCACGTCAGGCACAAAAAACAGTTTGGTTGCTTTGAATGCTCTCCCAACAATGCCTTCCCCTTGAAGCAGATGGTGTTCAGAGCATGCCTCCCAAAAATTATTGCTCTGTTCGTCAAGGACAAAGCGAGCAGAATCGATTGTGGAAACACACTGAGCGAAGTTTTCATCAGTATGCCGGGAACCATCTTTTTTCCCTTGCCGAGCACACGGGGCCCATGACAAAGCTAGAGGCAAATCATATGATCTGCAGACTGAGGTCAAGAAATCTGATATCTCAGGTAATGCAGCACAGTAGAAATCACTATAAACCTGCAGAAACTGAAAACATGGGGTATGACCTTAGCAATGCATATCGTTGTTTCTAGGAGCTGAATGAACTAAGAGTCCAGTTTAATGCACCTCAGAGCTCGGGGTGTTCAAGTTGCTTGAACTCCTTAGATCAACGGCCTGCAAAAACAGTAACTTCTTTAAGCTGTTGTGATACACCAACAAAACTTCTCACTCTTGTCACATAGACATTAGTATAGGAACCAAATGACTGACAGGAAAAGACAGGAATGTAACAAGATAGAAGCAGAACAATCACAGTCCAAACATATACAGAATTGAGCTGAAGATCCGTGCAATGCAGTGAAAGAGCCATTCAAGCTTAAGGTTTAAAATGTTGTATTGGTATTAACATGTGTGGTAAGAGTGTTGCAGGATCTATAGAGTAGTTTGAGGAAGAGAAAGACCTCAAGAGCTTTACTGATTTTCTCGAGTTCTTGCCGGTAATTCATCTTCTGAGTTGTTGTGACGATCTCAACAACACCCAAACAAATCCCACTACCTCTTTCGAACACAGGAAGGGCAAGCGAACCACGAACATCACACTTTTGTGCTTCTTTGATCCGTGGATATTCTTCTCTTCTAAAGAAACGCACATCAGGAGTCCACTCAGGCAACTTCTGCAAGAAAACACGACCGGGAAGACCAACAGATTCTTTCGTACCTTCATCAGCCGGGAAATTATAACTCTCTGAAACATGTCTATATTTTGCAAGGCTGGAGTATTCTTGGTTGAATAAATGTGGCTGAGCCCAAGTGGTAAGAAAGCTTTTCCCTTCCTGCTGAATTGGCACCCATATCTGTACCAGGAAGTCCTCATCTTGCACCGCCTCGTTAAGACCTGTAATAACTTGTAATAGTCTCTCCTTCACAGACGAAGAAGAAGAGCCTTCACTTGTTCTTGGGGCAATCCACCAACTTCTTCCCACCTCAGCTTCTTCCAGGAGAAACTTTTCAGCTTGCTCAGAACTCATTTCAGCCGTGTTAAAAGGTTCTTGATTCATTCTCTCTCTTTCTTCATTGTTCTCACCAGAGTAAAGGAAAGGGATGTTGTCATTCATGGCAATGGAAGCTGAACCAGATTGTTCTGTCTGCTTCAAGCTTTTACTATCTGTTGTCTCTAACCAACATCCATCAAATAAGAGCTCATCCATGAAATCCAAATCCATGGCCGTGTCAGAGAATGCCCCAAAGCTAGAATTAGGTGAAAACCCACCATTTCCTTCTCCTCCACCATCATCTTCCATGATCTAAAGTTTCCTTTTTTATTCAATCTAGCATCCAACAGATCCTACCAAATTCTCACTTAGCTGTTGTTCTTCATGAACCGTCCTTGGAATGTTAAAACACAATCTGAAAAAGTTGCAGAAACATTATTAACGACCCAATCAAGAACAAGAGAAGAGAATAGTTAAACTGTTGGTTTTTACCGACTTCCAATATTATAAATGCTTTTTTGTCAAAGGATGAAATCATAGAGATGCTATTAAATTTAGAGATATGCAGTTTCGCTTTCAAAAGAGAGAGTTGACTTAAAGAAGGTATCAAATAAAGTAGTGCCATCAATTTCAACTACAAGATTCTACCCCTATGGATTTGGAAATCTCCTAGATGATAAATCATTGAAGCTCTTTTTACAAATCTGATTGTCTATGAGACTATGACATTAGTTAACCATAAAAAGTAGAAAATCTCCAGAGAAAAATATAAGATTTCATAAAAATAAATCCCAGAAATCACTCTAATTCAAAACCCCCCAAAAAATTGAAGAGATTAAAGAAAAAGTTTGAGCAAAAGTTACTAACTTTATCAAGGTTTCTTGAAAACCAAGAACACTTAGTGAAGCACCCAAAAACAAAATAAAGCTTCTTCTCTCTTTGTTTTTTGTCCTTCTTCTGGACACAAATAGCTGATTGAAGGTAAGATTAGTCTTATTATAATCTGAAACGAGATGGGCTTGAAGATTCTTTCCCGAGAACAAAGTGGACCCGTGATAAGAGCATCCACTGTTCTAATCACACTTTTATGTTAACTTTTGTCTTGTACCTGTAATAAAAAATAAAAACAAACAATCTTTTGGTTTCTCAAAGACAAATCAAAATTGATCTGATTCTCTTCTGCAAGAAAATATCATAAAGAGACGGAAGAAAATCAGAAGAAACAAAACAAAAACTGTAGTTTTGGTTTGGAGCTGAGATATGTGCTAAATGTTCTTCTTAATCGTGTGGTTTGGTGTCCTGCCCCTCTTTGTTCTAATGACTAATTTAATAAAATTAATTAGATATAAAATTATTAATCATTTGTCGTGATTACGTATGTGCACTTTCTTTGAATTCGTCGGTACTTCTTTTATTTGGAGTTCTGTTTCATTGGTTCAAACTTGGCTGTATCAAATTTTCAATGGATCGGTCGGACAAAGATTCTTAGAGAAGACATGTCTAAGATAGTTAACAGGTTCATTATATGATAAAATCTATAATAATTAAGGATCTGAATGATGATAGCGTATATGGTAACGAAAAAAAAATGGATTGTAAATGTGATATGTTTCAACAGCAATAATGCAGAAAAATATATTATACAAAACAACTGCAGTTTTTATAAAATAAATAGTGCGGAATAATGTTTGATTGGTATAAAAATATTATACGGTGCAGAACAGAAAATTTAATTAAATAATTTAGAAATAAATAAATTATAAATATTAGAATATTTACAACTTAAAATTCTTTAGTTACTGTTCATGTAGAATTATTTTTATTATTATTTATAATGTTAAATACAATTTGTTTTATAAAATTTATTTTTATTTTTTAAGTGACAAAAAATAAACACAACACAACTGACGTAAAAAATAAAAACAATACAATATAAAAGTACTTTCGAGTAAAAAACAAAATTCGTGATAACTAGAAGATTCTATGTCGAGTATTTCGATTTTCTCATAACATATTTGCAATATTGCTGCCTCTGCTTCTTCCGTGTCATCCAAATTAGTTTTAGAATCTATGTTGTTTGTTTTTGTTTTTGAAATTACATTTGCAAAATCTGCATCTGAAAAATTTAAAATTCTGATAAAATTATGTAAATTCATTGTAGTTATTACCACTCTCTTTTGTATGTGTAGATTATATCTTGGGAAAATCATAAAGAATTTCCATTTTTTCTTCCAAACTCCAAACGTCTTCTCAATTACAGAACGCAAAGACGCATGAAATCAATTGAATAGTTAATCTTTATTCCTAGAAAAAAAAAGACGCAACGAAAAAATTATTTGTGGTAGAAAATAAATGTTTGATTGATTAAAAGATATATATCAAGTAGTGCAGAATAATAATTTTTGCAAGACAATTAAGAACAAATATACTAATAATATTAAATAATTATAAATTAAATTATTTAGTTAAAGTTAATGAAGTAATATTTTAATATATTATTTATAAACCTTAAACAGTAGAATTTATAAGATACTTACAATTTTTTCTTATAAGATTTGCTAATGTTTATTAAAATAGATGATTACTTATACTTTTAACATAATTTATATGAAATAAATTCATATTTTAATTCAATTTACCTAGAATATATTAGTTATTTATATATTTTATGAACTAACACTTGTATAAGAAAAAATTATTTGATGGATGATACCTGTTATTCTCAGTTGATGTTTGTGATGTTATGTAAGAGCACCATATTTACAGTTGATTAATAATTTTTTGAAAAATAAAAATAGCTTTTACCCATTGCGTTTTTATGTGAACCGCTGGGTATTATCCGGAAGACGTTTTTCAACCGTGTTCTATTATCCTTCAGACACAACGCATCACTCTTAAAATCCGCAGTTAACTTTTTAAAAACCGTAAACTTTCTCTTTTGTTTTTTTAATTGGTGTTTTTTTTTGCGGTTTTGGAAATACCACACTAAAAACTGCTTTTTAACCATCACCAATCAGAGACTAGATCAATGTTCTAAAAATCGATCTAGATGCTCAACTAGGCGTTCGTAAGGGTCCAGGCACTGTGATTTTCTTCTAATAGGTGAACAAATTGGTAGACCGGTCCAGGTAGGCCTGAACAAAAGTACCTAGACCCTTATATCCAATCCAAACCGACCCAAAAATACATGAACCGAACCCGATCCAAAATTTTAGAAATACCCAAAAAGTATTTCAAGGCTTAATTTCAAAAATCTGTTTCTAAACCAAACTGAGAATCGATGGATACCCAAAATACTCAAATATAATTATATATACACATATATTAATTATATTTAAATTTAATATAGCCCAATTGTCTAAAATTAGAATTATAAACCTAGATATCAATTATGTTAAAACCAAAATAGTCAAAATATCCAAAATAACTAAATTATAAGAAATGTTTTAGTTATATTTGTAAAAAAGTTATTTAAATTTAAACAAACTTTACTCAAGTTTAACTTTTAAAAAACTTTATTCAATTTTTTTTATTTCCTCCTAATATTTTGGATATCTGAACCCGATCCAGAAAATAAAAATACCCAAAAAGTATATCAAGCCATAAACCTGAAAACTCAAAAACCTGACAACCACACAAATATTGAGAATTTCGGAGTATAATATTTGAACCATATACCCTTGTACCAAAGAACAGTTGGAGATCCTTGACGAATTAGTAACCATGTGTTCTTGGAACTAAAAGACGTGTTGAATTTATTACCTTTGCTACACCAAAGAGAGACATCAAGAACGTCTGGTACAGACTTTTGTCTTTGAACTTCAAGGACTAACTCAATTTGTCTTTATGTATCAGACCGATGTCGACGTCTCGGTCTATTTTTTTAAGCTGATGCCACTGAAGCATTTAATGGGATCCCTAGATCAATAACCCCACACGCTCCAAGTTTATCTTGTAAACATCCCATATCTGACCAAATATCAAACCAAAAATAACTATTTTCCCCACATCGCACATCCACCTTATGAAAAGTTCGAGCCAAAACTCTAACTTTAAGTATTTTCCTCCAACAACTAAGAGCCCATGTCTGTGTTCTCACTGATATACCAAAAATAATTATTTCGTATCAAATAGATTTAAATCCATTTTACCCACTGATATATCATGGTTTTTACCGATTTTAGGCCATGATATATGTATATAATCGAGTATTTTATGTGTCTTTCCAATCCCTATTGAGTCTTTTACAGGTTTACACATGTTTGAGGATTATTTGGACATTTTGGAGCATTCTTGGACCATTGTAGCTGAGAAGTCGAAGTTGGTGTTTTTGAAGTTAATTGTGTTGAGCAATACAACTTTTGGTGTTGACCAACGCAGTCCGATTTTCTATTTTCATAAGAAGACAACAACTTAAGAAGATTTGCAACTTTGCTCAGAAGTTTCATATATTTACAATATGACCCCAGTTTGTGTTTAGTGATATAATTAGGGTTTTTATACTTTGTTTTGGATTATCTTGGATCATCATCTTTACTTTTACGCTTTAGAGAGATTTGGAGAGTTTTGGGGCTGATCTTACTTTGTTCTACTTTGAGAGAAGATTTCGAACCCCTGTTTTTATTTCTATATTCTGATTTATATGATATCTATTTTATTCATGTCTTTGATTTCAATTGATATGTCTGAGTAGATTCATTGTTAGGTTTAGGGATTTCCATTAGGGATTTCATGGAATGATATATTTATTTATTGGTTAGGATTCAAACTTGATAGTTCTTCACCTAGGGTGTGTTTAAATTGTTCAAGATTGATCACCTAGAAACTTGATCTTAGGTTGTTAAATTGGCACGACAGTGTGATTTATAATCTGATAAAACCTAGAGTGAGCAAATTAGATAATTGAAAAGAGATTTGGATTAGATAATTTGTGAACAAATCAACTTGTGCTTAATGCTTGTTTAGAGTTTAAGATTCACAAAGAGATTTGGTTTCTTAGGTTTTATTCATAGTAAATTCTCGCAGCGAGAGCTTGTTTATTTAATTATTTTGTTTGAGTTCTAGAATTTGTTCATAATTCAATCCTACCAATTAATTGATTTTCATGACTTGATTTTCTGAGAAATTCCCTACACTTAACGCTTCCCCATCTTGATTTACATCCGATGTTAATATTACTTGCACTGCTATTTAGTTTTATTCATATTTGCTTAGCTGAATTTGAAGCAAAAATATATATTGTGAAATTATTGAGTCTTTGTGGATTCGACCCCTAAGTACTACCGTGATCTCTTAATTTGAGAGAGTAACTCTAAAGGGATAATTTGAACATATCAATTTTGGCGCCATTGCCGGGGACTCAATTTAGTTTCCAATAGATTTAAGTGTAGAATTTAGACTAAGTTTTTATTTTTCAGTTTTACTTACATCCTTTTTTTGTCTATGGCGTTTCAGGTGTATGCAAGTGGAGATGGTTAATCCTGTGATTTTATGTCAACAAAAAACTGGTGTTCTAAGAGACCAAGAGGGTCATGTATACAACGAGCAAGGTCAGAGATTGGATGAGAATGGAAACCCCATCGTGCCGGTTGGAATTATGGACGTGCGTGTTGATGCACAAGCTGGGAGAGTGAGGACTCTTGAGGATTACAATAGACCAGATGAATATTATGCGAATAGATCCGCAATCAGACTTCCCACCTTTGATAGGAGTGATTTTGAGTTGAAACCGTCTTACTATGCTCTGGTTAGTCAATATCCTTTTCATGGTTTAGCTCATGAACATCCTATGGATCATCTTGAGAGATTTGAAGACTTGGTGACCAGCATGAAGCATAATGGAGTCAGCTATGATTATCTCTTTTGTAATCTTTTCCCACACTCTCTTAGTGTTGATCCAGCTTATTGGTTGAAGCAGTTACCAACGGGATCTCTTACCAGTTGGGAGGATACTAAGAAGGTGTTTTGGCGTAACTTCTATGATGATGCAAGAGCAGATGACTTCAGGAACAACATCACTCAGTTCAAGCAGGTAGCTACAAAAGGATTTAAGGCTGCATGGATCCGTTTTAGGGCTTACCAGTGGGACTGTCCGCAACATGGTTTTGAAGAAGTTCAATTGCTGGGTATATTTTTCAGAGGTTTGGGTTGGAGATATCAGGTAGCTCTTGACTCTGCCAGCAATGGAAATTTTAAAACAAGAAAACCCCATGAGGCTTATGTGTTGATTGACAATTTGGCATCTAGTACTAGCACCAAGAATTCTGACTTTGAGAGACAAAGAAAATCTGGGAACTTCGATGGAAAACAGATTGCTGAGTTGAAGAACAAGTTAGATTCAGTTCATAACATCTTGGTGAATAAGAAGTCAGTCCAGTTTGCTGCAGAAGTTGAGACATTCAAACCTGAAGATGGATGCAAAGAAGGCGTGAATTACATAGGTGGAAGTGGTTTTCAGAATCTGAGATACGTAAATCAACAAAACCAAGGGTATGTTGCTATGCCTCAGTATCAGAAGGCATACCAGAGCAACAATAGTTTTGGACGAAATTATGGATCATCATCTTACCAAGCACCTCCCGCTGAAACCGAGCAAAGTGTGATGAAGTCCATGCTTGAAAAAATCTTGGAGGGTCAACAAAAGATTTCTGTGGATTTTACTGGCAAGATGGATGCTATGTATAGTGATTTGAATGGGAAACTGGAAGCTTTAAACACTCATGTCAAGTTATTGGACACTCAGGTTGGGCAAACTGCAGGAGCTATGAGAAGACAAGATGAAACTCTTCTAGGAAGGATGGATACTAATAAGAAGTTTCAGTGTAGTGCTATCATGGTTAAGAGTGACATAGAGCTGAATCCAGTGCTGAAAAAGGGTCTAAGTGTTGATAAACTTGTAGAGTAATTTTGAAGCAGATCCTACGGACAAAAACGGAACATCCGTGTTGGTCAACACAGATTTCCGTATTGGTCAACACACAGACCCAGTTAAATGGATAAAACAGCAAGTTAAATGGATAAAACAGCAAGTTGAACAACCACTTGCCTTATTTGGATACGTTCACACCCAACATCTACTTTGCCTTGAGCTGTACGTTTTTGAGACCTTTTTTGTGCATCAGAGGCTCCCAAGGACGCATCAATTCCTTCCTAAGTTGTCAAGATACAAGGCATATCTCACTTTCCATTTTTGAGCCAAGAATCATGTTAAGAAAACTCCAACGGCTCTTTTATTTAATTCTTTGCGATTGCTCTTGCTTCTTTTAGTTTTATGACCGTTTGCGGTCTGTTCTATATAAGCATAGCTTAGTTCTTCATTTGTACTCAGCCTTCTCCGAAATTAAGTAATAAACATTGTGTTTTTCTTTCAAAAGTTTATAGTCTTTTGAAGTCTTGTCAATTCCAGTCTATTGGTGTGATTCCTTAAGACATTTTGATTGCGTTTCTAGATTGTTTGTGGGACTCAAACATTCTGGTTCGTGTGTTTTTGTGTGATTCAACAACAAAACTCCATCTCCATCACTACCTTCGTCCATCAATCCCTTTCAAGCCGAAGCCTTGAAACCGAGAAGCATAAATCCAAGGTGTGATTCCGAGGGTTTGTATCAGGTTGAGAGCAGACTACTCGCCAAACAAACTACTCTGTCAAAGGTTGTAATGCTTCTTTCTTCGGTTTACATACCTGTTCCCAAGCCATTTTAGTTTTCTTTGGATTCATTGCTGGCCTTGACCAAAGAAAAGATGAATATAGTTTATTAATCTATCTGATACACGCTTAAGGGAGACGAAATTCCTAAAACCAGAAGTTTGTGATGCTCATTAGGACTGAAGCTATGAGCTGGAGCCTCCCCGCGATCGATAAAAACCTTACAGATCATGAACTTATACGATTACAAATTGATTATAGCAGAGGAAGGTAATCTGTTGAAGTCATCTTCCTAGTAAGCAAGGAAAGACCCAAATATCTTACCGGAAGCTATCCCAAACGTGAAAGAGAACCGCAAATTAATCTCTTCTCGAATATTTGCTGCAACACCCGCAAGGTAAATTGTAGATTTTTCCAAACTTATTCTCAACCCTGAAATCTGTGCAAACTCTTCAAATATTTTTACTATTCCCTCAACCGATCTGACTTTACCATCCGTGAAGACCATAATACCATCAGCAAATCTTAAATGTGTCATACCAATATTCTTGCATTTCGGGTTGTAACCTGTATGCCTAGCACTCGCCGCTTTATCAAACAACTTTGAAAGCACATTCATGGCTATAACAAATAGATATGGAGACAAATATTCTTATTCATGGCTATAATTTTATAATTCACATGATTCTGTGAATTGTCTATCCTATGATATTGGAGTTTTGTTTTGATTGTTTACATCATAAAATTGCTATTTATGTTCGCTATTTTTGTCATTCCATCATTTTCATGGCAAAAATGTTATTTAATACTACAACTATATTGGATTTGTCTTATTTGGCGTTTTCCCTGTTGGATTTCATGATTTTCCTTGAGCCTAGGCTTCTTTGAGTGCATCTGTTCTCTGAAAAAAACGTGATGGTGCTGGTTCTGTACTTTGTTCTCCTTTAATTTCTTTGTTCCTTTCTGCTGGTGTTGTTGTGGACTTGTGGTTGTTACTCTCGGCTCTGATTCTTCTTCAAACCTCTCATCTTTGGAGGTTGCCTGATAATTTGAATCTGTTCGAGGCTTCTGTCTTTATCTCTCAACTCTGGCGTCAACAGGTTCTATGGAAACTATCTTAGGATTATTGTGGTTTAGAAGTTCAGTCTAGGTTCTTTGACTTCGGTGATTTTAGTCGTTTCAATCGTTTTTCTAGAGTTTTTTCCTTTTTTCTCTCCCAGTGTTGGGGCTTTGTCTCCGGAATTTTCAGGTTTGGCTCAGTTTAGCTTTATGTAATTGGATCATATGATAACAATGAAATATTTAGATGACAAAAAAAAATATTACAACTATGTAGTGTCTAACTATAGGTTGGGTACTAACTAGCTAGACATGTAGCGCCAACTACCCAATGTTACAGATCTGATATCTTTTTCTGGTTTTCCCTTTGTTTGGGTGCAAATACACATTTATCTAAATTGCAATAAACAACAAAAAGAGAAAAGAAACAAATCACATATTTTTCTTATAAAATGGAGATTTCACTAACATCTTAAAAGCTTATACCACTCTGTATTAAAATATTAGATGTTTGGATAAATATATGGGATTTGAGAAACTGCATAAATGATTTTATTTTTTAATACTAAAGTTGTAGCAATATAATAAGTTCGAGTTCACCTTTCCTTTCGTTAATACATTGGGCGATGATGGTTTCTTCTTTAGACTAAATATCAAGTTGATTTCTCTTAGGTTAGATTTTTTCTTTCAGAATTTACTTTGTAAGATTTCTTTTTTTGTTTCGGATTTTTGTTTTCGGGGAGTCTCTATTTGTTGTCAGTTTTTTTTTTTACTGGAGATCTTACCTTTTTACTCTGAGTGTTGTATCTTTCAAGATTCTTACAATAAATTTAGATGAAAAAATATTATATAGTAAAATAAGTTTTGTTTTTAATATGTATGAAACAATATTAAATCTAAAAACGGAGATAGAATTATATGATACAGTTTGCCATAAATAAACATGTCTAAATTTGAATTATATTGTCTCTATCTTATACTGCAAGAACTAAATGTAAAGCACACAAGTCAAACGATTAAAATCATCTGAGTGCAAACGGGACAAATCCATTTCTGTGACCATTTATAAATACATATATATATTTCGGCTGTTAGATTTCTAATATCTTCCAAAGTCTAGTGACGGCAAAGCTTCTAACCTCTTAAATCTCAGGCCGGTCGTGACTAAAAAATTTGAGCAAATATATAAGTGAAATGTAGGTATAGACACGTTCTTAGTCTCCAATCGGAGACTAACACATATTCGTCTTAGGTTTACCAAGTTGTTGAGCGACAGCAACCAAACTCAAGAAAATAGAAGAAAATAAGAGAGAGATGCTTCCGTCTATTTTATTGTTGAGTCGCATCAACTGGTTTCACTTTGGATAAATACTTCCTTTCAATCCCTACAGAAACCAATGACGCCTTTTTCCGGAATCAGTGACAGTAATTCTCATTATCAACAACAGCTTTTTTCTAACTGTGTTTGAAGTTTGCCTATGTATGTGTCTTCATTTTTGGGTCGCTATTGTCCTCACGCCGTCTCTTACCCGAACACACCTATAATCTCCAAAGGGTCAGGCTTAATTAAATGATCAAAACAGCTCTCAATGATATGGGAGCCATCATCCGATTATCCATTAGCCCCGTCCGTTACATGACAAAACCAAAGGTCATTAAACTCTTTAGTTACTCTTCACATCCTTAAAATTTAAAATTAATTAAAAATATAGTTGAATCCTCGATTAAATCATACATTTCGTATCAATAATTATTATCATATCAAAAGTTTATATAACTGTGAACAAAACAACAGTGTCATCTAACATTAGTATTTTAAGCTCACGCACTTAAGGTTTTCATATCATAAGATTAGTATCATCATCCTTTAACAACAACAAAAATTAGTATGAACATCATCATTTCGTTATATAAATAATAGATCATGATCATTAATCTGTCATGTGTGATGGATTGTGTGAAGTCTAGCCATCTTGAGATTGAGTTGAAAACAAATCATCACGAAGAATATGATGGGTACAAATGCAAGTGGCCAAATTGAGGCGAAAAGGAAAGTATTTCACTAATTAGTAGTTGCTGAAAGTATAAAATATGAACACTTTAAAATTAATAGCCACAATTTCGGAAATTTGAAAGAAAAAAAACTCTAACTTTAAAGGAAAGTATTTCACTTATTAGTTATTGCTGAAAGTATAAAGTATGAACTACTTCAAAAAAAGTCATTTCTCTATGTGTAAAAATATTATTTTGGCGTTAGTTTAACTGAAGCTCTTGTCTTCGCTGATCAAAAAAATATATTTAGTTTCTCTCCCAATCGTCATTTCCGCGATCGTCTTCAAATCAACCATATTCCAAATTTTCATCATTGTTGTAAAACCTTGAAAAAGGTGTCTATCATGGCCACCTTTTTCTCCCCATTATGCATTATTTGATTGAAGTCCTCCATCATTATCCAAGGTTCAGTTCTGTTTATTGTGCATTGTTGTAGTCTTTTCCATAACTTTGATCGATAATTGAGTGTTATGATGTCCATAGACACAAGATAAGTAGAAAGGAAATAGTTTCTCATTAACGATACAAACTACAAGTCTTGAATCATGATATAAGATAGAAATATTGAAAGATTTTTTCCAAAGTAAAACCAATCCGCTGCTAAGACCTTAAGGTAGTACAATAAATAATCTGAGAAATCCTAAAAACAACAACATCTGAAACATAGTTATAAGATTGTTTTGTCTCAATGAGAAAGAGCACGTCCAAGAGATATCAATGACATAACTCCTTAAGGGGTCGATCTGTAGGGAACTTTCTCATTTCTTGACAGTTCCAACTAGCTATTCTCATCAATAATCTGGCGGTACCGGGCCCACTCCACCTCCGTTATGAGATGATGATGAAGAACTAGCCTTTGACTCCACAGTCCTGAGTCTTTTGGTGGGAGTAGGCTCTAGACTTGACTGGTATCCAAGGGGCCGAGTAACTTCACGAATAATTTCGTAACCTGTGTGCTCAATAGCAAGTAATATATTCCTTCTCCTTGCTTCCGCTTCCATGGGATCAGCAACGACGGTGTAGCTGTGGTAAAAGTTTCTTAATTCTGATACCAAAATTAGTCGCCCATTAATAAGTACTTTCGTTGCATACAGATCAATCATTCCTCGGTGGGTTGGTTGCATAACTTGTGATGTGGGCGCCGGTATAGTGTTGACTGGTATTGCCGGTATTGGAACCTTATCTGCAGGTGCATAATCTACCGGTACCATTGTGTTACCATGGAGTTCTTCATCATCCGATGGTGGATGATTACCCATTGCTGCATTTTCCTCCGGTACAATGCATTCCCTTACATCATGTTGAAGAGAGTGGCACCTGAAGCAATGGTTGCGCAGTTTCTCGTACCGGAAAGTGATTGTCGCGTATTCATTCCCAAAGCGGAATCTTTGCTCAAATATCAACAATCTATCCATGGGCCAATGGATACAGACCCTAGCAAACGTAGCATTTCCGCCGAGTAGAGCCGCATCATCAGTTTCTTCAACATGGCCAAGAGATTCAGCAATGAACTGTATCATTGCAGAAGAAATGTATTGCAGTGGGATATCATAGATCCGAACCCAAAAGTAGATATCAGTCAGATCTTCATTGCCAATATTGGGAAACCATGGTTCCATCGCCACCATCCAGTTATTGAAGCTCCATGGGCCTTGACAAAGAATTCGTACAAGCTCTTCATTAGACGGAAACATAAACTGTACCCGTTCATGTTCAACAACTCTTCCTTGAACCATCTTTTCCATTCCCCAAAGACGTGGGAAGAAATGAACCATGGCTCGCAGATTTTGACATCGCGGGTTAGCCGGCCTGACCAAAAGGCTAAACTGCGTAGCCTGGGTGGCTTGGTTACACTTACACAGTTCAATGGGGACTTCAACATCATTAGCATCATATGGGGCAGTGGGATTCATGACTGCACCGTTTTGTGGGTAGTCAATACAGGGGTTATGCATCAGGTTTTGTGTTTCAAAGAGATGTTCAGATAAATACTTGTGATTGGGGTGATTTTAATACTTTTGGGAGCAAGCAATCATTTCCAGATTTATTAGCATTTAAAAATGATATCTAATCTTATTCAATTTTAATTTAATTTTTCATATCTTTATATGATTATATCAATCCAATTGTTTCCATAAATTTTCAGATTATCTTTCATTCACCTAACAATTTAGTTTTTGATCTTATCTTTAGTGCTTCATATTATCTGTCACTCAAATGTTTCCATAATTTATAAGATTATTTTTCATTAACCTAACAATTTAGTTTATGATAATGAATTTCGAGGGGATTTGGTTGAATTTAGGTGAATTAAGAATTTTTTTATTAAATTCTATGAAATCTCACCTAAAACCATGTTTATTATTTGTGTGTTTTAACTAATGAATCCAATGAAATCCCAACTGAAACTTTCAGTTCCAATTATTAAAATGTTTTCAATAACAATGGATTTAATAACATTTTAAAATAATTAATTCAGTAACATTGGATTTTATTATCATTAATTCAAACTAGATTCGAACCCGCGTCACACCGCGGATCAATTGTTTTCATATAAAATTATAATATTTTATTAATTTATTTACTATTTATAAATATTAGTATTTTAAACTTATTATAACTTTTATGTATAAATTTAACTTATTAATTTTTTTCTTTAGTGTTTATGAATACTTTTATTTTGTTGTTTAATAGTATGGTTTTGTTTATTTAATGTAGGTTCGTCATCGAATTGTAGTATTTTTATGTAGTTTAAATATTTATAATATATATAAATTTAATTTTTTTTTTAATAATTTTAACTTTTAAAACGGTTAAATTTTTTCAACTAAACAACCGAATTAAACTGAATAAAATAAAACATTTAAAATTGGATGCATTATAAGTCAAACTTCATGCTCATTTGTATTTGTAATCATTTTGGTCATTTTTATAATATGACTCGAAACCATTGTCCAATCTTTTAGCTGATATAACACATTAAACACATAATTATTTCTTCATCGATTAAGTAATATATATTTGTTTAAAAAATTTAAATCATGATATATGCATGAAAAAATTTAAACTTCTAATAATTATATGTGTTATGTAGTCATTCAAAATTATATAAATATAAGATCAAACAAAAATGATATAAGAATTATAATTCATACTATTAAATCATTATATTAGATAGGGAAATCACTGTGTTTGGTTGTAAGGATTATAGATAATTAATTAAAATTGTTTGGATACATGGATAACTTATGACATTGAATAAACAACTTTTTCATTGATAGAGTAATATATGTCTGCTTTTAAAAATTTGAATCACAACATATGGAGAAAAGATTCTAAAATTTATTAATTGTATGCATTATATAATAATTTAAAATAATTTAAAAATAAAATAAAATAAAAGTGAAAGAGGTGACTGTTTGGATGTAAGAATAGAAATAGGGTGTTTGAAAACATGAATAACCCAACTTTGTTCTTCAGTTTTAATAGTATAAGATATCTCCAAATCACTAGCTCAATACATCCCTCTTAGTGTTACAAATTATTTGTCACTCAAATGTTTCCATAATTTTTAAGATTATCTTTCATTAACCTAAAAATTTAGTTGTTTTTTTTGTATTATCTTTTTTCCAGGTTTATATAAGAACACCATTGACTCATGTTTTTCCAACCATCAAACAATAACCTTTAATCTTTCTTCACAAATTATTCTCTGAATTCTCTAGATTATTTTTTCCATCTTCTGAGTTTTTTTACTCCTAGATCTATATTAAATATTAGCTTCATTCATTTTTTGTTGTTTCAGATTTTTGCATTAGATCTTAAAAAATGTGAACTGTTGATACCAGATCCCGCATTAAGGATCTATCACCATTAAGATACGAACACGTGTCAGTCAAACCATCATAATAAAGAGGAAGAGTCTAGTTCGGGATGGAACAATCCGCTTCAAGAAGAAACAACTAGCGAGCTTACAAGGAGTCCGAGAAATGGACTCAATGAGTTCGGCTGATAATAAGAGTTCGGAGAATATAAAGAGTTCGCAAGAGGAGTCTATTCCGCGGGGTCAGAGGAGGATCTATTTCAAAGTACTGATGTATTTAAGGAGAATCATATAATAAATTGTAATCCGTTAATTAGCATTTATAGTCAAAAAGTGTATAAATAGAGACGAGAAAAGTATTGTAAGGGGATTTTTTTTCACCCCATTTGAGAGAAAAAATATACTTGAGCAATTATTTTTTTTTTGAAATTTTCTTTTTACTTAATATTCTGAGTGTGGATCCTGTATCCACATATTGGTGCTAGAAGGAAGGGATTTACGTGCTGGAATCAAGAAATATTTTCAACAAACACGCCGTAGATCCTACAAGATCGGACCATGGCTGACATCGCCAGCACTTTGACTCAAATAAATGACAATTTGGCCAGCTTGTCCGAGAAGCTTGTTACTGTACAGCAAGAAATAGAAACAATAAAAGCAGGTCAGATAACACTAACTGAAACTATACATCATCTGTTTATGCTAGTGTGGATTCATTGTCTACAGGAAACATGACAATAGGCCCTCATCAACGAGCATTATTTGCCAATCCTACGACAAACATTTTTTCGAATTCCGCTGCAGGTGGAACACCACCGTTAGCCAGTACAGAGGAGCAAAACACAGTTAACCACCACACTGAAGCTGTTGATGATCCTCTCGTTAAACTTCCTGATGCAGAGCTTGATTGTGTCCGACGTGAAATAAAGGAGATGAAGTTGAAATTCCACCACGCTACCAGTTCGGCTCCGGATATTGATAGAGTAATTGAAGAAACAAGACGATCTCCGTTCAGTGCGCAAACTGCAAGTTTCAGAATCAAAGACGCTTGGAGAGTAAACCTACCTACTTATGATGGACAGGGCAACCCAAAAAGTCATCTAGCCGCCTTTCAAATTGCAGCGGGGTGGATAGACCTTGAACCTCACGAAGTGTACGCTGGCTTTTGCAAGTTATTCTCTAAAAATATTTCTGGACAAGCATTTCTATGGTTTACTCGGCTCGGTCGAGAACAATCAATAGCTTCAACGAGCTATCTTCTGCTTTTCCTATGCAGTATTCCATATTGATGGAGAGAGGAAAATCGGATAGCGATATCTGGAATTTATCACAAGGACCACAAGAACCGCTCCGAAAGCATATTGTTAAATTCAAAGAGTTATTGGCCAAAATCCCTGGAATTTCTCAAACTGCAGCTTTATCTGCACTAAAAATGGACTCTGGCATGAGACAAGATTCAGGGAAGAATTAACAGTCAATCGACCAGAAACGATTCAATACGCCGTATTCCGAGCTAACAATTGGATTGAGTCCGAAGAAGAGAAAGCAACTTTTACGAAAAAATATCGTTTTCCCAAACCTCCGGTCAATCAGTCAACCAGAAAGTTGGAGCCAAGGGAAAATAGTGGAATAAAGCGTTTTGGAACAACCCCAAGCAACAACAATATTGTACGACCATACTCCCGAGGTGAAAGGTCCGGATATTCATCATCCACCACATGGGTCCAAAATGAGAAGGCCTATTGTGAAATCCATCGGGTGAACAGGCATGCAACCAAAGATTGATGTGTGTTAAAACGACATCTTGCGGAGCTTTGGTCTTCTGGAAGCATTGCAAAATTTAATCTTGAGGAGTTCTTTCGAAACTATAACAAAGATCGGAAAGACGATCAAAGTTCCAAACCAATGGTAAAGAAACAGAGAGCAAATGATCAGACTGGACAGTCAAGAGAGCGAATTGATGATATCATTGGGGGGTCTAAACTTTACCATGATTCGGTTAGAGCGATTAAGAGACATAAACAAGCAGCCGTAAAGGCAGTCAATGTGAAGGCTGAACCTTTCGAGTATAATACCGCTTTAACCTTTGAAGAATCCGAGACTTGAAATCTAGCCAAGCCTCATGATGATACCTTAGTTATAATGCTTGACGTGACAAAGTACAAAATATCTAGGATACTAATTGATACTCGCAGCTCAGTTGATCTAATTTTCTTAAGCATGCTACATCGGATGGGAATAAAACGAACTGAAATCATGGGACCACCAGCTCTATTAATAGCATTCACAAGTGAGCAACAATGTCTCTTGGAACGATTAAGCTTCCTGTATTTGCATCTCGAGTATCAAAAATCGTAGAATTCATAGTTTTCAACATGCCGTTTGCGTATAATATGGAACCCCGTGGTTATACCAAATTGATGTGATTTTTTATGCATCAGGTTTTACCCAACATCTAAACTCTGCAAGTGCATGGTTGTACGCGTCAGTATAATGGTGGGATCGATCCACAGAGAGTAAAGGGCACTATAGATCTGTAGATCTAAACAAAGCTAGGATGCAAATATGAAAATTGTCACGAAATCAAATCCGAATAAAATCTTTGATTAGGGAAAGAAATCAATTTAAAACAAATGTTGAGATTTGAGAAATCGCAGGGATTTAAATAAATAAAAATGATATCTAACCGGGTTAGCAATTAAATGATCTAGATCTAGGACACAAACACTGTACCAAAATAGATATTTTATTAAAAGCAAATATTATTCTAATAAATCTTTTAATTAAAAGAAAATATTATTCTACCATAAATCCGTTAGGATCCTATGATAGCATATTTTGAGCAAGTTTGATAAAGTTCACTTGTAGATCCAGCTTCAACTCTTGGAAATCTTGAAATCAAGCCTACAACCTATAGACTCTGGGTAGAATAGCCAATTCTAGTTGTACTATAAAACCCTATGAATCATTTGATAGATTCGTCAATATAACAAAAGCATTTGTTTCATAGAAGTAGAGATCTATTAACCATAATTATAATCTATAACAATAACCTAATTAAATATTAAATCCCTTTGAATAAATTCCATCTCCCAACATGCAGATCTACTCAACCATGGTAATGGGTTGATAGATTATGATGTTGTATGGTTGAAAATGCAAAGAAAGAGATGAAGACAGAATGTAGATCTTGAAAATGCAATGAAAATACTTTAGATCTGAGAAAAATCAATGTAAAAAGTTTACAAATCTGAAATGAAAATAAAAATAGCAGAGTAACAGTAAAAATCGTATCTCGGTCTCTCTGGCCGCTCAGGAAATGATCCCTATTTATAGAGTGTATTCTAGGTCAAAAATCAGAGTTAATACACGATTTGGAGAATATTCGTGATTGGGATCGATCGATCCGACTTGGATCGATCGATCTTCTTCCTCTGATCCGTGCCACCTCATAGATTCCTTTGACTGACCGATCTGCTTCGGGATCAGTTGATCCTCGTCATGCTTGGTTGATTCTCTTCAGGATCGATCAATCCAGGATGTCTCCAAAATTCAATGATGTGTAAAAACGTCTAAACTTGCTCCAAGGAAGTGAAAACCTGAAAAGACACTAAAACCGGCCAAAAGAACACAAAACCTAACTTCTAGACTCAATAAGACAAGTAAAACATTATTAAAAATGGATCAAAATAGACACTCATCACACCCCCAGGCTTGAATCCTTGCTTGTCCTCAATTAAGAAACAAGACAATGAAACAAAGTACAGAAGTGGAAGTTTGAAAAACGGGAACTTACGCTTAGCTTTAGAAATCCATCATGTTGAACATGTAAACTAAAAAGAAACCTTGTGAAAGGTTAATCAAACTTTAGCAGTAACATGTACTTTGCCATACGCATAGCAAACATTACCGTACTCTAGCATCCGAGATCCAAGGGAAATTCTGAAATCTCCATTGTTGGCCCTTTAACATTCATTAAGTGTTGCGTGCAGTCTCACAAAGGGAGTCAAAATTGCTAAGGGCTAGTAACGGGGGGGCCATTTTAAGGGTGATGGTTAGGCATGATAGATGAACTCCGGTGTAAGTCAATGCGCAAAATCACAGTAAGACGGAAACCAAAGATGGTGCACAACCTCCTGAACCTTGGATCCCAAGCAAGCTTCTATATAATGATCCTAATAGAGTTGTTATTGGTGCTAAAATAAAATAAATAACAGAAAAAATAACTAACTAAATAAATAAAACTTTTTTATTATGGTTCCTTCAGACTTCTTTTCCTTCTCTTTCTTTTTATTTTTTTTTTCTTTTTTTTTTGCAAGAGAGTCTCAGGATAAGACGGGATCGATCGATCAAGATAGGATCTGTCGATCCCAGAGCATTTTTTCTGAGAAGGGGAACCAGTTCTAACCATGTACATCAATCCTACTAAAAACAACACCAATAGTCAACTCAAACTAATATAGATGAAGTACTGAAACTAGAAAGCTTACTCAAAATCTTTAGAACATTGGTTGTACCGGCTCCCATACTCCGTAATTTTTTCACTTGGTTGCACATGCTCCTATTTTTGCGAAAGATGACTGGGGTCTGAATGAAAAAGGGTGTTAGGGTGTGGAACCAAACTAAAAATGAGCTTGGCCATCTGGATCTCCAATGATGTATATGATCCTTTTGCAATATCTAGCCCCTAAGTGAGAAGCTTAGTCCAAGTTAAAGGTCCAAGTAGATAGAGCCAACGCTGGATCATTCAGATTTCCAAAGGAATGTTGCTTCGGATAAAGTTGATCCACTGATGGTGTTTCCAATCTTCCTGAACTAAGTCCAATAAATGTCAACATAAAATCGAAATCAAAAAAATTTTAAAATCCCATGTTTTGAATCAATAAAATGGCTCAAGAAAAATGAAAAAGTTTTATATTTGAAAAAAAAAGTTTGAAATTTTTTTGGGACAAGTAAACAAAAGAAAACACACTATTAGTAACCTATGAAAGCAGTCACCCCTTCTCCCAGACTTAAATCACTGCATCCCGCAGTGATATAAAAAAAAAAAATTGGGTGCTGCGAAATAACACCGAAGATAATGAATTGTGAACAAGAAATCAAACCATAAACCGTATAAGAAATTTTATGACCAAAAGGGAGAATTGGTCTGTACATGAACGGGTTTTCAGTTTTTTTATCTCGGGATCGATCAATATGGGTAGGATCGGTCGATCCCAGCGTACCGAAACTTCTTGAAATTCACATCTTCTGCGTTTTGCACCTGTTTTCAGTCAGCTCAACACAAAAACATCATCATATCTTATTTTGAAAAATAAATAGATAAAGGAAAATAACTGAAGGGAAATAAAATAAAAGAGTTTTATTAATTCAAAACAAAAATAAATTAAAAGAACATGTTGGGTTTTCTCCCAACCAGCGCTTGGTTTTGCAAAGTCACTAGCTTGACTTAGTTTTATTTCAATTGGGTTCAGTCAGGGGAATGGAGATCTCTTTCTCCTCATGGTCATCTAAATACGGCTTAAGTCGCTGGCCATTTACTGTAAAATATCTGGTCTTTCCATCCCACAGCACGACTGCACCATAAGGTTTAACTTCCTTAA
Organism: Cardamine flexuosa; assembly: GCA_963555745.1. NCBI lineage: Eukaryota > Viridiplantae > Streptophyta > Magnoliopsida > Brassicales > Brassicaceae > Cardamine > Cardamine flexuosa. Next base: position 20,594,160 of record OY743219.1, read on the forward strand.
TCAAATAAGGTTCTCCCCAACGTGATTTCAGTTTGCCTGGAAAAAGCCTCAAACGTGAGTTGAACAAAAGTACTTTATCACCGCTGTGGAATTCTCTCAGTTTTATCTTCCTATCAAGCCAGGCTTTTCTGCGCTCTTTGTACATTTGCGCGTTATCATAAGCTTTTAGTCTTAGCTCATCCAGTCCATTTATTTGGGTGACGCGTTTTTCTTCTGCTGCTTTGGAATTAAAGTTTAGCAGTCTCGTTGCCTATAATGCTTTGTACTCTAGCTCCACTGGCAGGTGACAAGCTTTCCATAGACTAGGTTGAAAGGGGTAGTCCCAATCGGGGTTTTATAAGCAGTTCGGTAAGCCCATAATGCATCATCGAGTTTAAGGGACCAGTCCTTCCTTGTGACATTAATCGTCTTCTGCATGATACTTTTGATTTCTCTGTTTGAAACCTCCACCTGCCCACTGGTCTGTGGGTGGTATGGTGTTGCCACCTTGTGCGAAACACCATTCTTCCTCAGGAGATTAGCAAAAAGTCTGTTAATGAAGTGAGTTCCACCATCACTTATTACTACCCTGGATACTCCAAATCACGGTAATATCACTGATTTGAACATCCTTAAAACAACCTTGGCATCATTTGAAAGCTGGGATTCTATTAAGGACAGAGAAAGCTAACATCAGTTGTCTTCTTACGACCACAACTCAACTCCAATCCCGACAGGAGGGAAGATGGACTTCGTAGGACTTGCGACTGCTTCCACCCATTTGGAAACAAGAATGTATATGTTTCCACATGAAGGCGGAAAGTGGCCCATGAAATCGATTCCCCAGCAGTCGAATACTTCTACTTCGAGTACATAGTTCTGGGGCATTTTGTTTCTCTGGTTTATGTTGTCGTGGCGTTGACAGGAGTCACATCTTGAGACAAAATCATGCGTGTCTCGGAACATCGTGGGCCACCAGAAACCTGCCTGAAAGACCTTGGAAACTGTCTTGAAGGTAGCAAAATATCTCGCATAGTTCGAACCATGACAGTGGAAAAGAAGTCCAGCAACTTCTAATTCTGGAATACACCATCGGTATAAACCGTCGGTGCAACTTCTGTACAAATACGGTTCTTCCCAGATGTATTTCTTAACATCAAAGAAAATCTGTTTCCTTGCGTAGCGAGTACAATCTGGGGGTATTATTTTGGCACAGAGGAAGTTAGCATAATCGCCAAACCAAGGATGTTCGTTGGGTTCCTCGTGCAAGGCTAGTATGCATTTACGTTCCTCGTAGCACTCCTCGAAGATGGAATAAATTTTTTCTTCAGACAATCGGTCATCTATTGGCCCCTTTGTCTCTACTCTCAGTCTGGACAAATGATCAGCTACCCCATTTTCTATTCCTTTCTTGTCTCTAATCTCAATGTTAAACTTCTGTAATAGCAAAACCCAACACAGAAGTCGGGGTTTAGCATCTTTCTTGCTGAGAAGGTAACGTAATGCAGCATGGTTTGTGTGCACAATTATCTTAGATCCTATCAAGTACGATCGGATTTTCTCTACAGCAAAAACGATTGCTAGAAGTTCCTTCTCTTGTAGTGTATCTCGTTTATGTTTCATCCAGTGTCCGGCTAGCATAGTAAATAGCATACAAACGCTTGTCTTTCTTCTGGCCTAGAACCTCCCCTACGGCATAATCACTAGCATCGCACATGATCTCAAAAGGGAGTTTCCAGTCTGGCGGTTGGACTATGGGAGCGCTAATTAGTGCCTTCTTTATTTCCAAGAATGCATCGAGACAATCTTTGTCGAAATTGTAAACAACTTCTTTGCATAGAAGTTGTGTGAGAGGTCTTGCAGTCTTCGAGAAATTTTTGATGAACCTCCTATAGAAACCTGCATGGCCTAGGAAACTCTGCATTTCTCGTACTGTTTTTGGGGGTTGAAGATTTGTCATGACCTCTATCTTTGCTTTATCTACTTCAATCCCCTTTTCTGAAATTCTATGCCTAAGTACAATCCCGTCCCTAACCATGAAATGGCATTTTTCCCAATATAGAACCAAATTTTTATCTACACATCGCTGCAAGACTTTACTAAGGTTAGCCAGACAATTGGTAAAGGAGAAACCGTAGACGGAGAAATCATCCATGAAAACTTCCATTATATTTTCAGTTAGATCAATGAATATCAACATCATGCATCTTTGGAATGTTGCTGAAGAATTGCAAAGCCCAAAGGGCATCCTTCGATATGCATAAGTCCCATAAGGGCATGTGAACGTCGTCTTTTTCTGATCATCGGGATGAATGGGGATTTGGAAGAATCTGGAATACCCGTCAAGGAAGCAATAGAACTGATGGTTAGCTAGACGCTCTAACATCTGATAGAAGAATGGAAGGGGAAAATGGTTTTTTCGAGTAGCTGCATTCAGTTTCCGATAATCTATGCACATCTTGTGTCCGGTTACTGTATGTGTAGGAATGAGTTCATTCTTATCGTTAAAAACAACAGTAACTCTACCTTTATTTGGTCGACATGTACCAGACTAATCCACGGGCTATCTGAGATGGCGTATTTTACGCCTGCCTCAAGGAGTATTAAAATTTCTTTCTTAACTACCTCTAGAGGTTCGGGTTTAGCCGACATTAGGGTTCTACCGATGTCTTTGATGGATCTTCAAGGTGTATCTGGTGTGTGTATAGATCAGGGGAGATTCCAGTTAGATCACTGAGCGAGTACTTACGTAGTTCTCGAAGTAAGAGGGATATGTCAATTGGGTTCAATTTATCATTAATAATGACAGGGTATGTTGATTTTGGGCCGAGATAAGCGTACTTCATTCCACCAGGGAGTTATTTTAGCTTGATCTTTGGTACTCTCAATTCGCACCAGTCCTTAGGCTTATATAATCGGCCTTCTTCACATAGATTTTCGTCACGAGGACTCTTTGTGTTAATCATGGCTATTGAATTTCCTGAGGTTGACCCCTGAAGACGGCCATCCGCCACTTCTTGAGGTTGGGTAAGAGCCTCTAGTAGTCTGATCACTCCACGGGGTTCTGAGTTGGGTTATCCCAACTTCACTCCTTGAATGTAAGTGTTCAGAGAGTCTCCTAATGATATATCATATGGGGGGTTTCCCTTGGTATCAATCCAGAAAGTCTGTCCGTCGATGGTTGGTTTTTTGGTGGTGAAATTCATCACCTTATCCCCCAGACACATATCAATCCTTCCCCTTGGTACATCTATCAATGCTCCTGCAGTGGCAAGAAAAGGTCTACCAAGTATGATGTCTTGGCCTCCATCGTCAAGGTCTAACACCATAAATTTTATCAAGATCCAGCACTCTCCCACCTTCAGCAGAATATTTTCAAGCCCCTCTTCTGGTTTTTGCAGAGATTGGTCGGCGAGAACTAAAGAGAAAGTAGATGGCTTGAGTGTGAGAACACCTAGGCATTTTGACACAGTGAGGGGCATCACGCTGATGCTGGCTCCTAAATCACACAGGCAGTTATAAAATTTCAGATTGCCTATGGTGCATGATAGATTCAAAGAGCCAGTGTCAGCGAGTTTCCTTGGGATTTTGACTAGCATCCATTTGTTGAATTCCCTAAGGATCTTCATTGCTCCATTCTCAAGTGAAGTCTTTCCCATGAGGATGTTCTTTAGACTAGCCTTTAGGTCAGAAACTTTCCTTACCATCTCAACGAATGGTAGCCTAACTTGCAGTTCAGTTATCATATCATTAAGTTCCTTTCCTTCGAGAATTGCTGGGGTTTCAGGTTCATCAATGTGTCCATCATAGGTTGACCAATTATTGTCATCCTCATAACATTCAGTTACATCATCATGGTGCCCCTCAGAGAAATCGTCATTAGAGCTACGCTCCTCACTTGTGAAGGAAAGATTTCCTTCGATAGCGATAGCCTGAACTTGCTCTTCTGTTTCTCTATCAGGTAATTGTTGAGAGATTGAGAAACAAAATTCAGCTAATGACCTAGTTTCCTTAGCCTTGGTCTCTAGAAGTTTTACTTTGGCATCCAGACTCCTGAGTCTCCTATTCAAATCTTTGGATACTCTTCCTATCTTGGCGTTTATCTCGTCAGTAGTCTCGGATTGCATCTCCACGATGTGCTGAAACATGGACTCAATTTCGCCAAGAGAATCTGCATTCTCATATTGAATTGATCCATATTCAGCCTTTCCATGATGCTCCAATTGGTATGATTCGGTTGGAAGTTGAAAAGAGTTTAATTGAGTGTTATAAGGATTATTCCATTGTTTCCTAGGATATAATTAGAAGTACTCCTAAATTTTTGGTTGAAACTTCCTCTTGGAAAGTTTCTTTGTCTACCCAGAAAATTAATATCCTCTTTCCACTCAGCTTTATCATCATATTCAAAATCATCAATCAACCTTACTAACCTTTTTGAGGTGTATGGTATCATATTTACCTTGAAAGTGAGACATTTCTTGTGGACTTCCTTGTCAACTCTTCTATGCTGAAGTGTTGTAGGTCTTTTTTAGAAACTTTGCTCCTTAATTGCGTACACCTGAGAAGTAAAAGAAGTTTGAAAAATCAGATCCGAATAAGAGGCTCTGGGATCGATCGATCTTGGAAGGGATCGAACGATCAAAGAAGGATCGATCGATCTGCATAAAGTAGGATCGGTCGATCTTCAGGGATCGATCGATCGTAAAAGAAGTAGGATCGGTCGATCTTATGGGGATCGGTCGATCTCGGAGACGTAAATAAAAATGCAGAAAATAAAATATCCTAGACTAGGTTTAAAAACTTAAATCTAAAGGCTACAATTACTCCCCACAACGGCGCCAAAAACTTGATCTGATGTTTTATGCATCAGGTTTTACCCAACCTCTAAACTCCGCAAGTGCACGGTTGTGTGCGACAGTATAATTGTGGGATCGATCCACAAAGAGTAAAGAGAACTATAGATCCAGTCTGAACTCTTCAAAGTGAAGTTCAATCCAGTCTGATGGATGCGCCTCAAGAATGCACATCTCGCAAGATATTTGAAAGATTTTCTTTTTTAACTCACGGATTCTTGCTTTCAGCGAGCTCTTTTCCCGGTCAAGATCTTTGTATTTAGCAACCAGCTGGGGAAAGTAGAATTCAAGTTAGATGATAAAAAAAAAGGAATCAGCAATAGAAAGAGCCCAATCTAGTTTATTACCTTCTCGATGAACGTCATAGCGTTTTTCTGATCACGAGGAGGTAGCTGCTTGATCAGTCCGCAAGGGATGGTTATCGAAGTTCCCCATCCCAGAGGGCGTGCAACAGAACCAGCATTAGAGTTAAGAGCTACAAATGGGTCATCATGAAAACAAATGACCGTAGTACCTGTAGCCGAAGTCATAGGGGCGTGCCTTGGACAGGGGTGGTTAGATGCCATTGAAAGCAAGTAGAGAAAAAAAATGAGGATCTGTTCTATAATTATATAGTAGAAAAACAAGCAGATCATGCCGGATTCCACGCCTAGAAGTCAGCATAAGAGGAGATTGAATTCTCATCAATTAAGCATTCAAGGATTTGTCATGAAGATATGGGAGGATTCAAAAATAAATGCGTCTAGGTAAGGATCAAATGCATTAAATAAAATAAACTTAAAAACTTGAAAGAAACAAAAAAAGAGAGTTCAAACGAAAACAACAGTGGGCCTTGGCCCAGCAAAAATAAAAGATAACTTATAACAATCAGAGGGCTCGGGAACATTCTCCGTCACAGCCACGTCATCACCCGGAGTGATCCCTTCCTTTGGTCCGGACGTCGAGCCCTCCGTCGAAGCAACGTCCAGGGCGCCTTCCTGACAGGATGCAGGTTTCTTCTGCAAGCCTCGGAGGTAGGAGTGTAGCACTTCAAGGATAGAAACAATGGAGTCAATGCCGTTTCTCTCCCAGCTACAGGGGTGACTCTCCAAACGGAGGATCTTCCTTTCCAGCTTTTTCGGATTCATTTTTTCAGAGATCTCAAATTTTGTCCGAGATATTGACGGTCAGCACATGCTCCGTAGTGCTCGATTGCAAGCTAAAAGTAAACAACAAGTCAGTATAAACAAAAGTATTAACAAGGATCAAAATAAAAGCTTAGAGAAGTCAGGTGGACAAACCATGTTCATGAAGGTTATGGCTTCTTCTTTCTCCCTCCCTTCCAAAGTTTCGATGAAGTCAGGATAACGGACTCTGTCCGGAGAAAAGCCATCGCCAGAGGCAGGTGGCGGGCTCGACGGAGAGTCAGGATGTGATCGGTAGTGAGGATAGCGACTGAAAGTTGCCATAAGGAAGAAGAAGAAGCCAGAAAGATAAAAAAAACTACCGTGAAGACAAAAGGGAAGTAAAAGGATTTTCTGAAGTGTGAATGGAATAAAAAGAAAGCTCAATCGATACGCATTTAAGATAAGTAATAAAAGCTTCTTTAAAAGTATACACTAGTTCCGATACTCAAGTAAGGTTAATGACACACGCGAAGTAGTCATTAAACGCTTATAAACCTAGGAGGATAACCTAAATGAACAAAAAAAAAAACAAGGTCGGCCCAGTAAAGGTTTTCCTAAAAAGGGGCCCAATCTTTTAGTCTGATCCATTTCAGAATAAACTTGAAAAAATGCGAACTACTGTGAAGCCCGCTGGAACATCTTTTGTTCCAAACTATCTAACATGATAGGAAATATGGAATAAACGAACCATCAAACGGATCTTTATAATATTCTGAAAGTTCTGAACCATCAAACGGTCTGCAAGGATTCTTCTCGTACAATAAAGGTGCACCAAATATAAAGCCAAGCTCAGTCCTCGCTTAAGCCAAGCCCCATTCTCGCTCTTTTATCGAGGATAACTGGATATAGTTTTCCATTCAAAATGATAAGGGTCTGATCAACCCCCCCCCCCCTTTTTCTCTTGAAAACAACTCGACTCAGAGTTTCTGAAGGAATCGGACCTTGCAACCCGGTCAGAAATAAAGTCTTATCAAAATAATCAACCTTCTTAGGTAACAAAGAGTAGATAAGTGTTGAAAACCCCCTTTCAAAAAATATTTAAAACAAGAAAGAAACAAATTCATTAAGTTTGAAAATAAAGGGACAAGTCCTGGAATAAGTGGACGCAGGCACGAGTTAAAACAAGTTTAAGCAAGGTCAACCCTTAAAGGGTCTTCAATCATCACAGGGGCAGAGTCCAGAGGAGGGTCCACGGTAACAGTTATGCTCAAGGAAACAGCTCGCAAGACTTGGGGGACACATGTTGATACCAGCCCGCACTAAGGATCTATCACCATTAAGATATGAACACATGTCATCAAACCATCATAATAAAGAGGAAGATTCTGGTTGGGGACGGAACAATCCGCTTCAAGAAGAAACAACTAGCGAGCTTACAAGGAGCCCAAGAAATGGACTCAATGAGTTCGGCTGATAATAAGAGTTTGGAGAATATAAAGAGTTCGCAAGAGGAGTCTATTCCGCGGGGTCAGAGGAGGATCTATTTCAAAGTACAAGGCGTTACGGCATTTAAGACCTAATCAAAACTGATGTATTTAATGAGAATCATAGAATTAATTGTAATCCGTTAATTAGCATTTATAGTTAAAAAGTGTATAAATTAGAGAAGATAAAAGTATTGTAAGTGGATATTTTTCACCCCATTTGAGAGAAAAAATATACTTGAGCAATTATTATTATCATTATTTCCTTGTCGAAGATTACTCAAAATTGTGTTTCTAACACAACTGTTTATTGTCTTGTCCAGAAATTACAGTTTTCATCTAAATTATTTCATGTTATTCTTTTCATCTAATGCTTTTTCAATTCCTTTTCAAGATTTTGAATCTAGTATTAGTAATCTCAACTTAGTTTTGATTATGCCATTAAACTTAAATTTTACTTTAATTATGAACCCATATGTTACGACATCTTAATCTCATCTCTTTAACGTGTTTCTTCTGTTCATTTTGGAATTTTGTTATACTTTAGGTGATTATATATAAGACTAAAACAAAAGAGAATTGATTTATGTTGTACTATTTGTTTGAATTTTTTTTCTTCCTTCCTGAGATGTGATACAATCTCTATTTAGGGTTTTGAGCTATGGATTCGGTCAGAGGCAACTGTTATCCATCAGGGTAATTTACTCTATTTGATAATATCTATAAAACAACGTGGATGATGTCCAATTCAACTCTAATGTTCTCTATTATATTTTTCTTTGCTGTCTGTAAGTTTTACATAAAAAAACCAGAAAGCCTGAAAAGCCAAGGAAGATTAATGGATTGAGTAAAAAGCTAATGAGCTAAACAATTTGTATATATAATATAAATGCGTGTTCATGTTTTTAGGCCTCTGGGCGGTCGCCCCTTTGCCCTACCCAATTAGGCTAAGCCTGGGTCCTAGTCATTTGAATAACAATGGCGGTCCTAGCCGTTTTAGTGAACATAATTATGTGTAAATGGATATTAATTGATATTTATGATCCTAGATATTGGGAAAACCTTGAAAATAAAATGAGAGATACGTTAGTTGAACGGCCACCTAAAAGAGAACTGAATTTGGTGTTTCCTGACTAATGGAGAGACTTGTGATAGAAATTGATTTTTTAAAATATATTGCTTTTGTTGAAAGTTTTTTAAAACTCGTGGTTATTTAAGTGTGTTAGCAAATGATGGATATAATGATTGGAAGCATCTTAGTGAAAACCTTAAAAACATGAGAGAAGTGTCGAGCATATGTCTGACATGAGAACTTGGAATGAGCTGAAAATTATATCTGAAAAAACAAACTATTGATAAAGAATTGCAAAATTAATTTGCAAAAGAAAAAGAACGGTGGAGGCTTGGTTTAGTTAGAATTTTTGTTTTTGTTTAATGTCTTGATAAAAAAAAACTTAACTTTCCGTGGATCAAATGAGAAACTATACCAAGATAGTAATGGTAACTTTATAGGGATGATTGAATCGATTGCTGAATTTGATTTGATAATGCAATATCATATTAGGCGATTCATAGTCAAGACATCATCACTATCTTGATCATCAAATCCAGAATGAGTTCATTTCTATTTTGGCTTATAAAGTTCAAGTTTCTATAGTTAACATCATTAAAGAGGCCAAGTATTTATCTATCATTCATTATTGTACTTCGTATGTGAGTCATCAAGAGCAAATGATTTTAATAGTACGATGTCTGAGGCTCTTAGATAAAAAGAGTAATTTTTAGACTTTCTAATTGTAGACGATACATCCAGATTAGGTATCTTTGATAAACTATTAGATTTCAAGCTTCTCATATACGGTTAGCTTTATTTGGTTTATTTGAATCTTGTGATGATGATGCCATAACAAAAAAGTGTAGCTGAACATTTAATTGGTTCACTTGAGAATTTTGAGTTTTTGCTTGGTATGACTCTTTGGTATGAAATATTGTTTGTTATGAACACGGTAAGCAAGAGTTTACCATCCAAATACATGTGCATTGACAGTGCTTTAAGGCAATTGGAAGGTATAATGCTGTTTTTTGAAAAAAATAGAAATGAAGGATTTAAATCTGGTTTGAAAGTAGCTCAAGGTCTTGCATATTATACGAATATTTATCCTATATTTCTAAGTAAGTGTGGTGTTTTTAGAAAACAAACATTTTGATGAGAATAATCTTGATGAAGAAGCATTATCCGTTGAAGATGATTTTAGAGTTAATTATTTTCTTGTTGTTGTGGATATGTCAATTGGTTTGGTCAAAAAAATTTTGAGCAAATGACTACTTTAAAAATTGTATTTGTTTTTTGTTTGACTCTTTGAAATTAAAGTCACTTGATGAAAATGAATTAAGAGAGCACTACATTTAATTTCCAGATAACATTTTCTCATGGCATTGTATCAGATGTTGATTTAAATGACATTTATTCTGAATTGAAAATTTTGCAAATGGTTTTACTAGATGTGCCAATGACACCTAGTGAAGTGCTTGATTTTTTTGAAAATATAGGGTATTATCAAAATGTTTTAATTGCTTACAGACTTCTTCTAACTACGCTCGGTCACTATAGCATCAGCTGAGAGAAGCTTCTCAAAGTTGAAGCTATTGAAAAACTACATGAGATCCTCAATGTCTCAAGGAAGATGGAATGGTTTAGCCATTTTATGCATTGAGAAAAATATGTAGAGGGCATGGATTTTGATACTATTATTCATGATTTTAAATCCACTAAAGCTTGAAAAAACTTTTTATATGATCATTTTATTTTCATTTTGGAATAACTTTTTAGTTTTATTTATTAGATTCAAATACGTTTTAATGGAGAGGAATGCAACATGTTATATGATGCTAACTTGGAGGAGTTTAAGGCATTAAATTTATACGCTTTTTTATATTTGCTAGCATATGTTTAGGGGACAGTTTTTGTATCTCGCCCTAAAGATTCTAAAATATTTGGGCTGGGGCTGCTAGGATTATGCTCCATACTCTAAAAATTAGTACATATTGTTCCTTTCTGCATTGACCATTTATCTTCTTACAAAAGTCATTAGTAATATATCGTAAAAGTATTTGGAAAATATTGGTGTCTTACATCATTGAACCATTAAATGCCGATAAATTTTTTCTTTTTATGGTATGTATCATATATATACGTAGTACATAATTTAGTCTCAAACCTATAAATCTAAGCAAGCCGGTCACACAAAAAAATGTTTTAGCTCTTTCATGAAGAAACTATAAGAAGGAGAGTTTAGGAGAGAGAAGGATACATTATTGGGAATGTACAATTTATTTCAATTTAGGTAAATACAATTATGAGGACTAGATTTTATTTTGACTAAAATGTCAAAAATATTTAAATTAATTATTTACTTATCAAATTTAAATCACATCCAAATTTCCGAATACAATTATGAGGAGTAGATTTCATTTACCTAACAATTTTTTCTCTGTTCTTATCTTTAGTGTTTCATATTCTCTTAATTCAAATGTTTCCACAATTTCTAAGATTACCTTTTATTCACCTAACAATTTAGTTTTTGGTCTTTTATCAATCCCTCAATTAATGTGCATATAAGAACACAATTGACTCATGTTTCTCCAACCTTCAAAAAATAAACCTTAATCCCCTTCAAATTATTCTTTGAATTTTCTAGATTATTTTTTCATCTTCTGTTTTTTTTTCTCCTAGATCTAGATCAAGATCAAGAATTAGCTTCATTCAATTTGTTGTTCTTTCCAATTATTGCATTTGATCTAAACAAAAAAAATTCAACTATTTTCATAAATAAGCTCTAAGTGTAAGCAACAATTTGGTTTTTAACATTTTATAATAGTTATATTTTTTCCTTGTTGAAGATTATATGTAACATAAGGTGACATCCAATTTAACTCTAATGTTTTCTATTATATTTCTATATCAATCCGTTTTCCTTAAAAAAAATTTGCCCTCTCTATTTTTCACCTAACAAATCAGAAAGCATGAAAAGCCAATGAGGATATATGGATTGAGTAAATAAACATTTTTATAATATAAATGCTTGTTAGTATTTTTCTGCCCTACAGAAATTAAATTGTGATGTGTGGCCGTGTCGTGAAGAGACTAAGTCACTCATCCACAAATGACTTAACCTCTTCAGGAGATAGCCATACCTCCAAGATAATTTCTCCAAGGCTGAAAATATCAAACAAACATTCATATTACATAGAGTGGTTTGATCATTAGCTATCTCATCAATCAGTTCAACCTCATCATAAGGATGCTTAACTCTTTTTATTATTTAGTGGATGTTGAATGATAGTCATGTATGTATTTTTTTCGGCTTGGTAAGGGAGATAGAAAAGAAATAGGTGCACATACATTATATATATGATACAATAAACATATTAGCATGTTACAAATATATATATATATATATATATATATATATATAATATAATTTTGTTATTTATCAGTGATGGTCCTTGGTTTTTGATTGCCAATTTCAGTGAAATCAGGGGACATCAAGAGAATAGGTGGGACAGTTTTATTTATTTCTTTCAACACGATGATCCATAATTGTGGATTAATCGACTTTCCATTCAAAGTTAATCATTTTTCTTGGGTGGGACGGAGGAGTGGTTTAGTGAAATATCGTCTTGATCGAGAGCTCTAGGAAATGAAGATTGGCATTCTCTTTTTTTCCACACTAATGTGGGGCATCTTAAAGTATGTTGTTTGGTTCACATATGTAGAAAGAGAGTGAAAGAGGTAATGAGCGAGATGAGACATATTTTTTCTTTCTCAATGTAACAAAAGAAATTAAAGTAAATGCTTCATAAATGTGATGTCATTGATGCTCTCAGAGGACTGAAAGTATTGACGGAAACATGGTGATATAAAAGGGAGGAAATGATAGCGAAGTATTTTTACCTAAGTTTATTTTTGATCCATTGATTTATTTTTACCTAAGTTTCTCATTTAACTATTAATATCTAATATATATTTTCTAGAAAATATATTAGTAAAAAAAAAACTTACACGTAAAAAATATATATATACTTGGTAGCTTTTTGATGATGTCAATGTAAAACTTTGAATATTGGAATCAATATATTATAGAATATATATATATAAGCTCTTCTCAGTAAAAACACTACCAAATTCAAGAATGTGCATTTGCCTGATCCTGAATACTTTGCGGGATCAAGAGGCTACAGTAGTTGTGGATAAAACACACAAGAGACTCATCACTTTGATTGGATATTGTTTGGATGAAGATGAGAAGCTTCTAGTTGCAAAGTTTTTGCCAAATGATATTCTTGCTAAGCAAATCAAAAATAAAATTCATTGGAAATTTCCAATTAGATCGAAGATTCAACTTTTTCTTATGGATATTTGTAAATCATATGATTCCTCCTCTTCAAAAAATGTTGTCGCCTATTACATCATTATTATTTTAGATATTGGATCTAATCCTATTATATATGATGCAGCACTCTGGAACTTCTAAAAAATTTTGCATCCATTAATCTGCAAAAACCTGCAATCTTTGGGGATCTAACCCCCGACATGGTGTATAAGTCTTTAAACCTTTGATCAATGGACCAAGGGTGCTTCCACTCATCCTCTTCATTTATTCTTTTGTTTTCACAATAAACATTAGTGAATATAAGGTTAAGAATGCTACATTGTTGGTTTTACATGACATGAGATGGTTTAAATGTATCTCCTAATAGATTCAACTGAATCAGAACTTGTAGTATTCTATGTTTTGAAATTTTCTTTCTATTGTGAGTCACGGAGAAATATCAAACTATATATGGAATGGTCAAATCTTTGGTGGCTTTTTGATAGTGCCAACATAAAACGTAGAACATGTTCATGAATTATATAGAATATAAATAACTTCTTCTTATTAACAAAAATACCAAAACTAATTCTATTAACAAACACAAATTTTAAAATTATTACCAAAAATAAACATTTACCTTTGCAAATCCAATTTGTCCCCATTCATTGCAAAGTTTTTTTTCCCGCAAACATTATCATTAATCAAAGAGAAAATAATACACATGTTTGAAACAAGTTACCAATAGACGATACCAATAGATATCTAAAGAGTAAGGTTCAAAAACATATTGAGCTCGAAGAAAAGTGAACCTCGTCTACATATGGGAAAACCACCAAATTATAAATTAGACATATGTTATCATGTTGTATCCAGCCTTGACTCGATAATGATGAGTTCATTTGGCAATTAAAGTTCTTCCAAAGGAAACAAATCTATGCATGCTAGTAGATGCTATGTTAATGAATCAATCAACCAAAAGATTATCAAAAGAAGAGCTAAGCATACATCTAGATCAAAAAAATTCGCAGCCAGAGCAACGTATGTTGTACTGACAAAACAATAAATGGGAGACAGAAAATAAGACAGCAAAGACCTATACACCCACAAGAATAATCAGATCTTGAAAGGGATGGAAGAGTCAGCAAGAACAAATGGTCTTAGTGACAAAGTTGCTTTGTTGCTCGCCTGAGCCAGGACCACCAGAGCTCTGCCATCCCTCCTTAACCACCATCGAGCTTTCACCTCAACTAGCTAGAGACCCAAACCAACAACGATAAACCTTTCGCCTCAAAGACTTGTTGTCCACAATATTAGACTATGGGCTTCCAACTCAAAACTAATTGGCAATGAGTGGATTGGCCCATATCCTTATATATACCACTTAATATCCCAACCTATATCTGAGGTGGGACATTTATCCCTAATACGCCCCCTCGAGATGATTGTATTTTCTAGCCATTAATCTCGGTATTTTTGGGCAAGGATTGGCCGGCCAGCTATTGGATTGGGCCGATTATGGATCGGATTGGACATGTGTGGATCGAGCTCTGAGACCATATAGAACTGATTTCTTCTTATTATTTATGAATGATTTACATGAGTATTTATACAAGTATTTAGCTTGGAGACTACTCTAAGAATATACATATGAGTTGTTTGATATGGCCTCTTGAGGGAGTACCATAGGTTTTGGCAAGGAGTTTACAAGCTTCGAGAGTTGTGGAGAAACACGTCATGAGTGGTTGTAGAGGGGTTGAGATGGCTCCAAGAAGAGCAGCAAAGATGAGTTGGTCTTGTCTAATCCATATCGTGAACTTGGGATTAATGAAGACGGTACCATTAGTGGTAACAGTCGGCAGCGGAGTATCTACGGAGGCATCGATGAAACTGGAGAGGCCGTGACCTCCAAGGAACAGGCGAAGCTGGAGACACCACGACATGTAGTGTGTGGTGGTGAGCTTGGTTATACCGGTCATATTGACTGAAAGGATTGATGTGTCAGAGTCACTGAGGTTAGCGAGTTGCATTGCGGTTGCATCAGTGATGGATAAATATCTCACATCGGATATAAGTTGGGATATTAAGTGGTAGTGAAATACCACAAATCCACTGGAGACAACTAAAGAAAACCAAACAAAAAATAACTACAAAGATTTACAGCCCTCCCATAACTGATGCGTGAAGCCAGATAGCCGAGGTTAAAACGCAAAATCACCAAAACAATTCTTCACCAGGCGGCTATGGTTTTTCGAAGCTCTGGAGATTTTTGTTTCTCCCATTCAGTGCAAAATTAGCAATTGGAAATAGAGAAATCAATACAAAACCTAGTTAAACTCATTAATGAGAAAAAGAAAAAATATATATAATGGAAGCGAGAAACAAAATTATGAGGAAACAAAAGAAAATAAATGAATGAAATTAGAAGATGATGATTAATGATCTAGCTGCATAATCTTGAGTACTACGCTATTTTTTTTATTTTTTTTATAACTCATAGATAGATCCCAAGCCTATGGAATGGTCTAGACTAATCCTCTGGGGAAGGTGCTACTCATAGATAGGCCCTATCTCTGGATATTAGCAAAGGCTCATATCCATGTGGTCAAGCCAATTGATTAATAATTATGTGTTTGGTGGGAATCGATCCCTGGCCTCGACCAGCAGGGCTACTCCTCGCCAAGCGAGAACCACTAGATCAAGAGAACTTGGTTCTACGTTATAATTGCTTAAAGTCATATCACAAAGAACACATTTGATATTCTGATTTGCGCGTCAAACCAAAACCATTGGTGGTTCTTGCTTCTCCACGACAGTCGCAGATTCAGCAGAACAAACTCAAGAACGGTGGATTCGGAAACTGGCCTTTCACAGTCTTCTCTTATCTCAAGAACGTGTAGCTTATTGTATAGTTTAAGCATTGGAGTATTGTATTTGTAGCATTGCATGTTTTGAAAAGTACTATAATTAATCTAAGTGCTTACTCGGTTCTGTCTGATAAGGTATATTTAACAACATTTTCAAGCCTATAACTTCTAAATGATTCAAGGATTCTAAGCTGTTTTTATTGCTTAATGGATATTGAAGGATAGTTATGCATGTCTTTCCAGTTTCGAGTTGGTGTGCGAGATTGTGAACCCTGAGAATGTGGCACATATTTGATACTATCCTTGTGAATATGATAACTTGAATACAAATTTCTCTAAGCAATGTAAGTGATTAGCTTCAAGTCCTCTCTTGCTTGCTTTCTTAGTAATCAGATGAGGAAGTAGTCGCTTCAGAGGATGAGGGAAATGAAGGAAATATTTATTATGGTGATCAGGAGTACTTGAGTGATAGTTCAGATGATGAAAAGAGAGACTTGGATGATACGAAGTACAAGGGATTTTGCTTAGGTCAGGAGTATAGAACCGCAGCTAGTTTGAAACAGGCTATCACCAAGTATGCTGTGAAGAAGAGGAAGAACATCAGGATAGACAAAAGTGATAAGACAAGAGTTATTGTTATATGTGATGAAAAAAACTGTCCATGGAGGCTATATGGTTCCATAAACAGCAGCTGTAGTAGGGTAGTTATTAGGTCTTTGTAAGAGGAACACAACTGTGCATGGGGTGGGACACTCTCGCTACTTACGAATGCTAGAATAGCTGATCTCTACATTGAAGAATTCAGAGAGAATCCTAACTTTTCAGCGAAACAACTCCACAACAAGCTACTCAGACGAAACATAAATGTTCTGTGGACTATATGCGAGAGGACAAGGCTCAGATGCTTGAAGACTTTTGACAGAGAGCAAGCAGAACAATTTGGTAGGCTTCACGATTATGTGTATGAGCTAAAGAGATCAAATCCTGATTTAACAGTCGAATGTGAGGTCAGACAATCAAAATTCCATAGGTTTTATTGCTCATTTTTTGGATTGAAGCAAGGGTGAAAGGCTGCATGTAGAAGAATCCTACATATAGATGGAACGTTTCTGAAATGGAGAATGACTGGTATGTTGTTAGTTGCTTGTGGTAGGGATCCGAATGATCAGATGTTTCCAGTTGCTTGGGGAATAGTTGATGTGGAGAGTAAGGACAATTGGATCTGGTTTTTTGAGCATCTAATTGCTGATATTGGGTTAGGCGAGGGGAATGATGTTACAATAGCAAGTGATCAACAAAAATGATTGATTGCAGCTGTGAAAGCTGTATTACCATATGCTGAACATAGGATGTGTGCGAGACATGTGCATGCTTGTTGGAAGAAGAGACACTTAGGAAATGAGCTGCAAGACATGTTCTGGGCAGCTGCAGATGCATACTACCCATTAGATTTGAAAGGAAGATGAAAATGCTGCAAAAATACGACCCCGTAGCACATGGCGATTTGAGAATGAATGTCTTTTGTCCTTGGACAAGGTAAGAACCAATCCTCTTTTATATTACTTTCTTTGTAGTGACTTAGTATAAGTAAATAATGGTTCTTTTATGTGTAATGCAGGGCATATTTCACAGGATATTCCAAGTGTGATGCTGTGGAAAATAATTTAGGAGAGTCATTCAATGCAGCTATCCGGATAGCTAGGACTAAGCCAATAGTAGAGATGCTTGAGGAGATTCAAAGGAGGGTCATGACAACTAATGATAAGAAAAGGTTAGAAGCTGACAAAGTGAAGATAAATTACACTCCTAGGGCTATAGCTTTGCTAGATCATCAGATAGATCAAGCTAAATACTGCCAACCTTTATCTTGTGGCCTAGGGAAGTATGAGGTTACATACAAACTCGTGGATAGGTATGTTGTTCACCTTAGGAATGAAGTCAGTTGTAGTTGTAGGCTTTATCTGGTTAGTGGATTCCCTTGTTGTCACATATGTTCTGCCCTTAGGCTAGAGAAAAATGCCGAACAAGACCCAGAAACCTTGATTAGCCATTGGTTTACCAGTGAGAACCTTAGGCTTGCTTACGGAAAAGGTTTGGAACCAGTGAATGGAATGAATCTTTGGAAAGTCACAACAACTGAAACGGTGTTTGCACCTGCTTTTAAGAGTCCTGGAGGGAGACCACCAGGTAAGAAGCGGGAAAAAGAGAAGCGTGAGAAAGAACCAACCAAAGTACAAGGCCAATTGGGTAGAGTTGGAATCAAAATGGTATGGTGTTACTGCTTTTCAATATATGTTATTGCATTGTTGTTATTGCATTATGTTCTAATATTGGGTCTTCATGTCACAGCATTGCCAAAACTGTGGTCAGGAAGGTCACAACAAGACCAGATGTAAAAACCCTCCAAAACCAATGCCACAGAAGAAGCCACCAGGTAGACCACGAGTGAAACCAATAGAGACAGTTGGTAATAGTGTTTGGGATTGTGTTGACTGTGCATCATCCTCTCAGCCTCCTCAAACTGATGGATGGCAACCTTGGGGTTCTTTACGTGGATCATCCTCTCAGCCTGTCCAAGGTGCATCGTCTTCTCAGCCTCCTATCTCTCAGGATGCCCATGGTGCATCACCCTCTCAGCCTCCTCTCCAAAGCCTGTCATCAGCATTGCCGAAAAGAAAGAGAGGCAGGCCAAGGAAGAATGAAAACCTCCACATTCCAGTTTCAGAGCCTGGGCGAACCTATGAAAGAGGAGCTATAGTTCTCCCACAAGTAAGTCTTGATATTATATTTTCATTAACGTTTTTGTGCTATTTGGTTATATCAATTCTTATTTTGAAATCTGCAGGAGGGTTATGGAATATTCACGAATTCTGAAATGGGGGATGACTACATTCAAGTAGGTAGGTCTGTAAGAGATGCAAGAGACAACACTATCTTACCTAGCAACCTATACAGAGCCAGAGAGAAGAAGAAGATTAAAAATGCTGCAAAAACCCGTGCTGCTGCTGCTATTGGTGGAGCTGCTGCTGCTGTTGCTGCTGCTGCTGCTGCTGCTGTTGCTGCTGCTGTTACTCGTGCTGCTGCTACTCGTACTGCTACTCCTGCTTCTCCTGGAGCTACTGCTGCTGCTGCTACTCGTGCTGCTACTCGTGCTGCTGGTGCTGGTGTTGCTCTTCCTGCTTCTCCTGGAGCTACTGCTGCTCGTGGTGGACCTCGGACACGTGGAGGTGTAGGTGGAGCTGCTAGTCGTGGAGGTGCAAAACGTGTTCCTGCAACTCGTGAAGATATTTTAGCTCCTCAGCCTTGTGTGCTATCGCTTTCAGAACTCGCAGATGTGGTGGGAAATCGAGTTTTTCTTTCCCAGCCTTGAAGAATGACAAAAAAACATTTGCAATGTATGCCTATTTGCTTCTACTTTGTTTGTTTTGCTACTTATTTAAGGAGTACTATGGTTGAATGACTATGGTCTAAAACCATCTCTTGTTGTATGACTTCTACTATGTTTGTTTTGCTACTTATTGACTTATATGTTTGTTTTGCTACTTATTGACTTCTATGTTTGTTTTGCTACTTATCTACTTATTGACTTATTTAAGCAAGCCTACTATATTTGTTTTGCTACTTATTGACCATCTCTTGTTGTATGACTTATACTATGGAGACATCTCTTGTTGGAACAATATAAGTCATACAATAATAATTCATACAAACCAAAGAAGTCATACAAAGCAGGAAAGTCTGAACCACAATAACCAATACAAGTCTTACATACGTCAAGATCCCCAATCCTAAAGTATCATCCGATAGTACAAACCAAATAACCCAACAAATGTAACACATACAATGGCCTTCATAACTTTTCCCTTTATCGCTTTTACTTCACATTCCAGTTTCTTTGATTTCTCTGAAACCTTTTCAAGTTTCTCCATTAACAATTGAGAAGAATCAAGTAGTTTCGCAAAGTCTTCAGTGAGAGTTTCAATGTTTTCCGAGAGAACATCAAACTCTTCCATCTTAGCTTCATTTACCCATTTGAAAACATGACCACCATTTCCCTCATAACCATCAACGCATCGATAAAACTTTCGATCCGGATTGATTTTCGTCTTTGCTACTGAGAATTGTAGTTGGTTTTCCACATCTACATTTTCTTGGGATACCCCTCACAGTGTTAGAGCGACTCAAACTTGACGAAATGTTACTCATTTCTCCTAATTAATAAAACAAAATCACATAAATCAAAGAAATTGAGCCTAAAGCATAAGACATTCAAATGTTAAATCATACCTTTGTGTTATCTTTTTCTTCGTTCTCCTCTTCTTCGTTCTCTTCTTCTTTGTTCTCTTCTTCTTTGTTCTCTTCTTCTTCGTTTTCTTCTTCTTCGTTCTCGTCTTCTTCCTCTTTTCTAGATCTACTTTCTTTATCTTCTTAGTGGCTGTTTTATTTGGGTTTTTTTTGGAATACGCTTAAAACGACGTCGTTTGGACATGGTCCTTTTAGACACTAAAAACGACGTCGTTTGGACATGGTCCTTTTAGACACTAACTTATCACTACAATTATCTTAAACAATTATAACATTTTCATAACAAATGTCTAAAATATATATTTAAACCATTACAACTTAGAGTATGGTTTGGTTAGAAGTACACAACTACTAATATATTCATAAACTTCTAATACTTCTAAATTAATAGAACAATCAAGAAGGCTACAAGAGCGATCGATATAGCTAGAGCAGTCAAAACCTTCATCTCCTTCACCACCATAGCACTTCTATCAACCTCTCCACTCATTTCACGCCTCTCCAGCTCCTCAACCTTCGCCTTCAGCTCCTCAATATTCGCTTCAGCAGCTTCTGACAACAAATGAAGGTGGTAAATCTCATCCCGGCTGTGGCGAACATTGTTCCACATCATTCGGGGATCAATCTGTGCACCTTCAAAATCAGTGTTGATGTACCTAACCCTATCCTCGAGGCTATCTTTCTCTATTTTTATTTTTTCCACCTCTTCCAGCACAGCATCATCCCACCATTTCTTAATATGGCATCCCCCACCCTACATCAAACCATACTACGTAACAATGGATACCAACTTAACAAAACACTCTCTTCAAATACTAATAAAACAATTACCTCTCTATTCTTGCACGCATAATACCTCCTTCCCTTATGGAGACCAGCGTCACAGGTGAGAATAACCGGGTTCAAACCACAGTAACAGCTCCGAGGAATCCCATATTGTCTGCTGCTTTGCTCACCGGTATCAACACTTGGCAGTTCCGACGACGTCCAGCTGTAACTATGCAGATCCATTCCCTTCAAACCTACCAACAAATCGACAAACAAAACCAGTCAGAAATCATTCCCTTATATATGATGCACATATATAAAACAAATTCTATGCAGAAATCTCACAAATCACATATATCAATCAAATTATACTAACAAAATCTCACAAATCACCATTAAAAACCAGAAATCATTCAAACGAAACCATAAATATATCAAAACCCATTCGACAAATCAAACACAGAAAATTCATATAACCGAATCTAACAAATCAAAATAACAAATCATACAAATGAATCCTTAATCAAACCTAACCGATTCGACAAATCAAACGAATACAGAAATGAAACAATCCAAATTCAAATCCAAACGACTTCGACAAAGGAAGACCCAACACGACGAAACTCGAAATCGTGAAATGAGGATAAACTATACTAACCCTAATCGAAATTACCCATAAATTATTCGCGATTTGAGGAAGAACCCTAACCTAAAATCGCGAGAGAGAGAGAGAGCGAATGAAGAACCCTAAATTTAGAATTATTCCCAAATCGATTTTGCCCCAAATAAAACTCTAAGTCCGACTTAATGAAAATGCAAGCGTATAAGCTTAAAAAAAACGACATCAAATTAGAAAAACAGCATGCAGTTTTTTGGGACAAAACGGTGTCGTTTAGACCAAACAGTTAGTTTTGTCATAGACCCGGACGGCGCCACGTCGACAATACACGTCTTGGCTGTATAGCGGTGCCACGTAAACATCACTAAATTTACATGCACGGTTTAAAGTTGGATGTCAATCTTGCATATTTTAATAAGTTTGTTGGTTTTTTAGCAGAAAACCCTTTTTTCTTATGAATCAGTAATTTTCATCTCTTGTGTGATACCATTACGAAGAGACAACCATAACAATACATGTGAATAATCAAACATTCATATTCCTGACTAAATGATTGAAAATATTATGGGCTCGATTCAAAAAGCTAACTTGTTGAACATATATTGACATTTATTATATAACATATATACGAATAAGAGATGAATAACCTTTTTTGCAATTTCATCAAGTAATTAGTGTATACATAGAATACATTACTTCAATCCTATAACTTCATCACACATATACACACAAATCATCACATATATAAGCTATTTTATATTATATATCAAAGTCCTAACTTAAGATCTAAAGAACAACTTGAAGATGTGTCTAAAGAAGAAGATGGCAAATTCTGCTCCGGCGCTGGAGCTGCAGGAACATTAAGATCGATGCCCCCGGCTTTGTTCTCTCCTTGATCTTTCTCCCAATGACATCTCATGTGACCACCTAATGCTGGACCACTCGAGAACACTTTAAAACAAATGTGACAACGATGAACCATCCCCGAAACCAACTTCCCACGCTTGCTCTTACCCTGATCAACGTTCTCTTTAGGAGGAAGAGGAGGAGGAGGAGGATCTTCGGCTATGTTTGTGATGGTGAAACATCCTTTGACGTGTTCGCCTAACGCTTCATGTGACTCGAACACCTTCTTACAAACTCCACACGCGAACCGTTCCTCCTCAACTCTCTTTGTACCGGTCGGGTCAACATTACCCAACATTAGTAAAGTAGATGCTACTTCATTCTCCACTTTCGAAGATGATTGCATGGCGGTTGCGTTGGTCTCACGTTTGCAGTTAGGAGGAGGAATGATGCCACGCCAATGACGTTCAGGGTGACATCTCATGTGTCCGAAAAGTGCTTTCGATGAACTGAATTGTCTGCCACATTCGGTGCATGGTGGTACGATTTCAGGAACATCGGTATCCGGTTTGTTTACCGGTTTAGACCCTGAGGACGAAGAACCGGTTACGTTATTGGTGGTGATTCTAGTACGTTTTTTTTTTGGAGTTTGACTGTAACTCGGAAGTACATTCGAAGGAGCATTGGAATTGGGATTGGAGTTTGAAGTATTCGACATTGTTATGAAAGTGGAGAGAAAGAAGAAAGAAAGAAAAAAAAGTGGGAAAGAGTGAGTTATGGTTGGTTAAGTAGAAGAAGTTAGTTTTCATTTACGGTTTCTTAGCAGTTACTTCTCGAATTGTGGTTTTTTTTCTACAAGCCCTATTTTGTCGGATTTAATTGATTTTTTTCTTCTTAATGCTAAACATATTTTAACTACTACATTTTTACTCATCTTATTAGAATGAAACAAAAGTTGTTCGGTTTGACTTTGACGTCTAAACCTCATCACAACTCATCAACGTTAACACAAAACTATATTTTATAAGATAAATGGAGAAGATCATGTATATGTATGTAGCCATTCCCACTTTAAGAAATCAAACTCTGTAACAACTTCAAATAGAATCCGAAATATTAAAAAGAGGAAGAAGATTACCACTGAAAACAAATACCGTTTATCGATATGCGGCTTTTCTATCCACAAGTTCACGATCCTAACATAAATATAAATTATAAGAATTCCATAAATATCATTCATTACTGAAGAAAACACATTTCAAGCTGTTTATTCTATAACCGAGAAGTCACAGATGGAGAGACCTCTGTTTAGTTCACGAACCTGTGCCTACTGACCAATACTCCCCAAGAGTCGTTCTACAGCAGCATTAACGTTCCCGTTGGTTGCAAGTAAAGCCCTTATGTTCTCTGCTCTGTCATAGAAACCCATTTCCTGAAGCTGTTGCAACTGAGTCGCGAAGCGCTCCTCAGGAGGAACTGAAATAAAACAGACGTGTTTCAATGGAAACATCTCAACATACACACATAAGAAAAGAGAACATATAGTTCTAGTGATTCTAACCATTGGGTTGGTTCGTGCCACTCAGGCCACCAGCACCAAGACTGCCAAACATATTCATCAACAAATCCAGCCCCCCGTTATTCCCTATGAATATTATCAGACTTAGTTAATGAGCTACGGATGAAAATATGAAGCTCCATACATGGAAGCAAAGAGAGCAAAATAAAAAGTAGCTACTGTACTAAGTGAATAACTAAGGCCTTTATAACTTCAGATATAGATACTATCTTTAGGCGTACCTGTGGCTGTGGCAGCACCAGTTTGCCCTGGATCCCTACAAAGAAGATGGATTTGGAACATGAATATGGATTGATGGAAATCGAGATAGAGAAATCATAACATTACGTTTTATGTTTCTATTCCAGTTTATTTCAGTAATTAAAACGCTTTACAGTGCTTGATAGAGATTTCTAATGATCAGCCCAGTAAAACATACAAGAGTTGCTGCATTACACAATGAACTGTTTGCTAGTCACACTATTGTCTAAACACAAGACAGCTCAAACAGTCTATATATATAGAACATTTTACTGCTAAAATACATAAAACAAAATAAAGCAGTGAAGGGTATCCAACTTACTGGCTTGTCGTATTCCTATTCGCAGATAAAAGTGATTGCTGTAGAGTCATCATTTGCTACAGATAAATAAAAAAATCCATTAGATTGAAGAATTCATTACTTAAAATGGCTTAGAGATGCAGAAATGTTTCTTTGGAGAGACCACATGTTCAAAATTCACATGCATAAAGAAAGCAGAGGCCCAACTGACCTGCATCATCTCTGGAGAGCTAAACTGACGAAGGAAATCTGGGTTCTGCATCATTTCCCTCAACTGAGGATTCATATCTAGCATGCTTCGGAGTTGTGGGTTGAGGTTCATTAGCTGGAATCAAGGGTAAACATTGTAGACATGTTTACAATAGCAACAGTGTCTTAAGTTCAGATGGTTTTATGTGCTACCTGATTCATGTATTGTGGATTGGAAAGTATGTTTTGCATCATCTGAGACATGGCTGGGTTTTGCAATAACTGGTTCAATTCAGAAGCATTTGGAGTGGTACCAAGAGGTGAATCTGCACCAAGGCCTCCAAGACCTCCAAGACCACCAAGACCACCAAGACCACCTAGTCCAGGGCTTCTCGCATCTCCACCAGCATTTGTCCTTCCAGGGGCAGTTGTCTGGCCTGTCAAATAGCCCCACAATATGTTCAATAATGTTCAGTGCATTATGAGTAAAAGATAAATTAGAACCAAGCAGCCAAGAAACTTATTCATAGACAAAATACTCATAACAAAAAATAGTTAGAACTACATGACTCAGCAATTTATCACAAACAATATTGTTCCTGAAACAGTGTGGTAACATAAACTTCCATTTCTTATAAAACAAGCGACTCTTTGTAGAATTAATCCTTCAAAAGATGAGTAAAATCCCACAGCAATTAAGAGGATGAGAATGCAGAATCTTACCACCTGTAGCACCCCATGGATTAGGAAGTGGATTTGCGTTCGGAATACTATTCCCTGTTCCCGTTTCAGCATTCGTAGAAGAATTATTAGACGCATTGGCACCTTGTGTAGTAACACCCTGGTTTCCCAAGAGAGCAGCAAATGGATTAGAGCCCGTATTACTTCCAGCATTCCCTGACATAGTAGTAGCATTCAAGAACGGTTCCTGGACATTTTCATACATACGCCTAAGCATGTTAAATCCCTCGGGCATCGATTCAATATTACTCATGGCCCTATCAGTATTCCTCATCATTTCGCGCATAAGCTCTGGGTTTCTCGCAGCTTCTAAAGTTTGTCGAAGGATGCTTGGGTCATTGAGCACATGGCCAAGCTCAGGATTGCGATCTACAAGCTCACGCATTTGAGGGTTACTCATAATCATACTCCTCATAAACTCAGGGTTGTTCATTAGATTCTGAATGGCTGGTGTATTCATCATATCTCTAACCATGTTAGGGTTTTGAGCTAGTTGTTGCTGTGCCTGCTCAAGATCAAGAGGACCAGATCCAAATAACCCAGCCATAGGATTTGCACCACCACCCAAAGGATTAAATCCAAGCCCAGGGAACAAAGATTCTCCTCCTAGATTTGGGCTATCATTTGCTCGAGTAGCACTAGGTGCAGTAGTCTGGTTTCCAGCCGGAGCAGAAGGAGGTGCTGAAGAAGGTGCAAAGCCTTTAACCATATGAATGGTATGATCAGCCTGCAAACCTACGTATAAAATAGTACACAGAGAATTCAAACATTAAGGCTCATGAGGTAACAATAAAACTTGGAAGGCTATCTAACAAAATCAGATCACAACAGTATGACAATCAATTCACTTTCCATCAACGTGAGATTCAACTACTGATGGTAAAATTGTATGAATCATTTATCATTATCATTATACAACATCTATCTATACTTTCCCCATAGCTAGGTTGAGACATTTTTCACATTTCACATGAAAAGATACAAAACTCATCACCTCTTCAACAATGAGCATCACCAAAACAAAAACCTTCCCCCCCCCCCCCCCCACCACAAAAATCTTACATAAATCCAACCCTATAAGTTTTCAATCAATTAAATCCACATAGCAACAGAAATCAGGAGAGACGACAAGTACCATAGCTGAGGAGTGACTGATCGTCCTTAAGAATCCGTCCCTTATAAATCAAACGCTGCTGATTTGCTGGAACGTCGCTGTTCTGAGCCACCAACTCTTTGAAAGACTCAACCGTGGAATCGAGGCTCGTCGTCACACTAAATTTCGTGCCATTAGAGCACCTGATGTTCACGGCTACAGCCTCGCTTCCAGCTCCGACGGGCGGCTGACGCGAATCTCCCTCACCACCCATTCTAATTTTTGAGATCCTAGTTCACCAAATTGCGAAATCGATCAGAAGCCACTAACCCTAGAAAAAAATCAATGAAGATTGAGGAGACTCGAACCTCTCAGAGTCGGTTTTGGATGATTTCTTGAGGAAAGGGATTATAAAAATTTGGTCGAATAACAAATGAGAGACTTCTTCCAAATTGGAGAGAGCGACGCTCGACAAAAACGTATCGACTTGAATCGGGTCGGGTCGGGTTTAGTTAAGGTGGGCCGGGTCAGACACCAAAACCGGATTCCTTTGATCCAATTTTATTTTCAAATTCTGACGATTCATACGGCGTCGTTTCTGCTATTCGTCTTCTCTGGTCTGCCTTGTTTAGGCCATTAATGTTTTTTTTTTTTTTCAACGCTTGTTTAATAGTTTTTGGTTTTTGGAACTTTGGGTTTGTAAAAATATGAAAATAAACAAACAAACATAAATGTTTGTGAGGAAAAAAAAAGATTTAGAGAAAAGTGAAAAAAACCCAAGACAATTTTTAAATTTGTTTTTACAAATTGATAAAAACTTTCAAATTCTAACTTCCCTATTTATTATGTAACCTATTTTTCGTAAAATCTTAAATGGGTTAATAATAGGTGTTTAGAAACCTAAATCCAAAAATTACATCTAAATTTGTAAACATCAAAGATTTTATACTGTTTGCATGAGGTATATGGTCTAAATATATGGTATAAATATATACTTCCATTTTTTTAATTTGAATATTATAAATAAACAAATGAAATAAATAAATAAACACATTTTTAACCATTTAATTTCAGTAAATGTACATTCTATTTATAGATGAGATTTATCACAGATGGTACTTGGTTTCTTCAAAAAAATTATTGTTTCAATTATTTTATCTAAAAGCAAGATATAACTGGTCATATCAGATATTCATAATTTTACACGCTCACAACTACACACGGCTCAACCCCATTCAATCTTCCATAAATTCAATCTTCAAATCTGTATTCCCATTTATGCTTTTGAATATCGCATAATATAATGTAAAATTACTTTCAAAAGGATTCAAAACTATAACAGAGAACAATAATACTTACACTTCTTTTTTTTTAAACTGAGTTCAATATTGTTCATTCAAAACATTTATTGCCTCCCACTTTCTGATTAGACGAACTATGGTATAACGGTATGGGCGTTTTCTGTTTAACTAATCCAATATGAAATACTCCTTGTTGTTGTTTAAAATTTCAGCATCCATTGATTTTTTTTTTATATTCGATATTTCTGGAAACAATCAAATAAAATTTACTGAAACAATATTGATTAATACACGTAGAGGTGCTCTAAATTTTATTGATTGTTCTAAACCATAGAGGTGCTCTCCACCGAAATATGCATATAGGTGCTCTAAATCAATAAATTTATTGATTGTAATAAATAGAGGTGCTCTAAACCTAAAATATTAATAGTAACAAAACATATATTAATGAAGTAGATATCGATGTAGAATTATCTTACGTTTATGAAATTTATAAAGCCGTAATTTTTTTCTGGTTTTGAATTTTGGAGAGATGTCAAACAGGTTTTATATAGTTGGAGAAGTATAACTCTTTTTCTTTTTTAAATTGTATTCTTTTTTAAATTTTTAAATTTGTAATCTAAGATTTTATTTATTATACTTCTTTTTTTGTCCTTTGAATAATTTATTAAAAATATACGATCGAGATATGTCCTATATCTTGGCCAGTCTTTTGGATTCTGTATTGCTTCCACCATCGCTTTACAATCTGACCAAATTTCCACTTCCCTACATGGATGTCTTTAAGACTCTGGAGCGTCCATAGCGTAACCCTGAACTCTGCAGCTATTCGGTTAGATGCTGCTAAAAACGCCTCCTTAGCGTGGTGTTTGACATCCCCTGTATGATCTCTTGTTATCCAGGCACCCCCACAGAGTGAATGTGGATTAATCCATGAAGAGAAAATGTTACATTTTAAGGACCCTTGACTTGGTTTCTTCCATTTTTTTGAAACCCTTTTGTTGGTCTTCCTTGAAACATTTCCTGATCCAGTTTCTCTTTCATTTTAAACCATATTTCCGCCTCCTCTAATGCCAAAGCAAGTGTTATATGGGCATCTCCATGTTTGCTTGCATACATACGTGCATTTCTGTTCTTCCATACTTCCCAAAGTATCCACGGTATTGCTTTTCTCTGATTCTCCGGTATCGTGGTATTGTTCATGTATCCCTCAATGTTTCCATAACTTTGTATCAAAATAGGGATCCAAGTATTTCTCCATACCTGCTGCGCTTCTATGCATTCAAATAACACATGTTTAATAGTCTCTACTTGAGCATGACACAAGCTACATACCACGTTTGCTTGCATACCATGAGCTGCTATTCTTTCAGTAACAGCCAATGCCCCTGATAGAATTCTCCAGAGGAAAAGGTGTATCTTCGGTTCAGTTTGTATTTTCCACGTTTATTTGTTTAAGATGTTTATTTGTTTTTTTAATAGGTATTTTAATTTTTACGTTTTTTAATTAAATGAAGTTTTACTTTTTTAATAAAATTACAATAATAATTTTATTTTCTATTTTTACTTTCTTTTATAGTTTTTATGTTAAGTTAAATAAAATAATTTTTTTTCTTTTTATAATTGTATTCTTAGTTTAAATTTCTTTTTATTTTACTGATAATCTATGGGGTTTTTAAAAAAAAATTGGTATTTTAACTTTTTCTTTTTTTCAGTTAAATGAACTTTTACTTTTTTTAATATAAAATTACATTAATAATTTTATTTTTTACTTTTACTTCCTTTTTTAGTTTCTATGTTAAGTTAAATAATATATATATATATATATATATATTTCTTTTATAATTGCATTCCATTTTTAAAACATGTTAAAATCTGATCGTTTAAATTGACATATGTCACGATCATGTGAGTTACTAACTTTGAATCATTCATCTTTATATAATAAGATGTTTGCCCATTTTAAACTTAACTTTCACTATTTTTTTTCATGTTTTCCTTTTCTCATGACTTGAATGTTATTACAAAAATTATAAGACTTTACTCTCTTTATTCTTAAAAATTGATTTGAACATGTTAAAAATTTTGGATACCAAACCGTATATATATTATAAATAACAAGCATTCTTTATTCCTTTTAAAATTTTCAAAGTTACAATTTAAGTTTTTAAAAGCTCTCGTGAGTATTTAGTTCTTGAACAAATCTTTGCTTGTTTGAGCACTGATTTCTGGCCATCAAAATGCATACTTTTTGTTTTTTTCCATGTAACTTATTTAAATTCAATAAGTTTTCTAAATTTTAATTATAGAATTGAAAACGTCAAATTAAATAAATTATTTTTAAATCATGATTTTTTTTTTAACTAACTATATATGATAATATGTTAGATTTAATTTATACAAAATTTAATTCATAATTTATAAACAAAAAAGTCTACAAATTCTTTTATTATAAGCTCAGTTATAATATGAAGTAAAACTCATAAATTCGAATAATAATTATTAATACTTTGATTTATTTATTTGAAAGTAAATTTTTTTCTAAACTATATAAATAAATTTTATAAAACTTAAAATAATTAATCAGATTTTTAGATCACAAAAGTCAAATGTTTTTATTATAGTTTCAGTTATAGTATGAAGGAAAATTCATAAATTAGCCTAATAATTAATAATTATTTGATTTATTTATTTGAAAGTAAATATTTATCTAAATATAGAAAAACAAATTTAATTAACCAAAAACTATTAAATAAGATTTAATATCATTTTTATAAGACAGTGACTTTTCAAATTCTTTCATATATATTTTAGTTAATAATAGTATTGATTACAAGCTTTAAATTGTAAATAACATAATAAAAATTAAATAAACAACTTTAAATTAATGAAAACAATTGCTGCTGTGTCACTTTTTTAGAATAGGAGAAAAATGAGGTGTCATCACCAAAAAAGAAAACGATATTACTTTTTATATATAGACACATTATGTTTCTTTTCTCTTTTGAAAATTTTTGGAATTTTTATGTTTTTTATATACATGTTGCAAGTGTTCATTATTTTAGGACAGAAAAGAAAATGCTTTTAACATGTTGCAAGTTGTCATAGGAAAAATTATCACACATTATCATTTTTAGTTATAAAGAAAGCTTCTTTAGAAAACTGTAACAAAAAGTACTATTTTCATGTAGCAACCAAAACCTATTCTGCATAGATTACGCATAAAAGTTATGTTTTTTATATTGTTTTCTTAAAATATCTATTACAAACCATAAAAATTCAAACTAAATTGAGTACAATCAATTTTAAAAAATTTAGTTTAATAAAATTTAATATTAATATATATATTTTTAGTCCGTACAAATTATTATTATAAATAGATATGCCTTTACAAACCAAATAAATAAATACTATTTTAAGGATTCAAAATGATTGATTCGACTTAGAAAACAATCTTTTAATTCAAACGTGACACATACAATGATTGGATATTTGAATATCATGAAAGTCAACACCACCCTCAAACTTAAATTTCATCTCAAACCACTCCATAATGATATCATCAAATCTTTTAATTTTAATGAACCCCCTTGGCCAAAGCTTAATCGTTTGGATTTTAGTTATTTTAGTTAAATTTAATTTTTCTTAATTATGTCAATTTCTATTGGTTTTCCTTGTACATTAGGGTTTTTCTTTAGTTTGCTTTACTATATAAACAACTTTAGTTGTAACCAAAAAGGGATTCTTATTATTTTTATCAATAAATTTAGATTTTATCTCTTTATCTTTTATGGTAAATTTTAGAATTTTATCATTCAAATTTTTTGCTTGCAAATTCAATTTCAATATACGTTTGGAGCTTGCTTTACCTAGGATTCCGACTGCGTCACCAACCCATAACTATCTTGGCATTCCCAAAAACTTATCCCATCAACATTAATTCATTTACTTTTACTCATATATTAACAAAAATTACTCAAATGATTTTTGCATTGATACATATGCTAATTTAGTTGTAAACAACTATACTCATCAAATATTTTAAAAAATAAGTATAGTTGGAACTTTTGTTTTATTGCAAGATTTAGTTTACTTTTCAAAAAGGATATTTGACGATTTCATACTTGTTAAATATTTTTTTTTTGCTAAGAATGTAAATATTCATTTCACAATGAAAAATAAGGTTACATAAACAGCATAACCCTTTTCATGGTCCTATGCCAAAAAAAGTGAAAAACATGGAAGCATACACAAAAAAACTTGTCAAATATTACAAAAAAACAATCTTTTAGATTTATTTTTATAATCATCAATAATATAGGAATTCTTGAGTTTTCACAAAGCGTGACTACATCAACCACATATCCATGATTTCTTTATTTGTGAAATTTGATGTAGTCATGTTTTTGCGAAAACTCAAGAATTTCTATATTATAATTAATATTTCATGATTCCACAAATCAAATTAGGATTGAAAGTTTGTTCTGTTTAGTTTGTACACACAATTTTCTTCCTAAACTTTAACCTCATCTTATACCTCGTCAAAGCCGATAACCCTTTAACCATGAAATCTAAGAGTACTCATAATGTTCAATATATTAACCGTTGTTTACTTTGATCATAAATTTTATTTTATTTTCTGTCGACAATTTTAAGTTTAAGTTATGAAACCTTCACTGGTTTTGTGGTTTTATGATGCTTTAATTTATTTTAGTAACTATATATTTTTATTTGATCTGTTGGATGTAAATTCTTGTTAGTTTTATGATTATATGGTATTTATTAGATTTTTTAAATTAGATTTTGTTTATATTATAGGTAACACCGTAACTCATTTAATGGATGAGTTTATTGATAACAGATTTAGGTCGCGTATAAAGAAGCTAAGAAGATATTTTTCATTTAGTACATGTCATTTATGAGTTTGTAAATTTCATTTTCTTCAAAAGAAATTTCTGTAACTCTAAAATTGTAGTATTCCTCATTGTTTTGCTTGATATTGGATCCTTCTAACTCTAGCAGATGAGAAGTGAATTGATGTTTTATGAACATGAATTCAATTGTAATCGATTGATTTTGCTCTTGAATTTGAAATTGTGAAGTTTTCTATGTCACAATACACTAAATCCTATATAAACAATTTGATATAAGATATAATGTAAATGTAGCCATTCCACATATCGAAACCAACTCCTACAGATGTATGTTGTAACAACTTCAAATAGAATCTGAAAGATAACAACGACCCCCAGAATATATATCAAAAGGTTTCTTGAGGATGGGCAAAGGAGAGAAAGAAGATGATGCCCACTGAAGCCAAATACCGTATCGATGCAGCTTTTCTATCAACAAGTTCACGATCCTAACATAAATAAAAACTCTGTAAATATACACATTCAAACTATTTATTCTATATAACTGGGAAACCAGACGGAGAGACATCAGTTCACGAACCTGCTACTGGCCAATACTCCCCAAGAGTCGCTCTACAGCAGCATTAACGTTACCATTTGTTGCAAGCAAAGCCCTTATATTCTCTGCTCTATCGTAGAATCCCATTTCCTGAAGCTGTTGCAACTGAGTCGCGTAGAGCTCCTCAGGAGGAACTGGAATAAAACAGACATGTTTCAACGGAACCATCTCAACAGATACATAAGGAACAGAACATAAAGTATAGTTTCAGTGAATCTAACCATTGGGTTGGTTCGTGCCACTCAGGCCGCCAGTACCAAGACTGCCAAACATATTCATCAATAAATCCAGCCCCCCGTTATTCCCCGTCCCTATACATTATAATTGTATTGACTTAATAAGCTACGGATGAGAACGAAAACAAAACATACATGGAACCAAAGAGAACAAAAAAAGGAGCTAACTCTATACTAAGTGAAATAAACTTCAGATACAGAAAATATCTTTTAAAAATACCTGTGACAGCACCAGTTTGCCCTTGACCCCTACAGAGAAGATGAGTTAGGAACATGAATACGGATTGATGGAAATCAAGATAGAGAGACCCACACACTGATAAATGATAACTTATGTTAAAAGGCAGAACCAAAAACAAATACAAATATTTTCTGTTTCTAGTCAAGTTTATTTCAACTACTAAAATGCTTTTCAGCCATTAATAGAGATTACTAGAGATCACCAAGTAAATTCTGTAACAACTGATTCTACACATTAGTTGCTTCATGCTCATGATCAAATCCATTTCTTACTTAATATTAAGATCGTTCACCACCAACATAATTATCTGTTTAGCAACCGTTGCCCAACCACAAAACAACCCAAAATACAATTAAGATATACAAACGACATGTAACTGCTCAACTATGTTTAAAAAAACAAACAGTAAAGAGTATTCACACTTACTGGCTTGTGGTATTCCTATTCTGAGATAAAAGTGACTGCTGTAGCGTCATCATTTGCTAAGAAAACCCAAAACAACAATCCATGACATTAGGTTGAAGAAACTTCATTACACAAAAATAGCTTAGAGATACAGAAATGTTTGTCTGGGGAGACCACATGTTCAAAAGTCAAATGCTAAAGACAACAGAGGCGTAACTCACCTGCAGCATCTCCGGAGAGCTAAACTGACGAATAAAATCGGGGTTCTGCATCATCTCCCTCAACTGAGGATTCGTATCTAGCATGCTTCGAAGTTGTGGGTTGAGATTCATAAGCTGGAATCAAGGAAAAACATCAAAAACATGTTCACAATAGCAAAAATGTCTTTTTTTAAGTTTGGATTATTCTTGGTGCTACCTGATTCATGTGTTGTGGATTAGAAAATACGCTTTGCATCATCTGCGACATGGCTGGGTTTTGCAATAACTGACTCAATTGAGAAGGATCCGGAATGGCACCAAGAGGTGAATCCGCCCCAAGCGTCCCAAGTCCACCAAGGCCTGCAAGACCACCAAGACCACCAAGTCCAGTGCTTCTTGCATCTCCACCAGCATTTGTCCTCCCAGGAGCAGTTGTTTGGCCTGTCAAGTAGACCCACAGTATATTCAATATTTTTTAGAGCATTACGAGTAAAACTTAAATAAGAAACAAGCAACCAAGAAACTTATCCACACACAAACTAATCATAACAACTCAAGATTTTCTTATTATCCACAATTCCTGAGCCAGTGTAGTAAACATAAACGTTTTAATTCTGACAAACAAGCCTCTCTTCTGTTATTAAATATTACTGAATCCTTCAAACGATGAGTAAAACCACACAGGCAATTAAGAGGACGAGAATGCAGAATCTTACCACCTGTAGCACCCCATGGATTAGGAAGTGGATTTGCATTCGGAATACCATTCCCTGACCCCGTTTCAGTAGCATTTGGCGTTGAAGAATTATTAGACGCATCGGCACCTTGTGTAGTAACTCCCTGGTTTCCCAGGAGAGCAGCAAATGGATTAGCACCTGTATTGCTTCCAGCATTCCCTGACATAGTAGTAGCATTCAAGAACGGTTCCTGGACATTTTCATACATACGCCTAAGCATGTTAAATCCCTCAGGCATAGATTCAATATTACTCATGGCCCTATCAGTATTCCTCATCATTTCGCGCATAAGCTCTGGGTTTCTCGCAGCTTCTAAAGTTTGGCGAAGGATGCTTGGGTCATTGAGCACATGGCCAAGCTCAGGATTGCGATCTACAAGCTCACGCATTTGAGGGTTACTCATGATCATACTTCTCATAAACTCAGGGTTGTTCATTAGATTCTGAATGGCTGGTGTATTCATCATATCTCTAATCATGTTAGGGTTTTGAGCTAGTTGTTGCTGTGCCTGCGCAAGATCAAGAGGAGCAGATCCAAATAACCCAGCCATAGGATTTGCACCACCACCCAAAGGATTAAATCCAAGCCCAGGGAACAAAGATTCTCCTCCTAGATTTGGGCTATCATTTGCTCGAGTAGCACTAGGTGCAGTAGTTTGGTTTCCAGCCGGAGCAGAAGGAGGTGCTGAAGATGGTACGAAGCCTCGAACCATATGAATGGTGTGATCAGCCAGCAAACCTATGTATAAAATGATCCACACAGATTGGAAACATTAAGGCTCATGAGGAAAAACAATGTAATACATATCAAACATATTGTATATAAACACACAGTATCAGTCATTGATGAGAAAACTGAACGAATCATTTATCATATCGTTAACACTTTCATTAACAGCATCTCTATATACTTTCATTAACACTTCCATTAACAACATCTATATATTCTTCCATAGCAATTCATACGACAAGATACATATATCATCATCAACACAAAAACCTTCCCTCACAAAAACCTCAAATAAATTTTAACTTTATCTTTTCAACCAAGCAATCTTATGAGATTTCAATCAATTAAATCCACAGAACAAACAATCGGAAAAGATGAAAAGTACCATAGCTGAGAAGCGACTGATCGTCCTTAAGGATCCGTCCCTTATATATCAAACGCTGCTGATTGGGTGGAACATCGCAGTTCTGAGCCACCAATTCTTTGAAAGACTCAACCGTGGAGTCGAGGCTCGTCGTCACACTAAATTTCGTGCCATTGGAGCACCTGATGTTCACGGCCACAGCTTCGCTTCCAGCTCCGACGGGCGGCTGACTCGAATCTCCCTCACCACCCATTCTAATTTTAGATCCTAGTTCAGCAAATCCGCGAAATTGATCAGGAGCCTTAACCCTAGAAAAATTCAATGAAGTCGCTGAGACTCGAAAGCTTTCTAAGTCGGTTTGATAGATTTCTTGATGAAAGGGAAATATTTATTTTTTTGGTCGAATAGCAAATGAGAGACTTCAGAACAGAAGACAACGACTTTTATTACTTCTCCTTGAGAGAACGTATTGGATCGCGTCGGGTCGGATCTCATCGGGTCGGGTCGGGTCGGGTCGGGTCAGTTCAGTCAGATTAAACATTTTAAAACCTTCCGATTCCTCTCTATCTTTCATCCGACTCGGAGGAGAATCCTGTGTCTGACACGCGATGATAATCACGGTGCCGTTTAACTCAATTTTAAAAATTCTTCGCTAAGGCTCATTGGGCCTTAGGTCCACCCCATCGTATTTGTTGTCTAACCTCATATATCTATGTAGACAATGAACGACATCGTTTAACTCAAAATCACTCTGGCTTAACTTGTCTCCAGCCAAAAACTTCCTAGCTATGCTTCCTTCAAGAACCATGCTATAACCCGCAATGACGCGAACCTTTCTCTCCTTCACTAACCTCCTCATCATCGCTACGTTATCCCACGATTTCTCTGCAGCAAATGCACTTGATGCAAGCAAATACCCTGAAGAAGACAAAGGCTCGAGCTCAAGAACCTCAGCTACTGCCTCTAAGGTAATGATCCCACTTTTTAAACGGTTTCTGCAACCACTAAGAATCGCTCCCCAAGCACTAGCCCCAGGTTTGAAGTCTTCTGGTAGGTTCTTGATTAGTTCCAACGCTGTATCAATCTCTCCAGCTCGGCTAAGCATGTCTACAATGCAAGAATAATGCTGCAAAGAAGGTTTGTGATCTTCAGCCATTGATTTAAAGATCATGAGACCTTTCTTGATCAATCCACCATGATTACAAGCTGATAAAACTGCCAGATATGTCACAGCATTTGGTGTGTAACCTTGTCGTTTCATTTCCTCGAACGCTTCTAATGCTTTATTCGGTAAACCGTTAATAGCATATGCTGATATGATCACAGTCCAAGAAACAACGTTTTTCTTAAGGATTTGATCGAACGTCCTTCTCGCTATTTCTATGGCGCCACATTTTGCGTATGCGTCAATAATAGAGGTATCAACTGTGATGTCATTGATGGCTAAGCCTCTCCGGATAGCAAATCCATGTGCCCATTTGGATTTTCTCAAGTCTGCTGAAACTGAGCATGCGTGAAGAAGATTTATGACCGTGATTGCGTTGGGGTTATCACTCATCTGACAGAAGATTGAGATTGCTTCATCAGGTTGGCCAGCACGTGCTAATCCAGAGATCATTGTACTACATGAAACCACATCTTTGTACGTCATCGAATCAAGCACGGTTCTTGCATCATCAACAAGACTGCAGCTTGTATATGCATCAATCAAAGAACTAAACGCCACTTCATTTGACTCGTATCCATGCCGGATTATCACGCAATGTATCGACTTGCAAGGCAATGGCTGCTCAAAGAACTTGCAAACCTGGAGAAGACTCACGAGAGTAACTTCATCCGCTTCAATCGCCTCTTTTCCCATCAAACGAAACATCTTAAGAGCCTCTGCATACCTTTGGTTGTAGACAAACCCAGCCAAAATCGAATTCCATGAAACAATGTTTCGACAAGTTGTCTCATCAAACACTCTAAATGCTGAATCAACATCAAATCCTTTTGAATACATATCAATGAGTGAATTGCGTACAAACACATCTTCCAAATCAAAGCCTTTCCGTATTGAAAATCCATGAACTGATCTTCCTACATCAATCTCCTCTAGAACCGCGCAAGCCTTGAGAACACTGGTTACAGTTACACCATCAGGCTCTATTTTGGCTTCACGAACCATCTCTTGAAACAACTTCAATCCAACAACTGGTTCATGGCTTTGCACATAACTTCGAATTACCACACTCCATGAAATAACATCTCTTTCAGACATTTCGTCGAACAGTCTGCGTGCACTTGCAAAATCACACTCCGCGTATAAGCTCAAGATCGAATTTTGAACAGACGAAACCTCCAGAAACCCACTACGGATCACGTAGCCATGAATCTTCTCACCATCTACGTAAGATCCTAAACTACGACACGCGTGAATCAAAAGAACCAATGTTGAAACATTAGGCTCAAAACCCAAAACTCTCAACTTCCAAAACCACCATAACCCTTCTTCTACAAAACCATGATCAAGAAGCCCAAAAACGATTACATTCCAAGAAACAGAATCTCTCGAATTCATAAAATCAAATTCTCGCATCGCAGAACACAAGTCTCCACATTTCATGTAGAAATCAGCAATTGAGTTCCCTACAGAAACAAAAGACTCAAACCCTCTCTTGAACAAACTCGCTTGAACACATCTACCTTGTACCAGCCACGAGAGTTTAGCACAAGCTTTAAAAACAATGGGGAAAACGAAAGGATCGTTAAATTGAACTCCAGCTCTCTGTATCTCTGAATACCCACAAATCACTTCCCGCCATTTTCCATTAACAGAAGCTTGCTTAATCTTCGAAGACAAAGCTTGTAGCTTTGAACACAAGTGTGATCCCATTATCATCATACGCCCAAAACCACATTTAAAGTTGGAAGCTTTAACAACAGAATTTGGAAAAAAATGGCTTATTTATTGACTATTGGTTAAACCTTTCCTAATCTGGTTTAACCGTTTATGCAATTATATCACACACACATTAAGACACTGTTGGTTGCAGTATTACATACGAATTGGGTTCTGATTATCTTTTAACAAATGAAAAATCAAAACAACACTAGCGAGCTCGAGACATGGTTTGCCTTGGACGAAATGAAGGGAGTTGGTGGTGACCTACGGATGGAGAAGCTTTAGTGGTTCTTCGCTCCAACGGTTTCTCATTGGCGGTTTCGATGAGTTCGAGAGCTTCCACTGCTTCTTTCATCGATGGACGGTCCTTAGGTTCGGGTCCAAGGCATTTCAGAGCTAGTTGAGCAACTCGGAAAGCGGATTTAAAAGGGTATTTTCCTTCTAGACGAGGGTCTATTATGCTCCTTAGCTTTCTTCTTTCAGATAGATGAGGTTTGATCCATTCGGTTAGATTGTGTTGCCCGGTAGGACGATTAGGATCAAGCGCATGTAAACCAGTTAAGATCTCGGCTAAAACAACTCCAAACCCGTAAACATCACTCTTTACATACAAGTGACCTGTTTAAAAAACCAACCAACATATATGTTCACAGTTTGTTTATTGGAAACTAAACACAATCAATGTAATTATATAGTACCTGTAGCAACATACTCTGGAGCTGCATAACCTTGTGTACCCATAACTCTTGTTGTGATGTGAGATTGACTCGCGGAAGGACCTAGTTTCGCTAATCCAAAATCTGATATCTTTGAGTTATATGACTGCATCAAAGAGCAAAACCATTTGAGATTTTCATTTCTTCAAAATCCGTAAGCTATATTGTGTTTTACTTACCCCATCAAGTAGAATGTTTGACGCTTTGAAGTCTCGATAAATTACTTGCTTCTGTGAAGCGTGTAGGAATGCTAAGCCTTTAGCTGCTCCTATAGCAATCCTAAGCCTTATCTCCCATGAGAGTGGCTGAACAGCAGAACCTTCTGGAGGAATACAAGTAAATAAAAGCCATTACAAATCATGTGGATTGGGGGAATCACCCAGATGAGTTGTGTATATTAGTGTAAATGGTTCTTACTTCGGAAGAGATGATTCTCTAAGCTTCCCTTCTGCATATACTCATACACAAGAAGCAAGTCCTCACCTTCCAAACAGTATCCCAAAAGCTTCACGAGATTCGGATGAGAGATTCTCCCAAGAAGATTCACCTCACACTGCAAGAAAGAATCCATTTGAGAAATAAACTAAGAGATTCTTATTTTATAAGCAAACTCTACTCACTTGCCATTCTTCGAATCCTTGGAAGCTTTCGGCATTTAGTTTCTTGACAGCAATCACAGTTCCATTGTTGGTTTTCCCGGGGGTCTTATCTTCAAGCCAGCCTTTGAAAACTTT
The DNA here is from genome assembly GCA_963555745.1 of Cardamine flexuosa. Classification (NCBI taxonomy): domain Eukaryota; kingdom Viridiplantae; phylum Streptophyta; class Magnoliopsida; order Brassicales; family Brassicaceae; genus Cardamine; species Cardamine flexuosa. The sequence goes on from OY743219.1 coordinate 20,634,524, forward strand.
ACCAAATCCTCCTTCTCCAAGAACATTCTCAGACCTGAAATTCCTCGTTGCAGCTCTAAGTTCAGCTAAGCTGAATATCCTCAAATTCGGAATAGGAAGTATCTGACCCTCAGGGTAAACATCTTCACCACTTCCCACAGAGAAAGCACTGTTACTAGATATGTTACTTCCCCTTGATGTTCCTGTAGTCGTCGTGTTGTTTGATGACTTAAAAGCCCCTGCTTCAGTTAGGAAACACAAAGTCATGAATTGATTCAACAAAGACATAGAGAACACAGTTTCCTAACCAAAGGAGAAAACTTTCACAACTCTCAATCCAATTAACAAAAGCATAAACCTTTATGCATCGAAATGGTTTTGCAGGTGAAAACGCAACGTATCACACAAGTTTCAGCAAAACCCAGATGAGAAATTGAGTAGATTACTTCAAACAACCAACAGAGATTTGAGAGGACGAACCTGAGCTGAAGTTATCAGTAGAGTTAGGTGTTGTTGTTGGAGGAGAATCAGATGGAGATCCCCAGCAAAGCCCCATCCCAACAAAGATAATTAAAAAGCCAAAACCTTTTCTAATATATAAACGTATCTGTCTTTAAACAAACATACAACTCTTTATCAAGATTTCACATAAGTCAAAGACAGAGAAAAATATTAGCGTGAGAAGCTAAAACAGAGAGCTTTACAGAGAAAGATACAATAAAAATGGATAGAGATCGTAAGTACAGTTTTAAAAATTAGGTGTGAATGATTAAAACTAAAGAAAAGAAAAAAATAACTTAAATAAATAAAAGATAACCTTTTCTTGTTCCTCTTATTCGACGAAATCTCTTTACTTATTTTCTAAATTATTTATTGTGGAGAGAAACATGAGCAAGTGGATTGTTTATCTGACAGCATTGAGACGACTTAGTCATATAAGAATGGTGGTGCAAGGATTTGAGGAAGAAAGAGGAAAGAGAATGATAGAAGTTTTAAGGTCAAAAGTCAACCGAAAAGAAAAACAAATGTTTACACCTCACCACCAAATAAAGAGGAGAAGAGACAATCAAAGTCCAAAATTATTATCATTGGCATTTTCTTTATTTTTACTTTTCAACAAGTCACTATCTTTTTGAAATTGTTACTACTTCCACCTTTTAACCTACTTGCGATAATACTTAAAAATATATATTTACATTGTTTAAAAATTTACAAAAGGAAAATGATATAAGATACCAAAAACTATAAAAGATGGTAAAATGTCCATTTAATTAAAGGAAAATGATAAAGATACCAAATATAAAGATGGTCAAATGTTCATTTAATTAAAAGGAAATGATAGAAAATCCCTTATCAGAAAAAAAATTAAAAGAAAACCCGCTCTTTCTATGAAAACTATTTAAATCTAGTTTTGGACATCTTATGGCGTTATTTTTTTATAAATTATTTGATCAAAAGTCAAGAACAAATATATTGGTTGCATATTGATAAAATCAAACGTACAATATAATTTTGAAAAAAATGTTTGTCTTTATCAAAGAAAAACAAATGTTGTCGAGTTCACGGACGTGATGTTGGCTTTTTTTTTTTACTACTGGATTATGATGTGTATGCGAAACTACGCAAAAAGAAAGGTGTTCAATTTTTGGATTTTTTTTACATTTTATAGTTTGTTTAATTATCATGGCAAAGAGACCCACAAGTTTATGAGTTCTGGAAATGAGACTGGAATCCATCTAATCATTAAAACAAAAACCTTAGAAAAGTCTGTTTACCATCAAAAATTTGTCACCGATTTTATTGCATGCAATGCCTTTTATCTTGAAATTTGTACAAAATATATCGTTTTTCAGTATAAATTTTAGCAAAAAATCTAGTTCGAGGTTTATTGGCTTTTTATATTTATGAACAAATAGTTTGTGTTGATTGATCCACCAATGCTGAGATTGATATAACTATTTGTGGAACTTCCACAAAAAAGGTGCTACCATTTTCTATTATATTCTCAAGTCAGTCCACATTCGTGTACCACAAGAAAAATGTCCACTTAAAATAAACATTCAAGAATTTTTTTAATAAAAGTATTGAACACAAATTAATAATTACAAATTTAAAGGTTTGGCTTTAATTTTTATATCATTTTCGCTATCAAATTTACCACCAATAGTCAGACCTAGAGAATCACATTTAATAAGATAGGAGTAATTAGGGATGTTGTCATGGGTTAAAATTCTATGGGTTAACTGTAACCCTTTCAAATATTGAAATGTATTATCTTACCTTTTTCATTATAAATTTTATGGGTTTTGTGTGGGTGGCTATAATTTAAAATATTACCCTCTCGAGTATACCTTATAGGGTTTAGGGTATCCATATGATCTTTTTTTTAAACTACAAACAGTGTTTTTTTTCAATCAAATCAATAACTATTCAAAATTATTTTATAATAAAATATTTATCAGATTTTGGTATTTACTTTATAATTTTTAAAAAATAACCAAAGTAAATTTTCATTCTTTTAACTTATTTTCCCGCCAAAACATAAAATCTATTTTTCCGCCAAAAACGTAAAATCTAATTTCCCGCCAAAAATGTAAAATCGTGTTTTCACGCCAAAAACGTAAAATCTAATTTTTCCGTCAAAAACGTAAAATCTAAATTTCCTGCCAAAAATGTAAAATCTAATTTTCCTGCCAAAAACATAAAATCTAATTTTTTCGTCAAAAACGTAAAATCTAAATTTCCCACCAAAAACATAAAATCATGTTTTTCCGCCAAAAACGTAAAATCTTGTTTTCCCGCCAAAAGTGTAAAATTTTGTTTTCCCACCAAAAACGTAAAATCTCACTTTTCCGCCAAAAATATAAATTCTCAATTTCCCACCAAAAACATAAAATCGCGTTTTTTCCGTCAAAAACGTAAAATCTTGTTTTCCCGCCAAAAGTATAAAAAAATTTGTTTTCCCGCCAAAAACATAAAATCTCATTTTCCAGCCAAAAAACTTTAAAAAAACATGATTTTGTGATTTTCCGCCAAAATGTAAAATTGTATTATTTTATCATCAAATATTTTATTTTTGAATTTATATTGAAAATTATTGAGTTCATATTTTCAATAATGGTAGTTTAATATTATTTAAGAACTATTTAAAAAATATATATATATATATATAATAGTAAATTAAACATAAAACTAAAGGAAACATATGAAATATAGTACCATGGGGACCTATAGATAAGCCTAAAATCTATAGGGTTCTTTTTGGGTAACTCTAATGGTTCAAAGTTGCTTTAAAATTATTTTGAACAAAATCTTTTTGAATAAAGTTTTTTATGGGTAAAGTTAGGGTAGGGTAAAATTACCCATAACAACATCCTTAGGAATAACTACTAACCAAAATGAATGTCAAAAATTTCCTCAAAAAAGTGCTAAAAATTGCTGTGGATCTTGCATCCTCTATACTCTACACGGTTCAAGGTCGGTATTCATCTCTAACACCATCTCTAACTCCATTTTATTTTTCTCTTTAAATTTTATTATAGAGTAAACCATGCTGCTCTAACCCCATTCTATATTTCATTCTTAAATAGAGTTTTGAAAAAATTACTCTATATTTAGAGTAATCATATTCATCTACTATATTATTAAAAAAAAGTCAATCTAAAAGGTGTTTCTAAACACCCATTTTTAAAAAAATCAGCATTAATATTATAAGTGTATCCAAACAAATTAAAATATTAATATTATGGAAACTAACATTGATTTTAGTTTGCCTAAAATATATCTACCTAACTTAAATCAGTGTATTGGAAAATTGATTATGATTCTCATTTAAGTTTTTTTGTATCTTATTTTCAATTATTTTGAATTATTATATAATACATATAATTAATAAAAATTTAGACATTTTCTACATATTTTGTGATTATAATAGTTTTCCTAGGAAAATGATATATCCGGTTTTCAAATTATTTTGAATTATTATATAATATAATGCATATTATTAATAAATCTATTTACTACACTATTAAAAAGAGTCAATCTAAGAGGTGTTTCCAAACACCCATTTAAAAAAAATAAACCAGCATTAATATTATAAATATATCCAAACAGATTAAAATATTAATATTATGAGAACTAACATTGATTTTAATTTACCTAAAATATATCTACTTAACTTAAATCAATGTATTAGAAAAATAATTCTGATTCTCATTTAAGTTTCATTTGATCTTATTTTCAAATTATTTTGAATTCATATATAATGTTTATAATTAAAAAAAAAAAAAACTTTTTTTCTACATATGTTGTGATTAGAATCGATTTTTTGGCTGAGAAAATGACATATCCGTTTTTGCTAGAAAAATGACATATCCGATTTTAAATGATTTTGAAATTATTATATAATATAATACATATTATTTTATATACGTTGTGATTTGAATACATATTTTGGCGGAAAAATTACAGATCCGTTTTGGCAAAAAATTTGCATCCACTACACTATTAAAAAAGAGTCAATCTAAGAGGTGTTTCCAAACACCCATTTAAAAAAATCAGCATTAATATTATAAATGTATCCAAACAGATTAAAATATTAATATTATGGAAACTAACATTGATTTTAATTTGCTTAAAATATATCTACCTAACTTAAATCAATATATTGGAAAATTGATTATGATTCTTATTTAAGTTTTATTTGATCTTATTTTCAAATTATTTTGAATTATTATATAATGCATATAATTAATAAAAAATTAAACCTTTTTTTACATATTTTGTGATTAGAAACATTAAATAAATAAACAAAACTACAAAATATATTAAATAAAGGAAAAATATTTATAAACATCGAAAATAAACTAAAACTATAAGAACAAAAGAAAATTATTGTTAAACATTAAAGTATTAAAACATTATAATTTATACTAAAATAATTGACCTGCGGTGTACCGTGAGTACGAATTTAGTTACTCTACTATAAAGTAAATTTTTTGTTATTTATAAAATAATCCTTTAACTTTTATATGTTTTTATTTTATACTTAAACAATATTATTAAATAATATTTTTGCTATGTAGTTAGATAAATATTGGTAATAAATTAAAATACCTGTATAGTTAAAACTTTAAAATATAACAACAAATCTTATTTATTAGAAACACAATAATATAATCAAAATTACATAATAAATTACCAAAACTAAAGAAAACAACACAAATTAAACCTAACACAACAAAAGCTAGTAACTTTATTTACGTAATACATAATAATTTTATCAAATTTTTGGTTTAAAATAAAATATGTGGATTAAATTTATAATTTTGATAAATAATGGATGTTTTTAGGAAACTAATTATTAAAAATATATTTAAAATATTTTTCTTAGAGTTAAAACTAGAGGAGTGAATTGGAGTAAAACTCATCTCTATTATAGAGTTACTTTATTTTAGAGTAAAATATAGAGAAATGAATTTGGAACTGCTCTAATCATTTATAGAATGTATATCAACCAAAATTTTTGTTTTTTAGGGTTGACTGTAGTTATCCATTCTAAATATAGTTATTCAGACCAGATTCCCTAAACTTGAACATCTTCGTTTTACAATCCATAAAATTAACATTTTTCAATAAACATCATGACTTATTAATTTCTAAATAAGTTTATATATCCAGTTAAAACTTTCTTTTTGTTTAGTAAACCACAAATACAATCCAAGTACCACGTTTAGCTTTGATCAAATTTTAAATCTCTGACATGATACCCCAAATAAACTCTGACAATCAAAACCATTTTACTTTATTAGTGGACTTCATTTTTGATTTGATTTTAGTTATCGGATTAAAAGATTTGAAAATTGGATCACAAATAAACGTGGTATAGTGAACTCTATTTGTGGTTTACTAAACGAAAACTAAAGCTTTAATTGAGTATTTTATTTATGTAGAAATGAATAAATCTTGATGTTTACTGAAAATCGTTAATTTTCTGGATTAAAAAACAAAACAATTAAAAGTTTGGAAATATTCAGTTTAAACATATATTTGGGCTGAACGGCTGCACTTAATCTTTTTCAAGAGAGCGAACTATGCTTTGTTCAAGGTAGGTATCCTGAATTACTACATATATTTGTCTTTTGGTTGCCAATTTACTCCCTTGCACTCTTTTTTATTTCTGAACATATATTATTCTTTTCTCCCTTTTATTACAGAAAAAAAAAATTGTATATAGATCTCAAAATTTTGATTTGGAGTATTCTTGTAAATGAAGAAGATACAAAAAGCCTGATACAAATTAGGAACACCAAAACAAACGTGTGTGTACGCAATTTAATACTATAGTACTAATCACACGCGTTTGTATAAAATATATAATGTAAAGCATACATTCGTTTTCACGCGTAATCGTCGGTCAAATACCATGAGACTTTCTTCTTTTTTTTTTTTTCGTAAGGATCATGAGACTGTTTTTGTGGACGGACCAATTTAATAACAGAACAAAAAAATTGATGTGATAGGAAAACAATATTTTTGTCAAAGTCCAAGATAGCAAATTTTGAATTCTTGGTATATTGATCGCATGGTACTATCTAACTATATATATACAAAGGAATGGAAGACCATAGTGAATCTCCATTTTTAGCTACAAAATTCACTAGTTTTATATATATAAGTGTTCAAATCCGTTTAAGTACTGGCTAAATAGGTTTATCAGTTTACGAGGGTGATCTTCGCTATTGGTTCTAAACCTATAGCATCTAATTTTTATATTTAAGAATATTATGTTATTTGAAAACCTCTAAATTTTTTGATATTATGTGCACTTGTTGTAAAACAATTTTCTTTTGTGAATATAATTTGATATTCATACAAAAAATTATAGATGCAAAGGTCTTTATCAAAAAAAAAACCCTATAAATAAAAGGGTTAACCGTATGTATATTAAAGATTCTACATAAAATTGTAAGTTCAAATAATAAATATGATATCCCATATTTTATAAGTTTTCAAGAATATGACTAACTCAAATAATAAATATGATATCCCATATTTTATAAGTTTTCGAGAATATGACTAACATTTCTTTAACATATTCCATAATAATTCAGCTACAAATGAAACAATAAAATATTCATAAATACAAATGACAAACTCTTATAATTTTCAAACATTTATGTTATAAATAAATGACGTTAAAAGTCAATAATATCTATTTTTTATTGGTTGGGTTATATATGTTTATTTTTAAAACTTATCTTATTTAATCCTTATGTTATTTAAAAAATGGATATGTGGTTTTCCAAAAAAAAAAAGATTTGAACCACAACATATATTAGAAAAAATAAACTTTTATAAACTAAATACATTATGTAATACTTCAAAATAATTTGAAAATAAGATAAAATAAAACTGAAATGTGAATAATAATTAATTTCCAATACATTGATTTGAATTAGGTTGATAGATTTTGGATAATTATAATCAATGCTAGTTTTCATAGTGTTGATGTTTTAATTTGTTTGGATATACATATAACATTAATTCTAGTTGATATACGTAATTATCATTGGGTAGTTAATAATATCTGTTTGAGGGCAGCATTTGAATGCTATACCAAGCATGACCGGGCATAAAAGAGGTTTGAATATGATCTATAACCTTCCAACATTTCACAACTGCCAACACCAAATTATAGACTTGAAACAAAAAAAATCTTGGGTATCTTGACGGGGAATCAAACCAAACTAAATTTTGGTTGATTTGGCTTGGATTCACAGAAGTGTAATCAGGTCTTGCTGTATTAGTCTATGATCATTTTATGATAAAATGATAAAGAAAATTAGAAACTAAACTAAATAATTAGAAGAAGAAAAATATATATACTTTTTTTTACATTATACGTACCTTAAATAAAATAGTAATAAAGTGAAATTTTTTTTAAAAACTTTTATAAATAGGTAAAAAAACCAAAATAGTTCTCGATCTTATATATATATATATATTTAAAATATCAAAAAAATATAACTGAAGAAAATATGAATAAATAAAAAGAGAAATAAGAAAGAGAAATTCTTTCAAATAGTACTAGTTGAAGTTTTTGTTCCATAAATAACACTCCATTTTAATTTTGGACAAAAATAACAATTTTATAAAAGACAAAATTTTAAATTTTTTATTGGGGTTAAGTATTGTACAATTTAGGGTATAGTTTGTTTGGGGTGGAAAATATGGTTTAGGGTTTAGGGCTTAGAGTTTAGGGTTTTATAAATCCTAAACTCTAAATCCTAAACCCTAAAAGTAGGAGGGTTAAAGATTTTGTGTTATAAAAGGAAAATAATTTTTAGTAAAACTGATATTTTTATTCAAAATAAAAATGGAGTGCTATTTATGGAATAAATAGTTCATTTGGTGCTATTTTTGGAAATCGGCCAATAAAAAATGAAAAAAAAGAATGAAAAAATCAGCATTATTTATTAGAAAAGACAAAATAATATTTTATTATAAAGAAAAAAAGCAAAAATATTATTTTGCCTTCTTAGACGTGAGGCTCTGCATCTAGACAAGTCAGTTTCAGCTTAGTGAGCTCAATATGAATAGTGACAATAAGATGGTTATGAGAAAGATCAATCACCAAAAGAGATGTGAGATCTACGAACCGAGGAGAGATTGTTCCGGTAAGGTTCAAGGAGATCAAAGTGATACTCTTGATGCTACCCTTTGCAAAGTTTATACCAAACCATTCACAAGGGTTATTCATATTCCAACTCTTTGCTAATTACATTGAGTAGCTAAAATCTTCAACAATTGAAAGTAACATATTAACTCTTGGATCATAAGAAGTATTCAGAGCCAACTGAGCCTTCACTAGAACCCAAAAACAGAGACAACGAACCAAAAGATACACCACATTTCTAAAAGTCGTCATCTTCGGATAAGGGATTAAACCTTCTTAATTAAGTTTGTAGACCTAGGCATTGAAAACAAAAATTAAAAGTCTCTCTTTTCAAAATCATGACCAAATCAGTATACAGTTGCCGATAAATCGTTAAGCGGCACCAGGAATTTTGATTAAAACCGTTAAAGAAGTCAAAATCCTATATATAATAATGAAGTTACTCTATGGATAACAAAAGTAATACTATATTGTTTGCATCTAATCATTAACTTGAAATTAATTAACTTAACAATCATAAATATATAACATGAAATCAGTGAAATACTTATTTAATTTAAAACAAAAGGATATGTAGTTATGTACCATGAAGTTAAGAACAATATTATATCTAACTGATTTTTTAGTAACTAAGCTAATCATCATGATTTTACATTTACGTAATATATGATTAAGTTTTAATATGAAAAAGTAAAGTGAAAAAAAAGAGGTAAAATGTAAGAAAAACATAAGCAAAACATAAGTTAAAATATAAAATAAATATGTTTCAATGTGTGGTTATGTATGTATTTTATTACATAATTATTAATTACTAACTATTCATTTGTAATAATAGTAATAAAATTGATTTAGAATATTGTGTTGTTTGGTTATAACAATTAATTTCACTAATATTGTGGTTTAGTATTTTAGTTTATATAACCTTTCATATTAGCTCATAAAGGATATTAGTAAATAATATTAGCTCATTTCACACTTTGGAATTTGTTAGTTGATCATTTGTGAGAGAAATACAAATGATTGTGGTTAAAAGTTTATAATATTTTGTTGTCTTTGTTAGTTTCATATTGTGTAAGTAAAATTTTAAGTATAAAATGTAGATGATTTGTTTTATATTAGCTCATAAAAAGTATTAACTCATTTCACACTTTGAAATGCTTTAATTGATCATTTGGGGAAAAATACTAATGATTATTCTTAAATAAAAATCTATTAACCTTTCTTGAGTTTGTTATTGTATTAATGTTGTTTAAATAAGTTTATTTATGTAACAATATTTTTGGTTCAATGATATAATGATTTTATAGGATTTTACAATTTTGATTGCTAAAAGAATTATAATTTTTTAACCATTATGCCTATCAGTAACTGTAAATATTTAATCTTTAAATTATTTTCATATATCTAAATATATATATTCTTCAACAAAAATAAACTGTATATTTTGGTCAATTATAAAAACACAAAAAACTTTATAAAATTAAATTAAAAGGGTAGTTTGAAAATAGAATACAATAAAATCATTTAAAAATTTACAATAATCAATCTTGTGATGAGATTTTAGCCAATCTATCTAGTTGTGCATGACATAATTTTTAATTTCTTTTTTTTTAGTGTAAAACTACATTCAACAAAAGACTTTGTTACAAGAGACAACAGTCTTTCTGAGTTTTAAACTGTAAAGCAGATAAAAATAGAGACTTAGCAAAAAACAGAGAGTTAAACCACCCAATCAGTATGGCAATGTCAATCTTGATGCAGGTGTTGGAAGTTACATTTTTGTTTAACTTCTTAAATAACGAAACTAACTCATTTTTAAATCAGCAGCAAAGCCATAGCTATTTCCCTAGTTATTAAACTGTAAAGACTTAGGACTATCAAATGAATCCTGAAATTGTGGGCTCCCGCAACGAGATGGATGAGACCAAGTACACAGGCTTTGGCCCACTTTTACATAATTACATGCCAATTTGGAAGTCATCGACAAGAAGGAATGACAAACATTTCAACATGAATTGCCGAAAACATCAATTATCTACAGTTGTGAAATAGAATAGCTAATGAGGTGAAAAATAGCAAGAAAAAAAGGTTGAGGTAGTAAATGCAGAAAAAAAAAGACATTGGTAATGATTGTAGTTTCAAATGGGTCCCTTTCTTAGCTGTCGCTCACAAACACCTTCTCATTGTTGTCTCTACCACTCGCGTATTCTCCAAAGTCTTTTCATAACCTTTATTATTACATTGCAACATAGCCTTGGGCAGTGGGCATAAGTACGTGGACCCGAAAATCCAATCCGAACCAATTCGAAACTAACTGAACCAAAATTGACCTGCTGTTTAAAAATACCCGATTGAGTATAAAATTTGAGATACTTTGAGTTTGGGTTTGGTTAATACCCAATACCTGAATGAATACTTAACCTACCCGAAGCATAACCATTAAATCCACTAGAAATTAGATTCATTTGTCTTATTAAAGATCCACTAAAAATATGGTTTGAGCAACTCATGCATGATACTCAATTACTCACTTTTCACTAGAGTCGAGACTCTCGAATGCGGCTACCTCTTCACCTTCCTCATATCCGATTCCCACAAATCGATTTCAGGTGACTTACTAACTTACTCTTATTTTATGTTCAATTTCGTTTAGAAATATGTCAGTTAGTATATCTTAAATTTTTAGTAAATCTGGAAATTTTGTTGTTAGTTTAGATAATTTTAATTTTGTGGATTTACTTCGTCAATTGCCTGAGTTTCATCTTCTTATCATGGCATTGAACTGTTGCTTAAATACTTCTAAGTTCTGAGTTTGCTAATCGGTTATAAGGTAACTACTAACTAACTTCATTGATCTATATCTATTTTAAAAGTTTATACTCGAATATTACTTTGCTTGTTTCTAATCAGATACATTTTTTTTTCATGTCATCATAAGAACATGGAGAAACACCAGCTGCTTGTGGGATTTGTTATATTTTGTCTTTTCTCTTTTGGGTTTTTCTTAGTTCACAATGTTGGAAAAATGGATTTGTAAACTTTTTTATGTTCTCTCACTGTTCTCTCCTTGCTTCTTTGACATTTGAATTCATATTTAAAATTTATTTTGGATTTTGGATTTGAATTTTTAAATTTGAACTTCTTCTTTGGTTTACATGAGGTTTACAGGTCTTTAGTACATGTTTTCTTCACAGGTTTTCGGTTCTTTGGTTTTTCAGATCGGGTATCCAAGTACTTTGGTTACTTTTCGGATAAAAAGTAGTCGATCCAAATAATGACTAATTAGTATTAAGGTTTTGTCGGGTTTGTAAAAAAAAAAAGACAAGCCCAAATTCAAAATTATTCAAACCAAAAAATTAGAAACTCCGAAAAATATTTCTAGCCCAAAACCCAAAGATCTGAAAGCCCCGATCCAAATCCGATCGGATATCCGAATGCTCAGGACTATTGCAACATATGAAAGCAGAACCTCATGTACAAACTTTCACCAAATTTCTTACTAGGTTATAAATTGTTGGTAATTTCCTTTTTTTTTAAACAACATTATAAACTTTAGTAATACTCTTATAGTCTTATGGATTATATATTTTGCGGCAATAGTATAGTTAAATAATTGAATAATTCTTAATTTAAATTATGATTCTACTAAATATATTTTCTGGACTCATCAAGAAGTAGTTGTCTAGTAGTCTAGAAGATAAGTGCTTAGAATTGGAACACATAATATATATATAGTCTCAAAGACATGGGTCAAACAATATATCTAATACTCAAAAAATGATGAATTAAAAAAAGTAAAATTTGTTAAAAACATATTTAACATGTGATTATCCATCATGGAGACAACATACAATACACTTGTTATATGTTCATATTCTTCATTTGACACATATCATTTTATTATCCTCATCATCAAAATACTTGTCTTTGTATTATGCAATCTAATGTACTATAAATAAGACTTGTACTAAGGAATAAAAGATAACAACAACAATAATAATAAAAAGTCTTATTTACTCACATATCTCTCTCTCGTCCATCTCTTATATTTTCTAAAGTTTTTTTATTTAAATAAATTACATAAATATACACATATATATATACACTTATAAATATTATATATATGCACTCATATATATAAAACACTATATATATATATATATTAAAGGTTTTTAACATTTTATCAGCACGACTACGCACTTGTTCCATTTCAACATTTCGAAGTTCAATCAAACCGATGTCCGTTTAATCCGACCATTGTCCGTTCAATCAAACATCCGTCCGTTCAATCAAACCACTATCCGTTCAAAGAAAATGTCAAACTTTGAGATCGAGGATAGAGAAATTTGTCTAGCAGATAGTGCTACGACTCATACAATACCTAAAGATGAAAAATATTTCTCCTCACTCAAAATAAATGACTCCGTTGGAAGCGTGAGTACTATTTCTGGAAATGCAAATGTTATTATAGGCTCTGGAAAAGCAAGTTTCCTAATGCCAAGGGGAATGAAATTTGAAATTTGAAATATGTGATGCATTATATTCCCCTAAATCTCATAGAAATTTGATAAGTTTCAGAGATATCCGTAAAAATGGATATTATATAGAGACTATGCATAAGAATGATATTGAATATCTTTTCATTACAAAAGAGAGGAATCATATATTGGAAAAATTATTAATGTTATCTTCAGGATTATATTGCACAAAGATTCACATGATCGCATCATATGCCACAATGTTTACTGATAAATTTAAAGTTTGGCATGAAAGACTTGGATATCCTGGTTCAATTATGATGCAGAAAATAGTGCAAAATTCTAATGGCCATCCATTGATAAACCAAAAGAGTTTTCATGTAATGCATATTCTCAAGGAAAACTCAAAAGTCAGCCATCTCCAGCCAAAATTGGGAATGAAACTCCAATATTCTTAGAGAGAATACATGGAGATATATGTGGACTAATCCACCCTTCATACGGGCCATTTCAACACTTTATGGTATTAATTGACGCATCTAATAGATGGTCACATGTATGTCTATTGACAACTCGATATACGGCTTTCGCAAAATTCATTGTCCAAATAATCAGGTTGAAGGCACAGTTCCCTGATTATGCCATAAAGAAAGTCAGGCTTGATAACGCCGGTGAATTTACTTCACAAGCTTTTAATGACTATTGTATGTCAATGAGAATCGATGTTGAGCATCCAGTTCCTCATGTGCATACACAAAATGACATGGCTGAGTCTTTGATTAAACGGCTACAACTCATTGCTATACTGTTAATATTGAGAACCAAACTCCCAATTTCTATATGGGGTCATGGAATCTTGCATGCTGCAGCATTGGTCCAGATAAGACCAAGTGCGCAAAATAAATATTTCCCTTTACAGTTAACATCTGGCCAAGAGCCAAATGTATCCCATCTCCGTATCTTTGGATGTGCAGTTTATGTTCCTATAGCCCCACCGCAAAGAACAAAATGGGGCCACAAAGGAGATTGGGTATATACGTCGGTTATGCATCACCGAGTATAATTCGGTATCTTGAACCAAAAACTGGTGATATGTTTACGACACGTTTTGCCAATTGTCATTTTAATGAAGATGAATTTCCAGCGTTATGGGGAGGAATTAAACAAATAACAAAAGAAATTACATAGTTTACACCATCATTGGTATATCTTGTTCCTCCTAGAAAAGAACGCGAATTAGAAGTACAAAAGATTGTACATTTACAAATTATGGCAAATCAACTGCCAGATGCGTTCATAGATACAAAAAAGGTGACAAATTCTTATATCTCCGCTGCAAATGCCCCATCAAGAGCTGAAAATCCAATAGAGGAATCAAATGGGAGCAAAGTAAATGAACCTAAAGTTCAACTGAAACGCGGGAGGCCGATGGGTTCTAAAGATAAAAATCCGCGAAAGAAAAGAAAAATGGGAGAAGAAAATGAAAAGGTTCAAGAAGAACCTGATAAAGAAGAAAGTCCTCAGGGGGAAGATAATACATAAAAATATGAGATTTTCATTAACTATACCCAAGATGGAAAGTTATGGGCTGGAGATGAAACTAAAGATGATAATGGAATATTTTATTTTTCTATATCCAAAGAGATAGATAATGAAAACGATGATCTAGATCCAAGGACTGTATCTGAATGTTAGAAAAGACATGATTGGGAAAAATAGAAAAGTGCCATGCAAACTGAATTATTCTCTCTCAATAAAAGAAATGTCTTTGGACATATTGTCACTGCATCTGATGATGTAAACCCCATTGGATGCAAGTGGGTTTTTGTGCGAAAAAGAAATGAAAAAAATGAAATCACACGATATAAAGCATGACTTGTTGCACAAGGTTTTTTCTCAGAGACCTGGAGTAGATTATGAAGAAACATATTCTCCAGTAATGGATGCAATTACATTCAGGTACTTAATGAGCATAACGGCATCTAAAAATCTAGATATGTATCTTATGGATGTAGTGACAGCATATTTATATGAATCATTGGATAATGATATATACATAAAAATCCTAAGGGATTTAAGATCCCTCAGGCACTAGACTCAAAGTCTAGAGATATATGTGCAGTCAAAATTACAACGATCACTTTATGGATGAAAACAATCTAGACGCATATGGTACAATCGCTTAAGCGAATACCTATTAAAGAAGGGGTATGTAAATAATGAAATATGCCCTTGCATCTTTATCTAGAAATCTCCATCGGGATTTGTGATCATTGTTGTATATGTTTATGACCTAAATATAATTAGAACTCTAAAGGAGATTGATAATGCAAGAACTGATATGAAAGAAGAGTTCAAGATGAAAGACCTTGAAAGACAAAATTTTGTCTTGGGCTTCAGATAGAGCATTCCAAGATGGAATATTTGTGCATCAATCGAATTACATTAAAAGGATGCTAATACACTTTTACATGGATAAAACCACTCCTTTGAGTACTCCAATAGTCAATAGAACTCTGAATGTTGAAAAAGATCCATTCAGACCTTGTGAAGATAACGAGGAAATACTAGGTCCCGAAATACCTTATATGAGTGCTATCGGCGGATTTATGTATCTTGCAAATTGTACAAGACCAGATATATCTTTTGCTACTAATTTGCTTGCAATATACAATTCATCTCCTACACAGAGACATTGGAATGGTATTAAGCATATTTTCCGTTATCTCCAAGGCACAGTTGACTTAGGGTTATTTTACCCTAGAAAATCCGAGTTTGGTTTAGTTGATTTTGCATATGCAAGTTATTTATCAGATCCACATAAATGTATATCTCAAACCGGATACGTTTTTACAATTGGAAGAACTGCAATCTCATGGCGTTCATAGAAGCAAATGTTAGTCACTACTTCCTTAAACCATGCAGAAATCATTGCTCTTCATGAAGCATGCTGAGAATGTGTCTGGCTAAGATCCCTGATTCATTATATACAAGAAGCAAGCAGAGTAGCCACCAATGAAAAGCCAACAAGACTACGAAGATAATGTTGCATGTGTCGCCCAAATCAAAGAAGGTTTTATCAAGAGCGATAGAACGAAGCATATCCCCCTCCCGTCCCCAAGATTTGTCTCTTACACTCAAGAACTTGAGAAAAATCAAGAAGTTGATATTCATTATATTCGCTCAAGTGAAAACGCAGCAGATCTCTTTACAAAGGCGCTTCCTACTACAGTATTCATAAATCATATTCAGAACATAGGAATGCGTCATCTACGAGATATATAAAGAACAAGACTATACATATCGTTTTCCGGAGGAGATTGCGCTCACTACACTCTTTTTACCTTGTCATGGTTTTTATCCCATTGAATTTTTCCATGATAAAGTTTTTAATGAGGTAGTACGCAATATGTCAATGATGATGGATACTTAAGGGGGAGTATTAAAAACATATTTAACATGTGAGTATCCATCATGGAGACAACACACAATACACTTGTCATATATTCATACTCTTCATTTGACACATATCATTTTATTATCCTCATCATCAAAATACTTGTTTTTTTTATCATGCAATCTAATGTACTATAAATTGGACTTGTACTAAAGAAGAAAAGATAACAACAACAATATTAATAAGACGTTTTATTTACTCACATATCTCTCTCTATCTCGTCCATCTCTTATATTTTCTAAAGTTTTATTATTTAAATAAATTACATGAATATACATATATATATATATATATGCATTCATATATATAAAACACTATATATATTAAAGGTTTTTAACAAAATTCTCTTATTCTAAATTCAATTTAAAGCAAATTAAACTAGTCTTGAATGACGATAAAAAAAAACTGATCTTGAATAAAACAAAATTAGTAGAAAAGTCTGTGTAGGCTATGTAGCCTATAAAATAAAGTAAAAAAACTCGTATAATTAGAGATTCTCCAATAGAACTGCAAAATACCAAATTTGGTGTAAAACTATCTCCAATGAGATTGCATATTTTACACTAAATATATTTTTTAGTGTTTTATGAACAGTGTTACATCATATTTAGTGTAACCACTATTCATAAAACACTAAAAATATAATGTTATTTTATTTATGTTTATCTTTTAATAATTAAATAGTTGTTTCTCAACAAACAAATGAATATACCATCAACATTTTTATATTTATTTTTATTTTGACTAATATTAAAGGGTAACTGTAATTAATATGAAATTTAAAATTACAAAAATATCCAAATTAATACGAAAAGTTGATTAAAATTTAAACACATGCTAAATTTGAATAAAAATGCTGACATAAATAATAATTAGTATTCAAATCTTATATTTAGTATTTATAAAACTATTAAAAATAAAAATAATCTTAAATTTAATAATATAATAATATAATAATATATAATATAATTTTAGTGTGAAATTTGGTGTTGTGGTTGGAGATGAAAAACTTTTTGAAACACTAAGGGAGGTGTATTGGAATTAATATTTGATTTGATTTGAGTTTTAGTGAAATTTGAGATGATTTGTTGATTTTTGGTGAATTAAAAATTTTGTTATTAATTTTTTTGAAATCTTACTTGAAACCATGAGATTTGGATCTTTGTATTTTCAACTAAGAAATCCCATAAAATATCATCTAAAACTTTTAAATCCAAATTTCAAAATATTTTTAAAACATTGTATTTGATTGTATATTTTAAAATCATTAATCCAATAACACTGAATTTTAAAGGATATTTTAAAATTCATATTTTAATAATATGATTATTTATTTAACTAAAATCTTTTTAAATGTCAAATTAAATATACCCTCCTAAAACACCAAATTTGGTGTTGTGGTTGGAAATGTACTTAAGAGTTCATCAAATATAAAATGTTACCTTATTTCATAAAGACCGTCCACATAATACACAAAAAAAAAAGTAAACCACCACTATTTTTATGAAGGATATTACACATAATCAGTCTAATATTAGAATAACTTAAATTAAAACAATTTATTGCTAGATTATCCGACACCTAAATCTAGTTGCAACTAAATGATTAATTAAGAATCTTACCTTGCAAGAGTTTTAAGATTCGTTTCTCAATATCATGTCAGTCCTCAATCCAACAAACCTATTCTCTTATCTTTATTATTTGTCTTTTCTCAAAAACCGTAGACATTTACAATTATAAGTTATTGTTATCGTACACTTTACATTTATTGAAACCGATCACCAATAAATAATGTACAGAAAATATCTAAGATTTTGAAATTCAAACTTTTTCGCTTCCCGAAGTATACATAAAACCTCTTTAAACGTTACCAATACTGTTGTCTGAGTTAAACAAAAATAGGTAAAAAAAATGAAAATTCCATTCCAAAAATACAAAAGCAGTATACATATATGAAGAACAAAAAATCAAATATACTAGTACTAATCTAATTCTAATAAGAGAGTTATTTCGTTATCACTAATCATCGTCGTGATTAACACAAATCCCCATCATTATGATCATAATCACCTTTCTTCTTCGTCTTCTTCGTCTAGTCCACAGAGTTAGGACCAGCGCAAGCTTTCAAATTAGGGTTCCAAATCCATTGAACTAAAAACTTCCTTCCTCCTTTACCATTCATATTAAAAGTCTTCCCTTCTCTATCTCTCATAACTTGACCAATATACCCTCCTCCTCCGCCGGTTCCGTACAATCCTTCACACAAATCACCAATCTCCGTCGGCGCCGTTGGATCTTCTCCGGCGTACCAAGCATTAATCAACGGATTCGAAACAACTTCAGCTAGCTCATGACCAATCACACTCACCATCCCATCGACACCTGTCTCTCCATTGGGTGGCCGGAGCTCACCAGGACCACCGTGTCCCATATATCCCGGTAAAGCGAAAGGATAAGCACAAACCTCCGGACATTGTTTTCCCGATTGACCAACCCAAGCGTAAGGCATCGTGTAACCAACCATCGACGGGAAAGTGAAATAATGAAATCCACAAACGGCGCGGCAAAAGTCTTGCATCGTGACGTCGTGTGACGTCAGCACTAGATACATCCCGTTTTTGTGGTCCACCGGGAAAGAAGCGGATCTCGCGGCGGAGGCTATGACTTCCTGAATCGAGAGACGCGTTAGGTGTTGGCCGTGGGAGTATTTAGCGTCGGAGTATTCGCCGGCGATTAGAACCGATCGAGATACGTTAGCTCCGGTTTGGTCAGTGTAGAGAGAAGCGGTTCGCCACCATTCGGAGACGGAGGGGGAAGGAGCTTTGGCGTCGGAGATTGAATTGAGGAAATCTCTGATTAGAGATTTGTGTGGTTTAGACCACCGTCCGTACCAGATAACGTAGATGTTGATCGGAGAAGATGAGAGAACCGGTCCCATGTGGTACCGGAGATGGACTAAATCGGAAGATCCTTCGAATTTTTTAGATGTTGTGAGTGTGAAACTTCTAGGTGGAAGCTTAGGGTTTACATGCTCAATCTCGGCGACATTTAGGGGTTGAACAGTGGTTTGAGTGAGAATAAGAGGAAGAGAAGAGATGTAGAAGAAGAAGAAGAAGAAGGTGGTGATAATCGCCGGCGACGACATTGCCTGAGTGAGTTTGGATGAGAAGAAGAGAGAGTGGTGAAGCGATGATATAAAGGAAGGAAGGGAAATGATTTTTGGGGATTTGGAGAAAGGAATGAGAGGGAAATTGGCTGTTGCCAGCTGCAGCGCGTGTGTTGTCACGCGCCCCCACCTTTGCTGATTGTCTGTCTTCTCAGGGATGACAAAAATTTGGGATGGGATTCCCACTTTTTTAGTTTTTTTTTTTTTCATGACATAATCTTATGTTTGAATAATGTAGTGAAAAAAACGATGTTTATAAATTTGAAGAGTATATACTATATATATATTAATAGTTGTAGTTTGTAAAATAATCGGTCAAATAAAACACTATTTGATTTTTTTATAAAAAAAATTCATGAATTTGGTTTGGTAATTGGTCAAATAAAATGAAGTACGATTCAGAGTCAAGCATATAACACTAGTCCACTACAATATACAAACCAAATTAGTTTGCTATGTTTGTAATTGTTCAATGGTTTTTAATTTTTATTAACCAAAACTTGATGGATACATTGGTTTGGGATTACCAAAAAGGAGGCCTTATAAGGAGTTGATGGTCACTTATTATAAATAGTCACGAATTGGGTATACGAGAAAATAAAACTAATGTATTCGATCGGTATTTAAAGGGACAAGAGATATAGTTACACTTACATGTAGGCGTATTTGATTCGAATGTTTTAAGTACCTATATAAGTCTTGGTTTAGCTTGAATAGTCAAAAAGAAAATATCTTCTCTACTTTACTCTTTTCCTATTTAATATCTAAGTTAAATGCAAATGTTGGCCCTCTCTTTCTCTATGTACTTCTTTTTGTCACTGACTATAAAATTAAGGCCATTTTATAGATATCTGTGGATGGAGGATATATCTTAAGCTTATTGAGACTTTTGAGTCTTGATGCATATCTTTTTTCTTTATTTAGTTTCTTATATTCTTCTCATTTGAGAATTTGTTTTCTTTCAACGTTAGATCACATGTACCGCAGTATATTTTCTAAATTAACGGTACTAAATTCATAGATACTACTAATAATTACTGGATAGTAATACGACGATAGTTTATGGTTTTTTTCTACTAAATTTACTCCTTTTTTGTTTGTATCTGCTATGATTGATATATATATATATAATGATATGAATTGACAAAAAAAACGTTATTTAAAAATTTGAGCACAAATCGAAACTATATAAATATCAAGGATTAACACTAGATTTAGATTCTTCTTATAAGATCAAGAACTTTTATTCAAATTTCGATTTATTTGTTTTTTTCCTTTTTCGTTGAAATAAAATGTCAAGTGCCAACATTAATTTTAGGCCGTAGATTTATGTTGGTAATAATTTAGCCTTTTTGAATGGTGGTCCATCATTATGTAGACTTCTTTTGCATATAGATGTATGTATATATGTATTTAATCAGAAATTGGCACACCAATTAAGGTGTTTCTCCTTTGCCAACTGTCTAAGATGTTCGGCTACGTAAGCCAGCAACTTGGTTATGTGACTTTCATTTCCTACGAAGCGGTGATCTAAATATTTTAACAGTGAGTTTGCAATTAAACTGCCACATATACTCGTTAATTAGTCTTACTAGAAAATATACACGCACTTTACGCGAAATTTCATTTTTATAATACTATGAAACTATGTAAATTTATATACAGTTATATTTGTTTTATTAAATTAAATTAATATTTTTATGATTTATAAAATAACTATAAATACATATCTATAATTTATAAACATTAAAATAAAAAAGTATGTATTTATCTTAAATTATTTTATAAATTAAACTATATTATAAATCTATATTTGATTATAACATATTTATTCTCTTCATTTATTATTTCCTATTCTTTTAGTACATATTGATTCTCTTCCTTCATTTTTCATATTCTTTTACTTTACTAATATTTTTCATGATCTAATAACACATAATTATATTTAATATTAATTACATATCATAATATTTTTTATTCATTTATTAGTTTCATTTTAGTCATATTATAAATAGCTCACATTGTTTTTATTATTTCAAATTTATACATATTCAAAATTTAAAAGGACATTGTCTAAAATGATCTTTTGAAAAGTTTATTTTTAAAGAAATCTTTTAGGAAGGATATTTAAGATATTAGAGGTTCCCGTTTGAAAATAAATTTTTAAAAAGATCTATTATAAATAATTTAATATATTAATTAAAAATAAGTATTAAATAAATTTAATCTAATAAATTATTATTTGGTACTAATGTTGATAGTTTTAAAAGATAGAAAACTATACCATCTTATTATATAAACTTGGATTGTACTCATCAGAAACTGAAACGTGTCAAAATTATAACTCATGAAATCTTGACACGTGTCATCAATCATTCAGATTTTGCCATCATGTCAAATTATAAAAAAAATATTAACAATATTAATGAAAAAATAAAAATTCAGTAATTATTAATATATCAAATCATTAACTAAAATTCATAAATCCCAACAGAAAAAAAAAAATTTTCTATAAAAAAAGAATAAAAATATATAAAAATTCAGTAATTATTTGTAATGTTAGTTTTCCAAGTTTCATGAAAATTATATAAAAAATATATTAAAAAATTAACTAAAAAGGAAATTTGGTAATTATTAATATATTAAATCATCAATTAAAATTCATAAATCTCAACAAAAAAAACAGAAAATTGAAGTTGTCTAAAAAAGAAAAAAGATAATCACAAAAATGTTAAATTATCTAATCAATGACTAAATTTTAAAAATATATTAAAACAAATACAAAAAAGTATAGTCTTTTTTAAAAAAAGAAAAAAGGAAATCACAAAATTGTTAATTTAACTAATCAATAACTAAATTAAAATATATATTTAAAATAAATACCAAACGAAATGTTTAACCTAAAATTAGTTTATTTGCAATGTTAGTTTTCCAAATTTCATGGTTTTCTACTATATTACTAATATTGTTGTCATTTATTTTTCATTTTTTTGATAATATTAATTATATATGGATATTTGTATGATATAATGCATATTATTTTAATATAAATTTTTTGACTTCTATTAATTTATATGGATTATACATGAGGTTAGAGTAAGATTTTAATATGATTAAAAATTAAGTTAAATTGTATATCAAAATCAAGTATGTATGAAGAAAAACTGATTTAACAAAGAGTTAATAATCTAGATGTTTTTATTAATTTTAAATATTTTAGTTATTTGATATAAAAAATAATTTTTATTTTTGGATTTAATTGTTGGGTAATTAAGTTATATCAAGTCTAAATATTATTAATATTTTTGGGTATATAATTGTGTTTAGAGTATTTTGGGTATCCATTAGGATATAGGAATTTATGATCCATTCAAATTTTTTTTAGATTATTTATTATCCTTTTTTGGATTAGATTCAGTAAGTTTTTTGGGTTTCTGAAATTTTGTCCATGCTATCTAACATGATAGTTAAAAAAATAAACAAGTGGAAACCAAAAAACTTTGGACATTATATTGATTTTTAATATTTTTATAAAAAATTTTAATATAAAAAGTTAATTAATTTATTCATGTAGAAAAATAAAATTTTATAAATATCTATTTTCTCTAACAAATCATGGTTTCTATTTCTTTTCCTAAAAAAATTTAAGATATATTATTAATAACAAATATTTAGTTAAATAAAAATAATTTATTTTAATTTATTTTATAATTTAAAACTCGCCCATCGGATAGATTTTAATTTAGTTATATATATGATTTGGTTAGGGACATATTTAAGAAACTCAAAGTGTGGATGTTCTTTCAAGGGCTCTTGAGGTTTTTGGTCGTATATGTACGTTGTTTTGTCCCACATGAAGCATGTACTAATTTAGGGGCTCTCTGTTATGTTGACATCTTGAAACTTGCTGAGGTTTTTCAAGGGATGGTTTGTCTTTCTTGGCTAGCTTTCCAAACTTGGCTCCACGACAATGGGTCATTGATGAATTGGACAGCTTCCAAGCCAAATGGATCAAAAGGACTTGGAAGAAGGTCACTTGTTTGTTTATATAATGCTTTGTTCAGACTTCAAAGATCAATCGCTTGACAAAAAAAATTATGCTCTCAAGATAAAAAAAAATTATGCTCTCAAGGTAAAAACAAATTATGCTCCAAAAAAAAACCTAAACAAGAAAAGAGATTTGCAATTCACTCAATCTCACCTCTAAGTAAAGGAACGGAGATAAAATTGGGACTGTAAACACAATGACAGGAATTAACAATCCGAGAATCTATTTGAATCTTCTTGCACAGATCTTCCCTCACAGTATAGATGCAAGCCACTCCAGTTCCAAGGTCGCTACAACACATGAATAAGGCTTTGTCATAGATGAAGTAACCAACAGAACATTGGCAAGTTAATTGTTGGCAAAGTCATCAAGTTTATCCACACCACTTCCTTTCCTCTCCTTACCCAAATCACAATCTTTCTTGTTACATAACATTTCTTTAATAACGAAAACCGATCTCCCTTATAAAGAGCTGTTTTGGTTTTCTTTAGTTACTTGAAATATAATACAATTTAGATTAAAATCTCAAGTGCCTTTTGACATTTTAATCTAAATTGTATTACATATAGGAATATGCTCCAAACCTGTCTCACTTTTCATTGTCTGAAATCTGAATGTTCCTTTTCAGGTTGGAGGGCCTGAAAGGATTCGTGAACTGATTGCCATGGGAGCATCTTTTGATCCCGGTGAAGATGGAAACTTGCATTTGGCAATAGAAGCTGGTCACTTGCATGTTTGCATCGTTCACGAGAGAGCTTTACTTGAAGCACCACTTCACCATCCCAACATATCTGTCTTCAAACACCATTTTGCAATCGACCTGCTCACTTCTCAGGTTCCACTTCTTACACCTTTCAAAAACCAAATTTGATTCTGATCATTCTCTTTTTTTTTTTCTTCATAATCTCAACATGGTCGTTTGAACACAGTGTGTCATGGTGTTGTCACTTTGAATATCAAAATGGACTAGGTACAAAAAATCCGTTTCTATTTTTCACTTTGAATATCAAAATGGACGAGGTATAAAAAAAATGTTCTTGTTTTTCTTGTCTGTTTGGTTATTAGCACTGTGTCTTAAAAAAAAACAAAATAACTTTGCATTTACATATTACAATAAATTCCATTAGACAATATTTTTAATTTTTTAAAAATCATACTATAATCATAATAATTTTCTATTAATTAGTTAATCAATTCTTTAATAAATAGCAAATAAAATAAGTATTTATATATTTCAAATTTTACTCCTTAATAATTTAAAATCTGTTCATTTTTATTTAGTATCTACTAAATAAATATGAAATTCTTTAACTAGAGTATTTAAACAATATAATATATATATATATATATTTTAAAATAAAGTCATTAAGGATACAATAATACAAATTTGTAAATAATATTTTAGACAATTATTACTTTCCACAAAAATTAAACTCAATTTCTTTCTCTTATTAGTTATGGAGGAAAATTAAATTAGTTTTTTACCATTTAACTTTAAATCATCCAGATCTTCAAAATATTCTAATTTTTATAATAGGTCAGGACGGGTCAAAACAGATAAAACGAGATCAAGATGGATATATTGAAGTAAATCAAATAGTTATATTTTTTTAATAATATGAAAATGTATATATAACACCACTTAATTTTTATAAAATAAGTAACTTATTAAGAGAAACAAATATAATATCACACATAATTATAAATTATAAATTTTAATTAACACAACATAAACAATATATAATAATAAATAAGATATTAAAACCATAAAATAAATCTAATTAAAAAAATAATTTATGATAATATAAATTAACGAAGTAGAAACTATTTATTTCTCTACGCTGAACAGCGCATGTTCTATCTAATTGTAATGTATAAAAGCTAATGTTTCTTCAGGTTGTACGTTTTATATCCAAGGTGACATTGCTTGCTTCAGGCGGGGCTGGACATATATATCCAACAATTATCTGAGAACATTGGTTACATTTAGAAATCACCATTTCTCCGGACATATTATCTAAATGTTTATAGTTTGAATAGGAGATAATATCTAATAATTTCAGAATAAATTCATGATTCATATATAAATAAATTTTTGAAATCACTTAAATTCATAAGAAAATATGAATAAATAACTTAACTTGGAATAAGTACATCCCTTGGAAAGAAACATAATATCTGGTCAAGAGAAATGAAACATCGATATTTAAGTTTTTTTCCTACAAAAAATAGAAGACACATCTCAAACAAAGAAAGAAAGAAACTCATCTTTTATAATATGGATAATATTGAGTGACGCAATCAAATATTTTGTAGGGATGGAATGATGTTTGACGACGATTCCCGATAGATCTACTGCTTTTGAAAAAATCTGCCACCGAAGTTCCATGGTGCATACAACAAGTTAGCGGTCAATTAGGTTACTACATACATGGAACCCTGGATGTGGAAAGAAGTGAAAAGATAGAATAAATTTGGAAACTTTTACCTATCGAACAATGGTTAGTTCACTCAATTGTGTTGGCAAATACAAGAACTGGTATATTTTCAAACTCATAATTTTTTTCAAATTTTCTTATGTTAAGTTATAACGTTGATATTTTTGTAATATGCTTTTGTCTACTTTTTTCAAGTTTCACATAGAAAACAATGGATAAAACTGTGTGGTCATATTCGAAACCAACATGGACATCATATATGCTATGGCGACGACCACATATCCATGTTACAACTAAGTAACTCCAACACTAGTTTCCAATTTCTAAGATGATATAATTTAAATTGGAATTAATATTTCATGATTTCACGATTAAAATTAGGATTAATTTTTTTGGTGTATTTACTCTGTACAAACATTGTTCTTCTTAAACTCTAACCTCATGTTATACCTCGTCGAAGTCTATAACCCTTTAATAATGAAATCTTACACTAATCATAATGTTCAATATTTTAATTGTCGTCTAAACTTTTGTTATATATATAACAAAATTTTAATAAACTCTAAAAAGAATACGGGAGCTCCGTCACCACGGAAAAATCAGTCTCGCGGGAGCTCGTCTTCCCGCAAAGTCACTTTCCCTCGACATGAGGTGTTTCCATCTTCCACAAATAAAAAAGCTGTTACAAAATCAGGTTTGGAGGGTTCCCAGAGACCTCCCAATTCTGATATATGAAGATCTTCAGTTGGAATTGCCGGGGCGCAGGTTCTTACCTGGCAATTCGTTGGTTGCGGGAAGTTCGTAGGAGGTTCTTCCCAGATTTTCTTTTTCTTTGTGAAACAAAAAACTCTCGTCCCTTGTTAGAAGATTTTCAACTTTCTTTCGGTTATGATCAACTTTTCACTGTGGATCCTATTGGGAGAAGTGGTGGTTTAGCGCTTTTTTATTTTAATTCGTTTAATGTCACTATTTTGTTTTCAAATGAACGTTTGATCGACATTGAAGCCACGTTTGAAGGAAATAAAATATTTATGACTGTTATTTATGGAGATCATGTTGTTAGATTCCGTGAGCAGGTTTGGAATCAATTAGCAGTGATTGGGCTACTCCGTGAGGAGCCTGGTTTATGATAGGAGACTTCAACGAACTAACAAGTAATATAGAGAAACGTGGTGGAAGACGTCGTTCAGAAGCTTCCTTTTTGCCTTTCAAACTAATGATTGACAATTGCGGAATGCAAGAATTCTATTACCGAGGTAATCCCCTCTTCTGGGTGGGACATCGCGGGAGAAACATCATTAAATGTAGGCTGGACCGAGCATTAGGTAATGAAGATTGGCATGCAGCCTTTTCCCACACTTATGTGGAGTATATGTCTTTATGGGGATCAGATCATTGGCCTCTTATGACCCATATTAATGTCAAGCCGGAAAATTTCAAAAAATCCTTTAAATTTGATAAATGATGGATCAGAAAGGAAGGCTTCTCAGAGACTATTACAGAAGGATGGGGACTGACTCAAGATACCGATTCTGAGCCATTGCATGATAAGGTATCTCGTTGCCGGAGAGAGATAGCAGAATGGAAGAGATCAAATCCATCTAATGCCGAGAAGATTATTGAAGAACTTCAGGCAAATTTGAATAGAGAAGCAAATTCAGTTACAAGTACAACAGCTGAAATTAATAGGATAGAGTCCCTCTTATGTGAGGCGTATAAAGAGGAGGAGATTTTTTGGCAACAAAAAAAGTTGAGCAACGTGGTTAGCAGAGGGAGATCAGAACTCAAAATTTTTTCATGCTACCACAAAGCAAAGATGAGCCAGAAACAGAAACGTAGGATTGAAAAATAAGCGGGGAGAATGGATAGAGACTTTGGACGGTATAGAAGCCATCTCGGCTGAATATTTTACTGAATTATTCTCCTCCCAGGCGACATAAAATATTGAGGATTCTTTAAAATATCTTCAAAGTACGATTACACCTAAGATAAATACGACCCTTCTTCGCCCGGTTACGGAATTAGAAGTTAAAAAAGCTCTTTTCAGTATGCATCCAGAAAAAGCTCCTGGATCCAATGGAATGACGGCCCTGTTTTACCAAAAGTTTTGGCATATTGTTAAAAATGACTTGGTAAAACTGGTCAGGAAATTTCAGGAAGATGGAGATTGTGATAGGCATTTAAATGAGACAAATATTTGCCTAATCCCCAAGAAAGAAAGGCCAACGGAGATGTCAGAATTTAGGTCCATAAGCTTATGTAACGTCAGTTATAAAATTATCTCCAAAGTTTTGTGCTCTTGTCTCAAGAAAGTCCTCCCGAGCTTAATTTCGGAGACACAATCGACCTTTGTGGCTGGACGGTTAATAACGGATAATATTTTGATAGCTCAAGAGATTTTCCATGCCTTGAGGACACATCAAACTCGTAGACGGAATTACTTAGCAATAAAAACGGATATGAGTAAAGCCTACGTAGAGTAGAGTGGCATTTTATTGAAGGTTTACTATTTAAGTTAGGCTTTGCGGCCCAATGGGTTAAGTGGGTAATGACTTGCGTTAAATCAGTATCATACAACATTCTTATTAATGGTCAAGCCAAAGGAGAAATCACCCCAGGGAGAGGTTTGCGACAAGGAGATCCTCTTTCACCATATCTTTTTATCCTTTGTACCGAGGTGCTCATCTCACATCTAAAGAACGCAGAAAGAGAAGAAAAGATCTTGGGCCTAAAAATAGCTATATCTAGTCCACCCATCTCCCAGTTACTCTTTGTAGATGATAGCTTGTTCTTTTGCAAAGCAAATCTGGCAGAATGGCGAGTAGTTTTAGATATCCTACGGTTGTATGGGGAAGCTTCCGACCAGCAAATAAATTTTCAAGAATCTTCAGTTATTTTTGGAAACAAAGTGGACACATCTAAGAAGCAGGAAATTATGAATATACTCGGTATACATCAAGAAGGGGGAGAGGGAACCTACCTTGGCCTCCCAGAACAGATCTGTGGTTCAAAAGCCAAAGTCTTTGCTTTTTTAAAGACCGTCTACAAAACCGCATAAATAATTGGACATGTAAATTCCTATCCAAAGGCGGTAGAGAAGTTTTGATTAAGTCAGTTGCACTGGCTCTTCCGACATATGTTATGTCGTGTTACCTTCTCCCAAAAGATCTTTGTTCAAAGTTAAGCAGTGCGGGTTCACGGTTTTGGTGGAGTGCTAAGGAAAACAGTCGAGGTATGCATTGGATGGCATGGGATAAAATTTGTCGTCCCCAGAAATTAGGAGGTATAGGCTTTCATTCTTTCATGGAATATAACATGGCTTTGTTGGCAAAACAACTATGGCGCCTAATTAAATATCCAGACTCTTTACTAGCAAGGGTCTTGAAAGGAAGATATTTTCGATATGGCTCACCATACAAAAAAAGAAAGCAAATTTCCCGTCTTTCGAGTGGAGAAGTATGTACTCGGCTCGTAACCTCCTAAAAGCTGGACTACGGAAAATAATAAGATCGGGTATTCTTACTTCTGTTTGGAAAGATCCATGGGTACCTTCCTGTCTAGCCAGGTCAGCTCGGAGTTTGGCCATACCTCGGTTTGAACAACTTTCAGTATCAGACCTGATTCTTAAAGATTCCAGAGACTGGATTCTTAAAGATTCCAGAGACTGGATTCTTCCTTTAATCTGCTCTTTGATAGTATAGGAAGATATACCCCTGATCACGAGTATCAAACCAAGCAAAGTGTTTAGCGAGGATTCATATTGCTGGTTGTATACAAAGAATGGAAAATATTCAGTAAAATCTGGATATTGGTTAGCCAAGAATCAGAACCTCACATCCTTACAGAATCCCATTTTGGAACCAAGCATTACATCACTACAAGCTAAGGTGTGGAAGATCAAAGCGCCAAGGACGATTAAGCACTTCTTATGGCAGGCATTATCGTGTTGCATAGCCACAAAACAGAATC
This sequence comes from Cardamine flexuosa, assembly GCA_963555745.1. Lineage (NCBI taxonomy): Eukaryota > Viridiplantae > Streptophyta > Magnoliopsida > Brassicales > Brassicaceae > Cardamine > Cardamine flexuosa. The sequence goes on from OY743219.1 coordinate 20,664,736, forward strand.
TTCGAAATAGACATCTTGGCACTGAGGTGCTCTGCCCGCGTTGTGATTCAGAGCCCGAAACCACAAACCATCTCCTTTTTACTTGCCTTTTTGCTAGGCAAGTATGGGACCTAACCCCGATCAGGTTAAGCATAGAATATTTTCCTGTGGAAGTCCTTTATACAAATTATGACTCTCTGCTGTGGAGATTAAGAGAAGAGGACCTTCAGAGAGACCAAGTTCGTTGTTTCCCATGGATCCTTTGGACGATATGGAAGGAAAGGAATGACAAGATTTTCAATGGAGTAAGTAAAGCACCAGACGAGATTATAAACATGGCTGTAAGAGATTGCCAAGCATGGTTTGAAGCGAATAAGAAGAAGGATCAAGAGGATTTGCAAGGGGCCACCACTGTACCTCTGGAGATTCCCATCCAAGCATCTAGCAGAAATTTTATGAAATGCAGGACAGATGCAGCTTGGAAGGACGTGGACAACATGTGTGGATTGGGTTGGTGTCTCCTTGATGAATTAGATAATATCATTCATGTTGGTCTGAGAGGACTACGAAGATGCTTATCGGCGACACACGCAGTGTTGCTGACTTTAATTTGGGCGATGCAGTGCACGATCGATATTCACTTACTTTGTGCTCACTTTGAAACAGACTGTAAAGATCTCTTAACCATCACAGAAAACTCAGAGGATTGGCCTGTTTTCTCTGCAGAGCTTGTGGATTTCGCCTTTTTAAAAGGAAAAATGCCTGTTTTTATTAT